>JAWZYU010000008.1:46034456-50834456 GCA_038380435.1 Ryuthela nishihirai
TGCTTTAAACGTTTATATCGCAGAAGGACAGGCTTTAAGAGTTGTCTGTAATGATTGTGCAAATGATATAGCAATCGTGTATAGTATGCACCTTATTACCTATTTATGCATAAATACACATTTTGATTTGGCTTTGAAGAGTCTTGGTGGGATTGGGTTCCCAAGTGGCAGGGGGGGGCAGAGCAAGACCGTCTCTACTACAGGCCTGCTCCAAGCTGCACGTGACGTGACGTCAGTACCATAGGCTCCCACGCATAGGCTTACGCTTTTCGGCTGCAGACGATCAATTGCTATAGTAGCATCTGTATTAAATAATGAGGCTGTTTGTGTATGTGGCATTAAGCTAAATGCATTACTACAGAAAAGTATTGATTGTGTTTCAAACATTTTGCTAAATAATTATAGCAAAGTGAGGAAAGTTAAAAACTATAATATAAAAACAAGAAAGTTATCAGTGTTTACAAGTAAAATGACAAAACTTAGAATTATCTTTTACACATTGTATTTTATTTACTTATGTCCAACATAGATGTTACAATATTTGTTTTGGTATTTTTTCAGTTATCTCCGGTCATATCTTCTTGGCGACTTTTTTGGCGACAAAAGAGGTTTTCAAGGCCCTAATTGATTTCAACAATTATCTGACTGTCCATTATAAAAAAAAAGCCCCAGAAGATAATAAAATCATTTTTTTTTATAACGTGGTAGGCGATTTACTTGGAAATCTGAATCAAATCAAATCTTGGAATCTGAAGTCCGTTAACTGGGAAAGGATGTAGGCTAAATTGGAACCTATAATTTCCAATGTACAAAATAACCCCCACTTGTTCTCGAGTACTGCAGCACACCAATGATTTGCTTCGCATCTAGGTTCTGAGTTTGAGCCGCATATCTCACCCATGGTTCATGCTATGATGAATTTAGGCTACATCCTTTCCCAGTTAACGGACTTCAGACTGATTCAGATTTCCAAGTAAATCGCCTACCACGTTATATAAAAAAAAAATGATTTTATTATCTTCTGGGGCTTTTTTTTTTATAATGGGCAGTCAGATAATTGTTGAAATCAATGTGGCCCTTGAAAACATCTTTTGTCGCCAAAAAAGTCGCCAAGAAAATGTGACCGGAGATAACTGAAAAGTGCCTTTGTTTTTTTTCTCTTCGCTTCCCGGTATGTGTAAATAAAAGATATTCAGACTTCATTTTAAAAGAAATATTTTTTAATGATAGATGTAATGTCTATCAATGTTGAGTGAGTAATTCAAATTACTTAGTAGAATCTCACACATCATTCTACTATTTTTTTATTCTGTTCATTCTCTTAGTTGTGTGCGTAAATCTCTTTCAGCAGTTATTTTTAAGCAAATATTAATGTGATCTGTGAATGTGTCTCTACTGAGTCAGCAATTGAAACAGAATAAATATTTTTTATTGTACTTATTTGATTAGTTGTGTGAGTAACATTCAAGTCATTTGCAATCAAACATTGATTTGATGACTGATGTAGCATGTCTTGAAATAGTGTGGTTGTTGGGTTATTTTACCTCTGAGCGGCACTTTTTTTGCACACCATGGGCTAAATGGCCAGGTCACATGGACCCCGAAGGCTCAGAGAAGGTTGGGAACCCACTGGAACATCTGTTGGGAGACACATGGTAGCCTCCCGTCAAGGCCATCCAGCGTGTTCTTTAACGTGCACAGGGTATGGCTCTCCCACACACGGGGCCACGGCTTAACGTCCGTCGGAGGGGACGTTCAGAGGTAAAACAACCCAACCCAACCTCTGAGCGGCACTTTTTTGCACACCATGAGCTAGATGGCCAGGTCACATGGACCCCGAAGGCTCAGAGAAAGTTGGGAACCCACTAGAACATCTGTTGGGAGACACATGGTAGCCTCCCGTCAAGGCCATCCAGCGTGTTCTTTAACGTGCACAGGGTATGGCTCTTCCACACATGGGGCCACGGCTTAACGTCCGTCGGAGGGGACGTTCAGAGGTAAAACAACCCAACCCAACCTCTGAGCGGCACTTTTTTGCACACCATGGGCTAAATGGCCAGGTCACGTGGACCCCGAAGGCTCAGAGAAGGTTGGGAACCACTGGAACATCTGTTGGGAGAGACACATGGTAGCCTCCCGTCAAGGCCATCTAGAATGTTCATTAACGTGCACAAGGTATGGCTCTCTCCCGCACACGGACCACGGCTTAACGTCCCATCCGACGGACGGCGGCCTATACCAAGGCCATCGTGTCTCCCTACTGAACGTGGGCAGGGCGGGGAATTTTGCAGAGGAAAATCTCAACGCTGGTCCAGCTGGGACTCGAACCTGGAAACTACAGATTACGATCCTGGCGCGCTACTGACTGAGCCACCCCTTGTCCCCCTTGAAACAGTAATTCAAAATATTGCTTAAAAGAAACTCGTGGCTTATTTAGAATATTCTGTCCTATTTATTTGCTGAGATGTTTGAGCAAATAATAATCGAAGATTTATTTTTATTCAAACATTATTTTTAAATCCCCTGTTAGTGCGAAATTATTGTTTAAAAATCATTAATGTTACGTAATATTTGTGTCATTTCTGTTGTGTGTTGCCATTTTGTATCATAAATTTTCGCTTTTATATAAAAATCAGGAAGAAATAGTTTATATTTTCATTATATGAAACTGCATTGAAAAAAGTTTCATTATTCATCTGATTTTCAATAAAATTATTGAAATATAATCTACATTCGTACTTTAATTCTACAACTATCAGTATTAAATAACTTTAAATATTATGTTATTAAACAAAAGTAATTGAAATAAATATATCGTTTAATTCTACAGCTAACAGCAACATGACTTTAAAATTTGATTTGGCAAAATTTCATTGAAAAAAATAATAAACTTATTTTAATCCACGAGGTGTCAATTGTAAACGTTTTCGAACGATATTAGCGAAAATGTATCGAATAGAAAAGAGAACAGCGAGATTTCCTGAAGCATATGCGTGGAAGGTAAGTCCACGCCATCGACGTCACGATTCGTTGGAGCAGGTCCGTTCCTTCACGACGGCCCCTAATTCACTCGTGTTTTGATAGGGTGGTGCATATATTGAATTTATTTTTCCCTTCCCTTCCAGGAAGGGCCCTTCCCCCCCAGATCTATCGAATTTAAGATATTTCTGAAGACACAAAAATATGAACAAATTATTTTACAATGCAATTCTTTTTAAATCTAAAATTTCTTTTTCGGCTGCAATCCCCTGAATTTAATTTAAAAATTTGTTTCTAAACATTTAAATTTTCCTCTTACGAAGAATAATAACAAAATCTCTTTTCCAAGCAGTTACATGTCAGAGGCAGGAAGCCGATAAAATTTCCGTCGATTGTGAGATCAACCGATGAGATCATCCTCATCATTGATGATTCCATTCTCACGCAACCGATATCACAAAGTGTTGCTACAAGCCCTCGCATCCGACACGATCTCGATGCCTTCATGGATAACAAAAATCGTCTGCCAAATTCTATGAGCATTGGAGGAACCGAATCGTAACATTTGTTCCTTTTGGGCATTTGGCGCGGAATTGGGGGATTTCCTTTCTTTTCTAAAATCCCACGCGAGGCAGAAAATGCTCTTACGGGAAGCATTTTTTCTATTTATGTTTTCCATTTCAGATTTTTCGACATTTTGCTGCTTTTAAATTGCATTATAATACTGTTATGATAGATGAACGTGCTACAATGAATTTATGATAAACGCGTCACGAACGCTCGCGTATGCCTCAGCGTGAGAGTTACGTCACCAACGATATCGAACGAACTTCACTGAAAGAAAAAGGAATAAGTTGATGTTGTTAATAAGAGGAAATGTAGTGTGAAGGAACGAGTAGTTTGTCTTTGTCTGTGCACTCAAGTTTAGAGATGATTTTATTTGGTGTGTTCGCGGGAGATTGAATAAATTTACGTAGTGTGACCGTGTTAGTAAACTGATAGAGGAAAAGGAGAATTCATCGTTTGAAACGTTATGATCAACGTCTGAAAAGAATTGGTCCTGAGAAACCAATATACTGTTGCGGATTACAAAAATGGATAGCCACTGAGCGTGAGTATTAAAAAGTATATTTTGAAACCAAATTAAATACAAGGCAAATTGTTACAAAGAATATATGGACGAAGTATCTTATACACAAATCAACTACTAACATGAACAAGTCATCAACCTTCCTGCACAGAGTACACAACATCAGCTCTGTCTATTCCACTAAATATTACCTTTTTACTCGATTACCATGTCGCTTGAACATCCGCGTACACATCACATAAAAGATACCACTTTTATACTTCCGCGTACACAACACATGAAGATAATTCTTTATACTTAACGCGCACTGTCTCAGAACAGCTAACCGTCCATTTTCGAACTCTAGACCGTTGGAAACACGACCGTTACACGCTACACTGTTCTTCTTCAAATTCTCCCAAAGTTCTTATTCGTTGGCTGATACTTTTTGCTTTCGGTTGCCAGATTCTTTCTGTCGTAACCTAGCTGCAGTTTTTGAGTACTCGAAGTCTAAAACCTTAGAAAGAAGTCATTTGATGCATAGCTATTTAAGAATTGGTAAGGTTATTCTCGATAGATTGCGGTGATTTAGAAATAGAATTGTTATATACTATTTATTTGAGCTCGCGCTCAGTTTTCATCCATTTAAATCAAAAAAAGTAACCGGGCACTTACTTCCATGCATTGGATCTGTAACTTCGGGAATAGATTTTTTTCTAAAAAAGAAATGTCTCTTGAAAGGAATTGAAGATTTCGCTCAAATTTCTCGGAATCCGAATTTTCAAAAATATTTGTTTACTATTTAAAGAATTATGGAAGATGAAACATCTTCTGAGTTTCGCTAGCCTTGGAAATTGACTTCAAAAGACAAAACACAATTCTCATGACAAATCGTTCTCTGACATGAACGTAATATCGGAAGTTCGTGGGGGCGGGGACGGGGGTGGCTCAGTCTGTAGCGCGCCAGGCTCGTAATCTGTAGTTCCCAGGTTCGAGTCCCAGCTGGGTCAGCGTTGAGATTTATCTCCGCAAAATTCCCCGCCCTGCTCACGGTCAGTAGGGGACACAGAAGGACTTGGAAAGACCGCCGTCCGTCGGATGGGACGTTAAGCCGTGGTCCCGTGTGAGGGAGAGCCATACCCTGTGCATGTTAAAGAACACGCTGGATGGCCTTGACGGGAGGCTACCATCTGTCTCCCTACAGCTGTTATAGTGGGTCCCCTCCCCCACCTTCTCTGAGCCTTCGGGGTCCATGTGACCTGGCCATTTAGCCCATGGAGTGCAAAAAAGTGCCGCTCAGAGGTAAAACAACCCAAGTCGGAAGTTCGTGGAAATATTTTTTTTAAGTTTTCATCAGTTTGGGAGGGTGGGACAGTGTCGTCTGCTGTTAAATATTACAACCAGGAACGTGCCCAGGTTTAGTTTCGGGGGGGGGGGGGGGGGGGGGGTAATACCCGAGTAGGGTTTCCCAATTATTAAACTATTCCACCGAACAGGAAATGTTAAAAGGATATTCTATATAGGATAAGACTTTACAGTTGTTGTTTAATTGTATATTTATTGTCGGACGTAAAATGCTGTGCTAAAATATAATTATACAAAGACAACGTTTTTGGATTTCAAAGCACGTGGACAAGTTTCAGATTACCTATAAAGTGACCGTATTTTCGGTGGTGGGTTAATGGGAACCCCTTAACGCACCCCTTGATTTTCGTTTCAATAGCTCATTAAATATTAAGCGAATGTTATCGAAAAGTAACACACAGAGAGAGAGAGACAGTTGAGAGACTTCAATTTTTATTTCCAGCGACATTTTCCCAGAGAAAGCTTATTTACAAAGTTACAGAGTTTTCAATGTCACTTTCCATTCGTATAATATGGAAGTGTCGGATTACTTTTTCTAATAACTGTACTTCGGCTGGAGTTTTATGGCGCAACTAATTGCGCCAAGGAGGCCAAAGCAAAGGGAAGACAGGCGACGGGGAAAAAGCATTCTATGGACATAGAGTGGCCAGGGACAACATAGTCTGCCCATAGGTTGGGTTGTTTTACCTCTGAGCGGCACTTTTTTGCACACCATGGGCTAAATGGCCAGGTCACATGGATCCCGAAGGCTCAGAGAAGGTTGGGGGAGGGGACCCACTGGAACAGCTGTTGGGAGACAGATGGTAGCCTCCAGTCAAGGCCATCCAGCGTGTTCTTTAACGTGCACAGGGTATGGCTCTCCCGCACACGGGGCCACGGCTTAACGTCCCATCTGACGGACGGCGGCCTTTCCAAGCCCATCGGTGTCCCCTACTGACCGTGGGCAGGGCGGGGAATTTTGCGGAGATAAATCTCAACGCTGACCCAGCTGGGACTCGAACCTGGGAACTACAGATTACGAGCCTGGCTCGCTACCGACTGAGCCACCCCCGCCCCTAGAGTCTGCCCATAGTGAGGTTACTAAGCCATTAGAAATAAACTGGGACGGATATTGAAAATAAATTACCCCTCAAGCCAGAGGTCTGACAGTTACGTTATTGTAGAAGGCGACACCTCAGCAGAAAGAGAACACAAACATCCGTGCCTTACGGCATCGGGGCTCGAACTCAGGCCACTAAGATCACTAGTCAAGCGCGCTAACCACTCGGCCACTGGGACAGTTTGGTGGCCATTATTGGATTTGAAAGGCGAACCCCTAGTGGCAGTTGATGAAACTAAATCGGTAATTAATAAACTTGATGAACTGGACACAACACTTAAGAATGTTATTTCGAATGATGTTCTTCAAAAGATCAGAGAAACGATCAAAATATTCTAAGAACCTTTCGCAGAAATATGCACTGTTGTCAATCTCTACGATAATCTTTTAATTTCGATAATTAAAAGATAAATTCGATGACTATGAAGAAAATGCATGAAATTTGATTTCTAATCATTTGCAACCTGGGACATATACTATCCAATATTAATAATCGAATGACGGGGTTAAAAAAATTAAAGGGTCAAAATAAAATAATTAAATTAAAAATTATATTATTATTATTATAATTAAAAATTAATTAAATTCAAGGGTCAAACTTTTTTTATGTATGAACAAATTTAGAGTCAAAATGGAAAACACAGTCTAAATGGAAGATTTAAGTTTATAACGGATAAAGAAAAAATAATTAGCTGAATATTATACGAACTATTTATAATGCAAATCATTATCGCGGTTGAATAAATAAGTTATTTAATATGGTAAATGTATTCTTTACTTTTATAAACAAATATCAGATCGAAAAAAACTGATAATTTCTGAAATCGGGTTAAATAAATTAAATCTAGTTTTAGTTTACAGCGAATCGTCCTCTATATATATAATACGATAGTTGAAACCTCTACAAGCCCATAGTGCTTAGGGTGTAAGAAAACCGTTTATCCCACCATGCATGACGACAATAATTACAACCATCCAGCGTGTTCTTTAACGTGCTCAGGGTTATGGCTCTCCTGCCCACTGGATCCCAGCTTAACGTCCCATCCGACGGACGGTGGGGGGCCTTTCCAAGCCGATCAGTGTTCCCTTTCTCATTAAGGGTAAGATGAGGAGGGAGGGGGGGGGGGGGGGTTAGTAAGATAAAATGCCAACGCTTGCAACCCCCGCCCCCAAAATAAGGGTTCAAAAATATTAGGAGTGCTATCGAATATGTATGCACCGGGTTTACGTTTTTAACTCCCCTTTGTGATAAATTCTCGTAATGATTTTAGCCTGAATTCCGATTGGCTACAGATTCCCATGTTCGTTGCTCTCCTCATTTCTTTTAATTTTCCTATAGAGAGAGTTTTTGCCGAGAGCAGAGAAGAAAATGAGAAGTGGAGAGAGAAAATGTTAATGCAACTGGAACGTGTTCCCACCAGAAAGAGGAAAATCAGATCCTTCTCAGTTGAATTTGCCCCCCCCCCCCCCACCCCGCCCGCCCGCAGGCAAAAGTCTCCAGAAATGTCTGCAATGCGGGCAGGCATCAAGGTCGGCTGCTTTGTTGGAAGTTTTTTTTTTTTCGTTTTTGTTCCGTGCAATAAATCAACCCTGAGCAAGAGTGGGAAACACTTCCTCCCCTTCCTGTTCCTTTTCTCCTACCTAGTTATTTGTTGACAGAATTCAACAACATAATTTCTGCTCTGTCTGCAAACGTAGCCTTCGCACGAGATAGCTTTTCGAAAGAAATAAAATATAATTCTGTTTTTCTAAATGCAATATATATAAATGGGTCATAGTTGACACTGTCGCTTTCTCGCATTCGCATTATTTAAATTTAACTCTGACCCACTAATACATGCAATTCGTTTTGATTACACAGTACCCTGCCAAAATATTAGAAACAACTTCCGTGTTGTATCAATGAGAATATAACTTCGAAGCTCTATAACTTCTGAAATATTAATTTAATGGAGAAATGTGACTCAAGACAAATTAAAGGTCATAATCCAATCTATTCAAATCTCGATTTTCAACACTATTCGTTCAGTACATATAAAAAGTTACGAAAGCTGGAATATTTCGCAATAAATTATCTCGTTTTATAAACATCATTCATAATTATCTAATATTAATTATTAAAATAATCATTATGTAAACTTTTAAAATGTTCATTTTATTAAATGGTTTAATTATAATTAATAGCTGATGGAATAATAGAGCTGACTTAACTTCCCAGTTATATGCAAATGAGCCCTTGCTTTCCCTATCACTCTCCTAGATACAATTTTTAAGCCATATAAATGTTAATTATAACCAAAAAAAAAAAAGTTGCTGTTAATTTACAATCAGTATCCATTGAATTATGACCACCCACGGTGGCGGGGGTGACTCAATCGGTAGTGTGCCAGGCTCGTAATCTGCAGTTCCCAGGTTCGAGTCCCACCTGGGCCAGCATTGAGATTTATCTCTGCAAAACTCCCCGCCTTGCCCACTGTCAGTAGGTCAGTAGGAGACACCTATGGGCTTGAAAAGGCCGCCGTCCATCGGATGGGACGTTAAGCCGTGACACCGTGCGCGTGAGAGCAATACCCTGTGAACGTTAAAGAACACGCTGGATGGCCTTGACGGGAGGCTATCATCTGTGTCCTAATAGCTGTTCCAGTGGGTCCCCTTCCCCAACCTTCTCCGAGCCTTCGGAGTCCTTGTGACCTGGCCACTTAGCCACATTGTGTGCAAGAAACGTGCCCTTAGAGGTGAAACAACCTTCTCAAGATATGCTTAGACAAGCTGACTTTAAAGCAATCTCAATTTCGCTTACATAAACCTATCACGTAAAAAGGAAATAAAAAAAAAGTTTAAATTTGATCATAATAAAGTCATCAGATCGAAATTTCAACTTTCGATCTGATGACTTTATTATGATCAATGACTCCCCAAACGGTGGAAATCATCGATTCGTTTGGTTCCGGTGAAATCTTAGAAAATGAGTTTCAAATCTCCCCACTTGACACAGCCTCACTCTAAGTAATGATTACTGCTTTTCAAAAACACGAAATATTTTTAATAAAAAAATTAAGATCACAAGATTCGAAAGTGTCCAAATATGAAAAGTTATCCATGCACCAAATGATCATGGAAAAGATTCATCTGTTCCGGATAAGCGCATCGGCCATAAGGTCCACTGATCATCCATTGCAGATCATCAGATATTTCCTCTGCTCCTCTTTTCCGCTGCTCTCATTTTTTATCTCCATAATTTTTCCGTTTGCCTGAAATGGATTTTTTTTTTTGCGTCTGTTTTGTCTCAGGGCACGAGATTCTGTTTCGCTATTTTGCTCATAATGATTATTCTGTTGCCAGTTCCATCAATTTAAAGTTCACTTCCTTATTTTCATCCAATTTTTCCTTTTCACAAGTCATTTCTTTTTTTGGATGTCTCAAAATCCGGTTGGTTGTTTGGGGTTGAGGGTGCATGCGTAATGCGCCAAACGAGGTTAAGGGGGGGGGGGGGGGGGGGGTAAAAAACAGAAGAAAAAACGGCACAAAAATCAGAAGGAAATGAACAATGGGTGTAAAGAATCCGTGAAACTAGAGAAACAATTATGCCCCCCCCCCCCCCGAATATCGGAAATTTGTTTTCAAACAGAATAAAGTTTTTCATTTTTCGAATTTTTGCATCTTTTAAGAACGGAAATTGAAATTAATGGATAATTGTGAAAGTGTGTATATTAATATTTTATTAACACCTTTTATCACATAAAAAAAAGGAATTTTTCATTTATCTCTTAGAAAAGTGCGGACTTTTCTGATTTAAGAGAAAAATGTAAATTTCGGATGGAAATAAGAGACGATGGAAAATAAAACTTTGTCGAGGATTTTAAAAATGAGAATCATAATATTTCATTAGTACTTACGAAGGGTCAAAGGAATTTTTAAAAATCTCTTAAAACAAGAAAAAAGTGCTTCCACCCCCTTGGGGGTAAGGTACTCATTGTTGCCAGTGAAATATTTCATTAGTACTTACGAAGGGTCAAAGGAATTTTTAAAAATCTCTTAAAACAAGAAAAAAGTGCTTCCACCCCCTTGGGGGTAAAGGGGCACTACTCATTGTTGCCAGTGAAAACCTCATAACCATCAGATTCCACCTCCGAAATTTCTACTATATATCCATCGTTTGCAATATTCGCATAAAATTTTTTCTCCGTTAGAGGTTTAGGAACTTTTCGGAGATTCGGAAATATTTCATTAGTGCCTATCCAACCGAAAAGAATTTTTTTTTTTTATTTCTAAAAATTTCGAGCCCCGGGTAAGGCATGGATGTTTGTGTCGTCTTTCTGCTGAGGACCTGTCATCCTCTCAGATACTTCTACTATGACATATAAACTGACAGGCTCCTGTCAGATCTCTGTGGCAAGCAGCTGCTTGAAGCGGGGATTTATTTTAACTACACAGACAGACAGACAGACAGACAGACAAACGACAAAGTGAACATCGGCTTTTCTTTTTAAGAACGAGATAAAAAGTGTGTTATTTGTATCAGACGATAGTTTTACGAAAGTTCGACAACCAATTGACCGACAGGACTAGGGTTCACCCTTCGCTCCAGGCCCTAGCCGGTTGAGCGCCAGTTCGCAATCTGCAGTTCCCAGGTTCGAGTCCCAGCTGGGCCAACGTTGAGATTTTTTCACCAAAACTGCCCGCCCTACCCTCGTTAAGAAAAGGGACACCGGTGGATTTAGAAAGTCCGTCAGATGGGACGTTGAGCCATGGTCCCGTGTGCGGGAGAGAGCCATACCCCATGCACATTAAAGAACACGCTGGATGGCCTTGACGGGAGGCTACCATCTGCTTCCCAATAGCTGTTCCAGTGGGTCCTCTCCCCCAACCATCTCTGAGTCCTCGGGGTTCTTGTGACCTGGCCATTTAGACCATTGTATGCAAAAAAGTGCCGCTCAGAGGTAAACCAACTCAACATCAATCCCTCAGCCAAATTTCGATTTATAATTTTAAACACTACCTATAGAAAATCGTCGCGTAATTGCATTAATTTCAGTTGAAGAAATATTCCTTTTTCCTCATAATGAGCAATTTTGCTTTTACCTATCAAAACAAAAAAAAAAAATTTCCTGGTCCCTATCTTCCTTTGAAATTAATATGAAAAATCAATTAAGTCATGATTCAGTGTAAGAGAAAATCCCTTGTCTTACTCTAACTAGAATCATTAAGTGGGGCGGGAACTCAGACGATAGCGGACCTGACTCGGTATCTGCAGTTCCAGGGTTCGAGTCCAAATTGGCATTGACCATTGATTGGAATTGAGATTTATTTCTGGTTAACCCCCTACACTGCCCTTGGTGACAGAGGTAACACCGATGACCTTGGGAAGGCAGCCGTCCTTTGGATGAAGCGTTGAGAACCTGGGAACTGCAGATTACGAGCCTGGCGCGCTACCGACTGAGCCACCCCCGCCCCAATTTTTGATACAGGTCTTCTATATCTCCCCTGTCCCCCCTCTCTGATCGTTGGGGTCTTTGTGCTTCGACTATTTAGCTGAATAACGTGTCAAAGAATTCTTCTCGTATGTAAAAAAAAACCTTCGCAAGATCTCTGTCTATTTGCTCTGTTGGGTTGTTTTACCTCTGAGCGGCACTTTTTTGCACACCATGGGCTAAATGGCCAGGTCACATGGACCCCGAAGGCTCAGAGAAGGTTGGGAGAGGGGACCCACTGGAACAGCTGTTGGGAGACAGATGGTAGCCTCCCGTCAAGGCCATCCAGCGTGTTCTTTAACGTGCACAGGGTATGGCTCTCCCGCACACAGGGCCACGGCTTAACGTTTCATCCGACGGACGGCGGCCTTTCGAAGCCCATCGGTGTCCCCCCTACTGACCGTGGGCAGGGCGGGGAATTTTGCGGAGATGAATCTCAACGCTGACCCATTTGCTCTGTCCTACTCCTAATGCCCTTGAAATGTGTCCGAGTTGGTCAGAACAACTTCAACATTTCTGTACACGCTTCCAATTTTAGGGCATCAAAAAATCTTTAATTGACGTTATTAGGCATTCCATTCTAATAATAGCACGAGAAGGAATCTTGACTAAGTTACGCCAGAAATAACCTCTCGATGCCCCTGTTACGTCATGATGAAGTAGTTAGTGTCGTTTGCAGCGAAAATAATGCCAGATGCCTCCATTGTATGTTAAGCAATTGGTCGCCGAAGAATTTCGTCGACGGAAGGATCCTCTGAGAGCGCAGTGCCCTCTTTCGGAACTCCTGTAAACGCCGAAATGTGCGCCATGCAACCACCAGGTCATCAGGCGATTCTCTCTTCGAAGAGACAAGAGACGAGGTCTGCGAGTGTCAAAGAGAACGAGGCCAGCCAGCATAAGCGATGCGGAGAGCATCGGAGAGGTCAACCGCTCCTTGACAGAAGACTCGCACGGACATCCCCCCACTGAGCCGACACTGGAACCGGAATCTCTGAGGCACGAATCAAGCGAATCACCAGAGCAGTGAGAAGGGTTTTTTAATCTTTTTAACAAGTGCCGCGTGAGGAAGCGATCTCATTCTCCGTCGTTATTAAAGAGATTTCTAGGCAGGTTCGGATCCAGATCCAGATGGTGCCAAAAGGACGCGAGCTTTTGGGGGAGAAATATCGGAAACGTTCTATGAATGACGAAGTATCCGTTATGAGAGAGAAAAGTGACCTTTTATATTCCATTTGCGAAACCAGCAGTGGGAGTTGCAATTTAAACTGAATGGAAAATGTTTTGTATGGAATTTCGCAATTGAATTGTGGGTAATATTCTGATAATAGCTACGCCGAGGTTGCTTAGTTAACCCTTTCTGATGCCAATCTTTTTTCCTACACTAATATTGAACGCTGAAGGCTCGACTCGGATTTGGAGTTGATTGTAAAACTTGTCTGAAAGTAATTTTTTTTAATTTTTTTTATAATATTGTAATTTTGTTCAAACTTATCAGTAAATATAGTGATATTAAAATACATGTCTAACGTTTTCCCTCCCCCAAATTATGGAAGACCCCAGGAGTATTCGCATCTTTTTTCCTTGAAGAACGACCTCTATGTAGATAACCGTCGTCTGTGTGTTCGTCTCTGTTCGACCCTTCTGATTTAACTCCCTGCGGCCGAGATTGGATTGGATTGTTTTACCTCTGAGCGGCACTTTTTTGCACACCATGGGATAAATGGCCAGGTCACAAGGACGCCGAAGGCTCAGGGAAGGTTGGGGGAGGGGACCCACTGGAACAGCTGTTGGGATACAGATGGTAGCCTCCCGTCAAGGCCATCCAGCGTGTTCTTTAACGTGCACAGGGTATGGCTCTCCGTCACATGGAGCCACGGCTTAACGTCCCATCCGACGGACGGCGGCCTTTACCAAGCCCATCGGTGTCCCCTACTGACCGTGGGCGGGGAGTTTTGCGGAGATAAATCTCAACGCTGATCCAGCTGGGACTCGAACCTGGGAACTACAGATTACGAGCCTGGCGCGCTACCGACTGAGCCACCCCCACCCCACCCTGCGGCCGAGAAGTTGCCGTGCTTGGCTACTGATCAAAGTAACCTGAGTTCGAGTCCTGGATGTTTTTATTCCCCCTGTGGTCTCTCTCCTTCCTCAGAGCCCTCCTCTGTGGAGTATTCAACTGACATTTTTCCCGTCAAACCATTGGGGCAAGCAGCTGCTTGAGAGTGTAATTGATTTTCTTAACCATACCAAAATACGTTGCAAGAAATCATTTTGAGGAAAAAATCGAGTTTCGCCGATCAATGGGATTCGAATCTATGCCTCCCATTTTGCATGCCAGCTGTTCTAACCATTAAGCTATCGTCTGCTCTGTCATTTGTCCACTTAACTGCTGCTGATAGCTTTCAGTGGTAAGATCACCTGGCATGTAAATGGGAGAAGCGGGTTCGAATCCCACTGATCAGCGAAACTCGCTTTTTCAACGAAATTATTTTTTGAGTTGCGTTGTTTTACCTCTGAGCGGCACTTTTTTGCACACCATGGGCTAAATGGCCAGGTCACATGGACCCCGAAGGCTCAGAAGGTTGGGGGAGGGGACCCACTGGAAACGTCCCATCCAAATTTCCCACTTTAAACGTCCCACGGCTTAACGTCCCATCCGACGGACGGCGGCCTTTCCAAGCCCATCGGTGTCCCCTACTGACCGTGAGCAGGGCGGGGAATTTTGCGGAGATAAATCTCAACGCTGACCCAGCTGGGACTCGAACCTGGGAACTACAGATTACGAGCCTTTCGCGCTACTGACTGAGCCACCCCCGCCCCAAATTATTTTTTGAATGATGCATAATGTCAACAGGTAAACTCTGTGCATTTACTCTTCATGGATGAAAACAAGTTGAATTGCTGGTGCTCGTTCAAACGAGTTCAAAACCAAAGCGCAATTTTTCTCTTCCAAAACTCCTCGCATTTTAAAAAAACGGCTTTTTATATTAAAAAAAAAACGCTGTGGTTCAAAAGTTGTGTACAGGAAATGTTTTCGAAGGTGAAAATTTCGAATATTTTGGTATTTCCTAATTAAAGTGAAGAATAAGCGAGGGGCGTACCCAGGAGAGGAGGGGGGGGGGGGTCTTAAAATAAGAATTATGCAGGGTTTCCTAAATACTAAAATATTAAAATGATATTCTATATGGAATGAGACTTTATGGTTATTTTTTTAATATATTTTTCGTGTCGGGTATAAAATATGGGATTAAAATTATACAAAGACAACTATTTTGTATTTCAAAGCAAGCAGACGAAATTGAGGTTTCGTGTAAGGATTTTCGGGAGTCCCTACGGTCAGCCTAACTCTAGATAAGAGGGTTTTGGTTTTTTGAGGAAATGTGCTTTATAGACTTGGATAATCATACCTGTTAAATGAAATATTGTTATCTTCCAGAAAGATCCTTATCCCTGGAAATTGTTTCTTTTGGCGTTTTCTTAAGCTTCAGTTGTTGCATTTTCGTTTTTTTTATCTTTTAACGCCCTGCAAGACAAAAAGGAATTTTTTGCTCCTCGTTGGAAAAAAAAAATTATATTTTTTTTCTGAAATAATAAACTAAAAAAAAAGAAGGAAAGTACTTCGAGTGAGAAAATATTATTTAGAAGTCAAGATAAACTATTCAGAGTAAAACTAAATTTGTTAAATATAAGCCGTGGTGGAAATGGGAAGGAACTCAATGGGATGGCGCTCCACTGGATACGAAGATTGAAAAAAAGAGAGAACCGCCGCGCCGTCGCCTGCTACCTTGAGTGTTAATTCGGGGAAATCATTTCTTCTTTTCGATGCATTTGAGCCGCACCCCGCCGAATTCAAAAATTACACTTCCAGCACTGAGTGTAAGAACATAACAGGAGGTCTGGATCTAGAAAAAAATTAAGGGAGGGAAGGGGGGGGGGGCAGTGGCGGGATTTCCATTCTGGTACAATATTTTCCTCTACATTTTAAAGATCTTTAAAAGAAATAAACGAATAAAATACATGAAAAATCTACAACTCACTAATTTTTTCCCCTCTAGCACTCCTCCCATCATTTTCAAAGGGAGTCTTGAGAACATAGATCACCTCCCAAGCGAGTATCGGATGCTCCTTTTCAAAGAGAATGGAGTCTTCCTTTTTCCGAATTTTGCACCCTCATTTAACAGTGAAAATTCGTACTAACGGATGAATGGGAAAATGGGAATCATAATACTTTATTAGTATTTGTAAAACACAAAACAGTTTTTATTTTTTAAAACAGATTTCCTTCCCTCCCTCTTTCTGCAGACTAAAATCTCGGAATCTCTCCTCCACCACAGTAGTTAAACTTAATAGCCCAGGGAGGGCTATGGGGTTTAGCTACTATTCCAACCGGGTGGCTCAGTCGGTAGGGCGCCAAGCTCGTAATCTGCAGTTCTTAGGGTCGAGTCTCAACTGAGCCAGCGTTGAGATTTATCTCCGCAAAACTCCCCGCCCTCCCACGGTCATTAGGGGACACCGATGGGCTTGGAAAGGCCACCGTCCGTCGGATAGGAGTTAAGCTGTGGCCCCGTGTACGGGAGAGCCATACTGTGTGCACGTTAAAGAACACGCTGGATGGCCGAAATGGGGGGAAATGAAACCATCTGTCTCCAAACAGATGTTCCAGTGGGTCCCCTCCCCCAACCTTCTCTGAGCCTTCGGGGTCCTTGTAACCTAGCCATTTAGCCCATGGTGTGCAGAAAAGTGCCGCTCAGAGGTAAAACAACCCAACGGGCATGTCCTTGTGTGTTTGTGGGGCGGGGGTGGCTCAGTCAGTAGTGTGCCAGGCTCGTAATCTGTAGTTCCCAGGTTCGAGTCCCAGCTGGGTCAGCGTTGAGATTTATCTCCGCAAAAATTCCCCGCCCTGCCCACGGTCAGTAAGGGACACCGATGGGCTTGGAAAGGCCGCCGTCCGTCGGATGGGACGTTAAGACGTGGCCCCGTGTGCGGGAGACCCTATGCACGTTAAAGAACACGCTGGATGGCCTTGACGGAAGGCTACCATCTGTCTCCCAACAGCTGTTCCAGTGGGTCCCCTCTCCCAACCTTCTCTGAGCCTTCGGGGTCCATGTGACCTGACCATTTAGCCCATGGTGTGCAAAAAAGTGCCGTTCAGAGGTAAAACAACCCAACCCTTATGTGTTTGTACAGAGTAAAAAAAAACAAAAGAGGAAAAAGAGAAAAGCTTACAAGTTATCTTCGCCCCTTTTTTAAAAAAAACTAAATCCTGGTTACGTTCCTTTAAGGCAAGACATATTATTTCAAATATTTGAAGAGGCGATATTAAAATTGTTTTTCCTTTTGCTTTCTTAATTTAGAGTGTTTTGAGACCACTGCTGCACGTGGGATTAGAAAAGCGAAAAACACATTACAGAAAAATTTCTTTTCAGAAACGAAATTGCAAGTGTTCCAATTAGCATTCGGTTTCTTCTTCGAAATCAAATTATCGTTTGAAGTTCCAGTTTCGACCTCGATGAGAGGTGACGCAATCGTCAAGGTTGAGCAGACGAAACACTCTAGATACTTTCAAAGAGATCGTCAGTTGAGGAAAAAACATTTTTTTCTCAACTTCCTCAAGTTCCGTTTACGGATAGAGCACGAGATTATTTTCCCGTTTCTTCCCCATTGCAATTCTCTTCTCAAATGATATTAATAGGAATCGGCAGTGTAAGGAAATGGGTTCGGCCCGATTCCCTCATCAACGAAACCTCTGGTTGTCGTGAGTTGTTGCACCTCCGAGTGGCACTTTTTCAACACATTGGGCTAAATGGCCAGGTGACAAGGACCTCAAAGGCTCAGAGAAGGTTTGGGGAAGGGGACCCGCTGGACAGCTGTTAGTAGGGTGACCTTCCTTCGAGGCCGGGTTGTTTAACGTGAAGAAGGTATAGCTCTTCCGCACACGGGGCCACGGTTTAACGTCCTGGTTTAACGGACGACGGTTTTTTACAAGCCCATCGGTATCCCCTTTCTCACCGTTGGTCCAGGTGGGGCTCGGACATAGGAACGGAGATCACGTGTTTGGAGCGCTAACATCTGGCAATCCCACCCGGAGAAGTTTCCGATAAGTTGATTTCGGTGTTATAATCCCAAGAAAATTACTTCTGAACTTGGTAATGGTTGAAACGAAAACTTGAAATGGCTGAAATACGTAAAAGAAATCCCCTCCCCCCTGGAAGCGGCTCGACTGAAGACTTCCGAGAGATTATCACAGAGCATACTGAGGATGGCGGAACCTGAATTGAAGGTGAACACAAGAAAGGAAATCTCCATCACCTGGGAGGGAAATTGAAAACAAAGTCTCTTGACTCTGAAGCCAAGCAGGTTAATTATTCAATTTAAATTTAAACTTCAGCTGTTTTATTTTTCGATTTCTCGTTAAAGTTGCATTTTTTTTTGTCTTTAAGTCATTGAAAAACAGACCTTATGGGTAAGGTGACTCATACGTTTGATTTAGCTAAAAAAATTTTTTTATACCGTTTTTGAATAATTGTTTATCGTCACTACCCTGAAAGGACATTGTTTCTAACTTTACTGGGTTTTTATTGTTTCATTTCAATTAATTTTTGGATCTATTTTTTTGCATTTCTATTTCCATTGTTTGTAATGATGATAGATGCATTGTTGGCTTTAATGTTGGCCCTATAACACAATCTGAAGTTATTTTGGCTGTTTCTAAACATAAACTTCATAAAATCCCCAGGTGTAGATTAAATTACTACAGAAATGCTTAGAGCTGGAAATGTTTCGGTTACCACTTGGATGACTGAAATTCTGAATATCTTTTATGATAAAGGCATGGTTCCTAAGGATTTTACCAGAGCTATTGTTATCCCTATTTTCAAAAAAGGTGATCGCAGTTCTTGTGATAACTATAGTGACATCAGCCTACTCTCTGTTGCAGGTAAAGTTCTTTCCATGATTGTGCTTAATAGAATTAAGAATCTGGTTGACAGTCAATTGCGTGATGAGCAATGTGGATTCAGAAGTGGTAGGGGATGTGTGGATCAGATATTTTCACTTAGGCAGATTCTTGAGAAATGTTTAGAGTTTCAGAAACCTTTGGTTGCTAGCTTTGTTGATTTCAAAAAGGCTTTCGACTCTGTTGATCGTCATAATTTGTGGTTGATTGTGAGATCATATGGTATACCTGACCAGTTAGTTAACATAATGAAAGCTGAAAACTGAATCGTGTGTGAGAGTTGGTAAGTCTTGTAGCAATTGGTTTAGCATTACTTCTGGTGTTCGACAAGGGTGCATTTTGTCTCCTTTTCTCTTTAGTTTGGTTGTTGATTATGTTATGCGAAATTCACTTCAAGGGAAAGATTTTGGCCTTAAATGGGCTGGAGATACGAAAATTTCTGATTTAGATTATGCTGATGATTTAGCCCTTTTGGCAAATGATGTTGATGAGATGAACTCTTTCATTCGAGCTGTTGATGAGACTGGTAGTAGAGGTAGGTTTGGTTATAAACAGAGAGAAAACTAAAGTGATAAAAATTGGTCAGGCAAGTTGTGATTCAGTTCATGTGAATGGTTGCAGTCTTGAACAGGTGTCACAGTTTAATTATCTTGGGAGTTATGTAACAGATACTGGTGATGTGCAGCATGAGATTAACAGACGAATATGGATTGCTGCCGGGACTTTTAAGAATCTATGGAGAATGTGGAGAAATAGGCGTATACACCTAAAGACTAAAATTAGACTGTATAATAGTTTGGTTCTTTCTAGGGTTAGTTATGGTAGTGAAACTTGGACGCTTTGTAAACAAGATAACAGGAAACTAGATGCTAACGCAGTATCTTGGGTATTAGGTGGTTTAACTTTGTAACTAATGATGAGGTTAGGCAAAGGAGTTTGCAACCTCCTTTAAGCAGCATATTGTGCAGAGAGAGATTCCGTTGGTTTGGCCATGTTGCCCGTATGAATAATTATAGATTGGCGAATAGGGTTATGAACAGTGTGCCTAAAGGCCTCAGAAAGAAGGGGAGACCTAGGATGTGGTGGACAGACAATGTCAAAGAGGACTTTGTTAGAATTTGTGTGCAGTGGCCGGATGTGGCTCAGGACAGACATGCTTGGAGAACTAAATTGCGCCATCTGGTTGGACCTCTGTAGCTTGATGATGAGAGAGGGAATTCTACTGTGAGTGAACCTTAAATTTCCATATGTGTTTTAGGAAAACCATATTGAGAATCCATGTGGAAAATTTGAGGTAAGCAGGATTGAAAATGGCAGAAATAAAAAGCTTTACAACGGATAATAACCAAAGGACAAAATAAGCATTTTAGAGGTTTGATTTATTTTATGACTGCTATAAATACGATTACTTGTATAAAAAAACGCAAAAAAATCAAAATAAATAACAATATCAATGGCAAACTTTGAAGCTATATATTTGCTTTCATTAATTGAAAATTGATTATCAATTACTTCAATAATTCATACTGAAACATTATCTATTTTTTTAGGAAAAGTATGCATTTGTATTTGAATATTTTTAATCACATTGCGAATAATTTTAAATAAAAATGCAAATCATTAAATAATAAAATCTTGAGAAAGTAAATTTACTAGTTGAAGTCAGACTTCAAATTGTACACAATGCCTCTATGAAGTAAGTTTCTTCCAAAGTTATCTCGTTGAGTTGGACTGTCATATTCCTTTGGATGGCGTGAAACATTTTTTCCTTCCTTCTTCATTTTTAACTTCAGAAAAAGAAAGAAATCAGACGGAGCGAAAATAGGGGGTATGGGGGGAGAGGGGTGGAGGGGGGGGGGTTAATCCCAGTGATCCAAAAGAACATGACAGACCATCTCAAAGAGATAACTTTTGGAGGAATTTCAAAAATTCTTTAATAGATTAATTAAAAGAGAGATCTTGTAAGTGGGTTTGGATTGTTTTACCTCTGAGCGGCACTTTTTTGCACACCATGGGCTAAATAACATGGTCACATGGACCCCGAAGGCTCAGAGAAGGTTGGGGGAGGGGACCCACTGGAACAGCTGTTGGGAGACAGATGGTAGTCTCCCGTCAAGGCCATCCAGCGTGTTCTTTAACGTGCACAGGGTATGCCTCTCCCGCACACGGGGCCACGGCTTAACGTCCCATCCGACGGACGGCGGAATTTTCAAGCCTATCGGTGTCCCCTACTGACCGTGGGCGGGGCGGGGAATTTTGCGGAGATAAATCTCAACGCTGACCCAGCTGGGACTCGAACCTGGGAACTACAGATTACGAGCCTGGCGCGCTACCGACTGAGCCACCCCCGCCCTTTTTAAGTGTGTAGAGAAGTACCATGGTGACTCTTTTGAAGGAATTTCATAATAGATCCTTTTTTCTAAACATTTATTTTCGTTTTAGAATTTTTATCTCATTAATTTACAGATGCCACAATTATTTTCTCTTATCATTACATCTGCTGCTAATCCACCAAATCGCATTCTCTTCGCTCTCTTTAAACCGGTTGCAAACAGAATAATAATTTGCATATATTCCAACCGAGCACGTCTTTACACGTGACAGAAGAGATTTTTTATTTCTTTTCCTTTCAACAGAGTTGACTCTTATCTAAAATCGCCATCGTTAAAAAACTCCAAATCCAACAACATCACGTGAGGCCCTTTCCCCCCTCTTAAAACCTACTTCCAACGCTCCATTGTTAAGCTGCTTTCTGACCCCAAAATCTCTCGAAACCAGATTTCACGTTTTTTCACTTCACAAACCACTTTCGGTTTTAAAGTTTATGAGAAGTTCTTGTTCCCATTTTCTATTAAAGCTTGATTTAAGAATTTGATAATTTTTCTCGCCATTCTGTTTTGATCTTTGCTACAACTGAAGTCGGAGATAAGACTTAAAACACAAACAACAGTTAGCTGAAGAAATCGAGTTCTTTCGGAAATGGGGGGGGGGAATAAAACCCACCACCTTCCGAAGACGATACGGCAAAAAAAAAAAAAACCCTTCAAGCAGCTGCTTGCCACAGAGGTCTGACAGGAGCCTGTCAGTTTATATGCCACAGTAGGAGATCTGAGAGGATGGCAGGACCTCAGCAGAAAACAACACGAACATCCATGCCTTACCCGGGGCTCGAACCCAGGTCCCTTACATCAGTAGCCAAGCGTGCTAACCACTCTCGGCCACGGGACGGCTAGACAACAAAAAAAAAACTATTTCTAAAAAGGTAAAAAAATATTTCGGCGTCTTTAAAATAAAGCCAGAAAATATAATTAAGTTATTGATGAGGATCAGAAGAGGCAAAGGATCCACTACACCTCTTTCTTAATTTTAATAACCGAAATAAGGGGAAGGATTATAAACATTTTACACAGCGCCAGATCTAAGTGGGGGGGGGGGGGACGTGTTGGTTCCCTTCGAAAATTGTAGTAATTGTTAGAGGCAATGTATAATTCATGCAATATTGAAAAAAAAAATTCAAAACACCTCTAAAACGGAGGTTGGGTTGTTTTACCTCTGAGCGGCATTTTTTTGCACACCATGGGCTAAATGGCCAGGTCACAAGGACCCCGAAGGCTCAGAGAAGGTTGGAGGAGGGGACCCACTGGAATAACTGTTGGGAGACAGATGGTAGCCTCCCGTCAAGGCCATCCAGCGTGTTCTTTAACGTGCACAGGGTATGGCTCTCCCGCACACGGGGCCACGGCTTAACGTCCCATCCGACGGACGGCGGCCTTTCCAAACCCATCGGTGTCCCCTACTGACCGTGGGCAGGGCGGGGAATTTTGCGGAGATAAATCTCAACGCTGACCCAGCTGGGACTCGAATCTGGGAACTACAGATTACGAGCCTGACGCGCTACCGACTGAGCCACCCCCGCCCCCTAAAACGAAGGATTGAGCTGTTTTACCTCAGAGCGGCACTTTTTTTTTGCACACCATGGACTAAATCGCCAGGTCACAAGGACCCCCGAGGGCTCAGAGAAGGTTGGGAGAAAGGGACCCACTGGAACAGCTGTGGGAGACAGATGGTAGCCTCCCGTCAAGGCCATCCAGTGTGTTCTTTAACGTGCTCAAGGTATGGCTCTGCAGCACACGGGGCCACGGCTTAACGTCCCATCCGACGATCTTTCCAAGCCCATCGGTGATTAATCTGAATTCGCGAAGATTAATCTGAACGCTGGCCCAGATGGAAATCGAACCTGGGAACTGCAGATTACGAGCCTGGTGCGCTACCGACTGAGCCACCGCCGCCCCAAAAACGGAAGGGAGGAGGTTCTGCTGCAGTGGAAATCTTTTGCTCCATCCCTTTCCTTTCGGATGAATTTTTTTCTTTTCGAGATGCGGATTGATATGGCACATATTGTCCTAACTTTTTTTTTTACACGAAACTAATACTAAAACAAGAAATGAAAATATGTCCCAGAATGGCCTTTTGACCAACAGCATGTGGAGGGGGGGGGGGGGTCGCTCCTTTGCCTCCCTCCTGAAAAATTGATCGAAAAAGTAATTTATCTTGAACATATCAGGTGTACCAAATAATGTTTTTTCCTGAACGAAATGTAATTTTGATTTTCTTTTTAACATTCTGTTTTCAAAACTATATAATTCATTTATATTTTTTAGTGTGAAAAAAAAATTCGCAGCTCATTTTTACGATTAGTGATAATATTCCAAAACAATAAAGTTACGAAAGAATGGTAATATAAATAGGAATTTCATTCAACATTGGTCCCTTTGTTTACTCCCCCCGCCCCTGTGAAAATCATTTCCGACATTCAGGGCTCTGCTCAGTTTCCCTCCCCTTAGTTACTTGTTCCGCTCCCCCCATATCTCCAATAATACTTTTTTAGGTCTTTGCCTATTAATTAAAATATTACATAAAGATCCTCATCAATTAGAGATTATGCCTTACCTGAGGTTCGAGCTCCACGTAGGGCATGGACGTGTGTTGTTCTTTCTGCTGCTGAGGTCCCTCCCTCGCAGATCCTCACCACCACCTACGATACTGGCAAGCCTCTTGGTAGACCTCTGTGACGTGAAACTCCTTCAGAGGAAATTATTGTTTTTAAAATTAATATATCTTTGTCCCGGATTTTAAAATTGGCATTATTATATTACACATCTAAAAGACACATAATTTAGGGATGGCCCAGGTACGAACATTGCCGGAGATTCCTACAAAATGCGATAAATAAAAAAAATAAATACCCCCTCAAGCAGCTGCTTGCCACAGAGGTCTGACAGGAGCCTGTCAGTTTATATGCCACAGTAGAAGATCTGAGAGGATGGCAGGACCTCAGCAGAAAACAACACGAACATCCATGCCTTACCCGGGGCTCGAACCCAGGTCCCGTAGATCAGTAGCCAAGCGCGCTAACCACTCGGCCACGGGACGACTCAAAATGCGATAGCGACCCCTATATCAGCGATCCCCATTTAGACTCGTTTAATACGGATTCGACATAACGTGGTTGCTCTATTTTTTTCAATAAAACGTCTTAAAATATCTTGTGTAACGAGGTTATGAGCAGTCAATGAAACGTTACAATTATTACACACAAAATGGAGACAAGCAAAGCTGACCCGACATCTTCTTTATTAAGAAATAAATTCTAAAATGAACTAATCGATCATACAAGTACACATTTACACAATTATTTACGTAATTTGTTTTAAAAACTAAATTATAATTATTTCTGTTGGAATGGAACATCTACTGAAGAGAAACTACCAGACCGCCTCCCGCGTTAAACTGGGATCGCTCTTGTTGGCATCGATCTGAGAAGCAATGGAGGGTGGTGGTGGGGGGGGGGGGGGGGGGTGGCAGTCCTCATCATCTGAAGTGGTTTAATTTTTTTACGGTTAAGTCGGAAAGGGGTTCGCTTAGTCGGTAGCGCGCCACGCTCCTAATCAGCAGCTCCCAGGTTCCAGTGCCGACTGTGCTTGCGTTAACTCCGACCACCCTCTCCGCTCAACCTCCGTCAGAAAGGGGGCACCGGTGCGATTGGAAAGGTCACCGTCCGTCGGATGGGGCGTTATAAGCCGTGACCCCATATATGGGAGAGAGACATTCCCTGTGCATGTTAAAGAACGCGCTGGATGGCATCTCCCGACAGCTGTCCAACGGGTCCCCTTCCCCAAACCTTCTCTGAGCCCTCGGGAAATTGCATCTTGGCCATTTATCCCACGGGGTGCAAAAAAGAAGCAAACCAACAGAAGACAATCGCCGTTGCCATCACAATTGATTCGCTTTACAAAAGCGTTTCATTCTTCTTTCCTAATTTGTTTGCAAATGGCATTCCGTAGATTTCCATTCGCAACTGTCGCATGAAGAACCAACATCTGTCGAATCCAATGTCGTATCCTTAACGATCTTTCGCCTATAGAATCATAATTGGAGTCTTGGCTGAAATTCACAACTCTTGCATTGTCTGAGAGGCATTGTTGGGCACACTGGCGATGGCACGCGCAAGCGAACTCCCCTGGTGACGTCAACAGGGGAGTGTTGCGTGACAACCTTGCCGCGCGTGGTTTAGGTGTGGCTATTTCGTCCGCTTTGTGATTTGCAGGCGAACAAAAGTGTGCGAGGCTATTGTCTCGCGCTGATCCACGAGATTTAAAGGCCGATTTACGTCTGGGATTAACAATAAACCAACATTGTTTCTATCGTCTGCTAATAACGACACCAACACAACAACTTGAGCGAGTATACGTACTCTATACGTTCAATAAACTGGCAACGTTTTTGAAAATGAAATAAAATTTATGTACCGAGTGGTTACAGCATAATCGTATTAAATTATAATAAATATCTGTGCGTTTGCTAAATATTAAATTACTTGCCCTATTCTGTTCTTTAGTTATTCGCGCATGAGGTCGAAATCCAACAAAATCACTCTTTTACTATAATGTTTTCAAAAGGTGCTATTAAAATTAATATGTTTGCTATTTTTATCAAATATTTTTTTTTTCAAAAAATTCACAATTAAATGCTCTTGCATGACTACTGATCTAAAGGATCTGGGTTCGAGCCCCGGGTAGGGCTATGGGTTGGGTTGTTTTACCTCTGAGCGGCACTTTTTTGCACACCATGGGCTAAATGGCCAGGTCACATGGACCCCGAAGGCTCAGAGAAGGTTGGGGGAGGGGACCCACTGGAACAGCTGTTGGGAGACAGATGGTACCCTCCCGTCAGGGCCATCCAGCGTGTTCTTTAACGTGCACAGGGTATGTCTCTCCCACACACGGGGCCACTGCTCAACGTCCCATCCGACGGACGTCGGCCTTTCCAAGCCCATCGGTGTCCCCTACTGACCGTGGGCAGGGCGGGGAATTTTGCGGAGATAAATCTCAACGCTGACCCAACTGGGACTCGAACCTGGGAACTACAGATTACGAGCCTGGCGCGCTACCGACCTAATGAGCGGAGGCCAAGTGAGAACGATATAATAGTTTGGTTCTTTCTAGGGTTAGTTATGGTAGTGAAACTACTTTTGTAAACTTTTGTTTTTTCTCTTTGTAAACAAGATAACAGGAAACCAGATGCTTTTGATTCTAGACGCTTATGCAGTATCTTGGGTATCAGGTGGTTTAACTTTGTAACAAATGATGAGGTTAGGCAAAGGAGTCTGCAACCTCTTTTAAGCAGCATATTGTGCAGAGAGAGACTCCGTTGGTTTGACCATGTTGCCCGTATGAATAATTATAGATTGGTGAATAGGATTATGAACAGTGTGCCTAAAGGCCTCAGAAAGAGGGGGAGACCTAGGATGCGGTGGGCAGACAATGTCAAACAGGACCTTGTTAGCATTGGTCAGTGGTCAGATGTAGCTCAGGACAGATATGTTTGGAGAACTAAATTGCACAGTCTGGTTGGACCTCCGTAGCCCATAGCTGCTTGAGGATGATGATGATTAACATAAATTAGTATTAACTTTTCACGTAGAATATTTTGTATTTGAGTGACGTAATTTCGGTCTTGCTAATATAATTATCAATTTTTTTTAAGATATTTAGTAGATTAAAATTTTTAAATTAAGTTAATAAAGCGTTAATTCTTCAAAATCTCTGGAATGTATCTTTTTATATCGTTTCGTTTTTTTTTTCCAAAGTTATTTATAATTGAAGGAGTAATTCTTTTTTTTTCTGCTTCTTTATTCTTTCAATTCACATTGCCATTTGACAAAAGGGAGAGACGAATTTCATTGCAGTATAACATTTCTCCCTTCGTTTCAGAATGTTTTAAAAATGCGTCGAATATACATGCATCATAATATTTTTTGCCCCTAAAAGTTAGAGGAAGGAGGGTTGATATGAAATGAATAACCCCCCCCCCCCTTGAATGATATGAAATGAATAACCCCCTCCCCCCCTTGAATGATATGAAATCCCCCAAATATAAAAAAAAGGCTGTTGATTTTAAAAAAGGAAATGTTTGAAATATGTAAGAAGAATTAGTAGTAATTGCATATATAATTATACGATTAGTAGTTATGTAACGAGTTCTAAATATCTTCAGCTAATGTTCTATTTAAACGAATGACGCCTTCACATTGACACATGTGAAGAAGTCCTTCTTTGAATAAAAAATGCGATTCCTCCAAGTGTGGTTACGATGAGCAACAGCAAAAAGTAAAGAAATGGTTCAAGTTATGACTGTCGGTTGTTCCTTCTGAGAAATGTGACCATTTTCCATGCAGCTCATTTCACCACCTGTGGCACTCAGTTTCACCATCATTGAACTAAACACGCTTCCAGATTGTTCCCAATGACTCTGGACATCGTGACATTTGCTCCACTGCTCCAGATTATTCGCGAAACATTCCAAAAGAAAAGAATGTGAAGTCTAATTCGTGTTGCCTGGAGGAAGGTTTTACCTTAATACCTTTGCGAGGAGCATTTAGTGTCATTTATTGGCACCTGCACAAGTTCACTAGTTCCATTTAGTTGCATTTCTTTAGCAACAGTTTCAGGAAAATGCGTCTAATTTGCGTTCTCATGTTTATCCGACTTGGATGTTTAGGATTGTTTAGTTTGTGTTGAAAATTACGAGCATTTATTAACATCAGCTGCAATTTTCTTTCCTACTATTCGTTTAATTGCATCACTCCTTTTCTTCGCAAAGCTTTTCCGCAAAATTGGACTCGAGTGGCCAAGGGTCAACAGGTCGCACGAAGAGACTCGAGTACTTCGAAACCTCGCTGCTGGGTGAGAGTTTTCGTAAATGAACTGGATTGTTTCAGTTGAGAGGCGGATCGGGCCATGGATCAGCTGATGGAGATAAAAATCTCAAAATCCCTGATTGAAAGGTTAAAAAAATATATATATATCCTATACGGTGATAAGGAAAATTTACGGCTGTCGATCTTTACGAGTGCTGTGCTTAAGACGTGCAGAATGGCATACAGAATATAGAAATTTTTCTCTCCCAAAGAACGGAAAAGTATTCTCAATGAGAAAAGTCCCTTTAAAATTTCGACTAAAAAAGCAATATACACATATATAAATTAAAAATACCTATCTTTCTATACGTAGAACCTCGAGTTTGTAACAAAAGTTCTATCCTCATCCTCAAGAGCTTATCCGCATCCTCGAAACGTTTTCAGCATCCGCGTGTATTGGCGACTTCATAATTTTTATTTCTATATTTTTTGTAAATCTTGCGATGCAGTCGTGTTAGTTTAGAGCAGAGCCAATCAAATAGCTGCCAGTGAAGAGAATTCTGCGGCTCGCAGATGATATATAAAATATAGTAATCGATGTATTTGCAGTAATCCCATGGGACTCGTGAAATAGCAGAGGTGAAAAACTCTTTTTCCGTGAGTGGGATTACAAACCCACCTCCCTTCCATCTGCCGCTATGAACAGCTAACGATTTCTTCTGCTATCACTTGTAAAACTAACTATTTCTTCTGCTATCACTTGTAAAATTTCCCGTATATCGTTTGATTGGCTCGTGGGGCGATATTATGTCAGGAAACAGACGAGCAAGTTTTCTTAAAAAATGAAATATAAAAAAAACAAGAACGTCCTGCAAAGAACAATATTAACATAATTATTACACTAGCAGCTAAAAATACTGTTACACCTATCCCTCGATAGGTCCTGCCATCCTCACAGATCTTCTACTCTGGCATATAAACTGACAGGCTCCTGTCAGACCTCTGTGGCAAGCAGCTGCTTGAGGGGGTATTTATTTTTATTTATTTCAGTTCACACAATTTTGGCTTTGCACGGTGAAAAAATGCACCCAGTTTCGATTTACACGGTACTGACTGAGACGTACGTAGAAAGGAAATCTCAGTCAGTACCGTGTAAATCGAAACTGGTTGCATTTTTTGACCGTGCAAAGCCAAAATTGTGTGAACTGAGTACCGTGTAAATCGAGGGATAGGTGTATTACTATATGTGACACGTATTAGTAAAGTTTAGCAAAACGAATTATTCATCAAATGCGCCAGAGGCGATATGCGTTCTTCTTGTTTTTTATGAAATTTTCAGAGCAATTATTTCAACTGGCATTGTTTTAAGTTAAACAATCCAATTTCCTTAACTCTCAAAATGCTGAGAGAATTTAATTGTTGGAAATAGACATTAAAACAGATTTGAATTGAGATCTCTGAATTATCTTCAGTCGCAATCGTTTTTTAATAGAAAAGCTTATTTAAGAAGTTACTGAGTTACAGGCCCAGATCTGTAAAAAAAAATAAAGAAAAGGAGGTTGTTGGGTTGTTTTACCTCTGAGCGACACTTTTTTGCACACCATGGGCTAAATGGCCAGGTCACATGGACCCCAAAGGCACAGAGAAGGTTGGGGGAGGGGACCCACTGGAACAGCTGTTGGGAGACAGATGGTAGCCTCCCGTCAAGGCCATCCAGCGTGTTCTTTAACGTGCACAGGGTATGGCTCTCCCACACACGGGGCCACGGCTTAACGTCCCATCCGATGGACGGCGGCCTTTCCAAGCCCATCGGTGTCCCCTACTGACCGTGGGCAGGGCGGGGAATTTTTGCGGAGATAAATCTCAACGCTGACCCAGCTGGGACTCGAACCTGGGAACTACAGATTACGAGCCTGGCGCGCTACCGACTGAGCCACCCCCGCCCCCAAGAAAAGGAGGGATGATCCGAATGAGGGAGGATAAGGAGGGGGGGGGGGGTTAATATCGAGCAAAAATGAACCGCCAAAATTCCGGTGTCAATTCCCTCCGCCCTCTCTGTTTCAGTGGTTTCTAACAAATTTCTTTAAAATTGCATGTTATTTATATATATATATATACACCGAAGAGCCAAAACATTATGACCACCTGCCTAATATGATGTTGGTCCTCCACGTGCCGTCAAAACAGTTCATATCCGGCGAGGCATAGACGTTACGAGATTTCTAAAGGTGTCTTGTGGTATCTGCGGTACCAGCACATTACCAACAGATCCTTCAACTCTTGTAAGTTACGTGGTTGAGCAGCAGCAAATCAGATATGCTGTTCCAACACAAACCATGGATGCTTGATTGATGTCTGTGGAATTTAGAGGCCAGGGCAACACCTGGAAGTCTTCCTCATGTTCTGCAAACCATTCTCAAACAATCTGGGCAGTGTGGCATGGCACATTATCCTGCTGAAAGAAGGCACTACTAGAGGAGGAATACCATTGCCATGAAAGGATGTACCTGGTCTGCAATGATGGTTAAGTAGGTGGTAGACGTCATAATTTCCTGCACATGAATGACTGGACCCAGGGTTTCCCAGCAGAACATTGCCCAAAGCATGTCGTCCCACGGTGCATCCTGGTGCCAACACTTCCCCAGGTAAATGATGCAAATGTACCTGGCCATCCACATGGTTCAACAGGAAATGAGATTCATCGGACCAAACAACCTTCTTCCAATCATTCAAAGTCCAGTTTTGATGCTCGCGTGCCTAATGTAGGCGCTTTCGATGGTGAACCGAGGTTAGCATGGCCACTCGGAGTGGCCTGTGGCTACGTAGCCCTTATTTTCAGCAGGGTTCGATGCATTGTGTGTTGTGACACATTATTCCCTTCACCGGCATTCAAATTACGGACCAGTTGCACCACAAAATCCCTTCTGTTGGCTCGTACCATACGGGATAGCCTTCGCTCACCACTAGTATCGATGAGCCGTGTCCAGCCCACACCTTGCCAGCAGTTCGTGATTTTTTTTCCTCCTTGGACCACTTTTTGAAAGAACTAACCACGGCTGACCTTTAGCACCCCACAAGCCTTGCCATCTCAGAAACGTTCTGACCCAGTCGTCTGGCCATTATAATTTGGCCTTTGACAAACTCACTTAAGTCCGCTGCCTTTCCCATCTGAAGAACAAGAATAACACTGATTAACAAAGCTCAGTATCAGGTGTTGTCGTTTATACCCTTTCATGACCTTCACAAGCTTCGTCGTTTACCTGCAGTTGCTTCGATTTGCATAAAGATCTGCGGGTCATGTTTCGGCTCTTTGGTGTATATATTTAGTATTTTTTTCGCTTCCGCTCCGATTAATAGTATTCTCAAACGGGGGTAGGGGGGGCATGACATCCTTTACCGCCCCCATTAGCTGGACCTAACCGAGCTGAGTTTCGCATCTCTGTTGCTATTGACAACATGGAACTGTACCTGATGAAGTGAACGCAGAATGCGTCCATTTCACAGAATTTGTCTGTCAATCAGTTTGATCAAGAATTCTTCCTAACCAATAAGAGTCCACCAAATTTGGTACAGATTTTCTTCTAATCATAACTTAAAGGAATGTTGCAGTTTCCCCTCGCAAAGGAAAACTGGAGAGAGAACTTGATAGCCGAATTGCGATGTATTTGTGATGATAGGAAGCGTTTCAATGATCTCATCTTTTGCAGCTGAAGATCCAGTTTGATGACGCCATCATCAACACCTTCGAATATCCTTCTGAAGCATCTCTGCTGGAAGAGAGCAAGAGTGGATCGTCATCGCTCACAGAGTCCGATTCCGACCTCTCCTCCGTCGATTCTTCTCCTCCTCCTCCCCCCCTCGTGCCTCCTCCTCGATTGCAAGCCAACACGCCGATCGGTTTCTCAGGTAAGGGCCATTCATTCTCATTCCACTCTCAATCCTCCTTCAAAAGGTTACAAAAATAATTCAAATCGTCGCTTTTTAACTTTTTCTTTTCTTATGCTTAAAAAAAATTATTATTCTTTCAAGCAACACATTTTTTTAACGAAGCCAGGAAACTCCGCGCGTTACGTCCGTGCTCGAAGCACAGAGTGTTCTTCGTCAGCTCTTTGTTTTGTGCGACACTTCAGCCAATCGATAAACTCCGAAGTGAACAGCATTCTTGAAGAAACGGATTTGAATTGGGACCGCAACAGAAACTCGATCGAGATCTTCAATAGGAAATAATAATCACGAATCGCGGTCTGAGCTGAATGCAGAAACGATTACGCCCTCTTTCGCCGTCATTGTGCTCATAATGGTTCTCCATTTTCGTATTGTGAAAGGTTGTCTCCAATACGATTCCGAAACAGGAAGGAATGACGTTAGAAGCCAACAATTGCTACAACCATAAAGAGCCAACTCGATCAGGTTATGTAGTAGTAAAAGAAAATATCTGTTTCAGTGTATGCAGACGACGCAGTTCATGCCTTGCATTAATGTAGCAATGCGACTGCTGATTGGTCAAATGGGAGATGACAACCGTACAAAGGACAATAAGATATTCTTATGATGGTATTGCTGTCTTCTGGAGTTCATTATGGACGACAAAAATGGCTGTTGATGTCTCTATTTGAAGAAAAAAAAAAGGGTTTCTTGTAATAATTGGTGAGTGTTCATTTCTCTGTTATACTATTTTCCATTAACTCCTTCAGAAGCGATTTTTTATTTATATAAGAAAAAATGATTCCGTTTAAATCTGCTTTATTTACGACCAAAAGGACAAAAATATACAAAATTATTTTACTCAGATTCCGATGAAACGGACTATATATTTCATGCATTTTTCAAGAGATTTTAAAAGACCTCTAAAACTGAGAGGAAAAGATCATAATAAAAAAAGAATAAAAATAAATCCCCCCTCAAGGGGGGATTTTTCACCTCAGAGGTCTGACAGGAGCCTGTCAGTTTATATGCCATAGTAGAAGGATCCGAGAGGATGGCAGGACCTCAGCAGAAAAACGACACATACATCCGTGCCTTGTCCGGGGCTCAAGTGCGCTACCACTCGGCACTGCAATGGAAACCCAGTCTCTTCCTCCCCCCCCCCTCTCAACTTTTTTTTATGCACCCCGGTGCATTGCAGTGTAACGTTTTTTCTCCCTTTTACACTTCATTTTTTAATTTATGAAAAATGTATGAAATATGCAGATTTAGAATTTGCGGCCACCATTAATCCTTACTAGCATCCTCAAAGAAGTTGGTCATGGCTTCCTTATCCCCTAGATCCCCCCCGGTTATCTTTAATATTATTGTATGTAGTTTATATTATATACATAGATGGATAGGTTATATGGAGCCCTGGAAGCAGAAAGTTATATGGAGCCCTGAGGCCAAAAAAAGTTAGAAATGGGAGCCACGGAGCAGAAAAGTTTCAAATAGGAGCCCTAGAGAAAAATAAATTAACCTGTGGGATCGGTAGAGCCAAAGAAGTTTCTATGAGAGCTCTGGAACCAACTTCTAAACGGGAGTCCTGTGGAACCAAAAGTTGTGATGGCAATCCTGGAACCTGGTTCTGAATGGGGCGAGGAGTCGAGGGTTAATCGGGTCCTGGAGTCAAAGTTCCAAATGAGGCTCTTCTGTCCTGCTAAATTGAAACATGATGAAAATTTCTTTACTTTAAGGTCAAATCGTCGATTGAGGCGATTTAAAAGTAGTAAAAAGTAATTTTTAAAAGAGTGATTTTTTAAAAATTCGGCCATAGCTCGATGAGGCCGCCTTTAATTCGACCTTAATTCGCATATTACTTCTGCAAGAACCTGAATGAAAATGAAAAAAGTGAATTGAAAAACTAAAAAGGTTTCTGTTTGACTTGTTATCTAACAAATATAATGATATTTGGTACATTTCCCGAACCTGTGACCCTCCTTAAATCGAGACCAGGGTCGTTGGCTAATTCATAACTGTATTCGTTTTGCTAATAAGGTTTTAAGAAATGAAGTTCTGCTGAATGAGAAGAAAACTAGTTAAACTTCGGTAACTTCCTCTTATTATGCTGTCGCACGTGATCACTGTGAGCATGACGACGTCCTTTGTCATCTGTTAGACATTTAGTGACGAAAGGCGCGCGGCAATCGCTGCTCAAGTGCTACACACTCACGAGGTGTACACCATCGGCTGTGATACACTAGACGAGGCACATCCGTGGCACACTTTACGCAGCCACGGGCGATCTTTTCTATTCAGTACGACGCTTTCCGATTGCACTTCCGCCTCAAAGCCTCAAAGCGTATCAGTTCCTATTGCAGAGTTGACGTCCTCTCGCACCATCGAGAGGAGGAATTTTTTTTCCTCCCGTCATCTCGTGCCACAAATATCAGAACTTTGCAACTCTTTCGCTGGTGTTAGGAGACATCGCCTCAGAAGATAAGCACAGCCTTTTGGCATTAACCTCGATCCCGGCCAAACCTTTTGCCTATGCTATAAATATAGGGTATTTATATAGTATGTTATATATATATATGTTATAAAACTTAATGAAAAAATATAAATAAATTAAATAATAATGTCTTGTGGTATATGGTGCCAACACGTTATCAGCGGATCCTTTAACTTTTGTAAGTTACGTGGTTGAGCCACCGCAGATCGGATATGCTGTTCCAACACAAATCACAGATGCTCGATTGGATTGATGTCTGGGGAATTTGGTGTCAGGCAATACCTGGAAGAACCATTCTCGAACAATCCGGGCAGTGTGGTATGATGCATTATCCTGCTGAAAGAAGGCCCAACTAGAGGGGAATACCGTTACCCTGAAAGGATGTACCAGGTCTGCAATGATGTTTAGGGGCGGCTCAGTCAGTAGCGCGCCAGGCTCGTAATCTGTAGTTCCCAGGTTCGAGTCCCAGTTGGGTCAGCGTTGAGATTTATTTCCGCAAAATTCCCCGCCCTGCCCACGGTCAGTAGGGGACACCGATGGGCTTGGAAAGGACGCCACCCGTCGGATGGGACGTTAAGCCGTGGTCCCGTGTGCGGGAGAGTCGTACCCTGTGCACTTTAAAGAACACGCTGGATGGCCTTGACGGGAGGCTACCATCTGTCTCCCAACAGCTGTTCCAGTGGGTCCCCTTCCCCAACCTTCTCTGAGCCTTCGGGGTCCTTGTGACCTGGCCATTTAGCCCATGGTGTGCAAAAAAGTGCCGCTCAGAGGTAAAACAACCCAACCTCCAATGATGTTTAAGTAGGTGGTAGACGTCATAGTTTCCTGCACATGAATGATTGAATCCAGGGTTTCCCAGCAGAACATTGCCCAAAGCATGTCGTCCCATGGTGCATCCTGGTGTCAACACTTCCCCAGGTGAACGATGCACACGTACCCGGCCATCCACACGGTGCAACAAGGAATGAGATTCATCGGACCTGATGACCTTCTTCCAATCATTCAAGGTCATGGTTTGATGCTCGCGTTCCCATTGTAGACGCTTTCGATGGTGAACAGAGGTTACCATGGGCACTCGGAGCGATCTGCGGCTATGCAGCCCCATTGTCAATAGGGTTCAATGTATTGTGACATTACTCCCGTCGCCAGCATTCAAATTAAGGACCAGTTGCGCCACAGAATCCCTCCTGTTCGCATACGGGATAGCCTTTACTCACCTTTAGCTTCGATGAGCCATAGTCGGCCCACACCTTGTCAGCGGTTCGTGGTAACCTCCTCGGACCACTTTTTGAAAGGGTTGGGTTGTTTTACCTCTGAGCGGCACTTTTTTGCACACCATGGGCTAAATGGCCAGGTCACAAGGACCCCGAAGGCTCAGAGAAGGTTGGGGGAGGGGACCCACTGGAACAGCTGTTGGGAGACAGATGGTAGCCTCCCGTCAAGGCCATCCAGCGTGTTCTTTAACGTGCACAGGGTATGGCTCTCCCGCACACGGGGCCACGGCTTAACGTCCCATCCGACGGACGGCGGCCTTTCCAAGCCCATCGGTGTCCCCTACTGACCGTGGGCAAGGCGGGGAATTTTGCGGAGATAAATCTCAACGCTGACCACTTTTTGAAAGAACTAACCACGGCTGACCGTGAGCACCCACAAGCCTTGCCGTCTCGAAACGTTCTGACCCAGTCGTCTGGCCATTACAATTTGGCCTTTGTCAAACTCACTTAGGTTCGCTGCCTTTCCCATCTGAAGAACAAGAATAACACTGATTAACAGAGCTCAGTATCAGGTGTTGTTATTTATACCCTTTCATGACCTTCACAAGCGTCGTCGTTTACCTGCAGTTGCGTCGATTTTCATAAAGATGTGCTGGTTAGGGGTGTAGTTATGGGGAGGGGAGGCTCCCCCCAAAAGTAACTCGGAGGTGGCAAAATTCGAAGCGACTTCGTATAATCTAGGTGAGTTGTGAAAATTTGTAATTTTTTTTTTTAAATTAAGGGGAGTTGTCAAAATCGTGGCAACTTGTCAAATCTAAGGCAGTTTGGAAAATGGAGAGACTGCAAAATTTAGAGCAGTTGGCGAAATTCGAAGCCACTTAGTAAAATACAGGTAAGTTGGCAAAATCGTGGGGATTTAGCAAAATTCAGGTTAGTTGTAAAAATTGGGATTTTTTTTTCTGTAAAATTATGGCGAGTTGGCGAAATCGTGGAGAGTGGACAAAATTCCGGTGAGATGTAAAAGTTGCAATCTTTTTTTCTGTAAAATTATGGAGTGTTGGGAAAATCGAGGCGGCTTCGCAATATCTAGGAGAGTTGGCAAATCTTGGGGGTTGGGTTGGGTTGTTTTACCTCTGAGCGGCACTTTTTTGCACACCATGGGCTAAATGGCCAGGTCACATGGACCCCGAAGGCTCAGAGAAGGTTGGGGGAGGGGACCCACTGGAACAGCTGTTGGGAGACAGATGGTAGCCTCCCGTCAAGGCCATCCAGTGTGTTCTTTAACGTGCACAGGGTATGGCTCTCCCCGCACACGGGGCCACGGCTTAACGTCCCATCCGACGGACGGCGGCCTTTCCAAGCCCATCGGTGTCCCCTACTGACCGTGGGCAGGGCGGGGAAATTTGCGGAGATAAATCTCAACGCTGACCCAGCTGGGACTCGAACCTGGGAACTACAGATTACGAGCCTGGCGCGCTACCGACTGAGCCACCCCCGCCCCAAATCTTGGGGGAGTTGGCTAAATTCAGAGTGACTTTACAAAAATCAGGTGTGATGTAAAATTGGGATTTTTTTTCTGTAAAATTGTGGCGAGATGGGAAAATCTAGGGCAGTTGGCAAAATTCGAATCCACTTGGTAAAATACGAGCGAGTTTTGAAAATTGGGATTGTTTTTGTGAAATTAAGAAGAGTTGACAAAATCGAGAAAACTTGGCAAAATTTTGGGTAGTTTTAAAATTTTGAAGTGACTTGGCAAATTTAGGAGAGATGTAAAAATTGGGATTGTTTTGCGAAATTAAGGAGAGGTGGTGAAATCGAGGCAACTTGGGAAAATCTAAGAGAGTTGGAAAAACTGGAAACCACTTGGTAAAGTATAGGGGAGATGTAAAATTGTGCCTTTCTTGTGCAATTAAGGAGAGTCGATAAAATTCGAAGTGACTTGGCAATTTTAGGAAAGATGCAAAAATTGTAATTTTTCTGTAAAATTACGGCGTGTTGACAAAATCTAGGGTAGTTGGCAAAATCTGAATCCACTTGGTAAAATATCGGAGAGTTGTGAAAATTGGAATTTGTTTTGTGAAATTAAGGAATATTGGACAAATCGGGGAAACCTAACAAAATGTAGGGCAGTTGGCAAAATTCGAATCCACTTGGAAAATACTGGCCAGTTGTGATAATTGGGATTGGGTTTATGAAATTCAGGATAGTTAACAAAATCGAGAAAACTTGGCAAAATCTTGGGGAGTTTGAAAAATTTGAAGTGACTTGGCAAATTCAGGAGAGATGTAAATATTGGGATAAGTTTCGCGAAAATAAGGAGAGTTGGCCAAATCAAGGGGAGTTGGAAAAATTCACACTGACTTGCTACAATTCAGACGAGATGTAAATATTGGGATTATTTCTGTGAAATTATGGCTAGTTGGGAAAATTGTAAGTCGAATGACAAAATGCAGGAGAGTTGTGAAAACTGCCTCCCCCCACCTCAACGGAGAGAAAATCTAGGTACATTACTTTCTCAGTTGGCAAAATTTGATTTTCGAATTGTAAAATTTTTGATTTCTCTCCCCCCCCCCCCCCACCTAAACCATAGTCCTTCGCTATGCCCCTGGCGCTGGTCATAATGTTTTGCTCTTCAGCGATATATTTTTTAACAGAACTCTCTATATCCTGTGGCAAGTTAGATCCATGTATTATCCGTCCAAGTAATATGCATTTCTTTAGTTCGAAAACATTACTAATAAATGAGAGTACATGATCATGCGCATACGTTGCTCATACCTGTTCATTACATCCCATGATGGTTGTCTTGGCAACCACGATGCATCTAATGCCTGCTTCCATGTAATGAAAGGTTTCAATAATTCTTAATCACAGATATTGGAAATGAAATCACAGATATCACAAACACTTTTTCTTATCGTCATAATGAAAGAGATCATTCGATTCTTTCTTGCTGATATCTTCGTCTGTAAACGATCCAATTGCATTGTGATGCATCACGAGCTGTTCTGCATGAAGAAACATTCTCATTTCAAGCCCTAATTGCCACCAGTTATTTCTTTTTGCACTCCATGTGGCACGATTTGCGTTGAACACTCTAAACAAATAAGTTCTTACTGGATTCAGCATTCACTGGGATTTATTTTTGTGGATGTAATTCATCGAAGTCATTCCACCGATTCCTTTCAAAGAAATCGAGGAGTATGTCGAATTCGATTCACTTTTTTATTCTGCCATCAAAGGATTCGTTTAAAAGCCTCACTTCGCATTTAAAGAGGTGAAGCATTTGGCCAAATCTTATTTGACACGCTTCAACGACGCATTCTGACGTCAGTGAGAAGTGATCACTTCTGAGAGAATTCAGTTCATCTCTGCTAAGTGAAAGCTTTATTCTTCGAAGTCAATAAAATTACCTTTTCGGATCATAGATCTTGTACTTTGAAGATAAGTACATGACATTACTAATATTTATCTTATTACTATTGCCACAACTATTTCTAAGACATTCTAAGTAAATTTTTAGTAATTGAGGGGGGGGGGGGGGCGATTGCCCTTTCGATCCGTTTACTAAACCATTAGTTTAATTTTTGTTTCCATTCCAAGTATTTTCGGCACAAGAACAGCATCAGTTCATTCAATTTTTTCAGGGGGGGGGGGGGGTAAAATAAAAAAGGCTTGATTTTTTAATTGACTTTAATTATTCGTTGAGACAAGCAATGGAAGTTTTAAAATTGCTCGACGATGAAGAAAAATCGGATATCGGTTCTTTTGGCAGTTACAATTAGGTTCGGCTGTTTTACTTCTAAGCGGCACTTTTTTTGCACACAATGGGCTAAATGGCCAGGCCACAAGGACTCAGAGAAGGTTGGGGGAAGGGGACTCGCTGGACCAGTGGTTCTCAACCTTTTATGCTTCACGTACCCCCTGGAAATGTGTAACTGGCGTACCCCTTGTATAGATTGATAAAACTATAGTTAGAGTATAACAATGGTTATTTTTACTATGTTACTAGCCGTCCCGTGGCCGAGTGGTTAGCACGCTTGGCTACTGATCTAAGGGACCTGGGTTCGAGCCCCGGATGTTAGGCATGGATGTGTGTGTCGTTTTTCTGCTGAGGTCCTGCCATCCTCTCAGATCTCCTACTTTGGCATATAAACTGACAGGCTCCTGTCAGACCTCTGTGGCAAGCAGCTGCTTGAGGGGGTATTTATTTTTATTTATTACTAGATCTAGCGACTTTTGAGCTCTCACGACGTACCCCAAAAGATTTTACCGCGTACCCCAAGTTGAGAACCCCTACGCTGGACAGCTGTTAGTTTACCTCAAGGCCATCTTTAACCAGGTTTCTGTTGTGAACTGATTTGCGTTGATTTCCGTTTTGCATGTGGCTGGTAGTAGCTGTAATAGGTCGATTATGGAGTGCACAGGATGCAGTGATGCATTATTCGATTTCGGTGGTATTCTATTGGATAACAGAAAAGTTGTAGAGTTTTTAATTGCGCATAATGTGATTAAAGAAACAATTGATCTCTTTTGTTGCGATCTTATGCAACCACGGCAATTCCCGGTTCCGCTTGTACAGCACTACCTGGTTATGAAAAGCCGTGCTTATCTAGAGCCGGGGGCAAGGAATACGCCCTATAGGCGCACCTCAACCCCAGCCTCACATGGCAGCAGTCCTATAGAAGGAAAGCTGACCACCGGAAGCTGACCACCGGAATTAATCTATTCCCCAGTCAGCCATGAACAAGGATATATAGATCCAAGTTCGATCGGCACCCGGGGTGGAGACTCTTAGTAAGACCCAGACTTTTGTGAGGGCTCTGGCCTACTAGGAGCCAAACCCGTTCTGCCGAGCCCTCGAACAGCTCACCCAGAGCTCCTGATAGCTGAGGTCTCAGACGCTGTCACCGACCAACCGGCTAGGGAACCGGTTGGCAGCATCGTCGACCTCGGTTGGCTTTGGCAATGCTCCAGCCGGGGACCCAATCCGGCCGGCAAAGCCTTCAGCCGGTTTGCTGGGCCCTAGCCCCCCCCCCCCCCCCCCCCCACCACCACCACCACGACAAGGTGGTCCCCTATCGGGTGGGGGGGATTAAAGAAACAATCATTTGCGATAAATGTGAGTAGCGATTCGGGAGAATCACCTAAATTCGAAGGGATGATTCTGTTGGAGATTTCCCAATAAACTGCCGTCCGCATTATAAAACCCCCCCAAAAACGAATGACTTATTACCTTCTGGAGGTTTTTTAATAATGCAGCAGGCCGAGTATTGTAGAAATCAACGGCGTCCATGAAAGCACATAACATGGCGGCAATAAGAATTAATAAAATGGCCGTCATCATCAGGTAGCATCTGAAGAGTTTTTTTTTTATATTCCTACCGTTTTTTGTAGTTCTAAGATACGGTCCACGGGAATATATTTAAAAAACCCCAGAATTATATACTTTATTTCCTTATAGTGTTTTTTTTTTACAATATGAAAGGCGAATAGCTTTTCAACGAAATAATTGCCATTACAATGAACATGCATAAACGATAAATAGCAGAAAATTCAGCGTTTTCGGCGAGTATTGTCAACACTTAGAATGTGCAATTTAGCAGCTTTTAGTCGTTTCATCGAGCGTTTCGGGCGTTTTAAGCAAACCTGAGTAAGCGATTCGGGAGAATTACCAAAACTCAGGTGTCGCATAACTCAGCAGAACAATACCGATTCTGATATCCGAGTAAATCGCCTGCCACATTATAAAACAATCAGAAAACAGTTCAGCTTGGTCAGTTTTTTTATAATGCGGTAGTCCGATAATTGTTACAATCAATGATGGCCTCGAAAACGTATTAATTAACGGTCCTGATAATATACAAAATGGCTGCCATCAGCAGGTAACATCTGAAGCGTTTTATATTCCTCCAATTTTTTGCATTTCTAAGATACAGCCCACGGTATTATACATAAAACCCCCAGAATTATATACTTTATTTCCTTAGGGTATTTTTTTTCATAATACGGACGGCGAAATAGTTGTCATTACAGTGAATAGATATAAAAGACAGATACGATGAAATTCATTTTTGGCGAGTATTGTTAACACTTAGAATAATACCTATTTTAGCAGCTTTAGTCGTTTAATCGAGCGTTTTGGGCGTTTTAAGTGACCCCGAGTACCGGTGCGGGAGAATTACTAGCGTTTTCAGCGAGTACTTCAAACACTTAAAATAAGTTATTTAAGCAGCATTAGCCGTTGTAACCAGCGTCTTGCGCTTCTTAAGCGAGCCGCCGAATTAGCGATTCGGGAGAATTACCGGCCAGTTGTAAACAGTAGTTGTGCGAAATGCCAAACCCCTCTAATCCACACATGCACTCATACTACTTTTTTACCATTTCAGTAACAAGCGATATTGAAATTCAGCTAAGGTCATTGTATTGTTCACGGTCCTCGGCTAATTTAAATCAGGTTTCAAATTCACGCATTGATTTTTTTTGGAATAATGCCTCAGACGACACAAAATACGTTAATAAAACCAAATAAAAAAAAATAAATACCCCCCTCAAGCAGCTGCTTGCCACAGAGGTCTGACAGGAGCCTGTCAGTTTATATGCCATAGTAGAAGGTCTGAGAGGATGGCAGGACCTCAGCAGAAAAACGACACAAACAGCCATGCCTTACCCGGGGCTCGAACCCAGGTCCCTTAAGATCAGTAGCCAGGCGCGCTAACCACTCGGCCATGGGACGGCTAATAAAACCAATGATCCGCTAAATTAATTATTTATAGTCGCACTAAAATTTCCTTACCAAAACATAAATATCCGAAATGGTTCCTTGTACTTCTGCAGATTCCTGTTGTAGGAGAAACGCATGGAGGTAGGATGATAAGGAGACGCCCTAACGCGCTTTCCCTGTAGAATTAAAATGATGCTTACGCAGCATTGAGGTAGCCATGTTGTTGCACTCAAAACAAACCGTCTGCCGCTGCAATCAAGCCTACTTACACACAGTTTTACTGTGCGATTCGTGCAGCCGTAAGCTGAACAGGCTGCCAAAATACAAATGTCGACAAAAATTAGTATAGGTGAGTAACTACTGATCAATGTTTTGAATAGAACAACATGGCTGCCGTAGCATCATTTCCAAGTGCTTAGGGCTCCTCCTCTTATCTTCCTACCTCCATGGAGAAACGTATTACTAACAGTTCTCATTATGTTGCCAACAATAAATAAACTATTACGACAAGTTCCTGTCAGATCTTTGTAACAATCAATTGAATCAAGGTTATATATATTTTTTTATATTCCCAAGTTCATTGTTACACTAGACTGTTTATAAGATTCCAGAATATTAGTGAAAGAAGTTGAATTAAGATGCGATATTTACAAAAAGTGTCAATTGAGAAGAGAGTCCCAAATTTAATTAGCACCTGTTAAATTTTTTTCTTTCTAGGTGGGCTTGCCGCCTACACCCCGAGGGTTCTTCAGGCAGTAGATACTTTTGAGCCTGGCATGTTCCGTCCATTGCAAAAGGAAACTGCAGACGTGGAGGTATCAGTGACATCATTACAAGAAGAAAATGGCGCCGAGGAAGAGAAAATGCTGAAACCGGCAGATCCCGAAGATAGTTCAGCTTGGTCAGACGCCACAAATACATCCGATCTACTCTTCTGACGAATCACGTAAGATCAATAACTCACAGAGAGGGCGCTTTAAATTATTATTAATAAGGCGATCTTCGTTTTAACTTATTCTTTTTGTTGCAATTCCTGTGAAAGGAATATTCCGAAATCCATCATACCCTCATCCACATCACAGTTTCAGGCATAACAGGAAACCTTGAAGCCAGAACTCATCGAGGACTCGAGTAATTATCGGAATTACTCGAGTCCCCGTTTTTGGGGCGGGAGTGGCTCTGTCGGTAAAGCACTAGGCTCGTAATCTGCAGTTCCAAAGTTCTAGTCCTACCTCGACCAGGCGCCGCTCAGAGGTAAAACGATCCAACTCTTCTCATAGAAATCTGTGGTAAGCAGCTGCTTGAGCGGGAATCTATTTTGATTTATACTTTTGTAGGATAACAAAGGTTCTGCTACGACATTTGATTGAATTTTACTCTGAAAAATAAACGTAATTTTGGAAAAAATAAAACTTTTTCCTACCTACGCCTACAGTGTTATTGGCCATGATGGAGTCCATGTGAAGTGTGGGCAACATGTCCTTCCAAGTCTTGTATATCTTTTGAAACCTGTTGCGCACTCTGTCTACTCTAGAGGCCCTATATAGGTGGAGGTTGGCCATCTCAAAATTGGACGCCATATTTTGTCGTCGCTTGGATTGTTTAGCGTGTATAGCTGAATGGTATTGCACGGTATTTATAGATTCCGGAAAAGGATAAAGTAATATTTGATACAGATTTCAGTGTTCATGATTGGAAGCATTTTAGAAAACGGCTAAAAAAGGAAAAGTAAATTTTAGGGCTTTTTTTTTTAAGTTATAATTTTGCTTTGTTGTCTGTAGATATCAAACTTTTTTGATTATACAGATAAATAAAAAATTCTTTTTGTGTTAGATAGGTATTAATGTTATATTGCAATTTGCATTTTTCGAATCTTCCAAAAGTTATAACTGCGCCCTCTAACGGTGGAAAATTGTAAAGATTCCAAAATATTAAACGAATATTCCGAACGATGTACTTACGTTAGAAGTTTGAAATTTTGGTCTTAAAATATGAAGGTTACGAAGGGGCAAGTGATTGTTGGCAATATTACCATTGGCAACAATCACTTGATTCTTTAGACCAGGGGGAATGTGAATGAAACTTTTTTTTTTGTTTTCAAAGAGAAGTGTATGTTTTTGGAGATAAATTAAAAATTCTTTTTGGGTTGGGTAGGTGTTGATAAAATATTACAATCTGAATTTTGGAAATTTCCCAAAAGCTATAATTGCGTCCTCTAACAGTGAAAAAAAACCGAAAAATTCCAAAATTTAAAACCAATGTTGCAAACGATGTAGTTGTGCTAAAAATTTGAAATTTTGGTCGTGGAATGTGAGACTTGAAAACTATATTGACGACAATGAGTTCACCCTAAGCCCAAGGAAGATAAGAAACAGAACGGTTTTGTTTCAAGAGATATCTTTTTTTAGTTGGTTACTAATGAAATGTAATTCGCATTTTCAAAGGTAGTTTTAATTTATATCCTTAGAGATCACTAAATATTGAAACTGCAAAACTTTTAACGAATGTTTCAAGTGATCTGTTTATGATAGAAATTTCGGCGTGTAGAGTTCTGTTAAGGTAAAAATTCCACTGACAGCAATGATCTGCCCACTATTTTCAGAGGAGCAAGAGAAAACCAACTTTTTAAATTTTAGAACTAAAAGACAAATACTTTTTACGTTTTATAATTTTACGTTTAATAATAAAATGCTTTTTACGTTTAATAATAAAATACTACTATGAGCATTTTCCGCATCATATATTAAAAAGTAAATAACCCCTCAAGCAGCTGCTTATACAGAGGTCTCACAGGAGCCTGTCAGTTTATACCCCATAGTAGAAGGTCCATGAGGATGGCGGGACCTCAGCAAAAAAGCAATACGAACATCCATAATTAAAACTTTTATGGCAAAGGAAAAAAGTTCATTCTCTTTGAATGGCAAAGGAAGAAGTTCATTCTCTTTGAAAATGAGATTCCTTATGCGCCAGAGGCGATATGCGTTCTTCTAGTTATTTTACATTTTCAGTACCCTCTGACAGTGGAAATTCGAACTACTGTATAATTAAGAAAATAAACTATTAATATTTTATTAGTACCTGTAATGTGCAAAAAAAATTTTTCATTTATCTCTTCAAGCAGAAAAGTTGCATTTTACCAATGGGACAAATCATTACTATTAGTGTAAACTACTTGATCATTACACTCTATGATCAAAAATATAAGTTTATAGTAAAAACAGATCGTTTGCAATATTTATTTCAAAATTTGGCATTTTCCAGATTTCCCCCCGCTAGAGGGCGCCTTTCGAGTTTTATTTACCACCATTAGCACTTTCTAACACTGGAAATTCCAACTGATGGGGATTCGAAAAATGTAAATATTAATATTTTTGTGGAAAAAAATTTCGCCGACATACGGGATTCGAACCCGCATCTCTCCAAAAACAGGCCAGAATATTCTAACCTATTGAACTAACGCTGGCTTTTTTTCACAAGAAAACATTTATTGATTTATAAACGTTTAAACTTCTACAAGTAACGCTGAGATTATCAAATATTTTTTAAATTATTAATATTTTGTTAGGAAAACGAAGCAATATATTTATATGTATTTTTTTTGTTTTACAGGCACTATATACCGTTTTGTTTATCTTTTAAAAAAAGTTTCATTTTCGCACCCCCTTTTGGCTAAGACGACAAAGACTTGTTGCCATTGTAAACCTTCTGACCATAACACTCTACCAAAATTTCAGATTTCCAGTTTGTAATATTCGTTTGAAATTTTAGCATTTTCCATCTTTTCCCATCGCTAGAGGGCGCTATTAAAGCTATTACAGACAGACAGACGAACAAATATTGGCATAGACAGACGACAAAGTGAAACATTAGCTCGTTTTTCAAACGGACTTAAAAGAAATATTTTGGTTTTCAGTTAGCTCGTTTCATTTTTACAGCCAATTGCTGTCTTCTGATGGAGTTTCTCGGAAAAAAAGTATTTATTAATTTATTTCTTTGAGTGAAATTTTTACAACCAAATGCAGCGTAGTAAGGCATTCATAAAATATGACAGCTTTTATAGACAAAAAAAGTGGTAGAAATGTATAAAACTATAACAACTGAGAAGTTTTAACTAGGTACATACGGTAACACATAGGCTTTCGTCTCACGATACGACTTGATAAGAGGGCCAAGGCCCCCTTTACAAATAGGTCCAGACTAGATGAGAAATGCTTAAGAAGAAGAAGGCCAGCCTCTAACTATATAGGACCTCTAGTCTACTCTAGCTATTTGGAAGTACAATGTCGCACACATTGAGAGGGATCTTAAGAGGGAGTGGCAGCAACACTGGCTACCGAATACTGTTGCACTTAAACTTCTACGAATAAAAGTCTGACGTCTTTTTGCAAACATAAAGTTAACCACTATTGGGGACGACAGTCTTCATTTTTTATTATAAACGCACTCACCTATTTCCAAGTATGAGAAATATTGCATGTAGAGTATCATTTTACAATGAAAGAATGACAATTGTTTATGTGTTTAAAAGCTAACGTTGAATCAAAATATTTTCGATTTTTTCTTCTTCTTAGGTCCTGATTCCTTCCTTATCTGATCCCCAATGCCAGCAGACTGCCAAAGGCTTCAGAGAATTTTACCGTGTATGGTGTGACGTACGTCTGCAGTGAACTGTACAGTTGACCTCTCGAAGAACAAACCGCAGATGACTTCGAATGCGTCACATAAGGAAGTCCAAATGAACTAGTTCTGCTTTAAAAAATTAGTCAGCGTGCAGTTTGAACTCAGTTTTAACTTTCTAAACTTTTCGCTTCTGAGAAAAAAATATTTTATCTGAAAAGGAAAACAACGTGTGTTTATCTGAAAACCTTAGAAAATTGTTCCCTGCAAGTTCATAAACATTTGTTGAGCTTTCAGCTTCTTTTTTTATGAATATTGAAGTGTTTCACACGGGAAGACATTAGTTGTAAGAAAGCATTCAACATCAGAAGTTATTTTCTACATTCCTGAATACATTCGTTGTCTGGTGTATTTATTTCATTTTAGCTCAATTTATTAACAGGCTGGACAATACTTTCACACGGATGAAAAAGAATGTGAATCACGCATAAATTATTTTTAATTCCTTTTTTTCAGAAAGAAATAGCTTGAAAATAAAGTATAATAAAAAGTAAAGGATAATATTTCTTGAAATAAATTTCTTTACGGCATTACCTTTCAGGTTACCGACGATTTATATAGTTATTAAAGAAAAAAAATTCTGTAGTTATTTCAGCGTTGATTTTGCTTTGGTTTTCAACTTCTGTACATGATTATTTTGTGTGTGTGTGTGTATTTTTGAAATTTTCTTTTTATAAAAGAAATATAATTATAATGGTATGTAATATTCAATCTTTTTCAACGCAGCAGACCGAAAGTTAGATTCTGAAAATATAGTTCAAAACACATTTGCGTTAACAGAAATAAAACTTCTTATTGACATAAAGAGTCAACCTTTGCCACTCTTTGCCTTGTTTTAAAAATAAACGAGTTAATATTTCCATTTGTCATCTGTACACATTAAACTTTTATTTTCAGAGATAAAATAAAAATTCTTTTGGACTTCGACAGGTATTGATAAAATATTACAATTCTCATTTTCAGAATCTTCTAGTAACTATAACAGCGCCGCCTAACGGCAGAAAATGTCAAAAATTTAAATAAAAATTACAAACGATTTATTTATGGCAGAAATCAAAATTTTTTTTATACAGTGTAATGATCAAGATGTTTTACATTGGCAGCAATGATATTTGACCCCTTACCCGTAGGTGGTAGTGGGTGGGAAGTAACTTTTTGTTTGAGAGAAAAATTCTTTTTGTGCTTTATAGGCACAAATGAAATATTACTATTTACATTTTCTCAGTCATTCACTACTTCCAGTTTCCACTCTTAGAGAGTAACTGAAGGTGAAAAATAATTCTGTTTGAAAACGATCATTCTATATTCGTCAAAAGCGATATGATATTCTTCTATTTCTACACAAGTTCTAAATTTGTTAAGTTCATAAAAAAAAATATTATTTCAGTTTCTAATATTTTTGTTAATAGCATATAAACAAAGCAATCCAGAATAACCAGTTCAACCATTTATTACAAATATAGATACGGAAGCGAATCTTTTCAATCCACAAAAACATCTGAAGCCAAAACTACATTTTTACAGATCGTTTGGGAGCACTAGTTGCCAAACTTTCCTATACCACGGACCACTAGGTGTAGACTGTCAACCCAACACTGACCACCTACCTCGGCAACTCTTCTATTCAAGTACCAAAATGTAGGAATGATTTACCAACTCATTAAAATGCATTTTCATCATAAAAACTTTATATTAAAGCTATTTCATTGTAGAAAGGTTAAAAATAAATTACTACTTATTACACTGAACACAACATTAAACAGAAGAACAAACCGCATTATCAATATTTAGAACTAGGCATCTCAAATCAATGAAAATACTTGATGGTACAAAAGTCTGTACAAAATGCAATGCAAAAGAATCAACACCAAACCACATCTTTCTATATATAGGCGTCAATAAGAAAATAATTCAAGATGACGAACAAAAATTAATAGGTGAATTAAAAAATATATAATCTCGTGAAACTGTTTAAGACGGACTGTTAATGGAACTGTTCAACCACGGACCACAGTTTGAGAACTACTGCCCTAGTCGATCGTTTGGCAGTTCTAGTTGCGAAATGATCGATTAGGGTTGCCAAATGAAGAATATTTTATATCCCTATACTAGGACGACAGAGAGAAATTTTATCGTTTTACTCGTATATTATTAAAATGAAAGATTTTCAGTTTTCATGAACAAAATTATTGGGAACTTTTTTCTACAAAAAAAGTTATTTTTTCCCATTTTTTGAATTTTATTTTGTTGATTAAAAATAATATTTTCGGCGAAATCCATTTTTCTGCTAATTTTATGATTCCAACGTTTGTTATAAGCACAAGGCTACATACCACTACTAAAGAGGACATCTCGTGACTACCTGCCTTGTTTAGCGTTTAGGGCGACGGTACACACCACAGACGTATGAATGAGAGGAGACGCCCTAACGCGCTTTCCCTGTGCAAGGAAAATGATGCTTAGGCAGCAGGGCGGTAGCCATGTTGTTGCATTCAAAACAAACCGTCTGCCGATGCAATCAAGCCTACTTTTCACGTGCTATATACTCAGTTTTACTGTGCGTTATATACAGGAAGATTATTTTTTTACGACTAAGAGAAACCCATTTAAGCTATTTGGAATTTATATTGCTTTTTTTTAATGCAATGAATATTTCCATACAGAATTACTGTATAGCAGAACTATTTATTTATTTCGTTGAATACGACAATAACAAACAATTACCAGATTTTGAAAGTTTATTTATACTGCACTGATAATAGCAGAAAACATTTTATGGATAAAACACTAAACATTATATGCAATAGCAGCATTTAAAGTGCAAAAAAAATCACATTTGTAAGATTTAGAAAATAGTTGTTTTACATTAAAAAAATTCTCATTCCACAAAAATAAAAAAAATTGCTTAACAAAACTAAATAAAGCCAATAGTATAAGAAGTAAAAAAAAAAGAACTAAAAAAATATATATATTTATACAAAGAAAACGCCCCAGATGGTGGCTCGAACCCACCAGCTCTATGTTTGTACCCTCAGCTTCACATCTCTTCCCCCATCTCATGCTCATTCTCCTCCCTCAACCAGAGTTAACAATCTATACAAAAATACACAATTATTAGAATCTCTCAAAAAAAAAATCCCATAAGGATTGAAATACATCCTTCCTCAGTCACAAAGGAAAATTTCAAAATGATATCTGAAAAAACTATATGAAAAAAAAAGCAACTAAAAATTATACTAAGCAAAAATAATAAAAAAAATTAAAAAAATATTTAAAAAAAAGAAAAAAATATATATATATCCACAGGGTGAAGGGAATATAATATCCATTTAAAAAAAAAAGGCAACGTTCCAGACAGTGGCTTGAACCCGACATCTCAGTGCCTGACTCCTCAGTCTCTCATACCTATCTTCATGTATGCCTAACCAACCCCTCAACCAAAGTAAAAATAAAATAACTACAAGCAATAAACTCGTTCTATTTGAAATCCATACAGAATTAAATAAATTCAGTATTCACCTTAAAAGGGACAATTAGAACCCTATCAGAAGAATTAACGAAAAGGAGAAAAGCATTACACTCTCCTCTCCTCTTTTAACTAAAATTATTAAACAATTTGAAAATTTTTCACCCTAACTAATGATCGCTGTCACTCACCTATGACAATTTACACCAGATACATTAAATTAATCTAAAAAGAAATTCAAAAATATAAGACTCCAATCCAAGAAAAAAAGGGGGCATTTAAACAAAACCCTTAAATGCTATCCAAATTTTAAAAAAAAAGAAAGATTATATTTCTCACCTTATGAAAATACTTTATTGTAATTTACTTTTCCCTTCTTACACTGAACTTATTAAATCATGAAGAGAGAGGAATTTAAACACTGAAACATTTAAACAAAATAATATCAAATACTTCCACTTAAAATAAAAAACAAGAAACTCCTTGATATTTTAATCACCTCTATTTAAAAGTATGTAAATTCATCATCCATTAAATAGAATACACAGTAATATTCAATTACAGCCAACAAAATTTTTTAACTGAGAAAGCCTGCAGAAGGAATTCTCAAATAAGTGTAACGTAAAATCAATCAATCAATATAAGAAGTACATCTTCACATTTATCACTGAGTACAATCCGAAAAAAATCAAAAAAAATCTGGTGAAGAATCGAGGTTTGTAACTCGAAATAAAACCGATTTCATAGCTGCGTAATTTCAACACGAAGTTGCTTGTATCATTATATAATTATTTAAACTTTTATAAAAATTACAAACTTACCGATGAAAGGTAATTCCTGGTATCTTTTTTGAAGGGCGATTCGTGCAGCCGTAAGCTGAACAGGCTGCCATAATACAAATGTCGAAAAAAATTAAATTTTTATAGCGCAACACTTCGTTACTTTATCAGAATGTTTTGAATAGAACAATATGGCTGCCGCGCAGTCGCCGAAGCATCATTTTCAAGTGCTTAGGGCTCCTCCTCTTATCTTCCTACCTCCATGGACAACGAGTTCAAGCAGATAGAGGGCGCAACCAATTCCAAAAGTTGAAGCAATTTGAGCGACGTCTTGCCTACTCTTTACATGGCCGCCATAATGTAATTAATATTACGATATATATATATATTACCATAATGTAATTAATATTCAGCACTATCATGCTGAACGAGTCTTCTCAGACTGAGCGTAAACTGCAGTCATGACGGGTTGAACTTGATCAGCAATATTCAAATACAGTGTGGCATTCAGATGTCTTTTGATGGATATCAAGGGGCCTAATGTGTGCCAAAAAAAACCTTCCCCATCATCAATCACCACCACCGGCCTATACTGTTGACACCAGACTCCTCCATGGCCTCATGTTGCTTGCACCAAACTCTGATCGTTCCATCAGCGTGAAGCGAAAAAAACGACCTTGATTCGTAGATGACCTTTAGTACAGCAATGTTTCATTCTGCTGTGATTTGCCTGGTTGTGTACCTACCATCTGTTTGCTTGCACAATTCTCGCCAGTCTCCATTGATCGCTTTGATCCACAAGCTGTTTTCATCCACAGGATCGCTGATCACCGGTAGTTTTTTTCATACCATTCTCTGTAAACCTTTGAAACGGTTAGTGAAAATCCTATGAGAATGGCCATTTGGGAGACTCTAGAATTATCGTGCAACATTCAAAGTTGCTCAGGTCGCTCGTTTTGCCCATTCTGACACTCAATCCAACTGTGATGCTCGAAGAGTTCGCCTCCTGTTTTATACCATACACTGCAGTCACGTGACGTGTTGTCATGAACCATTTATGTGATGATGGGTGGAGTACTTAATAAAGTGGAATCTGTGTATATAATGTTAGACGGAAATTTGGTAAATCGTGATACGAGTTTATCAATATTAATACTTTGTTTAAATTGAGCAGTTTATTTCTGATGAATTCTTAAACCCTTTCCCTGATCGCTACCAAGGTAAATTGATCACGATTTCGCAATCGTTAAGTATTTGCCCTTTCTTACCTGGAGTATGGAATATCCAATTTGAATCAAGAATTTTTTAGAGACACATGTGCTATATTTTCAAAAATTCCACTTGTTCCCTGTATTGCGTTTCCACACATCAGGTCTCGTCATTAGATTAGAAACTTTTTATATTTAAGTAATTGCAAGCAGCGTCGGTAATCTATGCCACTTTGACTGCACACAAATACGCCATTGATGACATCTTCTTCGAGAGTGTGTTTTAGTTTCGCATTCCGTTCAGTTCAAATTCATAAATCATCTGATTGTTAGTATTAGGTCCTAAAACGTTTAAGTGCATCATATAGCAACCAAAGAAAGCAGATTAAATTTGAAACCATTTCAACGATTGAAACCAATATATCGGAAAAATCTACACTTCTTTTTATGCTAACAAATACGTTCATATGCAGTGACGAGGTCTTTAGCCAATAGGCAAAGAGATGTTTGTTTGCATAAGGTCTCATTTTAGGTGAAACGGAGAATAATCAATTTTTCTAATTTTCTGTTGCTAAAAAGAACTACTCCCATAATACTACTAGTAATGCAAATTCTGGCAAAAAACGTGAAGATAATTACAAAAGGAATAATGTTACGCAACGGGTGGGGGAATCTCTCAAAATATTACGTGCATTATGTAAGAGAGGACTAGATTCTGCTAAAACAATGCTACAGAATTTGTGGATGACCTCTTAAAGAAAATCCGCTTGAAATCGCCGATAAAACTTCCAAATTGTAACATTCCAGACACCCTTAATAATTTTATTAATCCGGATGACAGAGATTGAAACGCGAGTCAATGCCCCTGATGACTCGTTCGCTCAGGCATTTAACGAGTTCGTACAGAAACTTGAACATCCTATTACGTCTAAGCATTTTTCCCGTTCAAAACAAAAGAATCTTCGTCGACTCTTGGTTGAAAGCGACCAGAGAATGCACGAGGCAGGCAATCATTCCATTACAGAAAGGTGCATTTATTTTTCTGACACAATAAAACCCCTCCTACACGTCACTTTTATTAGGTGTAAACAATGAAACCTTCCAAGAGAGAATTAGCATGTCAATATTAAATCGCCTACAAAATATCTTGGATTTTGTTTTTAAAAAATGCAACACAGAAAAGCCGCATTAATAGAAAGACTGGAAATTATTTTCTGTTGAAGAAAATACACTGTTCATCAAAAGTACGGATGACCAATATGTGAATAAATAAAAACATTACAAATAAAATATTTTTAACCCAACTAAGTATAGTTTGGAAAAATCTACATGTCACGAAATATGTAAAATAAACACATTCTAAAAGTACTATCCTAGACGTTCGATCATTTTAAAACGAAAAGCTGCATTGTCAGTCAGTAATAGTTGCTTCTTGATGACGCAAAATAAAAAATAGATAACTCAAAAGGATGGAGTGTTGGTGGAAAGTTAAGAGGCTGGTCACCCAATCATGGAGGGCCCCATATTCTTTGATGCCGGTCATTCTGTTATCTCAAGGGCAGTAACGATTAGATGACTGGAGTGGAGTGCCGTTGAAAGATTAGAAGCTGATCAGACAATTAGATGCCTCGAAAGGGTGGAGTGCTGTTGTTAGAGGCTGGTCAGATAATCACGAAGGCGGCCACTCTTTGATATACCCCATTGCTTTCTAAAGGGTATAACAACAATTAGATGACTCAAAAAGGGTGAACTGCTGTTGGAAAGTTAGAGGCTGGTCACCCAATCATGGAGGAGGGCATACTCTTAGATGTCCCCCATTCTGGTAACTCAAGGATATAGCAACAATTCCGCCATCCGTCGGATGGGACGTTAAGCCGTGTCCCCGTGTGCGGGAGAGCCATCAGACCTGTTAAAGGACGAACTAGAGTTTCCATCATTCAAGATGATTGTTATACTGGACTATTCTCTTGACGGAACATGAATTTTTGCCTTCACACATTTCAGCCACAAGAAGCTTTACTGGGCTGATTCTATGTCAGCTAAGTATGCTTCTTTTTAACTTACTCAAACATCCCACTTGAAATGGTGTCATGATCATATAGCCTGAACCTGAGAATAATTAAGTCACATCCTTAATAATATAGTGTAGCAAACCAAAGCTAGTCATACTAAGCAAAGCAACAGTTAACCCCTGAAACTGTGAAAGGTATGGTTTAAAGTGATCCTCTGGGAAACTACCAGGAGAAAAGGAAGACTTCTGTCAATACCATTTAGTGTGTTCTTTAACGTGCACAAGTATATCTTCTTAATGTATATAGGTAGAACACTGTTGATACTAGTATTTTTACAATCAAACAGACGTGTACTGACCTGACATAATTTGAAGACGAAGGAAGCTGGTCACCCAATCATGGAGATCTCAATCAGCGAAAGAGAGGGAACATGTAATCAGTCCCATAGTATCTTCGAGAGAAGTGTGGAGGTCTCACTTTGTAGTCTGGATTTTCATTGGATCGTAGACTAACATCCATGTTTCTGATGGTGGTTCTGTGAATGCCTTCAGATATTGAATGAGATCTTTGACCCCGAAGGCAAATCCTATGTTGTGCAGTAGGAAAGATTTTCTCCTAATGAACGATAATGCCCATTCACATAGAGTCAGACTGAGAAAACAATATCTGGGAGTTAGAAAATATTCAATAGAATTGCTTGCATTCTTTTTGCACGTCAACCAAAAGAATTGCTTCCATTTTTTGCACGTCAATCAAAAGAACAATCTGTGATGCCCTGGGGAGACGTATTGCCGCCCTTCAGCCTCCCTTACCAAATCCTCCAGGACTGTTCATATTGTTATCTGGACAGCACTGGCTCAAAACTGCTCAAGGTACGTTTTTGCCCTGATGCAAATTCCCTTTTCAAACATTTTAAGGTGCCGTGATACTTCGCTTACCGGCTTCAGCCAGTCTTTTCTCTGTGCAATTACGCATTTCCACCAATGCGCAACGAATTACCCAGGGACAGAATCTTCTTGTGAAGAGTACAGAATAACCCTGTGTGCACTAGCAAGGGCACGCCTTTCTTATGGCAGTGTTTATGCAACAGTGACGTAGCAGTTGAAAACGTTAAGAATTTGTATCCGTGTGTGTTAAGAAAACGTTAAGAATCTGTGATCATTGGATCCTGCAAAACCTGAGCCCCGAATAAAAGCTAAAACGTACTGATGTGTGTCAGAACTAGTTGGAAAGGTTTGAGGATGCAGGCGATTCTTATAATATGCTGTGACCAGAGACAAGACTTGGATTTTTCACTACGATACAGAAGCCAAACACCAATCCAATATATGAGGGCAATAAAGTAATCATGCATATATTCTTTGTAGAAATTCTGGCCGTTTATAGTCATTTTTAAGGTAAGGCGTCCACTGTTACTGCTCCTTGTGAATTGAAAAAAATTGCGAACATCCACTACCTTGAGCAAAATTCTTGTCGGAGGATATGGGGATGCGGTTCATCTTCTGCAGCTCAAACAGTTGTCCATCTTTCTGAGTTGTATAATAAAACCACGTCTCATCACCTGTAACAATGTCTGTTAACCGTTTGGGGCCACTAGGTTAACATTGCCAGCATCTCCTTGCACAAGTCGACTCTAGCCCTTTTTTGCTGTTCTATCAGATCGTGGAGTACCCATTTGGCAAAGATCTTTCGGAACCTTATATGTTGATAATTGTTTCCACACTGCCAATCGATATGTTGTCGTTAAAGTATGAAATCCGTTATTTCATAGAATACCTAGTTATTTCATGAAATAACTAATCAAGTCAGTTAAGGGGGAAAACTCACTTGTATTCTATGGTTTAACTAGCTATTTCATAGAATAACGATCTACACCCCGTTAAAGTGTAAAATAACCGAGTAAATAAATCTTAAATTCAAAAGACTGTAAAGTGAGAACCACTGGTCAGAAATAGCACACTATTTTTTAACCCACTATAAAGTGTTATATAATAATAATATTAACTTTTATGTTTCGTTTAAGAATATGGAAAGTAGCTCTTGTGAATCAGTCGTCCGCATTATAAAAAACGCCCCGGATGAGCGGAGTCCAAGTGAGAACGAATCAGTAAAGTGATTCATTCTTGAGAACGAATCACTATCCAAGTGAGAACGGATCACTAAAATGATCCGTTCTCACTTGGCCTACTCAATTTTGGGCGTTTTTTATAATTCGGACCACTGATTCATGTTGACAGACGGATGACCCTGGTTTCAACTCTACTCTCGGACAATAGAAATAGTCTTTTTTTTTTACTTTTTGTTGCATTTCTGGGTAGAATGCATTTTTTGTTGTTTTTGGTCACTTTTCAGAATCTGGAAACAGCTATATTCCCGATCCCAGTTCAGCGTCTGTGAACAAAAACTAATTAAGATTGAAGAAGTGCCGGATATAGATAAATCGCTCCGGTCGGTTGCTACAGCTCAAAGTTTAGGTACGGTCAGGGATTTGGAAAATGTTCATGTAAAACACAGTGTGTCAACAAAAAATGTATTTGTTTTAGAAATAATGTTCTATGCAATTCCAAATGCCATTTTAGTAATCCCTGTTGTAACAAATGATTTTGTGTCTTTATATAAATAACATTTTGTATGCTGTATAATTCAGTCAGATTGTTTATTTTACACTTTAACTGTCTATCATTAGTTATTTCATAGAATAACTAGTTAAAGTGTGGAATTATTAATTTATTACACGCTTTAACTGACTTGATCAGTTATTTCTTGAAATAACTAGGTATTCTATGAAATAACTGAATTATACATTTTAACGGTAACAGATACACTAACATCTAAACTTATTACCTAAATGGTGACGTGTGGGTTTTTCTTAACGAGTTCACGAACAGCAGCAATGATTCTCTCATTCATGGCTTCCTTCGGTCTTCGTGCACGAGGTCTCTGTCGTCCTTCTCTGAATTTGAGCATCCATCTAATTACAGTACCATATGAACAGACATGATCCCCATATACTTGTGATCAATTGGCATGGATTTTATTTTTTGCTGCGTCATCAATCTGCATCTTTCGGAATATGTAAAATATTTTCCATCTGTAGTAGGCTTCATAGCAACAACATATAGATTTCGCAGAACGAACTTTACGAGCCACCAGTGAAGAGTGAAATGATGATACTGCCTTTAAATTCAACATGCAATGACAAGTTTTCAAACAAGTCGTAGCTTGTTAATTTCGGAAGAATAAGTGCAAATCTAGAGGTTTCAAGAACTTTTTGAAAGCCCTCGGTAACTGTTTGCTGCTTGCAAAGAGTCACATTAACAGTACAGGATCTAGAAAGGAGGAACAAGGGAGATAAACCTCCTCCTTCTCCCCCCTTCAATTGGAGTCTCTAAGTTACAGTTTTCTTTGCAGATAAATTGGAAATGTCAAAATATGATATCATCTAATGATAAAATCTGAATGATCAATACTGCAAATTGTATGGACATTGTAATTCTCTCTCCGGTGAAAACCATCTTTATAGTTTGTCTACATTTCTCACGCCAAAAAGTCATTTAAATTTAAAATTTCAGTAATTTTATTTAATTAAATATATATTACAGCCAAGAACAACAATGCCTTTGACAATTTAAATATATCACAAATGTGATCTTCAACATCACCATCACCAGTTCCTAAAATAGCAAATTCTTTTCATCAAGGACTCGTCTAAAATAGAATTTTTTTAATTAGAATTGGCACATTAGAAATAAATTTACTACTTACACTATGCTTAGATTTTAAAAAATTTTATTTTCTGGATCAGATCTAGAGGAAGGTGGGGCAAACAGTAATGCATACTTTTAAGAATGCTAATAGCCAAAACTGAGGTGAAAAATAAAACAAATACCTATATTTCACACATTTCGCAAGAATTTTTAAAACCATTAAAATGAAGGGAAAATTATACACTGGAATGCCGTTTTACTTCGATTCAGTCATTTAGTGTTCCATAGATTAATTTTTTTCTAGATCCAATCCTGAATATTTATGTATGTTTTAAAACTACATGATGGCATACATATTAACATACAGTATAACATTACATTAACAGATTAAATGGAATTTAATCTGCTAATATAATGTAGCAAGCCAAAGCTAGTCACACTAAGCAAAGCAACATTTAGCCCCTAAAGCTGTGAAAGGTATGGTTTAAAGTGATCCTCTGAGAAACTACCAGGAGAAAAGGAAGACTCCTGTCAATACCATTTAGTATGTTCTTTAACGTGCATAAGTATATTTAATTAATGGATATAGGTAGAGCTCTGTGCAGATAGCAAAAGTCATATCTTATAACTGTCAAAGTTTTGGAAATGCTTGAAGTCCGCTTTAAGTTTGCGAGCAAAAGAAATCATTCTAATGGTTTATATTAATGACTAATTAATAACTGAAAAATTACACTGTGAAAAATTAAAAGCCCTCTGTTTGCAAAAAATGCTTTACTAAATTTAGACAAAAAACTTCTAATTTTACAAATGCATTTGAATTAATTTTACTCTTTTAAATGCAGTTATCGGTGATTATGGGAAGACACCGATTATGGAAGATTAAAATTCCCTCTAAAGCTTTGTGATCTCCCCGACTGAAATTTTCATTTGATTGATATTTAATTCCTGTTTTCTATGTAACACCCCAGTAATTTTTAGAATTTATATTCTGCTTTGCCAACAAAAAGATCCATCTTTCATATAGGATAAGTTTTTTAACTTGTGGCTTTATCCCAAAGTCCTTCAAATCAGGTTTATTTAACATCTCAAATAGATATTTTTCATTCATGTCAGCCACCAATAATGCGATAATGTCTGCTCATATTTCTGCATATCTTATGAAATATAAACTTTTTCCTCCATCTGCATCAACATCAATTTTTTTTATCTGTGGTTTTATCTACCATCAGCATTAAGATTAATCTTTTATCTACCAAAAGCTTTTAAATGTAGATATCCACGGATAAAATGTGGATATTTGCATCACTATAGGGTTCTATTTATAGGATATGGCTTCTATGTCATTCTAAAACACATCTCGATATTCCATCTAAAAGATGGTAGCTTTTTATCCCACTCACTTGCATTAGAGTTTCCAATGAGAGGAGGCTCTGTTAAATATAGTATTAATCTTAGAACCAGTACAAAAATTTTGACATAAACCACTCTGTGGGGCATATCAAAACCCTTCAGATATATTCATGCTTTTGGCTAATATCAATTAATGTCATAATTAATGAAATATGGACTTTTAGATATTTATTGATTGTACATCAAATAAGCAATAGATAATTATTCTTATGTATTTTAAACAGACAAACAAAACTATACTATAAATCGCTATACAAAATGAAATTTCAAACATAGCAATTGGTTAAATTTCATTTAATTTACCATGATAATACTGTCATTAAAAAAATTGGGATCACCCTGCATCACCACTTCAAGGACAATGCCTACTATAAAATTTACTTATGAATCAGAAACAATAGAGAATTACCATATCTAGACATATTAACAGAGCATAAAAAATATAGTTGTATAATTAAAGTATATAGAAAACCAACTCTTACTCCTAACACTGTTCCACAAAACTCAGCACACCAATAAGTTATAATTAACCCATTTAAATCGGATGACGGTGTTCTTATACGCTAAAATCGGATGACGAGCTCCGCTCGCAGAGCATAGAGGTATGAAAAATGCATGCGTAGTCAATGTGTTAGATCAGAGATGTCTCTCAAATGCATTTTTCCTTATAGTGGAAGCACGTGGCAATACTAGGATTAACTTTTCTTTGTCCTTCTACAGTTGTTGAAATGAATTTCATAATAGAAAAATATTTTGAGCTGTGAGTAAAAATTACATCAAGGAAAGTTCGTGGTAGTGATAGTCAGGGAATAAACAAGTCTTAGAATCTGTATTAGGCAGTGAATCTGGAGTTTCTGATTTATCTGACAATGATAGTAAACATATAAGTGAATCTGAGTGTACCTCAGGGGAAGAAAATAGTGATATAAGTGATTATGAAAGTTCCATCCCACTGCCCGCGAAACAACAAAAACGCGTCATGCAAAGTGATTGGAAGTGAGTAAAATCAGAAAATAACCCTATTATATATCCATTTAATTGTTACAGTGACGTTGCAATCGAAATAAAAGACAAATATGAATCTGAATCCCCATCTGGACCCTTTGTTCTCCATCATAACAAAAGAAACCAATGATTATGCATGGGGGCAGTTAGCTAATCATGATAGAAAGAAAAGACGATGGCAAATGGTTGAAGTAACAGAAGGTGAAATGAAAGGTTACTTTTCCCTGGTAATACTGATGTCCCAAGTTTGTAAATCATGTTTACAATTGTACTGGTCCAACTCAGACATCATACTGAAATAGGGTGATGAGTAATTTAAGTAATTTCAAAATTTGAACCCCACAATACTCAATGGTTAATTTTTTATGACTTTTTGAAATAATATAAGCATTGTTAAAATACTTAGTAGGGAAAGGGGATTTAAATCAGATTCCTGTGGTACAGGCAGGGCATTTAAATATAAGTGAATGGGTTAATCGGCAATGAATATATATTTAAAAGGAGCATACAGATATTGCATAGAAAAATTAGATTTAAAAAAGGAAATAGATTTCATATTAGAGCATACAGATATTGCATAGAAAAATTAGATTTAAAAAAGGCAATAGATTTCATATATAGTATTAGTCCAGAGATTGGATACTCAATTCAGCTCATCACTCAATAAAATACAAATTAAAACAAGATTTGCAACCAGTGCCAGTTCAAAATAATGAAAACTTCCACTACACATGCAGTTTTCCATATATACACCCAAAATCTCCCGAACAATAAATATAGTAATTAAATAAGAGTTGAAATTACCTCATACAATAACTAATAACCAGGGCTCCAGAAATCTACTCACCCACTCAACACGGGTGAGTTATTGGAGACAAGTGGCGAGTGAATTTTGGGGCCGAGTCCCCAAACCATTGGTTTAACACACTATGGGGAGAGTATTTTTTTTTCTGGCAAGTAAATTTAAATTGCATTTCTGGAATCCTGCTAATAACATTAAAAAAACTAGTAGTAAATGAAAGAGAGAAAAATTCAACCAACAGGACGAGTGCATAAAATTAAAATCCCGGACCCAAAAACCAGATTAATATATAATAATATAATACCCCCTCAAGCAGCCAGAGGTCTGACAGGAGCTTGTCAGTTTATATGCCAAAGTAGAAGGTCTGAGAGGATGGCAGGACCTCAGCAGAAAAACGACACAAACAGCCATGACTTACCGGGGTTCGAACCCAGGTCCCTTAGATCAGTAGCCAAGCGCGCTAACCACTCGGCCATAATTATAAGTAAAAAATAGATATGCTGGGAAGACATACAGTGAACAATAAATCAAAGATTAACAGAGCACAAAAGAGATATATTAAAACAAAATCTAACAACTGCATTAGCACAAACAATAACTGAAAACAGAGGTAGAGGATTTACTAAGTACACTGTTAGCTGCTACCCCAAAGAAATTTCAGTTAAACTATTTAAAAAATATTTTCATAAATTTGCATAAAGAGAACATAATGCAAGACTAAAATAATCCCCCCCTCCCTGCAGCTTGGAACCTGTTACTCAGTGAGCATAGCACATGTCACCCGAGTTTTTTTTTTAACATTCTTAATATTTATGTTATTTTTTACATGTTGAGTGGGTTAATCTTTTAACTTCAAGCTGAGTGAGCAAACTTCTAACTTAATCAGTGCATCCACAACAAAGCTGGAAGATGGAATACAACAAGCATGCAGCCACTGCAAGCAAAACAAAGTAAAGCGATACAGAAAAGCAAATACGAGATGGACTGGTATCTGATACAAGATCAACAGCAAACTTCAAACAATAGAAGCTAGCAAAACCTTAAGTATTAACAAGCTGTCAGACATATCAGGTGAGTCAGACAAGAAGAAAGATCTTCAAAAAGTGGTACGATCATTTACACTTTCATCTTTAAACTTAAGAACTATCAATCAGCAAAAACTGATTCATGTGGTGTTGTGATGCCCCCTCGTTCACTTTTACTTTACCTTAACCAGTTTTGCTTAATTTATGTTATATTTATCATTTTGGGGATTTTTATTTCATTTTTAGCATCACAGTGCTCGTTTCCAAGAGTTAGGAGTTGCGCATGTGCAACTCCGAACTTTCGATTGTCACCCGCTAAAGCGTGTGTACAAAGACACGCCCCCTCTTGTGTCATAGCTTGCGTCGCTCGTCTATTTATGCAAATGTCTTTCCCAGCGTGCAACATGACACGTGCGGGCATTGTACCTCTTGTTATAACCTGGTGACATGTTGTCACAATAGCACAGAAGATAGTAGAGTGGAGAGAGTAGTAGAGCACAGCAAAGTTTAGAGATCAGTTTTAGTTTGGAGTTTGTTGAAGATGTTTGTAGTAAGAAATGATGTAGTATCTTCTTTATTGAAGTTTTGGTAAGTTTTTTTGGAAATAAATTGCTTGTTATTTAAACATTTTGAATCTTTACTATTTTTTCTTTCTCTTGAGCAACGTTAGTTCGTTTTGATTAGCATTAACATAAAATTTTGACAATCATTTAATATTTTTGAATTCTTACTCATTAACGCTCGCTGATATTTCAAACCATAATTAAACTTTATTTTTGGCAATTTGTCAATTATTGCCTGGTGCCCAACTCAGCTATCTGGAGCATAAAAATAATTGGATCAGACAAAGGGTCCAAACTTTAAAAGTATTTCATTTCTTTGGAGTGTTACAGTGTATTATTCTAAACTTGTACCATCTTAAACTGAAGAACTTTTATAATGTAAAAGAACCTTGGAGTAACTTAAAACACTAATAGGAGTTTCTTAGTTGACAAAGTGACAATGAACAGCAAACTCTCTGTAATTATAGATGCTTGCTCATAGGCAATTTTTTTAATGACAGTATTATTGTGGTAAATCTCTGTACCTATATATGTATATATGAAACCCACTAAATTGTAAAGTAAAAATATACAAAACAATATAGAAAATCAAAAGGTAATAAAAAGTTTTAAGAAATATTTCAAAAAAATTTAGTGCAAATTTTACAAATACTGGAGCTGCACACAAACCTTCAGAGCACTTTAAAGAACTATATTGGCCATTTCTGTTTTTTGCACTTGGACAGTAGGCACAGCAAACTTCCAGTTCTTGAATACCAAGAATTTCTCTTTTGGTTTCTCAGTTCTTTATTAATCCTTTCGCACATATCTTATTTTCTTGCAATATTAAACATTTCATATGATTGTAATCTTTTTCATTACTCTTACATAAAATTAGCATATAATAAATTCCTGAAGCATCAAGCATGCAACAAGAAAATCTTAATGATCACCGCTTTTGTTTTCTTAGCAAACATTTTAGAATGAACAAGCTGATCAAAGGATCAACTTCACCTGTTGTCTTTTTGGCTCTTGCAAATCACAGTAGAATTCTTTTCAAATCCTCACATTTCTAGAATGAAATCATTGAGGACATCATTTACACTCATTCCTTTCATAAATACCTTTTCTTTGTGGTTTATTTTCATAAAACTCGTCATCTACTTGATCATTACTTTTTTCTGTATCATCAACTTTACTCTCTTGAGATTTCATCACAGTACTCTTCTTCATTGCTTTCTAAAGCACATCTAACTTCTTCTTCTGAGAGCAAAGATCATCCATCTTTAAATTAAATAATGATTTCTATCCCTAAAACCAATAAATATAGGTAAAAGTGCTAAAACTTACCTGAAATATATACTCTTAAAAAAAAAGTTGCATATACCACCTCATGGGATTGTATGTGGCCTTTTGTGCTATAACTATTAAAAATTGCAAGAATAGTGAATAGTTGATAAGGAAACATCAATTACATGTAAAAACAGTGAAGAGTTCTAGTATTCAGAATTTCATACTGACTGTGGTCACCAGTGATCCCACAGAGTAGTTCTAGGATTAAGATTGAGAATTATATATATAGTGTGTTCTATTACTAATATTAACACTTTGAGCCATGAATATGTTTTTCTATCTAGTGGTGCCGTTAATAAGGCTCAAAGAATTAAAGTCATACTGAACATATTTATACTAAATACCTTTTCTGCTGGATGATACCATTATTTACTTTGGGTATGCTTAATTCCTTGCAATCGTTCTAGCATTAAGTTGCTGCTTCTTGTACAATTTAAGGCAGTGAAATGAACAGATTCTGGAAGGCATACTTCATTTACATTTTTTCCCATTATTTTTACAGCAGAAAATTTTGCACGATTGTAGGCAATCAAAATGCTAAATCCAAGTAGCCTGAAAAACAAAACATAAAACCCTTCAGAACACTCAAAGAAAAATAATTAAATGGGAAATATAAAAGTTGCACTGTTACATATTTTACAAATTTTATTATCAACTATATAAATCACACAAATGTTGTATATGAAAAACCTATAATAACTTCTAAAAACATGATATAGCAAGAAGCGGAATAATAATTTGATAGAGAGATTTATTCCTATTATGTCACTTTATAATGATAGCATATTAAAATCACTTTACATTTCAAATTACATGTGCAAATGTAAGGAATTCTGTTATTCAAAATAATAAGGTAAATAATAAAAAAATATAAATACCCCCTCAAGCAGCTGCTTGCCACAGAGGTCTGACAGGAGCCCATCAGTTTATATGCTACAGTAGAAGGTCTGTGAGGATGGCAGGACCTCAGCAGAAAAACAACACAAACATCCATGCCTTGTCCGGGGCTCGAACCCATGTCCCTTAGATCAGTACCAAACGTGCTAACCACCTGGCCATGGGATACAATGAATGATACTTTTCATAGACCATTCTTCCCTACAAATGCCAAATTTTCAAAATAAAATGCAGTATTATCCACTAAAAAATTAACCACAAAATAGGAGAGGATTGGGCCACTGGGATCCTGGTGGGCTGATCAAATTTGTGCTGCTTGATGTAACAGTTTCCTTCTAATAAAACCTTGTAAGTTTTTCTTATTAATATGTCACTGTTTCTTTTTTTTTACTTTTTTTTTTATTATTTTTCCTTTCAACTAGCCTCCAAGTAGCATGCAGAAGAACTCTCTTAATAATTAAAATTCAAAGATATAGAAACATGATAGTCATAAAGCAGCTGTGAACTGCAAGAGAACAATATGGCAGCCACAATTTGGTTGAAAATGAGAACTGAGCAATTAACTTTCACCAATTTCAAATCCCAGATGTTTTACTACTACCCCTCAGAAATCATTTAAATATGCGGAGAAGGACTTAACTTGGTTGTCGATAGTGATTCCCTTTAATCTTGAATGACGAGGTGATCTCACTAAATAGTAGACTTCAGTTTCCGGAAATTGGTTTCTTGATGGGGGATGTTTGTTCAACAGATAGCAGACAGACATAATGACGATGATTTTCAGTGAATGATTATTTATGGCACGTGGTAAATACTTGGACTTTTCCGATTTTTTGCTAGATTTATTTTTGTGCTCTTTTGTCTTTTCAAAAACAGATGAATGTTTTTTTCAAAACTCTGATCAAAATTTATGATATGAAATATTTCCCCCCTTTATTTGCGATTCTCATTGTATTTTTTATAATCAATGTCCAAGCAAAAAAATTTAATATGAAGAACCAAAACCTATAGAAGACTGGATTTCTTATATTTGGCCATTTGCTGAGATTTCACAAGATTTTTGATAAATGCTAAACAATTTTATACTGTCTTAATTTTTTTTCTTAATTAAGACAGTATAAAAATCCTAAGTCATAGGCAACAATGAGTTGTTCACTTATCTCCAGAGGAAGAAAGGAAATATTTTGTTCTAAGACATTGTTTGTTTTTAGAGATGAATTGAAAATTCCTTTTTGAGTTGGATTGGCATTGAATATATATTACAATTCATGCTTTACGAATCACAAAAAATTAAAGTTTGCCCTCTAACAGAGAAAAAAGCTAAAAATTGAAAACTTTTAAACAAATATTACAAGCAATGTATTTATGCTAAAAATTTTGATTATAGAATATGAAGGTCATGTAGTTCACATTTGCAACAATAAGTTGGCCCCTTTCACACAGCAGTGTGGCAAATGCAATGGTTTTATTTTAAGAGATATTGGAAAATTATTTTTCAGTTGCATTGGTACTAACGAAATATTCGCATTTTAAAATCCTTCAGGTAGTTTTAATTTGCATTGTTAGATGGAATTAAACATAAAAAAGGCAATACTTTTAATGAATGTTGCAAGTGATCTGTTTATGGTAGAAATTTCGGTGGTAGAGTGTCAAGAAATAATTCCAAAAGTCAAGAGAGATTCCACTGACAGCAATAATCTGCTCCTTTTGTCAGAGGGGTGTGAAAAAACAACTTTTTAAATTTATGGAAAAAAAGACAAATGCATTTTTTTACTGCATAAATACTAATAGAATACTATTATTTGTACTTTACCAGTAACCCATTAATTTGAACTAAATCTTGCAAAAGTGCAAAAGTAGGTAAACAAAAAGTGTCATTCATTTTGAAAACGAGATTCCCATATTCACTAGAGGCAATATACGTCTTTTTAATTTAAACTTCGAATTTTGTAACTCTAAAAAGGGCAAACACCCCTGAACCAAGTACATCCAACACGCAACTCACAAAACAAATAATCAATATACTGAATCTGGCTCATTTTTTAACACTTTTTGACAAAGATTTTTAGGTGCATAATTAAATTCCTTTGCCAATTCACACACTCATTAAATATGTATAGTTTATTTTTTAATCTAAATACTTTCTTTATTCCTTAAAAATATAGTTTTTTGCAATTCATTATTCTTTAGAAATGTATGCTTTCACTTTTAAGAAGATAAAGAGCAGCAGAAAATAATAATTAAGAATGTAGTTATTTTTCCCAGTGACCATAGGTGTACCGATAGGCCCTGCAACATCCACGTTGGGGGATTGGGTCTCTGTAATTTTTTTTACAAAATTTATGGGGATATTTGGTATGCAACTCTTTAAAGGAATGACCCAGATTTGTTTTCTCTGTAGCTTTGATCAAATAAAAACGGATAGTGAAAACCAATTTCGTTTTCCCTTCTAGAAATTCCTCTCCATGCTTCTATGGGCAAGAACCTTGTCCCAAAGTCTTTCTTTCATTAGTCTCTAATGAATATTAACATTAAATTTAGAATGATAACTCCTTAAATAATATTTACACCATATTATTAGCTTTCAAATATATGTTTTATAGATATTTTACTAAGGTATAAAATGAAAATAATATTTTGAATTAAAACACAAACCTTTGTATTTTATACAGTAAAGTCTAGTAATTTTGGTTTTTACATAAAATATCTGTAAGTCCTAAAAATTTAAATTATTAAAAACTACAGAAAATATTAAAACAAAGAGTGTAATATGAAGTCCTTACAAAATTTCAATAACTGAAAACTAATTGTGGAAAACCTTCCCCTCCTCTGAGGACATTTTATAAAGGGAGGCCCCGAGATTTTCTGGTATGCCACTATTAGTAGCTATTAACATAGCTTGGATTGGATGGAACTAATCTAAATGATATTTAAAGTTGAGTGAAGGGAGGCTGAGAAACTGAGTTTCTGTATTTTAAAATTTAACTATTTCACTGAAAATAAAGTGAAAATTTTTTCCCCTAGTTCTAGTGAGTTTTTTTTCTATGAATTAAACCACTTAAATTGATTATTACCAAAGTTTACAAAAAAAAAGTTTTAGAGCTTTGGATTTATTTCATTTCCAAGAAGATGCTGTGTTACCACACATGCAACTGGTGCGACTGCACAAAGCAGCATTTTCTTAGGGGCCGCAAATTTCCAAACTTTGGACCATAGATGCAGTAAGGTTGCCTGTAGTCAGAATGATCTATTTTAAAAATGGCATCAAATATAGCTAAATTAAGCATTAATATCCAAGATTATAAAAAAAAAATATCTCATCAAGCTTACCACAGAGGTCTTACAGGAGCCTATCAGTTTATACGCCACATTAGAAGGCCTGTGCAGATGGCGGGACCTCAGCGGAAAAACAACACTAACATCCATGCTTTACCTGGGGCTCAAACCCAGGTCCTGTTGTTCAGCTATTGTTATGTGTTCAAACTTCCACAACTCTTTAAATACTGAAGGAATATTGTTAATAATGGATATTTAGATAGAAATGATTTAGAACTTTAATTTAACTTTATCACATTTCCTTAAAAAACGTTTATTTTAAAAATTATAGGACTTCAAAATTAGAGTCCCATTGGCATAACATGGGGTGGTCATATTTCAATGATCACTCAGCATATGTAGTAGTAGAAAAAATATCAAATAAAAACAATCAAAAATTAAAAATAGAAGAAAAACAAATTGATATTGTTTACTTCTCAACAGCCAAAGTTGGTTCAAAGAAAGTTAAAAATGCAAGGACTCTAAACTCCATTCAGCCGAAAGCCTCCAGAAGATACCGGATTCATCATCCCAATAAAGGCCACCAACATCACTCCAGCATTCCAAAGATAGCAGCTATCCATCAGACTAATCTGTATTATCCACAAGATACAAAGGACATCAGCCATTGCAGCTGAAATCCCTCAAGACATAGACAGCAGCCCAAGTCATCTGAGACAAAACAATCGGCAGAGAAAACTTATCCAAAAGAGGAAAAAAAGCCTAGCATGAAAAAAAAGAAGATAAAATCAAATAAAAATAAATGCTGGAAATAAATAAATATATATATAACGATAAAGCCATGAAAAATAAATCAAAAGGAAAAAAACAAAAGTAAATTATACTAACAAAAAAGGAAATTAATCTACAAAAGCAAAGACAAAATGCAATAATGTAACAAAAATTACGCGCACAGAAAATTAAACAGAAAATATCACAAAGATAAGATTAACACAAAGTCCAATCACAAAAAAATATGAAACATAAGCAACATGAAGAAAAGTAATATAAATGAAAATGAAACACGAAGCAACATGAAAAAAATTAACATTAAAACGAAACATGAAGAAACACGAGAAACTCAGAACAAACAAGCCCTTTCCCCTACTCTAAACCTTTCCTGAGATTTTCTATCAGTAAACTAACTATTAATCTCTTAACTTATCAATGCTTTAAATTCTGTACAAGATAGGTCATATCAACCTGTAATTCGCATGGAGTATGTTTACAAAAAAAAGTATAGTTGTGGTAAATATTTCAGTTTTAAATTTCAAACATTATTCCACTTCTACAAAGCTCTGAATATAGCTTATAAGAATAGTGAAAACAATGAGAAAGAAAAAGGTGTCTTGATCATCTGTAAAACAAGGGATGTTTTATTCTATCAAATTTCAAACTCAGTCTTCTCTTCTGTCATCTCTTTTCCCGGATCTCCCCCCATTTCCAATGATTACCCAGTGACAAACCAGAAACACAGAAGCAGAAGAGACTTCATCAAGGAATACACCCTCTAGCTGCCTCTCAATATTTCAAAACTCCCAATCTTTTATTAAAATGCTAGCTGAAAAAATTTCACTTCCAACACATTTCGAATGAAAAAATTTCTATTTCGAACAAATTTCCATCAAACAAATTCCTGTTTCAAACAAAATTAATGTCTCTAACAAATTTCTGTTTTGAACAAGATTCCCGCAAACAAATGTTGTTGAACAAATTACACCAAACCTGTGGAAGGCCCTTGTGCAAACACAGAGGGCCTGATGATGGAGGGGGTCCAGCACCTTCACCACTGAATCCCAGGCAGAATCGCACACCTGTGATCCATAATTCAGTTTCAACCGAACAACTGCATGGTACAGTCAGAGCAGAAAACATTGGTCCGCTCCCCACAAGAGAGAGGAGAGGACCTTAACGATGTTCAATACCAGTGTCCACTTGGACCTGAGATGATGGATGTGTGGTAAAAAGGCCAATTTCTGGTTGACGACAAGACTGAGAAATTAGGTCACCATCACAACTGGAATAATGTTACCCCCGAGCCATAGCTCGGGATCTAGATGAAGATTATGCCTGTGAGAAATTCGAATTCACTCCAGTCAGCTTGATCAACCCACCACCGTGATACCTGTTAAGGGTCTCAAGGCCCCCATGGGAGATGGTACGTACCACAGGGAGGTAATTGTTTCCATAAGGGTCTCCCATGTAAAGAGTAGAAGAATTGAGGAGGAGCAGAGAGTGAGGTCATTGGCAGTAAATGTGTGGGTTGGGGAGTGAAAGTATACACTGACACCAGTGTTTAACAGGGAAGAGTGATGGATCCTGGAGCCATTGCTCCAAGACCCCACCCTGCCCATTGGTGTCAGCACTGCCTCAAAGTGAACTGTCTGTTGAAGTGCCCCATGATGAGGAAGGGGGGCAGCAGCTGCGAGATGAGATCATCAAGGGCTTCCCGAAAGACAATGCTTCCAGATGGGAGATATACTGAGCATGGGCAGGGAGAACCCACAAAGAGGCAGATGGCTTCCACCTCTAGGTTGGTGGTGAGGGGTATGACCTGGAATGAAAAATGGTTGCTCACAAAGATGGTGACACCCCAACAAGCTGGACCATCTCTACGCTGGTGAACTAGTGAAAAGTGCTGGATCGTGGGATCTTTGACTCCTGCAGGCACACATAGATGGGCTGGTGTACCTGAAGGTCATGTACATGATGTAAAGATTCCTATGGAATCAACAATTCCATTGAAGGAGTGTGGCCATTTCAGGATTTAGAAGAGTGGGTGGATGATGAATTCCTATTCAACTTAACTGTTGCAGAGGACGGTTTAGTGAATAGTGGATGGTCTGTATCCATGTTCTCAGAATCATCAGAGGGACATGGATCTGTTACCATCTTTTACGGAGGTGGTAAAATTTTCTTCTTTGGCCCAGGGGGACCCTTTAGGTTTGGAAGTTCCAGCTGTCTGAGTACAGGAAGGAGGAGGTCTTTCAGTGATGGAAGTAGAAGGCTGTGTAACAGTTATGGAAACCATTGATGTTGACATCAAATTCGATTTCATCTGTGTTAGGAGGTACTTGGCTGCAGACAAGAAAGATTCAGTAGGTGGGACATGGATGTCAGTGTGCACTGCCACTGAAGTCATTGGAACGACGAACTTTCCAATGATTGTACTGGCATAGGAAACCTTGTCAGGTGGGGCGGGCACTGCAGTCAGCTTTCTCGCCTCTAGATAAGAAGTATTGATGGTCTTGAGGTATTGCACCTCCTTTTCCTCTTTCCACTTGGGACAGTCATGGGAATATGCTGGACGGTTGCCACTACAGTTAACAAAGCTTGCCTTGTCTGCTGTGCATTCAGGATCAAGATAATCCTGGCTGCCACAGCGAGCAAGGTGGGTTTGCCCTGACAAGCTGTGTGTGAATGACTATATCTGGCACTGAAAGCAGTGCAGATAGTTCGGTATATACGGCCATACCTCACAATGTAAATAACCTGATTTTAAAGAAGACAGCGTGGTGTGTTGAAGGCTAGAATCAATACTTGGGTGGTACCAATTTACCACCACAGTGCATCGAAATCTAATAGACTACTGTTACTCCTTGGGGGGGGGGGGATACCTCTGTGAGTATTTCCTCCTCTGTGACTTTGAGATCACATTCCAAGAGGAATTCAAAGTTTTGTTGGGTGTGACTGTGATGGCCACCCACCGATATCTGTAACCTTAAGGAGCAGTTCCGAATGTTTTGAACGAGCAACCTCAATTTGCAAGTTGCCAGATTGCATGCACTTGACGGATTTCAATAAATTCACAAGACCTTCCAAACTTTTGTTAATTAAAAATGGGTGCATGTCCCAAATTACCTGAATACCTGTTGAATGGATAAGAATCTTGGGGACAAAGACACAGACAATGATAACGATGGCAGAGACAACGAAGACAATGATGAAAATGTGGACTCTATCGAGCCCTCTTGTTGGCATTGATCAAATCAATTTCTTTAATTGATCTCATGATTGTTTTTGTGTGGTTCAGTGCCCACTGTCCCAACCCTCCATGGAGCACAACATGGGGTTGTCTGATTAGGTGCCAGGGCTGTGCAGGCACTATACCCACAGACCAGAGTTAAGCCCTTACAAATAAATAAAATGAAAAGAGAAGAGTGAGGAAAAAAACTATCCCTACAGAGAAAACTAAGCAAAAAATTAACAAAATTTTGAAGGACCTAACTGGTCTCACAAAATAAGAATAACTACGAAAGGAAAATAAGAAATGGGGAAACTCGCAAACCTGTACCCGGACGTGGGCAAGGTACTCACTGTTCTGCATTGTTGGCCCTAACAGGTCCAGCCCACTAGCTGATTGGTCCTGGAGCCACCCCAGGAGCTTCTGTTTACCGGAAGCAGAGGCCAAAGCAGTGTATAGCAGCAGCCACGGAATTCGTTGCCCAAAGGGAAACCCACCGGTCATGAGCTGAGACGGTGACCCTCAGGCAACTACCAGGATCCTCCTTTCCCAAGACACAGGTGTCCACGCATGGCAAACATGCGAGTCCCTGTGAAGGCACCTAAAACAGTGGAACCTATACAGGATCCCTTGCCGTGGACAGGAGCTCACACCAAAGGGGAGTCAGCAACCTGTTGAGCAGCATTTTGTGCAGAGAGAGACTGCATTGGTTTGGCCATGTTGTCCATATGCATAGATGTAGATTGGCAAATAAGATTATGAACAATGTGCCCAAACACTTCAGGAAAAGGGGAAGACCTAGAATGCAATGGGCAGACAATGTCAAAAGGACCATGCTAGAATTGGCCAAATGCAGCAGCTGTGGCTCAGGATAGACAAGTCTGGAGAGCAAAATTACACAGCCTGTAGAGATCCCACCTCTAACCATGGCTGCAGGAGGGAGGGAGTATTTACTTATGTACATAGGGTTGGGTTGTTTTATCTCTGAGTGGCACTTTTTTGCACACCATGGGCTAAATGACCAGGTCACATGGACTGGAGGAGAGGACCCACTGGAACAGTTATTGGGAGACATATGGTAGCCTCCTATCAAGGCCATCCAGCATGTTCATGTTTAACGTGCACAGGGTATGGCTCTCCCGCACATGGGGCCATGGTTTAATGTCCCATCCGATGGACAGCTGTCTTTCCAAGCCCATCAGTGTCCCTTACTGACCGTGAGCAGGGCGGGGAGTTGTGCAGAGATAAATTTCAATGCTGACCCAGCTGGGACTCGAACCTGGGAACTGGAGATTACGAGCCTGGTGCGTTACCGAGTCACCCGCGCCCCTCTTATGTACGTACGTATGTATACAGTCGTATCAGAATAATATGACCACCTACCTAATAATGGGAATAACCACCCTTGGCCCAGATGGCAGCAGTGAGACAGCATGGCATAGACACAATGATGCCCTGTAAGGTTGCCAGAGACACACATGCCCATTCGGACTCCAGTAGAGCACGGAGGTTCCGGAGATGATGTGGTTATGGGTCCGCATGCTGAACCTGTTGCTCAAAATGGTCCCACAAGTGCTCTATGGGAATGAAGTCAGCGATTTTGCCAGCCAAGGGAGAACGGAGACATCGCTGTCTTGTTCCTGGAACCAGTCACGCACCACCTTAGCGATATGGTATGGCGCATTATCTTGTTGGTAGACAGCATCACCACCAGGGTTAACATCCAACATGAAGGGATGCATGTGGTCAATGAGGATGGACAGATAGCCATTGGTGTTCAGGGACCCATCCAGTGGTACCAGGAAAACATCCTCCAGACATGCACACTGCCACCGCCATCCTGTACTTGACCAACAAGCATGTCCAGGTGTTGGTTCTTGTGTGTCTGATGCTGTATCCACCGCCGCCCATCACTTCTGTGGAGTGGAAACCTCGATTCGTCAGAGAAGGCAACCTTTTTCCACTCTTCCACTGTCCAATGACGGTAGTACTGTGCGAACTGCAGGTGTTGCCACCGATGGACCTTGGTTAACATGAGAGCCTTTATGCAGCGTCGACTCTGGAGACCCAAGAGTAACAGGGTTCACTCTACTGTTATCGGGGACACATACCTGGGTGCCCTAGCATTCGTTTGAGTGGCCAATTGCTGCACTGTTGCACGTTGATTGCCCTTTACCAGTCGACGGAGGCAACGTTCTCCTTTGGGGTCGATGGCCTTTGGGGCTCCACTGTTATGATGTCTGTAGGTACACGGTGTGCCAGCGTTCCATTCTTTGTCACACCTTTACTGCAGCACCTCACAAACACCCCATAAAGTCTGCTGTTTCCGAGATGCTTCCACCCTTGGCATGGTAGCCGATGATCATTCCTTTTTGAACTCTATCAAATCAATACCTCTGCCCATTGTGCTCACGTTACACACTATGGCTCATCTGTCCTGGCCGGATGTTTGTATCTCTGTGTGGTCATGACTGTGACATGCCTGGGCGGCGTGACATGCCTGGGCTGTGACATGCATGATCTGTGACATGCCTGGGCGGGTACAATGTGATTCCGTGGGTGGTCATATTATTCTGATACGACTGTGTATGTATGTATCTAAGCTGGAGAGCAACACGAAATTTTGAGTATGACATATTTATCATAATTTATGATCCCATTTTCAGGTATTTTCATTTGAAATGTTTTTTTTTTCTTTAAAATCTTTCCATTTTTATTACAATTGCAATGAATAAAAATGGCATTGATTTAGCAGAAACTTTTATTTTGAAATAAAAAGTGGAAATATATAGCTACACACATACACACTATTTACATATGAAATTAATGTAATAAACATACCAACATAAAAACCCAGTTTGTGATAATCATGAATCTCTCAAGTGAACTTTTTATGTGCTGCAATAGGGTTACAAGACACAGTTTGGCCACCGCAGCTATAGAGTAAATATTTTGCATGTCACTGCAATTCATGCTGCAAGCCAAAGAATTATGCACAGACACACAGGATGAGAGCTCTGTAATGGTATTTTAGTAGTAAAAGGTATATTTACATACTGTTGGTTGTTTTAACCCTGAGCAGTATTTTCTGTGCACATTAGGCTAAACAGCCAGGTGATAAGGGCCCCACTGGTTCAGAGTTGGATAGGGAAAGAGGACCCAATGGACAGCTGTCAGAAGACACATGAAGCTTCCTATCAAGGTCTTTAGAATGCCCTTTAACTTGCACAGGGTATATAAGGAGCCACAGCTTAATATTTTATCCAGAGAGTAATGTCTCCAAATCTTTGGTGTTCACTTTTCCCAATGAGGGTAGAGTGGGGGACAGTGAAGATAAATCTCAATGCAGACCTAATTTGAACACTTAGGAACACTAAATTAAGAGCCTGGCATGCTACTGACTGAGACAATTGCCACTCCTTGATATGTAGAGAATTTTAGTACTGAATGGATAAGTGAATCTTTCTATCTAAATGACTATTGTGTGTCTATAACTTACCTTAAGCATATATAATTTACTAGGAGAGCCAGCCCCACTGCTAATGTGCGGATACCAACACTGTTAAATATTCTGACAATCAGACATGCACAACCTACAGCACTTCCCATTATAATGACGATTGCTGCATTTTGGATCCAATGTTTTGGTGTCAGGCCACTTGGTAGCCAAACGTTTCCTCGTTCCAGTTTGTACTATAAATATAAAAAGGAAAAAATTTGATAAAATATAAATCTGTGAAGTAAAATACATTTCATTTCAGAAACATTAAGTTTATTTTACTTTATCACTCACCCTCTTTTCCTTTAGGCTGATTTGCATTTGAGAAAACATTTTTATTTAGGAGAATAAACATGCAAACACTTTTGCTAAACAAAGGCATTGTTTATTGTGATTTAATCCAATTTATTATCTGGTAGTATCATGTGAATTTTTATGCATTGCCAATTTTTTTATTATTCCATTGGTTGGATCTTTCATTCTTTGGGTACATTTTGTGTCTTCAATGGCTTAACTAAGTAATCTCAAAAATTAATTTTATTAATCATGACTATTTGTTAAGATTTATGTTAGAATAAATTTTACTGCATCTATCTTCAAGCTTTTCAGAATGTTCAAGTCATTATTAGCTCTTATATTTTGCTTGTTGCTATCAGCCTTTATTCTTTCATAATCTAAACAGGGCAGATTTCTGATTAACTTTGCCTTGTTTAACATTGTTTCATATTAATATATTATCACCTATTAAAAGGAAGTGTGAACCAATAGCTCTTGCAAATGATGAACATAAAGATGAGGATCTTGAAACCTGACACCTGTCTGAGTACCTCTTAAAACCTGTGGAGGTGTGTGCAGCCATCAACAATAACACCAGCCTACACCATCGAACCACATTCATAATTGGAGGAGTAACCCCTTTTTGGAGGCTAATTTCATCATGATCTTACTATACCTTGAACTTTTTCTTTTCTGTTGTGAGTTGAAGGAAAGTGGTTTCCTATTCTCTCCAGATGAATGTCCATTAAGAACCTGATGAATGAATTAGGATTGATCTGTACCAATTCAAATAAGCTTCTTTGTATGGAGAGAGGGAGCAAATATGTTGGCATACTGTGGAACCTTACAGTACTTTGTTGTTAGTGCCACATAAATAACCTCTTGCACTGAAGTGACTTAGGTCGGGCTTTGAGAGGTGTTGATGGTGTTGTAGAATTGGTCCCAAAATCTGTCTACAACACTGTGACTAATATTTAACCACCGACTTTGGCCTGTCACCATTTTCCCTATTTCTCTTTATCTCAAAAAATCTTTTTTTTTTGTCATATTGTCAGAACAATGGTTATCTAAGATTCAACACCAAACATGACTGATGGGATGGTTTTATCTAACTGCCTGAAATTGGTTTATTTTAATTCATTAAAGTGCCATTAAAGCTTTTGCATTTGATCCTTAACTTTTGAGTACCATTGCATAAAATTATTGATGTGTTATACATATTAATCAACATAAGCCTATAAAGTGGAAGAAATAAGTACCCTATAGAGTTTTCAGGCACTTCAACAATAAAAAGCTGAAGCTACAAATATGCAGGATAAACACATATAAGTAGCCTGGACCAATCATAAAGATCTAATGATACATGCAATATTAAAGCAATAGTAGTTGAAATCACCAATTCCTAATCTAAATGTTTTTTTCAGCTGCAATACATAATGACAGCTAACTGTAACAGACTTGATCCTAAACCAATAAAAAAAATACTCTTCAAGCAGCTTCTAGTCATAGATAGAAAAACATATCAGTCTATATCACAGATAATCTCTGAGGATAATGAGACCACAGTAGGACCACACAATGAAACATACATACCTCATTCGATCAGTAGCCAAGCACACTAACTACTTAGCCACCTGAACAAAAGACCACAAATATTTTTGACTTTAATATATTAATTTTAAAACCAAATAATGAGTTAAGCCTAATGTGGCATTAAATGAGTTATCTTTTAGTGAAATTCAAGTGATTTTTTGGCAAATGCTAGTTGTGATGGTCCACCATTCACTATTACTTTTCCTTAACCAGTTTTACTTTATTTACATTATATTCATTATTTTTGGGATAATTCTTTCAGTTGATTGTCATTTCTCTCTATCCCATGCCAATAAAGGAGTTGTATATGTGCAAATCTAACTTTTGATTGACAGCTGCTAATGCACACATAAGGACATGCCTCTCTTGCATAATAGCTAGCATGAGTGTGTGATTGTAAGTTTATGCAAATGTACTTTCCTAGTGTGCAACATACACGTGTGAGTTGCACACTGCATGTATAGTAAGTGATGTTAGGTCATGGAGTTAGTAGAGAGTAGTTTTTGAAGTGAGTTGTCAGAATGTGAGTTAGAGAGGAAGGATGTTAGTTGAATGTTGTTTGGAGTTGTAATTTGAGAATGTAGGTGATGTTGTTTTGAGTGAACTTTTAGTTGCTCAGAGAATTGATGTAGAAGTTTACTTGGTGAGTCTAGATTTTTTGGAAATAAACTTTGTTTGCTTTATGAAATAGTTTTGACTTTTCTATTTTTTCTCTTGAGCAGAATAATTGATTTTGATCAGATTTAAACTTTAACAATTCAACAATCTTCTGAATTGTTTTCAATTTGACTAAGTGATGCATAATTTACTTAGCAAACCCTTATTTAACTTGATTTGTCAAAATTAATTGCCTGGTGCCCAAAGCTATCTGGAAATTTAGTATAATTTGGATCAGTTACAATGTCAAAAGTGAAGAGTTTAACATACTTTTGGAGTGTTACATAGTCTTGAGGGAAGTGAGAAGGATTAGTTTTCACACATTTTTCTAATATGAGGGGCATTAAAAAAAGTTCTTGACATGCATCTGCAGAACAAAAACCATTGCACTTACCTCAACAAAACTTTTACTATCTTTCAAAAACTAATCTTTTATTATCTTGGGGGGGAAAACAAGTCTTTTACTGTCTTGTAAAGTACTTCTCTTCAGCATCTATGTGACATTGCAGGCATCTATGCCAATTCTGGAATGCTTGGTAGTACTCCTGTTGGAAAATGTTCTGAATGAAAACATTTTGTAAAGTCTTGCACCCTTGAAAATGCTTTCCAGCAAGTTCCTTTTTAATTTTTGGGAACAACCAAAAATCGCATGGCATAAGATCGGGTGAATATAAAGGATGAGGTAGTTGTTTGATTTTTTCCTGCTCCAAATAGGCCATAACTTGCTGGGTTTTGTGAGCACTGGCATTGTCATGAAGGAGAACCTTGACATGTCTGTTGTTGGACACTGCTCCTTCATCTCCTTAACCATTTTGGGTAAAACAATGTTGTTGTAGTCATTTTTTATTTTTATATTTTTTTTTAATTTATAGTCATTTTTTCAGGTAAGGTGACCATGGTTACCACTCTTTGCGAACTGAAAAAAACTATGAACATCCTCTTCCTCGAGCAAAAGTCTTGTTAGATAATTTAGGTCACAGTTAATCTTCTGCAACACAAACACAGTTGTTGATATTTCCAGGAGTTGTTCAGTAATAAAATCCATGTCTCATCATCTGCAAAAAATGTCTGTTAACCACATGGGGCCACTAGGTTTAAACATTGCCAGCACCTCCTTGCATAAGTCAACTCTAGCCTTTTTGTTGTTCTGTCAGTTTATAGGGTACCCGTTTGGTACAGATCTTTTGGAATCTTAAATGTTGATGAATAATTGTTTCCACACTGCCAATCGATGCATTGACATCTAAACTTATTACCTGAATGGTGATGTGTGAGTTTTCCTTAACGAGTTTACAAACAGCAGCGATGGCTCTCTCATTAATGGCCTCCTTTCATCTTCCTGCATGAGGTTTTGAAGTTCAGCTGCCCTTCTCTGAATTTGCACATCTATTCTGTAACAGTGCCTTATGAACAGGAACGATCCCCATATACTTATGATAAATCAGCATAAATTTTTTACACATCGTCCTCAAGCAGCATCCTTGTGAAAATGTAAAATATTTCCCCCATCTTTAATAGGCTACATAGCAACAACAAACAGATTTCACAGACCAAAATTGATGTGCCACCAGCGAAATGATGATATGGCCTTTGTTTTTGATACATAATGACAATTTTAGACAAGCTTTCAAACAACCCATACCTCTTTTAACTTTAGAGGAACAAGTGCAAATCTACATACATGTGTCAAGAACTTTTTTGAATGCCTCCATAATCAATCTAAAGTGTGATAATGAGGATAATTTTATAAAATTCCTCTCACTTTAAATTCTTGTATGGATGAGGTAATGAATGAAGCCCAAATAACTGTGTAAGAAAAGACAGCATAGTAAGCATAAAAAAAATACAACATAATGCAATTATGAGGGGCATTCAAAAAGTTATTGATACGCATCTGCTGAACAAAAACCACTGCACTTACCTCAACAAAATTTTTACTGTCCTTCGAAGTGCTCCCCTCCAGTATCTATGCAAAGTTGCAGACATCTATGCCAATTCTGGAATACTTGATGGCATTACTGTTGGGGAATACTCTGTAACTCTGAATGAATGCATTTTGCAAGGCTTGCACCCTTGAAAAAGACTTCCCAGAAAGTTTTCTTTTAATTTTTGGAAACAACCAAAAATCACATGGTGTAAGATCAGGATGGAGTAGCTGCTTGATTTTTCCTGTTCTAGATAGGAAGTAACTTGCCAGGTTTTGTGAGCACTGGCATTGTTATGAAGAAGAAGTTTTGGCATTGTTAAGAAGAAGAATCCTTGCACACTCTTTTGGGCAAAAAAATGTTGGTGTAGTATTGACCATTTATAGTCATTTTTTCAGGTAAGGTGTGTATAGCTATCCGTCCTTGGGAATTGAAAAAAAATGTGATCATGCTCTTCCTTGAGCAAAAGTCTTGTAGGAAGATTTTGGGATCATCTTTCACAACCCAAACGAAGTTGTTGATCTTTATGGGAGTTGTATATAATAAAACCACATCTCATCACCAGTGACAATATCTGTTAACTGTTTGGGGCCACTACGTTCAAACATTGCTAGCATCTGCTTGCATGAGTCAACTCTAGCCCTTTTTTGCTGTTCTTTCAGTTTATGGGATACTCATTTAGCATAGATCTTTTGGAACTTTAAATGTTGATGAATAATTGTTTCCACGCTGCCATCTAAACTTATTACCATAATGATGATGTGCGAGTTTTCTTTAATGAGTTCACAAACAGCAGTGAAGGTTCTCTTGTTCACGGTCTCCTTCAGTCTTCCTACACAAGGGAGGTCTTTGAAGTTGAATTTGAGCATCCATCCCATAACATTGTCATATGAACAAGCATAATCCCTATATACTTGTGATAAATTAACATAATTTTTTTCAAATCGTCCCCAAGCTGCATCCTTGTGAAAATGTAAAATCTTTACGTCTTTAGTAGACTCCATAGCAACAAAGAACATTTTCTGTAGAATGAATTTTACGTGCTGCCAGTGAAGAGCAAATGATGATACAGCCTTTGTTTTTAACAATGACAAGTTTAGGCAAATTTTCAAACAAATCATAGCTCATTAACTTATGGGTCTAAAAATATTTTTACAATAGAAAATTAAATTTTTTTTTATTAACATGAATTTGCAATAAGCTATATAGATTGAAATGCTGAAATATATAAAAATAAAGAGGCGAATTAACAACATAAAACAAAATACTCCAAAATATATATTATTGTATAATTTAGATTTTCATACATGATGCAAACTGATTTTTACTAATTATATATAAAAACCATTATACTGAAACAAATAACATCCATGACTTACCTCTTCATTGCAAACTTTGCATTTCATATTCTCTTTGTTTTCTGCTGACTGTATGCAATGAAAGGAAAATGCCATAATGAAATGCAATGACAGAAGAAAGAAATGGACAAAAACAAAAAGATAAATGAAGCCAAAACCTACTTACTAATAATCAAAGTACATGATTCATAACTACAACAGTGATAATGGAAATTGGTCATTTTTTTAAAAATAAAAGCCTATTTGCCACAAAAATTAAAATTTCAAGTAACTGTTTAATCTATATTACTTTTAAAATACTTAACTGAGAAATGGCATACAGAGATACATCAAAGTACTGAAAAAAATTCAAAACCATATTATAAAATTTTATTTAACTACCAGATATACTCATAGTTTGCCACAATCAGGAACTTCACACCACTCTCACATTTCATTTGCATTAATCTAAAGGCTGATTTTGGGAAAGACCATTCTTTATATTCTTTAACCCTCCCACAGTCCATGTCTATTATAGAAGTTGACAGAATCAGAAAAGAGATACCAACAACACCTATATCAGTTTTTAATACAACATAAAACTTAAGATTTTTTTTTTAATTTGCAGTTTGAAAATTTTCTTATATATATCTTACAAAAATACATTATTAATGCTTTTATAAAATAATAATTTCTTTTTGTATTTAATTCATATTTTATTAAACTATGATATAAATAATACCTTAAAGCCATTATATTGACATTTCTTAGAAATGATATACAGTATTGCCAATTTGTTGCTGAAGCAACCCCCTGATTTAAGCTCATAAGTTTGATTTGAACTATAATGAATAAATTTTTCCTAAAAGTACGAAAATCTCCTGAAAACTGACAAAAAAAAACTGCTATTTCTAACAACGGAAAATTTTGGAGGTAATTGCAAAGTATATACCTCTTTTGTTTTTATACTCTTTTCTGCCTTAAAACTATTTAAATACAGCTAGAATTATTTTATCCCAGCATTCAACAGTGCTCTCTGGCTACTGAAACCAAAACCACAACTAAAAATAACTTTGTACAAAACAGGTGGTAAATTTGTGATGGCCCAGCAAGAGCAGATGGTACCAATTAGTAGCAAATGTCTGCCATTTGTACTGTATGCTGTGCATATAGCATCATCAAAATTGAATAACCTTTAAAGTCAGTTAATATTATTTGTACTTTTATAATAAAATTTAGATTTTATTTCCACAGATTTATATGCATCAATCTTTTGGAGTTATGCTACATCATTAGGTATGAAAATGACCACCTTACAACTTGTTGCTTTTACTTCTATAGATTTTATTTCCATATATTTATACATTATTATTGCTTTCGGAGGCATGATACACTGGCTATGACAATAGGTGGCTTACAACATTTTTCCTGCAGGTTTTTTTTTAACATTGAAATAGGTTATATGTTGTTATTTTTATTACTTCTTCATTTTCCAATAAAAAAATTAATCTTTCATCATTTGCTGAAAATGAATGTCTTGGATAAGAAGCATAAAATCTTGGCATGGAAACTAATCCTATGGTTGGAAGGACAATTTCAAAGTTTTTATTACTGCTCCACCCCACCTTCTCTGTGACTATGCCAAGAGGTCCTCCCCCCCCCCCCCCACCTCAAAGAAAAATTTAATTCTTTTTAAACAATTATCAGTTTTTGAGTTTATATCAAATAGCTTTAAAATAGTATCCCCCTTCCCTTCTTCAATATCTTGGCTGTACTATTCTAAAGATATTGACATTTTTTAGCTTTTGTGTACCAACTTTTCAACACTTTGCTAAATTCCTCAAAATTTAACACCTAAAAAAACTGCATCATATTTAGCAAAAAAAAAGCTAAGAAAGTATTCCTCCATTTCATAATCAAGGCATAAAATCTTGTGAATGTGACTGGTCCAAATCACCTTGTGGGTGTATTTTAAAATATGCCATACTGGAAAGAATCATTAAAAGAAATAAAAATTATGTTTCAGGTAAATATTATATTATTGGGGAAAAAATTTCTTTTTGATTAATCTATAATTTAGCTATTTTTATTCAGCAATTTTTCCCAAATTAATCCTTAATTGTATAGTCCAATCTATTTTTTCACTATACCTCAGTGAAAAAGTATTAACATGTTTGTAAATTTGTTTAAATTTTTTATTTCCATAAAATTTAAATTAAATTCTGTTCAATTTGGTATGTAACACGAGTTTATTTAGATTGATTGGTTATTTTTTTTTTTCAATTCTAAAATTGACTTGTTGATTGTTTCTAATTTTAATGTTAAATAATCTCTGGAAAATAAAATATATTTTGCCAAGACATTGAGCACACCAATATTTTACTTAATAATAATAATCATCATCATCCTAAAGCAGCCATGGGCTATGGAGGTCCAACCAGAATGTGCAATTTAGTTCTCCAAACATATCTGTCCTGAGATATATATCTGCTGCATCTCTTCACTGCCCACCAATTCTAACAAGGTTCTGCCCACCGCATCCTAGGTCTCCCACTCTTTCTCAGGCCTTTAGGACACTATTCATAACCCTATTCGACAATCTATAATTATTCATACGGGCAACATGGCCAAACCAACTGAGTCTCTCTCTGCACACTATGCTGCTTAAAGGAGGTTGCAAACTCCTTTGCCTAATCTCATCATTAGTTACAAAGTTGAACCATCTAATGCCCAAGATACTGCGTAAGCATCTGGAACCAAAAGCATCTAGTTTCCTGTTATCTTGTTTACAAAGTGTCCAAGTTTCACTACCATAACTAACCCTAGAAAGAACCAAACTATTATACAGTCTAATTTTAGTCTCTAAGTGTATATGCCTATTTCTCCACACTCTCCATAGATTCTTAAAAGTCCCAGGAGCAATCGCAATTCGTCTGCTAATCTCATGCAGCACATCACCATTATCTGTTACATAGCTCCCAAGATAATTAAACTGACACCTGCTCAAGACTGCAACCATTCAGATTAACTGAATCACAGCCTGCCTGACCAATTTTCATCACTTTAGTTTTCTCTCTGTTTATAACCAAACCTACTCTACTATCAGTTTCATCAACAGCTCGAATGAAAGAGTTCATCTCATCAACATCATTTGCCAAAAGGGCTAAATCATCAGCATAATCTAAATCAGAAATTTTCGTATCTCCAGTCCATTTAAGGCCAAAATCTTTCCCTCGAAATGAATTTTGCATAACATAATCAATAACCAAGCTAGAGAGAAAAGGAGACAAAATGCACCCTTGTCGAACACCAGAAGTAATGCTAAACCAATTGCTACAAGACTTACCAACTCTCACACACGACTCACTGTTATTATAGAGAGCTTTCATTAAGTTAACTAACTTGTCTGATATACCATATGATCTCCCAATCAACCACAAATTATGACTATCAACAGAGTCAAAAGCCCTTTTGAAATAAACAAAGCTAGCAACAAAGGTTTCTGGACTTTTCTCAAAGTATTGTACATTGAAAAAAAAATTACAAAAAAGTAATTCTCTTATTTTAAGCATATTTTTTGTTATTTAGAAATAAATAGCCTTTCTATTAATATGAATTATAATTATTTCAGCCTATTAGTTTTTAATAAACTTTTATTTGCATTGCCAGATGTGTTTTTTACGTGACTTTAAAAAAGACCCATTAAAATAGAACTAGTTGTCTTTTTTGTTAAGTATTTTATATTCAGAAAATCCAGAATTAAATGCTAATTAATTTGGCATATAATAATGCCAAAATTCCTTTCATTAGTTATATGGCAAAAAAACTCTAAAGTTTTTTTTGACTGAGTAAGGGACCTGGGTTCAAGCCTTGGGTAAGGCATGGATGTTTGTGTTGTTTTCTGCTGAGGTCCTGCCATCCTCTCAGATCTTCTATTGTGGTATATAAACTGACAGGTTCCTGTCAGACCTCTGTGGCAAGCAGCTTGAGGGGGTATTTATTTTTTTTTTATATGAAAAAATAGCTTGGCCTCCAGATGTAAATCAGTATTTTTTTTTTTCAAACTGGGCATTGGAAGGGTTAAGAAAGAACACATGAGCCACAGTTTAATGACTCATCCAATATATGATTGCTTTCTCAAATCCATCTTTCTTGTCAATGGAAGGTGCAAAACAAAATATTTAGTATCAACACAACTTGTATTGTAATATGCTATCCCCAGGTTGTGAATGGTCTCCACCTTCCAAAATAAGAATAATGGGAAAAATACTTGGGCCTAAAATGTTCACATGCCCATTTTTAATTAGATTGGAATGATGATTGATAATGAACAATTCAGATGCTAAATAGGAATAAGGTTTTAACTTTTCACCTTTGTCTGAATGTCTATAAAAATTACATACAAAAGTATCTAGTTAGCAGTAATTTAAATATACACTTAGCACTAATTAACTTTGAGGATGTATTATAGTAAGTTGCTTAAAAAATACTTAACAAATACAAGAGTCGGTCAGAAAGTAAGACTCCCTATTTATTTTCTGCAAAAGGATAGGTAATCACATTGAAGACAATACATACCTTACAGAGGGCATTCAAAAAGCAATAAGATTGGAAATACTATGCTGAAAGCAGTATGCAAACTTGACTAAGTATGGCCAGTCAGTATGTCTGGACTTATACATGTCGACATACTGGCCTGGCCATGCTATCACTTAAGCTAATATATGGTGGTTGAGCAGTAGTCTAAGTTGTGCACCAAGAATGTATGTATGAATTGAGAAACATCTAGTCATTTTTTGGCTTTTGATTGGATAAGACTGCTTTAGAAATGCCCATAATGATTAAAGAAGAATTTAATGAACATTTAACTCTTCCCCATGCATAAGTTTTTGAATCATGGTTCAACCACTAAGACCCAAAGGAAGAAAAACCCAAAGCCCCAATGGAAACATATGTCCTGACTAAAGAAAGGGAAAACTCAGCTCAGTGCAGGCTCAGTGCAATAAAGGGCTCAGTGCCCTTTATTTTCTTCCATAAAAAGGGCAGTATGTAAAAACAATGCCATCACAAAACATTAGACAGTCTAAAGAATTGCTAATGTGCTAAAAGTTCTATTAAGAAGAAAATATGGGAAAAGTGCTTGGAGCACATGGAAATTGGTTGGATTTTCCAGCAGGACAATGCTCTAGCTTGAGCTTTATTTGTACAAGAGATAATTGAGAAACTGGGTATTGAAATGATGTTCCATTCTCCATAATCATCAGATCTAGATCCCTCAGAAGTGAAAAAAAAAATTGCACGGAGAGTGAAGTGATGATTAACTCAATCCAAGAGTCCTGTGTGTTTTAAGCACAGCTTTAAAAAGAGGCTTCAAGGGAGCATTTGAGTGATAGATCAAATAATGGGACCAATGCATTCAAGAGATAGAGAATGTTTCAGAAGTTCTTATGGGAAGGCCAACTGTTTCTTCCTTTGTAACAGCTAAAAACAGTCTTATTACTTTTTTAATGCCCCTTACACACTATACCTAGATCCTTTCCAAAATTATTTTAGGCAATTCTAATAGCCTAAAGCTTTAGTCTTAGTCTTCTACAGTTACTTTAGTCTTTAGTCTTTTACAGTGTATCACAAATATTTTTCTTATTCATATTTACAATCTGGTCAAGCATTTAAAATGTTTCCAAATCCCTATAAACATTTGAATTTATTTAGTATGTTATTTAATGAACAAATACTTGAATGACTTTTCATGTGATATTAGGATGTCTTACCTCAATTAGCCACATTTTTAAACAATCATGGTGTACAGCTGACACATCTCCTTTACAGAAACATGGCTGAATTAAAGGACCAACATCATTTCTTTCTGAATCATAGCATATCCAACATTCTGAAATCTTTTCCAATAGCTGTGAGCCATCTATCATAAAATTGTCACAAATGAAATGTTAATATTTTAAATATTAAAAATTTTAAATAATGGATTTTTATAAATAAAGCAACAATATTAATATTACAAAATTATTTTAAAATATTTTTTAATTGAGAGAATATACATTTGAACTCTTTAGTTCGGCAACCCTAGAAAATGGGCTATGCCAAACTGTGAGGGATACCTTGGACCATACAGGCATATTAGCCTTCTGTAATTAAAATCATTATGCAAGGTAGTGAGTTGTTCCATTACATTTTTAGGTAAAGTACAGCACTACTACAATACAAGCTATTCTGTTTAATACACATTTGTAAAAATATTTTTATTTACATATGCAAAATTTATCTAAAGTGCTAACAAGATAGCAAAACACTAAAATGTTATACACAAACACATATATAGATAAGATAGGCAATACCAAGAATAAATCTCTCTCATTTTACCCTTCTAATGTAAAATACTGTTTGGCACAAAGCCAATAAATTAACACCCCTAAAATTTTTTTATATATTAAACTTTAAAATAATGTTAACCAAAAACAACAAAAAAAGACAAGGCTAATATTTCAAAAGAAATTAGGCAATTATTTTTGAAATAATAGCCTAATTTGCTGAAAAAATATCATGTGAGCTGCCATCACAGCATGTCATTAATTTCTAATTTCATTAACTGTCAGTCTATGGTCACATTAAGTAGATGGTCATAGAATGAAGATTTCAGTACATTATCCTTATGGGCTTATATGATCCATGTAAAAAAAAAAATTGGTGTCTTCCAATACAGTTTCACTGAATTTTTATGCTTGTTCAAGTTTTTTATGCTTGCTCAAGTTTATTAAAATTATGATTCTCCCATAAAAATTTTATAGTGGTGACTATTTTTCTTTTCTTATTTTAATCTAGACCTTAACCAATGTAGTGGCCATTTTCAGTCAGCATTACATTTAACCCTTCCAGTATCCAAGTCATCTGTATATGTTTGCAGAATCCATAATGAGTGGCTGAGAGCATATCTATACATTTTTAATACAAAAAACAAAATGATGTTGTAAAATATTCTTTCATATAAGTAGATTCTAGTTAATTGGGCCATCTTTAGTACAACAACAATAAAAAAAAAAAATCGCTGTTGTAAAATTTTGCTTTATACACTGGAGTGCCATTGAATTAGAGATAGCAACCTAGTAACATGTTGGACCCCTCTAGAGCAGATAACGGCTGCTACACAACAAGGACTCCACAAGCTTGTGTAAATGTTCCTAGGTATGACGACCCATGCATCCTCCTGAGCTGTCCACAATTATCTCAAGGGTGTCACTGATGGGACACAAGCCCAAACACTCTGCTCAACAGTATCCCAAAGATTTTCGGTGGGATTTAAATCTGGGCTTTTAGGTGGCCAATTCATTATTTCAAAGTAAGCAGAATGTTCCTGCAACCATGCATTTGCCAACCTGCACCTGAGATGAACAGTTGTCTTGCTGGTAGATGCCATCTCCATTGGTATGCATGATGGCCATAAATGGGTGTAAATGGTCAGCCATGAGTTTTACATACTGGGATGAATTGAGAGTCGTCTGTACACGTACCAAAGGTCCCACAGACGTCCAACTGAAGACACCCCAGGCCATCACTGAGTCACCACCAGCTTGTACTGTTCCGACCTGACATGGAGTAGGTGCCATACTCTCAGTCTCCCATCAGCATGATGAAGTTTAAATCAGGATTCATCACTCCAGGTTATCTGTTGCCAATTTTTGATGGTCCAGTTTCGATGTTCTTTAGCCCAGGCAAAGTGTTGAGCACGGTGTCATGCTGTTAGAAGTGGGACTCTAGTAGTTCAGCAGCTCCCGAAGCCAAGACGATGAAGTGAGCATTGCACGATCTGTGCAGTGACTTCCCAACTGGAACCCATGTTCAGATGGGAGATGACTTCAGATAATGTCTGGTCCCTATCGGTTCATATGATGCGGGCCAGACAGCAAAGACCATAATCATTCAAGGCTGTTTGTCCTTTGCAGTTTTGTCTGGGTGCTTGTTTTTTTGCCAGAATTTTCATATTCCCCGAACACTCTTGAAACTGTCATACAAGAAAATCCAAGTTCGTTGACAATTTCGGAGATCAAGTGTCCCATCCATTGGGCACCTACGATTTATCCTCTGTCAAATGCATCTAAATCCCGTGCCTTTCCCATTATGCTTCTCGCAACGAATGCTTGGGGAAGCCAAAGCTGACAGCTATATATGACTAAAGTTTCAGCTACTTATGCATGCAAATGTGAAATTTTTATTACTATACTGAATTGGATAATGTCTCTTATCCCTAATTCAGTGGCATTTCAGTGTATAAGTAGATTCCAGTTAATTGGGGGCAGTGTTTATTTGAGACAAATCTTAAAGAACAAAAAAAAAAAGAGAGAAAATAAGCAGAATTTGCTTCACTTATTTGGGACACCATGACATTTAAATGGGACAATCACCGATAGTTGGCGAGAAATAAGAAGCAAGACCATTCAGAACTGCTTTGCTCACTGTGGTTTTAAACATTTGGGCTTGGAAATGCCAGGTATGATCGATAGTGAAAATGACACCATTCTGTAAGTGCAACATGCCAGAAACTACAAAGAGTTTGTATGCATTGACAATAGTCTTCAATGTTATTATGAAAATGAAGATTGTGAGGACACAATTGTTGAACAAATTGCAGCAAAGCACTGAAGACATGAGAAGACCAGGAAAGCGATGAGGATGACACACTTGACTTCAGTGAATAACTAACCAGAATACCAGGAAATTTATTGCTGGATTATGATGCTACTTCATGCAGGAAGGCAATCCTATATACATGCGCTGATTTTGTTCAGTGAAGTCAATCAAGAGAACATAGCAGGATTCATTTGATAAATTCCTCCAATATCATTAACAGTTAAGAACTACACGCATGTTTGATACATACAAGAAACTGAAATTGTTTTAAGCATAAATATTTTTCTCTGATCTGTACAATTTGTTTCAGAATTCATTTACTGTACTTTTGTTTCTCAGTAAATGGTAGTTTTCTTTTGCTTTATAACTTTTTAACTCTTTATGTGGAACTTTACTTATTTGGGGCAGCCGCTTAATGGAGCAAAAAATGTTCTAGCTTGATGTCTCCCAATTAATCGGAATCTACTGTATTTTATAAAAATATATAATTCAGGCTTGAAAAATAATATTTAGTTTTTCATTTGATGCATATTTTATTAAATTACAATATAAATGACTTGTTAAAGCCATCTAATTGCCATTTCGTAGAAGCACTATATGGTATTGCCGATTTGTTTGTTAACATCATTTTGCTGAAGCAGACCCCTTATTTAAACTCAAGTTTAATTTGAATTATTACCAACAAATTTTTCCTTAGAGTTTTGAAAATCTCCTGAAAATTAACAAAAAACACTGCTATTTTTAAAAACAGCAGATTTTGGAAGTAATCACGAAGTACTTACCAGGGCTGTGGAGTCAGCACACAAAAATTCTGACTCAGACTCCTCAGTTTTTTTTTCTATCCGACTCCGACTTCTCTTAAATTTGATGTTCTGGTTGGTGCATTTTTACCAGAGCCACTAAAACCACTGATTTGTGTTAGACATAATTTTTAACCATCATCATTTCTATCATACACTGACACATGAAATGTTTCCCATTTGTGGTTATTGTAAAATATTCAAAAACTGCAGACTTCGTTAGAACTCTCTTTGCCATAGTGAAAAGGGTTTTAGACTTGAAAGTTTAAAACTTATAAATTTTAGAACTCGAAATTAAATAAGCATTAAAAATCAAAAATATTTTCTGAAAGGAAAAAATTCATTAATGGTATTAGTGTCTCGAAATTGAAAACATTGTTTAAGTGGTTTAACCACATAGCTACCATTGATGTCACACACAAAAGCATATTTTATTAAAATTTATATTGAGGTTAGAGTCGGTAAAACTGACTCTGACTTCAGCAATACCAAAATTGCTTCTGACTCCAACTCCACAGCACTGGTACTTACCACCATTTTTTTAAAAAACTCTTTTCTGCCATAAACCTATTTCAGCATTCCCAGAATTATTTTTATCATTTATCTCAGCATTCTATGAGTCTTTTCTGCTCTTAAAATAAAAACCGCTTTCTTAGGCTTTTCAAGACTGCTGCAGCTGCAACTAGGTCATGGCTCAATGCCAGCAACAGAGGAGGGAGGTGGCTCACAAGTGCTATCTCTGTTTCATGTATTTTAAGTGGCTTCATAATAGATTGTTTACATTGCTTTTCCAATATATCGGATAACCTTTGCAAAGTTAGTATTTACTTTTTTTATATTTAAACTTTAGTTTTTGTAGATCTTATTTCTATAAGTTATCGATCTTTCGGTCATTTGATCTACTGATCGATTTTCAGAGTCATGCTATAACAGATGACAGGCTTGCAACTTATTGCTATCGATATTTTATTTAACATCACATTAGGTTATATATTAATTTTTATTTCATTATTTTTCAGTAAAAAAACTTTTGTATCAATTCCTGAAAATGAATGAGGTCTTGGATAAGGAAGCAAAAAACACTTTTTGGCACAGAATTAGCCCTTCTATGGGAAGACAGTTTTGGCATATGTTTTTACCCCTCCCCGCTATACATCCTGAGGATGTTTTACTCTCCACACCAGCAAAAGTTTCATTTAAAAAGTTCACTAAAGAGTTTTTAAGTTTATACTCAATGGTTTTAAAAGATTTTACCCCACCCTCCTACCTTCAGTAACTTGGCTATGCCACTCTGACGAAGGGCGGGGGTGGTTCAGTCGGTAGCGCGCCAGGCTTGTAATCTGCAGTTCCCAGGTTCGAGTCCCAGCTGGGTCAGCGTCGAGATTTATCTCCGCAAAATTCCCCGCCCTGCCCACGGTCAGTAGGGGACACCGATGGGCTTGAAAAGGCTGCCATCCGTCGGATGGGACGTTAAACCGTGGCCCCGTGTGCGGGAGAGCCATACCCTGTGCACATTAAAGAACACGCTGGATGGCCTTGACGGGAGGCTACCATCTGTCTCCCAACAGCTGTTCCAGTGGGTCCCCTCCCCCAACCTTCTCTGAGCCTTCGGGGTCCTTGTGGCCTGGCCATTTAGCCCATGGTGTGCAAAAAAGTGCCGCTCAGAGGTAAAACAATCCAATCCAAAGCCACTCTGACGATGTTTTTTTTTTTCGCTTCAGTGCACTTTTTGGCACTTAGACAAGACCCCCAAAATTCAACACCCAACGAAAAAAAATCCTAATGTTTAGTAAAAAAAAGCAGACTAAGAAAGTGTTCCTCCCTTTCATAAATAGGACAGAAAATCCCATTAATGTGAGCAATCCAAGTCACCTTATATAATGCTGATCTGTGCTTTAAAATGCACCACACTGAAAAGAATCATTAGAAGAAATAAAAAGGCAAAGGAAATAAAGGTAAATATATTATTTGGGATAAATTTTACTTTCAATTAATATATAATTTAACTCAGTAGTAAAGAATCACAGAATGTGTCCTGTAGACATGAAACTCATGAAATAATAAGTTGAAAAAAAAAATTGTTTTTTGCCATGAGTGGGACTTGAACCGTCTCCTGGAAATATGCCAGTGATGATACCGCTACACCATCAACAGCTACCGTTTTTCAGCTTCTGTGGCATATAAACGTTCTGGATTTTTTACTTGATCCACAGTGGCATCATCTATCCGGGAAGTGGACAACTGTGTTGCAACATTGAGATGGGATTTAATATTTGTCACTCATGTTCATGGTATTAAATCAATAATTCAATAAATAAATAGCCTTTCTATCCATGTGCATTATAACCGCATCTGTCAATTAATTTTTTTTAAATAAATTTTTATTTGCATTACCAGATGCATTTTTTTAATATTTTTTCAGAAAATCCTGAATTAAATGCCGATTCATTTGGCATATTGAAAATATGCCAAATCAATCAGAAAAATATTTGCCACAATTCCTTTCATTAATTATTTGGCAAAAAAGTTCTAAAGTTAATTTTTTTCAGGCAGGGCACTGGAAGGGTTAATAGAATGTCTGCACATAATAGCGACTGAAGTATAAGTCCCATAGAGCTGACTGATGCAAACAAGCAACAGAAGAATGTTCATTCTGATTATATATTTTATATCTATTTTATTTTATATTGTCTTTGCACAAATTAATTACCTGTTTTAATTTCAACTATATTTGATGATGGTACAAATGATTCTGATTCTCCTTCTGGTACATAATTCTTCTCATTTTCAAACCTTTCCAAAATTTTTCTTGGGTTTAAAATCCACAGCTGTTCAGGTCTGCAACATACATTCATACATATACAAAAATAATTGCAACTTACATAAGAATCTGCTTTGAAATACACTTGAATTCCTTTAGTCTAACAACCTTGAATGCTGGACTATGAGAGGTACACTAGCCTTATAAAATTTAAAAAAATTATGCAAAGTACTGAATTTTTTTATTACACATATAAATAGAGCAATACAATATGGGTTGTTTAATACACATTTGCAAATAAAAATGTTTTAAAGTCAAGTGTAATCTAAAGTGCCAACATAAAATAGTATGTGAAAAACAATTATTTTCTTATTGTAAATGTAAATAAAGTTCTTAGATAATAGTAAGATAACTTTTATTACTGTATAAAAAATATTTACTGTTGGCAAATAAACTGATAGGTTCCTGTCAGACCTCTGTGGCAAGCAACTGTTTGAGAGGATATTTATTATTTATAACAAACCTTGCACTGACTGAAAGTTTGAAAACAAATATGCAATTTTGCAAGCTGAAGCAAACATTCTGGCAATTATAGTGAATCACAGGATTATTTCACAGGAATTATAGTGAATCACCAATAACAGCCATTTTTGAGAATTTTCCCAAATCAAGTTTTTGGACTATGGAATGCCAATTAAAAGCATTCAAAGCATATAAATGGAATCAATAATATTAACTACTGTTTTTTTTTATTTGCCTATTTTATGAAAAATTCATTAAACTAGCATATTTTATTTCGTACAATATAAACCAGTGTTTCTGCCAATCACTAATGGTGTCTGAGCTGCTATCAGGAACAGACTGGCACTTTGTTTTCAGGGATAAACTATTGCAGGGGCTGCAATAAAAAAAAACCTCAATTTTGATGTTTTGAAGGTTTCATTACTTATTCTTTTTATAGTGTACTATGAGGGGTGATCATTTAATTTGTGGACTGACACCATAAGTATTCATATGTAGCACTTTTTCCAAAGTAACACTAGATGGTGCTCTGCATGACCACTGCGAAGGAGGCTCCACATGTCAAGGTCATTTGGTGTCGACTGCTGTTGTGTTAAGACTGTGATTCGAGTTGTGTGTCATAGATGTTCATTCAAAATGTTGGAAATTCAGACAGAACAGCTGTAGTCATTTGTTATTGTGTTAGGTGAGGCCTAAGCGCTGCTGTGACTCTTGAAGAGATGAGTGAAGCCTATGGTAATGACTGTCTTCGTAGGTCTGCCATTTTCAAGTGGCATAAGCAATTCAAAGATGGACGCGAATCTGTTGTCGATGACACAAGACCTGGCCAGCCTTCTTCCTCAATAACTCCTGAGCAAATTGAAAGAGCCCTGGCAATCCTGAATGAAGACAGACGATTGTGTTTTTTGACATCAAAGGTGTTCTCATTACTCACTTTGTGCCTTGTGAAATAACCATGAATAAGGAAGACTACTTGAAAGTTCTCAGAACCAAACTTCAGCGTGCCATTTGTCAAAAATGTCTGGAACTTTCTGGTGTGACTTGGTTTCTCCATCACAACAATGCCAGGCCCCATACGGCTAATATTGTGTAGCCAGTAATCACTACCATAGGTGCCGAGGTTCTGCCACATCCTCCATATTCCCCGGACTTAGCACCCTGCGATTTTTTCCTCTTTCCGCGACTTCGCACGCTTTCGAAAAATGGCTTCAAAGACACTTTTAATGCATGGGTACAATGATGGCAAAAATGTGTGAAGTTCAAGGGTGAGTATTTTGAGAAGACAAATGCCAGGAAGATTCAGAGGATGATATTTAATGTAACTTTTTGCTTCTGTCCACGAATTAAATGATCATGCTATGTATAAAAAGAACTGGGGATAAACTACAAGTATAGTTTTATCCCCAGTTCTGTAGAACTTCTGCTAACCTAGTAGATAATTTTCTTCATGGTAGGTAGTACATATTGTCTTCAGTCAACATCATTAATTAAGTGACTCCAACAGTTCTTGGGTCATTGTGGAATGCAGATATGTTTTATGGTTTTAAAGTTCAGAAAATGTTTTTTCACAGTGTACTTGCATGCTGACCATCATTAATAAGTATTTTTATGTAATACGTAAATCAGCATATGTGGCAGAAATTTATATTTATATAGTACTTGAAAAAGCACTTGAGCACAAACATGTAATTGACATGGTGTTATGTATTTAATTTTCATGGTTTGATTAAAGTTATGTCACAAACACTGATGTCATACTTGCATTATACATAATGTGACAATTATAAAATGTATAAAATAAAGATTATTATAAAAAAAAATACTTTTGCCCTTATTAGGGTTAGGGGACCCTGGATGCTGAAGGTCCAGGACACTACTTTGTGGCCTTGCCAGTCTGTACCTGGCTGCAATACACAAATTATGAAAAATTACAAAAAAGTGGTATGCTGCTTAGGAAAGATTCAGAAACAGTGATTTAAATCATGGAGTAAATCATAGTTTAATCACGGATGATTGAAGGATTCGTAAAGATTGCAATACAATACAGTATATTTCATGACTGATGGTATATCCAAATGCTATTTATGGGAATCATACCTTATTCATGAATTGTGCTACATTAAAGAAGTTGCTTTATGGATGTTTAACACTACTTCTTTATCGTAGACATATTCAGATCTTTTTACATATAATAAAATTTTGGGAAACCAGGATGCTGCTACAGCTGATCTAAGTAATTTGTTTTGAAAGGTTTGGTTCTCAAGTTTACTTTATTCACAGTGTTCTGAAACTGACAAATACACAGATATTTTGGAAAATAGTTTTAAAGAGCAAACACTGATAGCGTCTGCGGAACTTTACTGTTGATAAATAATGACCTATGTGAATTTAGTGGTGGAAGCTTATAAAGAGATTGGGACTGTTGACAATATTTGTTATACAAAAGGGCCAATTTAAATTGTGAATAATGACTCTTTAAGTATTTGAAGTCATTATTCACAATTTAAATTGGCCCTTTTGTATAACAAATATTGTCAACAGTCCCAATCTCTTTCCCAATCCCCTTTCTTCCATTCTGTCTCACAAATATTTTCACCAGGTGGAATTATATGTGAATTATTTGCTTTTTCCATGTTGAATGAATAATCAGTATCATGTGCCAAGGTCATGAATGATATAATACCTGGGTCGGAGCTCTCGCAGTCAGTATTATGTTTCATCTCAACATGGGAAAAGCAAAGGAATATATATGTGAATAAATAATAATGTGAATTATTTTTTATATTATATATGCAATAACACTTCTGCTGCTGCACTTTTATCCAGGTTGATTACTTTATAGCATTTGTGCACCACATATGAAATTTGTTTGACATTTGCTGCAATCTTCAGATTGAAGTTTTGTGGCAAGTGAGCTCAATATGGATGTTGTATCATCTGCATAAAAAAAAAATATCTTAAGAAAATTTAAGGTTATCATAGGCAAATATGTTAAGTAGGGTTGGGTTTACCTCTGAGTGGCACTTTTTTTGCACACAATGGGCTAAATGGCCATCACAAGGAGCATGAAGCTCAGAGAAGATTGGGGAAGGGACCCACTAGACAGCTGGTAGTTTCCTGTCAAGGCCATCCAGTGGGTTCTTTAATGTGCACAGGGTATGGCTCTCCTGCACATGGGGTCATGGCTTAATTTCCTATCCGATAATATAATGAAGCTATGGCAGCCTTTCCATGCCCATCTGTGCCTCCTACTGACCATGGGCAGGGCGGGAAGTTTTGCAGTCAAATCTCAACATTGGCCCAGCTAGAGCTTGCCGATTACGAGCCTAGCACACTACCAACTGAGCTACCCCAGCAAGGTCAGGCAAATAAGACTTAGGACACTTTGCAACAATACTTTTCATACTCAATATTTCATTTTCAACTCTTACTTGAAAGATTCTGTGTGTGAGGGATATTATTGATAAGCAGGATGAGTGCACCAAGAAGCCTTTAATTTACTGATCTGGAGATCTACCTCTTGACCCAGACCCATCAGAGTTCTTGACAACATTTGAGAAAACTACCCTAGTTGATGCTTCCTTTTTAGCTTCTAACATCTGATATGCATTCATCAATTCTGAGAACTTAAAAGAACTGTTGAGTATATCTTGCAAAACCCATATTATTCAGGTGGAAGAAATGTTTATCTTGTAAAAAACCACTTTAATGCTGTTTAAAATAATCCTTTCACACAAATTTCCCAATTTATGAAAACTGATGTAGAGAATAATAAATTTTCAAGTTATAATTATATCGATAACTGTGGATTTAATATTTTTGTAATAACCTATCAATATCTGTAACTAAACTTCACTTACTAACCACATTTTCTTCATAAATTAAAATACAATACATTTAATCAAATTCAGTATAAAATTCTACATCAAATGGTGTCCAATATTATACACCGATCAGCCAATACATTAAAATCACCTCTGTGTTATGCAAAGTAGCACGCATGCAGCCAATAATCAGTGTCACGTGCCAAGGTCATGAATGATATAATACCTGGGTCGGAGCTCTCGCAGGCAGTATCGTTTCATCTCAACATGGGAAAAGCAAAGGATTTATAAGATTTCGACAAAGGCCAGATCATTATGGCAAGATGCCTTGGTAACAGCATCTCTGAAACAGCGACACTGGTAGGCTGCTCATGCTATGTAGTAGTTAGTACCTATCAAAGATGGTCTGAAACAGGCGACACTTTGAGCTGTCGATAAGGTGGGGGCTGGCCACGCCTCATTGATGCCACAGGTCAGCAGAGGCTATCTCATTTTGTCTGCAGCAACAGGAGGGCTACTGTGGCTGACATCCATAATTTCAATTGTGGTAAAGGGCCAAATGTGTCAAAACACACAGTTGATCGTAATATCTTGAATATGGGTCTCCACAGCAGCAGACCCATTTGTGTGCCTATGCTCACAGCCATTCACCATCAACGCTTGCAGTGGACACGTAATCATCGACATTGGACCATAGAAGACTGAAAGAGCGTTGCATGATCAGATGAATCCTGCTTTCAGTTACACCATGTGGACAGATGAGCTCGTGTGCGACATTTACCCACCTTTTCACCTGGATGCACTGTGGGACAGATCTAGGCGGTTGGAGGGAGTGTGATGGTTTGGGAAATATTTTCTTGTAGAACACTTCAACCAATTATCCCTGTAGAGCAAACTCTGACAGCTGCCACCTACCTGAACATTGTGGCTGACCAAGTACAACCCTTTATGGGAACTGTATTACTTGGCAGAGACAGCATCTTTCAATAAGACAATGTCCCATGTCACACTGTAAAGAAAGTTCGGGAATAGTTCCTAGAACATAAGGAATTCAATTTATTGCCATGGCCCCAAATTCGTCAAACATGAATCCTATTGAGCATTTGTGGTTTGAGTTGGAGAAACAGGAATGAGCAGCATCACCCCAACCACGTAATTTACAGGAACTGTGGGATCTTCTGTTGCAGTCATGGTACCAAATATCAGTGACACCTACCAGCATCTCGTTGACTCTATGCCTCATCAGTGAGAGCTCTTGGTGGCGAGAGGAGGACTTACATCATATTAGGTAGGTGGTTTTAATGTTTTGGCTGATCAGTGTATATGAATGGATTGTTTCACCTCTGAATGTTCGTTTTTTAGCATACGTGATAAATGGCCAGGTCATAAGGACTCCACAGGCTCACAGAAGATTGTGGAAAGGGGACCCACTGAAGAGCTATTAGGAGACCAATATTATGGCAGCCTACTGTCAAGGACATACAATGTGCTCTTTAACACACATATGGTATGGCTCACCTGCACATGGGGCCACAGCTTAACATCCCACCCAACAGCTGGCAGCCTTTCCAAGACCATTGGTGTCCCTTTCTTACTGAGGGCAGGTTGGGGTTTAGTGGAAATAAATCTCAATGCTGGTCCAGGTGGAACTTGAACATGGGAACTGTGTATTATGAGCAATGTGCTCTTTAACACACATATGGTATGGCTCACCTGCACATGGGGCCACAGCTTAACATCCCACCCAACAGCTGGTAGCCTTTCCAAGACCATTGGTGTCCCTTTCTTACTGAGGGCAGGTTGGGGGTTAGTGGAAATAAATCTCAATGCTGGTCCAGGTGGAACTTGAACATGGGAACTGCATATTATGAGCCTAGTATACTATTGACTGCATTACTCCTGCTCCTTATATACACAGTCGTATCAGAATAATATGACCACCTACCATACATATACTATGGTAGGTGGTCATATTCTGATATGACTATGTATGATGATAATGCAAAATATGTATAAATGCTAAGAAACAGAAAAACAAAATTCTTTTTAAAAAATGGCAGTTTTTTCATCATACATATATGTGAATTTTATTAATTTATTTTCAGTTTATACATTCATGTAATAAATTTTCTTTTGGAAAAAATAAGCTACTAATCTAAGGGGGACTATTTTGTTAATTTCTTTTTATTACTTAAAAAATAAATCTGTAAACATTTAAAATACTTTCTATATTTTTCTGCTTACCTGACACAATTCCAAAGTACACAGGGAAACCATAATGCAACTCCCATTTCCACAATGCGGAACATTATATCATGAAAATTCCGACTTAAAACTGGAACCCTTTAAGAAACCAAAATTATTACTTAAAACACTTAATATAAGAACTACAATTAAACCTTTGAAATTAAAAAATTCTCAATGTATATACATATACTTCTGACATATCCAAACAAGGCCTAGTATAATATGAATCAATATGCAGATCAACATTTATATCAATACATCAAATAAAATACATATCAAAAATACATATACAATCAAACATACATTTAGTACAATATAAACAACCCCCAAAAGCATTCACTTATCTAAGTTGTTATAGTTAATATTACACAAAAAAAAAGAAAGTTTAACTTATTTTCCCAAATTAATTACAATATAAAGATCCAAGCATCAATTGATTGTGACAAAATATTAATATTGTTGCATTTTTGCAATTTTTTTTTTTCATTTAAACACAAAGAAAATAGAAAAATACATTTGCTACAAAAACAGTACAAAAAGTGTACAAATACTACAAATCCGAGTTCAAATCTAATTTTTTATTTATTCAATCTAATTAACTATTCAAAACTCACTGAACTCATTGAAATTCAATGGAATCCACAGACATCTTTAAATCAAGTTTCAGTGTAAAGCAGGACCAACACTTTTTGAAAAGAGTACATGAAGACATTAAAAGAAGGACTTTAAATAGTACCAACTATTTTTTACCAATATCCCCCTCCCCTCATCCAGGCAAAAATCAATATAACTGTATTTAAAAACTTTGCACTTTTAACTTATGGTTATCAACTCACATGCAGCAATATTTTAAATAAACAATATTTTCAAACTTAAGAATTTTTCTGAATATTTTTAGAAATGTGGAATATAAGTTTTTTAAATAAAAGCTGGAACCTATGTGAAACTAGCATGTTATAGTTATGTTGCTCTCTGCTGTACCTCTTGCTAACTTCTTTGAACACTGCAAGTGTTGTAGCTAAATCAGTCATGTTGTCTTCACACAATGATTCATTTACATAAATTGAAAACTTAGACATCAGAACTCAGTTATTTTTTTAGAAATAAGATATATCTTATAATCTATATCTTTCAGCAAAGGTGCATGTAAGCAGTCTGCTGTGCAGAGAACTAGAACCTGTTTGCTATTGTCATTCAATGATCCTCATGCTAGAAGAAAAACAAAAAATGCTAAAATCAGCAACAAAGAGGGCATTGCCTACCACCAGAGGAAGTTGTCTAGTGACAGAATTTACCTTTATAATAAAAAGCATATCACTTAAGACTTTGAGGAATTCCTTTTGTGATAAAGATCATGACAAAGTGCTAATAATATGAATATGATAAGAACAAGAAAAAAATTTGCAATGCAGATTCACATGCAACCTTACAAGCCACAAGGATTGAGGTGACAAAGAATGCCATCGTGTGTCTTATAATTTTCTGATGTCAAGAAAACTGACACCAGGTGCTGTTATGTAAAACAGAATTTTTCTAGCCTTTTGGAGGTGTATCAGATGGTTTAAAATCACCCTTGCATTCAAAAACCCACCCCCATCTCTTCTTAAACCAGACTTGTATATGACTAATGGAATGTGAAAGTTTATAAATTTTGTCTATGTTTTAAACTGCACAAATATATATATAAACCAGAGCGAATTAAGCAATTGGGAAACCTAGAGCCAAGTTCTAAATGGGTGCCCTGGTACAAAATTCTAAATAAAAAGCCTTAGAGCTATATTCTAAATGGATCCCCTTTATCCTTCTAACTGAAAAATAACGAAAATTAAATTACTTTATATAAAATCATCAATTGACGTGATAAAAATAACATTACTTTAAGACAAAAAAAAAAGACAGGATGGGCCCTGTAGGTCGAGAGAAGCAATTGAAATATAAAGGTTAACATATAAAGAGTCAATTCAGTATTGCAGCATAAACTTTGCACCTATTGCTTTTAAAAAACTGTTACTTTTAATCATTAATATTTTTGGAAAATTTTCCACTTCATAATTAATTTTAAAAAATCAGGTATTAATATCAAAATAATCTTGCTTAAATCTATTGCTTATGCATTTCCCTTAGCAATAAGCTCTATTGCAATAGTAATTTAAATTATTAAATTAGGTAAAGAATTGCTTTAAAAAAATACATTTTGTTCTTTAAAGAATTACAGTTAAATAATATTATTAGGAAAACACTTTGAAAATTTCGGATTTTAATTTTCAAATGTAACATGATTATTTTTAAGCATATTTTTCATTACAGATAGTTTAAATCATTATTCCCATTGTGTCTCTGAGAAAGATTCTAGTTTATTGTGTTTAATTAACCATCCGTCTGAATCTTTACCATATGACTTGGACCAGATCGCTATATACTTAACATTAGCGTAGGTTAACTTACCGCGGAACGGTGCTGCCCTCATGTGACAAGTTCTGAAGCTTCCTATGCATGCTTGCTAACATGGAGATTCGTGGAAATCAGCAGGCATTCCATTCCCATTACGTAGGCACCGATTAAATACTCTTCAATTAATTATCAGCGGCTTTGCAAGCCACAGGTCTAGATATCAGTTGGCCTCGAAGGTGAAAGATGTCAATTAAATGGATGTAGATGAGTCTGGTATTGATAATTGCTTTCAACATCTTGCATATAGAGCTCATCAAGTACTGGGATAATAATCAGTTTAAAAATTTGCAGTTGTGCCATTGGAACTAAAAGAAAGTGGAAGCCCAATAAGTACTTCTTTCATAACTTTATTTAGTGTTAATGTGCCACTACTTTAATTTAACCAGTAAAGCAACTGGCACATAACCTGGAGGTCCAGAGTTCAATCCCAAGAGGTAGATGGTGTGTTGTTTTTTAATACTTATCTATTTGAATAGTATCTTAGGTTCACAAATGTTTCTTGTCTGAGCTTTTTTTTTTACATACATGTATTTTATTTTTTGCTTTTTAGTATATCCACAAAGGATTTTGCCACTAAAAACCATCTTTCCCCTGCTTTGAAGGAGAAAAATTGTTAGAATCCAGGTTAAAATATCCAACAAAGCATAAAGGCTTTTGTTGGGCATATAATTCATTACAATCAACCACTATTAAATTTCTCTCCCACTTTTGAGGTGACCAAAGGAGGATAGTATAATTTGAGTTAGTTTATGACATTCCTCTCATCACAAGCTTTCCTTTCAAATATAAATCATTAAGATCAACCCTCATCCAAATCCCCTCCCTTTTCACTTCAAGTAGACTACAATACATTCCCATGTTAAAGCTTTCAGTTAAAATGTATCTCAGTGTATCTATCCCTCATATTTAGAAAGATACAATAGATCAATTGTTGAAACAATTCCAGGGATGGGGAAAGTCAGAAAAGATTTAGCAAACAGAGTTTTAACCACAAACCATGGTAAAAGGTTGGGTTGTTTTAATTCTGAACAGCACTTTTTTTGCACACAATGGTTAAATGGCCAGATCACAAGGGCTCAGAGACGGTTGGGAAAGGGGATTCACTAAACAGCTCTTAGGAGACAAACAGAAGTCTCTCATCAAGGCCATTCAGTGTGTTTTTGAATGTGCACAGAGTATGGCTCTCCTGCTCATGAGGCCATGACTTAACATCCCAACTATGGATAGTGGCCCAGGGTACAGGCATAAGCCATTGTACATGTGGGAAGGGAATAATTACATTAAGAAATTAATGATAATATATTCAAAAATAAAATTTTATGATGTTCTTTCCTGGGAAAATATTTTACTATTGTGCTTTTCCTAGCTTTGAAAGTAATAGGATATGTGAGAAAATTCATTTGCTATCAGGAAATGGATTTCCCAAGTCATACTTTCCCTTTCATCCCAGTGGATGTTAGTTTAAAGTGCTTAGCTACTGTGGAAAAAAAAAAGAGTCCCAAGTTTGAGCCCCGATAAGGAATGGATGATTCTTTTCAGGTGTTGTGTTTCTACTGAAGTCTACCTTCCTCACAGATTGCCTCTATGGCATGTTATAATGACAGGTTTGGTCAGACCCATATGATAAAACTGTTATTTGAAGTTATAATTTATTTTTTTTAGATGGGAAGAAAAGATGAGTAAAATTTTTATAGCCTATGGCATTCTCTATGCCACAAGCTTTCATTGACACTCATCTTTCTTGAAACTCTTTCATGAAACACTCTCATTATGATCAAACAACAGATTGGGAAGATACAGTAGAACTCTTTTGACAGAGTCACTAACAAACAAAAAACAATAGGAAGACAGATAAATAACAGTCCAATCTAAAGTCAAAATAAAATTTGGTCTCCAATGAGATCAAAATAATATAGCACTACCAAATTAAGATTTTGCACTAAGCTATAATAAATGACAAGATACCTAAAAACAAAAAAAAAATTATCTTTTATATTATGCTTGCCCTTTATAATATATAAGCTCAGTCACATTATAAATCAGAAATGATTAGCAAATGCAAAGTTCATCATCTGCTAGAAGCATATATGTTGTTTTATCAAAGATCAATTAATCATAGATGGAATTTTTTAAGCCAAATATAACTAAAAATCATTACTCTCAATACATCTGATATAGGTTATTCCCAGGTTTGTTTGTCTCTTCTTGCCTTAATTTACATTAAGTATAAATCTTCAAAATAAAAATATTCAGAAGTTTAATTTTTTTAGAGAAATAAATCACAACCAATGACAATCATTTATATAAAACTGATCAATATATTCTGATAACCCAAAAATAATTTAATATATATATTTTATCAACATTCAAAGTGAAGCATACATTTTTAATATTTAAAGATTAACATGCTTTTCTAATATTTTGTTATTTTCAGTGAGTTATATTTTATATTTAGTGTATTATGCTACTTATTTATAGCCATTTTCCTCCAGACACATTTCACATACTACCTATACCTCCTTTTGTTGGTACCTTCATTCAGAATGAAAATATTTTTGAAAGTCATAATTAGCTAAACAAATCTGATTCTAGAAAATACTGCTCATAATAATAAAACTTAAATTAAAATTTGAAAATTAACAATAAAACTTTTTTTCAACAATTAAAAAAAAATTTATTTCAATCTCTTTTATTTTGGTAAAAGTTTGCATTTATTTTTCAAGATGTAGCTGATTTAACAATTCTTAAACAAAATATATGTAAAATTCTTACTTGTCTTTCCAGAAACCACCCAGAACATCTGAAACAATAAATCCGACAGTGAAGAGTTGCAAAACAGCTTGGGAGATTAAACCCAAACGGGATTGGTGTAACTGGGAAGTGTTAGTTGTTGTAGTAGGATTGTGAATGAAGCTCCCACGAACCTATAAATAATTTGAAGTTATAAAAATTGTTCAAAAACAAATTCTTGTTAATTCTTTAAAGCTTAAAAAATTTTAAATACTTTTGGGACAAAATTATATTTAAAAGAAATTCTTGTTAATTCTTTAAAACTTAAAAATTTTTTGAGTACTTCTGAAACAAAATTATATTTAAAGTGGTGAAGTATCCATGGAAGCAACGCTTACTTCAAAATTGTTATGAATGAAAAGAATACATATATATACAAAAATCAATCAATGCCTTTGGCACTTCTTGATTTTTAGCTGGTCAGTCAGACTCTTATTTGATCTGCAAAGCAACACCAGATTTAAAAATTCCTCTCATTTCTGAGTTGCACTACCCAAAATAGTCCGTTTCATCAATTTTTAGCTCTTCAGCACTGGTATATCAAATTTTATCTTGGACCTCGAAGGACCCAATGCATCCATAATTTTGCATCATTTCTGTTATCTATGACTCAAAATACCCCCGAGCACCATTTTTCAGCCCTCTAACACCGGTAGATCATTATTTGGTCTTTAACCTCGAAGGACCCATTACATCCAAAATTTCACAGTATCTCTGAGATCTAAGACTCAAAATACCCCAAGGAACCAATTCTTAGCTTTCTAGCATCAACCTTTGACCTCAAAGGACTTCCCATATCCAAAATTTTGTAATGCTTTCAAGATCTACAACCCAAACTATGTGACCTTCATTTTACTTGAAGGACACATCAGAGGTTAAATTCGGAATTTTTCCTGAGATCTAAGACTTGGATTACCCCCTAGGTGCAAATTTTTACAGCTCTACCTTTTCTGCATCATAGGATTAGCGTGATCCCTTGTCAGTCATCCATCAGTCACTCACAATTGTCTATATATATATGTGTAAGATATAAATATTTTGACATGAGTTTTTTTTTTTTATAATTTAAAAAGTTTACCCTAACATAATTTTTGCATTAATATTCTTTGAATTTCTCTTTTGCAAAACTGAATTAAAACTCTTAATTTTCTACAGTATTTCAAAACAAAATCATTTTAGCCTGTAATGCCTAAATATGGAATAAATAGAGCCTCTCAACAAAAATGACAGCAATACAAACATTTGGAGTAGATGCATGCATAAAAAGAAACACAAGAGTTTAAGAGGAAAAATGAAAAAAGAAATATAACAGGGAATCAAAAAATCCAATACTGTTGATCCTTTGATTATCATTAGAAGGAACTCTTGATAACAAATTTTTCTACATGTTAAAAGTTGGGTCAGATATTTTTAATGTATTACCATCAGTTAATTCCAGATCTACTTTATATCTTTTTTACCATAATTTTTTATTTTTTATTAAAGTATAAACCTTTGAAATCAAAACATCCTAGAGAGACAATTTTTCTCAAGAAATTAATCAAAATAACCAATGAAGATCCATATAAAGGACTTCTAAATGCTTCCTTCAGTTCAGCAATAGGTGGATATATTGTCATCAGCACTTCAAGTGAAACACATATTTTTTAATATTCAAATGTTTTGAATTTTATGGAAATTATGCTAGTTTTCTTTTCTCCTTTTTTAATATTTCCAAATGTTTGTACTTTAAGATTTCTAAGAAGCTTAAATAACTGGTATGGAAAAGTGAGGAGGAAGAATCAGAGATAACAGCTGAAAAACATATAGATATGAAAAACACAATTGAAGGAACTGTTTGACAGAGTAAAAGGGGCAACAGAGATACTTAAAGAAGAAAAAGGAGAGTTGGGAGAAATAGACAAAAGCTTTGTTTAGTCATGAGCAACACATAAGGAAAAAAAATGTCTTAGAAGTCACTGAAGAAACTTGAAACATTTTAAGAAACAATTTTAAACAAATTTACATAAAACAATTCATTTTTAAGAATGCATTTATGGATCACTAATGGATATATAATACACAATAACATTTTTGTAAATTCTTTCCATATAGGTGAAAGTTGGATGAAGACTCATAGCATTCAGTTTCTGAAACTGAACTCACTTTTGTCACTGATTTAATTTGAAAATGTTTTCAGGAAAAAAAACAACTCTAGAACCATTATCCTTAGAGTAATTAAGAAAAATATATGATGTTATATTAAAGAAAGGCATTTAATTGTAAGTAATAAGATAGGAAAAAAATGATAAGTAAAACTTTTTAAACAAATATTTCAAAAAAGGGATAATTTTGTTACATTTTTCAATTTTAACCTCAATAAAATTTTTAAAAAACTGACATTTTTCTCTAAATTATTTCATTATTCCAATATAAATAGTTCATACCACATATCTACTGGAGTGCTCAGCAATTTGATAATGAAATATTTCCCAAAAACAATAAAAATATATTTATCTGACAAATTTTTGTGTAATTTGTTGTTAATTACCAACTGGTAATTCAGGTAACTGCTGTTTCCAGTTCTGCTTTAAGAAAGTTGGGTTGTTTTACCTCTGTGTGGCAGGTTTTTGCACATAATGGGCTAAATGGCCAGGTCACAAGGACTCAAAGAAGGGATCCACTGTAAAGTTGTTAGGAGACAGATAGTAGCCTCTTATCAAAATCATGCAGTGTATTCTTTAATGTGCAAAGGGTATGGCTCTCCTGCACATGGTGCCACGGCTTAACATCCCATCCAGAGGACAGCAACCTTTCCAAGCCCATCAGTGTCCTCTACTGATGAGGACAGGGCAGGGAGTTTTGCGGAGATAAATCTCAGTGCTAGCCCAACTGGGACTCGAACCTGGAAATTGCATATTACAAGCCTGGCATGCTACTGACTGAGCCACCCCTGCCTGCAAGTTATGGCTCTCCTACACACAGGGCCATGGCTTAACATTCATCTGATGGGTGGTTGCCCTTCTGATCAAGGGCAGGAGAGGGGGGGTCAGTTAGTGGAGACAAATCTCAATGATGGCACAGGTGGGACTTGATACTGGAAACTGCATATTATGAATATTATGAGCCTGGTGCACTACCTTCATATTATGCTTTAAGAGGCAGACATTATTTGTTTTTGAACTTGAAATGGATTTTTACATAAAGAATTCGGTTCTTAAAAATGATTCATATTTCCATTTGAGCTATTTCAGAACAAGAAAACCAAAGACATAATATGCCAAGCAGTCCACTAGAATCAGTAACTTTTGTTCAATTGAATTTTTTAAAATATAAATTTCTTAAAATACAATTTCAATGCTCAAATACGAAAATTTAATGATTTAAAATCTAAATGACATCAATATATTTCAATGCAAATGTTTTACTGATGCAAAAGAGATAAAAGAAATCTTAGATACAGATTGCAGCAGCTTTGCTGCCAGATTCAACAAAAGAATTCACATTACAAAAATGAAGTTTTAAAGAAAATAGAAACAGGAACAAAATCATGCAAAAGGTTACATAAAATAAATCTTGCATTTTCAATCTAACAACAGCTTAGAAGGTAAAGTATTAGCAATAAAAAAGTATGTGTACAGATTGTGCATATTCTGAAGTTCTCAAACTCCTGAAGATTATCATATGAAGCTCATAAGGTCATTAAGTTTGGCCAGCTTTGCATTAGAAGACAAAATATATAATTTCTATTTTGTTTAACTTCAGCTTCACAAAGTATAATTAAATACTTCAGAAATATACAAATTTAAAATGTTAAAATGTTTAACTTTTTCAATGGAATTGGAATTTTTCTTACTACAAATACTTTTCTAAACACAGAAAAATATATTTTCTTACCTTAAAAAATACCTCAACTCCATATATCAGGAAAAATACAACCACAACCAGCATTAAGAGGGCATAACAGCCATTAATAACACTAGTGAAAAGGCTCTAAAGAAAAAAAAAAGCAATAAAATAAAAATAAACAAATTGCAGTACATTCATGATCCAAAAAACAAATCAAAGCAGAAGTTTGACATAGAGAGATGAAATGTAGTTAAACTCGAAACATTTATACAACACAATTCTCTCTCCCCATAAAGCAATGTTTCAAAACGTTTTCACTTGCCTCCTTACTATACTAAAATCATCATCTTCAAACTGTCCATTTATTCTTTAGTATAATTCTGAAAAAGTATCAATAACTGTTGTTCAACTCTTGGATGGCTATGAATATACCTGTATGTTTATAGCAGCTTTTTCAGTACGACTATGAGAATACAAATGACCATATAGTTCGAGTACATACACTAATCTGACAGCTGCTAACAACTATTACAAACTCTCTAAACCATGGCTAATTTGAGTAGAAATAAATTATTGCAAGATGAAATTCTTGAATTTATTACATATGAAGACAGAGTAAGAGTGAATGAGATTCAGGATGATTTAGAAAATTTATAGCATACTAGCTGTACCCAGTGTAACACTTTCTGATCTAGGAGATATTAATATACTCTTACATAGTTTTGCAATATGCCATTGTAATTTTAAAAACACTGAACATAATTTTAATACCCTGTTGTGGCAACTGTAACATCATCTGAAATGTTTCTAAAGTAACCTCAAGTATCATGACATACTTAATCATATGACTTTAATACAATTGCAATGTTTTAGTACCATATTCATGTCAATATTACATGACTGTTAAATCACATGAAACATACTGCTAAAATAACCTGAAGCATCACAACAGCAATGGAAGCCAGATGAGATATTGCAGCAGACATCCTTAGCATTTATATAGATAATTGCGTACTATCTCTACAGAGTGATTCTAATACTTCTAATTTTGAATTTTTTAAAATTATGGCAGGTGGGGATTAACAGAGATAAATATCAACACTGGGATACTTGGGACTTGAACTTGGGAACTGCAGATTATAAGCCTGGCACACTATCAACTGAACTAACCCCTACCCAATAAATTTGATAGAATAACTGATTTTTACCAAAACATTTCCTTTAGAATAACATTTTTTCCCCTAATACTCATCGTTTAAAAAACTCAGTCCTCAAAGAGTTAAATATAGCATTTTTGTTACCAATAAAACAAAATTCTAACGCAAGGAATTAAAAAAAATATTCAAAGAAATATTATCAGCCATTTTTTTTAGTTTGATTACTCGTTTCTGATTGAACACAAAATATTTTGGCAAAGGTGTTAAAAAAAAATCAGTAGTTATGATTGAAGGTTGTCTTAAGATCTATGCTATTTGATTGGTCAGTAGGTACCTGCCAGTAGTAGGTTCTACCCTGCAATAGTGTTGGAAGCAGGCACAATATTCTAATGCCATATTGTACATACTAGGTAGATTCTGAAGATTTGTCCCAAGTCTGATTTAGTTGAAATCATCAATGGTTTGCTTCATTTAAGCTTGCAATATTCTTGCTATGCCAAAATACTCTCTTGCAATGATATTTCAAAAGAGGGCATTTCAATGTCAAGAACTTTGTGACCTGGTTAAATCACACACTGATGGTTTCCACAAATGTTTTGCTGGGATTTACTTTAAACTTTACCAAAAGTGTGCAACCTACTGCCTACAAATGGAATGCATATCTTTTATTCTGTTTACACTAATAAGCAAATATAGACCTAAGACATTCAACTATGGCATTATTAAATTTTGAAATTTTAGTGATTTAACAGTTTAAATTTGAAAGCTATGGTCTCCAAACAACCAAATAGATATTGATATAACTTTTCTGAATGGTTTAAGCAAAACTAAAAAATAAGCATTATATAAAACATTGCAATTTCATGTAAATATTTTTCAACTCTGCAATAACATTTTCAGTTTCAAAGCAAATAGCTCTAAAAAAATTATCAAACAGTGCGCTATCTAGAAAAGTCTGATAAAGACCCTGCAAAATGCTACTGGGAAGATTTGTAAGGGAGACAAGACCTCAACAGAAAATTAGCACAAACAATCATGTTTTATTTGAGATTCAAGCCCAGGACATTTTTCAGAAATCAAAAACACTAAACCCTCATTCATTTTGAAAGTTAGCAAATATTTCGCTTTAATTTTCGCTATTCCTGTACAGATAAGCTTAAACATATTTCTATAAAAAGTTACATTTAAATTAGTTTTTAAAAATGCATTGAGTCCAATAAACTTCCGTACTGTAAAAAATTAATTTCAACAATTAGAGTAGTTAATAAAAAATTTATTTTATTAATATATGTAAAAAATACTTACTTTATCATTTGCTGATGAATCAGTAAACAACAATAGAAGTTCAGCTAACAATAAAGAATATGTTATCACATTAAATGCCAAAAAACCAAGAAAAGATTTACTCAGAAACTGTGGCTTGTCTAAACACAGGTCCTGGATGTGAAATACCTGAAATATGAATGAATGTTTAAGTTTCAAACTATAACTATTCTTACTCAACATTTTCCAACATTATTAATCATATTAACCCAATGCTTCATACACATAAAAATATTAACACTGCTTCATACACATAAATGTTTTTGATTTCTCCACTTCCAATCTTTTTATATGACTATTACTACATTAAACTAAGTCAGGGCTACTCAAAATTTGCCTACAGACCACACATCTGGTTCAAAATAGAAATTTTTTGCAGAGAATAAATATGTAAAAAAAAAATCAAAACAAATGTACTCGTGTTTACTTTCACACATACACATAAAAAAATGAAAAACGAATAAATGGGTGAAAACTTAAAGAACACATATATATAAAAGCATATGTGCATTTTATTTTATTTTTCCCCTCTTGTCCACAAAACGGCTCAAAATTCAACAAAATGAAAAACATTTGACCCACTTAAAAATACAACTGACGAGCATTGAACTAAATAGATCAATTGCTTCTAGTGACTATGGAATCTCATTTACAAAAAGAGTAGTATGCCAAATTTAGTGCACTCTAATAGTAGAAATTAAAACTAATAGAAAATTTTTGAAAATCCAAATGACATTTTATTGGCACCTATCCAGCCCAAAAAGAATTCAAGGTCATTCCTAGTCTAGTGGTTAGCATACCTGACTACTAAACCAGCAGGCATATACCTGGGTGTTTGTTTGTGTCATATGAGAAACCAGGACAAGCCCAATAGAGCTCCTAGGTTATCTGTCCTTTGTGAAGGGGAGTGCTTTATCCCTTTCTTTAAAAAGTAAAAAAAAGTTTTTAAAATTTGAATGCCTATAGAGTGGCAAATGGCACAAGGGTAAACATTCTTTTAATGAGCTAAAAATATATACAATAGTAACAAATACAGCCATTTTGAAATAAAGCAGGTTGATGATTCCAAAGAACTCAGGCAAGTGTGAAAATTTTAAAAATAAGTATAATTACTACAAATTATTATTACTGTAGTGAGGTTCATTCCTTCCTAATACTTATACTTACCTCTGCCCAAAAGCATACTATAAGAGATGAACCAGTTAGAAGAAAGGGGTAATATGCACTCATTAAACTGGAGGCCCATTGAACAGCAATATTATCCTGCAATGATATAACATTGAAAAATTTATAAATGAACAGTTAAATACAGAGCAGAAAAAAATTAATTTACATTTTCTTGAGCACATATAGCAATTGATATTAGTGCTGAAAACTCTTTAAAAAATGGGATATATTTAGGAATTAAAAAGCTTTTTGTACAATTTTGTAACTTAAATGAGGGAAATCCCATCATTTCATACCTGATATGCAAAATCTTCTACAAAAAATTGTACAATAGTTGAAGTTTTCAAAAGCTAAAAATAAAATGAGAATTAGTAAGTTACATATATTAAATGCATAGTGTATTAAAAATACCTCTAAGAAATAAATTCTTAGGACTGCAAGGTTGTGCTATAGTAGACTAGGATTGATACCAGATATCAGTTTACATAAACTTTTACATTCAGCTTAAATCTATGATTTCTACCTAATTACATAAAAAAGGTTTCATTTAGAAGACTGCAAGAAAATAGAAGCTTTTACTAAGATAGTGGTTAGAGAGATTTGAGGTTGATAATTCAGTGTATATACTCTTGTATGTTGTGTGTTAACTCTAACTCAGCCAGTGATCAGAGAACCCAATTTCTGCGGTCTCTATGTTGTGTGATAATTCTGAAGCAACGATCAGAGAATTTGGCTTCCATTTCTTCTTCGACATGTCTTTATGTGAGAAATTATGTGTAAGTTACAAGTATTTCACGATTTTTCTTCCCTTGTTTACCTTGTTACAACTAACTGTATTTTACTGCCAGACTCTTGAAATACAACATATAGTGTCTTACTGACAAAAATCAATGGCATTCCATCTTAATAAAACAAAAGTTAAGATTATGGAACTGACTGAGCAGTATGGTTGTTTAAATGTAATATTAATCCTGTCTATTCCAATGTTGAACTCTATATTTTATTGCCAGCATCATTTCCAGCTGGAGCTGGTTGATTGGAGTTTAATAGCACATGAGTAACTTAAGATTATAATGCAACAAACAAGATTTAGCTAGAGCCAACATCTGTATTCCAAAGAGATCGAATTTACTGCTGAGTTGCAGAAGGGTAGCTAATTATGAAAAGTAAATGTATTGAACTTACTATATAATTTGAGATTAAGAATTCCATTGCACATTACAATAAATACACCCAACATTTGAATCATAAAGAGTTCTCTTCATAAACTGTCAACTTTTCCAGTTTTGTAACCTTATTTTGGAATCTAGTCATGCACATAAATTCTCAAGAGAAAACATCATAGACTAGAAATATCTTTTGCATTTGCAGAGAGAGTCATTTTTTTAAAATTTCCCCTTCTACCCTTCTATTACATTATAGCACTGTTTGCTGTTTATTCTATTAGCTTGTTTCTGTCAAATTGTAAAATGTTTGTAAATCGACTGAGTAAATACGAAACTAAAAAGGATAAAATATGGTAATTTTGGTTAAAAGATGCAGAGAATCATAATTTCCTTTGACTTTTCATTCACTTCAATTGTGAACCTGCATAAGAATAAAAACTTTCCCCTTACCATAGCATATCTGGGTGAGTTCCAGCACTATACTGGTATGCTCTCTGTGTGAATGTAGAAAGGTTGAAATCACAACTAACTTAATGTAATCTGACACACATTCAAGCAAAAGGCAAATGGAAGAGACACAGATTGCTGCTGTAGACAATACTTCAGTCACAAATAGAAACTGCAGTCTATAAAATCAGGACAAAATTAAAATTCTCTGTCATTGAGCAATAAAATTTTTAAGTTTATCCTTCAAACTATTTGCATGTTAAAAATTTTCTCCTAAAAACTTTTAACATGCAAATAGTTTGAAAGATAAACTTTAAGATTTTATTGCTCAACAGAATTTTAAGTTATTTTTAAGCTCTACTACATTTAGGCAATAAAAAAACTGTTTTGAGGAAATGACAAAGTACCCTAAAAATAATTATAAATAAATAATTGAAAATCATAGCTTAAAAATATGCATACTAGGCTACCTTAATCAAAACATGTAAGTTAAACTTTTTTTTTTGTCACACTTCATCTCATTTTAAAAGAACACTTACAGGTGAGGAAAAATAATAGCCTCTAATTGCTGTTGCTATACAAATTAACACATAGAGTGCTTTCTGATTAGTTATGCGACAAGCATGAAGAAGGGATGGAGACTTCATTCGATTGAATTCAGATTTCACACATACCATCTGGAAGGCATAGAAACACAAAGGTTATGCAAAGTAAATACATACATAGTATTGTATATTACAGTATTTCTAAAATTATACAAAAATTCATACACAGTGTTTAGTACAGCAGGAATGTTTTAAAACTTATTGATATAGTGGATCACAAAAGTATTTGGCCACCTTACATTTCTCATAATTATGTATACTTAAAAGTACTAAATGTAGTCAAAATGAAAAAAAAAAAATGTTTCATATGACATTTTATGTGTGTGCTCTGATGTTAGATACAAAAATGAAAAATAAATAAACACAAAATACTAGAACATAATGAATTTAAAAAAAAAATGCCCTAAACTAGCCACACAAAAGTATTCAGCCACCTGCCATAAAAAGTAAAAATATAAAAAACCAAAACATGAAAAATAATATCCTCTAATATTTTGTTGCATGTCCTCTTGCATGTACGACTACTTTAAGTCTAGAAGGCATTGATTTGATCAGTTTTTCAGTCAAACTGGAACCAATTTTGTCCCACTCTGTTTGAAGATGCATTTTCAATTGATTTTTATTTTTTATGGCAATTTCATTTAGCTTCAGCTCTCCCCATAAATGTTCTATAAGTTCAAATCTGGTGACTGAGGTGGGGTTTCAAGATGTTTTGGTACATTATATAACAACCACAGCTTTGTATTTGAAGCAGTATGTTTAAGATCGTTGTCTTGTTGAAACACAAATCCATCCGTTAATCCTAATTTATCAGCACTCTTTTTAAAATTTCTATTTAAAATATCAATATATACATATTTATCTATAGTACTATCAATAAATTCAAGTGTACCTACCCTAGCTGTCGACATGTATTTATCAGACCATTATAGAACCCCCTCCATATTTGACAGTAGCGTAGAGATTACGTTGATCGAAATCTGATTTGGGCTTCTGCCACACAATTTTTCTCTTGCTTCTGTTGAATATCACGAACTTTGATTTGTCACTAAAAATGACCATGTTCCAGAAATCCTGATCCTTATTAACAATTTTGTTTTTTTGCAAAATCCAGTCTTCTTTTCTATTTGTCTTGCTGATCCAGGGCTTCTTTCTAGCAATTCATCCATAATATCCACTATTTTGTACTATTCAATTAACTGTTTCAATGCTTAAATTCTTTCCAGAAAATGATTTAACTTTAGAACATATTTCCTTTGCTGGTTCAGTAGGATTTGCTTTGGCACATCTCAGAAGTGTTATCTCTTCACAATGATTTAGAATTTTTTGTCTTCCAGTTCAGTGTCTGTTCATTAAGTCTCCTTGCTGTTATCTTTTTAATATGCTTTGCACTGTTGAGTGTGGAATTCCAGTCACTTTAGAAATATCTCTTTGAGAAAAATTCTATTTTTTTTTTAAGTTGATAATCATTTCTCTTTCACCTAAACTAAGCTCTCCCATTTTCACCATTCTAAAACTCGAGGTAATGAATATTATAGAATCTAGACTTGAGGTTCCTTTAAATACTAAATGTTTAGTGTAAACATCACATGACTTCAAGTTTGTGTATTGACATTAGCACGTGATTACTACATAAATCCAGTATTTTGCATACTATATTACACGGTGGCTGAATACTTTTGTGTGGCTGGTTTAGTGCTTTTTGTTTTTTAAATTCATTATGTTCTGTATTTTGTGTTGATTCATTTTTCATTTTTGTATATAACATCAGAGCACAAACATAAAATGTCATGTAAATTTTTTTGGGTTTTGACTACATTTAGTACTTTTAAGTATACAAAATTACATGAAATGTAAGATACCCATTATTTATTTAACATCTCATTAGGTTACATGTTAATTCTTCTTTTATTATTTTTCAGTAAAAAACTTTGATCTTGTATCGTTTTCTGAAAACAAATGAGGTCATGGATGTGGAAGCAGAAAATTGACACAGAAATCAGTCCTCATGTAGGAGGGCAATTTCAGCAAGTGTTTTTTACCCCCCTCCCTCCCAACAATGAAGGTGTTTTGTGTTTTACTCCTCCCCTTGGCAAAAAAAAATTAATTACAGGTTTTTAAAAGGCTTTACCCCCTCCCCCTCCCTATACATTGGCTGTGTCATTCAGACAATACAAAAAAAATTTTTTTTTTGCTTTGGTGCACTAATTTTTTGGCACTTAGGCAACATCACCACAATTCAATGCCATAAAAAAAAATCATGCTTAGTAAAAAAATAAGTCAAGAAAGTGCTCCCCCATTTCATAAACATGACAGAAAATCTCATTAATGTGAGCAGTCCAAGTCACATTGCATAACATTGGGTGCTTATTTTTTAAAATATACCATGCTGAAAATAATCATTAAAAGAAATAAAAGTCATGTTTCAGGTAAATATTATAGTATTTGGGAAGAAATTTCCTTTCAATTAATATATATTTTAACTGTTTTTTCATCAGGTTTCCAAAATTAGGCTGTTATCTGCATAGCCCAATATTTTTTTTACTATTATCATGTGAAAAAAAAATTCTTATTAAAATCAATATGTTAATAAATTTGTTAACATTTTTTATTTTCATAAAAATTCAAATTAAGTTCTGTTTAATTTGGTATACAACATGCCCTATTTTGATTGATTGGTTATTTTCTTTAAAAAATTCTAAAGTTGACTTGTTTATATGACTCAGCACAGTTGGCAAAAATTTCTCAAAGTATGGTACCAAAAAAAACACAAAAAGGAAGTAATATTCTTGCTTCAATATATTTTTTTATTCAGAAATTTTAAAATTTTAAATAGTCTTTCTATTCATGTGCATTATAATTATTTCTGCCTATTAGTTTTTTTTTAATAAATTTTTATTTGCATTGCCAGATGCAATTTTTTACTACATGGCTCTAAAATTGCCCTATTAAAATAAAGCTGGTCATCTTTTTTTTGTAAAATATTTTATTCTCAGAAAATTCAGAATTAAATGCTGATTAATTTGACATATAACAAGCCATAATTCCTTTTAGCAATTATTTGGTAAAAGAGTTCTAAAGTAAAAAAAATTTGTTGACTGATCAGAGTGAAAATATAGCTCGACCTCTGGATGTAAAACCAATTTTTCAGGTGGGACCCTGGAAGGGTTAAAGCGAAAATCAATCAATCAGATAACAGATTACCTGTTGACATAGAATTCCATGTTGAATAATGAGTTCGAGTTACCCTCATAATGAAACTCATTTTTTCAGCAAACTTATTTCTTGAATTCTATGCCAATAGGTAATCTATGTCGTCTTACATTACTAACACTTTAGCATGAGTGGCTAATTTTCATCACTTCCAACCAATACTGAAAGTTGTCATTCGTGATCATAGATGGCATCACAGGCAACAAGGAAGATTTATCAGCTGAGAAATAAACTAGCCATCGATAATTTAATGGTCTAGAACACCTGGCATGTATCTGAGAGACGTGAGTTCGAGTCTCACAAAAAAACTTATTTTGTAAGCAATATTATTTCACCTATCTCAACAAGTTTTAAAAAAAATTCACCTATCTCAACAAATTTAAATTTTTTATTTCAATTCATAATTATAAGTTTTTTCTGCTCTTTCATTGGATTCAGCATATCAATATCACTTCTCATTTTTTGTATACCATGTCAAACTTTTATAAAAATTCACACAAAAACCTTTACAAGAATTATAGCCTATACCTGGTCTAGTGGTTAACGTATTTGACTACTAAACCAGCAGGCATGTATGAGAAATTAGGACAAGCTCAGTAGAGCTTCTAAGTTATCTCCATCCTTTGCATAGGAAGAGTACCTTCTTCCCTTTACAAAAATGCATAGTTATAATAGTGACATCCCCACTTTCTCTGACAGGAGCTTCTAACAAGTTCAATGTCACTTCATTAATACTATTTCAAATATCAATTTCTGTGGAAAAAAAATTACCTTTTAATATGCTCATTACCATAGTCCATACATTGAACACAGAATTTTTTTTGCCATCCTGATTAGTTAAATGAGTAAAGTTTTACTATTCTGCATCAAGCCATATTCAGTCTCAAGTCAAGGATTCACTGAAAAGTATCTGTATTCAGTTATGTAATGCCTAGATTTTAGATTAAAAAAGTTTTTAATGGTCATTCAACTACAAAAACTAATAACAATTGAATAAATATAGAGGAAAAATTTGTCATTAGCCTGGTGGGATCTGAACCCAATACCTCCTGAAAACATATCAGGTGCTCTGACTGCTGACATACAGGCTGTCAAACGATCATCCTCTATTGGTGCTTTAAGCATTATACCATAGGGGTAGTCATTGGAAATGTATCTGATTGTAAATGGAGACTCTGGCCAAAAAGCTACTTTCCAGGTTAGTCACATGACTAGCCCATATCAAATGTCAAGAGGCATAGTATTTTTTTTTAAGTCAACCCGGCAGGTATCAAGCATAAGCATTAATGTTGAAATAATAGGAAATCACAAATATACACCTATTGGTGATATGTTGAATATAGAGGAAACACTGTCATTAACTGGGTGGTATCTGAATCCACAACCTCCTGATGACATGTCAGGTGCTCTGACTGCTGAGCTACTGGCCACCGAACAATCATTACTCTATTAGTGGCTTTAAGCATTATACTATAGAATTAGTCAATGGAATTCAATAATTATTTCAATAATAAATATTCATAAAATACATTTATATTTAATAAGTTTCATAATTGTTTTTAAAATTACTATATATATATATGTAATTTGTATCATGACATGAATGTAAATTAGCATAAAACTGAAATTTAAGCTGAGTTATATGAGTGTATAATACTCACCAACTGTATAAAAGAGATGCTGCAAATCATGTAAAATATTGATGAAAATGCAATGTAATAGCTGAGATTAGGGTCTGTACATTTTCCCCCACTATACTGAACCTGTAATAAAAAGTGATTTCAAATGATTTCAAAATGCTGTATCAAAATTTAATGTAAATTATTGTGTAGAATGTATACATATATACACAATAGATCTTTACTATTAAAAGAAAATGTTTTGTAGCACATATCTGCTGTTTGTGGTCTGCAGAGATTAACTTCCCTTTCTTGGTGGCATAGTGTTATTTGAAGCATTTAACACCTTGTAAAATAATTGATGAACATGAATACTAATGCAGTGGGATTTGTTCTTGGTCAATAAACAGGTTTCTAAACAAAGCCAAATATTTTGTGACTTGGGATTCAAATTGCAACCCAAAGTTATTACTAAACAAAAGAGCTCATATTAGTGAGAGTCATAAGAGATATTTAATTTCAACAATTAGCAACTGTGAAAAAAAATAATTTGACTCCTGTATTCAAACTCCAGCCCTGCTGGTTATGAACTAGCTGCTCTACCATTTGAACTAGGTGGTGGCAATTCAGGTTTTCTTAAGCAATGTTACAAATGGGGAGTTCAAGTTACTGGAACACACTTCAGCACATGATTTAAACAGATTTAAACCAATGGTGAACCAATCATTTGATATGAAATACATATCAAATGGTTGCTGTGCAGTTGTGTGTTATAAATAATCAATGGATTATTCTGATACAACTGGTATTCATCACTCGATGTCAGCTTGCTTCAATCAGAATAGCCCATTGGTTATTTATAACAATCAGTTTATCACTGTTTTAAATAGCACACCGAATTGAGCACCAAAAACTTGAACTCCCAATATTTCATTTGAATTTATCTTTTATATTCAACCTTATTTGAGAAATGCTAATTGTCACTATCTTAGCTCATCTGGTAGAGCTATGGCATATAACAGAGGATTCTGAATACAAAAAATATTTTCTTCTTCTCTTCTTCGAATACAAAAAGTGGATTGGTGTTTTTTTCACACTTGTCTAATTGTTGAAACAAAAGTCAATTATATTTTTATCTAGTATTAACAGTGAGTCTATACTTATACCTAAAAGACTGATGACAAAATGCAATGGTACCCTAACTTTTATGGCCCATTTAAATGAAGACTTAATTCAGCTTCATCTTCGTGTTCATTACAGATTACACAAGAGAATGCACAAGTAGGAGAACAATAAGTTCATACTGAAGTAAATCTCAGTGCTATACATTAATGACAAAATTCAGTAGACTCTTGATTATCTGGAATCAGAGTAACCAGAATGTTGAAAAAAATAAGGTATGACCAAAAACATTATAGGATATCAGAAGGAGGATGCTAAAATACATGACAGTATAAGATTTTATAGAGAATTATTCACCGAAAGGTGAATGAAATGAAAAAGTAAACTTCTGTGCTATCCTGTTTTAAATGAAGTCCATGTTACAATATTTTCTAAAAATTTTGAAGCTTTTGTACATTTTATATAGATGAGGGATCAACTAGGAATTCGATTATCCAAAAGTGTTTCTCCGAAATACAAATTAAGGAAAAGAATTACATTCCTTAATTAATTCCACAATAATTAATTCATGTTGCTACTTGCTTGAAGAAATGGGTTCGGATCTAAAAAGAGTGCACAAGATAGACGGGATATTATTAGAACTGGTTTGTAGTTTTCAAATGCTACAGTTGTGATCAGAATAGGCATTTTTTAAGAAACTAAGTTGCACAGTGCGATTGAACCTCCACTCCCTTTGACTTTTTGAAAATTGTGTATGTATATAATTATAGAAACACTGTTGTCTTTGTTTATAAAATTATACCATAGTATTAATTTTTAAATTACTCTTTAATTTAACAACCTCGGAATTATTATTTGTACAGAGATGATTAATATTTGGAGCTTGAAAAGTAAGCCAATCATGGTTATTTACATATTACACACTTTACTAACATTATATACTGCAAATTTAATTTGAAATCCTTACTTCACAAAAGCAAACACCATCATAGCAGTCTCCATGTCCTGAACAATTGCCATCACAAGTTGTGTTGAACTGTTGTGCTATGTCTCTGGGTAACATCTGCAGCAGAGGAGTTAAAATCCCTACAGTAACTGCTGGAGGATCAATACAGTCTTGCATTCTTTTCACTATTTAATGTAGTATAATAGGCCAATCAATTGACACCATACCAGTTTAACCTAGAAGCAATCAAACTGAAATTAGTTGGGTTTTTTTTTCTTTTTATTATTTCCTAGTTTTTAATTAATTCTACTATAACTCACAGACAAATGCCCTATTAGATTCTAAAATGTAACAATGAATTTCTCATCAATACTATGTTTACATAACCTACTTAACAAAAATTTCAATTTTCTTTCATATTTGCAAACAGAATAAAAAATTTATGCATTGTCATGATATAAAAGATTTAATTTATTAGTTGTATTTAATGAAACCTTCGAAATAAGTGCTTAAATTTTTACAGAAATGATATAAGTAAAAATGAATAAACTGGAAATATGGCATACCTAGTACACTACTGACAAAGAAATGTGCAACACCTGAATGATTTATCATATGTATGTGACAAATGTCACTGATCAGTGTTCAAATACACATATTATTAACAAATCAGGCATAATGAAATAAAAATGGAGTTGTGTATAACCCACTCCGTATGGTATGGAGCCCTCATAGACTGGAATGCTATTGTAATGGTCTGCAATGTTTACTTGCAGCATTCTGCATTAAACTTCACATAGGCACTGCTCCAATTGCTGCAGAATCATAGACACATTTTCAGAACATTCATGAAGCAGTCAGCCCATGTAGCCACAAATGTGCTCCTGAGCTATAGGTCAAGCAAACACAAAAGTTATAGAAAAATATTAATATTGTGTTAGGGGGTATTTATTAATTTTTATTTACAAGTTGGCTTGCCTTACTTCTGGGCAGCACTTTTTGCACACAACTGTCTAAATGGGAAGTCCTAAGGTCCCTAAGAGCTCAGAGAATGTTAGGGAAAGGGATCCACTGGACAGCTGCTAGATGAGAGATGGTAGCTTCTTGTTAAGGCCATCCAGTGTATTCTTTAATGTTCACAAGGTAAGGATCTCCTGCATGTCAGACCATATCTTAATGTACCATTTGATGGAAAGCAATCTTTCCAAGTCATCAGTGTCTCTTTGTTATCATGGGCAGAGTGGGGAATGAAAGGAGAAAAATTCACACATAGTTTGAACTGGAACCTAGAAACATCAGAATATGAGCCTGGTATGCTACCTTTGGAGCTGATGCCTGTTGTTCTCCTGTAAGTAGCATCTGTCTAATGCTCTGCTGGAAAATTGCATGCTACTGACAAAAGGGTGAGAAATGGGATCCAAAATCTCTGAAATATAGTGTTGTGAAGTTAGTGTACCACAAACAATGAGTTGAGGCATGACAATGTCTGCATTATCTACCATCATGTCTGACAAAACAGAACCCGGATTCATCATTAAATACACCTTGCCATTATCGATACTGTCACAGCATCTCTGTTGATGAGCACTGAATTGGATAACAATAAGTAGTAATCACGGTGCAAAGGTGATAGGCTCATAAGGAAATGACTAATAGTCTGTTGTTTATGATACAGACCTATGGACATGCTGTTACTCGTTGACACTGTCTGCCAACTGTGGTATAATGGCAAACCAGTTTTGAATTGTGAAGCACCTAAGCACTCTCAAAAAAGATGTCATATATGGGTTGCTAGAGCCTCTAAGTGAAATTATAGTTATTTTTATAATATTTTATAGTTATTTTTACTGATGAGTAACCACTCATTAGCAAAACTCATTTTTTCTGCAACTCTATTTCTTGGATTCTATGACAGGTAATTCTGTGTATTTACTATTGGTTCTCAATGTTCTATAAAAACTAGGAAATTAACCCACTGTCTAACTTAACTCAACTGTACAAATGAGCAAAATCTTAAAAGTGAAATAATCAGCAGCATTAAAAAATGCCATTTCTTCAACTCAGCACAAATTACACAAGCTATTTATTAAGCTATTTACATAAATAGTTTAAAACAATAATATTCAAAAGCCTAAAATTTTACAAATAGAGATTGAGCACAGTTCAATCAAATATTGGGTTGAATCAAAAGTTTGTTTGGATTTTTCCCAAGAGATGTCATTGGAGATGTAATCTGCACACCACGTGCATTAACAGCTATAAATAGTGTATGCTTTCAACAAGGGACAATTGATATTCAGAAAAAGAAATCGTGCAGACTGAGTGAGTGATATTCACCTAGGGTTAATAAAGAAATGGAAGATGTGAAGGTGCATTTTTGCCATCTTATGATCTTTTTTTTGGAAGGGTAAAAACACAACACAAACCTGAAAAAAGATTTATGCAGTGTATGGAGACGATGCTGTAAATGACCGAACATATCAGAAGGGGTTCACAAAGTTCCAAACTGGGAATTTCTCTCTGGAAGATGCCCCCACATTCAGGTTGGTTGGTTAGTTGTTTTACCTCTGAGTGGCACTTTTATGCACACCATGGGCTAAATGGCCAGGTCACATGGACCCTAAAGGCTCAGAGTAGGTTGGGATAGGGGACCCACTGGAACAGCTGTTGGGAGACAGATTATCATCTGTCTCCCCCCAGCCTCCTGTCAAGGCCATCCAACATGTTCTTTAACGTGCACAGGATATGGCTCTCCCGCACATGGGGCTACTGCTTAACATCCCATCCGACAGACGGCGGCCTTTCCAAGCCCATCGGTGTTCCCTACTGACCATGGGCAGGGCAGGGAATTTTGCAGAGATAAATCTAAATGCTGATCCAGCTGGAACTCGAACCTGGGAACTACAGATTACCCCCACATTCAGGAAGGCCCTCCATGGTTGGCAATGACCAAATTGCCAAATTAATTCAAATTAACCAGCACAGCACCACAAGAGAGATTGCTGAGATACTAAAAATATTGCTAACATCAGTTGTATGGCATTTGGAGCAGTTTGGATACATGAATCGGTATGATGTCCATAACCAAAACCCGGCTTGCATCCAAAGAAAATCATACTCGGTGTGTGGTGGGATTGGAAGAGAATCCTTCGCTATGAGCTCTTGCCAAATAATCAAACAATTAATTCAAATCAATACTTCTTGTAATTGGATCAGCAGATGGCAAAAAAATCAATGAAAAACATTTGGAAATGGCGAATTTCAAAGGAGTTATGTTCCACTATGATAATGTGAGACCAAGTCTTTCACTCCCTGCAAAAATTGGTGCAGTTGGATTGGGATGCTTTGTGCCACCCACTCTATTCGCCCGACATTGCACTCTCGGATTACTATTTATTCCGGGCACTATAAAGAGTTCCAATCTTTAGAAACTAACCTTGATAGTTAAAATTGATAGACTATCAAGGTAGAAATTAAAAACCACCTTGATAGGTTCTGCAACAAAAAACCAACCAATGGAATAATGAAGTTGCCTGAGAGACGTTTTAAGATAATGAAACGAAATGGTGGATGCATTATTGACTAAAGGTATTTTTATTATTTAATTTTTGAGTTTGAATTTTTGCTTAAAAATTCAAATGAACGCTTGGTTCAACCTAATACAAGCATGAAGAGTTTTTTCATTACCTAATGCATACCTCTACTTCATCAGAGATTGTGTGCAAAATTTAAACTTACATTTCTAATTGTTTAATGCAATGAAATTGCAATAGCAGATACTTCCTCCACTGACTTGTTTTTATCTCACGGTGCATCCTGGTGCCAACACTTCTCCAGGTAAACGACACACACGAACCCAGCCGTTAACATAGTTCAACAGGAATCGAGATTCATCGGACCAGATGACCGTCTTCCAATCATTCAAGGTCCAGTTTTGATGCTGCATGCCCATTGTAGGCGCTTTTGACAGTGAACCAAGGTTAGCACTCAGAACGGCCTGTGGCTACACACACCATTTTCTGCACGGTTCAATGTACTGTGTGTTGTGACACATTACTCCCATCACCACCTTTCAAATTTCAGGCAAGTTGCACCACAGTATCCCTTCTGTTGGCTCGTACCACATGGGAAAGCCTTTGCTCACCACTAGTATTGATGAGCTGTGGTTGGCCCCACACCTTGCTCACAGTTTGTGGTTTTTCCCTCCTCAGACCACATTTTGAAGGTATTAACCATGGCTTATAAGTGAGCAGCCCATAAGCCTTGATGTCTTGGAAATGCTTTGTCCCAGTCATCTGGCCATTACAATTTGGTCTTTGGCAAACTCACTGAAGTCCACCATCTTTCCCATCTGAAGAACAAGAATAACACTGATTAACAGAGTTCAGTATCAAGTGTTATTTATACCTTTTCATGACCTTCACATGCACTGTCGTTTACCTGCAGTTGCTTCAATTTACATAAAGATGTGCTGGTCATAATGTTTTGGATCTTCAGTGTATATAACCAACTTTACATATGAAAACATCAATCTTTTTTCTTTCGAATGAGTTCCCAACAAATTAAGCTTTTAATAAACTTTAGTTTAGCTTAAAATTCATTGCAGTATTATAGAAATATGATTATTTGAACTAGGATAAGTTTTCCTAAAACTGGCCTAATCCCAAAATCCCAATTAAAAAAAATATTAACATATGAAATATTTAACATAACTGAATATAAAATATAATTATAATGCAATTTAAGATGTGAAAGGCTGAGTGGTTAGCGTGTTTGGCTACTGATCAAAGGGACCTGGGATTCGAGCTCCAGGTAAGGCATGGATGTTTCGGTTGTCTTTCTGCTGAAGTTTCACCTTCCTCACAGATCTTCTACTATGGCAACATTGATAGGCTCTCATCACACCTCTTGGCAAGCAGCTGTTTGAAGGGGTATTTATTTTTTTTAACACACAATTTTAACTTTTATAAATTGTGTAAAAAGACCAATCACATTTGGTGAATATAGAATTATATTTTTAAAGAAAAAAATGTTTTGCCATTTTTAAACCACAGGAGAGGGACGCAAATATTTATTTTGGCAGGCCTCATAAGATTGCTAGTCTTTCAGTGGGTCAGTTCTGTCAAGAATGGTGTAAGAAAGAAGTTGGGAGATCAACAGACTTCAACTTCTGGATTTCCTCTTCTAATTACTCAGAAATATAGAAGAAAAAACTAAAAATATTTTCTAAATATTAAAATAAGCTCACCAGATGAAAAATTAGTCAACCCTAGCTGAATGTCACCTAATAGCGCATAACACCTCCTTGCAACCGAAGAACAGCCGAAATCCTGTCTGGCATGGATGCTACTAGTGTGCAGATGTAGTACACATCATTATTCATCCACTCTTCCAGCAACAAATGCCACAGTTTGGCCAGATGGCTGGGACAGCGCTTCACTCATTGCCCCAAATAGTCCCACAAGTTTTCTACAGGGATTCAAATCCGGGGATTAGGTGGGCCAGTCGAGATGTTCGAAGGCTTCAGAATGCTTGTCGTGTCAAATCGACACACTTCGAGCCCTGTGCACATGACAATTGTTGTCTTGGAAGACTGGGTTATCCTTCTGGTGTTCACTGTGGAGATGCTGCACAAAAGGCAACATGTGTCATCCAGTAGCTCCAATATAGCCCTTCTGGTTCAAGTGTGACGTCACCTCAAAGGACCCATTTCCTCATACATGAAACACCCCCAGAACATCACAGAGCCTCCTCCAGCATGAACAGAACCTTGCACACAGTCTGCATGGAAGGCTTCATGCGGCTTACGATGTACATGTCATCTCGCATCACTCGAGTACAAGCAAAAACGTGAATCATCCAACCAGATCACATGCTTCCAAGTCAACAGTCCAGTCTACTATAGCCATGCAGCCTTGTGCAGAGCTATTAACATGGGTCTCTTCCGCGATACTCTGATATCCATGGCATGCAGTTCCCTTTGCAGTGTTCGATTGGAAACAGCTTGTTGTAGGCCTGCATTGACCGACTGGAGCAATTCCTGCCTTGTTGCAAAGCAATTTGCCCTAACAGTGCATGACACACTGTGGCATTCCCTATTGGTAAGTAGTCTTTCTGCCACAGTTCTGGCGACAATTACCAGTGGACTGTGATGTATGCCACTGCTGGAAGATCCTTTGAACAGTATATTTTGACACACCTGCAAAGGCAGCAACTTCTTGTACACTATGCGCTTTGGCTCGGCCAAACGCAATAACACCTTTTTGCCACTCATTCACATCTTTGGCACGACCAATGTTTCACGAAGCAACTAACACATACATAGCATACAACTACTTCTTGTCACTGTATGAACCCTGTAGTGTATGGCACAGTTATTTGTCAGACACGTTTATTACTGGTGCACCCTCTGTTGCAATCAAACGAACGTAACCCTCTTATAGCGGGAGATGACTAATTTTTTCTCCGATGAGCTTACATTCTTACTAGTTAAATTCCACCAAAAGTTTTGGTGCCAAAGCATGTCTATTGATAATTCTTCCCATCAATAACTTCATTCATAGCTTCCCACAATTAATGCACTACTCACAACTGTCATTGATAATGTATTACTCCATTCATAAGGTAGGCAATGGCAGCTCCCACAGAAATATGGACACTTTCTGAGACATTACTCCCAACCAACCACCAAATTTTGGACTGATCAATTGTGTAACCACAGAACCACAGGGAAACTAACGATTTCCATCAAAAGTGATGCCACACTTGTCCTCTGTCTGTCTGCCCAGTTTATAGCTATTATATAATACAAGGCAAAGTAGAGATTAGTGGAGGTAATCAGTTGAAACTCAAACCTGGAAACTGCAGACAATCCTGGTGCACTAAACTACCTTGATCCTTTTTTCTTTTAGGAAAAGTGAAACCAATACCATGGTGCTGTGCAATGGGAAAAAGCCTTCCACAGTTTTGACAGTGGACACTGATATTGTGTTTGCTTTCAAACCTTTTTTCTTTTCAAAATTAATGAAAACTTAATCATTGTAAAAACTTCTATAGTTATATTTATTTTAGTAAAGTAAATGTTATAACAGTTATCATTTGTGTCTTAATTAACTTTTGAAGCAAATTCTTATGGATCAATCTTTATAGAGTTATGGAAGTTCATATGTCAAACAATGACATATGAACTTTCATAACTATATAAATATGAAGTAATCAGGTAATACAATTTTAATTCAAGAGAGAGTTAAACATGATACTCACTTTTTTGTACACATTGGAAGATTTAACTGATTGGTAGACATGATTTCAATACCTGCATTAAAAAACATACATGATACTTTGTGCTTTCAAAAAATTTTAATATTTACAGTACAAAAAAAAGTTTTTCATTAAAATATACTTTTCCTAGTGGTAATATCACTGAATTAGTTGAAATTGTTTTGGTTAAAATATTTCCATAAGAGTTTTATTTCTGCCTTTAAAGAAAATGTAAAAGTTCTCACTATCGATGGGCTAATAGACTTAACGGCTAACAAAAGTTTATAATCTTAACGATTACGGCTGGATTGCACATAAAGAATGTTAGGCACTTGCTTAGGGGCTAAAACAATGACAAAAAAACTAATGCACAAAATACCTCTATCACAATACCCAATGGATAAAAAAACTGCCTAAAAAAATCAAAACTGACACACAGTCCTAAAACCACATTTTATAAACATACTCTATAATTGATAACCTCACTGACACCATTTCATATTTGATATATGAAAATTATTTATTACTTGACAAATATCTACATATTTATATAGCATAGGTCATTTCTTTCCATGGCAAAATAAAATTCGAAAACCACAAAACATATTACTTGCTGTATTGGCATAACAAAATATGCCATTCTCCCATGATTCATACCCAAGTACATTGAGGTGTCAATTTTCACAAATTTGTGCAATCTCATCTCATGCTCCTAGAACTTAAATTTAAGCATAAACTCTGCAAGGTACTTAACCATGTTTCTGCCTACTGCCATACCTAGGAATATCCACCTCATCTTTCTATATAGTCTTCCTATCGTTGAAAATGTGGGAACCTTTTCTAGGTCCATAAAATTATACCCTTTAATTCTGTGATTCCCCTTTTTAATTTTTAATTGCATGATTCTGTGATTCGCCTTTAAATGCTTAAAACCTTCATGCTGCAAACAATCCTAGGACTTCTAGCAATCGCACATAATGATCATGCCAGCTAAAATCCAATTCCTAATCACACTCAAAAGTTTGGCCAACCCACAATTCTCAACAGGAACAGTGTTCCCAGTGTCTCTCTCAATGGTACCAACAATCCACCTACCTCGATCATTGAGCCACAATTAAATTTCCTTTTATTGATTTTCTCCTAATCCATTTGAACAAATTTCCCTTTGCCACCCAGAAGCACTTGAAACTTAATTCTCTTTGCTTCAACTCCCATCTTAGAGATTTTAACACGAGTCACACAAACGTTATCTTCATCACAACTTCAAGTAGCAATTCCAATTGCCCAAGACACCATACAACATTTAAAATTGCATACAATATCCTCTTCTTTTTTTCTCTTACTATTCTCACTATTGGCATTATAATTCAATGACTTACAGTTCTTTTCATGACATTATTTTTCAAATATTTTTTCCCTGTTTAGGGAGAATGGGGCAAAGTTTTTCAGTATGTGACCATACTTGCATCACCAGCTTTCATTTATTACATAAGTCATTGTGATTGGGCAATGAGTTGAAAATATATGATGGAACAACCATTTCGACAAACACACAAACCAGCAAATAACAAGTAAAAAAAAATTATTGAAGATTTGTGAAAAATTAACAAAAATTTAATGTAAAATTTTTAGCATTTTTATTCATATCTAAAATCAGTACACCTGCAGTTTAAAGTGATCAGCTCACTAGATGGGACCACGAGTGGTAACTGAACATACATAAGGTATGTAAAGTAACATAAGTGGCTAACGTACAGTATGGTAGTGGCATAACATACTTTTATCATATTGAATAATTTACTAGATTGTTGGTTGGTGTGTTTTGTGTAGCCTTTGGTTCTAAATTTTTTAGGTCTAACCACTACAGTGAATAAAAATCACGAATTTATTTTCAGGTAAGGGGAGGGCTATTCATATAATTGCATTTTTCAATGCAATTTGTATTTAATTCTCATATATGTAACATAAAGGATAAATTTGGCCTAAAAAAATACTGAATATTGCAGACAATTTATATTTAGTAAATGCATGTTCTCTATTATGCATTAGGTGAAAAATTGGATAATTTCTTCTTTGGTGATATGCTCTGTTTAAAATGGTTATCTTTGATGAGATTATCTTGTTGTGTTTTTTTAATAATGTGGATGGTGTACACTGTTTTGATTATTTATGATAATATGCATTTTTAGGCTTGTTATCTCTACTGCGATTATTTAGTTATGGGGGCTTTTCAATACTGTGAATCAGTGGTGAATTCTTTATGATAATTCATGTTTTTTAGGCTTGTTATCTCTGATGAGATTATTTAGTTTCAAGGGCTTTTAAAATTGAGGATCGGCAGCATCGTTTATGATTGTTTTTTAAACTTGTTGTCACTAATGGGATTACTTAGGTCTGGTTGTTGTTTTTTATGACGGATTGGATAGGATGCTATCTTTATCAGGGGGTTGCTTGTCTGGGGGGGGGGGAGGTAAAAAGTGTGAAAGTGTGGAATTTAGGTTGATTGTTTAGTACTATGTTCAGGTTAAAATGTTTCTCCAATAATTTTGTTATGGAGTTTTCTAAAATTGCAGAATGGTAATTTGTTGTTTAGCAGTATGTGCTTGTTAACGTAGCAGTCTCCAGTGAGAATGATTTTTGCGAGCTTTTTTAAATTACAGAATAAATGTTCATTTGTTAGTGATAATAGGATGGTACTAACTGACATTCGTTGTATAGTGAGATACACAGTTAGGAAAATACATTTTAGATACTATTACTTCTGGTAGTTTTCTTTTATTTGCAGAAACAAACTATATGCTCAGGAATAAGTCTATTATTTTATTCTTCACTCAGCATATTCTCATTGTACAGCATCTTCACAGTTAGTAATACTATTGTTTAGGTTATTATTTGTAACACTTTGCAAGAAGTTGAATATTCTTTCTAATATGATATTGAAATGCTTTTTTCATCATGCATATTTAGTCTTTTTTTTTACCTAAGTAATTAAAAAAATAATGAAATTTTTTCACCACCAGCAGTCAGCACTAGGAGTCTGGAATTTGAGCATTCCATCAAGACAATGCATTATTGTGTTGCATTAAGAAAATATGACACCTGGGCACTGTAAACTGTAGGTCTACCTAAAATCTTTTACAAAATATTTATATGCATGTTAAATTTTCACTATTTTTTACTGCTGGTTGGTAATCCTGCCACTAAGCACACTTACCTTTCCACTAACAATGGCTACAACATACTCCAATTAACAGAATCATCACTTGGCTTTTCGTATTGATTGAAGGACAAATTTAGTGTCATGTATCAAGATGGCATTCTTATAGTCCACCATGTTAATCCAGAGTTATAAGCTCACTGTTATTAACATGTTATTGGGAAGTTGTAGATTCTTATCCCACTGACTAAATACTTCATTGAAAGATTCCAAATTTTTGCTCAAATAAGGGGTGTTTGTGCCTTTAAAAGCAAAGCAGTCTATTATGAATAAAGCACAAAATAAAATATAATTGCATTCCAATTCAAACTGCAGACTTTACTATACCATACATGAATTTTCCTTTGACATGTTCTGGTTTTTTTAATCTGTTTATCCCATACACGTGAGCAGGTATTTATTTTTTGGCTTATAGTGGGGAAAAACACAATGCTTTTGTATCTCAATTTCTACATAAGATATTATATTTATGGATCACAGTTGTTTCTAGGATCATAATCCCCTTGATCAGCAAAGGTTTTCTGTATATTATTGGGATACAACTACATCAGCAATCTGAACTGTTGTCAGAATTTCTAATATATTTTTGCTTTTATTGCTTGCTCTAAATTTTATATACTTTGAATTCATTTTTCTTAATCTAGTAAGAATTTGAAATACTTTATGAAAAGAATCTGTAATGTGTTCATGAAATAAAAAAAATGTGTAAAAGCCGAAAAAAATTATTTTCAAATTATAATACACAAAGTGCAAATGTACTAAAACAAAAATTTCAATAAAAAATTGGAATAAGTGCAGTATTGGGTCCTCAGCCGCCATGTTGTACTTTTCTCCAGGATGTTTTCCCAGGACTGTAACGTTGAGTTGCAATATGATATCCATAAGCACGTTCCAATGTTTATGACTGATATATGCTGTTTAGAATATAGTTCTCTGTAATGAGATTATTTGTTTTCATGGATTTTCTTAAGTTGATTATTAGAGATGAGTGTTATTAAGGATATTTACTTTTGATATTTTAGGGGCTTTTCTTAAGTGGGAAACAAGGTTTCATTGTTTAGCAATAAGCGTTAATGAAATCTAGTTTGATAAGAATATTAATTTTTGGGGCTTTTTTTAAATGCAGAATGATGGTTTATTCTTTAGCAATAAGAGTTGTTAATAAAATCTTGTTATGATGAGATATATATTTATATACATATATATCCTTTAAATTATATATATATATACAGGGTGTTTCAAAAATATAGGAACAAACTTTTAGGGGAGGTAGATAACATCTAAAGGAATGAGAATTGCATAGGAACCCATAACTGGAAATGTCACCATAAGTCAACAGGCGGCACTGTTCATCAGTGCGCAAGAGGGGAAATTTCGGATTTCCTCATTTGAGCAGTAGTTGGCTGACGAAGAGCATGCAAAGATATTCGAACAGGGAGCTGGCAGACATGCACTTAGTGTATGGAATAGCTGAGGGCAACAGACAAGCCGCTCAACGAATGTATCAAGAACGCTTCCCACACAGACATGTTTGCCACACAAAATTTGTGCGATTATGGATCATTAAGAGGTAGCAGAAGTGAGGGCAGGCCACGATCGACGCATACTCCCGCCATGGAAGAAAGTGTGTTGGATACTGTGGCGACTAATCCTAGTATAAGCACATGTGCCGTTGCCTCTGCCTTAGGAGTGTCTCGTTGCAGTGTACAGCATGTTTTGCATGGCGAGTCCTTACACCCCTTTCATCTCCAAAGGGTTCAGCTACTTCTCCCCGCAGATCATCCTGCACGTGTGCGTTTTGCGCAATGGTATCTCCAAGAAAGTGCCCAAGATGTGCCCAGCTTGTGTTTTGTTTACTGATGAGGCCAGTTTCACTCAGGATGGCGTATTCAATCAGCACAATGCGCATTTGTGGGCTCATGAGAACCCCCACGGTGTGCACACCCATGCGGCACAACATTGTTTTGCAGTAAATGTGTGAGCAGGTTTGGTCAGCAACTGCTTAGTCAGGTCATACCTTTTACCATCCCGCATGACCTCCACGAAGTATCTGATCTTTCTGGGGCAGGTTCTACCAGGCTTACTTGCCCATGTTCCAGCAAATGTGAGATGCAACATGTGGTTTCAACATGATGGAACACCTCCCCATTATGGAAGGTGTGTTCGTGCGCATTTGAACATGTCTTTTGGGCAACGATGGATTGGGCATGCTGGACCACAAAAAAAGCCCAGAAAATCCATGCCCATCTGATTTAATGAGCGTTGATTTCTTTCTGGGGGAGCCCTCAAAGCTACCGGTTATGAATCGCCTGTGGAGTCTGACATGGATCTCGTGGCAAGGCTCTTCTGCGCTGCTGCTGCTACTATCAAAGAAACTCCAGGTGTGTTCGACCATGTCCGGCAATCAATGCTCCATCGGTATCACACATGCATCGCATCTCATGGTGGAAACTTCGAGCATCTACTGTAACATTATGAAATGTATTATCTAGTATGTCATTTGTAATAATTATGTCCAATAAATGTTTTCCCATTAATCACTGTTTTGTGTCCTTTCAGATCTTGTACCTCTGCTACCACTTTCCCATGACGTTTCCAGTTATGGGTTCTTATGCAATTTTCATTCCTTTAGATGTTATCTACCTCCACTAAAAGTTTGTACCTATATTTTTGAGACACCCTGTAAAGTTAGATGTAGAAAGGGCTACTTTTACCATTCAGATTATTTTTCACCATGGTGAAATAAAACAAGACGACGGCTGAGGACCCAATACTGCACTTCTGCCAAAAAATTGGATTTACGGTCACCTCACTTTCAGGATATATAGTCAAATATATTTGAACTGTCTTAAAATCTTTACTAGGTTTCATGAATCCAGGGATGGTCATAAGTCTCATGGCTGGAGGGGGCCATATTGAAGATTTGTAGTCCAGAAATGACTCTTTACTTACATAGATTATTTTGCAGTTATTATCCTTTTTTAACAGCTTGTCATTTGGTCTCTGAGATTGAGAGTGTTAAGGGTTTTCCTTCCTAAAAAAAGAAAATGGCAACCAAGCCTTGCACCCCTAACTCCTTCAGGAATGAAAAATGGCTAGAAAAAAACAAGCACTCACAATTCAATTGAAGGGGGTCATGGTCCCTTCCTTATGATTGCCACTGAATGAATCTTACATGACAATTTGGATTATTGTTTCACATAGTTACCACTTTGCTCTTTTGACATGCTGTAATACCATTCAGCCACAAAAAAAAAAAGCATTATAACCTGTCAAGTGACAAAAAATACCAAACTGTAAAGTTCTGACTTTGAACTTACGCTCATTTTGAAATACTAATGCTAGATTAAGTTTCACGTAATATATTTAAGAAAAAATTTCACGTAATATATTTAACTTGCTCACAATTTGATATTTTTTTCTTAATATCTTTATTGGTGCTTTCAGTTTTATCCTTCCTTAATCTATATATATATTACATTTTTTTTTAATTTGTACATTACACATAAATGTAGGTTACGATTTACCATAACGGAAAAGGAAATAATATTATGGGATATATCTAAAAAGGTCAACAGTTCCAATGAAGCCTAATATTGGGCCTAACAACTACAGCTGACAAAAATCAATTCTTTTCATTGACATTTTATTAATAAAAGCTTTAAAGGATTTACACATGAAATATTCAAATATCGTATTATACGATTTTTAAAGCTTACCTTTTAATCCGAACGAGAGCATACACTTATATTTTGTTTTCAGTTAATGTATTACATTTTCGCAATGCAAAGAGTGTTTGACACTTTGCAGTGTTTTTGTCGCATTACATCACGGTTGTAGACAGGAGAACAAATTTCCAATTTATCAAACAAAAATACCGTAGCCTTGGTGTTTGAAATCAATGAGATGAGCGGGCCACGTACTCAGAAATATGTGCAAGCGGCTGAATGGAGGCTTTATCAAGGAGCTTTATAACGCAAATTACACGTTGTCAGCAGCCCTTCGAAATGCCGCAAGTTCACGATAGTGGCAATAAACCTCAACAATTACAGAAAACGTTACACAGCGATTGCAAAGGGTGCTTTGAGATGTTAGGCCCAGGGTAGAGTGACGGACATTAGTTGGGGCATTGAGGTAATATTACTAGAGATAGGACTGGCAACGGACGCCATGAACATATACGGAATCTTAAGCCTATTCCTTAGTGAGGCCATGGAGGTAGGAAGATAAGAGGAGGAGGCCTAAGCACTTGAAAATGATGCTTCGGCGACTGCGCGGCAGCCATGTTGTTCTATTCAAAACATTGATCAGTAGTATAGGTGAGTAACGAAGTGTTGCGCTATAAAAATTTAATTTTTTCGACATTTGTATTACGGCAGCCTGTTCAGCTTACGGCTGCACGAATCGCCCTTCAAAAAAGATACCAGGAATTCGGTAAAGGAATTCGGTAAAGATCATCGGTAAGTTTGTCATTTTTATAAAAGTTTAAATAATTATATAATGATACAAGCAACTTCGTGTTGAAATTACGCCGCTATGAAATCGGTTTTATTTCGAGTTACAAACCTCGATTTTTCACCAGATATTTTTTTTTTTATTTTTTTCGAATTGTACTCAGTGATAAATGTGAAGATGTACTTCTTATATTGATTGATTGATTTTACGTTACACTTATTTGAGAATTCCTTCTGTAGGCTTTCTCAGTTAAAAAAATTTTGTTGGCTGTAATTGAATATTAGTGTGTATTCTATTTAATGGATGATGAATTTACATACTTTTAAATAGAGGTGATTAAAATATCAAGGAGTTTCTTGTTTTTTATTTTAAGTGGAAGTATTTGATATTATTTTGTTTAAATGTTTCAGTGTTTAAATTCCTCTCTCTTCATGATTTAATAAGTTCAGTGTAAGAAGGGAAAAGTAAATTACAAGAAAGTATTTTCATAAGGTGAGAAATATAATCTTTCTTTTTTTTAAAAATTTGGATAGCATTTAAGGGTTTTGTTTAAATGCCCCCTTTTTTTCTTGGATTGGAGTCTTATATTTTTGAATTTCTTTTTAGATTAATTTAATGTATCTGGTGTAAATTGTCATAGGTGAGTGATAGCGATCATTAGTTAGGGTGAAAAATTTTCAAATTGTTTAAATAATTTTAGTTAAAAGAGGAGAGGAGAGTGTAATGCTTTTCTCCTTTTCGTTAATTTTTCTGATAGGGTTCTAATTGTCCCTTTTCAGGTGAATACTGAATTTATTTAATTCTGTATGGATTTCAAATAGAACGAGTTTATTGCTTGTAGTTATTTTATTTTTACTTTGGTTGAGGGGTAGGTTAGGCATACATGAAGATAGGTATGAGAGACTGAGGAGTCAGGCACTGAGATGTCGGGTTCAAGCCACTGTCTGGAACGTTGCCTTTTTCTTTTAATGGATATTATATTCCCTTCACCCTGTGGATATATATATATTTTTCTTTTTTTTTATATTTTTTGCTTAGTATAATTTTTAGTTGCTTTTTTTTCATATAGTTTTTTCAGATATTATTTTGAAATTTTCCTTTGTGGCTGAGGAAGGATGTATTTCAATCATTATGGGATTTTTTTTTTTGAGAGATTGTAATAATTGTGTATTTTTGTATTGATTGTTAACTCTGGTTGAGGGAGGAGAATGAGCATGAGATGGGGGAGAGATGTGAAGCTGAGGGTACAAACATAGAGCTGGTGGGTTCGAGCCACCATCTGGGGCGTTTTTTTTTTGTATAAATATATATTTTTTTTTTAGTTCTTTTTTTTACTTCTTATACTATTGGCTTTATTTAGTTTTGTTAAGCAAATTTTTTTTTTTTTTTGTGGAATGAGAATTTTTTTAATGTAAAACAGCTATTTTCTGAATCTTACAAATGCGTTTTTTTTGCACTTTAAATGCTGCTATTGCATATAACGTTTAGTGTTTTATCCATAAAATGTTTTCTGCTATTATCAGTGCAGTATAAATAAACTTTCAAAATCTGGTAATTGTTTGTTATTGTCGTATTCAACGAAATACATAAATAGTTCTGCTATACAGTAATTCTGTGTTGAAATATTCATTGCACTGAAAAAAACAATATAAATTCCAAACAGCTTAAATGGGCTTTCTCTTAGTCGTAAAAAAATAATCTTCCCGTATATAGTGCACAATAAAACTGAGTATAACACGTGAAAAGTAGGCTTGATTGCAGCGGCAGACTGTTTATTTTGAATGCAACAATATGGCTACCGCCCTGCTGCCTAAGCATCATTTTCCTTGCACAGGGAAAGCGCGTTAGGGCGTCTCCTTATCTTCCTACTTCCATGAGTGAGGCAGAGAGAGAGGCGTGTTTGATTAACGTAGACAAACATCTCACCACGCTCTTATATTTACATGAATTGTGTACTAACTACTGAAAAGTACTATAAAAGCAGCAATTCGACATTCCGTAGGTTAGTAATTTACGAATATTGTGAAATGCTTTTAAATTTAAATTGTTAGAGCAGAGATGCCTAAAAATAAAACATTTTAAATTACCGTTCTCTCCTAGTATAATATCAAATATAGTTCACGATTTTTTTCACAAATGAAACTAATAATATTTACATGTGAAAAGGTGATTTATAGATTCAAACAGCATGAAATTTATAGAATATTTTTGTGAATTTTGTTTCTAAAAGAAATATTGAACTTAGACATCAATTTTATGACTTCTGCTTTACATTTTTATTTTGCCAAAATAACTCAAATTGTATTTTTTTTCTCAAACGAAACGCCTGAAATAGGGATTTTATAATTTTGTATGTGATAAATGAAGCCTAAAAATTTGCTCTTCGTATTTGATAAAAAATTTTATGAGTTGAAATGCTAAGGCTTGTCAATTGTAATTGAAGCTCCACTCTCTCTCTTTAAACAGTAGCTAGTACTATCTGTTCCCAGCACTTTACTGTTTTAAAAATAAAGCTCCAGAAAATGGCACAGTAAGATTAATTAATGATACTGTGCCAACTTTATTCACATTTGTAACAAATGCCTGTATTGAGAGATACTTGTAGAAGATATGATAGAAATTGCAATGAGAACAGATATTGTCTATAAAAATGATCACTCATGCTATGAAAGAGGGAAGAGTCCTAGAAAATTTAAGAGAGAGTTGATGTCAGTACAAAATGAAATACAGAGCATAAAGAAAATGCTATGGTGAAATTATTGCCAGCTAAGAGCCAAGAAATCAGACTCTTCTAGTTTAAAAGATATATTTGTTTAAGGCTCAAAAGCACATCACGATGACATTGTGACACTAAAGCCTGTGTTTCTAGATATAACTTTAAACCTTTTCAGAGATTCACAGCAAAATGATATTTTCATTCTCCAAAGGCTTATTAAAAATTGAGGTTCTATTTTTTTTTAAAAAAAAAGGCTTAGGAATTTGCAAGAGAAAATCTTTCCCAATAGCTCCACAATTTTAACTTGTGCAGATCTGTAGATGGCCTTCCTGGATTTATTGAAGTTTTCTGCATGTAAAATTTTACTGATAGTAAGCAGAAGTATGATATTCACTTTATTATTGGAGGAGAAGTCAATTAGGAAACAAATACTGTTCAATGGCGAATGCTATTGTGGATATGTAGATTATGATAATAATGTTAATGAAAAAAATTCAGATATAGCTTCTGTAACTCTAATTTTTATGTTTGTTTCAGTTTTACATAGCTGGAAAATCCCCATAGGTTATTTTTTTAACAGTTGGTTTGTCTGGCTCAAAATATATATTTTACTTACAAATTCAGCCAGGACCATATTTAATATTTTTTAAGCAAAAGAGGGAAACTATAATAACCAAATGATCTTTAGTTGCAACGTGCACACATGCAGTTAATAATTAACTGGCTTATAATACAATTAACCGGCTGTAATTAACAAGAAAAATGGCAATTGTTTAACTTTCAATGAAATTAAAATCATTGGCAGCAATAATGAAATGTCCAGTGACATTTTAGGTGTTTCTCACATGTGGATAATATCAAGCAATCACAGTAAAGCAATGAAGGTCATTGTGTCTCTTTTCTCAGAAATTCAAAAATGTTATTATAAGCTGTCTTTATAGCAAAAAAAATTATGAAAAATTTCTTGCATAGAATGTAAATTAGCATTAATTGACTCTCACCTAATCCAGTCTTCTGTGTCTGCACTTATTAACCCTTACGAAGGATTTTTTTTTTCTTTAAGAAATAACTTTTCAGACCTATTATGAAAAATTAATGAATGAAATAGTCCATATTACATATCAAAAGAAAAAGCTTTTAATTCTGGAAAAAAAAATGGTAGGAATGCATAAAAAAGCATGTTTCAGGTTCTTTTGTAGGGATTTTTGGAAACTGATTAATCAGCTTCTGTCACTTTAAAGGTTAATATTAAAAATTGAGGTTTTCTCGCCTTTCTCACAGTATGTGTGTGCACTTGCAAAAATTACTGAACAATGTCTTCCAGGAGAAAACTTTATATTCTCAACAATAACCATTTCATACCTAATTAAAAAAATTCAGGTTAATATCCTACATAGACTTCAATGCATGTTGGTGCTCATATCACTAGATAATCATATCAATAATAGGGAATTGGATGTGGAAGTTGACAATCATGCTTATAATATGAAAAAGAAACATTACAAAAGAATATGCTAAATAGAGACTTCACCATTTAGAAACACAAATGACAGAAAAATTAAAAGGCATCATATTAGAGCAAACATCTAAATTTGCATAAAACACAGTGACAAAAATATACTTTGCAGTAGCTTCATTTCTTATATTATGTGTGTGTGATATGAATTTCCTACCGCCTCAGCTGAAATGAAAATAGTTTACATTTTTGTTTTCTTTTTTTTATAGCATGAAATTTCAATTATGTCATTTGTGTGTGTGTGTATGATCTTGGTTTTAACTCTACCTTAGCTGATATAAAAGTTCACAATATTTGTATTTTGTTGCATGAAATTTCAATCATGTAATTTGTGTTTGTGGGGTTGCATTTCCTTCTGCCTTAGTTGAAATGAGAGAGAGTGTAAATTATTGTTTTTAATATATATAATATTCACTTTCAATTATGTCATTTGTGTGTGTGTGTGTGTGACCTTGGATTTCCTTCTGCCTCAGCTGATGTAAAAGTTTAGAATATTTGGTTTTATTTGCATGAAATTTCAATCATGTCATTTGTGTTGGGGGGGGGGGGGGGGGGTTGAAATGAGAGAAAGTGTAAATTGTTGCTTTTTTATGTATAGCATGCAATTTCAACTATGTCATTTGTGTGTGCGCGTATGACCTTGGATTTCCTTCTGCCTCAGCTGATATAAAAGTTTACAATATGTGGTTTTTGTTGCATAAAATTTCAATCATGTCATTTGGTGGGGGAGAGAGGGGGCACTTGCCTTTCCTTCCGCCTTAGTTGATATGAGAGAAAGTATAAATTATTGTTTTATATATATATATAGCATGCAATTTGAATTATGTCATTTGTGTTTGTGTGTTTGACCTTGGATTTTCTTCTGCCTTAGCTGATATAAAATTTTAGAATATTTGGTTTTGGTTCCATTAAATTTCAATCATGTCATTTGTGTGTGTGTGACGGGGGGGGGGGGGGGGTCTTGCCTTTCCTTCTGCCTTAGTTGAAATGAAAGTGTAATTTATTTTGTTTGTTATATATATATTGCATGCAATTTCAATTATGTCATTTGTGTGTGTGTGACCTTGGATTTCCTTATGCCTTAGCTGATATAAAAGTTTACTATATTTGTTTTTTCATAACATCAAATTTCAATTATGCCATTTGTGTGGGAGGGGGGCTTGAATTTCTTTATGCTTCAGCTGGATAACAAGCTTATAATATTTGGGTTTTTTATAGCATGAAATTAAATTGTGTCATTTATTGGGAGGAGATTTGATTTCCTGCCTCAGCTGAATTGAAAAAAAGTTTACACTCTCTGATTATTTCTTTCATTTTTTAATAAAAATTAATAATTTTTAATGAAAGAAGAAAATAAATGTGACTTTTCATGTTTTTTTTAATTAAGGCGCGGATTTGCACTATTAGGGTCTATAAATTTTGAGGGCTTTCGCTTAAGCTGAATGATTTGATCATGTATTAGATTTTAAAATATGTTTACTATTGTTCCTGTTTGAAATGGGATCAAATTAAAGTCTGCTAAATTTACAGTCCATTTAGTTCAACTTTAATCATATATTAAGAACATATTGAATTATTTTTTTAATTTTCATACAAAATCCCAATTTGAAAGAGAAGTAGTTTCAAGCGTCTTCGCTTTTCATCCGATATAAATCAGTGTGTATTAATTAAATCTATTTTGCTTTAATTACTACACTGGAATAACCTCATTGAAATAAAAAAAAAAAACAGCAAAGTCCTGCCTCATTTAAATCATTTGTTAAGCATTTTTAAATAGCCTTCATCGTTGTTCGCAGCCAATTCGAAAGACATCATGGGTATCTTGCCTCACTAAGCTGTCGGCAGACACAGCCGTCTGGTGATCATGGCGGTCAATGCTACGGGAATCAGAGTCCTGTTTCTAGTATTACTACCTCAATGGTTGGGGGCATGGGTTGGGCGAAAATTTTCCATCTCGGAATAAAATTTTCTTGCTAAAAAATAAGACCTTTATATATTTCATGTCTCTATCGGGCATTCACCGAAAATTTTGCTCCGTGGCTAGCAGGGAGGGGGGCATTGCCAAATAACGCAATTTCTCAATTATTCTCCTTAATTGCAAAAAAAAACCCCAATTTTTACAACTTGCGTGTACTTCTCCCAAATGGCTTTTAATTTTGCCAACTACGCTAGATTTTGCAAAAACAATACCGATTTTTTTACATCTCACATCAATTTGGCCACTTTCCTTAATTTCACAAAACCAATTCCAATTTTCACAACTCATCTGCATTTCACCAAGTGGCTTCGAATTTTGCCAAGTTATCCATATTTTGCCAACTCGCCATAATTTTAGAGAAAAAATCCCAATTTTTACATCTTACCTGAATTTTGCCAACTTCCCAAGTTGTCCCAATTTTGCCAACTTTCCTTAAACTCACAAAACCAATCCCGATTTTCGCAACTCACCTGTAAGTGACTTTAAATTTTGCCAACTTGCCATAATTTTACAGAAAAAATCCCAGGTTCTGAAATTTTAAGTACAGAAAGCTCTCAACTTTGGGGCATCTCGTTCCTTCTGACATAATAAATTTGTTCCTTAATCAACTTTTGTCAAAGTCTTCGTCTTTCGGACATTGCCATACCGACGACCGAACTTTGCACATCATAACAAAAGGACTGCCCACTAACAATTTCGGTAGAGTCGACACCTTGGTCTGTAGAAGAGTGTTCGTTACAGTGGCGCACCCTGAGGGGGGAGGCAAGGGGCGCTGGCATCCTCCCAAAGGAAAAAAAAAAGCACTAGAAAATTATCCAAAAATCTTTTCCTAATTAAAATTCATTTTTTATATTTATGTTGTGTCGTGTCTTCTATTTCTATACTACTTGTAAATTAGCGGTCACATAAGGTGGGAATACCCTATAGGTCTCGGGAATCATGCTGTGAAGTGCTGGGGTGGATTGCGCGCTACTTCGTTTGCCCAAGCCGGGCCAGAAGGGCCCCTCGCCTCCCCCCAAGATTAAATCCTGAGTGCGCCACTGATTCGTTAGTACTGTTTTATGGGGGAACATTGAAATTGATATATATATATAATCCCCACCTGCTACATATTTATTTTAGACGTGATCTTTTTTATACATTACGTTGTTCCTTCTTTAAAATACTTCAGAGTCCAGTATCATACTGGGGAAAAGATATATCCTCCCACACAAAAGGAGTAACCAAAGGCAGGTATGGATTCTCAACAAATACAAAAACATTTTATTTACAGAGCTATTCCATTTTTAAAATACGTTCTTTGATATTAGTAATTTACATAATTTCCGTAGTACATGTTCGGCCTCTGTCCTGCCTACTCTAAAACTAAGCAAATCTTTCGTTATTGGAAACGTTCATACTCGACTTACTATTGTGTTCACCTCTAAACTATGAAGCTGGTGCTCACTGCCCACCACTCTTGACTCTCCAGGACTGATGTTTCCTCTCCCAAACTAGATTGCTGATGTGTCCTTGCTCTCTTGAGCACACAAAGAGCCGCTATTCAAAGAGTTAGATTGGTCCCTGCAATTCTCTCTGCTAAGAGTGGTGGTGGTAAGGAACGAAAATAGACAGTTCTCAATGTGTTCTTGTCCTGAAACTACATGGCTGTCCATCCATGGGAACTGTTGAGCCATGGTTCAGGGAGATCCTTCCAGGCATCCGGTGTTGCAGTGTCAGAGTCTGACTTGGCACCAGACGCCACTCTGACCGAAGCTTTGTGTGAATGAGAGGGCGCCTATTTTTGTACACGTTTCTTGGATTAAACTGGCAGGTAAATGGCTTCACCCTGCTATGCGGTGCTTCAAACGGAAATGTCCGCCGAGATAATCCTCATGACGCCAGAATGTCAGACAAGGAAGATGAAGGCAGCTCGAAACAGTTCTGTGAATATGAAAAATTCATTTAGAACAGTACAATTGCTTAATAACTCCCACATTAAACCCTTTGAAACAACAGCACAAAAATGTTTGGTTTCTTTTAAAATTTTATACAGCATTTTAAAAACCACTTTATATTCTAAAATTTGTGAAAAAAATCTCGATAGGTTGAGTTGATAAACACTTGATAACGTAAAACTGCAACCTTCATAATACATATTGGCTGAGGCATTGAACAATATGTGGAACTGGTGAGAGTGCCTCTAATGCATAGATAAGGTAGGACCAGATGCGAAACTCTCGTATGGCAAAAGTGGTGCTTTCTTCGGTGCATCGCTTCCTTGTTTATTTCACTTCTGACAGTCGACCAGTTAAGGCCGAGGAACAGCTCTGGTGAAGAAGCGAGTAGCAATGTCAGAGCACATGATAAGCTCCCAATAGTTCATCTCACAATTTCAATGGACCAGAAAAGGTAAATTTCATGTAGGAAAAATCAATACACCAAATTTGTAACGATTTTAGGTATGAAGGTATTTGTTGCATATAGTGGAATTTTTAATACCTGTTAATAATCCTAATTTCTTTATTGTAAGCTCCATGTTAAAGTCGAATGGTAACAGAAGTCATTCTGAATAACTCCAATAGGTTTATTCAATACGTACAGAATATACCATTTGCGAAATGCGCACTTTTGCCGTTATAGACTTATTAGCGTATAATTCTGTGAATATTCTTCCTTGCTATATGAGTGGATAAGCTTTGGTCTTTTTGGCTGTCATTGATTGAAAGTTGTCTTTAAGATATTTTGTTGCAAGTTGTTCATAGTACTGAGCAACTTGTTTCAAAATTAAATCGCATTTTCCATTTCACAGTAATTGTAGTAATATTCAAGGGATACACTAAAGTAATTTTCTTTAGTCATCTTAAAATTTTGCTTATTTCAAATAGTTATTTACACCCTGAAGGCTCAAAGGTTGGGAGAGGGGACTCACTGGAACAGCTGTTGGGAGACATATGGTAGCCTCATGTCAAGTCATCCAGCATGTTCTTTAACATGCACAGGATATGGTTCACTCGCTACAGCTTAGACGTCCCATTCAACAGACAGCGGCATTTCCAAGCCTATCAATGTCCCTACTGACAAGGAGTTTTGAGGCAAGGGAGTTTTGAGGAAATAAATCTCAATGCTGGCCCAGCTGGGACTCAAAACTGGGAACTGCAGACTATGAGCCAGGCACACTACAGAATGAGCTATCCACCGACCTAATTTACCTCTATAAACAAACAATTATCTTTTAAAATGAAAAATGTCGCATTTTCCCACCCATTGAGTCTAAGTGGCCAATTCATTGTTGCAAATGGAAACTTTACGAAGTTCACATTTCACCACCAAAATTTCTACCTTAATTTCATTGTAATATTCGGTAAAAAATTTGGAATTTTAAAATTTTTCCACCATTAGAGGGCGTAGTTTTAGTTTTTGGAAGATTCAAATCATATTTCACCAATTTCTATCTAACCTAAAAAGAATTTTTTATCTATCTATAAAAACAAACAATTATCTGCTAAAAAAAAATTGCATCCCCCCCCCCAGCTCTAAGTGGTCAACTCATTATCGGGAATGAAAACTTCGCAACATTCATATTCCACCACCAAAATTTCTAATTTCTAGCATAAATACACCTTTTGCAATATTCGTTTCAAATTTTGGAATTTTGAAACTTTCCCACTATTACAGGGTGCAATTATAGCTTTAGGAAGATTCGGAAAGTGCAAATCGTAACATTTCATCAATACCTAGGTAACACAAAAATAACTTTTGATTTATCTCTATAAATAAAAATCAGTCGGTAGCGCGCCAGGCTCGTAATCTGTAGTTCCCAGATTCGAGTCCCAGCTGGGTCAGCGTTGAGATTTATCTCCGCAAAATTTCCCCGCCCTGCCCACGGTCAGTAGGGGACACCGATGGGTTTGGAAAGGCCGCTGTCCGTCGGATGGGACGTTAAGCCGTGGCTCCGTGTGCGGGAGAGCCATATCCTGTGCACGTTAAAGAACACGCTGGATGGCCTTGACGGGAGGCTACCATCTGTCTCTCAACAGCTGTTCCAGTGGGTCCCCTCCCCCAACCTTCTCTGAGCCTTCGGGGTCCTTGTGACCTGGCCGTTTAGCCCATGGTGTGCAAAATAGTGCAGCTCAGAGGTAAAACAACCCAACTATAAATAAAAAGTTCTGTCAACAGACAGGCAAACAACAAAGCGATAACACTCCAAAGATGGTTAAACTTTTTATTTTAGACCTTTCGACTGATCCAAAACTCCGGATTGGGTGCCAGGCAATATTAACTTGCCAAATAAAGTTAAATGAGGGTTCGTTAGGTATATGGGCATTCCTTATTGAGTAAGAAATCAAAAGATGGTCAAACTTTTAAAAGTTATATCTTAATCAAAATCAATCATCATTCCACAAGAGAAAAAATAGAAAAGTCAAAATATTTACATAACAAAATTTATTTCCAAAAATAATTCACGACTCGCCATATATACTGATGAATACAGAAGTAGTCAGAGCAAATAAAAATCCATTTAAACATCTCCAAAACTGACAAACTTCTTTATTAAGATCGTTCTCATTCTCCCCTATCATCACTACTTTCCTACTAACATTTTTCATGTCTTCCTACTAAACATTACTTACTGACATGTGTGTAATGCACGCTGGTGTGATTACATGTAATGCACGCTGGTGTGGTTACTGACATGTGTGTAATTTGCATAATCTTATGATCGCGCGCTAACTATGACACAGAGAGGACGTGTCCTTAAGGCGCATTAGCAGCTGTCAATCTAAAGTCAGAGTTGCACAAGCGCAACTCCTTTGGCGGATTGGAAGAGGAAAAAGTGATTAAGTCCAACTGAAGTAAATCCCCAAAATGATAATTATAAACGTAAATAAAGTAAAACTGGTTGAGGAAAAGTAAAAGTGAATGGATGGACCATCACAACGAAACTATTTTTTTTTCTTAAAACGAGATGAAAACAGTAAAAAATATGTATAACAATAAATAAGTATATACGAAAATAAGATAAAAACTAACCCAGGTGAGAAAATATAAATACAACCAAGGCTATAAAATCATAACCTGTTAAAATATCCTTTATAACGTAAAATGGCAAACACACAAGTGCTAAAAATGAATCATATAAAAGACACCCGAGTATAAGAGGCTCGGGCATAAAGTAAGGCCATTCCATGTTAAAATGGAGTTGCAAAACTCACACTTAGATTTTGTCATCCAATCGTATAAAAATGTATGAGAAACGAATGACCTAAGCAGGGCTGAACAACTTCCTCTGTGCAATTCCTGCAAAAATATGCTTGCGGTTTGCTAATAGGCTTGATCTCGAACAGTTAGTTTGTTTGCAATCTATTCCAACTAAAATCTCTGCCACTATGTCGAGTTAGATGGAGAAATACTTCTGGAAATCCAGGTTTGCAACTGGCAGTGGAGTGTCGAATAAGGGAATCAGGGAGAAAAGCATCAGAGGCAATGATGTTGTGGATGATGCTGCCACATTATTGCCCCTGATGCCATGACTAGGCACTCAACAAATGAAAATGGTGGTTGTGGCTGCCAGACGATGGAACTGCTGGCGTACCTTGGAGACAACAGGGTGAGGCCAATGCCTCACCAAGATCGAAATCTGTAGTGAGTCAATGTAAACCACACATTGATAATAATGCTTAGCCACTACATGGTCCAAGGGCAGACTGATAGTTGCAACTATGCAGTGAAAATGGAACACTGCAGTGGGTTCTGGTCTGAAATTATTACATTACACCAAAAAAATGGCAGATCCCACAGATGTGCCAGATTTCGAACCATCTGTGAAGATGGGCAAGAAGTTCGGATGATCAGCACAGTGGCTGGCAGAGTTGCTAGTACACACAGTTGGGTATGTAATGTGTTAAAGTCTGTGGATGGTGGACAATGAAAAAACTAGGTTAAAGTCTGTGGGATGGTGGATCTGAACAATGGACAAAAGGCCTTCCCCATCTTGCAAAGCAAATAATAGCAAGAATGGGAATTTGGGTTGTTTTACCTCTGAGCGGCACTTTTTTGCACACAATGGGCTAAATGGCCAGATCACATGGACCACGAAGGCTCAGAGAAGGTTGGGGAAGGGGACCAACTGGAACAGCTGTTGGGAGATAGATGGTAGCCTCCCGTCAAGGCCATCCAACATGTTCTTTAATGTGCACAGGGTATGGCTCTTCCACACATGGGCCATGGCTTAATGTCCCATCCAACAGATGGCAGCCTTTCCAAGCCCATCGGTGTCCCCTACTAACTGTGGGCATGGCGGGGAATTGTTGCAGAGATAAATCTCAATGCTTACCCAGCTGGGACTCGAACCTGGGAACCAGATTACGAGCCTGGTGCGCTACTGACTGAGCCACCCCTGTCCCAAGAATGGAAAATAGTGAGCCACAGTGGAAGTGGATCAGCTGTCAACTTCACAATGCTACTGAGACTGATGTTGAGGTCTCTGAGGTAGCCTACGATACACAAACCAAAATGACAAATTGCAGTTGGACGATTTGTGTAAAGTATCTCCCACAGAGGACTAAAAACTCAACCTCAAGTGAGATGGCCCAGCAGGATCAAAATTTAGTTACATATTGTTTGTCAGTATCAACCTAGAGACACTCGATTGGCGAGGTGAGGAAGGCTCCCATTGCTACACTGAGCACCTGATGGTGGAGAGGGTCCAGCAACTTCACCACTGAATCCCAGGCAGAATCGTATATCTGGGATCCATAGTCCAGTTTTGGACAGACAAGTGCACAGTACAAGCTGAGCAAAGAATATTGGTCTGCTCCCCAGGAAAGAGAGGACTTTGATGTTCAAAGCTCACATGCAATTTGAACCTGAAACGACATATGTATGGGAAAAGTTAATATCCAGTTGAAGATGAAATCGAGAAACTTAGTCTCAGTCACAACTGGGATGATTTTACCCCTGAACTAGCTTGGAGTTCAGATGAAGACAATGCTTTTGGCAAAAGTGCACACAAACGGTCTTTAGTAGGGAGAACTGAAACACATTGGCTGTTGCCCAGACCAAGAGACTGTTCAGGGCAGTTTGCAGTTCTTGTTCAATGACCTTCATGCTGGACAAAGAGCAAAAAACGCTAAAATCAACATAGAGGGAATTGCCCACAGTCGGAGATCACTGTCTAGTAATCGAATTGACTTTAATAGTGAACACTCAGGCAGCAGCTTTGTAGTACACAGTGTTCTTGGGGGAATGAGTGAGATAGTGTTGACAACACGGACACAAAATGAACAAGATAAAAAATTGGAAATGAAGAACGGTCTGTGACTTCTCAAACTGAAGTCATGGAGGTCATAAAGAACGCTAATCTCCAAGCAATGCCATACTTTTTCAATTCGGCTTATTAGGGGTCAAAGGCAATCTTAGCTAACACTAACTTATTTCCATTAGCATACAGGAATGAGCCAAATTCAAAATTCTTTCTATTATTAGCTCTGCCATTCTGCCTTAAACTAATGGCATTACTTATTTCAGTTGAATCAATTTCTTCAAGAGTATGAGTTGTTGTTTTACCTCTGAGCAGCACTTTTTTTTTAACACAATAGGCTAAATGGCCAGGCCACAAGGACCCAAAGGCTCTGAGAAGGTTGGGGACCCACTGGAACAGCTGTTAGGACACAGATGGTAGCCTCCAGTCAAGGCCATTCAGTGTGTTCTTTAACATGTACAGGGTATGACTCTCACACACACGGAGCTACTTCTTAATGTCTCATCCGACAGATGGCTGCCTTTCCAACCCATTGGTGTCCCCTACTGACTGTGGGCAGGACAGAGTTTTGTGGAGATAAATATCAATGCTGACCCAGCTGGGACTCGAACCTGGGAACTGGGAATTGCAGATTATGAGTCTGGCCATTACCGACTGAGCCCCATCCCAGAGTATTAGCAATTGCTGTAGAATCAAAAAAATTGCACATCCATTGCACTCCAATTTCGATGAATGGAATAAATAGTCCTCACCCATCTTTCAGACTTTAACCTATGTGGATGTGGAAATTTTTGTGTTGGTGATGTAAGATGTATAATTGATCCACCATTCCTTCTGATTCTGGACAAAATGTACTCTTGCCCTGGTGCATTTAAATAAATCAGGGTTGGAGGTTATTGGGCAACAGCAAAACAATCCTCAAGCATCATTTTTACTGTTTGGTTTCCACTGTGGTTTTGGAAAACTAGGTTAAAGTCTGTGGAATGGTAGAGGCAGTTGCTTGGATGATACATTTCACGATCTTTGCCATTGCAACACTGATGGGCTCCTGGCTGACCAAGTAAGGATATTAGGTTAGAGAAGTTCAAAACCACTCCAGGTCTCTCTCTGCAACATAAGCTGTTCAAAGGAGGTTAATGATGCCTTCTTCTAACCTCATCATTACTTACAAAGTCAAACCACCAAATGCCCAAGATACTGCATAAGCATCACATTTCTTGTTATCTTGCTTACAAAGGGTTCATGTTTCACTACCACAACTAACCTTAGTCTGTATAATAGTTTGGTTCTAATTTTAATCTTTAGGTGTATACACCTCTGAGTGGCACTTTTTTGTACACAATGGACTAAATGGCCAGGTCACAATGTCCCCAAGGGCTCAAAGGTTGTGGGAAGGGACAGCTGTTAGGAGACAGATGGTAGCTTCCTGTTAAGGCCTTGAGCACGTGCTTTAACGTGCACAAGGTATGGCTCTCCTGCACATGGGGCCACAGCTTAACATTCATGCAACAGACAGCCTTTCCAAACCCATCAGTGTCACCTACTGATTGAGGACAGGTATAAACTCAATGTTGGTCCAGGAGGGGTTCGAATTTGGAAACTGCAGACTATGAGCCTGACATGCTACTGATTGAGCCAGCCAGCCCCCCCTTCCCCCATATACAGAGAGGAAGGATGGAAGAGGAGGAGATAGGAAGACCAGTGGAGTAAAAGTGTAGGTTGTGAATTAAAATATGTACTGATACAAGTGTTCCACAAAGAGCACAGATCCCCCAATCCACTGCTTAAGAACTGTGACTATTGTCGAAAATCAGAATCTTTTTTCACTCAACTAATTTAAATTTAAAAAGCAAAAAAGCAATCTTTTTACTTTTCAATCCACTCAAAAAATGCTGATTTTATATCACTTCCTGAGATTAAAGTCTCAGAAATGTTAAAAAAAAAAGGTTTTCCTTAGCTCAGAAACCAGCCTCTGATGGACCTTCTGTCACTGTGTAGGGGTAGGATGAAACTTCATCAAGGGGCTTAAACAGCATCTCTACTGCTAAGAACGTTGACTCTCCTGCCAAAATTGTGTTTCAAAGGAATTTTAACTCCCACTAAAAAAAAATATTGACTCTGCTACTGTTTCTATAAAAGCAAAAACGTATTAGTGTCTGGGAATTTGAAGGTGGAATTTGCATTGCAAAGCAAAACAATGCTAGTGCATATAAATATGATTGTCAAGTGACCTTTTGAATTCACAGATTTTGCTTTTGTTAACACATATGCAAAAAAATTGTTAAAAAAAGTTTTTTGATACATAACACATATATTTGTTCATTATTTCAAAACAAAGATTCAAATAAAAATTTACAGTCATATTCTAAAAGACAGTTAAGATTAACAACTTCCAATTTTGATTAAATTCAGATTTGAATGTTTTTCTTTTAGTATATGACATACCTCTGTTCTTTAGCTATTTCAGGATAAGGTTTTGATGCTTTTTGTTGAAACTACTTGAAAATTAATTTAGCTATCAGCCTTAACTAAAAGATTTGTTAAGCCTTTGTTAAAACTTGGTGCATTAAAGTTTAACTACCATTTAAGAGCTTTTTTGAAATAATGGGCATTGAATGTATCCACCATGTTGTGGGTTTCAGTCTCCCAGTAGCACCATAATGTCATTTTTGTTATCATCAATTTACTAAATATTATTAAATGTAAATTCAACATATAATTTGAGTAAAAGATGTAAAACACTTTTCCATAAAATACATTTTTATTTAAAGCTGTACAATTTAATGATTTATTTACAATTACTTAAATAATTTATCTACAAGATTACTGACCAATTTGATAAAAGGCCATTCAGATGGTGGTAGTTGTGCCTTGGTCTGTCCAGGACTTGTCAGAGAGGAAGAGCTAGCAGGAGAGAGTGGTCCTTTTCTTAAGTATCTATTCATAGTCAGTGTCATTGAATTCTGAAAAAAGATGTACCATATTGTGTTGGATAATCAGAATGTTTTTATTGGTTCAAACAATTATGAGATATTTTATGAAAATGCAATTTTACTAAACTGCAACCAAAATTGTTCCAAGAGGCAGTGGAATCTAATTCATTAAAAATATTTAATACATTTGACCCCAGATAAAACTGATGAATGTTGAAATTTCAATATTAGCTGTAAGCTTGCTGAAAAATGGAACTTCTGCCTTTGGCAATGAATGTGTTAACATTTGACTTGATAATGATAAATTGCAATATAAAGGAAGTATTACCTAAGTTGATATTTCATTACTCTTATAAGCTCACCAGGCAAAAAAACACCTAAATGATTTCTCACCTAATACTGTGTAACACCTCCTTTCATAAGAATTGCATCAATCCTTTAAGGTATGGACTATGACAGTCAATGGATATAGTTTACATCAATTCTAGTCCACTTCTCCAACAATAGCATTCCTAGTTCATCTAGATTATGTGGATCCTATTTCGATGTTCCTCCCTCTATTCCAGATTGTCCCAAAGCTTTTCAATGGGATTTACATCCAGTAACTTTATAGGCCAGTTGAGGTGTCCCAAAGTTACCTCATGCTTCTCGTGCCAATCACAAACAGTTTTGGCCCTCTGCACCCTAAAGTCGCCATCCTGGAACACCAGAGTGTTTTCATTGTATTCATCCTTCACACAAAGTACACTTGGTCATCCAGAATCTGTATATAGCCTTCCTGATTTTAACAGACTAATACCTCAACTAAAGGGCCTAAATCATGGTAGGTAAAGCATCCCCAGAATGTCACAGAACAACCTCCAGGTAGAAAAACATCTTAAAAAGAGTCTGGATGGAAAGATTCATTACTCTTAAGGTATGCACTCTCTGCCCTGCATCATTGGAATCAGACAGAAACGAGACTTATCTGAACAGATAATGGTTTTCCAGCATCTGCAACCAAATGTCTATAGCACCTAGCCCATTGCAAAAGGGCTGCTTTATGAGCAGCTATTAGATGGGTCTCTTCTGAGATACTCTGCTCCAAATATCCATGGAATGTAGTTCCTTTTAAAATTTCTTTCTAAAATAGGTTGATGTGGTCTTTCATTGACTGTCTGTAGTAATTCCTGTCTAGTTTGAAATCAATTTGTAGTCTATAGTCAAGATACTTACTGGAAGTTCCTGTTTTTGAGTGCTGACTTGTGACTGCAGTAATATCTACGATTAGCAGTCAAATTGGATGTACACCACTGTTTATATACTCACTGGACTGTTTGTTTTGAAAACCCAGCAAATTCGACTATTTCCTTCACAGCATATCTTTTAGATCTACCAAATGCAATAACACCCTTTTGTCACTTACATCTTTCCTCTTACATGATTCATTGCAGGAACAACATGTAACCGACACTCAACTGGGACTGATGACACTACAGAGCACATGGAAGGCCACACATTTCTATACAGTACTACCATCTATGGTGGGGGTTTAGTATATATGTATGTGAAGTACTATATCGATAGGAATTTATCAATATTAATCATGACAATTATATTATGGTGGTCAGCTGATGGATCTCAAATCCCAAACTAATTTTGACTTAAAGTAAAATAAATATGTGGGTTCTTAGGAATTACACTGAGAAAAAAAAAAATACTAAACCTACATATGTGCAATTTTCTTCTGCTATATCATTTGGTCAAAAACGCTAGACATAATATTTCATAAATATGTACTTGGCAATTTAGAAATCAGGGAATAGTTAATTTGTGACTATACAAAATGCTTCAAAATCTGGTACTTAACATATCAGAATTATTTAAAATCTGGAACATTTAAAAAAAAAAATAATTTCACAATCCAAAAATAGTAATAAAGCAATCCAGCACTTGCATCTATGATTGCATTTGTCTTTAAGAATTTTGTTTCACCACTACCAAACATTGGCACTCTTGGATGCAAACAATTATTGTCACCCATTATATTGTGAATATGGTCATTTTTACTGAAGTATTCATTTTACTTTTCCCATTTTATAGCAAAATTTCTACCCTATCCTGCCTATACGATAATACCCTACCTATACTATAATACTGCAGGTAAGAATCAAGAGAGAAAGAGAAAGCATATTACACTTAATGTTTCTGAAAAATCAAAAATTATAAAAAGGCTAGACAGCTGGTTACATATAATATTAAAAATAATATCAAATGAAAATCAAAGCTTAGTTTACTTACCAATTCTGCTGCTAATTCTCTTCTAATGAGTTGTTTATCTCTAGGAGACAGAACAGGATGTGAGAGAGCAAGTGTAGTTTGTGAAAGCAAGATGGTTAAGCTGGTCTCCAGAACATACAGGAGCAAGTGCCTAATACAGCAATTATGAATTACTTTAAACAAGAAAAGTACTCATTTGAAAACAGGATACATATATTAAATTTTTGTAACAATGGTAGACAAATACAGTTGACTAAATTTCTCCTTCAAAGTTTGTGGTAATAAATAATGGGAAGAAAATTGTACAATTAAACACATAAATGGGGGGGGGGGGGGGGGGGGGGGGGGGGGGCACAGAAAATTACAAAGGATTAATTCTGATTGTTTTATTTGTTTGTACAAGAAATAAATGAATAAAAATTAAAAAATGCAATAAAACAGTCTAGGAGTTATCATCTACCCCTGTAAATCAATGTGGAAAAAAAAAGTCAGCATTTCATGATATAAGTATATAAAAGGGACGAAAAGCACAAAAAATTGCAACTGATTAAAAACTAAAAATGAAAGTAGGACAGTCCAATAGTTATCAACTACTCTTATACACTGAGAGGCCAAAAGTCATGGGATATGTGCCTAATAACTGGTTGGTCCTCCTCGAGCCCTCAGCAGTGCAGCCACACGTCGAGGCATGGAGTTAACGAGTTGCCAGTACCGTTCTGCAGAGATGGCAGCCCACACATCCTGCAGTGTAGACCATAATTGTGTTGACCTCTCAATGTATAAGAGTAGTTGATAACTATTGGTGGTGCTGGATTCATAGATTGTAAGCTTGTTTCTATTATGTCCCACAGATAAGGACCAAACCGTTATTAGGCACGTATCCCATGACTTTTGGCCTCTCAGTGTATAAGAGTAGTTGATAACTAGGGTGGTGCTGGATTCATGGATTGTAAGCTTGTTTCTATTATGTCCCACAGATGCTCCAAGGGGTTCATATTGGGGGACTGTGAGGGAGAATTCATAGATCCACCTCCTAGCAACCAAAGACTGGTTACACATTGCATTATCTTACCCTTCACCATCAGGAATGGAATATTTTGAAATACCCCTTCATTGGAATACCCCTTCACCATCAGGGTGCTCAAGAGTCATGAAGGGGTGCAGGTGATCTACAAGAATGTCCACGTATCTCATACCTGTCAGCAATTGCTCCAAACGGATGAGAGAGTCCAATGTAGACCATGTGAACATGCCCCATACCATCACAGAGCTGCCTCCAGCCTGAACAGTACCTTGCAGACAGGAAGGGTCCAAGGCTTCACAGGGCCTATGCCACACTCTAATGCACCCATCAGCACAAAACAACTAGAACTCTGATTCATTGGACCATGCTACCTGACATCACTGTTCTACTGTCCAATTTCGATGTCTTTGGGCCCATTCTAGACATTGAGCTCTGTGACGATGTGTAGCAATGGGACACAAGTGGGTCTTCGGCTACCAAATCCGATGGAGTGCAGGTGGCGATGGACAGTCTTTTCAGGTGCAGGTGATCTACAAGAATGTCCACGTATCTCATACCTGTCAGCAATTGCTCCAAACGGATGAGAGAGTCCAATGTAGACCATGTGAACATGCCCCATACCATCACAGAGCTGCCTCCAGCCTGAACAGTACCTTGCAGACAGGAAGGGTCCAAGGCTTCACAGGGCCTATGCCACACTCTAATGCACCCATCAGCACAAAACAACTAGAACTCTGATTCATTGGACCATGCTACCTGACATCACTGTTCTACTGTCCAATTTCGATGTCTTTGGGCCCATTCTAGACATTGAGCTCTGTGACGATGTGTAGCAATGGGACACAAGTGGGTCTTCGGCTACCAAATCCGATGGAGTGCAGGTGGCGATGGACAGTCTTTTCAGAAACGTTTTGTGTTTGGCCTGCATTCAAATTGGCAGTGATTTCATGCACTGTAGCTCATCTGTTGGTTGTTACCATTCATGACAGCCGACGCGAGTTCTGTTTGTTAATTGCATGTGGCCGTACCGTTCGCTGGTTTACATGCATGGAAATGCCATCAATAGATTACTGATGATAAACTCTTGACACCTGGAAAAACCGAATTCCCTGCACGATCCATCTTTCTGGCATTATCAAAGCAATTTTCTTGATGTTCAAGCCATGTTCAAAGTCAGACAACTCATGATGTGCAACCATGCTGAATTAACAATTACTCTGAAATGAATGTTGGGTTTGTAGGGTACTGCAGCGCCATTCTGCAGTTGATGTCCAATGCATCGGTTACGAATACAGCGTGCTAGTTCTACTTTAACTGCCATTCCCATGACTTTTGGCCTCTCAGTGTATATAATGTGAAAAAAAAAAATCTTGTCAATGTTTCATGATTCTTAGATTTACTTATTCTATTATTATTTTTTAAAAAATCCTATCAATGTTTTATTATTCTTAGATTATGAAATGTTTTGTGCTACAAAAACATAATAAGCCCACCAGACAAAAAATTAGTCACCGCTGACTGAATGTCACCTAATAGTGCATAATGGCTCCATGCGACCTAAGAACAGCCGAAATCCTGTCTGGCATGGATGCCACAAGTGTACGGATGTAGTGCACATCAATATTCATCCACTCTTCCAGCAGCAAATGCCACAATTCGGCCAGATTGGCTGGATGGCTGGGACGGTGCTTCACTCATTACCCCAAATAGTCCCACAAGTTTTCTATGGGATTCAAATCTGGGGATTTGGCAGGCCAGTCGAGATGTTCAAAGGCTTCAGAATGCTTGTTGTGACAAACTGACACACTTCGAGCCCTGTGAATGCGACAATTGTCATCTTGGAAGACTGGGGTATCCTTCTGGTGTTCACTGTGGAGATGCTGCACAAAAGGCAACATGTGGTCATCCAGTAGCTCCATATAGCCCTTCTGGTTCAAGTGTGACGTCACTGCAAAGGACCCATTTCCTCATATATGAAACACCCCCAGAACATCACAGAGCCTCCTCTACTTTGAACAGAATCCTGCCCACAGTCCACATGGAAGGCTTCATGCAGCTTATGATGTACCTGTTACCTTGCATCATTCGAGTACAAGCAAAAACGTGAATCATCCGACCAGATCACTCCGTGGTACTCTGCTCCAGATATCTATGGCATGCAGTTCCCTTTGGAATGTTCATTCGGAAACAGCTTGTTGTAGGCCTGCATTGACTGAGCAATTCCTGTCTTGTTGCAAAGCGGTTTGCCCTAACAGTGTGTGACAGTCCCTATTGATGAGCACAGTGTTTCTCCCGCAATTCTGGCGATGATTAGCAGTGGAATGCGATGTACGCCATTGCTGGAAGACCCTTTGGACAATACGTTTTGACACACCTAAAAATGCAGCAACTTCTTGTATACTGTGCCCTTTGGCTCAACCAAATGCAATAACACCTTTTTGCCACTCATTCACATCTTTGGTGCGATTCATGTTTCATGAAGCGACTAACACACGTGACACACAACCACTTCTTATCACTGTATGAATCAGTAGCGCATGGTACAGCTATTTGTAGGATGTGTTTATTACTGGTATGCCCTCTGTTGCTGTCGAACACACTTAATTCTCTTATGGTGGAGATGACTAATTTTTTGTCCAGTGAGCTTATATATATATAAGGGGGATGGAAGCACAGAAAATTGCAACTTATTTACTATTATATGATTTCAACGTGCAAGTATGATTTCATCAGGCTGAGAAAATGCAAAGATTTTGAGAGTCCACCCAGCTGATGTCACACAAATGGTGGAATACCAGTTGGTTGGACAGAACTATTGTCATTTCAAGGTTCTTCTATCATATTTCTAGCTGATTAGTTCAAAATGCCTTTCTAAAATCTTATGTCAGAACAATTAATTTTGTCAATATATTTACTTTTTCCCACTTTGAATATTAAAAAAAAAAACACAACATATGCAATTAATCATGCATATAAATTACCTTTCCACAGGAAGTGGACCTTCTGGCTGGGAAATTCTTCCAGGTGATGGAGTCCTTTCATTCTACAAATGCAAATATTCTTATATAATATAGAGTAATTTTTATATGTAAGGCAACTATATGAACATTTTCTTAAGGCAATGGAAAGCTTTAATGCATATCATATTGTTACAGACCTTTTTGTTTTAGAAGTAGCAAATCAGTTATATAAATTTCTTTATTGGAAATTAAAAAGCTTTAACCAATACATATTATTGATATAAAATGAAATAATAAATTATACAAGTTCAGTTTTAAACTTTTTTTACACCTAATAGTCTAAATAAGTGCAAATTAACATAGATATTTAAATTGATGCTAACAAATAGCTTCTACTAAAATTTTTGCTAACAAGCAATATGTTTCACAGCAACACTAATTTGATATTCTTCAGTCAAGATACTGTGATTTTAAATCAACATTCCCCCTCCCCCCCAAAAAACTTTAATAATGGCAAGGCATAAATAGCATTTCATACATCCAAGTTTAAGTCTGAAAATAAAGCAATGTTTAAATTTATAGTTTCAAAGTTTTTGATATTATCGTGCCTCAAAATGCATGCTGAAATACAATAGCAAACTGTTTATCTGAATGTATAAAAGTATTGGTCAATTATGATATAATGAAAGTAAGTGAAATCAAGGTCACAGTGTTACAACTGCTGAGATACATAGCACATCTCTTTGCCCCACCCCTCTCCAAATTCTAGCAGAATAAAAAAAAGGAAATAATTAAATTTAAAAAAAATAAATTTCTATATGTAATCTCTTTATTAATCTACACTGGTTTCCATAAATTAAATAACTAGATAAAAAAATGTGATATCATAAAACTCTGATATAAAATTGTATGAAAGTCATGTATAGTATGTAAAATATGACACAGGATTGAGGTATGGTATGCAAATGAATCAATAGTGTGCATTTCAAAATTCTCCAATGAAATACCAGTTGGAGTTTTTAGCAGATTTATTGGGTATGTCTACCAAATATTACTTATCTGAAGAAGTGCAGTGGTGAGTATAGGTCGAGGCAGGCCAAAATCAAGCAGATATTGTCAGATGGCTTAATGTTAATCATTCAGTGGTGCATAGGTTTTGGCAGAGATTCCAATAAGGACAGAGTGCATACAAACAATTCAGTAGTGGATGACAATGGGCAACAAACCCAAACTATCTTATGTTATGCACTCAGAGGAGCAGAACGCCAACACCACACCAACTGTGATTAGATCTCGCAGCACCGAGTGAAATGGTGATATACACTACCACTGTAAGCTGAAGACTTCATGAGGAATGCTTATATGCTAAGTGGCCAGTGGTGTGTGTGCCCCTGACCCAAAACCACAGGAGGGACTATCTACTAAACTGGCGTAAATATCATGCCAACTAGACCCAGCAGCAATGGCAATCTGTGATCTTCATGGATGATCATTAATGTATGTCTTCTAGTAGACTATTAATTGCAGCAGAAAAACTCATAGGTCTAATGTTATCCAAAAAAGGAATATACAAATGCCAAATTTGCAACTGGTTCAATTACATCTGCAACATTTTTCCTTTTAAATTTATACGCAATCTTGTGTCAAACATGAACTTTCATGCTAATTCAAGAGAGAGACAGAGATATTTTCATCCTCTTTTAAGAGCTTGTGTGTTTTAGTACAATTTGTGAATAAATAACTATTACAATTGGAATTGCCTTCTGTCAGGATTAACTCTGGAAAATGCTCTGGCCCATAGAACCACTGCACTAAGTTAAAGGCTGTTACTAAGAGGTTAATAAAGTCTGAAGAAAAAGGGAAAACAAGTCCATTTCACGACTTTCATGATGTCTCTTTCAGAAAACTATTGTCTTACAAATGTCACTATTTGGGTAGTGGAAGATGTGCTGATTTTTATGACATAAATTTTGGTAATAAATTGAACTTATCATGCAAATATAAACAATAGGTGAAACACAATAATGCACTGCAAAAATGTTAATATTAATTGGCAAAACTGTCAGTGGTATAGTCTTTTCACCTTTAAAATTTAAAGGAAACTAATTTCAAACATAAGAAAAAAACCCTCGACATTTCATTTTTGTCAAATTATGAAAATGTTCCATATAAAAAGTAAAGGAGAAACTTAATACTTCCTAACATTTATAAAATGAAAATTTTTTATATATTAAATAATCTTTTTATTCTACATTTTCTAGAAGAACCTTTGCTGTATTCCTTTTGCTCATCCTATGATAATTTTTTTTTTGAAAAATGCAGTCTACACATTTTCTTATATTACAATAAAAAATATTTTAAAAAGTTTAATTATACGTTTTTTAATACACTCTCAAATTGCTGAAATACAAATGTTAATTCTAATAGTATAATTTCAGTTTAAAGATATCCTTAGAAACTTTAAACCTCAAATCATACAAAGAAGTATTGGTTATAGTTTAGTATTTAAAAAAGTTACCAGAGGAACTAAATTCTTAATTAATGTAAAAATTTAATTTTTAAACATTGTTAGCATTTGTACATCACCAGTATCTGTAACATAGTTCCCAAGATAAGAAACAGATACTGGTGATCTGCAGTATGAGATTAACAGAAAAATAGGGATTGCTGCTGGGACTTTTAAGAATCTATGGAGGGTGTGGAGAAATAGGCGTATACACCTAAAGACTAAAATTAGACTGTATAATAGTTTGGTTCTTTCTAAGGTTAGTTATGGTAGTGAAATTTGGACACTTTGTAAACAAGATAACAGGAAACTAGATGCTTATGCAGTATCTTAGGCATTAGGTGGTTCAGCTTTGTAACTAATGATGGAGTCTGCAACCTCCTTTAAGCAGCATATTGTGCAGAGAGAGACTCCGTTGGTTTGACCATGTTGCACGTATGGATAATTATAGATTGGTGAATAGGGTTATGAACAGTGTGCCTAAAGGCGTTAGAAAGAGGATGAGACCTAGGATGCGGTGGTAGACAATGTCAAACAAGACCTTGTTAGAATTGGAGTGCAGTGGCCAGATGCAGATGTAGGTCAGGACAGATATGTTTGGAGAACTAAATTGCACGGTCTGGTTGGACCTCCGTAGCCCATGGCTGCTTGAGGATGAAGATGTTAGCATTTTCAACACCATTGTTTGTACTCATATCAGTTATTTAAAATAACTATCATTTCTAGGATACGTGATAAAAGATGTAATATGAAATATAAATCTAATGATACAATGAACTATCAAAGTTAATATATTTTCTTTTTAAATGGCCTTACATAGAGTTATCATACATACATACCTTTGTAAGAGAACGTAGACACATATTAACACAAGACAAGATAGTTCCAAAACTGAGAGGTCCTTCTTGGTCTATGGCTGGGGTGCTGAAATTCATGTGAAGCAATGGCTGCCATTGACCAACATCTGTGCCCTAAATAAAAAAAGTAGATGAAATATTTACATAGGTACCTTAAACAATAACTAATCAATTTATAAACAGTTGATTTTCAGAATACATTAAAAATTTTTTATATGTACTCTTAAAAAAAATTGTCAGTGATTAAATCATTTAATAAAATTCTATTAATTTCACAAAAACATAGATCACCAGTGATATTTTATGAATAAAAGCAAATTGTTTAAGCTTCTTTTGAAATGAATAACCTGCTGAAAATATTGAAACTTTGGCAGTACTGACAGGCTACAGCTTCTTAAACAACTTGATTTTTCACCTAACTCTTTACTTATTGCATGGTCTACAAAACATTTGTTTGTGAGTGACTATTACTGAACAATAAATGATAAATATATATATATATACAGGGTGATTCAAAACTTATCGTTCAAATTTCGTGGGGAGGTAGGGAATACGTCAGGAAACCGATTTCACATAGGAAAGAATGTCCGCAAATGTACGCATGCGTATGTAGAGGGCGCTGTGTGTACCCAACCAGTGTACAGCTCGCCTGACCACTCCCGCTGTCATCAGTGTACGAGCTGACTTACTAGTGATAAGATGAATCGTTTTACGCATCAAGAGCTAGCGGATATGCATCTCGCATATGGGGCAGCTGGCGAAAGTGGCCGCCGAGCTAGGCAAGTTTACGAAGACCGATACCCCAACAGAAGAATACCGCAGCATCAAATGTTTGCACGTGCGCATCGCAATCTGCGCGAACGTGGTTCACTGTGCAGCAACATGCAGGATACGGGGAGAAGACGACTGACGCGGACTGTCAACGTCGCAGAACAAGTCCTACAGTCCATAGAAGATAATCCGAATACCAGCACACGAGCTATTGCTCAGCAGATTGGGGTCTCTCAGTCAGCAGTGTAGCGGCTATCGTAACTCGTAACGGTTTTTTTTTTATGCTTATCTGCCCCTTTTTTCCTTTTTAATTTTCATATTTTTTGCACGAGCAGATACTGCACGATTGGGGTCTCTCAATCTCTTGCATTATACTGCACGAGGAACGTGTGCATCCTTACCATCTGCAAAGGGTGCATTACTGCATCCTGACGATTATCCGAAGCGTGTGGAATTTGCACAATGGTTCATGCAGAAAGATGGCGTGGACCCCAGTTTTCCAGCTTCTGTCCTTTTTACAGATGAAGCTTCATTCACTCGTGAAGGTGTGTTCAATACACACAATTCACATGTGTGGGCTTACGACAACCCGCATGGTACGAGAAGTCACGCTACGCAGCATCGTTTTGCCGTAAATGTGTGGGCTGGAATCATTGGTGACTGTTTGTTGGGACCTTACTTGCTACCGCCCTGACTGGACGGACGGAAATACCTAATATTTCTCGAGACAGTGTTACCAACTTTTCTGGGCGCTGTTCCTGCGCATATCCGCCGAGATATGTGGTATCAACATGACGGGGCTCCAGCCCATAGCACAATTGTTGCGCGTGATTACCTGAACCGAACATTCGGAGCTCGATGGATCAGTAGAGGTGGACCGATCGCTTGGCCACCCAGGTCACCTGATTTATCGCCCATGGATTTCTTTTTGTGGGGGCCCATGAAAGACCATGTGTACGAGACCACCGTCGACAGTGAAATGGACCTTGTTGCACGAATAGTGGCCGCCGCAGGCATTGTCCGTGATATGCCAGGCGTTTTTGAAAATGTTCGGTGGTCAATGCAACGGCGCTGTGAATCCTGTGTCCGTGTAAATGGTCGCAATTTTGAGCACCTACTGTGAACCTGTACTTTACCTTGTTGGAATAAAAGTCACATTCGTTACCACTTAACTGTACTGTTTCCTTGTGTTCACTTTACTTGTCCATTTTGTTCATGTAGTGACGTTTGCGGACATACTTTCCTATGTGAAATCAGTTTCCTGACGTATTCCCTACCTCCCCACGAAATTTGAACGATAAGTTTTGAATCACCCTGTATATCTAAAACTTGATCAGTTTTTAAAAAATATCACATAAAAATATAAAAATGCAGAAACAGCAGGTCAAAAAGTGATTTTCCATTAACTTAATGCCCAAATGTTTTCTTATTAAAATTCTTTATATATTCTAGCAAATAAGTGATCATAAAGGTATTGTTCTGCATCAAATTAATAAAGTTTTTAATCTCACTTCCTCAGACTTCAATGAAATTTAGTGTACTTTTAGCACTCATAGGCAAACATAAAAGATTAATTTATTTTCCTTTTTTTTCCATGATGAAAGAGTAACTAGCTACCAAGCTGAAATTTTGGTCAGCACAGTAGACTAACAGAATCATATAACAAAATTGAAATCTTTCAGCATAATATGCAATTTATATTACAGTAGCGAAAAAAAAAATATATTTTTTTTCAAGAGTAAATGCAAAATGTTTAAAAAAATTATTTTAAAGCAGCTTAATTTTTATTCATTCTGTTTTAGCTAAGGAGGAAGAATGGGATATTACAAGTTTTTATTTAACTACAGTTTAGCCCCTTACAAGTGTCAGGTTTTTTTCTTTCTCTAAAAATGATATTCAACTTCTGAGCCTCATTACAAAACAACTAATGAATGAAACAGTTTACATTACATACTAAAAGAAATAACATTAAATTCTGAACAAAAAATATGAAAATTAAAAAGGAAAAAAGGGGCAGATAAGCATAAAAAAAACACGTTATGAGTTCATTTCTAGCGATTTTTGAAAACAGATTAATTAGTTTCCAACACTTAAATGATTAATAAACTGGTTTAAAACTAAAACTATTACATAAAAATGCTTCATATAAAAAAAGTTTACTTTGGAAAATTTGTTTCACAAACTAACAAAATGTACACAAGTTTTTCATTTTTACTTTAAGCACATCTTGTTAATGTCCATGAGCTCCATTTGGGGATTAGTTAACCCTTAGATGATTTTTAAAACTGAACTCATACTAGTGCCCCCATTAATTTCGACACCTTTTAAAAACTATAACCTTAGAACATTGTTGCGAAGTAAGTACAGAACAGAAATAGCATGTCAGATATTCTGATTGAGATTGTATCGTATTCCAAATAACTAATTAACATAATGATAGTTCTCTACAATAACACTGAGTCGTGTGAAATTTGATAAAGCTTACAGTGATTGGTTTAACATTATTACTAGAGTTAGAGAAGGCTGCATTTTGTCAGCTATTCTTTTCAATTTTATTATCGATTATGTTATGAGGAATTTATTGTAAAAGAAAGACTGGAGACTTAGCTGATCTAGAGAGATGAAAATATCAGATTTAGATGAATCTGATTATTTGTCCCTTTTGGGAAATGATGTTAATGAGATGAACTCTTTCATCAAAGCTATTTGATGAGACTGGTAAATGGATAGATTTAGTGATAGAGAGAAAACTAAAGCAATGAAAATTGGAAGGTGGAGGGTACTCCAGTTCTTTTGAATGGCTGTGCTCTTGAACAAGTTTCTCAGTTCAATTATCTGGGGAATTGTGTGACAGATACTGGTAACATGTGATATTAAATAAACAAGAGAACAGGCATTGCTGCTGGGATATTTAAGAATCTGTGGAGATTGTGGAAAAATAGTCATACCCATCTGACAACTAAATAGTGCTTTCTAAAGTTTGCTACAGTAGCAAAACTTTGATCTTCTAAGCAAGATAACAGGAATTGATTTTAGATGCTTACAAAGTATCTTGGGTATTAGGTGGCTTGACTATGCAAATAATGATGAATTAGATGAAGTAATCATCAAACACCAATGAGCAGCATCTTGTGCAGGATGAGACTAAATTGGTTTAGCTTTGTTGTATGTATGTCGCAACTACAGATTAGCAAATAGTTAAGAACAGTGTGTTTAAAGACTTGAGAAAACAAGGGAAACTTAGAATACAATGGAGAGATAATGTGAAACAGAAACTAGTTACAACTGGCCTGCAGTGGTCAAATGCAACAGTAGTAATTCAGGGAAGATTTGCATGGAGAACTAAATTGCACAGTCTGATTGGACCTCTTAGCCTATGGCTGCTTGAGGGGAGAAAACATTTTGTGCATTTTTTGATTTTAACTTGCATAATTTTTTTAAACTTTTTTTTCTAATTTATTACTCCAATATAAATATTTCATATTTTTATTATTGCTTAAATCTTTTATTATATGGCTTTTTCTTATTTTTTTTTTAAACTGTGCATCTTTTTTGTATGACCTATACATTATTCCTTTATGCAAGAGTAATATTTATTTCTTTTAGTAGTAGTAATATGATTTTTTTTGTAAGTAGCATAGTATAATAATATACATATATCTTTTATTAGGCCTAAAAACTTAACAATACAAAAAATTTACTTTGTTTTCAAAACAAGATAGTTTTTTTTTTAATTTATCTAAAATGAGCTAAAGAACTGAAAATAAATAAATAAATATAAATATTATACAGATTACAAAGTTTAATTGAAGCAATTAAAGTTGCAATCAGAATCATTTCTGGTCAAGTTTGCATTACTGCAATGGAAGTTTGACACTCAAAATTACAATTAAAATTTCATTTGAAAATCAATACATTAATAAACATTAAATTGTATTTAAAGATTAATTATTTTAAAAATTTACCAAAATCATGCATATTTTTTACATTTTTGTAGATGGTGTCTCATTTGAAAATTAAAGTTGAGACCAAAAGTAAGAGCCTATTTGTTTCTCATATTAAAATTATGACAAATCATTTCAGTTAAAAAAATCAGACAATTGCTTATAAGCATATTATGTATTAATCAAATAATTGAAAAACAATTTTAAAAACCAAAATAGAAGATGTAACCAAACTGTAAACTATGTATTATTGAAATATGAAAATTGCAGTCAATCAGAAATAACCATTTTTTTTCATTAATTTTTTTTTTAAATCTTAAAAATTATTAGAAAGGTATTAGATGGCAAAAGTATGAAAACTATTCCAAATCAATAATTCTGAGCTTAGAAGAATAAAAATAAAAAGGAAATGGCATCACACTAAATTAGGTCTCAGTAATGGTTGTGCAACAGCATGATGCATTGCAAAATTGATTTTGCGGAATTTTTCATCATTTTGAAAACACTGATCATATGGTATAGCATCTATAATCTGTAAATCTTCCAAGATTTATCTGAAAAAAAAAAAGTATTTAAACAAGCAATTTCTATCATGAAAATGTAGCATATTAGTGGTGTCTTACAGATATGACACTACATTTGACTACTGTCTTCTAGCTTGTTTATCCCTGAGGGGTACTTATTTTGTGTGCAGTGGGCCAAATAGCTAGTGTTAGAAGTCCATCAAAGACGTTTGAAGGTCAAGTGGAAATTTATTAATTTGAACACTCCTGCCTATAAGTTAATGCTCAATCTGACAGATAGTGGACTTCAAAGATCATTTGTGTTCCCCTTCTTATGAAGTTTAGGATGCAAGTAAGCTGGGAAAATCTCAACACTGACTCAGCTGAAATTCTAAGGATATTAGCCTGGTAATTACATAGAATATTGCCACCTGTTGGAAAAAAAAGAACAAAATAACTGCTTTAAAAATACAATAACCATAGAAATAGTTAAATATCAAAAACCAGATGAAATTTTTCAGAGAAGCACAATTTTCTTCCTACACTCACTTGATCTGACATGGTTTCATATAATCCTGGACTGTATTGCTTTATCGTTGATAAACCAACTGCCAAAATCTCCAGTAACCTAGCATTACAGTAGGATAAAGATTTCAAAACACGATTCAATCTTTTTCTTAACATACAGAAAATGTCGAAGTTCATACTTATAAGAAATTATTTCAAAAAGATATAATTTTTTAAGCAAATTAAATTACCTACATGAAATGAAATTTTCTAGGATCAGTTTTATTAGAAAATATATTAATTATGGTGAAAACTGAAGACTGATAGAGATCAGCCTTACTATTTACAATAAAATAACTAAAATCTCAGTAACCCTACAAAGAGCCAAACACAAAAACCTGAATAACAATTTGAACTATGTTTTATACATTTTCTTAAACATTTGAATAAATTAAACCAAATTTACATCACATATGAAATAAGCTTTGTCTGATGATATAAAAATTTTATGTAAAACTGTATCAAACAATGAAAAACAGACAATTAGAAAAAAAAGCCCATCTCGAAAATTTGATGTTCAAAGTGTCAAATCTGAGATAGCCATCATTTTGACAATGTTATGAAAACCATTTGAATGATTCTTTGAAGTGAAAAACAATAGAGAGAATGGGCAGGACAAAGTGGTCAAAGTGGCACCAATATTGATGCCTCCCCAGATCATTAAATCACCACCTTCATCATACTGGTCACTTTCCCTGATATTAGAGAGATGGCACTGTGTCCCACATTCTGTCCAGAAGAACATTGTTCAAGAATCAAATTGTAAAAAAATATCTACATTCATCTATGAAGAGAACAGTCACCCACTGCTGAACATCATGCACATGTTGCAGAGACCAATTCATATGGGCTCTTCTGTAGGAAGATGTTATGGGACATTGGTCATCTTGCCTAGAGACCCCTCTCTTGAAGCCTTCTAGAAATCATCCACCTTAAAAGTCACCTTTCCGTGGATAAAGCAAGTTGGGAAGTTGTTAGTGCTGTATGATGTCTGGCAATTAAAGCCAGATACCAGTCATCTTGGATGTTGTGACACTTGGGCAACCCTGTACTGGCATCTAGTAACATCACCTGCACCCTGAAGTTGTCTCCAGAGCTTGGAGACCACCTCCATTCTTCCAATGATACTCTGTGATGTCCCCTCATTCACTTTTACTTTATCTTAATCAGTTTTGCTTAATTTACGTTATATTTATCATTTTGGGGATTTTTATTTTCTTTTTGGCATCACAGAGCTCATTTTCAAGAGTTAGGAGTGCGCATGCGCAACCCTGAACTTTTGATTGTCACCTGCTAAAGCGCGTGCACAAGGACACGCCCCCTCTTGCGTCATAGCTTGCGTCGCTCGTCAATTTATGCAAATGTCTTTCCCGGTGTGCAACATGACACGTGCGGGCTTTGTACCTCTTGTTATAATCTGGTGACATGTTGTCACAGTAGACAGAGCACAGTAAGTGGTAGTAAGCACGGAGGAGCACAGTTAGTGCAGTGTGTATAGTCAGAGTTGAGATATGATGTATCTTCTTCATTGAAGTTTTGGTGAGTGATTTTTTGGAAATAAATTTGTTTGTTATTTAAACCTTTTGAATCTTTACTAATTTTTTCACTTGAGCAACGTTAATTGTTTTGGATTAGAAATTACCTTTACATTTTGACAATCATTTAATATTTTTTGAATTCTTACTCATTAACGCTTGCTGGTATTTTAAACCCTAAGTTAACTTTTTTTTTTTTGGCAATTTGTTAATTATTGGCTGGCGCCCGACTCAACTATCCGGAGCATAAAAATAATTGGATCAGACAAAGGGTCCAAACTTTAAAAGTAATTCACTTCTTTGGAATGTTACAGAGACATAGAAAAGAAGTGGCGCAACGAACAGGGACTTGCCAGTAGTAAAAGATAGTGGTCCAAGAATAGGGACTGTATATTTGTGTATAAATTGTGTATGTTATTTAACGTGATTGTCAAAGATAGTAATTTTTGAGCTCATTAGTTGTATGTACTATTTATAGATTTAACAGCAGCTTAAGCCAAAAATTTTTGTTGAGCAAGAAGCTTAACTTTTTTGTGTATTAGTCAAAGGTACTTAAGTTTCAGCGCAGATATTGCTGATAGTTAAGATTTTTATTGTATGTAAAGATTAGAAGTGTCCGCACAAACACGTACATAGGCACGATAGAAAAACTTTTTTGATAAGCAAATTTATATTTTTGCAAGCTTAATTGTAGCTTTAGTATTGTTGTATAGCAGTACTTTTGAGAACTGCTCAAGATTAAAAAAGGTTTCAAAATTTCCAAAATTCAAAATTTTGGCAGACCGCTAAACATGTCTGCTAGCAATATGGCCGATTCTGCCATAATGACTCCCAACTTAGAAAGAGTAAAGGGTAGGTTGCAGAATGTAATGAAGGAAGCTGAAGTGCTAATGAATCTGCTTGATGATCCTCGGGAGAAAAGGGGAACGACAACAACCCCTAAATTTGCTGACAATGCTACGTCAGTTCACCAACATAGAAACTTTGAACATAAGGTTCCATTTTGTGTTCCGTCAGAAGCAAGTGATAGAGCAGAGTATTATCAACAGCCACAACGATGATTTGCCAATCCATCTATTAACTATAGTCCTTATGTTAATTGGCCTTTACCTGAGATAAGGTTCGACGGTTTGAAACGTCCGTCATCGTGGACATTTGTCAAGTCCATGGAGGAGCACTTACGTTTACATGAACTGCCCAGCAACAAAAAGATGGTCTTAGCAGTATCTTGTCTAATTGGATGTGCTAAGCAATGGTGGAATAATGTAGGATGTCGTCATGGAATTGAATATTGGTAAGAATTTAAACATGAAATGATGGACATATATCTGGCTTATAATGATTTTACAGAACTAGTTACAGAGTTGTTTTCACGAAGACAAAGGGAAAGAGATGACATAAAAAATTTATCTGGGGTACAGTACAGTTATACCAGCTGTACGATGCTGATGCCGCTGAAATTGATATTGTAAATTGCATATTGTCTCAATTGCTTTTGCCCATTAGAGAATTCCTAGAAGTACGAAACGTGAACTCAATTTCAGATTTAGTCAAATTGGCTCGGCAATATACTGCAAGAAGAAAATCTGCAGCAACTGCATTAAACCAACAATGGATGCAATCCCCACCAAAGCAGCGCTATCAGGTTGAGTCTTGTAGAATGACTCCCGCACGACCGGATGTTACACGGTCACGACAATTTGCAGTGAACGCGCCTAGAACTATAGAGAACGAACGAAGCAGAGAATTTGTTTAACGTCAAGCTTCAAACAATGATACTAGACCTAAAACTTTTTTTTAAGAACAATAGAGAAACTTTCAGATGTAATTTTTGTGGCCGATTAGGACACACGGAGTAATATTGTTATTGAAGGAATGAAAATTCAGGAAACTTGAATTAGGATCTTTGAAACAAGAGGCCAAAGTTCCTCGTGAAAAGCCCTCTCATGAGTTATGTCTTGCCACTATGGCTTTACCCTTTGTTAAGGATTGTCACGAAGAAACTAAACTAATAGATCGTAACGATACAGAAACCGATCTTCAGTTTTCAAAGGAACAAGTTTTAGATGATAATTATGACAATTGTCAATTGACAGTGCAGCCGCGGTCCCATGGACTTTTTGAATTACCTTGTAGTCCAAAGCAGAATATTCAAGAAGCACCTACAAAATGTCCCATTAGTGCAATTAATGCAATTTTAGATAACGAAGTTTGTGAAGTAGAACAACCTTATGAGAAAGCCATTTTAGTTAATAAAAAGGACTCTGAAGTAAAAGTTTTAACGAAAATTAATATGATGAAAATATTTTTGAGTCTGATTTAAAGAAAGCTAATTTTAATGAAGAAAAAAGCAACCAAGAAATTGTGCCGACCGCAAGTATTTCTGACGAGTCTGGCAAGTTTGGAAGTCCTCAACTGTTGAAGCGTCATTTTGGGGCGGACACCAATAAGCCTAGAAAGTACAAGACCAGGTTCTTCAAAAATCCGCACGTAGCGAAGAGATACCGAAACAACAACCAGATCCTGCAGAGTGACAACTGGCAGTGAAGCAGTCAACATAGCTGAGATGACATCACGAGCGAGATTTTTAGCAACAATTTTACTTGAAGCAAGCAAACGACGATGGAAAGATGTCATCGGAACCGGACTGGATGATTTATCGCAACAGAGTGCCAACAATGAAAATTTAAGTATATTATTATTCTTCCACTTGGCACTTATTGATTTATAAATGTTCTCTTTTCTCTGGAATAGACGAAGATGAAGAAGAAGCTTTATTGTGATTTATATAGTTAGCAATGTTTAATTTCTTGTTGAAACTTTGGAGTATCGATATTTATTTTCGGAAAGTGAATTCACTGTAGTTTGAGTTTATACTATGTGAATAGAATTTTTTTTGTATTCTTGTTCATCGAAGTTCTAGTTATATTGTATAACGTGACTTATTGTATTAACGTATTTTTGTAGATTTTTTCGTTTCAGCTGACTGATAGCTGAAAATTGTAAGTCGACATTAGGAAGTTTAGAAATTGTAAAACGTTTATGGATATGAATGAGGAGAGTGAAAGAGAATTAGTGATTTAATATTTTTTCATTTTTAAGAAGAATTTTGCATTGTAAAGTAACGTGAATTCCCAAGTGAATTTATGTATGAAAAAAAATGAGATTCATGTAAAAAGTGATTGGCTGAAATGCTATCGCCATATATTATAAATTATTTACACATTTTTTTCTTTATTCTTAGATACGATGTTATGTATATGTGTTTAAATCTGTTCAGTGTCATCAGTGATATTTATGTGTCAATGATGCGTAATTTTTGGGATGACATTGGCAGCATTTATTTGAATATATATGAGCTGACCATGATGATGACTGCAGAATGTTGTTTTTTTGTGTACCTTTTTGGAGCTGTCCCCAGATGGCCAAGTCTGGTGACCGAGTTGTTACCAGCATAACTCCTTTGGGAGGGGGATGTTAGCTCTGAAGGGGGAGGTAATTAATGATTTTCTATTTCAGCTAGATTGCGATTTCTGTGAATAGGAGAAGAATTAGCGGATGATTACAATCCTGCTTGTTTGTAAGATTTGAATTTTCTTAGCTTTGCGTATTTGAATGTAATTAGGAGGAGATAACGGTGTTCGAATACCCGTTTTTTTATATGATTTAGGAGAAGAATTTAGCTTTCACATATTTTTGATTGTGGTTAGGGGATAAGCGGAAGTTATCACCCCGTTAGCAATGTATGTAATCAAATTTTTTTTCTTTTCATGTCTTTAACCTTTCTAGAAGTTAAGAAAGATAGGAGTGTATTAACCTTTTTCACTGTACAGTTCAAGTTATGCCAATTTTGAGTTTGTATCAGAATGTGATACTAGGTAGGCCGATAATACTAGTATACAGTTATCTGCCACAGCCACTGGTATATAATTACACTAGGATAGCTGGAACACACTTTTGTTAGGAGAATTGGGAGGAGGTACCTTTGGTTGTGCTGGAAAATTGTGTCAAAGTGAGAATAGATCGTCTTATCAAAATTTGCATCAGCATACTTTTACCGATTTATGTTCAGCCATGTGTAAATGACGTGAGATGTGTCCTTTTATTCAAAATTTGCTTGTCAAAATCTGTTAGGTCAAATCTTTTGACTCCCTTTGGAAGGGGGAGTTGTAATGCCCCCCCTCATTCACTTTTACTTCACCTTAACCAGTTTTGATTAATTTACGTTATATTTATCATTTTGGGGATTTTTATTTCCTTTTTGGCATCACAGCGCTCGTTTCCAAGAGTTAGGAGTTGCGCATGCGCAACTCCGAACTTTCGATTGTCACCTGCTACAGCGCGTGCACAAGGACACGCCCCCTCTTGTGTCATAGCTTGCATCGCTTGTCAATTTATGCAAATGTCTTTCCCGGCATGCAACATGACATGTGCGGGCTTTGTACCTCATGTTATAATCTGGTGACATGTTGTCACAGTATACAGAGCACAGTTAGTGCAGTGTGTATAGTCAGAGTTGAGAAATGATGTATCTTCTTCATTGAAGTTTTGGTGAGTGATTTTTTGGAAATAAATTTGTTTGTTATTTAAACCTTTTGAATCTTTACTCATTTTTTCTCTTGAGCAACGTTAATTGTTTTGGATTAGAAATTACCTTTACATTTTGACAATCATTTAATATTTTTTGAATTCTTACTCATTAACGCTCGCTGGTATTTTTGAACCCTAATTTAACTTTTTTTTTTGGCAATTTGTTAATTATTGCCTAGTGCCCAACTCAACTATCCGGAGCATAAAAATAATTGGATCAGACAAAGGGTCCAAACTTTAAAAGTAATTCACTTCTTTGGAGCGTTACAATTCAATCTTGTTAAGTCTTCTAAATGACATTTTTGAAATATTTTTAATGAAATACCAATCTCCAATTTGTGGGCAAATAATGCAGAGATCTATTAAAGAGCACCTTTTACACTGACAGTTCATTTTCATGTCTGGACTCCTGAAGCAGTTTTACCATCGATTTACGTATTCATCATATATCATATAAGTAACTTGATTTTTAATTCCAGACAATTTTCAAAATATTAAGGAAAACCAATGTACCTAAAGGTGGACACCTTTTGCACCTGTGTAGCTGCAAAATGGAATAACTGGCTAATGTGGAAGGAACTAAATCATCAGCACAGAATTGCAGAAAAGAATTGGTCAGTTCTTAGATAGTGGCAGATATGAATCTACTGTCAGGCTCATAAAATATTTATACTGTGCAAAGAGAATAGTTTTCTTTCATATGTGTTCAGAAGTTTAAAACTCCATACAACAGACAATGGGTTTTGTCAAATCCAAGAGTGTCTTCTTTCTTACTCAGAAGAGTGAAGGTAAGCTCAAAAATTGCAACAATTGCAAACTCAACACACAAGTATGGAACCTAAGATTTTGATCCTTATATCTACCAGCTGCACTCCCATACTTTTTGTACACAATTTAAGATTAAGAGAAGTAATGAAAATAAAGTATGCAAAAAAAAAAAATCAATAAGTTCAGTTTAACATATTTTATATTATCATCACACTCTAAGAAACATGCATAAAATTAATATACACTTGATATTACTCACTTGTTCTGTGCCTTAACTACATGTTCTGAAGGTACATTTGCTTCTTCTGCTGATGACAGTCTTTTCAATGTCCAACTTTCTTTGTCAATATTTGACAAAGGAGGACTTTTGCCAACACCAGGAAATTTATTGTGCTAAAAAAGAAAGTTAAGTTTTTTTAGCTTTATTATTTAGTCAACCACACATGAATTTGGGTGAGAATTTTAATTTATATTGTGATGGTTCATCCATCAACTTTTGCTTTTCCAACCAGGTTTACTTTATTTACATTATAATTATCAAATTGAGGGTTTAATTTTAATCATCATTCTCTTTGCCCATTCTGTTAGGAAGAGTTGTTAGGAAAAGTAAAGTCAAGGCATAAATTTTTATGGAAACACAAGCAGACAGAAGATAAATATAAGATGCTAATTAAACACTCTGAATTTTGATTTTGAACAATATCTGTTCAGTACTTATAGAGTTATAGAAGTTTGAATATTCAATAATAAGTAATGTCAATCATAAGAATTCACTTAAGAAGTTAATTAAAAAAAAGTATTATTTCAAACCATTTAATAAGTATGTTTTAGAATTTAGTGCAGTTTTTCAATAATTGTCAGTTTTACACAAAGTATCTTAGGCCTGACTTTGTCCATACCTCTTTAAAAACCAGCAAATACTGTTGAAAATCAAGTTTTAAATAGATTTGAATGAGATTTAAATTTATCTAGTCCTATTTTCCTATAAAAAGTTTATTGTATAAATTACAGACTTTTGAATTATTTCCATTTTTCTGTGAAGTATCTGTATACATAAATGTTAGTCACTGCAGATTAAGATTCCAAATTTTCATTTTTTTGCTGATGTGTATTAAAAAATTATTATTGTTCACAATTGTATGTATTGTTGATGCAGATTGAGGGGTCACACAAATACTGAATATTCATTCAGGGTTTGAGGGAATACTAGTAAAATTAAGGAGATGTCTTACAAGTTCAAAAAGCATTGCAAGGTCTTGGCAAGTATTGACAACAGCAGTGGAGAGATGTTTAAAATGTCACAAATGGCATTTCTGTAGGTGGTGTTAATTAAAGTTGCAATGAAATTGAGATCCACTTTTGAGAAGTAACTAATTGTATGGGTGAATTTCACGAAGATGGACCAATATGTCTGGAAACCCAGGAGTCTCCAGCCAGCTATACACTGAAGAGCTAAAACATTATGACCACCTGCCTAATATGATGTTGGTCCTCCATGTGCTGCCGAAACAGCTCTTACTCAGTGAGGCAGGATACTACAAGATTTCTAAAAGAGTCTTGTGGTATCTGGTACAACAAACACATTACCAGCAGATCCTTTAACTCTTGTAAGTTACATGGTTGAGCTGCCGCAGATTGAATATGCTGTTCCAACACAAACCACAGATGCTCAATTGGATTGAAGTCTGGAGATTTTGGAGGCCAGGGCAATACCTGGAAGTCTTCCTCATGTTCCGCAAACCATTCTCAAACAATCCAGGCATGTGGCATGGTGCATTATCCTGCTGAATAAAGGTACTATTAGAGGGACATTACCATTGCCATGAAAGGATGTACCTGGTTTCATCCCATGGCGCATCCTGGTACAATTCCCCAGGTAAACAATGCACACAAACCCGGTATCCACATGGTGCAACAGGAAATGAGATTCATTAGACCAGATGACTTTCTTCCAATCATTCAAGGTTCAGTTTTGATGCTCATGTGCTCATTGTAGGCACTTTCAACAGTGAACTAGGTTAGCATGGGCACTCGGAGAGGCCTGCATCTACGCAGCCCCATTTTCAGCAGGGTTCAATGTACTGTGTGTTGTGACATATTATTGCCATCACCAGCATTCAAATTATGGACGAGTTGCATCACAGTATCCCTTCTGTTAGCTCATACCATACGGGATAGCCTTCGTTCACCTCTAGCATCGATGAACTGTAGTCGGCCACACCTTGCCTTAGGCGGTGGTTCATGTTTTTTTCCCTCTTTGGACCACTTTTTAAAGTACTAACCACGGCTGATTGTGAGCACCCCACAAGTTTTGCCGTCTCAGAACAAGAATAACACTGATTAACAGAGCTCAGTATCAGGTGTTATTTATACCATTTCATGACCTTCACATGCACCATCATTTTACCTGAAGTTGCTTCGATTTGCATAAAGACGTGCTGGTCATAATGTTTCAGCACTTCGGTGTATGCATACTATACTTATAGGTTTAAGATTGGTTGGTTAGAGTTTTATGGCATACAAGAAACTAAAGCTACAATGCATTATCAAGAAATAAATTCAAAATATGAGGTAAACCTGCAACCAAAGCTAAAAAGTGAAAACTATACATATAGTAAAAGAACAACAGTTAAAAACAAAGATACAAATAAACCAGAGGTGTAAAGACCCTGGTAAAAACAAGCCAATAAGAATCAATAATGTATGTAAAAGGTTTCTGTGCTATAAAAAACATGGGACTAAACAGGAATAATAAGCTACTGACAAAAATTTAAATACAGAAGGCTTCTGCTGATCATTGATTTGACTCTTTGTATAAAATGTTTTGATACCTCAATTTGACAATCATGGATTAGGGACATGACTACTCATGGGTTAGTCAAGACATACTGCAGGAAAGTACTCAAATAAATTTACTTTAACATTATTTTAAAATTATCGAAATCTTCAACAAATTTAACAACTGACTAAACTGTTTAATGTATAAAAAAAACTTGATTATTGCACTTATTTGTTAAAAGAGTGGTAACCAAGGTTAAATGAAATTACTGCTGAATTATTGCTTCAACCCATGTATAGGGTCTTTTAAACCATGTATAGGCCTTTTTAATCAGGTATTGGGCCAGTATCTTAAGATGATCATAAATATCATAAGAAGAGATTGAGTTAGTTTGACCATGTTGCCAGCACACAAAAACAGATCAGCAAACAGCATTGTGAACAGTGTACATAAAGGCTTCAGGAAAATGGGGCATACTTAGAATGAGGTGGATGGACAATCTTAAACAGCTCTTATTAGAATTGGTTGGCTAGAAATTATCAAAGATATCAGTGATTGCTCAGAAGAGACATAATTAGAATACTGAACCCCAATCTGGTTGGGCTCCATAGCCTCTGGCTGTCTAAGAATTATGTGCAAGCTTGTGCATACATTTAAGACCAGCCTAAAGTATTTTAGTAGCCCTTTCAGAACGTTTTTAAAAAAGAAATTTCTAACATAGTGTCATGAAAATGCCCTGGTGAATTTTATGTCCCAGAGAGCAGTCTAATTTACAGTCTCTCAGGCTACTGCTGCAAGTAAGGATGTAACTGAAAAATGTGAAAAAAGTACAAGGAAAATGCTTAAATAAGTTTTAACATCATATAATAATTACAAAGAGTATCATAATATTTGCAAAAAATGCTTACTATTTACCTCAAGTAAATGTTGTAGAAGATTTGGCCTGATGAGAAATGCAACAACAGCATGAACACAATCACATACATCATTCTGTAAAAAAATTTTCTGTTTTACTTTTCTTCCCCTTGACATGGAAATGACACAATACTTATTACAATTTTTTTTTACGTAACTACAATTTAACTAAAAATTGATTACAATATTTTTTACAAAAAATTTTGCACTATAAGTAATGCAGTATATTAAAATACACTGCTTTGCAATAAAAAGGGAATTAGTAAAAAAAGATTGTAAAACAAATATCGCTCAACAAATTTTCAAGAAAACTGCCAAAGAAGTGTCTATAGATGTGTTGAACTTACAATGAAAGTGTAACAAAAGTTCCATCACCTTATTCCTGAAAATGTCACAATGGTGTCAAAAGAGTAAAAAGTGGCATCCCAGTTTGATTGCCTCTCACAGCAATACAATCCTCACAATGGTACCTCATACTGTGCATGAGTTTATTCAAAAGTGTACCAGGATGAAGTGCCAAACATGAACAAAGGCCACTTGCAACTCATGGTGGGTAATCGGAAGGAAATCGAGAGATGTACCACGTATCCTGCAGCATCTCAAATGCTCTATGGGATTAAGAACAGAAGAAAGTGCTAGGTACTCCATGTAACTTGATGGTGTTCATATCAAGGTACTGTTCAACCAATTGAGCTCTGTAAGATCAGGCATTATCATGCTGCAAAATAAAATTGTCCCTTATTGTAACTGCATAAAGTCACACTTAATCTCCTGATTTTCTGTTCCAGTAGGCATACTTTGTGTGTTATGTTAGCTTTAATCAGGCAGTGTCAGCAATTCTGATTTTGGTCTAAGTGTGGTATACCATTGTTTGAGAAGCCCTGTATGTAATAGAAATCATTTTTAGGACCCTTCTTCATTCTATGTGTTGCAAAAAACATAAGTCTAGATTTTCAGTAATTTACTTGATTAATTTTTGTAACAGGTATATATATATATATAACATAGTATGTTACAGACTACTGAATATTTTAAAATTTATTATTAAGGAAAGGATATATAACAACTTTCAATAAATAATTTTCCAAATGATTTTCTTTTTTAAAGGTTTAAATCAAAGGATGCGATCTAAGGGACTTGGGTTTGAGACCTGGGGGGTAAGGCATGGATGTTTATGTTATTTTTTCTGTTAAGGTCCTGTCATCCTCCTGTCAGACCTCTGTGGCAAGCAGCTGCCTGAGGTTTTTTTATATAAAGTCACACATACAAGTCAAGAACCTCATCTCTCTACCTGAGAGCTGCCATTATGTTATCAGGAACCATATAGAGATCTGTGCGACCACACTTGTGCCTGTCCATATTGTGATATTGCCTCCTCCATAAGTATTTCTTGATGATGTTTAATGGATGATGGCATTCCCTTATTCACTCCAGATCAGTATCTGTTTTTAGTTGTTCTGTGAGCAATTCCGAACTCATGAAAAAAGAGCATGAATGCCATTGATCCTTGGTTAAACCATGTGAATATACTACCATTTTGAATGGTTTACAAAAAACAGTAGTTCTTGGTCAGTTTAACAGAGAAATCAGCAGTAGTGGAAAGCAGGGCTTTGAAGATGGGATTAGGAGCTTGGCTCCACACACATTTTAAAGTTTCAACTTCAACAACAAGGTTCACTATTATTTTGATAAATTTCCTATTTCTCAACAATTTTCAGTTTTATGCATAATGAAATGTTAAATGCAGTCCAAGTTTTTAAATCAAAGCTCAGCTTTATTTCTTTATTAACTTTTCCATCATTTAAAACAAAGATCAAGAGTTACCTGCAAACAAAAAGGATCAAAATATCACCAATAGCATGATGAAACAGAATTACTTTTCATAATATCAAAAAATGTTGCTATTCCATGCAATTTGTATTAAAAATAAACTCTCAAGTAGCAGTTTCCCACAGAAGTCTAACAGGAGCCTGTCAGTTTATATGCCATAGATAAGAGGTGCTCAAACCATGGCCTGCGGGCCATTTGTGTCCCGCCAGACCTTTAATTGTGGCCCAAGAATGCGACAAAGCGTCAAAAAATATTTAAAAACTAGCTATGCCGAGCTGTTTTGCCCTGTTATAACACAACACGTACCAAATTTTCAAATTGGCCTGCGACTTCCAAAAGGTTGAGCACCCCTGCCGTAGATAAAGGCTGTGACTGCGAAGAAAGTGAGAATTCAGAAGAAAGGGCGACACAAACATTCATGCCTTACTCAGGGCTCGAACCCAGGTTCCTTTGATCAGTAGCCAGACACGCTAACCACTCAGATAAGAACTGAAAAATTCAGAGCTTTTCATTCCTAACAGGAAGAGGAAATAGAAACCAGTCATTTTTCACTGAAAATCTGAGGTCATTATAAATGGACTTCAGAGCTGAAAACAATCACTCAACTGGTTGTGAAACACGCATACCTGACACAACCAATGATTGTGTTTATTTCTAAAATTCTTTGCAACATTTTAACTCTTTGAATATATGAAAAACAGAATGAGATCTGAGAATGCAATATTTGCATATTAATTAAACTCTGTTATGGTTCATGAGCGAATACACTTCTCCAAAACAACCTGTATTCCTTACTTTGTAGTAGAATTACAGAAGCACTCACTCCTCTTTAGTTAAATTAATACAAATACCACATGGAAGAATATGTGATCTTTCATGTGACATTCAGAGTTGCATAATGGAATAGAAATGATGAAATTTAAAGATTATCCTTTCAAAAGATGATAAACATCTACTACAATTAGTGAGAAACGAAACTGCAAAACACAAATTTAATGACATACAGCACTAGAACAATAACTTACCATTAATGAAGTTTTCTATTTGCCTATTATACATTTATTACATAATGAATAATTCTGTACTTCTTCATAATTTATTTTCAATATTACACAATAAAGCTAGTAAAAATTTACATATAAGAAAAAGTTTAGTAATATTTTAAAATATATAAACATAGCATAAAGCTCTGAGAGTATAACTGCTTGATATTTAGGATATCAGCCTTGAGTGTCTTGCAAATGCACCTTTCAAACTTTTTCACAAATACTTTGAACAATTGATATATATATATATTTCAATTAATTACTCTATAAATATTTTTGCATTTTGTGAGAAATATGAGTGTGACTGGTAACCTTTTTCTATTGGGGAGAAGTCTGGGGATCGCACTGGCCAAGGCAGCACCTGAACACCTTGTAGGCATTGTCTGTTGATATTGGCAGTGTGCAAGCAGGCATTATCGTATTGAAACTGGGTATCAGGGATACCATGGAGATATCACAATAAAACATGCTGCAGCACCTCATCGACATATTATTTGCTGACATTATACCCACTATGCATATGAGTGGTAAATGGTTGTTGAAACTGATAGCGCCTCAAACCATGACACCAGGCTGAGGAGCCATATGATGCTCACAGATGGCAACAAGATCAACATGGTGGCCATGTTATCTCCAGACACTTTCAATCAGCAATTGTCAGTGCTGAAACAGAAATGAAACTTGTTGCTGAATATGACATGGTTCCACTTGTCCTGCCATGCATGTCTGATATGACATTACTGCAACCTTGCATTACAATGTGCTGAGGTGAGTGGCAGTCATCACAATGGCTGGCGAGAGTGCAAACCTGCCTCAGCCAATCTGCAATTCACAGTCCATGTCACCATGGGGATGTCTGTAGCTGCCTGTACACCATTGTCCAATGTCATTCGCTGTGGACTGTGCAACCTCTCAGTGAGTACGGCTTGCCATCGAATGCAGCAATCGAGGCATTTGCAAGTTCACCTACATGCACCAGTCCCACTATGGCAGCACATGTTACCTTCCTCCAACCACTGTTGCCAAATTCAGTCAACAGTTGTTGCATTCTGATGCGTTTCCATGATGCGACGCAGGGATCAACCAGCCGTACATAGCCCTATGATGAAACCTCTGGTAAAGGTTCTGTGTGATGGTAGGATTCCCTATGACATTGCCAGGCATTCTCACTCCTTACATGTGCTTTCACCACCGAGATCACTCTGATGCAATGGTCCACACACCAGGTGAGGATGATCAAACTTAGCTATGCTGAGCTGTTTTGCCCTGTTATCTCTCTTACCTATTGCATGATTGGTTTACAACTGCACTTATTTACATAACCCAATTGTCAAAACATACCCACCTATTTGCATGACGCTTTGACAAATACTTCCTGGTGTGGCATTTTCTATGTCGAGTAGTGTACTGTCGCTCAAAAAAGTATCCGAACACTAAGGTTGATCACAAAAAAATCAGAAAAAATATCTGGCAACGATTTTTTAGAAATTAGTGATCTGGCAACCTTCGTGTCACGTGACACGAAGGCCAGATCACTAATTTCTAAAAGTGCCAGATATTTTTTCACTGCCAGATCACTAATTTCTAAAAAATCGTTGCCAGATATTTTTTCTGATTTTTTGTAATCAACCGTAGTGTTCGATACTTTTTTGAGCGACAGTACATGTTACCTGTGTTTTCATTTCAAATACATATAAAAATTAAAAAATACATTATCTACAGTGATACCGATCAATGATAAGATAGAAAACTATTAATATATATATATATTTACTCCATGATATAGAACTTTTCATAAAAAAAGAATCTGGTAGCCAAAAGAAGTAAATGGAACCACAAGCAATAATCATCTCATACACATTGCTGGGATAAATGAAAGTAAATATAACTGAAAGGCTACTTTGTAGATGAGCAATAAATGAATAAAAACTCAATAAAAGCTTTTATTACCTATTACAGAATTGTTTGCATTTTTGCTCTTCATATCTACTTGTAATTTATTAAATTTTTCATTTTATAAATGAAATATTTTATATAATTATATTTTAATATAACTTAAATACACATACACAGAGAGAGATGTATCATGCATTATCCCTAAAAACTGTAAGATAAAACTTATTTCAAATTTAATGCTACATCATTCTATTTTAACATTAAGAAATATATGCAAAAAAAAGTTCTTACAAGAAACACATTAAGGGATAAAGGATGTTCTAGCCTCCACATATGTTGATGAAAAGAGAGTTGGTAAACCAAGATGGATGTTCCCAAAGCATCTTGAAGTTCTGCACTTGTTGGAGTAATTCTTACTTGTTTTAGACTCTTAAGAAAAAAGTAAATCATTATATAATGACACTGAACAATAATTACTTTACAGAAATTTTAAATACATTAAATATTTACATAGGATTTAGCAGTTTATGTCCTATAAGTTACAAATATGGCTTAAATGATGTAAGAAAATAAGTAGAGGAACATCTCATTTGTCACTTTGAAGTTATATAAATGAAGCAAAAACTTTAAAACTGATTAACATAAGACCAGGGCAGGAGGATAGGAGGTAAGGTCATTACAGCAATGAAGTCTAGGCCAGGTTTAAAGATATACACCGAAGAGCCAAAACATTATGACCAGTGTGTCTTTTATGCTAATCGATGCAACTTCAGGTAAACGACAGCACGTGTGAAGGTCGTGAAACAGTATAACATCTGATACTGAGCTCTGTTAATCAGTGTTATTCTTGTTTTTCCGATTGGAAAGGCAGCAGACTTAAGTGAGTTTTACAAAGGCAAAATTGTAACAGCCAGACTACTGAGTCAGAGCATTTCCGAGATAGCAAAACTTGTGGGGTGTTCATGGTCAGCTGTGGTTAACACCTTCAAAAAGTGGTCTGAGGAGGGAAAAACTATGAACTGCTGGCAAGGTGCAGGCTGACCACGGCTCATCGTTGCTAGAGGTGAGTAAAGGCTATCCCATATGGTAGGAGCCAACAGAAAGGATATTGTGGTGCAATCTGCCAGTAATTTGAATGCTGGTAACAAGAGTAATGTGCAAGAACACACAGTACATCGAACCCTGCTGAAAATGGGACTGCAAAGATACAGGCCACTCCGAGTGCCATCCTAATCTCGGTTCACTGTTAGAAGTGCCTACAACAGGCATGCGAGCATCAAAACTAGACCTTGAATGATTGGAAGAAGGTCATCTGGTACAATGAATCTTGATTCCTGTTGCACCATGTGGACGGCCGGGTACGTGCACATCATTTACCTGGGGAAGTGTTGACACTAGGATGCATCGTGGGTGACAAAAACAAGCTGATGGAAAACCAAAGGTCCAGTCATTCATCTGCAGGAAACTATGACATCTACCACCTACCTAAACATCATTGCAGACCAGGTATATCCTTTCATGGCAATGGTATTTCCCTCTAGTAGTGCCTTTTTTCAGCAGGATAATGCACCATGCCACACTGCCCAGGTTGTTCGAGAATGATTTGCAGAACACGAGGAAGACTTCCAGGTATTGCCCTGGCCTACAAATTCCCCCAGACATCAATCCAATCGAGCATCTGTGGTTTGTGTTGAAACAGCATATTCGATTTGTGGCAGCTCAACCACGTAACTTACAAGAGTTAAAGGATCTGCCGGTAATGTGTAGATAATGTGTAACCAGATACCACAAAACACCTTTAGAAATCTTGTAGTGTCCATGCCTCACCAGGTAAGAACTGTTTTGGTGGCATGTGGAGGACCAACATATTAGACAGGTGGTCATAATGTTTTGGCTCTTCAATGTATATACACTGCTCGACACTGAAAGGGGTGAGGGGATAGGGGTGAAATGTACCATACACATAGCAATGCATATTGGCATACCGTGATTTAATTTGCAGCCACTTACAGCAGTTAGATGATGAGATAATGCAGCACAATGCGACTGCCTCAGTAGGTGGTTGCACTGCCGTGAACAGCAATACGGATAGCAATACAGCATGGTATGGCATGGAGTCATACAAATCGATGGATAAGGTCCTGAGGAATCGCACATCAAGCAGCGTTGACTTGCTATATGGTATGGTTGACTTGCTCCCATAATTCATTGAGATTCTGTGCCACTGGTGAGAGGATTGTACACGTTGTCCAATGTGGTTCCACAGATTTTCTATTGGGAATTATTATTAATCTGGAGATCATGCTGGCCATGGTAATTCTTGAACATGTTACATTGTCTGGAGACACTAACAGTGTGTACACAGGCATTGTCATGCTGGAAAATGGGATGCTGCATATCTCCCAGGAACGGTAACAAAACAGGCTGCAGAACTGCGCTAACGTATTGTGCAGCTGTCAATGTTCCTGTGATGCGGACAAAGTGATCTGTTGTCCCCCCATACCATTATGCCAGGCTGACGGGTGGTGTGCCAGTCGCGAACAAAAGCTAGAGCTGTCCTCTCGCCAGGTTGTCACCATACATGGACCCATCAATCGTCAGCACCCAGACAAAAACGGGATTCATCACTAAACACAATAGTGTTCCATTCGTGATCCCAGTTTGCATGACTTCGGCATCAAGCCAGACGAGTGCTGCGACGGTTTGCAGTCAATGGCGGTCGATGTAACAGTTGCATAAGAGTGCAGGTGTTACTCATGCAACCTTCGGTTTCTGTTTGGGTCGTTATGGGAACATCCATAGCTGCTGACACAACCCGTTGAATATCGTCTGCAGTGTTCTGTGGTGACGAATGAGCAAATCAAACAATGCGCCTATCAAGCTTGTTGACGGTAGTTGGACTGCTTATGTCTGTTGGACAGCACCACTCCCTCTGCAATGCACGTTAGAACCTTCGTTTTACCACTATTGCCAACAGTGTCCAACAGTTCGTGCATCCCAAGGAACATGGGCAGCGACAAGATGTGTAGTCCACCCAGCATCACATAGGCCTATAATTCTTCCTCTCTCAAAGCATCCAAATGGCGATAAACCTGCCGACAGTGTGTACCAGACATTTTCGGCCTTCACTGAACAATTTCCAAGTGGAACAACCTAATCTCAACCGCTAGTAAGACTTCCATCTGCATAAACACAATACCATCTCTTTTCCTTCTTGCACCTTTTATCTCTTGAGCCACCCACGTCATTGGCTCCGGATTATCATCATTTGCGTATCTCAACTGTGCACACCCACCCTTCTACTTGCATATTTGTACAACATGTCCTTTAATGTTGAGTAGTGTATATATATATATGCATATATCACTGGACATTTATCATATGTTATACTAATATATTCACCAAGGTATATATCAATATTCTTTACTTCAAACTCTCTCTACACATTTCTTTTATGTGATCAGACAAGTTTCCATATTGTTTTTTCCAAATTTTACTATTTCCACAAGTTTTAATTGCAGATTTCTCACTCTACATAAAGAGTATAATATTATTCACACTGTTTACACATAATGTAAATTTCAAAGTCTGGTTGATAGGTAGTCACTATGCACCAATCCCCTGTGATGATGCATAGAACCGGCCAGGCCTAGCAACTAATGTCTGACTCCGCCTCCTCGTGGTGCAGACCGTTAGTACCTTTCAAAAGAAATACTCTCTTGTGGAAGTGAACGGAAGGGGAGGGCTGCTAGATTAGTGTGGCCTACTAATTTGGACAACTCTGGCTATTTTTCTTTTTTTTTTCTACCCTGCTGGATGAGAGGAGTGGTCAACCACACAGGGTCCTGGTGCTGACCATATAAACCCACTGGACTGAATTAAGGCTCTGAGCTTGATTATGGATCCAGAATTTGCTGCACTGGTGGGCTTCTGTGGAAGGAAAATCTTTTGCTGTGTTTTCTGTTTGTTTGTGGGTTGATAGCCTCAAGTGAATAGATTCACATGATATGTATATCAGCTGGTGGATAATCCTAAGCAGAGGTCATCGCAGACACTGAACTCTTTGCTTCTACTGGCATTGTCAAATTCTACATTGGAGGAAGTCTTCCAGTGTAGATGGCTTCAGCCTTTAGTGGTGGGGGAATGGGTGTTTGCCCCATGTCTGTGTTTAAATAATAAAAAAAATAAATAAATACCCCCTCAAGCAGCTGCTTGCCACAGAGGTCTGACAGGAGCCTGTCAGTTTATATGCCATAGTAGAAGGATCTGAGAGGATGGCAGGGCCTCAGCAGAAAAACGACACATACATCCATGCCTTACCCGGGGCTCGAACCCAGGTCCCTTAGGTCAGTACCCAAGCGTGCTAACCACTCGACCATGGGACAGCTCTGTGTTTAGGGGGCTGTTAATATTGTCACCATTTCCTCTCTCAATAAACATAGTTTCTTTAAACATCTCACAAATCATTTTCTCTCCATGGGTAGTTGGAATGTGAGGACTCTGCACAGAGCTTTTTCTCTCGATATCCTCACACAAGAATTCCACCATTATAATTTAGATATTCTCGGCCTGCAAGAGACCAGATGGACAAATAAAGGTCATTCTTAAAAATAATCTTAAATTTCTCTTTTCGGGGAGGGAAGACAATAAGCATCACCAAGGCGTGGGTCTGCTTCTCAGCAGACATGCTTCTAGGATATGAGTGCATTAATGAAAGATTTCTTACAGCAAAACTTCAGACAAGTGTTAAAGACTTGAATGTTATCTGCTGTTATGCCCCCATTGAGGATGCCGATGAGGATGAGAAGGATAGGTTTTATGGACAACTTCAGGATATTTTGAATTCTGTCAAGAAAGGAGATATTCCTCTTATCCTAGGTGACTTCAATGCCAAAGTTGGTACTGACTCTGACCTTTGGGGAGGGGTGATAGGTCCCTTTGGTATTGGTAACTGCAATGGGCAACGTCTCCTACAGGTACGTAACCTCAATGGTTTCAGAATAACTAACATTTATTACAACCACAGCAACATACATAAGTAGACATGGGTTTCACCAGATGGGCTGCATAAGAATATGATTGATTATATATTAATTAACAGCAAATGGGCTAGTTCTGTTAGGAACATATAGGGGAGGCATATTGGGGAGGTGAGAATGGATCTAACCATTACCTTGTTAAAAGTGTCTTGCAACTTAAACTTTAAAACTATTGTGCTAGGATTAAAAAAATTACTTTTAATACTGAAGCTCTGAAAGACCCAGTTATAGCCAAAACTTACCATGATAGGTTACTTAGTCAAGAGACAGTCATGGTTTGCTTACCACTGAAGTTGAGGAAGAATGGGACTATTTTAAACAGGTTTTTTGGAAACTAACAGTACCCTTTTAGAAAAAAAGGAGCAGAGGAAGCAGAATTATTTGAATGATAAGGCACTATTTCAGAAAGAAAAAACTGCAGAAATGTCCTTAATCAATACCCTACTAGTCCTAACAGAAAGCATTACAGAGAGCTTAATAAATGTGTAAAGGATCAGTTAGCTGCTGATAAGAATATTTGGCTTGATGGCTCGGCTGACAAAGCCATGGAAGCAGTTAGACAGCACAACAGCAGAGAGCTATACCAGATAGTTAATGTTTTGTGTGGTAGAAAACAGATGCCTGTCTGTTTTCTACCACACAAAACCACTTAAATGGACTGGATAAGCAAGGTAAGGTTATAGAAGGTGAGGATTCTGTCATGGTTAGGTGGGCTGAGCATTTCAGTGATGTTCTAAACAATGTGGTTAGTTCTACTTGCATTGTTTGTAATGATGATAAATGCATTGTTTTTGTGTTTAATGTTGGCCCTATAAACACAGTCTGAAGTTATTTTGGCTATTTCTAAACTTAAACTTCATAAATCCCCAGGCATTGATGAAATTACTACGGCAATGCTTAGAGCTGGGAATGTTTCTGTTACCACTTGGATGACTGAAATTTTGAATATCTTTTATGATAAAGGCATGGTTCCTAAGGATTTTACCAGAGCTATTATTATTCCTATTTTCAAAAAAGGTGATTGCAGTTCTTGTGATAACTATAGGGGTATCAGCCTACTCTCTGTTAAAGGGAAAGTACTTTGCATGATTGTGCTTACTAGAATTAAGAATTTGGTTGACAGTCAATTGCATGATGAGCAATGTGGATTCAGAAGTGGTAGGGGATGTGTGGATCAGATATTTTCACTTAGGCAGATTCTTGAGAAATGTTTAGAGTTTCAGAAACCTTTGGTTGCTAGCTTTGTTGATTTCAAAAAGGCTTTCAACTCTGTTGATCATCATAATTTGTGGTTGATTGTGAGATCATATGGTATACCTGACAAGTTAGTTAACATAATGAAAGCTCTCTATAATAACACTGAGTCATGTATGAGAGTTGGTAAAGGCTTGTAGCAATTGGTTTAGCATTACTTCTGGTGTTCGACAAGGGTGCATTTTGTCTCCTTTTCTCTTTAGCTCGGTTATTGATTATGTTATGCAAAATTCACTTCAAGGGAAAGATTTTGGCCTTAAATGGACTGGAGATACGAAAATTTCTGATTTAGATTATGCTGATGATTTAGCCCTTTTGGCAAATGATGTTGATGAGATGAACTCTTTCATTCGAGCTGTTGATGAAACTGATAGCAGAGTAGGTTTGGTTATAAACAGAGAAAACAAAACTGATGAAAATTGGTCAGGCAGGTTGTGATTCAGTTAATCTGAATGGTTGCAATCTTGAACAGGTGTCACAGTTTAATTATCTTGGGAGCTATGTAAGATACTGGTGATGTGCGGCATGAGATTAACAGACGAACAGGGATTGCTGCCAGGACTTTTAAGAATCTATGGAGAGTGTGGAGAACTAGGCGTATACACCTAAAGACTAAATTTAGACTGTATAATAGTTTGTTTCTTTCTAGGGTTAGTTATGGTAGTGAAACTTGGACACTTTGTAAACAAGGTAACAGGAAACTAGATGCTTTTGATTCTAGATGCTTACGCAGTATCTTGGGCATTAGGTGGTTCAACTTTGTAACTAATGATGAGGTTAGGCAAAGGAGTTTGCAACCTCCTTAAGCAGCATATTGTGCAGAGAGAGAGACTCCGTTGGTTTGGCCATGTTGCCCCTATGGATAATTATAGATGGGCAAATAGGGTTATGAACAGTGTGCCTAAAGACCTCAGAAAGAGAGGGAGACCTAGGATGCAGTGGGCAGACAATGCCAAACAGGACCTTGTTAGAATTGGTGTGCAGTGGCCGAATGCAGCAGATGTTGCTCAGAACAGACATGCTTGGAGAACTAAATTGCACGGTCTGGTTGGACCTTCATAGCCCATGGCTACTTGATGACGACGATGATGATGCAGAGTCAATGTTCAACAAAATAAATAAATAAATAAAATAAACTGCAGCTTAAAGTTCATTAAGAATACAATTCTGAGCCATCTTTAGCCAAGTTAGTTAATTAAGGTTGCTGCATTTCTAATTTAAAAACAAGCTACAGAATTTAACTGTTTGTTAAACAAAAGGGTTTTTTCTGTTCATTAGCTTGGTCAGGGGTCTAGTGCATTACCTTAATTATGACAGTCTTTGAATACGTCAGGCACTAGTTATTAATATTATTTTACTGTCTAAATATATATTATTTTAGCTGTATAGAAATAAATATTTTATGATAAAATAAAATCATAATTTAACCAATCTTACCTTATTACCAGTCTCTTACAAAACATCAATTAAAGGTTCAGCTGAAAATGAGACCTTACAGAAGTGCTGGAAGTGCCACTGACAATGATGCCATTAAAAATGGTGGATATAAAAGTAGATTCCAGGTATATTTTAAATTTTTGACACGAGCAATTAAAACTTGTTGTCCCTATTCTTATAAATTAATATGAAATCAATTTCAATCAACAATACATATTACTGCTTTAAAAGACCATTATCCTTAAGAATATTGACATTGAGTGCTTCATCAAATGAAACAGAATGAGCAAGTCACATATAGAGAGAAATCTTGCAAGAACAAAAAAAATACATATCAATCCAGATAATAAAATTTTTGCTACATACTCACATGTGAAATGCATGTATTAATTGGAATCAGTATAATATGGTGATGACCTTAACTATAATTTGTGCATTCTTTCAAAAATACGTATTATAATACTTACAGAATGCATGATTTCAAGGTTTACACCAACAAAACTGACAGCATCTTGTAAAAAGTAGTTTCCCAGTGTGTTAAGGAGAATGGATATTAATCTTAGGTAAGCATAATATACATTGGTCCAAGTTACTGGTGACTTCAAAGTTATCTGAAAAGCACAACAAAACAGCATAAATTAATATAATATACAGAGTAACAAACATTAATATAAACTAAAATTATACATTATCAAGAGTATGAATTAATACCAAATAAGAGCATCACCTAAAACTTTCAATTGACATATAAATAACAATTTTAAAAATTTTTGGCACTGATTAAGAATGCACAAGAATTTAATGAATTTTCATCACAATCAATATTTTGGAACATATCACACTAGTCAACTTCAAGTTCAAACTCAAATCTATTAAGAAATTTCATAAATTCTTTTGTCCAGAAGCAAATTAACATTTGAAACATGGTAATTCTTCAGTTTGTTTAACATAATTTACATTTATCTGTTTTAGTAATAAATAATTTTAAAGGATGAAAGGCTTCTAGCATTGAGGTTTTTTAATATCTAGACTTTATGATGCAATTCTCCTTATCATTGATGTCTTCTCCATGACATCTCTTGTATTGGTATATTTTACTGTAAAATACTTATGTGAAACATGCAAATGAAAATGTTTTAGCAATTTTTTTTGTTTATAAGCATTTTTCATTTTTACCATTACAGGGATATAATGAATTAAATTTATTATTGCAATTCTTCTAAGCTACTGGACTATGATACAACAGAATAAAATGTATTTTTAACTTCAACATAGATCTGTTTTTGCATTGCTATATTCAATTGTTAAATATCATTAAACAAACTTTATTTTCATTTTATTAACAGTGTGGAAAAAAACAATCATATATATATTTTCACTTAAGATTTATAATTTTGTATTAAATGTATTAGTTATTTTTTTATTATTAATAGAAGAGAAAAATAATACAAAACTTTTCAAAAGGCTAAATAAACTAGTGTTATAATGTTTCTATGGATAGTATTTATTTAAAAATTATGTTAAATTATTCACCATAGTTGTTTCAGAAGGTTTATTTTTACTTCTTGCATGAAGTCCAGAAAGTTTCAAAGTAATTTCTGATGTAAATCCAGTTGAACAAAGTATTTCAGCAGCCTAGAAAAAAATAAATATGAAATTGAACTAAGCCAATAAAGTGGTGACTCATTAAGAATGAAATTGAAAAAGACTTTCAGTTACTGAAACCATATTTAGCCAAACTGAACATTTGTAAAAGTTTTTTTTTTTTGTTTTACTATAGTAGGCTAATAAGATTTCTATTAAATATCCAATACTACAAAAAGTCTTTAGAAAATTATGTACATTACTAACTAATTCTGCTGAGAAGTAAACCTATACCATGCATATGTTTGCAATCCTCTCATCCTGAAAAGATAAATTTAAGATTACTTTTTAAGTATATAAGTAGCTAGGTAGTCATTGGAAGAAGAGAAATGCACCAATCACCTATAATGATGCACTGAACCGGCCAGGCCTAGCACCTAAAGTCAGACCCTGCCTTCTCGTGGTGCACACTGTTAATATCTTTTAAAAGAGATACTCTGTTGTGAAAGAGAATGGAAGGGGAGGGCTGCCAGATCAGTACAGCCTACTGATCTCTACCAATATCACTACTTTTCTTCTTTTATCTACTCTGCTGAGGAGTGGTCAAACACACAGAACTCTGCTGCTGACCATATATAACCTGAATGGAATAATAGCTCTAAGCTTGATTATGGATCTTAAACTTGTTGCACTGGTGGGCTTCTGTTGACGGATAATTTTCTGCTGTGTTTTCTGTTTGTGGGTTGACAGTCCTAAGTAAATAGATTCAGAGAATATGTTTTATCAACTGGTGGATAATCCTGATCTAAGGTCATCACAGATACCTGAAGTCTTGCTTATACAGGCATCGTCAAACCTACATTGGAGGAACTCTTCCAGTGCAGATGGATTCAGCCTTTAGTATTGGGGAAACAGATCTTTGCCTCATGCCTGCGATTAGGGGGGTGTTTGATATTGTCGACATTCCCTCTCTCAATAAACATAGTTTCTTTAAACATCCCACTAACCATTTTCTCTCTTTAAATAGTTAGAATGCGAGGACTCTGCACGAAGATTATTCTTTTGATGCCCTCACACAAGAATTCCACCGTTACAACTTAGATATTCTCAGCTTGCAAGAGACCAGATGGATAAAGGTCAAATATTTAAAAATAATCTTCAATTTTTTTTAGGGAGGGAAGATAAAAGGCATCTCCAAGGCACAGGTTTGCTTCTCAGCACACATGCTAGTGATGCTCTTCCAGGATGAGTTCATTAATGGAAAGTTTCTTACAGCTAATAAACAATGAAATAAGCTCGACGTATTACAAATCAACTACTAAATCAGCACTCTAGAGTCGATTTAAATATTAGAAGAAAAATTGTTTTGAGCTGGGTGGGATATGAACCCATGACCTCCTGATAACATATCAGGTGCTCTAAACCACTGAGCTACTGGCCGCCGATCAAGATCTCCTCTAATTAGCGCTATGAACATTCCTTTCATGTTATAAAAAATAATAATGCCGTTATGGCTAAAATGGCAAATATAAATGCTGTTTGTGGCTAAAAATTGCCTGAATAGCGCCAATATGAAACATGAAAGGAATGTTCATAGCGCTAATTAGAGGAGATCTTGATCGGCGGCCGGTAGCTCAGTGGTTTAGAGCACCCGACATGTTATCAGGAGGTCGTGGGTTCATATCCCACCCGGCTCAAGACAATTTTTCCTCTAATATTTAAATCAATGCTAGAGTGCTGATTTAATAGTTGGTTTGGAATACGTCGAGCTTATTTCATTGTTTATTATCTGCATACTCGTTGTATATGCTTCCATCTATTGGCAAATATAAATGCCACTTGTGGCTAAAAATTGCCTGAATAGCGCCAATATGAAACATGAAAGGAATGTTCATAGCGCTAATTAGAGGAGATCTTGATCGGCGGCCGGTAGCTCAGTGGTTTAGAGCACCTGACATGTTATCAGGAGGTTGTGGGTTCATATCCCACCCGGCTCAAGATAATTTTTCCTCTAATATTTAAATCGACACTAGAGTGCTGATTTAATAGTTGATTCTTATAGCTAAATTTTAGACAAGCATTAAAGATGTGAACCTCATCTGTTGTTATGCCCCCACTGATGATGTTGATGAGGATGAGAAAGATAAATTTTACAGACAACTTCAGGATATTTTGAATTCATTCAAGAAAGGAGATATTACGCAGATTCTAGGTGACTTCAGTGTCAAAGTCAGTACTGACTCTGACCTTCGGGGAGGGTGATAGGTCCTTTTGGCATTGGTAGCTGCAACGGACATCTCCTACAGGTAAGTAAACTTAATGGTTTGAGAATAACTAACACATATTACAAACACTGCAACATACATAGTACACATGGGTTTCACCAGATGGGCTGCGTAAGAATGATTGATTATACATTAATTACAGCAAATGGACTAGTTCTTTTAGGAATACCAGGTCATACAGGGGAGCTGATATTAGATCTGCCCATTACCTTGTTAAAACTATCATGCAACTTAAACTAAAGAAGTGTTGTGCTAAGGTTAAAAAAATTGCCTATAATTATGAAGCTCTGAAAGACCCAGTTATAGCTAAAGTTTACCATGATAGATTACTAAGTCATTATGACAGTCTTGGTTTGCTTACTACTGAAGTTGAGGAAGAATGGAACCATTTTAAACATGCTTTTTTGGAAACTAAAGTACCCTTTTAGGAAAAAAGGAGCAGAGGAAGCAGAATTATTTGAATGATAAGACACTATTTCAGAAAGAAAGAACTGCAGAAATATCCTTAATCAATACCCTACTAGTCCTAATAGAAAGCATTACAGAGAGCTTAATAACGTGTAACGGATCAGTTAGCTGCTGATAAGAACCTTTGGCTTGATGGATTGGCTGACAAAGTCGAGGAAGCATTTAGACAGCACAACAGCAGAGAGCTGTACCAGATAGTGAATGCTTTGTATGGTAAAAAACAGACAGATATACAAGGATTGAAGGATAAACAAGGTAAGGTTATAGAAGGTGAGGATTCTGTCATAACTAGGTGGGCTGAGCATTTCAGTAATGTTCTAAACAATGTGATTAGTTCTACTCCCATTGTTTTTAATGATAACAGATACATTACTGGCTTTAATCTTGGCCCTATAACACAGTCTGGTTATTTTGGCTATTTCCAAACTTAAAGTACATCAATCCCCAGAGGTACATAAAATTACTACAGAAATGCTTAGAGCTGGGAATGTTTCAGTTACCTCATGGATGATTGAAATTTTGAATATCTTTTATGATAAAGGCATTTTTCCAAAGGATTTTACTAGATAGATAGATGATTTTTCTTGCTGATAATGTTTAGCAGTATAAAAAACACTTTTGAGGTCTCACAAGAGTTTGCTCATTCATGAGATCTCCATACAGAAACAATTTAAATTGAAAACATCATTTGTCACACTGAATAAAATACACAAAAAACGAAAACAAATAAAAACAAACAAATTCTAGTAATTCAGAAAGTGTGAAAGTCAGAAAGGAATTATTTTATTATAATATATAATATTTTATTATCCCCTATTTTTAAAAAATGTGATCGCAGGTCTTGTGGGTAACTATAGGGGGTATCAGCCTACCTTCTGTTCCAGGTAAAGTTCTTTGCATGATTGTGCTTAAGAGTATTAAGAACCTGGTTGACAGACATTTGAAGGATGAGCAATATAGATTTAGAAGAGGCAGGGGATGTGTAGATCAGATTTTTTCACTTACGCAGATTCTTGAGAAATGTTTAGAGTTCCAAAAAACCTTTGGTTACAAGCTTTCTTGATTTCAAAAAGGCTTACGACTCTGTTGACCATTATAATTTGTGGTTGATCGTGAGATCTTATAGTATACTAGATAAGTTAGTTAACATAATGAAAGCTCTCTGTAATAACACTGAATTGTGTGTAAGAGTTAGTAAGGCTTATAGCAATTGGTTTGGCATTGCTTCGGGTGTTCAACCAGGGTGCAATTAAGGTGCAACAAGGGTGTATGTTGATTATGCTATGTGAAATTCACTGCAAGGGAAAGATTTTGGGCTTAAATGGTAAAAATAATCTATAGATCTGAAAATTTCTCATTTAGATTATACTGATGATTTGGTCATTTTGGCAAATGATGTTGATGAGATGGAACTCTTTCATTAGAGCTGTTGATGAGACTGGTAGTAGAGTAGGTTTGGTGATAAACAGAGAGAAAACTAAAGTGATGATAAGTGGTCAGGAAGTCTGTGGTTCAGTTAATCTGAATAGTTCCACTCTTGAGCAGGTATCTCAGTTTAATTATCTTGGGAGCTATGTAACAGATACTGTTGATATGCGGCATGAGATTAACAGATGAATAGGGATTACTGCTGAGATGTTTAAGAATCTATGGAGAGTGTGAAAAAATAGGCGTATACATTTAAAGACTAAAATTAGGCTGTATAATAGTTTGGTTCTTTCTAGAGTTAGTTACAGTAGTGAAACTTGGACCCTTTGTGAACAAGACAACAGGCAGCTTGATGATTATATGCAGTATCTTGGGCATTAGGTGGTTAAATTTCGTAAGTAATAATGAGATTAGGCAAAGGAGTCAGCAACCTCCTGTAAGCAGCATATTGTACAGAGAGAGACTCCGTTGGTTTGGCCATGTTGCCCGCATGCATAATTATAGATTAGCGAATAGTGTTACAAACAGTGTGCCTAAAGGCCTCAGAAAGAGGGGGAGATATAGGATGTGGTGGGCATATAATGTCAAACAGAACCTTGTTAGAATGGTGTACAGTGGCCAGATGTAGCTCAGGACAGATGTGTTGGAAAATTCAACTTCACAATCTGGCTGGACCTCCATAGCCCTTGGATGCTTGAGGATAATAATAATAATTTATTTCATGTAGGGGTTACAGTAAAGCCGAGGTACAGGTAATTTTTGATATTAATTTAAACATTCAAGTGACTTGATGCCCCAGAATGATGATAAACCTCACAATCTGGTCTCTGCAAGCCTAGAATGTATGAAGTTATAGTGCTAGAATTCCTGTGAGAACATCAAATAATATTATCTATGTCAAGTCCTCACATACCAGGTACCTGTGGAAGAAAATGGTTAGTAAGATTCTTTTAGTAAAGAAACTAGGTTTATTGAGTAAAGAATTAGTAAAGAAACTAGGTTTATTGAGAGGTAGGGCCAACAATATCAAATAACTCTCTAATTAACTCCATTCCCCCCCCACATTGCAAAGTCTTAAACCACTAATGATGTTAAGTAACTTCAGACCCCGCATTTACAGGTGGACCTATAGAAGAATCAAAATCAAAAGTGAAACTGACCAACTTGAGGCACATTACACAAATTTAGGGTCAGCAATACACCTCAAAGTAAGGGTTCAGGCACCTGCAAGGCCTTTGATTAGGATTATATACCGACTGATATACGATATCCTGTACATGTATGTGTTCACTGGGGGCTGGCAACCCACAAAGAAACAAAAAAAGGCAAAGGCAGATTTTTCCCTTAACAAAAGCTCAGCAATGAATCAAGTGCAAAACCCATAATCATACTCAGACATTAGACAATCAGTGGGTTTAAAAGGTCAGCACCAAGAGCTTGTGAAGTTGACCACTCCTCAGGAGGGCAGAAAAGAAAAAAAAGTGACCATAGATGACCAGATCAATAGGCCACACTGATACAGTAGCCTTTCCTTTCTACAAAATTCTTATTTTTTTGATTATTCCATCTTTTTTTCAAAGGTACATGCTACTGCACCAAGAGAAGTCAAGGTCGTATTTTAGGTACTAGAGCTGGCTGGTTCTGTGCATCATTACAAGTGATCAGTACATAGCTCTCCTTCCAGTGTATGCCTACCTATCATTTACAGACATGTCATTAATTCATCATAAAAAATACTTAAATAAATAATTAATCACTTAATAAGTCAATCAATTGCTTACAGGAGATTCATCTAATATCAGTAATATGAACTATCTGTTACACCTATGACAGAATTTATGTATGTCATACCCATGGACAACAAATCCTATCACAATGTAGTAAAAACTAATCAGTTTATAAGAACTTTACCATCTCTTTTGATTATTATATCTTTGTTGGAGAGTCTTCTTCAATATAGGATTCATATCTCTTATTAGTTAAGAATTTATGCAACTCATAACAGTGCATCATCCTTTACAAACAACATCATCTAAAAACTATATATGTGTTTTCAAATAGGTCTTAACTCATAGTACTCAGCTAAAAGCACGTTAGCATCTATAGTTGTCACAGTGGTATGCGTGATTTTTTTCTGTTTTACACATACTACTGGAATTTAAAATTTCTGCCAAATAATTTTTAAATGTAGTTAATGAACACTTTTTAACAGTGCTTTTAGGGAATTAAATGTTCTTTACATCAGCATCCAGCACTTTAAGGGTTACGCAGATTAAGTAATAAATCAATATTATTTGCTTACCTTTTTTATTGTAGCCAGTGTCATAAATAAGGTTATTATTGTGTATGCAAGATCAATTCCAATATCTAACTGTAAGAATAAAATAAAAATCAATATATACCTTACTAGAAAATAATGGACAAGTAAAAACACATTTTTTAATTCACCACTGTGTGGCTTTGAATACTGAATGCTTCTTTGAAAGATCATTTCAATTGTTATATTTAATGTTTTTATTTTAGTTATTGTATGGACTACAGACCAAAGTACAACTACAGCAGACATTTCAAAAAATAATACAATAGCCTATATTACAATGTAAATGATTAAAGAAATTATAAAATTTATTTAAGTCACTAGCTTAAGTCGGTCTTCAAATTGTAGATTAGCTCTAATATTTATTAACTACTTAGATTTTGTTTTGGGACCACACATATTTAATTTCCAAGTGGTATAAATATGATTATTTAACAATTTGCAAAAAAAATGTTAATCATACTAAGTTTCTTTAAAAAAATTCAAAATTTTATATTGAACTAACGTTTGAAAATTGCCTATAATATTAAGATTAAACACAGCTAAAATTCTATAATAATTTAATAACATGATAATGCTGTGGTACAAAAGTTAAAAAACATTCTTAAAACGGGCAGAAACAATAATGTTAAAAAAAGTAATTAGAGAGACGCGAAAAGAAATTTGGCAGCAAGAAGAATATATATATATAAAAGCTATTTAAACTTAAAAACGAATAATTTAAACCAATTTATGGGTAGAGTGGCTTATAGAATAGAGCAGGATACTTTAAAGATTCAGAAAAAGCACGAAAAGAAAATAAATAACTTAATACAAAATCAGAAAAAACTAAAATGAATTCAACTACAATTACAGCAAAATAAGAATTATATAAATTTATCAAAACTTGAATTAAATAGGGAACAAGATAGGATCTTGCAAAAGGTAACTAAATATGCTTTTGAAAACAATACTATTAATATTGAACAGTTGGTCCCACAGATAGAACAATCGTTAAACAAAATACCATATAATTTAAAGGATAAAGAACAATATAAAATGTATAGGGCTATTCAGCAGACATGGAATATTAAAAATGAAAATAATGATATGATGCATATAGGACTTAAAACATAATAGAAAAATTAAAATTGTTCTGGCTGATAAAACAAGCCAAATAGTGATCATGGATAAAGAGGAATATGATAAAAAAAAGTATTAGAAACCATAGAGGCTTTAAAATGTCAACCTGTAGAAAACAACCTATTCCAAATATAATAACAAAAATGGGTATTGTAAAAAATGATCCATTTGTACCGGAAGAAATAGCAAAGCAATGTATAGTGCCAATGTACCCCAATATACCACAAATGTTTGCTAAAATTAAAATGCATAACATAGATAAACCATTTCGACCCTTAGTTAATAAACGAAAATCACCAACGTATAACCTAGAAACAGCTCTATTTAACTTTTTCAAAAAGTATTTTCCACCAACAAAAAGTATCATATCATGTCACGAATCTCTTTGTAGAATTCAAAACACGCCCATCACACCACAGGTAACAATGCATTCGCTAGATGTTGTATCGCTGTATCCTAATACTCCGATATTGGATGCAGCGATGCGACTAAAGGCTGAATGGCTACGAGTAGCAAAACCTTCACATGCACAATACTTTGCTATGCATGATGCCTTGGACCATGCCATAAAATCTGATTTCTTCAACATCAGTGGTCGGACCTGGCTCCAGACCGAGGGTGTCCCGATGGGTTCCCCTCTGAATGGCTACGAGTAGCAAAACCTTCACATGCACAATACTTTGCTATGCATGATGCCTTGGACCATGCCATAAAATCTGATTTCTTCAACATCAGTGGTCGGACCTGGCTCCAGACCGAGGGTGTCCCGATGGGTTCCCCTCTGTCTGGACTCATGTCTGACGTGATTATGAGGCATGTCGAAGAAACAGCCCTTTCCACATGTAAGTTAAAACCTGACCTATACATCCGGTATGTAGATGATATTTTAATTTTTTGGTCTCACCCTGTTCAAAAATTAGCTGATTTTGCTAATACATTTAATAATATAATGCCTACAATCAAGTTTACCCGGAATCCAAAAAAAAAAACTGCCAATTACCTTATTTAGACATTAAAATAACCCGCAAGTCGTACTTCTGCGAGACTACCATATACCGAAAACCAACGTATGTCCCTAATTATATCCCAATTGATTCTTCACACCCGATGAAATATAAAAAAGCAAGTATTATCCCCCATTATATTAGAGCCTATAGATATTGCTCTCAACGAATAACTCTACAAGGAGAATTACAGTACATTCGAAAAACCGCAGAAGAAGCAGGGCACCCGGGTGAATTATTGCAAAAATGGGAAAAAGCTGCGAAATATACTGTAAAAAGGGATACCCAACCAAGTCCGCAGCAAATACAAAATAAAAAGCAATATGCTATCAGTTTTCCTTATATGAAAACTATAACTAAATCACTTGAAAATTCATTAAGTAAATATTATATTACCCAGCACCATTACCCACTCTATTAAAAATTTAGTCCTAAATGACAGAGATCCGAAACTCCCCACGGGGGGAATATATGAAGTTGAAATCCCTGATCCTGATAACTTACTGGGGGGTAAAAATAAATACATAGGAAAAACATACAGACAATATGAGACACGGATGCATGAACATTTTACGGATATAAGTAAAAAGAACCTTAGAACAGCGTTATCAAAAATAATAGTAGAAAACAATATTAAAATTGACAAAATTAATTTTAAACCCGGTATAGCCCCAAAAACAAAATTTCAATTGCAATATGCTGAGACTTTACTCATTTACAAGCATCATGACGAGGCCTGCAATACCGAGATTCCATCCCTCCTGTCAGCGCGTCGTCTCCTGCTGCAGCCTTCATCATGAACTGCTTGCGCAACACTGAGCATGCATTGGGCTGGGCCAGACTGACGGTGGCTACTTAAAACACCACTTCTTACCATCTCTCTTGCCTGAGGATGCCACGTGTTATGAGTTCGTGGTGAAACGCGTAGTGTATGAACCTATGAGGTTCTTGTTTTTAGATGTTTTTAAAGTTCTTAATGTTTCGAAAGCAATGGCGTTTGACCTATGTTAAACAATGGGCCATTATGACATTAGCCAACTTCCAGTAGTTGAGTTACTAAAGACCATTTTCAAACAGGAGAAAAATTGCTCATCATGATATGTCAACTTTCATTTATTACCTTACGGATATAAAACGGAAGATACCATCTCCTTGATGTTTGCAATGTGTAAAAATTCATGCAATTACGTGGCAAAATGCTCGCAGTAAATAACATCTAGCACAAAAGATTGAACTGAAAAAACCATGAACAACTGGCATTATAATTGCATTTCAAGCATCAGTGTTGAAAGAAGTTTCTGACCTGAATGTGGAATGTAACAAAATTCTTCAGTTCATAGCATATATGCACATATTGTAAAACTACAGGAAGACCACCTTAGGACTGGTAGCATTTATATTCATCAACTGCAGCATGACATCGTCGCTGATAATGCAATTGTACCAGCAAAATCGGTAAATATGTTCATTTTATATGTAACTCTAGTTGATCTCTGATTTGAAGAGTTAACTTTGAGTATGAATGTAAAATTGGGGTAATTTTAAGGTGTTGTTTTAAGTATATTCCATAATAATTAATGGTAATGTACAGCACTTCCCTGAGCTTGAAAACTACTCCCCTGGAAGAATGTTTTTAACTTTTGTACCACAGCATTATTGCGTTATTAAATTATTATTTGAAAATTGCTATTGGGATAACACAGACATGCTTTGAAATAGAGAATAGAGATAAATGAGAAATATATTTATTAACCATTTCCCTCTAAATCAGGCGTGTCCAACCCACGGCCCATATGAGGCCCTGGACAACTAGTAATGCGGCCCACAAACTCGTGAAGTTTACATGTTTACAACATAAGCTTTCAACATGATTATGCAATTTTCAGCGAGTTTTGATATCCCACTAGTTTCATGTTGACCTTTTTTTAATTTTATAATAGAAAATACAAGAAAATAAAGGAAGTTTTATTATTCATATACATTAACTATATTATATATTTCATGTGTGGCCCAAAACAATTCATCTTCACTCAATGTGGCCCAGGGAAGTCAAAAGGTTGGACACACCTGCTCTAAATAGTTCCCAAGGGACCAAATACACTTATTACAGCACTCATACAAACTTTGGAAAGACTGAAAACTCATCTACTCTGATGGTATTCAGTTCTGCCATCACATTATTCTAAATGTCATTAATTGTATCAAATTGATGACCTTTCAATCTCAGTTTTAACTTGGGAAACAGAAAAAAATTCTGTTGGAACCAGGTCAGTGAAATAAGGGTGATGAGTGAGGGCTGCAACTTTTCTTTTAAACCAGAAATGTCTTTATGTTGAATGACTTGTGTGTGAGCAGGCACATTGTTGTGCCAACCAACATCTGTGGTAATCATGGACCTTATCAATTCCTTGCTCAAATTTAGTTCACTTGCCCTCATTCTGAGTGTGATCGATAATCCCTGTAAGTAAATTGTGCACTCTGTCCACCAATTCTGGATTGGATATCGTTTTTGGTCATCTACTGCAAGGGCCATCTTCTATATCCTCTCTGCCCTCTTGAAAACACTTTATCCATTGAAAATTTGTGCTCTGGACCCAACCTGATTTCCATAAGCTGTTTGTAACATTTCATGTGTTTCAGTGGGGCTTTACCCTAGCTTTACATGAAACTTGATGTTGTTCCATTGATATGACCAACTCCCAAGATCACACTTTGGTGCATCTACAGTAGCCTCTCAGGGAATGATACTCATATTGCATAATTTTATTTCGTTTTAGTCTCACTTGTATAACCCCACTTGTAGCCTTTCTTGCCTCACTTTGTATAGCTGAATAATTGTCAAATCCCTTTCAGAATGCTAGTCAGGGTAGTAGAGGCAAAAAAATTATTAAACTTATTTATATTTAATACATTTTTATAATATTTTTAAAATGTAAAACAGAGGAAATATTATACTGCACTGGAAATCCAGTTTTTTCCCCCTCTTTTACATTTTTCCAGCTCAATTACCTCTTCCCCTTGAGTATTTGTAGATCTGGCCTGATCAAATAACAGGGAATGCTATCAAAACTAAAGGACCTCACTCATTTGAATTTCTTATATCCAATTTTTTTCATATTATTTGACATTTTAAATCTTAACCCTTCCAGGATCAAGAATGTCTATAAACGTTTTTCACACAACACATGAAACTTTAATTTTAAAAAAAAGAAATTACTGTTTGAAAATTTTTATATATATTTATCTTTTAAAAATACATAATTCAAACTTGAAAGATAATATTTTCTTTTTTCATTTGATGCTATTTTATTAAACTACAATATAAATAATTCAATAAAGCCATCTCATTGTCATATTTTAAAAGAGCTATATGGTATTGCTGATTTGTTTGTTAACATTACTCTGTATTGAACCAATCACCTGATTTAAGTTCACAAGTTTGATTTGAACTATTATCAACATAATTTTCCTTAAATTTTCGAAAAATCTCCTAGAAATTAACAAAAAACTGCTATAATTCAGCAACTGTGCGAATCAAATAAAAAATCTGGAATGTTTATATGTTCACACAAGCTGAAAAAAATGTTAGCCGATGAGGTGTGTCCAAATCCCACTCACGGCAAAACCATTTTTTTTCCCAGCTTATTATTTCATGAAAAACTGCTTTTTTTAAAAATGTAAAATTTTGGAAGTAGTTACGAAATATGCAGTTATTTTTTCGGTATAGCATTATGAAACATCTTATTAAAATTAATGTTTCTACAATGTTCAAAATTTTTACTTCAATAAAATTCAGAATTAAATTCTCTTTCATTTGGTATAATAACATGACTTATTTCTGTTGATTAGTTATTTATTACAAATATTCTAATGTTGACTTGTTTATTGGACTCTGCAACAAGCCTGGACTTTTCTCAAAGTATGGTACAGAGAAAAAAAATTACAAAATGAGAGAAATGTTTGCTTCAAAAAAGCAAATTATTTTTCTGTTATTCAGAAATAAATATTTTCCATTCATGTGCATTATAATCATTTCTATTAGTGTTTTTTAAATAAAATTTTATTTGTGTTGCCAGATGCAGACTTTTACTACATGCCTTTATAAAAGCCCTAATAAAACTAGTCATCTTTTTTGTTAAATATTTTATTTTCAGAAAATCCAAAATTAAATGCTGATTAATTTGGCATATAACATGCCAAAAATTCTTTCATTAGTTATTTGGTAAAAAGGTTCTAAAGTAAATTTTTTTTGCCTGATCAGAGTGAAAAAATATCTGGACCTGGGAAGGGTTAATATCATCAACATTAATATCAGTTACTGTTATAGTTTCTATTGCATTATTCTCCACAGCAATCCTGTCAAAATTAGGAGCAATGTCCCTGGTATTAGTATAGGGAATGAAAAAAAAAAAAAAGAAATCAACGGAATTATTAGCAGTCTTACTAGTGTGTAATATGTCAGTATTCTATCTCTTCATAAAAGAATCCATCTTTCCCTTATCACTCTGTTTAAAAAAAAAGCTCAAATCTTTTTTATTCAAAAATGGCATGTCTTTCAACATTAGCAATATATTATTTATAAACTTACTTAATTTTAATTTTTAAACATTTCCTGTAATATTTAAAACTGTTATAATCATAGTTACAATTAGATTTTTTAAATTTACAATGATATTTAGTTATAATGTCAGATATAATTTTAACATTAAACCAACATGGTTAATTACCTTTATTATGCTTTTTTGGGGGGATATACTTATCAAATATTACATAAATTGATTTCTAAAAATATGTTATCACTTCATCAATATTGTTATTAATATTAAACTTATGCCAGTTCATTCTATATAGTTCATTAAATAACACAGTCATCCTTCCTAAAATTATAACTGACTAGAGTACCATTACTTTTAATTTTATTAATATTAGTCTCAGTGTAATATTAAGTACAGAGCAATATGCATCCTCTATAATAAGCAATGAGCATAAATGATGTACAGTAACTTTATTTTCTGCTCAATATTTGTTAACATAAGATCTAGTGTTCTACCCAAAACAATTTAATATATTGAATTGTGATAGATTATAAGTTTAAATATATCTTTTATTTATTCAAGCAGCTGCATGACAAAGAGTCCTCAAGCAGTTGCTTGACACAAAGGTGTGACAAGAGCCTATCAGTATAATATGGCACAGAGATTTGTAAGGAATGCGATATCTAAGCAGAAAGACACACATAAAAAAACACATGCCTTATCTTTTAACATGCACAGGGTATAGCTCTTCCACACACAGGGCCACAGCTTAATGGCCCATACCCGATGAATAGCAACCTTTCCAAGCCCATTAAAGTTCCCTACTGACTGAGGGCAGGGTCGGGAGTTTTGTGGAGATAAATCTCAACACTGTCCCAGCTGGGACTCGAACCTGGAAACCGAAGATTATTTATGAGCCTGGCATGCTACTGACTGAGCCACCTCTGCCCATCTTATACTGGTGCATAATATCAAATTATACGGTGATATTTTGTGCAATTAAATCTGTAGAATTATATTCTTACTGTGATTTAAATTTAAGTTGCACTGAATATTTAATTTCATCATAACAAAATCTATGACTACGTTAAAGAGTACCACAATGGACTTCAATACATTTTATTCTCTTTGCAATAAGAATCCTACCTCATCTCTCTATCTATTCACAATCTCTATCCTTTCTATAAATTATATAGCTACCATCAAACTGTTCATGATTAAGAATGCCCACATACAGCCACATTTTCATTATAAGTATATGTTAATACCCCCAAATAGAATTCGGTAGTTTTAATTCTTAATGTTGCATTTTGTTAACACATACTTAATATTTTATCTCTTTAAAATATAGCACTTAATATCTAATCTAAGTTGTTAATTATTCTTATACATAACATATTATGCATAAACTGTTGACCCATCAATTTTCTCTAAAACTAATTGCCACTTTTAAGCCATACATATTTAAAATTCTTGTTCTTACTAAATCATGAGCATTACTAAATAACTGTATTTTACATAATCATATTATACACACCATTCATATCAATTTCAGAAGTAGATTCCTTTTATGAGGGTTACTCTGGAAGTAATGCCCAATTTTTTTACAGTGCAGTATTTTTTCTAGAGCACTGTTACTTGTACACACATAGTGTCTAAACCAAGGCTGGGCAAACTACAGCCAACCACCTCTTTTTGTGCAGCCCATGAGCTACTGATAACAAATAAATTTGTAAAAGAGAAAAATAATGTACAGAGGACATACAGGTTCTAGATCTCGGGAAAAATTTAACCTCCACCATGTCCTTCAAAACCAAATGGTGGCCAAGTAGAAGTTGAACCATGATCTACAAGTGCTAGAAGCATGAAAATTGGGGTCTGGGGGTGTTTCAGTTTATAGAGGTTGAAAACGTTAAGAAATTTTGGATCTGGAGGGTTCTTCAGTGTCAAAGGTCAAATTAAGATCTGTCAGTGCTAGAGAGTTAAAAATTGTTTCCTACAAGTATTTTGAGTCATATATATTTGGAAATTTTGGAAGCGATGGGTCCTTCAAGGTCCAATTCGACATACCAGTGCTAGAGAGCTAAAAATTTAAAAAATAGGACTATTTCAGACAGAATTCAGAAATAAGAGGAATTTCAGATCTGGTGTTGCATTCAAGATCAAATAGAAGGATTAGAGTGACAGGCTAGAAATCAAGAGGTGCTGAAGGCACTGACTGATTTTTAGTTTAGCATATTTTCACAGTTATGCACACCTTCACCAAAGGCAATAGTAATTGCTCATATCATTATTTAAAATTAATATAATTAAATGTGCAATTCTTAAAGCTTTTTACTTAATTACAATCTTCTTACCTGTAGACTGAGAGTTAGAAGGCCAACAAGCATAGGAAGCACTATATGCAGCTTTAAGATAGGCAACCATTCACCATTTAGTTGAATAAGTTCTTTTAGCAAGCATATAATAGCTACTGGCAGCTAAAAAAAATGATACAACAGTTTGTAGTCTTTGCTAAAAATATCATACAAAATGTTTGTTTTCAATACCTACTGAAATATTATTTCAATATTATGAACTCATACTTCTCCCATGGAAAACAATGAGAGTTAAGTTCAGTGAAAACATAATTGTTTAAATGCTTTTAAATTGTGATTATAATTATTTACATTTAACTGCTTGCTTACTATTATCAAAAAATTATATTGTTTAAAATTGTTTAATATTTGAAAAATGAAAATTTTTTTACCATTGAAAGAAATAATATACAAATGTTAATTAAACACAAGTTTGTTACAATGAAAAATAATTACTCTGACTGACTAGAATGCAAAAGGTTAGAGCAATGTAGCATGATGAAAATGTATGGCACATCCTCATAACAATGAGCTAATGTTTTATGGAGAGGAAAATTATTAATTTCCTTCTACATAGTAACATGATACACAGTCATATCAGAATAATATGACCACCCACAGAATCATAGTATACCTGCCCAGGTGCATCACACAGTGCACATGACAAGGTTGACCACACAGAGATATAAGCAGCCAGCCAGGACAGATGAACCATAGTGAGTAATGTGAGCACAATGGGCAGAGGTATTGATTTGACAAACGTTCAAAAAGGAATGATCATCGGCTACCGCACCAAGAGTGGAAGCATCTCGGAAACTGCAGACTTTGTGGGCTGTTCACGAGGTGTTGTAGTAAGTGTATACCAAGAATGGACTGCTGGCACACCAAGTGCCTCCAGATGTCATAACTGTGGAGCCCCAAAGCCATTGACCCCAGAGGAGAATGTCACCTCCGCCAACTGATAAGGGCAATCAACGTGCAACAGTGCAGCAATTGACCACTCAAATGAATGCTGGGGCACCCAGGTACGTGTCCCTGATAACAGTAGAGCGAATCCTGTTATGCATGGGTCTCCAGAGTTGATGCTGCGTAAAGGCGCCCATGTTAACCAAGGTCCATCGGCAATGATGCCTGCAGTTTGCACGGGACTACCGTCATTGGACAGTGGAAAAAGATTGCCCTCTTCATCGATTTGAGGTTTCTACTCCACAGAAGTGACAGGAGGTGGCAGATAAGGCATCAGCTACATGAGAACCAACACCTGGACACACTTGTCGGTCAACTACAGGCTGGCGGTGGCAGTGTGCATGTCTGGGGATGTTTTCCTGGTATGACCTGGGGCTGCTGGTACCACATGATGGGTCTCTGAATGCCAATGGCTATCTGTCCATCCTTGTTGGCCACATGCATCCCTTCATGTTGGACATTTACCCTGGTGGTGATGGTGTCTACCAACAAGACAGTGTGCCCTGTGATGTCACTAAGGTGGTGTGTGACTGGTTCCAGGAACACAACAGCGATGTCTCCATTCTCCCTTGGCCGGCGAAATGCCATGGGCCATTAAGCTTTGGCCGGCGAACTTCAATCCCATAGAGCACTTGTGGGCATTTGGATCTGATGGTGTCCGAATGGGCATGTGTGCCTCTGGCAACTTTCCAGGGCCTCACTGCGTCCATGCCATGCCATCTTGCCACTGTCATCTGGGCCAAGGGTGGTTATTCCCATTATTAGGTAAGTGGTCATATTATTCTGATACGACTGTGTCATATCAGAATTTTACACGTTTTGGTAAACTTGTCTTTAAATAATGCTGTATAATTATATTGGAACTTCATCTTTTTTAATGTGGTGGCATTTGATTGCAGGTTTTTCAAATTATAATAATAACCCATTACTTACATTACAGTAGTTCTCTTATTAGGAACATCAAGATTAAACAAGTTTCAACAATACCAACAAGTTCACTATAACTCAATTTGACTGTATTTGAATGATCCTCTATTTTTAGTGTTTAATGGCCTTCCCATCATTAAGTTAATTAATGTTTTATTGTTCTGCATTTCATTTATTGACTATTTTGGTAAATACATACCACATTTAGAGTAAAACTTAAACAAAAACTTTAACTTAAAAAAAAATCATATAGGGGGCATCCCATTCTTCCATCTTAGATGTTAATTACAAATTTATTAGAATCCACATTATTTTATAACTTCATGGACTACCAAATCAAATATGTACCATTAAAGCTTTAAAATACCACAAAGGAAGATATCACTCTGAAGACGTCGATCAATTTTTAGAGGAAAAATTGTCTTAAGCCAGGTTGGATATGAATCCACAACCACCTGATAACATGTCAGGTGCTCTGAACAACCGGCTGCCAATCAAGATTTCCTCTAATTGATGCTATGAACTTTCTACCTACAATACACAATTCTTCTGTCTCCTGAAGGCATTGTTCCAGCTGCTCTGAGCTTCAAGAAATGACAAGTATGTCATGGAGATGGCAAGTATATTTTCCTCTAAAATTGATCAACATCTTCAGAGTGATATCTTCCTTCACAATCGAACAAATATGTCAGAAAATCTCTTCGATTCAATTTAAAATACCATAATTATCGCTCTAAAAACTTTCATTATTTAATTACCTCCCCTTTAACCCTTCCAGGGCCCAGGCTGAAAAACAGGTTTCTATCCAGGAGCCAAGCTATTTTCTGCCTATGCTCAGCCAAAAAAAACTTTAACTTTAGAACTTTTTTGCCAAATAACTAATGAAAGGAATTATGGCATATTGTATACCAAATTAATCAGCATTTAATTCTGGATTTTCTGAAAATAAATTATTTAGCAAAAAAGACGATATGTTTTATTTTAATAGGACTTTTTTAGAGTCATGTAGTAAAAAAATGCATCTGGCAACACAAAAAATTTATTAAAAAAAAAACTAATAGACAAAAATGATTACAATGCACATAAATAGAATGACTATGTATTTCTGAATAACAAAAAAATTATTTTTTGGTTTTAAGTAAATATTTTTCTTGTTTTGTAAATTTTTTCTCGGTACCATACTTTGAGAAAATTCCAGGTTTCGAGCCAATTGTGCTGAGTCAAATGAACAAGTCAACTTTAGAATTTTTTAAAAAAATAACCAATCAACAGAAATAGGTCATGTTATATACCAAATTAAACAGAATTTAATTACGAATTTCATGAAAATAAATAATATAAATAAATTTGCAAGCATATTGATTTTCATAAGCCTTTTTTCAATGTGATATGGTGAAAAAAAGATCACACTATACAATTAAGGCTTCATTTTGGAAAACCTGCTGAATAAAAATAGTTAAATTATATATTTTTTGAAAGGAAATTTCCTCCCGAATAATATAATATTCAACCTGAAATATGATTTTTATTTCTTTTAATGATTCTTTTCAGTATTGTATATTTTAAACACGACCAGCGTTATACAACGTGACTTGGACTTCTCACATTCACGGGATTTTCTGAACTGGTTATGAAATAGAAAAAAACTTCCTAGGCTGTTTTTTTCTTACTAAATATTATGAATTTTTTCTTTGGGTGTTGATTTTCAGTGATCTTGGCTAAGTGCAGAAAGGTTTGTTCACTAAGGACCAGTCCTTCCCGAAATTGCCCTCCCAAATGATGGACGATTTCCATAGCAAGGAAGTCTATTTGCTTCCGTATCCAAGACATTCATTTTCAGAAAACAGTACAAGTTCAAAGTTTTTTTACTAAAAAAAAAAAAGAAATAATAAAATAAAAATTACATATAACCTAATGTAATGTTAGATAAAATACCTGCAACAACTTTTAACCAGCACCGATCTAGCGTATCTCGGAAAAGTCATAAAATCAGTCGATCATAAGATAGCTAACTAACAGAAGTAAATTTGCTTTCGTATCCAAAAACTTATTTATTTTCAGAAAATGATACTAGAGCAAAGTTTTACTGGAAAAGTAATAAATAATAAAATAAAAATTAACATATAGCCTAACACGACGTTAAAATATCCACAGCAACAAGTTGTAGGCTGGCCATACGGTATAACTATGAAAAAAAATCAATACTTATCGATCGGCCAAATGATCACTAATTTCCAAAAATAAATCTACTGAAATGGAAACTAACTAAGGTTTAAATATAAAAAAAAAATACTAACTTGACAAAGAGTATCCAATATGCTGAACCAAAACTGTAAACAACACATGTGATGCCCCATCATTCACTTTTACTTAATTTACGTTATATTTATCATTTTGGGGATTTTCATTTCCTTTTTGGCATCACAGTGCTCGTTTCCAAGAGTTAGGAGTCGCGCATGCGCAACTCCTAACTTCCGACTGTCATCCACTAAAGCGCGTGCACAAGGACACGCCGCCTCTTGCGCAGCTCGTCAATTTATGCAAATGTCTTTCCCGGCGTGCAACATGACACGTGCGGGCACTGTAAGCCCCTTGTTCTAACCGGTGACATGTTGTCACAGTAGACAGACAGTAGTTAGACAGACAGAAGAGAGTGTGGTAGTAAGCACGGAGGAGCACAGTTAGTGCAGTGTGTATAGTCAGAGTTGAGAAATGATGTATCTTCTTCATTGAAGTTTTGGTGAGTGATTTTTGGAAATAAATTTGTTTGTTATTTAAACCTTTTGAATCTTTACTAATTTTTTCTCTTGAGCAACGTTAATTGTTTTGGATTGGAAATTATCTTTACATTTTGACAATCATTTAATATTTTTTGAATTCTTACTCATTAACGCTCGCTGGTATTTTTGAACCCCAATTTAACTTATTTTTTGGCAATTTGTTAATTATTGCCTGGCACCCAACTCAACTATCCAGAGCATAAAAATAATTGGATCAAAGGGTCCAAACTTTAAAAGTAATTCATTTCTTAGGAGCATTACAACATAGCACAAACAATGGAGATTGCATCAGCCATCTGTGTCTTGTTTGCCTCAGTGAAGTCTAACTAATTAAATGCAGGTGCAACCAGAATTTCTAAGAAGCACGTGTTTACTTTTAGTTTTGATTTAAAGGTGGGAAAGATGCATAGAATGCTGGGGAAAATGATAAAAATAACTTGGGAATACTGACTAGGTTTTTGACAGTAAAGAGTGTCAAACGGAAAAAAAATATGGTGGTACGTATTTTGTAATTACTTCCAAAATCTGTTTTTAAAAATAGCAGTTTTTTTTTTGTCAATTTTAGATTTTCGAAAATTTAGGGAAAAATTTGTTGATAATAGCTCAAATCAAACTTGGAGCTTAAATCAGAAGGTTGCTTTAACAAATAGGAACATTAACAATCAAATCGGCAATACCATTTAGTGCTTCTAAAAAATGGCAATCAGATGGCTTCATAAAATTATTTATATTGTAGTTTAGTAAAATATGCAAATTAAAAAACAAAATATTATTTTTGAAGCCTGAATTATATATTTTTATAAGATATACACATAAAAAAACTACAACAGCAATTTTTATTTTAAAAAAATCGATATATTTTTGTTGTACTAAGACTGTATGCATACGTCATTGACACTCGCACTTCAGATTCTCCGTACGTGTACATACGGGTTAGGCCCTGGAAGGGTTAAAAGAACAATTCCGATTTTTTCATAATCATACTATAATTATCCTAGTTACATTTGCTATTCTTACTAGTCACCCCTTAATTAAAAATATTCTTCTCCACCTTTCTTCAATCTTTTTGAAGATCAAGAACTAGAAAGATTCTGAACTTTAATTATCCCACACTAATATTTATTCTGAAATTAATCTGTTAAATAAAATTAACTTACTTACTTTTAAAACACCATGGTAGTATTTGCATTGTATTGCTTTGTCAGCAATTACAGAAGCTTTTTTCAAAAGCACGCACACTGGAGGTATCCAATCTGTAAGGCTTATTTCTAAAATAAATAAATTTTTATATTTAACCAAAAATATATTATATATATTTAACATATATATAATTTTATAAAATTTTATAATTTATATATATATATAATTTTATATATTATATATAAATAAATAAATATTTTATATTTAACCAAAAAGAAGCTAATACTTCTTAAAATACACACAAAATTACCTATACACTACATTTACAAAAAATAAATTCACTTCTTAATTATAATATCATTTATTATCCTACTGCAATTTAATTACCTTTCAATAAGGCATGTATGCTACCTTTTACCCTAGTAAGGCTTTTGTCTCTGTTGATCAATATAATTTGTCATTGATTATTAGAACATGTGGAATACCTGACAAGTTAGATATTCTCGATGCTTATGCAGTATCTTGGGCATTAGGTGGTTTTGCTTTTTAAGTAATGATGAGATTAGGCAAAGGAATAGACAACCTCCTTTGAGCTTTCTTTTTTTATATGCAGATGCTATATGTAGATATCACTACCTACATATAGTATCTGCATACTCATACTAGAGTGTCCGATTATCAGTACCATCTGGTAAGTATATCCAAATTGCATAAAAAATTGCCAAGTTCCCTGTCTGTTTAAATAGTGCTACATGTGCTCTGACCACATGAACTACATGGAAGAACGGAAGACAGCCTACCACACTTCCTTCAAAACCTTACTTAAGCAAGAATGAAATCATCACCACCTTAGCTTAACTAGTACAACAACTAGCGTGCAACCAGGAGGTCCTGAGTTCAAGCGTGGGAGGTGGCTGGTGTGGTGTTTTAATGGCCAGAACATTAAACAGAACAGTAAACAGATCAGTAAACAGATCATCAATCAGCCATTCCATAAGAACTATCATTCAGAATTATAATTACCACAGCTTCTTATCCAATTAATGCACTTATAGAGTAAGGATTAATAAATGAATCCAGGTTCTGCTTAGGCCATCATAATAATTGATACTGAGCCACCATCTGAGAGAACAGACTGTTATGCAATGTCTATGCTCATCAACACACTGGTCCCATCCTAGGATTGGAGTACCATTAACTGCAAGTTACAACCATTTCTGTTTGTAAAAGAGTCAGTTACTGTGAGAAGAGTCATTGTTAAATGTTTCAGCTTCCATAATTCCTTAAAAACCTAATGAATATAAAAGGCAGGGGTTGGCTCATTTGGTAGTGCATCAGGCTCAAAATCTGATGTTCTCAGGTTTAAGTCCCAAATGTGACTGCATTGAAATTAATCTCTGCTAACTCCAGCTCTGCCTTCAGTGAAAAAAAAGTGACACTGTTGGGGCTTGGAAAGGCCTCTGTCTGTCAGATGGACATTAAACCATGTCCCTGTGAGCAAAAGAGTCATACCCTTTTCATGTTAAAGAAAAGGTTGAATGGCCTTGATGGGATCATTTGTATCAGCAATATCTGTAATCAATCAGGAATCAATTGTATGAGGAAGACTTATGTTTATCAAAACACAATTGATACCAAGTTCAGAGAATCTGTGCAATTAGTCTTGATTCCACATCAATCCACCCCAACTGTCAATTTATATGTCTGGAAGCAGGCCTGGATCTAGAAAAAAAATGCAATTCACATACACATATTATATCTACTGTATTTCGTTTTTTTGGTGGTGTAGGGCTACAGCTCCAATTTATACAAAATCTGACTCCACAATGGTCACCAAACTTAAAAAACTATTCATTATTTATCATTAAGGATAACTTTATTACTGATTATAATTTAACAGTTTCCTATATGCAAAAAAAATAATTAAAAATGTATTTACCCAATGATTCTTTGGACGTTTTGATCATCTTTATAGCATATATTGCTATGGATACAACAGAAAGTTGAATTCGTGGGTGAATAATATCAGAATTATTTGCTATATTATCAAGAAGGGAACACAACGTTTTGGTGAACTCTTCCCAGTCCATGATAAATTCACTGCAAAATGTCAACAAATATAAACTTACTAAATAACACAAACCATACTACATAAGGAATGACAAAAATTTAACATTTAAAAAGAAAAAAATGTCCCTATATCAATATAAAAATGTTATAATATCTAAGGTAGATGAAAAGGCATACTATTAACTAAAAAACTTTCAGAGCTAATTAATTTTTTAATCAATTTAATCACATAATTTTTATGATGTAATATTAATACCTTTTACTTTAGGTAACTGACAATTTGTGATTAAAATATTCATAAAGCTGGATCAAAAGTCAAAAGCTCCCTTAATAAACATTTGTTTACAACCAATTCTAATGTTTTTTTAGAATGTCCAACTATGCAGAACCCACTTATTACAACGGTCATTGTCGACAAACTCTGGAATCTGGTGTGATTACTGCCAGTTTCAGGTTGAAGTTCGAACATGGAATCCTTAAAATGCAGAAAGGAAAAGCCATTTTTGATAGGGGAATGCTTTTTATTGGAAAGTTTATCAGTGATCAGTTGTAACATAATTAAAAAGAAATATAACTAACAGCAGTATAAATTCTTGCAAAGTTTGCTACTGGCTTATTAAGAAATTGCTCTCTCCTTTTATATCTGAATATTGACTTTTAACCCTTCCAGTGCACAGCCTGAAAATCTGGTTTCTATCCAGAGGACAAGCTATTTTTGCCCTATGCTCAGACAAAAAAAAAATTTCAATTTAGAGCTTTTTTGCCAAGTAACTAATGAAAGGAATTATGGCATGTTATATACCAAATTAATCAGTGTTTAATTCTCGATTTTTTGAAAATAAAATATTTGACAAAAAAGATGGCTAGTTTTATTTTAATAGGACTTTTTTTAGAGTCATGTAGTAAAAAATATGCATCTGGCAATACAAATGAAAATTTATTTTAAAAATATAATAGACAGAAATGATTATAATGCACATGAATAGAAAGGCTATTAATTTCTGAATAACAGAAAAATAATTTTCTTGTTTGAAGTACACATTTCTCCCATTTTGTAATTTTTTCCTCTGTACCATAGTTTGCGAAAAGCAGGCTTGTTGCAGAGTCCAATAAACAAGTCAACTTTAGAATATTTGTAACAAACAACTAATTAACAGAAATAGGTCATGTTATTATACCAAATTAAAGAGAATTTAATTCTGAATTTTACTGAAGTAAAAAATTTGAACATTGTAGAAACATATTAATTTCAATAAAATGTTTCATAGTGCTATACCAAAAAAAAACCCCTACATATTTCATAATTACTTCCAAAATCTTCCATTTTTAAAAATAGTAGCTTCTTTTTTTGTTAATTATCAAAAGATTTTAGAAACTTTAAGGAAAAGTTTGTTGATAATAAGTTCAAATAAACTTCTGAACTTAAATTAGGGGATTGCTTCAGCATAGAGTAATGTTAACAAACAAATTGGAAATACCTTATATCACTTCTAAGAAATGGCAATCAGATGGCTTTAACAAATTATTTATGTAATAGTTTAAACCATGAATCAAACGAAAAAACTAAATATTATTTATCAAGGCTGAATTATATATTTTTATATATGCATAAAAAGTTTTAAAATGACAATTTTTATTTTTTTAAAATCAATTTTTTTTTGTTGTACTAAAAACAGATACATATGTCCTTGACCTCTCATTTCGAATTCTGTGAATGTATACAAATGTCCTGGACACTGGAAAGGTTAATTAATAATGGCTGAACCACAACTAAAAGTATATCTACTTTTTTTTGCCACAAAACCATGAATAGAACTTAAAAAATAAAGTGAAATTCACTTTTGTTATTAATTGAAAAATGTGTTATTTTTTTTTTTTGCTATTTCAAACAAAATCTTTTATTATTATTATTTTGGTCTTTCAAAATATTATCCAAAAACTATTTTCTTAAATGGTTAATTTTTATAGCATGGCAAAAATGCTCTAATATTTGAACATATATTCATGGCAAATGGCCTAAATGAAATTAGTACTATTGGGACAAATGATGAAAAATTTCCATCTTACACTAGCACTTACCATAGACATCTGAAAGTAGCTGGTTACAGATCAACACATACAGAATTATTAAAAGGTTAATATTAATGCAATGTAAACTACACCTCTTTACTTGGTTCTGTTCATCAGAGGGGCAGGAGTTGGCTCATTTGGTAGGGCTCCAGGCTTATAATCTGCAGCTCATAGGTTTGAGTCCCACCTGTGAGAGTGTTTAGATTTATTTCTGTTAAACCTCCACCCTACCCTTGGTCAGAAGGGAGATGTGGATGGGCTTGGAAGCCACTGTCCATCAAATGGGATGTAAAGCCAGGCCCTGTGTGCTAGAAAGCCATACCCTGTGCACATTAAAGAACACAATGGATAGCCCTAATGGGGGCTTTCAGATGTCTCCTAAACAGCTCCCCAGTGAATCCCCCTCCTTTTCTGAGCTTTTGGGGTCCTTGTGACCTGGCCATTTAATCCATTGTACACAAAAAAGTTCTACTCAGAGGCAAAACAGCCTAACATTGGTTTGCGTTGTTTTACCTCTGAATGGCACTTTTTTGCACACAATGGGTTAAATGAAAAGGTCCAAGGATCATGAGGACTCAGAGAAATTTGGGGGGAGAGGACCAACTGGATAGCTGTTAAGAGACAGACAGTAGCCTCCTATCAAGGCCATCCAGCATGTTCTTCAACATTCACAGGGTATGGGCTCTCCTGTATATGGAGTCAAGGCTTAACTTAACGTCTCCCATCCAATGGACAGTGGCCTTCACCAAGCCCATCAGTGTCCCCTACTGACCAAGGGCAGGGAGTTTTATGTAGATAAATCTTAATGCTGCCCCAGATGGGACTCAAACCTGGGAATTGCAGGTTACGAGCCTGGTGCTACCAACTGAACCACCCTGCCCCAAGAACTCATTAATATATAAAACTACTAGTGTTAATAGTAATAAAAAATCATGTTTAAATTCATTAGCATAAATATTTTATAGTAGCTCCTCACAAGTGCAGAAATTTTTTTGACACTAAACTACTTAAAACATCAAATTATAGCAGAAGAAATCCTCATCAGAATGATTCTCAGATAGTGGTAGGTGAGGATCACCATGAGAGTGTTCCTTTTTGCAACATACATCACATTTAGCAACAATATATATATGTATACTTATAACCTACAATTTATTACAGCATATGACTTTTCTGTATCTTACCTTTTCCAATGCCGAAATAGCATTAAATACAGCTCAGAAAGTAAAACAAGCACTTTTGAGTTATTTTCTGTTATCTAAAAAAAAAAAAGTTAAAAACATTTTAAATTTAATTGTAGAATTACCACTTTCTGATATACTCAAAATCAATTTTTCAAGAAGTTCCTATAAATACTTTAAAGTTTTAGGATAAAAGTAAAATCAATCATGGCAGCTCTATTGTAATAGTTAAATCACCACTTGTCACCTGACAAATTTTTAATGCCATACTAAAATTTTAACCCCAAAAAATTAATTTTGCTTTTAAGACAATATATTCTAAACAAAAACTGAAAATATATATATATAAAAACTGGTAAGGAACTTAAAAATTTTTAAGAAAAAATATTTCAAAGCATGCAACATTTTAACTGAAGCACTGAAATTGAGATCAAACCATTTCAGTCAAGCTGCATAACTGCTATGGAAGTTTCATTTTAAAACAGCAGCAAAAATTCTAGTTAAAAATCACAATTTTTTTAATATTAATTACTGTATTTAATTAAAATTTTACTTAAAATACCACTAAGTTTGACCATTTAAAAATCAAGTTTTCCAACGCAATTCCATAATCTGATATTACTTGAGATAGCAGCCATTTGAGGCCAACAAAATCTGACATATTCCTTAGTATAGTTTCATTCAAGTTTCAAAATAATTATCATTATTTTTAATTGTGATGTATAATTAAGGAACAATAAAAATAATCCTAAAAGCAAAGTAAAAAAAAAACCAAAATTTTGCTAAATATTGACCAAATGCAATTTCCATGTAATAAAAATTTATGTCTTCCATTGAAAGTTTTGAAAGTAATGAAGTTTACTTGGAAGGAGAGTACACGCTATTCCAAAACCAATCAATAACCTACTTATGAAACACCTGTGCTGAGGAGCAAACAACTTTGACGCTATATCTTCCCTACTTTGAACACTAATAATTTATGTAATTTCACATACCTGAGATACCATATTCTTCAGAATTTGTGCCATAATAGCCTTTTTTGTGTTATCTGATATGCTCAAAGGTTTATACTGGAAAGTAGAGAAAAACATAAAAATAAAATTAAATCACACTACTGCATTTTACTGAATGTATCAGAAATTAGCTTATTAAAAAACACACACACACACACACAGCCATCAAGAGGTCATGGGTTCAGAGCCCATCCAGCTCAAGATAATTTTTCCTCTACACCTATCTTTATCCTATTACTTAAATAACTTAATAATGATTCAATACTTAATAAAACAACACAGTATTATTACTATTCCTAGAGCTTTGCCATCTTGCAGTCACAGTTGGATCTGTGAAGAAGGGAGGAGGGTGTGCAGCGAAAGGAATCTGCCCTTTTTCTGAAGAGAAAAAATGTTACCAGAACTGAGGAATTAAATTCTTCTGGAGGAACCTACAGTGTTGCACATGATCAGGAATGAGAAGTTTGAAGGACTTTGTGAATTGTGGATTTTTTGAAGCTCTGCTATATTTTTCTTCCATCATTGCAAACAGCTTATTTTTAAAAAAGGAAATTTTCTACACTTATCATTATTGGCATAAGAATGCTTTATATTCAATGTTACAATAAATTTTAATAACTAAGAAAACTTTTTAAAAATTTAAGGCTCAATCAGTTTTAAACAAAAAGTGTAGCAATAAAAGGAGAGAGCTCATATACATATATTAAATATATATTAGATTCTGATATGATGGAATCCATACTGCTATACCTGTTAAGTTCTATCTTTAAGAATGCTTTATACATGGTAGAATGCATGAAGGCAAAGAATGCTTTATACATTGAATATAAGAATGCTTTATATTCAATGTTACAATAAATTTTAATAACTAAGAAAACTTTTTAAAAATTTAAGGCTCAATCAGTTTTAAACAAAAAGTGAACTTTAAGAATGCTCATGACATGGTAGAATGCATGAAGGCAAGTGCAGTAGAAATAGTCACTCAGGACATTACAGGTGAGTAATCTTGATGAAAATTAGTAACTGATGGGAAAGGCCAATATGTTAAATCAAGATTCTACAGGTTCCAGCAAAAAAGCATATTATACAGTAAGGGATTCACCAGGATGCAGAACAGCCTGTTCCTTGGAATGTCACTGTTGTTTCTGATGTCTTTAACAGGTTTTATCAGTAGCATCAATGCACAAATTAAACTGGCCATCAGGTATGCTGACAAAGTGCTTGGTGGAAAGCATGAAATGTGGGACTTAGTAACTAATGGCTGTCTATCAATAGCTCCAAATTTCAATCTTAAATTTTAATACTTTTTCAGTAACACGTTTGTTGCAATAATTAGTCAGTTTATTTTCTGCATTGATAAATACTGTTAAGGGCCTTAGGAATAATAGTAACATGCCAGCGAATATGCTATTCTACAGGTACTGGACAGAAAAATGGAAACAGTTCCATGTTATCTCAATAGAAAATTATAATCAGAGCTCAATAACTTCTTCAATATGATTTTTAATGAAAAATATGCCTAAAGATAAATTAAATATCTCAAACAAAACTATCTAAATCTCAATTTTTAAACATTATTTGTTCAGTATCCAAAGAGTTATGAATGCTGGAATATTTAACAAGCTAAAAAATGACCCCAAAATTTAATTAGAGTGTTAACCATGTAAGAGATCATAGTTAATTCTAGTAGAGTATAGTGTGCATTGTATCTGCATTGCATATAAAGCATTCTTATGAAAATCATTATGCCAACATCTCAACCTGTTTTAATGTTTTAATTTTGGTTTAAATTTTTTATAGCCTGCTAAATATTCCAGCATTCATAACTCTTTGAATATATAAAAAATAAATACCCCCTCAAGTAGCTGCCTGAGTGGGTATATTATAGCCTGTTTGAGGGGATTATATCCTATCAGTTTATATGGCATAGTTGGTCTGTGAGGAAGGCGGGACATAAGCAGAAAAACAACACAGATATCCATGCCTTACCCAGGGCTCAAACCCAGGTCCCTTTGATCAGTAACCAAGCATGCTAACCACATAGATTACATAGATTTGATTGAAATCTTTAACCCTTCCAGAATCCCTGTCATATATACGAAGGGCATTCAAAAAGTTCTTGACCTGTCTGCAGATTTGCATTTGTTCTTCCGAAGTTAACGAGCTACGACTTGTTTTAAAGCTTGTCTAAACTTGTCATTACATGTTAAAAACAAAGGCTACATCATCATTTCTCTCTTCACCAGCAGCGAAAAAGTTCGGTCTGTGAAATCTGTGCATTATTGCTATGAAGCCTACTAAAGATGGAAAATATTTTACATTTTCATAACCTGTTAAGTAGGGATGTAAAAGGCCCTTAAATACAGGTGGACCTTGTATTACTAGTCAAACCACTCTGTAGCCAGTGTGCTTCAGAGGAAGAATATGACATAAGTGATGATGTACAAACATCCTCACAAACACAGAAAGTTTTCTCACTTCAGAACAGTGTTAAGAGGGACAAAATACCACCAATAGTTTTGAAGCAACCTAAAAATTGGCTGAAAATTCATAAAAAGCTGGTTACACAGGCTGTGGAAGCATTTACAGCAAAAAAACTGGTGAAACCATTAGAGTCCAAATAAAATGTAACTAAGACTACAGAAGTTTTATAAACTTCTTTGAGAATGAAAAGTTTACTTTTCATGTATACCAGCTAAAGTCATAAAAGAACTTAAAGATGATCAACAAGAACATACCCGATGACATCACCTATGAAGAATTGGCTCAGGAATTGCCTGGAATGGGCTTCATGACCCTTAAAGTTTCTCAGCTTAAGAAATACAGGGACAAAACAGATGCCAACAGATCTTCAACCTGAATGATCTTTTCCGCCTAAAGATCACTGTTGAGTCCTTTCAAAGGGGGAAAGGATCAACACAATGTCACAAATGCCAGCGTTATTGGCACACTCAGGATAACTGCTTCAACACCCCTAGATGTGTCAAATGCTCTGGAAACCATCTTACTACTACATGTTCCAGGGACACACAAGGATGGTCCACCAATCTCTGCTAACTGCGGGAAAGAGCACACAGCCAATTACAGAGGCTATGAGCTCTTTCCCAAACTTTCCAATAAAGGAGTACCTTTGGAAAAACCCATGAAGGATAAAAATAACGTACCCCAGTATATACAACCCAATAAGACCTAAGCACAAGCTACCAGACTTCCTGAAGAGATTCCAGGAAAATCCAATACTGTTCCACCAGTTACTAAGCTTTCAGACAAAGGGAAGGTCACAGTGAATGTACCAACTAAAAAGAGCAAAGCAAATGAGGAGAAAACGTTTGACTTTGCTAAGGAAGTTAAAGATATCCTGGAATTCTTCAGAAAATTGAATTTGGGTAATACAGTGCTCAAAGTTAAAACATTTTGTCTTAAATTTAAGATGGCTAAGTATTGGACTAAGAGAATCTCAGTAGGCATCCAAGCCTTTGATTTTGTTGTATCTCTCTTGGATAGATAAGTAACCAGACTAAAGATCCTTGATGTATTACGATCCCTTGGTTTTTTACCAGTTCAAGCATCGAAAGATATTGGTTGGTTGGTTGGTTGTTTGGGGTTTAATGGCGCATCGGCAACAAGGCCATAATGCGCCAAACAAAAGACAATATAAAAGATAAAAAACATAGATCCCCATAACCAAAAGTTAAAATATATTTTCAACCTTGTAAAGTGATAAAATAACAAAAAACATGTGTATATGAACAGAGTAAAACAACTGTAGAATTATTAAATAAAATAATCCCAGGTGTAAGAGACCTGGGGTAAATAACACATAAAGGCAAGGTAAAATCAAATTCGTTTAAAATATCCACAATATTTCAAAAAGGTAAAAACTGAAGATAAAATGCAATGATCAGATAAAAGATGTCCGAGTGTAAGAGGCTCGGACATAAAATTATGGAAATTAAAAATCATACGTCGTTCAAAGTTAAAAGCAGAGCATGAGATTAAAATATGTTCGATTGTTAAAATGGTGTCACAAAACTCGCACTTAGGTACATCGTCCGCCCGTAGAAGAAATGAATGAGTAATAAAGGAGTGACCTAAGCGGAGCCGAGCAAGTACAACTTCCTCCTTGCGATTCCTGCGGTAACAAGACTGCCATGGTTTGATGATAGGTTTGATCCCAAAGAGCTTGTTTGTAAGCTGTTCTGACCAAGATCTCTGCCACCGTGCCCGGAGCTCGATGGTAAAACGCTGCCGGAAATCCAGATATGGAACCGGCAACGGAGAGTCGTACAGGGGCGTGGCTGACTTGGCAGCAGCATCTGCCAAGTCGTTGCCCCTGATACCGACGTGACCAGGCACCCAACAGAAATGGATGGTGGTGGTGGCTGCCAGACGATGTAGCTGCTGGCGAATCTTAGTAAGAACAGGGTGAGGCCGATGCCTCACCGAGATCAAAGCCTGTAGCGAGCTAAGCGAGTCGGTGTAAAGCACACACCGACGATGATGCTTAGTCGCCACGTGGTCCAAGGCGAGGCTGATAGCGTGCAACTCTGCGGTGAAGATGGAACACTGCAGTGGGATCTGGTCTGCAATGATTACATCACAGCAGACCATGGCTGATCCCACCGAAGTGCCGGACTTCGAGCCATCTGTAAAGACAGGCAAGAAGTCCGGGTGCTCAGCACGGTGGCTGGCAAAGAGTTGCCGGTACACACAGTCGGGTGTAAAGGCCTTCCCCGTCCTGCACAGGGAAAAATCGCAGGAAGGGGAAACAGCGAGCCAAGGTGGAAGTGGCTCAGCTGTCGACTGTGCAACGCTATCGAGACTGGTGTTGATGTCTCTGAGGTAGCCTCGGACACGCAAACCAAAAGGACGAATGGCAGTCGGCCGATTAGTGTAAAGCATTTCCCACTTCGGACTGAAAACGCAGTCCCAAGTGGGATGGCCAGGCAGGGATCGCAATTTAGACGCATATTGTAGGGACAACTGCTGACGGCGAAGAGATAAAGAAGGTTCGTCGGTCTCAACGTAAAGACTCTGGACCGGTGAGGTGCAGAAGGCTCCCGTGCAAACACGGAGGGCCTGATGATGGAGGGGGTCCAGCACCTTCACCACCGAATCCCGGGCCGAGTCGTACACCTGGGATCCGTAGTCCAGTTTCGATTGGACAAGTGCACGGTACAGGCGGAGCAAAGAACATCGGTCCACCCCCCAAGAAAGGGAGGAGAGGACCTTGACGATGTTCAATGCCCGCGTGCACTTGGACCTGAGATGACGTATGTGTGGTAAAAAGGTCAATTTCCGATCGAATATGAGACCGAGAAACTTGGTCTCCGCCACAACTGGAATGATGTTACCCCCGAGCCGCAGCTCGGGATCCAGATGAAGATTACGCTTGTGGCAAAAGTGCACACAAGCGGTCTTCTGTGGGGAGAACCGAAACCCGTTTGCCGTCGCCCAAACCGAAAGATTGTTCAGGGCAATTTGCAGTTGTCTTTCAATGACCCTCATGCTGGAAGATGAGCAAAAGATGCTAAAGTCATCAACATAGAGGGCATTGCCTACGGATGGAGGAAGTTGTCTAGTTATGGAATTAATCTTGACAGCGAAAAGCGTAACACTCAGAACGCAGCCTTGTGGCACCCCCTGTTCTTGGGGGTACGGCCGCGACAGAGTGTTACCGACACGGACACGAAAAGAGCGTGTCAATAAGAAGTTGGAGATGAAGATCGGCATGTGACCTCTCAAGCCGAAGCTGTGGAGGTCACGAAGAATGCCGAATCTCCAAGCCGTGTCGTATGCTTTTTCGATGTCGAAGAAAATTGACACCAGGTGCTCTCTACATAAAAAAGAATTCCTGATAGCCGACTCGAGGCGTATCAGGTGGTCAAGAGTTGACCGTTGCCTGCGAAAGCCACACTGGGTGTTGGAAAGAAGGTTGTGGTGTTCTAAATACCAGATGAGTCTGGCATTTACCATTCTTTCCAACACCTTGCACACGCAGCTCGTCAATGCGATGGGACGATAATTAGAAGGAATCTTGGGATCTTTCCCTGGCTTGGGGAAGGCCAAGACGATGGCCTCCCGCGAGGAGTCCGGAAACTGCTCCTCGAGAAAAATGCGATTGAAGAGATGGAGCAGCCGATCCTTACTCGATGGTGAAAGATGTTGGAGCATGGCATAATGGACATTGTCCGGCCCTACAGCAGAGGCACGAGAAGAGTGCAGAGCAAGGCGAAGCTCCTCCGCTGTGAATGGCCTGTTGTAAGGCTCCAGGCCATTCGAGTGGAAAGACAGCGGAGAGCGTTCCGCCCTGCCCTTCTGGGCCAGAAACTCGGGGGAGTAAGAAGAAGAAGAAGAGATGGAGGAGAACGACTCCCCCAGATTGTCGGCAATTGCTTTGGGATCAGCAATTGCCTGTCCATTGTGCTCCAGGATCGATAACGAGTGGGACGTGTAGTTCCCACTCATCTTCCGGACTTTATCCCACACGACCTTGGAACTAGTCGTGCGGGTGATAGAAGATGTATACTTGATCCAAGATTCCTTATGGCTCTGGCGTCGGACGAAACGAGCTTTCGCCCTGGCGCGTTTGAAATTTTCGAGATTGGGGGTTGTCGGATATCTCCGAAACACCCCCCAAGCCTTGTTCTGAGCCTTACGAGCTGCAGTGCAATCTGGATTCCACCACGGTTTCGGAAAGCGAGGAAACCGTGTAGAAGTTTGAGGAATTGTTGATGCAGCTGCATCTACGATACAGTCCGTTATCTCCGCTACTGCCACATTGATTGGCTCCTGGCTGACGGAGTGGTCGTCGAGCTCAGAGAGCAGCTCGAAACCATCCCAGTCAGCCCGATCGAGCCTCCACCGCGAGACGCGTGAAGGGCTGCAAGGCCCCCCACGGGAGATGGTGCACACCACGGGGAGGTGATCACTTCCATAAGGGTTGTCCTCGACCTCCCATGTAAAGAGTGGAAGGATCGAGGAGGAGCAGATGGTGAGATCAATGGCAGTGAAAGAGCGGGTTGGGGAGTGAAAGTAAGTACTGACACCGGTGTTCAACAGGGAGAGAGAAGGATCCAGGAGCCACTGCTCCAAGACCCCACCCCTCCCGTTGGTGTCAGCACTGCCCCAAAGTGGACTGTGTCCGTTGAGGTCCCCCATAATGAAAAAGGGGGACGGCAGCTGCGAGACGAGATCATCAAGGTCTTCCTGGAAGACGATGCTCCCAGGTGGAAGATATACAGAGCAGACAGTCAGCGAGAACCCGACGAAGAGACGGATGGCTACCGCCTCTAAGTTGGTGGTGAGGGGTACGACCTGGAAAGGAGAATGGTTGCTCACGAGGATGGCGACACCCCCGCGAGCTGGCCCATCTCCATCCCGGTCCCGGCGAACCAATGAAAAGTGCCGGATCGTGGGATCTGTGACTGGCTGCAAGTATGTCTCCTGCAGGCACACACAGATGGGCTGGTGTGCCTGAAGGAGGGCCTTGATGTCGTCTAGATTCCTCTGGAATCCACGACAATTCCATTGTAGGAGTGTGGCCATCTCAGGACTTAGAAGAGTGGGCGGACGACGTGTTCCTATTCAACTTAACCGCCGCAGAGGACGGTTTAGTGAATAGGGGGCGGTCAGTATCCATGTCCTCGGAATCGTCCGAGGGGCATGGATCGGTGACCGCCCTTTGAGGAGGAGTGATGATTTTCTTTTTTGGCCCCGGTGGGGGCCCCTTCGGTTTGGAAGGTCTTGCTGTCTGAGGACGGGAAGGAGGAGGCCTTCCGGTGGAGGTGGAAGGCTGAGCTGCAGGAATGGAAACCGGGGTTGATGTCGAAGTCGACACCACCCTCGGTCTCGCCTGCGTGAGGAGGTACTTCGCAGCTGGCGAGAAAGACTCAGTAGGTGGTACACTGATGTCAGTCTGCACCGCAACCGAAGTCATTGGAACGATGGGCTTTCCAATGACTGCACTGGCATAGGAAACCTTGCCAGGTGGGGCGGGCGGTGCAGCAAGCTTTCTCGCTTCAGCATACGAGATGTTATTCACGACTTTGAGGCGTTGTACCTCCTTTTCCTCCTTCCACTTCGGACAGTCGCGGGAGTACGCCGGATGTTCGCCACTGCAGTTCACACAGCATGCCTTTTCTGCTGTGCAGTCAGGATCGAGATGATCCTTACTGCCACAGCGAGCACAGGTGGGCTTGCCCCTGCATGCTGTGCGGGCATGACCGTATATCTGACACTGAAAACAGCGCAGAGGGTTTGGGATATACGGCCGAACCTCACAATGTAAATAACCTGCCTTGATGGAAGTAGGCAGGCGTGGCGTGTTGAATGTAACAATTAACACCCGGGTGGGTGTTAATTTCCCATCACGGCGTGTCGAAACCCGGTGGACCGCTGTTACTCCTTGAGGTGTGAGCTCTGAGAGGATTTCCTCCTCAGTGACTTTGAGGAGGCCCCACTCGGTGATCACACCCCGAGAGGAATTCAAAGTTTTATGGGGAGTGACTTCGACAGCCACCCCACCAATTGCTTTAACTTTCAGGAGTAGTTCAGAATGTTTTGAACAAGCGGTCTCAACCTGCAAGTCGCCAGATCGTAAGCGCTTGACGGATTTCGGCTCTCCCGCAAGACCTTGTAAACCTTTGTTAACAAAGAAAGGGGACATGTCCCCCGAGCACCTGATCACCCGTGGAGTGGATGATCAGGAACTTCGGGAACGAAGACACAGACACAGAAGACGACGGCAGAGATAACTTAGACAAAGAGGAAGATGGGGGCTCATGTCGAGCCCTCTTGTTGGCGGCGATCGCATTATTATCATCATTCTCTCTCATGGTTTGTTTTGTGTGGTTCAGTGCCCGCTGTCCCCACCCTCCACGGAGCCCAACAAGGGGACGCCCAGTCGGGCGCCAGGGCTACGCAGGCACTATACCCACACAGACAGTGAGCCAAGCCCTCACAAATAAATAGAAGGAAAATAAAAAGAGAAATGTGCAGAACAAAAACGTTCTACACAAATGAAACAAAGCGTAAAATAAGAAAATTGTGAATGGCCAAACTGGCCTCACAAAGAAAAGATAACGACAAAATGAAAATAAGTTGTGAGGAAACTTGTAAACCTGTACCCGGACCGTGGGCAAGGTTACTCACCGCTCTGCACGGTTGACCCTAGCAGGACCTGCCCACCAGCCGATTGCTCCTGGGGGGGCCACCCCAGGAGCTCCCGTTTACCGGAAGCAGAGGCCAAAGCAGTGTATAGCAGAGGCCCCGGAATCCGCTGCCCAGCCCCGCGACAGACAGGCTCCCCAATGGCAAGACGGCCAATGGGGACCATGCCAGTCATGAGCTGAGGAGAGAAGACGGGGACCCCCGAGCAACTGCCAGGATCCTCCTTTCCCGGGACACGGGTCTCCGCGCACGGCAAACACGCGGGCGAGCGTTTAGGACCCTGCGAAGGTAGCCGAGCCAGCGGAACCTTCACAGGGTGGTCCCCCTCACCACGTACAGGCGCTCACACCGAGGGGGAAAGATATTGGTGTTTGACTCCCGCTTGTTTACTTTTAGTTGTGCTATTTTAGCAAATTTGTTTTGCACTTGTAGCCCCTTTGGGGTTTATGTATTTTAACTTTTGTTATTGCCAATCAGGCACTATTTTAGACTTCGAGATATAAGCCCTAGGCTTGAAGTTCATAAAATTAATTAAAGATATCAGATATCAGACATTTTCATAAGGATGTGACTTGGGGATGAAGCGAAAAAAATTCATGCTGATTTATCACAAGTATATGGGGATAATGCCTGTCATATAGCATGGTTATGGGATGGATATTCAAATTCAAAGGACAGCAGAGCTTCGAAGATTTTCCTTATGTAGGAAGACCAAAGGAGGCAGTGAACAAGAGAATATCACTGCTGTTCATGAACTCATTAAGGAAAATTCACACATCACCATTCAGGTAATAAGTTTAGATGTCAGAGTATCAATTGGCAGTGTGGAAACAATTATTCATCAACATTTAAAGTTCCAAAAGATCTGTGCCAAATGGGTACCCCACAAACTGACAGAACAGCAAAAAAGGGCTAGAGTCAACTCATGCAAAGAGATGCTGCCAATGTTTGAACTTAGTGGCTCCAAACGGGTACAGCCATTGTCACAGGTGATGAAACATGGTTTTATTACAATACAACTCCCAGAAAGATCAACAACTATGTGGTTTGCAGAAGACAAACTACATCCCCAAATCCTCCAACAAAACTTTTGCTCAAGTTAGAGGATGTTCACAATTTTTTATTCCCAAGGAGTGGTAGCAGTGGACACCTTACCTGAAAAAAAAAAATGACTATATATGGCAAATACTGCATCAACATTGTTTTGTCCAAAATGGTTGAAATGAAGGAGCAATATCCAACAAAGGCATGTCAAAGGTTCTCCTTCTTCATGACAATGCCAGTGCTCACAAAACCCAGCAAGTTACAGCCTATCTGGAGCAGGAAAAAAAATCAAACAGCTACCCCATCCTGCATACTCACTCAATCTTGCACCATGCAATTTTTGGTTATTTCCCAAAATTTCAAAGGAACTTGCTGGGAAATCTTTTTCAAGGGTGCAAGACCTTGCAAAATACATTCATTCAGAGCTGGGGAGTATTTTGAAGGACAGTAAAAGTTTTGTTCAGGTAAGTGCAATAGTTTTTGTTCTGCAGATGCATGTTAAGAACTTTCTGAATGCCACTCATAGACAATTGACAGAATCAGAAAGAGAAACCCAAGATGTCTTTGTTCGTTTTTAGTACAACAAAAAAATTCAATTTAAAAAAATCAGAGATTGCAGTTTTAAAATTTTCTTATATATATCATATGAAAATACATAATTCAAGCTTCAAAGATAATGTTTTCATTTTTTTAAATTATCTGATTGCCATTTCTTAGAAGTGGTAAACAGGATTGCCAATTTGTTTAGTTAATGTTACTCTATGCTGAACCCCCTGATTTAAGATCACAAGTTAAATTTGAACTATTATCAACAATTTTTTTTAAAGTTTCAAAAATCTCCTGAAAATGAACAAAAAACTGCTATTTTTAAAAACGGACGATTTTAGAAGTAACTGTGAAGTACATACTTCTGTTTTTTTTTCTTCCATTTTACACTCTTTTCTCTTTTAAACCTATTTCAGTATTCACAGAATTTTTTTAACCATTTAACCTAACATTTTATGCATTGTTGCTGCTACAGAAATTAAAACTATAGCTAAAAAGACCTTCTTCACCAGAGCTTGTTGCTCAAGTCTGGCTGCAGTTTAAACTAGGTTATACTCACAGCAGAGGAAGAAGCAAGTGGCTCACATGTGTGATCTCTGTATAAGTGGCTTTGTAGCAGATTGTTTACAGCATTGTCCCCACACATTGGATATCTCTTCATAAAGTTAGTATTTTTTTTACAATTAAACCTTATTTTTCATTCTGCAAATTATTGATCTTTTGGTTGGTTAGTTGATCTATCGATAGATTAAAGCGATCTTTCAGAGTTATGCTACATTGGATGCCCGGCTTAAAGTTGTTGCATGAATATTTTATTTAACAAACATTAGGTTATACGTTAATTTTTCTTTTATTATTTCTTTGCTTTCCAGTACAAAACTTTAATATTGTATCGTTTCCTGAAAATGAATGAGGCTTTGGATATGGAAGCAAAAGGTTTTCCTAGGCACAGAAATCAGTCCTCCTGTGGGAGGGCAATTTCAGCAAGGTTTTTTAACCTCCCTTGCTACATTGAATACATTTATCCCCCACCCCCTTCAGCAGAATTTTTTTATTTTTTTTTTTTGAATTATAAATTTATCCCCTCCCCCTTAATATATTGGCTGTGTTGCTCTGATGATAGACTTTTGCTTTTTTTCCCTTGGTGCACAAACCTTTTGGCACTCAGTCAAGATCACAAAACTTCAACACCAAAAGAAAAAAAAAATCCTAATGCTTCAGTAAAACAGCAGCCAACAAAGTGTTTTCCTATTTCATTAAAGGGACAAAAAAGCCCATTAATGTGAACAATTTAAGTCACCATGCATAACATTGGCCTGTGTTTTAAAATATACCAGAATGAAAAGAATCATTAAAAGAAATAATATCCATATTTCAGGGTAAATATTATATTATTTGGGAAGAAATTTATTTTCGATTAATATATAATTTAACCATTTTTATTCATCAGGTTTTCCAAAATTAAGTCTTAATTGCATAGTCTGATCTATTTTTTCACTATATCACTGTATAAAGGCTTTATTAAAATCATTACATTTGTAAATTTGTTTTTATTTTTGTAAAATTCAAAAATAAATTTTGTTTATTTTGGTATATAACATATACCTATTTTGGTTTATTGGCTATTTAAAAAAAAATTCTAAATTTGACTTGTTTATTTGACTAAGCACAGTTGGTAAAAAGTCTGAAAAATAAAAATTTTTTGCTTGGCTGATCACAGTGAAAAAATAACTGGGTCTCTGGATGTAAACCAGTTTTTCAGACAAGACCCTGGAAGGATTAATTTATCTTTAGACCTATTTCTCATTAAAAATCAGGTTAAATATGTTATTGAGCTCTGAATGTGATTTTCTATTGAGATAACATGGAACTGTTTTAATTTTTCTGTCCAGTACCTGTACATCCAAGTGAATAGCTTATTATGGAACAGATAAGTATTCTGTGCACTTGTTTTCACTTCTAAGCATCTATCCATTTTAGTCATATTTTTTGCACATTAAATGTATATCAGTTGGAAAAAGCTGAACATGAAACAAGGATTTCAACTAAGAACCTCTGCTGAATATAAGCATTACTAATAAATATAATAAGCAGCACAAGCATTCTAAAAAGATCAGAAATGCTCCAGAGTATAATCTAATTATGTTGTGATAAAATGTACTAATGTACAGCAATATTTTTTTTAATTGGTTAATGCTTAAACTGTTATAACAGTCCATAAAAATTTAAACAAAAAATACCTTTGTTATAACCAACAAGAAGTCTCTCCATGCTGTAAGAAGTGCTGATGCATCTTGACATTCATCACTTGTAGTAGTTACATCCATCAATGTTTCAGAGCATTCAGAGTTCTTTATTTTTGGGATGATCGAATAAATATGCTACAATATGAAACAAGAATAAACAATGTACAAAAAATGTCTTAACAATATGATGGTACATTATAGTAAATAATGCCCTCTGTAGATACATTTTGAATAAAAAAATATTTAATAAACCATATTTCTTCAATTCTAAGACGAAATTTCCCCCCACATAAACGTCTCTAAAAACAGGATGCGTCTTAGAATCACAGTTTTCTATCAAAATTTCCTGTGCTTTGCACACGGCACCACACGTTTTGTTTTTACGTGGAAACCCCGCCTCCAAGTTTGACCATTATCACATTCTCCAATTCCATTGGAGAATAAAGTGGCATAGACATTTTCCCATGCTTTCCAAAGTGAAGCCATCATTATTTCTTATAGTGGAGCTTTGTGAGTGAATTATAGTGAGCTTGGAACCTGTCTGTTGACTGACAACCTTCCACTGACACCTTCCGGAAAAATTAAGAAAGCACCGGCATCAAAATTGGCAGAATGGGTATCAACAGCTTGAAAGCAAATCCCAGATAGCTTCCAGCACTCAGTTAAAGAATGTTGCATCACCAATGCTCTCAGTGGCTCAGAAGACAATATATTATGGGATAATGAAGATAAAGATGGCTCAGAAGAATCAGACTCTGATATTGATTCAGATATAGATGGATCAGAAGAATTAAGACTCTGATATTGATTCAGAAGGAAGTGATGAATAACATACCTACTGATAAGTAGGTACTATTGTTGTTAGTAAATTAAATTCTATTATAATAAAAATATTTGTTATATATATTTTAGCATTTTATTTATTTTTTTCTTAGAATCAAACTATTTTTTCTGTTGGTACTGAAATTAAGGTGTGTCTTAGAATCGAAGAAATACGATAGGTAGAATATTAAAATTTGCTCAGTGTTTTTCCTTTCTCATATGAAGCATGGGAAAAACATTATGATAATCAATTTTATCCTGAAAAATTTGATTAAACCCAGATGAACAGTGGGACAACTTCACAGAATCTCAATCTTGGTCATTTAAACCAAATGTACTATCTACTGGCTATGATATTTTAATACTGGATGATGAACTTGTTGAACTGGCATGGCCTTTGAGGGATAGTTAGTTGTGAACCACTAAATGTACAGTGAGAGGCCAAAAGTCATGGGATACATGCCTAATAACAGATTAGTCCTCCTCGAGCCCTCAGCAGTGCAGCCACACATCGAGGCATGGAGTCAACGAGTTGACGCTACCGTTTTTGCAGGGATGGCAGCCCACACATCCTGCAGTGTAGACCAGAATTGTGTTGGATGGTGCTGGATTCATGGATCCCAAGCTTGTTTCCATTGCGTCCCACAGATGCACCAAGGGGTTCATATTGGGAACTGTGGAGGCCAATTCATGATGGTAAAATCCGTGGAATGTTCCTCGATTCACCTCCTAGCATGAAGACTGGTTACATGTTGCATTATCTTGTTGGAATACCCCTTCACCATCAGGGTGCTCGAGAGTCATGAAGAGGTGAAGGTGATCGGTGAGAATGTCCACATATCTCATACTTGTCAGCAATTGCTCCAAATGGATGAGAGCCCAGTGTAGACAACATGAACACGCCCCACACCATTACAGAGCCACCTCCAGCCTGAACAGTACCTTGTAGACAGGAAGGGTCCATGGCTTCACAGGGCCTATGCCACACTCTAATGCACCTGTCAGTGCAAAACAACTGGAACCTTGATTCATCGGTTACGCGCAAAACACTGGTTGTGGTTGGTGTAGGTAATGCTACCTGACACCACTGTTCTATTGTCCAATTTCGATGTCTTCAGGTCCATTCCAGTCACTGAGCTCTGTGATGACGTGTAAGCAATGGGACATGAGTGGGTCTTTGGCTACCAAATTCAATCGAATGCAGGTGGTGATGGACAGTCCTTTCAGAAATGTTTTGTGTTTGGCCTGCATTCAAATTGGCAGTAATTTCATGCACTGTAGCGCATCTATTGGTCGTTACCATTCGTCAATTGCACATGGCCATCCCGTTCATTGGTTTACATATGTGGAAATGCCATCAATAGAATACTGACAATAAACTCTTGACACCACAGACCTGAGAAAACTGAATTCCTGCACAATCTCTGATATTGCACGACCCATCCTTCTGGCACCGACGATCAAGACACTTTCAAAGTCAGACAACTCATGACATGCAGCCATGCTGAATTAACAACTACTCTGAAATGAATGTTGGTAAATGAATGTTTGGTACAGTGCCATTCAGCGGTTGATGTCAAACGCATTGGTTACGAGTACAGCACGCTAGTTCTACTTTAACTGCTATTCTCATGACTTTTGGCCTATCAGTATAATTGGGCTCTCCATGAGAAAGTATGAGCATCTTTCAAATTCTAAGACTTTATTAGGATTATTTAGAACAATCTGAAAGTTTTATAACTGTCGCTTTTGTATCTACACATTAAATTTTTTCAAAATTTTTGACTATTTCAAGGGTATTTTTTTTATTTTCATTAGGACAAATGAGTTGGGTTGTTTCACCTCTGAGCGGCACTTTTTTTGCACACAATAGGCTAGATAGCCAGGCCACATGGATCCCGAAGGCTCAGAGAAGGTTGGGAGAGGGGACCCACTAGAACAGCTGTTGGGAGACATATGGTAGCCTCCCGTCAAGGCCATCCAGCTGTGATGCCCCCTCATTCACTTTTACTTTACCTTAACCAGTTTTGCTTAATTTACATTATATTTATCATTTTGGGGATTTTTATTTCCTTTTTGGCATCACAGTGCTCATTTTCAAGAGTTAGGAGTTGCGCATGTGCAACTCCGAACTTTCGATTGTCACCCGCAAAAGCGCGTGTACAAAGACACGCCCCTCTTGCGTCAAAAGCTTCCGCCGCTCGTCAATTTATGCAAATGTCTTTCCCGGCGTGCAACATGACATGTGCGGGCTTTGTACCTCTTGTTATAACCTGGTGACATGCTGTCACAGTAGCACAGAAGATAGTAGAGTAGAGAGAGTAGTAGAGGACAGCACAGTTTAGAGATCAGTTTTAGTTTGGAGTTTGTTGAAGATGTTTGTAGTAAGAAATGATGTAGTATCTTCTTTATTGAAGTTTTGGTGAGTGCTTTTTGGAAATAAATTGTTTGTTATTTAAACCTTTAGAATCTTTACTAATTTTTTTTCTCTTGAGCAACGTTAGTTTGTTTTGATTAGCATTAACATTAAATTTTGACAATCATTTAATATTTTTGAATTCTTACTCATTAACGCTCGCTGGTATTTCGAACCCTAATTAAACTTTATTTTTAGCAATTTGTTAATTATTGCCTGGTGCCCGACTCAGCTATCTGGAGCTTAAATAATTATTGGATCAGACAAAAGGTCCAAAACTTAATAAACTTTAAAAGTATTTTCAATTCTTTGGAGCGTTACAGAGACATAGAAAAGAAGTGGCGCAACGAACAGGGACTTGCCAGTAGTAAAAGATAGTGGTCCAAGAATAGGGACTGTATATTTGTGTATAAATTGTGTATGTTATTTAACGTGATTGTCAAAGATAGTAATTTTTGAGCTCATTAGTTGTATGTACTATTTATAGATTTAACAGCAGCTTAAGCCAAAAATTTTTGTTGAGCAAGAAGCTTAACTTTTTTGTGTATTAGTCAAAGGTACTTAAGTTTCAGCGCAGATATTGCTGATAGTTAAGATTTTTATTGTATGTAAAGATTAGAAGTGTCCGCACAAACACGTACATAGGCACGATAGAAAAACTTTTTTGATAAGCAAATTTATATTTTTGCAAGCTTAGTTGTAGCTTTAGTATTGTTGTATAGCAGTACTTTTGAGAGCTGCTCAAGATTAAAAAAAGGTTTCAAAATTTCCAAAATTCAAAATTTTGGCAGGCCACTAAACATGTCTCCTAGCAATATGGCCGATTCTGCCATAATGACTCCCAACTTAGAAAGAGTAAAGGGTAGGTTGCAGGATGTAATGATGGAAGCAGAAGTGCTAATGCATCTGCTTGATGATCATCGGGAGAAAAGGGGAATGACAACAACCCCTAAATTTGCTGACAATGCTACGTCAGTTCACCAACATAGAAACTTTGAACGTAAGGTTCCATTTTCTGTTCCGTCAGAAGCAAGTGATAGAGCAGAGTATTATCAACCGCCACAACGACGATTTGCCAATCCATCTATTAACTATAGTCCTTATGTTAATTGGCCTTTACCTGAGATAAGGTTCGATGGTTTTAAACGTCCGTCATCGTGGAATTTGTCAAGTCCATGGAGGAGCACTTCCGTTTACATGAAGTGGCTAGCAACCAAAAGATGGTCTTAGCAGTATCTTGTCTAATTGGATGTGCTAAGCAATGGTAGAATAACATAAGATGTCGTCATGGAATTGAATATTGGGAAGAATTTAAACATGAAATGATGGACATATATCCGGCTTATAATGATTTTACAGATCTAGCTACAGAGTTGTTGTACGAAGACAAAAGGAAAGAGATGACACAGAAAAATTTATCTGGGGTACAGTAGAGTTATACCAGCTGTATGATGCTGTTGCTGCTGAAATTGATATTGTAAATTGCATATTGTCTCAATTGCTTTTGCCCATTACAGAATTCCTAGAAGTACGAAACATGAATTCAATTTCAGAATTAGTCAAATTGGCTTGGCAATATACTGCAAGAAGAGAATCTGCAGCAACTGCATTAAACTAACAATGGATGCAATCCCTGCCAAAGCAGCGCTATCAGGTTGAGTCTCGTAAAATGACTCCCGCACGACCGGAAATTACAAGGTCCCAACAATTTGCGCCGAATGAAGCAGAGAATTTGTTCCATGTCAAGCTTCGAACAATGACACTAGACCTAAAACTTTTTTTAAGAACAATAGAGAAACTTTCAGATGTGATTTTTGTGGCTGACTGGGACACATGGAACAATATTGTTATCGAAGGAATAAAAATTCGGGAAACTTGAATTAGGATCTTTGAAGCGAGAGGCCAAAGTTCCTCAAGAAAAGCCCTCTCATGAGTTAAGTCTTGCTACTGTGGGTATACATAATGTCCTACATTTACCTTTTGTGAAGCTTTATCACGATAAGACCGAATTCATAGCTCGCATTGATACAGGAGCTGATATTACATGTCTACATAAGAAAGTATGGGATAAAAATCAGAAAAGTTGTAAACTGAAATTGCAGCCATGGTCCGGTGGATCTTTGAACTTAGCTTGTGCTTCCAAGCAGTGTTTTCTGCAAGGAACTGTTGAGTTACCTATCACTTTAAATAACGTGAAGATAAGACTTGAATTCTTAGTAATAAGTGAATTATTATATGACTCTTTAATGGGAACAGATGTGATACAAAAACACTTGATTGAATTTGATTTTGCCAATAATACTATTTCACTGAAAGCAACAATGAAAGAAAAACTTGATATCGATCAGATAAAATCAGATATTAGAAAACATGCTGACAGTGCTTATTTGGATAATAGCGAGAGAGTTAAGTTAGAAGCTCTGCTCAATGCTAATTTTGAACATTTTAACAAGAAGCCTGGCAGATGTCAGATTTTGGAGCATCATATCGACACAGGCAATAGTAGACCTGTTTATAGCAAACCATATAATTATCCTCCCAGTAAAGAAGAAATAGTTTCAATGCAAATTAAAGAAATGTTAAAGGATTTGATAATAGAACCAAGTTTTAGCCCTTGGGCTTCACCGGTCATTCTCGTTAAAAAGAAAACTGGTGATTTGAGATTTTGCATGGACTATCGAAAACTAAATGCTGTTACAGTCCCTGATAGATATCCACTACCTATTATTCAGAATCTACTAACACAACTGGCTGGCAAGAAATTTATTAGCACACTAGATTTGTCTTCAGGATATTGGCAGGTGTCTGTATATCCACCAGATCGGCCCAAAACAGCTTTCCTCACAAAAGATGGATTATTCCAATTTCGTTGCTTACCATTTGGTTTATTAGGAGCACCCACTATGTTTCAACGTCTTATGTCTGTGGTTCTGGGTGATCTAAAAGGAAAAATTTGTGAAGTATACTTAGATGACATAGTTATTTTTCTACTGATTTTTCAGAGCATCTGCGTGATTTAAATTTGGTATTTGCAAGATTAAGAGAAGCCGGACTCACCATAAAATTGTACATTTCTCTGAGAAGACGTTCAATACCTCGGTTTCAATGTTAATACAGATGGACTAAGAACATTACCTAATAAGGTCGACAATAAGGACTAATAAGGTTACCACATGGCGCAATTCAAAACAACCTAGTAGATTTCTAGGAATGTGGTTGGTACCGATAATTTGTTCCTAATTTTGCTAATTTGGCCGAACCTTTATGTAAATTACGCCGAAAGCGAAAACGGTTCCACTGGACACCTGTTTGCGACACAGCATTTCAGACCTTAAAAGATGCATTGTGTCATGCTCCTGTGTTGGCCCTGCTGCAGTTAGGCAAACCTTTTAACATCTACACTGATGCTTCCGATGTCAGTCTCGGTGCCGTGCTGAGCCAAGTACAGAATACAATTGTGAACACGTTATCATGTATGCCAGTCGCAGTTTGAGTCACACTGAAAGAAACTATACAGTGACTGAAAAAGAATGTCTAAGCGTAATATGGGCTCTAGAAAAATTTTAAGTACAATTAGACACGTCCGACATTACTATTTTTACTGACCATGCTGCTTTACAACGGTTGCAGACATCCACCAATCTAACAGGTCGTCTAATGCGCTGGGCATTACGCCTGCAAGAATTCAATTTCAAGATCGAGCACCGAAAGGGAAGTGCATATCAGCTACCAGATGCATTATCCCGTGCTCCAGTGTGGCCAGCAAAAGTTATGCTAAAGCTCGAAGATAAGCCTTTTGCTCCCTCACTCACCACAATAGTTCCCATCGAATACAAGGAACATTTAATTAAGGAACAACAAAGAGATTTAGAATATGGAAATGTGTACCATTATTTGAAAACTGATGAATTACCTCTAGATCCTAGTATAGCTTCAAGTATTGTTGGAAGAGCCAGACATTTCAGATTAATTAATGATAATTTGTACTACTGCAGACGACTATGTCAAACAGGCAGTTATCGCCCATTTATTCCCAAGAATTTAAGAGAGTACGTACTCCGAGAATTACATGATGTACCTTCAGCCGCACATTTACGTACATGGAAATCATATCAGAAAGTGGCCAAAAGATCATATTGGCCAGCTTTGAAAAAAGACGTAAAACCTATGTAGAAACATGCTTAATTTTTCAAACCACAAAATTCGATCAGAACCGTCCTTGTGGTCTTATGAAAAGAATGACCTCCAATGAACCCATGGAATTAGTTGGCATGGATTTAATGGGCCCGTTCCACAAACGCAAGCGGGATCCCAATATATTCTAGTGTTAGTAGATTATTTTTCAAAATGGGTTGAAATATTTCCCATTAGAAATGCAACAGAAACAATCGTAACAAAGAAATTTGTAAATGAATTTATATGCAGATACGGGGTACCCAAGAGTATAGTTTCGGACAATGGGCCCCAATTCATTTCAAATGTGCTTGCTGAAGTATGTGAAACATTTCAAATAACACACATATATACAACTCCATATCATCCACAGTCAAATTTGACTGAAAGAATAAATCGAAATATTGGTAGGATGATAGCTGCTTACGTTGAAAACAGACATAGTACCTGGAATAAATATTTGCAAAAGTTTTCCTTTGCTTTACGCACTTCATTACATGAAACCACCAAATTGACGCCTTCAAGGATATTTCTTGGGAGAGAGCTGACATTACCCTGGGACAGACTCATTGGTCAACCTGGATCTCCACAATCCATTGAGTTTAGAATGGAACAGCATATTAGAGCCATTTCAAAAGCACAAGATAATTCCCTACGAGCACAACAAAAGCAACGAGATGATTATAATAAAAGATGACGACATATGGAATTTAAAGTAGGTGAGAAGGTCTTGATTAAAACACATCATAAGAGTGATAAAGAAAGAGGATTCATAAAGAAATTTGAACCATTATATGCTGGACCATATGTTATAAGGAAGAAACTTTCGCCTCTTCTGTACGAATTGGCCAATATGACCACTAATGCCTCAGTGGGATACTTTAATATCGTAAATATCAAAAGATATAACCATTCTGTAGAATTTTCCAGATCAAAAGTAGATGCTCCACAACAAACCCAGGAGAATGATGGCTCTGATGATGATGTTGAACCTTTACCAAGCAGAAGAGAAAAGAATAGGTTAGATTATCACCTATTACATACGACAGGACAAAGACAGACAAAGCCAGATTCAGCTGTTCCATCGACGTCAAGAGCATGACGAGATATCAACAAAACAACCAAATCCTGCAGAGCGACAACCGGCAGCGAAGCAGTCAACATAGCCAAGATGACATCATGAGTGAGATCTTCAGCAACGCTTTTACTTGAAGGAAGCAAACGACGACGGAAAGATGTCATCAAAACTTGACTGGATGATTTATCGCAACGGAGTGCAAACAATGAAAAATTTAAGTATATTATTATTCTTCCACTTGGCACTTAATGATTTATAAATGTTCTCTTTTCTCTGGAATAGATGAAGATGAAGAAGAATGAAGAAGCTTTATTGTGATTTATATAGTTAGCAATGTTTAATTTCTTGTTGAAACTTTGGAGTTTCAATATTTATTTTCGGAAAGTGAAATTACTGTAGTTCGAGTTTATACTGTGTGAATAGAATTTTTTTTGTATTCTTGTTCATCGAAGTTCTAGTTATATTGTATTAACGTGATTTAAAGTGTATTTTTGTAGAGGAAAAAAAATTGTAAGTCGACATTAGGAAGTTTAGAAATTGTAAAATGTTTATGGATATGAATGAGGAGTGAAAGAGAATTAGTGATTTAATATTTTTTCATTTTTAAGAAGAATTTTGTATTGTAAAGTAACGTGCATTCCCAAGTGAATTTATGTATGAAAAAAAAATGAGATTCATGTAAAAAGTGATTGGCTGAAATGCTATCGTAGTATATTATAAATTATTTACACTTTTTTTTTAAATTCTTAGATACGACATTATGTATATGCGTTTAAATCTGTTCAGTGTCATCAGTGATATTTATGTGTCAATGATGCGTAATTTTTGGGATGACATTGGCAGCATTTATTTGCATTTATATGAACTGACCATGATGATGACTGCAGAATTTTGTTTTTTGGGTACCTTTTTGGAGCTGTCCCCAAATGGCCAAGTCTGGTGACCGAGTTGTTACCAGCATAACTCCTTTGGGAGGGGGACGTTTAGGCTCTGAAAGGGGAGGTAGCTAATTATTGTTTTATTTCAGCTAGCTCATGATTGCTGTGTATAGGTGAAGAATTAGCAGATGATTACAATCCCACTTGTTTGTAAAAATTTGAATTTTCTTAGCTTCGTGGGTTTGATGCAATTAGGAGGAGATAACGGTGTTCGAATACCCGTTTTTTTTTTATGTAATTTAGGAGAAGAATTAACTTTCACATATTTTTTGATTGTTAGGGGATAAGCAGAAGTTATCACCCCTCTAGCAACATATGTAATTAAATATTTTTTCTTTTCCTGTCTTTAACCTTTCTAGAAGTTAAGAAAGCTAGAAGTGTATTAACCCGTTTTCATTGTGAAGTTCAAGTTATGCCAATTTGGAGTTTGTATCAGAATGTGATACCAGGTAGGCTGATAATGTTAGTATACAGTTACCTGTCACAGCCATTGGTATATTTTACACTAGGATAGCTGCAACACACTTTTGTTAGGAGATTTGGGAGGAGGTACCTTTGGTTGTGCTGGAAAATTGTATCGAAGTGAGAATAGATCGTATTATCAAAATTTGCGTAAGCATACTTTTACTTATTATTATGTTCAGCCATGTGTAAATGACGTGAGATGTGTCCTTTTATTCAAAATTTGCTCGTCAAATTTTTGACTCCCTTTGAAAGGGGAGTTGTGATGCCCCCTTATTCACTTGTACTTTACCTTAACCAGTTTTGCTTAATTTACATTATATTTATCATTTTGGGGATTTTTATTTCCTTTTTGGCATCACAGAGCTCATTTTCAAGAGTTAGGAGTTGGGCATGTGCAACCCTGAACTTTCGATTGTCACCCGCTAAAGCACGTGTACAAAGACACGCTCCCTTTTGTGTCATAGCTTGCACCGCTCGTCAATTTATGCAAATGTCTTTCCCGACATGCAACATGACACATGCGGGCTTTGTACCTCTTGTTATAACCTGGTGACATGTTGTCACAGTAGCACAGAAGATAGTAGAGAGAGCAGTAGAGCACAGCATTAGTTTAGAGATCAGTTTTAGTTTGGAGTTTGTTGAAGATGTTTGTAGTAAGAAATGATGTAGTATCTTCTTTATTGAAGTTTTGGTGAGTGCTTTTTGGAAATAAATTGTTTGTTATTTAAACCTTTTGAATCTTTACTAATTTTTTTTCTCTTGAGCAACGTTAGTTTGTTTTGATTAGCATTAACATAAAATTTTGACAATCATTTAATATTTTTGAATTCTTACTCATTAATGCTCGCTAGTATTTCGAACCCTAATTAAACTTTATTTTTGGCAATTTGTCAATTATTGACTGGCGCCCGATTCAGCTATCCGGAGCATGAAAATAATTGAATCAAAGGGTCCAAACTTCAAAAGTAATTCATTTCTTTGGAGCGTTACACAGCATGTTCTTTAATGTGCACAGGATATGGCTCTCCTGTACACAGCGCCATGGCTTAATGTCCCATCTGACGGACGGTGGCCTTTCTAAGCCCATCGGTATTCCCTACTGACTGTGGGCAGGGCGGGGAATTTTGCAGAGATAAATCTCAACGCTGACCCAGCTGAGACTCGAACCTGGTAACTACAGAATATGAGCCTGGCACTCTACCAACTGAGCTACCCTTGCCCCTAGGACAAATGAACTTTGAAATCTATGATGCATTATTACCATTAATATTAAACCTACAGAACAAGATTCTCTTATGGTTTAGCACTCACAACTCTAAATTTACAAGCCAAAGATGCTTGGTTAATATAAGCAACAACTATCTTCCTCAATTATTTTATATGTAAATAGTAAGTTTATTGTGTTTAAGCTCAGGCAATTTTTCCTTTCTAAGAAAGAATCAACACATTAAATTTAGTTGTAAAGTTGCCTAGCAAGAGTGAATGTTGATTCTCTGTTTTTTTCATTATTTGAATGTAATGGATTAAAGCATTTCATTTTAATTTTGATTAAAATATCATTACAAAATGAAGCTCCATCTTGAAAACAACAGTTGGCTGTGGTTTTAAAAGAATGTTATAATTCTGCAAGAATGACATAAAGTAAGTTATATATACTTACTTCCGACCATTTTATTAGGAGGCTGTTCTTGTTAATTTCAGTAAATATCTTCTCGATACCAGCATCAACTTTCTCTCTTAAAAAGAGAAAATAAAATCATTTGATTACTTTGAAGGAAAAAAAAAACATGCTAGCAGATTTTTTTTAGTAATATTGATTCAAATTCTTATTAAAAGGATCTATTACATTTCCAGTTATATACTGGCTGTCAAAGAACTTATCTTGAAATAGTTGATGGTTAAATCTGAAAATTGGTGTTGGTGTCATGACATAATATGCAAATAATAGCTTTGAATAAAAAAACATTGTTCAAGAAAAATGGTGTAAAAAATGAAGAAGTGATAAAGCACGAAGGCGAGCAGAAGAAATGTGTAGCAATAACCCTTTCATATCTAGTAACAGTCAAGGCAAGTTTCAAGCAATGTTTACATTTTAATTTTTACAATTTACATAACATTTTGTTCATGTTCTGGAGAAATTGTGTTAAATCAAAAGATTAGTCATGTTAGTCAAAAGCCCTACTTTAAAAATTGCGTTAGCCAGGAATTGGGTGTAGTAAGTATTGAATAGATAATCGAAGACAAGGGGATTGTAAGAATAGTGTCTGTATATTTGTGAAACTGAACAAAAACGTTTTCCTGCAATTTTTTTTAAATTCATTACTTTTGCAGTAAGACCTTTCTCTGTTCCTAAAAATCAGAAATTTTGCACTCTTTATTCAAGGGTGTTACTAGATGTATTCACCAATTTTGCAGAAGTGCAAAGCATTCCTTATATCATCAAATCTTCATTTTAGGAATTTATCAAGGTAACACTGAAACAAAAGAAAAATACTGACAATTTATTATGTACTCGGAGTATTTTCAGACTTACGATTAATCATACTGATCTCATTTTCAGCAACATTACAAAATGCACTGACGTTACCTCTTAGTACTGACTGTAGGTCTCTGCTTGTACTTGGATCAATCATCTTTCATAATACATTATTGATAAATCCACAATAACTTTGTTTTGCTTAGAGATTATGACAGTAACATGTTCATCTTTGCCAAAACTAAATAGGATTAAAACACAAGTCTTTTTAATTCATAAAACTTTCCAGTATTTTTATTTCTTTGGATTGCACCCATTAATAGTTAAATTGTGATAATTCACAAGATCCCCAGCAAGATGTATATTGGCAAACCTGTATATTTTGATCAGTTTTATCAAGCATTTTACAACTGCACTAGAGAATTATCTGTACAAAAATGGCCAATCTAGCTGCTTAACCCTTTACATGCTGGAAAACACTATTGCTCCTGAGCCAAATCCAGTCTCACATCTGGTGGGAACTATAGTTCCCAAGAGAATATGCTACAAGTTTCAATTTTTTTCTTCATAGAAATTGTCCATTTTTTAAGTTTTTTTTAATTAATTCTGAAAATTTATGAATTAAATTTTTGATAATATAAAAGCTACTTGATTATTCAGCTATTCTGAAAAAATTTTGAGAGAAATGAAGAGAAAGAAAATATTATGCTGGTGTGGCAGCCATATGTGACTTCATTTTGCATTGGAGTGTTTGCATTGTTTTCTTCTTTCTGGTAATGTTTCCAAACTAAAGTTTCATGCAGAACATTCTTTGAACTGTCACCATGAATTTTTTCATAATCTTTTGAAATTGCCTCAAATGAAAACTGGTAAATTGGATGTTTTTAAATGAAAGGCCACCTGTGAAGGTGGTGAGAGGACCACTCTGTGAAGGTACCGAACCAACAGAACTTTCAAAGGATGGTCCTCTCGCCACATGCAGGCGCTCTCACTGAGAGGAGGGTAAGAGGGTAAACATTTCAGCCTATAATTATGTACATAAATTCATGAACTGTATAACAAATGACAAACAAAAAGCCATAGGAAGAAAGGTAAAAGTAAAATCAATTGAATATATACAAAATGTAACACATACCTTTCCATTGCTACACCATAAAATACTTCTAAACACAAGGTTCTGATAATATAAGCTGCAATTCTGGGATTAATTTTTTCAATGCTGTCACTCAGCAGAATTTTGCATAGCACAGCCCAAAGTTCAGGACTGAAAAAAAAAAAAAAAAAAAAAAAAACAACATTATTTTAATACATTCAATATTGGGTACAGAAATTTTATTTAAAAATGCATATGCTATGAAATATGCTCATCATGCCCAAAGTCAGCTTCCTCAGGAGAGGTGAGGAGAGAGAATGGTACAGTGCAATGGGCCCCACTATTAAAAGAGATCACTTTGAGTTACCACTAAAAGAGACCCAAAATTAGTATTTTGCACCTGGACTCTTTAAAGACCATGCCACATCAAAACAATTCAGAATATTACATGAACTTTTGCATGTGTGTGTGTATATATATACACACTATTTAAGAAAAATACACTCTGTGGCAAAAAAAAATTAAGCACCCCAATAAAATAGTCTGTCAGCCCCAAAACTTGGCATGCAAATGATTAGAAATTCGACATCAATAAATATACAAAGTGGTCCCAGTGCACAGGGGGACCACTTTGTATATTTATTGATCCTGGACATAAGTAGTGTCGCTCATGTGCATTTAACCATTCTGACTGCTGTTGCAGTTGCATTTGACATCAGTAGCCAATGATGATGCTGATGATGGCTATACCAGCAACTCAGTGAGTTCTAGAGAGGATGCATTGTGGGCCTCAAAGAAGTCAGTTGGTTTGTATGGGTCATGTCAATGTATCGTCCGTCATCTGGGTTGGAGCGATGCCACAGTAGGATGACGTTGACAGTAGTGGGTCCAGGAGGGCACACATACCCACCACAAAAGCACCAGCTGGCCCAGGCAAACAACTGGACGGGAGGATTGCATGATAGTGAGAATAGCCAAAATGACACTGATAGCATCGCTATCTACCACCCAAAGACATATAGCGTCCTCCATAGAGCATGCTGTATCCAGACACACCATTGGAAGATGACTGACAGGACTACATTCTCACACCCTTTACTATAGCTACTGCTCACCACCGAACATTAGCAGTGCCATCTGGAGTGGTGCAGTGCCTGGGAGGCATGGACTGTGTCTGACTGGTGGCATATAGTGTTCTGTGACAACTCCTGCTTTTGCCTGGGAGAGGGTGACCAATGCTACATGTGTGGAGGAGGTCAGGCCAGTGCCCCAATCTGGCCTACATTGTGGAGCAGCACACACCCATCATACCTGGTGTTACAATATGGAGAGCTATCTCTTATGGCAGCCGGTCCCCCTTCGTAGTGCTATGTGGAACCTTAATGACACCACAGTGCATTGATAACATCTTGCGACCAGTTGTGTTGCCTTTGCTGTCATGTCTTCCAGGTGCCATTTACCAGCATGATAATGTCAGGCAGCACATGGCTCACCCCTTCCAGGAATATCTCTGTGGTTTGAGACCTTCCCATGGCAAGCCAGGTCTCCAGTCTTGCCAATCGAGCATATATGGGACATGCATTGCAGCCATCCTGTAATGTCGACGAACAAGCCCAGCAATTAGAGCATGTGTGGCAGAATCTGCCACTGAACAACATCTGATTCCTGTAGGCCCAATGCCATGCCAGATATCGGCATGCATCACAGCCAGAGGTGGTTTTACTATGTACTAACCTGTTAAACTTATGGAGCCATTGTTATGCAATACAGAGCCTTTTTGCTGTAAATTTTTATCACTTCTTTATCTTTACATCCTCATTGCATGTGCAAAGCTTCAGCATGATCAGACACTTGTTTTTTTTTGTCACAGAGTGTACATACTTATGCTATTCAAAGTTATTTAAAAGTTGGCACTTAATTGCATTAACAAATGGATTGTGCTAAAAAATTCATACAACTAGGACAATTAAAATGCTTAAATAATGTAACTTTGTGCATGTCAATTCATGATTAAATGAAATTATTCTCCCTATCTCAGATTACTATAATTTTAATACCTGAAGAACACTAGTTTTAAACTTTTCAGTACATTTTGTTGAGCAAATTTCTAAAACATAGCACACATTTTCTAGCATAGCAGTAGAGCATATGTAACTTTACTAATAACACAAATTAACAAGTTTATACACCATTATTAAGAAAAAAAAAAAGACTAATAGTACTCTATACAATAAAAAAAAATTCAATTTACTCCTTACAATCCCATTTTCATATGAATATATTATATTTTGAACTAAATGTCTAATCATGTTAATAGGAATAAAAGATAGTTAAAATAATTGGATAACTCATAATTGAAAATAATATTTATAACAGAGTCAAAATATAGCATTACTTAGTGGGTGCTAAATTAAATCATCTTTTTGAAACTTTTTTTTTTTTCAAAATGCTTTTATTTTGAACACAAATCTATTTATCTTTCATTAAATGAGACAACTGATTCAAAATTTCTGCTCACTGGCAAAAAATTGTAAAATACAAAAACTGACTTTCCATTAAAATACACATAAAAGTCTCAGATTCGTTCCAGGTAATTGAACATAAAATGGTTTAGTTTAGGCGTTTTTGTGATGCATTTTAATAGTTTGGCACTATAAATTGCTACATTTATGTTACAATAAGTTAAACTTTATCAACACTTCTTTTTCTTGATGCAAATTAATTAAATTTATTATGGAGCAATTTTTTGAGGAAGTGGAGAAGTAAAATTTGGATGGTCTTTATAGTTCACATGAGGAATAAATATGACACAAATTACTTATTAAACAATTAATCAAACATTACTTATTATGTTATTATACAGTGTATCAGTTAGTTAATAAATCTTATTTGTAACAAATCAAGAAGTTGGCATCGACTGGGTGGTGGTGGTGATGGTAGCTGGCAGCTATCAATTGTTGATAGTATGTGAAGGGTCATCCACATATCCCCTTAGAGATATATCAACTTCCATATCTTTAGTAGAATGTTTGATGTAGAAGGCTGAAGCTCAACAGATTTTAGACAAAAAAATTTTCAAGTGTGGTTTGTTTGTCAACTTTTTTTTTTTTGGAAAGTTTGTGGTAGCAAGCAAGGAAGGCATTTACATTACACTTAAAAGCAAAAAACTTCTTTTCCAATTTAGATAATTTCTGTCCAAAATAGCTATTGTCCCTTTGCAATGTTTGAACACTTGCAAAAGACTTTTTGTATCCAATAGTCTTACTACTGCAGTGTCTTCATCATCAAATTCAGCACCATCATCCTCAGTTATTTTGTCTGCGTTCATCAAATTAAATTAGTTCCTTGTTTGATTATTTCTCCTCGAGTGAAATTCAATTGAAATTGAGAGAAATATGATTGAAAAGTTCTTGAACATCCTCTTTGTCAACTTCCTAAAACCCAGCTTCACAATTTTTTCTTGAATATTTTCTATGGATTTGTCAAAACCTAGTGAAATCATGCATAAACTGTGATTGCAAAAGGCTTTCCACACACCATTCATTTTTTATTTTATTCTCATTATTGAGTGTCTCAGATTAAAGTAATATTATCTACTGCTATTTCTATACCATATTTCTTCCACAATTCTTGTACCGTTGGCTTGCTTTCACTGTCAGATTATGAAACAAGAAAGAATTATCAGATAAAAAGTGTCTGAGTGCAAGAGGCTAGGAATTAATCATGAAAGCTCAAATACATCACTCATTGTTAAAACGGGGACATTAAAATATGTTTTACAGTTAAAATGGTGTCACAAAACTCACACTTAGTTTTGACATCTGTCCTAGAAGAAAAGAATGTGTGATAAACAAATGACCTAAGCAGGAGCAAGCAAGTACAACTTCCTCCCTGCAATTTCTTCAAAAACATGACTGCCACTGTTTGATAATAGGCTTGATTTCGGAAAAAAGTTTGTTGGGGCAAGGGTAGCTCAGTCAGTAGCACGAAAAGCTTGTAATCTGCAGTTCCCAGATTTGAGTCCCACCTTGGCCAGCATTGAGATCTTACAAAACCTCTACCTTCAGTCAGTAGGAGACACCAATGGGCTTGGAAAGGCTGCCATCCATCAGATGGGATGTTAAGCCATGGCTCTGTATGCAGGAGAGCCATACCCTGTGCATGTGAAAGAAGATGCTGGATGGTTTTGATGGGAGGCTACCATCTGTCTCCCAACAGCTATCTAGTGGGTCCCCTCCCCCAACCTTCTCTGAGCCTTCAGGGTCCTTCAGACCTGGCCATTTAGTCCATTGTGTGCAAAATAAGTGCCACTCAGAGATAATACAACCCAATGAAACAACTGAAAAGTTAGTTACCAATCTGTTTAGACCAAGAACTCTGACACTGTGCCCAGAGCTCGATGGTAAAACACCACCAAGTCCAGGTATGGAAGTGGCAGTGGAAAGCCAGACAGGGGTGTGGTCTACTTGGAAGTATTGGCCAAGTCATTGCCCCTCATGCTGATCTGATCAGGCACCCAACAGTAGTGGATGGTGGTCATGGCTGCCAGATTATGAAACTGCTAGCAGATCTTGGAAAGAACAGGGTGAGACCAACACTCACCGAGATCAGAGCCTGCTGAGTGAGTTGATGTAAAGCACACACCAACAAAGACACTTAAGCCACTATGTGGTCCAAGGCAAAGCAGATAGTGTGCAACTCTGCAGTGAAGATGGAACATTATAGTGGGATCTGATCTGCAATGCTAACATCACAGCAGACCATAACTGATCCTGCAGACATGCTGAACTTCGAACCATCTGTGAAGACATTGCAAAAAGTCTGGGTGCTCAGCATGATGGCTGGCAAAATGTGTTTTTTTTTATTATTATTATTACTAGTAATACCCATGCCAAATGTTTGGCACAAAACTCTTCGACAAGTTCATTCACAACAAACGTGTGTTGATTGATAACTGCATTCACAAAGTAGGTGACAGCAGAGCCCACAGAAATCTTGAACACTTTTCAAGGGATTACTCCCGACCCACGACAGCTAGGAATCTCATCTGTCACACCAAGATGGTCAGAACTAAGTGGGATCATCCTACCAAATTTAGGACCGACAGCAAGCAGTCACAGAACCACGGGGAAACTGCGAATTTCTGCCACTGGTGATGTCACGTCTGCCCGCCAGGAATTACAGCTATTATATAATATGTTTTTTTATTATTATTATTCTTCTTTGATCATAGTACAAGTAAATTATATCATTACAGGTGGCCCACAAAGCTTAAGCTTGTCTGCAGGATATAGAATAATTAAATTAATAATTTGTTATAATAGTATGATTACATAGCATGTTGCCAGTACCTGCAGTTGGGCATAAAAACCTTCCCCATCCTTGAAAAAGAAAAGTCACAGGAAGAAGGAACAACAAGCCACGGTATAAGTGATTTGGCTGTCGACTGGGCAATGCTATCGAGACTGATGTTTATGTCTCCGAGGTAGTCTTGGACTTAATTTACACCAAAGGAACAATTGGCAGTCAGATGATTATAATAAAGCATATACTGGCAAGTAAGAAAACCACTTTAATGTTAGTGACATTGTCTCCAATATTAATAGAGTGGTATGAGCATTATCAATTATTAATAGATATTTATTGTCAAAGTTGTTTTTGGTACAATAACACTGCTATTTTCACCCATGCCTTCTTGTTGGATCACTACATCACTGCCAATGATACTTTATCATCCTTTCAGAGCTAGTGGGCTTTGTGAGTGATATACAAGTAGAGGCTTCAACTTTATTACCAAGAAGTATTGTGAGACAGTCCTCAGATACTTTGAAGTCTGGTGTTTTTTTTCCTTTAGAATAAATACTTAGAAAATAATGTTTGGAATAAATAAATGTTTGGAATAAATTTAGAAATAAATGTTTGGGAATGCATCCTCTTCTGAAATGGCCCCATCTCATCGACATTGAAAATCTGCTTAGATGAATACCATTCTCCTTCGATTATCATCACGAGTTCTTCAGGAAACTTGGTTACACCTGCTACAGCAGTGTTTGCCCTTTCACTTGATGTAGGAAGGCTGTGCAAATTAGCACAAGTCTTGAATCTCTCAAACCAACTATGTCTTAAATTCCAGATCCTCAACAATTGTTACATCTTCTTCTTGATCCTTTAGCTTTAAATCTTCATACAATGACACAGGTTTAAATTCACGTTACACTGGTTGTGGTTGTGTATTTGAAATAATAAAGGTTTGATAAGTTAATTGAATCAACAAAGTCATGACAAGCTAGGTATCTGAAAACTCAAGTAGAATGACTCAATGCTAGGAAATTACAATAATTGTGACTTCTTAGAACTGGTCCTTGGAACTGAATACATATATATGTGCAAGTGGTATTTAAATAAAGCACAATAAAAAATAACTTCGAGTTCCCTCAGATAATAAAATCAAGAACAATCAAATACTACAGAACCATACTTTATTATTTAAAATATAATATTATATATATGAACTTACTCTTGTTTCAGTGCTTCCATAGCTAAAGCTTGATGTCCTGCCCAAAGTGCATGAATGAATTCTACAGCAGCACAGTGTAGTTCAGGTGGGTAGTTACACAGATTCTAAAAATACACAAAATAGATGAGATTACAAAAAAAAAATACAAGCGTTTGAAAAAATTATTAGTTATTAACTCCTGCAACCTCCTGAATACTCAAAACAGCTGTAATAATTAATTTTTTTGTTTATACAATTACGTATATATATATATACAAAACTAAAGAAATTCTTTGAAAGTTCATGTCACATTCAAGATCTCCAAAGTATGGCCAGCAGGCTATGTATGGCTCATATAGCAGTTTTATTTGGCTTGCAAATTTTGACTAAATTGAATATAGCAACAGTATTAAATAAACAAAAATATGATTTGAAAAAAAAATCAAAATTCTATAATTTTTTTGTTCCATATTTTAAAAATTATATGAAACAGACAGATATCTGATGTTAATGCATATCAGATATTTCAGTCAATAATGCTGCAAACAGGAGGACAGGGTAGGTGTAGCTGACAATGTGCATGTAACCTGACTGAACATTTTGAAATTGCCATTTATTACCTTGCATTTACTCTCAATGCACAATAATTAAATTTGTTTTAAACTACTTAATATCCAACAATAAAATATCTATAACCCAATAATAAACTTAATAGCCAATAATAAGGTTTGGATTATTTTGTATTGGATATTAAGGGAAAAAAGAAAATGTTCATCTGCAATCACTCCAAATCATCAAAGTCAAGGTTTTTGTACAAAAACATTCATTTTTAAACTAAAACTTTCTTGAATGCCAACTTTTGAAAAAAAAAATGTTCATTTATCTTGCTGTAAAGAAAGGCTTAACACAAAAGTAAATCATCATTTTTTGGATATTTTTGCACTGGAAACCATTCCCAAGTTAAAACACCAGTTTCAGACTATTTCACTAACAAAGATTGCAAGCTAAGGATGCATGATTCTCTGAAATTTCATTTGTTGAGACTTCAACTAATTGCCCCTTCAATTACAAAGGGAACTGACTGACCTAAATCTAAAGCCTTAATAAAGAGAATTTTTGGATAAGGAATCTTGACAAACTTGCATAAAGGACTTCCAGAGGAACAATATACAAAAATGAGGAGTTTTGTCTGTTTTCCAAAATGAAATACATAAAAGGCAAATATTTGAAAGGACGGGGGTGGTCAGTCAGTAGCAAGCCAGGCTTGTAATCTGCAGTTCCCAGGTTCGGGTCCCAGCTGGGTCAGCATTGAGATTTATCTTCGCAAAACTCCCTGACCAGCCCACAGTCAGTAGGGGACACCGAAGGTCTTGGAAAAACCACAAACTGTACTTTATTATTTAAACGGATGGGACATTAAGCTGTGGTCCTAAGTGATGGAAAGCCATACCCTGTGTACATTAACGAACACACACTGGATGAAATTGATAGGAGACTATACCGTCTCCTAACAGCTGTTCTAGTGGGTCTCCTTCCTCAACCTCCTCCGAGTCTTTGGGGTCCTTGTGACCTGGCCATTTAGCCCATTGTGTGCAAAAAAGTGCTGCTCAGAGGTAAAACAACTCTAAAACTATGTCCACTTACAGATAATTCTGATGATCGACAAATAAAATCTGAGGTTCAACTGGAAAAAAATTTCAGCTGATAAAAATGAATTATCACAGTTCTCATTAAAGTTCTTTATGAAAACCCAGGCTGCCTGCTGAAATGTTTAAAACTTCTGTCCTATAGCAATGATTTTCAAATGTTGATTTGAACAGATTTAGTGTGGCCACCATGTCAAAAAAAGATTTTCACAATTTTCAAGAATTGTTAGCACTAAATTAAATAGTTTCTTGTTGTTATGCTACATATAGAATAGGACCTTTAATATTTTGTTTGTTGTTCTGCATAGTTCTGTGACTACTATCTGTCAAACCTGCAGTACTATGTGAACTACAAATTGCTTTTTTTTTATATGCCTCTATCATGTTTCTGCACCTATTATATTGGAAAATTTATCACTTGCAGATATTTCCTGACATACATGTATACACAGTTACAGATAATTTCAAACACTCTTTTAGAGAAGCATAATTAAAGATTTTGCATAACAGATTCCAATATCCCTCAGCTCATAACATACTGGGAGCTTTTTTAAATTCAATTATTTTTAAATTTCATCATTTTTAAATTCAATTTGGAGCAGTTTCTGTCATCAATCTAAGGATCAGTGAAATTAAAGTTGCAAAATTAATGTTAATTTACTTGATAGAAACTATGTACATTTAAAATCCAGTTCATTTTAGGAAGATGCCAGACACTACCTACTGGTCAGTAATGTTTAGCTATTTCAATTTAAGACATGTTATGCTGCATTTTGTTTCTTACATATGCCGAGTGGTTAGCGCGCTTGGCTACTGATCTGAGGGACCTGGGTTCAAGCCCCGGGTAAGGCATGGTTGTATGTGTCATTTTTCTGCTGGGGTCCTGCCATCCTCACAGTTCTACTATGGCATATAAACTGACAGGCTCCTGTCAGACCTCTGTGGCAAGCAGCTGCTTGAGGGGGTATTTATTATTTTTTTTTATTATATGCTAATTAAGATGGAGTCCTTAAACAAGGTCTGAGGAGGATTAAGATTTTGATGAAAAGTTCTGAGAAAAGTCCCAGTAAGTTTATACAGTCCTTAGTTCAGCTTTGAAAAGATGACTAGAACAAAGACGAAGTACATATGCTTCCTGTCCATGTACTTACTGAGAGTACATGGACAGTATTTCAAGTTAGCAGTAGTTAGTGATGCAAAGTCAATAATAAAAGGCAATTTGTCCTCTTGAACTATTTGGGAAATTAGAGACAGTTCAACCACTTAGTATGATCAAGGATATTAAATTCAGCTCATCATTTTGAACCAATCACAAAATCAATTTAATTACTGTGACATGACATTAAAGTGTTACAGGGAACTGAATAAAGGCATCATGAATGGCATATGCTATTTTTGATGCTTATACTAGTTTGCAATTTGTTGTTCTCATCTTATTAGCTGAGCTATGGTGTGCTACAAAAACTTACTGTGACTTCCCTTTAAACTTTTCCATCAATATATGTGAACTCTCCTGGATGGAGTCCATAAACTCCACTTTAAGCACTAAATCTTAAGTAACAAATGCAAGAATCAAATTCTACCTAATACAATAGGGGTATGTGTGTCAAACTGAAACATCTTAGCATCACTGATCGACAACAGTTCCTGGCATCAACCTAATATGGATCATATTTTAAGTATGCAGATATGTTTTTAATGAACTAATTATTCATTGCATATAGGGCCAGATTGGGGGAGGGGGATCATGTCTCCCCTTTAGAATGTTAGTAATTGAAACAGAAGAGAAAAAAAATATTAAACACAGTTTTCAATAAATTTTTTAAAGACCACTAAATTATAGGGAAAAATGTTATACTGGAACATTATTCCTGATCAATCTTGCCCTCCTCCCCATTTTTTCTAGATCTGAACCTTATATTATTTACAGTGTTACTGATATGTAAAGGCAAATGAAGATTTTATAGTGATCACCTCTAATTTAAGAATATATAATACATATTTTATGGAAACAAGAAACAAACCGCTGTAATGAATTGCTTACTCCTGAACATCACAATTTTTTGCTGCACAATGGTCTGAATGGCTAGGTGACACAAATCAACACTCCAGGAAGGACAAATGAACTTGAATTAGTTAAAAACATTGATTGTCCTAAGTGGGACTCGAATCCATACCTCCCTGAAGCATGCAGGGCATCCTAACTGCTGGGCCATCAGAAGCTGACAATTTTTCAACAAAGTCACATTATATGCATTCCTGCAATTTTTGCTAATTTGCCAGTAGCACCATCTATTATCAGGGAATGGGGCAGCCAAGCCCAAGGAATGGAGCACCCAAGATATAATGCTGTGAGCATGAGTGACAGATATACCACCATCAAATGTGATGGCTTGGCTGCCCCATTCCCTGATAATAGATGGCACCACTGGCGAATCAGCAAAAATTGCGGGAATGCATATAATTCACTTTGTTGAAAAATTGTCAGCTTCTGATGATCCAGTGGTTAAGACATCCAGCATGCTTCTGGGAGACATGGGTTCGAGTCCCACTCAGGACAACTAATTTTTTTTCACAAATTATTTCAAGTGTTTCTTGTCTATAGGACTTTTTCCTGTGATACTTTATTACTGAAGGACTGATGAAGTAGCTACATTGGACATCTGTTAGAAGCAAATGGATGACTCAAGTCAAGGCATTAGCCCACTTTTCAATACGATAGAATAGATATAATTCTTGTAAATAAATATACTTAATGCTATGAAAACCTGCTACTAAATAAGATACTGCATTCACACTTAGAAAAAAGTACAACTCCCTGGGAGCAGACCAATCTTTCACAAGTTGATTAAACAAATACCCTATAAGGCACTTGGGGTGCTATTATTGCTTTAACAGTAAGTTTACCAGCAAGATTCAGTAAAACTGATCATTGAACCAATATCTGTCAAACACAATAAATACCATAAAAAATAAGCAAAATTTATATCCAACTGGAACATAAATTCTTTTACCTTTTGATAAGTCATGCATTCAATAAGACAGTGTTATACTGATATTTATATTAAAAATAAATATTTTAATACTATAAAATATAGCAATAAATTATCTCTTTCATTTAGAATTTAGAACTAATCTTAAATTTTATTATGGTTTAAGTACAGTACTGATTCATTTGTTGCCACCATCTTCTTCCTAATTGGCATTAGCTCATTTATGAACTTCAGATATATCATTATATATAGACTCTATGTACAACATAATTATTGAGGCAATCATTCAAGTATTTTTATAAGCAACAATCAAATGAAAAGGCCCAATATGTGCAATCAGAGATCTCTTATCAACAATTTCAATTGATACCCTAAAATAATAAAAGATATCTGAAGGTTGTGAAAAATTTGTTTAAAATATGAACAGAAATTTATAAATGGTTTTAAATAAAAATGCTACATTAACACTTGAATAATGATTGCTATAATTTTAGTGGTAGAATTATCCTGTATTGGATATAGAGAAAATTTCATACCTGAGGAATGGCATGTGTCAACTTTAAACATATTGCAAACAACAATGAAAATCATAATTTCAAAGTAAAAATCTTTTTCATCTGAAATTTGACACTCCTACACAATAGAGAACTTTACATGCTGATTTTCACAATAGGCACACTGTGATTCCCATTGAGGTAAGAATGCAAACTAAATTAATACAATCATTGCTTTTTTTCTTACATATTTGTGTTCTTGATTTTGTTCTTTTTGCTGCAGGAACTTCTAGATCCTATTATAACTTAGTAATATTTGGTGAGTTAAAATGTCAAAAATACAAGTTACAGCAGTCTTTATCCAGAACAGAGTCTAAACTCACTAACCTCATTTTTCTCCTTTAATAGCTTCTTCACTGATTCTAAGCAACTATCCAAGCCTTCACTTTCCTAAAAAATAAACAAAATTTTAATACCTGATAATGTAAGTTTCTTGCTACAAAATAAAAAATTTATTTAATTAATGGATACAAATACTTATTTAGGAGAAAACATAATGGAATTTAAGTAAAATTCACTTTTAGCCTAAGTTTCGTGTACATATAAAATCTAACTTGGTCTATTTTACAAACAGTGAAGGGCACACTGATTATTGTGAATTAATATTTCATGGAATCTGTAAACCAACAGGCAAATTTGGATATTCACCATGATCTATGACATTTTTTGCTACAACATGCCAGGTCAATGATGTTAAGTTTAATAACATATAATTAAGTTTAATAACATATAATTTTGCCTTATATGCATTTGTTTCAACCCATGATAGAGAAAAAGTTATATAACTTTAGTTATCCAAATGCAGAGACTTGCAACAGAGATAGATAAGAACTTTATCACTATGCTCACTCTTTTACGATGTAGTTTATTAAATGCTATACAGTACTTTCATTCAGCTCCCTTCTAGAATCTCCATAAAATAAGCACTTGCTGTAGAATGCAATTTGTTGTCCGCTGCACTAATAAGCTCAGAAGCTAAAAGGGCAAAAGAAATTAAATTCTTTTGATTAAAGTGTTTTGGGGATATGCCACTTTTCCTGATTATGTGATGAAGAAAGCTTTCAAAGATTATTGGCTCAAATTATACTGATGATATTGGTCCATTAGCAAATGACATCAAGGAACTCTTTCATTAATGGTGATGAGGTTGGGAATAGAGTCAGTGAAATAATCAAGACAGAGAACACTAAAAAGGATGAAAACAGGTCAGGTAGGTGATGTTTCAGTCTTTCAGAATATTATTTCTTGAGCAAGTTCATCAAATTAATTATTTTGGGAGCTGTGTGAAATTATAGTGGATGTGAATCATGAAAAAAGAAAAAAGATGTAAATGATATAACATGATTTTTATAGGAAGAGATTTGATGGATTTGATTGTTTCATGAATCCAGGATGAGATTTCTGAAATGCTATGAATAGTGTTCTAAAGGTTTCAGGAAGAATGGATAAAAGTGGGCTAGCAAGAACAAATAGGACTTAAAATAAAAGAAGTCACCTGCAGTGGTCAAATACAGCATTTGCTCTTATAACAGATGATTCTGGAGAATTAAATTGTTCACTGTTGTTGGACCACCACAGCTTTTGCATTGAGAATTTGTTTATATGGTGAAAAATTATAATATTTTAACTATAATCAATTATATCAATACATATGTCATTACATACACTGTCATAAAACAAATTTCATTTGTTGAAGAGACACATAAAGACAACATAAAATACTTTTATACCTTTTCCTGTGATTTTCCTTCATTGTTAACATTGATGAACATTTCAATAAGTCCAGGTTGTTGAGCTATACATACAGTGAGAAATTCCAAAATTGCAACTTTCAAACGAATGTCTTCATAAAGAGAGCTTAATCGATAAAGAAAATGGTCTCGAATGGATTCTGCTTCTGAACCAAAACAAGCCAAGAGAGACATCGGAAATTCCTTGGTAAAAAAAAGAGAAAAATAGAAAAAACAATTAACACAAATTATTTCATTTCTATAAAAAAATACCATAAAATTCTTATATTATGTTACAAGCCCCATACATTAATAAATTTGCAAGATGGGCTTTTATTGCTCTGCAACTTTTGGTAGGAAATCTTTTTAACACGTACAAATAAAACATTGTAAGAAGCCATACTAAGGCAATATATACTGTATGCAAGAAATGGACAGCTGCAATGAAAAGATAATAACAAGAAATGGACAGCTGCAATGAAAAGATAATAAATATTCAGACTATATCCCACATAATTCTTTTCTGTACTAATTTGAATTGGGTTTTGACCGATGGAATGAGTTCTTTGATGGACAGCTACTGGTAGCCAATGGCACATCTTTCGGATATGATGGGATGCTCACTGACCACTACTTAAGCCCCCTACCAATGCTCATGTTATTTGCTCATGGCACGGGTGCATGAAAGGTTCATGGAGGTCATACTTCTTACTAATGCATACTGTATTTTCATAATACTGCTGATTTGATTGATACACACACCAATTATTTTTTGTCTACATTGCTATATGTCACACTATTTGCTTTGAGATCAAAGTGAGCACTCCTTGTAAGTGGGGCAATTTCAATGATGCGTATATATATATATTTGAGCAAGCAGGTAACAACAGTCAATTATAGGAGCCTTTGAAGCAAAACCTTTATTGTCTCCCATTTCTAAAGAGGGTTGTGGCTAAATAAAATTCAAGTGCTCTAAAAAGGTAGTTATTTCTATATTTATGCATGCATTGGCAAGATTGGGCAGTGGTAATGAAATATACAAAACTTCATAGTTTACTGATGATCAATTCCATATACTGCTACCTGATCTAATGCAGTTAATGCTATCACATTCCCACTACAAAAACAAAAGTTAGGAATTTGTTGCATCATTTATCTTTTAGATTCAGAATGTTCTATCATCTAATTTTTATGGTAGCTATTTCTGAAAATAATATACCATATTTTCTCACTCTTTTATCCTTTAAAAACAACATGAAATCTAAAGATTACTATGTTATCGTTATGGATAATAATAAAGAACTATATATGTGTTTAAAAAATTACCTTTGCAAAGCGTTTTAAAAGTTGAACAGCCAAAGTAGCAAGGCGAGGATTGTAACGCTGAAATGCATAATGTGCCACTGTAAGCACAACTTGAGGCTGATCACTAAGAGCTGGAGTAGAAAACAATACTTTTTCCAAAGGAGAGAGATCTTTTTGTGTTCCATAAGCAACTGTTTTGAAATGGTGACGCAGAAGGAGTAATCGATTCAAAACAGATAAGGACAAATGAATCAATGTTGTGACTTGCTCACCTAAAGTACTATAGAAAGAAGAAAAATCAATAAAAACTGTTGGTGCTAAAGCAATTTTATTTTACAATACAATGAAATGAATTCATTATCTAAAACTATCCCAACTCAATATTTTTCCTGAATCCCCTATTTAACATTCTTTAGCATTTAATGATGCTTACACCTGTACTAAGATATTTCACCTTGATTTTTTTTTCTTCCATTAAACTTTTGAAAATTTTGACAAAATTCCTTTCTTTACCCTTAATGGCTATACTTTTTTAACTTGAATGAGAAATTCCTACATATTATATGATGGAGTCATAATCCTGGGTGGAAATAATCCCATTGTATCTAATTCTCCATATACATCTACCCTAAGCTACTGCTATTATATTTGGCAACTGCTGGCCAATTCAAAAAATATCCTCTTTGACACTGTCTACCCAGTGCATTCTAGAGCTCCCTCTATTTGAAGTGTTTATGCACAATATTCATTACTTTTTTCACTATTCTGTAGTTTTACATATAGGCAACATGGCTAAATCAAAGCTGTTTCTCCCTACATAAATAAGTAAAGTATAAAAATAAATTACTCTCAAGCAGCTACTAGCCACAGAGGTCAGACAGGAGTCTATTGATTTAATACACCATAAAGATCTTTGAGAAAGGTGAGACCTCAGCAGACAGAAAGCACAGAAAAGAAACATCCATAACTTACCTGAGAACTGAACCAAGGTGTCTTGGTTCAATTCCCAGGCCAAGTGCACTAACTACTCAGCCACCATGATGGTACATACTTAAGTATGTACCATCATGGTGTCAGTATCTTACATAAGTATTCAGTAAACATATTTTAATGCTAATAAAAACTATGTTACATTTTTAATGCTGAAAAAAAAAAGAAATTATTAAATCATGGTACTAAGTGGATAAACAACAATTAAGAGTAAAAACAGTAATTTAAGATTCAAATTCATAGATCAAACATTATTAAGACCTGCCATTTCATTAATAAAATTTCTAGCATTTTGCCTAATTTTAAGATATATTCATTCACTGAAAACAAATACATTTAGCATGTAAAAATGGTGAATATTATTAAAAACACTAAGCACGAGTGTGGATCATTTAATTTGTAGACTGATGATATCTTACTTTTATCTTCATCATAAGAGTCTGCAGGTGTTTTCTCCTTCTCAAAGTATTCTCCAATGAAAGTTACGCACTTACACCATCACCTAACCCAGGCACTGAATACTTGCTGCAAGCCATTTTGTGAAAGTGTTTGGAGCATAGTCATTGTGGCTGCTTGAACCTCCTCATTTTCAAAGCAACCTTTCAATGTTGTTTTCAGTTTTGAAAACAAATGAAAATTGCAAGGTAGATCAATGGAATAAGGGGGATGCCTTGGCATCTCAGCACCAATATTGGTGACAACAGTTCGGACCAAAGCAACAGTATGGAGCCTCACATTCCCGTAGTGCAGAAACCTTTCCCCCCTAAGAATTCTGGCCATTATTCGTGAGCTGCAAGATGAAGTTTCATCCGAAGGACTTATGCACAGGCTTTTCATTTATTGTTGACCCTCATGGCAAAAGATGTATTAAAAGAATGCCTTTGCAATAAAAAAAACACCAGACGATTTGTTTCCTGGTTGACCTGAGAGCTCAAAATTTCTTACACCATAGTGAACTTGAGTGCTTCCATTCCAAGATTGGCATTTTCATTCTGGATTGTAGTAGAATACCAAATCTTGTTTATGGTCATTATATGCTGTAAAAATCTTTCACTTTCATCCTCAAACCTTGCCAACCAGTTCCAACACACATCAACACGTTTTTGCTTTTTTCAGGGATCAGGTAATGTGGGATCCAATAAAGCACAAATTTTTCATATTTTTAAGTGATCCATCACTATTGCATGAGCACTGCCATAAAAAAAAGGCCCATCCCTGCTGTTATTTCACACAAGGTTATTCTGCAGTCTTCATTGAGAATATCCTGGGCTCTGGCGATTTGTTGTGCATTAATGAAAGTAACTGGTTGGTTAGATACTGTTCTGTTGTTACTAGCAGCCATTTCAATTTGCACACACTGCTCTGTGCCCTTGAAGAGTTGATGCATTGCCACATATAATGTATTAACTTGTATGAAAAGATTTCAATTGTTGGCAACAGCAGTCCAACAATCAATTAAATGATCCACCTATTTAAAGCAAAAAAAGAAAAAATTACGTTACCTATTCTGCTTTAAAATTGTTTGTTGAATAACTTCTTCACCAGTGCACACTATTTTTAGCAAAGTTTGACCAGTCTCAAACTGAAGAAGACTAAAAATACACACTTCTTGTGCTTTCAGTCTGCAAAATATAAAAAAACATGATACGAAATAAAAAAAAAATAGTTTACAGAAAAATACTACAGTTTACCAGCATCCAATCAGGTTAAATAAAGCTACAGTTAACATCAGAAAAATCTCTGTTTAGGTTAAGAAAAGCTATAAAAAAAATTAAAAATACTAAAAACAAAAAATTTCTCATTACTTACAAAGAAACTATGAAAGAGAATACTTGGTTGATTACTTCAGGTTTAAAGGCATCAATGTTATTAATAAAAATATCACTTCATCCTGTCTGAAAAACAATCTATTCATATGAAAGAGACTCACGACAGCGATGACTATCCTGCCAGTACTTAATTACTAACATTAGAAATGAAGTAATTGTAGAGATTTTAAAGTTATTGAATTGTTTTTGGGAGAGCAAGAAGCCTGCAAAATAGCACTAGTTTTTTCATTCTAGTTCAAGACAGCAAAGGCCAATACAAATTACAAACATGGACAAGAGATATTTTGCAGGGGGAAATAAGAATATGAGAACTGTATCTCTCTTGAATCTCATTAATATTTAAAAAAATCCATCTTCCTATATGCATCCTAAAATGTAGAAAATAAAACTAAAGGGTATCTATGATGAAATCACTCATTGAATTCATATTCACTTCAAAGGAAGATAGACACTGGAATCTTGAGTAGGTAAATCGGTATTCTATCTTCTTTTGAAGAGAATACAAATTCAGTGACTGATTGCACTATCGATATATCCTTTAGTTTTATTTTCCTTTTTTTTATTTCACTTTTTACGGTGCATACAGGAAGATATGCATTTTTTAATTTTTTAAAATTTAGGCTTTTTCTTTCTCACTAAAAACACTCATCTTCAGAAACTTTCATTTGATATATGACTCACAAACATTAACCATATATCTCCTCCCCCTTTTTTTGGGAGGGGTAGGTTATGTTTGGGGCCATGGGAGTGTTTGAGGGAGTCCTGAAGGCATCATACGCATTAATTTGAGATATAACTCAAAGTTGACCTCTATGAAATACTTCTCCCCCCTCTTCTGGGAAGGGGAGAGAATGGAGGGTGGCATAATTCGAAGTAGTCTATGACAGTTCTCATATGAGCTTTCATTTGACACCTAAACTCATAACTGTAGACCCTTGTGTTCAGAAGATATAACAGAAGAATGACTTTCGGATTTCCCCCTTTTTTTTTAGCAAGGACGACATTAGGGGGTTTAGTATTATTTTCCACAACACTCCTAATGACACAAGCTATCATTTGACAAACAACTTGTTATGTTCACCCCTTGTGTTCGAATCACTGATTCAAATCATGAAATCATTCACATACTTTCTCCCCCCCCCCCCCCCCCCGCTTTTTTTTTTGAGAGAGAAAGAGATTTTTATAATATTGACATTCCCCATGACAAAGTTTTCATTTGATGCATACATAGTTCATGTCTTTTGGCCTTCCTGTTCTGATGCTATAGTGAAACAATCATTTTCATATTCCCTTTTTTTTTATGGGAAAAAAAGCATGAGGGAAAATTATTTACAGCCTATGACACTCTTTACATCTCAAGCTTTCATCTGACACATACATCATTTTGTTCTTCGCATTCAAAAGATAAAAGATATGGTGGAAAAACTGTTTTGACAAACACACAAACCAACAAATGATGAGCAAAAAGCAACAGGAAGATAGTAAAAAAAGTATTGCTGTCGTCTATGTAAAACTTAAGTATAATGCAGAAATTTATCAAAGTTGTTTGAAAAAGTAGTGATAGTTAATGATTATATCAAAAATTTAATATTTAAATAATAATAATATTCTGTTTTATAGCATACTATAGGAGTTTAGATTTTGGCAATTTTAATACTCAACTTTGCAATATTCATTTATGAATCAGTACTATTAGATACTAGAAACTACTATTTAACATATAACTCTTCTTCATTAATCTAAAGTTGTAACTTCATGCAAAAAACATTTGTAGAAAATGAATTATATCCAGAAAAGAAGCTTCTATACTTACTGTGTCATCTGTATATTTCTTTCCACAGACAAAATATTGTGGAGTAAATTCAAACATGACTGACCTGCAAATGAAGTCAAAATGTTTAAGAAATCTAGACTAACAAAAAAAAAACATTAATGTAAAAAAAGTACTAATATACAAATAAACTAGAGTACATTGCTTTTGCATATCCTTTAGTTTATTATATATTGATAAAATGCCCTGAAGAACCTAAAACAAATAAAGAGGCAATCCGTGGTGCTGAATTTGCATGTTTGACTATAAGAGAGGCATCCTTCTGTGGCACCAAATACAGATGGTACATGTGTCCCATTTGGCAGATAGCACCACATGTACCATCCAATCACTAAATTCTCTTCATAGTCATCATTATAGCTAAGAAATGAAAGAGTACCTTGATGTTACCCAGAAGTTGGGGTGCAGACCCCACTTCCATTGGGTTAAATTATTTTGCTCTCCATTTGTTAAAGGACTGGTTTATTTTTCATTCCTCTCTGTCCTCGCCTTTTTTTTAACCTGTTTAGCTTTTATGTTTGCTAAACTGGTGATTTTATACCTTATCCACTATTAATGGTGAATAAAGTGTATTATTACACTTTATCCACCATTATTAATGAGTTTAGTATAATTATAGTATATATATATTATCAGTGTCCCCTACTGACCGTGGGCAGTAGTAACAATTTAAGTAAACTTGTTAATAGAAGAACATAATACCTCTATATACATATAATAATATATAATAAAGATATATATATTCAAAATATAGTTATTTTTAGGACACTGAGTTGTAAATTTGAAGTTCTATTGAAATTAATCACAAAATGTTTTAGATATTTCATGTTTGACATCAGATAAGATCTTTTAATATTTAGTTAATTCAACATCTTTTATCATTCTCACTTGATCTGCAATAGTATAATGATAAACCAATATGTGAATGAAATAGCAACCTTTTGCTATTTCATTCACATAGAGTATACTGTATATAGCAACCTTTTGCTATTTCATTCACATAGAGTATATTGTATATAGCAACTTTTTGCTATAACACATTTTCAGTTATATTGTGCTTTTCTCCTTGTCTACCAATTTTTTATTTTTTTATTTTAATTTACATTTTTTTTTTTTGGGGGGGGGGGGGTAGCATGCCAGACTCATAATTTGCAGTTGGAAGGTTCAAGTCCCAGCTGAGTCAATGCTGAGATGTCTCCACAAACTCCCCACCCTGCCCACAGTCAGTAAGAGACACCAATGGCCTTGGGAAAAGTCCTCGTCTGTCGGATGAGGCGTTAAGTTGTGGCCACATGTGTGGGAGAGCCATATCCTGTACATGTTACAGAACACTCTGGATGGCCATGACGGGAGGCTACCATCTGTTTCCTAACAGCTGTTCCAGTGGGTTCCCAACCTTCTCTCAGCCTTCAGGATTCCATTGACCTGACCATTCAGCGCATTGTGTGGAAAAAAATGTCTCTCAGAGGTAAAACAAACACAACCCAATTGTTTTTACATTATCTAGTTGTATAATACATTTCAGGCCTTTCAAAGCTACTTGACATTATATTAGCTTTTGTCCTAAATAAAATGAACTATTATTAATGAATGAGTATGTTTCCTTTTTAAAAATGCAAACATTATTCAGCTTATGGATGGTCTGATATAAATAAAAAAAAAATGCACAAATTGCTGACAATTTACTGTTATTTGATGAGCAAAATCTATTTCCATTGCTCTCGAAAAGAACTAAAAAAAACATTGCATATAAGGCATGGTCAAAAATTTAAAACAACATTAGCAGAAAAGTGCTGTGTAAAAGGATTTGGGGTAGCATTTTGTGATGAACCCTTTAACTGTCGGACTCTGTTTTCAAAAATCACTACATATGAACTTGCAACACTTTTTATGCTTATCTATCTTTTTTCCTTTTAATTTTTATATATTTTGTTCAAAATTAAATGCTCTTTTTTACATTAGTTGTTTCATAATAAGGCTCAGAAGTTGAGTTGCATTTTTATTGAGCCTACAATACACTTCTTAAGCTATTTTATATATATATATTATATATATATTTAAATTAATTATTAATTTAAAATTTTCATGTTACTTTGCAACCCTTTAGGTGAAAACTACATGTATTTATAAATATCTTTATTTCTGAAATAGTGTTGTTTATTCTCAAACCATACCTATGACCATACCTTACATTTTTGAGATTTTATCCATTGCTATTGCACTACCATTGCCAAAAGGACTATCACTCCAACCCAAAGACAGAATCATTATCAACTTTGGCTCAGCCAACCAGCAAGAGAGTAATATCTTTTCTCCTAAAAGAATTTAAAGTATTCTACAGTTCTCCATAAAACCTAGTTTTCTTGCTCATATTATCATTATTATCAGCAATGATTAATTATCATTACTACAGCAATGATACCAATAAATAATTTTATGAACAATTTGGATGAATGAATATATATCTATGCACATTGCAATGGATCAAGAATACCTTATTTTGACACAAGCAGAATCAGTTGGAATATCAAAAGACAGGCAACAGATAATTGGGTTGGGTTGTTTTACCTCTGAGCGGCACTTTTTTGTAAACCATGGGCTAAATTGACCAGGTCACATGGACCCCCGAAGGCTCAGAGAAGGTTGGGGGAGGGGATGCACTGGAACAGCTGTTGGGAGACAGATGGTAGCCTCCCGTCAAGGCCATCCAGCATGTTCTTTAACATGCACAGGTTATAGTTCTCCTGCACACAGAGCCATGGCTTAACATCCCATCCGATGGACAGTGGCCTTTCCAAGCACATCAGTGTCCCTTACTGACAGTTAGCTGGGAGGGGAGTTTTGCAGAGATAAATCTCAACGCTGACCTGGGAACTACAGATTACGAGCCTAGGCAACAGCTAACAAATTAATGTTTTTATCATCAGAAGTGCTGCAAAAAGTTGGTATACATCACAGTACTCAAGATAGTCATTTTTATAATTTTCACTTTTGTCTTGTAATAAAGCAGCTTTTGATGAAGAGAGTGAAAAGAACAATGGCATTCTAGCATGTGATGGTCTAACCATTCACTTTTACTTCTTAACCAGTTTTACTTTATTTACATAATATTTATCATTTTGAGGATTATTATTTTTTGTTTTTTGGACATTGCAATTCTCATTTCCAAGCTATAGGAGATGCGCATGCACAACTCCGATCTTTTGATTGTCAGCCGCTAATGTGCGCATGTAGGACACGACCTCTCTTGCGTCATAGCTAGTATGATCATCAGATTATTCAAATGTTTTCCCGCCATGCAACAGACACGTACTGGATTTGTATGCATCATGTTATAACTAAGTGATGTTAGGTCACAGAATCGGAGATAGAAGTGTAGTCAGAGTTAGTGGAGAGAATGAGAATTGTCAGTGGAGATGTAGCATTGTAGTGGAGAGAAATGTATAGAGATTTAGATAGATGTGAGTTGCCAGTACTCCAACTTTTGTATTCTTCCATTGAATTTGGAGAGCCTTTGAATTTTTTGGAAATAAACTTTGTCTTAAAAACTTTTGATTTTTTGCTATTTTTCTCTTGAGCAACATTAATTGATTTTTGATTAGATTTAAACTTTAATTAAACTTGACAATCCTTTTTGAATTTTTACTCGATAAGTAACACTATATACCTAACGAATCCTATTTCAACTTTAATTGGCAAGTTAATATTGCCTGGCACCCAACAAAGTTATCCGGAATTTTGAAAAAATTTGGATTGGACAAAAGGTCCAACTTGAAAAGTTAATAATCTTTGGAGCATTACATGCAATGTCCAGTTAGTTGTTTTTCCTTAGGAAGCACTGGTGGATGACAGTGAATTTCATATCAACCTGCAGAAAGGCTAATGCACACGATTAAGATTACTTCTACAACATTTTGCTCTGATACCACAAGAGTTCAACATATCCTGCTTCAGTTACATCCTTACATTTTCTTAGTGATGCAATTGAAATTTAGTGCATAAGTTTTAAAGAATTTTTAGACTTTTTTTTATTACACTGAGGAAGATGGTACTTCCCTACATAAAGGACGGAGATAACTAGAAGCTATATTATGCTTGTCCTGGTTTCTCATACAACATACAAACACAAACAAGGACAAGCCCTGCTGGTCTTAACAGTCAGGTATGCTAACCACTAGACCAGGTAAGGTCTTCCTACCTGGTCTAGTAATTATTTCCTACGTATTTCTGTAGTAAAAGAAAGGAATCATAGAAAAATCATAAGTGAGACTTATAACAAATAAATTTTTTTTCATTTTTTGCACAAAAGTATTATTTGAGAGGAAAAATTAGATTCTTCCTTTTAATCAATAAATAAAAACCTAAGCAAGAAATGGATAGTATATTTCCCTGAAACATTTTATATGAAAATAAGAAAGATATCACTTACCAATCTGCAGCTTTTGAAGAGGCTCTGAGAAAAACCATTTATGAAAAGTAGGAAATATTTCACGAAGGATGTAAACAATGCAAGCCAAATAACTTGAATTTTCTTCACCTTCTGAGAGGTGCTGGAATTTAAATTAAGTTATTATAAGGAATAAATGCAAATCTTAAAAATCTGCACTGAAAATAATGGCATTCATTCACAGAGAAAATATTAAACTTATTGGTATAGTTACCAATATAAGAACTAAAACTGATTACAAGTTGTGCATATTAAATTAAGAAATAGTGGAAAACAAGCAGGTATACAAACATTATAATACCCAGAAAGCACAATTTATTATACACACACACCCATCCACAAACCTGCCCTATTTTGCCACAATAATGCAGCCAGCCAACACTCCTTGTGGGCTATAAATAGGTCATATACCTACCTGCTGTATAATGCACCTGTGACTGATACAATGGATAAACATGGAGACCTGAATGAGTTCAACTGGAGATAGTGAAAGGAAAATGGGGTACTTCACATCCACAACTGCAGAACACCTGGGATTTCCGCATGCAACTGTCACACGTGTGTACATCAAAATTAGCAAAACCTACTACAGTCAATGGGAAAAATGTGGCTGCAACTGGGCTGTTGATGTTCAAGGTGTGCACTGCCTCTCCCATATAATAATGTCAGAATGGACAGCCATAGTGCAGATGATAGCATTCAATGAGCAGATGATAGCATTCAATGAGAGGGCAGCTATGAAGGTTTGTGCAAAGACCATTCAATGTAAGATGGTATGACTGGGCTGTGCAGGTTGAAGACACATTAAGTACCCTTGTTGCAAGTCACTGGGCAATGAGGTTGTAGTAGGTGAAGGAACATCACCAATGGACTGTGGAAGACATGGTACCTAGGTCCGACAAATCAAGGTTCCAACTACAACACGCCGACAAGAGGTTGCATGTGTGGCATAAACTACTTGGGGCCATGGTCCCAATCAAGTCAGTGTGTTACAGGCCAGTGGAGACAGTCTAATGTTAGTCACCTTGGGGTTCCTTGTATCTAATGAGACACCATCACAGTACAAGGCTATGTTGATGTAATCACTGGCCACCTACACCTGCTCATGGCTATCCATTTGCCACAGCAGGATGCCATCTTTCAGCAACGCAATACCCCATCTCATTGCTCTTGTTTGGCAAAGGACTGGTTGAAGGAGCATTCCAGTGAGTTCACAACCCTCGAATGGCCTTCTCACTCTTTGGAATTGAACCCTATTGAGAATCTGTGGGACACAGTGGAGTGATGCATTTGAGTCTGAAATCCACCACCAACAACTCTCAGCTCTTTACAGACACCTGTCCTGGAATAAGAGCTGCAAAACCACCTGAATATTTCCAATGCCTGGTAGAGCCCCTACCATGACATGTTCATATTTCATATACAGTACATATTCCATTATGTCACATATAGGTGCTGTTCTGCCGATCTTAGCTACAATTGGCAGATAAATGCCGTATAGATGGAAAGTATATCTTACAAGAATACAATTGATAAAATATTGAATAAACTCGACTTTCTTGGCATATACTAAATAATTAGTCATAAGGTCAGTATGGCTACAATTGGTGCATTATCATTCAATGTTGTGCAATCAGTAATTGTTTCATGGTGCACTTTATTTCACAATACCACATTCAAAAGTGTGTGACTGGGTGATATTTCATTTTATGATTGATTCAAACCTTGTAGTAACAGATATTTTTCGTGCTCTTATCCATATAGTGAAAATTAAGGGTTGGGTTGTTTTACCTCTGAGTGACACATTTTTGCACACAGTCAGCTAAATGTTCAGGCCACAAAGACCCCAAGGGCTCAAAGGTTTGGGGGAGAGAACCCACTGGACAGCTGGTAGCCTCCTGTCAAGGCCATCCAGCCTGTCTTTTAATGTGCATGGCCATGGCTTAATGTCCCATCCAACAAACAGTGGCCTTTCCAAGCTCATCAGTGTCCCCTACTGACCAAGGGAGTTTTGCAGAGATAAATCTCAATGCTAGCCCAGGTGGGACTCAAACCTAGGAACTGCAGATTATGAGCCTGGCATGCTACTGACTGAGCCACCCCTGCTCCTAGTGAGTTGAGTACCAGCCCTATTTAACAAGATTTCCACCAGAGTAAGCTTTTTTTTCATAATCCCATCAACCTTGTTATAGTGATCTTTTACTATACATATAGCTTTGTTTTTCATTACTTTGCTTAGTTTAATAACATCAGATTACTATTTAACACTGGGGGGGGGGGGGAGCAAAAAAATAAAGGTGGTTAGAAGAGTATTAACTTGAAAACCAAAAGAATTGGTGAAAAAAATCAGGAGTTTCCAGATAAATTAAGAGAATTGTCAGGTGATGGGTGGTGAACTTTTGTAACATTTTTAGTTTATTTGACGTGGAATGATCTTGCTACACACCACAGTAGTTGAGTCTAAAAGATGCCAGATGTCATCCTGTTGGATATCTTTTCATTCCTGCTGCATTTGTGCTCTAAGATTAGAAACAGCTGGAGTTTGCTAAACAGAAACCATAAGGAAGTGTACATTCCATTATGACCTGTGAAGATAAATTGGCTGATTTGAAAGATCACAGAAGTACATCAATATCACAAACACATCGTACGGATATATAAACACTACGTAGATGGGCACTGTTTTCTGACAAATGGTATCTGAGATAGAGCCCACAAATAGCAAAAATAAGGGTTTCAATATGTTATCAATGTAACATTGTTGAACAAGATTCAAGTTCTTTAAGAATGGCCAGAGGTGAATGAATGGCTGCTATAGAGATAGCTTTCCATATTATGACTCCTGTGGTAGGTGCAGAATGTCACTTCCTAATACAGACTGAATTAACTCTCTCCCAACTTGTCTATAAAAGTGAATGCATCTGTCATTAGCTCCACTCCAAAAAAAAAAAAGAAAAAACCTGAGATTTGTTACTGAGAACTGCAGAGTGGCACTCTGCAGTTCTCAGTAACTAGTTATATGATGTAAGTAACCAATTATATGATGTAAGTAATTCACCATATAATTGGTTCTTTCTCAATGCCACTACAAATACTGATGATGGAATGATGTGAAAAGCAAACAGATCAATGAATGATAACAATGCAGCCCATCTTCTCTCTGTTGTCTGTTAATAGTGCTTACATATCTGTCAAAGATCCAATGATACGTTTAAAATTTGGTGAGTAATAATGGATCCATACTCTGCAGCCAACTTAAAGATCCTTGATCTGCTGGTAGTCCCAGAACATGGAGATGGGTAAAATCATATTTTTTCTTTCCATTTGCAACACATTGGATAGAGAAGAATCCTAGAAGCTACTCCAAGCTTTTACAGGCTTTCTCACACAAGGACGTGCCTGCTCTACTAAGACCAAAGTCACTGCTGACCATTGCCTCAGATAGAGCTAACACAGCATGCAAAGTTTGCCCTGCTGAAACAGTAGCTAGCACCCTGGCATTACCTGGCATAATGGTTATAATACGTTTTTGACATGGGTACTCATGGAAAAAAATGAGAGAAAAATATGAATTGAATTATATGATGAGCGGCACTCTGCAGTTCTCAGTAACAAATAATACCAGTAATGCCATCCTATTGTTTGACAACAGGTTAGTTACTAAGCACTATCTTCTTAACTAACCACTATGCCAGTTAAGTACCTTCCAATAAACTACTGTTTCAGCACCTTCCTCCAATGTATATTAATTTGTCAGTTGATTGTCTAGTTTTAGACAACCCTACAATCTGTCCTCATTCAAATTTACATGTATATGTAACATCTTTTACTATGAGTCAAAAGAATTGCAATCTATTAGTTACATGTTTTCAGTTTCTTGCACAAACATTTTTAAAATGTACTAATGTCTAGAGCATAAAAAAATCTAATTTAAAGGCTGCAGTATTAGCACTGCTTACATATTTAAACCTGAACAATATTTATGCAAATTTTCAAATGACCTTGTCTACTCCTTCTAGATCAGGCAAGTTAAAAATGAGAAGTGTTTTATTTATTAGCTTGAATTTTCAAAAAAGGAAAAAAAAAAGCTCTGAACATCTTAAAAAAAAGTCTGCAAAAAGTGTCAAAACCTGAAAGAGATCTGTGAATCAGGAGAATTTGAGAAATGCTAATTAAAACAGTCATGCACATATATAAATTAGTATTTTTTTATTACTTACCTCTGAAACACTCACCACCAAGTTCAAAAATGATAGACAAAGTGAATATTTCCCAAGAACACATTCTTTTGATGCAATTAGTTGTCCAAGAATGCCCATATTCATGTGAATGCCACTGTAAATATAATATTAATTATAGAGTTAATCATATTAAAACTTAAAATATTATAAGAAAACAAATTTCAAAAAACATTCCTTCAATTTCGTACATTAATTAATCATTGCAAAGAAGCAGAATAATCTCATAATCAAACAAAAATCATTCACAAATTAAAAAAAAAATGATTAAACCAATTTTATGTGGGAACATATGTTTTATAAACATTTCCAGATATAAAATAAAAACTGATATTTTATGCACATAAATGCATACTAAATGGATTTGTACTTGTAAAATTACTTGACTTAAAATAAAATTGTAAATTGACTAAAATTAACAAGTGCTAATCAAATATCTCACTGTACAAAGAAGTCTGGCACCACAGATAATAAACCAATGATGTAAGTTATCATGGCAGAACAACTTTTAACCACAGTAAATTTGTGTTTGTAATGTGATGGCTAGTTTCAGAAATTGTTACCCTACTTGTATTGGATAAAATCAAAAATACCCTAGTTAACTATTGGTAAATACAATGATAAAACAAATGTCTATAAAATAGGTAGCCTAAAATTCAAAATTATTATTTTGACAATAGCATTTAAACCATGGACAAAACTTTTTCACTTTATACATTTTAGATAAAGCATTAAGTAGAAAAAAATAATGAAAGTATTATAAAATATTGTACTATGATTCTAGTATGTATAAAGATGTCAAAAAGAAAAAAAAATACAATATGGTCATGATTATTTAAAGCATTTATATACTTTTAAAATTAGATAATAAAAGAATTGGTTAAATGAATTATGGCAAAAAGGTACTTTTATTGGCATTCTCCACAAATATGATTTGAAGAAATATGTATATATATATGCTGTGAGGCTAACAGTGAATATTGTTGTAAAATACGGGCTTATACAATAGTTGTTAAAAGTAATTCACAATACATCTGACAAAATTTTTTGAGGCTTTCCATACTATAATGGAATAAAAGCTGAACAAATATACTACAGAACTACTTTCATAATCTCATTAACCCTTCCAGTGTCCAGGCTGAAAAACAGGTTTCCATCCAGAGGCCAAGCTATTTTCTCACTATGCTCAGCCAAAAAAAATTTAACTTTAGAACTTTTTTGTCAAATAACTAATGAAAGGAATTATAGCATGTTGTATACCAAATTAATCAGCATTTAATTCTGGAATTTCTGAAAATAAAATATTTAACAAAAAAGATTATTTGTTTTATTTTAATAGGACTTTTTTTCAGAGTCATTGAGTAAAAAAATGCATCTGGCAATGTAAATAAAAATTTATTTAAAAAAATTATAGACAGAAATGATTACAATACACATGAATAGAATGACTATATATTTCTGGATAACAAAAAAAAAAATTTTTTTTTGGTTTTAAGTAAATATTTCTCTTGTTTTGTAATTTTTTTCTCGGTACCATACTTTGAGAAAATTCCAGGCTTTTAGCCAATTGTGCTGAGTCAAATATACAAGCAACTTTAGAATTTTTTAAAAATATAACCAATCAACAGAAAGAGGTCATGTTATATATCAAATTAAACAGAATTACAAATTTTATGAAAATAAATAATACAAACAAATTTGCAAGCATATTGATTTTAATAAGCCTTTTTCAATGTGATATGGTTAAAAAAAAAAAGGTTGCACTATAAAATTAAGGCTTCATTTTGGAAAACCTGATGAATAAAAATATTTAAATTATATATTTATCGAAAGGAAATTTCTTCCTGAATGATAAAATATTCAACCTGAAATATGATTTTTATTTCTTTTCAGTATCATATATTTTAAACACAACCAGTGTTATACAAAGTGACTTGGACTTCTCACATTCACAGGATTTTCTGAACTGGTTATGAAATAGAAAAACACTTCCTTGGCTGCTTTTTTTGCTAAAAACATTATGAATTTTTTTTCTTTGGGTTTTGAAGTTTGGTGATCTTGGCTAAGTGTAGAAAAGTGTGTACACCAAAGCACCAGCCTTTCCCGAAACTGTCCTCCCACATGATGACTGATTTCTGTACCAAGGAAGTCTATTTTACTTCTGTATCCAAGACATTCATTTTCAGAAAATGGTACCAGCTCGAAGTTTTTTTACAAAAAGCAAGAAATAATAAAAGAAAAATTATATATGATCTACTGGGATGTTAAATAAAATATCTGCAACAACTTTTAAGCCAGCCTCCAATCTAGCATAACTCAGAAAGATCAATAACAGCCTATCAAAAGATCACTAACTAACAGAAGTAAATCTACAGAAATTAATTTGCTTCCATATCCAAAATCTGATTTGTTTTCAGAAAATGATACTAAATCAAAGTTTTACTGTAAAAGTAATAAATAATAAAATAAAAATTAACTTATAGCTGAATGAGATGTTTAAAATATCCACAGCAACAAGTTGTAGGCCGCCCATATGACGTAGCATAACTATGAAAAAATCAATTTATCAATCAGCAAAAAAAATCGCTAATTTCTGAAAATAAATCTACTGAAATGAAAACTAAGGTTTAAATATAAAAAAAAATAACTTTACAAAGGGTATCCAATGTGCTGGACCAAAACTGTAAAGAACACTTACAGCACACGCAACAGAGATTGCATGTGTCAGCCATCTGTGTCTTGCTTGCCTCAGTGAAGCATAACTAATTAAATGTGGCTGCAACCAGAATTTTTAAGAAGGATGTGTTTACTTCCAGTAAAGATGCATAGAATGTTGGGAAAAATGATAAAAATAACTTGGGAATACTGAAATAGGTTTACGACAGAAAAGAGTGTGAAAAGGAAAAAGAAAATGTCGGTACATATTTTGCAATTACTTCCAAAATCTATCATTTTTAAAAATAGCAGGGTTTTTTTTGTTATTTTTAGGAGATTTTCGAAAATTTAAGGTAAAGTTTGTTGATAATAGTTCAAATGAAATTTGTGAGCTTAAATCAGAAGGTTGCTTCAGCAAATAGGAATGTTAACAAGCAAATAGGCAATACCGTTTAGTGCTTCTAAGAAATGGCAATCAGATGGCTTTATAAAATTATTTATATTGTAGTTTAATAAAATATGCATCAAATTATAAAACAAAATATTATTTTTGAAGCCTGAATTATATATTTTTATTAGATATATATATATAAAAAAATTACAACAGCAAATTTTTTTTTTTTTTTTTTTTTGTTGTTTGTCCTTGGGACCTCAATTCAGATTCTCCGAAGGTATACAGACGACATGGACATTGGAAGGGTTAAGAAAGTATTACTCACCACTGCCTTAGTCAATGATAGAGCAAGTGGAGCATAACCAGGAGTTTGAGTCTAGGAAGCAGATTGATGGGGTTTTTTTTCACACTTGGTTTATTACTGAAATCAAATGTCTATAGGACTATCACAGATTCATGAGTCCCATTGTCTCATACTATACGATTTTTTTTCACCAGTTGCATTTTACTTGTGGACTATAGAATCAAAGCTATGAGCCCAGCAATGATTAATCAAAGAGACCTGCTGAAAGAATTCATTAAGAAACTAAAATATGAATTCATGCATTGCAATCATTTACTTGTTATCAAATGGCATAATAAGAGGAATGTTTATATTCTTCTGACCGCACAGAGCTCAGATGCTAACTGTCAAGTTCTAGTTCACAAGAGTCACTGAAGCCTACAACTGCATCAAGTGATTGCTCAAATCAAGGCATCTTCATTGAATTATAATGTTCAGGTAAGTCATTATTATCTTAATGTTCCAGTTTGAAATAAAAAAAAAAACAGCTGTATATCTCACCTGGACAATTCAGCAATTGTTTGTGGACAGCCTGTCATAAAAGGTGTAAGATTAATTTGTGTCAAGTGCTGCCATATGTCAGAAGAATCTTGCTGGCAAAGAGTTGCTGCAACATCTAAACAGACAGACAGAAGTTCCAGGGGTGGAGAAGGATAGGGTGCAAATCTAAATAAGTAGAAAATGTATATGAAGCAAAATGTAATAAGATTAAACAATACAAATAAGACATTAGATATTAAATTTACTTAAATGTTACAGATATATATTACACAATGAGAAAAATCATTAATCTTAAGAAATACACTCTGTGACACTGTCAACTCTACAATCTGTCCCCCATTCAACAGATATTATTTACTGAAATTATTACTGAATTTGCCTCCATCTTGAAGCAGTGGATAGAATCAGCATATTGATGGTGAGAAGGAGATGATACGGAGTCATCTGTTAATGGTCCTCCTTGTTAAGAGAAACCTCAAGGGTGGCACTGAAACTTTTTGAATAGTGGATAATGTTGCAGTTCATTCAATTAGAGCCTAGATGAAAAAAATTATATGAAATACAAGTGCACAGTGCTGACATGCAGTTTTATGAAATTTTACATGACATAATGATGCTCAAGATTTTGTTGATAATGTCTGAATGATGGAAAATGCTTTAAAATGTGTATATTACAAAAAATAAAAATTTTAAATGTGTATATTACAAAAAACTTTTTCTGTTAAAAACAGAATATTATATTCATTTTATAATATTTGCATACCAAAAACAATTATAAAACTAATATTCACTTTTACATAATGATGTGCTCAATGAGAAGGACAGGAAACATATTGCAGAATTTGTTTTTATTACTCTTTTAATACTGCACTGATGTAAACCATTTAAAATGTTACTCTAATGTTTGTTGATCTTGTAAATCATTAAATGTTTCAGAAGTGCAACTTTAGCAAAGAACACCCTCAAGTTATCATATAACATTAAAAGTGAATTTACACTAATACATTTAAGTGAGGCTTTAAAATCCATACTCTATTCAGTGAAGGGTTTATACATGGTGTCCAAAAATTAATATACCAAAAAAGTTGAAAAAGTTTTACATTTTGAAATAGGAACAAAACTTAGAAAATAATTAATCTAAAATCAGTTTTATTTGATTCAATCAATAAATTTTTTCATGCTTTCTCACATTAGATCTAATCAATCTTAACATTTTTCATCTAATTTCCAACACAGCTATAGATCGAGATGGATAAGACATGACCATAGATGTAACTTTCAGCTCATCTAGTACATTTAGATTAGAAGTGGAGGATTTATAACAAAAGTGAAACACATCCAAAATTTCTACTTTTGGTAAATCTAAACAAATTTATGGTTTTGTGAGAAGGCAATGGGACTGGTGTAATTTTAATGATTATCTTACAACATGCTCCATTTGGAAGAATTATTTGAAAAATTAAAACCATTTCAGTGCATGCACTGCATATATCATCAAAAATTTTGCACTTATTATTTTGTCATAAACTTCTCAATTGTTGCTTATGTTTGTCAAAAAAACAACATCCACAGATGCAATACAAGGTGTATCAGAAACTTGCTTCAACCTTTTACACATATTAAGAAACCTTATTCTTACCAGCCAACTCAGATTAACATTGGGAAGTATAACACTGTTTTCCAGTTGACTCCTAGCATATCAGTACATGCAATATTTTCTGATGCCAGGACTCCTGACAAATGAGTACAAAGGGTCCTTTCCCTTTGGGAAGAAATTTTTTTACAAATCCTTCTTTGAATTTCTACCTTTGGTGGATTTGAAAACAAAAGTCAATCATACCCCAACAAGCAGAAATTTGCTTCTGTGCACTGTCTCATCTATCAGTACAGCTGTTAGATGATGAATGGAAAATGTTAAAATTGATCATAACAAATGACAGAAAGCAGACATAAATTTATTAATTGAATCAAACAAAACTTGCAAGACTTAAAAAAAGTTTTAATTTAGTTTCTATCTCAAAAAATACACTGGCACCAAACGTCTAACAGTTTGCATTCCCTTCAACCCCTACCACAAGCAAGCTCAATTAGCATGGTGCAGACATCTTGGCTCAGTCCCAGACCAATGGGTGCATGTACTCTTCACTGGCTGATTATGATTGTCTTCAGGCTGATTCTTGTCGTGTTTTGATATGGAGAGATTGAGAGCTTGTTACCAACCTCTAGCATCAAACACCATTACTACTATGGCAGTGGTGGTTTGATGGTCTGATGTGGCATTACATCAAATGGATGCATACTTCTCATCTTTGATGGAGGCACTCTGATTAGATGGATGGAGGTATAGGAACAATATCCCTTGGCTCTATGTGAAGCTTTTCAGGGCACTGTTAGCTCTCAGTTTATTTTTGATGAATGAGAGTGCTGACCATCAAAGGGTTCAGACAGTTGAATTCTTTGAACAGACAGGCCTATTCTCTGAACCTGAAACCTATGGAGCATGTATGGGTTGCACTGAAGAGATGCACTGGAGGTCATTAACCCCTACCAAAAATCCTCAATGAATTCCAATCTGCTCTATAGGAAGAGCAGGCCCTTTATAGCTATGGACACTGCTGCATTCATTTGCATAACCCATGGAAATAATGCAATTGGTTGCTTTATGCTTCACTGTTTATTGTGTCATATAACAATGCACTGTCACACTAAATATCATAAAACTTCATTGTTGCATTTTTAGATCTTCCATAAGTTTTATATATGCTTAACTTTTGGACATATAAAAAAGTTATTCAATTTTTCTTTTTGGTGTATTCATTTTTGGATGAGCTCTAGGCAACTATCATTTCCTATACCATCGAGATTGAAGTGCTCCTACATCAATGGATACATATCAATTAGCCTTTATTGATAAAAACTTTGTTTACTATCAATTATGACAAGTATCACTTACCACCAGTTCTGATGAGAAAAATAAATTATTACTGATGAGCAGTTCTTGAAATTCAAAAACGTACATTTGCAATATGCTACTGTGTAAATTACACATACATAAATATTTTGGTGATTTTAAGTATTAAATTAGATTTTTGGGACAATATTTTTGATATCTGCACATTGCAGAAAGTGGAGCTTACTCCACATTTGACCAAAACTTTTCATTATATCATATATTAGTTCTGAATAGAAAATAAATTTCACAGTATCTGCAAGTAAAAAAAAGATTTAAAATGATATACAATACATTATGATTTTTAGTCAGGAATCTTTGTCTTAATAAATTATCACCAATCACTATCTATCCCACAAAAGCATATTTTAAACTAGCCATTTTAAAAACTATTATAACCTAAAACTAAAGTATTTTGAAATGTCTACTTGATGGTCAAGAATTGATTTAAAGATAATCATTCATAATGTTGGCTTATCTAAGTTATAGTCAAAAACTTTTTCACACCCAGTTAGGTCCTCACAGTATACTCAGAGGGCAAGATGCCATCTGCTGTCCCACATCCAATTTAATAGATTGGGTTGTTTTACTTCTGAGCGGCACATTTTTTGCACACAATGGGTTAAATGATCAGGTCACAAAGACCTGAGGGCTCAGAGAAGGTTGGAGCAAGGGATCCGATGGACAGCTGTTGAGAGACAGATGGTAGCCTTTTGTCAAGGCCATTCAGTGTGTTCTTTAACATTAGCACAGGCTATGGGTCTCCATCACACGGAACCATGGCTTTACGTCCCATCCGAAGGACAGTGGCCTTTCCAAGCCTATCGGTATCCCCTACTGACTGAGGACAGGGTAGGAAGTTAAGCAGAGATAAATCTCAATACTGGCCCAGCTGGGACTTGAACCTGGGAACTAAAGATTAAGGGTCTGGCATGCTACCAACTGAACCACCCCCATCCCTACCCAATTTAATGTGATTTCTATTATATCAATATGTTTAAATTTACTCAGGCCTTGTAATTAACTTTTCTGACTCTCATGTAGAGTGCTCTGTTAAAATATTCACAGAGAAGCTAAAAAACACTATTAGTGAAATAAAGTAGGAGCGAAAGGATTACGCTAGTTATGGAAACAATTAAATAGGCATTATATATATATTACATTTAGAACACATTAACTCTAATTTGAAAAGTTGATTATCAAACTGGATTTTCAAAATTCATGTGTCATTGTACTTTGTGTGATAGTAATAATCCGAAATACAACTGTAAAATTTTTGTATTGTAAAATTGTAAAACACAGTCAGATTTCTTACTACACATTTTAACAGCTTAAATCAGGTGTGTCCAACCTTTTGACTTCCCTGGGCCACATTGAGTGAAGATGAATTGTTTTGGGCCGCACATAAAATATATAATATAGTTAATGTTAAAGGGGAGAAGGGGAGACCTAGGATGCGGTGGGCAGACAATGTCAAACAGGACCTTGTTAGAATTGGTGTGCAGTGGCCAGATGCAGTAGATGTAGCTCAGGATAGACTTGCTCGGAGAACTAAATTGCACGGTCTGGTTGGACCTCAGTAGCCCATGGCTGCTTGATGATGATGATGATGATGATGATGATGATGATGATGATGATGATGATGATGATGATGATGATGATGATGATGATGATGATGATGATGATGATGATGATGATGATGTATATGAATAATAAAACTTCATTTATTATCTTATGTTTTTTATTATAAAATTAAAAAAGGGCAACATAAAACTAGTGGGATATCAAAAACTCGCTGAAAATCACATAATCATGTTGAAAGCTTATGTCATAAACACGTAAACTTTACGATTTTGTGGGCAGCATTACTACCTGTTCAGGGCCACATGCGGCCCATGGGTTGGACACGCCTGGTTTAAATGGTGCAGAAAGATGCAACACTAATATAATTGGGTGTGACTGTGAAGGGGTTAAAGATTAAATGACTAGTTTTTAATCTTCAAAACAATTTTTATGCTATATAAATTCTGGACAATCAACACTTTTTTTGCCCATAATGGGCTAAATGGCTAGATCACAAGGACTCTGAGGGCTCAGAGAAGGTTGGGGAAAGGAGACCCAGACATGGATGCTTCCTTTATGTTGTTTCACCTTCTTATATCTTCTCCACAATGTGCTCAATGACAAACTCGTCAGATTTCCATGAATAGCTATCTGAGAAGAAATTTATTAATGCAATATACGAGTGTTGTACCAAAATTAAACAATTTAATCACAATCTACAGTGTTGAAATAACTTTTCAAATGCCTTTAGTTTTAATGCTCATAAGTATAGTTATAGGTTGTTAAGACTTTCTAACTTACAACAAGTAGTAGTGTAACGCTCCAAAGATTTTTTTACTTTTCAAGTAGAACCTTTAATCTGATTTAAATTTATTCAAAATTCCGAATAGCATGTCGGGCACCAGGCAATATTAACTTGCCAAATAAAGTTGAAATAGGGTTCTTTTTGCATTTATAGCATTACTTATCGAGTAAGAATTCAAAAAGCATTGTCAAGTTTAATTAAAGTTTAAATCTAGTCAAATATCAATTAACATTGCTCAAGAGAAAAATAGCAAAAATTCAAAAGTTTCTAAAACAAACATAGTTTATTTCCAAAAAATTCAAAGACCCACCATTTCAGTTGATGAATACAAAAGTTGGAGTACTAACAATTCATATCTACCTAAATTTCTACTAACAACTCTTTCTATCTACATATACTGATTCAACATACTTCAGCTCCTACTAACAATACTCCTCCTTACTCAACACACTACTACTAACAATTGCAATTCTGACTCTGTGACCTAACATCACTTAGTGATAGAACATGCGGCGTACAAATCTGGCACTAAATATAACTTAAATAAAACTTAAATAAAGCAAAACTGGTTAAGGAAAAGTAAAAGTGAATGGGTGGACCATCACAAAAAATCACTATAAAGTTCTTGTTAACACTGACATACCATTGTAGTGGAAATGTTCTATTTCAGTATGTCATGCACAAAGTTTCAGAAGTTAAGATTGAACTTGCTGACTGTATTCCCATTGAAGCAGATGTTTGTGTGCTGTCTTATCCATTGATTTTGGCTGGTACACTTAACATTAGATTTAGATGATGTCACCAGTGGAGAAAACAGTTCATTTGGCTTGAAGGATCTTCAGTGAGTATCCAAAGTGCAGGGACTTTCAACCCAATGTTAAAGTATTTAAAGGCAGTTTAACAGGAATGAATATCTGAATATAAAACCGACATTCATAAGCAGGAAAGACATACAACTTTATCTCAAGTAATATTACAACATGTTACCTATCAGTAAATTAGAATATATAATAATTGCCTCATCCCCAACTAAGTATCAATTAAATTTTATGGAACATATCATTAATTTGCATAAAGAACACCTGTGCAATATTGATACAGGCATACCCTGGTCATACGACATGTTAGGTTCCAAACTGTAATATAGCAAATTTAGTCGTATAGTGAATCATTGCCTTGGTTTCCCTTTAGATGTGTGAAATGATTTAATAACATTTTTAAACAGTCATATATGTGCATAACTGATGTAAATAAAGCATTTACAATTAAAATAAATAGTCTTACTCATCACTAAATTTTATAATTTTAATCTTAGTATCAAACACAATAGGTTTACGAGTCTTCTTCTTTTCACTGGAAGCAACAGTGACAACCTGTTATTATATATTCTAATTTACTTTACTTTTTTTTATCTGTCATTATTAACAATAAAATAAAATAATAGTTATAAACAGTTTATAATTCACAACGAAACATCAAAACACAGTGAGATGCAGCAAGCAAAGATGATGTAAACAAACTGAGTCCATGAAAATTGTGCATCGATTGATTCCAAAACTGAGTAAACAGAAAACATCCTCCAATGAGAAGAGTTGCATGCAAAGTCACTGTGCACAATACTATGCAAACCAAACCACCTGCTTTGGGCATGTGTTGATTCAAAGTGTTTGTAAGATCATGTTAAAATTAACCTCCAATGAGGGGTACTCTACACCAGACATGTGTTGGCAGCATGGCAAAGTATTTATCGATAAAATATAGCTCATGGAGCTGCTGTTGGTCACTAATGTGGTGCCATTTTTATTATGCAGTCATCCTGTTTTACCCTTTACCCAGCATTGGTCGATTCATGGCAGCGTCATGTCGCTAAAACCACTGTATGAATGCATGTGGCGTCGTAAAAATGGGAATTGGTCATAATTGAAAATCGTCGTTTGAGCGATCATCATAAAGCAAAACATCGTAAAGTGGGGTGTTACCTTCCTACCTGCAGCATGGAACATTGTCATGCATAATTACCATACCTATCATTAAGTTCCTACCATGACTCACCATTAGAGGATCATCTAATACAAGCCACTCACATCAGACAGTTTGCTGTCTGACAACATCAAATGACCAATGTTGAAATGCATAGCAGAATTTTAACTGTACATAAGCTTTTAAGGATTTTTTAAGGTTGGATACATTGATTTGAAACTAAATTTTGCAATATGCTTTTAAATACCTTTAAATACTTTAACATCGTGTTGAAAATCTCCTGCACTTTGGATACTCACCAGGAAATGTTGGATACTCACCATGTTTCTCCACTGGTTCATCTACAGAATCTAGTGTTGAGTGTACCAGACAAAATCAACGATAAGAAGTTATAGTACACAAACATCTGCTTACTGGGAATTGTTACTCAAAAATCCTTCAAACCAAAAGGACTGTGTTTCTCTGCTGGTGACGCCTTCTACTGAATCTAATGTTTGTACCAACAAAAATCAATGGATAAGAAGTTATAGTACTCAAACAACTGCTTGAATGGGAATACCGCTGGCAAGTTCAAGCTTAATTTCTGAAAGTTTGTGCATGACATACCTAAATAGAACATTTCCACTACAATTGCTATGTATGTATTAACAAGAGCTTTATACTCATCTAAATTATCAATAAGTGCTGCACATTGAACTTCATTTTGTGAAAGTGATATTGTACTATGGAGCATACGCTAATACTACAACATGTTGTAAATTGCAACATTGTAAGCCCATAACTATGCTTTAGTTAAACATTAAAAGTTAGTTTAACATTAAAACTAAAGGCATTTGAAAAGTTTATTTTAATTGTGTAGATTGTAATTAAATTGTTTAATAACTCATAACTATGCATTTAGATTTATCGTACAGAAATTAATGTCTACAGATCTGTGTGTCTATGTATTTTGATAAATATGTAAATCGTACCTTATTGTCTTTTTCATGGTCTTTTCAACAGATGATGAGTCTTTTCAGCTGATGAACCATGGATACAAAGCTAAAACAGAGATTTGTCATCGAGTTCCTGACAAAGATGATTGCTGCATTTCCGACATTTGTGCAAGGCTAACTAAGGAGTATGGTGAGCAGACAATCGACATCAAAATGAGAGAAGGTAAGTGAAAACATTTACCAAAGGAGAAACAATCACTGAGGACAAATCATGAAGTGGAAGGCCATCAATTGTGGCACACAGATCAGACACTACTACTTGGCACAATTTTTTCAAACAGGATTCCAGTCTTTGATTCAGCAGTGACATATGCATTGAATGTGCCTGAGATTACTTTGAAGGGTAGTTTAGTGTAGCACAACAATGGATATGCATCATGTGCAACTGGAACCTTCTATTCTCTATAATAAAGACATTATTACTTAACATGTTTTACTTTCGATACACCCTATGTAAAATTGCAAAAATATGAAGATTTGTCTAGTTCTACATTTAACTAATAATTATGAAACGTTATTTTTACCTTTTTAAAATAGCAAATAACTTGCTAATAATATGAATAAGTTGTCCTTTAGTTGAATAATTTGTTTTCAATAATGAATGTACTAATCTTCCGATAGAAATAATCCTCAGAATTGATTCTTCGGTAATATAGCCTAAAAGAAAAGCATTTGAGTTAATAAAAAGTAATAATGAATTTGCATACGTAGGCAGAAATCTACTCAATACATATTTAAAGGAAATTTGCATATACTTCTGCAGTAAATACACAGATTACCTGTAGAAATAAACTTCAACAATTATTAAAAATATCTGAAAAATATTATCACTGACATGGCAAGAATCGAACCTGCAACTCTCTAGATACATACCAGAGCACTTTACCTGTTCAACCACACACATCAGATGCTAAAATCTTCCAGAATAAGACCTATAAATCTTTCACTGAAATGTAGCGGACCTTGTGCCATCTATACTTCAGGAGAGGCAACTTTTTCCAATTGTTGCTAATGATTTAGATGTTAATGAGGAGGTCAATCACGCTTAAGTGTTATTAAATATTCATCCATAGTAAATACTCATATTACCTGTAGAAACAGACTTCAACAATTATTAAAAACATCTGAAAACAAGCAAACTCTACCTGTTAAACTATGCATCAGATACTAAAACCTCCTCATTAACATCTAAATCATTACCAACACTGGAAAAAGTTTCCTCTCTTGCCGTGTCAGTGAAGTATAGATGGTGCAATGTCCACCACATCTCAGTGAAAGGTTATAGGTCTTATTCTGGATTAGGTTGTTTTACCTCTGAGCGGCACTTTTTTGCACACAATGGGCTAAATGGCCAGGTCACAAGGACCACAAAGGCTCAGAGAAGGTTGGGGAAAGGGACCCACTGGAACAGCTGTTGGGAGACAGATGGTAGCCTCTCATCAAGGTCATCCAGCATGTTCTTTAAAGTGCACAGGGTATGGCTCTCCAGCACACGGGGCCACAGCTTAACGTTCTATCTGACGGACGGCAGCCTTTCCAAGCCCATCGGTGCTCCTACTGACCGTGGGCAGGGCAGGGAGTTTTGCAGAGATAAGTCTGAATGCTGACCAAGCTGGTACTCGAACCAGGAACTGCAGATTACGAGCCAGGCGCGCTACCGACTGAGCCACCCCCGCCCCATCTTATTCTGGAAGATTTTAGCATCAATTTAAACACTATAAAGGATTGTTGAGTTGTTTTACCTCTAAGCGGCACTTTTTTGCACACAATGGGCTAAATGGACATATCCCAAGGACCCCAAAGGCTCAGAGAAGGTTGGGGGAAGGGGACCCACTGGACAGCTGGTTAAGAGACAAATGGCTGTCAAAGCCATCCAGCATGTTAACGTGCAGAGGGTATGGTTCTCCCACATGTGGGGCAAAGACTTAACCTCCCATCCAATATATAGCAACCTTTCCAAGCCCATCAGTGTCCCCTACTGACTGAGAGAAGGGCAGGGAGTTTTGTGGAGATAAATCTTAACACTAATCCAGGTAGGACTTGAAATTAGGAACTGCAGATTAGGAGCCTGGCATGCTACCAACTGAGCCACCCCCCACTCCTCACTATAAAGGAATTAAACCTACTAGTTTAAAAGTAAATAGCTTAAAGTTCAATGCTGTCAGCTAGTATTAGAAGACAGAATATAATACAGAATGCTAATGATATATTCCTTTCAATGAAAATTTGAAACAAGACTAAGGTCTTACATATATTCTGCATTGTGCAGGAAGGGTACTTGTGAATAAACAGGCAATCACATCTGCAAAAGGAAGTCTATAGCTGAGAAGCAAAATTTCTGTATAACAAAATCATGGTCCAATAGTGCAGTTGAAGTTGATGTTCATTAAGACAAATTATCATATATCAATAGCTATGTAGATAATACTAGCCCCAGAATTTGTGATTATGATTGTATTGGGTTGTTTTACCTCTGTGCAGAACTTTTGTGCACATAATGGGCTAAATGGCCAGGTCACAGCTGTTGTGAGACAAGATAGAAATATCCTATCAAGGCTTTAACATGTGTAAGATATGGCTCTCCTGCATGCTAGGCTACACTTATGCCCAATACAAGTATAATCTTTCAAGGCCTTCATGTCCCCTTTTAAACTGAGAGATATAATCTCAATGTGCAGGCAGAGTTAGGACTTGAATTTGGGAATATAAGATTATGGGCCTTGTGCATTAGTGACTTAGTCAGCTCTCATCCTCCCATGCTATGATACTAAATAATGGCTCTAGTGATATCACCAATAACAGAAACAATAGAAGACTATTTAACACAATGTTGGTGCCATTGAGTTTTTTGACTCAATAACAAAATGTTACATAAAAATAGACATTTTAATGCTATATCTGTCACAGCACTATGGGTACATATAATCATATATTAATTTTTTTAATTACGTATGATTTAAACACAGCTAACTAGAATAAAGGTTTAATAAAATGCGATAAAGCTCTTACATTCAGATAGTTCAGAGTATCAAATCCTAAACATGTGAAGTGCATAGTATATTATATGTGAGTTGGAACCATAATAACTAAGACACATTATTAATCAAGTAACTTATAAAGTCATAAATGTAATCTTAAAACACATGTTAAAATACACTAGACCTTAAAGTATAACATAGATAATTACCACATCCTAGTTGCTGGTACATCTGCTTTAACCAAGGTTTTCACTCGTGATATGATGGAATTATCACTGCTAAAACACTTCAAAGCTACCAGTCCTTAGGGGATGAACAGGTAATGCAACTTTGGCCACAAATAGAGAAGATGCTGCTGATGACTTCCATGATATTAATCATTTTCAAAGTCATACAACTATTATTACATCAGCACATAAGTTCCAAGTAGAATGGCATGATATTTGATGCTATTCTGTCAATGTTCTGTTAGTAGTCCTTGGAAGTGATGAGCATGAAGTAGGCACTGCTATACATAAGAGTCTAGGTCTTCACTAATTGCATAGGTACACAAGACAGTGCATGCTGATCATGATGTTAAAATTAGAGGAATGGATGCTTCCGGTAATATCCTCTGTTATATACACTCATATGTTATAACTAACAGTGGATAAAATTGAATAACCAGAGTTCAAGATCTTAAGTTAGCATCTAACACATTAGCAATATCTTCAAAACAGCAGCAGCATATACAATAATGGACATGATATGTTGTTAATGTCATTACACAGTTCAACTCATAGATGGTTACTTGTCAATATCTTCATTTGTCCAACATTGCACATTCTTACATATTACGATTAAAATATTACTACTACTGAACTTTTTAAAATGTCAAAAAAGTGGCTGACTTACAATTAAAATATCATTAAAAGGTTGTCTAACCTGCATCCCGGTGACCTAGAGCAATGCATTTCGCCGTAGCAGTGATAATTTCATCATATCATGAGTGATAATTTCATCATCATTAGCAGTGATAATTCCATCATATCACGAGTGAACACCTTGGTTAAAGCAGATGTACCAGCAACTAGTATGTGGTAATTATCTATGTTATATTTTAAGGTCTAGTGTATTTTAACATGTGTTTTAAGATTACATTTATGACTTTATAAGTTACTTGATTAATAACGTGTCTTAGTTATTATGGTTTCAGTTCACGTATAATATACTATGCACTTCACATGTTTAGGATTTGATACTCTGAACTATCTGAATGTAACAGCTTTATCATGTTTTATTAAACCTTTAAATTTTTTCAATGACCAAATAAATCAAGGAAGTGCAGAAAATTTGAACAAATAAGTTTATCTTCATCTATATTTAAAAAAATATAATATATATATAATATAAAATATAATATATATATATAATATATATATAATAATATAAATTTGAAAAAATGACCAAGGTTGTTAGAGCAGGTGTTGTTAAATATCTTTCATGGAAAAACCTCAAATATATATGCTAAAAATTCAAGAGAAAAATATTTATATACTATTCTTTATAAAGGGCACTGACCACTAATAGATCTGTGATATTAAGAATTTTTCAAAAAAAGCAAATGGATTTTTTTTACTGTTTTAAGAATGTAAGCTTAAGGGTAAAAAAACTTACAGAACAGGAATCGATCAAAGGAATGGCATTAGGAATTTTTTTTTGCCAAATGTGTGTGTGTATCAAACTAAGGAATAATATAATGACATGAGAACTTGCTAATGCTATGTCACCAGATCTACAGACCTACTGTTTTTTACTTAGCAATAAGTAAACAAAGATATATAGATGTCACTTGCTTCTAGAGATAGGATAAAAGTGGATTCTCAGTAAATCAAAACATTCCATTGATTAAATAATTTGAGCAATTAATTTGTTATTTTATGCTACCAATTATTTATTAGAACTCAATGTACAATGTAATTGGTTACTTTGAAATATAAGTAGAAGATAAACCAGCATCACCCATCACTACACAGTTTGGATGCAATTTTTATACATCAGGAAAATGTTCCTATCAATTTTACAAATAAAAAAAAATTTGCTCAACAGAGAACAAATTGAATATTACACAAGTGCCACTGGGATACTTTGCAATTGATTCCTTTAAAAGTGGTAACTTGCCCTGCTGCACATAACAAAATAAATTTTTTAAACCATTATGAACAATGGTATGTATGCCTTATATGAGGTAGAAACACAGATTCCAAGTGATCCCAGGTATTTGAGTAGATAAATTGCAATCTTTTCCACCAAGTGATTTTACTTTTGCAAACTTGTAAAATCATTCCACCATGATTTGAACATTAATTTATTCATTTTCAAGGAAGGCAATAAACAGAAATTTTCAAAAATTACTCTACCGAACTCAAATTATTTTATTTTCAAGTTTCTTTTTAAATTTTTGTGTTGAGTATAAGAATTCTTAAGGTTTATGTTTTGAAGTCTATTAAACTGAAGTTTGCAACAATTTTATTGCATAACTATACATACCTACACTATGGGATGCTTCTTGAAAATGAATGTTTAATTCGTGTAGACAAATTTGCCAGCCATTAACAGTAGTTTTCCACTGAATAATGGAATGTCCTTTCTTGTCTGGGAATATAAAATAGTATTAAATCAGACTTTTTTTTACACTGATTACACAATATTTTGTTATAGATATAAGTACAAGATGTCTTAATATCAGGTACACTAATAATGGCAAAAGACAAAAAAAATGCACAAAAAATTATAAAGTTAGACTTAACAGCACTTGAATACATTTAAATAATGGGCACACTATGCAAATTACTTCAACTTAAAATATTTTTTTTATAAACTCCCCTGAAATAAATTAGAGAGGGAACATAATTTAAAAGTTCACATAATTTAAAGTAACCCATACTTACCATGTCAGAAGTTTTCATTCGCCATACACTTTATGTTTATGCAGAGCGTAAATGAAGGGGTGGGTGAATAGTAGATGGCATTCCTCACACCACAAACCTTTGCTTGACACACAACTCAAAATGACCAACTCTATGAAGCTACCTCCTATTTTTTGGAGAATGGGGTAAAGAAGAAGGGAGGAGTCATGATTTGAAGTAACCTATGATACTCCACACATTGGAAGCTTTCATCTGAGATATAGCTTATTATGCTAAGCAAATGTTTGTGTAATTCTCCTCTTGGGGAGAAAGCATGAAGTTGGGAAGTGCAAACCTTATGTTGCTTTATATTTTTACATATTTTCCTATTGCTTTTTGCTCGTCATTTGTCTGTTGGTTTGTGTTTGTCAAGATGGTTGTTCCACTATACCTTTCAAATGGAGGGCCAAATTTAATATGTTATGTGCCAAATGAAAGCTTGTGGCATAAGGAGTGAGGAGTGCTACAGGCTATAAAGTTTTACCCCCTATACTTTCTTCTTCCCTTGCACGGTCTGGTTGGACCTCCTAGCCCATGGCTGCTTGAGGATGATGATGATGATGAAAAAAAAGGGGGAGGGATATGAAAATGAGCATTCTCTTATATTTTTAGAATGTGAGGGCTGAGAACAATGACCTATGTGTCAAACTAAAGCTTGTTACATGGGGAGTGTCGCAGGTTATAAAAATTTATTCCAAAAATTTACTCCATATTTACATTACCACCACCCCCAGAAAAAAAAAGGGACGGGGGGAAATATGTAAAGGATTGTTCTATTTTATTGTTTTGAACATGAGGACCAAATATAACATGTTATGTGTCAAATGAAAGCTTGTGATGTAAGAAATGTCACAGGCTATAAAAATGCACCTCCGTGGTTTCTTCCCGTCTACAACAAGGGAAAATGTAATGCCCTTTATTATTTTTTTTACTAAATGTTACAATGCGTTTTATAAAAAAAAATATTCCATTATATCTTCTGAATGCAAGGACCCATTGTTATGAATTAGCTGTCAAATGGAAACTTTTAATGTGAGGACTGTCATAGGCTACTTCAAATTTTACCCCCCTCTCCCTTCTCCTCCCAAAGGAGGTCAAATTTCATGAGGATCGACCCCAATGAGTTATATCTCAAATCAAAGCTTTTGACATCTGCAATGTCATGGGCTACCTCAAATCATGCCCCCCCCCAAAAAGGGGGGGGGGGTCAACCTTTTACGAGTCATATGTCAAATGAAAGTTTCTGAAGGTCAGTATTTTCAGTGACAAAGTAGAAAATATAAATTTAAAAATACCTATTTTCCAATCTGCATCCTAAAAAGTAGAAAATAAAGCTAAAGAATACCGATGGTGCAATCAGTCACTGAATTTGTATTCACTTTAAAGCAATATAAGATGTGATTACCTGATTTACCTTCTCAACAAGAATTGCTGACACTATCTTCCTTTAAAGTGAATACGAATTCAGTGATTGATTGTACCATCAGCATGCTTTAATTTTATTTTCTTCTTTTTAGAGTACACATAGTAAGATCAGCATTTGCTATTTTTTTTTATTTATATTTGTAAGTGGAAACTGTATATTAAATTCAGTGGTCCTAGTTCTTATCATTTAGCAATTTTCACCTTTTAGTTCTTCCCCTTTTCTGGTGGGGAGGGGATCCTTCCTTTTGGAAGGAATTTGTTGGGAGGGAGCACTTAGTTGCTTTAAGCTATGAAAACAAGAAAATATATACCGAATTTCATGGCTCTAACTATTGATTTTGATTTGATTGATTTTTTTTTTTGGTTTGTGACATGTAGAACAGAGAAGAATCCTAGAAGCTATTCTAGCTTTTACAGACCTTCTCATACAAGGGCATGCCCTACTAAGTCACTACTGATCAATGCCTCAGTTAGAGCTAACACAGCACACAAAGTTTGCCTTGCTGGAACAGTCACTAGCTACCTAACCACTATGCCAGTTAAGGCTTACTCTTTAGGATAAATTTTTCATATATATTATTTTTTTTTTGGGGGGGGGGGGGAGGTTGGGAGTTTAGAACAACTTAAGTTACTTTTAAGTTATGGTAAAAGCTGTATACTGAATTTGGTGGTCTTAGCTTTTACTATTGAAGAGTTGCCCCTAGGTTTGGTGAGGAAGAAAGATTGGTACCCTCAAACATATACAAAAAACTTCCTTTGTTTTACAAAACATCATGCAAAATCTGGTTACTATAAAGAAATCCCTGAATGCATAGTGAACAAGTAGACAACTTTTCAAATTATATATCAGTTGTAAATATTACACATTATATATTGATTTCATTCTAACTGGAAACTAAAAGCATTTTCTTTCCCTTAAGACAAAAACTTAATGAATCCTAACTCTTGCTTGGTATCACAATTGTGACTACTGTGGAACTGTAAAACCTTTCAAAAAAAAAAAAACACATCAAAAAGAAAATTTTATCAAACACTAAAAAAGTTTTTAGAGTAAATTACATTCACAATATAGTCACAATTTTTTATCAAAACCCTCTATTTAATATCTATGCATTAACAGAACTTTGTACTATGCATTGAATTTTTACACAATTATCTATACTATTTTATGCTTGATACTGTATCTGACTTAGTACTCAATTTTAAAGCTATAAAAATAATTCTACATGATATCCTATTTAAGACATTTTTAGAATAAATTAAACATAATTTAGAATAAAGAAATAAAATAAAAAACATTTAAAGATATAATAAAAAAAAAGGTTGAAAATTAGGCACTGGATTGTAGTTGCACATAGATACATTATATATCAGATGAATACAACTGTATCACTGATTTTAAAAAGTGCTATTATAAAAATATATTTTAATTACCAAATATATATGATCTGAAAAAAATTACACACCAGTTTCTGGAAGCAATGTTCCCAAAGTTCCTTGAGGAATTTTTAAAGTATCTGTAAAATAAAAAGACTATTCTCACTTCTAAAAACTACAGCAAAAAACTGAATACAGATTTTTTTACAAAAGATATTTGGCTAAAATTTCAACACATTTTTATCTTTCAATGTTTAAATACCTTAACACTAGCAAAAATTTAAACAGGGTTAAATAAAGTTAAAGTTATTTTAGAACAAGATTAAAGGGACTGAAAATAATTCTCACTAATAGCCATCTTGTCATGCAAGACTTGTTTTCATTTGTGTGGCAATATATGTGAAAAAATATGTGCATTACAATGTAATAGATCACAAATGTCATCAAGTGCTTTTGGTTGAGTTGGTTGTTTTATCTCTGAGCAGTATTTTTTTGCATAGACTGGGCTAAATGGCCAAGTCACAAGGACCCCAGGTCTCAGAGAAGGTTGGGGGGAGGGAACCCATTGTAGACTGTTAGGAGACAGATGGTAGCCTCCCATCAAGGCCTTCCAGGGTGTTCTTTAATGAATAAAAGGAATGGTCTTCCTGCACATTGGGCCATGGCTTAACAACCCATCTGACGGATGGTGGCCTTTCCAAGCCTATCGATGTCTCCTGCTGACCAAGGACAGGTAGGGCATTTTGCAGAGATAAATCTCAAATGCTAGCCCAAGCAGGACTCAAACCAACTGAGGCAACCCACCCACTTTTGAATAAGGCAATATAAAGCAAACTGCAGCAAAGCACAACCTCTAAATCAGTCCTTAAGATTTGCTATGAAAGATAGAATATTTTGCCTCACATTCTAATATTTTATGCAATGATATAGGGATATTATATATATACAGGGTGTCTCAAAAATATAGGTACAAACTTTTAGGGGAGGTAGATAACATCTAAAGGAATGAGAATTGCATAGGAACCCATAACTGAAAACATCATGGGAAAGTGGTAGCAGAGGTACAAGATCTGAAAGGACACAAGACAGTGATTAATGGGAAAAATTTACCGGACATAATTATTAAAAATGGCATACTAGATGATACATTTCATAATGTTACAGCAGATGCTTGAAGTTTCCACCATGAGAAGTGATGCATGCGTGACACCGACGGAGCATTGATTGCCGGACACGGTCAAACACATCTGGAGTTTCTTTTATAGCAGCAGCAGCGCAGACAAGCCTTGCCACGAGATCCATGTCAGACTCCACAGGTGATTCATATATGGTAGCTTTGAGGGCCCCCCACAGAAAGAAATCAACGCTCGTTAGATCAGGTGAGTGTGGGGGCCAGGCAACTGGTTCAGCACACCCAAAAGACATGTTCAAATGTGTACGAACACATCTTCCATAATGGGGAGGTGCCCCATCATGTTGAAACCACATGTTGCGTCTCACATTTGCTGGAATATGGGCAATTAAGCCTGATATAACCTGTTCCAGAAAGATCAGATGCTTTGCAGAGGTCATTAGGGATGGTAAAAGGTATGGCCTGACTAAGCAGTTGCCGACCAAACCTGCCCAGACATTTACTGTGAAACGATGTTGTGGGGGGTTCTTGTGAGCCCACAAATGTGAACTGTGCTGATTGAATACACCATCCCAAGTGTTGAATATGCCATCCCGAATGAAACTGGCCTCATCAGTAAACGAAACATAAGCTGGGAAATTCACATCTTGGGCACTTTCTTGGAGATACCACTGTGCAAAATGCACACATGCATGATGATCTGCAGGGAGAACTGAACCCTTTGGAGATGAAAGGGGTGTAAGGACTCGCGTGCAAAACATGCTGTACACTGCAATGAGACACTCCTAAGGCAGAGGCAACGGCATGTGTGCTGGTACTAGGATTAGTCTCCACAGCATCCAACACACTTTCTTCCATTGGGGGAGTACACGTCGATCGTGGCCTGCCCTCATTTCTGCTACCTCTTAATGACCCATAGTCACACAAATTTTGATGTGCATGTGCAAACAACAAACAGTGGCCTGGTACATGTCTGTGTGGGAAGCATTCTAGTTACATTCGTTGAGCTGCTCGTCCATTGCCCTCAGCTATTCCATACACTAAGTGTATGCCTGCCAGCTCCCTGTTCGAATACCTTTGCATGCTCTTCATCAGCCGACTACCGCTCGAATGAGGAAATCCAAAATTTCCCCTCTAGTGCACTGATGAACAGCACCGCCTATTGACTTACGGTGACGTTTCCGGTTATGGGTTCCTAAGCAATTCTCATTCCTTTAGAGGATATCTACCTCCCCTAAAAGTTTGTACCTATATTTTTGAGACACCCTGTATATGTTACACTTCATAAACTTAAATACTTACGATCATCATAAAGTGCTTTGCTGTTTACAAGCTGCCAGATAGTTGAATCTTCAGTAGCAATAATATCTCTCATACTAGTATTTTCCATATATTCTGTATACACTGGTAGATTCTGAAGACAACTAATAACCTAAAACATTTATTAGACTTATAGTATTTGCATCTTTCGTTTTAATAAAAATTCAAAAATGATATCTTTGTATATTATAACTTACATTAACCCTTTAAGTGGGAATAGGAGTTTCTTGGCCATAAAAAAGGGCGATTTTCATAATTTTTTTCGGCACAAATAAAAAAGGTATAATAACGACTTTTTTAAAAAGGGCAATTTTCATAATTTTTTTTCCGGCACAAATGAAAAAGGTATAATAACGACTTTTTTTTTTTAAATGAAAGTACATCTCATGTAGTTATAAAAAAAATTTTATTCAGTCAAATTTTCGAAAAAAAAAAAGCTCCACCACAGCTCTGCCAATACTGGCCTGCACACCGTACAGAGGTCTGCGGTACCTGTAAAATCGCCCTGCACATTCATCTGAAACAAACAAACAAAAGAAATTCTTAAAGTACATTAAATTTTGAATTCCGTATCAGATGGGATTTTTAAATTTTTAACAAAATGGCGACCTTTCAAAAAAAAAAAGTGTCAATTTTTAGCCCTTTTTTTCCAGTTTTAACTATAAAAAAATATAAAAAATTAAAATTTTCAAAAAAGCATCTGATAAGGACTAGGGAATTTTATAAGCTACAAGTAGAAAAAAGAAACAAGTCAATTGAGTGATTTGTTATTGAGTTATCACTGGTACCGACTTTGAAAACATAGTTTTGAGAAAAACGCATTTGAAAGTTTGGAATAAGTTTACACCAATATAAATCTGCTTTTTTTCAACTTACATGAGTTTTTAAAGTGCTTTTCTTCAATCATAAAAAGATATTGCATCTCCTTATTACAAGAAAGTGCTTTTCTTAAGTCATTAAAAAGATATTGCATCTCCTTATTACAAGAAAGTGCTTTTCTTCAGTCATTAAAAAAATATTGCATCTCTTTATTACAAGAAAGTGCTTTTCTTCAGTCATTAAAAAAAATCCACGATAAAATAATAAATATTTTTTTAAAAGCATCCCAATGATTGACCGAAAAACATCTTTTTCGTGAATAATCCTTCCGAATTGCACCACTATCGTGGGCCTCACGAGAACCTTTAGCTTTACTCATATTTTACTTTTTTTATTTGAAAATCACACGCCACAATAACACTTCGTCAGCAGACTCTAAAACAAATGTGAACTTAGTTTAGAAACTACATTCATGAAAGTAAAACGATTACGATGCCATGTGTTGAGAAAAATATGAATGCTTTACCCACAGATAACTTGCTCTTTGAATAAAGACAAAAGAAACCATTATTTGATGGGTCCAACGTTCCTACCTACGTGTTGCTGTGAAACGGTCTCTCCGAGGACCATGTGCGGCACTTGACATAAAGTGTTATATCTTCTGTAATATTTCAATATTTTAAAAACGGTTTTGGATTCTCATTCTTAGGGGTAAAACTATCAGAAAATGCAAAAAAAAAAAAAACCGATTTTTTCAATCCGAGAAACTCCTATGCCCCCTTAATGCCCAGGATATTTGGGAAAAGGGTAAAGAGTATTAAAGACAAAGGTATAGCATTATTTGGATGAGTACATTTCAAAACGTCAGCCGTTTTGGGCCATTATGGGCATTAAAGGGTTAAATAATGCATATTACGTTACTTTGGCTATTTTATTAATATGGTTCAAAAATTTACATTTTCTACAACTGTAGAGAATTTACCTATAAGATTTTAATCATCAAACTTTCATTTTCACAACTACTGATAACTAAGCAACATTCATTAAAATTTTATTTTTTTAGCTTATTACTCTCTCGATTATTATAATAATGGTCAAGATTATTATAAAAAATCTTATAATTTTTTAGTATTATTACTTAATGAATCTATAATAATAAAGCAGTAATTAAATCAAAGTCCTGTAATTTCATCAGTTTTAAAAGATATGAAAACAATATTAAATGAAATATGGGAAATTAAAAAGGAAAAAAAAAACACAAGCTCTTCATTTTCTGTGGTATTACAAATATCCAAAAAACTAGATATCTTGTTAGCTGACCCAAGTAGTTGGAAAGTTGATAATTTTATCAATATTAGGTACATCAATTTTTAATATTATAAGAATTTATTAATATCACTTGAAGATTTGTAATGTTCATCCAATATCAGACTGGTGGAAGCTGTTCAATCAGCCACTGCAAATTTTTGATTAATACTTCAAAGAGCAAAAAATTACATAAAATTCGTATGAACATAAGTTGATTACATTAATACTTACTAAATGTTCATTCAATAAAACATGATTGGGTTATTTAGCTTCTGGTGGCATTTCTTTTTTCTGATAATGGGTAACACTTATAAGTTTGGGTGTATCCCAAGAGCTCAGAACTGGGAGGGAAATGAGATATACTAGTCAGATGGAAGTCTCATCAAAGCTATTCCAATAACATGCACAGGATAAGGCTTTTCAGACTCCACACCACAATAAAGTAGATTATGACAGACATTACATTTAAAACATTTAACATGCTTCTACATGACTGGTATTAAATTAGCTATATTCAAAGTTTTATATATTCTTCTACCCAACATGTTTCATACTAATAGGGTGAAGAATATGCACAAAAAGTTTTGATTGATGAATTTAAATAAAGCCCTAACAATTTACTGCATATACAAACTAGCATAATATCTCTTACAGAGAATAGCATGACTGAACTCCAACACAAAACAGCATAACTGCAATTCTCAATGGAGCTAATCCTAGACATCTGGCAACTTTGAGTAAGATTTTGAAGGGAAAAAAACTTGGAAGCCTCTTAAACATATTTTTTTCCTCTTGAAAAATTTTTTCATTTTTTTTCAAATGCTTTTTTTAATACTTTTTAAGTAAGAAATTAATAAGAATGTGATGAAAAATTAAGCACAGCTGAAACCTTTCAGCCCCTATATGGGAAACTAACTGAATAAATATTTTTAATCAATACAAAACTTTTTTAAATTACATTTTTGAATACTGTTTCCCAAATGTACACTTGAACCTAGGAATTGTTGTTTAAACAATGTGCTTAAGCAGAAATTATTTCACAGCTTTTTACTTAATATTTAGGCAAGTTTTGCACTAATGCACTATTAAAGCTGTAGGGCAGTTTAAATGCATACCCCTGCATTGGCTAGATATTAACCAATGCAGGGGTATACCTTTAAACTGCCCTACAGCTTTATTAGTGCAAAACTTGCCTAAATATTGAATATGGAAATTGTTCAAAATGTAAGATACAAAGCCTGCTATAGGCAAACAAAAACACTGTTTAGAATTCATTAATAAAGGTCTTATTTTTCTACATAATCATCCAACTGATCAATGTATTTGTGCCAGTGTGGGATTGTGGTATTAACTTCTTTATGCACTCTTCTTAGAATATCTCACCCAAGTTATGAAAGCAATCATTCACCTCATTATCACTAATGAAGTATTGTCCCCCAAGCAGGACCATCCAAAGGCAGGGGTGAGTGGGGCATCTGTCCAGGGTACAAATAAAACCTAGGATGTAATTTCAAATTATTACATTATCAATTTTTATTACAGTGTGCAAGAACTGGTTCAATTGGTTGCAAAATAACTCTTTCCCCAGGCACAAACTTCTCTTCTTGCTTGTCTAAGCCACAGCCTGAGTTCCAAGTTTCTACTTCAGTGCTGAAGAGAAGCAAAAATCATTGAGTGCTAAGTCAGAACCATAAGCAGAGTACTCTAGGACTATTACCCATTTGAATTTTCTTTTTGGTTCATCGATGACTGACTCTTCTTTCATTAACCCTTCCAGGGCCTAACCCGTATGTATACGTATGAAGAATCTAAATTGCGAGTGTCGATGACGTATATGCATTCAGTCTTACTACAACAAAAATATATCGATTTTTTAAAAATAAAAATTGCTGTTGTAATTTATATATATATATATCTTATAAAAATATATAATTTAGGCTTCAAAAATAATGTTTTGTTTTTTAATTTGATGTATATTTTACTAAACTACAATATAAATAATTTTATAAAGCCATCCGATTGCCATTTTTTAGAAGCACTAAACGGTATTTAGGATTTGCTTGTTAATGTTCCTATTTGCTGAAGCAACCTTCTGATTTAAGCTCACAAGTTTGATTTGAGCTATTATCAACAAAATTTTCCTTAAATTTTCGAAAATCTCCTAAAAATTAACAAAAAAACTGCTATTTTTAAAAACCATAGATTTTGAAAGTAATTACAAAATACGTACTGCAATTTTTTTTTTTCCATTTCACATTCTTTTTCTGTCACAAACGTATTTCAGTATTCCCAAGTTATTTTTATCATTTTTCCTAGCATTCTATGCATCTTTCCCACCTTCAAATCGAAACTGGAAGTAAACACATCTTTCTTAGAAATTCTGGTTGCAGCTGCATTTAATTAGTTATGTTTCACTGAGTCAACAATACGCAGGTGGCTGAAACATGACATCTCCGTTCTGTGTGCTGTTTTTTTTTCAGTTTTGGTCCAGCATATTGGATACTCTTTGTCAAGTTAGTATTTTTTTATATTTAAACCTTAGTTAGTTTTCACTTCAGTAGATTTATTTTCGGAAATTAGCGATCTTTTGGCTGATCTATAAGTATTGATTTTTTCATAGTTATATCGTATGGCCAGCCTACAACTTGTGGCTGTGGATATTAACATCACATTAGGCTATACGTTAATTTTTATTTTATTATTTATTACTTTTCCACTAAAACTTTGATCTAGTATCATTTTCTGAAAATAAATGAAGTCTTGGATATGGAAGCAAATTAATTTCTGTAGATTTATTTTCGTTAGTTAGTGATTTTTAGATCGGCTGATTTATCGATTACTGATTTAACTTTCCGGGTTGGATAAATCGGAAGCTGGCTTAAAAGTTGTTGCGGATATTTTATTTATTAATCCCATTTAGGTTATATGTAATTTTTCTTTTATTATTTTTTGTTTTTTTTTAATAAAAAAAACTTTGAGCTTGTACCGTTTTCTGAAATTGAATGTCTTGGATAAGGAAGCAAATAGACTTCCTTGCTACGGAAATCGGCCATCATTTGGGAGGGCAATTTCGGGAAGGGCTGGTTCTTGGTGCACAGACCTTTCTGCACTTAGCCAAGATCGCCAAACTTCAACACCCAAAGAAAAAAAAATCATAATGTTTAGTAAAAAGAGCAGCCAAGGAAGTTTTTTTCTATTTCACAACCAGTTCAGAAAATCCTGTGAATGTGAGAAGTCCAAGTCACTTTGTATAACACTGGCCATGTTTAAAATATACGATACTGAAAAGAATCATATTTCAGGTTGAATATTATATTATTCGGGAGGTAATCTCCTTTCAATAAATATATAATTCAGCTATTTTTATTCAGCAGGTTTTCCAAAATGAAGCCTTAATTGTATAGTGCGATCTTTTTTTTTCACCGTATCACATTAAAAAAGGCTTATTAAAATCAATATGCTTGCAAATTTATTTATATTATTTATTTTTATAAAATTCGTAATTAAAGTCTGTTTAATTTGGTATATATCATGACTTATTTCTGTTGATTGGTTATTTTTTTTAAATTCTAAAGTTGACTTGTTTATTTGACTCAGCACAATTGGCTCAAAACCTGGAATTTTCTCAAAGTATGGTACCGAGAAAAAATTTACAAAACAAGAAAAATATTTACTTAAAACCAAAATATAATTTTTTTGTTATTCAGAAATATATAGTCATTCTATTCATGTGCATTGTAATAATTTTTGTCTATTAGTTTTTTTTTAAATAAATTTTTATTAGCGTTGCCAGATGCATTTTTTTTACTACATGACTCTAAAAAACTCCTATTAAAAAAAAACATATCGTCTTTTTTGCTAAATACTTAATTTTCAGAAAATTCACAATTAAATGCTGACTGATTTGGCATACAACATGCCATAATTCCTTTTATTAGTTATTTAGCAAAAAAGTTCTAAAGTTAAAGTTTTTTTTTGGGCTGAGAGCATATGCAGAAAATAGCTTGGCCCCTGGATAGAAACCTGTTTTTCAGCCTGGGCCCTGGAAGGGTTAACCAGCACCAATTTGTCTGTTCATTGCATACTCACCACAACCTGAACTAACTCACAATGAATATCAACTGGTTTGATACTTTCCATATTGAAAATATGAATAAGTGTATGTATTTCCAGGTTTGATTTAATTTTTAATCAGTGCTGCCATTTTTAATGGATGTACTGAACGACATGATTACAACTGATATATAAACACATAACTACCATGTTGTGCATGCTCAACTGCACCTTTTAATCAGTTTCAATGTCATTAATATGTATTGAAGTAACCGAAGATTTTGGCATTTAAGATTATATTCAAATACAAGCAAAACTTCAACCTAATAAATTACAATATGAGTAACGCAAACTATTATTTATTAATATGAATATTTTTATATACTTGCTGACAACTCTCTTCACTTGCTTGTGCTAATGCTGACAAAAGGTCTATTAATGGGCAGAACTGAAGTGGAAACATATCAATGGCATACTTAAGCAATACACCAACACCATTTTCCAAACCCTAGATAATACAAATATTGAATATTGTAAGATTATATCATAATAATATGATAAAAAAATTATATAATTATGAATTGCAAAATCTTTGAAAAATACAGTTCATAATCTAAAAATTATATATATTACAGACCATTGATAACAATTTTAATTTATTTTCCTAATAAAATTGCAACTATAAAAATTTAAAAATATAAAAAATTAAATTTGAAGAAAAATCCTGAGTAATTTAGGCACATTCCCCAGATTTAGGTAAAAAACTTAGGTACATAAATTACAAAAGAAAATCTCACAAATGAATAAGATTTTAATGATACAAACCAAGATTTCCTTAAAATATGCAATAATAAAAAACACTAGTTAGAAGTATCAGCGAGACATTGATTGAGTAATTTGAATTTAATAGTCTTGGCTACTGATCTACGGGACCTGGGTTCGAGCCCCAGGTAAGGCATGGATGTTTGTGTTGTTTTCTGCTGAGGTCCTGCCATCCTCTCAGATCTTCTACTGTGGCATATAAACTGACAGGCTCCTGTCAGACCTCTGTGGCAAGCAGCTGCTTGAGGGGGTATTTATTTTTTATTAGTGTATGAGCAACTGAAGTTATTGTGCACTAGGCAATATGTTATCGGGTAAAAGAACAACAGCATATACATGAAGTCCTATATTTAAGTTGTTCCTATTTGAGTTATTGTACTATACATCATAGCAAAATAGGGAATATAATTAATCTAAAATGCATCAATCCACTACTCTTTTATTTAAAAAACAAAACAGTATTTGATAGCTTGGTCAAGTTTTTTTAAAATATACTAAATCAGTAATGGCAAACCTTTTTTTTTAAGTGGCATGTAAGTTTTTATTATTCAAGTTATCTAAAATAGTTCCATATGTCATAATGATAGCTCACAACCACCATTCTCTTCTGCTGGGTGCCTGGGCACGTCATAATCAAGGGCAAGACTTGGCAGATGCTGCTGCTAAGTAGACCGTGCACCTATCAACTCTCTGCTGCTGGTTTTCTACATAGACTTCCAGCACTGTTTTTCCATCGAGCTCCAAGCACAGTGGCAGAGATCTTGGTCTGAACAGGTTCGCAACAAGCTTTTTGAGATTAAGCCCATTGTCAAACCATGGCAATCTTGTTTTTGCAGGAATCACAAGGAGGAAGTTGTACTTGCTCAGCTCTGCTTTGGTCATTCATTTATTATACATTATTTTCTTCTTCGGGTGGACAACAAAACTAAGTATGAATTGTATGACACCGCTTTAACCATTAGCATATTTTAGTCTCATGTCCAGGCTTTAACCTCGAACACAGTTTATATATTTTACCTTTCAAAATTTTACGTCCAGGCCCCTTACACTTGAACAACTTTTATCATATGAATCATTTTTAATCCATCTTTGACTTTTTATATTTTATAGGTTACTTTACTTGTATTCAAAGTTTTTTACCTTTTGTTATTTAGACTTGTTTTTATTCTATACATTCTATACACCCATTGTTGGGCTTTCAATTTTATGATTGTTGACTTTTTACCATAGTTTTCAGAGGTATTTTTGTCATACACATTTCTTTCTTGCATTGTTCCTTTTTCCTTGTTTTCATTCAGTTCTGTGTCCCATGCCTGCAATTAGGGGGCAGTTTGATATTGTTGGCATTCCCTCTCTCAATAAACATAGTTTCTTTATACATCCCACTAACCATTTTCTCTCCGTAGATAGTTGGAATGTAAGGACTTTCCAGAGAGATTATTCTCTTGATGTCCTCACACAAGAATTCCACCATTATAATTTAGATATTCTCGGTGCAAGGGACCAGATGGACAGATAAAGGTCAGTTTCTTAAAAATAATCTTAAATTTCTTTTTTCAGGGAGGAACAAAAATAAACATCACAAAGGCATGGGTCTGCTTCTCAGCAGACACACCAGTGATGCTCTTCTAGGATATGAGTGCATTAATGAAAAGTTTCTTACAGCAAAATTTCAGACAAGCTTTAAAGACTTGAATGTTATCTGCTGTTATGCCCCCACTGAGGATGCCGATGAGGATGAGAAGGATAGGTTTTACGGACAACTTAAGGACAGATTTGAATTCTGTCAAGAAAGGAGATATTCCCCTTATCCTAGGTGACTTCAATGCCAAAGTTGGTACTGTCTCTGACCTTTGGGGAGGGGTGATAGGTCCCTTTGGTATTGGTAACTGCAATGGCAATGGGCAACGTCTCCTACAGGTAAGTAAACTCAATGGTTTTAGAATAACTAACACTTATTACAAACACCGCAACATACATAAGTAGACATAGGTTTCACCAGATGGGCTGCATAAGAATATGATTGATTATATATTAATTAACAGCAAATGGGCTAGTTCTGTTAGGAATACCAGGTCATATAGGGGAACTGAAATTGGATCTGACCATTATATTGTTAAAAGTGACTTGCAACTTAAACTTAAAAAGTGTTGTGCTAGGGTTAAAAAATTTACCTTTAATCTGAAGCTCTGAAAGACCCAGTTATAGCTAAAGCTTACCATGATAGGTTACTTAGTCATTATGACAGTCATGGTTTGCTTACTACTGAAGTTGAGGAAGAATGGGGCCATTTTAAACAGGCTTTTTTGGACACTAACAGTACTCTTTTAGGAAAAAAGGTGCAGAGGAGGTAGAATTATTTGAGTGATAAGGCCCTTGAGCTTATTTCAGAAAGAAGGAACTGCAGAAATGTCCTTAATCAGTACACTACTAGTCGTAATAGAAAGCATTACAGAGAGCATAAAAAATTTGTAAAGGATCAGTTAACTGCTGATAAGAATCTTTGGCTTGATGGCTTGGCTGACAAAGCTGAAGAAGCAGTTAGGCAGCACAACAGCAGAGAGCTATACCAGATAGTTAATGTTTTATGTGGTAGAAAACGGACAGGCATACAAGGATTGAAGGATAAACAAGGTAAGGTTATAGAAGGGGAGGATTTTGTCATGGCTAGGTGGGTGAGCATTTCAGTGATGTTCTAAACTATGTGGTTAGTTCTACTCCCATTGTTTGTAATGATGATAGATGCATTGGTGGTTTAAATGTTGGCCCTATAACACAATCTGAAGTTATTTTTAAACTTAAACTTCATCCCCAGGGGTAGATGAAATTACTGCAGAAATGCTTAGAGCTGGGAATGTTTCAGTTACTGCTTGGATGACTGAAATTTTGAATATCTTTCATGATAAAGGCATGGTTCCTAAGGATTTTACCACAGCTATTATTATTATTCCTATTTTCAAAAAAGATGATTGCAGTTCCTGTGTAACTATAGGGGTATCAGCCTACTCTCTGTTCCAATGAGTAGTGTGCTTAATAGAATTAAGAATCTGGTTGACAAGCAATTGCGTGATGAGAAATGTGGATTCAGAAGTGGTAGGGGAATGTAGATCAGATATTTTCACTCAGGCAGATTCTTGAGAAATGTTTAGAGTTTCAGAAATCTTTGGTTACTAGCTTTGTTGAATTCAGAAATGCTTTTGACTCTGTTGATTGCCATAATTTGTGGTGGATTGTGAGATCAAATGGTTTACCAGAAAAGTTAGTTAACATAATGAAAGCTCTCTATAATAAAACTGAGTCATGTGTGAGAGTTGGTAAGGTTTGAAGCAATTGGTTTAGCATTGCTTCCAGTGTTTGACAAGGGTGCATTTTGTCTCTTTTTTTTTCTTTAGTTTGGCTATCGATTATGTTATGTAAAATTATCTGCAAGGGAAAGATTTTGGCCTTAAATGGTCTGGAGATACTAAAATTTCTGATTTAGATTATGCTGATGATTCAGCCCTTTTAGAAACAGAGAGAAAACTAAAGTGATGAAAATTGGTCACGAAGGCTGTGATTCAGTTAATCTGAATGGTTGCAGTCTTGAGCAGGTGTCACAGTTAATTATCTTGGGAGCTATGCAACAGATACTGGTGATTTGCAGCATGAGACTAACAGATGAACAGAGTTTTAAGAATCTATGGAGAGTGTGGAGAAAAAGGTGTATACACCTAAAAACAAAAATTAGACTGTATAATAGTTTGGTTCTTTCTAGGGTTAGTTATGGTAGTGAAACTTGGACACTTTGTAAACAAGATAACAGGAAACTAGATGCTTTTGATTCCAGATGCTTATGCAATATATTGTTATTAGGTGGTTCAACTTTGTAACTAATGATGAGGTTAGGCAAAAGAGTCGACAACCTCCTTTAAGCAGCATATTGTGCAAAGAGAGACTCTGTTAATTTGGCCATGTTGCCCGTATGGATAATTATTATAGATTGACGAATAGGGTTATGAACAGTGTGCCTAAAGGCCTCAGAAAGAGGGGGAGACCTAGGATGCAGTAGGCAGACAATGTCAAACAGGACCTTGTTAGAATTGGTGTGCGGTGGCCAAATGCTGCAGATGAAGCTTAGGACAGATATGCTTGGAGAACTAAATTGCACAGTCTGGTTGGACCTCCATAGCCCATGGCTGCTTGAGGATGATGATGAATACTGCATGCAGTCAACACGGTCAGATCAATACAATCTCTCCTTATATAACAATAAGATGACCATACTTCCCTGTTTTCTGGGGATAGTCCCTGGATTAAAGGCTCTGTCTAAAATGAATAAATGTCTCTGAAAGTCCCCCTGGAATTCAGTTTCAGATATTTTGTAAATATTAAATTTAATGTGCAGCCTGAGCAGATCTTTATTAATAGATAGTAACAGCAAAAATGTTTTACAAATTTGGTCACAATACAGGTGACTGAAAAAAATGAGACTATAATTATCATCATAATGTTAGTGGTATCCGTGTGGATAATTTATAAAATATCATCATCATCAAGCAGCCATGGGCTATGGTGGTTCAACCAGATTGTGCAATTTAGTTCTCCAAACATGTCTATCCTAAGCTACATCTGTTGCACCTGGCCACTGTAGACCAATTCTAACAAGATCCTGTTTGACACTGTCTCCCCACCACATCCTAAGTCTTCTCCTGTTTCTGTGGCCTTTAGACACACTATTCATAACCCTATTTACTAATCTATAGTTATGCATATGAGCAACATGGCTAAACCAATATAGTCTCTCTCTGCATAATATGCTGCTCAAAGGAGGTTGCCGACTCCTTTCCCTGACCTTGTCAATACTTACAAAGTCAGTACAGTCTAATTTTAGTCTTTAGATGTATACATCTCTTCCTCCATAATCTCCATAAATTCTTAACAGACCGATAGAGAATCTGACAATAGCCTGTCAGCTTAATATGCCACAGTATAGGTCTGTGAGGATGGTGGGACCTCAGCAGAAAGACAACAAAAATATCCATGCCTTATCTCTAGGGTCTGACCCAGGTCCCTTTGATCAGCAGCCACTCGGCCACAGCAAACACACTACTACAATTCTTGCAATTCTACAATTCTTGTCACTGCTCGATTGTAACATGAGAATTACATCCTTTATTTTTTTTCAACATATGTACAAGGTGAGGTTTATTGTTAACAGATTTGCAAACATACACAATGTAAATATTTCAGGGAGAGGGAAGTCAACGCTTTGGATGGGAAGATCAAAACCGAAAGTTTCGACTATTGTCAAGAAATTAATGACCTTTTCCTTCAATTCTCCATCCTACACCCAAATTATCACACCTACATGGCTTCATTTCCAAGTGTTTAAGTGGCTCACAGGGATTTGTAAATATAGTTAGGATTTTCGCCCTATCGTAATTGCCCTGATTTCCTTCTGCACGAATTGAGACTCATCCTTTCTTTTAAACTCCAGCTCTTATCTGGCTGTCACAAATCTCTTTCTCTGAGCACTAGTTGTGAAGAAGTTGGTTCAGACAGCTGCTTCGCAAATTCTTTAGGAATGTATCATTGAGCAGAGTCACTAAAGGGTTTTGTACGTTGATCATAAAAGTAAATTGTACATCTGTCTATTTCACAAAAGTTTCTAAGTATATCTTATAAAGGAAAAAATCTGAAACATATCAACACAAAAACAGTAAAAACAACGAAATTATTTTTTTTAATTATTTGTTACGTTTTATCATTATAAATATTTTTATAATTCCATTAATGTATTTCATGAAATTATTCAAAAATTATTTTGGTATTATGTTATTTTGTTACATTACAATAACATTTTTCAACACTGGTTTTAACAGATTTCAGCATCCTGTAGTTCCCCAGATATTTGACCAACAGGTTCAAATTTGGAACACAGGTTCCCTCTATTTAACACTGTGTTATGTTAAAAAATTGTGTCCCAACCTGTAATGGGATGTGGTTTAGAATCTTGAATGGCTTTGTGAAATCTTTAATGCAAAACCTGCTGAAATTGAAAGTATTTTACAGAAAACTCATTCATGTAAAAAAACAGAGAATAACAGTGATTTTTGTTAATTAACCTAGGTTATTCAAGCTTCATTTTGTGCTACTAGATATTAAAGTTATTATTTTGTGCAATAATGTATAAAACATGTCCTAAATCAAGAAGATTGCATTACATTTTAACATAATAATTTCATGAAAAGGCAATCCTTCAGACAGAATTTTCCTACATCCCTGGATCTTTTTCTTTAAATCTGGTCACCCTACATGAGTGGTTCAAAGATGGTTAATTAGAGGGTAATTTACTTTAATTTTTTTAATACCTTTAGTAAATCCTTAGTAACAATATCCCTTTCATAAAGATATTCAAAATTTCATTCACCAATAACAGAATTATTTCTAGGTAGCATTTCAGTAGTAATTTCATCTACCCATGGTGACTTTGGTAGATTTGGTTTAGAGATAGCAAAAGTAACTTCATATCATGAAATAGGACCAATATTAAAGCCGTCAATGCACCTATTTCATTACTAAAAAATGGAAATATATATAATTGCATTATTCATAACATCCTGAAATGCTCAGTGTCCATCTAGCAATGAAAGAAACTTCACCTTCAATAATCTTATGATTATCCACCAATACCTGTATGACAGCATTTCTCAAACTGTACACAGCTAGATATAGTTGAATGTATAATGCATAAAAATCTACTTCTTTCATTGTAAAAATGAGGGTTAAAGTTCAATATGTTATACATAGTCGCTTCACTAACTAAATCACAAGACACAAATAATTTTTCTGCACTTTCTTCTGCTCTGTTCTGCTTTGTTTCTAATCCTGCTTTCTTCTGCTCTTTCTACAGCTCTAAGATGAGAGAGAGAAACATGACACAAAAAATATGAACCTATACTATGACACAAAAATGATAGCCTCAAGCCCTCCTTTACTCTCCTTATCCTGGAGTGTTCACATATAACTCTAATCCACATCTCTCTCGCTTGGCTCTTCAATTGGCCACTCCAGCCACCTTAGTTTATCATAACTTTCTGGTGTTACACCTCTATACTATTGTGTTGTCTGGAGCATTCTGGTATGAGAATATTTGTATCTCATTTCAAGTTACTTTCATCAATGGTAAGGGGAGGGTGACAAATTCTGTCAATGGTAAGAGGTGTGTATTACAAATTCAATAAATGGTAAGGGTGCGGGTAAGGGTATAAGGTAACAAATTCCATCAATAGTAAATGGGAATGCAAAGAATTCCATAAACAGTAAAGAGATTGCAACTAAGTAAATTTCAGCAGTGCTATATGACTTGATGTTCCTAATTTCAGTCTTGCCTAAATGACTTGGTGTTCCTAACCAATTTTCTGTTAATTAATCCATAATCAATCATATTCCTATGTAATCCATCAGGTGAAACCCATATACAGTGTGATTCAAAAAGAACTGAACACTTTCAAAAATTTATTACTCAGTATTTAGAACATATATGAACAAGTAGTAAAAATTAATTTGTAAAGGAACTATCAGTTATTTCTATAATCCTACAAATGTTCAATATGTGTCCCTCATGTCACATGGCACACATCAATCCTGTAGTCTAATTCATGCAAGACCCTTTGTAGCATATCACTGTCAATGGTGGAATTGGCAGTTACAGAGTAATAAATTTTTTTAAGGGTACAATTCTTTTTGAATTACTCTGTATATTTATAAATATCACAGTGTTTGGTTGTGTTATTCTCAAGCCATTAAGTTTATTTACTTGTAAGAACCATTGCTATAACAACTACCAATGCCAGAAAAGCCTATTACTCCTGCTCAAAGGTCACAGTCAGTACCAATTTGAGCAATGAAGTCACCTGGCAAAGTAATGTTACTTTTTTTGAGAGAATTCAAAATATCCTGAAGTCCATAAAACCTATCTTTCTCCTTGTTATTAGTCTTCAATGGGAGCATAGCAAAAGATCAACATTCAAGTTAACTCCTGCTTTAAATTTAGATATAAGAATTTTTTGATTGATGTATTTATATCCTAGAAGAGCATCATTGGCATTCCTGCTGAAAAGCATAGCTATACCTTGTAGGTGTTTGCTATCATCATATTATGAAAAGGGAACTTTAAGATTATTTTTAAGTATTTGATCTTTACCTATCTTTCTAATCCTAAAATGTCCAAAATGTCCAGGTTATATTGATGAAGTTTCTGTATGAGGACATCCAGAGAATAATCTCTGTTAAGAGTCCTCACATTCCAGATAGCTGTGGAAACCGATTTAGAATGTATTTTACAGAAATTAGGCTTATTGAGGTCTTTGGCATCAGCTAAATGGAATTATTGAGAAACGTAATACAGACAGTCCATAATTGCAGGTTTGGTGCAAAGACCTGTTCTCCCATCTGCTAGAAGCTGAAGCTGCCATGCTAATAGGAATTCATACAACCAATTAGTTTTTTTTTACCATAAGAATCCATTAGTCTTTTCCAAGCATCAGGAAATTGGCATCTGAAATACATTACTCCTGTTTAGGATTGACAATGCTAAAACTAGTTTCAAAGATTCAGGTACAGATTTCTGATCAGGATCACCTGTCAGTTTAAAATATTTCATGTTTCTGCTCACTTATAAATTATATTTAATAGCAACATTAAATTTGAATATTTTTCTTTTATGACATAAAATTTTAATACTAAAAATACAATATGATAAATATTGAAAGGTGTTCTAGGATTAAGTATTACAGATTTGCACTATAAAAAAATATGAAGAGGAAATATTACTTTTGTAAAATTCAACCCATAACGCAGTAGCACATTAATTACAAAATTATAATTCAAACCCTAAATCATCAGTCTAAATAGAGTTTACTTAGAATTACAAGGCTGTGAGATATCAATTTTGATCTTGCAAGGTGTACCATTTCTTATTGTAATGATTGCATCCGCCCTAGCTCTGTCATTTAGTGGCAGAAGAATAGAATGAAAATACTTCCAAAGCACATGACTTTATATACTTGCTCCGAAATTTCCAAATGAATTTTCTTTTTACAGCCAGATGGTCCACCAATGAAACCCATAAATAAACAGGCATTCAGTTGAAAGTATTAAGTGATTCATAGTTCAAAAAGGGAGACAAATTACACAATTTACTAGCAAAATAATTTCATATTAATACTGAAATTTATTATGTTATATATCATGTTACCTTCTTCCAGAAATCTTCTGCAATCACAGGAAACTTTAAGATGGGTGCAGCTAGTTCAAATAAAGCCTAAAAGTTAAACAATGGTAGATTATTATCAATGAAATATATATTTGAAATAAAAACTTAGCAAGCAATATTTACGTACTGACTAAATATTCTTTAAATATAAGTGATTTGAAATCAGAATATATACTGATTATTCTTTTAATTCAGAAACACACAATATTTGGAAAGAGGGCAATATAGCATATCATGTTTTATAGGTGTAAATTTTTGACTTTCATTCCAGAAGCTTTAAAATCACAAAATATTAATGGAATAATACTATGGTAATTAAGTAAAAAGCTTTTATACCTGAAGTTTACCCAGTGTGCCTACTTCAAATTGTGACAGAAGAACAGATAACAATCCATTTACAATAGTATGTGCTACAGTAGCAATAACCTGAAGGGTAAACAAATTACAAATTAAAACAGATATATAATATGCTACATTTTTTACTAATATGTTACATATAGACAGAGAAACTAAAAACTTGTACAGGTTTTTTAATACAAGGACATATTTATTTAAACAGATATCATATTCTCTGACCAAAGGAGCAGTTCATTAATGAATTACAGATAAAATAATGTGGGGGAAAAACATATTTAGGAAAAATAAGTAATATTTTTACTTAGAATAAAACCTTGGAGTACTTTGCACCTGTGTTGCTGCATTTACATCTGGATTAAAAGTAACATTCTTAGAATGCTCCTGAAATTTCAAGTTGATTTGTAATCTGAATTTGTAAACTGCTAGTTGCCACTCTTATGCTCAGTTTAGCACAAATATCACTAACAATTTCATTCAAATGCTACCAAGGCTACTTTAAGAGAGCTTTTCAATTTGAAGTTTCCTGATAGCATAAAGTTTTCTGCTATCTTGTTTACAGAGCATCCAAGTTTAACTACCATAACTAACCCTAGAAAGAATCAAACTATTAAACAGCCTAATTTCAGTCTTTAGATGTATACACCTATTTCTCGACTCTCTCCATAGATTCTTAAAAGTCCAGCATCAATCCCAATTATTCTATTTATCTCATGCAGGCACATCACCAGTATCCGTTACATAGCTCCCAAAATAATTAAACTGAGACACTTGCTCAACAGTGTAGCCATTCAAAGCAACTGAAGTACTATCTGTATCCAATTTTCATCACTTTAGCTTGCTGTCTGCTTATAACCAAACCTACTCTACTACCACTCTCATCAACAGCTCAAGTGAAAGATTTCATCTCATCAACATCATTTGTTAAAAAGGCTAAATCATCAGCATATTCTAAATTAGAAATTATCCTATCTCCAGACAATTTAAAGACCAAAATCTTTCCCTTGCAGTGAATTTTGCATAACACAATCAGTAATGAAACTAAAGGAAAAAGGAGACAAAATGCACCCTTGTCAAACAGCAGATGCAATGCTAAACCAATTGCTTCAAGACTTACCAACTCTCACACATGACTCAGTATTATAGAGAGCTTTCATTATGTTAACTAACTTGTCTGGTAAACCATATAATCTCACAATCAACCACAAATTATGACGATCAACAGAGTCGAAAGCAATTCTGAGTTCAACAAAGCTACTAACCAAAGGTTTCTGAAACTCTAAACATTTCTCAAGACTCTGCCTGAGTGAAAATATCTGATCTACACATCCCCTACCACTTCTGAATCCACATTGCTCATCATGCAATTGCCTGTCAACCAGAAAACTGAACTGCGATCATCTTTTTTGAAAATAGGAATAATAATAATAGCTCAGGTAAAATCCTTAGGAACCATGCCTTTATCATAAGAGATATTCAATTTTCAGTCATCCAAGTGGTAATAGAAACATTCTCAGCTCTAAGCATTTCTGTACTAATTTCATGTACTCCTGGGGATATCTTTTATCCAAGTATCCATTTTTTATTCATGTATCCCTGGGGATTTATGTAGTTTAAGTTTAGAAATAGCTAAAATAACTTCAGATTGTATTATAGAGCCAACTAAAGCCAGTAATGCATCTATCATCATTACAAACAATGGGAGTAGGACTAACCACATTGTTCAGAACATCACTGAAATGCTCAGCCAACCTAGCCATGACAGAATCCTCACATTCTATATTATAACATTACCTTGTCGGTTGAATACCCCACCAAATGTTTATCCTTCAATCCCTGTATACCTGTCCATTTTCTATCACATAAAACATTAACTATCTGGTATAGTTCTCTGCTGTTGTGCTGCCTAAGTGCTTTCTCAGCTTTGTCAGCCAAGCCATCAAGCCAAAGATTCTTATCAGCAGCTAACTGATCCTTTACACGTTTATTAAGTTCTCTGTAATCCTTTCTATTAGGACTAGTAGGGTACTGATTAAGGACATTCCTGCACATTGATGGACATTAAGGACATTGCTGGACAGTTCCTTCTTTCTGAAATAAGCTCAAGGGCCTTATCACTCAAATAATTCTGCCTCCTCTGCTCCTTTTTTCCTAAAAGAGTACTGTTAGTTTCCAAAAAAGCCTGTTTAAAATGGTCCCATTCTTCCTCAACTTCAGTAGTAAGCAAACCATGACTGTCATAAGGACTAAGTAACCTATCATGGTAAGCTTTAGCTATAACTGGGTCATTCAGAGCTTCAGTATTAAAGGTAAATTTTTTAACCTTAGCACAGCACTTTTTAAGTTGCAACACACTTTTAACAAGATAATGGTCAGATCCAATTTCAGCTCCCCTATATGCCCTGGTATTCCTAACAGAACTAGCCCATTTGCTGTTAATTAATATGTAATCAATCATATTCTTATGCAGTCCATCAGCTGAAACCCATGTGTACTTATGTATGTCGTGGTGTTTGTAATAAGTGTTAGTTATTCTGAATCCATTGAGTTTACTTACCTGTAGGAGACGTTGCCCATTGCCATTGCAGCTACCAATACCAAAAGGGCCTATCACCCCTCCCCAAAGGTCAGAGTCAGTACCAACTTTGGCATTGAAGTCACCAAGAACAAGGGTAATATCTCCTTTCTTGACAGAATTCAAAATATCCTGAAGTTGTTCATAAAACCTATCCTTCTCATCCTCATCTGCATACTCAGTGCGGGCATAACAGCAGATAACATTCAAGTCTCATTCAGCAAATTTAACACTTGTCTTAAATTTTGTTGTAAGAAATCTTTCATTAATGCACTCATATCCTAGAAGAGCATCACTAGCATGTCTGCTGAGAAGCAGACCCACGTCTTGGTGATGCTTTCCATCCTCCCTCCCTGTAAAGATAAATTTAAAGTTATTTTTAAGTATACGCATTTGTTGTTGTTGCTGTTGAGATATGTTTTAATTATGGCATATTAAAGTGAGAGTCTATTTTACGGACAACTTCAGGATATTTTGAATTCTGTCAAGAAAGGATTTGGGTTGGGTTGTTTTACCTCTGAGCGGCACTTTTTTGCACACCATGGGCTAAATGGCCAGGTCACATGGACCCCGAAGGCTCAGAGAAGGTTGGGGGAGGGGACCCACTGGAACAGCTGTTGGGAGACAGATGGTAGCCTCCCGTCAAGGCCATCCAGCGTGTTCTTTAACGTGCACAGGGTATGTCTCTCCCGCACACGGGGCCACGGCTTAAAGTCCCATCCGACGGACGGCGGCCTTTCCAAGCCCATCGGTGTCCCCTACTGACCGTGGGCAGGACGGGGAATTTTGCGGAGATAAATCTCAACGCTGACATCAAGAAAGGAGATATTACCCTTGTTCTAGGTGACTTCAATGCCAAAGTTGGTACTGACTCTGACTTTTGGGGATGGCTGATATGTCCTTTTGATATTGGTAGCTGCAATGGGCAATGTCTCCTACAGATAAGTGAACTTAATGGTATGAGAATAATCAACAGTTAATTCAACCACTACAACATACATAAGAGCACACATGGGTTTCACCAGATGGGCTGCATAAGAATATGATTGATTACATATTAATTACAGCAAATGGGCTAGTTCTGTTAGAAATACCAGGGCATATAGGGGAGCTGAAATTGGATCTGACCATTACCTTGTTAAAAGTATCTTTCAACTTAAACTTAAAAAGTGCAGTGCTAAGGTTAAAAAATTTACTTTTAATACTGAAGCTCTGAATGACCCAGTTATAGCTAAAGCTTACCATGATAGGTTACTTAGTCCTTATGACAGTCGTGGTTTGCTTACTATTGAAGTTAAGGAAGAATGGGACCATTTTAAACAGGCTTTTTTTGGAAACTAACAGTACTCTTTTAGGAAAAAAGGAGCAGAGGAGGCAGAATTATTTGAGTGATAAGGCCCTTGAGCTTATTTCTGAAAGAAGGAACTGCAGGAATGTCCTTAATCAGTACACTACTAGTCCTAATAGAAAGCATTACAGAGAGCTTAATAAATGTGTAAAGGATCAGTTAGCTGCTGATAAGAATCTTTGGCTTGACTGACAAAGCACTTAGGCAGCACAACAGCAAAGAGCTGTACCAGATAGTTAATGTTTTATGTGGTAGAAAATGGACAGGTATACAGGGATTGAAGGATAAACAAGGTTATAATATAGAAGGTGAAGATTCTGTCATGGCTAGGTGGGCTGAGCATTTCAGTGATGTTCTGAACAATGTGGTTAGTTCTGCTCCCATTGTTTGTAATTATGGTAGATGCATTGGTGGCTTTAATGTTGGCCCTATAACACAATCTGAAGTTATTTTGGCTATTTCTAAACTTAAACTTCATAAATCCCCAGGGGTAGAGGAAATTACTACAAAAATGCTCAGAGCTGGAAATATTTTGGTTACCACTTGAATGACTGAAATTTTGAATATCTTTTATGATAAAACATGGTGTCCAAGGATTTTACCAGAGCTATTATTATTATTCCTATTTTCAAAAAAGATTATCGCAGTTCCTGTGTAACTATAGAGGTATCAGCCTACTCTCTCTTCCAATGAATAGTGTGCTTAATAGAATTAAGAATCTGGTTGACATGCAATTGCGTGATGAGCAATGTGGATTCAGAAGTGCTAGTGGATGTGTAGATCAGATATTTTCACTCAGGCAGAGTCTTGAGAAATGTTTAGAGTTTCAGAAACCTTTGGTTAGTAGCTTTGTTGAACTCAGAATTGCTTTCGACTCTGTTGATCATCATAATTTGTGGTTGATGGTGAGATCATATGGTATACCAGACAAGTTAGTTAACATTATGAAAGCTCTCTATAATAACACTGAGTCATGTGTGAGAGTTGGTAAGGCTTGTTGCAATTGGTTTAGCATTACTTCTGGTGTTCGACAAGGGTGCATTTTGTCTCCTTTTCTCTTCAGTTTGGTTATTGATTATGTTATGTGAAATTCACTTCAAGGGAAAGATTTTGGCCTTAACTGGGCTAGAGATACAAAAATTTCTGATTTAGATTATGCTGATGATTTAGCCCTTTTGGCAAATGATGTTGAGATGAACTGTTTCATTAGAGCTGTTGATGAGACTGGTAGTAGAGATGTATTGTTTTGGGTTGTTTTATATTTGAGTGGCACTTTTTTGCACACCATGGGCTAAATGGCCAGGTCACAAGGACCCCGAAGGCTCAGAGAAGTTTGGGGAAGGGGACCCACTGGACAGCTGTTGGGAGACAGTTGGTAGCCTCCCATCAAGGCCATCCAGCGTGTTCTTTAATGTGCACAGAGTATGGCTCTCCTGCATACGGGACCATTGCTTAACATCCCATCCGACGGACGACGGTCTTTCAAAGCCTATCGGTGTCCCCTACTGACTGTGGCAGGGCAGGGAATTTTGAGGAGATAAATATCAACGCTGACCCAGCTGGAACTCGAACCTGAGAACTGCAGATTATGAGCCTGGCACGCTACTGACTGAACCACCCCCACCCCATGGTAGTAGAGCAGGTTTGGTTATAAACAGAGAGAAAACTAAAGTGATGAAAATTGGTCAGGCAGACTGTGGTTCAATTAATCTGAATGGCTGCACTCTTGAGAAGGTGTCTCAGTTTATCTTGGGAGCTATGTAACAAATACTGGCGATGTGTGGTATGAGATTAACAGACGAATAGGGATTGCTGCCGAAAATTTTAAGAATCTATGAAGAGTGTGGAGAAATAGGTGTGTAGACCTAAAGACTAAAATTAGACTGTATAATAGTTTGGTTCTTTCTAGGGTTAGTTATGGTAGTGAAACTTGGACACTTTGTAAACAAGATAACAGGAAACTAGATGCTTTTGATTCTAGATGTTTACACAGTATATTGGTATTAAGTGGTTCAACTTTGTAACTAATGATGAGGTTAGGCAAAGGAATCGACAACCTCCTTTAAGCAGCATATTGTGCAAAGAGAGACTCTGTTAGTTTGGACATGTTGCCCAAACTAACAGAGTCTCTCTGTTAGTTTGGCAACTGTTAGTTGGTTTTTCTCTATAATAATTATCCATACATGTTCTTATAACAGTAACATGTATGGATAATTATTATAGATTGACGAATAGGGTTATGAACAGTGTGCCTAAAGACCTCAGAAAGAGGGGGAGACCTAGGATGCAGTGGGCAGACAATGTCAAACAGGACCTTGTTAGAATTGGTGTTAAGTGGTTGGATGCAGCAGATGTAGCTCAGGATAGATATGCTTGGAGAACTAAATTGCACAGTCTGGTTGGACTTCAGTAACCCGAGGAGGAAGGGAGGGAGGAGGTTTCCACAATACTTTCAAAACTACTGAACTTTTTATTGAGGTTCAGAGCAAGTGGAGAATTTAAGTTCAGAGGAACTTGAATGTATGGGTAAAATCCTAAACAATTTATCAAAAACTTGCTGAACAGTTTGGAATCTCCTGCTGCCAAACTTAGCATAGGGGTATCTCACAATGCAACCCATATTACAATAAAAATTCAAGTCCATACCAACCAAAGAATTCAAGTGTTAATTTAAATCCACTTTTTTTCCCCCACTAACACCAAATAGGAAGGCTGTTGACACTGCATTCAAGAAGTTTTAATTAAAAATATTGCTTTCTTGACTATAATAAAAAGTTAAAACTACTTCATCCATCATTATTATTTATATTTATTCCATGCAGAACAATTTCAGCACTTGGGAGTCTTGGTGAATTCAGGCAGAGAATGGAGATTCCTACGAGCACAATATAAATTAGTCCATAACACTTTTCTCAATTAAAATAATAAACTAATGTTAAATGCCATATGCAACAGAGATGTGTTGACTATGACATTGTTGCTAAAATGAAAAATGGGAGTATTTAGGGAACGCTCTTAATGCAAAACAAGATTAACCAGCAGATCTATGGTACATTTTCTTTAAACATCAATAAAATAAATCTACTTGCATGAAATAACTTTGAATTCTTAGAATACATTCAGTATGACTGACAGAAGTGACAAAAGAATATTACTTTACCCCTGTTCCAGAAAATGCTGGTGATTCTAAAGTACTTCTAAGATATTCAAAAACTCCCAACTGCAAAGCCATGTTACCTAACTTCTTCCTTCCATCTTTTAGGCAGAGTACATCTGAACAGCTTCCTACCAACATCCATGCCAGCAATATTGGAGAATGGAATGTATGAGTTCCCAAACTGTATATAGCACTATCAAATCTCTAAAAAGAAATAAAAATCCATTAAATTAGGAACATTTATATCCACATTCAATTTAAAACATGCAACTACATAAAAAAAACTACTTCTTACCTTAAGAATGCCTGCATCCTTCAGAAGAAAATGTTCATTCCTAAAAGTACAGGAATAAAAATATGTAATACTTTATTTACATCTACAATTGTATTTATTTTTAAGGAAGTTTTTTTTAGCTGTACACATTCCATTATGCCTGATAATATACAAACAATTTGACTAAAACATGAACTATCATAAAATGCACCCATCCCTCAATTTACATGGTAGATAGGTTACAGTAAATCACCATGTAAATCAAAACCATGCAAATCAAAACAATTTACAGAAAAAAGGGGGATAAGCTCAAAAAAAAAAATCCTTGCTATGATAAAACATACATTGAAAGATTTATTTATATATATATGTGTCTCAAATTTCATTTCAGCAGTAATAATAAGCATTAATGTAACATTATTTTGTACTTCAGTTGCACTAATTCAGATAAGCTTAGATTAATTTCTCCCAAATTTCTTTTTGGTCACAAAAAATACTCATTATTAATGTAGACATACACTAATGAATCTGATGACTAAATTTAAAAAACATATAATTATTACCTGAATGTAAATTAGAAATTAAGCATTTATACCAACACTAAGCATTTTATTTTGTAAAATATCATTTATATATTTTATGAAACAGTGTACTTACAAATTATTTACATTTAGCCTATATGACAATTAACATTTACTTGTTTGCTAATATGAGATAAAATACCATTTTTACTAGTCCGGAAAATTTAGTCTAGAGAAAAAAAAAAGTCAGTTAATTTTTACTTTGGAATGACTGTCTAATAATATCCCTTAATGCTATACCACTGCTACTTCATAATATGTATTAATCTACACACATAAAAAAACTCAATCTGTATCATGTAAAACAATCTATAATCATGTAAAATGAAACTGGTTACATTTTCTTGACTGTGTAAATAGAAACTGATTGCATTTTTCACCATGTAAAATGGAAACCATGCAAATTAAGTACTGTGTAAATCAAGGGATAGGTGTACATTAAACTCAAATGATTTTATACCAAAAATATAACATAAATATGGTTAAATTTAAAGTTTAATCAAGTAAAAAAAAACATTTTGTCTTAAAAAAACACTTAAAAAACCATTTAAAAATAAATTGTTTAAAATGAATATTATTAACATTTACTTTTAGCTGTAATGTTAACTACAAAAATCTGATAGTATAGAATAAGGGATCATTTGTTTTTTTTACCTCTAAGCAGAATTTATTTGCATATGATGGGCTAAATAGACAGGCCACAAAGACCAAAAGGGCATGGGGCTATGTTGGGAGAGAGAAATTTGCTGAACAGATATTAGGAGACAGATGCTAGCTTTCCATCAAGATCATGCAGCATGTTCTTTACCATGCAGTAGGTAAGGCTCTCCTACACAAGGGAGTCATTGCTTAATGTACCATCCAATGGAGTCCATCAGTGTCTCCTTATTCACTGGACACATAGCAGGGATTAGCAAAGAAAATGTCAACATGTGCACAGTATGGGACTTAAATCTGGGATCATGAAATTATGAGCCTGGCATGATACTGAATGAGGCAACTCATTTCATTTATAGGAGTTGGCCACTGTAGGCCACAACAAGCCTGCAAAAAGATTTCATCTGGCCCATTATGGACTTGACCAAAAAATGTTCCTTTAACTCATGATGATGCAAAAGTTCATGCTATGTGCAAAAATTAGTCTTCGAGACCACTTCAAACATTTGAGCAAGTTTACAATACATACACAATGCTTACACATCCATTTAATTAACATTAATAAAACCTAACAATATTTTTTTGGATAAAAATTAACTTTTAGAGCAGGCTCAGAGACTGATATCATGAAATATGGTTTTTCATCAAACAAATAGGAACATGGAAAAGTTTGGTTTTTTTTTATCACAACTACATTTATAAAAAATTTTAAAAATTTGGCTGTCCTGACTGGGATTCAAAAACCCAGGTCTCCTAGAAGCATGCAGGGCATCATAACTGTTAGAACATCCAGAAACTGAGCATTAGAGCCAGAAAGTGATATATAAGCATTCCTGTTGATTCACCAGGGCACCTCTATTATCAAGATTTGGGCAGCCAAGTCACCACAGTGATAATTTATTACTGAATTGGTTATATAACATTGTGAGCATGAATGACAAATATCACAACCATCAAAATGTGGCAACTTGGTTCCCAACTCCTGATAATAGATGGCACCACTGGTGAATCAACAGGAATACTTATATATATCACTTTGTTGAAGAAATGGTCGTTCCTTTGTGGTCTAGCAGTCATGACACCTGGCATGCTTCTGGGAGACCTGGGTTTGAATCCCAGTCAAGTCAAAATTTTTTTTTCAACTCATTATTTCAAGTGTTTCTTGTCTACAGGACGTTTCCTGTGATAATTTATTACTGAGCTACATTTATCTTTGGGAAAAGAGTAGAGATTTCTGTGATCTTATTTGCTGCTGCTGCTGCTGCTATGACATACCAAATTCCTGACACTCTTTGACTCAATATGACTGCTTTAACAAATATGTAATTTGCGTGAAGAAAAAAGTTTTCTTAAATAACAGTAAAGCTTTCTAATTTTTTTCCTGCAGAAGCAATTTTTCAATTGACATAACGTTCATCGCAGCAGGACACATCAATCTGGTGTGAATCTCCTCATCCTATGCAAATCCAGCATCATAAACCAATATCTGGTATAATCCAGTATAAAAAAAATATCTAGCTCATGGTCTTGTTCTGTGTCAATACTGATCACTATCAGTAAAAGGTTGTTGACCTCTAGTATGGTAGCATCTCACTAGAAATATCTTCTCATAATTTTAACATCACTAGATTATGAGAGTTTACGTGTTTGCTTCTTAATATTGCTGTAATCATCATCAAATAAGATATGCTGTCTCATTGCAACCAACCAGCCAACCAGAGTATGTTGTAGTCATGCACAGCACAGTGCAGGTTTCAGAATCCTATAAACAGAAATGGCTGTTCAGTAAAGAGCACATGATAAATGCTCAACATAATGAAATAACTTTCCATTTCTTACTATTTGACTGAGCATGTATCATGATTGTTTTGAATGTATCATCATCATCACTCCCTTCCTTCCTTGGATTTATTTCTGGCCATGATTGTGGTAAAAAAAATTATGTTTTGACAACTTGTCCTAATTCATTGTTAAAGTTGCAATTCACTCTTGATATTAGTTATTCTGTTGGATTTTAATAGCTCATCACTGATTTTCATCTTCTGTAATAGTATTTCCATCATTTTATAACATTGTTATCTCTTTAAAGTTTCATTTTATCCTTCAGTGATTATGTATTTTACTTCCATTACAATATCCACAGTTCATAAATAATAGATCAAGTTGTATTCACAGTGTTAATGTTAAATCTCTAACATATTTTGTGACCCCAAATAATTTTCTAGAGATACACTTTCTTCATATTGCAAAACTTTCAAAATTGCAATCCAATTCTAACAATAGATATGTAAATAATTAAAAACACTTTTAAACACTATAAATTCGTATATGATGTAGATCAATCTTGCACGAAAATGTGCAGTACAAAGTCAGTGAAAATTGAATATTTGTCAATAAGTCCAATTTAATGTCATTAGAGATGCACTTACAGTCCTGTATGGTACAATCCCGTGTAAAGGAGAGCCACACTCTATGCATGTTAAAGAACATATTGGATGGCCTTGATGGGAGGCTACCATCTGTCTCCCAACAGCTGTTTCAATGGATCCCCTCCCCAAGCCTTCTCTGAGCCATCAAGGTCCTTATGACCTGCCATTTAACCCATTGTGTGCAAAAAAGTGCCATTCAGAGGTGAAACAACCCAGTCCTGAATGGTAGAAAATAAAGAGTACATCTTTGATGAACAATTAAAAATTTTTAAAACATGCATTTAAGCAATGATATATTATACACACTACTACAATATTTGCAAAAAAACCTTCTCACAACAGACTTTGATGTAGAACTAACCATCATTTTTCTGACAAAGAATGTATACTGCATTCGAAATCTAGATACTTCGTATTTGTGTGTGATATATTTTATATTACTTTAATTTTTTATGATGTGGTTCCACCCAATCTGGTTCTTGAAATGTGTGTGATACAACCATGAAGCTATTATTTGACATTTCACAACAATGCTGTCAGATTTATTCATCAAGGATATGTGCTTCACTTTCTACTATTCAAAACTGTAACTGCATCTCTAATGACATTAAATTAGACTTTTGCCAAATATTTTCTTCTTCATTGACTTTATACTGCACTTTTGCACACAAGAAAATTGATCAACATCACATATGAATTTATATCAGTTTTAAAGTGTTTTTAACTATTTACATCTCTATTGTATACACCTAAGATTTTCAACTATTACAATTCTAATAATTATTGCCAAATAAAAATACAGAAAAAATAATCAAAATACAAAGTTTTTTAAATCTCATAATTAGAACCACAACATGAAAAAATGTGTCTAAACTTTTTTTAACAACACAAACCTAAAAATTTAAGAACTTACTACAGAAGTCTTTTATATGTTAAAATAAATGTTTTATCTTTCCCATAAATTTTGGATTTAAACTATTATGCAGCATTCAATGAATTAAAAATTAGTATGGACAAAAAACAAGGGATTATTAAAAATTTTCTTTAAATTTTGTAGTTTAATTTGCATCAAAAGTTTTAGAATTTTCTTTCTAACATGAAATTTCTAAGAACCAAACAGGATATTTCTGGGAATTCAAGCAGCTTCTAAATTTAACTTATGAAAAAGTTGTTAATTTTTCAGCTTGACTTTGTACCGCACTTTTGCATACAAGAAAATTGATTTACAACATATATAAATTTATACCACTGTTTAAGTGTTTTTTAACTATTTACATCTCTACTGTACATATATTGAGATTTTCACCTATTACAATTCTAATAATTCTTGTCGAATAAAAATACCAAAATTTTCATCTGAAATATATTTGTTGGAAATTCGAACATATTAGATTGACAGCTTTCCAAAGGTTTAAGTCAAAACTATTTAAACTATTTTTAACAATTTAATATCTTTATATAATCTTCTATTTAGTTTATTTCACTTCATTGAACATTTTAAGGGTAAACTTCCTTTGGGTACCCTTTTAAGGGTAAACTTTCCTCAGTAGAACAGTAGTACTTCCCCACTATGGGGGAGAAAAGGTCAAGTCACAAGGGCTGATTTTGACCCCAGAGGGTCGGTAGATCTCCAGGCAGTCAAGAAGCAGGCTGTTGTGGATATAAGCAGAGATTTCAAACAATTTTGCTGTCACACATCCCTTTCAGATTCATATGAATTTACTTAATAAATTTCAATGTGTTCGTGCAGCTGAAAGACATAAAATCCATCTTAACATCAATATCATATCAAATTTAGAGGAATAATTGACTTGAGCCAGGTGGGATACAAACCCACAACCACCAGATAACATGTCAGGTGCTCTGCCACTGATAAAGATCATCTCTATTTAATTATATGAACTTCCCTAACTGTAGTACACAATTCCAATACCTGTGTCACTTAAAGGTAGTGTCTTCTCTGTTTACAAACAGCATCTTTAAGTAGATGGTATAGTATATCTTACAAGTATGCTAATTTAATTACTTAATAAGAGAGCCTGCATGTTATCAGGAGGTCATGGGCTCATATCCAAGCTGGCTAAAGACAATTTGTTCTTTATAGATAGTAACATTAAAGTGACAATTTGTCCTTTATTGATAGTAACATTAATAGTATTTCATATCTTTCAAATGAACCAACAACGATATTTATCAAGTAACTGAATTAGTATACTCATAACATACATTGCAATATACTTCAAGTTTACTTATCTGTAGGAAACGTTGCTCATTGCAGCTACCAATACCAAAAGGGCTGTACTGCAGGTAGAGAAGTTCATATCATTAAATAGAGATCTTGACCAGCAGCCAGTAGCTCAGTGGTCAGAGCACCTGCATGCTATCAGGTCATGGGTTTGTTATCCCATCCTGATCAAGACACTTTTTCTTCTAAATTTGATATCAGTGTTAACCCTTCCAGGGCCCAGCCTGAAAAACAGGTTTCTATCCTAAATTAAGAAGGTATTGTATTTTTAACACCTCTAAAATATAAGTGTTATGGGCATATATATTAAAATTTTTAAAATTCAATATTTCTATTTAAAAAAAAATAAAGTTTGGTGTGTTGTACTAAGACCGTATGCATGTCATCGGCTCTCGCAATTCAGATTCTCCAGACTTATACATAATGGGTTGAGCCCTGGAAGTGTTAAGAGTGATTTCATATGAACTCCATTGTGTTTGCTTGATCTGCAAATGAATCCCTAAGCCAAAGGACAGACATTTCAAAGTCTGATGTTAAATTCCTAGCTTTGATATTATGTTCTGAGCAGAGGGCCAGCTTTCAGGCTACAGGCTTTTTTCTACAGGCTTTCAGGCTTTTCTATGCACACTGATATGATACCTGTCAGTTTTGCAATGGGATATACCCAGTGGAAATGTATGCTGCTTGATTCACTGTTGAATAGTTTGATAATTCTTTAAACAGATTTGGTTTTTCCATGGTTCTAAATACTTAACTTCTCAGTCCTGAGTTACTCATATAGGATTCTCCTGTTCCACCAGGGTTGCATTAAAAATTTCAAGTTCCTAACTAAAATAAAACTTTACTTTGAACCTTGGACCATTCCCCCCCCCCCCAACTTTTTTTTTTCAGTTTATGGTTGGAATTTTCATTTAACGCTTTTCAACCCATAACTTCTGAAATACTTGACCACCCATTTTCAAATTTATCATACCAGTTTCCCTCACATTATGTTAAAAATTTGAGAGTCTATCTTTAAATCCAACTTTTTTCTACTTCAAGGATCAACTGAATTTAAATGAGAAATTTGCTAGTACATATCAAAATATAATATTAACCAATGAACAATAACATTTTATTAGCTATAAAACAATTTAAAATTATAAATGTACCCAAAAAATAATCAATGAAAGATTCTTCAAATATAAAATAAAGTTAAAACTTTAACAAAAAGTCCCTACAAATGTGTCTACTGATTAAGGAAATTTACATTACTGATGGAAATTAGAAAATATTTTTGTAATAATACTTTAAGCAAGTCAGCTAATGAGCAAATGTTATCATTGATGCAAAACATAATCATATGCTTTTACATCATAATTACAGCTGTGGTATGATGTTCCAGGCAATATTAAAAAACATTGTTACTACTGACAATTGTTTTCCTAAACTCAAGAATTAATCATATACCATTTATCACATTGATATTCTTTAATCATTTCTCAAACAAATTGCAACTTTGCTGCATTATTTACTTAGGAAATATTTGCCTATAAGAAAGAAGCCATGACACCATAAAACAAAATGAAGAAAAAAAGTTTAAAAAAATTCCAAAGAACATTCTACTATTTTAGAAATAAACTTGATATTCTAAAGAAAAAAAATATTCCATACATACATTCCTCCATCTTGGCATTTGTAAAGCCATTCCAGCTCAAAGCTCTCAACCAGGACAAGCACCTCCAAGCACCTAACATTAGAAAGAAATTCAAAAGCAATCCAACTTGGGAATGAACGAGACAGGACTATTACTACAAGAGTGGTATTAATAACTTAAATGAACTTAATTTTAAAAAAATTAAGTTATGAAGTATATAAATATCACAAAAGCATGTAAAGTTATAATTTGCAGTGGCCAATATTTGTTTCAAGGACAAAATGTTTCTAAGTTAAACAAAAAATAAATTGACAAAAGTACACATTAACTTCATCAATGCATATGGCATAGCACTAATCTGTTCAAAAATTTGCAAAATGCTCTGTCATTTTGATTTTATTGAAAGCTACATACTAGGGAAAAATATTTTAAACAGGTTTATTGTTTACGATTTTCTAAGGAACAAAAAGTTATATATGATAATTTCTTATATCATTATTACAATTTCACTTACATTTTAAAAATAATAATACATACTCACCCTATTAAATCAATGGCATTTAAATTATCTTCATTTATATACTGACGAAATTGCTGTCGTTGTCCAAAGCCATGTCTCTGTTCATAAAATTACAGGGGGAAAATTACTAATCATATTATGCACAGTGCAGTTTCGAAGAAATTTTCAGAATATAGTCTGATAAAGTACGAATTATCTAGCAAAACATATTACATTTAACAAAGGAAAATAAAAAAAAAATTAATTCAGTTTAAGTTAAAAAAACAAATATTGACAATTCATAATATTTATGTTCCAAATCATATAAGCAACATTACTTTTAATCTGGAAAAGAACAACTTAGTTAAAGAATCAACAAAAGTACTATCTCTGCAGCTAGGGTCAACCTTATTTTGAAGAATTTTAACTGCAACTCTGCATAAATTCGCACAACAAAAGAAACATAAGATTTAATGGTAATGAATGTCATCAAAAACACACTGGTAACACCAAACTACTTCAAACCTACCCTATGTTTGGAAATTAACTAATTTTTTAATGCAGTTAACAGACAACAGCAAAATACATACAAGCCTAGTTCCTAAAACAAGAAGAATCTGAATTATCTTAATCAAATAATGACTTTCATTACCCAACTTCCTTAATGCATAAACTGCAGCATTTACAGAGCTGCCAGCTGAAAAAATATATATATATTCCAGCAATGAAGAACTATACAGCCTGAATGCAAGCAGACTGACTGTTACCCAGAACATGGCATATTAGTTATTCCCCCAATTTATCCAAACTATTCTGTCATATTTGTGAAACTGCACTGCTAGTCATATTACTTTAAATTCAATAACTTTTGTTGCCAAAAAGAAATTGATGAGTTATCAGAAAATTGATAAAAAGATTGGGTGGATGTAAGAGCCCCATGCAATATCAAGATGCAGTCTAAATTGTCGGGAAATTACTGCAGAACCAACTAAAAGTTAGTTGCTTTACTTCTGAGCAGCATTTTTATGCACACACAATGTGCTAAATAGCCAGGCCATGAGGACTCTAGGGGCACAGAATTGGGTAGGGTAAAGAGACTCACTAGACAGCTATTAGGAGACAGATGGATAACATGCAACCATGGCAATGTTTAATTATGATTTTAAAAGAAAAAAATATCAAAAATGACATACTAACAAATTTTAGTGATGTTCTATGCAAAAAGTAAGACAGAAAAGCTATCTTCCACTGAAATTTACAATTGGGGTAAAATTATGACAGTAAAATTATGACAAGCCATATATAAACGCATGAATCTCAAATAATAGGAGAATATTCAAAATTACACAATATTAAGAAAGTTGACCACATATAAATGAATCAACTTTTGGCATTTCTATAAAAATGTGGTCACCTTAGACAGGTAACAAATATATATATATACACAGGTATCAGAATAATATGACCACCCATGGAATCACAATGTACCCGCCCAGGCGCGTCACAGAGTGCACATAACAAGGTCAATCACACGGAGATATAAGCAGCCAGCCAGGTCAGATGAGACATAGTGCGTAACATGAATACAATGGGCAAAGGTATTGATTTGATGGATGTTCAAAAAGGAATGATCATTGGCTACTGTACCAAGGGTGGAAGCATCTCGGAAACAGCAGACTTTGTGGGCTGTTCGTGAGGTGCTGCATGTAGTAAGGGTGTACCAAGAATGGACCACTGGCACACTGAGTACCTCCTGACGTCATAACTATGAATCCCCACAGGCCACTGACCCCAGAGGAGAATGTCGCCACCATCGACTGGTAAAGGGCAATCGACGTGCAACAGTGCAGCAATTGACCACTCAAATGAATGCTGGGGCACCCAGGTACGTGTCCCCGATAACAGTTGGTTGTTTTACCTCTGAGCGGCACTTTTTTGTGCACAATGGGCTAAATGGCCAGGTCACAAGAACCCTGAAGGCTCAGAAGGTTGGGGGAGGGGACCCACTGGAATGGCTGTTGGGAGACAGATGGTAGTCTCCCGTCAAGGTTATCCAGCATGTTCTTTAACGGGGTATGGCTCTCCCACACACGGGGCCACGGCTTAACATCCCATCCGATGGACGGCGGCCTTTCCAAGCCCATCGGTGTCCCTTACTGACCGTGGGCAGGGTGGGAAGTTTTGCGGAGATAAATCTCAACGCTGACCCAGCTGGGACTCGAACCTGGGAACTGCAGATTATGAGCCTGGCACACTACTGACTGAGCCACCCCCGCCCACCCCCAATAACAGTAGAGTGAACCCTGTTATGCATGGGTCTCCAGAGTCGATGCTGCGTAAAGGCACCCATGTTAACCAAGGTCATCGGCAACGACGTCTGCAGTTCACACGGGACTACCATCAATGGACATTGGAAGAGTGGAAAAAGGTTGCCTTCTCCAACAAATCGAGGTTTCTACTCCACAGAAGTGATGGGCGGTGGCAGATACGGTGTCAGACACACAAGAACCAAAACCCAGACACACTTGTCGGTCAAGTACATACTTGGCGGTGGCAGTGTGCATGTCTGGTGGATGTTTTCCTGGTATGACCTGGGACCGCTGGTATACCACTGGATGGGTCCCTGAATGACAATGGCTACCTGTCCATCCTCGCTGACCACATGCATCCCTTCTAGTTGGACATTTACCCTGGTGGCAATGGTGTCTACCAACAGGACAATGCGCCCTACCATGTCGCTAAGGTGATGTATGACACCAGGAACATGGTGTCATACATCACCTTAACGACATCAGTTTTTATGCATGTTTTTAGCATCATGCTAAAAACATGATGGTTCCAGGAACACGACAGTGATGTCTCCACTCTCCCTTGGCCGGAGAAATCACCCGACCTCAATCCCATAGAGCACTTGTGGGACCATTTGGATCGACAGGTTCGGTGCGCGGACCCACAACCACGTCATCTCCGGAACCTCCAGGCTCTGCTGGAGTCCGAACGGGCATGTCTGCCTCTGGCAAATTTCCAAGGCCTCATTGCATCCATGCCGTCTCACCGCTGTCATCCTGGCCGAGGGTGGTATTCCCATTATTAGGTAGGTGATCATATTATTCTAATATGACTGTGTATATATATCAGGTTAAAGTATTAATTATTCTAAGAAAGAACTAATGATAGCAAGAAACTTTTCTGAACTCTGAATCTAAAATATTCATTATATTCCCTGATTTCTCTAAATCAAACCCATACAAATTTGAATATTTCTGAATTTTCAGATCTGTGGAAACACTGGACTGAAGTGTAGATGAGTGTTTAGTTTGGATAAAAGGTTTGAAAAATAATAAATTATGGAGCTAGTAATAAAGTTATTTACACACACTGGCTAATGAGAACTTCTTATATAATAAACATGTGAATAAAACTGGTACCTTTCTTCTAGAATCAAACAGTTGAAAAATAGAATCACAAAAAAATTGTTGGCATCACCTACCAATGATCAGAAAGCACTCTATACAGACTTCATGGGAAAATTATCATAATAAACCAACTTTTAAATAATAATTTTCTTCTGACACACAAACTCAGTCTGAATTCAATTCTATCAGAAACCTCCCTTTGTTTCCCAAATTAAGAAGAAATCTATTAAAACATAGATAAAATTCCCAACAGTTTGCAGGGTAATTGAGTTACTGCCAACAATGAGCGCATTCTGGAGAAGAGCTGACATCAGCATGCCACAGAAAATATACATGCATTCTAGGCTAGAGTTAGTGTGCCTATCCATCTTCCTAATATTCTAATTATTTACAATGATAATTCAGCTGTCTTTTCACTTATATGCAATGGTATTGAGTTTTAAATTAGTACACTTTGTTTTTTTTAAAACTAACAAATATTCTTAATGATGGAAATTAATTAAATTTTTGAGTAACAGACTAAAACATTACATGTCAAAAAGTCTATATAAGAAAAGTAAAAATAAGGAATATCTGGGGGGGAGGGGGGGTATTTGATGGGATGAAGATTAGACCACTATGCTACTTCAGTATGAAGATTACATAATCAAAGCAAAGATGGATCAAGAGTTTTTGAATTATTTCCTTGAGGAAAAAACATTTAACAAGGTAGATTCAATGAAGGCACTCTATTGACTTGATCAAAATTCAGATCTTATAAATCAAACTGTACACGAAAAGCCAAAGTCATTATATTGACTTATAAGAGCAAAATAAATGCAATTTCACTACTAACCTTTAAAAGTAGTATAAAACAGGAGAAAGCATAATGGATAAGAGATCTAACAGAACTCTTTTGCTTCATAAAAGCAAGTCGTGTTCCTTTCTTTGCATCAAGAAAATTTTTTTTGACCAATTAATCAACTGATCAATGAAAAATTGTTAAGGTAAATAATTCAGAACAATTTTCATTCTGAAATATTTACATTATGTAAGAAATACACAGTATAGTCAGTTCAATGAAATGGCTAAAAACACTTTGTGATGCCCCCTCGTTCACTTTTACTTTACCTTAACCAGTTTTGCTTAATTTATGTTATATTTATCATTTTGGGGATTTTTATTTCATTTTTGGCATCACATCACTCGTTTCCAAGAGCATAGGAGTTATGCATGCACAACTCCTATGCTCTTGGACTTTTGATCTCTGAACTTTTGATCGTCACCCACTAAAGCATGCATGTACAAGGACACGCCCCTCTTGCGTCATAGTTTGCGCGCTCATCGTTTTATGCAAATGTCGTTACTGGTGCAACAGCAACATGTTGCCAAGCCTGTACGCTTGTTAAAACTGTGACATGTTAGTCACAGGAGTCAGTTTTTTTTTTGAGAAGTTGATAGAGAAGTAAGTCAATCAGTTTTTTTGAGAAGTTAGTAGTTGTCAGTAGTAAGAGTCAGTTTTGAGAAGTGAGTTAGTAGAGTTGTAAGACAGAGAGTTGTCAGTTTGTAGTGAGATAGAATGTAGTATCTTCTTCATTGAAGTTGGTGAGTGTTTAAAATAATTTTGGAAATAAACTTGTTTGTTATAGAACCTTTTTTGAATCTTTGATATGTTTTTCTCTTGAGCAACGTTAGTTGATAAGTTTTGATTAGAATTTGCATTAGAATTAACAATCATTTAATTTTTGAAATTCTTACTCGCTAAGTAACACTAGCTGGTATTCGAACCCTAACTGAACTTTATTTTGGCAATTTGTTAATTATTGCCTGGTGCCCGACTTTAGCTATCTGGAGCTTGAATAAATATTGGATCAGGCAAAGGGTCCAAAACTTTAATAGTATTTAAATCTTTGGAGCGTTATAACTTCATAAAGGGATAATTCAGTAAATTCCATCAATAGAATAAATGAAACAAAAGTAAATTTTTCTTCTTAAAATTTCATTCGTTTTCAAAATCTTACAATACTTTCTTCCTCAGCATTATCATCAAATCTGATCCAGATAATTGGAACATTCACAGAAATCAGTGCTCTGCTCTATAGCCACAACTCATACCAAAATCAGTTCTGCACCTTGCGTATGAAACAGCTTATGGTTGACAGTGTGGTTTTTGCTGTCTCAAGCAGTTACCCTTTGTATGGGCCTCTCTATGGTTTCTTCACAGTAGACAGTCCTGACAACCATATGCATTTTCACTAGAATATGGAAATAGCAAATTCTTAAGTTTCTTTGAAACCACAAAGAACAAATCCTGAAATCCAATACTGGAAGTACAGGGTGAATTAAAGAAAGAAAAAGAGACAAAAAGCAGAAATTTTGCACTTTTTATGAACAATTGCTGCATCACTTCAAACTTACCTTACTTCTAATATTGTCTAACCTTACCTATGTTACTTACATTATTCTTTGGTTGTTTGAATACTAAATATATTAAAAAAACTTGTTTCCTTGGTTTTGCCTACTAAGCTTTATCTCTGACCTACAGCACTCACTTCAGTTTCATTTCAGCCTCTGATATTTAATTGACAGATTGCATGTGAAGAATTATCTCAATGTATCAGATTTATTACTAATCCAAAATTTCACTTCACTGCATTAAACTTCTTGTTAACCACTGATTATTATTATTCTCATGTAAACATTTACCTGGAAAATGGAAAACATATTCTGGATGTCATCAATGGTAGGTTCCATGTCTTTATAATAGAGAAGCAGAAGTTGCAGAAGTTCACACTGAAAATAAAAAGAAATGTAAGTTTTCATAATGTTATTATCCCACTTTTAAAAATTAAAACTATTTCTTGTATACAAAAATGTAAACAACAATGATCTACAAAATTATATGCTGAAAAGTAAGATAGCCTAAGAACATTATAAAGTCATCTGCCATATATTCAGAAATTATGTATCGTATTAAAGTTCAATGATAATATTGCAAAAACTAAAAATATTACAAAATCCAATTTCCCTCAAGAACCATCCCCAAGCTCTGATCTGCTCTTCAGGAAGAATATGGGATGTACTACAACCAGACCTCATGACCAGCCAGTTGACAATGTGAGAAATCATCATGATGCTTGTGTAAAGGACAGAATCATCATAATCCATATTAACCTCTCCATTCTGCTGAAACAGATCCCTTAGCTATTGACACTCCTGCATTCATTTGAATAGCCAGTAAATATCATGCGATTAGATTTTGCGTATTATTAACTTTTGCGCTTAAGTGTAAGTTACTTAAAAAAAGCCTACAACTACAGCACCCCTGAAGTTTTAAAATTAAAAAATCCAATTACATATTCAGATGATTTTTACAATGAAAAATAAGATGTTTCAATAGTTGTTTTCAATTGGCAATACCCATTTAAAAACTCTAGTGAAATTTGCATTCTTCTAATGCAAGTTATTAGTGCGGGATGCTACCTACATCAAAAACTAATCTTAGAAGAATGCGTACTATTTCAAAAGAGAAGCATTTCTTTTTTTCCTTTTATCAAACATGAGATTAGTCTAAAATCAAAAGTTAAATGTACACATTTTTACAATGGCAACAGCTGATATATTTCTAAGAAGCCATTAAAAAGCAAAAAAAAAAATAAGTATATAAAATTGAATTTTTTTTTACGAAATTCCCATATGTTCCTTAGAAAGTAAAACACAAATGAAAAACTTGCCAATGATGAAATGTGTTACTAAATCCATATAAACATCAAAAGAAGACAGGAAACCAACACTGGTTTATCTTACCATAAAGAAACAAGTTCCCCCTCAAGCAGCTGCTTACCACAGAGCTCTGACAGGAGCCTGTCAGTTTAATATGCCATAGAGAAGATCTGTGATGATCGTGAGACCTCAGAAAAACAACATAATATGAAAATTATGCATGCCTTATTCAGAGCTCAAACCTGGGTCCCTTTGATCATTACTAACAGAACAAAAATTGATAGTGCCTATCTCACTTTGAAATTAATACGATTTCAATGACGGGCATGTGATGTTTTTTACTTTTTCGGATACATATTAGCATTTAGCAATGAAAAGACTTATCCAACTTCAAAAAATACTTCTGCTGTAAAATTTTTAGTTTTTTTAGCAAAAATATTTTATGACATCTATATTTACAGGTAACTCTGTGCCTCTACTATTTTTTTTAATACTAATGGCCTTAAAAGAAAAATTTAACTGAAATCATGGTATAAGTTTGCTCACCTGTTCTTTCAATATGAAATTCACCCACTGGGTCACTAAGAAGTCATTCTGTTAAAAAACATTAACATACACTTTTAAAAGTTCCAAAAACTGCAAGGTAAATAATTGCTGAAAAAACTGTATATTTATGCACTGCTATAATTTATTGCTTCCAATTATTATAATTCTGTTTCAAAACTTATGATTAAAATAAATTGGCCTTATATTTCAAGTATTTAGAAGTTTGACAAAACAATGTTAAAAAACATTTACTTTCCTGCATTAATTAAAATCCCAAATTATGTTAGGTTGCTTTACCTATGAGTGTCACTTTTTCACACACAATGGGCTAAATAGTCAGGTTACAAAGACCCCAAAGTTCAGAGAAGGTTGAGGAGGGGGACCCACTGGACAGCTGTTAGAAGACAGATGAAAGCTTCTCAACAAGGCCATTCAGAGTGTTATTTAACCTGCACAAGGTAAGGCTCTACTGCACACAGGGCCACAACTTTACTTTCTGTCGAGCAGATAGCAGCCTTTCCAAGCCCATCAGTCTCCCCTCTCTGACAGAGAGATGAGAGTTTAATAGAGACAAATCTTAATGCTGGCCCAACTGGAACTCAAACCTGGGAATCAGATTACAAGCCTGGCATGCTATCAATGGAGCTAACCCCACCCTCTAAATTATAAAAGTAAAGGAAGGAAAAACTACTACTGAACTAATTAATTTTTTTAATTTTTTTCAGCAGGGCAATACCCAACTTTGTGTAGCAAAAACCAAGAGATAATTTCTGGCTAAAATGAATTAACAAGACTTAGGTCACCAGATTTTGCTTTATCACATATAACATAATGACCACAAAAAATGTTCCAAGTGCAAATAGTGCTGCTTGAATCTATCACTTGGATTTCATATAATAATGCAACATAAATATCATGCCTAAAGACAGCACATGTATTGAGTCATAAAGCTTAGCATTCACCACAGAATTTTTTTCATATAACTAACTATCTGTTGTTTTTGGTGTTATATATTTGATGACTATCAAATTATATTCTGACATCTCCTCAATCATTAATAAACTGTTGCCACTAGAAAGAATATCTGCTAGTACTTCATCTTATGTTTCATAATTACTAGTTTATAACCCTTTCACTGGCTCAAACTGCAGGTAGGAGATAGTAAAGAGGATGAAATAGCATTGATTGACGTATCCATTTAAAATCTTGACTGTTTTGGGCAAGTAGGGTAGTAAAAGGGTTAAGCAAAGAAAAATTTATTGAGCACATACAGGGAATAATTCAGGACTAAACCTTTAGGTATATTATAAACAATTTGCAATGTCATCCTACAGAAAAAAGTCTGTTATATCTAGGGCACTCAAAAGGTCCTCATTCAAGCAAGATAATGTAAAACTCCACTGTTTCCAAGCCATCAAACATAGAGTTAGGATCTAATGTTGCATTTGCCCCAGTTTTCATTAAACAGTTCTGATCTGTCAAAACCATATCCACAGTACATTAATTTACTAAAGAATCTGTGGAGACAGTGAGAAAAATAAGCTTATACATCTAACGACTAAAATCAGGCTATACAACAGTTTAGTCCTTTCTAACATTTGCTTTGGTAGCAAAACTTGGACCCTTTGTAAGCAAGGTAACAGGAAACATGATCTTTTGGATTCTAGATGATTATGCAATTTTTGGGCATTAGGTGGTCCAAGTATGTTAGCAATGATAAAGTAAATGAAGAAGTCAGTAACTACCTTTAAGTGTTGTTATGCAAGGAATGACCACATTGGTTTGGTTGTGTTGTCCACATGCAGAACTATAAATGAGAAAATAGTTATGAATAGTGTGCCTAAATGCATCAAAAAAAGGAGGAGAAGAGAATGCTGTAAGCAAAGGTCAAACATAACCTTGTTGAAATTGGGTTGCAGTGGCCAAATGACAAAATTTTAATTTACATTTTTTCAATTTTCTATAGTCCAAATTTCAACTATCAGAAGTCACTAAATTTGCAACATGACAAAAAATTAAATTAATATTTTGAACAGTCTATTCATGCTAGAAATTTAAAATTTAGACAGCAGAGTACAGTAGTAAAGGGTTTACATTGGGAGTGTCAACTTGCCTTCTTATGCTGTGATGAATGCTAAGCTTTTGATTCATACCTTGAGAGTGGGGGAACACATTTTTTTTTGACTTAAGAGATAAATAAAATATTCTTTCTAGTCTATCTAATCTATCTAATATATGCTAGAAAAATATTATTTGTATTTCACAAATCTTCAATAGTTTGAATTCTATCTGTTAGCAACAGAAGATATTAGTGTTCATTTTCAGAGACAAAGCATTTTGTCTCTGACAAAGCATTTTGTCTCTGAAAATGAGCACCCATATTAACCAGAGGAGATAAGATTTTCTAGTTAAATATTACAGATATAGCAAACTCCCAATTATAAGTGAGCAGATTATTGGAGGATCCATATTATTCATGTCCATGTAGCAGAATCATGTCTTGAGTAGTTAACAAACATAAAATATATATTTTAAGCACAAAACATTTAATTAAATAGTTTTGTACAATAGTACATGCATGTAGTTTCTGCTTTTGTAAATCACTCTTAACTCAATTTAAGATTTTAAATCGATTCTTTAGCTCCAGCTTTCCTACTCAATCAGCTTGCAGTAGCATTTAAAGAGTAAACAAGAAATTCTAAAATGTTTTCATTAATTCAATGATCCTTTTACAATAACTGCTGTTGGCTATAGCTGTAAATGCTTCTGATATCTTGATATTGTCATATCTACTACATCAGTGATTTTAAACCGGTGTGCCGTGATAGGACCTTAGGTGTGCAGCGGAAATTTTTTAAAGATCATTAATTAACTGTGCTTTGGACTTCTTTCAAAAATAATTTAAACCTCTTTAAATTGATTATACGATTATATCATTGTTATAATAAATGTATACATAATATTATCATAATTTAAGTGTGCCACAGAAGTTTAACTATAGATTCAAATGCAGTGAGATAAAAAAGGTTGAAAAACACTGTACTACATCAAAGAGACCCTCTAATAAGGGAACATGTGATGACTCCAGTTCTGAAATGTTCAGAAACAACAAAAACAGATTCTAAGAATCTGCTTTGGGTGTGGCTGTTTCATAAAAGGATGATATCACTAGTTAATTTGCACACTGCTCTAATCTCTTTTTTATGTAGAAATCACCAAAAAAATCAAAGAAATGACACAAAATTGTTTAAAATTACATTGTTTCATTATCCATGTACTCATCAGTGCCTATTAACATCAATAATCTGGAGTTTTCTGCCTTCTGATTAATAACACTGTTAACATTTTATTTAAAATGTATTATTTAAATATGCATATTTTTTATTTAAAATGTTCTGTTAAATGAAAATATTTGCAGCATCAATTTCTTACCATATATGGTCCATTGAAATCTTTACTAGGCACTTCACAAGTAGTTACAGTCTCCAGTTGGCTGATAATCTATTTAAAAAAATATTTTCATGCCATTATAATATTATGGAATTTAAAAACAGTGTTAGGACAGTTAAAAAACTTCTATAGCCAATTCATTTTATCTACTTCAATAGCATAAGCATTTTTATTAACAACTGAATTTATGGCTTTTTTACAATAGCCATTTATCTAAATTCCAAAATTTCACTGTAAAATAAAACCTAAGATAATGAGTCTTTCATGACTAGAAACTCCTGATATTTTGATCCCTCCCTCAAATTGTTTCAGAGGTTACAGTCCTGCTGGAACATTTCGTTTGTATGTTTTTTTTTCTTTTGCAATACACAAACATTCCAACAAGACTGCAGCCTTTGAAAACATTCCCAACAAGAGATTTAAATATCAGGAGTTTCTAATCACAAAGAAGTGACTAATTTCTTAAGTTTATCTATAGTGAAAGTTAAACAAACAAGAAATTTTTGTCAAGATAATTATTTAACTTTTGCAATTTTAATTTGTAAAGTGAGACTCAGTGTTACCTAACTGTTCCTGGAAAGCAAGTGACTTTAGATAATCAAAGTCTGATAAAATGATATTATAACTATGTTTATGCCAGGGAATGGGAGATGGTCAACTTTTTCTTGGCTCTTTGCACACATAATAATGGAAACTATCTTATGAACTATTTCAGCCATGAATCAATGAGAATGAATGGTACCAAGAGCTAAACTACTTGCAAATTAACCACCTGGGACAAAGGAGAAAAACAAAGGAGTGCTTGCAACTTGAAAACCTTACAATGCTCCTCAAAAATTATTGCTATGAGCTGGGAACAAAAAAGCAGTCTAGAATGAGAAAGGAAGATAAGCAACAGGCAAGACATACCTGGTCAGGGCACTTGTAAGTTTTCAAAACATTGAATCCTTATGGTAAAGGTCTCTAGTTAATTTGCCTTGAAACTAGAGTTTTAAGCTGAGTTAGAGACTGTAAATACAATGTGATTTTTTTATATGAAATTTGGATAATACTGGTCAGACAATAATCAGATGGCTTGCCCAAGGGATTCTTGGAAATGTCCCCTTCTCTGCATTCCTGAAAATAAACCTGACACCAGTGCTGGTCACTGTGAGGTGTAATCTGACTTTCCCCTGGTTAGACCAGTGGTCATCAAAATAGTTAGCCTTTGTCTTATAAAGTGGCAGTATCAACTCTCTCCTGAACAGGAGAGCTAAAAAAAGGTACAAAAATCCAATTAAAAGAATCAAGAGGGCATTTCTCATGGACTCAGATGATTCGAATACTCACATAAATAATCAAATAATGTAACATACAAATGTGAAACATCAATTGTTCCATATATCACAACATATAAACATAAAATTGCATAAATGATTTACATAACTCAAAAAAAGGAAGCTATGGGAAGTATCCACAACTGATGCAAATATACAATATTGAAAATACACAAAATTTAGAACCAAGAAATATATAAATGTTGTTCCACTATAATATATCCACAACACTGAAAATAAAATGCACATTATCAGATGAAAACAGTTAATAAGATTACCTTTTTTATTAAAGCATTGTCTTTATTGGTCTCTTCAAGGAATGCTTCATACAAGTCCTAGTAACAAAGACAAATTTTAAATTATTAGCTTACACTAACAAATGAAAATGTAATAGATATTCATTTAATGTTAATTAAACCAACAGTGTCATAAATACTTGGAGAATCTACAAGATAGTTTTCAATTTATTGTAAATTTTTAATTTATACCCTATGTAAATTTATCTCATTTTATGTTTATAAAGAAGTGAAATGTTATACCATGTCAAATGAGAACCTTTTTAATGTTATATGTTAGACAATAGAGGTGGACCATAACTTATGAATATGTATATCTTGAAATGTGTTCATAAGTTGCATATTTGTAAGTTGAATCAATTTTTCCAATAAGAAATCATGTTAACTCCATTAATCTGTTTCTTCAACACTATCAAAAATCAACTTTCCTCTGATATGTAATATATAAAGATTTGTTTACGTGTCTGTCCGCTTTTGCACTCAACCCCCAGAAGAGCTAGAGACACCAAACTTTGCATGAACATTTCCTTCGCCCAGGGGAAGAATATAGGCTATGTGCGAACTCACTGGGGCCAACCAAAATTGTGGTGAGCAGGTTTGAATTTCTCAAAATCCCCATAGTCTTAACATTAATGGTTGAAAGTTATTCAAAATAACTGTTGCCACCAATAAATTTGAAATAATGAATGCATTATTAAACCAATTTCTTTCTGATTTCACGTGAAAAACTCATTCTTCAGTTTGCTGGGTCAAGAGTGTGAGCATCTGTGAATATTGAAGTCATTCTAATTAAACACGAGATTCAAAAACTAAATTCGTATTGGAAGTTAAAATTATTAAAACTTAATTTAAAAAATATGCAAAAGCTAATAAAAGTATATACAAATAAATAATAAATGTTTTAAAAATCATGTTAGTAATAAATAATTTTGTTTAATAATAATAATAATTTTTTGTACCTTTACATTTTTTATGCACCTCAGACCATAATTAATTTCTTTTCACTATAAAGTTACATATGCCTGGCAAATTGTATACGAGGAACTCTGGTGGGTATGAAGTGATTTGAAAAGTTCAATTATCTGAGCGAGGAAATTGCAGTTTTTGGTTTAGAAACTTCTGATGTGGGGAGGATAATGGGTACTTTGAACTACGTCCATTTCTTTCCTCCCCTAAAAGAGAGGGAGAAATTTTTAACTGGAGGGGGAAGTTGGATTGTTTTACCTTTGAGCGGCACTTTTTTGCACACAACAGGCTAAATGGCCAGGTCACAAGGACCCAAAGGCTCAGAGAAGGTTGGAGGAGGGGACCAACTGGAACAGCTGTTGGGAGACATATGGTATTCTCCCATAAAGGCCATCCAGTTTATTCTTTAATATGCACAGAATATGGCTCTCCCACAAATGGAGCCATGGCTTAACATCTCATCCAATGGACAGCAATGGTCCTATCCAAGCCCAGAGGTGTCCCCCTAATGACTGTGGGCAAGGCGGGGAGTTTTGTAGAGATAAATCTCAATACTGACTCAGCTGGGACTCAAAACTGGGAACTACAGATTGTGTCTGATGCGCTACCGACTGAGCCAACAAAACCCCCCAGAGGGGGGGGGGGGAGATCAAGTGAAATGATATTTATGCCAAATGAAAGCTTGCAACTTGGGGGGGGGGGTGCCATATACTCCACATTTTAGAAAGTTTCAGACCCAAGCAATGCCGGGTAAACCTGCTAGTAGAGAATAAAAAAGTGCACATTTAGAATCAATTTTATATTTTTTAAAAAGAACTTATTACTCTGCCATACATAGTAGTCACATACACATCATACAGAACCTTTGGGTTGTTTTATCTCTCAGTGAGCAAAATGGCAAGGTCCCAATGGTTCAGAGAAGGTTGAGGAAGGGTACCCACTAGGCAGCTGTTAGGAGACAGGTGGAAGCTTCCTGTCAAGGCCATCCAGCATGTTCTTTAATGTGTATAGGGTATGGCTTTCCTGCACATGGGGCCATAGCTCTATTGCCCATCTGACAGATGGCAGCCTTTACAAACCCATTAGCGTCCCCTTTTTGATTGAGGGCAGGGTGGGAGTTTAGTGGAGATAAATTTCAATGCTAGCCCTGGTGTCACTCAAACCTAGTAACTGCATATTATAAGCTTGGCACACAACCGACTAAGCCATCCCCTGCCCCACAAAACCTTTGGTGGGAACTTTTGGTGCATTACTATATGCAGAGGATGAACAAAACCACTTTACGCAGACACCACTAAATGCCTTTAAATATAGTTGAAGCCATTGATCCTGCATGTCAGGTTGAAACAGTACAAACTGGTGGTGGCTCAATGATGGCCTGGGATGTCTTCAGTTGGATGTCTGTGGGACCTTTGGTATGTGTACCAACGACTCTCAATGCATCCAGGTACGTAGAACTCATGGTTGACCATTTACACCCATTTATGGCCATCATGTATCCCAATGGAGATGGCATCTACCAGAAAATCTGTTCATCTTACAAGTCCAGGTTGGCTACTGCATGGTTGCAGGAGCATTCTGCTGATTTTGAAATAATGAATTGGCCACCTAGAAGCCCAGATTTAAATCCCAACAAAAATCTTTGGGATACTGTCGAGTAGGGTGTTCAGGCCCATGTCCCATCAGCGACGACCTTCAGAAAATTGTGGACAGCTCTGGAGGATGTATGGGTCGCCATACCTGTGGAACATTTACGCAAGCTTGTGGAGTCCTAGCCTTGTCATGTTGCGGCCATTAGCAGGTCCAGAGCAGGTCCAGAGCAGGTCCACTACATTGCTATCCCTAATTCAATGGCACTTCAGTGTACAAGGTGACTTGGACTGCTCACACATTAATGGGATTTCTGTTCTGTTTATGAAATGGAGGAACACTTTCTTCGCTACTTTTTTTCACTAAACTTCTGAATTTTTTTCCCTTGGATGTTGAATTTTGGGGATTTCGACTAAGTGCAGAAAAGTTAGTACATCAAAGCAAAAAAAAAAATTATATCAGAGTAGTGCAGCCAAAATACTGAGGAGGAGATCCTTTTAAAATCATTCAATATAAACATAAAAACTCGAAATTAAAAAAAAAATTATTTTTGCTAAGGGGGGAGTAAAATGTTCTGAGTTTAGTTGGGGGGGGGGGTAAAAACCCTTCCAAAATTGCCCTCCCACATGGACTGATCTCAGTGCCAAGGAAGTCCTTTTTAGCTTCTGTATCCAATACTTCATCCATTTTCAGGAAATGATACAGATCAAAGGTTTTTTTTAGTGGAAAATGAAGAAATAATAAAAGAAAAATAAACATATAGCCTAATGTGTTGTTAAATGAAATATCCACAGCAACAAGTTGTAAGCCGGCTACCCAATGTAGCATAACTCTGCAAAAATCAATTATAATCAACCAATAGAAAGATCGATAATTTATGGAAATAAAGTAAATCTACAGAAATGAAAACTAAGGTTTAATTATTAAAAAAAGGAAATAAAATATTAAATTTATACAGTAAGTTTATAATCCAATTTGTAGAGAGGAAGTATTTTACTTCAATCATCCATGTAAATAATTTTCTGTATCAAAGAAGTTCTTTTTGCTTCCATATTTTAATACCTCATTCCTTTTCAGGAAAGGATACAAGATCAGTTTTTCTTACAAGAAATAAAAGAAATAATAAAAGAAATATTAACATATAACCTAATTCAATGCTAAATAATATCCACAACAACTTGTAAAGCTGTCCATCTGATGTAGCATAACTCCAAAAGATTGATAGATCAGCCAATGGAAAAATTGATAATTTATGGAAATAAAATAAATCTACAAAAATTAAAACGAAAGGTAATGCTGACTGGATGCATGGTCACATTATCCTATATCTGTGAAGAACTCTTTCTCTAAACATCCACTAAAGAGCCAATTTACTGCACATGTGAGCAATAACTAGGTCACTGCACTCAACTGCACTTGGTCTGCCACAACACACTTTACATTGCAGGGAGCTTTACAACAACAACTCTGGGCTTGCTTCCTCTTTCTAAGAAGGCTCATGTTACAGTTTCAATTTTACAAGCAGGAAAGATGCATAGAATGCTGGAATAAATGATATAAATGATAAAAATAATTCTTGGAATCTGAAATAGGTTTATGGGAAAAAAAGGTGTAAGACAGGGGAAAAAATAGCAGTAAGCACTTTGTAATTACTTCCAAATATTCTTAAGTAAAGACTTCCAAAATCTGCCATTTTTAAAAAGAGCAGATTTTTGTTAATTTTTAGGAGATTTTCGAAAATTTAAGGAAAAATTTATTGATACTACAGGATGTTAGTTCAAACCAAACTTGCTAGCTTAAATCAGAAGGTTGCTTCAATAAAGTGGAACATTAACAAGCAAATTAGCAATACCATATAGAGCTTGTAAGAAATGGCAATCCGATGGCTTAAAAAATTATTTATATTATAGTTTAATAAAATATGCATCAAATGGTAAAAAAGAAAATATTATTTTTCAAACTTGAATTGCATATTTTTAAAAGATAAATCTAAGAAAATTTTCAAATGGCAATTTTATTTTCAAAAAATCAAAGTGTTATGTGTTGTACAAAAGACGTCTATTGATGTCTTTGATCGCTCATTGTGGATTCTGTCAATGTCTATGTTTAACGGTAACTTGGGAAGGGTTAAAGCAACATCCTGTAGTATCATTGTTAGTAATACAATTATAACACCAATTTGAAAACCCTTTTTACAATATGTGAACTGATTATTTTTTGAATTAATGCAATAAACTGACATTATCTACATTAAAAACAATATTACCTTATAAGGGTGTGTATTATCTTGCCAATGGCCTAATATATGCTTCATAATGAGAAGACAGTACAGCCTTTCACTAAAATAATAATTCCACACCTGTAAAAAAATTAATCAGTTTCATTCTCAATATTTATATAGATGTAAATCAATTTCTGAAACAAAAAAAAAGGTAGTCACAAATGATAACTGTTATCTCAGCAACAGAATCAGCACACACATTTTGAAAAAACTAAATAAATTAAAGATTTAAGAATTAGTAGAAATATTATAAACTACTAATATTAGAATAATAAAATAATTTTGAAAAAATAGTTAAAATTAATAATTTTTTTAATTTTATTTAATTCTTTAACTCTTTTAATTTTAAAAACACCAAAATTAATTTGGCCACACAACAAAATAAAAGGTCTACATTTAAAAACTGTTACTACCACAAACATATTTTATAAGCAATAATTTAACAATAAATAATATACTACAATGTCATTGCTAAATGAATATATCACATATGCATATCACTTACCTCCAGTAACATAGACTGAATATGGCGCTCATTCACAAGAAGATTCTGAAAAAAATATACTTCCAAAAATTAATAATGTAAATATAAATTACAGTGAATATAAACTGAAATTTATATATGAGTAATAAAAATAATCATTAACTGTCTAAAATCCTTTCAGTAAAAAAGAGTATTGAAGAAAAAGGACAAATCATATCATTTATTGTTAGAACTGATAAGTTTGATATTAATAGCCCCAGCTTACTCTCTAATTGCTGCTTGCACTAAAAAATACTAATTTTTATTTATTTATAACTTGTTGCTTAAGTGTTGAATTTATTCAGCAACATTTTATCAAAATGAACTTAAAAGACTATCACACAACAGTGATATACAGTACAACTTTCAAGTAACATATTCTCTATTAATGATAAAAAAATTTTAAGTTGTACTACAAGATGATAACTGTTGTCAAAAACAGTTTCCTCAAAAGTAATACCTTCTAAGTTTACTGAATCTTTTAATTTAACTTTTAATTTATTTAATAAAAGTCTAAAAAAATTAAAATTTGAAAGTTACTAAACAAAATCTGTTATTATTAAACTCACTTTTAAGGTTTTCTGAGTTCCTCTGTACTCATAATGGAGGTAAGAGCAAAATACATCATAGCACTGAGTAGCATCCACATCCTGAAAAGAAAACACGAAATCTGTAATTAATGCAACACTTTAAAGGCTGAGTTTCTCTGCACTCATAATCGATATGCAAATAGTAGCAGTATATACATATTATAAATAAAAAAATTTTTTTCACTTTTTTGAAATAGTAAAACTAAATAAATCATAGTTAGTCTTTCCATATGGCTATTAAAAATTAATGCAACATATCCCTTTTGGTATAGCTGAAGCACTTTCTGTAATCCACAAAATGCCTTTTTCAACAGTGAGAAGTCCAATACAGTCAGATCTCGTATTACAACAACCTGCCAATACAAACAAGCCCATAAGGACCCATTAATTTTCAATTTTGACTTAGCAACATCTGTTCATTGCTAACAAACTGTGGCAAACTAGTTCTGATGAGAATGAGTAGGAGATATATGCTGATCGGTATCACTGACACTCAGGTGTTATTTTAAGTCAACTCATGCTCTCATTTGCTGTGCTCCTTGTCTCACAATCAATTAGTGGTGTAAGAAAACATTTTTGTGTCCTAATCATGCTTTCAAAGCGTGTATCCAATGGAAGCGATGGTGGTGATGCTAAGAAAAAGAAACAAATAACAATGGGTGGGAAAGTGGAAATAATAAAGCATTCAGAAAAAGTAGAACACCATTGGAAATTGGTAAGGCTTTAGACTACAGCCAATCTATGATCAGCACAATTGCGAAGAACAAAGTCTGTATTATGAAATATGTGAAAGTAGTGGCACCAATGAAATCTAAAATCACTACTAAGCAGGTAAGTAGTTTTTGGTTGGGTTGGATTGTCACTCTGAGCAGCACTATTTTGCATGCAACGAGCTAAATGGCCATATCACAAGGACTCCAAAGACTCAGAGAAGGTTGGGGGAAGGGTTGGGTTGTGTTGTTTTACCTCTGAGCGGCACTTTTTTGCACACCACGGGCTAAATGGCCAGGTCACATGGACCCCAAAGGCTCAGAGAATGTTGGGGGAGGGGACCCACTGAAACAGCTGTTGGGAGACAGATGGTAGCCTCCCATCAAGGCCATCCAGCGTGTTCTTTAACGTGCACAGGGTATGGCTCTCCCGCACACGGGGCCACGGCTTAACGTCCCATCCGACGGACGGCGGCCTTTCCAAGCCCATTGGTGTCCCCTACTGACCGTGTGCAGGGCGGGGAATTTTGCGGAGATAAATCTCAACGCTGACCCAGCTGGGACTCGAACCTGGGAACTATAGATTACGAGCCTGGCGCGCTACCAACTGAGCCACCCCCGCCCCATGGGGGAAGGGTATCCACTGGACAGCTATTAGGAGACAGATGGAAGCCTCCGATCAAGACCATCCAGCATGTTCCTCAACCTGTGGGAGAGCTATACCTTGTGCATACAAGGTATAGCTCTCCCACACACGGGGCCAAGGCTTAATGTCCCATCAGACAGATGGCAGCCTTTCCAAGCTCATCAATGTCTCCTACTGATCAAGGGCAGGGAGTTCTGTGCAGATAAATCTCAACACTGAACCAAGTGGGACTCAAACCTGGGAACTCCAGATTATGAGCCTGGCATGCTACCAACTGAACCACCCCTGCTCCAGGAAGTGGTTTGCTTATTGAAATGGAAAAAATGGTTTGGATTGAAGACCAGAGTCAGTGGCACATGTTGATTAGCCAGAACCTTGATTCAAGAAAAGACTAGAAAGCTTTATGAAGACTTAAAGTAAGCTCGAGGAAATTGAATTCACTGAACAATTCAATGCTAGTAAGGGGTGTTCAATCATTTCAAAGTGGGAACTAATTTAAGTCATAAAAAGATAGCAGGGGAAGCAGCTAGTGCAGATGTAGCTACAGTGAGCGAATTTCCTGATATTTTGGCTGAGATTATAAGAGAGGAATGTTACTGTGTTGAATTAATTTTCAATGTCGATGAAACAGGTTTATTCTAGAAAAAAATGCCTAACCACATATATACAGGGTGTCTCAAAAATATAGGTACAAACTTTTAGGGGAGGTAGATAACATCTAAAGGAATGAGAATTGCATAGGAACCCATAACCAGAAACGTCATGGGAAAGTGGTAGCAGAGGTACAAGATCTGAAAGGACACAAGACAGTGATTAATGGGAAAACATTTATCGGACATAATTATTACAAATGGTGTACTAGATGATACATTTCATAATGTTACAGTAGATGCTCGAAGTTTCCACCATGAGACACGATGCATGCGTGACACTGACGGAGCATTGATTGCCGCACATGCAAACAAACGGTGGCCCGGTACATGTCTGTGTGGGAAGCGTTCTTGATACATTCGTTGAGCAGCTCGTCCATTGCCCTCAGCTATTCCATACACTAAGTGCATGTCTGCCAGCTCCCTGTTCGAATACCTTTGCATGCTCTTCGTCAGTCGACTACCGCTCAAATGAGGAAATCCGAAATTTCCCGTCTAGTGCACTGATGAACAGCGCCGCCTATTGACTTATGGCGACATTTTTGGTTATGGGTTCCTATGCAATTCTCATTCCTTTAGATGTTATTTACCTCCCCTAAAAGTTTGTACCTATATTTTTGAGACACCCTGTATATTGCAACAGAAGAAAAATAATGCCACTCCATAAAGCAAGTAAAGAAAGGCTAACCTTATTGCTTGGAGATACTGCAGCTGGTGATTTTAAATTGAAGCCTTTGCTGGTTTATCATTGCAAAAATCCATGTGCACTTAATGGTACCTTGAAAGCAGCATTACCAGTCATTTTGAAGGCCAATAAGAAGGCAATAAATTACATTGGTTATGTTCATAGGCTGGCTATTAAATAATTTTGTGCCTGAGGTTGATTGTTACTGTGCCATTTTAAGATACTTTTGGTGCTTGATAATGCTTCTACTCATCCTGCAACTTTAGATGTCATGACAAATGTTAAAGTTGTATTTTTACCCCCAAAGCACATCTTTGATTCAATCAATGGAGCAGGGGGCAATTAGATCTTTCAAGGCCTGTTATTTTTGCCTAGGCTGACATTTGCCTAGGTGACATTTGCCTAGCTAGACATTTGCCTAGGCTGTTTGAGAAACAAAAAGTGGTAAAAATTTTTGTAGGAGTTTTGGAAGTCATACTCTATGATGTCATAAAAAACATTACCAATTCTTGGGACGAGATCAAGGCAACAAATATGAGTGGTGTTTGGAAAAGTTATGTCCTCAATTTGAAAACAGTTTCAAAGGTTTTTCTGAGGACAGTATCAAAGCAGAATGTGATGACTCTGGGATTTCTGAGGACAGTATCAAGAAGAATGTGATGACTCTGGGGATGCAACTAAATTTAGAAATTAATGATGATGATGTTACAGAGTTGCTAGAATGGCATGCAGATGGAGCTGGAAGCCTAGATGTTAGATCAGGAGGAAGCTGAAAGCGATATTGAAACTCCAGAGTCAAGGCAATTCACAGTTAAAGAATTAGCCAAAGCCTTTCACCTATTTGAAATATAAAAAAAATACCCCCTCAAGCAGCTGCTTGCCACAGAGGTCTGACAGGAGCCTGTCAGTTTATATGCCATAGTAGAAGATCTGAGAGGATGGCAGGACCTCAGCAGAAAAACGACACATACATCCATGCCTTACCCGGGGCTCGAATGGATGGCAAAATTTGAACCCTAATGCTGAGAGATTTACCAAGGTCTATAGAGGTGTCATTGAAGTTATTCGGTGCTACAAGGAGATTTACAAAATTAAAAAAAGAAAATGTCCATTCAGACTTCATTGCACTAATTCTTCTCAAGAGTTGAAAGACCATCAGTGGCGAAACATGATTTTTTGAATAAGGGAAGCAATTTTCAAAACATTACCCAAATTCAGTCAGAACGCCATTCCGGCACTTATGTTTCCAAATCATTGAACTGGAACGCTATTCTGGTACTTATGTTTCAAAATTATTGAATTGGAACACCTTTACGATACAATGCCTTTACGATTAAACGAAAATCTGTTATGCCACTTGTCTTTTCAAATCATTAAACCAGAACAGCATTCTTTGACTTTTCTGAAGAAGAATTTGGAACAGAACACTATTCCGGTACTTGATATTTCCAAATCACTGAGTTCGGGTAATTCTATAGTTTTTAAAGGAAATATTTCTATCTGTGTGTGTGTGTATATATACATATAGGTTTATCATAATTTTATATAATCAAACCAGGACATTAAGGAAGAAAATTAAAAATCAAGGTAGCATATTTGTTTTGAGTAGTATAAAAAATATGGGTGTATGAGCAATCAAATGATTTGTTTAATATATTATAGTGTTTTTCTCTCTGCTTGTTCACCATCTCCTCATAGACGGTCAGAGCTAGGGCCATCAAATTTCGTCTACAGCTTCATCTCACAATAACTTAGAGCACTGAATGGGTTTCAACCCCAGAAAATTGGGCCCACCACCAAAAGTCATGCCTGAAATGTCGATACTGGAGTGATGCAGACAATTCTGCTAGTTTATCAAAATGTGCAAAAAAATTTTCATTAAAAAAATTCATATTTTTCATAAATATTTTATTATTCTTAATTTTTTTCATAAAATTCTAAAAGAATCATGTTAAAGAAACAGGTGTTTTCTATCGCTACTACATGGAAGTACTAAGGATATTTTGATGATTTCTGGTTTGCAGATCACAGAAATTTATCAGTTGATCACAGAAGTTTATCTGTAAGCATAAAAAATTATTACTTAGTGAGACACTTAAGATTATTTGTTTGTAGTGCATTGTTTTGGGTATGGCCATTTAACAATTAAATGGATCCAATGAAAATTTATTAATTTTAATCTTACTTAAATCAGCCCTGTACTGTATATTAAATACATTTAACATCTGTTTAAAGTGGATTGTTTATAACTTGATTTCTTTTCTCCTTTCTTCAAAAAAATTTCTTTAAAAATCTTAAAAACTTATACATAGATAAATACATGTAAATATTTTGTGTATAGGTCTGCCCACTTGTTATGGCATGTAAAGAAATGTTTCATTTACGAGAATATACAATTTTCACAGATGTTACTGTCATAATTTTGCATAGCTCATCGAAGAACATATTAATTGCATCAATCATCCCTGCCAGTTTGATATATCGAACCTATATATATATATATCAATTTCTATTTACAACATGCATTAAAATTTACAGAAGTTGTAAGTTCAAAACTGGGTTCAACTATAGTTACAGGGTTGAATTTTCGATAGAGTAAAGAGATAAAATAAAATAAATAACCTCTTTGAGCAGATGCTTGTCACAGAGGTCTGACAAGAGCCTGTCAGTTTATATGCAGTATGAAGTAATTTATGCTCAGCAATGCATTTCTGGAAAATATCAGCTTATACGAAGGCTTGTTTCAAATAAAAAGGGAATTGCACTCTAGACCCTAAATCATATTTATGCATTAATAAAATGTAATTAAATCATATTGTCATCCCGTGGCTGAGTGGTTAGTATGTTTAGCTACTGATCAAAGGTTTGAGCCCCCAGGTAAAGGCATCATGTTTTTGTTTTTTCTGTTGAGTCCCACCTTCCTCATAGACATTCTACAATGACGTATAAACTGACAGGCTCCTGTCAGACTTCTGTGGCAAGCAGCTGCTTGAGAGGATATTTACTTTTCATTTAATTAAATCATATTGTGACACACATTTGCAAACAGCAATTCGTGAAAACCAAAGAAAGCAGAATGATGCACAATTCATTATAAATATATTACCTTAAGAGCAAATGTCTCTGCATAAACTTAACAATCACTTTCAGTTTCGACTTCGCCAAAGGTAGCGTGTGACACATTTTGTGTACAAGAACTATCTAACAGTAATTGAACTTTAATATAATTGAAGAAACCTACTGTTAACAAATTTGAGTGAAAACACTACCTGTGTTCTTTTTCAAATATTTTAATACGTACAGTACATATATATAACTTTTGACCTTTAAATTTCCAGAATTTATTTTCTCTAACATCTTCAGAACTTTTTTTAATACATGCAATTGCATATTTTTGAATAAACCCATTTAACTTTATTTGATTCTTTAAGTAAAGCATTTAAAAAAAAATCTTTATTTTTCATTGGAAAAACTTATTTTCAAAACATGTGGCTCAATAATTAAAAAAAAATTATTTCAACTATTTAACTATTTCAACTATGTAATGCAACATAATATTTAAGCTTGATTATGTGAATTAAATACCAAATATGCGTATCTTAAGTTAATAATTCAAAATACACAAAACGTTTACATTAGTTTTGTGTTAGAAGTACATCAGTACTTTAAAACAGCAACAAAATATAGGACATGCAAGGACTAAATTAAACAACAAATAATTAGAGATCATGAACATTTTATCTGATCTTCCCTTGAGGGCTACAATTAACATATTTTCTGAGGAAGTCCTCAAAAATCTGACTTATGTACATCACCCCCCCCCCCCCCCCTCCTAATGACACTGAACATTTCCAATGAAAATTGTTTTCATTTGAACTTGTTTTCAATTGAATTGTGTTCATTTGAACATTTCTAATGGAAATTCCTTTCCATTGGAAGATTCTTGGTATGTCGCTGTACTTCATAAAAAGCTTGGAGCGGGGGTGGCTCAGTCGGTAGCGTGCCAGGCTCGTAATCTGTAGTTCCCAGGTTCGAGTCCCAGCTGGGTCAGCGTTGAGATTTATCTCCACAAAATTTCCCCACCCTGCCCACGGTCAGTAGGGGACACTGATGGGCTTGAAAAGGCCGCCGTCCATCGGATGGGACATTAAGCCGTGGCCCCGTGTGCGGGAGAGCCATACCCTGTGCACGTTCAAGAACATGCTAGATGGCCTTGACAGGAGGCTACCATCTGTCTTCCAACAGCTGTTCCAGTGGGTCCCCTCCCCCAACCTTCTCTGAGCCTTCGGGGTCCTTGTGGCCTGGCCATTTAGCCAATGGTGTGCAAAAAAAAGTGCCGCTCAGAGGTAAAACAATCCAATCCAATCCATAAAAAGCTTATTACACTAAAAATATTTTATGATCATGTGCAATAAAAAAATATTCACAAATACATTAATAATAATCTTCTCATATTTTAACTGGAAGTTATTGCAATGCCTTCGCTTTCAAGAAATCTGTGAAATGCATCATAAGAACTTTCCTATTTTACTGAGCTACAATTATAATCTTAAAGGATTATACTAATGGTAATTTTTTATACTTTTTCCACTGGTAACTTTTGCTTTATATACTCTTCCTATTATGCAGATATAATCATTGGAATATGCTCACTAGTTATTATTGCAAAAATCAGAAGTAATAGTCATTCAAGCAATTAGAAATCACTTCAGCAAATGTCATGTTTCTGACAATGTCATGAGAAGGCGAATGGCGGTGAAAGTTTGGAGCTGAAGCAGTAATCACAATTAATTTGTGCTTAATTTAGAGGGAGTAAAAAACAGGCAGCATCAAGTATATTTTCCTGTTGGACATAGAATAGTAAAGGTAAAAAGGGAACTTGTCCTTCCATCAGGAATCTAGAGGATAACCAGAAATAAATATCACTATACACTTGCTCGCCTTCCTCAGTAAACATGTTATAAGAATTAGCTCGATAGGAAATGAAACAATTTCCAAGGATGCTTATAATATAGTTATTTATTAAATGCAACACAAAACTGGGATTTGGCAAATATAATCTCTCCCAGTTTAAGCTATTATAATCAAGCAACATACACAAAACACCCCATGATAAAATGTATCAAAAACCAACTTACTTTCGATGATATTTTCTTTGTAGTCATCCGCCAAACTAATGGCATTTATTGCATTTAACTAGTTTGCAGCTGAATGCTGATTGGTGGTTTCAAGCTAGGTCTGGAGAATGCACTGTACCTCTGTAGCAGAACTCGGATTCAGAAATATTAGAGCTGGTATTGACAAAAAAGTGACTGCAGCTGTTGCCTCTTCTTCTATTTTTTCCAATTGCTGAGATTAAAAACTTAGATATCCGGTATGCAATGCGATGCCAAAGGCAGCAGCAGTGAAGCGAGATTTTTCATAGACTCTTAGCTTGATTTGCTTGGTAGATTGGTGCTTCTATTTATTATACAGAGTTATATTACAGGAAAATTTAAAGAATATTTTAAAATGGAAGTTTTTTGTTCAAATTAACTAAAGTTAAGAAAATACTTTTACTTTTTAAATGAAAATGTGGAAAATATATATATGTAATACATAAATATCTTTTTTTCTTTTTTATTCATGAGAATTTTAAAGGAACCATTGCTTCCCTTGCTTTCATGGATGCTTCGCCACTGGGTACAATTATTTTCTCGACATTCTCCATCAACACATCATTATCGTTTACTGAAAGTGCTGATGTTATGCATAAGGTAGAAGTAAAAAATTTTTGGTGTGAAAATTTTCAGTTCAGGATATTTATGTTTTGCAATTTATTCTATTTTAATATATTGTCATTATTAATCCTTCCAGTGTGTCCACATCATTTGTATACATTCAGAGAATCTGAATTGAGAGGCCAAGGACACATGCATATGTATTCATTTTTAGTACAACAACAAAAAAAAATTGACATTGTAATTTATTTTATATATATCTTATAAAAATATATAATTCAGTCTTCAAAAATAATATTTGTTTTTTTAATTTGATGCATATTTTATTAAACTAGAGTATGAATAATTTTATAAAGCCATCTGATTGCTATTTCTTAGAAGCACTAAATGGTATTGCTGATTTGCTTGTTAACGTTCCTATTTGTTGAAGCAACCTTCTGATTTAAGCTCACAAGTTTGATTTGAACTATTATCAATGAATTTTTCCTTAACATTTTGAAAATCTCTTAAAAAATTAACAAAAAAATGTATTTTTAAAAATGATAGATTTTGGAAATAATTATAAAATACGTACTGCCTTTTTTTTTTCCATTTCACACTCTTTTCTGTCATAAACCTATTTCAGTATTCCCAAATTATTTTTACCATTTTTCCCAGAATTCTATTGTTCTTTCCCGCTCTTAAAATAGAAACTGGAAGTAAACACATCCTTCTTAGAAATTATGGTTGCAGCTGTATTTAATTAGTTATGCTTCACTGAAACAAACAAGATGCATATGGCTGACACATGCTATCTCCATTCTGTGTGCTATATAGTGCTTTGGACCTGCATATGGTTGACACATGCTATCTCCATTCTGCGTGCTATATAGTGCTTTGGACCTGCATATTGGATACCCTTTGTAAAGTTAGTATTTACTTTTTTATATTTAAACCATAGTTTTCATTTCATTGTATTTATTTTCGGAAATTGGCGATCTTTTGGTCGATCGATAAATATTGATTTTTCACAGTTATGCTACATCGTATGGCCGGCTTACAACTTGTTGCTGAGGATATTTTAACGTTGCATTAGGCTAAACATTAATTTTTATTTTAATATTTATTACTTTTCCAGTAAAACTTTGATCTGGTATCATTTTCTGAAAATAAATGAGGTCTTGGATAAGGAAGCAAATTCATTTATGTAGATTTCCGTTAGTTAGTGATATTTCGATCGGCTGATTTATCGATCTTTCCAAGTTATGTTATATCGGAGGCCAGTTAAAAGTTGTTGCAAATATTTCATTTAACATCCCATTAAATCATATGTAATTTTTCTTTTATTATATCTTGCTTTTTGTAAAAAACTTTGAACTTGTACCATTTTCTGAAAATGAATGTTTTGGATATGAAAGTAAAATAGATTTCCTTGCTACAGAAATCAGTTGTCATGTGGGAGGGCAATTTCGGGAATGTATCCCCACTGGAAGGGTTTTGAGGAATTTTTTGGTAAAATAAAAGCTTTGAAGAATTATTTTTGTGAGTATTTCATTAACAGTTACAAACATTTACATAAAAATTCAGACTTACATACAGAATCAAGTTGCAAACATCCTTCAGAACGGAAACTGTTTATAACTCGAAACTTGCCTGTATTTTTGGTGAGGAACACAAAATTCAGCAGAAATTGGCACTTATTTTCAGTCACTTATATGCAGTGGGGTATGCTTACTTGTTTCAAGGGACAATAATGGAGTATGGTGGTACTGGATACATAGCATACTCTAAAAATCTTTTATTAACCCTTCCAGTGTCCAGTCTGAAAAAAAAGGTTTCTTTTGAGGGGCCAAGCTATTTTCTGCCTATGCTCAGCCAAAAAAAATTTAACTTTAGAACTTTTTTGCCGAATAATAAGTGAAAGGAATTATGGCATGTTGTATGCCAAATTAATCAGCATTTCATTCTGGATTTTCTGAAATTATAATATTTAATAAAAAAGACCATATGTTTTATTTTAATAGGACTTTTTTAGTCATGTAGTAAAAAAATGCATCTGGCAACACGAATAAAAATTTATTTTAAAAAACTAACAGACAGAAATGACTGCAAAGCACATGAATAGAATGAATATATATTTCTGAATAACAAAAATATTACTTCTTTGGTTTTAAGTAAATATTTTTCTCGTTTTGGAATAGTTTGAGAAAATTCCAGACTTTTAGCCAACTGTGCTGAATCAGATAAGTGAACTCTAGAATATTTTTAAAAAAATAACTAATCAATGGAAATAGGTCATGTCATATAACAAATTAAACAGAATTTATTTACGAATTTTATGATAACAATAATATAAATAAATTTCCAAGCATATTGATTTTAATAAGCCTTTTTCAATGTGATATGGTGAAAAAAAGATCGCACTATACAATTAAGGCTTCATTTTGGAAAACCTGCTGAATAAAAATAGTTAAATTATATATTTATCGAAAGGAAATTTCCTCCCGAATAATATAATATTTAACCTGAAATATAATTTTTATTTCTTTTAATGATTTTTTTCAGTATCATATATTTTAAACATGACCAATGTTATACAACGTGACTTGGACTTCTCACATTCACGGGATTTTCTGAACTGGTTATAAAATAGAACTTCTAAGGCTGCTTTTTTTACTAAATATTATAATTTTTTTTTTTTTTTTTTGGGGGGGGGGGGTGTTAAATTTTGGCAATCTTGGCTAAGTGCAGAAAGGTTTGTGCATCAAAGCACCAGCCCTTCCTGAAATTGCCCACCCACATGACCAATTTCCATAGCAAGGAAGTCTATTTTGCTTCCGTATCCAAGACATTCATTTTCAGAAAACGGTACAAACTCAAAGTTTTTTTACTAAAACAAAAACAAGAAATAATAAAATAAAATTACATATAACCTAATGGAAGTTAAATAAAATATCTGCAACAACTTTTAGCCAGCCTCCGATCTAGCGTATCTCGAAAAGATAATAAATCAGTTGATTGTAAGATCACTAATTAATGGAAGTAAATCTACAGAAATTAATTTGCTTTTGTATCCAAAAACTCATTTATTTTCAGAAAATGATACTACTGAGTCCCAGCTCCAGATTTTTCTAACACTTACCAAACTTCATTTGCCTCTCTCCAAGCATACTCTACAGTCTTTCACTACATTTCCTACATTTCATGTAGAATTTGAACAGGAATGCTTATATGTTCATTGAAAATATGGTTAGCTTCTTGGTGGTCTAGCAGTTAGGATGCCCAGCATGCTTCTGGGTGGCATGGGTTCAAATCCCACCCAGGATAACCAATTTTTTTCAATTAATTAAGTCAGTGTTTGCTGATAGCAACAATGAAATTCTTTTTGATGACAATTGTGATTTACCCAGTCTCTCATAAACAAGTTCATACACTTCTGACTACATTAATGTTCACATTGATAGATTTTTCAGACAATCTTATAGTTTTCAAAAAACATTCTTAAACTTTTCTCAACACTGCATATTCATTAAGAAGAAAAACCTGAAGATGAAGAAGCACTTATTACCATCAAGACCAATATTCAAGGTAATTTTTTTCAGCTTCACTAATAAAATTATAATTAAGTCTATTTGAATAATATGAGAATTTAATCTTAATATTTTCAATAAAGCTATTTAACTACTACAACTAGTTGCAATGTTCCTTGACAACTTGTGCAGTGTCATACAGCTATTTAATCAGAACAACTGATGAATTGATCATCATTTTGGAGTACTAAGCCATACAGAAATTTCTTCACTGCAATTTACTAAGTGACAGAGAGAAAAAGATTATGAAATTTCAGTTTGCCTTATTCCTTGAAAAAAGTGTCAATTGATTTTACTTACCAGAAGTTTGCTGAGCTTTTTCACAAATTCATAGTGAACTTCATCAATGGCATTCTTCAATGTGTCCAATGATGAAGGGCTATATAAATACATATAATTATGAATACATTATATTTAACAATAAATCATCATATGCTGCTTCTGCTTACGAATAGTAACATTACTCTGTATTACACATTAAAATTATAGGATTAAGAGATTAAATTTATAAAACAATAACCTGAGAAGTCATACAACTACAGTCACATGTGGGGCAGGGGTGGCTCAGTCGGTAGCGCGCCAGGCTCGTAATCTGCAGTTCCCAGGTTCGAGTCCCAGCTGCATCAGCGTTGAGATTTATCTCGGCAAAATTCCCCGTCCTGCCCACGGTCAGAGGGGACACCGATGGGCTTGGAAAGGCCGCCTTCCGTCAGATGGGACGTTAAGCCGTGGCCCCATGTGCGGGAGAACCATACCCTGTGCACGTTAAAGAACACGCTGGATGGCCTTGACGGGAGGCTACCATCTGTCTCTCAACACTCCAGTGGGTCTCCTCCCCCAACCTTCTCTGAGCCTTTGGGGTCCATGTGACCTGGCCATTTAGCCCATTGTGTGCAAAAAAGTGCCGCTCAGAGGTAAAACAACCAACTCAACAGTCACATGTGCCTTGTAAACAAAAGGCTAACAAATTCTCAATGTGGGGTTAGGAACTGCGTAAGATGTTAACAAACCCTACTAGGCCAACCTACTAGAGCAATTGGTTAACTCTTTGCACATCAGCATTGCTAACTCCTTCAGTTGTCAGCTCAATCCTCAAGAATTTCACTTCAGCAAAATATATTACCTCATGAACATTTACCTCAGAGCTGTTGAAGTCTGCTTTAATTTAAAGTCAGTGGATTCTAACCAAACTTTAAGAAATAATTAGATGAATTAATACAAATGACTGAAGTTTAAGTTGCTAAGCCATAATTATACAGTGAATATTGTGGAGTAAATCCTTTTAATGGAAATTTGCACTGTGTCATTCAAAACTTAATATGATAAGCCATATTTAGAGAGGTCATAGCACTTAGCTGTTAATATTGAGTTCATTAACACTAAGTTGATAATATTAAGTTTGTAAACACTACACTTTTAATATTTTCATAAACACTAAATTGTTAAGCTATGTTCAGTGAGAGTGTTGCAAATTACTTCAAAATAAGGTGATGAAGTATATTTTTTTCGGCTGAAATACCTCAAAGTTAATGCAACTACCAGGTAGAGCTTATCACTAGGAGCTTGGTACATTAAGGAGTAATCATTGTTAAGACTTATCCCTTGATTTACATGGCACTATGGTTACACAAAACCACTGTTCAAATCAAGACCAAGAACTTATGAAAAATAATGAATTAGATGCCTTTTTTTTTCTTTTTAAATATCAAATTTTTATATCTATATAGTACATATTAATATAAAATATATGTCTTTGTCATCAGAGGTTTGATATTGTTATCAACTTCAGATGGGTTCGGTTGTTTTACCTCTGAGTGACACTTCTGTGCACACAATGGGCTAAATGGCCAGAGCACAAGGATCCTGAGGGCTCAGAGAAGGTTGAAGAGAGGGGACCCACTGGACAGCTAATAGGAGATAGATGGTAGCCTCCCATCAAGGCCATCCAGTGTGTTCTTTAATATGCACAAGGTATGTATACATTAAGGAGTAATCATTGTTAAGACTTATCCCTTGATTTACATGGCACTATGTAAGATGGGTTCGGTTGTTTTACCTCTGAGTGACACTTCTCCCACACAGGGCTATAGCTTAACATCCCATCCAATGGATGGAAGCCTTCCCAAGCCATTGGTGTCCCCTACTGACCAAGGACAGGGAGGGGAGTTTTGAGGAGATAAATCTCAATGCTGGCCCAGGTGGGACTCGAACCTGGCAATTGCAGATTATGAGCCTGGCATGCTACCAACTTAGACACACCCTGACCCTAAATCAGATGAAGTGAATGCAGCTCCTTAACTATTTTTATTACCTTCATGAAAAATTTTTCAATTGTTGGTATCCTCTCTCCTTATATAGGTTTAAGATAATAAATATCCAGTGTGATACTGCAGTTGATATTCCTTAAACTAAAAACAACACTTATGACAAGTTTACACTACACTGGATTACTGATGCCATTAGCCATATTACTGGTGGTATGCTATCGTTCATGCACATGCAAATCTAAACATTACTGGCATCAATGAACCGATCCATGCATGCCAGAAAATGAGAATTGGAAAGTCACAACATTTTTTGAAGTGAACAAGACATGAATGTTTAAAATTTGCTTTTGGCATGCCATTCAGTTACAATTGCACACACCCTTTAACACTGCAATATCACTTCACATTTTATGTTTCTCTCACATTTCTAGCAGCAAAAAAGTAGTCAAATGCTTGCACATTCCATTTTTCAGATTTATGAAAGTTTTATTGAATGTGGAATATGAAAATGAAATAGAGATACCACTTGCTTTTTAATATTCATACACAAATATGAATAGAGTATATATACTGTACAATTAAAAGACCTTCTTGCTCAAAAATTAATTTAAAATAATTTAAAAATTCTCTGTCATTGAGCAATAAAATTTCAGAGTTTATCCTTCAAACTATTTGGATGTTGAAAGTTCTTAGGAGAAAACTCTCAGAAGCTTTTCGGAGCAAAGACAGCGCTCCGTCTTCAGTTAAGTGATGTTATGTACTGACGCTGGGTCCGTTTAGACAAAGAGCTTCTTTCCACATGTCGTGTAGGGTGATTCCAGTGTCTCGGTTGCAGGTGGGGACAGACGGCTATTGAAATAATGACCTCGTCCGTCCCCACCTGCAACCGAGACACTGGAATCACCCTACACAACATGTGGAAAGAAGCTCTTTGTCTAAACGGACCCAGCGTCAGTACATAACATCACTTCACTGACGACGGAGCGCTGTCTTTGCTCCGAAAAGCTTCTGAGAGTTTTCTCCTAAGAACTTTCAACATCCAAATAGTTTGAAGGATAAACTCTGAAATTTTATTGCTCAATGACAGAGAATTTTTAAATTACTTTAAATATATATACTGTATTGGAATAACAGTTGCATTGGCACCAGTAATTCTTGGTGGTGAAAATAAACTCTTGAAAAAGCCACAGGCAACTATAACAATTTGGGGCACATGAATGAGGTGACCACAGAAAGTTCTGAAGTTTTCTCTGATACATTAAACAGTATTAGTTGACTTTTGTCAATGAAATAATAAAATCAACAGTTGACATGAATTTGTCATCCTCATTATAGAATCACCAACTTTAGAAAATGGTCGGGAAAAGGATTTATTTATAAAGTTTTTAAAATGTGAAAAGAAATTTTTAATTGTTCAATAACAAAAAATATACTAAAAATTATAAATGTGAAAGCATTATCATTTTACTTTATTGTGTTTAAAAAGAAGGAACTTGAGTAGTATTCTTTGTACTTTTGCTATAAATCATGGCCCTTTGATTGGTATACAGAAGTGAGGTGATGGAGAAACTGCACAGAATGATCATTAAAATAATGCCATGTCTTGTAAATAGAAAGTCAAAATCGAAATTCGGCAATTTTTAATAATTCGGTTATGGAAAAAGGTTTACAATTAATTCAAAATTAAATTAATCTTGAAAAAAATAAAAATGTTAATGCTTAAAATGTCCAGTTTGTCACAATGCATGCAATTGTGGCAAGATAATTTTTAACTGTTTTCATCAGAAAAACAACTCCACTTTAGAACTTCATCATGTAGTGACTAACAGATATATATATATAGGTCATGTTACATATGAATTGAAAGAGCATTTCATTCTGAATAATAAGATGACAGAAATTCAAATTGAAATGAAGGATACTTAAGCCCAATTTTTAAAAATGTCAAGCCCTCTTTGGACACTCCAAGTTGCAACAGCTTTGTCACTCATTCTAAAAACTTTAATAATGATGAATATTTTAATAAATGTTTCAGCTTAAATTTAGGTTATTCAACAGTCTAACAGGTATTATTTATGTTTGAATTACTGCTCCAGGAAAATTCTTAAGATTGGTAGTGAGGCTGTTAACTACAATGCCATTAGTGTTCAACTAATATGTCAGGATTTGATAATACAAACAAGTATGTTTAATTTAGTAAATTACAAATAAAAGAAGAAATCAAAGAAAATCAAAATAAAGTGAAAACTGTTAAGCTGTTAGCTTAAAAGCAAATATCTAGATTAATTCATAATAAAATGACTATTTCAAAATTACAGTAATTGTTAAATTTGAGCAAAAAATAACCTTACTTAAGACAACTACTAGTACTGCTGGATCTTTATGATGAATTTGCTCTCTAGAAAGTTATAACTACTGTATTTATACCATGTAAATCAAAACTCAAACTGTGTAAAACAACACCAGATGCATTTCATTCACCATGTAAAACTAAAACCATGTAGATATAAGAACAGGTGTGGTCTGGTCCAAATTAATTTTACAGCATTGTTATGCAAATTACAACATATATGTGAATTCCTTAGAAAAAAAATTACATAATTTGTATGAGTACCTAAAGATGGCAAGAGTCTTCACAGTAGAGAGAAAACTGGAGAAAATTGAGTATTTAACCTTTGCATTAAGCATCATAAATAAGGGTTCCATTTTGGTCCAGGATTTTTTAAAAACTGATTATAAGATGGAAAAAAGAGAGAACTGTTTCAAAAATAGCTGCATCTTAAGGTAATTTAATCATAATAAAAAATAACACAACCAAGAGAAGATGTGGACGAAATCCTACAGAATGTATTAGTAGGGGGTCCATAATGCCCTCCATCCATAATTAGGAGATAAAGATATATACGCCATAATTTGTTAGTTAGCGATCTTCAATCAGCTGATTGAAGATCGCTAACTAACGGAAGTAAATATACAGAAATCAATTTGCTTTCATATCCAAGATCTCATTTATTTTCAGAAAATGATACCAGATCAAAGTTTTACTGGAAAAGTAATAAATAATCAAATAAAAATTAACATATAGCCTACTGCGATATTAAAATATCCACAGCAACAAGTTGTAGGTCGGCCATACTATATAACATAACTATGAAAAAAATAACATATAACATATGAAAAAAATCAATACTTATCAATCGGCCTAAAGATCGCTAATTTCCAAAAATAAATCTACTGAAATGAAAACTAACTAAAGTTTAAATATAAAAAAAAATAACTTTACAGAGTATCCAATATGCTGAACCAAACTGTAAAAAACACTTATAGCACAGAACAGAGGTAGCATGTGTCAACCATGTGTTTCTTGTTTGACTCAGTGAAGCATAACTAATTAAATGCAGGTGCAACCAGAATTTCTACAAAGGATGTGTTTACTTTCAGTTTCGATTTGAAGACTGGGAAAGATGCATAGAATGCTGGGGAAAATGATAAAAATAACTTGGGAATACTGAAATAGGTTTATGACAGAAAAGAGTGTGAAACATAAAAAAAATGCGGTATGTATTTTGTAACTATGAAAAAATCAATACTTATCGATCGGCCAAAAGATTGCTAATTTTCGAAAATAAATCTACTAAAATGAAAATTAACTAAGGTTTAAATAAAAAAAAATACTAACTTTACAAAGAGTATCCAATATGCTGCACCAAAACTGTAAAAAACACTTATAGTACACAGAATGGAGATAGTATGTGTCAGCCATCTGCATCTTGTTTGACTCAGTGAAGCATAATTAATTAAATGCAGCTGCAATCAGAATTCCTAAGAATATGTTTACTTTCAGTTTCAATTTGAAGGCGGGAAAGATGCATAGAATGTTGGGAAAAATGATAAAAATAACTTGGGAATACTGAAATAGGTTTATGACAGAAAAGAGTGTGAAACAGTAAAAAAAAATGCAGTACATATTTTGTAATTTTCCAAAATCTATCGTTTTTAAAAATAACAGTTTTTTTGTTATTTTTAGGAGATTTTCGAAAATTTAAGGAAAAATTGGTTGATAACAGTTCAAATCACACTTGTGAGCTTAAATCAGTATGTTGCTTCAGCAAATAGGAACGTTAACAAGCAAATAGGCAATACCATTTAGTGCTTCTAAAAATGGCAATCAGATGGCTTTATAAAATTATTTATATTGTAGTTTAATAAAATATGCATCAAATTAAAAAAAATATATATTATTTTTGAAGCCTGAATTATATATATTTTTATAAGTTATATATAAAAAAATTACAACAGCAATTTTTATTTTTTAAAAATCAATTTTTTTTGTTGTACTAAAAACATGTACATACGTCCTTGGCCTCTCAATTCAGATTCTCCGAATGTATACAATGACATGGACACTGGAAGGGTTAATGTGCACAGGTAGGGGTTCTTCCTGGAAAGGGTATGAAGTGAGTAACCCCCCCCCCCCCCAATAAATAGATGTGTCTTTTAAGATTAAAGGTTCTGCAGTCAATTAAAATGTGTTTAACAGATAAAATGGTGCTGCAAAACTCATATGTAGGTTCATTTATGTATAAAGAAATGAAGATATAAAAGACTGAACAAAGAAACAATTTGAAGATGAGGTGGTAGAAGAATAATAAATGAAGGTCAAGTGCATCGAAATGTTTCTTTGAAATACTCACTTTGCTTTCTTGAAGTACAGAATTCCATAAAATATACGTGCTGCATTTTCTTGCAGTTCTGATCCAACCAGATCCTACGAAATAAAAATTAAAATACATCTTCCTGTGGCATTTCATACTTTAATATTCATAGTTTTAATAGATACAATTCATACAGTTTATTTAAAAACTTTAAATCAGTCACTGCCTATAGCACCTTTCGGTTTGTTGAACTAGGGACAAAAATAACTGATTCCTTTTTGGGAAACCAAACTTAGATACATCATAAAAAATTTGCTTCTTAAATTTGCCATCTTTGTCAGATTTTCTAACAAATTTATGCAAGACAATTTGCCAGGCATTAAGTGCTTCTTCATAAGTGCATCAAGAGTACGAGAAATGCAACTGCATAATTAAAATTTAGAAGATTTGTTAATTATAAATTATGCTTTTTTTTCTTAAACAGTTGCATGGATTATCCCTAAAAGTAAATTTTGATTCTAAAAATGGTTACATAGTGGAAAATATACCATTGTTATGGACAGAAATTATGTTTGACTTTAAAGAGAGTGTCAAAAGATACATTTGGGTGTCTGTGAATTGAGAGACTGAATTTATGAATACCACAGAAAAAATTTAGCTTGCAATGGTTACATATTCCTACCAGAATGGTGGCTTAAGCTTCCAGCAGATGGGGAATAAGTCTTTGCTCCACACCTGAGATGAATAATATAATGAGATGTTTAATATTGTTGACCCTACTTTTCTCAATAAATCTAGGTTCTTTAAAAAATGGTACTAGATTCTTTCCACAGGTAGCTGAACTTGAGGGCACTTAACAGAGACTACTGATGTCCTCATACAAAAAGTTCAGCAGTATAATCTGGACATCCTGGGCTTGCAAGTGACTAGATGGACAGTTATAGGTCATGTACTTAAAAATAATTTTCATTATATTTTCAATACATGATGATAATATAACATGATGAAAAGCAAAGTACATGATGATAACAAACACCTTGCAGGTGTTTGTTATCATCATGTTATCTCATGTACTTTGCTTTTCAGCAAGAATGCAATGATGTTCTTTCAGGATATAAAGGCGTTAACGCAAGATTTCCTTCAGTTAAATTTAAAACAGGGAAGACCTGAATATTTTCTATTGCTATGTCCCCACCAAAGACTGATGAAAAAGACAGATTTTACTAAAACTTTATGCTATTCTAAATTTTATAATTTTAGCTTTTATTTAAAACACTTTTGAATGCAAAATTTTACCTTTGACTTCAGCAATGATGTTCCAGAAACCAAGGCCCATAAATCTTTAGCAGATCTAAAATAGATATCAAATGCTCTTAAAAACAATTCAGAAAAAAAAAATATTCTAGCAGTTCTAGGAAATGCAAAATTACCTACCAACAGGATTTATTTTATAACTGCCTAATATTCAATCTACTGTCTCCTGTAATTTTTACCTGTGAATTCCAGTGCACCATATTATTGCAGTTCTAAGAAAATTGTAAGCAATTTTTATTTTGAACTGCAACAGAAGGTTTGAGCCACAATCAGTTAAATGTCTGGGCCTCAAAGATCATCTGTACATGCTAAAATATTCATTCAAATGGCAGCAGCCTTTACTATTATCTTTTATTCTTGACATGACAAGGTAACAAAGTAAAATAATGCTGGCAAAAAAGAGATTTTACTCAGGTTAACAGCAAACAATGTCACTGATAGACAAAAGTGTTTCTTTGCAATTTTTATTTTTGAAAATAGTACAATTTTAGTTTATTACTAGTAAAATGACTTTTGTTTTTGTACATCACATATTGTTTACTTGTGATACAAACATAGGCCACTTTCCACTTAAAAAAATAATACATGCTGCAGTGATCCATCATGTCAACTTTTTTAAAATGTAATATATTTTAGATTTTTAAGCACTCTGATGTGTATTGATAATGCTTGGTACTTATGATCATATGAGACTAAACAGTATAATAACTGATGTAAGATTTGGTTACCTCAATTCAAAGGAAAAAAAATATAGACAAATCAATTCAAAGTCATGAGATGCAAAATAAATGCAATCCATATTTTGAGTGTGTGGATAATTTGAGAATAATTCAGAATAGTAAATTCAAAACACAATCAAAGGATTCTAACTTATACATATTGATGGAGAAGTGACCAAGTTCCATCAAAAGCAAGAAGTACCACAAAACAAGACATCTTATTAAAGTGTATATGGGTCAAACATATTTATGCAATGTTAAATGTGATAGCTGAGTGGAGGTTGTGTTATTCTATGGCTAGCATGTAGAACTAACATCCATATAATACTTTAAAAATGAAACCCTTTCCAACTGGGCTACTGAACCAAGGACCTAAACATCAAGCAGAAACAAGTGTTAAACCACTGCTGACATGGTTAAACCATGACTGGTTCCAGGAACACGACAACGATGTCTCCATTCTCCCTTGGCTAGCGAAATCGCCCGACCTCAATCCCATAGAGCAGGGTTCGGCAAACATTTTTTGTGAAGGGCCAAATAGTACATATTTTTGGTTCTGCGGGCCAAGAGGCAAACTTGAGGGTATTTATATAGGTAAACCTACTTAAATAACAAGAAAAAAAAACGAGTTTTCACCACTTTATTGAACAAAATGTAACGTAATAATGATAATAAGTTTAAACACAGCTAAAATTCTACAATAATTTAATAACACGATAATACTGTGGTACAAAAGTTAAAACATTCTTCCAGGGGAGTAGTTTCTCAAGCCCAGGGAAGTGCTGTGCATTACCATTAACTATAATGGAATATACTTAAAACAACACGTTAAAATTACCCCAATTTTTACATTCATACTCAAGGTTAACTCTTCCAATATCAGAGACCAACTAGAGTTACATATAAAAATGAACATATTTACCAAATTGCTGGTACAATCGTCGCTGATAATGCAACTGTACCAGCAATTTGGTAAATATGTTCATTTTTATATGCAACTCTAGTTAGTCTCTGATATTTGAAGGGATAACCTTGAGTATGAATGTAAAAATTGGGGTAATTTTAAGGTGTTATTTTAAGTATATTCCATTATAGTTAATCGTAATGTACAGCACTTCCCTGGGCTTGAAAAACTACTACCCTGAAAGAATGTTTTAACTTTTGTACCACAGCATTATCGTGTTATTAAATTATTGTAACGTAATAATAAGTAGACTACAATTGTTTGAAATACAACTCTACTAATGAGGAGAATGGAATTGCGTTTTATGAGATAACATTTCACCAAATTGGGGTTCACATTTAGTACTCCCTATCATCAAAGTTGATTGCAAATGTTCATCTGTTAATGCTGACCTGTATTGAGATTTTACATATTTGATCTTTGAAAATGTCTTTTCACACAGGTAGGTGCTACCAAATACAGATATAAATCCCCGAACATAGGATCTTAATGGGATCCAGAAAAGTGGCCCCTCGCATTTCGCCCCCTGCAGATAATGAGTAGGCTACTAAAGTTTAAATAATACACCTAATTTTAGGTCCTGCCATCCTTTTCTACTATGGCATATAAACTGACAGGGTCCTGTCAGACCTCTGCGGCAAGCAGCTGCTTGAGGTTTTTTTTTTTATATTTTATTATTGTTTAAAACTCAAAGTTGTATGCAATGCCTCTAAGGTAATCAATCATATTACGTTTTTGAAAATCTTGGACTATTCTTTTGATTCTAGCAAAAATTGCAGCATACTTCTTGTTTTTTTGACTGCCTGAATTACCGGCAATTAGTTGTGTAATTTCGAAATTGTACAGCCCTTGTAGTTTATTTAAAGAATCAATGAATCAGTAAATATTTGGGAATAAAGTAGCACAAGGTTCTTGAAATCCCCTGTGCCACCCCTCCATGCCATTGTTGGTACGTTGTTGATCATTCAGTGTTCGTGTGTAAACATACCACAATTCGACGGCAAGGGTAATTGCTGGCATCTCCATTGTCTTCTTCCAATATATGTATCTTCAAAGTAGTTTGCAATCACCACAGCTTCAATGGGAAAGTCTTCAGCTTCAACTAATTTTGAAAATTTGTTCGGAAAAGTTAGTCATCAGAAGTTCAGTTCGAGTAATCAAGAGAGTTTAACATTGAATCTCCATGAAAGGGGCTGGGACTTCAATGAAAATTCGAGTTATCGAGAGTTGACTGTATTTACATTTTTGTAACCTACTCATTATCTATAGGGGGTGAAATGCGAGGGGCCACTTTTCTGTAAATCGATCTTAGTTGACCATATTAATTGACATTTATAGAATTCTGTTCAATTCTTCTCTTGAAATTTGCACACACTGCAGATTAATCACTTCCAATTGAAGGTTAGGTGGAAGCTCCTCAATTGTACAGTCAAATAGATTTTGAAATATGGAAATGTCTTCTGCACTTGCACCAAGATCCGAAAAATGCTGCTGGAACTGTAGTTTGAGCTCAGAAAATATATCTGCTGCAAATTTGTGTGGGAATGGAGATTTCACTTCTTTTAATTTTTGACAGCATGGGAAATGCATAAAGCAGCTTGACATGATTTGTGACTCAATCAAAGCCAGATGTTGTTGAAATGACTTTAATGCAGTATGTTGTTTTGGGTTTGAATTTCTCAAGATCCTCATAGACTTAACATTAACAGTTTGAAGTTATTCAAAATAACTGTTCCCACTAATAAATTTGAAAAAAGGAATATATGAAACTAAACTAATATCTGATTTCCTGTGATAAAACATTAACAGTTGAAAGTTATTCAAAATAACTGTTGCCACCATTAAATTTGAAAAAATGAATGCATCAAATTAATTTCTCTCTGATTTTGTGAGATAAACTCATTCTTCAATTTGCGGGTCAAGAGCAAGCATCCATGGATACTGAAGTCGTACAAATTAAGCATGAGCAAAACATGATATTCAAAAACTAAATTCATATAGGAAGTTAAAATCATTAACTTAATTTTAAAAATATACAAAGCTAATAAAAGTATATAAAATAATTAATGTTTTAAATATTATGTTAAGTAATAAATTGAAGTTATTCAAAAACATCCCATTAATCATTTTCTCTCCATAAGTGGAATGTGATGACTCTGCACAGAGCTTTTTCTCTTGATGTCCTCACACAAGAATTCCACCATTATAATTTAGATATTCTCGGCTTGCAACAGACCAGATGGACAGATAAAGGTCAGATTCTTAAAAATAATCTTAAATTTCTCTTTTCAGGGAGAGACGACAATAAGCATCACCAAGGCATGGGTCTGCTTCTCAGCAGACATGCTAGTGATGCTCTTCTAGGATATGAGTGCATTAATGAAAGGTTTCTTACAGCAAAATTTTAGACAAGCGTTAAAGACTTGAATGTTATCTGCTGTTATGCCCCCACTGAGAATTACAAGCTCTTGGGAGCTATGTAACAGATAATGGTGATGTGCGGCATGAGATTAATAGATGAATAGGGATTGCTGCCGGGACCTTAAGGAGAGTGTGGAGAAATAGGCATATATACCTAAAGACTAAAATTAGATTGTATAATAGTTTGGTTCTTTCTATGGTTAGTTATGGTAGTGAAACTGGGATGCTTTGTAAACAACAGGAAACTAGATGCTTTTGATTCTAGATGCTTACGCAGTATCTTGGGCATGATATGACTGAGGTGGTTCAACAATGATATGACATGATATGACTGAGGTGGTTCAATGATGAGGTGGTTCAACTTTGTAACTAATGACGAGGTTAGGCAAAGGAGTTTGCAACCTCCTTTAAGCAGCATATTGTGCAGAGAGAGACTCCGTTGGTTTGGCCATGTTGCCCGTATGAATAATTATAGATTGGCGAATAGGGTTATGAACAGTGTGCCTAAAGGCCTCAGAAAGAGGGGGAGACCTAGGATATGGTGGGCAGACAATGTCAAACAGGACCTTGTTAGAATTGGTGTGCAGTGGCCAGATGCAGTAGATGTAGCTCAGGACAGAGTTGCTTGGAGAACTAAATTGCACGGTCTGGTTGGACCTCCATAGCACATGGCTGCTTGAGGATGATGATGATGATGAATAATTTTGTTTACTAATAATTTTTTGTACCTTTACATTTTTTATGCACTTCAAACCATAGTTAATTTTCTTTTGCTATAAAGTTACATATACCTGGCAAATTGTAACAGAGGAACTGTGGTAGGTACAAAATGATTTGAATGGTTTATCTGATTGAGGAAATTCCAGTTTTTGGTTTAGAAACTTCTAAAGTGGGGAGGATAATGGGTACCTCCAACTATGTCCATTTCTTTTCTCCTCTAGCAGAGTGGGAGAAATCTTTAATCAGTGTTGGGTTGTTTACATCTGAGCAGCACTTTTTTGCCCACAATAGGCTAAATGGCGAGGTCACAAGGACCCCAAAGGCTAAGAGAAGGTTGGAGGATGGGATCCACCGCTGGTACCACTGGATGGTAATATAGGTAAACCTACGGCTACTGATCTAAGGGATCTGGGGTTCGAGCCCCAGGTAAGGCATGGATGTGTGTTGTTTTTCTGCTGAGGTCCTGCCATCCTCTCAGATCGTCTACTATGGCACATAAACTGACAGGCTCCTGTCAGACCTCTGTGGTAAGCAGCTGCTTGAGGGGGTATTTATTTTTTATTATTATTTACTTAAAAACGCTGTTAGGAGTCTCCCGTCAAAGCCATCCAGTGTGTTCTTTAACATGCACAGGATATGGCTCTCTCACACATGGTGCCATTACTTAATGTAGTATTCAACGGATAGCAGCCTATCCAAGCCCATTGGTGTCCCCTGCTGATCGTGAGCAGGATGGGGAGTTTTGTGGAGATAAATCTCAACACTAACCCAGCTAGGACTCAGATTACGTGTGATTGCCTGGGAACTAAAAATTACATGTCTAGCGATTGAGCCACCCCCATCCCCTAGAGGGGGAGGAGATTGGGTATTGATATTTATGCCAAATGAAAGCTTACAACATGGGGAGTGCCATCTATTCTACATTTTAGAGTTTCAGACCCAAGCAACACCAGTATATCTGCAAGTATTTAACATTGTAATCATGAATTCTCCTTTATTATGAATCCGTTGGTCGCATTATTTAAAAAAAAGCCACCAAAAAATATAAGGCCACAGAGTGAATCAGTCACATGTGGAACTAAAATATCTTTCACAATCTCATTACCCCTTATTTCCAGAAAATCACCAAAATCATTCAGCAGGGTGTATGCAGAACTTTAGCCAAAATATGAAGTAAACTCGACAAAAGTTAAATACAAATTGCTCCAAATGAAACCTTATTTTGTTCGTTCTGAAAAACAAATACTAAGTGTCAAATCTAACAATACTTTGTTTTACAGTGTGTTACAATTGGTTTATTATTTCACATATTTTTAGTGTGAGGTAAAACTGAAAACTCGCAGATTTCTTCGGGTGTGTTTCAAGAGAAATAGCAATCTAGTAGTAGTTAACGTTACCAAAATCTCTGATCACCGATATTTAAAACGGTATTTGCAAACAACTAATCTTGCTTTTTAAACTACAATTACTGTTATAATTTGGTAACACAGCTATTGACGTTAACGCGTTTTACTGTTCTGTTACTAGCAACAGTAAAACCTGATAAAATACATTGACGTTTTGTGCATATATTGATATCCACGGTATCCACAAAAACTTAATTTTGAAGTTTTCAAAGGCTTCAAATTATTTCAGGATGCATCATATCTTAAATTTTAAATCATAAATTCAATGTACGCTAAAATGTTCATATTTCTTTCCTTCTATTGGTAACAAAAATATTTCTACAGACAAAATAGTTTCAAAATATATATTTTTACCTCAGCTTTCCCGCCATCTTTGAATTCAATACGATTTCGAGTCTGGCATCGAAAGTTTTCTAAAAATTGCCTACCAATCCAACGCTAGATAATGCCAACAGCGACAGAGAGGATGTTCGTCTGTTTGTCTGTAGACATCGAACTTTTTTGTTTATATATAAAAATAAAAAATACTTTTTGTGTTAGACAAAAATTAATGATATATTACAATTTGCATTTTTGGAATCTCCTAAAAGTTATAACTGCGCCCTTTAACAGTGGAAAAGTTGAAAATTCCAAAGCATCAAACGAATATTCCAAACGATGTAGCTATGTTACAAGTTTAAAATTATGGTGTTGAAATATGAAGGTTACGAAGTTACCATTACCAACAATCACTTCTCACTTCACCCTTTAGACCCAGGGGAAGGTGAATGCAACTTTTTTTTTGTTTTAACAGAAAAGTTTGTTTTTTAGCGATAAATTAAAATTTCTTTTTGGTTTGGACAGGTATTAATGACATCATCATCATCATCATCATCATCATCATCATCATCATCATCATCATCATCAAGCACCCATGGGCTACGGTGCAATTTAGTTCTCCAAGCAAGTCTATCCTGAGCTACATCTACTGCATCTGGCCACTGCACACCAATTCTAACAAGGTCCTGTTTGACATTGTCTGCCCACCGCATCCTAGGTCTCCCCTTCTTTCTGAGGCCTTTAGGCACACTGTTCATAACCCTATTCGCCAATCTATAATTATTCATACGGGCAACATGGCCAAACCAACGGAGTCTCTCTCTGCACAATATGCTGCTTAAAGGAGGTTGCAAACTCCTTTGCCTAACCTCATCATTAGTTACAAAGTTGAACCACCTAATGTCCAAGATACTGCGTAAGCATCTGGAATCAAAAGCATCTAGCTTCCTGTTGTTTACAAAGCATCCCAGTTTCACTACCATAACTAACCCTAGAAAGAACCAAACTATTATACAGTCTAATTTTAGTCTTTAAGTGTATACGCCTATTTCCCCACACTTTCCATAGATTCCTTAAGGTCCCGGCAGCAATCCCTATTCATCTATTAATCTCATGCCGCACATCACCATTATCTGTTACGTAGCTCCCAAGATAATTAAACTGTGACACCTGCTCAAGACTGCAACCATTCAGATTAATTGAACCACAGCCTGCCTGACCAATTTTCATCACTTTAGTTTTCTCTCTGTTTATAACCAAACCTACTCTACTGCCAGTCTCATCAACAGCTCGAATGAAAGAGTTCATCTCATCAACATCATTTGCCAAAAGGGCTAAATCATCAGCATAAGCTAAATCAGAAATTTTCGTATCTCCAGTCCATTTAAGGCCAAAATCTTTCCCTTGAGGTGAATTTCGCATAACATAATCAATAACCAAGCTAAAGAGAAAAGGAGACAAAATGCACCCTTGTCGAACACCAGAAGTAATTCTTAACCAATTGCTACAAGCCTTACCAACTCTCACACACGACTCAGTGTTTTTATAGAGAGCTTTCATTATGTTAACTAACTTGTCAGGTATACCATATGATCTCACAATCAACCACGAATTATGACGATCAACAGAGTCGAAAGCCTTTTTGAAATCAACGAAGCTAGCAACCAAAGGTTTCTGAAACTCTAAACATTTCTCAAGACTCTGCCTAAGTGAAAATATTTGATCCACACATCCCCTACCACTTCTGAATCCACATTGCTCATCACGCAATTGACTGTCAACCAGATTCTTAATTCTATTAAGCACAATCATGGAAAGAACTTTACCTGGAACAGAGAGTAAGCTGATACCCCTATAGTTTTCACAAGAACTGCGATCACCTTTTTTGAAAATAGGAATAACAATAGCTCTGGTAAAATCCTTAGGAATCATGCCTTTATCATAAAAGATATTCAGAATTTCATTCATCCAAGTAGTAACCGAAACATTCCCAGCTCTAAGCATTTCGGTAGTAATTTCGTCTACCCCTGGGGATTTATGTAGTTTAAGTTTAGAAACAGCCAAAATAACTTCAGATTGTGTTATAGGTCCAACATTAAAGCCACCAATGCATCTATCATCATTGCAAACAATGGGAGTAGAACTAATTACATTGTTTAGAACATCTGAAATGAAATGCTTCGCCCACCTAGCCATGACAGAATCCTCCCCTTTTATAACCTTACCTTGTTTATCCTTCAATCCTTGTATACCTGTCCGTTTTCTACCGCACAAAACATTAACTGTCTGGTACAGCTCTCTGCTGTTGTGCTGTCTAACTGCTTCTTCGGCTTTGTCAGCCAAACCTTCAAGCCAAAGATTCTTATCAGCAACTAACTGATCTTTTACATGTTCATTAAGTTCTCTGTAATGCTTTCTATTAGGACTAGTAGGGTATTGATTAAGGACATTCCTGCAGTTCTTTCTTTGCGAAATAAGCTCAAGTGCCTTATCACACAGATAATTCTGCTTCTTCTGCTCCTTTTTTCCTCAAATAGTACTGTTAGTGTCCAAAAAAGCCTGTATAAATGATCCCATTCTTCCTCAACTTCAGTAGTAAGCAAACCATGACTGTCATAATGACTAAATAATCTATCATGGTAAGCTTTGGCCATAACTGAATCTTTCAGAGCTTCAGTATTAAAAGTAACTTTTTTAACCCTAGCACAACACTTTTTAAGTTTAAGTTGCAAGACACTTTTAACAAGGTAATGGTCAGATCCAATTTCTGCTCCCGTATATGACCTGGTATTCCTAACAGAACTAGCCCATTTGCTGTTAATTAATATATAATCAATCATATTCTTATGCAGCCCATCAGGTGAAACCCATGTGCACTTATGTATGCCACGGTGTTTGTAATAAGTGTATGTTTTTCTGAAACTATTTAGTTTACTTACTGTAGGAGACGTTGCCCATTGCCATTGCAGCTACTAATACCAAAAGGGCCTATCACCCCTCCCCAAAGGTCAGAGTCAGTACCAACTTTGGCATTGAAATCACCTAGAACAAGGGTAATATCTCCTTTCTTGACAGAATTCAAAATATCCTGAAGTCGACTGTAAAATCTGTTCTTCTCATCCTCATCAGCATCCTCAGTGGGGGCATAACAGCAGATAACATTAAAGACTTTAATGCTTGTCTGAAATTTTGCTGTAAGAAACCTTTCATTAATGCACTCATATCCTAGAAGAGCATCACTAGCATGTCTGCTGAGAAGCAGACCCACGCCTTGGTGATGCTTATTGTCGTCCCTCCCTAAAAAGAGAAATTTAAGATTATTTTTAAGAATCTGACCTTTATCTGTCCATTTGGTCCATTATCTATCCATCGATTCATACAATTGAATGCTGAACAGGCTGCTATAATATAAAATTAACAAATCGTCAAGTTTTTCAGAGCAGATATCGTTCTATTACTACAGTTAGAGCTAATGTTTTGAATCTCCTCTTCCTTCTTACCTCCATGGGTTAGAATCATTGAGGTGGTTAGAATACTCTGGCATGTTTCTGGACAGATGCGGGTTCGAATCCTGTATGTCGGCGGAATATTTTCCACAAAAACATTTATTGTTTTATAGACGTTTAAACATCTAAAGGTAATGCTGAGATTATCAAACATTGTTTAAATCATTAATATTTTGTTTGTGCCTGTAAAATAATATATATATTTCGTTTATCTCTTAAAAAAATGTTTCATTTTCGCATTCCTTTTTGGCTAAGACAGCAAAGCCTTGTTGCCATTGTAAACCTGGCATTAACACTCTACTACCAAAATTTCAAATTTCTAGTTTAAAAAGTTTGTTTGCAATATTCGTTTAAAATTTTAACATTTTCCATCTTTTCCCACCGGTAGATGGCACTATTAAAGTTATTGAACGTTTTCAAAATTGCGAATCCGCAATATTTGTTCGACACCTATCTAACCCAAAAAGAATTTTTCATTTTGCTCTAAAGATAAAAAAAAAATTGATTGTCTATAGACGGACAGACAGGTGTTAAGACAGATGGACAGACAACAGTTAACAAGAGACGGAGAGACAGACGAACAAATACTGGCATAGACAGACGACAAAGTGAAAACATTATCTCGTTTTTCAAACGAATCTTAAAAGAAATTATTTGTTGATTTTCAGTTAGCTCATTTCACTTTTGCAGCCGTTTGCCGTCTTCTGATGGAGTTTCTCGGAAAAAAATATTCATTAATTTATTTCTTTGAGTGAAATTTTTGCACCCAAATGCAGCGCAGTGAGGCATTCATAAAATATGACAGTTTTTATAGACAAAAAAGTAGAAATATATAAAACTACAACTGAGAAGTTTTAACTTGGTACATACACTCATAGGTTTTCATCTCACGGTGCGACAAAACATGGCGTCCATGTCAGATTCTAACTATACAAGACCTCTACCTAGTGTCATGATCATTTGACACATTTGTCAAATTGGCCAAGGTTGACACTAAAAATAAAATAACCCCTCAAGCAGCTGCTTGCCACAGAGGTCTGACAGGAGCCTGTCAGTTTATATGCCACAATAGGAGATCTGAGAGGATGGCAGGACCTCACCAGAAAAACGACACACACATCCATGCCTAATCCGGGGCTCGAACCCAGGTCCCTTAGATCAGTAGCCAAGCGTGCTAACCATGTTAGTTCTGAACTGGTCTGACCATCGATGATCCTACCGCGCCACCTAAAATGCGATATTTTGCCGCTTGGCGGGCTGAATTTCTTACGGCGATACGGACATCGATAAATCATACTTAGAATTGTCTATGCTTCGTTTAATGAAACATTTTTTAGATGAAATGCGAACAAATTTAATTATATGATTCTTTGCTTTTCTTAGTGTTAAATTTAACAACACTGAAAATCACCTTGAAATTTCCGAAACTGATTTCACAGTTATGCGTTAACTTGTATAGGTGATCGATTATTTTATATAAATGAAACAGATTATATGTTTATTCACATATTGCACGATATTCCTTGTCTTTCTGGGCGATCTGCAGATGGATTTGTTAGACACACGATTAACCATTGAAGTAGTAATACTAGAGACAGTACTCCGATTCCCGTAGCATTGACCGCCATAATCACAGACGGCTATTCCGGTGTAGTAATTAAAGCAAAATAAATTAAATTAATACACACTTACTGATTTATATCGGATGAAAAGCGAAGACGCTGGAAATTGCTTCTCTTTCAAATCGAGGTGTTTTATGAAAATTAAAAAAAATTCGATATGCTCTTAATATGTGATTAAAGCTGAACTAAATTGACTGTAAACTTAGCAGACTTTAATTTGAGCCCGTTTAAAACAGGAACAATGGTAAATATATTTTAAAATCTAATACATGATCAAGTATTTCAGCTTAACTGATAGCCCTCAATTTATTTATAGATTTTAATTGTGCAAATCTACGCCTCATTTAAAAAACATGAAAATTCACATTTATTTTCTTCTTTCATTAAAAAATTTAATTTTTTATTAAAAAATTGAAAGAAATAATCATAGTATAAACTTTTTCTTAATTCAGTTGAGACAGGAAATCAAATCTCCTCCCAATAAATGACACAATTTAATTTCATGCTATAAAAAAACCCAAATATTATAAGCTTGTTATTCAGCTGAAGCATAAAGAAATACAAGCCCCTCTCCCACACAAGCACACAAATGGCATAATTGAAATCTGATGCTATGAAAAAAATATTGTAAACTTTTATATCAGCTAAGGCAGAAAGAAATCCAAGGTCACACAGACACAAATGACATAATTGAAATTGCATGCAATATATATATATAGCAAACAGAATAATTTACATTTCCTCATTTCAACTAAGGCAGAAGGAAAGGCAAGGCCCACTCACACACACACACAAATGACATGATTGAAATTTAATGGAACAAAAACCAAATATTGTATATTTTATATCGGCTAAAGCAGAAGAAAATCCAAGGTCACACACAAACACAAATGACGTAATTGAAATTGCATGCTAGCTATATATATAAAAAACAATAATTTGCACTTTCTCTCATTTCAACTAAGGCAGAAGGAAAGGAAAGCCCCCCCCCCCCCACAAACATACAAATGACATGATTGAAATTTCATGCAACAAAATACAAATATTGTGAACTTTTATATCAGCTAACGTAGAAGGAAATCCAAGGTAACACACACAAATGACATAATTAAAATTTCATGCAATAAAAAAAAAAAAAAAAAATGCAAATTACTTTCATTTCAGCTGAGGCAGTAGGAAATTCATATCACACACGCATAATATAAGAAATGAAGTTACTGCAAAGTATATTTTTGTCACTGTGTTTTGTGCAAATTTAGATGTTTGCTCTAATATGATACCTTTTAATTTTTCTGTCATTTGTGTATCTAAATGGTGAAGTCTCTATTTAGCATATTCTTTTGTAATGTTTCTTTTTCATATTATAAGCATGATTGTCAACTTCCACATCCAATTCCTTATTACTGATATGACTAGTGATATGAGCACCAACATGCATTGAAGCCTATGTAGGACATTAACCTGAAATTTTTAATTAGGTATGAAATGGTTGTTGTTGAGAATATAAAGTTTTCTCCTGGAAAACACTGTTCAGTAATTTTTGCAATTGCACACACATACTGTGAGAAGGGCGAGAAAACCTCAATTTTTAATATTAACCTTTGAAATGACAGAAACTTATCAGTGTTTCCAAAAATCCCTACAAAAGAACCTGCAACATGCTTTTTCATGCTTCCCTCCCATTTTTTTCCAGAATTAAATGCTTTTACTTTTGATATGTAATATGGACTATTTCATTCATTAGTTTTTCATATAAGGCTCAAAAGTTATTTCTTAAAGAAAAAAAAGTGTCTTTGTAATGTTGTAAAATAAGTGCAGACACAGAAGACTGCATTAGAGAGAGTCAATTAATGATAATTTACATTCTATGCAAGAAATTTTTCATAATTTTTTTGCTATAAAGACAGCATATAATAACATTTTTCAATTTCAGAGAAAAGAGATACAATGACCTTCACTGCTTTACTCTGATTGCTTGATATTATCCATATCTGAGAAACACCTAAAATGTCACTGGACATTTCGTTATTGCTCCCAATGATTTTAATTTCATTGAAAGTTAAACATTACCATTTTTCTTATTAATTATCAGCCGGTTAATTATTAACTGCATGTGTGCACTTTGGAACTAAAAGATCATTAGGTTATTATAGTTTCCCTCTTTTGCTCTTATAGCTTAAAAAAAGTAAATATGGTCCTGGTTGAATTTGTAAGTAAAAATATATTTTGAGCCAAACAAACCAACTGTTAAAAAAATAATCTATGAGGATTTTCCAGCTACTTAAAACTGAAACAAACATAAAAATTAGAGTTTCAGAAACTATATCTGAATTTTTATCATTAGCATTATTCCCATAATCTACATATCCACAATAGCATTTGCCATTGAACAGTATTTGTTCCTAATTGATTTCTCCTCAAATAATAAAGTGAATATCATATGCTTCAGCTTACTATCAGTAAAATTTTTCATGCAGAAAACTTCAATATAATCTAGGAAGGCCATCTGCAGGTCTGGACCAAGTTGAAATTGTGGAGCTATCGGGAAAGAAGATTTTCTCTTTCAAATTCATAAGGTTTTTAAAAATAAAAAATATAGAACCTCAATTTTTAATAAACCTTTGGAGAATGAAAATATTATGGTAAACCTATTTACCTCTTGGCAATAAAATATGCCATCGTAGCCCATGGCTGCTTGAGGATGATGATGATGATGATGATTGCTTCTTTCAGCAGTTTTGCTGTGAATTAATTACCCGAAGGTAACAATGATAAATCCATGAAGGCCATCTACAGATCTGCACCAAGTTAAAATTGTGGAGCCATTGGGAAAGAAGATTTTCTCTTACAAATTCATAAGCCTTTTTTTTTAAAAAATAGAACCTCAATTTTTAATAAGCCTTTGGAGAATGAAAATATCATGGTAAACCTATTTATCTCTTGGCAATAAAATATGCTATTGCTTCTTTCAGCATTTTGCTGTGAATTTCTGAACAGGTTTAAAGTTATATCTAGAAACACAGACTTTGGTGTCTCAATGTCATCTTGATGAGCTTTTGAGCTTAAACAAATCTAACATTTCTTTTAAAATAGAAGAGTCTGATTGCTTGGTTCTTAGCTGGCAATAATTAAACTATAGCATTTTCTTTAAGTTCTGGATTTCATTTTGTACTGACATCAACTCTCTCTTAAATTTTCTAGGACTCTTCCCTCTTTCATAGCATGAGTGATCATTTTTATAGACAATATCTGTTCTCATTGCAATTTCTATCATATCTTCTACAAGTATCTCTCAATACAGGCATTTGTTACAAATGTGAATAAAGTTGGCACAGTATCATTAATTAATCTTACTGTGCCATTTTCTGGAGCTTTATTTTTAAAACAGTAAAGTGCTGGGAACAGATAGTACTTGCTACTGTTTAAAGAGAGACAGTGGAGCTTCAATTACAATTGACAAGCCTTAGCATTTCAGCTCATAAAATTTTTTATCAAATATGAAGAGCAAATTTTTAGGCTTCATTTATCACATACAAAATTATAAAATCCCTATTTCAGGCGCTTCGTTTGAGAAAAAAACAAACAATTTCAGTTATTTTGGCAAAATAAAAATGAAAAGCAGAAGTCATAAAATTGATGTCTAAGTTGAATATTTCTTTTAGAAACAAAATTCACGAAAATATTCTATAAATTCCATGCTGATTCAATCTGTAAATCGTTATCTTTTCATATGTAAATATTATTAGTGTCATTTATGGAAAAAATCGTGAACTACATTTGATATTATACTAGGACAGAACGGTTTTAGGCCTCTCTGCTTTAACAATTTAAATTTAAAAGCATTTCACAATATTCGTAAATCACTAACCTGTGAAATGTCGAATTGCTGCTTTTTAATATTTTTCAGTAGTTAGTACACAATTCATGTAAATCTAAGAGCATGGTGAAATGTTTGTTTACGCTAATCAAACACGCCTCTCTCTCTGCCTCACTGAGGAGTTGGCTTAAGATTTTGTATATGTTCATGGCGTCCGTTGCCAGTCCTGTCTCTAGTAATATTACCTCAACGCGATTAACTTTTCTTAGAAAATCTTATTTCCTTACTGCCCAATTCCATAGAAACTCGTTGGCGAGTTTCTGGTGACGGGCACAAACAAATGGCGGTTGACCATGCGCAAATGTCCCTGTTCTTCTGTACCACTTGAGTGCACAGAAGAGACAGATCTTACTGACTTGTGTTCTTGCCGTGGGCCACGAAATATTTTCTTATTCATTACTGTCACATTCTTTTGTTTTCTGGAAGATTTCAGAATTAAAAACACCTTCAATGACTCAGGTATTTCCTTATTGGAATGCTTCTCAAACAAACCAACCCCACACTTCGAGGTTTCACGATGCCTTCTAATGGACATGAAATGGACAACGCCAGTCCTGTTCTTCGTCAAATGATAGCACATTTTATGATAAATGATGAAGCTAAGAAAACTCCCATCGTATGCTATATTAAATGCACTGCCTAATGAATAATCAGATTATATAAATGGACTAATTGTCCAACGTTTTCGAACTGAAAAAGCTATCAGAGAACAATGTTCTAGAGGCGTGTCGTGGAAATATTGCACTATGTTCACCCCTGGAACTCCGAATTTGGCATCGCGCTGCATAAACGATTCACAGAATGTAAGAAAAGATTTTGAAGTAGTTAAAAAAAGGATGTAAAGTATCTCTTACAACCACGGAAGAACCAGTACGTCAACCAAGAACGGTGTATGTCCCTTACAGTTGACGATGATATTGAAAATCTCACTGAAATGGCTGGTAACGAAAATCAAATTTCGAATCAATCTGAAAATACAAAAACTGATGATAAGAAAAAGAGACTATTTCTCCTATTATCTTGAGGAGAAAAGGGGGATGGATAAACATTCATAAGGTCCTTGTCTCATTAGCTGTTGAAGATTTTTCAGCTAAGATCTCTGGCTTAGATATGAGTGCTTATAGATCGTTTATGAAACACTTTCAACAGTCTAAATAATCTTTTCACGCGTACCAACTTAAAAATCAAAAGAATCTCAAAGTTGTATTCAAAAATCTCCCTGATGATATAACTGAGAATCTAAAAAATAAAGTGATTCATCTTGGCTTTCAAATCTCCCAATTATTTCAACTAAGGAGTGGTAAAAAATACTACTACCGATATTTCTTGTAGAGCTTCCTAAAAATGAAGCCAGCAAGAAAATTTATTTCACAGATCTATTCTATCTCAAATTTATGGTTGAGAACTATGAGACCTGGAGCTGCCCAGTGCCATCGTTGCCAGAGATTTGGCCACACTCGAGGCAGTTACGTTAATTCTATTAGATGGGTTAAATGTGCAGGTCTTCATCTCACATGAACTTGCGACAGAAATACAAAAGATAGCCTACCCAAGAAACTATAAATATATATATTCTATAGTTTTATAGTATACTATACACAGAAAACTATAAAATAAAGGTTGTGTATTCTATTCTAAGCCCAAAGAGGCTCAAATTATGACCCCAAGCACTTCACTAACGAATGATCGTGTTAGAACATCAACAAAAACTCAGCATGATAATCATATGCTCAGGTCACACAACTCAAAGAAAAAGATTCTATAGTGCCAGAATAAGCTACAGACTCTGGATAAGAGTTCAGTGAGGGTTCCTACCAAGCAAAATAAAAAAAAAGAACACTGAAGGAAAAAATCATAACTCTAACAGCAACTTTATTGGGGACCTGAAGGAGATTTTTGATACATTTAAAAGCTTTAATCTCTCTGAAATTATCGCTGAATTCAAATTTTTATTATCCGAGTTGAAATGCTCAGAGTCCAGTGGACAAACGGTCGACATTAAAACCCTAATGATATTGTCACCTTATTTTCTGGCTATGAATAATAACCGGCAAATAGGAAATATTCAGATTGCTTATTGGAACTGCAATGGGCTAAAATCTGACCTTGTATAATTTAATATTGATATAGCGCTCATAAACGAACGAGACAAATATAAAAACGAGTGATTCTATGAGAATTCCTAACTATAATGTGTGCCGAAATAACAACCGACAACAAAGGTGGTGGTGGTACAGCATCATTGTGAAAAGGAACATACCACATCATGAAATCATTTTGAGTGATTTCAAAAACTAACTCTGGTCGCAGCATACAAGCTTCCGAATACGCCTCTTCTTACGAAAGAACTAGACATTATTTTTGACAAAAACTCTTACCATAGTTTCAGGAGATCTAAACTGTAAAAAGCACTTGAGACGTGGCAACAAAAATGTAAATATACTCCATAATTACTTTGCGATTAAGCGACCTGTGGTTGATGCCCCTCCAGGAATACACTATTGAGGGAATATAGCTATTATCCAACGAATACATATTTTAGGCCTGATGCTTTGGACATTATTATTGGAAACTGCAACCCAGATTACAACCTCAGTGATAACCCAATTAAACTCGAACCATCTGCCAATTATTCTCGAATAGAAATACAGGGAAATCTTAGACTTTACTCACTAACTAGGATAACTTTAAAAGAACCCTTAATCAGGAAACACGTTTTCCTTTAATGTGAGAATGCTGGGTAGGGCACTTCTCTTACGCTTCTCTATCACTTCTCCTTTCATTTTCAATCTTCTTTCTTTCTGAAATGTGATGAATGAGTTTGAAGTGTGAAAGACTTTATGCGTCAGGTCCTGTAAATGCAAAGTATTGTCTATCAGTTATGGGGGCCTCAGAATCGCGAAGCATTATGCTTATGGAATTTACAGGAGTAGTGCTCCATAGACAGTGTTCTTTCCAAACAGGGTGCATAACATTATCAAAAAACGTGCGCTTGCCAGAACCACTTTCACACGAACATAGTACCACTTGTTCTAAGAATTCTACACTAGTATAGAAATATGTAGGGAAAAATAACTAAACCGATTCTTAGACGTGAAAATGCGTGTGTTAGATTGTAGTGAAACACCCTATATTTGTCGAAAAACTTGTGTTTGCAGCGAAAAATAGTCACCTTCACACACTTATGCACTTATTGAAACGTAGTAGGGGGACCAGGAACTCTGAAAAGAGCGTGTGAAAGCGCTTTGGAATAACCGCCAAGAGAGCTTACGTTATGTTTTATCGGTGGTTGAAGTCAAAGAATGCAAAGTCAGGTCTAGCAGATCGATTCTGGGACCCAACTTTTCATGGAAATACTGAAAATATTGTTGTTTTCTTATAAACAACGAGATTTCAGATTTTAAATTTCCAAACTTTTGTGGTTCTTTACTGATGTTTTCTATATGCAAAGTATTTTGTGATATTCATTCATCCGTGTGTACGCAGTGGACCGTGTTTTGGAACGCTTCTGACACCCAAGTATTCATTTAATGCAGAATGTAGTACGTTTGGTGGAACAATTGCCTTGAGAAGAACACAAAGTGAGACATGAAATAATAAGCTGAAAAAAATTGTCACGAATGACAAATATTAAAATTCAGCTTTAAGAGACAACATAGTTACCACGTACCGATAGATGGCGCCACTATTCGAATCAAATAAAAAATGCGGGAAAGCTAAATAATATTAGCTGAAGAAGAAATGTTAGTAGTTGATGGTGTAATGGTTAGCATACCTTGCCAGTTACTGGAAGATGTGGGTTCGAATCCGACTCATAGCACAACTAGTATTTCTCAGCTTATTATTTTGTTTTACATATGTACAGGAAATTTGTGACACTTTACCACGCAAAGTAACATCATTTGTCGATTTGTGTGTTTGTCACATAACCGATAAACAAACAGACATATCACAAGGAAAATCAACAATAAAATAGGTAAAACATATACCAAAAAGACGTGAAATGATCATTAAGGTGAAGAACTTGGTTGTGACATATTAATTTTAAAATATCAAATATTCTCGTTAAGATGTGTAACAAATGCTGAAATAGTAATTAAAATGAGATTATAATTAAATAATTCACAAAAATTTAGTTTTTTCAATTTATCAGTAAGCCATATTCTCATACAATTTCTAGTTGAATGCTTTCAGGTAATTCATAACAGAAAATAAAATTTTGAAATCTGATTAAAAAATATTTTAGAATGAATATTAAAATTAATACATGTTTAATTAATTCTTGGCTTGAAATCCACAGAACAGATAAACATTCCAAAACAAAGGTGTGTTTAGGACATTCTATCCCCCAGTAAATTTTTCATAATAATATTAACAGTTTATTCAACAACAAAACGACATATACTTTTACAATGAATTTGCTATTACATGCCATATAAAGTTCATAAGGTTCGGAAATAAATGGGAAAAGAAGCAAAATTGTTAGCACTAAAATTTCATAACTCCCATTCGAGAAGTACTCGCGTGTGAGAGTAATGAAGAGTTACGTTATAGATTATCGTAACATTGTGAAAACCATAACTTGTAATGATAAGGAAAGAACAGATTAACCTTAAGCAGTTCCTTGACTCAGAACTCCGACAAGAGCCTTTAGGGATTAATACACCATAGTTAAATAATAACATCATAGTAAGTTAATTTAATACACCATAGAAGTCTGAGCAAGCCGAGAACTCAGGAAAATAAATTTTCAGTAGTGGTTTGAACCCAGTTACTTTTATCCATAGACAAGCATTGTAACCACTTGGCCATATGCATATATCATATCATAATCGTTTAATGAAGTACTTGGGAATTATTTAATACTTTCGTGCTCAAGATATGAATTGTTTACCGACCATAACCCATTTTTCTATTATTTTTTGCATTTTTCACGGTTATAAGCAAATTCAGAATTTAAATTGCCACTGAGACTGACCTAAGCACTGTAAATGTTATTTCAATCCCGAGCATGAACCAAGTGTACTGGGCAACCAAGGGACTGAATAACAATAGCTTGGGAAAGCTGCAGTCCATTAATCAGACTTTAAGCCTTGACTCAGTGTACAAGAGTGCCATATCCTGTGCGCCTTAAAGAGCATGAGGATTTAAATCACCAGGGCCTGATCTAGGGGGAAGCATCCCCCCCCCTCACTTTCAGAATGCTAGTAATGGTAACAGAGGCAAACATTATTAAACATATTTATATTTCATGCATGTTTCGAGAAATATTTAAGGAAGATCTCAAAAATTGAAGGAGAATGTTATGCTGCATTGGAAATCCAGTCTCTTGCATTCCCCCATCCTTTACATTATTTCGATTTGATTGTGTTTAAGATCTCTCCAACTTTATTATTTCTGGATCCGGTCCTGTTAACTATCATCTCTTCGCTAACAGCTGTCCAGTCAGTCCTCTTCCCACAACATTCTCTCAGCCTTCCGGGATCTTGTTACCTGTCTATACACTGAAAAAATAAAAATGTTTTATGCTTTAAGAAGAAAATTGAGTTCGAAATTTCGGATGAATACGGAAAGGTTCATCCATCGCATGATAGCGTAATGAAATGGGTCAACGATAATTGAGTGGGAGTCAACTGCATTGATCATATGAACAATTTTATGACAATTGAGTGGACTACAATTGGGTGGATTGCAATTCAATGGATACGACAACTGGGAAGATACGACAATTGGGTGAATTGCAATTCAATGGATACGACAACTGGGAAAATACGACAATTGGATGGATAATGACAACTAGAGGGATACGACAATTGGGATCTGGGGGGGGGGGGGTAGGATCTGAGTACATGAGAACTCTTTGGGGGGATATGGGAGGAGGATCTGAGTACATGAGAATGCTTTGGGGTATCTGTGGGAGGATCTGAGTACATGAGAACTTTTTGGGGGATCTGGGGAAGGATCTGAGTGCATGAGTACTCTTTGGGGAATCTGAGGGGAGGATCTGAGTACATGAGAACTCTTTGGGGGGATCTGGGGGGAGGAGAGAGAGGAAGAGATGGCAGAGAGGAGGAGGGGAAAGAGATAGGAAGAGAGGGCAGAGGGGAGGAGGAGACAGAGACAGGAAGAGAGGGCAGAGGGGAGGAGGGGACAGAGAGAGGAAGAGAGGGAAGAGGGGACAGAGAGAGGAAGAGGGGGCAGAGGGGAGGAGGGGACAGAGAGAGGAAGAGAGGGCAGAGGGGAGGAGGTGACAAAGAGAGGACAGAGGGGAGGAGGGGACAGAGAGAGGAAGAGAGGGAAGAGGGGACAGAGAGAGGAAGAGGGGGCATAGGGGAGGAGGGGACAAAGAGAGGAAGAGAGGGAAGAGGGGGCATAGGGGAGGAGGGGACAGAGAGAGAAAAGGGCAGAGGGGAGGAGGGAACAGAGAGAGGAAGAGGGGGCAGAGGGGAGGAGGTGACAGAGAGAGAAAAGGGCAGAGGGGAGGAGGGGAGAGAGAGAGGAAGAGAGGGCATAAGGGAGGAGGGGGAAGAGAGAGGATGAAAGGGCAGAGGGGAGGAGGGAACAGAGAGCGGAAGAGGGGGCAGAGGGGAGGAGGTGACAGAGAGAGGAAGAGGGGGCAGAAGGAAGGAGGGGACAGAGAGAGAAAAGGGGGCAGAGGGGAGGAGGGGAGAGAGAGAGGAAGAGAGGGCAGAGGGGAGGAGGGGACAGAGAGAGGAAGAGGGGGCAGAAGGAAGGAGGGGACAGAGAGAGAAAAGGGGGCAGAGGGGAGGAGGGGAGAGAGAGAGGAAGAGAGGGCAGAGGGGAGGAGGGGACAGAGAGAGGAAGAGAGGGCATAGGGGAGGAGGGGACAGAGGGAGAAGGGCCGTGCATCGAACCGAATAAGATATTCGGAATGAATACTGGTTCGAAGTGCAACTTCTCGAACCATTTAGTTCAATGAAAGTAAATCTCGACCCCGTTGTTCTTTTTTGGAGATCGAGACTGATTTCCGTTTAGCACGATAACATAAAACTCTTCTCTCTCTTTGCAAACTTCATACATGTTAAAAATTATTCTAACCTACATTTTTTTTTTTTGATTTGCGACATATAGGACAGAGAAGAATCCTGGAAGCTACTCCTAGCTTAATACAGGCCTTCTCATACAAGGACATGCCCTACTAAGACCGAAGTCACTGCTGACCACTGCCTTAGTTAGAACTAACACAACACACAAAGTTTGCCTTGCTGGAACAGTCGCTAGCTGCCTAACCACTATGCCAGTTAAGGCATCACTTTTCACTTCAAATGCTTTCCGATCATTTAAAAAAAATAACCTAAATTACTTTTCACTTCAAAAAATTTTTTTTTCCATCTAGTAGATATTCATTCATAGATACATCAAAGATATTCAAAGTCTATCTTTTCATCAGACCCCGTCCCCGAAAATGTCATTTTACCGGTTGATTTTGTCATATGTTTCAAACAAATTTCTCAAAACTGTCTCGATTTGTCAAATTCTCCGATTTACCTGGCTTTCTACAACCGAATAATCCAGTGAAGTGTATGATAACTCAACAAACCACATCATTTTTTATCTCTTTCACACACATACACCTCATTTTTGTGAAAATTAGTAAATATCTCGTCTGCCCGAAAAACTTATATTACCTTTTTTTCACATGAAACATCCCGGTTTTTTCTGATTTTCACATATATTTTCACAAAAAACAACACCGATTTACATGACTTTTTACAATCGAATAATCCACTGAAGTGTATGATAACTCAACAAACCACATCAATTTTATCTCATATACACACACACCTCATTTCAAATTAATCCATTTAAACTAATTCACAAATTAATTTAAACCTCATCTTTAAAAAAAACTTAAATTAGGTTTTCGCATGCTAAAAAATACCCCCGTTTTTTCTAATTTTCACACATATTTTCACAAAAAAACCACAAAAAACATACTTTTTTCCTCATCCCCCATAACTTTTCCCATGGATTTTCACAGAATTCTCTGGACCCATTTACTGGCTCAGAACACTCATTTATGCTACTACTATCAGAAGCCAAACGTGATAACCGCTTGGCTACAAAGAAATCCAAAGGACAACCCTTCCAGAAATGAGGTTTCTCATATTTCTTCCTCTGAATTTTCGTTTAACAAGACCAAGATATTAGAGATGTTTCAAAAGGTTTCACAAGTGAGGTAACGCATCTGTGTCTACTTTAAATTCTTAGTAAAGTAATTTTTTTGTGATTCAAAGTAGCAAAACAGTACTTTCTAGAGCTACATTAAATCATACCAGTGCTTACAGTAAATCTACAATAAATATGGGAGTAAAAATAGATCTAATTGCAGGACAGTAAGAAATATTTCCACGGGTTTCCCTTATTAGTGCTTTATAAGAAATTTCTACCTTTAGAATCATTATAAAATTATTTTGAAACTATTTGTAATAATTCAGTAGATAATGTTTGTTTCTCTATGACCACTACCAAATCGTGTCTGGATAGGAATTGTAAAGGAATGCGTCTAGATGTAAAGAAAAATCACCAGAACACCTTTTCGAAATATTTTTTTAGAAAACTTTGTTCTGCATCGGTATAGAAAAAATGTATTTGTTACCACCTTACTTGCATGCAATAAGCATTTGGAGATAATTGCTTATTTAGTGTGTTGTCTTATTTCCGAAAGGATATTTTGTACGTATATTGGATTGTTTTACCTCGCAGCGGCACTTTTTTCAGCACAATGGACTAAATGTCTAGGTTACAAGGACCCCGAAGGCTCAGAGAAGGTTGAGGGAGAGACCCACTGGACAGCTGTTTGGAGATAGAGGGTAGCCTCCTATCAAGGCCATCAATGTGTTATTGAATGCGCACAGAGTATGACTCTTCCTCACACTGGGCCACGGCTTTACGTCCCATCCAACGGAAAGCAGCGTTTCCAACCCCTTCAGTAACCCCTAATGACCGTTTGCAGGGCGGGATGTTTTACTCAGCTGGGACTCGAAACTGGGAACTGCAGTTTACGAGCCTGGCTCGCTACGACTGAGCCACTCCCGCCCACTGGATTTTTGCCATTGAAGCAGTGACATTCAGTGGTGATTCTCAAAATTAAGTTTGCAGTATTCTTCTAAACTTTCTAGAGTCTAAGCCAAGCACAATGCGATCTCTTCTTCCAAAGTCAAAATATAATATCCTTATCCCCGACTTTCATGTTGCCTCTCCGATGTATGCTCTATTAGGCGAGACTGTTGTGTGACCCAGATGACCTGCGGAACTCTGACGGCGCATCGTGTAACACCGTGACGCGGGATTTGCTGCGTGCTTACGGCGGAAAGTAAGTGGGGAGTGCAGCACATTTAAAAAAAAGCAACTTCTTTCCTGACCATTGAAAGAGTCGGAAGTAAAATGGTTTACTATGCTCTTGGAGCTAGAATATTTGATAGACTTTTCAATAAAGTCGGGTCAACGCTCTTGGAGCGTGTCACTGGATATTATTGGTGGGGCAGTGGATTAAAGCTGCGCCCTTATTAAATATGTATGTAGGTAACGTAAAATGCTATTCATTAAACTTATTATTTAACCAAGAGATACCGAGTTGATGGGTTTATTAAGTACCTTAACTACTGTGTGATTAAGATCGAGAAAATACATTTGGCTAACAGAACTCTCAAATAAATAAAATCAATCTTGACAGAGATCTTTAAAATATTACTGAAAAAATGCACGAGAAATTCATAATAATAATATTTCTTCGCTCAATTACCATTAAAAGCATTCTCAAATGGTTGGTGGTTGACACCCTTGGACCCCTTGGATTCGCAGCTGGAAACAAATGAATTTTAATTTATTTTCTTACGTGATTTTAATCTAATGAAATAAGAAAAGTCATAAATTTTAGAGTCACATTGTTTTCAGACAGACAAATAATATCTAATACCGAAACAAAACACGTAACCATGGAAACCATAAGCTTCCTTGTTTAGAAAGGTGACCATTACTATTATACGTTGATTTTAAAGATTCACATTCATTGAAGGTTCTCGAAATAAAATTTCCTTTACTTTCATTTTTGATTTGTTAATTAACAAGCCCATGGTCTTTAGCTACCGATATTTTAAATATATCTGTACGGTGGATATAACCAACATCTTGCCAGTCAGTAGAATGCCAGTTCTACTGAATGGTAAGGAAAGATAAACATGAAGCAAAAACTAATCAGAAAGCAAATAAAATATCAGTTATTTTGTACAATATTTGTTTTCTGAGCCACCTGCGTTGTTTAAGCATAAACCCCTTAGGTTCAGCATCCCTCACCCATAAAAGAACTTAGGTTCAGCATCCCTCACTCATAAAAGAACTTAGGTTCAGCATCCCTCACCCATAAAAGAACTTAGGTTCAGCATCCCTCACCCATAAAAGAACTTAGGTTCAGCATCCCTCACCCATAAAAGAACTTAGGTTCAGCATCCCTCACCCATAAAAGAACTTAGGTTCAGCATCCCTCACCCATAAAAGAACTAGGTTCAGCATCCCTCACCCATAAAAGAACTTAGGTTCAGCATCCCTCACCCATAAAAGAACTTAGGTTCAGCATCCCTCACCCATAAAAGAACTTAGGTTCAGCATCCCTCACCCATAAAAGAACTTAGGTTCAGCATCCCTCACCCATAAAAGAACTTAGGTTCAGCATCCCTCACCCATAAAAGAACTTAGGTTCAGCATCCCTCACCCATAAAAGAACTTAGGTTCAGCATCCCTCACCCATAAAAGAACTTAGGTTCAGCATCCCTCACCCATAAAAGAACTTAGGTTCAGCATCCCTCACCCATAAAAGAACTTAGGTTCAGCATCCCTCACCCATAAAAGAACTTAGGTTCAGCATCCCTCACCCATAAAAGAACTTAGGTTCAGCATCCCTCACCCATAAAAGAACTTAGGTTCAGCATCCCTCACCCATAAAAGAACTTAGGTTCAGCATCCCTCACCCATAAAAGAACTTAGGTTCAGCATCCCTCACCCATAAAAGAACTTAGGTTCAGCATCCCTCACCCATAAAAGAACTTAGGTTCAGCATCCCTCACCCATAAAAGAACTTAGGTTCAGCATCCCTCACCCATAAAAGAACTTAGGTTCAGCATCCCTCACCCATAAAAGAACTTAGGTTCAGCATCCCTCACCCATAAAAGAACTTAGGTTCAGCATCCCTCACCAATAAAAAAGCTTAGGTTCAGCATCCCTCACCCATAAAAGAACTTAGGTTCAGAAACCCACTAAAAAAATTTTGATTCATCACCCCACTAAAAAAATTTGGGTTCAGCAACCTCCTAAAAATAATCCTTCATGGGCCCATGCCAAACGTTACGATTATTGCTGATTGTACAACTGCCTTTGTTAATTTTTTTCTGTGCGTTTACAACTTCCAAGGGAAAATAACACTAATTCATTTAAATTAAATAGGAATCATAACTAAACTGTACTAGTTTAAGCTTTCTAATGTTTGGATATTTACTTAAATATCCTGGTTGATATTATTATGCTTAAATATCCTGGCTTTTATTACTTACTTAAATATCCTGGTTTTTATTAAGTGAAATCTGGACACCCTAGGTATAACAGAATATTAGTTACTCATGCTATAATAGATTAAGATATGCAGTATATTTCAGTGGAACCATTATTATGTGATTTAGAATTGCATTTTCGTAAAACCCTTTCTCTCCATTTGCACCATCTTCAACAAATATGTAACAAACTGTAATCCTCATCATCCTCATCATCCTCAATCAGCCATGGGGCACGGAGGTCCAACCAGAACGTGCAATGTAGTTCTCCAAGCATATCTGTCCTGAGCTACATCTGTTGCATCTGGCCACAACACAACAATTCTAATAAGGTCCTGTTTGACATTGTCTGCCCACCGCATCCTAGCTCTCACCCTCTTTCTGAGGCCTTTAGTCACACTGTTCATAACCTTATTCACCAATCTATAATTATTCATACGGGCAACATGGACAAACCAACAGAGTCTCTCTCTGCACAATATGCTGCTTAAAGGAGGTTGCAAACTCCTTTGCCTAACCTCATCATTAGTTACAAAGTTGAACCACCTAATGCCCAAAATACTGCGAAAGCATCTAGTTTCTTGTGATTTTGTTTACAAAGCGTCCACAGTCACTACCATAATTAACCCTAGAAAGAACCAAACTATTATACAGTCTAATTTTAGTCTTTAGATGTATACGCCAATTTCTCCACATTCTCCATAGATTCTTAAAAGTCGCGACAACATTCCCTATTCGTCTGTTTATCTCATGCCGCACATCACCATTATCTGTTACATAGCTCCCAAGATAATTAAACTGTGATACTTGCTCAAGACTGCAACCATTCAGAATAACTAAATCACAGCCTGCCTGACCAATTGGGGCGGGGGTGGCTCAGTCGGTAGCGCGCCAGGCTCGTAATCTGTAGTTCCCAGGTTCGAGTCCCAACTGGGTCAGCGTTGAGATTTATCTCCGCAAAATTCTCCGCCCTGCCCTCGGTCAGCAGGGGACACCGACGGGCTTGCAAAGGCGGCCGTCCGTCGGATGGGATGTTAAGCCGTGGCCCCGTGTGCGGGAGAGCCATTCCCTGTGCACGTTAAAGAACACGCTGGATGGCCTTGACGGGAGACTACCATCTGTCTCCCAACAGCTGTTCCAGTGGGTCCCCTCCCCCAACCTTCTCTGAGCCTTCGGGGTCCATGTGACCTGGCCATTTAGACCATGGTGTGCAAAAAAGTGCCGCTCAGAGGTAAAACAACCCAACCCAACCCTGACCAATTTCATCACTTTAGTTTTCCCTCTGTTTATAACCAAACCTACTCTACTACCAGTTTCATCAACAGCTCGAATGAAAGAGTTCATCTCATCAACATTATTTGCCAAAAGGGCTAAATCATCAGCATAAGCTAAATCAGAAACGTTCGCATCTCTAGACCATTTAAGGCCAAAATCTTTTCCTTGCAGTGAATTTCACATAACATAATCAATAATCAAGCTAAAGAGAAAAGGAGACAAAATGCACCCTTGTCGAACACCAGAAGTAATGCTAAACCAATTGCTGCAAGCCTTACCAACTCTCACACACGACTGTGTTATTATAGAAAGCTTTCATTATGTTAACTAACTTACCATATGATCTCACAATCAACCACAAATTATGACGATCAACAGAGTCGAAAGCCTTTTTGAAGTCAACAAAGCTAGCAACCAAAGGTTTCTGAAACTCTAAGCATTTCTCAAGAATCTGCCTAAATGAAAATATCTGACCTACACCTCCCCTACCACTTCTGAATCCACATTGGTCTTTATGCAATTGCCTGTCAACCAGATTCTTCGTTCTATTAAATACAATCATGGAAAGAACTTTACCTGGAACAGAGAGTAGGCTGATACCCCTATAGTTATCACAAGAACTACGATCACCTTTTTTGCAGATAGGGATAATGATAGCTCTGAAAAAATCCTAAGGAAACATGCCTTTATCATAAAAAACAAATAAATAAATATATAAATACCCCCTCAAGCAGCTGCTTGCCACAGAAATCTGACAGAAGCTTGTCGGTTTATATGGCATAGTAGATGGTCTGAGAGGATGGCAGGACCTCAGCAGAAAAACAACACAAACAGCCATGCCTTACCCGGGGCTCGAACCCAGGTCTCTTAGATCAGTAGCCAAGCACTGTAACCACTCGGCAGACTGTTATGGGTGCCTATTCGTGGGGAGGGTGCTAAAGCATTTCCCCTAAAAAATCTTTGAAAGCTCAATATTGAAAAATGATAAAATTATTTATAGGCACAGTTCATTGTTTTGGGAAAAACTCTATGTTATTTGAAAGTGCGTATGAAAGAAAACAAAGAAGTTGCAGCTTGTCAGCTGGGGCGGCGTTGTTCCACGGGTTGCACTTTTTAGGGGCGGCAAATTTGCATGCAAATTAATGACCATAGCTGTAGTAAGATTAAACAGAATGAGTAACACCTATTTTTTAGAGAAAATTTTCAGTCTGTTAAAAAATCACATTAAAATTAATTAAATTAAACTTTCATGTCTAAGATGAGATCTGGAGAAAGGGGGCGGCAGAGTCCAAGCAAGAGAATTGATTTCCATTGCAATAGAAAGTTTTCCCATCCCCATTGGATTAGAGGATTTGAAAAACTTTCTTGAAATATATGTGAAATATGCACGATTTTAATAATATTTTGCTTCCATCAGACTTACTACATTTTAAAGGGGGAGGCATGCCCTCTACACTCGACCCTGATTGATCACAATGTCAGTTGTTTTCCCCAAACCCTTCAGTTCAATATTTTACTACCACAAGGCAGGACATAACTCGATTTGGAATATCAATCAGATAAACATTATACATGGAACTGATATTCGTAAGCAATGACCGAAACTGCTTTTATATATAAGCAATCAAATTTCCATTTTAGTCATAATTTTTAATATCTTCAAGACGTTGCAATCCAAATTATGTGTAAAAACAAATCGTTTGAGAAAGATGCACTTGAGTATTAAAAAGTTCAAAGTTTAAATACTGGAAATTCTACCTCAGTTGCATTTTAATTCGAAGTACCAAATTTATTACCTTTCCAGTAATCTTTGCTCCTTATTAGTTTTTGTGAAAGGCATGGGGATTACCAAGGGAACTGTTTCATAATGCCATTCAAAGACGCAGGTCGCTCGTGTATTAAAATTTATTATTTGAAGTTTTGCAATTATCAGTAAGAGTATTAAACTTTCTTAGCCACTGCACTCCTAAATGTATTATCTGAGCAATAACTAACATTTTACCATTTAGTCCTTTGTGCATTATGCTTCATTCGAATCTATAGAAACTAATAATTTCGGAAACTGGCTTTAATGCTGTTTTTCGTAAAGATCAGTGCAAATGTACATTAAAAATCACGATGTATTTAAATGTAAAAGTACTACTTTTTAAAAAGTACACGATTATTTACTTCTCATAAAGTTTAATCTAAACACTATTTTAGTTTAAAATAGTTTTAAGGAGAAAGGTTAACCAAGCGAAGTACAAAGAAAGGAACGAAAGAACAGACGATAATGTAAATCCTTTAGCTCAGCTGTCCCCCGCTGGCCATGGGTAGCTCCGGGTGACGTTAAGGTAATATTATTTCCTCGTTCATGGTTGGGCGCATGGGCAGCGGCCTGAACTAGGCTGCCCAACAGTGCATGGTTTTTCCACATGGTGATGTAACTTTATGAAGTTTTCCAACGTGCACTAGCTTCGAATATTATCAGTGAGAGGTCAATAACTATACAAACTGTCGAAATATATTTACCCTTTTTAAACAGAATTCAGCCCTTCCAATACCTAAAATACTTGATCTCTTGTCCGCAATTTTGCAATTTTTTTCCTTCTTCCACCCCGTGTTGAATTAATATTCTTTGTCTTTATCTGTAGCAGTATGCGATTTAGATTCAATAATACTTTTTTTTTACCCCATTTGTACATTTGTTTGATTAAACATTTTAATTCGCTCTTTTCCTAATCTTGTAGCTACACAAAGACTTGTCTGTGCCTCCCCCAAATTCCTTCTATTATATCCTCTCTGCCACCCCATATTGCATTATAACAATTGTGCTTCTATCATAAAACCCGATTTCAAGACTGCTAATAGTTCTGCAATTCAAGAATGCGTTGTACAGTCGCTGAAAAAAAATATCCGAACACCATGGTTGATTACAGAATTCAGGAAAAATATGTAGCAACGATTTTTTTTTAAATTAGTGATCTGACAACCTTCGTGTATTGTACACGAAGGTTACCAGATCACTAATTTCTAAATAAAATAGTTGCCAGATATTTTTCCTGAATTCTGTAATCAACCATAGTGTTCGGAAATTTTTTTGTGCGACTGTACTTCAACGGAAGAGATCCTAGTATGTATCCAACCCTGAGATACATTGAGGAAGTGAAAAGGCTACATTTTAATGAATGAAATATACATTTATTTCAAAATATCGTATTGTACAACACTATTACACTTAATAAGTTGTCGGTGTCGATTCGTTGAGGTATCCGCTTGCTTCAAATGTGGAAAATACAGAAGATTCACATGAAATTGACTGTTGAAACAAATGTACGCAGGGTTAGGTCGAGAGATGGATTCAGAAATGTTGAATTGTCTCTTTGGCATCAGGACACTAAAGGATCTCTTCAAAGATGTAGAAAAGGCTTCCTCTGCTTTATTTTCTAGCTTCATTGCGAATTCATTGTTGCCGATGGAATAAAGTTCCAAGTCACAAGACTCCAATGCTCAGAAAAGAATATTGAAATGGAAGAATTACATTGAAATTAATTATATGCTTATAATTTACTAAACTATGTTAGTTATTACTATGGTTATGAAAACAAAGGCTATTGAAATACTTTGCTTATTACAGTTTAAGAGTAAATCCCTGGATAGAAAAAATGAGAAAAGTTTTATGATAACAGTGGGAACGAAGAAAAGTCTATTATGTCGCGTATGCCTCAGCTTTGGAGTATGTTGAAGCACGTTAAGTGATTTGATGTGGAAGCGTAATAGACGTTATCAATAAAATTGAAAGCGAGGTTTATAGTTATAGAGAAAACTACTAACAAGGAAATTACCATTAAAAAACTTGCATCAAAGAATGAAAAGCGACAATGCATAGCTGTTATAGTACTTTCAGTGTAAAAAGAATATTTACTCTACGATAAACGACTTTGCATCGTGATATTGCTTTGTAACGGGTGGTGTCTTGAAAGACGTAAAGAGAATCCATTGTATATGGGTTTTGTTTTTGAAATATATTATTTTCGTGTTTACACATCAATAATTTGATGTTTAAATCGGAGATAACCTTTATATTCATTGCAAACACATATTATATATAATATTATTACATATTATATATACGACAAATGAACGTGCTGCAATGAGTTTGTGATGGGCGTGTCATGAATTTGTGTGTGCGTGAGAAATATTTAACCAACGAATTAGAACATAGAACCGATCTGAAATATAAGAAAGATGTTGTTGAAGTTGTGAGATCCAAAAGGGGGCATAATTAAGAGTCTCTACATGATAGTTTAACGAATAAATGTTATTTATTAAGTGTGTGCGCTGGAGGTTGACTACTTTATTGGTATGGATTATATTGTTAAGCTGGTGTATAAAAAGGAAAAATATTGTCGTTTTGTGCATGGTGATCAACGTATGAAAAGAATTAGTTCTGAAAAACCAGCACACTTAGTCGCAGTTTTGTGCATAGATATTTAATTATTTAATAGATTCTTCTGAAAGCTTATCTTTATATTAATATAGAGTTCCAAACCGGTTGACTTTGTTCATAAATTATTTTATCCTTACTTTTGTAATAAATTGCATTGTATGTAATTTTCATCGACCAATTTTTACTTGAATCCACGTTCTGTGCTCATCCATTTTAAATTCCAACAATAATATAAAAATAACATATTAAAAATAATTATATAATTACATATAATAATCGGTATACTTTTATTGAAACATGTATGACATTTATTTGAGGCTTGCATGCTACTACAGTGTCAATTAGTAGCTACCGGTCAAATGATTATAAGACTTCCGTAAAGTAAATATTCGGTTCAATTCACAACATTGGTGATATCTCAAGTCAAAAATCTCCGGAAATAATTTCTGATTATAATCAGAAATTGAAATTAACGATACTAGATGCAATTACAACATGAAGAAACTTCTCTTTCTAATGTTTAGCCTCTTGCTTATTATTTTTTATGTGATGCCAACAAGTCAATAATATTCACTTTAACGAATAAATTCTGCCTTATTCAAGACACTCATAGACAAAGGTTGCGTGGTCTCATTGCAGCCATGTCATTCATTTTCATGGGCTATTTTTCAAATTATCTTTGTGGATTAAACTATTATGAATTATAATGCATAAAAAAACCTCAAGCAGCTCTTTCCACAGAGGAACTTTTAATTCAAAATACTAGAAGTTTGTAAGAATGAAGGGACCAGAGCAGAAAGACAGCACAAAAATCCATTCCTTTCTTGGGGCTCGAACATAGGTCCTTTTGATCAGAAACCAATTTGTATCTGCGGTCACTTTTTGAATAAGTGACTGCGTTCAATCCATTGGATGAACAGCAATCACCCCAACAGAAGTTATAGAACGCGTGCAGCCATTATAGCTCACATAGGATTAGTTATATTATTCCATTTTAATATCGTTTAAGTGTGTTGATGTGTACCTAATGGAGAAGTTTAAAGCTGATAATCAAAGTGTGAAATCAGACAAATATGTATTTTAATCTGTTAACATGTATCTGGTGGTCACTGATTCAATAAGTGACTGCGTTCAGCCCTTTCGACGAACAGCAATCACAGCAATCACAATAAGTGACTGCGTTCAGCCCTTTCGACGAACAGCAATCACAGCAATCACAACAGAAGATATAGAACGCGTGCAGCCATTTTAGAGAACAGCAGAATAATTAATTTATCCCTATTAATTGGCGTTTTAGTGTGTTGTTATGTACCTAGTGGAAAAGGTTAAAGCTGTTAATCAAAGTGTGAAATCAGACAAATTCGTATTTTAATCTGTTAATATGTACCTGGGGGTCACTGGTTGAATAAATGACTGCGTTCAGCCCTTTGGACGAACAGCAATCACCCTCAACAGAAGTTATATAACGCGTGCAGCCATTATAGCGCAGAGCGGAATAGTAAAGTTATTCCTATTGATTGTCGTTTAAGTGTGTTCTTGTGTACCTAATGGAAAAGTTTAAAGCTGATAATCAAAGTGTGAAATCAGACAAATACCTATTTTAATCTGTTAATATATACCTGGGGGTCACTTGTTGTATAAGTGATTGCGTTCATCCATTTGGACGAACAACAATCACCCTCAACAGAATATATAGAACGCGTGCAGCCATTATATTCCAGAGCGGAATAATTAAGTTACTCTGTTAATTGGTGTTTTAGTGTGTTGTTGTGTACCTAATGGAGAAGATCAAAGCTGTTTATCAAAGTGTGAAACCAGACTAATACGTATTTTAATCTGTTAACATATATCTGGGGGGTCACTAGTTAAATAAATGACTGCGTTCAGCCCTTTGGACGAACAGCAATCACACTTAACAGAAGGTAAAGAACGCGTGCAGCCATTATAGCGCAAAGCGGAATAATTAAATTATCCCTATTAATTGGCGTTTTAGTGTGTTGTTGTGTACCTAGTGGAAAAGTTTAAAGCTGTTAATCAAGTGCGAAATCAGACAAATACCTATTTTAATCAATTAACATATATCTGGGGGTCACTGGTTGAATAAGTGACTGCCTTCAGCCCTTTGGACGAACAGGAATCACCCTCAACAGTAGATATATAACGCGTGCAGCTATTTTAGCGCACAGCGGACTAATTAAGTTACTCTATTAATTGGCGTTTTAGTGTGTTGTTATGTACCTAGTGGACAAGGTTAAAGCTGTTAATCAAAGTGTGAAATCAGACAAACACGTATTTTAATCTGTTAATATGTACCTGGGGGTCACTGGTTGAATTAGTGACTGCGTTCAGCCCTTTGGACAAACAGCAATCACCCTCAACAGAACATATAGAAAGAGTGCAGCCCTTACGGCGCACAGCGGAATAATTAAGTTACTCTATTAATTGGCGTTTTAGTGTGATGTTATGTACCTAGTGGAGAAGGTTAAAGCTCTTAATCAAAGTGTGAAATCAGACAAATACGTATTTCAATCTGTTAATATGTACCGGGGGGTCATTCTTTGAATAAGTGACTGCGTTCAGCCATTTTGACGAACAGCAATCACCCTCAACAGAAGATATAGAACGCGTGCAGCCATTATAGCGTACAGTGGAATAATTAAGTTATAACTATTGGTTGTCGTTTAAGTGTGTTGTTAAGTACCTAGTGGAAAAGGTTAAAGCTGTTAATCAAAGTGTGAAATCAGACAAATACGTATTTTACTCTGTTAATATGTACCTGGGGGTCACTGGTTGAATAAGTGACTGCGTTCAGCCCTTTGGACGAAAAGCAATCACCCTCAACAGAATATATAGAACACGTGCAGCCATTATAGCGCACAGCGGAATAATTATGTTACTCTATTAATTAGCGTTTAAGTGTGTTGTTATGTACCTAGTGGAGAAGGTTAAAGCTGTTAATCAAAGTGTGAAATCGGACAAATACGTATTTTAATTTATTAAGATGTACCTGGGGTTCACTGGTTGAATAAGTGACTGCGTTCAGCCGTTTGGACGAACAGCAATCACCCTCACAGAAGATATAGAACGCGTGCAGCCATTATAGCACACAGCTGAATAATTAATTTATCCCTATTGATTTGCGTTTAATTATGTTGATGTGTACCTAACGGAAAAGATTAAAGCCTATAATCAAAATCTGAAATCAGACTAATATGTATTTTAATATGTTAACATATATCTGGTGGTCACTCGTTGAATAAGTGACTGCGTTCAGCCCTTTCGACGAATCGCATTCACCCTCAACAGAAGATATACAACGAGTGCAGCCATCATAGAGCACAGCGGAAAAATTAATTTACTCTATTAATTTTCGTTTTAGTGTGTTGTTATATACCTAGTGGAGAAGGTTAAAGCTGTTAATCAAAGTGTGAAATCAGACAAATACGTATTTTAATCTGTTAATATGTACCTGGGGGTCACTAGTTGAATAAGTGACTGCGTTCAGACGTTTGGACGAACAGCAATCACCCTTACAGAAGATTTAGAACGCGTGCAGCCATTATAGCACACAGCGGAATAATTAATTCACCCCTATTGATTTGCGTTTAATTGTGTTGATGCGTACCTAACGGAAAAGGTTAAAGCTGATAATCAAAGTGTGAAATCAGACTAATATGTTTTTAATCTGTTAACATATATATGGTGGTCACTGGTTTCATAAGTGACTGCTTTCAGCCCTTTGGACGAACAGCAATCACACTCAACAGAAGATATAGAAGGCGTGCAGCCTTTATAGCGCACAGCGGAATAATTAAATTATCCCTATTAATTGGCGTTTTAGTGTGATGTTATGTACCTAGTGGAGAAGGTTAAAGCTGTTAATCAAAGTGTGAAATCAGACAAATACGTATTTTATTCTGTTAATATGTACCTAGGGTTATTGGTTGCATAAGGGACTGCGTTCAGTCTTTTGGACGAACAGCAATCACCCTCAACAGAAGATATAGAACGCGTGCAAACATTACAGCGCACAGCGGAATAATTAAGTTATACCTATTAATTGGCGTTTAAGTGTGTTCATGAGTACCTAGTGGAAAAGTTTAAAGCTGATAATCAAAGTGTGTAATCAGACTAATATGTATTTTAATCTGTTAACATATATCTGGTGGTCACTGGTTGAATAAGTGACTGCGTTCAGCCCTTTGGACGAACAGCAATCACCCTCAACAGAAGATATAGAATGCGTGCAGCCATTATAGCGAACAGCAGCATAATTAATTTATCCCTATTGATTTGCGTTTAATTGTGTTGATGTGTACTAACGGAAAAGGTTAAAGCTGATAATCAAAGTCTGAAATCACACTAAGAAACAGTGGTCACGGCATCTGATTTTGGCCAACATTTTAATACACTAACCTACATAAAACCTCCGCTAATTTATTTTAGACAATGAGTGCCTTATCCTGTCTAAGCAATGTTAATTGCAACAGCAGTTACCCATAGACCCTCGCTAATATAGGTCCGAAATGAAACTTGTTAAACCAGATCCTGTGCTACCTAACGATTCATTATCTTTTATTTCTAAAGTGACATACACGGAGGACGACTCCCAATCAATTATTTTGTTATCGCAAACAGTTGAATATATATATTTATCACCTTCACTTAAAAGGTATATATACATTAAGAGTATTAGTTCGAATTAACCTTATTATAGTCACATCATAGGGAAAAGGAAACGGTGGTCACGGCATCTGATTTTGGCCATCATTTGACTACACTAACCTACTTAAACCCTACACTCATTTATTTTAGACAATGAGTGCCTTATCCGATCTAAGCAATGTTAATTGCAATTGCGGTTACCCGTAGACCCTCGCTAATACAGGTCCGAAAGGAAACTTGTTAAACCAGATGCTGTGCTACCTAACGATTCTTTATCTTTTATTTCTAAAGTGACATACACGGAGAACGACTCCGAATCAATTATTTTGCTATCGCAAACAGCTGAATATATATTTTTATCACCTTCACCTAAAACATTTATAGACATTAAGAGTGTTAGTTTGAATTAACCTACCTATAGTCACATCATACGGAAAAGTAAACGGTGGTCACGGCATCTGATTTTGGCCATCATTTGACTACACTACCTACTTAAACCCTCCACTCATTTGTTTTAGACAATGAGTGACTTATCTATATCTAAGCAATGTTAATTGCAATAGCAGTTACCCATAGACTCTCGCTAATACAGGTCCGAAAGGAAACTTGTTAAACCAGATGCTGTGGTACCTAACGATTCATTATCTTTTATTTCTAAAGTGACATACACGGAGGACGACTCCCAATCAATTATTTTGTTATCGCAAACAGTTGAATATATATATTTATCACCTTCACTTAAAAGGTATATATACAGTAAGAGTATTATTTCGATTTAATCTTATTATAGTCACATCGTAGGGAAAAGGAAACAGTGGTCACGGCATCTGATTTTGGCCATCATTTGACTACACTAACCTACTTAAACCCTACACTCATTTATTTTAGACAATGAGTGCCTTATCCTATCTAAGCAAAGTTAATTGCAATTGCAGTTACCCATAGACCCTCGCTAATACAGGTCCGAAAGGAAACTTGTCAAACCAGATGCTGTGCTACCTAACGATTCATTATCTTTTATTTCTAAAGTGACATACACGGAGAACGACTCCGAATCAATATTTTTTGTTATCGTAAACAGTTGAATATATATATTTATCACCTTCACTTAAAAGGTATATATACATTAAGGGTATTAGTTCGAATTAACCTTATTATAGTCACATCACACGGAAAAGTAAACGGTGGTCACGGCATCTGATTTTGGCCATCATTTGACTACACTAACCTACTTAAACCCTCCACTCATTTGTTTTAGACAATGAGTGCCTTATCTATATCTAAGCAATGTTAATTGCAATAGCAGTTACCCATAGACCCTCGCTAATACAGGTCCGAAAGGAAACTTGTTAAACCAGATGCTGTGCTACCTAACGATTCATTAACTTTTATTTCTAAAGTGACATACACGGAGAACGACTCCGAATCAATTATTTTGTTATCGCAAGAGCTGAATATTTATTTTTATCACCTTCACCTAAAACGTATATAGACATTAAGAGTGTTAGTTCGAATTAACCTACCTATAGTCACAACATAGGGAAAAGGAAACGGTGGTCACGGCATCTGATTTTGGCCATCATTTGACTACACTAACCTACTTAAACCCTACACTCATTTATTTTAGACAATGAGTGCCTTATCCTATCTAAGCAAAGTTAATTGCAATAGCAGTTACCCATAGACCCTCGCTAATACAGGTCCGAAAGGAAACTTGTTAAATCAGATGCTGTGCTACCTAACGATTCATTATCTTTTATTTCTAAAGTGACATACACGGAGAACGACCCCGAATCAATTATTTTGTTATCGCAAAGAGCTGAGTATACATTTTTATCACCTTCATCTAAAACGTATATAGACATTAAGAGTGTTAGTTCGAATTAACCTAGCTATAGTCACAACATAGGGAAAAGGAAACGGTGATCACGGCATCTGATTTTGGCCATCATTTGACTACACTAACCTACTTAAACCCTCCGCTCATTTGTTTTAGACAATGAGTGCCTTATCTATATCTAAGCAATGTTAATTGCAATAGCAGCTACCCATAGACCCTCGCTAATACAGGTCCGAAAGGAAACTTGTTAAATCAGATGCTGTGCTACCTAACGAATCATTATCTTTTATTTCTAAAGTGACATACACTGAGGACGACTCCCAATCAACTATTTTGTTATCGCAAACAGTTGAATATATATATTTATCACCTTCACTTGAAAGGTATATATACAGTAAGAGTATTATCTCGATTTAATCTTATTATAGTCACATCATAGGGAAAAGGAAACGGTGGTCACGGCATCTGATTTTGGCCATCATTTGACTACACTAACCTACTTAAACCCTACACTCATTTATTTTAGACAATGAGTGCCTTATCCTATCTAAGCAAAGTTAATTGCAATAGCAGTTACCCATAGACCCTCGCTAATACAGGTCCGAAAGGAAACTTGTTAAATCAGATGCTGTGCTACCTAACGATTCATTATCTTTTATTTCTAAAGTGACATACACGGAGAACGACCCCGAATCAATTATTTTGTTATCGCAAAGAGCTGAGTATACATTTTTATCACCTTCATCTAAAACGTATATAGACATTAAGAGTGTTAGTTCGAATTAACCTAGCTATAGTCACAACATAGGGAAAAGGAAACGGTGATCACGGCATCTGATTTTGGCCATCATTTGACTACACTAACCTACTTAAACCCTCCGCTCATTTGTTTTAGACAATGAGTGCCTTATCTATATCTAAGCAATGTTAATTGCAATAGCAGCTACCCATAGACCCTCGCTAATACAGGTCCGAAAGGAAACTTGTTAAACCAGATGCTGTGCTACCTAACGATTCATTATCTTTTATTTCTAAAGTGACATACACGGAGAACGACTCCGAATCCATTTTTTTGTTATCGCAAACAGTTGAATATATATATTTATCACCTTCACTTAAAAGGTATATATACATTAAGAGTATTAGTTCCAATTAACCTTATTATAGTCACATCATACGGAAAAGTAAACGGTGGTCACGGCATCTGATTTTGGCCATCATTTGACTACACTAACCTACTTAAACCCTCCACTCATTTGTTTTAGACAATGAGCGCTTTATATATATCTAAGCAATGTTAATTGCAATAGCAGTTACCCATAGACCCTCGCTAATACAGGTCCGAAAGGAAACTTGTTAAACCAGATGCTGTACTACCTAACGATTCATTATCTTTTATTTCTAAAGTGACATACACGGAGAACGACCCCGGATCAATCATTTTGTTATCGCAAAGCGCTGAATATATATTGTTATCACCTTCACCTAAAAACGTATATAGACATTAAGAATGTTAGTTCGAACCTAGCTATAGTCACAACATAGGGAAAAGGAAACGGTGGTCACGGCATCTGATTTTGGCCATCATTTGACTACACTAACCTACTTAAACCCTCCACTCATTTGTTTTAGACAATGAGTGCCTCATCTATATCTAAGCAATGTTAATTGCAATAGCAGTTACCCATAGACCCTCGCTAATACAGGTCCGAAAGGAAACTTGTTAAACCAGATGCTGTGCTACCTAACGATTCATTATCTTTTATTTCTAAAGTGACATACACGGAGAACGACCCCGAATCAATTATTTTGTTATCGCAAAGAGCTGAATATATATTTTAATCACGTTCACTTAAAAGGTATATATACATTAAGAGTATTAGTTCGAATTAACCTTATTATAGTCACATCATAGGGAAAAGGAAACGGTGGTCACGGCATCTGATTTTGGCCATCATTTGACTACACTAACCTACTTAAACCCTCCACTCATTTGTTTTAGACAATGAGTGCCTTATCTATATCTAAGCAATGTTAATTGCAATAGCAGTTACCCATAGACCCTCGCTAATACAGGTCCGAAAGGAAACTTGTTAAACCAGATGCTGTTCTACCTAACGATTCATTATCTTTATTTCTAAAGTGACATAAACGGAGAACGACTCCGAATCAATTATTTTGTTATCGCAAACAGATGAATATATATTTTTATCACCTTCACCTAAAACGTATATAGACTTTAAGAGTGTTAGTTCGAATTAACCTACCTATAGTCACAACATAGGGAAAAGGAAACGGTGATCACGGCATCTGATTTTGGCCACCATTTGACTACACTAACCTACTTAAACCCTACACTCATTTATTTTAGACAATGAGTGCCTTATCTATATCTAAGCAATGTTAATTGCAATAGCAGTTACCCATAGACCTTCGCTAATATAGATCCGAAAGGAAACTTGTTAAACCAGATGCTGTGCTACCTAACAATTCATTATCTTTTATTTCTAAAGTGACATACACGGAGAACGACTCCGAATGAAAGTGGGAAATCAGACTAATACGTATTTTAATCTGTTAACAAATATCTGGGATGGTACTGGTTGAATAAATGACTGCGTTCAGCTGTTTCGACGAACACCAATCGCCCTCAACAGAAGATATAGAACGCGTGCAGCCATTATAGCGCACAACGGAATAATTATTTTACTCTATTAAATGGCGATTTAGTGTCTTATTTTGTACCTAGTGGAGAAGGTTAAAGCTGTTAATCAAAGTGTGAAATCAGACAAATACGTATTTTAATCTGTTAATATGTACCTGGGGTTCACTGGTTGAATAAGTGACTACTTTCAGTCCTTTGGACGAACAGCAATCACCCTCAACCGAAAATGTAGAACGCGTGCAGCCATTACAGCGCACAGCGGAATAATTAATTTTTCCCTATTGATTGGCCTTTAAATGTGTTGATGTGTACCTAATGGAAAATGTTAAAGCTGATAATAATAGTGTGAAATCAGACAAATACGTATTTTAATCTGTTAATATTTACCTAAGGTCACTGGTTGAATAAGTGACTGCGTTCAGCCTTTTGGACGAACAGCAATCACCTTCAACAGAATATATAGAACGCGTGCAGCCATTATAGGGCACAGCGGAATAATTAAGTTGTCACTATTAATTGGGGTTTTAGTGTGTTGTTATGTACCTAGTGGAAAAAGTTAAAGCTGATAATCAAAGTGTGAAATCAGACAAATACCTATTTTAATCTGTTAATATATATCTGGGGGTCACTGGTTGAATAAGTGACTGTGTTCAGCTCTCTGGACAAACAGCAATCACCCTCAACAGAAGATATAGAACGCGTGCAGCCATTATAGCGCATAGCGGAATAATTAAATTATCCCTATTAATTTGCGGTTTAGTATGTTGTTATGTACCTAGTGGAAATGGTTAAACCTGTTAATAAAAGAGTGAAATCAGACAAATACGTATTTTAATTTGTTAACATATATCTGGGGATCACTGGTTGAATAAGTGACTGCCTTCAGCCCTTTGGACGAACAGCAATCACCCTCAACAGGAGATATAGAACGCGTGCAGCCATAACAATTTATAGCCATGTACAATACCTATTGTATTGTTATTGTACCATAACAATTTATAGCCATAATTATTTTCAGCCATGTAACAATTTACCTTGTATTGAATTTGGTTTTAAAATATAGTTTTTAATACTCACGCTCAGTGGCTATCCATTTTTGTAATCCGCAACAGTATTTTATCCCGTTCAGGAGTATATTTTACGATACCTGGAAAAGCCGTTGTATGTTTGTTTTGAGTAATTTTGCAGTATTTTTAAAATTAATATGTAAATTAATACATTTAATCATCTTGCGAACATGTAAGTCAATGCATGTTAGAGTTTTGTGTTCCCTGGAGCATATAGATGTATATAGGTATCTGAAGTTTGTTCTAATAGTAAATGTGTTTTATGGTTGATACGAGAAGTGCCTGCTGCCATCTATTGACATTTTATACAAGTAGGAAACTCGATATGACTTTTATTTAAAATATCTAAAATTCTATAAAATATAATTAAACAAAACATGTTGTCTCGCATTGAGCCAAAGATTTCAATTTATTATAATATATTAAATATTGTAGAATGTTCAGAATATTAAAATATTTTTGTTGAGCATAGTTACTACCTGTTTTACAAAATAGGATTTTATTAAAGAAAATAATTTTAACTAATCCTTGTGAAAAGAAAATTATGATGGTAAAATTTAAGAAAGGAACACTTTGAACAGAGTCAAAATGTACGTAAAATTAGTCACGTGGTGTAAGCCATTGAAAGCCTTGCTGGGCGGTGGAAAAATAACGCAAGGAACTGGCCCCTCTCCCTGGCTAGGTGGCTTCACTGCAATGTACGAATTTGCCATATTTAGAGGGCGCTGCAATCGAAAAGTTTACATTAAGCCTTTGGAAGCTAGCTCTCTTCTCCCTTAGACACTCCTTGCTTTCACTGTAACTTATCCTTATCCTGTTCCAGTGTCAAAGTGTGAAATCAGATAAATAGGTATTTTAATCTGTTAATGTGTATCTGAGGGTCACTGGTTGAATAGGTGACTGCATTCAGCCCTTTGGGCGAACAGCAATCAACCTCAACATAGATATAGAACGCGTGCAGCCATTATAGAGCACAGCCAAATAATTAAGTTATTCCTATTCATTGGCGTTTAAGTGTGTTATTGTGTACCTAGTGGAAAGGGTAAAAGCCGATAATAAAATTGTGAAATCAGACAACTACCTATTTTAATCTGTTAATGTGTGTCTGAGGGTCACTAGTTGAATAGGTGACTGCGTTCAGCCTTTGGACGAACAGCAATCACCCTCAACAAAAGATATAGAACGCGTGCAGCCATAATAGCGCACATCGGAATAATTAATTTATCCCTATTCATTGGCGTTTAAGTGTGTTGTTGTGTATCTAGTGGAAAGGGTTAAATCAGTTAATCAAAGTGTGAAATCAGACAAATACGTATTTTAATCTGTTAATGTGTGTCTGTGGGTCACTGGCTGAATAAGTGAGTGCATTCAGCCCTTTGGACGAACAGCAATCACCCTCAACAGAAAATATAGAACGCGCGCAGCCTTTATAGTGCCCAGCGGAATAATAAAGTTATCCCTATTCATTGGCGTTTAAGTGTGTTGTTGTGTACCTTGTGGAAAGGGTTAAAGCAGTTAATCAAAGTGTCAAATAAGACAAATACGTATTTTAATATATTAATGTGTATCTGAGGGTTACTGGTTGAATAGATTAGTGCGTTCAGCCCATTGGACGAACAGCAATCACCCTCAACAGAAGATATAGAACGCGTGCAGCCATCATAGAGCACAGCGGAATTATTACTTTATCCCTATTCATTTGAGTTTAAGTGTTTGATGTGTACCTTGTGAAAAGGGTTAAAGCAGTTAATCAAAATGTGAAATCAGACAAATACGTATTTTAATCTGCTAATGTGTGCCTGAGGGTCTCTGGTTGAATAAGTGACTGCGTTCAGCCGTTTGGACGAAAGCAATCACCCTCAACAGAAGATATAAGACGCGTGCAGCCATTATAGCGCATATCGGAATAATTAAGTTATCTCTATTCATTGGCGATAAAGTGTGTTGTTCTGTACCTAGTGGAAAGGGTTAAGGCTGTTAATCAAAGTGTGAAATCAGACAAATACGAATTTTAATCTGTTAATATGTGTCTGAGGGTCACTGGTTGAATAAGTGACTGCATTCAGCCCTGTGGATGAACAGCAATCACCCTCAACAGAAGATATAGAACGCGTGCAGCCATTACGCGCACAGCGGAATAATTAAATTTTCCCTATTCTTTGGAGGTTAAGTGTGTTGTTGTGTACCTAGTGGAAAATGTTAAAGCTGTTAATTATAGGGTGAAAGCAGACAAATACATATTTTAATCTGTTAATATGTAGGTGAGGGTCACTGGTTGAATATGTGAGTGCGTTCAGCCCTCTGGGCGAATAGCAGTCACCCTCAACAGAAGATAATATTTAATAGAATTAACTATTCGGTATTTTACCGAAGATAATATAGATCGAATACACTAAACACAATTTATGACGTAATCGAAAGAAGCAGAGTAATTAATCCGCTCTGTGATGTAATGACTGAATGTGATCTATTGCTTCTGATGAGAGTGATTGCCAGTTGCTGAAATGGCTGAAGTCTTTGAAACTGAAACGTTTAGCAAGTTATCTCGTTCTGCAAAAAAAATTCTAAATTGGACAAAATTTAACTAATCAGTACTCGATCTACTGAAAATACAGCTACATATCTAGGTAAAGTTTCTATACCGCTTATTTCTTTCGTTTAACCTGTTTAAATTCTCTCTTCAAATGAATTATTTGCGTACAGTAGCTCAAAAAAAATCCGAACACTATGGTTGATTACAGAATTCAGAAAAAGATCTGGCAACGAGTTTTTTAGAAATTAGTAATCTGGCAACCGTCGTGTCACGTGACACGACGGTTGCCAGATCACTATTCTAAAAAAATCGCTGCCAGATATTTTTTCTGAATGCTGTAATCAACCATAGTGTTCGGATATTTTTTTTGAGCGACTGTACATGGTCACTTTTATTATTGGTGATGTTTTTAGTTTAGAGTAAAAAAATAATGTGCGGACATTTCACTCATATATTATGTATGCTTTAATAGGAAAATGTGTGTTTAGCTAAAGATTTAATTGCAGTAATAAACTACTTAAATCTTGATTTTATAGAAGCTTTTGTTCAGTATTTAAAGAGTCTTTGAAACTGAAACGTTTAGCAAGTTATCTCGTTCTGCAAAAAAAAATTCCAAATTGGGGAAAATTTAACTAATCAGTACTCGATCTACTGAAAATACAGCTACATATCTTGTTAAAGTTTCCATAGCGGTTATTGCTTTCGTTTAACCTTTTTAAATTCTCATCCAAATCAATTATTTTCGTATTAATTATTTTCGAATTCAAATTAATTATTTTCGTAATTACATTGCTGCTGTTAAGTATTCGCATTTCCGTAACTACCCAAGGAATGCTTTTGAAAACCGAGATTTTACGAGATTTGATTGCTATCTCATTATAAATATATTTTTTCGTTTTTTCCTTGTTAAATTCTTTCATACAAATCTTATTTAAGAAGTTACTTAACTGTGTATATGAGTTACTCTTGACCTGACGTTCAGTGTATAATACTAATGCATAGAGCATTGTTCAACATTTTTTAACATGGCGAGATAGATTTTTCCATTATAAACCCACGATTTATTATCATTTTGAATCAAGTAACATTTCTTTTATCATGCCATGACAAAAATTAAAACTCTGGCCACGATACTATATAATCATATATATTCAGGCCACAAAACAAAATTAATTACAAGAAGAATTTATTGAACGATTGAACATTATAACAAATAAAAACCTATATAATTTCAAAATCTAATGCAGGAAACCTATCAGTTCCTCATACAATGCAAATCAAATAGTTCAAATAACGGTTCAAATATAAGGATACGGAACGCTAAGTTTTAGGCTCGCCATTACACAAGTGAAAATCAAAATCATTCCTTCACACGCACAAACTCACATACTACTTTCAACTATTGTGCTCAACGCATCACTGACATTTCAATACCTTCACTAGAATGAAGTGAATTTTTATAAGTGACAGAATACAACATCTCTCTGAAGCAAAAACAGAAACCTTAACTAAATTTTAAGTTCTACAGAAGTGCTTTAAAGGAAATTAATGAACAGTTGATAGCTTTAATTCGTCTGCTTTTGATGCAGCTTTTTGTGAAATGTGTAATCAGTTATTTGGCGAGATATTTTAAACTTGTGAATGCACAATTGAAATTCGCAATGAATAAGTAACTAATTATAACAACCTAGTCGTCATCTTGTTACCAATGATTTCATCCATAAACATGTACTGAATTGCTGTGGCCATTATTTCTAATTCTCTATACTAGCCATAGTCACTATTTCTCTTCACCTCTCAAGGGAGTGCCAACAAAAATCATCGTGCATGTACCTTTGGCACGCGTGTCATAAGATCGCCATCACTACTATGAAGGCATCAACCTGAGTTTTGTTGTTAAAGGTATTAGGTTGGTGGTGGCTCAGTCTATGAAGTGCCAGGCCCATAATCTGAATTTACCAGGTTCGAGTCCTACCTGGGTCAGCGTTGAGATTTATCTCCGCAAAACTCCCCGCCCTGCCCTTTGTCAATAGGGGGACACCGATCGTCTTGGAAAGGCCGCCGTCCGTCAAATGACATAACATTTGTTATGTTATTCTATAGCATGCACAGTGTATGGCTTTCATGCACATGGGTATATGCATGAAAAGCCATACACTGTGCATGCTACAGAATAACATAACAAATGTTATAGACCATGTTGGATGGCCTTGACGGGAGCTACCATCTGTATCCTAACAGCTACCCAGTGGTTTCCCTTCATACAACCTTCTCTGAACCTTTGCGGTCCTTATGATCTGATCACTAAGTACATTGTATGTAAAAAAGGTACAGCTCCTAGGTAAAACAGTTTGTACTTATTTACATACCTGTAATAAGCATCTGAAGGAACTTCAGGTTATGGTCGCACGTCAGAGGACACGTCAAGGCACGGTCGCACGTCAGAGGACACGTCAAGGCACGGTCGCACGTCAGAGGACACGTCAAGGCAGATCGCATGTCAGAGGACACGTCAAGGCACGGTCGCACGTCAGAGGACACGTCAAGGCACGGTCGCACGTCAGAGGATACGTCAAGGCACGGTCCCTCCAGATCCAGCCCTGGGTCTTCTGACCTGATCATTTAGCTCATTACGCGAACTAAAGTGCCGTTGACAGGTAAAACGACCAAAGTAGACCAACGGCTCGGGTCACGTTAGAGTGGGAGGGGGGGGGGCGAAGATTGCTCAGTTAACGTCTTGAAAATTCTCATAGGTCATATAGGTCGGCACGGTCGCTTTTGCTATTAATGAACCAATGATCTACGAGAATTTTCGAAATCGTCAACTGCGCAGTCTCATCTTAGGCTGAATGATTGCCGCCGCTCTGAAAACGGATATTCTCTGATTGTAATTCTTGCGTTACGACACAGTGTGATCGCATTCTAATAATGGATCTGTTGGCTGTTACGTGACATTGTTCTACACTGATATTGTTGGTCAATTGCGTGAATTAGAATATTCGTGTTTTTGAATTATTCGGGCTTCCGTATGATTTGATTTGAAGAAATCAATTGAAATATTTAGATTAACATTGGAATAAAAATAATAAATAAAAAAAACATTTTTTCGAAATTTTTTTCTAAAAACTTTCAAAATGGAAACAAATCGTTAAATTATTATTATATCATTCATATCCTATTGATTTCAAAATGAAAGGTCTTAATTATTATTTTTTGGTTGGGTTGTTTTAATTGTCAGCATGATTTTTTTTTACCTTCACTGGCCAAATGAAGTCACTAGGGCTTAATGGCTCAGATTTATCTCTGAGAGGCACTTTTTTTGCTCACAATGGTCCAAATGGTTAGGTCGCAAGGACTCCGAGGTTTCAGAGCAGATTTGGAGGGAGGGGAATCATTGGACAGTTGTTACGAGACAGATGGTCGTTTCTCGTAAAGTTCACCTAACGTGCTCTTTAACGTGCTCAGGTTATGGCTCTCAGGTTCACTTGGCTACGGCTTAACGTCCCATCCGACGGACAGTTGCCTTTCCAAGCCCATCAGTGTCCCCTCCTGACCGAGGGAAGTGCGGGGAGTTTTGCGGACATAAGTCTCAACATTCGCCCAGCTGGGACTCCAATTTGGGAACTGCAGATTACGATCCAGGCGCGATATCCACCATCAACACCACCTCCGAGTGGCACTATTTTTTTTGGCTCACAACTGAAATTCTAGGTCCCAAAAAACCAATTTTTTAGAATTGAACAGTGGAAAAGTAGGCCCATGACGCTGTTTAGGAGACATTAAAACGGATTTTTCTTTTTGGTTTAATTAGGATCACAGGAATTTCTTTCCAAATAAGAAAAGGATCGCAGAAATTCGCTAGATTTTGCCTTATTTTCAGCGATCATTCTCGATCGGAATACTTTAATAGGATATGTTTTTTACCTATATATTTTCTTATAGACATCTATTTCGTGAATTTCAGTTGACAATTAAAAATTAGCTGATTGTGAGTTAGTGCGTGACAAAGGATGACGCTAATTACGACCATCATGCAGAAGTTGTAAAGCTCTGAAAATCTGCACTTAAGGGTAATTCGGATCGTAGTTCTCGGGAGAAAAAATCCGAAATTTGATCTTCGACCTGTCCTTCAAGGTCAGAGAGAGGTGAAGCAGAGATCAAAGCATTGACGTAAAAGTGCTAGAAATGTGAATATTGGTATATAGGAGTACTTCGGATCACAGATCCCAGAAGCTTTAAAAATCTCGGATTCTTTGTGTGTTGGGGCTTCGAGATCAAAAATTAAATTTTAATTTACCACTTTTAGAGAGCTAAATTTGATGCCTACGGGCAAGGACGTACCTAGAATTTAGTTCGGGGCGGTCTGAGAATAAGCCTTGAGTAGGGTTTCCCAGTTACTAAAACGTTCCACCTAACAGGAAAGATTAAAATGATATTCTATATGAGATTTTATAATTGTTGTTTTAATATATTTTTAGTGTCAGAATAACATATGGGGCTAAGATAAAGTTGTATAAAACTTCCAACTGTTATTGTTCAATTTCTTTTTAATATTTTTAAACTGAACGAAATAAAGACAATTGTTTTGGAGTTCAAAGCAGATAGACGAGTTCGATATTTAGTAGAAGACGACAGGGTTCTCAGAGGGCTTATTTTTATTGAGGGAGGGTGGGTTAATGAAAACCCAGAGATAATGGAAAAGGAAATTCTACACAATTCATTAATAATAATATTATTTCACAAATATTTTTGCAATTTTTTTTTGTAGCTTGTTTTTCAAACGAACTAATGTCATTATTTTGTTTGTTTTACCTGTCTGTACACTTTCATCTTTTTAGTTTTAACAGATTAATTTAAAATTCCTGTTGAATTGGATGGCTATTGATGACACCCCGTAGGCAGGGACGTACAGTCGCTCAAAAAAGTATCCGAACGCTATGGTTGATTACAGAATTCAGAAAAAATATCTGGCAACAATTTTTTTAGAAATTAGTGGTCTGGCAACCTTCGTGTACGTACACGAAGGTTGCCAGATTTTTAATTTCGAAAAAAATCGTTGCCAGATATTTTTTCTGAATTCTGTAATCAAACAGAGTGTTCGGATATTTTTTTGAGCGACTGTACCTCCCCTGCCTACGAGGATATTTCTTGTCGTAGATCTTAGAAAGCTTATGAAAAATTGGATCCGAAGTCTCCATTTAGAGGTATATTTCAGTCAAACTGTAATAATAATAATAACTACACCTAACAGAAACGTGGAACATCATGTACAGGGGTATTCGAGTCCTGCATCTCTGAAGAGTTGCGAAATTCTGGATACACCAATCCGTTGAAGTCGACCAGATGTCGAATTTCTATCCACTTGGGAGTTTCAAATTCCAAATGATGTCTGCTGGTTTCTACATCTTGGAAACGACACTGTATTTCTGATCCTTCGAATACCTCGAGTTTGTCTATGTATCTATCTGCTAGTAAGTGGAGAATTGGTGTGTCGTTATTTATGGTCGTAGAACTCAGGACGGTTAAGAAATTTCCGTTACGGTTTTGTGTTCAAGGTCACACAAGGGTCGATTGGGTTGTTTTACCTATGATCGGAACTTTTGCGCGGCCAATTTAACGGCCTCTAACGATAGAAATTCAAACTACGAAAATTCGAAAACTTTTCACAGTTCGCGGGAACTATTAATACCTTTGGAAGATTCTGAAAGGCGAATCGTATGATTTACCTATCCAATTCAAAAAGAATTTTAAATTTATCTCTTAAAACAAAAAAGTTGAATGTCTACAGACGGAGAAAACAAACAACAAAACGATGACATGAGCTCGTTTTTTAAAAGAACTACAAAAAAATTGTGAAATATTTTTTTAAATATTTTTACTGAATTGTAGAATTTTCTATTTCATTATCTCAGTTTTTATTAACCCACCTTCCCCCAACAAAAATAAGTTCCCATTCTTATTGCAATAATCTAGTCCCAATTTTCTCCTTATTTCTATTATAGATATATTAAAATAGCAAAATAATATTATATAAAAATGTATAAAAATATATTTTATTACATATATATATATATTATTTTGGCAGGGCAGTGTATATCAAAGAATTTCCAGGTTATGTCAATGGGAATCTAACTGCGAAGTTCTGTAACTTCTAAAATGTGTATTTAATGGAAAAAATGTGACTGAGAATAAAATAAAGAACATGATCAAATCTGCATATTTAAATCTCGATTTTCAACACTATTCGTTCATTACTTAAATAGAAGATGTAATATTTCAAAACAGTAATAAATAAAAACTAAACTAATAAATATTGTTCCAAACCAAGGAATAAAATAAATCTCCATTTTGAAAAGTTTGCGTAATGATTTAATTAATATTTAATACTTTTATAGGGCAGTATAATATCCTTATTAAACTGCACCGAATTGGTTGCTTCATTTTCTCTGGACTTCCCAAATAAAAACAAACCCCTTCTTATCCTAAGACCTAGTTCCCGTTTTACCCTTACACATGTTCGCTTTCAAAAATGCACTACTTGTGCTGCAAATGCTTTTTTGGTTTATATATATAATAAACCAAAATACCGCAACCGTATCTTCCAACCCACTATCCTTTCAGAAGTAAATGACACCCAATAATAAGTTGGTCCTCTGGTTCACTTTCGGCCGTATTGCGTCTGACCGTCTTCTCCATAGCTGGCCAAGTACGGACAGTGCAATCTCATTTCCTTTCTCGTAATAGAGACCTGCGTTATTTCCGCTTCTGGCGCAGTCTATTTTTAAGTCAATTCCTACCGGGATTTTTCAGTGTTCCAATGACTTGCGGCTGCAAACAAGCAGTAGAAATGGTTTAATGTAATGTTACAATAGGAGCGCAAATAAGAATGCACAAGGAAAAAAATGGATGTGAAGATTGGAAAAGTAGCAGCTGGAAAAAAGTATCCACAGGCGATATGTTATCCTTCTATAGTTTTGAAAGAGAAAGCAGTTCGTAATTGTTCGATTTCAGTTTTCTTCAAAAGCGAGTGGACATTCCGACTAATGTGAGGGAGGGATTGGCTCAGTGGGTAGAGAGCCGTAATCGGCAGTTCGCAGGTTCGACTCCCACCTGGGTCAGCGTTGATATTTATCTCCGCAAAATTCCCCCGCCCTGCCTAAGGTCAGTAGGGAACACCGATGGCCTTGGAAAGGAATTCAGCTATCCGTCGGGTGGGACGTTAAGCCGTGGCCCCATCTGAGGGACAGCTCTACCCTGTGCAGGTTAAAGAACACTGTGGCTGGCCATGACGATGGCTACCATCTGTCTCCCAAAACAGCTGTTCCAATGGGTCTCCCCATTTAGCCCATTGCGTGCAAAAAAAAAGTGGCTTCTGTAAACTAAGTTGGACTTCTGTAAACCATCAAATTCCCAGAAATCCACATCAACAAAGAGACACAGGGACCAAAACTAGCTTTCATATTGATAGATTGGTACTGATAGGCTGATAAACTGGCTTTCATATTCATAGACTGGGTTGACAGGCTGATTACACTGCATTTTTACTAATCATGTATTTTAAATCCACTGAGAGAGAGAGAACTGAAGGTTGCCTTGCTCAAATACCATTTTTGCCAGTGATGTGAATACTTTCACTTCTGCCTTGAAATTTCTTTCTGCATTAGCTCAATTATATTAAAAAAGATATTTGCATATTCTTTCAAGACTTTTAGAGCTGAAATGTATGAATGCAGACTTATCAAAATCAACAATTTTTTTTCTACTTTCAACAACGTTTATTCAAATAAAATATATTGAACTTTAAATTACTTTTATTAACTTTTAATAAAGTTTAAAGCATATTTTGCTGATAAAATATTGCACATTTTATCTCTATTTTGATGTTTTAAAACACTCTTGCATTTCTGGTATAAACATTAACTGAGTTTTAAAATTGCTTCAACTGTTTTTCTTCAGTCCCAAATTAATATGACAAGCTGAAATATAATACATACTACACAGATAATGAAAAAAAAAAACTTTATTAGAGATCAGCAAAGTTCTTGAAGATTTACAAGCATATGAGATTTAGTATCACAATCTGGTAATATTTTAGTGACAACTATTAAAAATTCACTGATGTTTATGCTTTCTAGTCCATCAGTGGAACATTTTTTTATTTCTGAAGAGATGTCTAAAAGTGGTACATTTAAGTGCATGATATCTTCAGCTTCAAATGATGCTGCTAATCGACATACCTCACAAAAGATAAGTGATAAAGCCTTAGCACTCGTATCCACATTATTGCTAATATTTTCCTAAAAGATCAAAATGGAAACTAATTTAACAATCTAACACATTTAACTTCTATTTCAATTTGAAATGATGGCATAGAAAATAACACTAAAATAGTTTGAATTAAATGAATACATTAACTGAAAAAAAAATACTTATGCAAGCTGATTACAAAGAAATGCAAAGTTTGAAATATTTATATGAATACTATAAAGGCAAAATAAACAAATCCTAAATATTTTGACAGAACTTATGAAAATTTTTACATACCAGAGAAAGATTACAAATGTTCAATATAGTTGCCATGATTCACCTTACATATATCCACCCTATATTCCAATTCCTCTCATACTTCCCTTAGTGTATCTGTCAAATCATTTCGAGATACAATAATTTGACATGTCTTCCTTTAGCCTATTTACAGTTCATGGTAAGAAAAGGTCTAATGCGCAAAAGAAAAGGTCTAATGCGATTAAATCAAGCGACTGACACGGCAATGATTTTGAGCTACATACCATCTTCCCCTCCAGCTTTGATTAAGGAATTTCTTTATAGCACTTTGTATATGTATGGAGGTATCCTTTAATTTTTCTATTAAAAGCTTAGATTATTATTAGTATTTCGTATTTCTTTTTTCAAAATATGCATGATTTGTTTAATTTGCATATACAGGCTTTCAATAAAGAAGTTTTGAAATCTTCATTTGCAATCACCTCATATTTAAAATTTTAACAGATTAAATTAGCACAGTAAAGTTTATTTTAAAGCTTTTATTTATATAATTCAAACTGCTATCATTATTTTTTAAAGTCATTGTATATATTGAGTAGCAAAGACCAAATCTCGGAGAATATTTTGTAAACACGTGATGGTACAGAAATGATGGGTGCAAGGGGATTGGCAGTAGTCATTATGACTAGCATGGCTGTAGAACGTCTGGCAGGATTTTTGTAAAGCTGCCAACCCTAACTTCAAAAATATGACAAATATTGAGAATGAGTCAATTACAAAGTTCACAATAAGAAACAAAACACAGCAGTTATGAATCAGGATGGTGCAAACCAATAGTACCTTTCAGGGAAATATTCTCTTTGCATGCAGAGGAACAGAAGGGGAGAGCTACCAGATCAGTTTGGCCTACGAATTTGGATTTCTGTGGCCACATATTCCTTTTCAGCCCTGCTGAGAAATGGTAACTTCACTGGGTCTCAAAAGCTGATCACCTAAATCAGCTCTAATGCCCACAATTTTGATTTTGGACTTTATGCACTAGTGGGCTTCAGCTGAAGAAGAATATATCTCTGTGTTTTCTGCTCTTTTGTGAATTTCCAGAACCAGCTGAACATATACACATGATAACTTACTTAATTCTCACATAATACTTTATTAGCTAGCATATGATTCTGATCACAGGCCATTGCAGATACCTGAATCCTTGAAACTAATTCTTGCATTGCTATACCTAAAGTAGTGTGCTCAGATATTGGCTTGTTCACGCTTGAAAGAGTGTGATGATTTTTGATGGTAAAGTACTTCATTTCTTGTCTGATTTCTTACCAGCATGATGGCTTCAGCTTCTAGCAATCAAGGGTCTTTGCCCTATGTCTGGAATTAGAGAGGGATGCTTGATATTGGTCTTAATAAACAGTTTATTTAAAAAAAAATTAGCTCATTAGGTTAGAATACTCTGGCGTGTTTCTGGAGAGATGCGGGTTTGAATCCCATATGTCAGTAAAATGTTTTTCACAAAAACATTTATTAACTATTTTCTTTTCCCAATAACCAAGATTGTAAGGACTCTTATTAGATATTATTCTCTGAATGTCCTCTTACAGGAATTCTAGTACTTTAACCCAAACATTTTAGGTTTGCAAGAGAACACAAGGACAGGTAAGGGTATATTTAAAATAATCTTAAATTTCTCTTTTCAGGACATGAAAGTAGCAAACACTTACAAGGTGCAGCTATACTCTTCAGAAAGAATGCCAGTAATGTTCTTTTGGGATGTGAGTGAATTAATGAAAGACTTCTTACAGTTCCCTGTTTCAAATTTAAAACAGGGAACTGAAAATCAAAAATTTCAGTTAGTTCCACAAGAAAAATCCCCAGTGGTACCAAGTTGGGTGGCCTAGTAGACTACAATACTGTTCTTGACTGTATTCAATCCACTGGCACCATAAAGCCTGGTCAACCATTTATAAATAGAGTTGCACTATACTGGTGGGAGGCTATCTGTCTCTCAACAGCTTTATCCAGTGGGTCCCCTCCTCCAACCTACTTTGAACTCTTGATGTCCTTGTAACCTGGGACCTTCAGCCCATTGTGTGCAGAAAAAATACCCCTCAGACATAAAACAATCCAATCCATTGTACTGGCCATCACATTTATGACAACCGTTACCAAAGAACATTTTCCAGCTGTCAGCTGTTTCAGAGTTCTTTTGAATTTGCAAGTAGCATTCCCCATTTCCTGGAATGGATAGATGACATGAAAGTATGTATCCTACTTAGTTCTGTTAAAAAGCAGATTCTAATTAGCATCATGTTGCAGTTGTGCACTCTTGCTTAAGGCGAATCTGTCTGTTTCTCCACACTTCCACAGATTCTTCAAAGTTGTAAGAGCAATACCCATTCTACTTTTTAACTTTATCACAAAATTCCAAAGAGCAGTTGGAAAACTTCATTTCGAAACATAACCATTCAAAAGGTTGTTTGTTTGCTTGGGGTTTATATTATATACTAGAGGCCATTAGGCACAAAGCAAAAGACAAAATAAAAGATAAAACATAAGTTATGAAGCCAGCCAAGTTAAAATAGAAACACAAAGGCATAAACACGAAAAGGTCAAAAGTCTAAAGCAAAAAAGAACAAATGTAGAAATAACAGGTAAAACAAAACAGGTATATATATATATACATAGAAAATAAAAGCAACCATGGTATAAAAGGCCTGGGTTAAAGAAATAGAATACAAACAACAATAATGTAGTCAAAGTTTATTAAAATAGCTAGTACAGTGTAAAAAGGAAAAAACAGCTGTTAAAAAGCAATGATCAGATAAATAGATGTCCGAGTATAAAAAGCTCGTATGTAAAATCATGAAAGCTAAAATAAAAATGACATCCGAGGTTAAAAGAAGTACAATCAATTAAAGCATGTTTAACAGCTAAAATGGTGTCACAAATGATAGGCTTTGTCTCAAAAAGTTTGTTTGCAATCTGTTCTGACCAAGATCTTTGCCACTGTGCCCACAGCTCAATGGAATCATATTAATCAGTTGAGCAGTATGAAATCTGCAGTAGAGAGCCAGACAGGGACATGACCAACTTGGAAGTGGTATTTGCCAAGTCATTGCACTGATACTGATGTAACTAGGCACCCAACAGAAGTGGCTGCCAGATAATGGAGCTGCTGAAAGAGCTTGGAAAGAACAGGGTGAGCCTGAGGACTGACTGAGAACAAAACCTGCAGCAAGCTAAGTGAGTTGGTGTAAAGCACACACTGATGATGATGCTTAGCCGTTTTGTGGTCCACAGCAAGACTGATAGCATCCGAAAGGACCACTGCCTTGGTGTCCGGTCTACAATAATAGTATCACAGCAGAGCATGGCTGATCCCATAGATGTGCCAGAGTTTGAGCCATCTGTGAAAACAGGCAAGAAGTCTGGGTGCTCAGCATGGTGGTTGGCAAAGATTTGCTGGTACAGTCACGTATAAAGGCCTTCACCTTTCTGCAAAGGAAAAAAAATCGCAGGAAGGGAAAACAGCAAGCCATGGCAGAAATTGCTCAGCTGTCGACTGGGCAATGCTATTGAGACTGATGTTAATGTCTCTGAGGTAGCCTTGGATGAACAAACCAAAAGGATGAGTGGAATTCAGGAGATCATTTCCCAATGAGGGATGAAAACAAATCCCAAGTTTAACCATTCAAAAGGACTGAAGAATCGCTACTCAGGGCAGATTAATATATGGGCTAAGAGGGCTCCAATATAAGGGCTCCATAAGTTTTACAGACCCCAAATGGAGGTAAAAATCAGAACAAAATTTGTAAAAAGGATAACTTTCAAATAATTTATTTTTCCCCTTAGAACTGTCCATGCCCCAGTTTGAAAAGAAACAACATCTTCCAGACATTAATTTTTCTTAGCTCATCATGGAAACAATACTGTTAGATGTACATTGTGTACATTCAGTATCAAATTAAAACAGATTAGCATACTTCATGTCTAACCAATAGCAAAAGTATATACTGTTTTGAAAATAAATATACTACACATATACAAGAAAATTTAAAAGTGAATGTAAGCATTTTAAAACATATTGTTGCAGATTACAAAAATGGATAGCCACTGAGCGTGAGTATTAAAAACTATATTTTGAAACCAAATTAAATACAAGGCAAATTGTTACAAAGAATATATGAACGAAGTATCTTATACACAAATCAACTACTAACATGCACAAGTCATCAACCTTCCTGCACAGAGTACACAACATCAGCTCTGTCTATTCCACTAAATATTACCTTTTTACTCGATTACCATGTCGCTTGAACATCTTCATACACAAACAATTCTCCTGTGCTAGTTCACTAACTCACACTAGCAGAACCATATGACCGTCCGCGTACACATCACGTAAAAGATACCACTTTTATACTTCCCGCTTACACAACACATAAAGATAATTCTTTATACTTAACGCGCACTGTCTCAGAACAGCTAACCGTCCATTTTCGAACTCTAGACCGTTACAACACACGACCGTTACACGCTCCACTGTTCTTCTTCAAATTCTCCCAAAGTTCTTATTCGTTGGCTGATACTTTGCTTTCGGTTGCCAGATTCCTTCTGTCGTAACACTGCCCCCTTCCTAGGTCTTGTTCGTCCTGAACAATTCTGGATTCCAAAGCTTCTTCAGTTCTTCGATGAAATGGGGCCAAACGATCCACGTGTCTGTGTCAAAATGAAAGCGAATCTCATTATGACATAGATTTCTTTTCTGACTGAAGCCTCGTCCACAAACATAATACGTGTAAGGCCTATAGCCCTTGTGAACACGTTTATGTCTCCGCAGGGAGAAGAATCGACTAAGGGTTTTCGTGCAAAACCTGTAAAAAGTTTTCTTCTTTGTCGAAAGTTTTCTCCTTTGGATTTTTAATTCTATCAACAGTAACAAGGAATGAAAGTCATTAGTGACATAAAATCTAGGGAGAAGTTTCATCCTCCAGTCCGACCCTTTTGTCAGTTGACTTTCACTTAATTCAGAACTGTCGTGATGAACCTTCAGCCATATTTCACCTGATTCAATTTGATCCCCAAGGTGCTTCACAATTATAATATCAGCTCCATAATTCTTTTTAGCGCTTTGGTCCATCTCCTCCTTCCATACTCTTGCTAGAACTGCAGCTTCTAATCCGACAACCTTACCTGTTTCTCCTGTATAAGTGAAATCAGTGATGTGTCGGGCTGCTAGCAATATTTTTTCTGTTTTACCTTCACATAGCCAGCTTGCAACATCTTCAGATACTCCTTGTTCTATTAACATGTTACGAAACTTGTTCAAAGCATTGCCGTTATGCAGAACCTTGCAGACACGTGATGCTTTATCTACCGTATTATCCACAATGTTCACCAAACACAGAAGTTCTCCTCCTAACTCTTCGACGAGCTCTTGCAGTTCCAAGGATCAGTTACCAAGGAAACACTGAACAGCTTCCATCACTTCCAGAGAGTTGTCAACAGAGTTTTCAAGAGGTGAATCCATGTTGCTGATAACAGCTGAACTCTTCATTCCACGAGCTTGTGATGCTGCAACCATTTTCTTAACTAAATCAACAGCAACATCTTCTGTACTGATGAGGTCAATAGCTCCTTTTCCGAATTCAACATCATAAACCAAAGCACACACTCCTTCAGCCAGCTTTTTGGACACAATTGAGCATATCATTAGAGGAACGCTATCTACGGTAGCCGTCAGATCCTTGCAGCGGTAAATCTCCTTATCTGTTGGCACCAGCTCCTCTGTCTGTCCTACGATGCAGCATCCGACGTCTTCCATCATCTGTTCGATTTTATCTTTAGTGCAGTCGACTGTGAAGCCAGGGATGGATTCCAATTTGTCCAGAGTATCTCCCGTCAATTGGAGAGCACAACCGGAGATCATAGGGACCTTGAGACCTAAAGCAGCAAGTGCAGGAGCCAAGACAAGACTCACTTTGTCGCTGACATCTCCTGTGCTGTGTTTATCTACCATCCGATGGTGCCACTCGGGTCTCCAGCAAAACACATGACCCGAGGAGGTCATAGTTGCTGTTTCTTCCGAATTCACTTTCTTGGAGCTCTCATTGTAATTAGCCAGGGAAATATCAGTCATGATTGCCAAATTGTTCATTCTGGAGATCAGCGACGAGTTTTGTAGCATGATATTGTCCACTTTAGAGCTCTTATAGTCGTGATAAAACTTTTCTATATCCTTATAATCTAAATGGTTATAATGTCCAAATCTGCACATTGACTGTTCAGAAAAGAAATTCAGCATGGCTACGTTGAGATTATCTGAGGGCTTCACTTCTCTCTGATCGTAACTTTGAGGCTTAGTTTCATCCAGAAAGTTAGTCTTCGAAGTACTGTCTCTGCCTGAAGCTCCTTTACTAGCATCACCTGTTACACTTCTAACCATTCTTCGGAATTCTTCTTTCTTAAATCCCCACTTTCTATAAACGATTCGAGTGTGGCTATATGCTTCGGAAAAATCTCTCCGACTTCCCTGGTAATGTCGAATGGCACTTTGTATCTATGATGAATGGATGCCTCTTCTTTACTCGGACCACTCTGCGAAATGTAAACTCTGTTTCGTTCCCCCTCATTACCACTCGTTACTCTGCTTTTGCGATAATTGTCCATGACGCATTTTGCTGACGGCGAGGAATAGAATACCTTTCATGTGGACCTCTCTTCAGATCGTGCCAGACTTGTATACCTAGGTATTTTGAAGTGCAAAGCGTACTGTATAGTCTCACAGCTCTCTGATCTGTGTGATTGTTCTTCACAGTTCCTAGACATGTCACCAGCGACATAGACACTCTGCCATGCATTACCAGTAGTTGCGTGGTCAAAGACATTATCTGCGCTATCTCTACGTTTCTTGATTTCCAGTAGCAGATCCACATTTTGATATGCGTTGCCTTTCTCTTTTTCTTTTCCGTGTTTACAATCTAACTTAACACTATCAAGATCATCTTTTTCACTGACAAATTCAACCTTTAAACTATTGCATTGTCTATTGAGTTCGGTTTTAAAATCCTTGAACTGATCAATAATCTCACCAATTTGAGAAGCCATTTCGGCTCTCATCTCATTATTTTGACTTTTAATGTCATTCACTTGTGTAGCCATATAGGCTTTCATATCAGTCATCTGCATAGCCATATAAGCTTTCATATCAGTCATCTGCGTAGCCATATCGGCTTTCATATCAGTCATCAGCTTTATTAACTCAGCCATACTTCTAGTGAAAGGCATTCAATTAAATTATCCTGCTTCTGACACCAAATGTTGCGGATTACAAAAATGGATAGCCACTGAGCGTGAGTATTAAAAACTATATTTCAAAACCAAATTCAATACAAGGTAAATTGTTACAAAGAAAATATGGATGAAGTATCTTATTAACAAATCAACTGTCCTCTTCAACTGTCCTTATTAACAAATCAACTGTCCTCTTATCTGATGAGTCACGGTTCAGTCTGCAGCCTGACAATCATCGTGTCCCGATCTGGCGTGAACAAGGAACACGGGAGAATCCACGCTTCATGCGAGAAAGGGACTCCTTCGGTGGTGGTGGAATCATGGTGTGGGCTGGCATCAGCATTGGTGGTCGTACCGACCTCCACATCATCAGAAACAGATCGCTGACTGCTCTCAGATATCGAGATGAGGTCCTACACCCTATAGTGGTACCCTATACTGGAGCAGTTGGAAACAATTTTCTTTTCATGGACAATAATGCAAGGCCCCACCGTGCGCATCTCGTCAACAACATGCTTCAGGAGGCAGGAATCGAATGCATGAACTGGCCTTCACGTTCTCCAGACCTGAATCCCATTGAACATGCTTGGGATGCACTGGGAAGATGTCTGGCAAATCGTCCAATGCCTCCCACAACACTTCTTGAGCTGGGAGTAGCCCTGGAGCAAGAGTGGCAGAGGATCCCACAAGAACTGCTGGACATTCTGATCCTGTCCATGCCCCATTGCTGTCAGTGTGTTTTGGCAGTCTTGGGTGACCATACACCCTACTGAACAGTCAATGTGTGGCACTCTCATCCAGTTTGACATGCTTCTGTTCACCCCCACCAATATGTCACTTGCTACTCAATCACGACAATTGAGTTTGCATCTCATTTGCATAATCGAACAACTTTCTTTGACTTGTCGTTTGCTTTTCTGATGCTCTTGTTTAATAAAAAAAATTCAAATGCTTCTTTTTTTTTTATCGCTTCATATTCATTTTGAAATATCCCCTAATTTTTGTGAGCAGGTGGAATATTATATTATTCAGGAGATTTCCTTTCGATAAATATACTGCTCACAAAAATTAGGGGATATTTCAAAATGAATATGAAGCAAAGAAATATCCCCTAATTTTTGTGAGCAGTGTATATAATTTAACAATTTTTATTCAGCAGGTTTTCCAAAGTGAAGCATTAATTGTATAGTGCGATCTTCTTTTTCACCATATCACATTGAAAAAGACATTAAAATTGACATGCTTGCAATTGAATGATATTATTTATTTTCATAAAATTCATAATTAAATTCTGTTTAATTTGATATATAACATGACCTATTTCTGCTGATTGGTTATTTTTTTTAATTCTAAAGTTGCCTTGATTATTTAACTCAGCACAATTGCCTAAAAGCCTGGAATTTTCTCAAAGTATGGTACGGAGAAAAAAATTACAAAACAAGAGAAATATTTACATAAAACCAAAAAAAAATCTTTTTTTGTTATTCAGAAATATATAGCCATTCTATTCATGTGCATTGTAATCATTTCTGTCAATAGTGTTTTTTAAATTTTTATTCGAATTGCTAGAGGCGTTTTTTTACTATGACTCTAAAAAAAAAGCCCTATTAAAATAAAACATATCTTTTTTGTTAAATACTTGATTTTCAGAAAATCCAGAATTAAATGCTGATTAATTTGGTATATAACATGCCATAATTCCTTTCATTAGTTATTTGGCAAAAAAGTTCTAAAATTAAAGGGTTTTTTTGGCGGAGCATAGTAAGAAAATAGCTTGGCCTCTGGATGGAAACCTGTTTTTCAGCCTGGACACCGGAAGGGTTAACAATTGGAATAAAAAAATAAGTAATTTTCAATTAAAAGTTTTGGTTTAATCATTGGGCTCTGTGAACCAGAAAAAAAAATTGAATATGGGATCACATGTGCCTGAATGTGACCACTGCAGCACACCCTTATTCATATGAAATCTAAAATGATACTGCAGGTAATTTACAAGTATATTTTACTAAGTAAAAACATTCTCAAAACTTACTGAGGAACCCACAGTCATCCCAAAAACAATTTTTTTTCTAATATATTGTTGGTTTATATGTGTTTCAGCATATTTTTTTTTCTCTAAACTATTGACAGGGATATGTTTGAAATGTAGGTAGTCCTCAATTTATGCCAAGGGTTGCATTCCTGGAGTAATTGGCACAATTGGAATAGGCAAAAATGGAAAATTATACATAAAATGTAAATCAGTGAGAATTACCTCATATTATACATATAATTATTTATATGTAACATAAATCAATGAATTACCTTCCAGGCACCTAAAAATTGACCTAAGTTATTTAATGTTATTATATTTAAAATTCTGAAACAATGGTTATGAATGTAAATAATTTATTTTGAAATTTTTGGCCTTTTGGTTGGAAATTGGCATTATTGTGAATCAGTGCAAATTGAGGGTTACCTGCATTCAAAATCAAACTTTCTCAGCTTGAAAATTTAATTTAACACTAATTAAACATATAATACATCATTTGAAAGTTTATTTCAAGACTTTGAAAAGAAAAGAAATAAATAAAAACTTTCTAAAGAGATAGAAAAAATCCTGACCTTGATAACTTTGCTTAAGGAAGATATTAGGTATGGCCAATCTAAAGGAATGTTTCCACAGTTCTTCAACAGAAGGAGCACATCAATAAAAATGTGTGTCACTATAACTGCATTCTGGCTCCCTTGGAATAAAGAAAGCAAAAGGAGCATATAAGATAATTGACATTCTTTTAAGTATTTAATTCTGCCATATATGCAAAAATATGTTTGCATTTAACAGAACACAGGGAAATTATTGATGATCAGGTACTCTGTGATTATACAAAGTTTAACTATATTGAAGCACACAACATTTTTCTAACTATTCATTAAAACTTTTTACACTTTTATTATCCTTAATTTTTTCAGATATTTTATGTTTCTTAAATTTATTTATGAGTACCAAAAAGATATCTAAAAGGTCTGGTGACTTTGCTTCTCTTGAGAATCAAATAATTCGCTGATAAACATACCACTCAACTGATATCTAATACAACACAATATTATACCTTGATATATTAACATATCATACCCTTATAATAATATGCTACCATAAATCCTACAGTCCTTGCGATATGCATAAAAGTCACCAGATGTTTTGGAAGTATACTAAAAGAAAGATTACAAATGAAGTGAAAATCTATTATATCTGCCATTAGATTTATGTTAAGAAAATATCTGTTGGGTTGTTTTACCTCTAACTGGCACTTTTTTGCCCGCAATGAGCTAAATGACCAGGTCACAAGGGCCCTGAGAAGGTTAGGGGAGGGAATCCACTGGACAGCTGTTAGGATACAGATGATAACCTCCTGTCAAATTATCATGTTCTTTAATGTGCACATGATATGGCTCTCCCACACATAGAGCCATGGCTTAACATCCCATCTGAAGGGCAGAAGCCTTTCCAAACCCATCAGTGTCTGATAATAACCGAGGGCAGGGTGGGGAGTTTTGCAGAGATAAATCTCAATGCTGGCCCAAGTGGGACTCAAACCTAGGAAAGCAACTACTCGCTAAGAAATAGCGAGTAGTTGCTTTCCCAAGTAGTTTTTTTTGAGTAACAAGCCCTACTCGCTAAGAAAATATTCAAGCTAAAAGAATGTTTTTGATCTCCTCAAAACTTGACTAATTTACATGGGCACTGACATTGGTTATCTTGTTTGAAGCACTTATTCACTTAGATATATATATGATCATAATGTTTGCAATCTGAACTAATTCTTTATTCCTTTAGATACTTCTATCCTACTTATGTTGAGTTAAATGTATGATACTGCATTTTCCAATATTAAAACACATGCTCCACTTATCAGCTTATTCATATTTTCCATATTATTCATTAAACTCATCCTCTTAAAAATCAGCACTTTGTTCATACACTATTAAACTCTAGTAATCTAAATTATCATTGTAAAATAAAAATAGTAATGGACCAAATACAAAGTTCCAGGGCTGGTTTTACATAAGGCACTTGCCTAGGGGTGCAAACATTATAGAGGTGTTAGCATCCAAGTGTTACATTTGGTTTACTTGAGTATCAACAAAATTATGTCATTTTCAGTTCTTAGAGGAAATGAAAAACTAGTTGCAAACATCCATGATTCAAGAGCAGTTCAAAGAATTCTTTGTCTCCTACCAATCTAAAGAGGCTAAACTTTTTAAAAATATGGATTGGTGGATAGACATACAGGGTGAATCTGAAAAAGTGGGCAAAACTTTACGGGGTGGTAGAACGCAGCTATACGAGCAATATTTGTCATAGAAAGTATGGTCGGAACGCAAGAGGTGAGAAGTTAAAAGGTAGTTTTCCACTGTCACATTTAAAGAATGAACACAAGAAGGAGAGGAGATACTTCAGAAAACATTTTATTAACAGGAATGTAATTGAGGTACATGCTCAAAGAAATTGCTCAAAAGAGCTGCCACCAGCTCTTTTGAGCAGGCGGCAAGCTTTTTGCAGGCTTCACACCTGCGGGATAGGGACTGACGCACATTTGCGAAGACACCAGGCATTTCCCGAATATCACCGGAAACAACAGCGATCCTGGTGACAAGATCCATATCGGTGTCAATGGGGCACTCGTAGATTAGGCTTTTCATATGGCCCCACAGGAAAAAGTCCAAACACGAGAGATCCGGCGATCTTGGTGGCCAAGCTATGGGACCACCTCGACCAATCCATCGCCCTGGGAACGTTGCATGTAAAGTGTTCCGCACATCTAAGCTGAAGTGTGCAGGCGCACCGTCGTGCTGGAACCACATTCTCGACCTGCTGGGGGTTGGAATCGGACGCAGCAGCTCCGGCAACACCTCTCATAGGAATGTGTTATACGATTTGCCGTCCAGACGGTGTGGCAGGAGGTATGGGCGAACCAAATGGTCATGGAGGATCATTGCCCAAACATTTACGGAGAACCGCTGCTGGAATGAATGAGGACGTGTGGCATGCGGGTTCGTAGATGCCCACATGTGTGAATCGTGGGTATTCAAAACGCCCTCACGGGTGAAAGTGCACTCGTCCGTAAACAGAACATGTGCACCAAAATCCGGCTGCACTGCATTCTGCTGGAGGTACCAACGTGCGAAATCGACATGTGGCTGATAGTCCGCCGGTGACAACGCTTGTACCTTCTGCTTACGATAGGGTGCATTCCTTCCTCCTGTAGCACATGGCAAACCGACATTTGGGACACGTGTACTGCACGGGAAACCGCTCGTGTGCTACATCCTGGTCGCTCTTCCACCCTACGCAGAATGTCCTCTGCAAGTTGCGGCGTCCTGACACTCCTTTCACGCCCTGCGTCTTGCTTGGCCGCGGCGAAGAATCCCGTTTCACACAGCCGCCGATGCAAACGCTCGAAGGTTTTCCGATCTGGAGTGCATCTCATCGGAAACCGGTCACGGTAACGTCTCTGTGCCTCACTTGCATTCCCGTCCGCCACACCATACACAAAGTGCATATCCGCCATTTCGTGGTTAGTATAACCAGCCATCCTCTCGGCAATCCACAGTAGAAATGCCATTGGGTGCAAGGACCGACCCTTTTATACCATTTCCAACGCCATCTAGCGGCTCGCCGTTTGCGTTCTGACCATACATTCTATGACGAATATTGCTCATATAGCTGCGTTCTACCACCCCATAAAGTTTTGCCCACTTTTTCTGATTCACCCTGTATATTATCAAATGTATTGGGTGATCACATTTTGTGAATGGAAAACCATATTTAAAGATTAATAGCTTTAAAAATAAGTCTTTTGCAATAAAATGGCCCAAGAAAAAAATTAAAGACCTGAAATTAATCCAAATCTCGATTTTAAACAATATTTGTATATATTTAAATAGTTATTGAAGCTGAAATATTTGGGAGCATAAGCTGCTGTTAAGCTCCTGGAATAGAACTCTTCAAAGTTCAATGAGTTCTATTGAAACTCTTTCAAAATCGATGAAAATTAAGAAACCATTACACAAACTACTAAAATTTTATTTGTTTTAGTAAATAACTATGTAGTAACACTGCAATTAAACATTACAACTTCCAGAATTGGATCAAGAGCCAAAAGAACAACAAAAAAAGGTAAACCAATAAATTTTAAGAGCCTCAAATTGCAAACTTTATTAGGTCAAGAGCCATAAAAGGAAAAAAGAAACCACATAATATTTTATTAACAGAACTATTATAGTAGGTTTCTTGAAGTGTATACAATAAAACTATTGAAAGGAACTATTTTAAAAACTGATATTTATTAGTGTGACTTTTGAGTTTGAGTATTCTCAATCAATTTAATCAAATTTGGAGTGTATTTAGAGCATTTGAATTTCATCAGTGCTTTCAAACTATTGTCTGCCAACCTGCTTTGATTCTTGTTTCTACTAAAAATCGTTAAAACATTTTTCAAATTGAATGTTAAACCCAAAAGTCTCAAGAGCCACTTTTTGAGTGCTCAGAGACACTGGTTCCCAACCCCTGCTCTATAGAATACACAAATGTTGTCAAAAATAAGATTTGGGGAATATTTTTCCAAATATTCAGATTATTTCCTGTAGCATTTTACTACAAATGGTTCATTTCAAAAATTAAGGAGCTTTGAATATAGCTTAGCTTTCCCTTCACACAACATGGAAATGTTCCATTACTAGGAGTAATTTGTTCATTACCATAACAAAATTTCAGAACGAATTATTTGGTTTTTAAACGTTATTGAGTATTATAAATCATATGCGATGTACAGTATTAATTTATTACATTAAATTTTAGGGTATTTGGTAACAAATCCATATTACTTATCATTAAAATTCCCAGATCTATTTCAATTACACTGTTTCCTTTTTTCACGGTTGAACAAAAATGTGCTTTTATAGAGAGAAAAAGCCATCCCACTAAATACACACTGCCACTTCTTATGCCAAAGGGCATGTAAGGTATAAATCTGACCCTGCAGTTTCCTAGCACTTTTTATCAAAGGAGCAGAATAATATCAAGACTAAAAATTTACATTAACTCCAACTCTGTTTACTATTAGACTGACTATAAAAACAAATCTCAATGTTTCAATCTCTCATTTTTTCCAATCAGATATTTTATTGGAAACTTTTTTAAACTTCAACATAAAACATCTCATTAACATTAAATTCATGTCAAAATTTGCACTATCTCCTCCACTTTTTAGAAATTGGTATTAGCAGATTTTTAGTTTTAATAATATTTAAAATATATTTAAAAAACATGCTACAAAGTAGAATAGACATTATTATGTCCAATGCCAATATCACAATTACAGATGCTGCAAAAACAAATGTTTTGCCTTTTTGTGATGATTTTACATATCCAAGCTCTGGGGTACTTCACTAAATATTGCTAATTATGAAAATAATGTTTAGGTAGAATGGTAAAAATTTAACACAATTAAGAACTATGAACAAAATGTTTAAACACAATGTCAAATGACAAAGTGTAAATGTTAAGAATAGAGATAATATTGCTACAGTGTTGAAATTGTACTAACTTATATTCTGTTCCACCTAAGTTGAGAGTTGAGATCTAATATAAACAAACCATACAACACAAGCAAGCCTTTCCTAGTATCAGTGTGCAGAAGAAACTACTATTGGCTACATTTTGAGACCTCATTCTTAAGAATGTTAAGCATGTAGATACAAATCATAATACCAGAGATGTACAAACCCTGTATCTTTAATGCTAAATAAATGCCAATGTTCAATCATGTAAATGTTTATGAACAAATATGAAATAGTAAAATCATTATCGATGGAACCATTTGAACAAATTTAACTTTAAAATGAAAATGCTATTTCAGACCATGACCGGCTGGAAATCGCTATCACCTAATAACTGGCTACAGTAATGTCACTACTTCTGCTAACTCAACAAATTTACTTTAAAAAATTTTGCTCACTTATTGCATCGACTGGCATACTTTTGAAACTGTGTGACGTGAATTTACCCACGTTTCTTTTACATAGTAAATTTTTCTTTTACTCCCAAAATATGTTTGGATTTTTTGTAAATAATTTCGCCTCCATACTTTTATATCATTTTGTTCAGTAAAAGCAGCTTCGCTTTTGCAAGTGGAAAATCTAAAGCTGTGTAATGTGACTGAAATTAAGCAAATCAGGATTTCAGTTTATCGATATTAATATGTTTAAATTCAACAGTTCACTTTTGATGAAGAATTCTTGAACCTTTTTCCTCATTGCTGTCAAAACAAACTGATAGCACTTTTGTAACTGTTCAATATTGCTGTTGTTTACCTAGAACACATGATATCTGGCTTCAATCAAATAATTTTAGAGACACATATACTTTCAGAAATTCCACTTGCAATTCCCTTTATTGCACTTCCTCAAGATATCTCAATATTCCATTTTAAACATTTTATATATTTTGTAAGTAGCTTCCCTTGTTTCTGTCATTTTGGCTGTGCACACAATTGCAGCTATTTTGTCTTTGAAAGTTGATGGTTTTAGTTTGGTTTTGCTGCTCAAATTCAGAAATCTTCTGATTATTAGTATTCATTAGCATCATCCACTGCTGGTCCAACCAGACTGTGCAATTTAGTTCTCGAAGCATATCTGTCCTGAGCTACATTTGCTGCATCTGGCCACTGTACACCAATTCTAACTAGGTCCTGTTTGACATTGTCTGCCCACTGCATCATAGGTCTCCCCCTCTTTCTGAGACCTTTAGGCATACTGTTCATAACCCTATTACCAATCTATAATTATCCATACAGGCAACATGGCCAAACCAATGTAGTCTCTCTCTGCACAATATGCTGCTTAAAGGAGGTTGCAGACTCCTTTGCCTAACCTCATCATTAGTTACAAAGCTGAACCACCTAATGCCCAAGATACTGCATAAGCATCTAGAATCAAAAGCATCTAGTTCCCTGTTATCTTGTTTACAAAGTGTCCAAGTTTCACTACCATAATTAACCCTAGAAAGAACCAAACTAATTGCTGTCTAATTTTAGTCTTTAGGTGTATACGCCTATTTCTCCATACTCTCCATAGATTCTTAAAAGTCCCAGTGGCAATTCCTATTCTTCTATTTATCACATCACCAATAACTGTTACATAGCTCCCAAGATAATTAAACTGAGACACTTGCTCAAGAGTGCAGCCATTCAAAGCAACTGAAGCATCACCTGCCTGACCAATTTTCACCACTTTAGTTTTTTTTCTGTTTATCACCAAACCTACCCGATTGCCAGTCTCATCAATAGCCCTAATGAATGAATTCATCTCATCAACATCATTAGCCAACAGGGTCAAATCATCTGCATAATCTAAATAAAACATTTTTAGATTTCAAGACCATTTAAGGTCAAAAACTTTCCCTTGCAGAGAATTTCATGTAACATAATTAATAACCAAACTAAAGATGAAAGGAGACAAAATGCACCCTTGTTAAACACCAGAAGCAATGCTAAACCAATCGCTACAATCTTTACTAACTCTCACACATGACTCAGTGTTACTATAAAGAGCTTTCATTATGTTAATTAACTCATGAGGTATGCCATAAGATCTCATGATCAACAGAGTCAAAAGCCTTTTTGAAATCAACAAAGCAAGGTTAACAAACAGCTCTACTGTTAAAGACCTCATCACTACTTAGTTTAGAGTTCCAGAAACCAAGGTTTCTGGAACTCAAGAATCTACATAAGTGAAAAAATCTGATCTACACATCCCCTACCACTTCTGAATCCACACTGCTCTTCATGCAATTGTCCATCAACCATATTCTTAATTCTGTTAAGCACAATCATGCAATAAATGACAATAAAGTTGGAGTGCATCATTTAGCAACCAAATAAAGTAGATTAAATCTGTTTTTCATGACTACTGCTTTGTCGAAATTAATACATCAGAGAAATCTATACATTAATTATTTACAGAGATAAGTGCACTTATAAGTGGTGATGAGGTCTTTAACCCCAATAGGCAAAGAGCTGTTTGTTTACATCAGGTTTCAGGTAATACAGAGTATAGATAGAGGGAGCTCGTATAAGTGAATCAAAAGGTGGAACTATCACGAAAAGCCCAACTGGAGTGAAAGAAAAGGTAGAACTATCACCTTATCCCAACTACAATGAGAGAAAAGTTTTAATCCTTTATTTCCTCTATTAGTCTCAACAATAATGGAAGGAAAGTTTCACTCCTATCTCCCCTACAACCAGCAGGAACTACTGATATATTCAGGTATAAGAATGTTCATGGATAAGTCAAAACTGAAACTTTAAGCACCTTAAAATGAAAAGAAAACACACACACACAAACTACAAACTGTATGACATGAATATAATTATTTCAAGATACAGCAAAATAAGTACACACAAATATACAGGGTTTCAATGAGTTCACCCCTATCTAGCCTTTGGCTGATACTGCCCTGAGATTCACTGAAAGAGAAGTCACAGTGATAAAAGATGAGGAATTTTTATTTTACAGATGAGGCAAAAATTTAGCATATTTTTCTTTCTACATACAAAACACAAACAAAAAAAAAGATGGATTAACAAAATTTCAAGTATTATTATATATTTAGGTAGATAGTTTGTTTTTTTTTAATCCTGGAGCAGGAAACAGATGTTAGCATTCTGTGAGGTAAATGCTTAAAATCTTAAGAAATATTTAATGAATAATATATTACATGGATTCGAACTGCATTAATATTAAATTATTAGTGCAGAATATATTTTACTTTTTGACAGATTATGGCTTTCAAAATATCCTTTTCTGAGAGAAGGTATATCAAGGCACTCTTGAAGCAGAACTGCAGATTTTCTCCATTCATCTACAGTAAAATGTGGCAAATTCTGGAGAAAAAAAAAATTATTATTCATGTGGAATGTAGAATGCCTTGTAACTTTGCATTTAATAGTCATTACCTAAAAAAACAAACAAACCTAGTTTGATATTTTAACAATTTCATTCATAGCCATAAATCAATCATAATACATTCAGTAGAGCTAGATTACTAAGTTAAATATATAGTTAGTTTTACATATATAAATACATGCACAATCACTATCAGGTTAGACTGGACCTTCTGCAAGTGGCAGATGGAGCCTTGTCTTTATTATCCAAGTGAATTTTCTTATTATAGAAATTAAAAAAAAAAACCTCAAGCAGCTTCTAAGGAACTACTAAATCCTCTTTTCGGTCATTTCTATTTACTACTAAGCCAGCTGTTGTAGAAACACCTTATACATACCTAGTCAAGTACTAATAACTACTATTAATGCACATCATTTTCAATCTCTGCCAATTTTCAATTTCTTAAAATCTATTACAAAGGCATTAAAAATGGACTTAAAAAAACAAATTTTTGATATTATGCAAATGATAACTTGCATACATTGAAAAGAGATATGCACTACACCCTTGCAATAACACAAAGAATGAGTTAAGAATAGACACCCCCCTTCTTACAGTGCAAGTAGTGAGTACTTCCAAAAGGAGATATGCACTTCTTTGGAAAGGAAGGTTTTCCAGATTAGGCAATTCTTCTATGGCAAATTTCTTCTATGGCAATTTTTTTTTTCCACTCTACGAAAGAGTCATAAATTTTTCAGGTTTTTGATGATGACTATTTAACTTACTCACACTAATGGCTTGATCTTGACTGAAGATACTCCCATTTGAAAAATATAGTTATTTATGAAATGGATGATCTTACAGTTCAATGAATATTGAAGGAATTATTTACATCCATTCGAAAAATATAGTTATTTATGAAATGGTTTGAAATAACACTTTTTATTTCAGTTTCAATTAACTTCAAAGATTAATTTTGTCTAGCATTGCTGTTGTTAAATCTTCAAACTTCCATAAATCTTTAAATACAGTAAAATGTTGATATAAAGAATGTCAGAATAATGAAATATTCAATATAATGAAATTTTTCCTGATCCCAGCCAATTTACTATGTATCTCTATGTAAAAATGTTTCATTTTAACAAATATCAGTTGAATGAAATAAAAATTTATCCTGATACAAAAAAAAATCAATATAATGAAAGTTGCAAAATAGAAAATCCTTGAACAATATTGCTATGAATATTTAATAGAAAATCTTGAGCATGAGTTCAAAAGAATGTTTAACAACAAAAATTCATAAATGAACTAATTTATTACAAAAGTATAAAACCACATATATAAAATAAATTCAACTAACACAAATCCTTGTCTTCAACAGTATGAAGCTAAATCAAAAGAATATTTCACATTATCTACCTATACCTCAAATAGTTGCGTTACAATTCTTACAGACTCTATTCAAACCATAAGGGAAAACTTTTTACAACATTCAATAAGTGGCACAATTATCTTTGTGAATAAACCTGTAAGTGAGGTGTTACTATATTTTCTTAGTATAAAAGAGGATTTTCAAACTCAGATCTACGTGATGATTCTGATTGTATTGTATTACAAGTAATATTTGCATCAATGAAAAGTTACTTCAAATAAGTTCCAATCCATGTGTTTTATTTTGCAATCAATAAAATTTAAGTTATTGTTATATTTATTCACTATTATTATTATCGTTTGAGTTAAGTTTATTAATTAGTTTAGGTATTAGCAGATAATATGATGCAAAGTCTGCCATAAATTAGAGTAGAGTATCATTTTGTAATAACATAAAATTTAATAATCATGATTAATAACTGTACATTAGCACATTAAAAATTATAAATCAAGAGGAGTGCTCAACATATCATTGTAGTATCATATTAGCCTAAGGCCATCATGGCAGCTATTCAACTACAATAGATATGCTCCTGAAATTGTATCCTCCATTGGTACAGTCTTTAAGCTATCCTTTGTCTGGTAAAGGTGCTCAAGAAAAGAGAGGAACAATATTTACCAGTACTGGCGACGAACTATGATGGATGCACACTGGCACAGGTACAGCTTACAATTAGATGTCATATGTTCTTTCTTCTGTTGTTCATTGAAGAATGGCTAAGTCAGTAGGGGCATTGTTATCATCACTGCTGGTTGTATTCATTTGCAATGCGCTACCTTTTCTTGCCAGTATGAACTTAATTTGACAATTGGTACAATTGTACCGCTCAGTGCAACAGCTGTATACTAGTCCTTATGAGATTTGCTGCTATCGTTTACTTTAATAGCCTCTAGATGTTATAAGTCTCATATAAATTCATCTCTTCATTCACTGGTCGATATTAGACTGAAGTTAAGATATTTGCTCACCCATCCTCCAGACTTACAAAAATAACTTCTAAAACAAGTTAAAAGTTACAAAAAATAACTATAATTTTCTTTTTAATTTTTTATTTTACTTTTAATTTTAAAAATTAGAATTATGATTTTAAAAAAAACATAATTTTTTATGTGTTAATGTACAGCTATTAATCGTGATTATTAAATTTTATCAAATTAGCTGTGAGTTGAAATTTGTAGTAATAACATAAAAGATATTCCAGACAATGTGTCATCAGGGTTGTGACATTATTTAAGAATTAATGGAGCAATACTTGTTTGAACAGACAGTTAAAAAATTAGACTTTTTTTAAGAAGTAAATTCTAATACAAGTAAATTTATTTCATAATGTTCATTTTGCAGTATGTAACTATCATAGCAATTTTTTTATTGCATTTCAGTATAATTAATATATTTCGGTTACCCACCCGATTTTGTTATACTGACTTTCACTGTATTGAAGGAATATAGTTGAAAATCAATGTTTTGATGGAACTGATTATATTTACCTTTAATCGCATTTCCCTAAATGAACTGATCACATTTTTCATGCAATTTTCTTTTTAAATAAGATAATTGCCTCTGGTGAATACTAAATATTCACTTTCAAAGAAAATAACATTTATAATTTCCAACTTCAGTGCATCAAATAATGGAAAATCAAACTAATGGGAGATTTGGAAAATGTGATTGTTAATATTTTACCAGTACCAATTCAATCAAAAAATAATTTACAATTTTTTTCTCAAATCCAAAAACATTGAGTTTTTCCTACCTCATGAGAGGAAGCAAATTGTTTCTGTCAATGATCTTGTTGTCTTGATCAGCAGACTATCACTTAAATTTAAAACTAAACACACTGTTTACAATATTCATTTAAAGTTTTGCCATTTTCCAAATTTAGCATCCTTTAACTTTTCTAGTGTCCACGTCATCTGTATACGTTCGGAGAATCTGAACTGAGAAGTTAAAAACGTATGTATATGTTTATAGTACAACAAAAAAAATAAATTTTTAAAAAATAAAAATTGCTGTTATAATTTATATACAGGATGAATCTGAAAAAGTGGGCAAAACTTTACGGGGTGGTAGAATGCAGCTATACGAGCAATATTCATCATAGAATGTATGGTCAGAATGCAAATGGCGAGCCGCTAGGTGGCGTTGGAAATGGTATAAAAGGGCCGGTCCTCGCACCCAATGGCATTTCTACTGTGGATTGCCGAGAGGATGGCTGGTTATACTAACCACGAAATGGCGGATATGCACTTTGTGTACGGTGCGGGTACCTCAATTACATTCCTGTTAATAAAATGTTTTCTGAAGTATCTCCTCTCCTTCTTGTGTTCATTCTTTAAATGTGACAGTGGAAAACTACCTTTTAACTTCTCACCGCTTGCGTTCCGACCATACATTCTATGACGAATACTGCTCGTATAGCTGCGTTCTACCACCCGGTAAAGTTTTGCCCACTTTTTCAGATTCACCCTGTATATATATATATATCTTATAAAAATATATAATTCAGGCTTCAAAAATAATATTTTGTTTTTTAATTTGATGAATATTTTATTAAACTACAATATAAATAATTTTATAAAGCCATCTGATTGCCATTTCATAGAAGCATAGAAGGTTTGGTTGTTTGGGGTTTAATGGCGCATCGGCGACAAGGCCATAATGCGCCAAACAAAAGACAATATAAAAGATAAAAGACATAGAACCCCGTAACCAAAAGTTAAAATACAGTTGCAACATTGTAAAGTGGTAAAACAACAGAAAACAAGTATATGTGAACAGAGTAAAACAAGTGTAGAAATATTAAATAAAATAATCCCAGGTGTAAGAGACCTGGGGTAAATAATGCATAAATTAAGGTAAAATCAAATTCGGTTAAAATATCCACAATATTTCAAAAAGGTAAAAACTGAAGATAAAATGCAATGATCAGATAAAAGATGTCCGAGTGTAAGAGGCTCGGACATAAAATTATGAAAGCTAAAATAACAATGACGTTCGAAATTAAAACACTGACATTCGACTAAAATATGTTTAATAGTTAAAATGGTGTCACAAAACTCGCACTTAGGTATGTCGTCCGCCCGGAGAAGAAATGAACGAGTAAGAAACGAATGACCTAAGCGGAGCCGAGCAAGTACAACTTCCTCCTTGCGATTCCTGCGATAACAAGACTGCCATGGTTCGATAATAGGTTTGATCTCAAAGAGCTTGTTTGTAAGCTGTTCTGACCAAGATCTCTGCCACTGTGCCCAGAGCTCGGTGGTAAAACGCTGCCGGAAATCCAGATAGGGAACCGGCAACGGAGAGTCGGACAGGGGCGTGGCTGACCTAGCAGCGGAATCTGCCAAGTCATTGCCCCTGATTCCGACGTGACCGGGCACCCAACAGAAATGGATGGTGGTGGCTGCCAGACGATGTAGCTGCTGGCGGATCTTAGTAAGAACTGGGTGAGGCCGATGCCTCACCGAGATCAAAGCCTGTAGCGAGCTAAGCGAGTCGGTGTAAAGCACACACCGACGATGATGCTTAGTCGCCACGTGGTCCAAGGCGAGGCTGATAGCGTGCAACTCTGCAGTGAAGATGGAACACTGCAGTGGGATCTGGTCTGCAATGATTACATCACAGCAGACCATGGCTGATCCCACCGATGTGCCGGACTTCGAGATATCTGTAAAGACAGGCAAGAAGTCCGGGTGCTCAGCACGATGGCTGGCAAAGAGTTGCCGGTACACACAGTCGGGTGTAAAGGCCTTCCCCGTCCTGCACAGGGAAAAATCGCAGGAAGGGGAAACAGCGAGCCATGGTGGAAGTGGCTCAGCTGTCGACTGTGCAACGCTATCGAGACTGGTGTTGATGTCTCTGAGGTAGCCTCGGACTCACAAACCAAAAGGACGAATGGCAGTCGGCCGATTATTGTAAAGCATTTCCCACTTCCAACGCAGTCCCAAGAGGGATGGCCAGGCAGGGATCGCAATTTAGAAGCATATTGTAGGGACAACTGCCGACGGCGAAGAGATAAAGATGGTTCGTCGGTCTCAATGTAAAGACTCTGGACTGGTGAGGTGCGGAAGGCTCCCGTGCAAACACGGAGGGCCTGGTGATGGAGGGTGTCCAGCACCTTCACCACCGAATCCCGGGCCGAGTCGTACACCTGGGATCCGTAGTCCAGTTTCGATCGGACAAGTGCACGGTACAGGCGGAGCAAAGAACATCGGTCCGCCTCCCAAGAGAGGGAGGAGAGGACCTTCACGATGTTCAATGCCCGCATGCACTTGGACCTGAGATGACGTATGTGTGGTAAAAAGGTCAATTTCCGATCGAATATGAGACCGAGAAACTTGGTCTCCGCCACTACTGGAATGATGTTACCCCCGAGCCGCAGCTCGGGATCCAGATGAAGATTACGCTTGTGGCAAAAGTGCACACAAGCGGTCTTCTGTGGGGAGAACCGAAACCCGTTTGCCGTCGCCCAAACCGAAAGATTGTTCAGGGCAATTTGCAGTTGTCTTTCAATGACCCTCATGCTGGACGATGAGCAAAAGATGCTAAAGTCATCAACATAGAGGGCATTGCCTACTGATGGAGGAAGTTGTCTAGTTATAGAATTAATCTTGACAGCAAAAAGCGTAACACTCAGAACACAGCCTTGTGGCACCCCCTGTTCTTGGGGGTACGGCTGCGACAGAGTGTTACCGACACGGACACGAAAAGAGCGTGTCGATAAGAAGTTGGAGATGAAGATCGGCATGTGACCTCTTAAGCCGAAACTGTGGAGGTCACGAAGAATGCCGAATCTCCAAGCCGTGTCGTACGCTTTTCCGATGTCGAAGAAAATGGACACCAGGTGCTCTCTACATAAAAAGGAATTCCTGATCGCCGATTCGAGGCGGATCAGGTGGTCTAAAGTAGACCGGTGCCTGCGAAAGCCACACTGGGTGTTGGAAAGAAGGCCGTGATGTTCTAAATACCAGATGAGTCTGGCATTTACCATTCTTTCCAACACCTTGCACACACAGCTCGTCAATGCGATGGGACGATAATTGGAAGGAATCTTGGGATCTTTGCCTGGCTTGGGGAAGGCCAAGACGATGGCCTCCCGCCAGGAGTCCGGAAACTGCTCCTTGAGAAAAATGCGATTGAAGAGATGGAGCAGCCGATCCTTACTCGATGGTGAAAGATGTTGGAGCATGGCATAATGGACATTCTCCGGCCCTACAGCAGAGGCACGAGAAGAGTGCAGAGCAAGGCGAAGCTCCTCCGCTGTGAATGGCCTGTTGTAAGACTCCAGGCCATTCGAGTGGAAAGACAGCGGAGAGCGCTCCGCCCTGCCCTTCTGGGCCAGAAACTCGGGGGAGTAAGAGGAAGATGAAGAGATGGAAGAGAATGACTCCCCCAGAGTGTCGGCAATTGCTTTGGGATCAGCAATTGCCTGTCCATTGTGCTCCAGGATCGATAACGAGTGGGACGTGTAGTTCCCACTCATCTTCCGGACTTTATCCCACACGACCTTAGAAGTAGTCGTGCGGGTGATAGAAGATGTATACTTGATCCAAGATTCCTTCTGGCTCTGGCGTCGGACGAAACGAGCTTTCGCCCTGGCGCGTTTGAAATTTTCGAGGTTGGGGGTTGTCGGATATCTCCGAAACACCCCCCAAGCCTTGTTCTGAGCCTTACGAGCTGCGGTGCAATCTGGATTCCACCACAGTTTCGGAAAGCGAGGAAACCGTGTAGAAGTTTGAGGAATTGTTGATGCAGCTGCATCTACGATACAGTCCGTTATCTCCGCTACTGCCACATTGATTGGCTCCTGGCTGACAGAATGGTCATCGAGCTCAGAGAGCAGCTCGAAACCACCCCAGTCAGCCCGATCCAGCCTCCACCGTGAGACGCGTGAAGGGCTGCAAGGCCCCCCACGGGAGATGGTGCACACTATGGGGAGGTGATCGCTTCCGTACGGGTTGTCCTCGACCTCCCATGTAAAGAGTGGAAGGATCGAGGAGGAGCAGATGGTGAGGTCAATGGCAGTGAAAGTGCGGGTTGGGGAGTGAAAGTAAGTACTGACACCGGTGTTCAACAGGGAGAGAGAAGGATCCAGGAGCCACTGCTCCAAGACCCCACCCCTCCCGTTGGTGTCAGCACTGCCCCAAAGTGGACTGTGTCCGTTGAGATCCCCCATAATGAGGAAGGGGGACGGTAGCTGCGAGACAAGATCATCAAGGTCTTCCTGGAAGACGATGCTCCCAGGTGGAAGATATACAGAGCAGACAGTCAGCGAGAACCCCACGAAGAGACGGATGGCTACCGCCTCTAAGTTGATGGTGAGTGGTACGACCTGGAATGGAGAATGGTTGCTCACGAGGATGGCGACACCTCCGCGAGCTGGACCATCTCCATCCCGGTCCCGGCGAACTAGTGAAAAGTGCCGGATCGTGGGATCTGTGACTGGCTGCAAGTATGTCTCCTGCAGGCACACACAGATGAGCACTAAATGGCATTGCCAATGTGCATGTTAACATTCCTATTTGCTGAAGCAACCTTCTGATTTAAACTCACAAGTTTGACTTCAACTATTATTAACAAATTTTTCCTTAAAATTTTGAAAATTTCCTAAAACATAACAAAAAACTGCTATTTTTAAAAACGATAGATTTTGGATGTAATTACAAAATACGTAATGCAATTTTTTTTTTCCATTCCACACTCTTTTCTGTCATAAACCTATTTCAGTATTCCCGTTATTTTTATCATTTTTCCCAGCATCCTTCAAATCAAAACTGAAAGTAAACACATCCCTCTAAGAAATTCTGGTTGCACCTGCATTTAATTAGTTATGCTTCACTGAGTCAAACAAGAAACACGTGCCATCTCCGTTCCATGCTATAAGTGTTTTTTAGAGCTTTGGTGCAACATATTGGACTCTTTGTAAAGTTAGTATTTTTTGTATATTTAAACTTTACTTAGTTTTCATTTCAGTAGATTTATTTTTGGAAATTATCGATCTTTTGGACAATCGATAAGTATTGATTTTTTTCATAGTTATGGTAGCTAGGCATGGTACTGGAAGGAGAGCTATGTACCAATCCCTAGTGATGATGCACAGAACTGGCCAGGTCTAGCACCTAATGTCCAACCCCGCCTTCTCGCGGTGCAGACCGTTAGTACCTTTCAAAAGAGATATCTTTTGGAAGGGAACGGAAGGGGAAGGCTGCCAGTTCAATATGGCCTACTGATCTGGTCATCTATGCCACTTTTTTCTTTTTTTTTCAACCCTGCTGAGGAGTGGTAACTTCACAGGATCCTGGTGCTGACCACTTATACCTACTAGACTGGACTTGTTAATGGATTTGAGCTTGATTATGGATCCTGCACTTGCTGCACTGGTGGGCCTCTGCTGAGGGAGAATCTACTGCTGTGTTTTCGGTTTGCTTCTGGGTTGCCAGCCCTAAGCGAACAGAGGCATGGGATGCCATATATCAGCTGGTGGATAATCCTAATCAAAGGCCATCGCAGATACCTGAACCTCACTTAGCTAGTTGGGCATCGTCAAGCCTAAACTGGAGTAATGTGTCTCAGGTAGGCCATATGGCTCTTGAAAAAGTCCACTTGAAAAGATGGTGCCTAAAGTTCCTACCAGTCGGTGACTTCAGCCTTCATCGGAGGAGGAACAGGTCTTTGCCCCATGCCTGCAATCAGGGGGCTGATTTGTATTGTTGGCCCTACTTATCTCAATAAACCTAGTTTCTTTAAAAATCCTACTAATCATTTTCTCTCTGCAGGAACGGGCAATGTGAGAACATTACATAGAGATTATTCTCTTAACGTCCTCACGCAGGAATTCCAGCGCTATAACCTAGATATTCTAGGCTAGCAAGAGACCAGATGGACAGGTAAAGGTGAGATACTTAAAAATAACTTTAAATTTCTCTTTGCAGGGAGGGAGGATGGAAAGCATCACCAAGGCGTGGGTCTGCTGCTCAGCAGACATGCTAGTGATGCTCTTCTAGGATATGAGTGCATTAATGAAAGGTTTCTTACAGCAAAATTTCAGACAAGCATTAAAGTCTTGAATGTTATCTGCTGTTATGCCCCCACTGAGGATGCCGATGAGGATGAGAAGGATAGGTTTTATGAACAACTTCATGATATTTTGAATTCTGTCAAGAAAGGAGATATTACCCTTGTTCTTGGTGACTTCAATGCCAAAGTTGGTACTGCCTCTGACCTTTGGGGAGGAGTAATAGGCCCTTTTGGTATTGGTAGCTGCAATGGCAATGGGCAATGTCTCCTACAGGTAAGTAAACTCAACGGATTCAGAATAACTAATACATATTACAAACACCACGACATACATAAATACACATGGGTTTCACCTGATGGGCTGCATAAGAATATAATTGATTACATATTAATTAACAGCAAATGGGCTAGTTCTGTTAGAAATACCAGGGCATATAGGGGAGCTGAAATTGGATCTGACCATTACCTTGTTAAAAGTGTCTTGCAACTTAAACTTAAAAAGTGTTGTGCTAAAGTTAAAAAATTTACCTTTAATACTGAAGCTCTGAAAGACCCAGTTATAGCTAAAGCTTACCATGATATGTTACTTAGTCATTATGACAGTCATGGTTTGCTTACTACTGAAGTTGAGGAAGAATGAATGGGGCCATTTTAAACAGGCTTTTTTGGAAACTAACAGTACTCTTTTAGAAAAAAAAGGAGCAGAGGAGGCAGAATTATTTGAGTGATAAGGCACTTGAGCTTATTTCTGAAAGAAGGAACTGCAGGAATGTCCTTAATCAGTACCCTACTAATCCTAACAGAAAGCATTACAGAGAACTTAATAAACATGTAGAGGATCAGTTAGCTGCTGATAAGAATCTTTGGCTTGATGGCGTGGCTGACAAAGCTGAGGAAGCAGTTAGGCAGCACAACAGCAGAGAGCTATACCAGAGAGTTAATGTTTCATGGGGTAGAAAACGGACAGGCATACAAAGGTCGAATGATAAACAAGGTAAGGTTATAGAAGGGGAGGATTCTGTCATGGCTAGGTGGGCTGAGCATTTCAGTGATGTTCTAAACAATGTGGTTAGTTCTACTCCCACTGTTTGCAATGATGATAGAAGCATTGGTGGCTTTAATGTTGGCCCTATAACACAATCTGAAGTTATTTTGGCTATTTCTAAACTTAAACTTCATAAATCCCCAGGCACTGATGAAATTACTACGGAAATGCTAAGCACTGGAATGTTTTGGTTACCACTTGGATGACTGAAATTTTGAATATCTTTTATGATAAAGGCATGGTTCCTAAGGATTTTATCAGAGCTATTACTATCCCTATTTTTAAAAAAGGTGATCACAGTTCTTGTGATAACTATAGGGGTAGCAGCCTACTTTCTGTTGCAGGTAAAGTTCTTTGATGTTGTGCTGTTAAAGAATCTGGTTGACAGGCAACTGCATGATGAGCAATGTGGATTCAGAAGTGGTAGGGGATGTGTGGATCAGATATTTTCACTTAGGCAGATTCTTGAGAAATGTTTAGAGTTTCAGAAACCTTTGGTTGCCAGCTTTGTTGATTTAAAAAAGGCTTTTGACTCTGTTGATTGTCATAATTTGTGGTTGATTGCGAGATCATATGGTATACCTGACAAGTTAGTTAATATAATGAAAGCTCTCTATAATAACACTGAGTCATGTGTGAGAGTTAGTAAGGCTTGTAGCAATTGGTTTAGCATTACTTCTGGTGTTCGACAAGGGTGCATTTTGTCTCCTTTTCTCTTTAGCTTGGTTATTGATTATGTTATGCGAAATTCACTTCAAGGGAAAGATTATGGCCTTAAATGGACTGGAGATACGAAAATTTCTGATTTAGATTATGCTGATGATTTAGCCCTTTCGGCAAATGATGTTGATGAGATGAACTCATTCATTCGATCTGTTGATGAGACTGGTAGTAGAGTAGGTTTGGTTATAAACAGAGAGAAAACTAAAGTGATGAAAATTGGTCAGGCAGGCTGTGATACAGTTAATCTTAATGGTTGCAATCTTGACGAGGTGTCACACTTTAATTATCTTTGGAGCTATGTAACAGATGCTGGTGATGTGCAGCATGAGATTAACAGATGGATAGGGATTGCTGCTGAGACTTTTAAGAATCTATGGAGAATGTGGAGAAATAGGCATATACACCTAAAGACTAAAATTAGACTGTATAATAGTTTGGTTCTTTCTAGGGTTAGTTATGGTAGTGAAACTTGGACGCTGTGTAAACAAGATAACAAACTTTGTACCTAATGATGAGGTTAGGCAAAGGAGTCTGCAACCTCCTTTAAACAGCATATTGTTGAGAGAGAGACTCCGCTGGTTTGGTTGCCCATATGGATAATTATAGATTGGTGAATAGGGTTATGAACAGTGTGCCTAGAGGCCTCAGAAGGAAGGGGAGACCTAGGATGCGGTGGGCAGACAATGTCAAACAGGACCTTGTTAGAATTGGTGTGAAGTGGCCGGATGCATAGGATGTAGCTCTGGACAGATTTGCTTGGAGAATTAAACTGCATAGTCTGGTCGGACCTCTGTGTAGCCCATGGCTGCTTGAGGATGATGATGATGATGATGTTATATCGTATGGTCAGCCTACAACTTGCTGCTGTGGATATTTTAACATCACATTAGGCTACATGTTAATTTTTTTTTTGATTATTTATTACTTTTCCAGTAAAACTTTGATATAGTATCATTTTCTGAAAATAAATGAGATCTTGGATATGAAAGCAAATTAATTTCTGTATATTTACTTCCATTAGTTAGCGATTTTCAACCGGCTGATTTATCGATCTTTCCGAGTTATGCTAGATCGGAGGCCGGCTTAAAAGTTGTTGCGGATATTTTATTCAACATCCCATTAAGTTACATGTAAATTTTCTTTCATTATTTCTTGTTTTTTCAATAAAAAAACTTTGAGTTTGTACCTTTTTCTGAAATTGAATGTCTTGGATATGAAAGCAAAACAGACTTCGTTGCTACAGAAATCAGCCATCATTTGGGAGGGCAATTTCGGGAAGGGCTGGTCGTTGGTACACACACACCTTTCTGCACTTAGCCAAGATCGGCAAACTTCAATACCCAAAGAAAAAATACATAATGTTTAGTAAAAAAAAAAAAGCAGAAATGGAAGGGTTTTTTTTCTATTTCATAACTAGTTCAGAAAATTCTGTGAATGTGAGAAGGTCAAATCATGTTGTATAACACTGGCCATATTTAAAACATCATCATCCTTAAGCAGCCATGGGCTACGGAGGTCCAACCAGACCGTGCAATTTACTTCTCCAAGCAAGTCTATCCTGAGCTACATCTACTGCATTTGGCCACTGCACACCAATTTTAACAAGGTCCTGTTTGACATTGTCTGCCCACCGCATCCTAGGTCTCCCCTTCTTTCTGAGGCCTTCAGGCACACTGTTCATAACCCTATTCGCCACTCTATAATTATTCATACAGGCAACATGGCCAAACCAACAGAGTCTCTCTCTGCACAATATGCTGCTTAAAGGAGGTTGCAAACTCCTTTGCCTAACCTCATCAATAGTTACAAAGTTGAACAACCTAATGCCCACGACACTGCGTAAGCATCTGGAATCAAAAGCATCTAGTTTCCTGTTATCTTGTTTACAAAGTGTCCAAGTTTCACTACCATAACTAACCCTAGAAAGAACCAAACTATTATACAGTCTAATTTTAGTCTTTAGGTGTATACGCCTAATTCTCCACACTCTCCATAGATTCTTAAAAGTCCCGGCAGCAATCCCTATTTGTCTGTTAATCTCATGCCGCACATCACCATTATCTGTTACATAGCTCCCAAGATAATTAAACTGTGACTCCTGCTCAAGACTGCAACCATTCAGATTAACTGAATCACAGCTTGCCTGACCAATTTTCATCACTTTAGTTTTCTCTCTGTTTATAACCAAACCTACTCTACTACCAGTTTCATCAACAGCTCGAATGAAAGAGTTCATCTCATCAACATCATTTGCCGAATCATCAGCATAATCTAAATCAGATATCTAATCGAAATCATCAGCATAATCTAATCGAAATCATCAGCATAATCTAAATCAGATATTTTCGTATCTCCAGCCCATTTAAGGCCAAAATCTTTCCCTTGAAGTGAATTTCACATAACATAATCAATAACCAAGCTAAAGAGAAAAGGAGACAAAATGCACCCTTGTCGAACACCAGAAGTAATGCTAAACCAATTGCTACAAGCCTTACCAACTCTCACACACGACTCAGTGTTATTACAAAGAGCTTTCATTATGTTAACTAACTTGTCTGGTATACCATATGATTTCACAATCAACCACAAATTATGATGATCAATAGAGTCGAAAGCCTTTTTTGAAATCAACAAAGCTAGCAACCAAAGGTTTCTGAAACTCTTAACATTTCTCAACAATCTACCTAAGTGAAAATATCTGATCCACACATCCCCTACCACTTCTGAATCCACATTGCTCATCACGCAATTGACTGTCAACCAGATTCTTAATTCTATTAAGCACAATCATGAAAAAAACTTTACCTGGAACAGAGAGTAGGCTGATACCCCTATAGTTATCACAAGAACTGCGATCACCTTTTTTGAAAATAGGGATAACAATAGCTCTGGTAAAATCCTTAGGAACCATGCCTTTATCATAAAAGATATTCAGAATTTCAGTCATCCAAGTAGTAACCGAAACATTCCCAGTTCTAAGCATTTCGGTAGTAATTTCGTCTACCCCTGGGGATTTATGAAGTTTAAGTTTAGAAATAGCCAAAATAACTTCAGATTGTGTTATAGGGCCAACATTAAAGCCACCAATGCATCTATCATCATTGCAAACAATGGGAATATAACTAACCGCATTGTTTAGAATATCACTGAAATGCTCAGCCCACCTAGCCATGATAGAATCTTCACCTTCTATTGTTTATCCTTCAATCCCTGTATACCTGTCCGTTTCCTACCACACAAAACGTTAACTATCTGGTACAGCTCTCTGCTGTTGTGCTGTCTAACTGCTTCCTCGGCTTTGTCAGCCAAACCATCAAGCCAAAGATTCTTATCAGCAGCTAACTGATCTTTTACACGTTTATTAAGTTCTCTGTAATGCTTTCTATTAGGACTAGTAGGGTATTGATTAAGGACATTCCTGCAGTTCCTTCTTTCAGAAATAAGCTCAAGTGCCTTATCACTCAGATAATTCTGCCTCTTCTGCTCCTTTTTTCCTAAAAGAGTACTGTTAGTGTCCAAAAAAGCCTGTTTAAAATGATCACATTCTTCCTCAACTTCAGTAGTAAGCATACCGTGACTGTCATAATGACTAAGAAACCTATCATGGTACACTTTGGCTATAACTGGGTCTTTCAGAGCTTCGGTATTAAAAGCAAATTTTTTAACCCTAGCACAACACTCTTTAAGTTTAAGTTGCAAGACACTTTTAACAAGGTAATGGTCAGATCCAATTTCAGCTCCCCTATATGCCCTGGTATTTCTAACAGAACTAGCCCATTTGCTGTTAATTAATATATAATCAATCATATTCCTATGCAGCCCATCAGGTGAAACCCATGTGTACTTATGTATGTCGCGCTGTTTGTAATATGTGTTAGTTATTCTGAAACCATTGAGTTTACTTACCTGTAGGAGACATTGCCCATTGCCATTGCAGCCACCAATACCAAAAGGGCCAATCACCCCTTCCCAAAGCTCAGAGTCAGTACCAACTTTGGCATTGAAGTCACCAAGAACAAGGGTAATATCTCCTTTCTTGACAGAATTCAAAATATCCTGAAGTTGTTCATAAAACCTATCCTTCTCATCCTCATCGGCATCCTCAGTGGGGGCATAACAGCACATATGGTACTGAAAAGAATCATTAAAAGAAATAAAAATCATATTTCAGGTTGAATATTATATTATTCAGGAGGAAATTTCCTTTTGATAAATATATGATTTAACTATTTTTATTCAGCAGGTTTTCCAAAATAAAGCCTTAATTGTATAGTGTGATCTTTTTTTTTCACCATATAACATTGAAAAAGGCTTATTAAAATCAATATGCTTGCAAATTTGTCCATATTATTAATTTTCATAAAATTCGTAATTAAATTCTGTTTAATTTGGTATATAACATGACCTATTTCCGTTGATTGGTTATTTTTAAAAAAAATTCTAAAGTTGACATTTATCTGATTTACTTAAAACCAAAAAAGTAATTTTTTTATTATTGTTTGGTTGGGTTGTTTTACCTCTGAGCAGCACTTTTTTGCACACCATGGGCTAAATGGTCAGATCACAAGGACTCTGAAAACTCAGAGAAGGTTGGGGGAGGCCATCCAGCATGTTCTTTAACGTGCACAGGGTATGGGTTCTCCCGCACACAGGACAACAGCTTAAAGTCCCATCTGATGGACAACAGCCTTTACAAGCCCATCGATGTCCCCTGCTGAACTGTGGGCAGGACGGGGAATTTTGCGGAGATAAATCTCAACGCTGACCTAGCTGGAACTCGAACCTGGGAACTGCAGATTACGAACTGGCGTGCTACCAACTGAGCCACCCCCACCCCATTTTTTTTTCTTCCAGAAATATATAGTCATTCTACTCATGTGCATTGCAATCATTTCTGTCTATTAGTTTTTTTAAATAAATTTATATTTGTGTTGCCAGATGCATTTTTTTACTACATGACTCTAAAAAAGTCATATTAAAATAAAACATCATCGTTTTTGTTAAATACTTGATTTTCAGAAAATCCAGAATTAAATGCTGATTAATTTGGTATACAACATGCCATAATTCCTTTCATTAGTTATTTGGCAAAAAAGTTCTAAAATTAAAGTATTTTTTGGCTGAGCATAGTGGGAAAATAGCTTGGACCCTGGATGGAAACCTGTTTTTCAGCACTGGAAGGGTTAATGGTGGAAGCTAAAACCATTGGAAGATTTGGGGAAAGTGAATTCAAACTCCATTAGTAAATGTTCTGTCCAACCCAAAAGGAATTTTTCATTTATGTCTAAAAATTAAAAAGTTGAATGCTACAGATGTTAGATGATAAAACAAAAACAATATTTCTTTGTTTTGAAAAAGAGCTAAAAAAGATTAAGACCATCAAATTAGAAGTTAGTGACAATCTATAAATTACAATACTTACATACAGTATTATTGGTGGCCAAGTGGTTAGTGTGCTTGGCTACTAATCAAAAGGAATGATTGAGCCCCAGAAAAGTTATGGATGTTTCTTTTCTGTGTTGTCTTTTTGCTGAAATCTTGCCTTCCTCACAGATCTTCTATATTGTGTATTATACTGACAGGTTCCTGTCACACCTCTGTGGCATGCAGCTGCTTGAGGGAGGAAATTAATATTTTTTAAACAAAAATTTATTGCAACATTTTAAACGTTGGTGAGAAATTTCTAAGCCAAACATAAAGGTAGACCAAGGATAATTTATACTTGAAATAATTTGCTGAAAAAATTTGGCTTTGTCCTGAGTGGGATTTGAACCTACGTCTCGCAGAAGCATGCCAGGCATTATAACTGCTAGGCCATCAGAGACTAACCATTTTCTTATACAATGTGACATATAAGCATTCCTGCATATTTTGTTGATATGAAACTGGCGCCATCTATGTCGGGAATCGGGCAACCAAGCTATACATATGATGGAATATTGGCTTCTTCCTGAGTGGTATTCAAACCCACATCTCCCAGAGGCATTAGTTTATTACAATATATATATTTTTTCTGCTTTTATATAAAACCATCAAGTACAGAATAAAAATCAAATCAGTCTTACTTGAACTAATGTCAATACTAATGATGAATACTGAAGGGCACTATCAAAGCTCTTTATACACTCTTTAAAAAGCTGTGCTGTTTCCTCTCTTATGCAACACCAACTCCATAAAAGTGGTAAGGATAATGATGATGTATCTAAAATACATATAATAAAATAAATTAAAAAACTTTAGGATAAAAAAAATAGCTACAGCAAATGTTCATGGAAAAAAAATATTGAAGTTTATAAGCATTTGATACTACCAGAGTGATTCATAAGTCATGTATTTCATCATCTATTTGAGACATGATTATTATAATATAAATAACAAACATTACTCAGAAAAATATAAACCATCATTTTCAATAGTTCATAGCCATCTGTCTTAAAGTTGTTCAATTCCTCTTTGATACCTTACTTGGTCCTTGAAAACGAAAAACTCAAGATATCCATTTTTGACTTCCTGAAATGTTTGAAACTACCTACCTTGAACAAAATGAGCCACGGAGCAAAATAGGTGGTAGTCAGAAGGAGCTAGGTCAAGATTATATGCTGGGTGAGGAAAAAACTCAAATGCCAGTTCTTGAAGTTTTTCTTTGGTCCAAAGTGTGGTGTGTGGTTTGTGTTGTCTTGTTGAAGGAGCACCTGATGTCTGCTAACCAATTCTGGAGTAATGCTGAAGCATCAGAGTGCAAGAATTCCATTTGTGTTGTGTAGAGCTCAGCATCAATGGCATGTCCATCAAGAAGCAGTATGAAGCACCCTAACACCTCAAAATTCCACTGCACACATTGCCTTCATTTCGAATCCTCCCCACTTTGGGACAGGAAGTGTGGGCTAACCTGGCTCAAGCATCTGTTTTTGGGTGTTCAGATTGTTGGAAAAGGTTCATTTTTCATTGCACATAATAATTCGCTTGATGAAATGGTGGTAGAATGGATTTGAGACAAATTTTCTGCAGATTTTGATATGACGGTCTGCTTGTTCAGTAATCAGTTCATGTGGAACACTTCAGTAACTCACTCATTGTACAATATTTATAATGATGGAAACCAAGAATTTGATATTTGTAATAGTTATGGACTGATGCAGTGGACTTTATACTTTCCTTCAGTACTTAATACTATGTTCAGAGGTATGCAAATTCAACATGCTGATGTGACATAGTACACATTTTGCATGGTGAAAAATGCACAGACTTATGAATCACCCTAATATTTCAAGAATCACATTTAAATTAACTGTTAATAAACTAGTGTGCTATGAAGCAAACAAGTTTCACTTCATAGCTTCTAAACATGCAGAGATCACTTTTAGTGAATAAACTTCACACAAAATCTGTAACGCAAACAACACTAGAATGACACAATCACTAGTTGCTTGCTCCATGTTCTAGCACAAAGGTGGAGCAATATTTTGTTTGTCATACTGCATAAGATGTGCAAATCTTTCAGTGGGCCTGCTCTATGAAGTATGCTTTAGGAATCAATAACAAACATAAAAATTTAAAAAAATCACTTCTAAAAAAATATAATTAAAATATATTATAAACAGTAATTTAAGTATCTTTAAATGGTTTGCTGGAAAAAAGTTTTTCTGATGTGTGGGATTCACACCCACATCTCTCCAGATGCATGCCAGAGTGTTCTAAGACCACTAAACTAACGTTGACTTTTTAACTAAACTAACATCATTTTTTCATTAATACGACATCAATCTCCCATGATTGTTGCACCTGGACTTGGTGCCATATATATGATCAGGAATGGCAACTATTTCTTCTAATGTTGCACTGAGTAAGATGTAAATAATGGACCCCAGTTCAGAAATACCATATTTTATACAAAAAAATAATTATACCAACCTCTTTTACCCCTGATTTTTCTAAGACAATACAAAATATTTTGAAAACCTAAAATCTTAATGCTCCCTTAGCAATTTTTCATAACATTCAAAATTTAGCAATTAATGATAGGAATAAAATTCTGCCCTCTGGAGGATTTATATTAAAATTATCTGAATCATGCAATCTACTCCCAAGACAAATATGTAGGCCAAACATATACAACTTGCCATACGGTTGCAACATTAAACAGACTTAAAACAAAATCAGAAAACTGCTTTAAATCACAGCAAAGAAAATTATTTACTTACAGAATTTATAACTGTTAATAGCCTTCCCTCCCCCAACATGGTTACATCTTAACCATATTGAAAACTTAAATTAAACTGAAAAAGGATAACCTTTGCAATTCTGATAATTTCAATGGGGGAAGAAGTGGAATTATAAGTTTAAAAGTTTATACTATGAATTTGCACAGGATTGAAACCGAAGATACTGATAGATGGCCAACTAGTATTTGAGTTGAGCATCTTGACGTAATTAAATATTCTTGGTTCTCATGTTCAGAATATATAATCGAACAATCGTTTCCATAGTTTCCCTTTCAGGGGAAAGTGTGGAGGAGAGAGTAATAATTTTGATCCATAATTTGTGATCATATAATGGATTGGGAAGATATGGTGAAACAACCATGTTGACAAACACACAAACCAAAAAATAACAAGTGAAACTCATTAAGAAGAGTTTTTGGTTGTTGACATTTTATGGTGTAAGAGCAACTATGGCTATATTGTTCCAAACAAAATAGAAAAAGGATACAAGTTACTGAACTAACAGCAAAAATTAAAGTCAAGACACTGAAATAGTAATTACACTACAGTAACAATAAAACTAGATAAAAATAATAAAGAGCGTCAATTAAATTATAAGTTCACAGCAATGTAGTTAAAACAATATTTAATACACCATTTATGCTGTTTAAAGTTTAGGACCTGTTTGTTGTTTATAAAAACAACAAATAAATGTAAAACATAAAAGGTAGAGAATGGGTGTAAATAGAAGATAGGCAAAAGTTATGCTATTCCAAATGAAAAATGCTGTTTTTAATTTTCTTTTCAATTTCTGTTCATGCTGACAACTTATGGGAAATTTTGGCAGATTTTAAGTATGTTTGAGGTTTACATAGAGTCAAGAGAAAAATCAAGTATTTATAGTGAGAAGTAAAATTGCTTGATAAAACAAATATTACCAAGTGGCAGTTACTAATTGCCTTTTGTTATAAATAATAAAAAAAATAAATACCCCCTCAAGCAGCTGCTTGCCACAGAGGTCTGACAGGAGCCTGTCAGTTTATATGCCACAGTAGGAGATCTGAGAGGATGGCAGGACCTCAGCAGAAAAACGACACACACATCCATGCCTAATTCCGGGGCTCGAACCCAGGTCCCTTAGATCAGTAGCCAAGCGTGCTAACCACTCGGCAGTGTAATTATTAACTTTCTTCATTTTATTTTGATCTCACTATGCATGCAAGATACACAAAAAGTAAAAAAAAATACAAGATAAACCCAATTCATCTTGGTTTTTCCTAGCTATAAACTGTTTATAATGAATGGAAGTTCTTATATGTTTAAAAAAGTGCAAGTACTTTTTCCTAAGATGATGCAAGAACCTTGCATAGATTAGGCAATGCCATTGAAGAACTGCAATTAGCATTCTCTATATGGATTCTTTGCTGTTCGATGCGAAGAAAGCTATACTTAAAAAGCATTAAGAAATTTTTTTAAAGGAAATTATTCCCAATCTACCACTGCCATCTGAACCTGTTCTCACTTGATGGGGCACTTGGATTAGCACTGTTGTAAACTACAGCAACTACTTCAATGTTGTTAAATCAGTTGTGGAAATGTTATTTGTATGATGCTGCTTCCATAAAGGTTGAAAACAGTTGCTTGAAACTGATATCATGGAAAATTTATTTTATTCTAAAGCCAATTTCATCATGTTCACAAAGAACACAGAAGATCTGGAATACGGGAATTCCATTGTGCAAGCTGCTGAAAATTGTGAATGATGTTAAGACATTCTTGGTGCTTTAGTTGGTGGTGAGGCTCTTCTATAAAGAAGTAATCCAGAAGAATCATAGCTTTTAAACTCTACAAAATATTATTATTGTCTTGAATGAAAAGCATTATTTTCAGCATAGTAGAGAATTTCATTATGCATGATCTAGTCATTCTCATTTGTTATAATTGCATAATGTGATAATATGTACTTGTTTGGAATACAAATCAATGCTTGGAGAACATAAAGTTTTATATTTAATAATAATAAAATATAATAATAAATAATAATAAAATAAATAAATTTGTAATTGTCTGTTTCCAGCACTAGAAATGATATACTTATACTGCTTCTTAACAGATGTGTAACATGCAACATCTAAGATAAAAAAAAAATTCAGAAAATAAAAAAGTACTCTCATTAAACTTTTTAAATACCTGTTTTTTATTCTATAGAGCCCATATTTCCAGGCTTTAGTTATCATATATGTACAGTAACTCTGTTCATCTGACTATTCTTGATTATTCTTACTACTTCTCTTCCAGCCATTAAAGGTATGGATAATATTTAAATTCTAATTTACATTACTACTTTTGTCCTTTCCTTGACTTTTATTTTTGAGATATCACTGTCTTACAATTTTCACAAATTTCCTGAGAGTATTTGTTAAAAAATGAATGGGAAAAAAAGTGAGCTGCTATAATTTTCCTAAATGGGAAGTTTTATATGGAATTAAATTAGGAATTAAAAATACTGATTTATATACACTTTTAAAAAGAAAAAAGTAGTATTGTCCTTTAGATCATATTATGTAGACTGTCTATCATAAATATTTCTTGCTCTTTAAAAGTCTTCATCAGCAGTGATTTTTGCTCTATATAGGCATACCTCGCTAATATGGCAGGTTAGGTTCCAGACCACCACAGTAAAGTGAATATCACCTTAAAGCAAACCCTTTTCCACTTGCCAGTGCATATAAAAGCCTAAAACATACTTATACTATCGTTTATTAAGTGTGCAATAGTACTAGGCTTAAAAAAAATGATATGAAAGTAAAAATAATAAATGAAAAAAACTGCTACAGTACTGTATTGCTAACCTTAAAATATCTTTGTTCTTTGTTCATGGTGACTGGAGTAGCACTGAGACATGAAGTGCACAAATGCTGTAAACAGACTGAGTGCAGTTAACAAAATGGTGCTGGTCAACTCTCTCGATTCAGCTGATGTGTGCATCACTGTCAAAAAACTCCTTAAGAGTAAGGCAAGTGCCGAAAATAATAAACATGAATAAAATTGAAAAGTGCCATATTAGCGAAGCACTCTAAAGTGAAGCACCTTAAAAAAGCAAGGTATGCCTATATATAATTTTATCTATAAAATAAAAAGATCAAAATCAATTCATCAAGAAGGGAGATTTGGCAATTAAGGTAAAGGGGCCCAAAGATATACAATCTTCATTACTATGTTTTAGAACTTAGAACTAGGATACACAATTGATTAAGTTACTTGAATTCAGTATTCTTCATCCATTGTTTCAAAGTTTAGTTCATTCAAAGGATGATGTAAGACATTTAGCACTTTAAAAATTTTATACTTGTAATGAGTATTGAAATAACATTTTTCCTATTTGATTAACTAAAAGTCAAGCATATCTATATAAATACAGACTAAACTATTAAATATATTGAAACAATAACTGAAGCAGAAAAAAAAAATATTTACATCACAAGTGCATGGCACTGAAGTATTTTTACTATTTTTAAATTGTTTATACATTATATATATATAAATAACTATTATATTCAACTTAGTACAGTACACATAAACTGTTTTTTAAACAAGTTGTTTACCTGTGTTTGGCACTGCAAATGCAGATAATTGAGGAAAGAAATTTAAGACGTGGAAAGTAACTGATGGATTCATAGTAGACAAATGATACCACAGCCAATTATTACTAATATCTGCAAGTACACAGGGCATTTCATTAACCAACATTTCAAAGAGTTGGCATAATAACATTAATGAATATTTATTTACAGTCAATGTTAAGCTAAAACATTCACTTGTTTATTACAATTAACTGAACTACTAATAATTAAAGCAACAGCATAAGCTAATTTTTATTTTTTGAAGTTTGAGATTTTTTTTACCAACTCTTGTCAACAGGCATGTGATTATTAGATCTTTATTACCTGGATATTTTTTGCTATAATTGATAGAAATACAATATATACAAGTTTAACTTAAAAACATTGTATTAAAAGATTACTTCCACCTAGAAAACAACCAGAAAGTATAGCATAATAGGCTTAAAAACAAAAATGGTGCTCTAAAAAACCTCAGATCCTCAGAATTAACAACATTACCATAATGATAGTTTAATTAACACGCCATGTATATACACATAAAAAATAATCTGATGTGTGGGATAATGAGCTTGTGGATATCTCGTAACAAATGGTTATAGAGCAACATGGTAATTCAGTTGACACTCCTCATACGAATCACCATTATTTGTTCAAGGTTGGGTTGTTGGGTTGTTTTACCTCTGAGCGGCACTTTTTTGCACACAATGGGTGTGATGCCCCTTGTTCACTTTTGCTTTACCTTAACCAGTTTTGCTTAACTTACGTTATATTTATCATTTTGGGGGATTTTTATTTCCTTTTTGGCATCACAGCGCTCGTTTCCAAGAGTTGGGAGTTGCACATGCACAACTCCGATCTTCCGACTGTCACCCGCTAAAGAGCGTGCACAAGGACATGCCCCCTCTTGCGTCATAGCTTGCGTCGTTCATCATTTTATGTAAATGTCTTTCCCAGTGTGCAACATGACACGTTCGGCTATTGTTAAAACCAGGGACATGCTAGTCACAGTAGCATAATAAGAGCACAGCACAGTAAGTGCACATAACATAGAAGTCAGTTAGCCTTGAAGGCTCAAAGAAGGTTGGGGGAGGGGGACCCACTGGAACAGCTGTTGGGAGACAGATCGTAGCCTCCCGTCAAGACCATCCAGTGTGTTCTTTAACATGCACAGGGTATGCTCTCCCACACACACAGGGTCACAGCTTAACGTTCCATCTGACAGATGGTGGCCTTTCCAAACCCATCAGTGTCATCTACTGACCATGGGAAGGGCAGGGGGGTTTTGCAGAGATAAATCTCAACAATGACCCAGCTGGATTTGTTCAATGAGTGAATTATGGGCATACTTATTATATGAGTGAATATGGGTTACTTATTATTCTTCACATATTAATATTTTAAAACCTACTGCTGAGGTTCTGTTGGAAAAATGAATAACTAGTTCCAGCAGATATCTCAGCAGTAAACTTAGAATAGCTATGAGAGATTATCTGGCCTGCATTACCCCTCTCCCCCCCCCCCCCCCAGATCTGGGACTGTACACAGATACTACAAATCAATATATGAAGACTATTTTCCAAAAGATATATCAGTTGCTGGCAGAAGACTGGGAAATCTGCTTGCCCACTTGTTAATGGCAGGTTAATCTGGTGTGGTCTATTACTTTCAAAAACTACAAAAATTACAATAAAACATTTCCAAGGTAAGGAAATTATCTTTCACATTTGAATGCAGTCTTGATTTCAGTTAACAGGTTAATTTTAAAATTTATATACACATGATAAACTGTGATACAGTGAAATAGTACATATATAACAGATGATAGTCCATAAGTCCACATACAAATTGTAACATTTGAAATTTTGTTCTGTTGGTTGAGAATTAAAAGGACCAAGACTGTATTTAAAGCCATGGAATATATAAATGATAGCTAGGTAGTCATTGGAAGGAGAACTATGCATCAATCCCCTGTGATGATGCACAGAACCAGCCAGGCCTAGTAACTAAAGTCTGAGCCTGCCTTCTCATAATGCAGACCATTAGTACCTTTCAAAAGAGATAGTCTTGTGGAAGGGGAAGGGGGAGGACTGCCATATCAGTGTGGCCTATTAATATGGACTACTATGGCTACTTTTCTTTTTTTCTACCCTGCTGACAAGTAGTCAACTACATAATGTCCTGGTGCTAACAATATACACCAACCAGAATTGAACAATGGCTCTGAGCTTGATTATGGATCCTGAATTTACTGCACTGGTGGGCTTCTGTGGAAGGAAAATCTTCTGTTGTGTTTTCTTTTTGTTTGTGGGTTGATAGCCCCAAATGAATAGATTCACAGGATACTAATTTATTTATAATTATAATTATCAGCTGGTAGATAATCCTGATCAGAGGCTATCACCCTGAATTCTTGCTTCTACACTGAAGGAAGTCTTCCAGATAGATGGCTTCAGCCTTTAGTAGAGGGAGAATGGGTTTTTGCCCCATGTCTGCGATTAGGAGGCTGTTTGATATTATCACCATTCCCTCTTCTCAATCAACATACTTTCTTTAAACATCCCACAAACCATTTTCTCTCCATAGGTAGTTGGAATGTGAGGACTCTACACAGACATTATTCTTTTAATGTTCTCACATAAGAATTCCACCGTTATAACTCAGATATTCTCAGCTTGAAAGAGACCAGGTGGAAAGATAAAGGCCAGATTCTTAAAAATAATTGCATTAAAGACTTGAATGTTATCTGTTGTTATGCCCCCACTGAGGATGCTGATGAGGATGAGAATGAAGGTTTTATGGACAGCTTTAGGATATTTTGAATTCTGTCAAGAAGGGAGATATTACCCTTGTTCTAGGTGATTTCAATGCTACAGTTGGTACTGACTCTGACCTTTGGGGAAGGGTGATAGGTCTTTTTGGTATTGGCAGCTACAATGACAATGGGCAACATCTCCTACAGGTAAGAAAACTTAACCCTTACCGTGTCGCAGCCCAAAGAATCACTTTCATCTTCCTAATTCCAGTGATTTGGAGAGCGTAGTTTTGCTCCCATAGAAAAAAGTTGTAAAAAAAAATTCAAATAGAAATCTGAATTTTTTTCAACTGCTTCTAATTAAATATCAAAAATAACATTTAAATCAATGATATATATATTTTTACCTGTTGATTCCGCTTGAAAAAATTATGATAAAATTTAAAAATCAAAAGAGGATTAATCAAGATACAATCAAAAGTGAAATTGCTAGCGATTTACAATAGTGGCAATCAGAACAAGAGTTAGAATTACTCAGAGCACGATTTTTAAACATTAGGACTTTATTTATCAATATTTTTAATTACATTTAAAGCATATAAACAAATTAAGATCAGGAAATTGCAATTTTTAACCAAAATTTTCTGCCAGAATTTTAGAATTAAACTTTTTCATAGCAGTTATGCAGCTTAATAAAGCAACTTGTTCTCAAATTCAGTGCATCGATTAAACTTTAAATGCTTTGAAACTTTTTTTTAAATTTTTTTCATAGTTCTTTATCACTTTTCTGATACATTTTTCATTTCTTATTGAAATTATCTAATTTTTAAAGCAAAATTATTTTTAATAAAAATGCTTTTTAATAAAATATTTTTTTTATAAAAAAGCTTTACTTAGGCTTAGAGTCTGCCGATCGTTAAAAGTATAAGAATATGCATATATTCTTAGACTTTTGACGAATGTATAAGAATATATGCATAATAAATGACTATAATTTAGAAAAAATAAAATATATGGCAGATTTAAGCAATAATTAAAATATTATGAACTGTTTATATTAGAATAAAATAATGTAGAAAAAATGGGAAAAAAAATTTTTTAATTTTTTTTCAAAATTTTACCAATTTTTGCCATTTTATATTAAACAAAAAATAAAATAAATACCCCCTCAAGCAGCTGCTTGCCACAGAGGTCTGACAGGAGTCTGTCAGTTTATATGCCACAAGCACAATTAAATGCTTTCCTTTGGTATTTATTCCACGCTTTTAATTATCTTGATATCACAGATACTGGTGATGTGCAGCATGAGATAAACAGAAGAATAGGGATTTTTGCTGGAACCTTTAAGAATCTATAGAATGTGGAGAAATAGGCATATACACCTAAAGACTAAAATTAGACTGTATAATAGTTTGGTTCTTTTTAGAGTTAGTTATGGTAGTGAAACGTAGACACTTTTAAACAAGATAACAGGAAACTTGATGCTTTTGATTCTCGATGCTTATGCAATATCTTGGGCATTAGGTGGTTTGACTTTGTAAGTAACGATGAGGTTAAGGAAAGGAGTCGGCAACCTCCTTTTGTAACACTCCAAATATATGTTAAATTTCTTCACTTTGGACCTTTTGACATCCAAATCATAAATTTTCTGGATAGCATTGGGTACCAGGCAATTAATCTTGCCATATAAAGTTAAATAAGGGTTCACTAAGTATATTATGCATTACTTAATTAATATGAAAAGAATTCAAAAGATTGTCAAATTATTAAAGTTAAAATCTAATCGTAATCAATTTATGTTGCTCAAGAGAAAAATTTTGAAAAGTCAAAATATTTCATAAAACAAATAAAGTTTATTGCCAAAAAAATCAAGGCTCACCAAATAAACTTCTATACAAAATAGACTGAGCAACTAAAGTTCACTCTGGACAACATCTCCAAAACTGACAAGTTTCTCAACTAACTTCATTCTCAAATTACAACTCCAAAACTGACAACTAGCATCTCAACTACATCTCCTACTCAACTAAAAAATAAAACTACTAACTCTGTGACCTAACTTCACTTACATTACATGCAGTGTGCAACTGACACGTATGTGCTGCATGCTTAGAAAGAACATTTGTATAACTCGTGCTAGCTATGACACAAGAGGGGGCATGTCCTTCCAAGTGCATTAGCGGCTATTAATCAAAAGTCAGAGTTGCACATGCGGAACTCCTTTAACGGACTTGGGTGAAGAGAAATGATGAAGGCAACTGAAAATTAAAAGCCCCAAAATGATAAATATAACGTAAATAAAGTAAAAACTGGCAAAGGAAAAGTAGAAGTGAATGGTTGAACCATCACACTTTGAGCAGCATACTGTGCAGAGAGAGACTACGTTTGTTTGGCCACATTACCCATATGCATAACTATAGATTAGTGAATAGGGTTATGAACAGTATGCCTAAAGGCAGCAGAAAGAGGGGGAGACCTAGGATGTGGTGGGTGGGCAGACAATGCCAAACAGGACCTTTTTAGAATTGGGTTACAGTGGCCAGGTGCAGCAGATGTAGCTCAGGACAGACGTTTGGAGAACTAAATTGTACAATATGGTTGGACCTCCATATCACGTCGCTGCTTGAGGAGGAGGATTATACTGATGCCTTATATTGATAAACTATATAATCAGTTATTAATAAATACTATTTGTCTCTGAGATAAAGCAGATCAAAGTTGATGGTGTTGCTCAGAACTAACAATCACTGCAATTTTAAGTTTTTAAATATCCAATAAAGCATCTGTGATCCAACATGGTTGGTAAGTTGGGTTGTTGGGTTGGGTTGTTTTACCTCTGAGCGGCACTTTTTTGCACACCATGGGCTAAATGGCCAGGTCACATGGACCCCGAAGGCTCAGAGAAGGTTGGGGGAGGGGACCCACTGGAACAGCTGTTGAGAGACAGATGGTAGCCTCCCGTCAAGGCCATCCGGCATGTTCTTTAACGTGCATTGGGTATGGCTCTCCCGCACACGGGGCTACAGCTTAACGTCCCATCCGACGGACGGCGGCCTTTCCAAGCCCATCGGTGTCCCCTACCAACCGTAGGCAGGGCAGGGAATTTTGCGGAGATAAATCTCAACGCTGAACCAGCTGGGACTGGAATCTGGGAACTACAGATTACGAGCCTGGCACGCTACCGACTGAGCCACCCCCGCCCCTGGTAAGTTGGGATAGGTATGGTTAGTAGGTTGGTAGCAAATGCAACTAAGGCCTGATCTAACATGGCTCAGGAGATTAATATACAATTATCAACAACAAAGACTAAATTGATACAGGCTATGATTACTGAAGATAATCATATTGTTTCTCATTACCTAATGGAGAGTCTCATACATTAATTGCCCAAAGGATGTGCAGCAATACACTCAAATGATGACTTATAAAATACTGAACTGTCTGATGTTTGCATAAGCAAATGTTTTATTTCTTGTACAATGGATTCCAGTAACAAGAGAAAATGCATGTTATACTTACTAATGTAAAAATATAATTTTTATGGTTACATTTGTTTATGGGTTGGGTTAGGTTGTTTTACCTCTGAGCGGCACTTTTTTGCACACCATGGGCTAAATGACCAGGTCACAAGGACCCCGAAGGCTCAGAGAAGGTTGGGGGAGGGGACCCACTGGAACAGCTGTTGGGAGACAGATGGTAGCCTCCCATCAAGGCCAACCAGCATGTTCTTTAACATGCACAGGGTATGGCTCTCCTGCAAACGGGACCACAGCTTAACGTCCCATCCGACGGACGGTGGCCTTTCCAAGCCCATCAGTGTCCCCTACTGACCGTGGGCAAGGCGGGGAATTTTGCGGAGATAAATCTCAACGCTGACCCAGCTGGGACTCGAATCTGGGAATTACAGATTACAAGCCTGGCGCGCTACCGACTGAGCCACCCCCGCCCCACATTTGTTTATGGATGTAGGGACTAAATAAACAGAAATAGTATAAATATGAAAAAAAAAAAAGATGAATTAGCTATTAAATTTTAGTTTATTGAAATTATATATATATATTATTTGCGATATTTATTACATACAGATACTTTAACCACCATTTAAGTTCAGGATTGAAATTTTCTCATTGTTGGTGAAGAACTTTTCACCAGAATCATATAGGAAAAAAATATAAAAAGAAACTTACCTTGCCTTTCATTATTTTTGTTTAAATTGATCTGTAGTTCAAGCTTAATTAAAAGATCTAGTACAGAAATTCCCATTTCTTTCATGTAACCATTACTTGTTGTAATAAAGTAGTTAATCAACTGACATACACACAATATAAATGCTGGTACATTAATGTCCATCAGCCAGTAATTTAGGTTAGAGTGGAGAAGACTGTGAGAGCAAATTGCCTGAAAGAAGTTAAAAAATAGCATATTTAATATTATCATAATAGTTATTTTTCTTTTATAACTAAAAGTACTCTTTTCTGATATGCTCAAGAAAAATAGTAATTTCTTCAGTTTGTGAGTTTTATTCATAAGATCATTGATACTTAATACAAATTGCTTTTGTCTTATGATGTGGTGAAGAATGCTGGTGCATGATCTTGTTTTACTATTATTTATAACTGATTTAGAAGTTATACCAGTGTTTCAAGAAATGGTTTATCTGAAAGCTTACAAGAGCCAAAAGGATTTCATGTGTGATCAGATTCACACCTACTCATAATGGAATTCTCATACACAATTTCTCCCCTACATATTATGTTAAAGGAAGGTTACTAAAGGTAGATAATTATATTGGGGTTCACCTCTGAATGGCACTTTTTGGAACACAATGGGCTAAATCGTAAAACCATAAGGATCCCAATGACTCAGGGAATTTGAGGAAGTGGGGGGCACTTTACATCCCATCCAATGGACAATGACCTTTCCAAGCCCATTGGTGTCCCCTTTTTGACTGAGGGCAGAGTGAGGGTTTAGCAAGATAAACTCAAAGCTAGTACAGGTGGTACTCCAACCTGGCACACTACTGACTGAACCAACCCAAGTCCCTATAGATGGTACTCTTATCTGTTAAACCCCTTTTATGTTAATAGGAGATGCACTGTTGCAACATCTTTTGTAATGAAACAATTTGCTTATGGTTTTTCATTTTCATAAAGACAGATTTCCTGAATAACTCTGAAACATTGGGAAGCATTCTTTATGAAATCACATATCACCAGCTTTGAGCACTGAATTCACAAACTAACAACTCATGATGCAAAACATCTAGGATGATAGTAAACCACAAAAAGATTGCATATCGATATTTATGAACTCTGAAATGTCTATTTCCAATATATATTTAAGTTAGCTCTAATTTTTTTAAAAATTAACTTTACATTGTAATTGCTTTGTTAAGTGTTCTTGCCAAATCTTCAGGCTTTATGAACCACATCCCAGTAACTTTGGTACTGTAGTTTTTAAACAGTCAGGGTGGTTAAAAAGACTGTGAAGTTGGCAACTCCTTATCAGGGTGAAAAAAAGTTAAAATTAGTCATAGAAGACCAATATCAATAGGCCAAATTTTTCAGAAAAGATATATCTCCTTTTAAAGCTACAAATGGCTTATATCAGTTGAGAAAGTGGAGTCTGACTTTAGGTACTAGGTGTGGCTGGTATTGTCCATCATTACATGCCACATACTGAATAATACACAGCTCTTTCAGTATATGGTAGGCTACCAACAATGGGACAATTTCATTAAACCTATTTATTTTCCTCTACAGTATTAAGAGTCAACTTCATGATCTACATGCAAAATTTTATGTCACTAAACAGTATTTTTTTCTAATTTATTGAGTACTAAGCAGACCCTCTATACTCAAGAATTCATATTAAGTGTTTATTTCCCTGTTAATATATGTATAAATTAAAATCTTAAATAAATGAAAAAATTATTCAACTTACATATAGTACTTGGAGGGATAATTTCATTGAAACAACACTTGAATTGCAATTGAGACTTGGCAATATGCAGTGAGACATCAATTGAGTCAAGGAAATAACTGTTTTCTCATTTAATACCTGAAAAAATGAATGACTCTATACATTAACTATAATTAACTGATGACTACAAACACTGAGTTATCACTGAATTATGACCACTCCACCCCATGTTATGTCAATGGGATACTTGGAAGTTCTATAACTCTTAAAAACAGCATTTTATGGGAAAATGTGACTAAAGGTAAATCAAAGATCTCAATCAATTCTATCTAAACATAGATTTTCAACAACATTCCCACAGTGTTTAAAGAGTTAAGCTCTAATTTTTTAGACAGAAGTTTGAACATTTAACAGCAGCAATGCAGACAAAATTTACTTTGAATTGAAACAGAAATAAAAAGCATTATTTCAAACAATTTCATAAATAACAATATTTTTAAGTGTAGTAAATAATTCCTTCAATAATAGTTAAATTTCTTTCATAAATTTCTTAGAACACATATGTTGCTTTGTAATGTTGAAATCTCAATACACCTGTTTTAAATACTGAGAGAATATCATTTAAAATCAAGATTTAAATAGATTTGATTGAGATCTGTCAGTTATCTTTAGCCATATTTTCTCACAAAACCCTTATTTTAGAAGTTACAGATATTCAAAATTAACTTACCATTGACAAAACATGAGGTGGAGTAGTCATAATTCAATGACTAATAAATATGTTTAAAAAAACACTTAATTTTAGGCATTTGCTGTTTTTGGTCAATTATATGCAATTATCAGCTATTGATATCTTTAGTTTCATAATGTAAAAAGCTAAATTATATTGCATATGTATACTATAACAAATTAAAATTCACTATGTTAACTCCATTAGTTACATTCTGATGCTGGCTATCATTCCCTAATCTTATACTTACATGATCCTCAAGAAACTACAGGTTGCGAAATTCCAATCAGACTGTGAAACCTAGTTTTTACTTTTAAATTAAATTGGGGTGGGTAGATTGCTACAACACCCATTTAAATCCTTTTCCAAGAAATTACATGTGTGACTAGGATTTTAAAAAATTAAAAGTTTATATTCTATGAATATAGATGTACAATGAAAGCACAATTTATTATACACACTGCACCCATCCACAAACCTGTCCTACAATGCCACAATAATGTGGCCAGCTGAAATTCCTTGCAGACTATAAAAAGGTCAGATATCTACTTGCTGTATAGTGTACCAGTGATTGTTATGATGGGTAAACACTGCAACCAAAGTTCAGTCGTGGGCAGATAGTCGGTGCGAGAAAGATGGTGTGCTCCATATCAGCAACCATAGAACTTCTGGGATTTCCACATTTGACTGCCCCACATGTACCAGATGTATATAAAAAACAGCAAAACCTGTAACTGCTGGAGAAAATGTAGCAATAACCAGGCAGTTGATGTTCAAGGTGTATGCAGCATCTCCCATATCCTAACTTTGGAACACAAGGCCATATGCAGATGATAATGTTGGATTTAACAATGGGGCAGCTACAAAGGTTTCTGCAAAGACCGTTCAACATATGATGGCATGACCAGGCTATCGCACCTGATGCCCATATCGAGTACCTTGTTAAAAGCTTATCACAAGGTTATGATGATACAAGGTATTGGCTGCAGTATGAGAAGGAACATCGCCAATGGACTGTGGAAGACTGGAAAGCCTGTCTGACGAATTAATACTCCATCTACAATATGCCAATGGGAGGTTGCATGTATGGCATAGACAACATGAGGCCATGGACTTTAACTGTCAAGTCAAGGAGTAACAGACCGGTGGAGGCAGTGTAATGTTTTGGGGTGTGCTTACGTGGGCCACCTTGTATTGAGCTCACCATCACTGTACAAGGCTATGTTGATGTACTTGCTGACCACCTACATCCATTCATGGCTATTAATTTCCCACAGCAGAATGCCTTTTTTCAACACCCTGTCTCATTGCTCCTGTTTGGCAAAGGACTGATTGGAGGAGCATTTCAGAAAGTTCACAACACTTGAATGGCCCTCTCGCTCTCTGGATATGAATCCTATTGAGCATCTGTAGTACTAAGTGGAACGAGGCAATTGAGCTCAAAACCTACCACTGGCAACTCTTGTCACTTTAATTTATAATTTTAATTTAAAATTAATAATAATTAATAAAGATTGCCACAAGATGGCTGCAATACCAACTTAACATTTCTAATACCTGGTCCACAATGTGTTACTGCTGTTCTGAGGGTGAAAGGTGGACCCACACATTATTAGGTGGGTGTGCATAATAAATTATCCTTTCAGTGTATACATCCAAGCTTGAAATTCAGAATGTAGTATTTATCTCTTTGTCAAATTCAGAGTATATGGATGCCAAAGACTTAACCCTTCCAGGGTCCAAACTGAAAAACTGGTTTACATCCAAAGACCAGATATTTTTACACTATGATCAGCCAAAAAAATATTTACTTTAAAAATAACACTGAAAAAAATTGGTTTTGCCGTGAGTGGGATTCAAACCCACGTCTCCTTTTTCATCAAATAACTAATGAAAGAAATTTTGGCATGTTATATGCCAAGTTAATCAGCATTTAATTCTGTATTTTCTGAAAATGAAATATTTTACAAAAAAGACGGCTACTTTTATTTTAATAGAGCTTTTATAGAGGCATGTAGTAAAAAAAATGCTCTGACAATAAAAATTCATTTAAAAAAAAACTAATAGAAATAATTATAATGCATATGAAAGAAAGGCCATTTCTGAATAACAAAAAAATATTTACTTGAAGCATGAAAATTACTCCCGTTTCATAATTTTTTTTCTCAGTACCATACTTTGAGAAAAGTCCAGGCTGCTGCCAACTGTGCTGAGTCATATCAACATTGGAATCTTCAGTTTTAAAAATAACAGTTTTTTTTGTTAATTTTTCAGGAGATTTTCAAAACTTTAAGGAAAAATTTGTTGATAATAGTTCAAATTAAACTTGTGAGCTTAAATCAGGTGGTTGCTTCAGTAGAGTAACGTTAACAAACAAATCGGCAATACTATATAGAGTTTATACGAAATGGCAATCAGATGGCTTTATCAAATTATTTATATTGTAGTTTAATAAAATATGCATCAAACGAAAAAAGAAAACATTATTTTTCAAGCCTGAATTACATATTTTTATAAGATATATATAAGAAAATTATCAAATGGCAATTATTTTTTTTTAAATTGAAGTTTTTTTTTTGTTGTTGTACTAAAAACAACATACACCAAAGAACCAAAACATTATGACCAGCATTCTTTATGCAAATCAAAGCAACTGCAGGTAAATGACAGCACATGTGAAGGTCATGAAACAGTATAATTAACACCTGATACTGAGCTCTGTTAATCAGCGTTATTCTTGTTCTTCAGATGGGAAAGGCAGCAGACTTAAGTGAATTTGACAAAGAAAAAACTGTAAGGCCAGAAGACTGGGTCAGAGCATTTCTGAGATGGCAAGGCTTGTTGGGTGCTCTCAGTTAGCCGTGGATAATACCTTCAAAAAGTAGTGCAAGGAGGGAAAAAATACTAACCATCAAGGTGTGGGTCGACCACAGATCATCAATGCTAAAGGTGAGCAAAGGCTATTCCGTATGGTACAAGTCAACAGAAAGGATACTGTGGCACAACTCGCCTGTAATTTGAATGCTGGCGACACACAGTACATCGAATCCTTATAAAATGGGGCTAGGTAGCTGCAGGCCTCTCCGAGTGCCCATGGTAACCTCGGATCACCGTCAAAAATGCCTACAATGGGCATGCGAGCATCAAAACTGGACTTTGAATGACTGGAAGAAGGTTGTCTGGTCCAATGAATCCCGTTGCACCATATGGACAGCCGGGTACGTGTGCATCGTTTACCTGTGAAAGTGTTGGCACCAGGATGCACTGTGGGATGCAAACAAGCCAGTGGAAGAAATGTAATGCTTTGGGCAATGTTCCACTGGGAAACCCTGGATCCAGTCATTCATGTGCAGGAAACTATGTCGTCTACTGCCTACCTAAACATCATTGCAGACTACATACATCCTTTCATGACAATGGTATATCCCTCTAGTAGTGCCTTCTTTCAGCAGGATAATGTGCCATGCCACACTGCCCCGATTGTTCAAGAATGGTTCGCGGAACATGAGGAAGACTTCCAGGTATTGTCCTGGCCTCCAAATTCCCCAGATATCAATCCAGTTGATAATCTGTGGTTTGTGTTGGAACAACATATCTGACCTGCAGCAGCTCAACCATATAACTTAAAGAGTTATAGGATCTGCTGGTAACATGTTGGTACCAGATACCACAAAACACCTTTAGAAACCTTGTACCATCCATGCCTCACCAGGTAAGAGCTGTTTTGGTGGCACGTGGAGGACCAACATTATATTAGGCAAGTGGTCATAATGTTTTGGCTCTTCAGTGTATACATCTTGGGCCTCTCATTTCAGATTCTGTCAATGACTATGTTCAGCAGTGACTTTGGAAGGGTTAAAATTATTCAGAACTGTTTGCAAATTGAAACATTTTGCAGACTACATTAAAAATTTACTGTTCTAATGTGACCCTAACACCTAAAGAGTTTGACAGGTCCAAATCAAATATCCCATTACCATTCAGAATTAAATGTATTTCTTTTTAGTATGTAAAACAACATACTTTTGTTCAGTAGCTACTTCAGGATAAGGTTCCAATTTTGTTCTCTCTACTAAAAACCACTTGAAAATCAGTTCGATCAACTGACAAAGCTCATTGTTGAGAATGAAACACTTTAGGAACCAAGCATTCTTTTTAGACATATTATAAGTTTTGTAAGTGTTTCACTAACAACTTGTCAAAAAAATAGCTTACAAATAAGAACAACATTTTCTAACTTTCAAGATGCATGTCTCTGACCAAAGTCTATATTTTAATACATACCTGAAGCAAATCTTGAATAAGGACCACAATATTTTGTAAGCTTACAGATGATAATTCTTTCATGCTGAAGTAAGGCTGTAGTTCACAGACTAATAACTGAAGACTGCTCGGCGAACACTGAAATGTACAGGCACAAGGAACAGCTCCCAATATCTAAATTAAATAAATCAACGGTTTTATAATTTGAACAAATGAAAACAATAAGATTAAAACTGTGAGAGTAACCATTTACAGAAAATAATTGTGAAACTCCAGCTTGAAATAACTTAAAATCATAAACATTAAAATTTTATTATATAGAATACTTTAAAATCATAAAAGGCTATGTATATATGATTCACAATGTTTACAAATGTAAAGCCAGTGTTGTACTTTCCTATTAATCAATATAGAAATAAAACTTACTGGTTTTTCACTGCATTTTTATTAAATTAGAAATAATAGGACTTATAACAAGTTTCAGTAGCTTTATAAATAATGAATACACAGAAGTTCTTTAGTTTAACAGTATATGAGAATTTCAATTTATGTATTTAATACATGAGGATTTCCCCTCCTCCCTCTTTTCAGAATGTTAGTAAAGATTGTAATGCTCCAAAAGATTATTAAACTTCTTTACATTGGACCTTTTGTCTGATCCAAATTTAATTGAAACTCAAGATAATATATTGGGCACCAGGCAATATTAACTTGCCAAATAAAGTCAAATGAGAATTTGTTAAGTATATGGGCGTTACTTATTGGGTAAGAAATAAAAAAGATTGTCAAAATATTAAAGTCATAAATCTTATTCAAAATCAATTATCATTGCTCAAGAGAAAAATAGAAAAGTCAAATATATATAAAAAAACAAAGTTTATTTCTAAAATTCATCATATATACTGATGAATACAAAAGTCTGAGCATCTAAAAGCTCCATCTCTACTTCCTCTTACTGACATTCTCTACTCCCTCTTGCTATTGACATCTATTAACTCCCACTACTAATACCTACTACCTCTGTGACCTAACGTCACTTAGTAAACATTTGCATTAATAAATTACCACTTTGAAGTCAATTCAAGTTATTAGAGGAAAAATTGTCTTGAGCCGGGTGGGATACGAACCCACAACCTCCCGATAACATATCAGGTGCTCTGGACCACTGAGCTACCGGTCGCTGATCAAGATCTCCTCTAATTGATGATATAAACATTTTCAATCTACATTACATTATATGTAGGAACTGTTTTGGAAATTTCGCCAAAAGCAGCAGACAAATGCCATATAGATGGAAAGTATTTCTTACAAGTATACTGTTGTTGAAAATGTTCATATCATCAATTAGAGGCGATTTTGATCCGCAGCCGGTAGCTCAGCGATCTAGAGCACCTGACGTTATCAGGAGATTGCAGGTTCGTATCCCACCTGGCTCAAGACAATTTTTCCTCTAAAAACTTGAATCAACTTCAAAGTGGTAATTTATTAGTAGATACCAAATATGTCGAGTTTATTTATTATTTAAACATTTGCATAATCTGATGCTTGTGATAGCTATGACGCAAAAAGGGCATTAAACATTTTGAACAACATATTAATGCTACCTAAATGTGCGCATTAGTGGCTGTCAATCAAAAGTCAGAGTTGTGCATGCACAACTCCTTCAGAGGCTCGGAATAAGGAGAAATGATGACCAACTAAAAAATAATCCCCAAAATGATAAATATAATGTAAATAAAGCAAAACTGGTTAAGGAAAGTAAAAGTGAATGGGTGGACCATTACAGGATAATAGAGGCAAAAAAATTATTAAGCTTATTTATACTTCATGCATTTTTCAAGAAACATTTTAAGGACCTAAAGGAAATGCTATATCACATTGGAAATCCAATCTGTTACCTCCCGGCCCAATTTTTTTTCAAATCCAGGCCTGTGGCAGAGTATAAGGGGCTCAGGCAGCAAAGTAATGATAGCTAAACTATAGATAATGTTCTCGATTAAAAGCACAGCTTGTAATGGTCCACCCATTCACTTTTGTTTAAACAGTTTTGCTCAATTTACATTATATTTACCATTTTGGAGATTATTATTTTACTTTTGGATGTTGCAATTCTCATTTCCGAGTGTAGGAGTTGCACATGCACAACTCTGACTTTTGATTGTCAGCCGTTAATGCACACGTGTAGGGCACAACCCCTCTTGCATCATAGCTAGCGTGATAATCAGATTTTGTAAATGTTTTCTTGGCATGCAACAGACGTGCCGGATTTGTATGCAGCAATGTTATAATTAAGTGGCATTAGGTCACAAAGTCAGTAGAGATGTACTAGTCAGTATTGTGAGAAGTAGAGTCAGAAATAGTAGAGATGTAGAAGTAGTCAGAATTGACAGTTAGTGGAGAGAGTGCTGTTAGTGGAAGTTGAGATGTATAGATGTGAGTTGTTAGTACTCCAACTTTTTTATTGAATTTGGTGAGTCTTGAATTTTTTGGAATAAACTTTGTTTTAGAAACTTTTGAATTTTTGCTATTTTTCTCTTGAGCAAATAAATTGATTTTTTGATTAGATTTAAACTTTAATTAAATTTGACAATCCTTTTTAAATTCTTACTCGATAAGTAACGCTAGACAAATACCTAACGAACCCTATTCCAACTTTACTTGGCAAGTTAATATTGCCTGGTGTCCAACAAAGCCATCCAGAATCTTAAATAAATTTGGATGAGATAAAAGATCCAACTTGAAAAGTTAATAATCTTTGGAGCGTTACAAGCTGATAAAAATCAAATGGTTAAAATGGTGTCACACCTTTATGGAGCCAAGAAAGCACAACTGTTTCATTGCAATTCCTGTGAAAAGATGACTATCACATTTTGATATCAAGTTCAATCTGAAAGATTTTGTTATTAAATGTGTTTTGAGCAAGATCTTTGCTACTGTTACTGTGCAGGGAGCTTAATGGAAAAACACCGCCAGAAGTGTCCAGCTATGAAAGTGGCAATGAAGAGTCAGACAGAGGCATAGCCGTCTGCCAAGTTATTACCCCTGATGTTGGTTTACTTCTCAATGAGAGAAAGCTGGACGCACAAATTACAATCCTAGTTGGGCCACTGAGTGAACATAAAAAACAGCATATAATTTTGTTGTTGTTGTAACTACATTTAATATATGTAAACATACATATTATATATAGAGAGATACTTACTTGGACAAGAATATGGATCTGTCCAGTATTTTCTATAGCTTGAGAAACTGTCTTAGAAACAACTTCTTTGCTAGATTGCAAACAAAGGGGCACAATCTGATGTTCAACCTATTGAAGCATTAAAAGTTGAAATGCATAAATTAAAACCAGAGTGTAATACTTGAACAAATAATTGAAACGATATTTATTAGAAGAAATCCATAAACCATTTCCTTATATTACTGACCATTTTTAGATAACTTTATTAACACCTTCTGTGCACAATAAAAACATAACCAAATGAACGAAACAATATAAATAATTTGAAAATGAATAACAGAATGAAATTAAAATGCAGTTATCACCATACACACTTAACTAAAACAAAAAGACTAAAAAATATATGCAGTACAAAATTTTAACTTCAAAACTAAAAGAATTTGTATAACTACAATAATGACTAAGCCATAGGGGATGAGGCAAACAAATGATTTAAAACCCTTCAGTGAAATTTAATTTTTAAAAAAATATTAATTCATCCATTTACATTAACAATATTAATTTTTTTTTAAATCTCCTCCTTCCAAAACTCATGGCTGTGCTGCTGGCTGTATATATTAACTTCAAAATAAAAATATAAGTATAAGTAAAAGTATAAGTCTTAGTTTAATGTCAATATCAATTTTAGAAAGAAAACTGGCTTGAGCAGGTTGGGATATGAACCTATGACCTCCTGATAACATGTCAAGTACTCTGTTTGTGTGGTTGTTTGTGAGCAGTGAGGACACTGCCTTCATGAGACAGAGAAAATTGTGTATTGTAGGTATAAAGTTTATAACATCAAAATAGAGATCTTGATCAGCTGCAGGGTAACTCAGTGGTCAAAGCACCAGACATGCTATCAGGAGGTTGTAGGTTCATATCTCACTTGACTCAAGACCAGTGGCAAAGCATGACATTTTGAGTAGGGGAAGCAATTAACATAAGCATTACTGCAACAAAATTGAACACGGTTCCACTACTCTCTGCTTCTGAATTATTGAACCAGAATGAAGTTCCACTACTTGATGTTTCCAAATCAATGAAATGGAACATTGTTCCACTACTAGATATTTTCAAATCATTGAACCATAATGGCATTCCAGTACTCAATGTTTCCAAATCATTGAGTGAAAGTAGTTCTATTCCTTTTAAATCAAATGTTAGTATTATATATATAGTAGCAAAGTAGGGAATGGGGGTTGAGAGTGCAATTTCCATGTCATTGAGAAAAGTTATTTTTAACAAACTGTTTATCAGCATTCCAATGGTCAGATGGTTAACATGTATGGCTACTAGCCTTAGGAACCAGGATTTAAGCCCCAGCTATAATGCATGAATGTTCTCTTTCTGGTGAGGTCTCTCTAGCCTTTCTCATCCAACCTTCTCTATGGCACATTGTACTGACAAGCTCCTGTCAGATTTCTGGGGCAGCAGCAGTCTGAGAAGATATTTGTTTGTTCATTAACTAGTATTAATAAAGATGTTAACAAAAATTTTGAAGAACCCCAAACTTCCAAAAAGTAGAACTGGTAGGTATTAATTTAAGTCTCATTTAATTTAGCCTAAATTAATTCTGATAAATTTAATACATTGTTATGACATACTGTGCAAAAGCACTATTATGTCAATAATGTTGAATAAACTTGTATTATGCAAATAGTGAAAAAGCCAAAGCAATTTTTGTGTGTTTGGAAAACCAGCATTATTCATAAAATTACATGTATGTAATGTTTTACATTTTTTACCCATTTGCTTTTTTGCCCCATAGCTTAGTGGTTAGTGTGCATGGCTATTGTTGAAAGGGAGTTGGGTTGAGGCCAGTTAAGGCATGGATGTTTGCGTTTTTTTGCTGAGGTTCCGCCATCCTCCCATGTGTCCTCTGCGGCAAGCAACTGCTTGAGGGGGAGGGAGTATTTATTTATTTATTTTTTTTAGACATGGCTGAATTTACACCTCATGCGTCTCTAGTCACACAAAGTGGTAGTCCACCATTATTAACAATATTCTTTCAATTTCGTATAAAAATATTTTCTTTCCTTCACAACCACGAAGAATGGAAATATTGTAAAATTGGCCAAGTGGTTAGCGTGCTTGGCTACTGATCTAAGGGACCTGGGTTCGAGCCCCGGGTAAGGCATGGATGTTCGTGTTGTTTTCTGCTGAGGTCCTGCCATCCTCTCAGACCTTCTACTATGGCACATAAACTGACAGGCTCCTGTCAGACCTCTGTGGCAAGCAGCTGCTTGAAGGGGTATTTATTTATTTATTTTTTATTTATAGTGAAATTAATGTAATAAATTAATATTATGGATAATATACAACTTGTATTCAATATGAAGTAATATTACACAATCAAATTATCAATTTAAATTTCAAAAAATATTTCCTCACTTTACCACTCTGAGAATGATTAAATTACACTTAATTATCAAAAATATTAAGATACTTTCATACTGTGTGAAAACTATATTCGAATCTAACTTTGAATAAGCTTTTGTAGCAAAATGTTACAAGAAATGGAAAATCTAAAAGTATACATATAAAAAAAAATCTATTCTTAAGAATTTACCTTAAAATTATAACAAATCCTTTACTGAAATAAATGTAATCTTAAAAGTTTGGGTAAAGTTTTTCACTTTGAATCAGTTTTGAAACGGTGCTTAGGATGAATAAAACAGCAGTATTGGCTGTCAAATATTTCAGCTCCAACAACTCTTTTAAATAATAAAATAATATCTTCTAAAATCTAAATTTTGATAAATTTGATTGAGATTTACAATTTATTTTCTGCAACATTTTTCTGTAAAAAAAACTTATTTTCAAAGTTAGGGAGCTTTGAATATGGTTTTGTTTTCACGTAACATAGAAGTATCCCAATACGTTTGGAAACAGAGTGTATAGCCTCACACTCTGAATTCTTTTAAGAATTATCCATTTTCAGGGGAGAAAGAGTACTTTGAAAACAGTATACTTGCTCTCTGTGAATACTTGCAAGTAGCTAAAATTGAAAAGACAAAATTTTATTGCTAATTAAATAAACAAACTGTAGCATTTAAAAGATGATGCCCCGGTTATGTTGGCGCCCCTATACTAGTGTAACATGCCTAATGGGAACTCCAGGTCTGACTGCAGTAAGCTACTTTAATAACCTTGACATAAACTAGTTTGAAGTTTAATATATTATGCATTCTTGTTCCATATTTCCATCCCATGGCTGAGTTGTTAGCACACTTGGTTACTGATCAATGGGACCTGGGTTCGAGCCCTGGGAATGGCATGGATGTTTGCATTGTACTTCTGCTGAGGTCCCGCCCTCCTCACAGATCTTCTACTGTGGTGTATTACACTAACAGGCTCCTGTTAGATTTTTGTGGCAAGCAGCTGTTTGAGGGGATATATTTTTTGTTCTCTATGTTCACAAGATGAGAGTGCACAATACTTTATCATTGCAATGGCCAATGAGGGCCCCTATCCCTAAGCTTTTTTTTTCCATTTTTCTTTTTTTTTTTTTAAATTTGAATCACATTAGTTGAATGGCTGTTGAACATACTCTGAACAATCGTTTCAGAACTTGCCAGAATTTTTCATACAAACTTTTTTAAAATTTTCTCCATTTCAATATTTGTTCTTTATTTCTGTTTGTATTCAGAATTTGCATCATAGTTTAAATTAATTTCGAGTTCGAACCTGTATTCTACTACAGGTAAAGAGTTGAATTTTTAAGACAATATGATGTGCTTAGGTTGAAGGATGCATTACTGGAAAACATAGGTATTAGTAAACCTTGTCTGAATAAGAAATGGGGGTGGGGTTTGGATTATACCACATTTCATATATATGTATAAAAAAAATTGTTAATTAAATTCTTATCTTGACCAGAAATATGTTCACTCAACATATAAATTCGTGAATACTGAAAAAAGCTAAAACGATGCACAATTCTGCTGTATAGATTTGTTAAGGGCACTACAAATGTCAGTTTTGACTTCAGGTCTAAGAGAAAGCTTCAGGACTGAAAGTTTGGCATGCACGTTAGCTTGTGTCTTCTATGTGAACAGTTCTAGGTATGGTGAGCCTTGATGAATTGTGTTTCACTGCCAATTAAGGAAGAAAAATAATATAGTTTACTAATGATTTGTGTTATAATGAATAATATTAGATGTGTCCACATGAGATGTAAATTCGGCCTTGTCTAAAAAATAAAAATAAATATCCCCTCCCCCCAGCAGCTGCTTACCAGAGAAGTCAGACAGGAGGAGGATGGAGGAACCTCAGCAGAAAAATAACACAAACATTCATGTCTTACCTGGGGTTCAAACCCAGGTCCCTTTGATCAATAGCCAAGCATTCTAAACACTCAGCTACGAGGTTAGAAATATATTCTACGGCCCTTGAAAAATTCCGAAATTAAAAAACAAAAGAACTATATTTTCAAAAACCAAACTATGAAAAGCAAATGAGTGAAAATTGTAAAGCTTTAAATGCATATAATTTTATGAATATTGCTGGTTTTTTCATTCATACAAAAAATTTGTTTGGCTTTTTTGCTATTGCCATACTTTGTGCTATTGATGAAAATAAAAAATTGAAAAATGAAAATTACAGCAAGCCTAGTTATATATTTCATATCAAACATCAAATGTACCTTATAAGTTAATATGTAATTCTTAACTTATGAGAAACTGAAGTTTTATACATTAAAGTCTCTCAGATATTTATAGCACACAGGTAAACAGATAATCAATGAAATATTTATTATAACACGAGAATAAACTTTTCTAAAATAACTTCCTGTAAAACCTACAAATGGGATATTAATTTCTCAACTTGTACTCTGATCTGCATTACTTGAAATCTTATTACCTGAATGTATGGATTCTAGTCTGTTTTTTACTTTGTAATACCATCTACATAACTATTAAGAACACAAAATAGTTCAGTAATATCAAATGCATTCAAAGAGAATGAAATTTACAGTTTTGCGCCTTGAATACCCACTAATAACTGTAATTTAAATTAATGGATGAATTAGATAATGCAAATTTCAATATATTATTTTTATCTATAAACCATAAAAAAAGTTTCATTTTTTAAAAAATGAAGCTAAGTGACTGGATGCAAACAGACGAAAAAGGGGAAATAGTAACTTTTTTGTAAAACTAGCTATAGCAAATAGTCATATTTTATAAGGCATTGAGTGTGTCAGTGTCAAACAGTGAATGCAGTTGTTTGCCATCAGTGCCAGTGATATTACAGTTTAATTAACAAAATTAAGGAAACTTTAGCAAATTTGGGTGACTCCAGAACTTTTCAGAAAACTCTCTGGCCAGTCCCAAATTTTCCATATGGGGTTTATGTGAGTAATACTATATAGCATTTGAAAATCAAGTCTCTATCTTTAATAGAATCAGAGATAGAATTTTAGAGCACACTTTTTTTACCACTTTCCTGTCTAAAGCTATAATAGAAAACCTGAGTTCGATTTTGAGAATGCCGAAGGACATATGCATCTCCTCTATATGTTGGCAGGCTATCTGCCAATTAGATACTTAAAAGTTTCTAAATGAATAAATAACTATTAACTTATTAGCTTCTGTTTTTACTTCACTTTTACTGTCATGCATATTAGAGGACAAACTCATAGGAACATTCTAATCAATGAGAAACATTAAATTATGATATCACCATAATTTATGTATGTAAACATCATCTGTGCCAGTATCAGACACCCTAGATTTCACAACATTCTTCTGCTCTTTTCAGAAAGTCTCAGATTATTTAAAACCAAAAAACAGTAAATAATAATTGAACCAGATCACTGCCTATATTTTGTTTTCAAATATTTAAATATGTATTTACATAACTTTCCAATTTCAAATTTTCTGAATTTTTGTATATTTCTCTTACCTTTTCAAAATTTTTAATGCATCCAATTAAACATATATGAATGTAGTGAAATATAGTAGGTATCCGCTTACAAGTCGTTAATTTGTTCTTTAAAACATGAAGCGAAAAAACATTAAACTTATCGATGTGAGTGAAATGTATCACAATATACTGATGGAATATATCAGAAAATATTTTAATTATTTTGTATATTTTCTATTTAAATTTCAATTTAAACAATTCAATTTAAAAAGAACAAAATTCTATTTAAAAAAACAAGAAATGTAGATTAAATGTATTTAAATGCTTTGACATAAAAGTAAAAGTATTTTCATAACTTTAATAAGTTTATTCTAACATAAAGTTTACATTTATGTAATATTCTTCATATTTTTCTGCTATATTATACTGTATAATTAATAGAAGCACCAATTTGCCAGGCTAGTCAACCTGGGAGTGTATGAAGAATCTCGCTTCATCACAACTGCATTGGTTATCGTATCTTGCAGCAGCAGTTACATCTTTCATATTCAATCCACAGAATTCAATGAGCAGAAATTTCTTTCTTTGGAAGCACTTTTCCAATTACTTTGAAGCACATATAATATTTCACATTCTTCTTACCACTAAAGGCCACTAGAGTTGTTGTGACTGTGATCAGCAATGTCATTGACACAGGAGACGTCAAGGTAAATGTTAATTATTTTAATTATTTTTTAACGAAAGAGGGGGAATTCTCGTTTACTGTCCTATGTCAGACTTTCTCATTCCAAATTATATGAATTTTGTATGTTTTGATAATATTGCTGTACCATTGAACTAATTGTACCATTGATATTGCTATACCATTGAACATATGCAAAGCAAATGTAGCTGTGTCTTACTAGTTTCTGATGTCTGTCAGCTTAATTCCTCCGATTCACATTTGCTGAAGTGGTTTATAACTTATTAACTGCGTATTACTTATCCATGAAAGCAAGGGAAGCAGTGGTACCCTTAAAATTCTATTTAAAAAAATAAGAAATGTAAATTATATGTATTTAAATGCTTTAAGGGTACCACTGCTTCATTTGCTTTCATGGATGCTTCACCACTGCTTCCCTTGCTTTCATGAATGCTTCGCCACTGCTTCCCTTGCTTTCATGGATGCTTCACCACTGCTCAAAATAATTTTTCCCACTAAAATTAATATCAATGTTAAACTAAGAGTGATAACTTCCTTGACAGCTGAACAAAAGCATCAAGAAATTTCTCCAATATATGCCTATCTCATAAAATAACCAAAAATGGAAATAAGTTGCACATTTTTATTATCAAACCAGTAATCGAAGATATTTAGTGCAAAATATACTATAATGAAGAACAAGGCACACATAAATATTCCTTTAAGTTCTTCCATATTTGTGTTTGTCACTTTTTCATTATATAATATTTCGGCCTATAAAATTTGTATCTATGACATGTTAAAGAAAATATATCATTTAATAATGTAACCTTAATTAGATACTATCATTCAACATTTTTGTTTTTTATTTTTTTAACCATCACATAAAGAAGATTTGGTTGGTTGAGCCATCAATTCTGTGCATTGATTATTTAAGCAAGTTGTCTAAATCTTTAAACAGTCTTTTCATCTACTCTATATAAAGACAGTTTACAGATTTCGGTTACTTCTTTATGTGATGAGAAAAAAAGTTGAATAGTAGTAACTAGATAAGATTACATTATTAAGCTATACAACAAAGAGCCAAAACATTATGACCAGCACGTCTTTATCCAAATCGAAGCAACTGCAGGTAAACGATGGCCATTTGAAGATCATGAAACAATATATATAACACCTGGTATTGAGCTCTATTAATCAGTGTTATTCTTGTTCTTCAGATGGGAAAGGCAGCAGACTTAAGTGAGTTTGACAAAGGACAAATTGTAATGCCCAGACAACTGGGTCAGAGCATTTTCGAGAAGACAAGGCTTGTGGGGTGCTCACGGTCAGCTGTGGTTAAAACTAACTCTACTTCAAAGTGGTCTGAGGAGGGAAAAACCATGAGCCGTCAACAAGGTGTGGGCAGACCATGGCTCATTGATGCTAGAGGTGAGCGAAGGTTATCCGTATGTTATGAGCCAACAGAAGGGATACTGTGGTGCAACTCACTCATAATTTGAATGCTGGTGATGGGAGTAATGTGTTGCAACACACAGTACATCGAATCCTTGCTGAGAATGGGGCTGCATAGTTGCAGGTCACTCTGAGTACCCATGCTAACCTCAGTTCACCATCAAAAGCACCTACAATGGGCACGCGAGCATCAAAACTGGACCTTTGAATGATTGGAAGGAAGTCATCTGGTCCGATGAATCTCGTTTCCTGTTGAATCATATGAACAGCCAGGTACATATGCACCATTTAAATGGGAAATTGTTGGCACCAGGATGCACTGTGGGCCGGAAACAAGCTGGTGAAGGAAGTGTAATGCTTTGGGCGATGTTCTGCTTGGAAACCTAGGTCGTCATTCATGTGCAGGAAATTATGATGTCTATCACCTACCTAAACATCATTGCAGACCAGGTATATCCTTTCATGCAATGGAGAAGATCTGAGAGGATGGCAGGACCTCAGCAGAAAACAACACGAACATCCATGCCTTACCCGGGCTCAAACCCAGGTCCCTTAGATCAGTAGCCAAGCGCACTAACCACTCGGCTAGTATAAATAAATAAATATTTAAAAAAAATCACCGCAGAAATAAAAGAATCTTCAAAAGTAAGAAAAAAAGTGTAAACTCGGAATATTTCTCTAATCCCCATCCCCCAAATTCTAAACCTATTTCAACATCAAGGTACAATGGATATCTTCAAAATGTATCATTGGGACATCCAAAACATTTCCACAAATTTAACATTGCAATTTTCCTTTTCTATGAAGGAAACAAATAAACCAAGGAACTAACCTACCAAGTAACCTGTTTTATTCTCTTTTACTCATATGCAAGAAAAAAAATTTTTTTTCCTTTTGTACTGATTTAAAAAATAACTTATATATAGTTTTAAACAATACTATAAAAATTTACTTTAACACTCTTGCTGCTTAGTGTATAATAATGTAATAACATAAAATTTTTCATATCTTGAATATTTTAAAGAAAATATTATTTTTTGTGAATAATTTTTGTTAAAAATATATTGGTATTGAAACACTGTAGAGGAAAATTTTTAAAAAAATGTTTATTTCTCATTCCATCCAGTTATCTAATTTCTTATATCAACCAAATAAGGGTGTTAATATTTGTATTTTCCAGGTGTGGTTCTCCTTTAGGCCACCTGGGGAACTAATCCACCAAAAATAATCACAAGAAATAATAAACAAATCTGACATTTAGTATTCATTATTATTCAAAAAAACTTTTCATAATCATTATTTGCCAAATTATATAGAGAATCACAGATTCAAGTTGTGAATCAGTGCTAAATCTCCAGCTTTATACAATAAGAATTTATCCATTATGCTACCACCCAGAATCTTATCTGTTATAGCAATTACACAAATGCACATGTGCTTAAATACAATAGACATCGATTCAAAGTAGTCAATAACACTTGATTGGCTAACAACCAATGCAGCCAATAGTCAAAGACTTGTTACTTAATGAAAAATCTTCATTTGAATATGTCAAGTTCAACAGGCCTACACTTTCCTGGCAGAATGTGTTTGAACTGAACTTAAACTAGTTACCAACTTTTTATTTTGTTAAGAGGTTTAGGTATGAACAATTTAGAAAGGGCTTTTGGATATGAAAACATACAATGTATTGAACATCTGGTTTAGAATGGAATATATATATATATGTCATTTTAACAAGGTGCTTCGTTAGCAATGCTTAGCTCAGTACAATGTCTTTGGAATTGCAACTCAAAAGTCTACAAAGTTCGATACCAGTTGACCTCATATTTTTTTTTGTAATTCACTGCATTACCATATAACTTTTCTACAATTCTTGTTTAATATTTCATAATATATATAATAATAAACACTGAAGGGACAAATTATTATATACACCTGCTAAAAACTTGTCGCTTCATCTTTTGCCCTCACAACAGAAGCCAGAAGTCTTGGTAAGGACTCAATGAGGTGTTTAAAACACAGAGGTGGTATTGTCGCCCATGAAGAGAGGATCTCCTGTCGTAGAGCATCCACAGTTGCCAGTGGGGGTTGACAGGTTCGAATAGATTTCTAATTCATCCCACAAATTCTCAATGGGGTTGAGGTCCATGATTGAGGAGACTATTAGAATGCGGTAAACTCAATTGAATGCACCTGGAGCCAATTGGTCACCACTCGGGAAGTATGTGGTGTGGAGTCCTGTTGACAGATGACATCATGATGCAGAAAGAGTTGTTACGAATGGGTCTAGATGGTTGGCGAGGATGTTCACATATCTTGTACCAGTGACGGAGGACTCAACGGGTATGATGGAAAGACCATGCAAAAGCCTCCCAAACTGTTACACCACCTCCATCTGCCTGTTTGACCCCAATTCGGCAAGCTGGGTCCATCACTTCATGTGTTTTACACCACACATGCATCCCCCTATTGGCATGAAAAACCATGACCCAGTTGACGTGTTTCCAGTCCTTGGCACTCCAGTTGAAATAAAATCTTTGCAAACTGTAGCCTATTTTTTTGGTGCCTTGTAGTCAACAAGGGGACACAATGTGGATGTCAACTGCCATAGACTATTTTTTTCCATGCTACAATGGATAGTCTTTGTACATAAGCTTGTGGAAGTGCCCTCATTCAATTCCGATGCTATCTGCTCCATGGTAGCCATGCGGTGCGATTCCTTGTAATGATGAGGGACAATCTGCAATCACCATGAGAGTCAATTGCATATTTATGTCCACATTTCTCCCACTGGTTGGAAGTTTTGCTGCATTTCACATAGTCTTGATAAACAGGATGATTCAAAACTCTTGGGTCAAACTTTAAGGGGTGATAGAACACACCTAAACAAACACTTTTCATCATACAATGCATGGTTGGAACTCAAGCTGTGAAGCGCTAGGGGTTAGCAGTTACTGTGTCAGGAAATGAAGAAACACAAGAAAGACAGAAGAGGTTTGAAACAATTGCAGAAATTACAGAACAGAAAGTACAGAATTTTATGGAACAAAATAAAACTGAAACTGCCAACATTAATGCAGGCTTCACACCTTTGACGTAGTGATCAGCGTACATGGACGAAAACACCAGGCATTTCTTGTACAGCAGCAATAGAAATCCTGGCAACAAGGTCCTCATTGAAATCAATGGGGCTATCGTAGATGAGGCTTTTCATATGGCCCCATATGAAAAAGTCCAGACATGAGAGATCGGGCGATAGTGGCAGCCAAGCAATGGGATCACCCCGACCAATCCATCGTCCTGGAAATGTTGATTCCAAGGCATTCTGCACATCCATGCTGAAATGGGATGGCGCTCCATTGTGTTGGAATCACATACATGTTTGAATGTTTGCTGGAACAGGGTTCAGTAATTCTGGCAAGACTTCTTGTAAAAATATGAGGTACGTTCTCCCTTTCAGTCGGGCTGGCAGAAGGCATGGACCAATCAAATGGTCATGGAGGATTCCAGCCCAAACATTTATGGAGAAACGTCGCTGGTACAAATGTGGACGTATCGCGTGCGGATTACTGGTGGCCCACACATGTGAATTGTGGGTATTAAAAATGCCCTCACATGTAAAGGTGCATTCGTCAGTGAATAAGACATGTTCATCAAAGTACAGTTGTGCTGCAGTCTGCTGCAGGAACCACTGTGCAAAATCCACACAAGGCTGATAATCTGCAGGTGTCAAGGCATGCACCCTCTGTGCATGGTAGGGGTGTAATCATTCATCTCATAGAACTCGCCACACCGTTGATTGGGGCACACTTACGGCATGGGAAATTGCTTGCATGCTACATTCGGGATGATCTCCAACCCTACGTAGAATCTCCTCTGTAACACGTGGCATCCTCACACTCCTTGCATGCCCTGTATCCTGCAAGCCGCTGACAAAGGAGCTCATTTTGCACAGATACCGGTGCAATCGCCGAAAGGTTTTACGATCAGGCACGCGTCTGGTTGGAAAGCGCTCCCAGCAGTCTTTGGGCTTCCCTCACATTCCCGTCCGCAGCTCCGTACGTGAAATGCATGTCCACCTTCTCCTGATTCATGAAACAATCCATCCGTTCTGCAATCCACGGTAGAAATGACGATGAGTGCAAAAACACAAAAAAACCTTGTAAGTGTTCATTGGAAAGCACCCTCTAGCGCTTCACTGCTTGAGTTCCGACCATGTATTGTATGACAAAAAGTGCTTGTTTAGGTGTGTTCTATCACCCCTTAAAGTTTGGCCCAAGAGTTTTGAATCACCCTGTATATGTATGATGATCTGACATGGAAATCCAACAGTTGCAGTGATTGAAGAACTGGCCTTCCTTGCACCTACTATCTGGCTACAGTCAAATTCACTTACATTACTGCCTTTACCCATGAATACTTTTCCATGACTGGTTTCCAATGTGTAGAGACTTGCTCTATTTATAGGCATTGCCAATTCGGTGTCCCATGTGACTGGATGTGATACTTCTGCTTTGCATATTATTATCGGGGTGTATATAATAATTTGTCCATTCAGTATATATATAATAAATTAATATTATAAATTAAATATTATAACTGAAAAATACAACTATAATGGCTCAACATAGAAAATGCCACACCAGGAAGTATTTTTCAGAGCACCACGCAAACAGGTGGATATGTGTCGACAGTTGGGTTATGCAAATGAATGTAGTTGCAAACCAATCACATGATAGGTAAAGCAGATAGCAGGGCAAAATGGCTGGGCATAGCCAAGTTTGGGATTCCTCACCTGGGCATGTGTACCACTGTATCAGAGTGATCTCAGTGGCAAAAGCAGGTGTAAGGAGAGAGAATGCCTGGTGATGTCATCAGGAATCCTACCATCACACAGACACCTTTATCAGAGGCTCCATTCATAGGGCTACATACAGCTACTTGGTCCCTGTGTCACATCACAGTGGATACTCATCGGGATGCAACAACTGTTGGCCGAATTTGCCGACAGCCTCTGAAGGAAGGTAACGTGCATTGCCATAGTGGGACTGGGTGCATGTAGGTGGACATCTGAATGCCTCAATCGCCACCACATTTGACGGCAAACTGTAGCAGCCCCACAATCCACAGCAGACAATATTCGAGGTGGTGTACAGGCAGCTATAGACATCATGTCAAGATGGATAGTGAATTGCAGATCAGCTGAGGCAGGTTTGAGCTCCCACCAGCCATTGTGATGACTGCCCCTCACCACAGTAGATTGTCACACAAGGTTGCAGTGGTGCCATGCCAGACATGCATGGCGAGATGAAAGGAACTGTGTTGTATTCAGCAATGAGTTTCACTTCTGTCTCAGCACTGCTAATCAAAAGTATGAAGATGACATGGTCACTGGGCTGATCTTGCTGCCATCCATGAGCATCATACAGCTCCTCAGCCTGGTTCATGGTTTGGAGCACTATCAGTTTCAACAGCCTTTCACCGCTTATATGCATAGTGGGTACAATGACAATGTGACGATACGTTAATGAGGTGCTGCAGCCTGTTTTGTTGCCTTATCTCCATGGTATCCCTGTTGCCCAGTTCCAACATGATAACACCCACCTGAACACTGCCAACATCAGCAGACAGTGCCTACAAGGTGTCCAAGTGCTGCCTTGGCCAGCGTGATCCCGACTTTTCCCCAATAGAGAACTTCATGCCTCTGCACAATCCTCTCACTATGTCGATGATTTATGGACACAGGCCAATGATGCATGCTCTATGATAACTCAGCACACCATCTGGGGACTTTTCCACTCAATGCCATGCCTTGCTGCTGAATGTATAGCCCAACATGGCAGTCATACAACCTACTGACTCAGGCCACATTATACTATCTCCTCGTCCATCGCATTCATGTAATCCCTCAGAAATTAAATCACTTCTTTCCCACCTACATGTCTACATGTGTAGAAAGTTTCATCTCATTTTGTGCATTCCTTCAAGGTGTGGCATTTTCTATATCAAGTAGTGTATTCAAGTGATAATTTATACATCATTCAATTTTAAAAAATAAATTAATATTTATATTTGGAATGCAGTAAAAAAAAAGCAAATTTATATACTTGACATATTTTCCATGAACAGATTTTTTAAATATGACTAGAACAAAAAGGAATAATGTGTATGTAGGCAATTATTATTAAGGAGGGGGCAAAACACTGAATTGAACTAGAAAGAGCCATAACAGCTTTCCGTTTTTCCTGAAAGCATTTGCTAAATAATGAATTTTGAGAACAGCTGAAAAGAAAGGAATATATGCACTATGGAACATATTTTCAGTCTGTTTCAGTTCAATTCAATATCAGGCATCTCCCAAATTTTTTTTCCAACATCCAGATCTGTCTGATCTATTCAAAGTGCCCCACCAAAAATTTTAATCATGAGTTGCCATTCGTATTTTCACTTTGACAAACATTTGGTATTGGTTGTTGCACAAAAAGGCTTTATTTGATAATGTTTTTAAAATTCAACAACTTAATCAGAATAATATAACCTAATAATAAATATAATAGTACATATTGTATTAATTCTTCTTTATATATTTACTCAGTCATGTCCATTTAACTTGCATTTCAAGATTTTTCCTTTATTACTTCTGAGTTATTCTGAGCCGATTTTTGGATTTATTCTATGGATGCAGCAGTATACTTGGCACAGGCTTGCAACATTGTGATTGAAAATTGCTGTTCTGTGGAAAAGAGGTTTACATTCTCCCTTAATTCTTGTAACATCCCACAATAATCGATTAGTTATATGCAGCAGTATCAATGAAGTCATCCATATAACACATTATAACTTAAAATATGAATTTTTTTCCTCTCTTTATCCTCACCTAATTTAATTCCTGGGATAAACGTGATCAAGTTCACAATTTGATATGTAATATACATTACAGGGAAAAAAAAATTCAACACACAGAAGGATTAATGCCATTTTATTGAAATGCAGGCAGCTGTTAGAATACACTGAGATGTGTGATTGATTACATTATCAAAAAAATATGGAAAATTACCATTTTACAGGTAGGTAAAGTGTTATGATTAGTGTGATGTTGAACTGCCCCATGCAGCAATGCATTCATGAACATGGCGGGGAAGCTATTGTACAGCTCTATAATGTCCTCCTGAGGGATAGAACACCAAATAGTGCAAAGTCACTGTTCCATTTCAGCGACAGTGCACATGGGCAGATGTGAGAGGCAAATGTAGTGTCGGATAGGCTCGCAATGAAAACTGTACAAGTCTGTTGTTTACTGTCTGCCAGGTAGGTATTTGATGTGTTACCTGTTGCCAGTCCCTTTGCAGTTGCACTACAGTCGCGAATCTGTCATGCAATGCCATATGTCGCAAATGGCAGTCCTATTGCTCAGTGGTCATACATTGTCTTCCTGATCCTTGTCAGCGTGTGCTGGATCCTTCTTGAGCCCACTGATGCCATATGTGTATGATGGTGCTGGGATTGGACATACAGAGATGTGGCCAACAAGGTTGGCCACATCTCTGTATGACAAACCAGCTTCTCTAAGGCTGATGATTCTTCCACGCTCAGAGTCTTAACTGTTGGAATGACTGTGAAAGTCTGCGTAAGGGCAGCTTTATCAGCTTAGAACAATTTCCATGTTTTGACAACCAGGGAGCTTTGGTTGCCTGTATTTGTGTTTAACTGCTCCGCACCAGTGACCTCAGCTCACGCCTGTCCAATCATCCTGCAAACCAAATCATTCCTATGCATTTCTATATACTACTGCCTCCCTAAATTTCATCACATTTGCATAATTTCTTGCAAGTGTTGCATTTTTTATTTCTTGTAGTGTAATTTAGCAAAATGCCATTAAATGAATTCAATAGCACCTATATTTATACATTTGAGTTGTTTTACCTATGAGCAGCACTTTACTTTTACACACAGTGAAGAGCCAAAACATTATGAGCATCTTTATGCAAATCAAAGCAACTGCAGTTAAACGATGGCATGTGTGGTCATGAAAAGGTATAAATAGCAACCAATACTGAGCTCTGTTAATCAGTGTTATTCTTGTTCTTCAGATCGGAAAGGCATCAGACTTAAGGGTTGGGTTGTTTTACCTCTGAGCGGCACTTTTTTGCACACCATGGGCTAAATGGCCAGGTCATATGGAACCCGAAGGCTCAGAGAAGGTTGGGGGAGGGGACCCACTGGAACAGCTGTTGGGAGACAGATGGTAGCCTCCCGTCAAGGCCATCCAGCGTGTTCTTTAACGTGCACAGGGTATGGCTCTCCCGCACACGGGGCCACGGCTTAATGTCCCATCCGACGGACGGCGGCCTTTCCAAGCCCATCGGTGTCCCCTACTGACCGTGGGCAGGGCGGGGAATTTTGCGGAGATAAATCTCAACGCTGACCCAGCTGGGACTCGAACCTGGGAACTACAGATTACGAGCCTGGCGCGCTACCGACTGAGCCACCCCCGCCCCATCAGACTTAAGTGAGTTTGACAAAGGACAAATGGTAATGGCCAGACAACTGGGTCAGAGCATTTCCAAGATGGCAAGGCTTGTGAGATGCTCACAATCAGCCATGGTTAGTACCTTCAAAAAGCAGTTCAATGAGAGAAAAACCACGAACTGCTGGAAAGGTGTGGGCCAATCACGGCTCATCGATGCTAGAGGTGAGCAAAGGCTATCCCATATGGTACAAGCCAACAGAAGGGATACTGTGGCACAACTCATCTGTAATTTGAATGCTGATGACAGGAGTAATGTGTCACAACACACAGTGCATCGAACCCTGCTGAAAATAGGGCTGCGTAGCTACAGGCACCTCTGAGTGCCCATGTTAACCTCGATTGACGGTCGAAAACACCTACAATGGTCATGCAAGGATAAAAACTGGACCTTGAATGATCAGAAAAAGGTCATCTATTCTGATGAATCTCACGTAACCACTGCACCATGAGGACAGCCAGGTATGTGTGGGTCATTTACCTGAGGAAGTGTTGGCACCAGGATGCACCACTGGATGAAAACAAGGGGTGGAGGAAGTGTAATGCTTTGGGCAATGTTCTGCTTGGAAACCTGGGTCCAGTCATTCATGTGCTATGTAACTATGACATCTACCACTTACCTAAACATCATTGCAGATCAGGTGCATCCTTTCAAGACAACGGTATGTCCCTCTAGTAGTGCCTTCTTTCAGCAGGATGTGCCATGCCACACTGCCCAGATTATTCGAGAATGATTTGTGGAACACGAAGAAGACTTCCAGGTATTGTCGTGGCCTCCAAATTCCCCAGACACCAATCCAATTGAGCATCTGTGGTTTGTGTTGGAACAGCATATCCGATCTGCAGCAGTTCAACTACGTAACTTAAAGAGTTAAAGGATCTGCTGGTAATGTGTTGATACCATATACCACAAGACACCTTTAGGAATCTTGTAGCGTCCATGCCTCACTGGGTAAGAGCTGTTTTGGCGGCAGCATGGAGGATCAACATTATATTAGGCAGGTGGTCCTAATGTTTTGTCTCTTCGGTCTATATACAACATACACACACGTTGGTATATACAGGTCACAAGAACCCCAAGGGCTCAGGGAAGATTGGAGGAAGTGGACCACTGGATAGCTGTTAGGGGACAGATGATAGCTTTCTGTCAAGACTATCCAGAATATTCTTTAGTGTGTACAGGGTATGGCACTGCTGAACAGGGCCACAGAGCTTTAAGTCACAGTCACATTCAATGTATCGCACCCTTTCCAAGCCATTCAGTGTCCCCTTTCTCACTGAAGGCAGGGTAGAGGTTAGTAGAGATAAATCTCAATACTGGCACAGTGGGACTTGAACCTGGGAACTACAGGTTATGAGCCTTGTATACTACTGATTGAGCCAACCCCTGCCCCCAAATTTATACATACGTAGTAATAAGCTTATAAACATAACTGGCATTCACTAGCACATGAGTATGCACTACATTTGATATATGTATATGACAGGTACTTTTCCACTATAAAAATGCTTTCAAACATCAATTAGAGCAAAAACCTAAATTAACAAAGAACCCATAGTATTTTAAAAGCATTAATAAAATCTAAAAATAGAGTGCATGTTTGCAAAGATTAACTTCTGTCAATTTTTATGTATGTTTTCCAACTTGCTTGTTAATCATAAAAAACATGCAACAAACTCAGCTGCCACACTGAAGATGCAGACAGACTTTTATAAACATTCGAAAGAAGTAGAAATACATGATCTAGCTACTTGAACAGCATTCTGTTAGTCTACTAAGGGGATTGTAAAAAAAAGACTACCCAGCAGCACTCTGAAAAAGCTTCATCTAGCTTACCAAAGATAAGTGGTTTCCTATCTCTGCTCTACAAAATAAACTTTCACCAAACTGTGGCTGTGACATTTTTAAGATCTTTGGCTATCCACACATAAAGTCTTTCAAACATGCATGTAACAAATTGGTTATAATAATGCCCTCTTTTAGCAAACACAGGATATGTTCATGTGCATGTGATATTTGAAATCAGCATAATTTGTTTGATTTATGGCCTTATTTCTCTAACATTTTTATTACTAATTTGTAAATACCAATGTTACCTTCACTTTTAAAAGACAGTATATAGATATAGGTGAGTCCTCTCTTCCATATCATTACACATTTCATCCTTATTTCCTTTTCAAACAGAAATAATGCTAGTGATAATATTGCTACTTAGAGTGTAGAGATGTTTTATAAACAAAGCAATGATTGATTGCAATGTCATTCCCACCAGCTTTTTTTAAATATAAAAAATAATAAAATATTTTAAAAATATTTAACTTTAAATCATTCCTCTCAAACTGATACCTGGGCACTCATCCTATTGTCCATCCACCCTTTTCTACAGCATCCCTCTTTTTTTTGTATTACATACATGTTATCATATTTATATATTTATTCTGAATATCAGATAGTTATCAAATGTAGTTTACAAAAGGTTGTTCTGCATTTATTTATATCTTTATGTATAATAGCCATCCTGTGGCTGAGTGAGGGATCTGGGTTCAAGCTTCAAGTTAGACATGTATGCCTGTGTTGTCTTTCTGTCAAGGTCTTGCATACCTCATAAGTCTTCTCTATGGCACATAAACTGACAGGCTCCTGACAGATATCTGCAGCAAGCAGCTGCTTGATAGGGTAGTTATTTTTTTTTAATTTTCTAATACAGTAAAGTGAATCTAAAAAATCAGCTTGTTATATTTCAATAAAAGCCACTTTAATACTTACTAGTCTGACATCAACTGTTTGGTTCAAAAGAGCTGTTAACTGATTTTCAAAACCTGGTAGTTTTAAAGCATCAATTATACCATATTTTGAAAAGAAAAATTCTAACACTTCTTGTTGGTGGATTAAAGGGATGCATTTGATGGAATTCAAAAATACCTGTGGAAAACAAATAAACATAAACATACAAAGTACTCATTCAATGTCTAGAATTTGAAAAGAAAACAATAAGAAGTCATGACAATGTGCAATAATCTTCACTGGTAATTAACAACTTCAATATTTAATACAGCATTTAATCATTAAGCACGATGCACAAACATCATGATTTTGCAATACCATTTGCAATTTCTAACTGAAAAATTTGCTGAATGAAATATGTTCTCATACCTAAGTTTCTTTAAATAATTATGCTGTAACTTATTCATAAACTTTAAATTGCTTTGACATTTTATACATTCCATGAAACAAATCAATACTCTTGTATATTGGTGTTGCTAGTATTTCTAATCCGTTTCTGGAATTATTAATTTATGAATGTTTATTGTATGCAAATTTATCAATAATGACAACAAATTAATGAGGGGACACTAGTTAAAAGAGTTGTTACTTTTGAGGTTACAGTTACCACTCTGTATTTCCTTGCAGTGACAGTATTGAGATTTATCTCTGCTAACCCCCACATCCACTCACCTGCTCTTGGTGAGAAAAGGAACACCAATGGGCTTGGAAAAGTTACCATCTCCAAGATTGAGAGGTAGAGACCATATCCTCTACCTGTTGAAGAATATGTTGGAAGGCCTAGACAGGAAGCTCTATGCTGAACATTATAACCATTTGTCCAGAATCAATAATTGTGTTAATTGCAAAATTACTCTTGAATAGATGTTGTTTTCTAAAATGCAATTTAATGTTAATTATTGGGCTATTCCATAAGAAATCACCAAATGAAAAATAAATTTATTACCTTACTATCAGTGATTTTATTCTTTTCTACATACCTACAATGGACCAATATACAAACATTTATATGTTTCACCTTTTCTAAGTTACTATTTGATGTGATAGCAATTTTTAAAACACGGCTAAATTTTCTATAGTTAATTGTATCCAATGTACAGATCAAAATAGAAAAATTCTTATAAGTTTGTAACTTATTACTCAATTCACATACTTATGCAGACATTTAAAGACAGATATTACTTTATTATCTCACTCAATAGGAATGTACAGTAAACTCTTAATTAACTGAGGTAATGGGGGGAAGGAGATCACTGACACCCAAAATTATAGTTAAAAAGAAACTAGTTAATACATGGCACAAAATAGATTTAGTGTAAACTTGCTTAGTTAAAATTACATTCGATATCTAGCGACACATTTACTGATATAAAGACCTCATCCAAAAGTGTAAACTAAATACAAATAAAATAGTTTAGGAACATAAAACATCACATAAACTGCTTGTTAAGAAACAGACAAAACATTTGTATATGCACAGTTAAATACAATTTATTACTATGGTTAATCTACAAACCAATTGACCTGTCTCCAGATAATTGAGAGTTGATTATTCAAACTTTGGGATTGCAAATTTCATTCACTTAAAAGAAAATTATTGACACTTATTATTCAATCAAATTAATTATGCAGATATTAAATGAACAAAATATCAACTTTCAGTTTATATTAATTTGAGGGACAATACAACCTTACTTAATATCTACTGTTTTTAAAAGCTGCATTCACTAAAGCTTTTAAAAATTAATTTAATATATATTAGAGCTACTAGGCTACTAATCAAAGGGGCCTGGATTCAAGCTCTGAGTACGGCATGGATGTTTGTGTTGTTTATCTGCTAAGATCCCACCATCCTCACAGACCTTCTACTATGGCATATATAGTGACAGGCTCCTGTTGCACCTCTGACAAGCAGCTGCTTGAGGGAATATTTATTTTTTATTTTAAAAAGTTACTGTGTGCAATACTTTACAAATCCAAATTAAAAAAAATTTAAGTAAAATCTCTTCAGATGAAGAAAATTAAAAAAAAAAATACCTATCTTCCTGTGTGCCCTAAAAAGTAGAAAATAAACCTAAGGCATATCACTGGTGACAAAATCCTCGCCTTCTATAACCTTACCTTGTTTATCCTTCAATCCCTGTATATCTGTCCGTTTTCTACCACACAAAACATTAACTATCTGGTATAGCTCTCTGCTGTTGTGCTGTCTAACTGCTTACTCGGCTTTGTCAGCCAAGTCATCAAGCCAAAGATTCTTATCAGCAGCTAACTGATCCTTTACATGTTTGTTAAGCTCTCTGTAATGCTTTCCATTAGGACTAGTAGGGTACTGATTAAGGACATTCCTGCAGTTCCTTCTTTCTGAAATAAGCTCAAGTGCCTTATCACTCAAATAATTCTGCCTCCTCTGCTCCTTTTTTCCTAAAATAGTACTGTTAGTTTCCAAACAAGCCTGAAATAGTACTGTTTAAAATGGCCCCATTCTTCCTCAACTTCCGTGGTAAGCAAACCATGACTGTCATAATGACTAAGTAACCGATCATGGTAAACTTTAGCTATAACTGGGTCTTTCAGAGTTTCAGTATTAAATAAAATAATTTTTTTGACCTTAGCACAACACTTCTTAAGTTTAAGTTGCAAGACAGTTTTAATAAGGTAATGGCCAGATCCAATTTCAGCTCCCCTGTATGACCTGGTATTCCTAACAGAATTAGCCCATTTCCTGTAATTAATATATAATCAATCATATTCTTATGCAGCCGATCTGGTGAAACCCATGTGTGCTTATGTATGTTGTAGTGTTTGAATTAACTGTTAATTATTCTCAAACCATTAAGTTCACTTACCTGTAGGAGACATTGCCCATTGCAGCTACCAATATCAAAAGGGCCTATCACCCCTCCCCAAAAGTCAGAGTCAGTACCAACTTTGACATTGAAGTCACCTAGAACAAGGGTAATAATATCTCCTTTCTTGACAAAATTCAAAATATCCTGAAGTTGTCTGTAAAACCTATCCTTCTCATCCTCATTGGCATTCTCAGTGGGGGCATAACAGCAGATAACATTCAAATCTTTAATGCTTGTCTGAAATTTTGCTGTAAGAAACCTTTCATTAATGCACTCATATCTTAGAAGAGCATCACTGGCGTGTCTTCTGAGAAGCAGACCTACGCCTTGGTGATGCTTATTATCTTCCTTCCCTGGAAAGAGAAATTTAAGATTATTTTTAAGAATCTGACCTTTATCTGTCCATCTGGTCTCCTGCAAGCCGAGAATATCTAAATTATAATGATGTAATTCTTGTGTGAGGACATCAAGACAATTAGCTCTGTGCAGAGTCCTCACATTCCAACTACCTACGGAGAGAAAATGGTTAGTGGGATGTTTAAAGAAACTGTGTTTATTGAGATAGGAAATGCTAACAAAATAAAGTCCCCTAATTGCAGACATGGGGCAAAGACCTGTTCTCTCACCACTAACAGCTGAAGCCATCTACACTGGTAGACTTCCTCCAATGTAGAATTTGACAATGCCAGTAGAAGCAAAGAGTTCAGGTGACTGCGATGACCTCTACTCAAGATTATCCACCAGCTGATAAACATATCCTGTGAATCTATTCACTTGGGGTTGTCAACCATAAACAAACAGAAAACACAGCAGAAGAGTTTCCCTCCACAGAAACCCACCAGTGCAGCAAAATCAGGATCCATAATCAAGCTCAGAGCCATAATTCCATTCAGGTTGGTATATATGGTCACCACGAGGATCCTGTGTGGTTGACCACTCCTCAGCAGGGTAGAAAAAAAAAGAAAAGTAGCCATATTTAACCAGATCAGTAGGCCACACTAATCTGACAGCCCATGGCTAGGTGGGCTGAGCATTTAAGTGATGTCCTAAACAATGTGGTTAGTTCTACTCCCATTGTTTGCAATGATGATAGATGCATTGGTGGCTTTAATGTTGGCCCTATAACACAATCTGAAGTTATTTTGGCTGTTTCTAAACTTAAACTACATAAATCCCCAGGGGTAGATGAAATTACTATGGAAATGCTTAGAGCTGGGAATGTTTCGGTTACTACTTGGATGACTGAAATTTTGAATATCTTTTATGATAAAGGCATGTCCCTAAGGATTTTAGCACAGCTATTATTATCCCTATTTTAAAAAAAAGTGATCTCAGTTATTGTGATAACTATAAGGGTATCAGCCTACTCTCTGTTACAAGTAAAGTTCTTTCCATGATTGTGCTTAATAGAATTAAGAATGTGGTTGATGGACAATTGTGCAATGAGCAGTGTGGATTCAGAAGTGGTAGGGGATGTGTAGATCAGATATTTTCACTTAGGCAGATTATTGAGAAATGTTTAGAGTTTCAGAAACCTTTGGTTGCTAGCTTTGTTGATTTCAAACAGACTTTTGACTCTGTTGATCGTCATAATTTGTGGTTAATTGTGAGATCATGTGGTATACCAGACAAGTAAGTTAACATAATGAAAGCTCTCTATAATAACACTGAGTCATGTGTGAGAGTTGATAAGGCTTGTAGCAATTGGTTTAGCATTACTTCTGGTGTTCGACAAGGATGCATTTTGTCTCCTTTTCTTTTTAATTTGGTGATTGATTGTGTTATGTGAAATTCACTTCAAGGGAAAGATTTTGGCCTTAAATGGGCTGGAGATACGAAACTTTCTGATTTAGATTATGCTGATGATTTAGCCCTTTTGGCAAATGATGTTGATGAGATGAACTCTTTCATTAGGGCTGTTGATGAAACTGGTAGTAGAGTACGTTTGGTTATAAACAGAGAGAAAACTAAAGTGATGAAAATTGGTCAGGCAGGCTGGGATTCAGTTAATCTGAATGGTTGAATTCTTGAGCAGGTGTCACAGTTTAATTATCTTGGGAGCTACGTAACAGTTACTGGTGATGTGATAAATAGAAGAATAGAAATTGCCGCTGGGACTTTTAAGAATCTATGGAGAGTGTGGAGAAACAGGTGTATACACCTAAAGACTAAAATTAGACTGCATAATAGTTCAGTTCTTTCTAGGGTTAATTATGGTAGTGAAACTTGGACACTTTGTAAACAAGATAACAGGAAACTAGATGCTTACACAGTATCTTGGGCATTAGGTGGTTCAGCTTTGTAACTAATGATGAAGTTAGGCAAAGGAGTCGGCAACCTCCTTTAAGCAGCATATTCTGCAGAGACTTCGTTGGTTTGGCCATGTTGCCCATATGGATAATTATAGATTGGTAACAAGGTTGTGAACAGTGTGCCTAAAGGCCTCAGAAAGAGGGGGAGGCCTAGGATACAGTGGGCAGACAATGTCAAACAGGACCTTGTTAGAATTGGTGTGCAGTGGCCAGATGCAGCAAATGTAGCTCAGGACAGATATGCTTGGGGAACTAAATGCACAGTCTGGTTGGATCTCCATGGCCAATGGCTGCTTGAGGATGATGATGATGATATATGATGCAATCAGTCACTGAATTCATATTTACTTCAAAGGAAGATAGGATGCCAATTTACCTATTCAACAAGATTGCAGTGTCCTATCTTCCTTTGAAGTGAATATGAACTCAGTGATGCACTATTGATATGCCTTAGGTTTATTTTCAATTTTTTAGAGCACATATAGGAAGATAGATGTTTTTTTTTTTAATTCTTAATTTATTTATATATTTTTCTTTATCACAAAAAAGAAAACACCTACCTTCAGAAACTTTCATTTGATATACGACTCAAAAATATCGACCACATTTTTCCTCCCTTTTGGAGTCGTTTGAGGTAGCCCATGACATTGGAGATGTCACAAGCTTTAATTTGAGATGTAACTTGTCTAGGTTGACCCCCCAACCCACTGCAAAAATCTTCCCACTTTTATCAGGGGGGAAAATAATGGGGGCAAAATTCGAAATAGTTTGCAACAGTCGTTATATGAGCTTTCATTGGACACCTAATTCATAACAGTAGGCCTTCGCATTCAGAAGATATAGTAAAAGAATGACTTTTGCATTTCCCATTTTTTTAGGGGGGATAAATTCATTTGGGTATATTTTTATTACCCACAACATTCCTCATGTCACGACCTTTTATTTGATATACAACTTTTTACTTTCCGCACTTGTGTTCTAAAGATATAGTGAAACAATTGTTTTCAAAATTGCCCTTTTTAAGGAGGAAGAAAGCATGGGTGGTCAATTTTTTATAGTCTATAACACTCCCTGCATCAGACGCTTTCATTTGATACATAGCTTGTCACTTTCTGCACTTGCATTCAGAAGATATAGTGGAACAAACGCTTTCATGTTTCACATTTTTTTAGGGGGGAAGAAAGTATAGAGGTTAAATATTTTATATTTGTCAGAAGCTTTCACTTGATGCATAGCTTGTTACTTTCTGCACTTTGGAGATTATAGGGGAACAATAGGGAGGGGGAAGCATTTTTTTTTAGGGAGGGGGAAGCATGGGAGGTCAATTTTTTATGGCCTATGACACTCCCCACATTACAAGCCTTTATTTGACACACAAATCATTAAGTTTCCCTATCACATTCGAAAAAGATATGATAGAACAACTGTTTGCCACAAACACACAAACCAAAAAATGATGAGCAAAGAGCAATAGGAAGATAGGTAAAACGTAAAGTTTCCAAAATATTAACAAGTCCCTTTCAGGTGATAAAATATTACCCCATAATGAACTCTTGGCTCCATTTAATCAGATTTATCACATTATAATGCTCAGATTACTGTTGATATCAGGTAATTTTACCTAATTATCAAAATATGTCCAATTCCCTCTCTCCCTCAATGGTACCATCCACATCCAGCTCTTTCATTACCTTATTTTCTGTTGCACCAGTCCAAAAAGAATTCCCTGGACAAATGCAAGTGACTTAAATATTAATTCATCTTTCATCTTTGTAAATGAATGCCATCAGCTGAAAACAGATTTTTTATTGGTCAATATTCAACTTTCCTGTACACAATGGGCTAATGACCAAGTCACAAGACCCCAAAGACTTAAAAGCTGGGAAAAGGAAGCAGAACCACTGAACAGCTGTTCGAACAAAACATTCTCTATGGTGATTTATACTGGTCTGTAAATGGTAGGTAGTAACTGAAAGGAGAGCTATGCATCAATCCCATGCGATGATGCATAGAACAGGCCAGGCCTAGCACCTAATGTCCAACCCCACCTTCTCGTGGTGCTGTCCGTTAGTACTTTTCAAAAGAGCTACTCTTTTGTGGAAGTGAACAGAAGAGGAAGGCTGCCAGATTAGTGTGGCCTACTGATCTGGACAACTATGTCTACGTTTCTTTTTTTCTACCCTGCTGAGGAGCACACAGGGTCCTGGTGCTGACCATATAAACCTATCAGGCTGGAAACAGGCTCTGAGCTTGATTACAGATCTTGAATTTGCTGCACTGGTGGGCTTCTGTGGAGGGAAAAATCTTCCACTGCATTTTCTTTTTGTTTGTGGGTTGACATCCCCAAGTGAATAGATTCACAGGATACGTTTTATCAGCTGGTGGATAATCCTGCCTGCGATGAGCAGAGGTCATCGCAGGCACCTGAACTCTTGCTCCTACGGACATTGTCAAATTCTATATTGGAGGAAATCTTCCAATGTAGATGGCTTCAGCTTTTAGTAGTGGGGGAACAGGTCTTTGCCCCATGTCTGCAATTAGGGGACTTTATTTTGTTAGCATTTCCTATCTCAATAAACACAGTTTCTTTAAACATCCCACTAACCATTTTCTCTCCGTAGGTAGTTGGAATGTGAGGACTCTGCACAGAGCTCATTCTCTTGATGTCCTCACACAAGAATTACATCATTATAATTTAGATATTCTCGGCTTGCAAGAGACCAGATGGACAGATAAAGGTCAGATTCTTAAAAATAATCTTATATTTCTCTTTCCAGGGAAGGAAGATAATAAGCATCACCAAGGCATAGGTCTGCTTCTCAGAAGACATGCCAGTGATGCTCTTCTAAGATATAAGTGCATTAATGAAAGGTTTCTTACAGCAAAATTTCAGACAAGCATTAAAGATTGAATGTTATCTGCTGTTATGCCCCCACTGAGAATGTCAATGAGGATGAGAAGGATAGGTTTTACAGACAACTTCAGGATATTTTGAATTTTGTCAAGAAAGGAGATATTACCCTTGTTCTAGGTGACTTCAATGTCAAAGTTGGTACTGACTCTGACTTTTGGGGAGGGGTGATAGGCCCTTTTGATATTGGTAGCTGCAATAGGCAATGTCTCCTACAGGTAAGTGAACTTAATAGTTTGAGAATAATTAACAGTTAATTCAAACACTTTCAACATATAAAAGCACACATGGGTTTCACCAGATGGGCTGCATACGAATATGATTGATTATATATTAATTACAGGAAATGGGCTAGTTCTGTTAGGAATACTAGGTCATACAGGGGAGCTGAAATTGGATCTGCCCATTACCTTATTAAAATTGTCTTGCAACTTAAGAAGTGTTGTACTAAGGTAAAAAAAATTACCTTTAAGTACACAATTAAAAGAACCTTCTTGCTCAGAAATTAATTAAAAATAACTTAAAATTCTCTGTCATTGAGCAATAAAATTTAAAGTTTATTCTTCAAACTATTTGAATGTCAAAAGTTTTTAGGAGAAAAACTCAGAAGCTTTTCAGAGCAAAACAGTGATCCGTCTTCAGTGAAGTGACACTATGTGGTGACGTTAGGGCTGTTTAGACAAAGAGCTTCTTTCTACGTCATGAAGGGTGATTTCAGCGTCTTGGTTGCAGGTGGGGGACAAGCAAGGTCACTATTTAAATAGCCTTGCGGGCTATGATTCCATAGAAAGGGGATGCATGTGCAAGCAGTGTGGCATGCTCCCAGTCTACTGATGCCGCGTGTTGTACTGATAGCTCGCGGCAACCATCGTTAGCTTATTTTGGCTGACATCTGTTTGATGTTCTGTGAACCTCTCTTGTAAAGAATGTATGGTTTGTTCGATGTAGTAGAAAACGGAATTATCTGGCAAATGTAGGGGAAATCAATATATGCCCGTTTTTTGAAGTAGGCTAAATTTGTCTCTGTCCCTTTTGGTAATTTTCTTCAGATTTGGAACTGGTCTGAAGAGAATTTTGGTATTTTGGGCTCTGAGTAATTTGGGAGCTGATTTGCATAGGACAGAAATGTAATAGGTCCGGCAAAGGCTGCACGTTCAGGGTCAGTGATTGGGGGGAGAATCGAATCTCTCCTGTTTTCATTTCATATATTTATTAATTAGCTCTTCTATTGTTGTAGGGTGGTAGCCATGGTACACAGCAATGGAATGGATGTTTAGAATTTCTTTTTCAACAAACTGCTCATTTGAAGATAACGGTGAAGGCCCTATGGGTGAGGGAACAGAAAACTGCAATTTTATATGCTTGTGGTGTGAGAGTCTGTGCATATGATGAAGGGGATGTAGGAAGACTTTCAGTATACTGACATCATCAAGGCTCCTGCATCATCTTTTTGAATGAAAATATCTAAATAGGGAATGGCACTGATATTTTCCTCCTCCTTTGTAAAAAGTATAGTAGGATATATATTGTTGGCAGAGTCACCGTATCTTCAAACAAGTTAATTATTTTGCTAAAAAAAATAGTTTTCTATGATATACAGGGTGATTCAAAAAAGATGGACACAATTTCAATTGGTTATATTTCCTGAACTATACGTTTTATTTGAATTATGTAAATTACATTTGAAAGAGGATGTTGTAAAGTTTCAAATACTACCGCTAGAGCACTCTAGCGCCGCACAACAGCGTCAGTTGTAAGCAAGATGGCTACTATGCAACACAAGATTTTTTGCATTCACGAGTTCAGTATAAAATAATAATTCGTGAGTTCAGTCAAATACAACATATTGTTCAGGAAATATAGCCAATTGTAATTGTGTACATCTATAAACTTTAATGTGTGTATAATCAAATGTAATTTACAGAATTCAAATACAACATATTGTTCAGGATATATACCAATTGAAATTGTGTCCATCTTTTTGAATCATCCTGTACTTTTTTTTTTTACATTCAACTAGTGTACAACCCAGGGAAATTCAATGGTCAAAACTGAAAATTTTATATGTTGAACTAAAAAGAATGGAAAAAAAAAGTAGTTCTAGGTTTTGAAACTGAATTTTATTATCAGTATTAACTTCACATTGTATTTCAACAAATTTCCTATTCAAATTTAATGAATCCCTTGAAACCACTCCCCTGTTAATGAAGTGGGAAAATAAAACTGTTTTGAAATTTGATTTCTGGTTTTATCATAGAGAATAATATTTTTAATATAACAAAGGTAACCACATATGAAAAATTTGGAAACAGATAGTCAATTATTTGAAAAGTTACAGGGATTGAAAAACTTTTAATTAAATTTCTAAACAATAAATTATAAAAATGGGAGAAAAGTGGTTAGAGTTTCTAAATAAAGTAATATATAGATAGACATTTAAATTTTTAACACAATAGAGGGTAACATATGCAAAATTCATATGAAATTTGAAGCCAGAGCAATAGCTGCTCAACACTCCACCTAGTGGCATTCACTTCTATTGTTTGTTTTGTTGGAACTCTGCCAAGTGCTATGTCAACATATATATCACAGTGGGAGTTGTTCAAAGGAGATCCTGTTGTAGATCCAATTTTCCAGAATTAAAAGAGTCCTAAATTTAAATATGCCATTTTTGCTTTAATTTGGAAATAATGGTCCAACCTATGCAAAATTGCGACACCACTGGTCCAAGAATTATCTTTCTGCCACCAATATCTTCAGTGCTCTCATATTACAAAGAATGGTGCACATACTTTTACATGTAAAAATACACATATTAACTGAAGAATTTTTGTAATATATATATTTTTTGAAGATACAAGAAAAAAAATGCAAAAAATTTACAATTCATAGAATTATTTTTTACTTACATGATAAAGTCTATAGTTTTGCAAGACTGGTTTTTCCAAGATTGTATTCAACAGTAAATATAAGTATTGTAACTCAGTGGTAAGAAACTGAGCATTGTTTTCAAGGCAAAATAAGACACTGGAAAGAAAAATGTGTGACATAAGAAGAAATATCTCTCTATAGTTTGTTTTAATTTAGTAATGGAGATTGTTGTACCTTTTGTCATTTTTTATATATTGTTTTTAACTCAATTTGCATGGTGCCCACAAAGTCTCTGAACAAAAAATTAAAAAATTTATCAAAAATTTAAAAAATTTATCAAAAATAGAAATGAAGAGATAACTCTGTGCAGTTTGTTGGATAATAAAGAGACATTATAAAAGTTTTTTCACACAATTCAGAAAATTTCCATATTGGTACCACTTGTCGCACGAAGCACATCAAGACAATATTTAATTTCCATCCATTTTCGTTCTAACATTGCTTCATCTATGGTGGCTGTGGCATCAGTGATCCTTTCCTTCAGGTCATTGATGTCCCAGACCTTAGTCTTATAAATGATATCTTTAACATATCTCCCAGGAAGAAGTCCATGGGAGTGATATCGGAGAACATGGTGGCCAGGGAATTGGTCCTCCTCTTCCAATCTACCTGTTTGGAACTGGCAAACAGATTGTCCCCAGTGAGGTGGAGCACCATCCTGCTGGAATATGATGGTTGGTTGCAGGCGTTCCAACTGTGGTACCACAAATTCTATCAAAAGATTAAGATAAATATCAGAACTAATTGTTTTTTCCAAGAAGTATGGCCCAATGATGCAATTGTACATGATGGTGCATCAAACATTAACCTTTGGACTATCTCATTGAAACTCCCTGGTCTCATGATGCTGTTCTGATCTCCAAATCCTGATATTGTGCCTGTTGTTTTCTTGAGACATGAAAGGTTGCTTCATCACTAAAACAGACACATTTGAAGAAGCGTTCATCTTGACTAAGGCTGTTCAGCAGGCTTGTGGTTTATCATTTGGTTTCAGAAGTCTGCAGAAGTTGCACTTTGAATGCATATAGATTCAACTTCTTGTGCAAAACTTTGTGAATTGTTGATTGTGGTAATAGTAGCTCCCTGGAAGCAATACTGATTGATTTAGAAGGGCTATGAACAAATGCTTCATGAACATTCTAATCAGATGTTCTTGGTGACTAATCCTGTTTATTCAACACACTCCCTGTCTCCATGAACTTCATGTGCCACTCACAAATAGTCGCAAATAGTGATGGTAGATTTTTTCTTACTTAGTCCTGAAACTTCTCTGAACCTGCATATCTGATTTTGTTTCAATAAACCAGGCTACACACTGTGCCTTTTCTTCAGGGATAGTCATTTTCAATAATTAGCATTAATTATTAATTGTTATGTCACTTACTTATTTGAAACAAAAAAAATATGTATATTAAAATTTCGATACTTACATTATTTATTGTGCAACAAACTGCACAGAGTTATCTCTTCATTTGTATTCTAAAAATTTTTTAAATTGTTCGGAGACTTTGTGGACACCCTATATTAACCCTTACCAGCCAAAAACGGCCTAGATTTTAAATGGACTCATCCAATCAACACTATTCATTCTCTTCACTACCTCCTACCTGCAGTTAGGGCCGATATGGTAAAGAGTAAAACATTACTAAAAATCTGAAAGCCCCATTTCAAAGAATAAATTATTCACCTACATAAAATCTTTTTAAAACTCACTAACGTTTAAACAAAAAGATTGGGAATCATATAAAGCAAAAGTAAATATTCTAAGATATAATTTGCTGTTTTAACTTTTAACCAATGTTGCCAACCTTAGAAAAATATCAGTAGATTTATGGATATTGTAATATAGTTATGGGAAAATAAAAAAAAAATAAAAAAAGGTAAAATCTACAAAAAAAAAATTCAAAATCTCAGAAGTTTACTTAAGAACTTTTAAGTAATATAAAAATGTGCAAGTATAAATTGTAGAAAAAATTGGAAAGTTTTCAAATTTATCAGTTACTTTCTCTTCTTAAGTATGCTAAGGGGTTTTTTGAAATTAGTACAACAGAGTAATTAAATGAGTTTATATGTAGCTCAAAGATCACAAAATATGATGAAACTTGCACACACCAGGATAAAATATCAAAACTAAAACTTATGAACCTACACAAACAAAAATTCAAGAAAGGGAAATCTTCAACAATTGGCAATACAATTCTCTTTAAGAACTGTGGTTATTTCTCATAATTAAAATGGTAAATGGTATGGATAATTGGCATTGAATTAATGCTGGGTTGGGTTGGTTGTTTTACCTCTGAACGGCACATTTTTGAACACCATAAGCTAAATGGTCAGGTCACATGGACCCGAAGGCTCAGAGAAGGTTGGGGGAGGGGACCCACTAAAGTGACAAAACATGGTCCATAACTCCTGAATTATGATCCACTTTGTGCATTTTGAGCAGACTCAGCTTTGATGATCCTGAAATTGTTTGAGAAAAAAATGACTAGTTAAGTTTTCTTGATTAACACTGTCTTGGTTTTTAATTGTGAAGCTGTGCCAATGCTTTGACAAGTAGATTTCACAATATAAAGAGCTAGAATTATATTTCACAACTTAAAAGAAAAATTAATTTTTAAACAGCTTAAAATAGTTTGAATACTATTTTTAGTTCCTTATATTTAAAATACAAAAATTTATCTCAAAATCACCATACTTACTCATCTCTCTGCAATATATCTCTGTTCTTTGAGAATGTTTCTGCAGCATCTGTAAATACCAAAATATTACGCACTTCAATTCTACTCTGTATTTAAACAGTATTTAAACTGTGCACTTTGATACTTAAACAGTATTTAAACTGTGCACTTTGATACTTAAACAGTATTTAAACTCTGTATTGTTCCTTGAAAAATTTCCTAAATTAGGAAATTTATTATTAGGTAAATTATTATTTAAAAATTTCTAGAAAAAATCCTAGAAATTCAAAAACTCTACCAGCTTTGTACATTTCAAAAAGTTTTTTGACTCTGTTAGTTGACTGTGGTTGATCATGAGATCATTGCTTAGCTGTTATAAGCAAAGTCAGTTAATATATTAATGGCTCAAAAATAATACTGAATTACTGGAGCCCAAGGCTACATCTTGTAACCTTTTCCTATCAATTTGGTTGTTACAACAGGCGGGCGGGCGGGTCTGTCTGTCTGTATGCATGCATGCATACATACATACAGACAGACAGACAGTTATGCGTGCATGCATGCATGCACGCATGCACGCATGAGTTATGCATGAGTTATGCATAGTTATGCATGAGTTATGCATGCATGCATGCACGCACGCACGCATAACTTAAATTACCAGAAAATACCAAAATGCAAAATGATACATTTCAGTATTACTCTGTACTTAAACTATGACAATAAATTAGTCAACAAAAAAAAAGACATAACTTAAAATTGCAACATAATTAGCTTTTAGTATTATTTACTATTGGCGAGAACAATATATTCTGTGATGGTGTTAAAGATGGAAACAGTGATCCAAGGTTATGCAGCTCACTTAGTTGATCCCTCAAATTAGTGGTGTAGGAGAGTCCAATACTGGAGGCTAATTTCACCATGATCTAATATTAACCTGAACTTGAAGTCAGTCCATGAACAACTTTAAAGAAAAGAATTGGTAGTTTGATTCTTTTAGGCTTCTAATGTTTTTAAAATGTCATTTGAATTCTTAAATTTTGGCATGTCAAGAGTATGTTATATGCCTGTGAGAACCCAACCACCAATATTAATGATGATTACACTGTCAAGTGAGATTCAATGCTTAGCATTCTCTTAAGTGTACTGGACATGTTACACAGGTAACCCCTGCTTAATGTGGTGGATAATTAATGATAGTTCTGTGTTAAATGAAAACCATATTTGCAAGGGATATTATAGCATGCATTTCAATGAGATAGGATATGGGCTTCAAGTCCAAGTCAACCAAATACATAATAATTCATAAACTGTACACACAAAGACACACAATAGGAGAAAACTAGAAAAAGAGATTAGTAAAATTTTTACCTAAAAAAAATGCAACCTCTTAGAGTTCATTGTTTAACCAAATTCAAGCCCTGTGCATTGCTCTCACCTGAAGGAAGTTTGTTTATAGCACTCAGGGAGCACAGCACAACATTTTATGACATTCTCATGTGAAGTCAATAATTATACCCCTATGACAAATCATGAACTAATCAGAGAAAGTGCATTTTGAATGACTTTAATAGTCAATACTTTTGTCTCTTAATCTCTTGTTCAAGACAACAATGCATGATTATCCTGCTTCACCAATTATGAGTCGTCTACACTGTACATAAGAAATTTTTAGGCAAAATTCTCTCCTGGTATGAAAATGTTGGAAGAAACTGTATGAAACCCACAGGTTAAGTGTAGAGATATTTTGAGTGGGAGGAAATGGATTTGTGAATAGTTTCAAAAAAGGAGAAATTTGCAGTTTCTGTCACCCTGAAGATGGTGGACTTTCCAGGCTTGATTCTACTAAAGAATCATACATAAACATTATCTAACCAGATTTCTTTAACTATGAGCTACCTGAGATTATTGGTAATACCTTTTGGCATATAAGCAATTTATAGTTTTCATAAAAATTGTACTACTATTTAGTAGTGTATCTAAAAACCTCCATTGGAGGAGGGTGAATTGTTTGAGTCTAATATGATGGGAGGGAAGATGTTTGATGAACTTTTCTCTCCCATTTTCAGGAACTTCCTTAGAAAATATAGAATGTTTCATGACTGGCTGGTTGGTTGTGAGAGCCAAGCAGTCAACAAGAGCAACAAGGTTGTGAGTTGTGTTGTTTTACCTCTAAGAGGCACTTTTTTGCACACCAAGGGCTAAATGGCCAGATCACATGGACCCCGAAGGCTCAGAGAAGGTTGGGGGAGGGGACCCATTGGAACAGCTGTTGGGAGACAGATGGTAGCTTCCTGTCAAGTCCATCCAGCGTGTTCTTTAATGTGCACAGAGTGTGGCTCTCCAGTACACGGGGCCATGGCTTAACGTCCCAACCAACAGATGGCAACATTTCCAAGCCTGTCCCCTACCGACAGATGGCAGCATTTCCAAGCCAGTGTCCCCTACTGACCATGGGCAGGGAGGGGATAAATCTCAAAGCTGACCCAGCTGGGACTCGAACCTGGAAACTACAGATTACGAGCCTAGTGCACTACCGACTTAGCCACCCCCGCCCCAGAGCAACAAGGATTATATTGTGCCAAATGAGTTAAATAAAAGGATAAAAGACATAGAACCTACAAGAACAGCAACACACAAAGGAGAAAGGAATAAAAATTGAAAATGACACTACAAGAAAGAAAAGTATATAATCTAGGTAAAAAAGAACAAACTAGAGTAAAAGACAAAAATTAACAATTGGTGTATTGGACCCATGTAAAAATCAGAAACAAGTGTAAAATCCAAAAATCAAAGTAAAAATGTTATAAATGTTTAAAATATCTGATAAAACATAAACATTCAAAATCAGAGTTAAAAATGAGTATCAGATAAAAGATGTCTGAGTGTAAGGGGCTCGGACATAAAATCATGAAAGCTAAAATAAATGACATTCAAGGTTAAAAGCAGTACAATCAAGTAAAATATGTTTTAATGGTTAAAATGGAGTAAATAAACTCCTTCTTTTATTCACTGTCCACCCGAAGGAGAAATGAATGTGAGGTAAAAGAATGACAACATGGTACCAAGCAAATACAGCTTTCTCCTTGCGATTCCTGAGAAAACATGACAGTCACGGTTTGACAATTGGCTTGATCACACAAAGTACTTTTGCAATTTGTTCCAACAAAGGTCTCTGCCACTGTGCTTGGAGCTTGGTGGAAAAACACTGCTTGAAATCCAAGTATCGAACTGACAGTGGAGGGCTGGATAGGGTTGTGGCTGACTTGGCAGATGCATCTGCCAAGTCATTGTCCCTGATGTTGACATGACCATGCACCTAACAGAAGAGAATGGTGAATATGGCTTCCAGATGATATAGCTGTTGGTCAATCTTGGAAAGAACAGGGTGAGGTCAAGGCCCCCCAAAATCAAAGCCTGTAGCCAGCTAAGTGAGTCAATGTGATGCACACACTGATGATGATGCTCAAGCACTATGTGGTCCTAGGTATGGCTGATAGTGTGCAACTCTGCAGTGAAGATGGGACAATGCTGTGGGATCTAGTCTGCAATGAAAGTATAACAGACCATGGCCAATCCTACATACATGACAGACTTAGAGACATCAGTGAAGAAAGGCATGAAGTCAGGGTGCACAGCAGTTGGCAAAGAGTTTCTGGTACATGCAGTTGGGTGTAAAGGCCTTCTCCATCCTACAAAAGAGAAACAGCAAGCCATGGGTGATGTGGCTCAGCTGTTGATTGGGCAACTCTATCAAGACTTGATGTTGATGTCTCAAAGATAGCCTCAGACACAAACTGAAAGGATGTATGACAGTCAGGAAAGGTTGGTTGATGAGGCAGTTGGGCGAGCTGAGCAATCCGGACTAAATATGCAGTCCCAAGTAGAATAGCCCAGAAGGGGTTGCAACTTAGATGCACACTGTAGGGACAACTGATAACAGTGAACAAATAAAGATGGTTCATTGATCTCTACGTAAAGAATCTGGACCGTGAAATGTGGAAGACTCCATGCAAACACAAAGGGCCTGATAGTGAAGGGGGTATAACACATTCACCACCGAATCCAGAGTGAAATCATACACTTGGGATCCTTAGTCCAGTTACGATCAGACAAGTACACAGTAGAGAGACAGATCAAAAACATCTGTCTGCTCCCCACGAGAGGGAGAGGACCTTGAGGATGTTCAAAGTCCTTCTGCACTTGGACTTGTGATGACATATGTATGGTAAAAAGGTCAATTTTCAGTCAATGATGAGACAGAATGAGGCTGGAATGGTGGTAACCCAGAGCAGCAGCTCGGGATCAAGATGAAGATTATGCTTGTGGTAAAAATGCACAGTTTTCTGTGGGGAGAACTGAAACACATTGGCCATCGTCTAATCTTAGAGATTATTCAGGGCAGTTTGCAGTTGTTGTTCAATGACCTCATGCTGGACAGTGAGCAAAAGATGTTAAAATTGTCAACATAGAAGGCACTGCCTACAATCAGAGGATGTTGTCTAGTAATGGAATTGATCTTGAGATCAAAAGCTTAACACTCAGGAAGCAATCTTGTGGTACCCAGTACCTTGGGGAAAGGCCATGACAGAACGTTGCACAAATGAATATGCAAAGTACGGGAAGATAAAAAAAAGTTGGAAATGAAGATTGAGATGCGACTTTTCAAGCCAAATGCATAGAAGGCATGAAGAATACTGAATCTCCAACCCATGTTGTATGCTTTTTTGATGTCAAAGAATACTGATACCAGGTGCTCTCTATGAAAAAAAAAAAAAGAATTCCTGATCACCAATTCAAGGTAGATCAGGTGGTTTAAGGTAGACTGTTGCCTGAAAAAGTGACTCTGGGTGTGAAAAGAAGGTTATGGTGTTTTAAATACCAGATAAGCATGGCATTCACCATTCTTTCCAACACCCTGTACATGCAGCTTGTCAATGTGATGGAATGATAAGTGGAAGGAATCTTGGGTGGCAGTTTGTTGTGGGATTTCATAATAGACATTGTCTGGGCCAACAGCAGATGCACAAGAAGAGTGCAGAGCAAGGTGCAACTCCTTGGCACTGAACAGCCTGTTGTAAGGTTCCAGACCATTAGAGTTGAAAGACAGCAGAGATAATTTAACCTTGTTCTTCTGGACCAGAAACTCTGGGTAGTACAAAGAAAAAGAGTTGGGGAAGAAGGACCTCTCAGAGTGCTGCAATTGCTTGGGGATCAGCAATTGCCTATCCATTGTGCTCTAGGATCAATAATGAGAGGGAGTGTGTAGTTTCGACCAATCTTTCAGAATTTATCCCACAAGACCTTAGAACTAGTCGTGTAGGTTAGGGGTTCTCAATGTGAGGTATGCTGTTAAATTTTTTGGGGTACGCCGTGAGAGCTCAAAAGTCACTAGATTTTTATTCCCATTGTTTATTCCAATTGTTATACTATAATTATAATTTTATCTATCTATATATGGGGTACACCAGTTATATACACATTTCCAAGGAGTACATGAAGCATAAATGGTTGAGAACCACTGGTGTAGGTGATAGAGGGCATGTACTTGATCCAAGACTCCTTCTGGGCTCTGGCACTGGATGAAATGGGCTTTTGCCCTGACATGCTTGAAAGCTTCGAGGTTGGAGGACATTGGCTATCTCTGACACCCCCCCCCCCTCCCAAGTCTCATTATGAGCCTTATGAGCTGCAGTGCAGCCAGGATTCCACAACGGTTTTGGAAATCTAGGGATACCATGTTGAAGTTTGAGGAAATTTAGAGGTAGCTGCTTGGATGATACAGTCCATCTCTGCCACTGCAACCTTAATTGGCTGACAGAATATTGATCGAACAAAGGAGCTCGAAGCCACTTCAGTCAACCTGATCAGTCTCAGTCCTCCACCATGATATGCCTGCGGGAGCTTGTTAAGGATCACAAGCCCCTACCTCACCCATGGGAGATGGTACAGATCATGTGGAGGTGATTGCTACCATAAGGATTGTCCTCGACTTCCCATGCAAAGATCAAGGAGGAGCAGATAGCGAGGTCAATGGCAGTGAATGTGCAGATTGGGGAGTGAAATAAGTACTGACACTGGTATTCAACAGGGAGAGAGCAGAATCCAGGAGACAATGCTCAAAGACTCAATCCTTCCCATTGGTATTAGCACTGCCCCAAAAGAGGACTGTGTCCATTAAATCCCCTGTGAGAAGGAAGGAGGATGGCAGCTGCAAAATGAGTTATCAAGGTCTTTCCAGAAGAAAATACTACAGAGTAGAATATAGAGCAGACAGTCAACCAAAATTCCACAAAGAGGCAGACAGCTAATGCCTCCAGGGTGGTGAGGGACACAACTGGAATGGAGAATGGTGGTTCACGAGGATGGCAACACCCTTGCATGCTGGACCATCACCATCCCAGTCCTTGAGAACAAGTGGGGCCATTGTGGGTCCCAAGTGGGACATTGTGTGTGGTGGTCATAAGTGGAAATATCAAAACCCAATGGACTGTAGGTCACTCGTTGGGCAGATAAATCTGAGAGGACCTCCTCCTCAGAGACTTTAAGGAGGCCTCAATCGGAGACACCTCTTGGAGATCACATGAGGAATTCAGTGATTTGGGGGAGACACGGTGACTGCCACTTCACCAATCATTGTTACCTTCAGGAGGAGCTCTGAGTGTTTAGAGCATGCAGTTTTCACTGGATCACCAGATCTTAGGCATTTGACTGATTTCGGTGTAACAGAGAGACTTTCCAAACTTTTACTGGTAAAAAATTGAGCTGTCCCCAAGTATCTATGGAATGGATGATCAGGAATTGGGGGATGAAGATAAAGATAATGAAAACAAAGAAGAAAATGACGACTTGTGTCGGATCTCTCTTTGCTGCACAGGTGGTATCCAAAGAAATTTGCGATTTCATATTTTTTGATTTGTGGTTCAGTGCCCATGGTCCACACCCACCATGGAGCTCAAGGAGATTCCCAATCAGGCATCAGGGCTGCATGTGCACTATACCCACCAGGTAGTGAGCTGAGCCCTCCCAAACAAAATCAGCAGAAAAATAAAACTGTGAAGAACTGAACTCTGCCCTCACAAAAGAAGAAGAGGTAAACAAAAAGTGAGGAAACTCGTAAACTTGTACCCAGACATGGGCAAGCACTCACAACACTACATAGTTAGCCCAAGAAGGTCCAGCCCACCAGCCAAATGATCTTGATGGGTGGACCATCACAGGACCTACCACTTACCTGCAGAGGCCAAAGCAGTGTGCTGCAGTGGACCTCAAAAATAATTCTCAGCACATGACAAACAGGTTCCCAATGGCAAGGCAGGCCAGAGGGGACCCATTAGTCCTGAGCTGAGGAGAGTACATGAGGATCCCAGAGCAACTACCAGGATTCTTCATTCCAGGGTCACAGGTCACTGTGCACAGCAAATACACAGGCAAGCATTTAAGATCCTGTGAAGGCACCCAAGTCAATAGAACCTTCAGAGGGTGGTCACCTCACCATGTACAAGAGCTCACAATGATGGCGTTTCATGACTGGTCTGCCATACTTCAGGAGGTACATTCAAGCAAAAAAGTTAATACAAAAGGAGTCTTATTTCTAACATTGAGAAGCTATGAATTATTGCAGGTGTGCACACAGCAGAAAATACAAAACAATACATGATCAGATAAATTTATTGATGTGTGTTTCGAGATACATTTTATATTAACTGTCCAAAATGTCCACCATGATTTTAATGCAGCCTTGCTCATTTTAAACAAGAATTTACTGCCCATTAGATCATTTCATGATGTTCTTGTACATATGCAGAAATATCCATAATGCAATGCAAGAGTTCCTCTCTCATCTGTACTTTGAGTTTGTATGCATCTCTCTCATTAAGACCCTAAGAAATCAAGCAGGGTAGATCTGGAGATTTCAGTGGCCAAGGTATTGGACTAGCATGACCAAATCCATCAAATCCCATAATGCTTCAAGTAATCTGTAACTTGATAACCAAATGTGGAAGAGTCCTGTCATTCTGAAGAGCATCCTACACCTTGTCTCCAGAAACACATCTTCCATTAAAAGTGGGACTTGTTTGTCAAGAAGTTCTGGTAATTAGCAGCATTTAAATGTTATGAAATGAATGGTTCAATCAGACTACACCAAATATTTGCTGAGAATTGATGTCAGAAATTGCTTTAAATGGTCCTGTATGGATTATCAGTGGGACAGAAGTGAGAATTTCACTCATTATTAATTTCATCCTGATTAAATTGTGATTTCTTGCTGGACAGTACGAAGTTAGATTTTGGCAATTGCAAATGCAAATATGATTATCACAATCATCCAGTTGAAGAGCATGCACATACTGAAAAAAAATGATGGATGGAAACTTCATCATGTATGATTTGTTATACTCATGGGGTGAATTTGTTGACTCACCAATTTGATTAGAAATCCTTCAAACCCTGGTCATTTGGCTACATTGTATTAGGTCCAGTATGCAATTTTCCACAGCAAATCATATTACACATTTAAAGTCATGTAGAACAACTATCCCTGTTTTCCATATTCTCTGGTGTATATTATAAACACTTGTCTGTTAAGAATTCGGTGGTTCAGAAAGCCTATGACATTCTCAACTGCCATACTACTGTTACCATTACAGAATCACAAATGTAATGGATATCACCCCTCCCCCATCTTGTATACAACTTTTTCTAATAATATATTGTGATTTTAGTCTTAAAATTTATGCTCTGGTTGTTTGGTGCTATGAAGATGCTGAGAGGAAATGCTGCATTTTTTAAAGCAATAAAATTTTCAACAGTTATAAACACTTCTGACTTGAATATTTAAAAAGAGATTGTGTGAAAACAGTTTGAAGAAAGGCAGCACATAAAATTTGTTTTCAAAAGCATTAAGACATCTCAAATATGAAAATTTACTGTAGAGCACTCCTGCATTTCGTGATTAAGGCAATTGGTATTTGCTGTTTTCATCTCCTTGTTCAATAAGAAAACACTTAATCCCCAATGCTTTTCAAATGGGCAAAAGCCTAACTACAGAGGGGTCAGGTCTACAGTCACCAATGCGATCAATTTTTTTCAACTACTGAAAAAGTACTATTTCACCTGATCAGGAGGAGGATTATTCATTACTATTCCCTCTCTCTACTTACAACTTGCTACACAACATGAATACATATATTTAATAAAATTTGATGTTCTACTCACTATGTCCATTTGACATACAGGGTTTTTTTAAGCAGCATAAAATTATGTATATAGTGCTTATTTCCCTTTGGACCTATGCATTCCTTTACATGCTATGCTTACTCTATTCCTGGATTTGTTGTAAAAGTGTGAAATAATTAATAATCTGTAATAAAATCCTAAATACATTTGTATATAAAATCATTGTGTTGGCTTTGATTCATGATCAGAAATACCTTATACTGAAAGGGATTAAACAATTTCCATTACCTCTTACACATAATAAAAATATACTTAGCATCCTGAATACATACACAATAAATTTTAAACAAAAAAAATACTTACAGTTCATTCCAGTAAATCTGCTGTCAATAACAATTATCAGGGCTTTAATATATTCCTCAAACAAATAGAAAGGTTCCTTAGTGTTGAGAGGGTGATATGAATATAAAATTGCAACCATCTCCTTTAATGCATTAAGCAGACATCTTGAATCTTCCTCCTCAAAAGCACTTCCACACATTTTTAACGAAATTTTTTCCCATTCACTAAACATTAGGTATATCAAATAGCTTGTATCAGTATCCCATGAAATACCTTGAGTATGGGAAATATTCAAAACAGAAGTAGAAAATTTCTGAATTGTAATTTCAAGCATGTTGTGACATGTTTTAGATAATACATACTTGTGGGCAGCAAAAATAAATGCTTTGACTTTTGTCAGTTTTTCAATACAACTATTTTCTTCGAGAGACATTAAACTATCATAAAGGATAATAAGTCCATGAAGCCATATTTTCAAGATTTCAACTTTGCTTTTTGATTTCTGAATATCAACTAATAAGCATTCTAAAATTTTAGCATAAGAGTCATGTTCTGTTATAACTTTATGAAGAATTTCAAATGGATCTAATAAAGTTACATTTTCATGATTTTCACTTTTCAGTGAAAGATTAAAAACTCCTTGGTTTAATTTACTTTCGTCTTTAAAGTATTCAAAATCAAAGTCAAATGGAAATGTTAATTCCTCTCTGACTGCTTTGCATTTATGATGCAATAATTTGCTTAGCAAAACTTGAAGTGCTGAATATAATATATATTCCTTGAAATCTTCAAATTCCCCTCGACAATGATCTATAGTAATCTGCAGAGTTGCAGCTGCTACGTCATCAGGCAATTCACTCACACACTGTTGGTAAAAAAAAATAATAAATTTTTAAAAAATAGTTTAAAATCTGCTTAAATTCAAACTTATGTCAAAATCTGTATTAGCATTTTATTTTAAAAGTTTATAACAAATATTTATTCACATATATTGACTTCTGGCATTATTCTTCTGACATCTCAAGTTGTCCAACATGTTTTTAGATGTAGAAATGGTTGTGGTTTATTAAATATTCGTTGATGTGATTCATACAACAATGCAACATTCAAGTCACAGATTTAAAATTTCTGTGCTTTACTATTATTAAATTTTATAGTCACATTTCTGCACTATCAGAAAAAAAATTATGCTCCACATTAATGTACTTCTAAGTACCTTCTCTGTTCAAATTTCATGTAGCAAAGAAAATAAAAACAAGCAAATATTTGCACTGAGAACAAGAAAAATGAAAATATTTCTATCAGTGTACTAATGGTGAAAGATTCAATGAGAGGGTGAAACCCTAACATTTTTAATATAAAAAAAATTGCATGCCTGTTCAGTAGCTTAATTGGCAATTTTCTGTGTTGTGCACAAAAAACACAGTACTTGAACTTTGCTTTTTCACTTAGATACAACTATAATATGATCAATAAATATTTGGGAAAAAATTTTCCCAACATAAATGACTCAAACCTGCATCTCTTCAGAAACATACCAGAGTATTCTAACCATTGAACTAATGCCATCTCTGTCTTTTTCCCGCTAAATATGACTATCATTCTTCCCAGAATTTTTGGGACCTACTTTTAGCACCATCTATCATCTCAGGTGGCAACTATTTATTTTTTAGTGCGCTGAGTAAGATGGAAATAAATAAGAAGTCATATCACACTATTAGCATTATAAATGACAAAACAATGATTGACAATCACAACCTGTTGACTTTTCAAAAATCTATAAATCAATAAATGTCTGTGGAAAACATTTTGCCAACATACAGGACTTATATCGGCGAAATTTTTTCCACAAACATTTATTGATTTATTAACATTTAAAAAGTTAACAGGCAACTCTGTGATTGTCAATCATTGTTAAAATATAATATGACCGCTCAAAAACTGGCAAACTGCAAATAGTAACTTTTCCCAGATTGCTGAGATTTTGGAAGTTGTCAGATTTCGATTGTTCAATTGTAGTTAAATTAAAGCAAATACAGGAATGACAGAAATCATACTTTTTATCCTGCCTCTGGCTGCTGTTATTTACAAATTTACCCATATCAAAATTTGTCAATTAACAGAGCCCAGAAATTAACCCTTTGCACTTGAGAGGCGACATCCAGTCATCACTTGGTTTAATGCAGTAACTAGAAATGCGACTGAGAGGCAACAATAACTGGTTTATAAACAGAGATCCTTTGCACTCAAGAGGCGACTGCTGCCACTTGGTTTAATGCAGCAACTTGAATGGTGACTGAGAGGCAACAATAACTGTTTTATAAACAGATATCTTTTCTCTTTACATTTTAGATGTGTAAATTTATTGTCTATGTGCACTTCATAGTACAGCACTGTGATTAATTAAAATTATTATTTTAAACTTAGTCTGTTCTTAGTGGTTGTAAAAATGGAGCCAAATGATGAAATTAGTAACAGTGAAGATGAGTTTGATTTTATGTTGTTTATGTATGATTAATTTTTATGTTAGTTCTAAAAATTCCATCAACTTTTTAGCAAAAAACTTCAAGTTGCTACTTCCCTATAGCATAAAAACCTTTGGGGCAAAGGGTTAAGTTTTGAAATAAGCTTTGGATAAATAGTCTTTTGATTTATATGCATGAAAATATTTTACCTACCCTTATATATTGTTGACTCCAAAGGCATGATTTGATTAGTTGAATATAGATAGTCCAATTTATTAATGGTAAAAAATTTCCCACTGTTTCATAATAGATATCAGATCTTTTTGATGCAATGCCAGATGATCTGTGAAATAAACAATGATATGTTTACATAAAACATTACAAATTGCTAAAAACATTTTTCAGTTACTGGAAAGGAATGTATTATATTTATTTAGAAATATGAAATCACATGCTTAGTAAATATTCAAAGCTTTCCATGACATTAATGTTATGACAACTTGAACTGTATCCATCTTAAGCTAAATTTGAACTAATTTTAGATTGTATGAAGATCAACCACACTTAACTGTTGTTTAAAACTTCCACTACCAAATCTGTGAAAATGGTTGAGCAAGCCATCATTTTGGCTGATAATGCATTTTAGAGCAATTAAAATTTTAATTTCTGAAAAATTTTAATTTTAAGCTTATATACAGGGTATTTCAAAACTCTTTGTACAAATCTCAATGGGAGATAGGGAACACCAAGACAAACCTTTTTCATCTATGAATGTATGTCCACTGATGTAACCCTTTGGTGCTAGAGGGCACTGTTTGGAGGCACTGCAATTGGCTAGAGGGGCGAAGTGGGAACGGACTTGTGTTTGCCGTCAGCATTCATAAATCAGACACATTATGTGTAACATGGAGTTGTTTCATGACTGCTGAGATGGCTGACATGCATATGGCGTATGGGGCTGCCAATGGAAACAGAAGAGCTGATGTGAGGTTGTACTGACAGCGCTTCCCAAACAGACTTGTGCCAAACCACCAAACTTTCACAGTCGTGTTTGCACCAGCAACTGCGAGAAACTGGAACATTCCTTGGAAACATGCAGGACACTGGTCGGGAGAAAACCATGCACACTCCTGACATGGAAGAAGAGATCCTACGGTGGATTGAGGACAATCCAGGACAAGCACACGAGTTGTTGCAAGTAGTCTTGGTGTGAACCATGCCCTCATATGGAGAGTGTTGCACAAGCAACAGTTATATCCGTTTCATCATCAGAGTCCAGACACTGCAACCTCAGGATTACCCTCTTCATGTGAAATTAACGTGCTGGTTTCTGCAACAGACCATGGTGCAGCCTGATTTTCCAGTTCATGTGCTCTTCTCAGATGAGGCCTCTTTCACATGTTAGGGTGTGTTTAATGTGCTCAATCTCACATTTGGATTCACGAAAATCCACATGCCACAATGATACATGATTATCAACAACAGTTCACCATCAATGTTCGGGCAGGTATTGTCCATGACATTTTGATTGGCCCATACCTGCTGCCTCCCTGACTCAATGGGCAGATTTATCAGGTATTTCTTGAAGAAACATTGCCGAGACTGTTGGAAGATGTTCCTGTGGCTATTCGCAGACCAATGTGGTTTCAACATGGGGCACCAGCACACTTCAGCAATGATGTACAGGATTATCTGAATGCCACTTTTGGGGGTCGATGGATAGGCCGAGGTGGACGTCGCCTGGCCACCAAGATCGCCTTATTTAACATGTATCGATCTCTTCCTCTGGGGACACATGAAGAACCTCATGTACGAGACTCCCATTGACTCAGAAAGACCTCGTCACAAGAATTGTTGTCACCACTGCACTGTTCACAAAATTCCGGGAATCTTTCAACATGTACGACAATCAATGCTTCAGCACTGTCATGCATGCAATGCTGTTGCTGGTTACAACTTTGAGCACCTTCTTTAAATAAACATGTTGTTCACACTTGTTTCCTTTTGTTTATGTACCAGCTCCCCCAATATTTCTGTCAGTGCCCTCTAGCACTGAAGGGTTACGTCAATGGACATACATTCATAGACAAAAAAGATTTGTCTTGGTGTTCCCTATCTCCCATTGAAATATGTACAGAGAGTTTTGAAACACCCTATATATTAAAAACAGACATTTCAGAGCTCCTAAATAATTTAATCTATTTAATTTATTATTCAACTTGATGAATTAGAGGGTAATAAATGTTTGCGATTTTTCAAATTGTCATTAGTGCAGTCCAAATCATGCTTTTGCCATCAATAAAAGATTCAATGGGAGGGCGGAACCCTAACATTTTTAATATAAAATAAATTTGCATGCTTATTCAGTAGCTTAATTGACAATTTTCCACACTATCAGAAAAACAAAATTTTTGCTGTCCTGCTGTACAGTATAATACAAAAGAAATTGTGTATAAGAAACACGGTACTTTCACTTTGCTTTTTCACTTAGATACAACTACAATATGACCACCCAAAACCAGAAATATTGAAAGTAGTGACTTGGCCCAAACATTTTCATTCCTAAGGCTATAATCTAAAGAATTAATCATTTTTTGTGTTATGAAAATAAAATGATATTGCAAAATATTTTTGTTAGCCTTTGAAGGAAAAGTCCTTTTTTATATTAAATTTTATTTCTTTTGGTATAAACTAATCTTGATTAGAAAACAAAAACAGTAAGATTCTATATATATATAAAGTTGCCTAATGTTTAGAAAAGGATTACATAGGAGTCTAAAACATTCATAATTAAAAACCTTTTTAATTATGAATTATTATTATTATAAATTATTATTTGATGAATATTTAATGTCAGCATACTAGTCTTGTAGTCTCCTCCCCAACTACAGATGCCATACTGAATTCTGGAATAACTCCATGCATAGCATAATGCATATAAAATATTTGGTGGAACAATTTTTTTATTACATTTAGTCTACACAAGAAATATCACATCTTTTCTGTAATAATTTAATGTGACTTTTCCATTTTAGATTGTGATCAATTTCAACTCCCATGTATTTACACTGAAGTGCCATTGAATTAGGGATAGCAACCTAGTAATGTGTTGGACCCCCTCTGGCTCTGATAACGGCCGCCACACGATGAGGAGAGGACTCCACAAGCTTGCGTAAATGTTCCACAGGTATGTCGACCCATGCATCTTCCAGAGCTGTTCATAATTCTCTCAAGGTCGTCGCTGATGGGACACAGGCCTGAACACTCTGCTCGACAGTATCCCAAAGATTTTTGATGGGATTTAAATCTGGGCTTCTAAGTGGCCAATTCATTATTTCAAAGTCAGCAGAATACTCCTGCAACTATGCAGTAGCCAACCTGGATCTGTGAGATGAACAGTTGTTTTGCTGGTAGACACCATCTCCATTGGGATGCATGATGGCCATAAACAAGTGTAAATGGTCAGCCATGAGTTCTACGTACCGGGATACACTGAGAGCCATCAATATACATACCAAAGGTCCCACAGACGTCCAACTGAAGACACCCCAGGACATCACTGAGCTACCACCAGCTTGTACTGTTCTGACCTGACATGCAGGATTCATGGCTTCATGGGGTTGGCGCCATACCTTCAGCTTGATGAAGTTTAAATCGGGATTCATCACTCCAGGCTATCCATTGCCAATTTTCGATGGTCCAGTTTTGATATTCTTTAACCCAGGCAAGGCATTGAGCCCAGTGTCCTGCCATTATTAGTGGGACTCTAGTAGGTCAGCAGCTCCTGAAGCCGAGACGATGAAGTGAGCATTGCATTGTCTGTGCACTGACTTCCCGGCTGGAACCCACATTCGGATGGGAGTCGATTTCAGAAAATGTCTGGCCCCTATCAGTCCATACAATGCGGGTTAGACGGCAAAGCCCATGATCATTCATGGCTGATTGTTATTTACAGTTTGTCCAGGTGCTTTTTTTTTGCTGGAATTTCATATTCCCAGAACACTCTTGAAACTGTCGTACGAGAAAATTCAAGTTCGTTGACAATTTCGGAGATCAAGTGTCCTATCCATTGGGCACCTACAATCTGCCCTCTGTCAAATAAATCCAAATCCCATGCCTTTCTCATTATGCTTCTCATGATGAATGCCTGGTGAAGCCAAAGCTGACAGCTATATATGACCAGAGTTTCAGCCATGCATGCCCTCAAATGCAGGACTTGCGGTACTGAATTTGGATAACATCTCCTATCCCTAATTCAATGGCACTTCAGTGTATAGTTGTAAACTCTACCAATTGAAGAATACTGACAATTATTCAAAAGAGATCAATTGGGAGAATGGCATTTAACATTTAGTATTGTATTACTAGCAGTTAATTTAAAGAAAATATATTTAGACTTTTCAATATTTACCATTTATTTATAATTGCTAAATCAGATTCAATATCAGACACCAAGGATTCAACATCTTCAGAAGAATACATCATTGTAGCATCATTAGCATAACAAATAATTTTCCCTTTTAGATTGTAGGACCATAAAACATTTATATAAATAATAAACAGAATAGATCCAAGGACAGATCCTTGAAGAACACCTCTTGAACAAACTAAAAAAAAATCACTTTTCACATTATCAATTTTAACTGCTTGCATTCTGTTTTCCAAATAACTCTTAAACTAATAACAAATTCTACCTCTAATACCAATATCATAAAGTTTTCTTTAAATAAAATACTATGATCTACAGAGTCAAAAACTTTACAAATATCAATGGACATAACTGCTGTTGTTTTATGCTTATCAATATTGCTATAAATAACTCCAGTAAATTGAAGTATTGCTTGTTCCATATTCCTTTTTTCTCGAAAACCATATTGATTTTTTGATATTATTTCCTTCTTTTCTAAGTAATTCATAAGATGTTTTTTCATAAGTTTTTCAAGAACTTTTGAGAATACAGAAAGAAATGGAATTGGGTGATAACTCAAGAAACAGTTTATACCTCCTGTTTTATAACCAAGTGTAACAATCGAATTTTTAATAGAATCTACAAAAAGTCGTTTAAAAAGAAACATAATAATATGAGTTATGAACTTCCAATGGTACTTACTAAAAATCTGCAGCATGTGAACAGTTAGGTTATCATCACCTGCAGTTTTATTAGAATTTATATTTGATAAGCCGTCCCGTGGCCAAGTGGTTAGCGCGCTTGGCTACTGATCTACGGGACCTGGGTTCGAGCCCCGGGTAAGGCATGGATGTTTGTGTTGTTTTTCTGCTGAGGTCCTGCCATCCTCTCAGACCTTCTACTCTGGCATATAAACTGACAGGCTCCTGTCAGACCTCTGTGGCAAGCAGCTGCTTGAGGGGGTATTTATTTTTTTATTTATAGGTAACTAACCTCCTTTTCACAAACATTATAGAGCACCATTGAATCTGTTTTAGGTAATAAAGTATAATTTTGCTTAATGTTAACCTTTAAATTAATATTATCTTTGGCATAGCTACTCCTTTCTATGAAACTTTGATTCATAATGTTTACCAGACTATTTATATATTTTATCATCAGTTAATGGTCTTACATTCAGTTTTGTTTTATAGCCCAAAACATATTTATAAAATTCCATTGTTTACTGGAATTATTATTACAGTTATTAAACTCAGTCTTATAATAATGTTCCTTAGCTTCAGAAAGTTTTATTTTTACAAATTTATTAAAAGTTTTATATCCCTCTTTGATTATTTCCTTGATATTTCTTACATTTATGGTATAGTTTTTCCTTTTTATCAATTGATTTTATCAGATCCTTGGAGATCCATTTTTCTTCCCTGTCAAGATTTTTTTTACACTTCAAAACGATTTGCCCATAGGGAAAGCTAAGCTAATTAATGTGTCATATAAATCACCAATATTCTTATTACTGTACATAGTTTCATCAATTTTTGCCTTTTTTAATATAGTTTTCAAATTTTGGATAATTAAAAACCTGTGTTTTGCCGTTAACATGTTTACTAGAATCTATAATGTTAGGTATCGTTATTTGGATTAAAACTAGGTAATGATCAGTTACTGAAAATTTACATAGTACAATATCATTCACAAATGAATCATTCCTATTTCTAATAAAAACATGATCATTACAACTTGTACAATCATTAACATTTCTAGTAGGAATATTTAAAACTTCCGATGTCCATAATTGAACACGATATTTAGATATCCATTTATATCTTTATTATCTTTCAACAAATCTATATTTAAATCATCAATTAAATAAACATTTTCAGTTTTAATTGCATTCAATATCTTATTTAGTTCTGCATTAAACTCCTTTACAGTGTATGAGAGAAATCTGCAAAGCACAATAACAGAAATTTTACTTTTACCACTGTATAAATGGATGCATTCAGCAATTACCATTGTCATATCAATTTGTATAAAGTTCAAAACATTAATCTTGACAAAAACATTACACCACCAGATTTATTATAAATTATATATAAAGTTGTGTAGTGTATCCAGCTATATTAAATAAATCTATTTCTTCTTCCTTTATCCAGATCTCTGCCAACATTAGATCAAAATTACCATCTAAAAAATCCAATATCACAAGCAACTCATCAAAATTTTGATATATACTTCTTATGTTATAATGTATCAATTTTAAATTACAATTCCCAATCATCATAAGCTGCTTCAGTTAAGTCCCTACATTATCAGAAAAATCATTTTCCATCAATATGATTTTTTTCCAAATCATCTTCATGTCTGATTCTGTATATCTTATCATTAGGGTGTTTCCTTAAAAATGTTTCCCCCCTCTTTGATCCAGGCAAATTTTAAGTCATTTTCTAATTTAAATCTTTTAACCTTGAAAAACAGCTGCTTTGTAAACATTGAGATGTGTTCATTTATAAAAACTATCAGAGCCAAAATTACCATTTATCATATTTGCTTTTAAATTTTTATTTTCCTTTGCTTTTCAAATCCATTTATCTCTGATAGAGCTATCTTTGGCCTTATTTTATTTTTATTTACAGTAGGCACTCTATGCACTACTATGATATCTCTCCCTGTATGTGGAGAACATTTCCAACTTTTTCCAGTAAACGTGGTATTTGTTCCTGAGGCTCCTCAGGGATGCCAACAATTTCTATATTGCAACTTTTAGATCGATTTTTCATTTCATTTAAATTACTTTTTATTTCCTTTATTTCTTTTCGAAGAATCTCTCTCTCTTTAAGTAAGTTGGAATTCTCTTGTTTCAGAACAGATATTTGATTTTTCCATTTCTTCCAATGACTTGATAAAATCTTGTATGCATTCACAATTGAAATCTAATGATTTCTATATTTCTTTTACATCATCTTCAATACCAAGAATATCTCTTCTTTATGTCAATTTTTAAATGCCTCTAAGATGTCTTGGAAATTTGTCAGTTTGCTTTGATTAAAGTGATGGTTCCCAATCTCAGCTGAAGATTTTGTTTGATATTTAAATTCAACAGATCCATTACAATGACTCAATTCACTAGCATCTAGAGCTGAACATTTTGTGCATCCCCAGTTAGCTTTACATTCTTTTTTCATTTTACGATATTTCGCTTCTGTCAGGTCAATACAAATAGGGTGAAATAAACTTTTACAAGTCATGGAACACACTGAAACATAATATTCATCAAAAATAGCATCATTACATAATTCTGCCATTATAAAATAAAGCATATAAAATTTACTCTTCAACAATTAGAAATTTTGCATTTGTTTTATTCTATTTGAATGGCTTTAATTCCAATAGATGCCCTATCAGTTTCATATAAAATACTCTATGTTCCACAATTCCATAATAAACAGCATTTGGTCATTCAACAGTTCAAAAATCAACTCGCAGGTTAAGTACATACCTATCCATCTTCTATATCATTTTTTTAATCATTCACAATGCAGCAATCCAGTGGCTAAAGTTTAATTATAAACCAAGAAAATTCGAAACTTTGAGCACTTCCAAAGTTTTTGCGACTGCCCAAAGCAGTGGAATGTTGCCAAATCAATGATAAATCATTTATATACACGATATTTATATATGATTTTTATTATTTTAACAATAAAATTGTGCATATAAATACTTAATGATTGAACACTGTGTTTCATATATATTCTTTTACCCAATGTACACTGTTTGAATGACACCTGGACATGTCTACTAGCTCCACAGTTCAGGAACTGTACACTACAAAGTGTCAACAATGAGAAGAGAAATGTTACTGCCCTTGAACACACCTCTTTGTCCTTGAGTACTTTATACTGAAGGATACTTAACCACGGGACAAAACTCCATTCAGTACTCAATTTGTTGGTGCATTCAGTCGAGTGTTCTAGTTTATGCACAATGATGACCCATTTCACAGGGCTGGATTCTGTGATTAAGGGACATGTTTTGAGATATCCAAGATCAAATATGCACTACAAGAAGAAGGGACTTCCTAAATGCATAGGAATGGCATCTTCAATTACACACTTAGAACATCTAGGGACATAAATGCAGCAAAACCTCAAACTGGAGCTCATGAATTCAAACATCATTACCCACTTAAATGAGCAGTTTGACACCTACAAAGTATCCAGGCATTATCTATTACTTGTGATGAAGTGCACTAACAGTATACAGAGGAGCAAACAAAACAATGTTGTACACAAAAATGGAGTCGAACAAAGCACTGAAATTCCCAAGTTGTAACTCATTTGTCTTTTTTAGCTCATTTTCAAAACAAAAGTGGGAATGTTTTTACTTTGTCATCCATCTGTCTATCTGTAAGCATTCAGCTTTTTTTTTTTGTTTTTAGAGATAAATTTAAAATTTTAGTGGTAAATTGTAAAGGTCAAGAAATATATATATTGGTAGCAACAATTTAACTTCTTAACCTCTAGGGGTGGAAAATGCAACCTTTTTGTTTTAATAGATGAATGAAAAATTCCTTTGCTTTTCAGGTACTAAAAAAATATTACTATTTACATTTTCCAAATCATGTATTAGTTCAAATTTCCCCTGCTACAGAGGGTGCTAAAGGAAAGGTACAAAATAAAATTCCTTCTTTTCTGAAAAATGAGCATCCTATATTTTCCTAGGGCGATACATTATATTCTTTTAGTTGTTTGTTCAATTGCAATTCCAACAGTGGTTACATACATCTGACATAAAACATGTTTCTTCATTCCAAATAAGGTATTTAAAAAATATCATTTATCTTAGGCTTTAGTCACTTGTTTTGTTCACTGATATTTATTTTAAGAGTACGTTTAGCTACAACTAATCCTAAATACTTTTGTTGTGAAGTAACTACTTATATAGTTAACTATTATCAGCATCCACTAAAAACCACATTATGCAATGGTAAACTATGAAACTTACTTTAGAGTGTTATATAACAATGCAGCATGAATTCTTTCATTAGCCAGGTACTTATCAAATGATGTCCATTTCACGTGATCAGCTCCTACCACAACCACCTGAACTGCAGTGGTTATAATATGAACAACATGTTCTACGTCTTCTTTGGTTAAACTGCTCACATTTTGATCCTTGCTCTAAAGAAATTTTTTTCTGAATTAATTGGAAAATATATATTCTGCACAAAAATTCATTTAACAAAATCTCTTTAATTAGAAGTATATGAGCTTATCAGAAGCTAAACAAATTTAAGTCCAATTTTTTATATTTAATAATTAATTTTATATTTAATTTCAGTTCTTACAAGAACTGTATATTTTCAGAATTTTAGAGTAGATTTGCTTAAAAGATATTTTTAACACTTGAAATAGGAAATACTATTTTCAACATGAAATTTATTCAAAAGTTGCTTACAAAGATATCCTTTTTGCAAAAACACTGTGGAGCTAATTGGTTTAGCTTCTTACAGTACATACAATACACTTACAACTCCAGCACTAAACTGAAGGATTTTGTACACCAATTTGCAATTTCATCCTTAATAATTTTTTTTAGTTTCCATTTACATTTTAAAGACAAAAATTGTAACCCAATTTCTTATCTATTCTGCAGAATATAAATATATATATATATCCCCTCAAGCAGCTGCTTGAGTAGCTTTTATTTGTTACAATACTGAACCACTTATCCACCTGAAAATATTACTACCCTATTCAGTCACTGTTAAAATAACTGAGAGTTCCTGTTGTTGAGCAATTTTAAAGTTTTAAACTTTAAGTTGAAATTTAAAATTTAAACTGCTTTTTGGAGGGACGTCGAGCCCGGCGGAAGCATCTATATTAACCCCATGAGACACAATCTCCCTTTCGATGTCTCCACTGGTCTTCTTCGGGGCTATGATACTAATTCTTCGAATTAGACTATCATCTCTAGGAGTGGTTTTTCTTTTTCTTCCACAATGTCCTTTACGGGACGTATCCACGGACCCCGTCTCCTTATGCAGCTTCATGATCCGTGAAACGCTGGATTTCCTGATGCCAACTGCTTTTGCTATCTGCCTAGCAGTAAGTAAAGTGTTTTCGCCTAAAGCGATTATTTTAGCTCGTTTAAGAGGCGTGATGTCCATGATGTATTTAATAAAAAAGTTTCCAATGAAAATTGTGAACTACTTACATAATCACATCCTCAGCCTATGAAATATCAATTCGGACTAAAGTGGAAGTGTAAATAATAGCAGAGTAACACGACAGACAATTCTAGATTTGCAGATATCGCTCTGCTGCAAGTCTAAACTTGCGCGTGTCCATTGCAGGGACATGCGCAAGTTTAGATTTGCAGCAGTTTAGACTCTGCAGCGGAAGGGACTTAGCGTTCCTTCGCTTGTCCCAACTAATTCGCGCAGTACTGTATAGGGTATTGATTCCCTCTTTTCACATTCAAAAATCCTGTTTCACATGTTGAATTGGCCATTTTGTTTTTTTAATTAATTTTATCTAAAATGTTCATATTTTGCTTTTTTTTTAATTCAATTCAAAAAATACAACACATTTTTTGTTTGATTTTACTTTTAAAATGTACAAAATAAAAACAATTTTTTGAACTATTGTATATCCAAACAATCAAATGCAATTCTGCAATTTTTAAAAGCAGTAATCATATAGTTGGAATAATCCAAGTTCAAATTATGGTAAACCAGAACAATTTCAAAAACTTTTTTCTCTTTCTATAAAAATTGAGTAGAACTTAAAAGATACATAAGATATTCTCTTTAGGTATTACAGTGATAGCTTACCAAGAACCCTTTCTTTGAACTAAGTGCTCTTTCAGCCGATAATACAGCAGCATGAAGAATAGCTATATCTTGACTATATTCAAACATTCTGAATTATACTGCACAATTCCTGTTTCATTTAGGTTAAATCTTTAAACTGGAAAAGAAAAAAATTATCAAAATGCATATAAATGTGAAAAACAAGAACAAAAAGTCTATTCTATTCCAAATTTCACCCAGACAATGATATTTTAAGATACATTTAGTTTCTAGTCAGTTTTTAATCAAATTCTACAATCACTGTCTTTAAAAAATCAAAGTGTCTTTTCATATTGATTGTTCATGGAACAATTTTATAAACTTTTCATATTTAGTTTTTCTTTATTTATTCATAAAAAATTATTTTTGCCCCATTTCTACTTCATCTATGAAAAAAATGTAAATTAAAAAATTTCAAAAATACATATCTTCCTATGTGCACCCTAAAAAGTAGAAAATAAACCTAAAGCATATCGATGGTGCAATCAGCACTGAATTCATATTCACTTCAAAGGAAGATAGGGCACTGACAGATAGATATGGCACCAATATACCTACTCACAACAAGATTTGTGAGTAGGTATATTGGTGCCATATCTTCCTTTGAAGTGAATACGAACTCAGTGACAGATTGCACCATCGATATGTTTTAGGTTTATTTTCTACTTTTTAAGGTACATATAGGAAGTTAGGTTTATTTTAATTTTTTTTATTCATTTACAGTTTTTCCTTGTCACTAAAAACACTTACCTTCAAATACTTTCTTTTGATATCTGACACATAAACATTGACTATATTTTTCCTCCCTTTTAGAGTGATGTTTGAGTTAGCCCATGACACTGAAGAAGTCACAGAAATTAATCTATGATATCTATATATCTATATATTTATAGCTTATCACACTCTCTGCATCAGCTTTCATTTAATGCATAACTTGTTACATTCTGCACTCGCATTCTAAAGATATACAATCATTTTCATATTTCCCATTTTTAGGGGAGAAGAAATAATGGGAATAATTTTTTTTATATAGCTTATGACACTTCCCATGTCACAAGCTTTAATTTGATGCATAGTTTGTTACTTTCTGCACTCGCATTCAGGAGAAATAGTGGAATAATCATTTTCACATTTCCCTCTTTTTTAGGGGGGAAAGAAAGCATAGAAGGTTGTTTCTTTACAGTCTACTAGCAGATTTACCTGTTGTTGCAGAGGTGGGGATGGTTCAGTCAGTAGCGTGCCAGGCTCGTAATCTGTAGTTCCCAGGTTCAAGTCCCAGCTGGGTCAGCATTGAGATTTATCTCTGCAAAATTCCCCGCCCTGCCCACGGTCAGTAGGGGACACTGAAGGGCTCAGAAAGGCCGCCGTCCATCGGATAGGACTTAAAGCCGTGGCCTGGTGTGTGGGAGAGCCATACCCTGCACATGTTAAAGAACACGCTGGATGGCCTTGACGTGAGGCTACCATCTGTCTCCCAACAGCTGTTCCAGTGGGTCCCCTCCCCCAACCTTCTCTGAGCCTTCGGGGTCCATGTGAACTGGCCATTTAGCCCATGGTGTGCAAAAAATGCCGCTCAGAGGTCAAACAGCCCAACAACCCAACTCGTTGTTGCTCGGGTCTGAAATTTTCTAAAATGTAAAGTAGGTGGCACTCCCCACATTACATGCTTTCATTTGGTATAAATATCATTAGACTCAATCTCCTTCCTTTCCGGGGTGCACGGGTGGCTCAGTTGGTAGCGAGCCAGACACGTAATCTATAGTTCCCAGGTTCAAGTCCCAGCTGCGTCAGCATTGAGATTTATCTCTGAAAAACTCCCCAGTCTGCCCTCAGTCAGTAGAGGATACTGATGAGCTTGGAAAGGCCCCATGTGGGGATAGCTTTACCTTGTGCATGTTAAAGAACACACTGGATGGCCTTGACAGGAGGCTACCATCTGTCTTCCAACAGCTGTTTCAATGGGTACCCTTCCCCAACCTTCTCTGAGCATTTGGGGTCCTTATGACTTGGCCATTTAGCCCATTGTGTGCAAAAAGTGTCACTCAGAGGAAAAACAACCCCCCCCCCCAGTTAAAAATTTCTCCCTCTCTTTTAGGGGAGGAAAGAAATGACATAGTTCAAGGTACCCATTTTCCTCACAATGTCAGAAGTTTCTAAACCAAAAAAAGAAATTCCCTCGCTCAGATAACTGAACTTTTCAAATCACTTCATACCCAACAGAGTTCCTCAGATACAATTTGCCAGGCATATGTAACTTTATAGCAAAAGAAAATTAACTATGTTCTGAGGTGCATAAAAAAATATAAAGGTACAAAAAAATTATTATTAAACAAAATTATTTATTACTCAACGTAATATTTAAAACATTTATTAATTATTGGTATATACTTTTATTAGCTTTTACATATTATTCAAATTAAGTTAATGATTTTAACTTCCGATATGAATTTATGTTTTGAAGCTTTAATTTCAACAAAGACTCTCATGTTCTGCTCATGCTTAATTAGAATGACTTCAGTATCGATGATGCTCACACTCTTGACCCAACAAACAGAACAATGGACTTATCACGTGAAATCAGAAATAAATTAGTTTGATGCATTGATTATTTCAAATTTAATGGTGGCAACAGTTATTTTGAATAACTCAACTGTTAAATGTTAATCATGCAAAATCAGATATTAGTTTAGTTTGATGTATTCCTTTTTTCAAACTTATTATTGGCAACAGCTATTTTGAATAAATTTCAAGTGTTAATGTTAAATCTATGGAGATTTTGAGAAATTCAAAGCTCCTCACCTCAATTTTGACCGACCCCAGTGAGTTAACACATTACCTATATTCTTCCCCTGGGTGAAGGGAATGCTCATGCAAAGTTTGGGGTCTCTAGCTTTTCTGGGCGCTGAGTGCATAAGTGGACAGACACACAAACAAACTTTCTTCTTTATATATCAGATGACACTCCCTGTGGCACAAAAGAATTCATTTGACATATAGCTTGTTACTTTCGACACACATTCTGGAGATATTTCCTATAAATCAATAAAGGTTTAGTGGAAAAAATTTCGTTGACATACAGGACTCAAACCCGCATCTCTTGTAACGCTCCAAAAATCTCCTTCTATCTAAAGTAACATCATCTCAACTTCCACTAACAGCACTCTCCATGGCCCAATGCCATCACTCTACTCACACTCTTCACTCTGTGACCTAATGTCACTTAGTTATAACATGCATACAAATCCGACACGTGTCTATTGCAAACCGGGAAAGACATTTGCATAATATGATGCAATAGACGTAACTCCTACAGCTCAGAAACAAGAATTGTAATGTAAAAAATAAAAGAAATAATCCTCAAAATGATAAATATAACGTAAATAATGTAAAACTGGTTAAGAAAAAGTAAAAGTGAATGGGTAGACCATCACAACTCCCCCTCCTAAAGGGAGTCAAAATTTGATATAACAGATTTTGACGAGCAAATTTAAAATAATAGGACATTTCTCACATCATTTACACATCGCTGAACATAAAATAAAGTAAAAGTATGCTTGTGTGAATTTTGATAAGATGATCTACTCTCACTTCAACACAATTTTCCATCACACTCTCCAGAAATATGCCAGAGTATTCTACAATTGAACTAATATAAGCAGTCTTTTTCTACTAAGTATGACTTTTCACACATTTCCAGGGATTTTTGGCACCTACATTTGGTGCCGAAAATCATACAAGTGGCAACTATATTTTTATTTCACTAAGATGGAAATAAACAATCAATTCACTTCAAATTATTAGAGTTATTAATGATTTTAACAATAAATGACAATCACAGAGTTATTTGTTGACATTTTAACATCTATAAATCAATAAAGGTTTAGTGGAAAAAACCTTTATTGATTTATAAACGTTAACAGTCAACAGATAATTCTGTGATTGATATTTATTGATATTGCCCTTTTTTTAGGTCAATTTAAATAGGGTCATTTTTTTATAGCCTATGACACTCTCTGTATCATAAGCTTTCATTTGACATATAGCTTGTTATTTGCATTTTGGAGATAAAAGGGAACAATGGTTTTGATATTTCCCATTTTTTAGGGGGAAAAGAGAGGACGGGTGGTCATTTCTTTATAGCCTATAACACTCCCTGTGGCACAAGCATTCGTTTGACATATAGCTTTTCACTTTTGGCACACATTCTGGAGATATAGTAGAACAATAATTTTGATATTTTCCCTTTTTTAGAGGAGAAGCATGGGGGATCAATTTTTTACAGCCTGCGACACTCCCCACATCATCATCATCATCATCCTCCTCAAGCAGCCATGGGCTACAGAGGTCCAACCAGACCATGCAATTTAGTTCTCCAAGCATGTCTGCTGAATCCGGCCACTGCACACCAATTCAAACAAGGTCTTGTTTGACATTGTCTGCCCACTGCATTCTAGGTCTCCCCCTCTTTCTGAGGCCTTTAGGCACACTGTTCATAACCCTATTCACCAATCTATAATTATCCATACGGGCAACATGGCCAAACCAACTGAGTCTCTCTCTGCACAATATGCTGCTTAAAGGAGGTTGCCAATTCCTTTGCCTAACCTCATCATTAGTTGCAAAGTTGAACCACCTAATGCCCAAGATACTGTGTAAGCATCTAGAATCAAAAGCAATGAGTGGCCTGTTATCTTGTTTACACAGCGTCCAAGTTTCACTACCATAACTAACCCTAGAAAGAACCAAACTATTATAGTCTAATTTTAGTCTTTAGGTGTATACACCTGTTTCTCCACACTCTCCATAGATTCTTAAAAGTGCCAGCGGCAATTTCTATTCTTCTATTTATCACATCACCAGTAACTGTTACATAGCTCCCAAGATAATTAAACTGTGACACCTGCTCAAGAATTCAACCATTCAGATTAACTGAATCACAGCCTGCCTGACCAATTTTCATCACTTTAGTTTTCTCTCTGTTTATAACCAAACCTACTCTACTACCAGTTTCATCAACAGCCCTAATGAAAGAGTTCATCTCATCAACATCATTTGCCAAAAGGGCTAAATCATAATCTAAATCAGAAAGTTTCGTATCTCCAGCCCATTTAAGGCCAAAATCTTTCCCTTGAAGTGAATTTCGCATAACACAATCAATCACCAAACTAAAGAGAAAAGGAGACAAAATGCATCCTTGTCGAACACCAGAAGCAATGCTAAACCAATTGCTACAAGCCTTACCAACTCTCACACACGACTCAGTGTTATTATAGAGAGCTTTCATTATGTTAACTAACTTGTCAGATATACCATATGATCTCAAAATCACCCACAAATTATGATCAACAGAGTCGAAAGCCTGTTTGAAATCAACAAAGCTAGCAACCAAAGATTTCTGACACTCCAAATATTTCTCAAGAATCTGCCTAAGTGAAAATATCTGATCTGCACATCCCCTACCACTTTTGAATCCACAATGCTCATCACACAATTGCCTGTCAACCAGATTCTTAATTCTATTAAGCAAAATCATGCAAAGAACTTTCCCTGGAACAGAGAGTAGGCTGATACCCTTACAGTTATCACAAGAACTGTGATCACCTTTTTTGAAAATAGGGATAATAATGGCTCTGATAAAATCCTTAGGAACCATGCCTTTATCATAAAAGGTATTCAAAATTTCAGTCATCCAAGTGGTAACCAAAACATTCCAGTGCTAAGCATTTCCGTAGTAATTTCATCTACCCCTGGGATTTATGAAGTTTAAGGTTTAAAATATCCAAAATAACTTCAGATTGTCTTATAGGGCCAACATTAAAGCCACCAATGCATCTATCATCATTGCAAATAATTGGGAGTAGAACTTACCATATTGTTTAGAACATCACTGAAATGCTCAGCCCACCTGAAAAAATCTAATCCACACATCCCCTACCACACCATGACAGAATCCTCACCTTCTATAACCTTTGTTCATCCTTCAATCCCTGTATATCTGTCCGTTTTCTACTACACAAAACATTAACTATCTGGTATAGCTTTCTGCTGTTGTGCTGTCTAACTGCTTCCTCGGCTTTGTCAGCCAAGCCATCAAACCAAAGATTCTTATCAGCAGCTAACTGATCCTTCACATGTTTATTAAGCTCTCTGTAATGCTTTCTATTAGGACAAGTAGGGTAATGATTAAGGACATTCCTACAGTTCCTTCTTTCTGAAATAAGCTCAAGTGCCTTATCACTCAAATAATTCTGCCTCCTCTGCTCCTTTTTTCCTAAAAGAGTACTGTTAGTTTCCAAAAAAGCCTGTTGAAAATGGCCCCATTCTTCCTCAACTTCAGTAGTAAGCAAACCATGACTCTCATAATGACTAAGTAGCCTATCATGGTAAGCCTCAGCTATAACTGAGTCTTTCAGAGCTTCAGTATTAAAGGTAAATTTTTTAACCCTAGCACAACACTTTTTAAGTTTAAATTGCAAGACACTTTTAACAAGGTAATGATCAGATCCAATTTCAGCTCCCCTAAACGACCTGGTATTCCTAACAACACTAGCCCATTTGCTGTTAATTAATATATAATCAATCATATTCTTATGCAGCCCATCAGGTGAAACCCATTTGCACTTATGTAGGTCGCAGTGTTTGTAATAAGTGTTAGTTATTCTGAAACGATTGAGTTTACTTACCAGTAGAAGATGTTGCCCATTGCAGCTACCAATACCAAAAGGGCTTATCATCCCTCCCCAAAGGTCAGAGTCAGTACCAACTTTGGCATTGAAGTCACCAACAACAAAGGTAATATCTCCTTTCTTGACAGAATTCAAAATATCCTTAAGTTGTCCGTAAAACCTATCCTTTTCATCGGCATCCTCAGTGGGGCATAACAGCAGATAACATTCAAGTCTTTAACACTTGTCTGAAATTTTGCTGTAAGAAACCTTTCATTAATGCACTCATATCCTAGAAGAGCATCATAGCATGTCTGCAGAGAAGCAGACCCACACCTCAGTGATGTTTATTATCTTCCCTCCCTGAAAAGAGAAATTTAAGATTATTTTTAAGAATCTGACCTTTATCTGTCCATCTGGTCTCTTGCAGGCCAAGAATATCTAAATTATAATGGTAGAATTCTTGTGTGAGGACATCAAAAGAAAAAGCTCTGTGCAGAGTCCTCAGATTCCAACTACCTATGGGGAGAAAATGGTTAGTGGGATGTTTAAAGAAACTATGTTTATTGAGAGAGGGAATGCCGACAATATCAAACAGCCCCCTTATCGCAAACATGGGGCAAAGACCCATTTCCCCACCACGACTTCCAATGTAGAATTTGACGATGCCGGTAGAAGCAATGAGTTCAGGTGCCTGCGATGACCTTTGCTCAGGATTATCCACCAGCTGAAAAACATATCCTGTGAATCTATTCACTTGGGGTTGTCAACCACAAACAAACAGAAAACAGAGCAGAAGATTTTCCCTCCACAGAACCCCACAAGTGCAGCAAAATCAAGATCTATAATCAAGCTCAGAGTCATAATTCCGTTGACATTGGTATATATGGTCAGCACCAGGACCCTGTGTGGTTGACCACTCCTCAGCAGGGTAGAAAAAAAAATTAAAAGTAGTCATAGTTGTCCAGATCAGTGGGCCACACTAATCTGACAGCCCTCCCTTCCGTTCACTTCCATAAGAGAGTATCTCTTTTGAAAGGTACTAACGGTCTGCACCATGAGAAAGCGGGTCGTGCATTAGGTGCTAGGCCTGGCAGTTCTATGCATCATCACAGGGGATTAGTTTATAGCTCTCCTTCCAGTGACTACCTACGGGGGGCAATTTGTTATTAGCCTAAGATACTGCCCGCATTACAAACTTTCATTTGACAAATAAATCTTTAAGTGTCTCCACCACATTTGAAAGATAAGGTGGAACAACTGAATTGACGAACACAGAAACCAAAATCTGAGAAACTGACAAATGTCAAGCAAAAAGCAATAGGAAGATATGCAAAAATAAAATTAGGATTTGAGGTATATACATATTAGCCTAAACAATACACTTCCAAATCTAACTCATTAGTTACAACTCCAGTTAAAAGTAATAAACATGTATTAGAAATAATGAGTTGAAAAAAATTGGTTGTCTTAATTAGGATTCGATGTGTTCCTTGTCTACAAGGACTTTTTCTGTGATAATTTATTACTGCACATGTATTAGTTTCATTTAACTTTTTAGATTTCATTTCATATTTTTCCATTTATATTCATATACATAATTCTCAAGTGCCCAAGGCTTATGAAGGTCCAGTCAAACTGTGCAATTTTGCAGTGCTGTTTTATCTTTTGCAGCTGGTGCCTACATAATAGGAATGCATGCCAATTTCAAGACGTGAAGTGACAGCAGCACTAGTTACATTTTTGTCTACTGTGGCACTGGTAATCTGCTGTTTCAATTGCTACTTGCTTCATATGAGTGAGCATTATTATGTTGTTTACTGCTAGTTTCAAAATTGGATACTGATATGGATTTGTTCATATGTGATTCAATTACTGTTCTATCTATTTGCTGCTCTTTTAACTAGAATTGCAAACAATGGTATAGTGTTGCATGATGTTTTGCAGAAGTTAAACTTATGAAAAACTGTTTCAATAGAATCCCTTCCAAGCTCGATCTGTGAGACAAGTGACTGAAATCAGTATGTCAGCAATATAACGTTGACATGAGGCAAATGGAAAATTTTTCAGAGATCACTTCTGAATAATTTGTAATTGCAGGAATTATGAGCAAAGGAAAGTCATTCTCATTAGCTCAAAATGGTGAATATCTTTACAATATACAGAATTGAATTACACTGCCCTACCAAAGTATTAGAGAATTTCTGTGTTATGCGAATGGGAATCTAACTTCAAAGCTCTATAAGTTCTAAAATATTCATCTAATGGAAAAATGTCCAAAAAAATAAAGATCATAATCTTATATATTTAAACTTCGATTTTTAACAGCATTCAGCTAGCATTTAAGGAATTATGGAAGCTAGAATATTTCACAACAGTAATGGGTCTTAAGAATTCACCTCAGATATTAATTAAATTTAAATAATAAGTATAGTTTAAAATCATTTAATAAAATATGCATTTTAAAAGTTTGCATAATGATTATTTTGATATTAGATAATTGTAAATGAATTTTATGAAACAAGAAAATTTATTGTTAAATATTCCAGCTTTCAGAACTCTAAAGACTGAACGAATATTGATGATAAACTAAGATTTAATTAAACTTGAGTATGATCTTTAATTTATCTTAAGTCACTGTTTGGCATTAAATGCCTAAAGTGTCTTTGTGTAAAATCTGAGTTTGTGTTTATCGGCTATCTAGATAGCAGCAACATCCTGACAAGGTAGAGACAAGTACCCTTCTGCACACACTCTCACACACAGGTGGCTCAAAAAGAACCTATCCCTGACAGGTTGAAGGAGACACCAATCTGCAATCTTTATCGTCACTCACAGTTCTCCAATCAAAGGAAAATTTTTAAATTTTTAGAGCTTTGGAGTTATATTCCTGTTGACAAAACATGGAAATATAAAGCTATAGCTACTCTGAGCATTAAATACCCAGTCACCATCAAATGACATTATTCAAAATCCTGATCATGGTAGTTTGAAATATATAAAATTTGAATTTGTAAGTGTTTTAGCTGTTAAAAAAAGTGTTGCCAAATTTGAGCTTGAAGAGAAAACTATTAACCCTGTTACCATCTAAATTTCTGCCAAGATTATACAAAAATAAATTATTTCATTATTCTATTAACGTTCAAAACCACGTAAAAAATCTTTGCAAAATAATAATACTTATATTTTTAAAACAATTTTTAACAAATTATGTACCAAAGAAAATTGTGTAAAAAAAATGTACCAAAGTAAATGTACCAAAGAAGCTGTAGAACTACACAGGCTAAATTCTAAACCTTTATGAAGAAAAATGCTTCAATTGTAAATATTTTCAGCTGTCAAACTTTATAGCTGAAATATTCCTTCTGGCTTTGGTGACCATTCTCTGGGTTGCAGCATTTTGACCACTTACCATTGTACAGTGCAGATCTTCTTCCTAATGCCGTGTGCAGCTGGGCACTGTTTCCTTTATGTACCTACAGTCACTCCCAGCAGCCAGTCTTCTAGACACTGTTCCACCAGATAGATACCCTTCCGAGAAATGCTAAATCCTCTGACTTTGCAAGTCTTCATAATTTGTGGTTGGTTGTTTGGTTGGTTGTTTGGGGTTTAATGGCGCATCGGCAACAAGGCCATAATGCGCCAAACAAAAGACAATATAAAAGATAAAAGACATAGAACCCCGAAACCAAAAGTTAAAATACATTTTCAACATTGTAAAGTGGTAAAACAACAAAAACAAGTGTATATAGAGTAAAACAACTGTAGAAATATTAAATAACATAATCCCAGGTGTAAGAGACCTAGGGCAAATAATGCACAAAGTTAACGTAAAATCAAATTCGAGTAAAATATCCACAATATTTCACAAAGGTAAAAACTGGAGATAAAATGCAATGATCAGATAAAAGATGTCCGAGTGTAAGAGGCTCGGACACAAAATTATGGAAATTAAAAATTATTTGTCGTTCAAAGTTAAAAACGGGGCATGAGATTAAAATATGTTTGATAGTTAAAACGGTGTCACAAAACTCGCACTTAGGTACGTCGTCCGCCCATAGAAGAAACGAATGAGTAATAAACGAGTGACCTAAGCGGAGCCGAGCAAGTACAACTTCCTCCTTACGATTCCTGCGATAACAAGACTGCCATGGTTTGATGATAGGTTTGATCTCAAAGAGCTTGTTGGTAAGCTGTTCTGACAAAGATCTCTGCCACTGTGCCCGGAGCTCGGTGGTAAAACGCTGCCGGAAATCCAGATAGGGAACCGGCAACGGAGAGTCGGACAGGGGCGTGGCTGACCTGGCAGCAGAATCTGCCAAATCATTGCCCCTGATTCTGACGTGACCGGACACCCAACAGAAATGGATGGTGGTGGTGGCTGCTAGACGATGTAGCTGCTGGCGGATCTTAGTAAGAACTGGGTGAGGTCGATGCCTCACCGAGATCAAAGCCTGTAGCGAGCTAAGCGAGTCGGTGTAGAGCACACACCGACGATGATGCTTAGTCGCCACGTGGTCCAAGACGAGGCTGATAGCGTGCAACTCTGCAGTGAAGATGGAACACTGCAGTGGGATCTGGTCTGCAATGATTAATCATAGCAATGATTAATCATAGCAGACCATGGCCGATCCCATTGATGAGCCGGACTTCGAGCCATCTGTGAAGACAGGCAAGAAGTCCGGGTACTCAGCACGATGGCTGGCAAAGAGTTGCCAGTACACACAGTCGGGTGTAAAGGCCTTCCCCGTCCTGCACAGGGAAAAATCACAGGAAGGGGAAACAGCGAGTCATGGTGGAAGTGGCTCAGCTGTCGACTGTGCAACGCTATTGAGACTGGTGTTGATGTCTCTGAGGTAGCCTCGGACTCGCAAACCAAATGGACGAATGGCAGTCGGCCGATTAGTGTAAAGCATTTCCCACTTCAGACTGAAAACGCAGTCCCAAGTGGGATGGCCAGGCAGGGATCGCAATTTAGAAGCATATTGTAGGGACAACTGCTGACGGCAAAGAGATAAAGATGGTTCGTCGGTCTCAACGGAAAGACTCTGGACCGGTGAGGTGCGGAAGGCTCCGGTGCAAACACGGAGAGCCTGATGATGAAGGGGGTCCAGCACCTTCACCACCGAATCCCGGGCCGAGTCGTACACCTGGGATCCTTAGTCCAGTTTCGATCGGACAAGTGCACGGTACAGGCGAAGCAAAGAACATCGGTCCGCCCCCCAAGAAAGGGAGGAGAGGACCTTGACGATGTTCAATGCCCGCGTGCACTTGGACCTGAAATGACGTATGTGTGGTAAAAAGGTCAATTTCCGATCGAATATGAGACCGAGAAACTTGGTCTCCGTCACAACTGGAATGATGTTACCCCTGAGCCGCAGCTCGGGATCCAGATGAAGATTACGCTTGTGGCAAAAGTGCACACAAGCGGTCTTCTGTGGGGAGAACCGAACCCGTTTGCCGTCGCCCAAACCGAAAGATTGTTCAGGGCAATTTGCAGTTGTCTTTCAATGACCCTCATGCTGGACGAAGAGCAGAAGATGCTAAAGTCATCAACATAGAGGGCATTGCCTACTGATGGAGGAAGTTGTTTAGTTATAGAATTAATCTTGACAGCGAAAAGCGTAACACTCAGAACGCAGCCTTGTGGCACCCCCTGTTCTTGGGGATATGGCCGCGACAGAGTGTTACCGACACGGACACGAAAAGAACGTGTCGATAAGAAGTTGGAGATGAAGATCAGCATGTGACCTCTCAAGCCGAAGCTGTGGAGGTCACAAAGAACGCCGAATCTCCAAGCTGTGTCGTACGCTTTTTCGATGTCGAAGAAAATTGACACCGGGGCTCTCTACGTAAAAATGAATTTCTGATAGCCGATTTGAGGCGTATCAGATGGTCAAGAGTTGACCGTTGCCTGCGAAAGCCACACTGGGTGTTGGAAAGAAGGTTGTGGTGTTCTAAATACCAGATGAGTCTGGCATTTACCATTCTTTCCAACACCTTGCACACGCAGCTCGTCAACGCAATGGGACAATAATTGGAAGGAATCTTGGGATCTTTGCCTGGCTTGGAGAAGGCCAAGACGATGGCCTCCCGCCAGGAGTCCGGAAACTGCTCCTCGAGAAAAATGCGATTGAAGAGATGGAGCAGCCAATCCTTACTCGATGGTGAAAGATGTTGGAGCATGGCGTAATGGACATTGTCCGGCCCTACAGCAGAGGCACGAGAAGAGTGCAGAGCAAGGCGAAGCTCCTCCGCTGTGAATGGCCTGTTGTAAGGCTCCAGGCCCATTCGAGTGGAAGGACAGCGGAGATCGTTCCGCCCTGCTCTTCTGGGCCAGAAACTCGGGGGGGAGTAAGAAGATGATGATGAAGTGGAGGAGAAAGACTCCCCCAGAGTGTCAGCAATTGCTTTGGTATCAGCAATTACCTATCCATTGTGCTCCAGGATCGACGAGTGGGATGTGTAGTTCCCACCCATCTTCCGGACTTTATCCCACAAGACCTTAGAACTGGTCATGCAAGTGATAGAAGACGTATATTTGATCCAAGGTTCCTTCTGGCTCTGGCATCAGATGAAATTAGCTTTCTCCCTGGCGGGTTTGAACTTTTCGAGGTTGGGGGGCGTCAGATATCTCTGAAACACCCCAAAGCCTTGTCCTAAGCCTTACGAGCTGCGGTGCAATCTGGATTCCACCATGGTTTTGGAAAGCAAGGAAACTGTGTCGAAGTTTGAGGAATTGTTGATGCAGCTGCATCTATGATACAGTCCGTTATCTCTGCTACTGCCACATCGATTGGCTCCTGGCTGACAAGAGTGGTCATTGAGCTCAGAGTGCAGCTCAAAACCACCCAAGTCAGCCCAATCAAGCCTCCACCGTGAGACGCGTGAAGGGCTGCAAGGTCCCCATGGGAGATGGCGCACACCACGGGGAGGTGATAGCTTCCATAAGGGTTGTCCTCGACCTTCCATGTAAAGAGTGAAAGAATCGAGGAGGAGCAGATGGGAAGGTCAATGGCAGTGAAAGTGCAGGTTGGGGAGTGAAAGTAGGTACTGATACCGGTGTTCAACAGGGAGAGAGAGAAGGATCCAGGAGCCACTGCTCCAGGACCCCTCCCGTTAGTGTCAGAACTGCCCCATACTGGACTGTGTCCATTGAAGTCCCCCATAATGAGGAAGGGAGACAGCAGCTGCGAGACAATGTCATCAAGGTCTTCCTGGAAGACAATGCTCCCAGGTGGAAGATATACAGAACAGACAGTGAGCGAGAACCCCACGAAGAGGCAGATGGCTACCACCTCCAAGTTGGTGGTGAGAGGTACGACCTGGAATGGAGAATGGTTGCTCACGAGGATGGCGACACCCCCGCGAGCTGGACCATCTCCATCCCGGTCCTGGTGAACTAGTGAAAAGTGCCGGATCGTGGGATCTGTGACTGGCTGCAAGTATGTCTCCTGCAGGAACACACAGATTGGCTGGTGTGCCTGAAGGAGGGCCTTGATGTCGTCAAGATTCCTCTGGAATCCATGACAATTCCATTGTAGGAGTGTGGCCATCTCAGGACTTAGAAGAGTGGACGGATGACGAATTCCTATTCAACTTAACCGCCGCAGAGGACGGTTTAGTGAATAGGGGGCGGTCTGTATCCATGTCCTCGGAATCGTCCGAGGGGCATGGATCAGTGACCGCCCTTTGAGGTGCAGTGATTTTCTTTTTGGGCCCTGTTGGGGGCCCCTTAGGTTTTGAAGGTCTTGCTGTCTGAGGACGGGAAGGAGGAGCCCTTCCGGTAGAGGTGGAAGGCTGAGCTGCAGGAATGGAAACCGGGGTTGATGTCGAAGTCGACACCACCCTCAGTCTCGCCTGCGTGAGGAGGTACTTTGCAGCTGGCGAGAAAGACTCAGTAGGTGGTACACTGATGTCAGTCTGCACTGCAACCGAAGTCATTGGAACGATGGGCTTTCCAATGACTGCACTGGCATAGGAAACCTTGCCAGGTGGGGCGGGCGGTGCAGCAAGCTTTCTCGCTTCAGCGTAGGAGAGATTGTTGATGACTTTGAGGCGTTGTACCTCCTTTTCCTCCTTCCACTTTGGACAGTCGCAGGAGTACGCTGGATGTTCACCACTACAGTTCACACAGCATGCCTTTTCTGCTGTGCAGTCAGGATCGAGATGATCCTTACTGCCACAGCGAGCACAGGTGGGCTTGCCCCTGCATGCTGTGCGGGCATGACCGTATATCTGACACTGAAAACAGCGCAGAGGGTTCGGTATATACGGCCGTACCTCACAATGTAAATAACCTGCCTTGATGGAAGAAGGCAGGCGTGGCGTGTTGAATGTCACGATTAACACCCGGGTGGGTGTTAATTTCCCATCACGGCGTGTTGAAACCCGGTGGACCGCTGTTACTCCTTGAGGTGTGAGCTCCGAGAGGATCTCCTCCTCAGTGACTTTGAGGAGGCCCCACTTGGTGATCACACCCCGAGAGGAATTCAGAGTTTTATGGGGAGTGACTTCGACAGCCACCCCACCAATTTCTTTCTTTCAGGAGTAGTTCAGAGTGTTTAGAACAAGCGGTCTCAACCTGCAAGTCGCCAGATCGTAAGCGCTTGACAGATTTCGGCTCTCCCGCAAGACCTTTCAAACCTTTATTTACAAAAAATGAGGACATGTCCCCAAGTACCTGATCACCCGTGGAGTGGATGATCAGGAACTTTGGGAATGAAGACACAGAAGACGACGGCAGAGATAACGTAGACAACGAGGAAGATGGGAGCTCATGTCGAGCCCTCTTGTTGGCGGCGATCGCATTATTTTCTTCATTCTCTCTCATGTTTTTTATTGTGTGGTTCAGTGCCCGCTGTCCCCACCCTCCACGGAGCCCAACAAGGGAACGCCCAGTTGGGCGCCAGGGCTACGCAGGCACTATACCCACACAGACAGTGAGCCAAGCCCTCAGAAATAAATAGAAGGAAAATAAAAAGATAAATGTGCAGAACAAAACATTCTACACAAATCAAACAAAGCGTAAAATAAGAAAAATTGTGAATGGCCAAACTGGCCTCACAAAGAAAGGATAACGACAAAAGGAAAATAATCTGTGAGGAAACTTGTAAACCTGTACCCGGACCGTGGGCAAGGTTACTCACCGCTCTGCACGGTTGACCCTAGCAGGACCTGCCCACCAGCCGATTGCTCCTGGGGGGGCCACCCCAGGAGCTCCCGTTTACCGGAAGCAGAGGCCAAAGCAGTGTATAGCAGAGGCCCCGGAATCCACTGCCCAGTCCCGCGACAGGCAGGCTCCCCAATGGCAAAACGGCCAATGGGGACCACGCCAGTCATGAGCTGAGGAGAGAAGACGGGGACCCCCGAGCAACTACCAGGATCCTCCTTTCCCCGGACACGGGTCTCCGCGCACGGCAAACATGCGGGTGAGTGTTTAGGACCCTGCGAAGGTAACCAAGCCAGCGGAACCTTCACAGGGTGGTCCCCCTCACCGCGTACAGGCGCTCACACCGAGGGGGGCATAATTTGTGACTCGGAATACTGGGCATCAGATAGGGCAACCATGTACCCTTCTCAAAACCTTTTGAACCTTGGTGGCATATTGAATGGTTCATGCTCACAAAATAGTATGCATATGACTATTGAGCCACATACATTACCAAAGTAACATGTCAGTGAGGTTCTTATTTGCATAAGAAATTAGTGCCATGTAATCAACCTCAGCAATTTAAACAGTAAACTAACTAATTTATTTGATTAATTTTTTGGTCAAAATAAGTTTCAAAAATTCATTTTTAAACTGAGGGAAGAATTATTTTACATACCACTTTAGTTTGAAGAATATATGCCCATACTGTTAACTTAGGCTGCATAAGTGAAGGCTATTTTTTTTTCATTTGTTTTTATTTATTGATATTTGTAACTTATGATGCTTTATTTTAGCTCTTTTATCCCCAATTACCTAGGCTCCTATTAAATTATGTGTGTAAAATGATATGTCAGTAGCTGATACAACAAAAGCATTATGCCAGCTGCAGATATTATGTTCCAAGCATTAGGATCCTTATGCCTCAGCCATTTAGCTGTTCAGAAAGAGGAAAGGTTATGGATGCAGTGGGTGAATTGCATCAAGTTTTCAAAAACAAGAATATATTATCTCAGGTGATTTTGGGATGCTCAGTTTCAAAGGAAATGAATTTTCTCACTTTATGCCTTTAGACTCTCTAACAGTGCAAAAAATCATTTACACATAATCACTGTTACAATACCATGATGGTGAGTGAGCCAATTCAAATTACTTTCTTTCAATACCTGACAGCCCCGGAGCACCACAGTACATTGACTGCATATCACCATGTGGGAGAAGTCACAGAAACCACTATGAACTAAAAAGGCACCTAACATTTTAAACTTGCCTTACCATTGATCCTGCCTACAGCGAGAGAAGACCTTTGTGAATAAAAAGCACTGCTTGGGTTTTAATAGCCTGCTTGAAGATATAATCATTGAGGTGCAGTGAGAGTGGGATCTTTTGAAATTTTGAGTGCTGCCTAGGAAATGCCCAACACTCACTGAATTTAGTCCAGAAACTTGCCAAAATATAAATAAATAGATCTTGTCTTTTGAATTTTAAGCCAGAAAAATAAACTGAAATCCTAACTTTTAGTAAACATATAAGAAGTAAAATGATGCTACTATTGGTTGATAATACTTAAAAAAAAATAAATAAATACCCCCTCAAGCAGCTGCCTGCCACAGAGGTCTGACATGAGGCTAAGTTTAAATGTCATAGTAGGTCTGTGAGAGGATGGCAGGACCTCAGCAGAAAAACAATACAAACATCCATGCCTTATCTGGGACTCTCAGTCATTAGCACACCAGACTCATAATCAGCAGCTTGCAGTTCCTAGGTTTGAGTCTTGCCTGGGCCAGTGTTGAGATTTATCTAAACAAAACTCCCCACTCTGTCTATACTCGGTCAGAAGGGGAAATTGATGGGCTTTGGATTTCCATCATCTTTAAAGAATATGCTGGATGGCCTTGATGGGAGACTACCAGAGGCAAAATGATAGCTCCTGTAACACACATAATGGGGGTGTGCAAAAAGTGCAAAATTTATGGTGAAACTTGATATATAAAAATTTAAAGGAACAGCCCAGAAGTTTTCTTTATATATTAGCTCATTTTCAGAAAAAAAAACAAGGTAATGTTATCACTTTGTCATCTGTCCATCTGTAGGCATTGAACTTTTTTTGTTTTTTAGAGAAAATTTAAAAATTTTTTTTGGGGTTCAATATATATTGATGAAATATTACAATTCTCACTTTCGGAATCTCCAAAAAGTTAAATTTGCACCCTCTAACAATGGAAATTTTTGAAAATTGCAAAATTTCAAACTAATATTGCAAGCAATGTATATTAGAATTTATACTTTTAGAATCTCCCAAAAGCTTTAATTATGCCATCTGATGGAGAGAAATTTTGAAAATTTCAAAATTTTTAACAAATATTGCAAATGAACTATTTGAGCTAGAAATCTGATATTTAGTGGTGGAGTGTGATGATCAGGGATTTACACTGGCAGAAACAATTTGTCCCTTCACCAACATGGGTGGGTGGGAAAACAACTTTTGGTTTTGATAGATTAATGAAAAATTCTTTGAGTTGAAGAGGTGCTAACAAAATCATCTAAATAAATATCATCTAAATGGCCTTAATTCACCACCATTAGAGGGCAGAAAATTTATTTACCACAATGTAGAAAATGTGAAACTTGAAATAATATTTCAAACAATCAGTTTATGCTAGAAATTCTGGTGAATATGTTGATATAGAATGGAATAATTGAGTCATGTGTTTAAATTAAAATTGGTTAAAATTCGACCAGTTCCTCCTTATTTTTATCAATTCAGTACTTAATTTTAAAATGTTAAATGTATTTTAATATAGTAAAAATAAATATTTTATTTTATGTACACTTGATGATTTGCCCCTTAACCCTAGGGGTAAGAAAATCAAATTTTTCCATTTTAAGGAAAGATATATGCTTCTGGCATTTTATAGGGATAATAGTATATTATTACTTACATTTTGCAATCACCCATTAATACAAATTGCTACTGTTAAAGGGTGTAAAATTTGGTAAATAAAGAAGTTAATTTTTCTCTGAAAACAAGCATCTGATATTCACCAGAGGCGATATGTTCATTCTTCTAGGTTTCCAATAGACGGGAAAATGTATCATATTCAAAATAATTTAGTTGAAACTATGTAAGCATTTTAATACAAATTTTGTTTACTCTTAAACGGAAGCAATATTTTACAAAGTAGTAAAAATTATTCATTCCTGGCCTGGATCTAAAAAAATAATAGGGGTGGGGGGAGGGCTAAGAGACTGGATTTCCAATGAGGTGTAACATTTTCTCCTTTGTTTAAGAGGTTTAAAAAAATAATGCAAAATGCATGAAAATGCCCAAATTTAATAAAATTTCTCCATTACACATACTAGCATTCTCAAGGGGTGGGGGCATTGAAGTATATGATGGTACACATTAAATGAAACAAAAGGGGCTTTCAAGTCTTGGGAGAAGGGCAAGATTTTCCAGTACCCACTGGGGACTACCATCTATTTTCTAACAGTGGTCTAGTCGGTCCCCTTGCTTCAACTTTCTGAGCCCTAAAGGTCCTTGTGACCTGGCTATTTAGTCCATTTTGTACAAAAAAGGGCCATTTATAGTAAAACAAGTGAACCCAACTTAATGTCCAAGATACTACATACTCACATACTATAAGAGGCATCAAGTATTTTTGTTATATCATCACAGCAATATCCAAAAGGTATCTAAGATGGCAAAATTCGGTGTCCCTTCACCACCTCAGATATATTGCAATTGACATCTGATATCATACGGATATTTTCTGGATATTGCATTCTGTGGGTTGTTTTGTTTACCAAGGATTGTGGCATACCCAATGGGAGACCCAATATATAACAACTTTTGTTTGGTTTACTTTCATCATGTGAGAAAGTAATAAAAAATAACAAAAGAATTCTTCCAGTTCTTCATGAATCTTCATATGAATGTAATACAAGTGTGTGTATTTCAACTAACATGACTCATTGGATTTTATCCTAAGAACGAAAACTTAACGTAATTTTCAAAAAACAAAACATTTAACTACTTAGGCTTAGTGCTTTAACCCATTAATTCCCAAAGGTAGATATTATATTTTTATGGTAGTATTTTCATTATAGACCAAAAATACATGTAAATAGACAGTTGTGATAAAAAAAAAAAATTGTGACCACAGAAACCACAGAAAAATGTTGTGTATATGCAACTTTGGGATTATCAGAACATGAATACTTAAAGTTAAAACACATGGAATTGTCTGAAGCAGTCTGCATGAAGATGAACTTGACACTTTTTACTCATATATATTGCATTACTCTTGCACTGTCGACATCTTCTTCTTGTTTTATTCTCCTGTTCAACTATAACATGGCTAATATTGTCAAACCGCATTTCAGGGGGCGGGGGGTCAGTCGGTACCGCGCCAGGTTTGTAATCTGTAGTTCCCAGGTTCGAGTAGATATAAAGCATCTACTTGAACTAAGTATCTACTCATAATCTATAGTTCCTAGGTTTGAGTAGATAGGGAGAAGAAAGAAAGAGATAGGGAAGAAAGAAGATTTGAAAGGGAGTATAGAAGAGAGAAGGCAGAAAGGGATAGGGAGAATGAAGAAAGTGTTAGGGAAGAAAGAATATTGGAAAGGAAATATAGAAGAGAGAAAGAATATTGAAAAGGAAGTATAGAAGAGAGAATGAGAAAATTTATCATTTACATCAAATTGGTCATTATCTGATAAGTGTATATTTTGTTTGATGGAATCAAATCTATTCCTACTCATGCAATTTCTTATTGCATCATATGCTTATTGCAATTTCTTATGCATCATTCCCTTTCAGGGGGCGGGGGGTCAGTCGGTACCGCGCCAGGTTTGTAATCTGTAGTTCCCAGGTTCGAGTAGATATAAAGCATCTACTTGAACTAAGTATCTACTCATAATCTATAGTTCCTAGGTTTGAGTAGATAGGGAGAAGAAAGAAAGAGATAGGGAAGAAAGAAGATTTGAAAGGGAGTATAGAAGAGAGAAGGCAGAAAGGGATAGGGAGAATGAAGAAAGTGTTAGGGAAGAAAGAATATTGGAAAGGAAATATAGAAGAGAGAAAGAATATTGAAAAGGAAGTATAGAAGAGAGAATGAGAAAATTTATCATTTACATCAAATTGGTCATTATCTGATAAGTGTATATTTTGTTTGATGGAATCAAATCTATTCCTACTCATGCAATTTCTTACCAGTGGTATACTTTTGTCCTCATCCTTCGACCAATACATTTTTATAGCTGGTAAGGTATAGTAACTGGTAAAAATCAATATACCACAAAAGTGCTTCAGTCTTGCCTTGCTTAGTTCAAAAGATTGTCGATTATGATCATTCGCATATTTTTTTTTGAATAACCAACAATTTTTTCCCATACATCATCACTAAAATATAAAGAAAAAAATATCATATGGAGACTTGCCACTAATTTTGTTTTTAATTTCCTCTATCGTAATATATTCTTCTTCTTGTGGTAAACTTTTGTAAGTCGGATTTTCTTTTTTTCCACTTAAGAATAACTTTTATTTGCTTTTGTTTTGACAGCTGTTCTAGTAGAAGTTTTCAGTTTCTTGGAACCTGATGCTGTATGTTGCTCTTCTTCGACATCTTGAGCTTCATCAGATAAATTTGCATGGACCTCATAGATTCCGGCTATGTCTGGCAAAACATTTTCACTCTCACATATATCATCACTAATATCCTCCTCATCTGTAAGTTCGTCAACCACTGGTGGTATGTACACCGCGAAAATATTTTCAGCTTGTCACAAATCGTCATCCTCTTCTAATATAGCCATAATAATAAAATAGCTTCTAATATAGCTCTGCAGTTGACAAAGGTCTATTTTTTCCCCCACCACTGAGCCCATGTCACAATTATCCGTTATCTAAAAAATTAAACTGAGAAACTTGTCCAATGCAATCATTCAAAAGAAATAAAGCAAAAACTGCCCAAACAACTTTCATCAATTTACATTTCTCTGTTTATCACTAAATGTTATCCTCAGTATAATCCCAAAACTAATTAAGTAAAAAAACAAATCGGTAAACCAGTAAACTAATTAAGTAAAAAAAACAAATCGGTTACCTTAATACTTTTCGTATAGCCGACCAGACTAATACTTTTCCTATAGCCGACCAGACGACGTTATTAAATTGTTGCCACATTTGTGAGAGTAAATTTCCTAATCTGGGCTTAAAAAATTTCTTATTATCAGCTCAGTGATTTCTAAAGTGCCTAGCATTTTATGACTTTTCATCATTTTGCAAAAGCTCGAGCCCCGGGTAAGGCATGGATGTATGTGTCGTTTTTCTGCTGAGGTCCTGCCATCCTCTCAGACCTTCTACTATGGCATATAAACTGACAGGCTCCTGTCAGACCTCTGTGGCAAGCAGCTGCTTGAGGGGATATTTATTATTTTTTTTATTTACGAGACAATAGCTGAAATTTCTGAAAGTATTAAAATACGAAAAAATACACACATTGTATTACATTGATATGAAGATTCATGAAGAACTGGAAGAATTCTTTTTAATGCTATTTTTTATTACTCTCTCACATGATGAAAGTAATAAACACGCCTGGCATGTTAATAGAAGACATGGGTTCGAATCGCACTCACCGTAAAACTAAATTTTTTTCTCCTAACTACACTGGTTTCCATAAATTAAAGAAAAATGAGAAAAATCACAATAAAACGCCAAAATAATTGTGCGATCCTCACCAAACTTGTTCATGTAACCAGTAATGCCGAGTGAGCATATCGTATGCAAATTAGTCCAGGTTGCGTCAATTTGCGTAATCGTATAGCGGCATAAAAATGGGTGTTTTGGAGTGGATTGTTCTTTTATGTTGCAAATGTGAGTAAAGAAATTCAAAATAGCCATTTTGAAGGAATGACCTCCCGACATCATTTGCCAAATGAATCGAAGCAGACCAAAGTCAGTCAGACGTGACACGATGGTGAATGTGAATCCTTCTGTTATAGTGCCTATAAGTAATAGCCTAGCCATTAAAAGTGATCCAAAAAAGGATCCTCTACCGACAGGGGGACTAGAGTCGCATTATAACTTCGTACATGCGCAGTGAAAAGATATTGATATAGTCATGGAGGTAGGAAGATAAGGAGACGCCCTAACGCGCTTTCCCTGTGGAAGGAAAATGATGCCTACGCAGCATTGCGGTAGCCATGTTGTTGCATTCAAAACAAACCGTATGCCGCTGCAATCAAGCCTACTTACACTCAGTTTTACTGTGCGATTCATGCAGCCGTAAGCTGAACAGGCTGCTAAAATACAAATGTCGACAAAAATTAGTATAGGTGAGTAACTACTGATCAATGTTTTGAATAGAACAACATGGCTGCCGTAGCATCATTTTCAAGTGCTTAGGGTTCCTCCTCTTATCTTCCTACCTCCATGGATATAGTACCATTTTACGCCATATTACTCCGCCACAAGTAGTTCTTGATAGGAAAAAAGTAGTTCTACATAAAAAAAATATCGCGAAATATTATGGGCATGAAAAAACGTGATACTCTATAAGCAGCTAAAATGTTTCGTTAGTTTCCTCCAGAATTTTAAATATTAAGAATTAAATATACATAATAAAAAAATTGTTTAATTGGGGATGTGAATTGAGGTATATGTGGGTAAGAAGATGGTTGTTAGCCACTTAGATTAGCAATAATAATGAAGTGGAATGCAGTGAAGTAGACTCGAAGGGGTCCATGCAAACTGTATTACTTGTGAATTAAAGGATATTTGATACCATAAAAAAATTTTTCCTTATAGTGAGGGGTAAGGGGGTTATGGGGGGGTCTGTTTATGACCAATTGGTGTATTCAGAGTGGTGTAGTGGGGGTTGTGGGTTGACAGGGGGTGGTAGAAATTTATGCTTGAAAGTGGGCATAAATAGGGTGAATAGGTAAAGGTGTTGCCTTAGCATTGTATGTGTATATTTCCTGTGATATGAATGTCATAACTGGCATTGTCTGTGATGTAGAATGACTTTAATTTGGCAGTATTTGGAGTGGCAGAAGTGCAGAGTAGGAATAGAAGTTGATAAATTGACAAATTTCTGAGTGGGAATCCAAGCATCTGGCTGTTGATGATTTTTATCTGATTTGCAGGGTTTTATTTGAAGTAGTTAGCAGGTAATGAGATATGGTGCTATAATAAATGGTAAGCCATCCCGTGGCTGAGTGGTTAGCGTGCTTGGCTGCTGATCTTAAGGACCTGGGTTCGAGCCCTGGATAAGGCATGGATGTATGTGTCGCTTTTCTGCTGATGTCCTGCCATCCTCTCAGTTCTTGTACTATGGCATATAAACTGACAGGCTCCTGTCAGACCTCTGTGGCAAGCACCTGCTTGAGGGGGTATTTATTTTTTTATTTTATAATAAATGGTAGCAGTTATATTCAAGAATGTGAACTTAGGATCATTGTAAAATTACACAGATTACATAAGAAAAAATTGAACACAATAACTAATAAGTCCTCCCAATCTATTTGTATAGAATTTAATGTTTTAGGTGTTTTTTAAATCCTTATACAGCTTTCAAAAGTTTCACTCTGCTCTACAATGAAATATGTTTTGTGAATGATATTATACATAAATGTGTATGCTATTTTTTTACATATTATATAATTCTACAATTATCATAATCATTTAATGATATTTCAACAAGAGTTTTACCCCATCGAATTATTTCATTAAGTTTGTCAGATGATATTTAGGTGCACAAATGTGTTAACAATTATAGGAATAAATAATTGCACAATGTTTAAATTCCAGACATCCAATTAAATGGGAAAATATGGGTTGGAAAATCTTGATAGAACGCGTTCCAGCTTCTGTGATATATACTTCCAACAACTGCTTTAGTATTTTAATGTTAATTCATGTGCTATCAATTAGTAATTGATGAATGTTGACTACATGTAGGTTGTTAGTCATTCACTGTTGTGATTAAGGTTAATTTTGCAAGCGGAAAACTTGATTGTGATTATGGTAACCCACCGCTTTCCATGCCATCATACCGAGATTGGCTGCTACCCGCAGTCAGTTTTAATTGCACCACTCGTGCCCAAAAAGGAAGAGATATCGCATTTAACAAGTAAGAAATTAGTTAAAGTTTGATTTCATGAAAGAAAAATTTGTAATATCAATTGTTACAATCTTTAGCAAATATATGTAATAAAGAGAATAAATACTAACCATTTGAACAACTAGAATCACTGCTAATGTTCATGTAATAAAGTACAATCAATCATAAAGTATGATTTATAAATATGTAGTCTTCAGTCTTCATTACTCTTAGATTATAATTTTGAGGGTTGTTTTCTAATAGCTATCTACAAAATCTGAAGAATGAATAAAAAACAAGAAGTGCTTTTTTATTAATATATATATGGAGAGAATTGGAAAATAAAATACCAAACATGTACTAGTTAATTATAGCTGAGAATGCCTGGTTTATTTTGAACATGTTTTCTGAACACTTCAAGTAAAGAGTTACATATATAAAATAAACATCATGGCAAAGATAATTTTTTTTACAAACAAATAATTCCTCTTGTATGCAAAGTACATACATTCAACAGCATTTTTTGGCAAATCTTTTGAAAATGCACATATTTCAAATAGTGGCTCTTCCATAAGGCAAATATAGACCATGTTGTATGAATGGCATGTATTTGGGGCAATATCTGTCAGCAGAATTGTTTTTTAATATATATATATGGTAACTAACATTCCTCGGTGGTCAGTATGCTCATGGTTTTCTTCTGTGTTGTTTTGCTGTGTTGCCATTCTGCTGAGGTCTTCCTCACAGGTCTTTTCTGTGGCAAATTCTGACAGAATTCTGTTAAAAGCAGAATTTGAATGTGAAGGGTATATTTTGAATTTTTTTTAAATCTAGTTTAATAAATGGTGAGTGGAATGGTGATTAATAATGGTGAGTGGGTGGGAATGTTTGAATCTGCCACCACATAAGTCATGTGAAAGTTAACACAACTTTCATTTTAACCCTGGATGAGTAACATAGGGAACTACAGCACCCCCTGCAATTTTGCCAAGAAAGTTACACAGCAAAATTTTTAACTCTCACCAATTAAATTCAACCTTTCAATATTTCCTTATGAACTAATGATATGCCTGGTATCTTGATTTTTTATGACACTTGGGTACTCTGAGAAGTTTCACCTTTATCTACATTTCTTTCGTACTGTAAGTAATCTGTTTTCCACACCACTCATTTATCAGTATCAGTTCCAGATGTAAATGGGGTCATCATTTTTGTGGTGGACCATTCCCCCCCCCCTGAGAATAACAAGTATGGAGGCCAAATTGGTCACCATACAGATAACAGCCAACTTGGTCACCATACAATAACTAATATATGGTTTTGTGTGGTCTTTGGATGGATAAGAGCTTAATGTTACATGAACTGACTCAATCATTTGTATTTCTGAAGCTGGATTATTACACATAGAAAAATATACATAGATTATATTGCATATATCTTGACATGTGCTGGTTGTGTGCACTAACCTGGAAAGTACCTTCTAGACCAGAACCAGTCTTCAATTACAGTCAGGCACATCCCCAATGACCAGGCTCAGATCTAGGAATATTTGAAAGGGAAGCAAGACACTTGATTTCTAATGCAATATAACATTTCCCCTCTCCATTTTATGGGTTTTTAAAAAATATCTTGAAAAATGCAAGAGTACCCAACATATTATCAGGAGGTCATGGGTTCAGATCCCATGTGGCTAATCACAATTTTACCTCTATGTTTATTCGAGATTGAAATTTTTTATTATTACACACATTGTACTTTGATTATTTTTGTTGACATAACTATATTTGGGAATGCTATAGAATTACTGCTAAATGTTGTACTAATAATTTACTGCTATAAAAACATACTAAGCACAAAGCACTTAAAATTCCAACATTTTCTAATTACATAAGCAATATGGTAGAGGAAAATTATTTCAAGCCCATGCGTCCCATCATGCTGACAATAGTATGTTAAATTTATTATTCCTAATATTTGTCTGCAATGAATAGGAATTAAAACCAGATTCTTTTTATATCCTTAGGTTTCCATTTAAAGATGATTTTTAAAGAATTGTAACTAAGACTTGTGATGGATCTTCATCAAACCTTTCCATGTATAGTACCCTAGGTGTTGAATTGAATGTTGAGAGGATGCAAAATTGGTTTCTACGTCCATCAGATCCAAATTTAAAAGTACATTTTTTTAGATGCGTGCCATATGCTGAAATTAATGAGAAATTTGATTGCAGATCACAAACTTATAATAAATAGTTCAACAGGTGGAAAAATTATGTGGGAATATTTTGTCAAATTAAATACCTTGCAAGAACAAGGTCTCCATGCTGCAAATAAACTTGTAAGAAGTCATATTGAATGGTGGAGGCAAAAAATGAAAGTGAGATTAGCAGCACAAACATTAAACAATTCAGTGGATAATGCATTATTCTTCTGTGAAAAAAAAGGCATTAATGGGTTTCAAGGTGTTGGTCCAACAGCAGAATTTTCAAAGCAGATCAACATGATATTTGATCTGCTGAATTTTTGCCACCCAATGGGGAAATGGACAAAAAAAACCTTTTCTTTAAAATATAAAAATGAAATTCTAAATAATGTCAACAAAAGCATCTTTCACTTAAAGTCCTTGAAAACCAGTGGTGGAGTGTCACTTTACCAGACAAAAAGAAAAGTTGCCGTTATTGGCTTTATTGCTGATTTAATGAGTATAAAATGTTTCGCAGAAACATTGGTATGATCAGATGTTCCAGTACTTAAATATTTGCTCACCAAAAAATTTAGGACCATATAGAGCTGTTTTTTGCAACTGTGAAGTGGGAATAATAACAATCCTACAGCATTGCAGTTCCGATTTGCATATTGAAAATGCTTCACTAGCTCATGTATGCCCACTTCTAATTCAAACTTTGAGCGGGATTCTACTAGATTCTTTTTAGTAGACTATTATATATCATCAGAAGAAGCATTTACCAATTCCCCATCATTTTTAGTGTTTATAAGTGCTTTTTCCTGTGTCCGAAATTGTAACTTCAATAGAAAGCCAGCATTTGGATTTCATAATATTTTCGAGATATACAACATGAAACACCCTGCAGACGCCAATTTTCGCGTTTCTAGCACTCGTATATCACGGTTTGACCTATGCAAAAACTATCAAACCGGTGAAATGGAGATCTATGTGACTTCCATTTCGCCTCAAAAGACACGTCAGAGGTCAAATTTAGGATTTTTTTCGAGATCTACAACCCGGATTACCTCTAAGTGCAAATTTTCACAGTTGTACCATTTCTGCACCATAGAATGATCCACTGTCAGTCAGCCTTCAGTCACTCACTTAAAATCGTCTATATATATATATGAACGTTGAATTGTAAATTTGCAAGTTCACAAGCCGAAAATAATCAGAAATATTCAGCGTTTTTTACTTTTATACGTTTAAGCCTTGAAATATTCATGAAAACGACAGGCTTGGATAAATTATTTGCTACCGTTCATAGCGTACAACTTAATAAAAATTTGAATTAATCGATAGGTTAGAGCATTTTAATACAGAATAATCACGATCTAACCTATCGGTTAATTCAAATTTTTATTACTTGAAGTATATTTTATAATTTGAAGATGTGACAAGAAAATACGTACAATATGTGACGTTTGGACTCTCCAATTGTAATAGAAGTCCTGGCGTAGATATCCTTGTAAATTGCAAAAGCAATTTAAAACGTTATAATTGGCTAAACAAGAAAGAATAATCATGATGCTAATAACTTGCATTCTTGTTTAGCCAATTACAACGTTTTAAATTGTTTTTGCAATTTACAAGGATATCTACGCCATAAGACTTCTATTACAATTGGCGAGTCCAAACGTCACATGTTATATCACGTGTCATTCGAAGAGTTTACCAAAGAGTCAATCAAAACGATCACTTCAGCGCTCTGATACATAAAGAGGAATGCGGTTTGTTTTGATCGAACGGCCATCAATTTTCGTCGTTTAAAAAAAATATACTTGCTCAAGCGTTATATAAGTTTTACTAGTTCAGTTAAAATACTTAGGAATAATATGCATTTGAATGGTAAAATCATTGCATAAATGTTTCTATGTTTAAAAGTCATTGAAAAGCGAAACGTCCATAGAAGGTAATGTTAACGAGGCAAGCATATCGTTCCCAGCGCCCTCTACTGGTATGGGACACTTTTTCTGCCAGATTTTAATAGGTAAATGACACGCTATACTTAAAGGACCTATAGTGTAAACCAAAGATACGCTACCGCTGTGTTACAGCGCCCCCAGTCTGAAGCTAAAGTAAGCTCATTAATGCCCACCCTTTACATTGCCGCCAGCATGCAAAGTATGTATAGGCAATCGTGTAGCAAGCGCCTTAGCATTATTTACATACCTTAATAAACAGAGGAGTTTCTATTTTCATTAAATTGTAGTATCAAACAAAATATTTACTTTAAAAAACGTCTGGAAATAGCGCGATCATTTAACATATTTTTTTCTTTTTTTTTATAATATACAATATTTTTGTAGGCTATTAAAGGTTCAACTAACATGACTCATTGGATTTTATCCTAAGAACAAAAACTTAACGTAATTTAAAAAAAAAAAAAAAACATTTAACTACTTGGGTTTAATGCCCATACTTAACAGTCCGGCGACCATGTAAAGGGTGAGCAAAACGTTCACATTGCTTCAACTTTTGGAACTGCCCATTGAAGGGACCTAGATCACCCCCCCCCCCCCCACACACACACACACACACACTGAAGCGGCCTCCCAGGCCAGGATCTTTGCTTTGGCGGGCCCCCTACTTACCGCTTCGGTTAAGGGCAGCGTGCTGCTCTACAAGATTTAGGATGGCAGTTTAAATAATACAAAAGTAATATTTTAAAAAAAACTATATGAATTTGCATAATAAAAACTTACAATAATATCAAAAATTATCTCAAAGTATATTTTCGAGCTTTGGTCGTCGCAAATTTTTCAATAACTTCACTAAAATCAATATGCTTAGCTAAATAATTTTCGATGCACAGAATTGCTAGATGATTAAGTCGCTCTTGACTAGTTGTGCTTTGCCATGTTTTCAAGGAATTTGCCAGTCTGCTGAACGATCTTGCAGCTGAAGAAACGATAACTGGTACTGTACAAAACAGTTTAATGGCGTGGCAGATATTGGCAAATATACTTTGCAGTTTTTTTTGTCGTAAGTTGCGTTCAGAAGTCTAATCGGGCTTCTTTCAGTGCCGAAAACTGTCTTGTGAGTACTTTTAAGGTGAAGGATTTCATGCAGTAACTCAGTAATCACAAAGACGGATCTAAAAGTCGATATGATGCCTAATAAAATAATTTTACTTGGACAGACAAAAGTCAATATTTTATAAAGTCGCTTTTTGTCTTCTGTTCATCTCACTGAACTGGCCGACCCGCCACACCCCACTTAATCCCGGGCTAGAGCCCCCCCCCCCCACGTTATGGGAGCGGCCATGACCAAGATTCGAGCTCTGGGTAAGGCATAGACGTTGAAGTCCCGCCATCCTCACAGATCTAGTATGGAGTATGTTCTGACAAGCTCTTGTCAGATCTCTGTGTCAAGTAACTGCTTGAGTTTTATTTCAAGAGACGAAAAACGCAAGTTTACGAATGTGGTTCAGGTCAATGATGCGTGATCCAGTTGATCTTGTCGAATTCGATAGCTATATTTGAAGTCATTCGAAATTTAACCGTTAGGCAACTCGCTCAGCAACTCACTTCAAACAATTTAACCATTCATTACCACCCAAAGTAACTGGAAATGGTGATCAGGCTCGGAAAATGGGTTCACGTGAATTGTCTCCTGTAAACCTCAAACGAGTCGATATTTGTACTTCACTGCATTCCATCTTCATTGTCATTTCTGAATCTAATTGTTGAGAATAAATTGCCGATATTTAATGTTATGGTAAAACACTAATTTCCAAGTCCCAAAGATTCCCCACAGAACAGACGCATTGTATCCCTCTAGTTTTCCTTGTGCGTCATGAACGGCATAATTTGTTTTGAAACAATGATTCCTAATTACAGCTGTCTATTCCCAACAACTCTAATATTTGACAGCTGCATTGCAACAAAAAAACTTTGGTCAATTGAAAGCAGGACCGGATCTATTTTGGGGGGGGGGGGGAGAATAGCTTCTTTCAGAATGCTAGAAAGAGTAAAATAAGCCAAAAATTTAATATACTTATATTTCATGCATCTTTAATTTTTTGAAAGACCTGCAAAACGGAGATACGAATCTTATCCTGCATTGTAAATTTTTCGGCTCCGTTGTTTCTCCCCCCCCCCCCCCACTTTTTAGATCCGGGCCTAATTCAAAGGATGTTTAACTTCATTATGAGAATGTGCATTCTCGTACTGCTCCAAAATAAGAGCCTTGTTTGGAATGCCAGATCTACTAGATATTGCAACATAAGACTATTTTTTTTCTCTATTTACAAAAATCATTTTGATAGAAAAAAATATGCTGCAACTGCAAAGGCTGTCAAAACTCGCCATATTTTTGAAAATGTAAAGAATTTTATAAACGCTAAATGTAAATTCTTGTCAAATGACAGCAAAAGGTAATAATAGGAAACAAGGGTTGGGTTGTTGTTTTACCTCTGAGCGGCACTTTTTTGCACACCATGGGCTAAATGGCCAGGTCACATGGACCCCGAAGGCTCAGAGAAGGTTGGGGGAGGGGACCCACTGGAACAGCTGTTGGGAGACAGATGGTAGTCTCCCGTCAAGGCCATCCAGAGTGTTCTTTAACGTGCATAGGGTATGGCTCTCCCGCACACGGGGCCACGGCTTAACGTCCCATCCGACGGACGGCGGCCTTTCCAAGCCCATCGGTGTCCCCTACTGACCGTGGGCAGGGCGGGGAATTTTGCGGAGATAAATCTCAACGCTGACCCAGCTGGGACTCGAACCTAGGAAACAAGGGAAAGCATTCTTGACTAAATGTTTATTTAAAAAATTACAGCAGAATTCCATGAATTCAAGTGTAAAATGTGGAAGTTACTTATAGGACATCCCATAACTCAACTTTTTAAAAATAACAGTTATTAAAAAAAAATTTTTTTTTTCGATTACATTCTGTTAATAAGAATATTTACTGTGGGAGATAATTCAGCAAATTGCTTTAGTGATTATTTGTCAATCAATGATTGAGTCTTGTTTGTATATATTCATTCTTGCTTCTAAAAAAAAATAAATACCCCCTCAAGCAGCTGCTTGCCACAGAGGTCTGACAGGAGCCTGTCAGTTTATATGCCTTAGTAGAAGGTCTGAGAGGATGGCAGGACCTCTACACTGCCATAATGTTTACTTTTATGTATAAATTTTTTATTGCTATCACATTGTGAATTCACAATAGAAAAACAATAAAAGCAATTTTTCCAAAAAAATGGTGATTAGTAATTCTAACCATTTTATTAAATGCTCAAGCTTCGAAGTAACATTTTCTTAAGGTTGCCAACAAGCAATTGCGTTTGTAACTCTGCAGCAAGATGGAATGCACAGTAGAATGGGTTAGAAAAAATTTCTTAATCGTGTTCCATTAGTGCCGGAAAGTTACCAAGGTCCGACACTATCATAAAAAACGTTTGAAAGCTTAAAATTTCACCCACCTCTTGAATTTTCCATCATTAGTATTTGCTCTCAAAATTAATTTTCTTTTAGATGCAGCTTTGGCCGAGTGGTTAGCGCGCTTGGCTACTGACCTAAGGGACCTGGGTTCGAGCCCCGGGTAAGGCATGGATGTATGTCGTTTTTCTGCTGAGGTCCTGCCATCCTCAGATCTTCTACTGTGGCATATAAACTGACAGGCTCCTGTCAGACCTCTGTGGCAAGCAGCTGCTTGAGGGGGTATTTATTTTATTTATGATTAGCACTATCAGCTGAGAAGCTTATGAATGGCTATTGTGGCAGACTGCACGTGGGAAAGGCAATTAGAGAGGTCTGACAGCTACGAAGATTGGGGTCTGTTGAAATCCTTGCCTGGAAGCCATTTGTTATAACAAGAGCTTTGATGCCCTGATCTCATCCATAAAAAAGGTTACTTTGAAAGATAACTTATGTTTGTTCTGAGGAAGTGGTCAGCAAGCTTCATTTGTCTCCATGAGGCATTCTAGGATCATTCTTGTCTTATACAAGAGCGTACAAAAATTCACGGGAATGCAATGTGGTCAAACTAAAATGGTGTTACCAATCAAACAAGATCACAGATGCACAAAATAAAAAAAAATTATTACCCCTGTTCAGATGAGAATCAAATTGAAGACGTCAATCACTAGCTAAAAATGAAACTCTGCGCCAAACTGCTTATATTGAAATTGTCAAAATAACTGTCATTTTAGTATAGGATATACACAGTCGTATCCGATAATATGACCACCTACCATAGTATATGTATGGTAGGTGGTCATATTATTCCGATACGACTGTGTATATCTAATAAGCCATCCTGCGGCCGAGTGATTAGTGTGCTTCACTACTGATCTAAGGGAGCAAGTTCAAGTCCCAATTGAGGCATGTATGCTCATGTTTTTCTGCAGAGGTCCTGCCATTTTCACAGACCTACTATGGCATATAAACTGACAGGCTCCTGTCGGGCCTCTGTGGCAAGCAGCTGCTTGAGGGGGGTATTTATCTTTATTATATATATCTAATACTTTCATAAAGAATTTATTAATAATGCAGTAAGAAATTTTATCTGTAAAATTTAGTTTTATAATTAAATCAATACTAATTTTCCTTTTCTCTCACTGACGTTTCAACATTTCATAGCATTTTGAAACAATGCAAATTTCCTTCTGAAGAAATTTCAAACTGCAGTTTTTTAATTAGTTATACTTTCAAAGCATACTATAATTAATTGAAGAGCTTTATTAAATTAACAGCCGCTGTCAGGAAATTGGAAACTTGCAATTAACTGTAGACTCCACAGGTTACAAATACTCGTTTTCCTCCATATTGTCTTTCAGAATAGGTTTTTGGTAACACCCTTATATTTAACCTGCAGTTCACAGCATAATTTTGTTCAAATCCTGTATCTCCATAGCCATCTCTCTCTGTCATATGAAGCCGCTTGTATATAAAAAAAATACCCCCTCAAGCAGCTGCTTGGCCACAGAGGTCTGACAGGAGCCTGTCAGTTAATATGCCATAGTAGAAAATCTGAGAGGATGGCAGGACCTCAGCAGAAAAACGACACAAACAGCCATGCCTTAACCCGGGGCTCGAACCCAGGTCCCTTCGATCAGTAGCCAAGCGCGCTAACCACTCGGCCATGGGACGGCCGCTTGTATATATAATACAGTGGACCCTCGATATAAGGTGAACAACGTAATACCGAGCGGCGCGGTGGCGATACAATAAATTTCACACTGTAAGCTTTTCTTTTACTCATCATGCATACAATAATTAAACACTATTCAAAATACATGCAGGAACTCAATACGCAGTAACAATAAAATGCGATACTCACTAACGCCGCACGGACCTGTATAAACATGTTTGAACTTATCGCGAACATCGCCCGCGCTATAACCGAGTGCGCGGTATAGCGAGCAGCGCTATAACGAAGGTCCACTGTATATATCAGTGCATACTTAATCAACTGTGCAGTGACAGTGAAAACTTTAGGGTTTTCATTCATTTTGGTGTGGAAGAAATAAGCTTCACCTCTCATGTTGCATAAATATACAAAATAATTTTTCAAAATTGCTCTGCCATTGAAAATGAGTATAGCTACACAATAATCTAAAACTTCTACGGAATAAAAAAAAATTGCATTTATTAACAAAGATTAACATATCAGAAAAATATAAAACATGATTTAGATATCTCTAAACACTACACAATAATTCCAAACTATATAGTATAATATATATGTGTGAACAGGTAAAAAAATATAAGCCTTAATTTTCTAACATTATCACAAAAATGTTGTATCATTGAGATCTTTCCTTTGCTGAGATCGAGCATGGAATAATTCCCGAACTAATGCCGATTTTTCTGACTCAAGTTGAGTGATTATTTCACTTTTCTTCCCAATTTCCTGCAAATAAGATAAACAATTGAGAGATGTCTATTTGTCTAATTTCACATTATATTCTGATATTAATAAAAACCTATTAAAACCACACAGCAATAACTCAACCCTTAAAGTGCCAGAAGACATTATAGTTCTCGTAACACTTTGCTGCAACTTTTTATATTTTGGATAAAAGAATTTTTCCTTTTAAAAGTTTTTTCAAATTAAACATGGAAGTTAACAAATTACATGCCGTACTAAATTAAATTAATATCTATAATACTCTATGACACTGTTAAATGTTTTAAAGCAATTCAACAAAATATCTATGCACCCTAGTATTAAAAGTAACAAACAAGATTTTACATACCATAGAAGTGACAAAGTGAGGGAAACTTCATAGATGAACATTGAAAGTGAGTGACAAGTTCTTTTTATAAAGTCCTTGCTAGCAAGTAATGAATCACAGCAGGTAAGTGGTGAAAGTGATGAAGTATGCTGATATGTTGGAGTAGTTACTTATAGTGAAATTTGCTCTCACCAACTGAAATTTTGTGTTTACAGTGGGGTCAGTTAATAATTAATGATACTTATGGCAGCATAGATGCTTATAAATGGCAAAATCCATGATGCATGTTTCACACCCTTACTACGGGTGCATCGTCAGGTGGCAAGTGAGCAGCTTTATGAAGTTTTGTGACTGCAGTGGGGTTAGTAGTAACTAATGATACTTATGGTAGCATGAAGTATTTATAAATATTAAAATTCACGACTGCATTTTATGCCCTTACTGTGGGAAAATTATCAAGTAACAAATGAGCAGCTCCCTAAAGCTGCTTGCTTGCCATCTGACAATGCATCCACAATATGGGTGCAAAACACACATCATGGACTTTAATATTTATAAGCACTCTATGATACCATAAGTATCATTAGCTATTACTGACATCACTGCAGTCAGGAAACTTCAATCAGCGGAATTTCACTGTAAGCAACCAACTCGTCAGCATACCTCATCACCTGCTCCACTTAGAAGCTGCTGTGATTCATTACTTACCATCAAGTACTTTATACAAAGAACTGTCGCTCACTATCAACTTTCATCTATGAATTTCCTCTCACTTGTTAGTAACTCTATTGTATGTAAAATCTCATTCATTACTTTTGATACTAGGTACCACAGAATATTAAAGATATTAATTTAATTTTAATTACTGCACTGTGAAGCTCTACTGTAATTTTTATTACATTGCATGCACACAATAACATGACAAAGTTCCGTCAAATACTTAATTCAGGATTGGGTTGTTTTAACTCTGAGTGGCACTTTTTTGCAGACAATTGGCTAAATGGCCAGGTCACAAGGACCCCAAAAGCTCAGAAAGTTGGGGGAGGGGACTCACTGGAACAGCTGTTGGGAGACATGGTAGCCTCAAAGTCATCCAGCATGTTCTTTAAAACGCACACAGGATATGGTTCTCCTGCACACGGGACCATGGCTTAACGTCCCACCAATGGACAATGGTCTTACCAAGCCTATCGGTGTCCCCTACTGCCCGTTTGCAGGGCGGGGAGTTTTGCGGAGATAAATCTCAATGCTGACCCAGCTGGGACTCGAACCTGGGAACTGCAAATTCTGAGCCTGGTGCCCTACTTACTGAGCCACCCCTGCCCCTATTTAATTCAAGATAAAATTCTACCACTCTTTTTATTTTCATATTCAACTGAAATGAAAATTATTTTGGCACTTTAAGAGTTAATAGACCTATTGTGTGTGTGGGGGGGGGGGGGGGGATCAGATATATGAGGAAAACTAAGGCGAGTATAATTATAAATAACTTTGGGAAATACACACTAGCTAAAGAAACATGGTAACAAAAATATCCTAATACAATATATCAACTATACTATATCACTATAATCATAAAACTATACTATATCAATATAAAATTACTTAGAGAAATAATTCACAGTGAATAGCAATTAACAATAGTTAATATCCCCTTAACATTAAGAAACCACTAGAAGGCAGTGTAATGAAATGGAATTTTATTTTCACATATTCTTTTTTTCACAAACTTATGATTTCATGCCATAAAAATAAGTACTTCAAATGATAGCTAGGAACTACTGGAAGCAGAGCTATATATTACTTGTGATGATGCACAGAGCCAAACTGTTCTAAATTGATAAATCTGAACTAGCACTAGCTAATAAAGGGAAATTGATGTAGATGGTAAACTAAGTGTGAATATTTCCCTGAGAGTTGAAAAAAAAACATTGATAGCTTTCTTCAATTTTTAGCTACTGGCTATTAAGCCTAGAAATTATATTTCTCTCAGTTCATTATTAAGAATTTTAAGGGATGTAAAAGTTTTTTCTATAAAGGGTGGTACATGTAAAAATGAAAATTTACATATTACAGTATTATTACATTATTTATTTACTTATTAATTTTTGAATGATTTCTGGTAGCAGGAAAGGTTCCAAAATCCTGGAGTCCCCAACCCTAGAATAGAATCAACTCTGCATGTCTACCAACGTAGTTATTGGTTGACTATTCTTTCCCATGTGAAGGGACATACATAATCAATTTCATGCCCAGTGTGCTTGCCATACCCAAGGTAAGTTATTTTGTATTCTGTTGAATAACTTTTAGATATTATAATAAACACTGGCTATACAATAATTTGAAATTATTCTATATATGTGACTGCAGCTGGGGCAGATGCCCTACTCATGTCTACATTGGCATGGCCCTGCTTGTATGTTTGGGATACTTTAGATTTTTAATTTATTCTTGGGCACACAAGCAACACAGGTTATCCCTAAACAAATCTGCTCAGAGGTCAAAATCTTTAAATACCAAAAAAAAAAAATGTAAATATCAGGGGTTTAAAAGTTATCATGCACTTTATCTGCACTGTTTCACACCAAAGTGAACTCCATATATGACTAAACTACAGTACAGCTAGAGTTTATTCTTAAGTTTGCTCCTTTTTTCCTAGCATTTTTATGGGAGTTTTAGAAATTCAAATTCTGTTAGCTTCATATCACTAGTATCAGTCATCATCTACCAAGACAATCTGGGAGACTTTCTAAAAAAGTACTGAAATTAGCCAGTTCTTCACTTTTAGAGATGAACTTGGGCCCAGAATAATTTTAATTTTAAATAGTTGCTACAACTGTGATAAAAAAAAAGTATTTTTCTTTATAATATCAAAATTTAAATTGGTCTTTAGTAATTAAAAATCAGAACCATACAGGTTTTGATTATTTTTACGGATTCTCTATAATAAATGAATGGCTCTTTGTGTTTATAATGATCTTAGACAGTAACTTTCAGTTTCTACTAGCATTTCTAATACTTTTCATTTCAAATTGCATTAACATTTAATTTTTTTTCATAAAAACGATATAATTAAAACCATAAGAATAAAATAATTGATGCAGTGACATGCATTTCTGTATGTCTTATGATGTGTCATAGAAATTTTTCCTCAAATTGGGCTCAACAGTTGTCAAAATAGTTGGGGCTCAAATAATTGAACTCTGACTCATTTCTAATCACTTTCACCTTTGAATTGATCTGTAAACCTACTCTGCTACTAGACTGGTCAATGGCAATAATTCAAGTTATTTTTGAACCTCATTAGCAAAATCATTAACATAATCTAAGTTCAAAATCTTCAAATCTCTATGGATTCTTAGTTTAGTTTCTCCCCTGCATTATGGAAAGATTATAATGAACTTTATTTTGGAGAAACTTAGAATTTAATATCAAACAGCCCCCTAATCGCAGGTATGGGGCAAAGACTCGTTCCCCCACCTCTAAAGGCTGAAGCCATCTACACTGGAAAACTTCCTCCAATGTAAATTTGATGATGCCAGTAGAAGCAAGAGTTCAGGTGCCTGCAATGACCTCTGCTCAGGATTATACACCAGCTGATAAAACATATCCTGTGAATCTATTCACTTGGAGATGTCAACACACAAACAGAAAACAGCGGGAGATTTTCCCTCCACAGAAGCCCACCAGTGCAGCAAAATTCAGGATCCATAATAAAGCTCAGAGCCATAATTCCCTTCATGTTGGTATATATGGTCAGCACCAGGACCCTGTGTGGTTGACCACTCCTCAGCAGGATAGAAAAAAAACAAAACAAAGTAGCCATAGTTGTCCAGATCAGTAGGCCGCACTGATATCACAAGAGAGTATCTCTTTTGAAAGGTACTAACAGCCAGCCAGGTACTACACCTGGCTGGTTCTATGCATCATCACAGGGGATTGGTGCATAGCTCTCCTTCCAGTTGACTTCCAGTAGGTAGTCACCTAGCTGCCACTTATAGGGGAAGAAGTATGGGAGGGTCAATTTTTTATAGCCAATGACACTTCCCAAGCTTTCACTTAACACATAAATCATTAAGTTTGCCTGTCTTGTTCAAAAGAAATGCTCGAACAACTGCCAACAAACTGCCAAAGGACAAGTGAAAAGCAATAGAAAGGCAAAAAGGCTACCCTGCAGCACTTTATGCATTACACATATATCCAATAAATGTTCCTGAAGGTAGGTGGTTTTTAATGATGAAAAACATATAAATAAATTAAAAATTGCAAAAATACACATCTTCCTATATGCACCCTAAAAAGTAGAAAATAAACCTAAAACATATCAATGCTGCAATCAGTCACTGAATTTGTATTCAATTTGAAGAAAGATAGGATGGCAGCAATCTTGTTGAGTAGGTAAATCAGCACCCTATCCTGCTTTGAAGTAATTCAGTTTGTGCACCAACGATGTTTTAAAATTATTTGTGTGTGTAAAAATAAGGAAGATAGGAAGTTCTTAAATTTATTTTTTTTTCCTTTTCACTAAAACCTTCAGAAAGAAACTTTCATTTGATATGACTCATAAACCTCGACCACATTTTTTCTCCCCCTTTTTTGTGGTGGAAGGGTGGTTTTTGAGGTGACTCACGACATTGGAGATGTCATAAGCTTTAATTTGATATATAACTCATAAGGTCAATCCCCCTAAATTTCCATCCCCTTTTGAGGAGAAGGAAAAATGGCGGAGGATAAATTCAAAGTAGTCTATGACGGTCCTCACATGAGCTTTCATTTGACATCTAACTTGTAACTGTAGGTCCTCACATTTGGAACATGTAGAAGAATGACTTTTACAATTCCTCTTTTTTAGAGGGAAGAAATCAAGGGTTGTTTTACCTCTGAGCGGCACCCGACCCTGGAAACTATAGATTACAAGCCTGGCATGCTACCAACTGTTGAGTTCAAATTCGGTTTGAGTTCAAATTCAGCAAACCAATTTGATAATTATGGAACTTGAAATACTTGTGGGTTTGTTGGCTGCTTTGTGTGGCCATCGTATCCAAGGTCAGGAATGAGGAAAAAAATTAAAATTATTGTATTTTCCTTATTGTAGCATTATTTAGAAAGTTCAGTACTTCCTCCCAGCTAGGGAAGAAGCAATAGGCAGCTCTCATTGAAAACGTCTTAATCACCACATTTTACCACCTGAATAGGAAGTTTCTAGATGAAATTTTATAATATTTGTTTTAATTTGTTCTCTTTCCAAATGTTTCACCTCAAGGTGGAAATTTAATGTGAAAGTTGGCAAATACGAATAGTTTTATTATATTAGTACTTATTTAATCACTTTAAGTAACAATTAAAAGGACCTTCTTGCTCAGAAATTAATTAAAAATAACTTAAAACTCTCTGTCATTGAGCAATAAAATTTTAAAGTTTATCCTTCAAACTATTTGCATGTTAAGTTTTCTCCTAAAAACTTTTAACATGCAAATAGTTTGAAGGATAAACTTTAAAATTTTATTGCTCGATGACAGATAATTTAAGTTACTTTTAATTTTATTTAATCACTTAAACTGCATAATAAAAAGTTTATATTTACAAGTTGGCAACACTAAAAACACCTATCAATAGTACAATCGATGTATCGATTGTTTTTTCAAAAACATCGATGGTAAAAAAAACACTGATAGTTCACATCACTACTTCTCCATGAGGAACTGGCCTTATGGCTGAAAGCACATTTGGATATTGTATTTTGCTCTTGTTCTTTTTGAAAAGCCTGACACTTTTTTTAAAAAAAATAGCAATCATGCAAGTGATTGACTCACACCAAACCATTGGAACTGCAAAGGACATGGATTTTATCTTACCTTCCAACCATTCATTCAGGCCAACAAAGCACAAAATACAGCACAAGTGTGGAGTCCATGTTTTGTCCTGATCTCCAACATGACATCCAAATACAAGTTATAGGCTTTCTTCACAATTTTCTCAAAGAACGACCCGGGGATTTTAAAATATAATTTCCACACGCAAAACTTAACTGGCACATTAACACATATGCGACGTTGCCTTTGTGTCTTTTAAATACAAAAATTCATTCTTCAATGTACAGCATGTGTTCCTCCTACAATGAAAACAACAAGAATGGTGGTCTGAGGTTAGGTTCCTGTTACATGTTTTCTCCCACTTGGCAATCAGTGTTGCCAGCCACAAAAAGTAAAATATCTAATATCCTCTTAGTTGCCTGGAGGTGTTGGTAGGAAGATCTTAATAGGAGTCAATATGACCAATAACATAAAAACGTGATGAAGCCATTTTTTAAGGCTAGATCTGAAATCAGCACCTGAAAAACAGTTAAAGGCAGCTACAATTGTTCATGTTTAAAAAATTTGTAAACCAGTGTTATTTGATAGTCTCTTGCTTAATTGATCTGCAACGTTATTCAACTGTGCCTACTTTATGACTGACAATATATCAATAATTTTTCACCCATATTCATTTAATACTTAAAGAATTATGGAATCTGAAACATTTAACTGCAACTTTTGCTACACTTGAAAATTTACTTTAAAATATCAAACACAATGGTTATGACAGATTATTCATAATATTAATGTACTTTTGAAGTTTGTGTAATGAATTTTTCAGTTTTCAATTTTGGAGGAAAAAATGTTTAGTAAGAGTGTGACAGTGGTAAGTTCAAGTTATTATCATTAGAAATTCTACAATGAATTTTATCAACATATAAACAACCCAAAAGAAAATGCTTTACTAGGTTGGTATAGTACAAATTACATTGACATACAAAAAGTAAATTTAAGAACAATTTTAAGAATGAAAAAAGATAATTAACAAATTAATTAATCAGTTAATGACTAAAATGATCATTTTAACAGTGTGCATTTAAAGATAACTTCAATTTACCCCATGACATTTTCCATAAAAAAAAACTTTGTGGACCTTATTTCAAAATTAGTTTTTTTGATCCTTCAAACGAATTATGCTGGTATTATAGAGTAAATTTAAATAGAAATTGTATTAAAATGTGAATTTGTTAGTTAAATGGTACATAGTTGTCATTTTATTACTTGGATATAATGCATTTCCTTATCACCATCTTCAATTCACACTTCCTGTCAGTAAGCTGTCTTTACCTATGTTTTACCCTATCTACTAGGGCAGGCATGGGCAAACTTTTTAGCTGAAGGGCCACATAGAACACTGAAAGTGAAAAGTGGGCCCCATAGAAAACTGAAATAGGAAAGCGGGCTGCCAAAGAAATATATAGTCAACAAAGTATTCATAACTAAACAAAAAAATTAAAATAATTTTTTTTAAATTATTTTAATAATTAAAATTAAAATAATTTTATTAAAATTATTTTAATGAGAATTTGCTTTGCCAAAGTTACACTTCTTGTTCTCTATACATTCTTTTTCTCTTTTACAAATTTGTCATCAATAGCTTGCATGCAGACCATAATTTCCCTAGGCCTGTACTATGGATATTATGTGAATATAAAACTTATATTAAAAGCAAATAATATTATTATTCATTCCAGCAGCAGTTATTACCTATTTTCATGTGCCAATATATTATTAACTGGAAATAGTCCTTTACTATATATTCAGTTTTGAATTTATTAAATATTAGTTTTACTTCAATTCAGTGGGTTTGCTCCTATGAGGCTTTTTTTTTTCTGGTAAGGAATAAATCATATTGACAAATTAAAAATTACTGCTTTTATTCCCAAGTAAAGGATACAGCTGGCTGCAACACTAAGTAAAAACTACTCATATAATAATATACATATACTCACTTCAGTTAACAAATGATTTTGGTCCTTCAGCCGCTGTATAGTACCTTGAGATGTATCCTGGTGAAGTCTGTCATACAAAGGAGGATGATGAACTGCCAAGTTCATGTGGATAGGAAAACCCTGAAAATATGTATTAATTACACCATATTCACTGAATGAAATTAATCAAAAACTGATTTCTCTTCTATACAGTCAGGGTTGGTATTCTTTATGATGCACTTGGTCTCACTGTTTAAGTGTACCCCACTTTGGGTTATCACTGTACAAAATATTACTAGTGAGATTGAAAAATGAAGACACACCATCCAAAGATTGAACCAGACCCTTATACATCATTTACAATGCAAAACTAAAAGTATACAAATTAAAACCTTATAATACATAAAGTAAAATCAAACAGCACAACAAATTCATAGACATATTCCCATGCACATAAAAATCTTATAGCTTTGTACTTTGACAGAAGTGAAGCAATTTTTTTCATAGATATCATGATTAATGTGATAAGGGGGAGAATACATACAGAACATTGACATTTACACAGAAAGTAATCTGTGAAAGCTCTTTATCCTGTGAAAAAAGTTAATATTTTTTATTATTCTTTATTTCCTAAAATGTTTATAATTAAACCTAAATTAAAATATGGATTAGAACTAAATAAAATGTTCTGAAATTATAGTATCAGTACCAATATACAGCATGGGCCTACATAATGTATCCCTAGGTCAATGTCATTATTATAATTGCAGCTATCAAACTAGTGACTTAAATGACAGTCCTGCCATTGAAAAAAACTTCACAATTTTGAAATTATGCAGCAAAATAATGTTTTTTGAAATGTAAACTCATTTATTATGTCAAATTATTTATTGCCTTGAAATATCAACCACTACTTAAACTATTTTCTCATTTATGAACATATTGTTGACACAATAACTTAAAAGTTTTAAATTTTCAACTTATATGAACACTAAAATATATTGTTAATTACAAATTCAATAAAAGGACTAAAAGACATTTAAACATGTGTCTGTTGCCCTTTTTGCTGCAAACATTATTGCAACTGATACAAATGGATTTTTGCCATTTCATTTTTAGTTGATAGTATCGAGAGCGATTTATATTGCTCTTAAATTATTGTAAAACATAACTTTTTTTATTAATCTGAAGAATGATCTCTCTACTGATACTATGAAGAGTTGTTAGCAAATTTCTTAACACACCTGGATAGATTTCTTCCAAATCATTGAAGTAATATATATTTTAAAGCATCCAATGTCGATGGTTTCGGGTACAATTTGTAGAAACGTTAGTTTATGGAGAGCATTCAAAAGATTTTTGACATGTGTCTGCAGATTTGCACTAATTCCTTCGAAGTTAATGCGCTATGATTTGATTGAAAGCTTGTCTTAACTTGTCATGTGGGTTAAAAACAAAGGCCATATCACCATTTCTCTCTTCTCTGGTGGTGAGTAAAGTTTGGCCTGCAAAATCTGTGCATTGTTGCTATGGAACCTATTAAAGAAGGGAAAGATTTACATTTTCACAAGGATGCACCTTCGGTATGATGCGGGGGGACATACTGATTTTTTCACCAGTATATGGGGATCATGCCTGTTCATATACCACTCTTACAGAATGGAAATTCAGAGAAGGATGGCAGAGCTTCAAAGACCTCCCTCATGCAAGAAGACTAAAGGACGCTTTATTTTATTGTAAAACATAACTTTTTTATTAATCTGAAGAATGGTCTCTCTACTGATACTATGAAGAGTGTTAGTAAATTTCTTAACACACCTGGATAGATTTCTTCTAAATCATTTGAAGTAATATATATTTTAAAGCATCCAATGCTGACTTGACCTTTAAAGTTCCAAAACTGTGCCAACTGGGTACCCCGCTGGGTACCCCGCAAACTAACAGCAAAAAAGGGGTAGAGTTGACTTATGCAAGGAGATGCTGGCATGTTTGAACCTAGTGGCCCCAAACAGTTAACATGCATTGTCACAGATGATGAGATATGGTTTTATTACTATACAACTCCAAGAAAGATCAACAACAGTGTTTGGGTTGAGGAAGATGAACCGTATCCCCAAATCCTCAAACAAGACTTTCATTTGAGGATGTTCACAATTTTTTTTCAATTCCCAAGGAATGGACACCTTACCTGAAAAAATTACTATAAATGGACAATAATACACCAACATTGTTTTGCCCAAAATGGTTAAGGAGAGGAAAGAGCAGCATCCAACAATGCCAATGGTTCCATTCTGAATGGTTCATGACAAAGTCAATGCTCACAAAACCTGGTAAGTTACAGCCTATCTGGAGCAGGAAAAAAAAAAACAAACAGCTACCCCATCCTGCATATTCAACCAATCTTGCACCATGCGATTTTTGGCTGTTTCCAAAAACTAAAAAGGAACATGCTGGGAAACCTTTTTCAAGGGTGTAAGGAACTTGCAAAATGTGTTAATTCAGAGTTGCTGAGTATTCCCACAACAGTACCACCACCAAATATTCCAGAATTGGCGTAAATGTCTGCAACTTTGCATAGATGCTAGAGGGGGAGTACTTCGAAGGACAGTAAAAGTTTCGTTAAGTGCAATGGTTTTTGTTCTGCAGATGCATGTCAAGAACTTTTTGAACACACCTTGTAATGTCAAGGTTCAATTGTTAAACACTGTTTTAAATGCTTTTGTGCAACAAAAAAACTTAATTTCTTAAAATAATCATAATATAAATGTAAATTTGCAATTACTAACATTATAATGCAATCTAAATGTTTAAAAAACTTTCTTCTCTATTGGAATGTTTTCATCTTCACCTTCACGTGAAATATTATACTTTCATTTAAACATATAAACTTCTCTATTCAGAGCCTCTATCAAAATCAGTTTCTACTTCATGTACACTTTGGCAAGATACAAAATTATATTCTTTCCAACAGTTATTGTTCCAGATGTTCTTTAGTGCATCATTTCCACATTTAAACCTTGCAATATTTTGTCAACTATCTTATAAGAGCAGAAATGTCAAATTACTAGACTTACCATAAATATCAAAGATATTCAATTCATTCATTTTGAGAAATATCAATTTTAAGTCTAATTTTTAAATCTGGTGTATTTTCTAACATCCCTCAGTGTGTCTTGAAAAGCAAGTAACAAATAAATTCAGAACTTTTACATTGTTTTTATGATATAATCAAAATTATTCAAAAACAAATTATATTTTAGTATATCAACATCCAAAGTCTGCTATAATAAATTTAAAGTGCATTTTAATTTCCAATAAAAATATGAAATCAATAGATATTTGTGAAAGTTAATTTCGGTGATATTGAAGCAAAAACAACAACTTTCTTGATCCAAGCCAGCATTTCTCAACCATTTTATATTACATACCTTCCCCTTCCTGAAAAAAATTTTTTTTAAAACTTTTTCAGTCAATGTACTTTTTTTCAAACATATCTAAATATTGGTGTTCTCCTTCAGTTACAAACAGAAAATCTCATACAAAGAAAATAAAAAAAGCAATTCCCATATATTATTATTATTAGATATTTAATGAAAATACATCCCTTGCCATTACCAGTTTTTCTCCTATATCCTGGGGTGATACATAACCATGTGTTGATAATTGATTCAAGCAATACTCTGTCATCCAACTGCTTCCTACATATTAGTAGCATAAGGAGAGAGAATAGCTTTAACCTTAAGTGTCCAAAGCCAGTTAATCTCTACCTAACATTAGGTTTTAGTACTATTCAATTTAATTTGAATTTCTGTCACTCTCCAGAACAAATGCTCTTTCATTTTCCAGATAATGTAATCTATAAACAGGTACATAATATTTTAAAGTTCAGCTGTTTTTCTGGTGAAAATATTAAAAATCATCTTGACTATAATTACATATATTATACGAAACCTGACACTTCAAGGGTTAAGCAACTACTCTGAACAGAATCAAACTTCATTAAAAATTTTGCTTATGAATGTTTCCAAGTGTAGAAAAATTGATCAAACATACAGAAGATAACTTCATTATTTTATTAGAATGAAATCAGAAATCAGTTTAACTACTGATGACAGAAAAAAAAACAACAATTCCTTCTTAACTTTAAGTAATGATATCTCAGACTATCAAAAAAAATTTGCAGATATGTTAACATCACTATTGCAGATCCGAACTCACTCTGTATTGCAACTTTTTATTGTTTAGTTGTGAGCTTTTTAGTCGTTAAAAAAAACTTCTGACAAAATTCATTGGGAACTATAGTGTCTTCTGGCACTTTTAAGGGTTATGGTATAATGTTCTACACAATAGTAATGGCAAATCAAATTATGGAAATATATATATATCTTCTAAATTGAAGTTTTTTGTCATATTTTAATGAATTATTAAGGAAGATATCAGTGAGATGGGCTGAAATTTTTGTCTTTCATTGTTAGAAATGACCTTGTTCCATTGGTAGCTCATATCAAAAATGAAGATAAATAATGCACAAATGCATCTCTTATGCATATCTAATTTGCCTGGAATGTGAAAATTGAGCTAGTGAAAAATTGTAAATGTTCTATGTGAAACTTGTTACTCATAAAATGGGACGATTCTGAGATCTGAACTGCACCTTATAATAATCAAATGATTTTTCACTCATCTTTTTTCTCAATTGTTTCCTTTTAATGTTTTTCATTTGCTATGTTAATTTCCTAAGATTTTTTTTAAAATCATTTATTTAAAGAAACGTTTTTGGAATAGTCATGTAAAATATGATAGTTTAGCAAATGTGTCCCCCCCCCCCATTTTCTGGTGAAAATAAAAGCATTGGTATCGTGAAGAGATCCTTCAGGTTAAGAGTAAACAGAACTTTAAGCTTTCAATCCCTTGAAACACTGTTTCTTACCAGTTTAAAAATGAAACCTAAATTTTTCGTATAATAAAAAAATTGAAACAATCTAGCAGCTTCCAAAGAAGAAAAAAATAGATGTTAATTTTGGCAACAAAGTAGCATTTTTAGTAAAATATAGTTTGAAATGCAAGTCTTTTGCTTAAATATGTATGCAGATAAAATATAATCAAAATCAGTATTGCATTCTAACTTTCATATCATAGAGGAAAAATTACAGTGTAAAACAAAAATACCTTTTCAGAGCTTTCCATCAAAGCATTCAAATGCTGATTTACTTCAAATATTCTGGTCATCTGGAAATTTAATCTTTCATGATGAGCATCCATTGAGTATTCCTACATAATATCAAAACAATACTATACAATACTATATGAAAATAATGTATTTTAGATAAATTAAAAAGTTTTATTTTGAAAGTTACAACATATACAGGCATATACTATATTAGGTTAATACAACTGATCAGAACTCTTAAAGTGCCTGGCAAGACATTTCACCTTTCAAGTGTTTTCAACATGAAAGCAAAATGAACTGTAGAATTTTAATCAACAGTAATGAGAGAACTAGGTCATGTTAATATATAAAATGTAATTTGTTAATTTTTCACTGTTAAAAAAAATACAGTTTTTAGTCATTAAAAAAAACTTGTGGCAAAATTCATTGGGAACTATAGTGTCTTCTGGTGCTTTTAAGGGCTATGGTATAATGTTCTACACAATAGTAATGGCAAATCAAATTATGGAAATATCTATCTTTTAAATTGAAGTTTTTTGTCGTATTTGATGAATTATTAAGGAAGATGTCACTCTGAATTTAACGTCAATCAATTCAGAGTGATATTTTCCTTAATATATCTTATGATTTTTTTTATTTGTAGGGACTGTAATGGATGAATGCTCTCAGTGGTATGTTGGTGCATGGCTCAATTATCTATGGGCTATCCAAATAAACCTAAGTCAGAGACTGAAAAGCAATTTCATGCAAATGAAATTTTTCATGTCAAATTTTAGCTTTTTGTAAATTTTAATATAAAAAATAAGCAAAATTAAAATATGTGTAAAGTAAAATCTTATTATTTTTAAAATTTACATAGATATACCTTGAAATTCTTGATACTCCTATTTGGAAAACCACTGGGATAAGCAGTAGCCTCACACACAAATACCTTTAACCTCAATCTGGGTGTCACTGGAGTGAGGAGAAACACAACTAGGGCTGATTTAGATGGAAGAGACTGTTAATACTTGATGACACCTGGACATCACATGGCACCTCAAGCATGAGCAGCACGACACGTGTATCAAGCAGCAGATAATATATTAATTTGCAACATCAAGCAAACTTTAAAAACGGTGTTAAATTGGAGAGTTCTAATCATCACAGCATAAAGGAAATATACTATGTCAAGATTTAAAAATATTAGTCAATGCTCAGTTGAATGTATTTAGAACTGCAACTGAGAAGACTGCCTTTGAAAAACTTAGTACACCAGAGGAATTTTGACAGCCATACTCTAATGTATTTTCTTTAATTGGAAATTATCTTAAGATTTGGAAATTAGCCAAGATACAGAAAAAAAATTGGGAGTGTTTTTCAAGATTGTGACAGCTACAGAAGCTATTTTTGTTTTTATCAAGATCTTCTGACTTTAGACAACTGGAACACACAACAGAATTTTTGAAATATCCTGATACTGTGTTTGAGAATTTTTCTGAAAGTTTAGTTGGATTGTGCTAAATAATAATGAATTGGAATTAACTAAATTTTAGGCTGTCTTATTTTGAAAATTTTATTAAATGAATGTGAAAATTTTTAAGTCAACATTTTTTACATGAGTATATATCTAATATAAAACTTGAGGATGAGGTTACTAAATCTTCTAACAGTTCGCCAGTTGTCTACATTGACAAATTTGAGGTAGCAATTTTATAAATTTTTTTCATTTTCCTTATGAACATTTGTTTTTAGTATGATCTTTGTGAAATAGATTGAACGATGAGACTAGCAGATGAAATGTGATGTTTCCACTGTTTGAATATGATTAATGATATTAATGCACTATTAAACAATTTAAAACAACTTCAACATCAATTTAATAAAGAATAGCTCAGAAGGATATTATTGCTAATAAACAATTTGATTTATAAGAGCTAAAACAGAATAAAACTTTTGAATATACTGCAAGTATTTTTTTCATTTTTGGCACTTAGCCCTGAGAAAAGGTTTGCCATCCCTGATTTAAAGCAATTTTTTCTGTGTAAAAATGAACAAATTACTTTGTAGACATCTAACAAACGACTTTCTAAAAGCAGCATGAAAAAAAAAATTGAGAACCATAGAAAACACATAAAAAATATAAGAACAAGAAACTATTTTTTTTATATGGAAAACAAAACATGAAAATTTTGGAATACTCCTCCTCCTCCTCAAGCAGCCATGGGCTAAGGAGGTTTAACCAGACCACGCTGATTGGTTGGTTGAGGTTTATTGGCACATCGGCAACTGAGGCAATAATGTGCCAGACAAATAGTAAATAAGAGATAAAAATCACGTAAAGCTAAAAGCAACATCTAAAGGTGATAAAGTACAACACAAAAAGAGCAACAAGAGTAAAACCGGGAAAGACAAAACCAACAAAATATATATAACAAAAACAACTATAACATTTTGTGTAAAACAATAAATATTTATATATATATATACATTATATACAATGGATAAAACTAACCCAGGTGTAAATGACCTAGGTCAGATGACGAACAAATAAGAAATCCATAAAATCATAACCTGGTAAAATAACCTGTATACTGTAAAAAAGCAAAAATTGGAGGTAAAAAGCAATAATCAGTTAAAAGATGTCCGGGTGTAAGAGGCTCGGATGCAAAATCATGAAAGCTAAAATAAAGTCTACGCTCAAAGTTAAAAGTGGGACACGAAATTAAAATATATCTAATAGTTAAAATGGTATCCCAAAACTCGCACTTAGGTTCGTCATCCACCCATAGAAGAAACGAATGAGTAATAAACGAATGACCTAAGCGGAGTCGAGCAAGTACAACTTCCTTCTTGCAATTTCTGCAGTAACATGACTGCCATGGTTTGATGATAGGTTTGATCTCAAATAGCCTATTCGTAAGCTGTTCTGACCAAGATTTCTGCCACTGTGCCCGGAGCTCGATGGTAAAACACTGCCGGAAATCCAGATATGGAACCGGCAGCAGAGAGTTGAACAAGGGCTGACTTGGCAGCAGTGTCTGCCAGGTCATTGCCCCTGATCCCGACATGACCGGGCACCCAACAAAAGAGAACATTGGTGGTGGCTGCCAGACGATGGAACTGCTGGCAGACCTTGGAGAGAACAGGGTGAGGCCGATGCCTCACCGAGATCAAAGCCTGTAGTGAGTTAGGCAAGTTGGTGTAAAGCACACACCGATGATGATGCTTAGTCGCCATGTGGTCCAAGGCGAGATTGATAGCACGCAACTCTGCAGTGAAGATGGAACACTGCGTGGGATCTGGTCTGCAATGATAACATCACAGCAGACCATGGCTGATCCCACTGATGTGCTGGACTTCATGCCATCTGTAAAGACAGGCAAGAAGTCAGGATGCTAAGCACGATGGCTGGCAAAGAGTTGACGGTACACACAATCAGGTGTAAAGGCTTTCCCTGTCCTGCAGAGGGAAAAATCACGGGAAGGAGAAACAGCGAGCCACGGTGGAAGCAGCTCAGCTGTCGACTGTGCAACACTATCGAGACGTGTTGATGTCTCTGAGGTAGCCTTGGACTAGCAAACCGAAATGACAAATGGCAGTCGGCCGATTTGTGTAAAGCATTTCCCACTTTGGACTGAAAATGCAGTCCCAAGTGCAATGGCCAGGCAAGGATCGCAATTTAGATGCATATTGTAGAGACAACTGTTGACAGCAAAGAGATAAAGAGGGTTCGTCGGTCTCGACGTATAGACTCTGGACCGGTGAGGTGTGGAAGGCTCCCGTGCAAACACAGAGAGTCTGATGATGGAGGGGATCCAGCACCTTCACCACCAAATCCCGGGAGGAGTCGCACATCTGGGATCATAGTCAAGTTTCGATCGGACAAGTGCACGGAAGAGGCAGAGCAGAGAACATAGGTCCACCCCCCAAAAAAGGGAGGAGAGGACCTTGATGTTCAATGCCCACGTGCACTTGAACCTGAGATGACGTATGTGTAAAAAGGTCAATTTCCGATCGAATATAAGACCGAAAAACTTGGTTTCAGCCACAACTGGAATGATGTTACCCCTGAGCCATAGCCCAGGTGAAGATTACGCTTGCAGCAAAAGTGCACACAAGCGGTCTTCTGTGGGGAGAACCGAAACCTGTTTGCCGTAGCCCAATCAGAAAGATTGTTCAGGGCAATTTGCAGTTGTCTTTCAATGACCCTCATGCTGGATGAATAGCAAAAGATGTTAAAGTCATCAACATAGAGGATATTGCCTACTGATGGAGGAAGTTGTCTAGTAATAGAATTAACCTAGACAGCAAAAAGCGTAACACTGAGAATGCAGCCTCGTGGCACCCCTTGTTCTTGGAGGTATGGCTGTGACAGAGTGTTACAGACACAAAAAGAATATGTCGATAAGAAGTTGGAGATGAAGATCGGCACGTGACCTCTCAAGCCAAAGCTATGAAGGTCACGAAGAATGCCGAATCTCCAAGCCATGTCGTATGCTTTTTTAATGTCAAAGAAAATTGACACCAGGTGCTCTCTTCGTAAAAATGAATTTCTGATAACCAATTTGAGGCATATCAGATAGTCAAGAGTTGACCGTTGCCTGCGAAAGCCAGACTGGCTGTTGGAAAGAAGGTTGTGTTCTAAATACCAGACAAGTCTGGCATTTACCATTCTTTCCAACACCTTGCACACGCAACTCGTCAACACAATGGGACAATAATTTGAAGGAATCTTGGAGTCCTTTCCTGGCTTTAGGAAGGCCAAGATGATGGCCTCCCGCCAGGAGTCCAGAAACTGCTCCTCGAGAAAAATGCGATTGAAAAGATGTAGCAGCCAATCCTTACTCGATGGTGAGAGTTGTTGGAGCATGGCATAATGAACATTGTCCAGCCCTACAGCAGATGCACAAAAGGAGTGCAGAGCAAAGTGAAGCTCCTCCGCTGTGAATGGCTTGTTGTAAGGCTCCAGGCCCATTCGAGTGGAAGGACAGCGGAGAGCGTTCCGCCCTGCTCTTCTGGGCCAGAAACTCGGGGGGAGTAAGAAGATGATGATGAAGTGGAGGAGAAAGACTCCCCCAGAGTGTCGGCAATTGCTTTGGTATCAGCAATTACCTATCCATTGTGCTCCAGGATCGACGAGTGGGATGTGTAGTTCCCACCCATCTTCCGGACTTTATCCCACAAGACCTTAGAACTGGTCGTGCAAGTGATAGAAGACGTATATTTGATCCAAGATTCCTTCTGGCTCTGGCGTCAGATGAAATTAGCTTTCTCCCTGGTGGGTTTGAACTTTTCGAGGTTGGGGGGCGTCAGATATCTCTGAAACACCCCCAAGCCTTGTCCTGAGCCTTATGAGCTGCGGTGCAATCTGGATTCCACCACGGTTTCGGAAAGCGAGGAAACTGTGTCGAAGTTTGAGGAATTGTTGATGCAGCTGCATCTATGATACAGTCCGTTATCTCTGCTACTGCCACATCGATTGGCTCCTGGCTGACAGAGTGGTCATTGAGCTCAGAGTGCAGCTCAAAACCACCCTAGTCACCCCAATCAAGCCTCCACCGTGAGACGCGTGAAGGGCTGCAAGGTCCCCATGGGAGATGGCGCACACCACGGGGAGGTGATCGCTTCCATAAGGGTTGTCCTCGACCTTCCATGTAAAGAGTGGAAGAATCGAGGAGGAGCAGATGGGAAGGTCAATGGCAGTGAAAGTGCAGGTTGGGGAGTGAAAGTAGGTACTGATACCGGTGTTCAACAGGGAGAGAGAGAAGGATCCAGGAGCCACTGCTCCAGGACCCCTCCCGTTAGTGTCAGAACTGCCCCATAATGGACTGTGTCCATTGAAGTTCCCCATAATGAGGAAGGGGGACAGCAGCTGCGAGACAATGTCATCAAGGTCTTCCTGGAAGACAATGCTCCCAGGTGGAAGATATACAGAACAGACAGTGAGCGAGAACCCCACGAAGAGGCAGATGGCTACCGCCTCCAAGTTGGTGATGAGTGTTAAGACCTGGAATGGAGGATGGCTACTCATGAGGATGGCGACACCCCTACGAGCTGGACCATCTCCATCCTGGCCCCGCCCATCTCCATCCCGGTCCGAACGAAATCCCGAAAGTGCCGGATCGTGGGATCTGAGACTGTCTGCAAGTAAGTCTGCTGCAGGCACACATAGATGGGCTGGTATGCCTGAAAGAGTGCCTTGATGTCGTCAAGATTCCTCTTGAATCCACGACAATTCCATTGTAGGAGTGTGGCTATCTCAGGAGTTAGAAGTGTGGGCGGACAACGAAATTCCTATTCAACTTAACCACTGCAGAGGACGGTTTAGTGAATAGAGGGCGGTCAGTATGGGTGTCCTTGGAGTTGTCTGAGGGGAATGGATCAGTGACTGCTCTTTGTGGTGCAGTGATTTTCTTTTTTGGTCCCGGTGGGGGCCCCTTCGGTTTGGAAGATCTTGCTGTCTGAGGACGGGGAGGAGGCCTTCCGGTGGAGGTGGAAGGCTGAGTTGCAGGAATGGAAACCGGGGTTGATGTCAAAGTTGACACCACCCTTGGTTTTGCCTGCATGAGGAGGTACTTCACTACTGGCAAGAAAGACTCAGTAGATGATACACTGATATTAGTCTGCACCGCCACCGAAGTCATTGGAACAATGGACTTCCCATTGACTGCTTGGCATAGGATACCTTATCAGGTGGGGCGGGCGGTGCAGTGAGCTTTCTAGCCTCAGCATATGAGACGTTCACTATTTTCAAACATCGTACATCCTTTTCCTCCTTCCACTTTGGACAGTCGCAGGAGTATGCCAGATGTTCACCACTGCAGTTCACACAGCTTGCCTTTTCTGCTGTGCAGTCAGGATCCAGATGATCCTTACTGCCACCGCAGGGCTTGTCCTGGCAAGCTGTGCGGGCATGACCATATATCTGACATTGAAAACAGTGCAGAGGGTTCAGTACATACAGTCGTACCTCACAATGCAAATAGCCTGCCTTGATGGAAAAAGGCAGGCGTAGCATGTTAAATGTGACAATCAGTACCCGGGAGGGTACCAATTTTCCATCACGGTGTGTTGAAACCCGGTGGACCGCTGTTACTCCTTGAGGTGTGAGCTCTGAGAGGATTTCCTCCTAAGTGACTTTGAGGAGGCCCCACTCAGTGATAACATCCCAAGAGGAATTCAAATTTTTATGGGGAGTGACTTCGACAGCGACCCCCCACCAATTTCTTTGACTTTCAGGAGCAGTTCTGAGTGTTTGGAACAAGTGGTCTCAACCTGCAAGTCACTAGATCGTAAGCGCTTGACAGATGTTGGCTCTCCCGCAAGACCTTTCAAACCTTTGTTCACAAAAAAAGGGGGCATGTCCCAAAGTACCTGATCACCCATGGAGTGGATGATCAGGAATCTGGGGAACGACACAGACAAACAAGATGACGGCATTGATAACAGAGATGAGGAAGATGGGAGCTCATGTCAAGCCCTCTTTACGGCATTGATCACATTAATTTCATCATCAACTCACATGTTTGTGTAGTTCAGTGCCTGCCGTCCCCACCCTCAACGGAGCCCAACAAGGGGACGCCCAGTTGGGTGCCAGGGCTATGCAAGCACTATAGCCACACAGACAGACAGCCAAGCCCTCACTAATAGAAAGAAAAAGAAAAGAGAAATGTGCAGAAAGAAACTTTCTACACAAAAGGAACAAAGCGTAAAAGAATAAAATTGTGAATGACCAAATTGGCCTCACAAAGAAATTACAACTGCAAATTGAAAATAATCCGTGAGGAAACTTGCAAACCTGTATCCAGACCATGAGCACGGTTACTCACCGCTCTGCATGTTTGACCCCAGCGGGACCTGCCCACCAGGTGACTAGCAGGACCACCACCAACCGTTTACCACAAGCAAAGGCCAAAGTAGTGTATAGCAGAGGCCTCGGAATCCACTGCCCAGCCCCATGACAAGACAGGCTCCCCAAAGGCAAAATGGTCAAAGGGGACCCTGCCAGTTATGAGCTGAGGAGAGAAGATGGGGGCCCCTGAGCAACTACCAGGACCCTCCTTTTCTGGGATATGGGTCTCCATGCACGGCAAACATGTAGGCGAACGTTCAAGATCCTGTGAAGGTACCTGAGCCAGCGGAACCTTCACAGGGTGGTCCCCTCACTGCTTACAGGAGCTCGCACAGAGGGGTCCAGACTGTGCAATTTAGTTTTCCAAGCATATCTGTCCTGAGCTATATCTGCCGGCCACTGCACACCAATTCTAACAAGGTTTTGTTTGACATTGTCATCCCACTGCATCCTAGGTCTCCCCCTCTTTCTGAGGCCTTTAGGCACTCAGAAACTCTCTGCCCCTTGCTGTATTGTTGAAGCTCTCTTGCTCTATTGTTCTTCTCTTCATAACCCTATTCGCTAATTTATAATTACCCCTATGGGCAACATGGCCAAACCAATGGAGTCTCTGCACAATATGCTGCTCAAAGAATTTGCCAACTATTTTGCCTAACCTCATGATTACTTACAAAGTTGAACTACCTAATGGCCAAGATACTGCATAAGCATCTAGATTCATAAGCATCTAGTTTCCTGTTATCTTGTTTACAAAGCATCTAAGTTAACCCTAGAGAGAACCAAACTATTATACATGAAAAACCATAACTAACCCTAGAGACCTTCACTACCATAACTAACCCTAGAGAGAACCAAACTATTATACATGAAAAACTCATCATCATCATCTAATTTTAGTCTTTAGGTGTATGTCTATTTCTCTACACTCTCCATAGATTCTTAAAAGTTCCAGCAGCAATTCCTATTCATCTGGTAATCTCATGCCACACATCACCAGTATCTGTTACATAGCTCCCAAGATAATTCAACTGAGACAACTTCTCAAGAGTGCAGCCATTCAGATTAACTGAACCACAGCCTGCCTGATCAATTTTCATCACTTTAGTTTTATCTCTGTTTATAACCATAAGACAATCTCTGTATATCTGTCCATTTTCTATCGCATAAAACATTAATTATCTGGTACAGCTCTCTGCTGTTGTACTGTCTGTTTCCTCGGCTTTGTCAGCCAAGTCATCAAGCCAAAGATTCTTATCAGCAGCTAACTGATCCTTTTTACACGTTTATTAAGCTCTCTGCAATGCTTTCTATTAGGACTAGTAGGGTATTGATTAAGGACATTCCTATAGTTCTTTCTTTCTGAAATAAGCTCTAGTGCCTTATCCCTCAAATAATTTTCCTTCCTCTGCTCCTTTTTTCCTAAAAGAGTACTGTTACTTTCCAAAAAAAGCCAGTTTAAAATGGTCCCATTCTTCCTCACTGCAGTAGTAAGCAAACCATGACTGTCATAATGACTAAGTAACCTATCATGGTAAGCTTTAGTGTAACATAGGTAAATGTAATTGTGTGTTTTTAACTTTTGGTCCAGAAAACAAAAAAAAACAAAAAAAAAATCTGGCATACTTTAAAATGCAATTGACTAGTTCCAATATAGCATATGATAACATACTTTGCCAAATACAATAATCATCTGCATATTTTCACTAATGATTGAAAAAGGCGATTTTTTTTTTGAAATTCTTAAACATCTTAATAAAATTAATTGAAGATAGTCCATTCACAATGCTTCAACAATACAACAGCAAGGGGCAGAAATTCTGACTCCCTTTAAAGGAACCCAGAAAAGAAAATCGGAGATATCAGTAACCTTACTCTCTGCATTAAAATACTGTTTCTCATCAATGGAGATAAATGTTTTTGATCATCCATTTTTCTTACTAGATATGGAGATTCCCAATTTTATCACAACTACACTTGATGCACTTGTGAGATTAATATTCTCTAGGTAAAATCTTAACTATGTTTTGTTGTAATATAAGAAACCTTATGCAAGTTGGTTAAAAAGTAAGTTGGCAAAACATTAGCGCAATTTTTTTTTATTACAATCTCTAAAATGAACAAAGCAGGACAATTTTCAAGTGCAATTCCACTACTTTTCCACAGCCTTCTTAAAGAATGAGATATTGATCATACTGTGCAATGAAGTTTTCTGTTCTCAATAAGGTACATGCCTTTTTGCTCAATCATTATTTCACTGCTGTTTCCATGTCATCGTTACTTCAAACCTGTACTCCAAGACCACTTTACTGGGAAGTGATTATCTCCATAAAATTCCCCGCCCTGCCCACGGTCAGCAGGGGACACCAATGGGCAAATGATAAAACGTTTAAGTATCTGTGGGATATTTATTTAATGTGCTTTTCTGAAATGATGTTCATATGATCATATCAAACAATGTTTAAAAGATGCCATCTTCTTCATCCTCTTTCTGCATTAATGATTGTCTTCCTTTGTCACATTTGCAAGCTCTAACTATGAACTAAAATCTTTGATTTATTTGTGGTACATTAGCGATATTGTATTCATCTGAATATTCTATTGAATAATTGCTGACTTTAATAATGCTAAGCTATCTGTTGAGTTTACCCATGAAGCAGAAATTAACATGCAATTACCTTTTTAAAGGAGAAAGAGTTTAGTAAACTTCTTAGAAATCACAGTATACGCAAACCTAAATTTATACTGAATATATTATCTGCCATTTTTTATAATTTTGTAAAATATGCACTTTTAATGAAAACATATAAATATTGTTCTACAGTAGATGCATTGAATAAAGAAATATCCTTTATTATTCCTTTGCTTATAACTTAAGTAACCAAATAATAGTTATATAGTCAGAAAATAAATATTAAAATTAATAATACATATATCACTTTTCCTCTCTATATTAAACTTATCATTTCAAGCATGCCTTAAATCATTTCAATATACTGTACCTGTAAGCATGTGTCACAATACCACCAATTTATATGTAACGATTGTAGTAAAATGTCATTGAGAGGTATTTATTACATCAAAATTAACAACCCTTGAAGAAATTTTTTCCCAGGGATAAATATCTTGATTGAATCATTAGTCTTTTGGCACTAGACTTAAACCCACCTGTTTGACATAATGAATAATCTACAAAAAAGGCACTTTTACAAACAATAGTTAAAAGTAAATTACCTACCAATCCATTTAATTGTATGAGAAAAATATATTAAATTAAGCCAGTTATGTAATATGACATCTCCATTCCATCAGTGTAATGGCTGTTTTTTCAAAAGTATCAGCTCCATGCTTATAATAAGCGAACAGATGCCTTCTCACTTGAAAATCACAAAACTTGTGAAGGACACAAAACACTATGGGGCGGGGGGTGGCTCAGTCGGTAGTGTGCCAGGCTTGTAATTTGCAGTTCCCAGGTTCGAATTCCAATTGAGCCAGCATTGAGATTTATCTCCGCTAAACCCCTAACCCTGCCCACTGTTAATAAGGGACACCAATGGGCTTGGAAAGGCTGTCGTCCGTCGGATGGGACGTTAAGCCGTGGCCCCGTGTGTAGGAGAGCCATATTCTGTGCACGTTAAAGAACATGCTGGATGGACTTGATGGGAGGCTACCATCTGTCTCCCAACAGCTGTTCCAGTGGGTCCCCTCCCCCAACCTTCTCCGAGCCTTCGGGGTCCTTGTGACCTGGTCACTTAGCCCATGGTGTGCAAAAAAGTGCCGCTCATAGGTAAAACAACCCAAAATAATCCAAAAACAACTGGGAAGAGAATCACTTTGCATTAAAACAGGGTCAGATTCAGAATTCTGTAACTTATTAAATAAGCTTTTTATGGAAAAATGTGACTGTATAAAAAGATGTCAATGAAATCTCAATTTTTAGCAATATTCACTATTTGAACAGTTATGGTAGCTGAAATATTTAACAACTTATTATGTTCTCCAAAATGCAATCAAAATTGGTGAAAAGTTAAATAATCATTATGGAAACTTTTAAGCACAGGCTTATGAATATTTAATAATGATATTTTTGCTTTAACCAGTTCATATTAATTTTTTGGATCACTCATTTGAATTGCCATTCCTGCTGTTAAAATATTCTACTTCCACATTTCTCCAAATACCAAATGAATATTCCTGACATCATGGGGGGCGGGGGTGGCTCAGTCGGTAGCACGCCAGGCTCGTAATCTGTAGTTCCCAGGTTTGAGTCCCAGCTGGGTCAGCCTTGAGATTTATCTCCGCAAAATTCCCCGCCCTGCCCACGGTCAGTAGGGGACACAGATGGGCTTGGAAAGGCTGCCGTCCGTCGGATGGGACGTTAAGCTGTGGCCCCGTGTGCGGGAGAGCCATACCCTGTGCACGTTAAAGAACACGCTGGATGGCCTTGACAAGAGGCTACCATCTGTCTCCCAATAGCTATTCCAGTGGGTCACCTCCCCCAACCTTCTCTGAGCCTACAGGGTCCATGTGACCTGGCCATTTAGCCCATGATGTGCAAAAAAGTGTCACTCAGAGGTAAAACAACCCAACATCATGAAAGACTTGATTGAGATCTTTATTTTCAAAAAAACTTCTAAATTGACTCCTTGTCAGCAGTGTGTGCAAATAATTAATAACTGGGGCATCATGCCAGCTAAACATTTTATCAATCCTTTAGAATTATTGTATATTGGCTTTACTGTAACCCACTAGCACAAAATAAATAATAATTATTATAACATGAGCCTACTCCTATTGAAGTGGCCTTTGAGTGTATAATAACCAGTTTTGCACTTTCCCATACTGTTCATCTATTTGAATCTTTTCCTTATTGTTGATCATTTAATAAGGATGCCATAAGAACTTTTAATTTTTTTGTCCATTGATTAATGTTTAATATTCTGTTTTTAAATTATTACAACCCTGGGGCTTATTTAAAACCTACCAAAATACAAGTAATGAATCAATGGTAGAGGCACAAAATTACCTGTAAACAGTAATTATTCTCAATCATATTCAACAAGTAACCAATATCAGAAAGATTTATAGTCACAATTCACTAGAAAATGAGCTAGTGCTGAGAGTTTAATAGTTAGAGAATCTGGCCTTGTATTCAGGAGATATAGGTTCAAGTCCCATGGCAAAGTTAAAAATTTTCAGGAAAAAAAAGTAATGAAAGTTGACCACAATTTAATTCAAAGATAATGACAATGCTTACAGATTGTGTGGCATCCCATTTGCTAATCCTTTCTAGTTTATCACTTATTGCAGAAATTTGTTGCAAATACCAATTTCGAGCCCTTTCCACAGCATCTAAACCTTGATGAAGAATGTCCTTCTCTTGCTGAAGAATCTTCATGCGTTTTATCTGAAACAGATCAAGTTTTCAGGCTAAGAAATAAAGGACACATTTCAAATGAAAACTAATGTAATTGAAAAATACACCCATGGGATTATGTATATATAGTCTAATTAAACTGCATGTCAGTCGCAAAATCTTTGCATTTATTTTTAAAAAAAATTAAAACTTTTTTAAAATAATGAACAAAATTAAAAAAATTTAAACTATTTTATGTTATAACCAATTGTTTAAAAATGCAGATGTAGCTTAGAAGAGGTGTTTGGAGAACTAAATTGCACAGTCTGGTTGGGCTCGCAGCTCATGGCTGCTTGTTGATGACGATGAGAGATTTAACTTTTTTAACTACTACACTGTTTTAATTTGATCTGAATTTGCATTCACATATATAAATAGCTACAGAACATTAATACACTACCATATTGTAATCTATCCCATTGGACACAGTATGGCGTCTTGGCTCTCTTCTCCTGTTCACCTTCTTTGCTGCTGGGCCTCGCTCTTGAGCTTGTAAACATACACCACTATCACCTGCAAAGCATAGATATTCAATAGGTAAAATATTTAAAATAAGTTCTACTGAGCAGAGTTATAAAAATAATCTTAATAAAATGCATTGCAGTATTATATAAAAAAAAAAAATAAATACCCCCTCAAGCAGCTGCTTGCCACAGAGGTCTGACAGGAGCCTGTCGGTTTATATGCCACAGTAGGAGATCTGAGAGGATGGCAGGACCTCAGCAGAAAAACGACACACACATCCATGCCTAATCCGGGGCTCGAACCCAGGTCCCTTAGATCAGTAGCCAAGCGTGCTAACCACTCGGCCACGAAATCATACATATTTAATAGGATACATTATTTCAGGCACTGCTTAATTATCAATGTTTGCTAATTATTAGAAAACAAAACTCAACTTTAACTGAAACTGATATTACTCTGCTGATAAGCTTTGACTTAGTCTGAATGGCAATGTTAACATCTAATTGCTTTGGAATATTTCAACAATTTATATATTAATATAAATTGTACAATATTTCATCAATTATCATATTCAAATTCTATAAAATAATGTGCACTAAGTTCATTATCTGTAACTTATCTAAGTATATTGACAGTAAGTTGACAGTAGCTTGTTATATGTGAATAGCTGTTTATCCTATCTAGACATACCTCAGGATGTATTACATCAATGAAAGACCTCAGAATTCTTTTGTTTCAAATCCATAATCATTTCTAAGTTAAAACTACTTTGTTTTCCAATGGATTTTTTTCCCCTCCTTCTACTCATTCCTCATATATTTACTTTAACTATCATATTTTGTCAGAATGATCAAACTGCTTTAGCAACTACACATGACTGATCAACCAAGCCTTGGCAGCTACTTTGCTGTTCCATCAGTTCCACCAACTGTATCATTATCTGAAGATTCAAAATGATATCATTATTACACTTTACTTTCATGGGCTACTACTTCTGTACATAAATTATAGCTTGCACGTAAGAAAACATAATGTAAAAAGATGAAAAAGTGTGTAATACTATATAAGCTAATAAACTGTGGTAAAAATAAGCTGACACTTATCAGAATTTAAATCTTATGTTCATTTTGTAAAATAACATTTAGCAGCATCAACTAAATGTTAAATATTTGAATTTGAGTATTTTAATTCAAAATTATTAATATCACATATGCTCTTGCTCACTTAACTTCCATTATTTTATACTCAAATTGTGATTGCAAATGTGTTTGAAATAATGACAGAGGTAACTATGCCATTTCATTGCTTGATTAAATGACATTTCTCACATAATATTTTTTAATTATAAATGTCACGATAAAATTTAAAGTTGTTTATTTTATTAAAATACTTCAAATTTAATTCAACCACTGGGGTTAGCTGTTGCAGAAAACCAGCAATTTAGGAGTAAAGTAATAATACAAATATTAATGGCCATTTTTATTAGAGGTTACTTATATATATATCTGCAAAATTAATATGAAATAATTTATATTATTTTTACAGATTCATATTATTTTTAACTGGTTTATAAATTTACAATTTTTCCATTTTAATATAAGAATATTACTTAAGAAAATTTATTTTTCATTCCCACTAGTTTCTTCCAATTTTTTTCAATTTCTTCGGGAAAGAAACCAATTGTGATTTGTTGGCTGCAGTAGTTCTACAGAAATATCTGTAAAGTTTCAGTTCTCATTGTATTGATGCATCTGACACAATAACACATACAGCTATTATCTGCTAATATTATATGTCCAGTTGAAATATGGTTTGTAAATGTAATATATAGCATCTTAGAATCCTTTAATGCTGCAGAAATTATCCAAAGCAAATAACTATTATTTAGCTTTGTTTAAATGTTGATATTTCAAAACTTAGTTACATTTTCTTTATGAAAAATAAAATTAGAAAACATCTTTTTTGTTCATTCAAATGCCTTTTTGCAATTTAATTTCAATAATTCGATCTGATTTGTATCTAATACTTAAATTTAATATTAATTTTCAGCAAACAGAAGTAGACACTATATTTTGTCACACTCAGCAAACTTCCAATTATTCAGCTATCTGTTAATACAGACTATCGAGTACAGATAATTGAAAAAACATATTTTTAAACAATTCTCTTTCATTACTTTGTTTTTTGTTTCAGAGATTTATATTTTAGAGATACTGAATCAGTTTTTAGTTGTCCCAGTCACATGCTTCCTGGATCCATTAAATTCTTTTGGATACAGTAGATACGGCATTACTTCAACTTGTCAATTGGATTATCAAAAGTCTTTACAGTTTTTATAGCAATTACTGGGAACTAATGAAAATTTTTTAGAACTGTTGGCTTTTCATTTTAATATTACTGAAGCAGATTGTGGTTGTAAAGCTAGAGGAAATGAACAGATTTAAACTTTCAAAATGTTATAAAAGGTGATTTGCAAAAATAGAAACTAAAGCATTTATGTAAATCATTGTTTGTGAAATGTCCATTTTTGTGCCATGAGCATTGGGGTGTGGGGGAAAAAATGTTTTTGCATTGTGTTCTTTAGTATCACTAATTTGCATACTATCAGCCAGAAAAATTGTCAATGTTGCAGATTGTATAACAAGCTCGTTTTGTGGGGAATCAGTTCATGTATGTACACATTTCAAAATGTGCAGTGAACATTTATCATATCGTACAAAATGTCCAAAGTTTGAAATCTTGGTTCTGTTGCACTATTGCTGGAAGCAAGAGTTTAAAGCATCAGAAGCAGTCTGAAAAATAAATGAAGGTGAAGGTCTTATGGTCACTCAAGAGTGCAAGTCTGGTTCAAGAAGTTGGCAGCTGGCCACATGAATTTGGAGTGGAGTTTAGGAAAGTTCTTTGTGGTTGATTCAGATGCCCTGTTCACAGCTGTTAGAGCAAATCCAAAAACCATCACTTTCAAATTGTTGGCCAAGATTGGCTGCATTGGAGAGTTTCCAAATCCAACATTGCTGACCACCAGCACAAGCTCAGAAAGATCTACAGATGATGGCCAAAAATACTACATGAACTGATGATCCCAGCTCAGGCTCAACAGCATGTCAAGGTCTGAAAAGAACTGCCGAAGAATCTACGTGACACTAGGTTCGTTAAGTGGATAGTTATTGAGGATGAAAGTTGGATCTACCTGCATAATCTAGACCTCAAACTAGATGTTGGACCCAAGTGAACCAGCTTTACCTGTCTCCAAATTCAACTGCTTCACAAAAAAAGTAATGTTGTGTGTCTGGTGGAATTTTGAGGGTGTGACTACTTTGAGCTCATTCTGTATGTTCAGGCTATCAATGCTGAACTATATTCCAAACAGCTGGACTGGATGTATGACAGATTGAAGCAATGGTGCCCTGCTTTAGTCAACTGAAAGTGAGCGCCCCTTCAACAGGGCAATGCCAAGCTACATACAGCCATTCGGACCCAGGTGGGAAACTTAATGGAATCATGCTCCTGCCACATCACATACAACCCTGACCTTGCCCCCTTCTGATTATCACCTGTTTTGGGAGTGGCATATTTTCTTGGTGGTAGGCACTTCACTGATTCAGATTAAGTTGAATGCGAGTGTCAATTTCAACACCTCTATGCCAAAAGCATGGTACTGACCAGGATTGAATACCTTGCAGAAAGATTGTTATAAACTTTTGAACATGAGGTTCTGAGTAAACAAATATCTGTAATGCAATTTGTTTTTCAGACACTCCAATAATGGGGCATTTGCTGTATTTTTAAAAACAGATGATCAGCCTGAATGCAAGACATGTTAAATCTACTTTCCAAAAAAATTAAACTAAGCTAATTTGAATGTTACCATGGAAAGATGAGTTCATGCAAAGATGATTGAATGACTATCGAGTATAGATAATTGAAATCGAGCAAGATTTGCTTTGAGTACAGAATAATTGACTATCGAGTATAATTGAATGTTACCATGGAAAGATGAGTTCATGCATGTTACCATGGAAAGATGAGTTCATGGTCAATTCTTTGAGCCAACAACTGCAGGAACCATTTTGACAATTGTTACAGCCATTCCATGACCAAGTGGTTAGTGTGATTAGCTACTGATCAAAGGGACCTATTTTGAGACTGGGTAACGCATGGACATTTGTGTCGCTTTTCTACTGAGGTCCCCACCATCCTTACAGATCTTCTACTATGGTGAATAAAACTGACAGGCTGCTGTCAGACCTATGTAGCAAGCAGCTACTTAAGGGGGGAATATTTTTATAAAGCCCAAGCCTGATATGGGGAAAATATTTCACTGATGCATTGTAAGACATATTTCATAAAACATGCATTTTTTTTATTTGCAATATATAGGACAGAGAAAAATTCTAGAAGCTCCTAGCTTTTACAGGCCTTTTCATATAAGGACATGCCCTACTAAGACCGAAGTCACTGCTGTGGTTAGATTTAATACAGCACACAGTGTTCGCCTTTCTGAAACATCACTAGCACTCTAACCACTGAGCAAGATAAAATTTAATTACATTTCCTCTGTCATAACCATTTATTTTATTCTTATATTTTGAGCAAAAATATTAATAATAGTAGAAATTGAAAGTTTATTCATTTATTAAAGACAGAGAATATGTAAAAAATATGAAAAATTCACATGGTGCTTTTTTTTTTCTAAAGACATTAAAAGGTTGAAAGTATAATAAAAAAAATATTTTTACATGGCAGAGTGTTTGGTGCATTAGCTACTGAGCAAAGAGGCCTGGGTAAAGCATGGATGTTTGTGTTCTGCTGAGGTCCTGCCATTCTCACAGATCTTCCATAGGGTGAGAAAAGGAATGAAATCAGAATGAAAAACTAAATCCAAAGTATCTGGAGGATGCGAAAACTGACATTTCATGCATAACCTATCTATATCCATTGCAATGTTCAACCAATTAACAAATTTGCTAACTGGATGACTGTTTAAGTCATGGATGGATTCCTTAAATGAGAGAAGTCTTGTTCAGAAGTATATTTAAGGAAATGAGGAAAACATCATTAAAACTCTCTCTCTGGAAAACTTTAAATATAAGAGCAAGCATTTCAGTTTTTTCTGTTTGCCTTTTTTGAGATTTTTTCTGAAAATGTTACTCAACTTCAAACTATTCCTAAGTATTGAAATCATATTCCACCACAATCTTTTGCCACTGACATGAGATTAAGAATTTTTTCTTCTTTTGATTGTTTCTGCTACAAATAAAAATGTTTGCATCACTTTGATTCATTACATATAAATACACTGAATTACTACTTGCATAGACTCTCATCTACCTATGGTCACTTCCAAAATATGATTTCAAGTGTTCAATTCATTGGATTGGGAACTGTATTCCATCTTCCAACATTTTTTGCATTGGATAAAATGAAAGCGCAAAATTAAAACTGCCAACTAGACATCGTCCTTTCCAAATGTAACCTGCACAAGATCCATACCTTTTAAACACATCATGCCATATCCTACTGAAGCAAATGAAGTCTACCATATCCAAAAAAATTATCTTAATATTTTAAATGGCAGTTTCATTTGTGATTTATTTAAGGGCTTTATTAAGGAGTTAAATTGTTATAAGTTGTACAAAAATATATTGTAGAATTTATTAAGGGTTGGGTTGTTTTACTATTGAGTGGCACTTTTTTGCACACATAGGCTAAATGGCCAAGTCACAAGGACACAGAGAATGCTGGAGGGAACCCACTGGCAGCTGATGGGAGACAGATGGTAACCTTCCATCTAAGGCCATCCAGTGTTTTTAAATGTTCACAATATATGATTCTCCTGAAGCATGGGACCACAGCATAACATCCCATCTGATGGAAGCAGCCTTTCCAAGACCATTGGGGTCCCCTACTAACTGAGGGTAGGGTAGGGAGTTTTGCAGAGATAAATCTCAAAGCTGGCCCAGGAGGAACTTGAACCTGCAGATCACAAGCCTAGTATGCTACCAAATGTGCCACCCCCATCCCTAATTTATTAAACTTAATAATTTGTTTATTAAGAGCTTGTTTCATAACACGTTGCAGTTTTAATGGTATTAAATTTTTTTTTTTCAAAAGGAACTGAAGTGGATATGTTTTGAACACAAGCTTCTTAAATCAGTGTGGTGTTATCCCTACCACATATATCAAACTTCTTATAATGCAGAGAGTGAGTGGATTGTCATATTAGTTCCGATATTAAACCGATATGATTGTAGTGCAAAATTATCCTGGCAGTTGGTGGAAATAGCTGAAGCAGTAGAAAATGTTTCTGTGCTTAAAATTTGATCTGTGTAGAATACTCTACACTCTTTACATTTATTACTTACATTTTGGGATTGTTTCTGATATTTTCTAATATTCTTAAATCTTCTTTTTCAGATTAAAGGGCAAATAATTATAAACATAATATTTAAATACTTTTACCATCACTTGCAATTCCTGTTTCGTGAACCAGAGGAACGTCAGACACAGCTCTGAACCTCTGCTGTTTCGTTCGCAGAGCAATGGGCATTTTAGAATTAACTGGCTGTGAATCATGATAAGACTTCATCATCCTCCATTTTTCTAAGGCCATTGTGACATCTGTTCTAGATAATGGGCTCGACGGCGAAACGATCTTCGAATCACTTTTACACCCTTGAAATGTCTTTGGTGGTTGATCTCTTTTGGCAGGCTGGTAAGATTTCATCCCAGTTTGCAAATGAGGCATACTAACAGCACGTTGTTGTACAAAATTTACGTTATTTGGCCGTACTGTAGCTGTATTGAGGTGGCCAACGCGTGACTGGCTGTAAGATGAAATCAGACCTTCCGTTAACCGGTCCGTTGAACTCGAAGGGCGGAATACTGCCGCCGGAACTGCAGCTTTTCCAAGAACTGCCTTTTCCCTCTCCGTGCGTTCAGGCAGAGGCACTGATGCGGGCCGTGACACGCTACACTGCTTCAGTAACTTTGGTGCTGCTCGCACGCCACTTATTCGACTATCGATTCGCCGATTTGGTTGATGCCGTAGAAGACATATCCTAAGGCCCGCACAAAATCTCTCAAAACTTAATAAACCGTTAGCAGGTGTGACCTTCCTCAGACTGTCCAAAACGCCTTTAGGTAACCCTCTAGGTGCGCATCCATTTTCTTGCCAGTGATTTTCAATATCACTAAACTTCACAAACCCAGTTTTTTTATCATCCATTATTTCAAATAACGTCCTCATGGCTGATACGAACTGTTTTGGTAATCCATCTAAAGTTGAATTAAGTTGTACCGAAGCTGTCATTTCACTATACTAAGCATTAACTTCAAACCAGACAGTTGTGACTCTCTTTCAAACACAGGTGGATAACCTTACACAGCTACAGTGATTGGTTCTAGCTTGTTCTGAAACGAGGCTACTTGCAGGTGGTAGTAAAGTGACAAGTGAAATGAACGTAAAAAATGGGGTTAAACAAGGCTTATTACTCTGCACCCATTCTGCCAGAGAAAATAATCATTCTCTTTGTGTTGGTGTAAAATTGTATATTATTATTTCACTTTCTTGGATAATATTCAAACTGAAAAATAAGTAAACATAAAACATTAAAGGATGTAAAGATTTCGGGTTAAATGGAAAAAGAGCTGTTACATCACTACAAAAGAATTTTGGGAAGGAAAACTTCACAGGCACGCAGCCGGGGGGGGGGGGGGGCGGAAGCTTTCTTGGGACTTGATCCTCCCCTCCCATAAATTTTAGATGGTAAAAAATAGATTAAGGTTTACGTAGCTATTTTTTTGGGTGGGGCATTGCTTTTAAGTCATTTTTATGGCATTATATCCAATTATGCACTTTACAATCAATCTTTGATTTTCAGGGAATGCCTTAGAAAATATATAATATTTAAGTCCTCATGAGAGATTATATACAGTGGCGTATTTTGAAAATATATTTGGGGGGTTTGATTTTTTTCAAAAAGCTTAAAAGATAAGTAAACATTGAAAAAAAAATGCGACTAATAAGTAAATGAAAAGGTATGGAGTTATTCTTTGCGTGAATATTGAATAAAATCCACAATGCTGATTTTCAGTTTTTTCAAATACATGTAAATTCTTGTGTTCTTAAGAGCTCAACCCACCTTAAATATGCTTCTACCCTTGAATAATCCATTGTTACGAAGAGTAGATTTTGCAATTTTTTCTTCCATCTACATTTTGCTGAAATTTTACTATCACCCGAAAAAATTTTTCTCCTTGCATTTTTAAAGAGTATATGCTTTAAAAAGAAAGTAAAAACTGTTCTTTGACAATGAAAGGTCAACAAGAGGCAGTACCGTGGGTAACCCCCCCCCCCCACCACCACCACCACCACCGGAATTAAATCCTGGGTACGTACCTAGCCATGAGCGTCAGCAGGAATATTTTCAGGGGGAGGGGCTGATTGTTTGGGGTTTTATGGCGCATCAGCGACAATGGCTTTAATTCACCAAACAAGATAAAAAAAAAAGGGGTAAAAAGAAGAATACCTACAACCAATGTTAAAATCAAAAGACAAAGTAGAAAGAAACGAAAATAGAAAAGGCGCAACAGGAAACAAAAAGGTATAAAAAGTAACCAGGGTAAAAGAGTCAATAGTGTAAAAGAGAAACTTCACCAATGGGTGTAAAGGGCCCATAAAATAAAAATCAACAAATTGAAATATCTAAAGGGTAAAAACATTAAAGACGTGTAAAATAACCGGTAAAACGTAAAAAAAAACAAGTCATCGGATAAAACATGTTCAAGGGTAAAATCGTGAGGGTTAAAATAAAAACAACGTTCAAGATTAAAAGCAGTGCAATCACAACGTTCTACCATGGCGTATAAACTGACAGGCTCCTGTCAGAACTCTATGGCAAGCAGTTGTTTGAGGGAGTATTTATTCACTCCATTAAAATATTTGATGGGTAAAAATAGTGTCATAAAACTCGCACTTAGGTTCGTCGTCGGCCCGAAGAAATGGGTGAATAATAAATGAATGACCTAAACGGAGCCTGGGAAGTACAACTTCGCTGGGTGCGGGCAAAATTATTTTAGAGAGCATAAAAAACAATGTTTCAAGATATATTTACTTCGAGTGGATCATTAATGAGTACAGTTGAGAATACAGCAAGCATACCATGATACTACCATAGTCGTCGGCATGTGTGTGTGGGGGGGGGGGATTCCCTCTTTTGGAAAAAAATTGAAAAATTTGTTGAATAATATTAGGTGTACAAAAATTAATATTTTTCCTTTGTCAAATATAAATTTTGCGTTATTTATTTTTATATTTTATTACGTTATATTATATAGTATTATCTGCACAAAGCTAGGAAATGCCATCTACTGCTTGAGTGACATATAATACCAGGCATGCCACTGCAAAATATGAACAAATTCACTAAGAAAATTTACGAACACAATGAAACCGTTTAAAAACCAAGCTATTCTGCAACGAAAATTTATTGCTAGAGTATCTATTGAAGCAGCATAATAACGAACTGTTTCTCACGAGTTGGTTTGTTTTACCCCTGAGCAGCAATTTTTTTCACATAATGGGATAAATTGCCAGGTCACAGTGTTGGATTATTTTACCTTCGAGTGGCAATTTTTTGTACACAATGGGCTAAATGGCCAGGTCACAAGGGCCCCAAAGGCTCAGAGAAGGTTGAGGAGGAGGGGACTCACTGGAATAGCTGTCGGGAGACAGATGGTAGTCTCCCGTCAAGGCCATCTAACATGTTCTTTCAAGTGCACAGGGTATGGCTCTCCCACACATGGGGCCATGGCTTTATGCTTCCGATGGGCGGCAGCCTTTCCAAGCCCGTCGGTGTTCCCTACTGACCATGGGCAGGATGGGGAGTTTTGAGGTGGTAAATCTCAATGCTGGCCCAGTTGAAACTGGGAACTGTATATTACGTGCATCAAGATTTTGTCTAATCTGCCGACAAGCAATTAGCATAACAAGAACTTCCCAAAATTAATGTGAAATGACATAGACATGTGATGAATGAGAAGCATCTACTGGAACGTTTTGGGGTTGGACCCCTCCTCCCATCAAGATTACTTTTTTTTAAATATGCACGCATTCCAAATGCACGTAGATCCAAGGTTTTTTCCTCAATGCAAATATGAACAGCTACGTCCACTTGTACAACTCATCTTTGCTTGGTAAGCCAAACTCCCATCACAAGATCCTGGGTATGCACATCATCATCATCCTCAAGCAGCCATGGGTTACGGAGGACCAACCAGACCGTGCAATTTAGTTCTCCAAGCATATCTGTCCTGAGCTGGATCTGCTGTATCTGGCCATTGCACACCAATTCTAACAAGGTCCTATTTGACACTGTCTTCACCCACCTCATCCTAGGTCTCCCCCTCTTTCTGAGGCCTTTAGACATACTGTTCATAATCCTATTCAATCTATAATTATCCATACGGGCAACATGGCCAAACCAACGGAGTCTCTCTCTGGGTATGCACTGTGAAGAATATATTTTTTGTTAAAGTTATGCAAGGTCACAACTCAGCAAAAACGGGGCATATTTACTTTATCAGTAAAAAGTATCGAATGTAAATTTCCAAACTTTAATCCTGTTTTCACTTGGCCTTTTAGTTGTGATGGAGCAGCAGTGGCAAAGCACAACAGTTTTCTTTTTGTATGCCAACATCAGCCAGTCAAAAATTTGACAGATTCCAGTTTCATAGAATGTAGAATCTGATGAAAGTGGCATGTTATAATTCCTCCTCCCCCCACACACAAACACACCAAAAGGCTTTAATATTCTGTGTATTCTGAAGTAGTTCTAAAAATCATACTCAAACGTGTTAGCCACCCCCAACTGCAAATTTCTGGCTACGCCACTGTTTTAAAAATTCTACTGCATACCTTTATTGAAGTGCACAATACAATGACAAAAACGGAGCATAATTTAGGAGTTGTACATAATTCTCGAATATTACAAAAATACTTTGGACTAGAAACTTCGGGATATGGGACTGTCAAGTCATTGCAGACACCTTGGATTATGAGGTAGCCTTGTGGAATGAAAAATATTATGCAAATACTAAAGTATTTTATTGCACATTAAAGCACAACAATGCAATACAAAATATGCTAAATACACATTTCTGAAAGAAAATATTTTAATATTAAGTGCAGGCCTTGATCTAGTATTATAGGGGGGGGGGGGGGTAAGAGATTGCAATTGTGTATATATAAATGTAATATTTTTCCTTTTAACTGGTTTTAAATATTTCCTGAAAAATGCAGAAGTTTAATAAATTTTGGCCACCATTACTGTTACTAGCATTCTCAAAAGGTGGTGGGATATGAAACCCTTCTCTCTATATCAGGCCCCTGATCAAGTGTATCCAAAGTACCAACTTGAAACAAATTTCTAAATTGTTTCATGTAGATATAAGCAGCTGTCCCGTGGCCGAGTGATTAGCACGCTTGGCTACTGATCTACGGGAACTGGGTTCGAGCCCCGGATAAGGCATGGATGTTCGTGTCGTTTTTCTGCTGAGGTCCTGCCATCCTCTCAGACCTACATATAATACTCTGGCACTACTCTGACACCAGAGTACTACATATACTACTCTGGCATATAAACTGACAGGCTCCTATCAGACCTCTGTGGCAAGCAGCTGCTTGAGGGGGTATTTATTTTTTTAGATTTAAGCAAAGTAAATTGTTTTAAAACTAATATTAATAAAACTAGTAATAAAAAAAATATTCCCTCAAGCATCTGCATGCCACCGAGGTCCGATAGGGAGCTGTCAGTTTAATACACCATCGAGTTGGTCTGTGAGGTAGGTCAGTTGGTTTGGTGTTTTATGGTGCATTAATTGCTCAGGCTATAATGCGCCAAACAAAATAAATATTAAAGGGCACGAAATTCTCAACAAAAATTAAAAAAGATCAAAAGGCACAAATAGAAAAATTGTAAAATGGCAAGTAACACAAATAACAAGGGTATATATATGTATAGAATAAACCCTGCTATTAAAGGCCCAGGCAAAATTATAGTACAAAGACAAAAAAAATGCGTAAAAATAATAAAAATAGCATGCATAGTATAAATAGGCAAAAACTGGTGGTGATAACAACAAATCATCAGATAGCATATGTCCATGTGTAAGGGGCTCGGACGTAAAGTTATGGAAGCTAAAATAAAATGATGGTCAAAGTTAAATCAATTAAAATATGCTCAAGTTAAAAATGTGTCACAAAATTTGCATTTAGGTTCATCATCTGCCCATAAAAGAATGAATAATAAAGAAACGACTTAAGCAGAGCTGAGCTAGTACAACTTATGAGGAAGTTAAAATATCAGCTGAAAGATTTACTGTATAAGGAATATTAGGAGTAACAAAGCTTGCTGCTGACCAAAAAGTTTGCAATTAAACATGCGACAGCTTGGAGTGCTGTTCATCAAAAACCACAAATTAAAGATGACTTCCCAGTCTCATTTTCAAGAATTTTCCAAACAAGGATTTTCATACAATGCCAGTCTATAGGATTTCAGGCATATAATAATTTTAAAATGGTGTTATGTAAAATATACATATTATGCAGATTATCATCATCATCCTCAAGCAGCCATTGGCTACGGAGGTCCAACCAGATCGTGCAATTTAGTTTTCCAAGCAAGTCTATCCTGAGCTACATCTACTGCATCTGGCCACTGCACACCAATTCTAACAGGGTCCTGTTTGACATTGTCTGCCCACTGCATCCTAGGTCTCCCCCTCCTTCTGAGGCCTCTAGGCACACTTTTCATAACCCTATTCGCCAATCTATAATTATTCATACGGGCAACATGGCCAAACCAACGGAGTCTCTCTCTGCACAATATGCTGCTTAAAGGAGGTTGCAAACTCCTTTGCCTAACCTCATCATTAGTTACAAAGTTGAACCACCTAATGCCCAAGATACTGTGTAAGCATCTGGAATCAAAAGCATCTAGTTTCCTGTTATCTTGTTTACAAAGTGTCCAAGTTTCACTACCATAACTAACCCTAGAAAGAACAAAACTATTATACAGTCTAATTTTAGTCTTTAGGTGTATACGCTTATTTCTCCACTCTCTCCATAGATTCTTAAAAGTCTCAGCAATGACAGCAGTCCCTATTCGTCTGTTAATCTCATGCCGCACATCACCATTATCTGTTACATAGCTCCCAAGATAATTAAACTGTGACACTTGCTCAAGACTGCAATCATTCAGATTAACTGAATCACAACCTGTCTGACCAATTTTCATCACTTAGTTTTCTCTCTGTTTATAACCAAACCTACTCTACTACCAGTCTCATCAACAGCTCGAATGAAAGAGTTCATCTCATCAACATCATTTGCCAAAAAGGCTAAATCATCAGCATAATCTAAATCAGAAATTTTCGTATCTCCAGCCCATTTAAGGCCAAAAGCTTTCCCTTGAAGTGAATTTCGCATAACATAATCAACAACCAAACTAAAGAGAAAAGGAGACAAAATGCACCCTTATCGAACACCAGAAGTAATGCTTAACCAATTGCTACAAGCCTTACCAACTTTCACACACGACTCAGTTTATTATAGAGAGCTTTCATTATGTTAACTAACTTGTCTGGTATACCATATGATTGCACAATCAACCACAAATTATGACGATCAACAGAGTCGAAAGCCTTTTTGAAATCACAAAGCTAGCAACCAAAGGTTTCTGAAAGTTTAAACATTTCTCAAGAATCTGCCTAAGTGAAAATATCTGATCTACACATCCCCTACCAACTCTGAATCCACATTGCTCATCACGCAATTGACTGTCAACCAGATTCTTAATTCTATTAAGCACAATCATGGAAAGAACTTTACTTGTAACAGAGAGTAGGCTGATACCCTTATAGTTATCACAATAACTGAGATCACCTTTTTTTGAAACAGGGATAATAATAGCTGTGCTAAAATCCTTAGGGACATGCCTTTATCATAAAAGATATTCAGAATTTCAGTCATCCAAGTGGTAACAGAAATATTCCCAGCTCTAAGCATTTCGGTTGTAATTTCATCTACCCCTGGGGATTTATGTAGTTTAAGTTTAGAAACAGCTAAAATAACTTCAGACTGTGCTACAGGGCCAACATTAAAGCCAGTAATGCGTCTAACATCATTACAAACAATAGTAGAACCACATTATTTAGAACATCACTGAAATGCTCAGCCCACCTAGCCGTGACAGAATCCTCCCCTTCTATAACCTTACCTTTTTTATCCTTCAATCTCTGTATATCTATCCATTTTCTATCACATAAAACATTATCTGGTACAGCTCTCTGCTGTTGTGCTGTTTCCTCGGCTTTGTCAGCTAAACCATCAAGCCAAAGATTCTTATCAGCAGCTAACTGATCTTTTACACGTTTATTAAGTTCTCTGTAATGCTCTCTATTAGGACTAGTAGGGTATTGATTAAGAACATTCCTGCAGTTTTTTCTTTCCGAAATAAGCTCAAGTGCCTTATCACTCAGATAATTCTGCCTCTTCTGCTCCTATTTTCCTAAAAGAGTACTGTTAGTGTCCAAAAAAGCCTGTTTAAAATGATCCCATTCTTCCTCAACTTCAGTAGTAAGCATACCATGACTGTCATAATGACTAAGTAACCTATCATGGTGAGTTTTGGCTATCTGGGTCTTTCAGAACTTCAGTATTAAAAGCAAATTTTTTAACCCTAGCACAACAGTTTTTAAGTTTAAGTTGCAGGCACTTTTAACAAGGTAATGGTCAGATCCAATTTCAGCTCCCCTATATGCCCTGGTATTTCTAACAGAACTAGCCCATTTGCTGTTAATTAATATATAATCAATCATATTCCTATGTAGTCCATCAGGTGAAACCCATGTGTACTGATGTATGTCGCTGTTTGTAATGTGTTAGTTATTCTGAAACCATTGAGTTTGCATACCTGTAGAAGTTGCCCATTGCTGCTACCAATACCAAAAGGCCAATCACCCCTCCCCAAAGGTCAGAGTCAGTAGCAACTTTGGCATTGAAGTCACCAAGAACAAGGGTAATATCTCCTTTCTTGACAGAATTCAAAATATCCTGAAGTTGTTCATAAAACCTATCCTTCTCATCCTCATCGGCATCCTCAGTGGGGGGCATAACAGCAGATAACATTCAGGTCTTTAATGCTTGTCTGAAATTTTGCTGTAAGAAACCTTTCATTAATGCACTCATATCCTAGAAGAGCATCACTAGCGTGTCTGCTGAGAAGCAGATCCACGCCTTGGTGATGCTTATTGTCGTCCCAATCTGAAATGAGAAATTTAAGATTATTTTTAAGAATCTGACCTTTATCTGTCCATCTGGTCTCTTGCAAGCTGAGAATATCTAAATTATAATGGTGGGATTCTTGTGTGAGGCCATCAAGAGAAAAAGCTCTGTGCAGGGTCCTCACATTCCAACTACCTATGGAGAGAAAATGGTTAGTGGGATGTTTAAAGAAACTATGTTTATTTAGAGAGGGAATACCGACAATATATAACAGCCCCCTAAAGGCTGAAGCTATCTACACTGGAAGACTTCCTCCAATGTAGAATTTGACGATGCCAATAGAAACAAAGTGTTCAGGTGCCTGCGATGACCTCTGCTCAGGATTATCCACCAGCTGATAAACATATCCTGCGAATCTATTCACTTGGGGCTGTCAACCCACAAACAAACAGAAAATACAGCGGAAGATTTTCCCTCCACAGAAGCCCACCAGTGCAGCAAAATCAGGATCCATAATCAAGCTCAGAGCCATATATCTGTCCAGTCCAGTGGGTTTATATGGTCAGCACCAGGACCCTGTGTGGTTGACCACTCCTCAGCAGGGTAGAAAAAAAAAAAAGTAGCCATAGTTATCCAGATCAGTAGGCCACACTAATCTGGCAGCCCTCCCCTTCCGTTCACTTCCACAAGAGAGTATCTCTTTTGAAAGGTACTAACGGTCTGCACCACGAGAAGGCGGGGTCGGGCATTAGGTGCTAGGCCTTGCCGGTTCTATGCATCATCACAGGGGATTGGTGCATAGCTCTCCTTCTAGTGACTACCTACCATTTACAGAAAAATAATAGTGCATATATACTAATATTATAGTGCATATATACTAATATCAAAATCTATTATCTTTATCAGTTCAATGAAGTCTATTATATTCTTGATTCAAGTACTATTCATTTCCTTTTGTCCTGTTTTATTAGGATTTACTTCTTTCTACTGTTTCAGATAAAATCTTCAATGACCATTTTACCAGAAACATTAAAAATGAGACAAAATTGACAATAACATTTATTTTATACAACACACTCAAATACATAGTACTTATTAATACTCCATAAGTTAAACAAAATTTTCACAATATTGTCATGTGAATTACATTACACTTTGATATTAATATAGAGGGCTTGAGGCAACAAAGCTAAATGATATAAGCAAGCGCAAGAGTAACAGTAACTATAGTTTTAATGAGAAAATCGAAAACAAGTACGTTAAAATTAGCCAGAAGATTCCAAAAATGTTATTAGATATTTTCACATACACCATATTCCTGAAATTCACAGTGAGGTTTTAATCTATAATGGAATGTTTAATAAATATATCTTCTGTTGTAAGATGAAACTGAAACAATATGATCTGATATTTAAGTATTGTACAATACAAAAGAAAATTTCTATTTACTAAGAAACTGACATATTAACATAAAAAGAAACATAACATTTAAATATTGTTCAACACTCTATACAACAATATCAATTATAAAAAAATTTAATGCAGCTGGTCCAGAAACACTAAATTATTTAGAATGTGAAACAAAGTTCTTATGTACAACATTTAACATAAAGGTAGCTGATGACAAGCTTTCCTCCTGTATGCATCTGCATTTTACTGAAATAGAGAACATTCAAATTAGAACAAGGCAAAACAATAGTATTATCAACAAAATAAACCTTTAGCCACTAAAAGAAAATATACTACTATCTATTCATGCCAAATGTTGCAGTTGGTTTTTAAAGTGTAGTAGCAAAATGATTGGTTTCAATGTTGAAAACACATGACGAACACTACTTTTATCCCGAATCCATGCCATAGTAATTTTCATGTACTGCATATACCAAAGAGCCAAAACATTATGACCACCTGCCTAATATGATGTTGGTCCTTCATGTGCCGACAAAACAGCTCTTACCAGGTGAGGCATGGATGCTACAAGATTTCTAAAGGTGTCTTGAGGTGCTCGATTGGATTGATGTCTAGAGAATTTGGAGATTAGGGCAATATCTGGAAGTCTTCCTCATGTTTCGCAAACCATTCTCAAACAATCCGGGCAGTGTGGCAAGGCACATTATTCTGCTAAAAGAAGGCACTACTAGAGGGATATACCATTGCCATGAAAGGATGTACCTGGTATGCAATGTTTAGGTAAGTGGTAGACATCACAGTTTCCTACACATGAATGACTAGATGCATGGTTTCCCAGCAGAATATTGCCCAAAGCATTACATTTTCTGCACTGGCTTGTTTTCGTCCCAAGGTACATCCTGGTGCCAACACTTCCCCAGGTAAACAAACCACACATGCCTGGCCATCCACATGGTGCAACAGGAAATGAGATTCATCAGACCAGATGACTTTCTTCCAATCATTCAAGGTCCAGTTTTGATGCTTGCGTGCCCATTTTAGGTGTTTTCGACAGTGAATCAAGGTTAGCATGGTCACTTGGACTGACCTGCAGCTACACAGACCCATTTTTAGCAAGGTTCGATGTACTGTGTGTTGTGACACATTACTCCCATCACCAGCATTCAAATTATGGGAGGGTTGCATCACAGTATCCCTTCTGTTGGCTCATACCATATGGGATAGCCTTCGCTCACCTCTAGCATCGATGAATCATGGTCGGTCCACACCTTGCCGGCAGTTCGTGGTTTCTCTCTCCTCGAACCACTTTTTGAAGGTACTAACCATGAGCACCCCACAATCATTGCCGTCTCAGAATTGCTGTCACTCAGTAGTCTGGCCACTACAATTTGGCCTTTGTCAAACTCACTTAGGTCAGCTGCTTTTCCCATCTGAAGAACAAGAATAACACTGATTAAGAAAGCTCAGTATCAAGTGTTATTATTTCATTTCATGATCTTCACACATGCTGTCGTTTACCTGCAGTTGCTTCAATTTGCATAAAGATGTGCTGGTCATAATGTTTTGGGTCTTCGGCGTATCTCTTCGGCCTATATTTGTAAATTCTGTCAATGTATACATACAACGTGGATACTGGAAGGTTAAACATTGATTCTACCATAAAGTTGATATAAGAGTATGTATTATTGTAGTGATCTTCATATAAATATACACAGCAAAAAATTCATAGCATCATTTTGATCATACAACTATCCTAAAGATGTTGCGACTTTTCTGCTGTATGTGCTTAAATATTTTATTACCATATGCAACCTCTTAAACTTTAGCTAAAAGACTCGATGCAACAAATAACATAGTTAGCAGGGCCACAAATACACTCAGGTCAAAGCTTTCTATCCTATCAGTCTTGTCCTTTGTTAATAAAAGTCAGGCTGTTCATTAAATGACCACATCATTTGGTGCTTACAGCAAGGTCAAAAACATAACATTTCTGAGTGGTATTGGTAAAGTTTTAGTAAATACAGCAGTTATTCATAAATGACATGTCTTTACAGTTAGAAAGCTTTTCTGGTATGAAATTTTAATGTACTGAAATACTGTCCAGTTTTATTGAAATTTTATCATTAATTCAACATTTTAACAAGAATTTTTTTTATAACAGTTATAGTTTCCTTTGTGCTTATTTATCTGGAACATATGGATCTATCTGAAAATTGTTTTTCATAGTAATGTTACAATTTGGCTATTCACACATACAATAGCTCTATGTATTTAGTTTATATGTACAAAGGTGATATAGATAAAAAGAATAAATTGATGAACTTGCTATAATTAAAAGTGTTACAGTATACCCTCAATGAGCTTACAATGCTCAGATGCTGTGACACTTTTCACTTGGTTATTTTATATAATAAAATATCAATATATATCAATTTAAAGAGGAAAAACATAAAAATGTTTAATTTTTATAAATATTTTGTACATACTGTTCAGCCATTGTTGGTTCAAAGTTTATTACAACTTTTTATTATCTGCTCTGTGTGCTTTCTGTGAAAAACATATCATTTCATCTCTATTCCTACTAGAAATTCAAATAACACTGATCATTGCTGTCAAGAAGTGCATCTCTTTTTGATGAAGCTTTGCAATCTTAAATGGCAGTGACGCAAACAAAAGTGAGGTTCTGAAGCTCCTTTAAGGAAGTGAGTGTGTTCAACAAGTGTTAAAGGAATCTGTTATGCTGATTAAGAAGAATGTGGGCTGTAAAACTGAGCAAATTTTTCTTGAGAAACCTTCAGGTTCTAAAAGCAAAAGAGAAATACCACAGAGCATTGAATATGAGTTTTCTGTGAAGAGTAGTCTCCAATACACTATTTTTTCAGTGGTTTAACATCATTATAAAAAAAATTACCCTTGGTTCCAGTGGGAAACTTATTGTGAATTTAGGTGAATGTTGAAGTCTGCTTAGCTTTGTCTTAAAACTTTCTAAATAACTAAAACACTGTCTTACAATAATTTGCACAGAAGGTCAAGTCATCAACGAACTGCAATTTCTCAGATTCCTAGATTACCTAAGCCTAAGTTAGATAACATAGAAATTTCTTTGAAAAGGATAAATGTGCTGACAATATTTGAGATTATTGGAAATAGCAATTTATCATATTTAAGAGGTTTATAATCCAGAAGACCTCCCTTAACAAGGCAGACATGCTCCCAAAAAATACAATATTAGGTGAAATTATGTTAAAAACATAATTTTCCATAAGAAATAAATTAAAATGGGTAAGTTGTGTTTAAGTTGCACTCAAGCTGAAACACTTTTTAGCTCACTCTTCACTTAGCATATTATTTTAATAACAATGGTAACAATTAATATACCTATCTGATTTGTGGAACACTTTTATCATGGATATCATCTGAATGACCTGTCACCAGAGATCTAAACATGTTTGGTTCCATTTTGTTTGCTGTCCTACTTTCCCCCTATTGAAAGATTTAATGTTCAAAATTAAAAGTTTGACCTACAATGATTTAATATTTGTTTTTCTATAAAAATAAAGTTAAACATAAATATGAGTTAATAACCAATTCTAAAATTTTTTCTATGCAATAAATGGTTTATAAGTATGTAGGTAAAAAAAAACTGAGAAAATTTAAAATTCAAATGTGGTAAAACCTAGATTCTATTGACCTTGATTTTATGGAAGCATCCATACACAAAACACCAAACCAATTTGATCAGCATTTGTTAACTTAAAGCCACAATTCACTCTTAAATTTATGTTGGGCTTTCTACAAATTTTCTGCAAGAGGAGTGTGAAGAAAGGAGTTATCAAACCAAAACTCTGTTGCAAGAGATTACCTAGATGACATCATCAATTACATTGGCTCATCATCTGATCCTGAAGTGCAGGCTTATTATGCACACTTTTGTGCATTAGGGAAATAATAATAAGGGTCAGCACTGGAATAAGAATTAAAACTCAACACATTATTTATACCTACTGCTAATTTAATAAATACTCCATAACACTGTAAATATATAAAAATAGCATAGATAATGCAGTTTGATCTAACAATGAAGGTAGCTGAATGACATCAAAATATAGATTAAACAAATATTTCTAAGCACAACATTTAGCCTAGAGTGAATGCCGTAGTGGCAGTCAAGTTTTGTTACAGTTTCTATTACAGGTGACTATTATAGTAAGTACAGAATATTTTCTATATTGGTATAAAAAATATTCTACAAAAGGCAGGACGAATGAATATTGAAAATTTACAAGATAAAGTAATGTAAGTGGGATGTATTTTACATGACCCTAAGAGGTTATAAGCAATGATTTAAGAAATGTGTGCCCCAATAAAAGTTCAAGTATGATGGTCGAGTTATAATAAGGGACCATGTTACTTAGCTGACCACATTACTTAACAAGGTCTGATTACCTGGCCTTTTTACCTTATTGAATTATGAACATGTACTATCCATTTTAGCAAAATTAGATTTATAACTAGTAAACTGGAGACTAGGGCAGAAGCTTTTATTACAAAATTTCATTAAGTATGTTATATTTTCATTTTAAGTGAGAACTGACTCTGATTAAGGTCCCATTCAGTGTAGCAGTCATAGTAAAAATATAATAAAAGATGTCAGGGGCTCAAAAAACAAATAATGGGAGTTATATATTTATTAAGTTCTAGATTAAAAGTTGAAAAATTAACGTATTTGAATGTAATAAAATGGAATCACAAAACTCATCTACAGCTTTAGTTGTCTGCCGAAAGAAGTATAAACGTAGTAACAAAGACCTATATTTGACCTATTCTTTATTGAAATTATTTCAAAAACAAGACTGCCACAGTTTGCTAACAGGCTTGATTTGAAATAATCCATTGTGTGTTCTAACCAAGATCTCTGACTGTGGTGCAGCTTGGTGGCAAAACATTGTTATTTTGGTATTTTGGAGTTTTATAGGTGCATCAGCAACATAGCTATTATGCACAAACAAGGTAAAAGGGAAGGTAAAAGATGATAACCCACAACAAAAATTAAAAACATACACAGAAAACATGAAAAAGACAACAGTTGTAAAAGATAGAAAAACAGTAAAAATCTGTAAAACAATAAATATGTATATACCAAAATAAAACCAATCAAGGTATAAAAGAACAAGTTGCAACAGAAGAAATGCAACAAAACAAAATCATAATCTGTTAAAATACCCAGTAAAGTGTAAAAATATGAAAAGAGGTGATAAGAGCAGATTGGATAAAAGATATCTGAATATAAGGGGCTTGAATGCAAAATCATGAAAATTAAAATCAACATGACATTCCAGGTTACAAGCAGAGACACATGAGTAAAATATGTTTTATAATTAAAACAATGTCACAAAACTCACACTTAGATGCACTTTATCTGCCCATAAAAGAAATGAACATGTGAGAAATTGATTACCAAAGTAGAGCAGAGCAAGTACAACTTCCTCATTGTGTGTCCAGAAAAAACATGACTGCCACAGTTTGAAATTGCATTGATCTCAAAAAGTCTGTTTGCAATCTGTTCTGACCAAGATCTCTGCCACTGTGCTCAGAACTCAGTGGAAAAAGTATTGTTGGAAGCCCATAATTGGCAGTGCAGAGTCAAAGAGTTTGTTTGTTTTATCTTCAACTTACACTTTTTATGCATACATTGGGCTAATGGACAGATCACAGTTGGATAAAGGAAAGGGATCTATTAGACAATTATTAGGAGGGCCATGAAACTTATTTTTAACATATCCATGATATAGCTCTCCACACACAGAGCCAAGGAATTCATTCATTGAAATTCATTTGGAAAACAGCAGCCTTTCCAGGCTCATTGGAGTTGCTTTTTTCACTGAGAGCATCAAAACTAAGGTGTAATAGACCTAGTATCAGTCTCTGCAAAGTAACTGCTCCTCATACAGGAGGTCTCCATTACCTATTTCCCCACATATATGATGACAAATTGAGCAACTCTACATAAAACTTCCCTGCACTTCCAAGACTGAATGATGACAACAATGCCATTTCAGACCTTAACCATTAAAGGTTTAAGAGAAACCTTTGGCAAAATTCATGAAGATGTGGATTATTTTAAGAACCATGATCCTCATTATGATCATTCTGTCAAAGTTGAACATGAGCTACAAGATGTTTTGTCATGCTATAGAGCAATTTTATAAATACAAAAGCAAGCTGGAACACAAACATCTTTAGACTCATTCTTTGCAAACACAAACCTTTTATGTGGGAATCTGAACATTAGGAAGGTAGGAGCAGTACTTGTTATTTCAAGGTCCTTCCAGTTTCCACCCAACATCCCAAAGAGGGGAACAGGAGATGGCAGTATATCATCCCCCCCCACACACACACTAATGGTCCTGCATCACCAGCCACCAACTAATCCGTTGCAACATCAATTTCCATTGTCTAATCAAGCCCAACCTTTATTTTTGAAAGAAATAAAAATCACTGTCATGTTAAAATAATTTACTAAAACAAATTGTTCATGTCTAAATGTTTCTTTGAAAAAAAAATACTGTATGAACCCACACACACAAATTTATATGCATACACAGAATGTAAAATCAGTGTCTTATTATGTAATAAGACACTATATCAGTGTCTTATTACAGAATGTCAAATCAGTATCTTGGCCAGAATATGGTGAGGATGATGCCTTATTAATCAAAGCTTACAGCAAGCTACACAAATCGATGTAGTATTACTGACATACACATTGACAAAAATGCTGTGTCAGTAAATGAGTGAATTCAAAGCAGCACTCAGCACCAAATCTTGAATAGAAGAGTACGACTGGAATCCATAATATGGTTTTGACTGGACAAGTGCAATGTAGATGTAAAGCGGAGACAACCAGTGTGCTTCCCACAAGCAGAGAAGAGGACCTTGAAGATGTTAAATGCTTGTATGCACTTGGATCTCAAATTATGCTTGTGACGTAAAAGGATGAGATATCAAGGTCAGATCAGAGGATGGAAGTTCCAGGGAAAATATAGATAGTTAACAAAAATCCAAATGAACCCACAAACTTTCTACTATCTAAGTTTCACAGTGAGGAGTAGGAACTGGAAAGGAGAATGATGGTACAGGAGGAGAGTGACCCACCTGTGAATTGGACAATATTCACCCATCTCTCAGTGAACCAGTGAACAATGGTGGATTACGTGAGTGTTGACTGCATATAAGATCTTCTGTAAGTATATCAATACTAAAAGAGTGCATTCCCTATCATATATTTGAATGTTTATAGTGATTACATTTGTGTGCAGTCCATGATTTGTGTAAATGCATTGTTATCTTATGTGTCTACAGGAAGACTGATGCCATTCAAATTTTATCAAAATCCACAATTCTAATGCAGGAGTTGGCCATTTCAAGTTCTAGAATATTGGGTGTTTGTTTTTTTAAAAAATAGTATTGCATGCAGTCAGAATCAATATCACCAGAAGCATTCAACAGAATTAGCTCAGAAACTGTAGAAAAAGAGGAAAAAAAAGTTTCATTTCTTGGGCTATAGTTAAGGGAGAATACCATGCTGTCTGATGCTTGGAAGGAGGAAGGTTTTCAGATGTGGATATCAAAAGCAGAACAACAGGAGTTAATATAATGGCTGCTGTTGAAGTTAACACTAATTAGAGTGCAAAAAGAGTTACTTTGTTAAGTTTCTATAAGAGATACTTTGCAACAGGTGGGAAGGACCCAGCTAATACTATGCTGACATAAGATATTTCACCAATCCTTTCAACTGGAATGAGAAACTTGCCATGGGTGTGGCACAGTGCAAAACTTTCTTGACTTAACAAGATACAGTTATATGCATCTTTACATTTAATGACTATTTCAGAATATTACATTTTGTATTATTTCTAAATATTACAAAATTCCCTTTATATTGCAAGGAAGTGTATGTATCAAGAATTTAGAACATTTTTACAAAACTATAAATATATATAAATATGCATAGTGACATTTGTGTAAAATCTAAATGTACTGATGCCCATGTGCCATTGAAGGCAATTTTGAAAGCCATAGGTTTACAATCACTGAACCAAATGGCATATTGCAATCACATTTTTAATCTTACCTGATCATTTTTGTGGTGTTGTTTTGTCCATCTTTCTTGTGTGTTTATAGTCATCTCTAGTCCATTGTCTTTTAAATACTGTAAAAAAAATACACATATAATTACAATGCAGTGTTACAATTTCAAATACATACATAACACTTATTGAATGCTCAGATTACGATGCATTTCCTCAAGAACAAAGCTTTTAATGGGATCATTATAACTGATATGGAGATAAGCTGCTAATAGTGCTAGTTAAAACTGATACAGATAATTTGATACATGACACTTAATTTGGCTACTGACACACAAAGACAATTACTTAAATCAGGATATAAGGAAACAAAATAATATACTGGAATATCATTCATTATGTCTTGAATTATTTCAGTTAATAAAATACAGCATGTAAAATAGAGTAGCATAAAAGATGAAAATAATTGGACAAAATGAAATTTTGTCACGATCAATTACTCTTTCTAGGAAGATGCTTCAGACTATGAGGGTGCCTTTGGTAGCAATTGCTATTTAAAGAGTGTATACAGAGTTTACTGCCTCACACATTTTTTCAGTACATTCCTCTGTAACAGATAATGCTGTTGAGAACATTTCTCTTGACTGTTTAAGCTGTGGCAATAGTCAAGTTGTTTTCATAAAACAGCTCTGGTGCCTCAGTAATCTTGGTGATACTTCACTCAAAATTGAAGAAATTAGGTCACACAAAAACTGAGCTACAAATTTTTTGATTTAATTTCTTTCAACTGCTTTATAAAGTCTATCATTTGGTAGGTAATAAATAATAATTACCATGTTATGTCAATGTGAATCTAACTTCTAAAATATGCATTTAATGGAAAAATGGGATGGAAGATAAATTAAAAATCATAAATCTATTTAAATCTTGATTTCCAACAATATTCATTCAGTATTTAAAGAGTAATGGAAGCTGGAATATTTAACAATAAATTAACTTGTTTCATAAAAAAAACATTCATAATTGTTTAATATTTAAATAATCATTACACAAACTTCTAAAATGCATATTTATTTTATTAAATGGTTTGAAACAACACTTATTATTTATGTTTCAAATAATTTCTGAGGTAAATTCTTATGACACATTATTCTTGTGAAATATTCCAGCTTCCATCTCTTTAAATAATGAATGAATATTGTTGAAAAGCAAGATTTAAATTTGATTATTACCGTTATCTTCAGTTGCTTTTCCCAAGGTAACGGATGAAGTTATGGTGTCATGATTTCCCTACTTTATTAATCCTTTCCATGTCAGATCCCTAATAATCGTTTTTATCTTTCAAATTCAAGTGATAGAAGATGTAAGTTTGTACAAGGTTGCAAAAAAATTTTTTTTTCAAATAGAAATCTGAATTTTTTTCAACCATTTCTAATCAAATATTGAAAATAACATTTAAATCTATGATATATATACACTGGCGGAAATTGAAAAAAGAACGCCCAGAAGGAATTCCTTTCAGAATGTTATATTATATGTTAATAGTTAAGGGTAGCAAAAATCATAATCCAAGATTGGTAGTCATTGGATGAAATAATGATGTCACTGAGGACGACAACATGCAAATGTACGCAGAATGTATTTAAGGACTAGGGCTTGAAGAAAGGAGTTTTTGTCTTGTGCCATGTTGTTCAGTGCTCTTTGAAGAAGCTACCATGCCTGGACGATGCAGGCGTGCAACATTTGTTCAGTTAGCGGAGTTTGAGCGAGATCATATAGTGGGTCTTCGAGAAACAGGTTGGTCTTTTTGTCAAATTGCACACCATGTTGGACGAGAGGTATCAGCAGTGGTATGATAGTGGTGTTGATGGTCAGAAGAACATTCGCACGCTCACAGACATGGTTTAAGGCAATACAGAGTTATGGATGCACAAGAAAATCGGCATATCAGGAGGGCGGCGGTGTCAGAGCGGACAGCTATGACATCACAAATTCTCCTCTGTTGTACCAAGGGTATCTACAAGAATGATACGCAATCATCTTTTGGAATCAGGACTATGGGCATGCATGCCACTGGCTCAGTTACCACTGTCACCTTGTCACTGTCGAGCACATTTTCAGTGGTGTCAAGAACAAGTTCATTGGAGGAAAGAATGGCAGTCTGTGGTCTTTAGTGATAAAAGCTGATTCTGCTTAGGAGAATCTGATGGTCGCTTATGCATTCTAAGGCAACAAGGTGAGTGGTTTCTTCCATCATGCATCTGCCAGTGACACACAGGGCTCACACCAGGCATCATGGTGTGGGGAGCGATTAGCTATCACTCTCATACATGTCTGGTGTTTATACAGGGTACACTGAATAGCAACATGTATGTCAGCAACATCGTACAGCTGGTCATCCTGCTACATTTAAGTGCAATCCCAAATGCGATATTCCAGCAGGATAACGACAGCCCACACTCCGCCTGGGCAACTGAACATGCTCTTCAGGCAGTGCACCAACTCCCTTGGCCAGCACGCTCTCTGGGTTGGGTTGTTTTACCTCTGAGCGGCACTTTTTTGCACACCATGGGCTAAATGGCCAGGTCACAAGTACCCCGAGGGCTCAGAGAAGGTTGGGGGAGGGGACCAACTGGAACAGCTGTTGGGAGACAGATGGTAGCCGTCAAGGCCATCCAGCGTGTTCTTTAATGTGCACAGGGTATGGCTCTCCTGCACACAGGGCCACGGCTTAATGTCCCATCCAATGAACGGCGGCCTTTCCAAACCCATCGGTGTACCCTACTAACTGTGGGCAGGGCAGGGAATTTTGTGGAGATAAATCTCAAAGCTGACCCAGCTGGGACTCGAACCTGGGAACTACAGATTACGAGCCTGGTGCATACCAACTGAGCCACTGCAGCAGGCAATGACCATTGCTGAATTACACATCCAAGTTGAAAGCGCATGAAAAAGTATCCCCCAGTGTGATATCCAGCATTTGTACAACCGATTGCATGCCAGATTGGAAGCTTGTGCATCAAATCCGCCCACTATTTTATGCCCGATATATTGACGATATATTAATCATCTGGCAACACTCCAGAGAAGAATTAAAGAAATTACTATCTGAATTTAATGCAGTCTTCCCAACTATTAAATTTACACACAAAGAGGAACAAAATGGACACCTACTGTTCTTAGACATCAACTTACACCATACCTCCACTAAACTATGCACATCTGTATACAGAAAACCTACATTCATATCTAACATAATAACTAGCACCTCCACCCAACCAAACAACTACAAATTATCAACCTTCTACTCACACTTCACCAGAGTCTATAAATACTGCAATACGCAAGAAGCATTCAACAATGAAATAAAATACATTTTTGAATTCGCTGAACAGGGCGGATATACCTCACACACCATCAACAAAATTCACAAACGAATAAAATGCAAACAATCCCAAAACCCTCCAACACCTGTAAATAAAGAAATGCAAAAATACACAATAGGCCTACCATACACCAATAATAATTTCACATACTCTGTTAAAAATAATCTAAAAACTTTCCATTATAAAGTCCCAATTAAAATGTCACACACTATATCCAAACTCATTCGAAATGATTGCAACCATATACCCAGCTCTGGAGGAGTTTACTACATCCAACTCAAAGACCCCACAGGCAAAAATTTCCCCAAAGACAAATACTTAGGTAAAACCTCATGCCCATTTAATGCCCAACTTAAAGAGTATAAATACGACATCTAAAATAAACTACAAAAAACTGCACTCTTAACAATCACCGAAAACAATCTGCCCACTGATTTTCACTCTGCTAAAATTATAGTATCCCCACCTATCAAATTCCAACTTGTCATCACAGAAAATATCCTCATTAATGTAAAACTGACCGAACTCTTCAACACAGACATTGTCCCCTTCCCCCCAGCGTGGCGTCTGATTTTTAGGGGATCCCATGGCCGAGTGGTTAGCACGCTTGGCTACTGATCTAAGGGACCTGGGTTCGAGCCCCGGATTAGGCATGGATGTGTGTGTTGTTTTTCTGCTGAGGTCCTGCCATCCTCTCAGATCTCCTATTGTGGCATATAAACTGACAGGCTCCTGTCAGACCTCTGTGGCAAGCAGCTGCTTGAGGGGGTATTTATTATATTATTTTATTTATAACATACACCTCGGAAATACCACGCCCTACTAAACACTCCCCAACTCATCGCCGATCCGTATCTGCCACCTACACTAATGTACACCCACCAAACCCTTTACACTTCCATAATGCCTCCTAAAATCGGTGATTAATGTACCCCCCTCTACACACACAACTCCCAATAGCAATACTGATATGAAAACCATTATTCAGACCCTCACTAACATAATTATCTTAACCCCAAAATTCAGTTTACAAAATTTATAAATTCACTAAAAGTATCCCACTCATTATAATTATGAATTAGTAGCCACAAATAGTGAAGCTTCTCTCGAAACTCGCTGATCTTGGCAATTTCCCATAATCCCACACCCTCTCCCAACCTCTGTCACATGCAGATCGCATTACGGCCACCCGCACATCCGCTGACCACTCCGATCCTCGGAGCTCAGCCACTGACAATTCAATTTATAGCACCCCACCCCTCCCCTGCACTCAACAACCAACTGCCTCTCCTGCATTAAGCTTAAGCTTCTCACTTCACACCTGATGAAGCGCCGAAAGGAAGGACACAAAACGTGCATCATGGATCAAACGTTTTTAAGCACTCTATGCTATCAAAGGTATAAATAGTTATTTCCTTCACCAAGGCGGGTAGACCACTGGCAGCCATTATCCTTCTTTTGATCTTCACTGAGATGTCGCTTGCCGGCAAGAATATCGATTATTAAATTTGTCACCAAAAGTATCCCGGAAGTTCCTGTTACTACCCATCCTCTACGGTACATAAATCTCTCCTTAATAACTGTTGATACTTGATAGCATAGTTCATGTGTTGAAGTGCTTAAAAACATTTAACAATGTCATAGAGAATTAAATAACTTTAATTTTAATTACTGCACTATGTACCTCTACTTTAATTTTTGAGACATATGTGATCACTGTCCTTTCTCAACAAGTTGTTTTTACTAAATAAATCTCATAGCTTACGTTTCAAATGTTAATGGTGTCCTTTTTTCAATTTCTGCCAGTGTATTTTCTACTTGTTGATTTCACTTGAAAAAATTATGATAAAATTTAAAAATAATTCTATCTGACTCTGCAGCGAATATATCCATATGTTTAATCACCTTAAATAGCAACAAATAGTGGAGATTTAGTTTATGCCTTTATTCTGATGTACTCTACATAGATTATCGATTGGTTGTGATTCCCAATAGCTTGGGTTATTTATAGCTCTAGTAGAGTTGTAATACTTACTCAAATAATTGATAAAATTCTTTAAGATATTGATAAAGTATATTGATTTTATTACTATTGGAAATTGCATCATCCAGGAACTAAGCACATCAAAAATCAATCCAAAGTGAATGCACAGTATTCCCTGTTAAGATAGACATCAAACATGAATAGATTCTGAAAAAAATTCATCTTGTTTTTAATGCAAAATATTAAAAATTATCTTGTTTTTAATGCAAAATGTTTTTTTATGACACTGCTTTTCTTAGGTTTAGAGTTTGACGATCATGAAAAGTAAGAATATGCATCATACGCATAAATGACTAAATAATTTAAACAAATAAATGAAAGATTATGAACTGTTTATATTAAAATAACAATAAAATACATAAAAAATAAATAATAAAATAATATAGGAAAAATGGGAAAAATATATATATATATTTGAAATTTTACTAAAGATAAAGTGGAAAAAATGCAGTAAAAATTTTGCAATGTTGTAAAAAAAATTCTTAAAAAAATTAACCTACCATTTTTTTCTTTGAATTTTTGCCATTTTATTAAGCACAAATAAATGCCTTTTCTTTTAGTACATGACATATTTCCATTTATTAGTTACTTCAGGACGAGTTTCTAAAGATGTTTCTTTGAAAAAATGAGTTGAAAAAAAAATGGTTGTCCTGACTGGGATTCGAACCCAGGCCTTCCAGAAATATGCCAGGCATCTTAACTGCTAGACCACCGAGAAGCTGACCAACTCTCCAAAGTGACATATAAGCATTCCTGTTTGATTCACCAGTGGTGCCATCTATTATCAGGAGTTGGACTTAGAGTTTGCCGATTGTCAAAAGTTGAAATAAGAATATGCAAGTCCTTCAAGTGTTCCTTCAAGTGTTCTTTATCTACAGGACTTTTCCTGTGATCATTTATTACTGAAGCTGTTTATTTTCTGAAAACATTTTAAAGTAAGCATGGCCACCACAGTGAGTTCAGTTTCAGAAACCTAACACTATAAAGGTTAAGAGGATCTGTCAGCAGAATGTCTGTACCAGACCTTATTCATCTTGAGTTAAAGTGCTCATAAGAAAGCCTGGGACTCAGTATCGCTTGTTAAATATAAAGTGAACAACACTTCACATTACATAACATACATAAAATGGGCAAAGCCTTAAACTATTGTTCACCAAGACAATACATCACACACTCCCTGAGTACTGACACAACATTTTAATAAAAATCCTTCCAATTGTTCCTTCTAAAGCTGTAATATCATTGCTGGCTCACAGAACACAGTGAATCCACTTTACTTTTACATTATGTAAATCCTGTCAGGAAAGGAGAGTGGATCACATCAGAGAAAAAAGGGAAACTTCTCTCTTCCAAGAGAGGTTTCCCTTTTTTTCTCTGATGGGATTCACTCCCCCTTCCTTCCTGCTGTAAGTCAGCAGCAGACCTCACTAGGGCTGCCTAACATCATGGCATTCCACAGTGCATAAATCCAAATTTCACAGCCAGGTACATCCTTAGGAAATAACATGTGCCACACATGGCTCCTGGCTAATAAACAGACATACAACAGAGAAGCAACATGAAAGCCTGGATGGGAACATCCTTGAAATAAAGAGCTTTGAAGTTAGATTACCAGTGACATAAACATGGATTTTCTCTAATATTTTGATAGGGCAGTGTAATTATATTAACACTATGTGGGTAATACCACATTTCGTTAATCTAATCCTTCATCTAATCAACATTGGCATGCTAAGAAAGTTTGTGCGTGGGTTTGTAACATTTTTTAATCTTATGGGGGTGGGGATAGGGGATGATATTTTTGGTTTTCATCTCTAGATTTTGACTTGCTTATTGCCAAGCAACATGCATTCAGTGAGATAATAGACAAATATATTCATTCTCCTGTCTGATGAATGGGATGTTACTGTGACTTCGTGTGCATGGTCATATTTTGTTCAAACTAAAATGCATTGGATGGTCTTGACAGGTCTCATGTTTTCTTCTAACAACAACCCTGACTTTTTCTAAGCATTGTGCTCTTTGTGACTTGTATATTAACCATATGGGGAAAAATAATATAAAAACCAAAACCAGTGTAATTCTTATCACTGTGAAACTCAAAGCAGTGCAATAGTAGGTACCAAACAGATGTTATATATTAAGACTAATGTAGAAAAGCATTACCTTTGCAAAATCCTCATTGTGTGATACTCCAAAGTCATTCTTATGATCTTTGTGCTGTTCTTGAATCTGAAGAACATAATTTAATATTTAAAAGTTAATAGCAAACTCAAAACCTAAAAATTACTTACCGTATTTTAACGTATATAAGGAACCCTTTTTTGCCAAAAATTGGATCCCAAAAATAGGGGGGTTTCTTATACATGGATAGTATTATAGTATATATTCTCCATTTGATAATAATATAATTTGATAAATAATAATATTTGATATAAATATAATCTATATGATAATGAACTAGTTGATGTAGCTGATTGTGATGTATCAGATGAGAATGATGAGGAATTTTTATGGTTTCTATGATGAATAAAAATTTTTTTTTTTTATATATCTTAAAATAAAAATATCTTTGATGAAAAATCAGGGAGTTCCTTATACACGTTAAAATACGGTAAATCAGAAAATAATAAACACTAAAATCTCTGTACAATGGATACTCCTTACATTTAGTTTTGTCTATTATAGGGAGATATCTGCCTTTGGAGAGATCCATAAAAATGAGAGTATATATTAGAGCAGTGGTTCCCAAACTTTTCCATGCCACAGACACTTTATAAAGTCTCATTCTTTCTGCAGGCTCCCTACAAAGTCTACCTCTTTCTAAAGACCCTCTTTCGATAATTATTTGATATATGTTAACTAAAATATATATCTTCACAATGAGGGATCTCTAAAAGTCCCAAGAATGGATTACATTTTTAGCTCTCATTAACATGTTCATTTATTTACTATTTTTTTAATTTTAAACTAAACATTTGAGTGGAGAAATCTGATACCCCAAAAATTCTTGTGTCATTAACAGCCAGTTACATCTTGCAATCAGCAAAAGATAGCTAGTGTTGCCATACTCCACTGGCATAATTCCAGCTTAAAGCAATAAAACTTTCTCCAAATTAAAAAAAAAATTCTGTAAATGTGGTAAATGTACGATTTCCTAGACCTTTCTAAAATATTAAATATAGCATGGACCCATTTTATAACCTTTGAGGATCCCTGGGGGTGGGGGTGGGTCCTTCAACCATCGAAAAACACATAAGGAAAAGCTGTATTTAATTTAGCAATGGAAATGAATTAAAACAAAGTGCAAATCAGCTGATAATTGGGCTACAATATTATATGTGCAATAATAATGCTACAACATATAGTAGTTAATCAGTGTCAGTTATTAGAGTTAGTTGTTTAATGGATTCAACTTGGCATAAAGCAAAAATAGAACACATAGAAACACATCCTCATGCAGCCATGAGCTGCAGAAGTCCTACCAGACTGTATAATTTCCTCTCCACACCCATCTATCCTGAGCTAAAGCTGCTGAACTTGACCACTGTGGGCCAATTCTCACAAGGTCCTATTTGATAATGTCTGCCTATCACATCCTAGGTCTCCCCCATTTCCTAAAGCCTTTGGACACACTGCTCATAACCCTATTTGCCAATCTGCAGCTATGCGTATGGGCAACATGGCCAAACCAATGCAATCTCTCTGCACAAAATGTTGCTCAAAGGAGGTTGCTGATTCCTTCTTCTAACCTTATCATTACTTACAAAATCAAACCACTCAATGCCCAAGATGCTGTGTATGTATTGAGAATCAAAGGCATCAAGTTTCTTGTTATCCTGTTTACAAAGGATTCATGTTTTGCTACCATAACTAATCTAAGAACCAAACTATAATAAGGTGTACAAGTCTATTTTTCCACACTTTCCATAGATTCTTAAATGTCCCAGTGGCAATCCCTATTCTATTTATCAGATGCTACACATCACTAGTATCTGTTACATAGCTCCCAAGATAATTACACTGAGACACTTTCTCAAGAGTGCAGCCATTCAAAGCAACTGAAGCCCCATCTGCCTGACCAATTTTCATCACTTTAGTTTTTTTCTCTGTTTATCACCAAACCTATTCTACTATCAGTCTCATCAACAGCTCGAATGAAAGTGATCATCTCATCAACATCATTTGCCAAAAGGGCTAAATCATCAGTATAATCTAAATCAGAAATTTTTGTATCTCCAGACAATTTAAGGCCAAAATATTTCCTTTGAAGTGAATTTTGTATAATATAACCAATAACTAAACCAATTGCTACAAGACTTACCAACTCTCACACATGACTCAGTGTTATTATAGAGAGCTTTCATTATATTAACTAACTTGTCTGATATGCCATACAATCTCACAATCAACCACAAAAATTATGATGATCAACAGAGTTGAAAGCCTTTTTGAAATCAACGAACCTAGCAACCAAAGGATTCTGAAACTTGAAACATTTATCAAGGATCTGCTTGAGTGAAAATATCTGCGTAAACATTTGGAATCAAAGGCATCAAGTTTCTTGTTATCCTGCTTACAAAGGGTCCATGTTTTGCTACCATAACTAACTTTAGGAAGAACCTTATACAGCCTAATATTAGTCTTTAAGTGTATATGCCTATTTTTCTACACTCTCCATAGATTCTTAAAAGTCCCAGCAGCAATCCCTTTCTTCTATTTATCTCATGTCGCACATCACCAGTATCTGTTACATAGTTCCCAAGATAATTAAACTGAGACACTTGATCAAGAGTGCAGCCATTCAAAGCAACTGAAGCACTATCTGCCTGACCAATTTTCATCACTAGTTTTTTTTCTCTGTTTATCTCCAAACCTACTCTATTACCAGTCTCATCAACAGCCTTAATGGACGAATTCATTTCATCAACATCATTAGCCAACAGGGCCAAATCATCTGCATAATCTAAATAAGAAATTTTGAAATCTCTAGACCATTTAATGCCAAAATCTTTCCCTTGCATAGAATTCCATATAACATAATCAATAAAACTAAAGAGACAAAATGCAACCTTGTCTAACTCCAGTACAAATGCTAAACCAATCGCTACAAACCTTACCAATACTTACACGACTCAGTCTTATTATAGAGAATTTGTCTGGTATGCCATACGATCTCACAATGAACCTTTCTGTCACCTCATGTTCTCAAAATCAACCACAAATTATGTCAGCCAACAGAAAGAATTTTTTTTTAATCTTTTTGAAATCTACAAAGCTAGTAACCACAAGTTTCTGAAACTCTAAACATTTCTCAAGAATCTCATGTGAAAATTTTTGATCTATACATTGCCTACAACTTCTGAATCCACACTGTTCATCATACAGTTGTCCACCAACCAAATTCTTAATTCTATTAAGTATAATCATGCTAATAACTTTACATGGAACAGAAAGCAAACTAACTTCCCTATAATTATCACAAGAACTACAATCACCTTTTTTAAAAAATAGGGATAACAACTCTAATAAAATCCCTAGGAACCAAACCTTTATCATAAAAAATATTCAAAATTTCAGTCAAGCATGTGCTAAACACAAGTATTCCATTTCAGTGGTGAGTATGCAGTTTTAATTTAGAGATAGTCAAGCGACTTCAGAATGTGATATAGGGCCAACATTAAAGCCAGTAATGCATCTATTCTCAATACAAACAATGAAAGTAGAAATAATCACACTGTTTAGAACATCTATGAAATGCTCAGACCACCTAGCAATCACAAGATTCTCACCTTCAATCACCTTACCATGTTTATCTCCCAATCCCAATGTACCTGTCTGTTTCTTCCCACACAAAGCATTGACTATCTGGAACAATCCCCTGATAATGTGTTGTGCAACTGCTTACTCTGCTTTGTCAGCCAGCTATCATGCCAAAGATTCTTATCAGATGTTAACTGTTCTTTTACGTGTTTATTAAGCTCATTGTAATGCCTTCTGTTGGGACTAGTAGGGTGTTGATTCATATTAATCCTGCACTTTTTTCTTTCAGAAATAAGTTCCATAGCCTTATTACTCAAATAATTTTGTTTTCTCTGTTCCCTTTTATCCAAAAGAGTACTGTTGGTCTCAAGAAAAGCCTGTTTAAACTGATCCCATTTTTTCTCAACTTCAGCAGTAAGCAAACCACAATTGTTATAATGACTAATTAAATATCATTTGAAAGATCCAGATAAATTTGAAAGATCCAGATATAGCTTTGGCTATATCTGGATCTTTCAAATCTTTACTTTTAAAAGTAATTTTTTTAACAGCACAACATTTCTTAAGCTTCAGTTGCATGACACTTTTGATCATGTAATGGTCAGACCCAATTTTGGCTCCCCTGTAAGATCTGGTATTCCTAACTGAACTAGCCTAAACTAACTGAACTTTCATATCCCATTTGCTGTAAATTAAAATATATCATATTCCTGTGCAATCCATAAGGTGAAACCCATGTGTATTTATAAATGTCCCAGTGTTTGTTCATTATTCGCAAACTGTTAAGTTTACTTACCTGTAGAAGACATTCCCCATTGCCTTTGGAACTAACAATGCCAAAGGGACCTAACACTCCTGCCTAAAGGTCAGAATCAGTACCAACTTTAGCACTGAAGTCACCTATCACTAGAAAAAATATCTCCTTTCTTCACAGAATTCAAAATATATTCTGACGTTGTTTGTAAAACTTATGTTTCATATCCCTGAATAGAGAAATTTAAAATTATTCTTAATTATCTGACCTTTTCCTGTCCATCTGGTCTCTTGCAAGCTTAGAATGTCAAGGTTATAATGTTGGAATTCCTCTGTGAGAATGTCGAGAGAATAATCTCTATGCAACATCCTCATGTTCCATGTACCTGCAGAGTGAAAATAATTAGTAGTATTTTTACAGAAACTAGGTTTATTGAGAGAGGTAGAGCCAATAATATCAAACAACCCCCTAATCGTAGGCATGGGACAAAGACCTGTTCCCCTACTCTCAAAGGCTGAAGCCACCCATGCTGATAGGAACAGCAAGCATCACCTTTTCAAGAAACACAATCAAGATAGAAACTGACCTGCCTGAGACACATTACTCCAGTGCAATATTGGCAATGCCCAACTAGCTAAGTGAGAGTTCAGGTACCTGCAATGGCTTCTGATCAGGATTACCCATAAGCTGCTAATAAGGTATCCCAAGCATCTGTTCACTTAGGGCTGACAACCCACAATCAAACAGAAAACATAGCAGCATATTTTCCATCAACAGAGGTCCAACAGAGGTCCACCAGAGGTCAGCATATTTTCCATCAACAGAGGTAGCAAGTCCAGGATCCAAAATCAAGCTCAAAGCTGTAAACCAGTCCAGTCTAGTTGGTATAAATGGTCAGCACATGGACCACTCCTCAGCAGGGCAGAAAAAACAAGGAAAAAGTGGCCATAGATGACAAGTTCAGTAAGCTACACTGATCTGGCAACCCTCCCTTTCTGTTCTGTTCCAAATGAGAATATCTCTTTTGAAAAGTACTAATGGCCTTCACCATGAAGAGGCAGAGCTAGAAATTAGGTGCTAGGCCTGGCAGGTTCTATGCATCATTACTGGAGATTGGTAAAAAGCTCTCCTTTCAGTTTATGCCTAGCTACCATTTACAGACCCATTTACAGAAGAATGTAACAATTAAAAACTCTTGTGGTCAGCACTATCATAATGTTAGAATTTTTTACCTAAAGAAATTTATTGAATTTTTTTAGTTTTTACTTTTTGCTTTTTAGTGTTTCAAGTTTCTTTTTCAATTTGAAAACCTGCTTATCAGTTTCAGTATCATTTTTGTTCAAAAGAAACTTCTGCAATTGAGGGAGTCAAGAGCATAAATTTGTTTAGGCAGAGGTAAACTGAGGGATTATTTAAAAGATATGCTATAAAATGACACTTCTCTATATTGCAGGGATTCATTCTGACAATAACCTCTGCAATATACCATTCCAGGGAGAACCTGCAAGTGCAGGTTAGGAAAGAGCTAAAACTTCAAGAAGGATTTTTTGGGTTGTTTTACCTCTGAGCGGCACTTTTTTAAATGGCCAGGTCACATGGACCTTGAAGGCTAAGATAAGGTTGGGGGAGGGGACCCACTGGAACAGCTGTTGGGATACAGATGGTAGCCTCCCATCAAGGCGTGTTCTTTAACTTGCACAGGGTATGGCTCTCTCCCACACACGGGGCCACGGCTTAACATCCCATCTAATGGACGGTTGTCTTTCCAAGCCCATCGATGTTTTCAAGAGGGAACATTAAAATTTTTGAAGAGTAGGGTTATCTGCTCAACAAGTTTTTAACCATGCTACTGATAATGTAACTATTGAAACAACCTATTGACTGAAACTTACCAAATTAACACATTTTTAAGCAAATACTGTGCTCACTTAGCACTGATTCATTTAATGCTCTGGTTTGTAAGTACACTGTTTCATAAATATCATACAAATGCTAATTTTACAAAATAAAGCACTAAACATTGGTACAGATAAAAAAAACACCCCCCTCATTCAGCTGCTTGCCACAGAGGTCTGACAGGAGCCTGTCAGTTTATATGCCATAGTAGAAGGTCTGAGAGGATGGCAGGTCCTCAGTAGAAAAAACTTAATTTTTAATTTATATCCATTTGATAAATATCCTGTTTCCAAATTTTGACTTCTAATTCAATAATGTGTATTTGCATTAATGATGAACACTTTTTGTGACCAAAAAGAAATGTATGAGAAATTAATCTAAGCTTATTTGAATAAGTGCAAATAAAGTACCAAATAATGTTATGTTAATGCTGTTATAACAAATAATGTTATGTTAATATTAATAATAATTACTGCTGGACTGAGATTTGAGATATATATGTAAAAAGAAAATTTTCAATGTATGCTTCAGTCAAAATAAAAAATTATTGGAACCCATCCCCCATTTTTCCAAGTTATTGGTTTCAATTTGCGCAGTAATTTCCACGAACCTATCAACCGTGTAAATCAATGGAAGGGTGTATAAATAAAATTTTAACTGAGGGAAGGGTGTATAATAAATTTAGGACCAATCTTGTTCTTTTGATGACCTTAATTGGCACCAATGTACCAAATTCAAAGGACAATTAATGCTTTCAGCCTGTTAGTTTATCTAAAAATGTTCTAACCTTTTGTAATTAGTAAGTAATCATTCACCCAACTATCCCAGGTTCTCAGTTCGATCTTAGAAGAAAACTCCTTCTCTCAGTGGAAATGCCTCAACCTGGTATGGTTCAACAACAATATTTGGTGATTTGAAATTGGCTTCTCTCATATTGCCCAGTAAAAAAAAAAACATTTGGAATTCAGGTATGTTATATGTATGGTCTGTAACTTGATGGTAGCACAATCATTGTTATAAACTTACATTTCTTTAATAAACATTTGCCAAGAAACATAAAACGGGTATCTCTAACAAAATTTAACAAGTGCAGGGCACATTTACAAGAATAAACTGTTAGCAGATGCATAATATTGCAGGTAGATATAACACTGGTTTCCAAAAATTAACCTTTTGAAGATGGCTGGTACAGCAGTTGTACCAGTGAGAAAACTCGGCAAAAAGACGGCTCTGGTACAACAGTTGTACCAGCTACTTCTTTCTCCCAAGTGCAGGGTTGGAAGGCAGCTAAGCCGATAATGACAGGGAGTGGTGTCTCTGCCACGAGCATAGAGAGAATGTGGGTCGGACCTGAGAAGAGAGTAAAGGTCACACTAATTGCTTTTCCTCATGTCAGTTGCTAATTCGACTGCAATAAACAATTTTTTTCTTTCTATCTGTATTAATTTATCCTTTTAGAAATGGCGAAACATAAGAAAGTTCTTATTGATGAAGAAATCCTAAGACAGTTGTTTCATAGTGATGAAATATTTATTGACTGCGAATTTGACGAAATTTTACAGTTAAATGTGTAACTATATTTCTCAAATTTAATTATTTTATTTACAAATATCACTGTTTATTTATTACTTTATAAATAAATGTTGCAATCAGTCAAATTATTAAGGTTTAAAATTTGCTTTTGAGAATAAATATCATGAGCATGGCTATTTCAGTAAAATAATTATAATAATTTATTCTGAACAATATTCTACATACACACACACAAACACAAAGGGGCGCTATACTACACACACTCAAAAGGGGGTGGGGAGACATGGGCGCCATGCTTCCCCACCCCCTTTGTGAGTATCACTAAATTTAACGGAGGCTAAAAATTATTAAAGTTGTGTTATTTCGTACATTTTTCAAGAAATGTTTTAAAGGTCTAAAAAGGAGGAGAAACTGTTATTATGCAATGGAAATCCAGTCTCTTGCTCCCCCCCCCACTTTTTTTCTGGCTGGATTGAGTCTTTTGTTCCCCCCTGATCTCTTTTATTTCCTATATCTGGGCCTGCATATGCTATAAATATGATATGTGAGCATCCATGCTATCACATAATCCTTAGATGAAAACATTTTCCCTTATAATTCCCAGGTATTCATTTTAGCAAAGATAGATTTATAGGATGGAAGCAAAAAATAATCTAATATTTGTATTTTATAGGCATATATTTGTGAAATATTTTTTAGAGATAGAGAGAAATTATGAGAAACTGAAAAACAGGGAAAATAATATGTCAGAATGCATTCTGATCTTCCCGGACTCTGCTTGATTAATGCCCCCCCCCCCCCCACTCCCCAACACAAACAAATACAAAAGTATTTATACCTAGTTAAAATTTGCATCTTATTTGAGTGATTCAATTGGTTTTGAAAGTTAAAAAAGGATCTGGGTTTGAGCCGCGGATTAGGTATGGATGTTCGTGTCGTTTTTCTGCTGAGGTCCTGCCATCCTCACACACCTTCTAATGGCGAATAAACTGACAGGATCCTCTCAGACTATGTGGCAAACAACTGCTTGAAGGGATATATACATATTAATACAGTAAACATTATATTAGATGGACAAAATAATGGAAAATTTCAGTGCTATACCAACAGTAATGTACGTTCATAAGCAAAGGCGGATCTAGCGGGAGGGGGAGAAGTGAGGGAGCCATGCCCCCTTTTCAGATTGCTAATAATTGTAAAAAAAAGGCAAAAAAAAAATGGTGAAACTTACTGATATTTCATGTATTTTCAACATTTTTTTATAACTTGTAAAGGGTTGGGTTGTTTTACCTCTGAGCAGCACTTTTTTGCACACCATTGGCTAAATGGCCAGGTCACATGGACCCTGAAGGTTCAGAGAAGGTTGTGGGAGGGGGGCCCACTGGAACAGCTGTTGAGAGACAGATGGTAGCATCCCGTCTAGGCCATCCAGCGTGTTCTTTAATGTGCACAGGGTATGGCTCTCCCGCACATGGGGCCATAGCTTAACGTCCCATCCGACGGACGGCGGCCTTTCCAATCCTATCGGTGTCCCCTACTGACCATGGGCAGGGTAGGGAATTTTGCGGAGATAAATCTCAATGCTGACCAAGATGGGACTCGAACCTGGGAACTACAGATTACAAGCCTGGCGTGCTACCAACTGAGCCACCCCTGCCCCACTTTTAAAAGGAAGGAAAAATGCTATACTGCATTGAAAATAGTCTCTTGCATCCCCCCCCCCCCCGGTTTGCATTTCTTATGCTTGGTTGTGTTTCTTGCAACCCCCCCCCCCCTTTTCTTTTCTAGATCCAGGGATGTTCAGAATTCAGAAGTTTAATTAATTAGCCTTTAATTTAATAAGCTCTTTATAGATAATATTATGAAAGTTAAATATCTCTAAGCTTTCAATGTCAGTTTTTCTGCACTGTTTCCATCTGCATGATTTTTGAATATTTAAGGACTTTAAATCTCATGGACTTTAAAAAAAAATACAAAAACTAAACGTTTTATAAAAATTATATGACCCAAACTGTTATTAATTATTTTTAATTTACTTTCAACACTCACGAGACTTTGAACTTTCCATTCAGAAATATTTGAAAACTTAAATTATTTTGACCAACCTCTGTACATAACTGGCTATTAGGAAGTTAGTTGGAGGGAGAGAAAGCGCAGCTTGGCTTGTGGGTTCTTCCCAGCTCGCTACCCATGGTGAGTGGAGTGAGCTATAAACCACTTATCTGCAAGACAATAGTGCTGGTGGGGGTGGAATTCAACCGAAATCCGCTGTCCTTTTAGGTTAGAAACCTGCCAAGACAGCCATCTCCAAAAGGTTAAGGAAAACTCAGAAAAATTATGATAAAAAAAACAACATGAATGATTTTAATGAAATTTGATGGAAACATGAATTACAATGCTACTTTCAGAATGGCAAAATATTTTACACTAGAAACATTTTTTGTCAAAAAATAACACAGGTACTTGTCCAAAAATGAGGTGTCAGAATGCAATGGGCAAAGTTCTTTAATAAGAAGTGTGGTCACCACCTGACAGTAATGCAGGCATGGCAGCAATGTTCCATGCTGTTTATGATGTGAATCAGTAGGGAGTAAAGACCATTGTTCCTTTAAAGCACTAATAAGCTCCTCCTTTGTTTCAGGTGGCAGGTTGAGGGCAGCAACACATCTCCCTAGAGCATCCCACACATGCTCAATTGGATTTAGGCCGGGAGATCATGCTGGCCACTACATGCACATAATAGTCTCCTCTTGAAGGTATTGTTCCACTAGTCGAGCTCTGTGTGGATGAGTGTTATTGTATTATAAGATGAATGTTTCTCCTATTGCACCAACGTAAGGGTCCAGGATGTTATCTCTATACCTTTGAGTATTGAGGTTCCCACTCGTCAATACAGGGAGGTTGTGTACACATAAGGAAATGCCACCCCACAAACACATATGCTACCTCCACCATAACTGTTTCTTTGATGGATGTTATGGGATGATAGCAGGTACCTCGTTCTCTCCATATCAAACAATGTATGGAATCACTCTGCAAGCAATATCTGGACTCATCTGTAAAGAGTACGGACCTCCATTGCTCTTCTGTCCAGTTAACGTGTGTGTATATGCCCAATTCAACCGATCTCTCCTGTGATGTGACGTGAGGGATATACAAATTACTGGCCTTCTAGCACACAGACCTCCCTTATGAAGCCTTCTATGCAGGGTAGAAGCTGATACAACCCTCCCAGTGGCTGTTTCAAGAGAGGATTGTAGCTGAGAGGGAGAAGACATCCTGCTCCTTCGTGCTGTTAATCGCATATATCAGTCTCTACAGCGGTCGAAATTCTAGTGCAGAATCTGTGCTAAGAAATTGATTCCACAGTCTATGGACCAGAGAAGGACTCACATTCAGCCATAGTGCCATGTCTGACTGACTTTGGCCTGCTTCGAGCTGGTCAATAGCTCTTCATTGCAGTTCAATTGTCAAATGATATCTCAAGGTCATTCCTACAAAATGGCTATTTTGAATTTTTTTATTCACATTTAGAACACAAAATAGCAATCCACTCCAAAATATCCTTTTTTTATCCTGCTATCCGATTACTCAAATTGACACAACCTAGACCAATTTGCACGATATCAATACGCACCTTTACTGGTTACGTGAACAAATTTGGTGAAGATCGCACAAATTTTTTAGTGAATTGTCATGATTTTTCTCATTTTTCCTTAATTTATGGAAACAGTGTATGTTTATTAAAAACCAATAATTCAAGATTTTGATGTGTTGTATATAATGTTCATTTCATTAATTAGGTAATATTTAGATTGAGGGGAAAAAATAAGTGAAATTGAGAAAAAGTTTACTTTTTACAGAAAAAAAATCACTAGCTCACAATTTAATTATTTTTGTCATTTGTATTTAATTTAAATTGAAAAAACAATTTTAAAAATAGAAAATTTAACAATCATAAGATTATATTTTTAGTTTGAAATGTGTTTTTTGAAACTTAATGTTTGTCTAAGAGTAGCAAAAAACTTAGAAAGAGACATCCAATGATTGATTCCTTATGTCACCAAGGTCTCTGGGTAGGGGAACTTATTAGTATCAAGTATTACATTTGCTTTCTAAGTAGTGTGCTTTAGAAGTTCACCCCAACTATATAATAATATATATATATATATTACTCACCTCTGGAATGCTTAGTCTGTTAACACGACTCCAACTCTTTCCTTGGTTATCAGGACTGCTTGTTTCAATATAAGAATAATAGTAATCATTGTCTTTTCTCTATTTGAAGATTAAACAAAAATTCTAAGTGAGAATGAAATAAAAAATATTGGATAATGTGCTATAAAATCAATTGAAATTTCATACTTTTTTAAACAAAGGAAAAATTTTCTGTCTTACTAATTATTTGATAACTACATAATTTCAATAAGGAAAAAATATATTGATATATATGATACCTATATAGAAAATCTATTTCAGCTATACTATGTAGATTTATCCTTGCAAAACTCTGTCAGTAGGGAACACCGATGAGCTTGGTAAAGGCCACCATCAGTCGGATGGACACTAAGCCACAGCCCAATATGCACACAATGAAGTATTCATAATAATTTGGCCGGGCAGTGCATTTAACTTTATTGGAGAATAACAAATTCATAATAAAGTAGTAAATAATGAGAAAAAATATTAAATCTCTGCAATAATATCCTATTTGTTTCTACTTAAATATAATTCATCAAAAACCTTTTTCTTCGAAATTTAATAATTTTGTCCACAGAGTTAATCTTTTTGGTTTTTGGTAGTTCTATTTCTGATTTTAGTATTTTTAACTTTTTCCAACTCTGCCTTTGTGATTTTCAGTTAAATCCATTGTTCTAGCATTTTTTTCCAATTACCTAAATGTGATAAGAGGAGTTCCTAGATGTCATCAACATTGATCTGAATAATTAGGTATCAAAGAGAGTGACCTAAAGACATTGTAAATTAGTAAAAAAAAATCTTAAATCATAAAGCTGCAATCCAAATATGAAATTTGGAAGAAAAAAAACTACGGTACATTAGAAATAATTTAAATTTCATCTCTGTGTTTATCTAATATGTAATGTTATTTATAGCTGTTGCATAAATATTGAAATCTGTTTTTTAATGCCATAAATTTTTAAATTGCAGAATGTAAGTAATGCTGTAGCAATGGTAAATGAAGAAGAATTACCTCTTGAGCCTGTAAATGGCATTGTTCAGCCACCTTTCATTCCTCCCTCAAACAAACCTCATCGGAACACTAATCAACTGCAATATTTATCCAAATTTGTGATTAAAGCTTTATGGATGCACAATTTTGCATGGCCATTCCATATGTGATGCCCCATCGTTCACTTTTGCTTTACCTTAACCAGTTTTGTTTAATTTACGTTATATTTATAATTTTGGGGATTTTTATTTCCGTTTTGGCATCACAGCGCTCATTTCCAATAGTTAGGAGTTGCGCATGCGCAACTCCGATCTTCCGACTGTCATCCGCTAAAGTGCATGCACAAGGACACGCCCCCTCTTGTGCCATAGCTTGCATCGTTTGTCATTTCATGTTAATGTCTTTCCCGGCATGCAACGCTGGCTCTGTTAAAAGTCTGTAGACATGTTGTCACAGGGACACACACAAGCACAGTGTGTAACACCAAGTGGAGCAGAGAGTTGTAGAGAGAGAGTGCTTAGTGCACGGAGTTGTAGAGTGAGAGAGGAGGAGAAGAGAGAGTGTTGTAGCACGGTGAGTTGAACTTTTTTGGAAATAAATCTGTTTGTTATTTTAAATCTTTTGAGTCTTTACAGTTTTTTCTCTTGAGCAATGCGAATTTAGATTGATAGCATTCTAGACTTTTGACAATCAATTCCGATTCTAACTATTTACTCATTAACGCTCGCTGGCATTTTGAACCCTACTTTAAATTTAGTCTACTTTTTTGGCAATTTGTTAATTATTGCCTGGCGCCCGTATCAGCTATCCAGAACATAAAACTAATTGGATCAAAAGAAGGGTCCAACTTTAAAGCATTATTGCATTTATTTGGAGCATTACACATACACCTGCTGATACCATCAAGCTATGATTACCAGTATGTATTATTTCTACACTCTTGTGTAAATTCATATGTGTGTTTAATATTTTTTTCCTTGCTTGTCATTAAAGATAATGAAAGTCCAAATGATTTATGTTGCATTATATGATTTTAAGTGCAAAATTTTAGAAATGTAAAATTATAAGATTATATTTTACAGTGTGTTAGGATTTAATAAGAAAGTTTGTTAAAAAATAACTAATGATAGAAAAATTATTACAAAAGACAGGACTGTGGGTCTTGCAGAGTTTGATTCAACGCTGACCCAGATGGGACTCAAACCTGTGAACTGCAGATTACAAGCCTGGCCCACTGCTAATCCAGTGGCATGGGCTGCTTAAATAATTCAATTCTATCCAATGCATAAATATGAAATTTTGTCATATAGTAGGGTGCTACCATGGAAATGTAGATACATGAGATTTATTCTTATATTTTGCAGAAAACGGGAATGAGCTAAAAAATTCAAAATTGTGCTGATGATTGAACTCTATAAATGAATAATATAAAGTGACAACATATCTGAGTGGTTGAGTGTTTTTTTTTTAAATCTTTTCAAAGCATTGAGAAATTAAGCTTTGCTTACAAAATCTATCACCAGCCTAACAGCTATTAAGTGAGCCTCCTTCACCCCAACCTGGTTCATATCCATCATTTGCCATAATTTGAGATTGGGTTGTTTTACCTCTGAGCAGCACTTTTTTTTGCACACTATGGGCTAAATGGCCAGGTCACATGGACCCACTGGAACAGCTGTTGGGAGACAGATGGTAGCCTCTCGTCAAGGCCATCCAGCGTGTTCTTTAACGTGCACAGGGTATGGCTCTCCCACACACGGGGCCACGGCTTTATGTCCCATTCGACGGACAGCGGCCTTTCCAAGCCCATCGGTGTTCCCTACTGACCGTGGACAGGGTGGGGAATTTTTGTGGAGATAAATCTCAATGCTGACCCAGCTGGGACTCGAACCTGGAAACTACAGATTACGAGCCTGGCGCGCTACCGACTGAGCCACCCCCGCCCCACCATAATTTGAGATTTATCTCTGCAAAACCCACAGTCCTGTTCTCACTCAGTAGGGGACACTGATGGGCTTGGAAAGGTTGCCACCCATCGAATGGGATGCTAAACCTTGGCCTCCTAGTGCAGTAGAGCTGTACCCTGTACACATTAAAGAACACACTGGATGGCCTGGTCGGGAGGCTGCCATCTATCTAACAGCTTTCCAGTGGGTCCATTTAACCCACCCTTCTCTGAGCCCTAGGGGTCCTTGTGACCTGGCCATTTAGCTAAATGTGTACAAAATATGCTGCGGAGAAGTAAAACACTGACCTTTGTAGATCTGCACTTATTAGAACATTGGTTCAAGTTGTAATGCTCCAAAGATTATTAACTTTTCAAGTTGGACCTTTTGTCTGATCTAAATTTATTCAAAATTCTGAATAACTTGTCAGGCACCAGGCAATATTAACTTGCCAAATAAAGTTGAAATGAAATTTGTTTTGTATTTATCTAGCATTACTTATCGAGTAAGAATTCAAAAAGGATTGTCAAGCTTAATTAAAGTTTAAATCTAATCAAAAATCAATTAATGTTGCTCAAGAGAAAAATAGCAAAAATTCAAAAGTTTCTAAAACAAAGTTTATTTCCGAAAAATTCAAAAACTTGCCCAATTCAGTTGATGAATACAAAAAGTTGGAGTACTAACAACTCACATCTACCTAAATCTCTACTAACAATCCTTCTATCTACACAACACATAGTTCTCACAATACTTCTGACTCCTACATCTCTACTAACTCTGACTATACTTCTATCTCTCTACTATTTCTGACACTACTGACTCTGTGATCTAATGTCACTTAGTTATAACATGTAGCATACAAATCTGACATGTGTCTGTTGCATGCCGGGAAAATATTTGCATAATCTCATGATCGCACTAGCTATGATGCAAGAGGGTCCTACATGCACGCATTAGCAGTTGACAATCAAAAGTCGGAGTTGCGTATGCTCAACTCCTTCTATGGATCGGAAGTAAGAATTGGATCAGTCCAAAAATGAAATAACAATCACCAAAATGATAAATAAAGTAAAACTGGTTAAGGAAAAGTAAAAGTGAATGGATGGACCATCACAATCTACTATTATCAGAAAAATAGATTATTAGTGTTTGTGATTGCATCTGTACTTAATACCCAGACACGTATCACGTGGGGAAGACAGTTGGGGGGGGGAGATACAATCTCATAGGTTTCTCCTACTATCTCCCCGCCCCCCTCACCGGCATTTTTCTGTTTTCCCAATCCAACCATTTTTCTGACAGTTGCATTTTATACTGTCTTTTTTAGTACAACCTAGATTCCATGGTTCAAAAAGTCTTAAAATATCTGTTAGTGCCCTTCATAAAAATGGGCCTATTTTCAATAATAATGTATCACTTTTAAAATCATTCTGAAATAAAACTTATGCTGATCATAAGTATGGTGACATAACATATGCTTTTTAATAGCGAACTTCAAAACCAATTATTAACTCCATATAAATAAAAAAAGAGATCAACGAAAATTAACGCTTAAATCAGGAACTGGAATCTTAATCAAGGAACTCTAAATACATTTGAGAAACCATATAAATTGCAATGTTCTCTGCTTTCTTTATCAAGATAGTAAATAGTAATATCTTGAAGCAAATTAACAAAAACTGTGTGGTTTTTCAATTCTGCAGTGTGTGTTTTTTAATTTCATTCGTTTAGCATATTTGCATTGCAACAAATATTTAAAAGTTTTTAGGTATATTTAAAAAACAAAAACAGTTGAAATTATCATTCACCTAGGGTAGCTAAAGAACACATTTTCTTGATATATTTGACTTCAAATAATACAAACTAAAGATGCAGCAGCTGCATTTTTCAGGTGACACCATCCCACTTACTGAGGAGTTCAGGAATTAAAAATATACATGTGCAAAACTAGATCCTTTCCTCCATCCAACTCAAAAAATACCATTGATATCGGTTGATTATTATCAGAAATATTGTGTGCACAGACAGATGACTATAAAAAATATCAGAGTGCAAACTTAACCCTTTTCTCCATCCAATGCTAAAAGAAACATCAAAATCAAATGACTAGTTCCAGACATTGTATGTACAGATCGATGGAAGGATGATCAAAACCTAGCAATAACATAAACAAGTTTTGCTTTCAAGAAAACGTGTCAAAAATAAATTAAAAAGAAGAAATGGTTGATTCACAATAATAACCGTGAAACATAACATTTTATTGTCATTGGCACTTTTGGATGATTCTCTCATTCAACAAATCGGCTTTGGACTAGTTGTCTCATTGGACAAATCATCTCTTTAGACCTATTATCTATTCAACGAATTGTCCTCTTAGATGAATCAGCATTAGACCAGTTGGCATTGGACAAACAGTACCAGACCCACCAATTTAGAGTACTTTAGATTTTACAAAAATGTTAAAATTACAAAGAAAAGAACATTATTACATGAAAAAGTTAATGGTTTTTATGCAAATTAGCTTTTTTTTGAAAGTGTGAAGTCATTTAAAATTGTCTATTTATTTGGCAATAATCTGTCTATTTATTTCTTGTTTGGTGGAAACACTGGAAAGGGTATTCAACCTATTTATTAACCCTTTCCAGTGTCTAGCCTGAAAAAATGGTTTCCATCCAGAGGCCAAGCTATTTTCCCCCTATGCTCAGCCAAAAAACTAATGAAAGGAATTATGGCGCTACATGCCAAATTAATCAGCATTTAATTCTGGATTTTCTGAAAATAAAATGTTTAGCAAAAACAATAACAAATTTTATTTTAATAGGACTTTTTCAGAGTCATGCAAGTAAAAAAAATCTATCTGGCAACACAAATAAAAATTTATTAAAAAAAAAAAATAAATAGAAATGATTATAATGTACATAATAGAAAGGTTATTTCTGAATAATGAAAAAAATTTTTTTTTCGTTTCAAGTAAATATTTCTCGTCTTGTAATTTTTTTTCTTGGTCTTTGAGAAAATTCCAGGCTTTTAGCCAATTGTGCTGAATCAGATAAAAAAAAGTCAACTTTAGAATTTTTTTAAAAATAACCAATCAATGGATTTAGGTCATGTTATATACAAAATTAAATAGAATTTAATTACAAATTTTATGAAAATAAATAATATAAACAAATTTACAAGCATATTGATTTTAATAAACCTTTTTCAATGTGATATGGTGAAAAAAAAAGATTGCACTATACAATTAAGGCTTCATTTTGGAAAACCTGATGAATAAAAATAATTAAATTACATATTAATCAAAAGCAAATTTTCTCTCAAATAATATAAAATTCAACCTGAAATATGATTTTTATTTCTTTTAACGATTCTTTTCAGTATTGTATATTTTAAACACAGCCTGTTATACAAAGTGACTTGGACTTTTCACATTCACGGGATTTTCTGAACTGGTTATGAAATAGAAAAAAAAAAGTTTCCTTGGCTGCTTTTTTTTACTAAACATTATGAATTTTTTCTTTGGGTGTTGAAGTCTGGTGATCTTGGCTAAGTGCAGAATGGTTTATGCACAAAGCAAAAAAAAAAAACAGCGTTGTATTGTCTATGTGGCACAGCCAAGATACTGAAGGGGGTGCCTTTTAAAATCATTCAATAAAACATAAAAACTCGTAATTTAAAAAAAATCATATTTTTCTAGAGGGGTAGGGGGGAACTTTCACAGTGAGTTTAACAGAGGGGATGCCTTACTGAAATTGCCCTCCTACATGATGGCTGATTTCTGTTGCAAGGAAGTATATGTTACTTCTGTATCCAAGACATTCATTTTCAGAAAATGATACAAGCTCAAAGTTTTTTTAATTAAAAAAAAAAGAATTAATAAAATAAAAATTACATATAACCTAATTGGATGTTAAATAAAATATCTGCAACAAATTTTAAGCCAGCCTCCAATGTAGCATAACTCAGAAAGATCGATAAATCAGATTTTTTTTAAAACATAATTTAAAATTCTCTGTCATTGAGTAATAAAATTTTAGAGTTTATCCTTCAAACTATTTGCATGCTAAAAGTTCTTAGGAGAAAACTCAGAAGCTTTTCGGAGCAAGGACAGCGCTCCGTCTTCAATGAAGTGATGAGTATGAAAAGCTTCTGAGTTTTCTCCTAAGAACTTTTATCATGAAAATAGTTTGAAGGATAAACTCTAAAATTTTATTGCTCAATGACAGAGAATTTTAAATTATTTTTGATTAATTTCTGAGCAAGAAGGTCTTTTTAATTGATTTTTTTTGTTTGTTGTACTAAAAACGTATACATATGTCCTTGCCCCTCATTTCAGATTCTGCGAACATATACAGACAACGTGTCCACTGGAAGAGTTGAGCACAATGATTTTGAAGACAAAAATACTAATACAATCATTATGATCTTTAAACCTCGGATTAAATTTACCTCAGAAGGCTTTCTACCACCAATTGAAACTTCAGGTGCCTGATCTTCAAAATCATGAATATTTCGTTCCACATCCCAAAAACGGTAGTTATCAGAAGTTTTCTTTTCTTCATCCTAAATTAAAAATAAAAGCAATTTATTTTTACACAGTAAATAAAAAAAATCAGAATGAAATATTAAAGAAAATCAATGGTTTGGTTGTTTGGGGTTGTTGGGTTGTTTTACCTCTGAGCAGCACTTTTTTGCACACCATGGGCTAAATGGCCAGGTCACATGGACCCTGAAAGCTCAGAGAAGGTTGGGGGAAGGAACCCATGGAAACAGCTGTTGGGAGACAGATGGTAGCCTCCCACCAAGGTGTGTTCTTTAACTTGCACAGGGTATGGCTCTCCCACACACAGGACCACAGCTTAATGTCCCATCCAATGGATGGCAGCCTTTACAAGCCCATCGGTGTCCCCTACTGACCGAGGACAGAGCAGGAAATTTTGTGGAGATAAATCTCAATGTTGACCCAGCTGGGACTTGAACCTGGGAACTACAGATCACAAGACTGCTGCATTACCAACTGAGCCAACCCTTCCACCAGGACAAATGACAATCAGGTGATTAGTTTAAAGTGGTCCTCACTTGGGGCAAAATATTCAGACAATTTGACACTGACTTTGAAAAGCATAATACTCAAGACTAACTTGAGAAAATTTCTGTTAATGAGGGGAAAGCTGCAAGAGAGTGTTGCTGCCTTCCCCCTCAAAGGAAAAGAAAATTACATATATAGAGACATAAAAAGATAAAAAAAAGTTGGAGGTGGAAATTGGAATGCGATCTCTGATGCCATAGGCATGGAGGTCACAAAAAATGTCAATTGTTGAAGCCATATCTTATGCTTTGTCAATGCTGAAGAATAATGATACAAGTGGTACTTCGCATAAGAAAAAATACCTGATTAGGCATGGATCTAGAAACAAAATTTGGGAAGGCAAGAAACACAATCTAGCTAAAAAAAATTTTAAGTGGGGAGGCAAGACACTGGATTTCCAATGCAGTATAACATTTCTCCCTCTGCTTCGCAGGTGAAAATGCATGAAACAAATAAGTTTAATAATGTTTTGCCTCTATTACCATTACTAGCATTCTGAAATGAGGAACTCCTACCATCCTGTGGGATGGTAGGAGCTGCTTGGACAATACTGTCATTGACCTCTGCCACTGAAAACTCTAATATATCCCTTGGTGATTGAATCAAAAACCACACCAGTTAGTCTGGTCCCAACAAATGAGAGAAAAAGGCCATATCATTAACATCCTGCAAATACTCTCTTAGAGCCACAAGAAGATGGACTCGTGTGCCTAAAGGTGGACCTCATGTCATCTAGATTTCATCAGAATCCATGAAAATTACATTTAGTGTGGCTATCTCATGTTTTTAATGGACACCAGTTAGTCTTGTCCCAACAAATGAGAGAAAAAGACCATATCATTAACATCCTGCAAATACTCTCTTAGAGCCACAAGAAGATGGACTCATGTGCCTAAAGGTGGACCTCATGTCATCCAGATTTCATCAGAATCCATGAAAATTACATTTAGTGTGGCTATCTCAGGTTTAGAGGAATGGACAGACAGATTTTCGATTTAAAATGACTTCCACAGATGAATTTCTTTGAAATTGAGGGCACTCTGTTTTCTGACCCAAGTGAGGGCATTTTAGTTTGGAAAGTATGGCTACCTGAGGACAGGAGTGAGGTCTTTCAAAGGTGGAAGTGGAGAGCTGTGAAGCAAAAATAGAAACCATAATCATTATCAAGGCTGACACTGACTGAAATTTCATCTGCTCCGTGAATTACTTTGCTACAAGTGAGAATGGTTCAGAATGGTCAATGTTTCTCACCTGGACCTCTGCCATTATACTGATAACAGATTGCTCCACCACTGCAAAAGTGCTAACAGATGGATGTCCACTGACCACATTGGCTAATGATATATGTATCTCGCCCAGTGTAACGTAGCAAGATTTTAGACTTCCAGGTTAGAGATGTTATTCACTGTTTTTAAGACTATACCTCTTGTTTCTCACATCCCTTAGGATAGACACATAAAAATGCTGGATACTTGCCACTTCAATTAGCTGCAGACACATCCAGGTTGTTCACAGCAAGCATGTGGATTTCCTATGGTAAGCTGTGTGAGCATAACCATAACACTTGCACCTAAAGCAGCACAATGGCCATATCTTGTAGTGAAGATTAACTGTCTAGTTGGTGATAGAAAGGAGTGATATATTAAAAGTTAATATTAGTACCCTGATTGTTACTAATTTACCAATTGAATGTGATGAAACAAATGACTATGATGAATTCTTGAGTGAATAACTCTGAGTAGAGCTCTACCTCAGAAAGACTGAGGAAGTCCAATTCAGATATCATGTCATGCAAAGAGTTAACAGGCTGATGGGAGTGACCTTAACAGGCACCCCACCAATCACTGTAGTCTTCAGAAGCAAATCTGAGTGTTTAAATCTCACTCTCTATATGCAAGTCACAGTCCTTAGGTCCTTGACAGATTTCAATGAACCCACTAAATTTTAAGAACCCTTTGAAATAAAAAGTAAAAAGTTTACACATCCCTAGTAAATATACAGATTACCTGTAGAAATAAACTTCAACAATTATTCATCTGAAAAATATCATCGCTGACACAGTGGGAACCTAACCCACAACTCTCCAGATACATGCCAAAGCACTCTACCAGTTAAACCACACATCAGACACTAACATTCCAGAATATTATTAGTTATATTCTGGAATATTAATCCATGCTCTTCACTCAACTGATCACCTGGGGAATGGATAACTAAGAAATGAGGAACAGGGGAAATAGATGACAAAGAGGACAGATGACTGTCTTGTAGGGTCATTAGCAGCTGAGACAGAAGAATTTGAGTTAGAACTCATAATGGAAACGAGAAGATTAAATGCTGTAGTTCTCACCCACCACATAGACCAGCATGGAGATGGGCACTATGGCCATACACAGGCAGAGAATGTAAGTTTTGTACCATGACGAATATGGCAAGGATACTCACATTTCTGTATTTGGGCAAGGAACTCATTGCACTTCACAGCATCTTAGCTGATGAACTCACCAGTTGACTGATCCTGGTGGTGGTGGGGAATTTCACTAGAACCTCCTGTGTAGATGAAGAGGCCAAAAGCAGTAAGTAGTAGCTGCCCTCCCAAGGGCTACCCAGCCCTTTGACTACATTTCTCTTACTGCAAGACAGCAGAAGTGAACTCCAGGAGTCATGGAGTGGGCAAAGACGGGACGACACTACACAACTACCATGATCCCTTTTTTTTTGTAGGAACGTCAGTTTCAGTGTATGGTAAACATGAAAGTGAACATTTAGGACACTGTGAAGGCAGTCAAACAAGCAAATCTTCACAGGGTTTCTCACAGCTGATAATTTGTTAGGCAATTAATAATGTATGAGCAGTGCCTGGAGTCAAAGAGTAGGAGATTCTTTGCCATGGAAATTTAATTTATGAATCAAAGGTATTTGAATCAATTCTTATAGAAATCCAACTAGCTCAGTGCTGTGTTTTCACAAAACTAATTAAAAAGGTGGCCATATGGTAAAGGCAGATAAAAAGAACACATTCCCATGTAAAATCCATCCATGGTAAATACACAGATTACCTGTAAATATAGAATTCAACAATTATTACAGTCAACTATACACCATTTAGAAACTCTATTTCTTCAGAGCCATCCCAGGCATGTCTCCACAATCAGTCAGGCTTCAAGAATGCCAAACTGATAATATGATTGATTTAAGAGCTTCCTGATGGTAGTTAGCAGTCAGAGCTCCTGTCATCAGAAGGTTACGAGTTCAGATCCCACCCAGCTGGAGATAATTTTTCCTCTATACCCATCTCCATCCTGTTACTTTAACAGCTTAATAGTGATTAAATACTTAGCAAATGAATGATAAACTGTGGATTCATTTGTATAAATGGATACAGTTCGAATTCTTAATACATTTAATATTCAATACAAAATAATAGCACTGTGTAAAGAATGGCTTTATGTATGGGATGATGGGTCTAGTTGTCGCTCATCTCTAAGCAATTATCTGCTTCGTTTTTTAAGAGTTGATTGCCTTGCCTGAAGTGTTTCTCATCAATCATTTCTTTGTAGCGGGATCCTATATTAAAAAACCCATTTCTTCACTTTCAGTGATCAATTTAGATTCTTTTATCAGAAATATGGTAGATATTATTTTAATTGAAATATGTATATGTGATTTCGAAATTAATAATTATAAAATTGATAGATATAATATTTTTTGTAATATTCAACACTACAATAAGTCAGGAGGTATTACATACATGATACTGCAGAGGTTTTACATACATATGATAAATTAAATTATATTTGCATAATTTCTTTATATAGATCCCACAAATATACTATTAATGAATTTCTAAATGAATTGGATAATTATCTTGAGAAAATTAAAAACAAACATGTATTAATAATTTCAATATCCATATTTCAATTAAAATAATATCTACCATATTTCTGATAAAAGAATCTAAATTTCTTAAAAATTCTTATCAATGTTGTTCTAAAACTTCTAATGCATCTTATCAATGCTTTTATTTTTTAAAACTACTCTTTTTTTGTGGAGAAAAGCCCTAATATAATATTTGTGGTTTAACTAGTTTTCTTTCAGTGATATAATTCAGTGATATATTTCAGTGATATAATTCAGTGATCAGTGATATAATTTAGACATGAACATATTAAATAATGAAAATTTCAAATATATAAGCATTATGTCATCTTATGGTTTTAGTTCACATGTAAATGATTTTACAAGAATAACATCTATGACAACCAGTTGCATAGACCACATATTTTATTAGAAATATAGATTACAAAATTAAATTACCCATTACTATTAGTTATCAATGAACAAAACATTAAAAAGAAAGAAAATAGATTCAAAATTAAAACTAAAATAAACCATTTTAAATTTGAAAAACAAATAAAAAAATATAAGTTAGAAAATGTTGTTTATAAAGAAAAAAAAATGCAAATTTTGTTTATACAGAATTCTTCAATATGGTACAAATAGTAATTGAAAATAGTAAACTTATTACTAAGGTTTCCAATTCTGAAATTAACAATAAAAATCTTAACAATAACTGGATTACACAGAGTATTAAAAGTAGTATTAATAAAAAGGAAAACTATAAAAAAGCCAAAAAAACTTTTAGTTGTTTCATATATAAATGAATATAAAATATATAATAAAAACCTTAAACAAATTATAAAATCTGCTAAACAAAATTATTATAGATAACTTTTTGATAACTGTAGACCTTCTACTATGGCATATAAACTGACAAGCTCTTGTCAGACCTCTGTGGCAAGCAGCTGTTTGAGGGGGGGGGGGGGGTATTTTTTTTTATTTTTAATAATGATCGTAGAAAGCAATGGAAATTAGTTAATGAAATTACAGGGTCTCCAACAGCACATAATATTTATCCTAATGAAAAGGAAACTGAAACAATGGTAAATGAATTTAACGAATATTTTATTAATGTTGCAAATAAAAAATATATATTATCAGAAATAAATCATGGATAAATAGGATCTTTAAATGAACAAAGCATATCTTTGAAATCAATATATTTTGCACAAACTGATAATAATGAAGTTTTAAATATCATATCACATTTAAATAACAAAACGCAATAGTTCATGATGGTATATCTGTAGATATGTTGAAAATTATATCTAAATATAAATTAGATTTAATCATTTATTAATAAATTTATCAATTCAAACTGGAAATTTCACTGAAGATTTTTTAAAAAATCAATAATTCGACCTATTTTAAAGGTGACAATAAGTATGATTATAGTAATTATAGAGCAATAGCAATATTACCATTATTTTCGAAGGTATTGAAAAAATTTGAGAAAAAAAAGAATTTTGAGTTACTTAAATAATTTACAATTCTTTGCCAATAATCAGTATGGGTTTTGTGAAGAAGAAGTACTGGGCATGATCTCTTAAAACTTAATAAATTAGTTTATGAAGGAATAGGCAATAATAAAAAATTTTTAACAATTTTTCTTGATATTAAGGAAGTTTTTGATTCTATAAATCATAAAATACTTTAAAAAAATTATATTATTATGGATTTAGAGGATTGGCTTATAATTGGCTAAAGTCTTGTTTTGGAAAAAGATAACAAAATGTATTAATTAATAACATAAAAAGTGACACTTCTTATATTAAATATGGCATTCCACAAGGATCGATTTTGGTCCTTATTGTTCCTTGTTTTTACAAACGATTTTTGTAAACTAACAACTAAAGCAAATATTGTTTCTTTTGCTGATGACACAACTTTAATATTTGAAACAGAAAACTCTGATATATTGTAAATAACATTAACTCAGATTTAAAGATTATTTGTGATTGGTTTACGAAGAATGAATTAGAGTTGAATGTAAAGAAAACCAAATATACGCTGAAGAGCCAAAACATTAAGTCCAGCATGTCGTTATGCAAATCAAAGCAACTGCAAGTAAACAATGGTGAGTGTGAAGGTCATGAAATGGTATAAATAACACCTATTACTGAGCTGTGTTAATCAGTGTTATTCTTGTTCTTCGGATGGGAAAGGCAGCGGACTTAAGTGAGTTTGACAAAGGCCAAATTGCAATGGCCAGACGACTGGGTCAGAGCATTTCCAAGATGGCAAGGCTAGTGGGGTGCTCACAGTCAGCCATGGTTAGTACTTTCAGAAAGTTGTCCGAGGAGCCAACGAAAGGGATACGGTGGCGCAACTCACCTGTAATTTGAATGCTGGTGATGGGAATAATGTGTTAGAACACACAGTACATCGAACCCTGCTGAAAATGGGGTTGCATTGCCACAGGCCTCTCAGAGTGCCCATGCTAATCCGAGTTCACCATCAAAAGTGCCTACAATGGGCCCGTGAGCATCAAAATTGGACCTTGAATGATTGGAAGAAGGTCGTCTGGTCTGATGAATCTCATTTCCTGTTGCACCATATGGATGGCTGGATAGGTGTGCATTATTTACCTGGGGAAATGTTGGCACCAAGATGAATCTTGGGACAAAAACAAACTGGTGGAGGAAGTGTAATGCTTTGGGCAATGTTCTGCTGGGAAACCCTGAGTCCAGTCATTCATGTGTAAGAAACTATGATATCTACCACCTTTCTAAACATAATTGCAGATCAGGTACATCCTTTAATGGCAATGGTATATCCCTCTAGCAGTGCCTTCTTTCAGCAGGATAAGCTGCCATGCCCCATTGCCTGGATTGTTTGAGAATGGTTTGCGGAACATGAGGAAGACTTCCAAGTATTGCCCTGGCCTACAAATTCCCCAGACATCAATCCAATTGAGCTTATGTGGTTGTGTTGGAACAGCATATCCAATCTGTGGCCACATAACTTACAAGAGTTAAAGGATCTGCTGGTAACCTGTTGGTACCAGATACCACAAGACACCTTTAGAAATCTTGTAGTGTCCATACATCACCAAGTAAGAGCTGCTTTGGTTGTATGTGAAGGTATAACATCATATTAGGCAGGTGGTCATAATATTTTGGCTATTCAGTGTATATTATTTAATTTAATGTACTTTAATTTACCAAAATTCATAATACATTTTCATAAAATTAATTGTGATAATAACAATTGTAATTGTGAAATTATCAATAAAACTGAAAGTTATAATAATTTGGGTATAACGATTGATTCTAATTTGAAATGGAAAATGCATATTTACAATACACGAAAAAATTAAATCAAATTTCATATAAATTTTATGTTCTAAAAATTTTGTAGAGATCAACTTCCTTCATTGTATTTATTTTGCATGTGCACAATTTACTTTATTACAGGAATTTATTGTTGGGGAGGGGATTATAAATCTAATTTACAATCTATGTTATGCACAAAATCGATTGATTCAAAATTTATTGCAAAATAATTATTCTAATATAAATTTTTTATATCGCATTAATAAATTATTACCTTTAAGAAAATTATATATACAGGGTGAATGTAAACTCTTTCAACAAAAAAAGAGGGGTGATAGTACACACCAAGACGAACAATTGTTGCAATGGAACCTAGGATTGCATTCCACTCCTTCCGCCAAAGAAGTGTAAAGTTACATATCCACATTGATCCTTCAACAGTGAAAACAAAGGCACTTAACTAATTTATGAGTTGCTTAATTACATTCACGTCAGAGAAAGACTCAAAGTAGCTGCTCAAAGTGGTGTCTGAGGGCGTTGTTGCACAGCCCACACCGGCGAATGAAGGACTGTTGCACCCTCTCGTAGACTCCTGATGTGGTGTTGGTCTTGTCCGCTGCAACACCGATTCTCACGACGAGATCTTTCAGGGAGTCACAGATGTCTCGTACACAAGTGTTTTCATGTGCCCCCAGAAGAAGAAGTCTAGTGGATTGAGGTCCGGGGAGCGTGGAGGCCAAGCCACAGGTCCACCACGTCCAATCCACCGCCCGGGATATGTTGCATTTAGAAAGTATCGGACCTCGATGGAAAATTGTGCTGGGGCCTCATCATGCATAAACCACATGTCTCTCTGCATGGTGAGTGGAACACCCTGCAACAGACCAGAAAGCACTTGCTCCAGAAACACACGGTACGCTGTGCCGGTCAGTCGTTCTGGCAAGAGGTAAGGTCCCACCAGACAATCACCCAGGATACCTGCCCAGATGTTGACGCCAAATTTCTGCTGGTGTTTACGAGGGTCAGTGATGTGTGGATTTTCTTGAGCCCAAGCATGCTGGTTGTGATTGTTGAAAATGCGTTCCCAGGTAAATGTGGCTTCATCACTAAATAACACTAATGTGGGAAATTGCAGATTAACATTGTTTATCTGGAGCATCCATCTAACAAACTCTACCCGGCGGGGATAGTCATCTTCATTCAAAGCTTGGACCTTCTGCATGTGGAAGGGATGCATCCGTGCCTCATGTAGGACATTCCACACCGAGGTTTGATAAACTCCCATTTCTGATGACACCACTCACGTACTTGTGGAAGGAACACTAGCAAATCACTGCCAGACATGCTCTTCCATTTCCAGTGTCTGCACACTTTGCGAACGTCCAGTATCACTCATTGAGATAGCCAACGAGCCAGTTTCACGCAGTCTTCGATCAACACTGGCGAAGGTCAAATGGTAAGGAATACGATGATTCAGAAATCTCTTACAGTACAATCTTTGTGCTTCACATCCATTACCACCTGCTTGGCCATACATCAGATGCATATCCGCCAATTCCTCGTATGTGTAGTCTTCCATGTCCTTCCCGAATATGTCACTTATCATGTGATGTTATCATGGTAATGTCGATGAACCGGTTCGGCTGCGTTTTTAAATGTTTGTTCTTAATCGTCTACGCACATGCTCAGCGCACCTGATTTGCATCTTGTGCTTTTCATGCACCGGTTGTAAATACTTGTTAAAGCATGGCGTTTTTTGAAAGTACTCTTTTCTGGCAGGAGTGGAATGCAACCCTAGGTTCCATTGCAAAAATTGTTTGTCTTGATGTGTACTATCATCCCACTTTTTTTGTTGAAAGAGTTTACAATCACCCTGTATATATTATTCATTAATTTTCTTACACAAAAAAACAAATTTTATACCATTAAAAAACTGAATATCAATTCCAGAAGTATAGGTTTGAAATATCATATCGAAAAATCCAACAAAGAAATATTCCACAAAAATTTCTTTCATAGCACCAAAAATTTTCAACACATTAAGTATTAATATAAGAAATAAGAAATGTATAAGAACATTCAAAAAAACTATTAACAAATATTTGTTAACAACTGACCAAACTGATAGTATTTATGATGTACAAAAATAAAAATATTAAATGCTACTGAAGATTGAACTCAACTCAATAACCTACTGCAAACATTTTATTTTTATTTTTATTTTTTTTTTTATTTTTCTTGTTTATTTGTTAATTGTTATCATTTCTTTAATTCTACAAAACATATAGTAAATATTATATTATAACCTGGATGAGATTATTTTAGTTCCTTGGTTATGCATATTAAAGAACATATGTCTTTTTTTTTTCATATATGTATATATTATATATCGTGCTATATTTATGTTATGTATGCATTGCTATTTAAATATTCTAATTTGTTATCATTGATAGATATAATCACTCAAGATTTCATATCATTTACTGTTAATGTATTTTACTATATATTAAAATAAAAAATAAAAATATTTACCTCAGGTGGCTTTCCCAACGATACTTTGCATTTCCCATGTGCATAGTCATACACATTTCGTTCCACATCATAGAAACGGTAGTTATCAGTAGCTCCCCTATCCTAAAGAGAAAATAAATGAAATATTGCATGTACACAAAAATAAATATTTGCAAAATGGTGTAGCTTCTATAAATGTTTGTGTGGAAAAAATTTCACCGACATATGGGATTCGAACCCAAATCTCTTGAGAAACATGCCAGAATATTCTAATCTATTAACTAATGCTGGCTCAGTCTTTTTTTCTCTAATAATGACTATCACTCTTCCCAGTGAATTTTGGGCACCTCCTTTTGGCACCATCTATGATCTCGGATGGCAACTATTTCTTTTTAGTGCTCAGAGTAAAATGGTAATAAATAATGAAGTCACATCAAGCTATTTAATGTTATTAATGATTTAAACAATAATTTATAATCTCATCATTACCTGTAGAGATATTTAAACATCTATAAATCAATAGATGTTTTTGTGGAAAAAAATTATTATTATTTTGAAAATATTTTGCCAACACAAAGGATTCAAACTCACATCTCTCCAGAAACATCCCATACAATGGTCAAATTTTTTCCACAAAAACATTTATTGATTTATAGATGTTTAAACATCTACAGGTAACACTGAGATTATCAATTATAGTGTAGCTTCTAGCATCTATTGTAAAAATGTTAAAATTATGATGCTAAAGAATGGAGAACATATGTGTTCAAATTAAATAATGTCACCTATTGCAATGGCCAAAGGTGAAATCCCCAGTGTTTATTAGCTATTTTAGAACTGAAAAGAACCAATTGCCTTTGGAAAATATAAAGAGGGAAAAGAAATTGGAAGGGAAAAGAGTAAGCCATGATAGAAGCTGTTTCACTGGGCAATGATATTAAGGGAGATGGAAAAATGTCTTAACATACCTTGGACATGTAAACCAAAATGATGAATGGCAATGGGTAATGATCATAAAATGTTTCAACTTGGACAAAAAAAATTTATTCCCAATGTGATCACCTGATAGGTGCCTGCACCTGAGAAAGCCATTTATAAACCATCCTTATACATTCATTACATTGATGATGCACTGATTTTCTGGGACCACCCTGTTGATCAATTAAATATATTAATTAAAACATTCAATAGCATTTTACCAACTATAAAATTTACACATGAAACTGAAAATAATGAACTCCCATACTTCGATCTGCTTATTAAAAAGTAAAAACCTAGATGCAACATTGAAGTATATCAAAAAACCAATGTTTATTCCAAACCTTATACCTTTAACTCAGTGCACTCGCTGAAGTATAAAAAGTCAACTATAAGTCCATATTTTCTTAGAGCATTTAAGTACTGTACGCAAAAACGAGCTTTGCAGGAAGAATTGGATTTTATATCCAAAATAGCATGTGATGCATGATATCCCGAACAAATGATTAAAAAATTAGAAAAAAACAGCTAGATATAAGAATCAACAAGACTCTTAACCAACCCCTAACCCTCAAAAAACGAAATCTAAATTTGCACAGTTTTCTATATATGCAAGGATATAAGGAATTTCTAATACAGTAAATAATATCTTATGAAAATAAAATATTAAATTACCATTTATCATAAATAAAAGCATTAAAAGGCTTATAATAAATGATCACAATAAGATACCCTTAACAGGAGGAGCATATAATATAGAAATTTCTGATCCCCATATTACATTAAATGGTAAAAACACATACATAGCGAAAACATATTATAGGTATGAGCAACATATGTATGAACATCAAGATGTTAAAAATAAAAAGCCTAATACAGCATTAGCACAAACTGTAATAGACAATAATTTAGAAACAAATATCTAACACACAAACTTATAATAGCACCACAAACCAAATTTCAACTTCAATATGCAGAATCCATTATGATTAATTTACACAGGCATATGCTCTGCAACATGGAGATACAAGCATGGAATCTCCTGTTGCACGAGCAGACATATACACCTGCTGCGTAAGCAACTGATGTCATAGGGGAGACTCCTATATAATCACTTACTATCGTCTCATACAGAGCCTGATAAGCCACTAGATGGATGCAGTGGTGAAAAGCATTGCTATGTTGATGTTGAAGGGGTTTTGAGAGTTTATAAAAGGTTTTTAAGAGTTTTAAAACTTTAAGCTCTGTAGTTCATGTATATTAACTTTCAATCCTTGAGGATGTGCTTGATTTGGTCAACTTGCTCACTGTGTGAAACCATGCAAGAGCACAACATGAAAAACGAATTACCAGCAGAAGTCAGTGCTTGCTAGCAATGGAAGTTTTCATAAAAACCCGATGACTTCGACATTCTTCAATTAAACCAGGACTGCTGACCACAGCTATGATGATGCACACCATCAATGTCAACTCAACATCGAATATGCTTGACCAGAAGAAAAAAGGGACATACAACCCTCATAATCAGCTATCGTCTGAACCAGCAAGGTATTTAAGCTCAACAGACTGGTAATTATTACTTTCTTACTCTTGACAGCCTTTACTACGAAAAGGCACACATACAAGATAGTGAATAATAGCAGAGGTAATAAGCATATTGCACCATGTGGCAATTTACACTTTATTTCTTTACATGAGCAACTTAAGCTCTCCTCAAGAGTTTTAATTCTTAAATGTAAATACAGCTAATATCATGTATATTAAATTTTTACAATCTATAGCTGAATCTACCTATTTTTAAATTTTTACCCTCATTCTGGATGAAGAAATTTTTCTTTTCTAAAATCACCAACATAGATGATATTGCTTAGAATTAGAAGAAGTGTTATATGAATAAATTTATCTTAACAGCAAAAAGATAACAGTCTTATCATTAACAGAGAAAATCTTAATTGGTGGCAGGTAGCAGTAGTCAGAGCACCTGACATGTTATCAAGAAGTTGTGGCTTCATATCCCACAAAGTTCAAACGATATTTCCTCTACCCTTAGGTTTGATTTTAAGAACATTTTCTTCAAGGTTCTTTCATTTCACAATAAGAATTCAATCCAAAGTTTGGTAACTATTATTCTTGTAATACTAATGGATTTACTTGCATACATATTTTTGAAAATAATATGCATGAATTAATGTTAATTTTATTAATGCATAAAATATTAGTTATAAGAAGCATTTAATCCCCATTATATTATGCTGTTTAAGTATCATGATGGCATGGGTATAGAGAAAAAATTGTCTTAAGCGGGGTGAGATCCCAATCCATGACGTCCTGATGACTGTCAGGTGTTCTGACCACTGAGCTGCTAGCAGCCATTGATCAATATCTCATCTATTGCTATTGTTAAGCTATACACAAAAGGGCCAGCTGCTGTCTTTTAAGTACATTTGGAGACTATCCTTCAAAGCCATTCCAGGCATGTACATATGACCAGTCATGCTCGAAGGTATATTCTGACTGACATTTTTTGGGCAAATCTCAATCTGCTTCAATTCTGGTGTGATCACTAGTACCTTACTCACTAGTAGTTACACAAATTAATTCACAGTTTTAATCACTATTATATTATGCTATTACATATTATATATTATATATTATATATTATATTATATCATGATGATAATGGGAGTAAGAAAAAATTAACTTCAGCCAGGTGGAATTGGAACTCATGATCTCCTGATAAATGTCAGGTGCTCTGCCCACTGTCATCAGGAGGTCATGGGTTTGGATTTCACCCAGATCAAGGCTGGGTTGGGCTGTTTTACCTCTGAACAGCACTTTTTTTTGCACAAAATTGGTTAAATGGCCAGGTCACAAGGGCCACAAAGACTCAGAGAAGGTTAGAGGAGGGGACCCAATGTAACAGCTGTTGGGAGACAGATGGTAGACTTCCATCAAGGCTTCTTTAACGTGCACAAGGTATGTCTCTACAGGGTATGTCCCATCCAATGGATGCAGCTTTTCCAAGCTCATCAGTGTCCCCTACTGACTGTGGGCATGTAGTTTTGTGGATATAAATCTCAATGCTGACCCAGCTGGGATTCAAACCTGGGAACTGCAGATTACGAGCCTGGTGCACTATTGACTGAGCCACTCCTGCCCCTCCCAGCTCAAGGCATTTTTTTCCTCTAGGACCCACTGTCATCATAATTAAACAGAATAACAGTGATTAAATGCTTAGCAAATCTATAATCTGCTGTGAATTAATTTGTATAATAAATATAAATTGCTTACAATAATTTTGATACTTAATGGAAAATTTAAATTAAGATTATTCTTGCAATAGCTAGATATTTGTGCAAACTTAGATTTATTCAGTCTCACAAAACACTAATATTTATGATACTACAAACCTATGCAATTAACAGTGTGATTTTTCAGGAATGTAACTGTTTGATATTTATATATTCCAAAGGAGATGATAAAACTACAAACCAATCTTTATATTTGTTTGCATGGAAATTTTTAACATATTTACACTGCTCATTTGTTGAAACAAATTTGCAGCAATTTCTTTTCAGCTTTTTTTTTTATCAGCCCAAAATTTTCAAATTTATTTGTTGAATACAGCTAATATCAGTTCAGTCTGCAAATTCCATAACTTAAAATATGCTCCTGGACATAAGAAACTAAAGCAAGGGCAGTTTACCAGTTTGGTATATTGTTTTAAGGAATGTAGGGTAGTACTGAAGTTCAAACAATTGCTCTTTTAAAATATACTGATATATATTTTTCACATTTTCAGCATTTTCATTTCTAGTAAATTTCTTTTTTTTTTTAATTTTGAGGGATGGAATCATGGAAGTCAATTCCAATAACACACCACTGCTGCCTTGAAAGCAGCGATACTTGGAAGGTTGCTGGGATGAGTAACCTTGGAAGCAACGATATTTGGAAGGTTACTGGGATGAGGAAAACAGAGCATTCCGACTAATTCAGACAGGAGGGGCTGCTGCTATTTGATGACATGTGTCATATGGCACCTATACCACAAGCAACATAACACACATGTGCATTAAGCAGCAGCAAACGTGTTAAGCTTATCATATTAAGAAATTTTCATAGCCAATAAATATAATTTATTCCAACCTTCAGAAGAAAAACATGATACAGTTGTAAAATAACTAGGCACGATATTTCCCTTGTAGTTTATTTCAATCTAGATTTATCATTAATCTGTAATGCATGATTTAAGTTGCATTAAGACCATCATGATTGGCTTTATACATTCCCTATCTCATATATTTCTGATCAATAAATTTATCTTCTACTGCTATTAATATAACTTATTTGATTTTATGTTTGATTTTCATTCTTCATAAGAAAATGCTCCAGAGCACCAATGCATCACAAATCAAACTATGATTTGCCATTTTTTCCTTGCCCAATTTTTCAGGATAAGCCACCATAGTAGCCTTCAGAGTACTCAAAGCTTGTGTCTTAAAATGATAAGTGCAAGGGAAAATTCCCCCCCCCCCCTTGCATTCAGAAGGGTTGCATCTCTAAATCAGTGTAGTCCAGATGAAGTTGTTGGGTTGTTTTACCTCTGAGCGGCACTTTTTTGCCCACCATGGTCTAAACGGCCAGGTCACATGGACCCCGAAGGCTCAGAGAAGGTTGGGGGAGGGGACCCACTGGAACAGCTGTTGGGAAACAGATGGTAGCCTCCCGTCAAGGCCATCCAGCGTGTTCTTTAACGTGCACAAGGTATGGCTCTCCCACACACGGGGCCACAGCTTAACGTCCCATCCGACGGACGGCGGCCTTTCCAAGCCCATCGGTGTCCCCTACTGACCGTGGGCAGGGCAGGGAATTTTGTGGAGATAAATCTTAACGCTGACCCAGCTGGGACTCGAACCTGGGAACTACAGATTAAGGTCCAGATGAAGACTAACAAAAATGCACAAGTGGTTTTCTGTGGGAGAAAAGAATTATGGGTTTAGTCTGAATAGCACTTTTTTGTAATGGCTAAACAGTCAGGTCAAATGGATCCCAAGGGCTATATATCTGGGGATAATCCACAACATAGTGATGAAAAATGTACAGATAAAAAATCCTATAATTCATTCAAGGTCCAATAAAGGTTGCATTTAAACTTACTATGAAGCAAATGTGCTAGAAATATGAAATTTGATAACTGAGGATAACTTCATTGCAGAGTATACATACATAATACATTACAAAAGTAACTAGACACTTTCATGTTATGTAAATGGAAAGCCAGATTCAAAGCTTCCTGATTTTGAAAATAAAATATACAGAAAATTGTCACTAGAGATTAGCTGAAGATTTCACTCAAATCTCTTTAAATATCTATTTTCAAAAATATTCACTTAATACTAGGGTGGTTCATAAGTATGTGTGTATTATTATCTATTCAATAAATGATTATTACAATATACACAGGAACCTATTTCAACAAAATATAAACCACTATTTTCAATAGTTGTAACCATCTGTTGGCAAGTTGTTCAATTCCTCTTTGATGCCTTGATTGGTCCTTGGAGGTGAAAAACTCCCAATATCTGTTTTCAACTTCCTGAAATGTTCAAAACCAACTACCTTGAAGAAACTGAGCATGGAGCAAAAGAGGTGGTAGTTGGAAAGAGCCAGGTCCAGATTATATGCTGGGTGAGGAAGAAACTCAAATGCCAGATCTCAAAAAATTTCTTCAGTCCAAAGTGCAGTGTGCAGTTTTGTGTTGTCTTGATGGAGGAGTATATAATGTGTGTTTATCAAATCTTTGTAGTGTTGAACCATCACAAAGTGCATGCACTCCAGTTGTGCTGAGTAGAGGTCAGCATATCAGGAATCAGTTCAAAATATACTACACACTCAAAATTCCATCAAACATGCAACATTGTATTTGTTTTGAATCATCTGCTATTTGGGACAGGATGTGCAGGCTGGCCCGGGTTAAGCCCCTGCTTTTGGGTGTTTGAATTGTTAAAAAAGATCAATTTTCTTTGGATATAACAATTTGTTTCATGAAATGGTGGTCGCATGCATTAGTAAGGATCTTTCTGCAGACTGTGATATGACAGTTTACTTGTTCAGTAGTCAGTTCATGTGAAACACTCTGGCAACTCCTGGCTACCTTACCAATGCATTGCAGATGCCACAATATAGTTACTTTTGAGTAACCAAGTTCAGACAAGAGCCTGTAAATGCTTGTTGCTGGATCAGCTTCAACAGTGTGGGACAGAATGTTATGCTCTATCAATATTGGCTGTCCCAACTGCAACTTACTTTTGAGGCTCATGTTACTACCTTTGAACTTCTTGAACCAAACTTGAACAGCAGGAATGGAGACTCCTCCTCATCTTCCACTTCACATATTCCTTGGGCTGCTTTTGTAGCTTTTTATCCTTTTTTCCAGTAATGATATAAAATTGGACGAATTTCAATAATTAACTCATTTATTGTACATTTCTAGCAATGGAAACCAAAACTCCTATACTTGTTATAGTTAATGACTGACACAGTGGACTTTCTAGCTTTCTCTTAGTACCACTTTCAGAGGTATGCAAATGCAACACAGTGATTTGTAACTGTACACATTTTGTTTGGCTAAAAATGCTAAGACTTATGAAGCACCCTAGTATTTAAAGAATTATGGTAGCTGAAACACTTAACTGTAACTTTTGATACTCAGAAGAATTTACTTAAAAAGATAAAACATAACTTTATAACAAATTGTTTACTAACATAAAAGTAATATTTGAAGCTTGTGCAATGATTGTTTTAGTTTTCATTAATTTGGGAGGAAGGGGGGGATGTTTAGGAAGAGTGTGACATCGGTGTCCACTCTTAAATATTCCAGCTTCAATAACTCTTTAACTGTTAAGAAAATATTGTTGAAAACTAAGATTTAGAGAGATTTCAGTGAGATCTTCAATTTATCTCTCGTAACACTTTTCTGTAAAAAGCTTATTTTCAACATTAGCAGCTTTTCATTCACATAACATATAAGTGTCTGGTAACTTTTTGTAATATAGTGTACAAATAAAAAGAGATAACCATCACAAATACTGGTAATTCAGTGGGATCTTAAATTGCAATTCTATAATGTTACAAAATTGATGTTTCGGTTCCCATCCATTATCTGGAATTTAATCCAACATAACATTAGAGCTGATTGTGAAGGTGATAAATGATTTGCAATTAATTCCAGACATTTTGTTACTGAAGTATCAAGCATAACAAATATAACACCTTGGAATCAACAAGATTGAAGGTGGCAAGATCTTTTTTCTGTACCATTTTACAATAAATATAATTTAAAAACAATATAGAAACTTACACCAGGATAGAAACTATCTCTTGAGCTTTCACCATATATAAGGGCTTGGGCATAATTTTGATTGTCATATGGAACCTAAAAATAATTAAGGAAATTTGTTTCACATCAAATATTCAAAATACATTTATGTTATTTATACTTCACAATTTTCCATTAATAATAAACAAAGGTTGTTTTTAATCAATTTAAACTAATTTTGCATCAGAATGGAAAGAACTGTATCAGATAAGGGTTAGTTTCACACAACAGCATTCTAAAGGAACTATATCATCATAAGTATGTTATTTGAAACACAGAGCTCCATAAGTTTCTGGGTATGCCTAATATTATTTATTAGTTAAGCCCACACCAAAAGTTTGGTGCGAAACGTATGTCCACTGAAAACTCTTCCCATCATTAAACTTATTCACAACTTTTCACCATTAATGTACTACTCTATTCAATAGGTAGGCAATGATGATAACTCCCCAGAAATTTTGGATGCTTTTCAGGATCACTCCTGCACCATGACACTAGATACCCGATCTCTTACCACAACAGGGCAAGAACTAAGTGGGACCACCCAACCAAATTTGGGATTAATCACTCAACTACCTGCAAAACCAGTGGTGCTTTTTTTTTTAGAGGGGGGGGGGGGAGGGTTCAATTCCCCACCAACTATGTACATTTAAAAAAATTTTCAGTGGTATTTTTATGCTTTTAAAATATTTAGTAACACCTAAGCATTAATGCAAAATATACCACAGGATTTTATTTACTTATTATTTGCTTTTTTTTAATATTTACTTATTGATTACTCATTTTCTAACCAGTAAATAACATTCACAGGGTCACTGTTGACATTTAACATCTATAGGTTAATAAATATTTTTGTGTAAATTTTTTTATTGATTTATAGATGTTAAAAGTCAACAGGTGACTCTGTGAATGTTATTTACTGTTTAAATTATTAATAATGCTAATAGCATAAAGTGATTTAATTATTTATTTCATTCTCACTCACTGCAAATTTAAAAGAAATAGTTGCCGTCCCAGATCATAGATGGCACCAAGTCCAGGTACCGAAATCACATGTAGAGTGAAAAGTAATATTAAGTGGAAAAAAGACAGAGCTGGTTTTAGTTCAATGGTAGAATACTCTGGCATGGTTCTGGAGAGATGTGGGTTCAAATCCTACATATCAGCAAAACTTTTTCCCACAAAAATATTTATTGATTCTTTTTTTTAATCTTTTGAAAAAAACCAAATCCCCCTCCAAACATATTTTCAAAATATGCCACTGTGCAGAACCAGAGGGCAACAGACGATTTCTGGTATCGATGTCATAAGTGTCACCCACCCATTCATTCATTCATTTGGGATTACAATTATTATATAATATGATGATGATATTTAGTTCATTGTTTGTTGCTCTATGGCACATGAATAATGGTGTCTATGTAGCATCAAATACAATAAAATTAAAAAGATTAAAAATCACAAAACCCACAACCATAGTTGAAATATAAGTAATAACATAATTTTGCTTCTGATTGCTACGACCAAAGTGCACAACTGTTGTTTTGTCTGCAGAAATTGGCAACTAGTATGATAAACTCCAGTCTACGATGCAATCGCATGCTAGCAGAATGGATTGACAATTGTCTAAAGAACCAGAACTGGCATAAAATTTAATGTCAGCAAATACACAGCAGGCTATTGGTCATAGAACAGAAGGTATGCTTGTGGTGAACAATGCAAAATGTATAGGCCCAAGAACACATCCTTGATTGGAGAAAATGACATCTTCAACTCTTATTTGTTGAGAGTAATTGGAAAATAATGCACAGATTAATCTACGATGATCTAGGGGATTCCCAATCAAAGAAGTGTGTCAAAGACAAACAATCTCTTTACGTTATTGAAAGCTTTTTTGAAATCTATATAAACAATATCAATTGGACTGTCAACGTCAATTGATGTAGTCCAATTGTTAATGCAGTGAAGTAATTGAACTGTAGAGGAGTGGCTTGCCATGAAACCAAACTATTCATATGAAATAATATTATGCACCTGAAGAAAGCAAAGATGTATGAAGAGCATGCAATGTTCCATTATTTTGGGAATGGTGTTCGTGAGAGAGATTGGACGGTAATTGGTGGGGCAGTGAGATCACCTTTTCTCTTGTAAATTGGAATGATTATGGCTTGAGACAGTCATGAGGAACCCAGCTAGATTCCAGGCAGGAGTTGAACAGGATATATAATTTTACGCAAACAAGGAAGTTTAACTGCTTATAAAAGTTGATGGTTCAGTCTAGTCCATCTAGTCTAGGTGATGATTTGGTAGGAATTAATGAGATGACAGTGATGACATTTTGAGGGTCGAACATGCCAGAGAACAGAGGGTCGATTGATTGCTCACAAGAAGTAAATAATGTAGGTAGAACAGTAACATAGACTCTAGCAAAAGTGGTTGCAAATAGTGAAGACTTTTCATAATTTGAAGTGACAGTTGAACCATCATGGTGTTTCAAAGGAGGGATAACTTATGGACTTTTAAGTTTACCTCTTGAATCTTTGTAAAACATATTTGAATTTTTAGTATTGCAAAGCTGAAGAAGGTGCTCAGAAGAACATTCTTGTGAAGAATCGGAATATGTCTTGGATGCTGCATAACCCTATTTGCTAATCTATATTTATCCATATGGGCAACATGGCCAAACCAACAGAATTTCTCTCTGCACAATATGCTGCTCAAAGGAGGTTGCCAACTTCTTTCCCTAGCCTCATCATTACTTACAAAGTTGAACCACCTAATGCCCAAGATACTGTGTAAGCATCTAGATTCATAAGCATCAAGTTTCCTGTTATTTTGTTCACAAAGCATCCAAGTTTTACTACCATAACTAACCCTAGAAAGAACCAAACTATTATATAGTCAATTTTAGTTTTTAGGTGTATATGTCTGACAGCAAACCCTATTTGTCTGTTATTTCTCATGCCACACATCACCAGCATCTGTTACATAGCTCCCAAGATAATTAAACTTATACATCTGCTCAAAAGTGGAACTATTCAGATTAACGGAACCACAGCCTATGTGACCAATTTTCATCATTTTAGTTTCCTCTCTGTTTAAAACCAAACCTATTCTACTATCAGTACTCATCAACATCATTTGTCAAAAAGGGCTAAATCAGATATTTTCGTATCTCCAGACACTTTAAGGCCAAAAACTTTCCATTTCAGTAAATTTCACATAACATAATCAATAACCAAACTAAAAAGAAAAGGTAACAAAATGAAACCTTGTCAAATACCAGAAGCAATGCTAAACCAATTGCTACAAGCCTTACCAACTCTCACACATGACTTAGTGTTATTATAGAGAGCTTCCATTATGTTAACTAACTTGTCTGGTATGCCAAATGACCTCATGATCAACTATAAATTATGACGATTAACAGAGTCAAAAGCCTTTTTGAAATCAACTAAGCTTGTAATTACAGGTGTCTGAAACTTTAAACATTTCTCAAGAATCTGCCTGAATAAAAATATCTGATACACATCCCCTACTACTTCTGAATCCACATTGCTCATCACTCAATTGCCTGTCAACCAGATTCTTTAACAGCACAACAGTAAAGAACTTTACCAGGAACAGAAAGTAGGCTGATGCCCCTATAGTTATCACAAGAACTGTGATAACCTTTTTTAAAAAATATGGATAATAATAGCTCTGGTAAAATCCTTAGGAACCATGCCTTTATCATAAAAGATATTCAAAATTTCAGTCATCCATGTGGTAATCGAAACATTCCCAGCTCTAAGCATTTCCATAGTAATTTCATCTACCCCTGGGGATTTATGTAGTTTAAGTTTAGAAACAGCTAAAATAACTTCAGACTGTGTTACAGGGCCAACATTAAAGCCAGTAATGCATCTAACATCATTACAAAAAATGGAAGTAGAACTAACCACATTGTTCAGAACATCACTGAAATACTCAACCCACCTAGCCATGACAGAATCCTCACCGTCTACAACCTTACCTTGTCTATCCTTCAATCCCTGTATGCCTGTCTGTATTCTACCACACAAAACATTAACTATCTGGTAAAGCTCTCTGTTGTTGTTGTGCTGTCTAACTGCTTCCTCAGCTTTGTCAGCCAAGCCATTAAGCCAAAGATTCTTATCAGCAGCTAACTATCCTTTACACATTTATTAAGCTCTTTGTAATGTTTTTTATCAGGACTAGTAGAATACTGATTAAGGACATTCCTGCAGTTCTTTCTTTTTGAAATAAGCTTGTGTGCTTATTTAGCATATAGTATTATTAGTATTAGTATTATTAGTATATATATATATATTTATGTATAGTATTATTAGTATAAAGTGTCACTCAAATAATTTTTGCTCCTCTGCTCCTTTTTTCCTAAAAGAGTACTGTTAGTTTCAACAAAAGCCTGTTTACAATGGTTCCATTCTTTCTCAACTTCAGTAGTAAGCCAACCAAGCTTGTCATAATAACTAAGTAACCTATCATGGTAAGCTTTAGCTATAACTAGGTCTTTCAAAGCTTCTGAATTAAATAAGTGGTTATAATTAACATGTGTCATTTTTGACCATTTAAGCAGAAAGTAATTAATAGTAAAAGTTATAAAAGGTATTTTCCAGTACATGTAGAAATGAAAGCCATGAAAATAAATAGCTCCGTAAGGTGAAAGCAGAGTGAAATTTTCATTGTGTGCACCATACAGCCAAGCAAAATGGTTAAGTTGAATGGCTATATGCAATGTATTACATGCATATGCATGGTAAGTACAATGCACATTCACACATTTCAATCATATCACACAGGATATACACTGATGTTCAAAATTAAAGGATAATCGACAAAAACATATGTAGCTGCCGATATATGCAAAAGAATGCACTGAAAATGGCAGAACATGTAAAATACACTATGCAGAATAGTATTCTGCATTTACTGTTGCTGCACATAAGTTGGAATATGACCCAGGTCAACGCTGACCCAGCTGGGACTCGAACCTGGGAACTACAGATTACGAGTCTGGCGTGCTACCGACTGAGCTACCCCCACCCCTACCGAACAGTTGTCCAGCCAGCTGCACTCTATGGAGTAGAGTGCTGGTCAGAACCAGACAGCATGAACAAATCCTGCATGTGACAGAAATGCGAATGCTTCAGTGGACACTAGGATACACATGATTAGACTATATTACGAACAATAATGTCAAGAAAATGCTTGAATTGTTCCTATTCCAGATAAGATGAGAGAAGCACAACTACAATGGTATGGACACGTGGCTCGAGTTGACAACAATTCAGTAGGAAAACGGGCTCTTACACTCAGCCCAGTGGGTCAACTACCACGAGGAGGACCAAAGAAACAATGGATGGATAGCATAAAGGAGGACATGAAAGTTAAGAGTGTATGCCCTAGTGATGCAGCAAATCGAACAAAATGGAGAGCAATATGCAGAACTGCAGACCCCACTATAAGCAGGACTTAAAACAAAGAATAAGATATGTACTGCCAGATAGAACAGAGTGATGGCCATTAGGCAACTGTCTTTGGAGCTTGCAGCAGCTACAGGAATGAGGGTTTCAAGGCATACTGTCTACAGGAGACTTTGTGAGCAATGCCTTTATGCCAGCAGACCTGTTATTTGTGTATCTCTAACTTCCACTGCATGGCAAGCTTGTTTAACATGGAGTCAGCAACATGACACTCGGAGTCCAGTGGGCACGTTATGTTCACAGATGAATCACAATTCAGCTTAAGTACTGATATGCAACTGGAGAGAATCAGGGACTCGCAACAGTCCCTCAAACATCAGAGAAAGGAACTACTGTGGAGGCCGTGGCGTGATGGTTGGAGCAGGAATCATGATAAATGGGCATACAGACCTACACATCTTTCCTAGTGGCTCTGTTACTACCTGCAATACTGAGCCACTCGTAATACAGTTCCTGAACCCATATGTCAGACCATTCTAGGGAGCCATCAGTACAGATTTCATTCTTATGAATGATAATGCTTGCCCTCATCGAGCTCATGTGGTGATGATTTTCTTGAATAGAAAGATAATTGCCAAATGGAGTGGCCACCCAGATCTCCTGACCTCAATCCCATTGAGCATGCCATGCTCTAGAGAGATGCATCGGAGCTCACTAGCCCCCTCCTAGAACACTTCATGAACTCAGAACAGCACTTGTTGAGGAGTGATCATTAATCCCTGAAGACCTCCAAAATACCCTCATAAACAGTATGAGTAGTCGTTGCTTGAGTTGCATGGCTGTCAGAGGTGTTGGGTTGTTTTACCTCTGAGTGACAATTTTTTGCACACAATGGGATAAATGGCCAGATCACAAGGATCCCAAAGGCTCAGAGAAGGTTAGGGAGGGAACCCATTGGAACAGCTGTTGGGAGACAGATGGTAGCCTCCCATTAAGGACATCCAGCATGTTCTTTACCGTGCATAGGGTGTAGCTCTCCTGCACACAGAGCCACGGCCAGATGTCTCATCCGACAGACGGCAGCCTTTCCAAGCTCATTAGTGTCCCCTATTGATCATGGACAGGGTGGGGAGTTTTGCAGAGATAAATCTCAATGTGGAACCAGCTGAGACTCGAACCTGGGAACTGCAGATTACGAGTATGGCATACTATCAACTAAGCCATTCCCGCCCCTCCTGTCAGAGGTGATCATGTCATATGTAACAGACTTTAAGAATTGTATCATGGACTGCTCTTTCACGTCAATTGCATGATTATGATCTTAACCCTTCCAGTGTCCACATTGCATGTATTCATTTGGAGACTCTGAATTGAGAGACCAAGAACCTCTGTATCCGTTTTTAGTACAACAAAAATATATTGATTTTTTAAAAATAAAAATTGCTGTTGTAATTCTTATATATATATATATCTTATAAAAATATATAATTCAGGCTTCAAAAATAATATTTTGCGTTTTTAATTTGATGCATATTTTATTAAACTACAATATAAATAATTTTATAAAGCCATCTGATTGCCATTTTTTAGAAGCACTAAACGATATTGTTGATTTGCTTGTTAACGTTACTATTTGCTGAAGCAACATTCTGATTTAAGCTCACAAGTTTGATCTGAGCTATTATCAACAAATTTTTCTTAAATTTTAGAAACTTTCCTAAAAATTAACAAAAAACTGCTATTTTAAAAAACAATAGATTTTGGAAGTAATTACAAAATAAGTACCACCATTTTTTTCCCATTTAACACTCTTTTCTGTCACAAACATATTTCAGTATTCCCAAGTTATTTTTATCATTTTTCCCAGCATTCTATGCATTTCCCACCTTCAAATCGAAACTGGAAGTAAACACATCCTTCTTAGAAATTCTGGTTGCACCTGCATTTAATTAGTTATGTTTCCCTGAGGCAAACAATATGCAGACGGCTGACACACGATATCTCCATGTTCCACGTGCGTTTTTTTTTTTTTTTTTTTCAGTTTTGGTTTAGCATATTGGATACTCTTATTATTTCTTGTTTTTTTAATAGAAAACTTTGAGCCTATACCGTTTTCTGAAATTGAATGTCTTGGATACGGAAGCAAAATAGACTTCCTTGTTATGGAAATCGGTCATCATTTGGAAGGGCAATTTCAGAAAGGGCTGGTCCTTGGTGCAAAATCTTTCTGCTGCACTTAGCCAAGATTGCCAAACTTCAACACCCAAAGAAAAAATTCATAATGTTTAATAAAAAAAAGCAGCCAAGGAAGTTCAGAAAATTTCGTGAAGTGAGAAGGCCAAGTCACTTTGTATAACACTGGCCATGTTTAAAATATATGATCCTGAAAAGAATCATTAAAAGAAATAATCATATTTCAGGTTGAATATTATATTATTCAGGAGAAAATTTCCTTTCGATAAATATATAATTTAACTATTTTTTTTATTCATCGGGTTTTTCAAAATGAAGCCTTAATTGTATAGTGCGATCTTTTTTTCACCAGATCAAATTAAAAAAGGCTTATTAAAATCAATATGCTTGTAATTTCGTTTATATTATTTTCATAAAATTCGTAATTAAATTCTGTTTAATTTGATATATAATATGACCTATTTCCATTGATTGGTTATTTTTTTTTTAAATTCTAAAATTGACTTGTTTATCTGACTCAACACAATTGGCTAAAAGTCTGGAATTTTTTCAAAGTATGCTACCAAGAAAAAAATTACAAAAAGAGAAATATTTACTTAAAACCCAAAAAAAAAATTTTTTTTGTTATTCAGAACCATTCTATTCTTGTGCATTGTAATCATTTTTGTCTATTAGTTTTTTTTTTAATAAATTTTTATTTGTGTTGCATGATGCATTTTTTATTATGACTCTAAAAAGTCCTATTAAAATAAAATTTATTGTCTCTTTTGTTAAATACTTTATTTTCAGAAAATCCAGAATTAAATGCTGATTAATTTGGCATGCAACATGCCATAATTCCTTTCATTAGTTATTTGGCAAAAAAGTTCTAAAGTTTTTTTTTTGACTGAGCATAGGGAGGAAATAGCTTGGCCTCTGGATGGAAACCTGTTTCTCAGGCTGGACACTGGAAGGGTTAAACTAATGAAAAGTTCTAATGGTTTTAAACTACGATAACAGCTGAAAGAAAATCATTAGATTATATAAGCTTTCAAAGTGGAGCAATTTTCAGTCAATATTTTTTTTCTTCCCTCAAAATAACTATTTCACACTTAAATTTCACAGCAATTAGATTGTTGATTCAAAATATTTTAAGATTTTCTCATTTGCTCCTTTATTAAAAACTTACCTTCCACATTTCCTTTCGAGAAGTATCATCACCAGATGGTTTTCTATGGAGAGGAGCATAGGGTGCAAGTATCTTAATGTAGTTTTTATTATCATAATTTATCTGAAATACAAAAAATCTGTATCAATATCTTTTCACAGTAATGTAAAACAACGAAATTCTTAAAACTTCTGAAAATAAACGTGACGTGGTCAAATCACACTCTCACGCTACCTTTAAACACAAGTTATTAACCAGCATGTAGTTACTAAATAAGTTTTACATACTGATTACATCATAATATATCATAATCACAGTAAGAGACCAGATTTTTTTGATTTTTTTTTTTAATTACTGAAACAGTACCTGGTTTACTGAAAAAAAAAGATTTCATATATTTTGTAAAAAACATGGGGATTTCTTACTTTTGAAAAATGGCAAAAAAATTACAGATTTGATCATTTTTTTATATAACAAAAAATTTTTGACGAACATAAAACACACTTGTATATATTTATTTATCATGGGCAGGATAAATTTCATTAGGCACAAGTTCTTATATATATGTATGTGTGTGTGAAATTTCTAAGTTGCGAAAGTGATCTTTTGCAAGGTTTACAAAGTGCCATATTTATTTACTAACTTGTCTCTGTTAGAAATACCTTGGGAATAAAGGCATGGTTTGGGTAAAATCCAAAGCAGTCCTTACCAATCAACACCCTAGAATACAAAACTCAAATAACTCATTTCAGTGCCATCATCCAAAGCAGTCCTTACCAATCAACACCCTAGAATACAAAACTCAAATAACTCATTTCAGTGCCATCATTACATAGCAAGAAATTTGAACTAAATAAAGTGACACTAAGCATGAAGACATTTGCAATAAAATTGCAATTTAAATTGTCTTTACACAATATTAATTAATCCTATGTTTTGTAATTATTCTTACAAGATAATGTGCATGTATTTTAAACGAACCTCAGCTTTTAATTTTTGAGCAATCATGTATTCAGCATTTTAAATAACAGCTATTAATGAAATCATTATATTAGCTATTTATATAATGCTTCTAGAGATAAATACATGATATACCAATTGTTTATCACTATGCCTATTGAAGTTGTTTACTGTAAAATTATTAATATGATGCACTGTATATATATATATACAATTTATATTTATGCATTAGCAATTACAAATCAAATTTGTTGCTATTAAAATAAGCACTGAATACTATTTGTATATATTTCAATTAATCACCTCAGATTGAGCTAATGGTAGTAATAAAGATAACCATGACAACCTTCATATGTGTGCTTAATTTTTCTTTATTGCTAATTTACTAATGCTTTCATTTATAAATATGAAATGATTCAAAATTAAAATTCTTCAGTAAATAACCTTTTTATTTATACAGTTAGCTCTGGGAAATTCTCCTGAATCATTATTTATGGTTGATTAAAATGCTTTGTCTGCCCTTTTTTATTTTTAAACACTGACAAATTGAAAACTGGCAGATTTTTGTAATTTGGTGATAGGTGCATAGTACTGAATAGCAAATCTTTTCCATGGGATGTTATCAAAGTAATATTTATAGTTATATATGTGCATAATTATACAATATAATAATGGTTAAAAACTTTGTAAACCAGTATAATGCTGTGGATAAAAAGTAACTAATAATACATATGAAAGTGCATGTAAAATAAAATTTGCTCATTGGCAGTCAGGATTGTTGTTTTACCTCTGTGTCACTTTTTTGCACACAATGGGCTGAATGGCCAGGTTACAAGGACCCCAAAGACTCAGAGGAGGTTGGGGGGAGAGGATCCCCTGGGTAGCCTCCCATCAAGGCCATACAGCATGTTCTTTAATGTGCATGGGGTATGGCTCTCCTGCACACTGAACTATGGCTTAAAGTCCCATCCAACTGAAGGTGGCCTTTCCAAGTCCATCGGTGTCCCCTACTGACTGAGGGTAGGGTAGGGAATTTTGTAGAGTTAAACCTCAACACTGGATCAGGTGGGACTCGAACCTGGGAACTGAAGATTATGAGCCTGGAATGCTACCGAGTCACCACAGCTCTCCATGGAGTGTGCAGGTCTTGTGCACATGCCTAGAAAGAGCTATGATATTAGAGCCTTCACATGCAGTAAAAAACAAAACAGCTGACCCTATAGTAATTGGGATTGACATCAATAAAAGATCTTAATCAATAGCCAGTAGCTCACCTGGCTGAAAACAATTTTTCCTCTATGGTCATATCAACATGATAGTTTACAGTGTGTTAAAAAAAACTGAGTAAAAATTAGCAAATCTCCTGTTGCAATTCAGTTTAAAAATTCCCATTAACTAAGGGTAAAAATAAGTGGTTTTACACTCGTACTCGATTCTTTCATAGGTAGAGGTTTGAATTTTTAATGTAATATGGAGGGAGTAAGGGTGAAATTCATATGAAATATTTGTGGATCAAAGATCAAGTATATGGGGAGAAAAAAATATTAAAATTCAAAATAATAAACTATAAAAAAAGGTGGCAAGGTGGAAATACCCCAAAAATGTCCAAATTTATATAACAAATTTTACATACAGAAATTATATATCCCGTAAGTGAAAAAATTTGGTTTATATAGTTCCTGCCACTTCTGAACATAAATACTGTATATATATAAAGAAACCCATAAAACAGAAGTCACATTTTACATAAATATGTAAAATGTATATATACGTAGTGCCTTTCTTTATTTTTTACATTTTCTTTTATAATTTTTTATATACATACATAAGTTTCTTTATTACTAAGGACAGATTGGGGTTAGTAGAAAAAATCTAAAGGCAAGCTAGTTGAGACTTGAACCTGAGAATATCACGACTCTGGGGCATTACCTACTGGGACATTCCTGTCACTGCACAATGGTTTCCCTGTATGTAAACCATTCCACCTGTTTAACTAACACATTACAACTGAAAAGCTCTGTTTCCAGAGGTAATTCACATCACATATTTAAGAAACTAGGTTTCAACTAATTGAATTTCAAATTTCTGATATCTATCAAACATGGTATCTAGGGCTTATCCATATACTAGATCTCATACATTCTGCAATATTTAACCGATCCACTTACTATTTTTTGCTATTAGTGTGTCCCACTCAGGCAAACAACCATATCTAGGGGTTTACTGAAGATATCCTCTTCACATAACAGCATTTATACATAATCAAGTATGCTTGTATATTGATAGCAAATGATATAAACTTGAAAAACTATCTAAAAACCTTTTTTTCTTCAATGTAGTCAAGCAAGACTCAGTATATCAAAGCCATCTCTTAGATCATCAGGTAAGCAGATGGATTAAATACTCAAACAAATAGATTATTCATTCATATAGCTAGGAAATTCTAAATTTTTTGTTACATATGGCTGTGACTTCAGAATTTAAATGTTAGCATTGTGAAACTCCTTCAATGTGCAATAGTCATTATTATAATTTGTTAATATTTTTTTCTCTAAAATAGTTTACTAACAGTGATGGTTGTTATACTGGTTCAATACACTATCCTTGTGAAACATTCTTTATCCATTTGTAGAACATCTGCCAAGGTGCTGGGGTTGGTCTCTATGGTGTCTTATGTAGTTATCCCAGTCCCAAATACTGCTGGTGGTTACCATCCTTGTGTGTTGGCATCAAGCATAACATGGGTTTGCAGAGTGATGGTATAGGATATTCTGCACATATCCAAATTTAATTCCCTTGTCATAATCTCTAAGAGTTTTATGTGTCGATGTGCCAGCCCATTGCAACAATGTTTTCTTCTTGTATGTGTACATTTATAATAAATCCTATATGCATCATCCCACATAAAACTATGGTTATCCTGAATGTTGTTAGGACATCATGCTGCCAATAACCAAAAGCAAATGAACAACATAGCCGGTTGTCCGAGGTTTTCGTATGGACAACACAATAGATGGTGGTTTGCTGAGGCATGAACCTCTTAGAAAAAGGGCAAAGTACAGCTGGGTAGCATCTTATGAATTGTGAAAACACACCTCATAGAGCAACACCATCTTGTGGTAACTTTTCCTAAGTATCCATGAAATCCCCCAGCACTTCCATAGTGTAATATGTATTATGACTGTCTTCACACATTCAGACTTATATAGCCTAAAGTCTGAACATATGTATTCAGAGATTTGCACTACCGGCATATGGGTGTTCAAATATACATCTGGCTGTAGAATAGGTGCCACAGATTGTCTTTCATCCTCATACTGATTGCAATTGTTCAACTGAACAGTGTATTGTATTATGTTTTAATGTTTTATGTGTGTGCAATTGACTTTGTCCCCTATCTCACACAGGTTTTGGGTTAGCATCATGTGATGCCTTTGATGAAAGTTGTCATTTTAACCCTGTGCAGCACTCTGTGCACCCAATGGGCTAAATGGCTAGGTCACAAGGACCACAGGGGCTCAGAATTGGATAGTGAAGAGGACCCACTGGACAGCTGTTAGGAAGTATATGGAAACCTCCTCCTGTCAAAGCTTTTGAGCATTTTCTTTAACATGCATAGGGTATGGCTTTTCTCCCACAGTGCCACAGCTTAATAATCCAGCCAATGGACAGCAGCCAAAGTCTAACAATGTCCCCCATTTTCACCTATGGCAGAGTAGAGGTTAGTGTAAATAAATCTAAAACTGAGCCTGGAACACTGCTAGAGATGGGAATTGATGTTATCAATAGCTTTTACTATCAACAACAACTGACAGTCTAAAAAACTATTGATAGTACTATCAGTGGGAACTGCCATTTTGCTGATTGCCAAAAATGAGAAGCTTGTCTTCAGTTTAAAATATACCCCCATTGTCATGGTGTACAACTCCTCCAATTCACTTTGCAGAGGATGATTAATGAGTCCAATCAATTATTCTTCACCTATTATTTTAGGTGAAATCAGAGATTCATGGTTTTTATGCCCATGCTTAAGTGAGCTTCAGATGTGCTGTGCCAAATATTGTGTAAGAAGATTAAATAAATGAATGCACCATAGTAGAGAACAACACTGTTTATTTATATTCATATATACTGCTCACAAAAATTAGTGGGATATTTCAAAATGAATATGAAGCGAAGAAATATCCCCTAATTTTTGTGAGCAGTGTGTATATATATATATACATATGGGAATGTGCTCAATTCTGTTGGCCTTTGCTACACTCAAGATTTATCAAAGTGGCTTTATAGATGTTCTTGAAGACTTTCCAATCAGCTTAATTCGACCCAAATGCTGTTTTACTTCCACAGGCATTCATTTGATGAAGTGGATATCTGTACTTTTCAGAACTCTCTTTACTGACCTCAGAACTTGGTGGAAGGATATCTCAATCCCTGTGTACACCACTTGGTTCACACAGAACCAAACCCTGCTCCTTTAGGATTCCCGAGAAAGAGCTATGTCACTTTGAAGCATTAAAATAAAATGACCTCTCCATTTGTCAGCAACACTCAGTGATGCTTTGCACATTTCCTCATTGCTCCTCTCTGTGACTCACACCAGCACCTCTGGCTAGTGATGAAATTGCAATAAAAATCCTTTCTTGGCACTTGGTTCCCAAGCATATGGAGAACTGCCCAGATTGGCCCCAAATGACAACTAATGAGCCATATTCCTCATATAAGATACTTCCAAAATACACTTAACATAGATATACACAATAACAATAAATACAATAATAAAACAAATTAGAGGGACATGACACCCATTAAGAAATTTATTTCTTAATGGGTGTCATTAATTAATGGGTGTTCTTAATTAATTAATTAAATTAATTTCTTATTAATTCTTAATGGGTGTCTTTAATTTTTTGGTAGAGAAATAAATGAATTATACAAGAACAAATTAATTCTTGCTACACAATGTAATGGGCATAAGGTTTATATTGACTACAATAGCTTAGCCTCTTAATTCCAAGGAGTGGAGATGCTTTTTTTTTAATTCCTTTTTGTTTTAAAAGAAAATTGTTTATTTTTTGAGTTGGATTACTTTGAGGTGGAAGTCATAAAATATTTCTTTGTTTTTGAAAGAAAATAAAGAAGTTCCACTTTAAATTATTTGTTTTATAATATCATGCTATAAAATAAGTGGTAACTGTACTAAACAAGAAAATGTTAAGTTTTCAAAAAATGATGAGAGCTTTTAAATTATGAATTAATATACAATACTACATATTATCAATAAAAATTCACAATCAATTTGTTACTTATAAATACAATCAATAAATGACAGCAGGTACTTTTAAAGTCAATTATTAATAAGCAAATACTTTATAAAAACAATGTGCAAAAAACTATGCATAGGATTATTTCAGTGAGCCCAACACTAAATCACATAAATTGACATAAACTGCCTGGCAAAATTATTATGAACACCAACCAAATTCTTTGTTAAGCCTCTGCAAGTAGAGAGCGTGAAAAACTTTTCGCAGCTGTTTTGCTGTACAGTTCATGCAACAAACACCTCTCCATCTGACAGCCCTTTTCTTACCACATTTGCCACAAATGCAGATGTTGTGGGCAATTTTGACATTGTGGAATTTTTTGAGACCATTGCCATTCTCCATACACTTGGGATATTGTGCCCCTTGATTATCCATCACCTCCATTATGGATGCTCCTGCCCATCATACCCCAATGATGAACCTCCTTTTGAAGTCAGTTAGATAAGCCTTTTTTTCCATGCCACACTTGACTTTGTAGCAACATAGAATACTAACATCGGTACGAAATTCTGCATATATTGACATGTTATGGTACTTCCTGCATGATGCAATGCTTATAATTTGGCCAGGAAGTGCATGTACTCTCAAAATGATTAGAAGTATTTAGGTAAATAGTTTTTTATTATTTTAGAGTTCTTCCAAATTCCTCCAAAAAATCCTTCTATATAGAGTTTTACACTATCAAAAAATTCACTCCTGAAATGAATAAAAATATTTATTTACTAACTTAAGCCAATCTACCACTGTAACCAAAAAGGCACAGTCATACGGCAGATTTAAACTCTTATTTAGCCATATTAAATATTTTTAGGCTAAGGCAAACAATAGTTATAGGATGCTAAAATGACTGCACTGCACATACATAGAACTTGGCTGAGAGTGTCTTACAGTTATTTCATTAGTCACCCACCAATTTGCCAGCTTTAGCTTTGGAAAAAATCCAAGAGGCACTGACACTTGCATTTATCTGAAGCTTACCTTCTTCTGGTCAAGGATTTAACACTGATTTGACTCTTAAACCCTAGGGTGTGAGAAAATGCATCTTTTTTTCTCTTTTTGAGGGATAAATGGGAAATCTTTTTTTGTGTTGCATAGTACTATTAAAATATTATGTGTGAATTCCAAATCATCTGTTAGTGTGAATTACTACTGTTAAAGGGTGCAAAATTCAGAAAGAGCACCATTTTCCATGAAAAAACACATCCCATATTCGACAGAGGTGATAAGTTATTCTCCTAGTTTTATTTCATTTCTGGGCATCTTTAATTGTACATATTATAGTATGATGAATGTATGATTGCTGCATTCACGACTACACTCATTAATGAATGGCTCAGCATAAATATTTCTATCTTCAAACATTCATTTGCTTTTTGCACCACTACAAAAAATTTCCTACTAATGTCCATGCAGAGGTAAAATAATTCCACATTAACTATCTGAGAAAATTCTCACATTAAGCACATGTAATGCTACTATCAAAATTTGAAATATATATTTTCAGAGATCCTTTAGAAAGTTGAATCGTCTCTAGCTGATGAGGAATGCTATTTTTCAAAAGTAATAACCTTTTATTATTTTCCAAGGTTAGGGGTGAAAATTTATATTAATTGAAGGTTTATAAATATAATGTGAATAATAATATTTTATAAGTGCTTATCAAAATGAAATATTTTTATTTTCATTTAAAGAGGGGACAAAGTGGGACTGTAAATATAAAACTTTTCACAACTCCTCAGTGTGGACAGCTATCCAAGGTTATGTGTGATATTAAAAAAGATTAGATCTTACCTATGTTATTTACAATGAAAGTATTGTCATTTTCCTTACTTTAGCACCCTTCTAAAAGTTGAGTATATCAACATAAAACCTCTTAATCGTATCCTACCATTTTAATATGAAGTTTCTAGCAGAGAGTTCATAATATTATTTAAAGTTTTCCTGCTTATTATTATACAATGGATCATGACAAGATTTACTGGCATAACTCTAATGTTAAACTCTCTAAACTACACAGTAGATGACACACCTCAAAATAAAACACAGTATGATTGACTACCCTCATATTAAAACCCCCTTTTTTTTCTTGGTAGGGCGAAGGGAGCAGAAAGAAGGGTACAATTGAGCCTCTCAGAAGCCAAACTGATCAACTCCACTTTTTGTAAATTTTGCAATTTTAGTACCCAAGCACGTTATTTTTATACATTTTACATCTAGTAATGTAGAACTTATATCTATAATATTACTATACATAATATTTCTTTGTTCATATATTTCAAGCAGAGTTTTAAAATTAAATCTTAGGGTATCATCAATTTTCTCCGTTTTTTATTTTATGGAGTTGATTAGTTTGGCTTCTGAGAGGCTCAATTTAAAGTAGCCCACGATACTCCCAACATCGGTAACTTTCATCTGGAATATAACTTGTAAGGCTTGTAAGGCTCAGTAATTAGGCTTGTAAGGCTCAGTAATCTCCCAACCTTTCTCCCCCCCCCCTTTTGGGGGGGAGAAAGGTTGGGAGACAAAAGCCTTGCATTGCTTAAAGCCATGATGACAGGACTCTGTGATCTTAGCTCTTACAGTTTAAAAGAATCTTCCCTTGTTTTTCATGCATACTAAGGGAGGAGGGAATATTTAGTGCCAAAAACATGCATTTCTTCAAGAACAGAGAAGTTGTATGAGAAATTTAACCTAATCCACACCATTTGGTTGATATCAGAAAGATCACACATTGTCTACAATTTTGAGTGGAAAGTCCATGCAAAATTTGATGCCTTTAGCTCTTTACGGAACTGAGTGAAGACAGACAAAGACAGACAGACAGACAAACTTTCTTGACATATATGATTAGTAGTACTTATCGAAATAAAACAAAAAATTTCTTTTATCTTTTAAACATAAGGAATATATCAGTTTATTTCTTTTAGTAACAACACTAAAAACAACAATCACTGGTAGAATTGATAGTATTGCTTTTGAAAAAAAAACATCAATAGTTCCCATCTCTACACACTACTGACTGAGCCAACTCCTGCCTCTTTGACAAACAGATAAGATCAATGGTAACAGCATCATAATATAGAACTTGGGGTACATTGCCTTTTCATTCACTTTTTCTGCATAGATTCCTTGCAATTGAGGTATTGTGGAATTTTACTAAACATCATCTAATGTTATCCTTATGGTTAAGTTAAAAAAGACCTAGATTAAAGTTGTATAACATTTTATGAAGATTAGAGTCTTATTATTTGGTAGATAACCTGAGCTATTACAATTTATCATAAATGATGTTATCAATTGTACACAGATCATGAGAGTAATCATCAAAACAATTCAAACATTAGTTTTATTCAATATAGAGTAAAAAGGTAAATAATATAATTTAGTTAACAATGAAGATCCATAACTCTAAAGATATAATGAGTATTTGATTACCTATCCTTTTTGTAATCTGAGACGTCACAATTTCAGAAGAAACAAATGCTTCAAAGTCAGGTTTTTGACAAATAATAATCATGTCTTTTTTTTATGAAGATTAGTAAAGTAAAAAATCATGGGTATAACTAGCTACTGGCAGTGATTCTGATGCTATTTAAAACCCTTAGAAACAAAATATTTTTTTCTTTTTCAGCAATAAAATAGTTTACTGCAACTAGTTCTATTGTTTAAAGTAGGGGTTCTCAACGCGTGGTATGCGGTAAAATTTTTGGGGGTACGCCGTGAGAGCTCATAAGTTGTTAGATCTAGTAACAAAGTAAAAATAACCATTGTTATACTATAACTATAGTTTTATCATCTATACAAGGGGTACGCCAGTTACATACACATTTCCAGGGGGTACATGAAGCATAAAAGGTCGAGAACCACTGGTTTAAAGGATATTTCCTTAATCATTCATATGCATAAAATGAAAACTTCAAATGCCACCTATGACTACAAGTTAGATCCCATTAATATGATTTATGAATTATCTAAGTAAAACCTAATGAAGTCAGATGATTAAGAAATCAAGAGCCACTATATGTAAAGTTTTGCGATGTAAGGAGAGTAGTGTTTTTTAAGAAACATTTGTCTAAATCAATATTTTACCTCAAATTTTCTATCTGGAAAACCATCTTTCAGTCTTTTGACATAACCTTTTACTTCTATCTCACGAAGAGTCTTTTCTCTGGGATAACTTTCAATCCCTATTCTTGGGGATGGAATCTTTGCTTCCTGGAAGTATACAGATATAATTTACATATTACATTATTTTTATATTCCCAACCTAGAAATAGGTAGCAAAAAAGTCAAATACAAAAATATTAAACATCGCAAAACTCCGGTAATATTATATGCAAGATAATGTAAGATGAAACAAATTACATACATCAGCAGTGAAATACAAAAAAAAAAGCAACGAGAGGGTATGTTTATTATCAAAGAAACTTCACCCCCCCAAGGTATTCATGCATACAGCACAATAATGGGGCGATTTATCAGACATACTACTCCACTACATTATCCAACTCAGGATACTACTCAACTAGGATTTGTATCCAGTTGGCATGTTTCTTCAGGTGCAAAATGATATGTGAAAGACTTCAGATAATCTTCCCTGCACTAGTGCTATAGTGCCTTCACTGTATTGTTACTTATATACAAATTTATCAGTTTTCATCCCACCTCAATTGGATGGACATTCCACAGAGCAAAACCATCATTGTAACCCCTGCTTGGGACAGTTAACCTATGTTGAACGTGAATTACTTTTTATTCCTCTCTCCCTATACCTTTACTATCACAAAACTACTGATTTAGTTTTATTATCTTAAAATGCATATCCCCATAGATAAATAAACATCTTTACAATGTATTAAGTTGGAAGCAAACTGCCACATAAGCATCCCATGAAGCTATTCCTCACAGAAAGCTAAGTAAAATTGATATTTTACTGCACTTTATCCCCCAAACTTTATCACAAAAAATGAGCATCACAACTACACTGACATATAGGGATGAGCTCCTATCACTCCACACATAACTTTGTGCATATCCAATGGAAGATAATTTTCCTCAATGACAAATATCTGGAGAGAATGTAATAATTGTATAAAATGGTCAGCTCATCTTCCTGATTTCAATCCTATATGGTAGGCATGGGTAACCTGCAAATGGCTGAGAACAGAATAGAATATTTTAAAAAACCTTTGAACTTAGCTTGTGGTCCCAAGTAGTGCTTTCCAAAAGAAACTGTTGAATTGTCTATCACTTTAAATAATGTAACTTGTGATAATAAGGAACATATGGAACTTGTGATAATAAGGAAATTATTATACGAATGTTTAATAGCTTTAGATGCAATAAGAAAGCACTCAATACAGCTTGACTTTATAAATAACTCATTTCATTAAAGGTGACTCTCAAGGAAAAACTTGACATCAAATAAAGTTAGATATAAAGCAGCATGATGATAATGCACACCTAAATAAGGAAGAAAAAGTTAGGTTGTAAGTTGTTGAATGATAAACCTGAACTTTTTAACAACAAACCAGAAAGCGTCAACTTTTGGAACATCATATTGATATAGGTAGTAATAAACCTGTAAAATAGCAAAGTCACACTCATCCATTTCAAGGACATTGAGTGAAGATGTCAGTGAGATGAGGACAACCAGCAGAGCAACAAATGCCAGTGCAGTAGCAAAGAATGACTACATGATGTCATGATAGGGATTTTCCAAAGTGTATACAGGTAACCTTTGGATTGGTGCAAGAATGAAGTCTCTGGAACCTGATAAAATGAAGATTTACCTCAATGGAGTGCCAGCAATTGAAAATTTGAGTATTTTATTTCACTCTTTTGGCCCTAATATTGTTTTATTTTATTTTTTGAAGAAGAAGAGGGCAAAGAAGATCCAAGATTTTTTATTTAATGCTGTTGAAATTTAGTGGAAGATTTTGAGATAAGTTTTACTTTCCAGTTGAAACCTTAGAGTTTCACATATTTTGAAAACTGTATTTATTATAAAATGTTTGCATTTTGATGAATTTATAAACGAGGCTCTAGTTGAACCCTTAACAAATTCTGTACCATAATAACCTTATTTAAAGTGTATTCATGACTTTGTAGTGAATATTTCTTCATTTCCACTGACTGACAGCTGAACTGAATATAGTGATGTACTCTGTAAATGGCAATTAGGATTCAGAGTTATAAAAGTGATTATAGTTATAACTGATGGTAGTAAATGATGAGCATGAAAGAGAATTTAGTACATAGTTGTTACGTAAATCTTATATGAAACATATTTTGCATTGAAAGTGATATTTTTTATTGAACTGTAAAATTTTGATGAAAGCTTAAGGTGAAATGTTAACATTGTATATGATTGTTTATATATATATGGATTTTCTTTACTCTGATACAATATTAAACTTTTGTATATGTATTTAAATCTGTTTGGTGTTATCAGTAATATAAATACGTCAATGATGTATGGCAAATGACTTTAGCAATATTTGCTTGCATATTGATGCTAATTTTGTACCATGTTGAGCTGTCTCCAATGGCCTAGTCTACGTGACCAAGACTGTCATTAGAATCTCCTCTGGGAGGGGGATGTGAAGCTCAATAAGGGGAGGTAACTAATTGTACTTTTATTTCAGCTAGATCACAAATGATTGCATTTAAGTACATTTATATAAGATGACCAAATACCTGTTTTTCTGTATTGAATTTTCATTAGCTTTGTGTTGAATGTATGTTAGAAGGATTTATAGCGGAGGATCCCATGCCTGCTTCTTTTATACGGGAATGAAGATTTGCTTTGGTGTGTTGGATTGTTGTTAGGGGAATAAACGGATGTCTGTACTCTGCTTGATAAGCTGTAATATATATTCTGTGAAGAACAGATTTTGATGTATTTTCCTTTTTTATTACCATTTAGAAAATTAAGTAGGCCAGGAGTTTCATTATCATTGATTTTTACAGTCATGGAATATGCATCTCTTCAAAAGTATCAGAATGTGATACTAGTTAGTCCAATAACACTGGTATGCAGTTAATTGCCACAGCCATTGGTATGCACTAGTGTTGAACCCCAGTTTTTAAAAAATTCCCAAAAATCAAAAACAAAAAATCGGATTTTTTGATTGATTTTTTGACTACAGTAATGCTGAATTTCTTTATGTTTTTTATAGAAAGAGAGAGCAAAGGAGAAAGAAAAAAAAATGAAAAATAACACATTTCAAGGCCATTCAAATAATGAACAAATGCATACATAAAAAATTTTCCATTCCAATTTTATATACTGTATATATAAAGAGTGAGAGAATGAAGGCCTATGTGAAAAAGTCATCATTTTATGAAATAGATTGCAATAATAATAACTTTATATTTCAAATTATCTTCATCATACTCAAGCAGCCATGGGCTATGAAGGTCCAACCAGACTGTGCAATTTAGTTCAACAAGCATATCTGCCCTGAGCTACATCTGTTGCATCTGATCACTGCACACCAATTCTAACAAGGTCCTGTTTGACATTGTCTGCCCACAGCATCCTAGGTATTCCCCTCTTACCGAGGCCTTTAGGCACACTGTTCGTAACCCTATTCGCCAATCTATAATTATCCATACGAGCAACATGTCCAAACCAACTAAGTCTTTCTCTGCACAATATGTTGCTTAAAGGAGGTTGCTGACTCCTTTGCCTAACCTCATCATTAGTTACAAAGTTGAACCACCTAATGCCCAAGATACTGCGTAAGCATCTAGAATCAAAAGCATATAGTTTCCTGTTACCTTGTTTACAAAGTGTCCAAGTTTCACTACCATAACTAACCCTAGAAAGAACCAAACTATTATACAGTCTAATTTTAGTCTTTAGGTGTATACACCTATTTCTCCACTCTCTCCATAGATTCTGAAAAGTCCCAGCAGCAATCCCTATTCTTCTATTTATCTCATGTAGCACATCACCAATATATGTTACATAAGTCCCAAGATAATTAAACTGAGACACTTGATCAAGAGTGTAGCCATTCAAAGCAACTGAAACACTATCTGCCTCACCAATTTTCATCATTTTAGTTTTCTCTCTGTTTATAACCAAACCTACTCTAGTACCAGTCTCATCAACAGCTCGAATGAAAGAGATCATCTCTTCAACATCATTTGCAAAGGGCTAAGGGCTAAATCATCAGCATAATCACCACCAATTTTCATCATTTTAGTTTTCTCTCTGTTTATAACCAAACCTACTCTAGTACCAGTCTCATCAACAGCTCGAATGAAAGAGATAATCTCTTCAACATCATTTGCAAAGGGCTAAGGGCTAAATCATCAGCATAATCTAAATCAGAAATTTTCATATCTCCAGACCATTTAAGGCCAAAATCTTCCCCTTGCAGTGAATTTCGCATAACATAATCAATAACCAAACTAAACAAAAAAGGAGACAAAATGCACCCTTGTCGAACACCAGAAGTAATGCTAAATCTATTGCTACAAGCCTTACCAACTCTCACACACGACTCAGTGTTATTATAGAGAACTTTCATTATGTTAACTAACTTGTCTGATATACCATATGATCTCACAATCAACCACAAATTATGACGATCAACAGAGCCGAAAGTCTTTTTGAAATCAACAAAGCTAGCAACCAAAGGTTTCTGAAAGTCTAAAAATTTCTCAAGAATCTGCCTAAGTGAAAATACCTGATCCACACATCCCCTACCACTTCTGAATCCACATTGCTCATCATGCAATTGCCTGTCAACCAGATTCTTTAACAGCACAACAGCAAAGAACTTTACCAGGAACAGAAAGTAGGCTGATGCCCCTATAGTTATCACAAGAACTGTGATCACCATTTTTAAAAAATAGGGATAGTAATAGCTCTGGTAAAATCCTTAGGAACCATGCCTTTATCATAAAAGATATTCAAAATTTCAGTCATCCAAGTGGTAACCGAAACATTCCCAGCTCTAAGCATTTCTGTAGTAATTTCATCTACCCCTGGGGATTTATGATGTTTAAGTTTAGAAATAGCCAAAATAACTTCAGATTCTGTTATAGGGCCAACATTAAAGCCACCAGTGCATCTATCATCATTACAAACAATGGGAGTTGAATTAACCACACTATTTAGAACTCACTGAAATGCTCAGCCTACCTAGCCATGACAGAATCCTCACCTTCTATAACCTTACCTTGTTTATCCTTCAATCTCTGCATACCTGTCTGTTTTCTACCACACAAAGCATTAACCATTTAGTACAGTCAAGCCATCAAGTCAAAGATTCTTATCAGCAGCTAACTGATCCTTTACACGTTTATTAAAGTCTCTTTAATGCTCTCTATTAGGACTAGTAGGGCATTGAAGATGATGATGGACTTAAATGAAGATAAGTATGATGTGAATCAAGGCCTATATTTGGATCCTATGTTTGAGATAAATATTGACACAAATGAGGCACTGTGACTAACTGCAGATAATTTGAGAGTTATTAAGAAACTCAGAAATATCTGTCGAATGTTTTGCAAATCTCTTGAATAATGACAGGCTTCAAGTTTTCGTAAAGGAGGAATTCAATGGAAAAGAAGCTTATCTTAGACTGCAAGACATGGTGGAATAGTCTCCTTTCTATGATTGAACTTTTTCTAAAGCCAAGGAATTGCATTCCTAAGGCTCTATGAGTACTAGCTTCAACAGAAAATGTCTTTGAGGAGGAATGGAATTTGTCATATAAACTCACTGAAACTCATCATCCACTTGAATTTGTTTTGAAAGTTCTATGTTCTGAAAAAGCAACTTTACTTAAAGCTGACATGCTTATGAAAATTTGCCTTAAGAATGTAGACAATAAGGAAAATCCTATTGCTGCCAATCTCAAAGAATGCCTTATCAAACGCTATTCATCAAAATGACAAAAGGAAGTCATTTCATTGTTGAGATATTTAACCAATCCATAGGATTTTAAAAATGAATCATCTGATTTATTCCCTTTATAATCCAGGCAAACAGTAAAGAAAATCACAGTACATACATTTCTTAGGCTTTTTTCTAATGAATATCAAACCATCGAGGTAGATGATAATGCAGAGTCGGAAGTGCAAGGTGCAGCTAGCATTGCTAAAACTGCCGAAGATGACGACTTAACACACGAGTATTTGAGCGAAATGAATAAATTAGAAATGCTGCCTACAAACGATTCCAGAGATTTTAATGTCAATGATGAATTTAAATACTTTGAAGCCACATTAAAAAAGAGTAAAAATTTAGAGCTATTACATAATGCATTACTTACCATTAAACCAACGAGTGTTGAATCAGAAAGAGGTTTCTCAGCTGCACGCCTTTTTTTTTTATCTAAGCTTCATTCAAGAATGATAGATAATACTCTTAATGCCCTTTGTTTCTTAAGATGTCATTTTCAACATAGTGATAAAATCTAAATTTAATTTTATATCTTTTCTTATAAGAAGAGTCTAATTTTTGTTTTCTAAGTATAGATTTTTATTACTTTTTTTTAATTGTTTGAATGATGTATTATATTGGCTAAAATATGTCAATTGTCAAAGTTGTCATTTTCTTTTTCATATGCACGTGTATGATGCTGTCTTTTTTGGGCATTTTTTTAACAAAAAATAGATGATTGCTTGTTAAGAGTTAAAGTCAGTACTTTTCATTTTGGCTTTTAAAAATTACTATTTTTTTGGTCAAAACCGAGGTTTAAAAAACAGATCAATTAAAAACTGGCTTTTAAATTTTCGATTATTCTTCAACCCTAGTATGTACTTACATTAGGTAGTAGTACACATTTTTAGGGAAATGGTAAGAGGTACCTTTGGTTGTGCTGGAAGATTGTATCAAAGTGAGATAGTCTATATATCTAAATTGGTATTTCACCATACTCTATGCTTCTTTTATGCTCACATAATTGTAAATGGCATAAGTTGTGACCTTCTATTCCAATTTTGCTCATCAAAATCTGTTAGGTCAAATTTTGACTCCCTTTGGGAAGGTGGAGTAAGTGATGGTTCGCCATTCACTTTTACATTTCCTTAACCAGTTTAATTTATTTATGTTATGTCGTTTTTCTGCTGAGGGCCTGCCATCCTCTCAGACCTTCTACTATGGCATATAAACTGACAGGCTCCTGTCAGACCTCTGTGGCAAGCAGCTGCTTGAGGGGGTATTTATTTATTTTATTTTTATTTATAATTATTAATTTGGGGCACTTCTTTCCTTTGAAACACATTTTCTCTAGCCTGTAGTGTTACTGACTACGCAACTCTGTTTTGGTTGACGGACACTAAATGCATCAAGCAAGGTCACAGCTGCTAACATCACCACCATCACCTGATCACTATATTCAAATGTGACTTCCAAGTGTGATATTGGCATGTGCCACATTTGCTTTAAGCCAGAGGGCAAGATGTGTAGTTGTCAGCAGTTGAGACAGTATTCAGTTATAGTTGGTGTTGAGGTAGAGGAGGAGTGACTGTAGTCACAGTGATGATATTTTTAATTTTTGTGCAATGTTTTGGTGAGTTTAGAATCTGGTAAACTTTTTAATTTTTATGAAATTGTACTTGACTTTAATTTTTTTTTCTCTTGAGCAGAGCTTTGTTTAGTGATATAGATTTAAAGATTATTTTGGGACAATCATTAATTAAATTTCTTTCTGATTTTAGTTCATTTTAAAAATAACCCTTATTTAATTTTTGGCAAAATTAATTGCGTGGTGCACGAGTTCAGATATCCAGCAAATAATAATGTACTTTTGGACATTACAAAATCAACATATTTTAGCATACAAAGTGATTGCAAAGTAGCTAATACTGTGTTTTAGATCCCTTGTCAACTTCTTTCAGTTCCTTCCAAACTTTCACTGTACAAGAGTAAAACTTTAACTTTTCAACAGTTATATTGACACCATCACTTTGAACTGGAAGTTTTGCAAAATATTTGCAAAAATTTGGTTATGTAAGATAAAATATTATTCTTCAGACAGCTGACTTGCCATGGATGTCTGACACTAGCTAGCCAATGTAATATGGCATAGAGAAAATCTTTGAAGTTAGAACTCAGTGGAAAACACATACAAAAAAATAAATAAAAATGGAAAAATTGTATTACCTGGGATTTGTACCTATATCCATTTAGTCTACAGCCAAGCATGATTACCACTTATCCACTTGAACAACATTGTATATAAGCTAAACCTTATTCAAAGTTATTGTTGCAAAATGGCTTTTGGGCTTTGTATGTTTCACAGAATTTTATATATATATATATTCACTTTCAATTAAATGTAATACAGAAAGTTGGTAATGCACTATACAATTGATATAATGTAATATATGGAATGTGAAGTTTAGTTCTTATTGTTAAAGATATTTTTTTTGAAATAATTGTATTAGTAACTGGTAAAGGAATAAATGAGAAAAATTGTTATTTCATTATAAACACTATGCAAACTTAGTTTCCTTAAGTTTTGTATTTCAAGTAAAGTTTTAATGAATGGTGGAAGTTAATCATATAATTTGGGAATATTTCTTCTAAGTATAATTCCTCTGTTTGTTTGTTTTTACAAAACATATATTTGTATAGATATATATATATTGCAATGGACTGCCTTCACAGATTTTTATCTGTTTCACCATTTCTACAAGGAGTAAATGCTCTGTACTTGATAAGTGAGAAATTAAATTTTTTTTATTACTCTAGGATCAACTGATGTGCCAGATTCATGATAACTTTCACATTACCAGATATCAGAATATTTTCATTTTGCTAGATATGTAGTGCAACTCAATTGCACACAACAGTGTCTTATTTAAATCTCTAGAATGTCCAATTCCACTCTACAGCACCATTAATATTATTTTTCTGCATTATTTCTTCAAGAAACAAAGTGTAAAATCATTAAATATGAAAAGTTTCAAAAATTAGTGTTTAGAGCAAAAATGTTCTACAAACTTAAAATTTTAGTCAGTGGCAGCCAAAAGACCAAAGTTTGCCTACTTGGTTGTCTCCCCAACTTTCATACTTTCATTACACTATGAAGTGCTGAGTTGGTAAAGGAACTCCTGTTTATTTCCTTGCCTGGAGATTAGCAGTTACACTTTAGCTACATGAAAACAGGACGTCTTATTAGTGATTGACCTGGCTATTCTTTTTTCTGTTCCTCTGAAAATACTTATTCAGGAAGAGATTAATTTTATTTCAAATTTCCAGTCTGTAACCCTACCTTTCATCACTCATGTAAAAGGGTATTTTTTTTCAGTTAATGATGACTCCAAAGACAGTCTTTTGAAGAATAATTTGCAAATTAAAGTTCCCAATTCACTAACATCAAATATGTTATATTTTACAATTTTATAGCATTTCATTCCATATTAGGGCTTGACACACATGAAGAGATAACAGTAAATATCTTGATTTTTCTTTATAGTTGTATAAGACTTCATTTTGTAGTTCTAGGTTTAATAATTAAAAATTTGAAGAATGGAAATGTTCTACTCTTTCCCCAGCACCCCTCTTTAATTGTCACTACTGTGTTGGCTGGCCTTTGAAACTGAATAAACCTAAAATGCATGCAATTGGAATTTGTTTTGTAGCATCAATGTTTGGTCATCACATAGCCGGAGCAAGAATATAGAAGAACACACCAATATATCTAAACATGTTTTTGCCTCAGAGTAGAATTGTTTTGGTGTTATATCATACCAACACAGGAGAAGGGGCTAATTCTAAAAAAAAAATCATCTATGAAAATATCCTTTGCATTGTCAATAAATTATTTTAAAAACATCATTAATGCATGTCTGAGTGCATCTTATCCTTACCTTCGGACTTCCCAGAAAGGTAGTACCACTTTTCTTTTCTGCAAGCCAATGTGAGTCACTGCGAACTGCATCTAAAACTCCAACCATTTGTGATTTAACTGCTTTTGACACCCGAGCTTCATTTTTAGCATTTTCCTGCAAATAAAATTTTTCCTCGTTTTACTTTCTCTTAAAGAAATTACAAAGTGAAACAAAAATAACAAAAAAGGCATTTTTATGTGATAATACCAATTAGAAGAATAACTTATTGCCTCTGGCAAACTTTGATTTTAAAATTTCTTTAGTACCTATTTAACCCACAAAGAATTTTTCATCTCTCTCTCTCAAAAAAAAAAAGTTGTGTTTCCCCTTCTCTGGTAGAAATGGGTAAATCAATATGTTAAAGAAAATCCTTTGATCACCAAACACTACTATCCAAAAATTAAATTTCTAACATGAATTATACATTTACAATAATCATTCAAGTTTTGCCATTTTCCAATTTTTTACACCATTAGAGGTTCTTATTAAAATTATTGGGAGATTCAGAACACATGAATAGTAATATTTCATTCACATCCAAATATGAAATGAAATTTTCATTCATCTCTAAAAAAAAGTTTAATGTCTACAGAGACAACAAAATGAAAAAATCATTAGTTTTTGAAAAGGTGCTAAAAAACAAACTTACACAGTAAAGTAGCTAAAAATAATCAAAAGACTACATACTGTTAATGAATTTTTACCAACAGGAAAATTCATTAACAGTATGTAGTCTTTTGTTTCATTGAACAGTGGTTCAATGAAACAAACTGAAGAGTTATTACTTGCTTATCAAAAGATTTACTGATGGTGATAGTTTGGTTTCCATCTGTCAGTTGAAAAGTGTTTGCCAAAATATTTTACAATAAAGTTAAACACTGCAAACTGATCTTGGTTATCTTCAAGTGTGAAAGTGTGCATATATTGCAATTTTGCACTTAAACCAGCTGCAACTCATTTGAAGAAAATACACAAGATATTGCATTGTAAGGCAGAATCAAAACAGTCTGCATTAAAGAAGGGGTCCTTGATATAAAACAAATATTAAGGGGATGTACTTAAATTAAAGCCAATGCAATGTTATTTTTTATGCAAAGAAAACTAGAAGTAAGCACTATTTATGTGATGTCATTAAAAGCTTACCTTGCACATTATATATGATGCCATATGCTTGAAATTAGTACTTTAAAAATTATCACGAATTTATGCAGAAAATGAATCACAAACAGGTAATATGCCATCTCCTTCCATTTTTCAGCTATTAGACCAACTGATAACCGATTTCTTATCAAAATCTTATCATTTTTCATAGTTACTTAATACCTGTCACCATTAAAATTTTAATTATAATATTTGCACATTTTAAAACAAATCTTTTCAAAGAAATCATATTTTTAAGAAACAAGGAGTTAGGCATACATTTTTATGAATTGATGTCTTATCTGGTTTTCAGCAAACTTATTTAATTACATGCTAATTCAAAATTTTTAGGAATAATGACTTTTACTTAACCTGTTTTACTATGTTCACATTGAAAATCACATAGCATTAACAAAATTTTGCTTTTTACATATATGCACTTCAGATTTTGATTGTGTGATAAAATAGCAGAAAATGATATGCTCATTTTATTACTCTTTCCAGTTATCATTACACAAATTTTGTTGCTTTCTTTAGAATTAGGTTTTAGCACTTCAAGCAGCACACATACTTTGACCCAAAAATGTATGCTATCTGGAATCAATATTTGAAGATTGAAAGAGTTAGGATGAGCCATTCATCATTAACCTTTCCAGTGTCCACATTGTCTGTATATATTCGCAGAATCTGAAATGAGAGTCCATGATGTATTGTTTTTAGTACAACAAAAAAAATTATTTTTTAAAAATAAAAATTGCCGTTTTAATATATCTTATAAAAATATATAATTCACACTTGAAAAATAATATTTTGTTTTATAATTTGATGCATATTTTATTAAACTACAATATAAATAATTTGATAAAGCAATCTGATTGCCATTTCTTTAGAAGCACTAAATGGTATTGCCAATTTGCTTGTTAATTACACTATTGATTAACACTATTTGCTGAAGCAACCTTCTGATTTAAGCTCAAAAGTTTGATTTGAACTATTATCAACAAATTTCCTTTAAATTTTCAAAATTTCCTAAAAATTAACAAAAAACACTGCTATTTTTTAAAAACGGTAGATTTTGGGAGTAATTACAAAGTGCGTACCACCATTTTTTTTTTCCTGTTTCACACCCTTTCCTGTCATAAACCTCTTTCAGTATTCCCAAATTATTTTTGGCATTTTCCACAGCATTCTATGCATCTTTCCTGCTCTTAAAATCGAAAGTGAAGAAACACATCCTTCTTATAAATTCTGGTTGCAGCTGCACTTAATTAGTTATGCTTCAGTGAGGCAAACAAGAGGCAGATGCCTGACACATGCTATCTCTGTTCCGTGTGCTATAAGTGGCTCCCATAGTGTTTTGGTCCAGCATATTGGATACCCTTTGTAAAGTTAATATTTACTTTTTTTATATTTAAACCTTAGTTTTCATTTCAGTAGATTTATTTTCATAAATTTGTGATCTTTTGGCCAATCGATAAGTACTGATTTTTCATAGCTATTCTACATCGAATGGCCGACCTACAACTTGTTACTGTGAATATTTTAACATGGTATTAGGCTACATTTTTAATTTTTATTTTATTATTTATTACTTTTCCAGTAAAACTTTGATCTGCTTTCATTTTCTGAAAATAAATAAGGTCTTGAATATGAAAACAAATTCATTTCTGTAGATTTATTTCTGTTACTTCTTCCTTTATTTTCTGATCTTTCTGAGTTATGCTAGATCAGAGTTCGGCTTAAAAGTTGTTGCGGATATTTTAACATCCCATTAGGTTATATGTAATTTTTCTTTTATTATTTCTTGTTTATTAGTAATAAAATTTGAGCTTGTAACATTTTCTGAAAATGTCTTCGATATAGAAAAGTAAAATAGTCTTCCTTCCTATGGAAATTAGCCATCATGTGGGAGGGCAATTTTTGGAAGGCGCCACTAAATTGACTGTGAAAGTTTCACCCCCCCCCCCTTCCTCTAGAAAAATATATATATTTTAAATTATGAGTTTTTATGTTTATATTGAATGATTTTAAAGACAACCTCCTCAGTACCTAGGCTATGCCACACAGATGATATAACACTGTTTATTTTTTTTTTGCTTTGCTGTACAAACCTTTCTGCATTTAGCCAAGATCGCCATACTTCAACCCTAAAAAAAAAATCCATAATGCTTAGCAAAAAAAGCAACCAAGGAAGTTTTTCTATTTCATAACCAGTTCAGAAAATTATGTGAATGTGAGAAGTCCAAGTCACTTTGTATAACACTGTCCATGTTTAAAATATACGATACTGAAAAGAATCATTAAAAGAAATAAAAATCATTTTTCAGGTTGAATATTATATTATTCGGTAGAAAATTTCCTTTCGATAAATATATAATTTAACTATTTTTTTTTATTCATCGGGTTTTCCAAAATGAAGCCTTAATTGTAGAGTGCAATCTTTTTTTTCACTATATCACATTGAAAATGGCTTATTAAAATCAATATGCTTGTAAATTTTTCATATTATTTATTTTCATAAAATCCATAATTAAATTCTGTTTAATTTAGTATATAACATGACCTATTTCGGTTGATGGTTATTTTTTTAAAAAGATTCTAAAGTTGACTTGTTTATTTCACTCAGCACAATTGGCAAAAAAGCCTGGAATTTTCTCAAAGTATGGTACCAAGAAAAAAAAATTGCAAAACAAGAGAAATATTTACTTAAAACCAAAAAAAAAACCTTTTCATTATTTAGAAATAAATAGCCTTTCTATTCATGTGCATTATACTCATTTCTGTCTATTAGTTTTTTTTAAATAAATTTTTATTTCTGTTGCCAGATGAATTTTTTTACTACATAGAAAAATAAATACCCCCTCAAGCAGCTGCTTGCCACAGAGGTCTGACAGGAGCCTGTCAGTTTATATGCCATAGTAGAAGGTCTGAGAGGATGGCAGGACCTCAGCAGAAAAACGACACATACATCACTCTAAAAAAGTCCTATTAAAATAAAATTTGTTGTTGCTTTTGTTAAATATTTTATTTTCAGAAAATCCAGAATTAAATGCTGATTAATTTGGTATATAACATGCCATAATTCCTTTCATTAGTTATTTGGCAAAAAAGTTCAAAAGTAAATTTTTTTTTTTTTTTGGCTGAGCATAGTGAGAAAATACACTGGTTTCCATAAATTAAGGAAAAATGAGAAAAATCGTGATAAATCGCCAAAAAATACTGCAATCATCACCAAACATGTTCATGTAACCAGGAAAGTAATGCCGAGTGAGCATATCATATGCAAATTAGTCTAGGTTGCGTCAATTTGCATAATAGGATAGCAGCATAAAAACAAGTGTTTTGGAGTGGATTGTTATTTTGTGTTGTAAATGTGAGTAAAGAAATTCAAAATAGCCATTTTGTAGGAAAGACTTTGAGATATCATTTGCCAAATTAACTGCAGTGGAGAACTATTGGCCAGCTTGAAGCAGGTCAAAGTCATTCAGACAAGGCATGATGGCTGAATGTGAATCCTTCTGTGGTCCATATACAGTGGAATCAATTTCTTAGCACAGATTACATGTCTCAGAGATTTAGCTGAGGAAGGGCTAAAGTTAAGACTGCTGTACAAGACTGATATCTGCGATTAACAGCACAAAGGTGCAAGACGTCTACTCCTTCTCAGCTACGATCCTCTCTTGCAGCAGCCACTTGTTGTATCAGCTTCTACTGTGCATAGAAGGCTTTATGAGGGAGGTCTGTATGCTAGAAAGCCAGTAATTTGTATACCCCTAACATCATGTCAGAGGAGAGAATGGTTGAATTGGGCATGCACACATGTTAACTGGACAGAAGAGCAATGGAGGTCCATACTCTTCACAGATGTATCCCCATATTGTTTGCAGAGTAATTCTAGACATAGTTTAATATGGAGAGAGTGAGGTACCTGCTATCATCCCAGTAACATTCATCAAAGAGACAGTTACGGTGGAGATAGCGTGTGTATTTGGGGTGACATTTCCTTAGGTAGATGCACAGACCTCTGTGTGTTGATGAGTGAGAACCTCAATGCTCAAAGGTATAGAGATGACATCCTGGACCCTTATGTACGTCCTTACGCTGGTGCAATAGGTGAAACATTCATCTTACAAGACAATAACGCTCTTCCACATAGAGCTCGACTAGTGGCACAATACCTTCAAGGGGAGACCATTATGCGCATGGAATGGCCAGCTCGATCTCCCGACCTAAATCCAGTTGAGCATGTGTGGGGATGCTCTAGGGAGACATGTTGCTGCGCTCAACCCGCCACCTGAAACAAAGACGGAGCTTATTACTGCTTTAAGGGAACAATGGTCTTTACTCCCCACTGAGCTGATTCACAACATTATAAACAGCATGGAACATCGCTGTCGTTCCTGCATTGCTGTAAGGGGTGACTACACTCCTTATTAAAGAACTTTGCCCCTGCATTCTGACACTTCATTTTTGGGCAAGTTCCTGTGTTATTTTTTGACAAAAAATGTTTCTAGTGTAAAATATTTTATGCCATTCTGAAACTAGCATTGTAATTCATGTTTCCATCAAATCATTCATATAGTTTTTTGTTTATCATAATTTTTCTGAGTTTTCCTTAATTTATGGAAACTAGTGTAGCTTGGCCTCTGGATGGAAATCAGTTTTTCAGGCTGGACATTAACCATTCCAAAGAGTGCAGTTGCAAATAATGCATACATCATATCATAATACAAATATGTCCAATAACAACCACATGAAAAAAAAAGGGAAACTTATTATTGAAAATACATGTAAAAAACGTTTTCAAACATTTACATGCTGGAAATTTTAAATAATATATTCTTGAAGTTATAATATATATTACTAGGTAAGTTCTCAGGAGGGGACTAAATTCTGTTACAGATCACTAAAATCAAAGAAAAATAGAGTATAAAGTGTCAATCACCTAAAAATTTGATGATTGACCTTAATATAGAATACGTTTTTGCTTAATACTAAACCAAAATCCTATGTTAAACAATACATAATGTAAAGTACCTGATTGTCTCTTAACTCCACGTCATTGTATGATTTATCAAAATTACCACTACTTATACCAGTCTGACTGCTTTGCAGCCATGAGGCATGTTGATCATTATTTAAAAGCTTAATCATCTGACTAGCTTGGCTACCTTGTAGTTGGGAATTATGGCGAACTGTATCCAGCAGATCAATTGTCTGAATTATGCTTGAATCTACTTTTTCAGCATCCATCTAAAAAATATTGAAATTTCTTAAATCAGAAGTTTTTCATAAAACAATGTTTCCCTATAATTGTAGTCATTAGTCATATTTTTGCAGTTAATGATTTAAAATAATAGTGCAGAAACATATATAATACTACTTAGAGGTAGGATAACTAGAAGTCCCTGGATGAAAAGGTCATCTCTGACAAATAAATTTCCACAAAATGTGTTTTTAGATTTCTTTTTTAAATATGAAATTAATTGTACAGCATTAGAAGATATTTTACTAATAAAATGGTAGTAGCAACACCGTTACAAAAAAAATTCAACTAATAATGCAGGTGACTGAAAAAATGGAGCTATATTTTTACACTGAAAGCTGCAAACTAGGGTGACCAGACTTCCCAGGTTTCTGAAAGTCTGTAGTCAATCCTACAAGTTGAATTTTCAAAAGCTACAAGTTTTTTTTTAATCTGGTTACCCTATTTAGAGGTCTACTCAAAGTTATGTAAAAGAGTAGTCATTCTGCATTGTTGTTCCTGAAGTCTTTGCAAGAACACTAGGCATTCTTTGTTCACTGCCATCTTATCACATTTGTCTTTGCCTTTTGAGACTTTACCAATGGAAGATGCTAAACTGGAGTCTTCAGAATCCAACATAAAAAAAATTTATTTTCTTGGAATTAATGACCACTTTCATCAAGATACACATATGTGAAATTAATATTATTGAACATGCACAAGTTTTAAATTGCCCCGTGATTATTGCACTGCTTAAAGAGGATTAGCATCAGTAAAAATTAGAAGAATGGGCAATGGATAAATAGATAAAAAGCAAATCCACTGGAATCAAATGTATGAGGGAACTTATTAACACAATTAAGATGAGAAAACAGCCATTTTTCATCAAGAATTTTGAAATCCTCACTGTCCTTTCTAAGAAGAGAACCAATATTGATTGAGGAAGAACTGCAGTCATAAAAGTCTAGAGAAATAAAGGCAGGAACTCAAAATGGGCAAACGTAACTGAAAATTTATATTCAGACCTTCAATGCCACATTTGAATATCACAGCATGATTCACCTTTGTAGAAGATGCCAACAGCCTGGCCATTTTACTACATAATGCTCTCTTGAACAGAAAAAAAAAAATGACAATTTTCTGCATTGTCCACATCTTTTGCAGAAATCACACACACAAACAAACAAAAACCTCATGCAGCCATTGGCTACTGAGGTTCAACCAGATTGTACAATTTTCCTCTCCAGATATGTCTCTTCTGAGTTACAGCTGCTGTATTTGGCCACTCTAGGCCAATTCTAACCAGGTCCTGTTTGACACTGTCTGCCCATCGCACCCTAGGTCTCCGCCTTTTTCACAAACCCTTAGGCATACTGTTCATAATTCTGTTTGTCAATCTGCAGCTATGCATATGGGCAACATGGCCAAACCAACAGTCTCTCTCTGCACAATATGCTGCTCAAAAGAGGTTGATGACTCCTTCTCCTAACCTCATCATTACTTGCAAGTCAAATCACCTAATGCCCAAGATACTGCGTAAGCATTTGGAATCAAAGACATCAAGTTTCTTGTTATCCTGCTTGCATAGGGTCCATGTTCCGCTACCACAACTAACCTTAAAAAGAACCTTATACAGCCTAATTTTAGTCTTTAGATGTATATGCCTATTTTTTCACACTCTCCATAGATTCTTAAAAGTCCCAGCAGCAATCCCTATTCTTCTATTTATCACATTACCAGTAACTGTTACATAGCTCCCAAGATAATTAAACTGAGACACTTGATCATGGGTTGGGTTGTTTTACCTCTGAGCGGCACTTTTTTGCACACCATGGGCTAAATGGCCAGGTCACATGGACCCCGAAGGCTCAGAGAAGGTTGGGGGAGGGGACCCACTGGAACAGCTGTTGGGAGACAGATGGTAGCCTCCCGTCAAGGCCATCCAGCGTGTTCTTTAATGTGCACAGGGTATGTCTCTCCCGCACACGGGGCCACGGCTTAACGTCCCATCCGACGGACGGCAGCCTTTCCAAGCCGATCGGTGTCCCCTACTGACCGTCAGCAGGGTGGAGAATTTTGCGGAGATAAATCTCAACGCTGACCCAGCTGGGACTCGAACCTGGGAACTACAGATTACGAGCCTGGCGAGCTACCGACTGAGCCACACCCGCCCCCACTTGATCATGAGTACAGCTATTCAAAGCAAATGAAACACTATCTGCCTGACCAATTTTCATCACTAGTTTTTCTCTGTTTATCACCAAACCTACTCTATTACCAGTCTCATCAACAGCCCTAATGAACGAATTCATTTCATCAACATCATTAGATAACAGGGCCAAATCATCTGCATAATCTAAATCAGAAATTTTGAAATCTCTAGACCATTTAAGGCCAAAATCTTTCTCTTGTAAAGAATTTCGCATAACATAATCAATAACCAAATTAAAGAGAAATGGAGACAAAATGCACCCTTGTCTAACTCCACTAGCAATGCTAAAACAATTGCTGCAAGACATACCAACTATCACACACGACTCAGTGTTATTATAGACAGCTTTCATTATACTAACTAACTTATCAGGTATTCCATATGATCTAACAATCAACCACAAATTATGTTGATCAAAAAAGTCAAAAGCTTTTTCGAAATCTATAAAGCTAGTAACCACAGGTTTCTGGAATTCTAAATATTTCTCAAGAATCTGCCTAAGTGAAAATATTTGATCAATACATCCCCTACCACTTCTGAATCCACACTGTTCATCAAGCAGTTGTCCATCAACCAAATTCTTAATTCTATTAAGTATGGCTACTGATCTACGGGACCTGGGTTCGAGGCCCCGGGTAAGACATGGATGTTTGTGTTGTTTTCTGCTGAGGTCCTGCCATCCTCTCAGATCTTCTACTGTGGCATATAAACTGACAGGCTCCTGTCAGACCTCTGTGGCAAGCAGCTGCTTGAGGGGGTATTTATTTATTTTTTTTTATAATCATGCAAAGAACTTTACCTTGAACAGAAAGTAAACTAATTCTCCTAAAATTATCAAAAGAACTGCAATCACCTTTTTTAAATATTGGAACAATGATAGCTCTAGTAAAATCCTTAGGAACAATACCTTTATCATAAAAAATATTCAAAATTTCAGGCACCATGTGACAATGCAAATGCTCCCAGCTCTAAGCATTTCAATGGTGATTTCATCCACCCCTGATGATTTATGCAGTTTTAATTTAGAGATGTGATGTAGGGTCATCATTAAAGCTAGTAATGCATCTATTGCTAATGCTCCAAAGATTGTTATCTTTTAAAGTTGGACCTTTTATCTAATCCAATTTGATTCAAATTCCAGATAGTTGTAACGGGTGCCAGGCAATAATAACTTGCCAAATAAAGTTGAAATAGGATTCATTATGTATTTATCAACAGTTACTTATCGAGTAAGAATTCAAAAAGGATTGTCAAGTTTAAAGTTTAAATTTAATAAAAAAAATCAATTAATGTTGCTCATGAGAAAAATAGCAAAAATTCAAAAGTTCCTAAAACAAAGTTTACTTCCAAAATATTCAGACTTACCCAATCCAATACAAAAGTTGGAGTACTAACAACTCCTTCTATCTACACCACATACTTCTCACATTCTGACTCCTACATCTCTAATCCACTTCTCGCAACAACTCACTCCAACTCTCATTCTCTTTCTGTGACCTAATGTCACTACTGTAACAAGTGGTGTACAAAGCAGGAACATGTCTACTGCACGTCAGGAAAGACATCTGCATAATATGATGATAACACTAGTTATGATGCAAGAGGGGTCATGTCCTACACGTGCTTTAGTAGATGACAATAAAAGGTTGGAGTTGTGCATGCGCAACTCCTACAGCTCGGAAACAAAAATTGCGATCAGTCCAAAAAATATGAAATAATCCCCAAAATGATAAATATAGCATAAATAAAGCAAAAATGGTTAAGGAAAAGTAAAAGTGAATGGGTGGACCATCACACTATCCTCATTACAAAAAATAGGAGTAGAAATAATCACATTATTTAGAACATCTCTGAAATGCTCAGCCCACCTAGCCATCACAGAATCCTCACCTTCAACCACCTTGCCATGTTTATCCCTCAATCCCTGCGTCCCTGTCTGTTTCTTCCCACATAAAACATTAACAATCTGGTACAACCCCTTGCTGTTGTGCTGTCTAACTGCTTCCTCCACTTTGTCAGCCAAGCTATCGAGCCAAAGATTCTTATCAGCTGTTAACTGATACTTTACATGTTTATTAAGCTCGTTGTAATGCCTTCTGTTAGGGCTAGTTGGGTGTTGATTCATATTAATCTTGCACTTCCTCCTTTCAGAAATAAGTTCCATGACCTTATCATTCATATAATTTTGTTTCCTTTGTTTCCTTTTACGCAAAAGAGTACTGTTGGTTTCAAGAAAAGCCTGTTTAAACTGATCCCATTCTTCCTCAACTTCAGCAGTAAGCAAACCACAATTGATGTAATGACTAAGTAGCCTACATGATATGCTTCAGCTATGTCTGGATCTTTCAGACATTCAGTGTTGAAGGTAATTTTCTTAACCTTAGCACAACGTTTCTTATGCTTCAGCTGCAAGACACTTTTGACCAGATAATAGTCAGACTCAATTTCAGTTTTCCTGTATGATCTGCTATTCCTAACTGAACTGGTCCATTTGCTGTTAACTAAAATATAATCTATCATATTCCTGTGCAAATCATCAGGTGAAACCCATGTATATTTATAACTGTCATGGTGTTTAAAGTATGTATTAGTTATTTGTAAACCATTGAGTTTACTTACTTGTAGGAGAAGTTCCCCATTGCCATTAGAACTACCAATGCCAAAGGGAACTAAAACTCCTGCCCAAAGGTCAGAGTCAGTACCAACTTTAGCATTGAAGTCACCTAGCACAAGAGAAGTATCTCCTTGCTTCACAGAATTCAAAATATCCTGAAGCTGGATGTTAAACGTATCCTTCTCGTTCTCATCAGAGTCCTCTGTGGGGGCATAGCAACGGATGGCATTCAACTCTTTAACCTTTGTTTTAAATATTGCTCTAGGAAATCTTTCATTAATGCAGTCATATCCTAGAAGTGCATAACTGGCATGTCTGCTGAGAAGCAAACCTACACCTTGGAGATGCTTTCCATCCTGTCTTCCTGAAAAGAGAAATTTAAAGTTATTTTTAAGTATCCATCTGGTCTTTTGTCCATCTGGTCTCTTGCAAGCCTAGAATATCTATGTTATAGCACTGGAATTCCTGCATGAGGACATCAAGAGAATAATCTCTATATAATGTCCTCACGTTCCATGTTCCTGCAGCGATAAAATGATTAGGATTTTTAAAGAAACTAGGTTTATTGAGAGAGGTAGGGCCAACAATATTAAACAGCCCCCTGATTGCAGGCATGAGAAAAAGACCTGTTCCTCCTCTGCTAAATGCTGAAGTCACTGATACTGGTAGGAACTTCAGGCACCACCTTTTCAAGTGGACTTTTTCAAGAGTCACATGGCCTGCCTGAGACACATTACTCCATTTTTGGATTGACGATGCTAAGTGAGGTTCAGGTACCTGCGATGGCCTCTGATCAGGATTATCCATCAGCTGATATAAGGTATCCCATGCCTCTGTTCACTTAGGGCTGGCAATCCAGAAGCAAACAGAAAATACAGTGGCAGATCTCCCTCAACAGAGTCCCACCAGTGCAGAAAGTCCAGGATCCATAATCAAGCTCAAATCCATAAACCAGTCAATCTAGTGGGTATAAATGGTCAGCACCAGGATCCTGAAGTTGAGCAATCTTCAGCAGGGTTGAAAAAAAAAAAGTGGCCATAAATGACGAGATCCCATAGGCCATACCAAACTGGCAGCTCTCCCCTTCCGTTCTCTTCCAAAAGATAATATCTGTTTTGAAAGGTACTAAAGGCCTGCACCATGAGAAGGCGGGGTTGGAAATTAGGCACTAGGCCCTGTCTGTTCTGTACATTATCACTGGGGATTGGTACACAGCTCTCCTTCCAGTTTACACCTAGCTACCATTTACAGATCAACAGAAAAAAAATACATCAAATCAGAAAAAAAATAAGTAGAATGAAAAAGTCAGCAAAGTAAAATTTCAAATGGAGAAACAGAAAATGAAGTTGAAAATGTATCAGTTAGATTCATAAATGCAGATAAAGTAATGGATGCCTTCAAATATATCACTAAAAACATGCCTTCTAAACATGTCAAAATCTTAACATGATCATTGCTAAAAAAGGAGAAATCATGAAAAAAAAGATAAAGAATTTCTTTACAAGGAAAAGAAACAAGAAAGCATTAGAGCAACAGCATTCTCTTGCTCTAATGCTTCTTTGTTACTTTTCTATATAAAACACTTAGGAAAAATTTTGTACCTCATTTGATTATTTTGAAAAAGTGAATAAAATTCAACCAGCATCAGTACATCAGAAACTGAATTTTCTTGCTTACAGCTTCTTACCACTGAAACATTTTTAAAGTTTTGGCCCTTCTTAAATGTGCATTAACAAATAATTCTTTCAGTGGATAGAAAGCCTAACAGGTCTAATGTAGTCCAAGGTGAGAGTTCATTAAAAATAAAAGGTACAGAATTTCATCTCTAAAATTTGCAAATACCATTCTGGGAAAAAGTAATGAACTTTGTGTTTTTGCTCTTGCCACAAAACATTGCACTTAGTCTGAAGTGTAGTCCTATTCATATAAAGTGAGATTTAGGCTACAGTTACACTGAATGCAAGTTCTGACAAATAACAGCATTGATGTATCCATACATTGAAAAGCAGGAAATGAATTAGAATGATGTTCCAGTATAATTTCCCCCTTCCATTTCAGTGGTCTTCAACCCTTCATTGGGCAAGGACATCTACAGATGTTTTTTGTACAACACATGAAACTTTAATTTAAAAAAAATGCCATTTGAAAATTTTTTTTTCATTTGATGCATATTTTATTAAACTATAATATAAATAATTCAGTAAAGCCATCTGATTGCCATATTTTAGATGCACTGTACAGTATTGCAGATTTGTTTGCTAATGTTACTCTGTATTGAAGCAATCATCTGATTTAAGTTCACAAGTTTGATTTGAACTATTATCAACATATTTTTTCCTTAAATTTTCGAAAATCTCCTAAAAATTAACAAAAACCTGCTATTTTGAAAAACTGAAGATTTTGGAAGTAATTATGAAATATGTACCTATTTTTCAGTACACCAATGTAAAAAGTGTTATTAAAGTTAACATGTTACTACTATGTCATATTTTGTACTTCAATAAAATTCAGAATTAAAATATCTTCAATTTGGTACATAACATGATCTATTTCTGTTGATTAGTTATTTATTAAAAATATTCTAAAGTTTACTTGTTTATTGGATTCTGCAACAAGCCTGAACTTTTCTCAAAGTATGGTATGGAGAAAAAAAATTACAAAAACTAAAACAATGTTTACCTTAAACAATAATTTTTTTTTTGTTATTCAGAAATAGCCTTTCTATTCTTGTGCATTATAATCATTTCTGTCTATTATTAGTATTTTTTTAATTATATATTTTGTATATATTTTTTAAATAATTATTTGTGTTTGCCAGATGTATTTTTTACTACATGACTCTAAAAAAAAGTCCTATTAAAATAAAACTAGTAGTTTTTTTTGTTAAATATTTTATTTTCAGAAAATCCAAAATTAAATGCTGATTAATTTGGCATATCACATGCCATAATTTCTTTCATTAGTTATTTGGCAAAAAAGTTCTAAACTTATTTCTTTTTTGTCTCATCAGAGTAAAAAAATAGCTGGACCTGGAAAGGGTTAATATTTTTCTTGAAGATCAATGAGTAATATATATAATCAGACCTGGCATTGTGCACAAACTGGTCAGACATAATGCTTTAAGAACACCACCACCTTTTCATGGTGTAGGCCATTAGTATCTTTAAGGAAGATATTCCCTCCCTGAAAGTGGAAAGGAAGGGAGATAGATAACAGATTAGTTTGGCCTACTAATCTGAATATACAGGATATGAATTTGATTTTGATAATGGAAATTATTGCACTGGTGGAACTCTAAGGAAATCTCGACCACTGTTTTTTGCTGATTTATGGGTTGTAAGCCCTAACAGAACATATACACAAGATACTTTATATCAGCTGGCAGGTGTTCCTGATCAGAAGACATCACAGGAAACTTATGCTTGAAACTAGATTTAGCATTGCCAATCTTAAACAGGACTAATGATATGCTGGCTTGCTGGTGATGAAAAGATCAGACTGATTCTGATGGAGCTAAGGATTATTTCCTTCAGAATATAAATTTACTTATGGTGGGGTAGAAGATGGAAAGCCCAAAATACTGGTTGATGTTTTGTTTCAGATTCTAGTTCATTAAGAAATGTTCTATAACAGATAGCAATATTGCTTTCAGTTCCTTCAACTCAAAGGAACATGGTGCAAGACTTCAGTTGAAAGACAATACACATTCCAGAAAGAATAAACCTTATGCTGCCATGAACTTGAAAATCATGTTCATGAAGCCTACATAATAGCCATGAACCATAAACAAATATTTTCTTTAGTACCATAAAAAAAATTATTTTTTAAATATTAAAGTTTGAATTAACATTTTTTATTTATATATGTGTGTGTGTGTAAATTAGGCATTTCGAAGTTCCTAAAAATGATAATTTTTTCAATTTATTCCTCAATTTGATGTGTCAGAAAATAAAAATATCCTTTCTCTTATTCAAACTGCTGTTAGCACAGTCCAGATTATGCTATCTACATAGCTGTTGTTCTATATTTAAAGCATTCCCCATTGCTGGCTCAGAGCTGCAGCAAATTGGGCTATTTAGTAAATATCTGACCATCTGTGTTCTCAATAAAACAAAATCAGATGCTATGGGAACTTTTTTTTACTGAAGGTTTTTAGTAATTTGCACAAAAATACAGCTGTATACGTTTTTGCTTTTTTTATATTTTGCAATTAAAAACTATTTTAACATTTCTAAATTATTTTTATCTATTAGTGAGTATCTTTTACGAAAGGAATATGAAGAGAAAAATCGATATTTCTTTGATCATGTAATTGGCAACAAACACCATAGGAGCGTGGTATTGATTAGCAAACATCTGGTTTCGGTTTCAAACTTAGTGCGCATGTTAGGCTGTACAGATCAGATATACTGTATTCAGAATATACCAAAGTGTTTTTATATTTTGTTTTGAAGATGAAATATAGCTTTCGAAGGATAAAACCAATGGAATCCTAGTTTGCTTTCATATCCAAAACCTCATTCACTTTCAGGAAATCTCTTTTACTTTTCCTTAACCAGTTTTACTTTATTTATGTTATATTTATCATTTTGGGGATTATTTTATTTTTGGACAGATCACAATTCTCTTTTCTGAGACATAGGAGTTGTGCATGTGCAACTCCGACCTTTCGATTGTCAGCCACTAATGTGCTCGTGTAGGACACGACCACTCTTGCGTCATAACTAGCGTGATCATCAGATTATACAAATGTTTTCCCAGCATGAAACAGCCACATGCCAGATTTGTAGGCAGCATGTATACTAAGTGACGTTAGGTCACAGTCAGAATGAGATTGTGAATAGTAGAATTGACAGAATGAGTTAGTAAGATGTAGTATTGTAGTGGAGAGAGAAATAGTAGAAATTTAGCAATCAAAATGAGTTAGTAGAGAGAGTGCTGTTAGTGGATGTCAAGAATTAGATGCGAGTTGTTAGACTCCAACTTTTGTATTGAATTTGGTGAGTGTTTCAATTTTTTGGAAATAAACTTTGTTTTAGAAACTTTTGAATTTTTACTATTTTTTTCTTGAGCAACATTAATTAATTTTTTGATTAGATTTAAACTTTAATTAAACTTGACAATCCTTTTCGAATTCTTACTCGATAAGTAATGCTAGAGATATACCTAATGAACCCTATTTCAACTTTATTTGGCAAGTTAAATTGCCTGGTGCCTGACAAAGCTATCTGGAATTTTGAATAAATTTGGATCAGACTAAAGGTCCAACTTGAAAAGTTAATAATCTTTGGAGAGTTACAAACATATAACCTAATGCAATTTTAAATTAAATATCTACAAGTTGTAAACCAGTCATCTGATGTAGCACAACTGAAAAAAATTAATATTTTATTGACCAAAAGATCGAGAAATATGGGTAATTTAAAGAAATAAAACAAATACGCAGAAATAAAAACAAAGATTTAAATATTAAAGTATAAATACTAACTAGATACATGGGGGATTTATCCAAAGTATGAGAATAACACTTTCTGTAAACATTCCACTTTGTAGCCACTTGACTGCCACACATGCCAGCAATTAGGTCATGGCACCTGGCTCTCCTGCCTCCCTGCTGGCAGTTTCATAATAAAAAGTTTCAGCCTTGCTCTGGCTTACAGTTTCGATTTGAAGAGTGGGAACCATGCATAGAATGCTGGGATAATGATATAAATAATAAAAATAATTCTACGAATACTGAAATAGATACAAAATGGGGGGGGGGGCACCTTATCTATCACAGAGGCATCTATTTCACAATTACTTCGAAAACCTTCCGTTTTTAAAAACAGCAGTTTTTTTTGTCAATTCAGATTTTCGAAACTTTAAGGAAAAAAATTGTTGATAATAGTTAAATAAAATTTGTGAGTTTAAATCAAGTAGTTGCTGTAGCTTAGAGTAACGTTAACAAACAAATCAGATATACCATATAGCACTTCTAAGAAATGGTAATCAGATGACTTTAACAAATTATTTATATTTAGTTTAATATGCATCAAATGAAAAAAATAAAATATTTTTCAAGCTTGAATTATGTATTTTTTAAAAGATACATGCAAGAAAATTTTCAAACAGCAATTCCTATTTTTTTTTAAATCAAATTTTTTTGTTATACTAAATATGAACATAGATATCTTGGGCCTCTCATTTCAGATTCTGTCAACATCTGAGTTTGTTGGGGGTCTTGGAAAGGTTAAAACGAAACCAGTCATCTTTTTGGTTAAATATTTTATTTTCAGAAAATCCAGAATTAAATGCTGATTAATTTGGCATATAACATGCCATAAATCCTTTCATTAGTTATTTTTCAAAAAAAAAGTTCTAGTTAATTTTTTTTGGCTGAACATAGGGAGAAAATAGCTTGGCCTCTGGATGAAAACCAGTTTTTTAGGCTGGACACTGAAAGGGTTAAGACACTTATTAAAATGAAATGTATTTTAAACTTGAGGTAAAAAAAAAGTCTGAAATATACCAAGGTGCCTTGCACTTTTGAGTCATGATGATCTTTGCCCAAAAAATCCATCATTTGGCTAGCCTGATTGCTGTGTATTTCTGAGTCACGACGAACTCTATGCAAAAGATCAACTACTACTTTTGATTCTTCAGTACTCATCTGCAAAAATAAAACAAACTTTTATTACTTTTATTTTCTTAGCATGAGACAAGTATTATATGTAATTAAATGCACTTAAATATTTAGCAGATAATTAAAAATACTTTTATCTGTTTCATACCATTTGGATTTTTTTGTGGCTAGCTTTTCAAATTAAATAAATTTGAAACATTCCAAAAAACTACTAAAATAATATTAGAACTATTCTACTTATTTCTGTATTACTCAATATACTGCTCACAAAAATCAGGGGATATTTCAAAATGAATATGAAGTGAAGAAATATCCCCTAATTTTTGTGAGCAGTGTATAAAGAATGCTTTATCATCATCATCATCCTCAAGCAGCCACGGGCTATGGTGGTCCAACCAGACTGTGCAGTTTAATTCTCCAAGCATATCTGTCCCGAGCTACATCTGCTGCATTCGGCCACTGCACACCAATTCTAACAAGGTCCTGTTTGACATTGTCTGCCCACCACATCCTAGGTCTCCCCCTCTTTCTGAGGCCTTTAGGCACACTGTTCATAACCCTACGCCAATTTATAATTATCCATACAAGCAACATGTCCAAACCAGCAGAGTCTCTCTCTACACAATATACTGCTTAAAGGAGGTTGCCTACCCTTTTGCCTAACCTTTGGTCGAAAGCCTTTTTGAAACCAACACCAGAAGTAATGCTAAACCAATTCATTAGTTACCAATTCAATATACCAATTCATTATTACATAAACCATTTCATTAGTTACCAATTCAATATACCATTCATACATTACAAAGTCCTCATCATTAGTTACAAAGTTAAACCACCTAATACCAAGATACTATGTAAACATCTAGAATCAAAAGCATCTAGTTTCCTGTTATCTTGTTTACACAGCGTCCAAGTTTCACTACCATAACTAACCCCAGAAAGAACCAAACTATTATACAGTCTAATTTTAGTCTTTAGGTGTATACGCCTATTTCTCCACAATCTCCATAGATTCTTAAAAGTCCCGGCAGCAATCCCTATTCGTCTGTTAATCTCATGCCACACATCACCAGTATCTGTTACATAGCTCCTGAGGTAATTAAACTGCGACACCTGCTCAAGACTATAACCATTCAGATGAACTGAATCACAACCTGTCTGACAGATTTTCATCACTTTAATTTTCTCTCTGTTTATAACCAAACCTACTCTACTACCAGTCTCATCAACAGCTCGAATAAAAGAATTCCTCTCTTCAACATCATTTGCCAAAAGGGCTAAATCATCAGCATAATCTAAATCAGAAATTTTCATATCTCCAGACCATTTAAGGCCAAAATCTTCCACTTGCAGTGAATTTCACCTAACATAATCAATAACCAAACTAAACATAAAAGGAGACAAAATGCACCCTTGTTGAACACCAGAAGTAATGCTAAACCAATTGTTAAACTCTCACACACAACTCAGTGTTATTATAGAGAGCTTTCATTATGTTAACTAACTTGTCTGGTATACCATATGATCTCACAATCAACCACAAATTATGTCGATCAACAGAGTCGAAAGCCTTTTTGAAATCAACAAAGCTAGCAACCAAACGTTTCTGAAACTCTAAACATTTCTCAAGAATTAATAGATTCTGAAAAAAATTCATCGCCGCCACGGCGGGAATCGACTTTCTCATTAACATCTGATAACCAAATGCAACGACTGAAAACGTTGCATCTGCTTGAGTATAGATGGCGCTGTCTCAGTCATGTCTCAAGAAGAAAACTTATAAGGTCATATTCTGAAAATATTTGTTGTCCGACGCGTGGTGCAATGGTTAGCGCACTCTGGCATGAATCTGGAGAGATGCGGGTTCGATTCCCGCCGTGGCGGCGATGAATTTTTTTCAGAATCTATTAATTAATGTTTCTTAACAGAGAATACTGTGCATTCACTTTGGATTTTAATTATATATTTAACGCGGTAGCGTTAGCGACCTTCTCATTAACATCTGATAACCAAATGCAACGACTGAAAATGTTGCATCTCCTTGAGTATAGATGGCGCTGTCTCAGTCACGTCTCAAGAAGAAAACCTATAAGGTCATATTCTGAAAATATTCGTTGTCCGACGCGTGGTGCAATGGTTAGCGCACTCTGGCATGGATCTGGAGAGATGCAGGTTCGATTTCCGCCGTGGCGGCGATGAATTTTTTTCAGAATCTATTAATTAATGTTTCTTAACAGGGAATACTGTGTATTCACTTTGGATTTTAATTATATTTTTAATGCGGTAGCATTAGCGACCTTCTCATTAACATCTGATAACCAAATGCAATGACTGAAAACATTACATCTCCTTGAGTATAGATGGCGCTGTCTCAGCCACATCTCAAGAATACTTATAAGGTCATATTCTGAAAATATTCGTTGTCCGACGCGTGGTACAATGGTAAGCGCGCTCTGGCATGAATCTGGAGAGATGCGGGTTCGACTCCCGCCGTGGCAGCGATGAATTTTTTTTCAGAATCTATTAATTAATGTTTCTTAACAGGGAATACTGTGCATTCACTTTGGATTTTAATTTCTCGAGAATCTGCTTGAGTGAAAATATCTGATCTACACATCACCTACCACTTCTGAATCCACATTGCTCATCACACAATTGCCCGTCAACCAGATTCTTAATTCTATTAAGCACAATCATGCAAAGAACTTTCCCTGGAACAGAGAGTAGGCTGATGCCCCTATAGTTATCACAAGAACTGCGATCACCTTTTTTAAAAATAGGGATAATAATAGCTTTGGTAAAATCCTTAGGAACCATGCCTTTATCATAAAAGATATTCAGAATTTCAGTCATCCAAGTGGTAACCGAAACATTCCCAGCTCTAAGCATTTCTGCAGTAATTTCACCTACCCCTGGGGATTTATGAAGTTTAAGTTTAGAAACAGCCAAAATAACTTCAGATTGCGTTATAGGGCCAACATTAAAGCCACCAATGCACCTATCATTATTGCAAACAATGGGAATAGAACTAACCGCATTATTTAGAATATCACTGAAATGCTCAGCCCACCTAGCCATGACAGAATCCTCACCTTCTATAACCTTACCTTGTATATACTTCAATCTCTGCATACCTGTCCGTTTTCTACCACACAAAACATTAACTATCTGGTACAGCTCTCTGCTGTTGTGCTGCCTAACTGCTTCCTCAGCCAAACCATCAAGCCAAAGATTCTTATCAGCAGCTAATTGATCTTTTACATGTTTATTAAGTTCTCTGTAATGCTTTCTATTAGGACTAGTAGGGTATTGATTAAGGTCATTCCTGCAGTTCTTTCTTTCCGAAATAAGCTCAAGTGCCTTATCACTCAGATAATTCTGCCTCTTCTGCTCCTTTTTTCCTAAAAGAGTACTGTTAGTGTCCAAAAAAGCCTGTTTAAAATGATCCCATTCTTCCTCAACTTCAGTAGTAAGCATACCATGACTGTCATAATGACTAAGTAACCTATCATGGTAAGCTTTAGCTATAACTGGGTCTTTCAGAGCTTCAGTATTAAAGGTAAATTTTTTAACCCTAGCACAACACTTTTTAAGTTTAAGTTGCAAGACACTTTTAACAAGGTAATGGTCAGATCCAATTTCAGCTCCCCTATATGACCTGGTATTCCTAACAGAACAAGCCCATTTGCTGTTAATTAATATATAATCAATCATATTCTTATGCAGCCCATCAGGTGAAACCCATGTGCACTTATGTATGCCGCAGTGTTTGTAATAAGTGTTAGTTTTCTGAAACCATTTAGTTTACTTGCCTGTAGGAGACGTTGCCCATTGCCATTGCAGCTACTAATACCAAAAGGGCCTATCACCCCTCCCCAAAGGTCACAGCCAGTACCAACTTTGGCATTGATCCTTAATTGAAATTTGAATTGGCATTGAAGTCACCTAGAACAAGGGTAATATCTCCTTTCTTGACAGAATTCAACATATCCTGAAGTTGTCCGTAAAACCTATCCTTCTCATTCTCATCGGCATCCTCAGTGGGGGCATAACAGCAGATAACATTCAAGTCTTTAATGCTTATCTGAAAATTTTCTGTAAGAAACCTTTCATTAATTCACTCATTATTTGCCGTCCCGTGGCCGAGTGGTTAGCACGCTTGGCTACTGATCTAAGGGACCTGGGTTCGAGCCCCGGATTAGACATGGATGTGTGTGTCGTTTTTCTGCTAAGGTCATGCCATCCTCTCAGATCTCCTATTGTAGCATATAAACTGACAGGCTCCTGTCAGACCTCTGTGGCAAGCAGCTGCTTGAGGGGGTATTTATTTTTTTATTTATCCTAGAAGAGCATCACTAGCGTGTCTGTTGAGAAGCAGGCCCACGCCTTGGTGATGCTTTCCATCCTCCCTCCCTGTAAAGAGAAATTTAAAGTTATTTTTAAGTATCTCACCTTTACCTGTCCATCTGGTCTCTTGCAAGCCTAGAATATCTAGGTTATAGTGCTGGAATTCCTGCATGAGGACATCAAGAGAATAATCTTTATATAATGTCCTCACATTCCTGCAGAGAGAAAATGATTAGTAGGATTTTTGAAGAAACTACGTCATGCTTTATCATGTTCATATATGACCTTACTGAACTACAGAAGCATTGAAAGGTGTTTTCAGTAAGAGAACAAATGTCCAAGTGTTTTCAACTGCATGCGGAAGCCATCAAAGATTGAGCAATGGAAAGTCCTTCAGAAGTTGATTTAAAAGAAATGGCAAAATAAAACAAAAACTTGCCAAAGGTAAGTCTTGTTGCCTTCTGGTTGAGGTTTTGTCGAATTTTGCTTAGGGAGATTGAATTTCACTATTCCTTGGGTGAAGCACTTTGAAAAGATCTGGAAAGGCAGTCTTAAATACAGATGGTGGAGTGCAAGTAGTTAGGTCATTATAGCTATAGGATGGTGCCATATGTGAATTTATCTTTCACATGTAGTGCTATCCTGTGAATGTGTGTAAATGTTGGAAGGCATGAATGATGTTAGTTTTTATACAAGTGAAGATAAGTGAAATACTATTTGCATTTCTCAGTAAGGAGGAAATGTGATATTTTTTGCCACCAGCTGCAAACTGGCTAACTAAATTTACAATTTATTTATAACAATCAATTGTTTACTTGCTGTATGTTTGATGAGTTTTATATATCTTTCTTTCCTAAGCATTATCTTGCAAAAACAAAGTTTGTTCCTAATCACAGCAATTGCCACTTCCATGCTATGCCCAAGACTGTCTTGGGCAACTATTTCGTTTCAAAAGTAGTGTTTGACCTGGTCTCAGACAAATCAGAGTGAAACTTTAATACTGAGCATTAATTTTTTTAATCTCATTTTCAAAAAAAAAATAAAAATAAAATTCAAGATAATGTATTCTTTGTCATCTGTCTGCCCCTCTGTAAACATAGAATGTTTTTGTTTCCAAATATAATTTAAAAATTCCTTTTGGGTTGGATAGGTATTGATGAAATATTACAATTCACACTTTCCGAATCTTCCGAAAGCTATAATTTTGCCTTTAATGCTGCAAAAAGCTGAAAATTCCAAAAATTCAAACAAATATTGCAAGCAATTTATTTACTTCTAGAAGTTTGAAATTTCGGTCGTTGAATGTGAAGGTCATGAAGTCCCCATTGGCAATGAATTGAACCATTAACCTCAAGTTGTGTGTGAGAACAACATTTTTAAGAGAAAACTGTTTGCTTTTAGAGATATATTAATAATTCTTTTCTTTTTTGATTGGCTAGGTATTGTATATAGCTAGGCATAAACTGGAATGAGAGCAGTATACCAATCCCCAGTGATGATGCACAAAACCGGCCAGGTCTAGCGCCTAATGTCCGACCCCACCTTCTCATGGTACAGGCCGTTAGTACCTTTCAAAACAGATATCTTTTGGAAAAGAACAGAAAGGTAGGGCTGTCAGTCACTATGGCCTACGGGATCTGGTCATCTATGGCCACTTTTTTCTTTTTTTCAACCCTGCTGAAGAGTGCTCCACTTCACAGGATCCTGGTGCTGACCATTTATACCCACTAGACTGACTGGTTTATGGATTTGAGCTTGATTATGGATCCTGGACTTTCTGCACTGGTGGGACTCTGTTGAGGGAGAATCTGCCACTGTATTTTCTGTTTGCTTCTGGGTTGCCAGCCCTAAGTGAACAGAGGCATGGGATACCTTATATCAGCCGATGGATAATCCTGATCAGAGGCCATTGCAGGTACCTGAACCTCACTTAGCATCGTCAATCCAAAAATGGAGTAATGTGTCTCAGGCAGGCCATATGACTCTTGAAAAAGTCCACTTGAAAAGGTGGTGCCTGAAGTTCCTACCAGTATCAGTGACTTCAGCATTTAGCAGAGGAGGAACAGGTCTTTTTCTCATGCCTGCAATCAGGGGGCTGTTTAATATTGTTGGCCCTACCTCTCTCAATAAATCTAGTTTCTTTAAAAATCCTAATCATTTTATCTCTGCAGGTCCTCATGCAGGAATTCCAGTGCTATAACCTAGATATTCTAGGCTTGCAAGAGACCAGATGGACAAGAGACCAGATGGATACTTAAAAATAACTTTAAATTTCTCTTTTCAGGAAGACAGGATGGAAAGCATCTCCAAGGTGTAGGTTTGCTTCTCAGCAGACATGCCAGTTATGCACTTCTAGGATATGACTGCATTAATGAAAGATTTCCTAGAGCAATATTTAAAACAAAGGTTAAAGAGTTGAATGCCATCCGTTGCTATGCCCCCACAGAGGACTCTGATGAGAACGAGAAGGATACGTTTAACATCCAGCTTCAGGATATTTTGAATTCTGTGAAGCAAGGAGATACTTCTCTTGTGCTAGGTGACTTCAATGCTAAAGTTGGTACTGACTCTGACCTTTGGGCAGGAGTTTTAGTTCCCTTTGGCATTGGTAGTTCTAATGGCAATGGGGAACTTCTCCTACAAGTAAGTAAACTCAATGGTTTACAAATAACTAATACATACTTTAAACACCATGACAGTTATAAATATACATGGGTTTCACCTGATGATTTGCACAGGAATATGATAGATTACATTTTAGTTAACAGCAAATGGACCAGTTCAGTTAGGAATACCAGATCATACAGGGAAACTGAAATTGAGTCTGACCATTATCTGGTCAAAAGTGTCTTGCAGCTGAAGCATAAGAAATGTTGTGCTAAGGTTAAGAAAATTACCTCCAACACTGAAAGTCTGAAAGATCCAGACATAGCTGAAGCATACCATGTAGGCTACTTAGTCATTACGACAATTGTGGTTTGCTTACTGCTGAAGTTGAGAAAGAATGGGATCAGTTTAAATAGGCTTTTCTTGAAACCAACAGTACTCTTTTGCGTAAAAGGAAACAAAGGAAACAAAATTATATGAATGATAAGGTCATGGAACTTATTTCTGAAAGGAGGAAGTGCAAGATTAATATGAATCAACACCTTACTAGCCCTAACAGAAGGCATTACAACGAGCTTAATAAACGTGTAAAGTATCAGTTAACAGCTGATAAGAATTTTGGCTCGATAGCTTGGCTGACAAAGTGGAGGAAGCAGTTAGACAGCACAACAGCAAGGGGTTGTACCAGATTGTTAATGTTTTATGTGGTAAGAAACAGACAGGGACACAGGGATTGAGGGATAAACATTCTGTAATGCTAGGTGGGATGAGCATTTCAGAGATGTTCTAAATAATGTGATTATTTCTACTCCCATTGTTTGTAATCAGGATAGATGCATTACTGGCTTTAATGACGGCCCTATATCACATTCCAAAGTAACTTTGGTTATCTCTAAATTAAAACTGCATAAATCGAAATCACCACTGAAATGCTTAGAGCTGGGAACATTTACGTTGTCACATGGCTGATTAAAATCTGAATTATTTTTAAGATAAAGGGTATTATTATCCCTATTTTCAAAAAGGTGATCGCAGTTCTTGTGATAACTATATAGGTATCACGCTACTCTCTGTTCCAGGGAAAGTTCTTTGCATGATTGTGCTTAATAGAATTAAGAATCTGGTTGACATGCAATTGTGTGATGAGCAATGTGGATTCAGAAGTGGTAGGGGATGTAAAGATCACATATTTTCATTTAGGCAGATTCTTGAGAAATGTTTAAGACTTTCAGAAACCTTTGGTTGCTAGCTTTGTTGATTTCAAAAAGGCTTTTTTTTCTGTTGATCGTCATATTTGTGGTTGATTGTGAGATCGTATGGCATATCAGACAACTTAGTTAACATAATGAAAGCTCTCTATCATAACACTGAGTCGTGTGTGAGAGTTGGTAATAAGACATGTTGTAATTGGTTTAGCATTGCTTCTGGTGTTTGACAAGGGTGCATTTTGTCTCTTTTTCTCTTTAGTTTTGCTATTGATTATGTTATGCAAAATTATCTGCAAGGGAAAGATTTTGGCCTTAAATGGTCTGGAGATATGAAAATTTCTCATTTAGATTATGCTGATGATTTAGCCCTTTGGCAAATGATGTTGAAGAGGTGAACTCTTTCATTCAAGCTGTTGATGAGACTGGTAGTAGAGTAGGTTTGGTTATAAACAGAGAGAAAATTAAAGTGATGAAAATCGGTCAGACAGGTTGTGATTCAGTTCATCTGAATGGTTGTAGTCTTGAGCAGGTGTCACAGTTTAATTACCTTGGGAGCTATGTAACAGATACTCATGATGTGCGGCATGAGATTAACAGACGAATAGGGATTGCTGCCGGGACTTTTAAGAATCTATGGAGAGTGTGGAGAAATAGGCGTATACACCTAAAGACTAAAATTAGACTGTATAATAGTTTGGTTCTTTCTAGGGTTAGTTATGGTAGTGAAACTTGGACGCTGTGTAAACAAGATAACAGAAAACTAGATGCTTTTGATTCTAGATGCTTGCACAGTATCTTAGGCATTAGATGGTTCAACTTCGTAAGTAATGATGAGGTTAGGCAAAGGAGTCGGCAACCTCTTAAGCAGCATATTGTGCAGAGACTCTGTTGGTTTGGCCATGTTGCAAGTATGGATAATTATAGATTAGCGAATAAGGTTCCAAGAGTCAAAATCCTTTTTGAAATCAACAAAGCCAGTAGCCAAAGTGTGTCTAGAGGCCTCAGAAAGAGGGAGAGACCTAGAATGTGGTGGGTAGACAATGTCAAACAGGGCCTTGAACTGGTGTGCAGTGGCCAGATGCAGATGATGTAGCTCAGGACAGATATGCTTGGAGAACTAAATTGTGGAGTCTGGTTGGACCTCTGTAGCCCATGGCTGCTTGAGGATGATGATGTAATGATTGTGATGAATCCCAATCATACATTATTTAGTTGTCAAATACTCACCCATCTGCCCCCACAGTCCAATCATGCTTGTCCAAAACATTTGGAATTTTACATACAATTTTACGTATATGTTGCCATTGCATTCTAAAATTAGGCACCAAAATCAAACTGTCTTTCGTGATCTAATGTAGCAATTCTCACAACGACATATACAATTAGATGCCATTACACACACACACATACATACATAATACTCAACAATCCATGGGCTACTGAGGTCCAACCAGACACATATCCATCATGAGCTACAGCTGTTATATTTGGCCCCTACAGGCCAATTATAACAAGATACTATCTGGCATCTTCCCATCAAATCCTAGAATCCCTCTTTAACTGAGACTCTAGATTTTCTATGCAGACTCCTTACACTCAAAATAATTAGTTGAAAAAAAAAACGATTGTCTGACTGGGATTCAAAGCCAGGTCTCCCAAAAGCACTAATTATTTCAAGTGTTTCTTGCCTACAGGATATTTTCCTGTGATACTTTATTACTTAGACTCCTTACATTCCAGGTAGCCATGGAAACAACACAATTAAAGAGATCTTCTTGCTTAGAAGATAAGTAAAATAACTAAAAGTCTCTGTCATTGAACAATATAATTTACAAGTTTTATCCTTCAAACTATTTGCATACTAAAAAGTTTTTAGGTACAAACTCAGAAGCTTTTTAAAGCAAGTGCTGTCTTCAGTGAACTGACACTATATAGTGATGTTATGGCTGTTAAGGACATTGTAACTTAATTCAGTAATAAAATATCAGAGGAAAACGTCTTGTAGACAAGAAACATTTGAGATAATTAGTTGAAAAAAATTCTTCGAGTGAATTTCGAACCCATGCTGGGCATCCTAACTGCTAGACCACCAGAAGCTAACCATTTCTTCAACAAAAAATGAACGAAGAAATGGTTAGCTTCTGGTGGTCTAGCAGTTAGGTTGCCCAGCAGGCTCCAGGGAGGCATGGATTTGAATCCCACTCAAAACAAACAATTTTTTTCAACTAATTATTTTATCGTAACTTAAGCTTAACTAATGTCATCACATAGTGTAGTTCACTGAAGATGGAGTGTTATCCTTGCTCCAAAAAGTTTCCAAGTTTGCTCAGAAAACATTTCAATATGCAAATAGTTCGAAGGATAAAACTTCTAAATTTTATTGCTCAAGGACAGAGAACTTTCAGTTAGTTTAATATGGAAAGAATATAGTTAGTATGATTTTTAGAGAAATTCTGCCTATTGAGAGAAGTAGGGTCAAAAAATATCAGACAGCTCCCTAATATTAGGCATGGGGTAAAGACTATTCATGAAGTAATAAGCTGAAAAATATTGGTTTTGCCATGAGTGGGATTCGAACACCCACATCTCCTGGAAACATACTAGTTACACTAACCACTACACTATCATTGGCTACATTTTTTCTTCAGCTGGTGCAACAAATTCTCCTGCATTTTTATTTGTTTTAATAATCAATAAACAAATTAATAATATTAAACCAAATAATAAATTTGTTATATTTTGTATATTGGTTAATTAATAACCAATAAATTACTCCTCCCCAATGGTCAGAGTCAGTACCAACTTTGGCATTGAAGTCACCTAGAACAAGGGTAATATCTCCTTTCTTCAAAAACAGAATTCAAAGACAGAATTCAAAATATCCTGAAGTTGTCCGTAAAACCTATCCTTTTCATCCTCATCGACCTCCTCAGTGGGGGCATAACAGCAGATAACATTCAAGTTTTTAATGTTTGTCTGAAATTTTCCTGTAAGAAACGTTTCATTAATGCACTCATATCCTAGAAGAGCATCACTAGCATGTCTGCTGAGCAGCAGACCCACACCTTGGTGATGGGTTGGGTTGTTTTACCTCTGAGCGGCACTTTTTTTGCACACCATGGGCTAAATGGCCAGGTCACATGGACCCCGAAGGCTCAGAGAAGGTTGGGGGAGGGGACCCACTGGAACAGCTGTTGGGAGACAGATGGTAGCCTCCAGTCAAGGCCATCCAGCGTGTTCTTTAACGTGCACAGGGTATGGTTCTCCCGCACACGGGGCCACGGCTTAACGTCCCATCTGACGGACGGCGGCCTTTCCAAGCCCATCGGTGTCCCCTATTGACCGTGGGCAGAGCGGGGAATTTTGCGGAGATAAATCTCAATGCTGACCCAGCTGGGACTCGAACCTGGGAACTACAGATTACGAGCCTGGCGCGCTACCGACTGAGCCACCCCCGCCCCGCTTGGTGATGCTTTCCATCCTCCCTCCCTGTAAAGAGAAATTTAAAGTTATTTTTAAGTATCTCACCTTTACCTGTCCATCTGGTCCCTTGCAAACCTAGAATATCTAGGTTATAGTGCTGGAATTCCTGTGTGAGGACATCAAGAGAATAATCTCTATGTAATGTCCTCACGTTCCACGTTCCTGCAGAGAGAAAATGATTAGTAGGATTTTTAAAGAAATTAGGTTTATTGAGATTGGTAGGGTCAACAATATCAAACAGCCCCCTGATCGCAGGCATGGGGCAAAGACCTGTTCCTCTTCTGCTAAAGGCTGAAGTCACTGATGCTGGTAGGAACTTCAGGCACCACCTTTTCAAGTGGACTTTTTCAAGAGCCATATGGCCTGCCTGAGACACATTATTCCAGTTTAGGCTTGACAATGCCCAACTAGCTAAGTAAGGTTCAGGTACCTGTGATGGCCTCTGATTAGGACATCCACATCTCCTGGAAAATACTAGTTATACTAACCACTACACTAACATTGGCTACATTTTTTCTTCAGCTGGTGCAACAAATTCTCCTGCATTTTTATTTGTTTTGCACAGTGGCACCATCTGTCAGGAAATGGGAAACTATGTTGTCACATAGAGATGCTCATGGTATTTAATCAATAATTCAGTGGAAATGAATCACAGGATGTGTCCTGTAAATAAAAATTAGTATATTCACGATAAGTGCTGTACAAAAATTTGTCTAAAATTACCTATTCTCAAACATGAGGAGTGCAGATGCTCTTACAAGTTATTGTTGTAATTCCTATATTACAATCTGAAGTGATCCAGTAAAAGTATCAACTAATCTAAATATTACCTTATAACTATATAAAGCATACTAGAACAATATAGTTATATTTACCAATGATTGTAGGCTGGTACATCTACTTGTTTGGGCGCATTTGATGTTAACACTGAAACGTCATTGTCTTTCACAAATTTGATATATTGTCCTATAGACATGGAATAATTTGTCCTGTAGACATGGAACTCGTGAAATAAGCTGAAAAAATTTGTTTTGCCTTGAGTGGGATAATTGTCACTCACGCTCATGGCATTCTCTATGTGACAACACAGTTGTCCACTTCCCCAATAGATGGCGCCACTGTGGGGTGAAAAAATGTTTGTAAGTCACACCAGCTGAAGAAAAAATGTTAAATGATGATGTTGCAATGGTTAGCATAACTGACATGTTTCCAGGAGTTGTGGGTTTGAATCCCATTCATGGAAAAACCAAATTTTTTCCAGCTTATTATTTCATGAGTTCCATGTCTACAGGACACATCCTGTAATTCTTTACTACTGAAAGACCTATTCACCCACTGCGAGGGACTTAAGCCACTGGTGCTGGTAGGGGCTTCAGACACCACTTTTATAAATTGATCTTTTCAAGAGCCAGAATCATAAGAGAAAATGACTTGTCTGAGAAATATTATTCCAGTTTAGGGTCAGTGATGTCCCTAGAAGCAAGGGTTCAGGTACCTGCAATGGTTCCAATCAGGATTAACTATTAGTTGATATAAGTCATTCTGTGCATCTGTTCCCTTGGGGCTGGCAACCCCAAACAGAAAACTCAGTGATAAATGTTCCATCAACAAAGACCCACCAGTGCAAGCAAGTTCAGGATCCTTAATCATACAAAGCATTAGACCAGGGATTTCCATACTTTTCAGCATTATGCAACTGCCCCCATTTTTGAGAAGCCCATATGTCTCCACACCTTTTACTTATCATCAGCCCTCTCCCCCTTTAATAACAATTTCACATCCTTATATCCTCCTTGGAATATCTTTATGCCCCCCAGTTTCAGAAACCCCTGCATTAGACAGTCAGGTGAATTTAAATTGTCAGCATCAAGATTCTGTGAAGTCAACCTCATTTGTTTATAGATGACCAGATCAATAAGACATACTGTTCTAGCTATTCGCCCCTTTCATTCCCCCTGCAAAAGAGAATAACTCCTTTAAATAGGTATTAACAGCCTGAACCACAAGGTCAGGTCATACTTTAGATGCAACATCTGGCCAGTTCTGTACATCATTACAGGTGATTTGTACATAGTTTTCCTTCTAGTGTACATCTAGCTACCATTTACTGGTGGTATAATTGAAGAGATACCTTCTGAATTACTTCCCAGAAAGAACAAAACAGTAGTGTGTAGTATACATGGATTTACTAAAGATATAACTCTGCTCTCATAGGTGCTTAAATGCCATTTTAGGTTCAATCATGAATCACTCAATCAAAATTGATCCTTAAATAGAAAATTCAAAATAAAAGGGGACAGTGGACAGAGTTAAAACAAAAAAGCTTCGCCTACTCTGTGAATTGACAAACTAGATGACGACTGATACTTCATTTGGTGCAAATTTAAATATCTGTATAATAAATGCAAGTATTCTTTACTATTCCTCAAAATTTGATCAAAAAACAATCTGTTACTTTCATAAAGAATTTAACATTGGAATGTGTTGTGGCCTAAAGTGACCCATTCATCCTGAATTTTTGGAAAGTCCCAAAAATGACTTATGTTCTGCATTAATTTTGTCTCAGATTTTTGATTTTCCAAATTTTATTCAGTCTTTGTGATAAAATTCCTTAGACAAAATATTTATCATATCTGTCAACACTAACATCATAGCCAGATACCAAGCACTGCATGGGTGTGCTTTAATCTGAGCATATTTTGTATGTGCAACGAAGTGTTTACTTTTTCACAACCAGCTTCACAGTTAGATATAGGGAAAGCACTGTGCAGAAATGTCATCATGTTAGTTGTAATTCTAATCTGTGCACTGAGCAGTAAAGAGTGGAGTGAGTTGTTTCTCTGTGCACCCAGATGGACTGCAGTGCAATTCATCAAAGTTGTGTGGTTTTGTGCTGTTGATAGCTACAGCGCTGTTAGTACTTTGAGCGTAGCTATTTTATTTTCCAATTATTAACAAACTATTATTTTAGGCTTATTTTATGAGAAACAAAGTCTTCAAAGAAGTATGCAAGTTCAGCACCTTATTAAAACTGGAATTTCCACTTATACAACTAGTTAGCTTGAACAAGACTGTAGTAATGTGCACTGTGTGTAGTTTGACATTTTCAGTAGCTAGTGGTGGAATGACTTCAATAACAGATCACCTCCAGGCACAGAAACACAGGAATGCATTGCTTGTTAAATCTCAGTTGGGAAGTACGACAAACTATTTTTGTAAACTGGAGTTGTCAAAAGCTAAATAAGATTTGGTCATTCATGCAGGTACTTATGCCTATCATACTATTCAACACAACCCAAGTCACAGTCTCCCAAAAACAACAAGAAAAAAAAAATCACTTTTACCTTAGTCACATATGATGTGGCACATACATAAAGATTGACTTCCCCTTAAACTTCTCTATATTATAGCTGTATCGCTAAAATTCTGAATCGCTGTTGGAAGATCAGAAGAGATAATGTGTTGGAAACAAGAATGTAATATTTGCTGTACTAGGAACAGAAAGGCAAATCATTTATACCTACAATGCAAACAACCCATTTGCCCTGAACATACTGTAAAACTGTTCAGAAATGTATGGCCAAGTTGGAATACTGTTGTTTTTTATTGAAATTCTTTGATAAAAGATTGAAGGATTTCTTTGTTTATTAATGCATTTAGTTTGTATTTATGTTTGTTTATATTCAAAATGTGTTTTTATTTAATGCAAACATTTGCTATTTTGAAAATTTTATGTGCTAAATATATAAAATTTAATGTTAAAAACGTGCAATATTATTTACAATTAACAAACATGTTAAAGTTAAAATTTATTACCCAACTTCCTTTTTTTAAATTCTGTTAAAAATAAAAACTTACTTTGACCCACATCTTACCACAAGTGATACAGATCAGAACCTTAATAATAAAGGAAATAAGTCTTAAAGTTTGTGACATAGGCTATAAAAAATTTAGCCCTTTTTTTCTCTCCCTCAAAAATAGGAAATGTGCAAACGATTGTTCCATTGCATCTTCCGAACACAAGATGGAGCATAACGAGTTGTCAAATGAATGCTTGGGTGACGTAGGGATAGCAGCGGATGTAAAAATATACTTCCACTTTAATTCTCCCAATAAGGAAAAGAGAATGTAAATCTTCTGTTTCAACCTTTTTTTAAATATCCTAAAAATGGGCGCTAAGCTTATATAATGCTACATAACTACAACAGGTAATTCACTAATTGTACTTACGTTGATTTTTTCCCCCTCCTGGATCGCACTGCTACCTAACATTAAAGAACAGTGTGGCGGGTTCTTGGAAATACAAAATTAAATTAAAACATTCATTAATATGCAGAAAACAACAATAACAATTTTTGAGCCCTTAACCTAGGCTACTGGCCAGCTGCAGAACACTTTAAACACACCGCTAAACAACCAGTTAGCAAACGTTGCCAACTATTAATATCATAAAGAAAGTTCGGAAAGTGCAGTGAAATGAAGGGTGACTTATATTGTTGGCCAAGCATACAGTGATGGGTTTATTTTTTATTTTTTTTATTTGAACATTACATACTACTGGGACTTCGGTGAACTAGCACTTCCTACCCAAATTAGAGTGATGGGTATGTCATCAAGGGGGTAGCTACTACAGTGATCACGGATATTTGAAAGGGATTATCACTGGTAAAATGTTGAAAATATGCATATTTGATTCCTTTTAAACTCATATTTATCGATAACTAATGTCTACAGTTTTTTAAGTTCTACTCAAAGGGGCATTCTGATGTTCCTATCTCCAGCTTATGTAAGGTAATAATAAAATAACAAATACCCCCTCAAGTAGCTGCTTGCCGCAGAAGTCTAATAGAAGCCTGTCAGTTTGTATGACATAGTAGGATTTTTTTGGCAACACTCATCGTTGGTTGAATTTATTGAATTTTCTTGAAATCAGTTGCAGTACCTGCACTATCCTCTTGTAATGCTGTCGTCACTCTGTCTGAATCCACACGATTAAATTTGAAGAAAGCACAGACGGAAATATGTAGATTTGCCCTTGAAGACTCCCCTCTTGCAGCTACGTGTGCAGTCCAAGGAAAAGTTAGGGTTCTTGGTTTAATTCTGCTGTTTTTAATAACAGTTAAATGATAAGATAAAGTTTATTACATACTGAATAATACATTTACATAGATTCAAATTTTGAGTCATTATTAGATTCAATATCCCACTCGAGTTAATACTCGTCTGTGGGATAATAACATGAACATTTTAATAGCTAAACCCGCGAAACGCGGTCAAAACTTCAATACATGGAGAGAATGATGATACACTTTGTAAAAAAAACTTATTTTATATTTAAATGCAAGGTCCAAGGACTCACTGGCTGAGAAGAACGGCATTTCTTAAGGGAAAATACCTACGTAGTTCAGTCAAGACAATTATACTTAAAGTTAAAAACGAAATATATTCCGAGATGAAAGAGAAAGCACATCAATTATGGAGAAGAGAATTAAGTACAAAATCCAGCCTCGAATTATATACGCAAAAAACTGTATATGTATGTGGGAAGTGTTCTACGACGGCACTCTGAGGAGCAGTTTGCTGTTCTAGGCCATGACCAGGTCTTTGGAAACTAGAAAACGGCTTCGAAAATTTCCGCCTTTAGATCCAGTCTGTCTTCTATGTTCTCTGGTAGAAGAAACGATTCAACATATAGTGTTAGAGTGCACTAAAAAATTCAGAACCATTAGTTATTCTGGAGAACCAAGCGCAGCTGAGGACAAACTTAGATTTCTGCCAGCAGACCCACAAGTCATCGAAGATACAAGACTCTTTGGGATTGGTTTCATAAGGTCAAGGAGATCGAAGGCGAAAGAGATTCGTGGAATGATGCACGGAATGTTTTCTCAACGCGACAATAATTTTATGAAATGTCGAGCAAAGTATGACAAGAGCACAGAATAAGGAAGTGTGGACTAGAGGCTCTATATAGGTAGGGGTTGGCCATCTCAAAATTAGACGCCATGTTTTGTCGTCGCTCGGATTGTTTAGCTTTCATAGTTGAATGGTATTGCACGAATACTTATGGATTCATGAAAAGGTAAGGTAATATTTGATACAGATTTCAGTGTTCATGATTGGGAGCACTTTAAAAAACGGCTAAAAAAAGGAAAAGAAAATTTTACGACTTTTTTTCCATTAAAAAAAGATAGAATTTCGTTTTGTTGTCTTGTCCGTCTGTAGACATCGAACTATTTTGTTTATACAGATAAATAAAATATTCTTTTTGTGTTAGATAGGAATTAGTGATATATTACGATTTGCATTTTTCGAATCTCCCAAAAATTATAACTGCGCCCTCTAACGGTGGAAAATTTGAAAATTCCAAATATCAAACGAATATTCCAAACGATGCAGTTACGTTAGAAGTTTAAAATTTTGGTGTTGAAATGTGAAGATTACGAAGTTATCACTGGAAACAATCACTTGACCCTTTAGACTCAGGGTGAGGTGAATGCAACTCTTTTTTGTTTTAACAGAAAAGTGTATGTTTTTAGAGATAATTTAAAAATTCTTTTTGGGTTAGTCAGGTATTGATGAAATATTACAACTTGAATTTCGCGAATTTCCCAAAAGCTAAAACTGCGCCCTCTAACGGTGGAAAAGATCGAAAAATACCAAAAATTTGAAACGAATATTGCAAATGATGTAGTCATGCTAGAAATTTGAAATTTTGTTCGTGGAATGTGACAGTCTCGGAAATTCCATTGACAAAAATGAGTTGACCCTAAGCCCAAGGTAGGCAAGAAACGGAACGCATTCGTTTTAAGAGATAATTGGAAATCTCTTTTTTAGTTGGTTATTAATGAAATGTAATTCGCATTTTCAAAGGTAGTTTTAATTTATGTCATTAGAGATCACTAAATATCGAAACTGCAAAACTTTTAACGAATGTTTCAAATGATCATTTTATAGTAGAAATTTCGGCAGTAGAGTTCTGTTATGGTAGAATTTCCACTGACAGCAATGATCTGCCCACTATTTTCATAGGAGCAAGAGAAAAGCAACTTTCTAAATTTAAGAACTAAAAGAATAATACTTTTTTTATGTTTTATAATTACTAATAAAATAATATGTGCATTTCCCCCATCATATATTAAAAAAAAATAAATAACTCCTCAAGCAGTTGCTTGTACAGAGGTCTGACAGGACCTTTCAGTTTATACGCCATAGTAGAAGGTCCATGAGGATGGCGGGACCTCGGCAGAAAAAAAACACGAACATCCATAATTAAAACTATTCATCATCATCATCATCATCATCATCCTCAAGCAGCCATGGGCTACGGAGGTCCAACCAGACCGTGCAATTTAGTTCTCCAAGCAAGTCTATCCTGAGCTACATCTACTGCATCTGGCCACTGCACACCAATTCTAACAAGGTCCTGTTTGACATTGTCTGCCCACCGCATCCTAGGTCTCCCCTTCTTTCTGAGGCCTTTAGGCACACTGTTCATAACCCTATTCGCCAATCTATAATTATTCATACGGGCAACATGGCCAAACCAACGGAGTCTCTCTCTGCACAATATGCTGCTTAAAGGAGGTTGCAAACTCCTTTTCCTAATCTCATCATTAGTTACAAAGTTGAACCACCTAATGCCCAAGATACTGCGTAGGCATCTGGAATCAAAAGCATCTAGTTTCCTGTTATCTTGTTTACAAAGTGTCCAAGTTTCACTACCATAACTAACCCTAGAAAGAACCAAACTATTATACAGTCTAATTTTAGTCTTTAGGTGTATACGCCTATTTCTCCACACTCTCCACAGATTCTTAAAAGTCCCAGCAGCAATCCCTATTCGTCTGTTAATCTCATGCCGCACATCACCATTATCTGTTACATAGCTCCCAAGATAATTAAACTGTGACACCTGCTCAAGACTGCAACCATTCAGATTAACTGAATCACAGCCTGCCTGACCAATTTTCATCACTTTAGTTTTCTCTCTGTTTATAACCAAACCTACTCTACTACCAGTCTCATCAACGGCTCGAATGAAAGAGTTCATCTCATCAACATCATTTGCCAGAAGGACTAAATCATCAGCATAATCTAAATCAGAAATTTTCCTATCTCCAGCCCATTTAAGGCCAAAATCTTTCCCTTGAAGTGAATTTCGCATAACATAATCAATAACCAAGCTAAAGAGAAAAGGAGACAAAATGCACCCTTGTCGAACACCAGAAGTAATGCTAAACCAATTGCTACAAGCCTTACCAACTCTCACACACGACTCAGTGTTATTATAGAGAGCTTTCATAATGTTAACTAACTTGTCTGGTATACCATATGATCTCACAATCAACCACAAATTATGACGATCAACAGAGTCGAAAGCCTTTTTGAAATCAACAAAGCTAGCAACCAAAGGTTTCTGAAACTCTAAACATTTCTCAAGAATCTGCCTAAGTGAAAATATCTGATCTACACATCCCCTACCACTTCTGAATCCACATTGCTCATCACGCAATTGCCTGTCAACCAGATTCTTAATTCTATTAAGCACAATCATGGAAAGAACTTTACCTGGAACAGAGAGTAGGCTGATACCCCTATAGTTATCACAAGAACTGCGATCACCTTTTTTGAAAATAGGGATAACAATAGCTCTGGTAAAATCCTTAGGAACCATGCCTTTATCATAAAAGATATTCAGAATTTCAGTCATCCAAGTGGTAACCGAAACATTCCCAGCTCTAAGCATTTCCGTAGTAATTTCATCTACCCCTGGGGATTTATGAAGTTTAAGTTTAGAAACAGCCAAACTAACTTCAGATTGTGTTATAGGGCCAACATTAAAGCCACCAATGCATCTATCATCATTGCAAACAATGGGAGTAGAACTAACTACATTGTTTAGAACATCACTGAAATGCTCAGCCCACCTAGCCATGACAGAATCCTCACCTTCTATAACCTTACCTTGTTTATCCTTCAATCCTTGTATGCCTGTCCGTTTTCTACCACACAAAACATTAACTATCTGGTACAGCTCTCTGCTGTTGTGCTGTCTAACTGCTTCCTCGGCTTTGTCAGCCAAACCATCAAGCCAAAAATTTTTATCAGCAGCTAACTGATCCTTTACAAGTTTATTAAGGTCTCTGTAATGCTTTCTATTAGGACTAGTAGGGTATTGATTAAGGGCATTCCTGCAGTTCTTTCTTTCCGAAATAAGCTCAAGTGCCTTATCACTGAGATAATTTTGCCTCTTCTGCTCCTTTTTTCCTAAAAGAGTACTGTTAGTGTCCAAAAAAGCCTGTTTAAAATGATCCCATTCTTCCTCAACTTCAGTAGTAAGCAAACCATGACTGTCATAATGACTAAGTAACCTATCATGGTAAGCTTTGGCTATAACTGGATCTTTCAGAGCTTCAGTATTAAAAGTAAATTTTTTAACCCTAGCACAACACTTTTTAAGTTTAAGTTGCAACACACTTTTAACAAGGTAATGGTCAGATCCAATTTCAGCTCCCCTATATGCCCTGGTATTCCTAACAGAACTAGTCCATTTGCTGTTAATTAATATGTAATCAATCATATTCTTATGCAGCCCATCAGGTGAAACCCATGTGTACTTATATATGTCGCGGTGTTTGTAATAAGTGTTAGTTATTCTGAATCCATTGAGTTTACTTACCTGTAGGAGACGTTGCCCATTGCTATTGCAGCTACCAATACCAAAAGGGCCTATTACTCCTCCCCAAAGGTCAGAGTCAGTACCAACTTTGGCATTGAAGTCACCAAGAACAAGGGTAATATCTCCTTTCTTGACAGAATTCAAAATATCCTGAAGTTGTTCATAAAACCTATCCTTCTCATCCTCATCGGCATCCTCAGTGGGGGCATAACAGCAGATAACATTCAGGTCTTTAATGCTTGTCTGAAATTTTGCTGTAAGAAACCTTTCATTAATGCACTCATATCCTAGAAGAGCATCACTAGCGTGTCTGCTGAGAAGCAGACCCACGCCTTGGTGATGCTTTTTGTCGTCCCTCCCTGAAAAGAGAAATTTAAGATTATTTTTAAGAATCTGACCTTTATCAGTCCATCTGGTCTCTTGCAAGCCAAGAATATCTAAATTATAACGGTGGAATTCTTGTGTGAGGACATCAAGAGAAAAAGCTCTGTGCAGAGTCCTCACATTCCAACTACCTATGGAGAGAAAATGGTTAGTGGGATGTTTAAAGAAACTATGTTTATTGAGAGAGGGAATGCCAACAATATCAAACAGCCCCCTAATCGCAGACATGGGGCAAAGACCCGTTCCCCCACTACTAAAGGCTGAAGCCATCTACACTGGAAGACTTCCTCCAATGTAGAATTTGACGATGCCAATAGAAGCAAAGAGTTCAGGTGCCTGCGATGACTTCTGCTCAGGATTATCCACCAGCTGATAAACATATCCTGTGGATCTATTCACTTGGGGCTGTCAACCCACAAACGAAAAGAAAACACAGCGGAAGATTTTCCCTCCACAGAAGCCCACCAGTGCAGCAAAATCAGGATCCATAATCAAGCTCAGAGCCATATATCTGTCCAGTCCAGTAGGTTTATATGGTCAGCACCAGGACCCTGTGTGGTTGACCACTCCTCAGCAGGGTAGAAAAAAAAGAAAAGTAGCCATAGTTGTCCAGATCAGTAGGCCACACTAATCTGGCAGCCCTCCCCTTCCGTTCACTTCCACAAGAGAGTATCTCTTTTGAAAGTTACTAACGGTCCGCACCACGAGAAGGCGGGGTTGGACATTAGGTGCTAGGCCTGGCCGGTTCTATGCATCATCACAGGGGATTGGTGCATAGCTCTCCTTCCAGTGACTACCTAGCTACCATTTACAGACCTAAGGGAGACCATTACCATTTACAGACCTAAAACTATTAAGGAGTAAAAAAGTAGGTAAAAGAAGAACTTCGTTCTCTTTGAAAATGAGATTCCCATATGCGCCAGAGGCGATATGGGAATTTATTTTACACTTTCAATACCCTATGATAGTGAAAATTCGAACTACTGTATAATTGTGAAAATAAACTATTAATATTTTATTAGCACCTGTATTGTGCAAAAAAAAGTTTTTTATTTATCTCTTAAAGCAGAAAAGTTGCATTTTTCCAATGGGACAAATCATTACTATTAGTGTAAACCACTTGATCATTACACTCTATGAGCAAAAACTTAAGTTTCCATCAAAAATAGATCGTTTGCAATATTTATTTAAAGATTTGGTATTTTTCAGCTTTTTCCGCCGCAAGAGGTCGCCTTTCGAGTTTTCATTTACGGCCTTTAGCACTCTCTAACACTGGAAATTGCAGCTGATGGGGATTCGAAAAATGTATATATTACTATTTTTGTAGAAAAAAAATTCGCCGACCTACGGGATTCGAACCCGCAGCTCTCCAAAAATATGCCAGAACATTCTAACCTATTGAACTACAGCCGGCTGTTTTCACAAAAAACATTTATTGTTTTATAGACGTTAAAACATCTAAAGGTAACGCTGAAATTATCAACTATTGTTTAAATCATTAATATTTTATTAGTGTCACTAAAACAAAAAATAAAATGTTTCGTTTATCTCTTAAAAAAAGTTTCATTTTCGCATCCCTTTTTGAGCTAAGATGGCAAAACCTTGTTGCCGTTGTAAACCTTCTGACCATAACACTGTACTACGAAAATTTCAGATTTCCAGTGTGAATAGATTGCTTGTAATATTCGTTTAAAATTGTAGCATTTTCCATCTTTTAACGACGCTAGAGGGCGCTATTAAAGCTATTGAAATTTTCAAAATTGCTAATCACAATATTTGTTCGACATCTATCCAACCCAAAAAGAATTTTTCATTTAGCTCTAAAAGTAAAAAAATTGATTGTATATAGACGGACAGACAGGTGGAAAGACAGATGGACAGACATTAGTCAACAGAGAGACGGACAGACAGGAGAACAAATACTGGCATAGGCAGACGACAAAGTGAAAACATTAGCTCCTTTTTCAAACGAACCTTAAAAGAAATTATTTGTTGGTTTTCAGATAGCTCGTTTCACTTCTGCAGCCGTTTGTCGTCTTCTGATAGAGTTTCTCGGGGAAAACCGTTCATTAAATTATTTCTTTGAGTGAAATTTTCACACCCAAATGCAGCGCAGTGAGGCATTCATAAAATATAATAGCTTTTAGACAAAAAAATGTGGTAGAAAATATAAAACTATAACAACTGAGAAGTTTTAACTTTGTACATACAGTAACTCATAGGCTTTCGTCTCACAGTACGACAAAACATAGCGTCCATAAACCACGTGACTCAATCAACCACCGTCTCAGCTCCCCCCACCAAATATTTCATCCCCCTTTGATGGACTCAAATCTACCATACTGGCAACCAACCATGGCCACAACTTCAAAAAATAACATAACATTCGCCACTCGGAAAATTATAAAAATATATATATACACTACTTCCTCCTCTATCTCTTTCCACCCCACTTCCCCCCCTTCAATGACATGCAACTGGTATTTATTCTCCTTCACCCTTCAACATCTGCCTCTCCACCACTGGGCGGCCTGCGGCCTAAAGCCCATTGCCAATATGTACGATTGCCAGCCTTCACTGTGCTGGCCAGTCTTCGCCGTTTTCATCCGCACCCACTGCCCTTTATGCGTATGGACCTGATGATAAGGGGGCCGAGGCCCCCTTTACAAATAGGTCCAGCTTAGAAAGAAGGATGTATAAGAAGAAGAAGGCCAGCCTCTAACTATACAGCCCTGGCCCATTTCATACAAAGTACTGGCAAAACCATTTAACCTTCCAACTTCCTGCAGACTCTCCATCTCAATATGTGAAATATGACTCTCCTCCCTGCAGACACCTCCTACTCAAAAGATCCATTGGACACCAAAAGATCCAGATGCCAAAAAGATCCAAAGGGGCAAAAAAGATCCATTATAGGGACAAAAAAGAAGCATTTTGGACACATTACTCCACCACCTTATTTCCCTAGTGCAATTGCATTGATGTTTTCAAAAAAAATATATATACATAATTACACTCTGTAACAATAGACTACAACTCCCAAAGTACCCTTTTTCAAAAATGATTACTAGTGGTGGCAAACCATCTGCCTGACCAATTCTCATCACTTTAGTTTTCTCTCCGTTTATGACCAAACCTACTATACTACCAGTCTCATCAATAGCTCGAATGAAAGAGTTCATCTCATGAACATCATTTGCCAAAAGAGCTAAATCATCAGCATATTCTAAATCAGAAATTTTAAGATCTGCCGACCATTTTAGGCCATCCTTAATTGTAAGAGATTCGGGGCGATTTTGAATATTTACCTTGCACCCTTCTTACTAACTTCCGGCCAACATGGGCCACACAGTGATCACACACGCTACAATTTTCACTCCCAGAAGAATTTTACTCCAAACCTCTCCTCTCCCCACTCCCTTGCCACAAAACTACGACGCAGCACTTCCTTGGCACAAAACTTCAACCACCTCCTTCATTTTTAGGCGGCCAAAAGCCTATCGCCAACATGTAGGGTCGCTAGCACTTCACTGTACGGTCCCTACTTTTTGACGCACACAAAAAATAACTTTTTCTCGTGGACCAGATGATAAAGGGGCCAAGGGGGCCGTGGACCAGATGATAAAGGGCCAAGGTCCCTTTTACAAAATGGTCCAGTTTTTAAAGAAGAATGTTAGACTTCTAACTATACAGGACCTCTAGTGTGGACGAGAGGATCTACCATACTAGCCGTAATAAAGGCTAAATCCGTATCCGTGTTGTGTACTGTGTGAAGTTGTGGATGTTAGTGATATATTATTATACTGTGTTTTGGGCATAGATTATCTTGTGGTCTATGCTTCTCTGGTGATCGTTATTAGAGCATTATTTGAAAATGAGTTCTTATAATACTGAAAGTGCCAAAGTTATTCTGCAATAAAAATGAGAACTGAGATATTTTCGTAATTTTCAACTGGTATCCAAATGCGATTGGCATAAGGTAAAGTTTGACAGTAGAGCGAAGGTACCAACTTTATGAACAACTCTGGTATAGCCAAATCCCAACTACTCTGGTATAGCCAAATACTAAAATCGCAGTTGCAATTTTTTTTGTAACTTAGATACAAAGACTTGCTTTTAGAACAACCCAGTATTTGGATGGGCAAATTAAAAGGACATGACAGTTGAAGATCCCTTTTTCGTAGTAAAAGAGTAAGCATTTTTGTATATAGTTACTATTTAATGTAAATCTATTTCGTTTCATAAAGTTGGTATAAATTAAAGCAAAAAATTTTCTTGCAGTCTAACCCCAGTGATTTTTTAGGAACAAAAATTGGATACCGTGGTTTTCCAACAATTTTTTAAACATATTTTTATGTAAATTAATTTACTGGAAAGTTAGAACTAAAGCATTAATTAATATTATAAAAGCAAAATCACCCTCAGCCAAATTTTATAACACTCCAAAAAAAATCTAAGTCACACCTTCAGAGGTTCAGTATTTCAATTTCACTCTGCTTTTGGTATTGACACTGTAGAATGTCTAGTTGAAAAATTGGGTAAAGAAAAATATCCAAACTATACATTAAAAATTTGTAATTAACAACACCCAAAAGAAAATAATTAAGTTTTCATACTAATGATAAAAGCACAGGGATACAGCATTATACTCACATACCCCCAGAAAAAAAAAAAAAACAGAAAAAAGACTGATAACTAACAATTTATCTAAATTGTATGAGATTCATTTACTCCATTTAATAATTGATCAAAGTTTTCCATTCAAATAGTAATGTCTAAAATTTATAATTTTTAAAGTACGATTTTTCTGAATATCTTAAAGTAGAATTTTTATGTATATATCATTATGAGTGAACACAGTGAATAATAATAATAATAAAAAATATTATTTCACAATATCACTGTTAGGAGAGTTAATGTCTCTTGTGTTGCAGCTTGAGATGCAAAAATGACTTGATAGTAATAGTTCATTTTAGATATCACTCAGTTAAAGGCTTATGTATATTTACCACTATGGTTGAGTAATCCTTAGCTGGAGGCTGGTACACTCACTGCCATAGTTGCTGCCAAGGCTTAATCTCTGTTGCTGTAGTGCTCTAGTTTTCAACTGTTTGCCAGTCCAGTATCATTGCTGGGTAGTCATTGGCACTTCCACTGATGTACAAGAATGTTCATCTGTTTAACACATGGAAGAAGTATTTCTCTATGTATGCTGCAGGATGACATGCCATGGGGCATGGTTGCAGTTGGAGATATTCTTGTAGCTTTAACTGTTTAATGAGTGGTAAAGGACTGACAACTATAGGGCACTGCAGCAACTGAGGGTAAGCCTCGGCAGCGAGTGTACCAGCCACCAGCTAAGAATTACTCTACCATAGTGGTAAATATACACAAGCCTTTAATTGCACGATATGTAAAACTAACTATTACCATCGAATTGTTTTAGAATCTCAAGCTGCAACACATGAGACAAAATTCTCCTAACAGTGATATTGTGAAATAAATCTTTTTGGCAGTAGTACAGATCGCGGGTCTCAGCCGCCATTTTGTTTTTGATGCAACGTAACAAAACGGCCCTTTTAGTTGATTCCCACAACCCCCAAGACCCTAACCCAAACAGGGGTTTCTAGAAAAAATATTGTTTTTTTCGTTACCACAGTAACGAAAAACCCGAGTTTACGTCAAACGCAAAGTGCCGTTACCATGGTAACGGTAATTTGCATTGTAAAGAAACAATGCAACAAAAAAAAAAACTTGATTTCACTAAAAACATCCCACACAACCACATATTCTTAAAAAAAAAAAACAATGAAAATAAAGTTGCCTTCCCATATACTATAAATACCCCCCCCCCTCTTTCCCCAATAATTAAATCACTACACAAATATATTTCCACAAACTAAACTGATCAATCCAGTCACACACACAATAATTAGCCTAAATAAATCACCGGAATTAATGAAATCGAACACGTCTTAAAACCAAGTTCATCATCGACAATGCATCGCTGACCGGGATTATAAAATAGCCCCCAAAACTAAATATCGTCATAATACATACCAAAAAGCAAAAAATCGGAAGTGTACCGCCGATCAAATTATAAAAAAAGCCCCAGAACTAAATAATGTCCACCCAGGCAACGCAAACCAAAAAACATGAAAATCGGAAACAGTGCACCGCCGACTGAATTATAAAAAAGCCCCAAAACTAAATAATGTCCTCCCAGGCAACACAAACCAAAAAACATGAAAATCGGAAACAGTGCACCGCCGACCGAATTATAAAAAAGCCCCAGAACTAAATAATGTCCTCCCAGGCAACACAAACTGAAAAACATGAAAATTGGAAACAGTGCACCGCCGACCAAATTATAAAAAAGCCCCAGAACTAAATAATGTCCTCCCAGGCAACACAAACCGAAAAACATGAAAATCGGAAACAGTGCACCGCTGACCGAATTATAAAAAAGCCCCAGAACTAAATAATGTCCTCCCAGGCAACACAAACTGAAAAACATGAAAATTGGGAACAGTGCACCGCTGACTGAATTATAAAAAAGCCCCAGAACTAAATAATGTCTTCCCAGGCAACACAAACCGAAAAACATGAAAATCGGAAACAGTGCACCGCTGACTGAATTATAAAAAAGCCCCAGAACTAAATAATGTCCTCCCAGGCAACACAAACTGAAAAACATGAAAATTGGAAACAGTGCACCGCCGACTGAATTATAAAAAAGCCCCAGAACTAAATAATGTCTTCCCAGGCAACATAAACCAAAAAACATGAAAATCGGAAACAGTGCACCGCCGACCATTTTATAAAAAAAAAAACCAAAACAAAAAACTGACAAAAAAAACATCTTACAGCTCAAATAACCCTCTCCTAAATTACATTGTCGTTTTACCTCTGAGCCCAACTTTTTTCCCCACACCATGGGCTAAATGGCAAGGTCGCATGAACCCTGAAGGCTCACAGAAGGTAGGGGGAGGGTACCCACTGGAACAGCTGTTGGGAGACAGATGGTAACTTCCCGTCTAGGCCATCCACCATGTTCTTTAATGTAAACAGATCAACTCTCTCCCACACAGGGCCATGGCTTAACATCCCAACCGACGGATGGCAGCATTTCCAAGCCCATCGGTGTTCCCCTACTAACCATGGGCAGGGTTGGGAAATTTGCTGAGATAAATCTAAACGCTGACCCAGCTCGGACTCGAACCTTGGAACTACATATTACAAGCCTGGTGTGCTACTGACTCCGCCACTCTCACCCCACCCCTAAAATTTTCATAACTTTCATGATATTATGAAAAACTGCCGTTTTTTCAAACACCGACAATTCTACAATACCCATAATTACTACATCAAAAAGCTGCCAAACATTTCCACATATTAATGATAAATCATATAATTAAATTTAAAAGACTCCTAAATATACCACAAAATTAATAAATCACTATAATACATTAATAATTACCATACTACATGTAACTACTAAAAAATATTCAATTCACCCCAAACTATTCTAACGAAATACGTGTTCTTTACTATCGCCATTTTCAATCCCACACGCAAAAACATGCATTCTTTCCCCCAAACATACTTTCCCACTACATGGGACCCAAAATATCTTTAATAGCTAATTATAAACCATATCTTAACCAATTTTCAAAAAAAAAAAAGTAGAACATATTAATTATTCGTATTCTACCTATCACTGAAACCCCCCCCCCATATTAAATACATAATACACACACACTTACCTGTAACCACCATATAGGTATGTTATCCAAAGAAGTCGAGCAAAAATGGCGAAAAAAAAAACAAATGTAACTTCACACTCTCGTCAAATCACACACATAACACGTGACTCCACATTACCCACCCAAAAGAAGCAAATTAAAGATCCATAGGCCACCAACAACCAACAGTTACGTTTCTACGTCATACTTTACAAATCGACATCATACTTTACACTTCGACGTCACACGCCACTTGAGCAGTGCCATCTATCGGCTGAGGACGGTAACCACTACACGGGCCATCTTTTTTATTTTTGTGAATATTTTAAAGATCTTCATTTTTAGCAATGCAGTATTACTGAAATATTGCATGGGAGAGCATTCATCTAACCATTAGAGTGCCAAAACAGAATTTACCATTTTTAAAAATTAGGCTTAAATAGGCCATCATTTCAATTTGAATTTATGTTGTTTTATTATTAAGAATGAAATTTTCTTTCATTTGGTATGTAACGTGATCTATATATATATATACTGTTAGTCAGTCCGAGAAAAGGTTCTGAAGTGTTTCTCTGCTAAAAAAAAAAATCTTGGCCACAATGCATGCATTCAGAGAAACCTGGCACTTTAAGGATTACTTTTTACAATGTGTTATTATTAAGGGTTTTAAATTATTTTAAAAAAAATTACCCCTCAAGCAGGTGCTTGCCATAGAGTTCTTAAAGTAAAAATGATTAATTTGGCAATTTTGGACTTCTGATAAATAGTTATACTGATATATAGAATAGACTGGTAAATAGTTATTAAATTTGGTATTATGTATAACTTTTACCAATTATAATTTCCAATATATGTTGGAATATAAGGTGGCTAAGCTACTGTTTTTGGAATTTGTTAGGCAAATTCTTACAGTTTTTCTTCTATTAGTAACTGATATTCAGCCTATATTCAATCTTGTGCCTTGGGTATTGTATCATTTCAACATTAATGATAATCTTGTCCATCATATTCACTTGGTAGACTCTGTCTTTCCCAAACCCCTCGAAAAAAAAGTTTAGTTGTGTAATATGTAGAGAATGAGGTTACTTGGAATTGGATCACCTTAGCTAATCTATTTTCTTTAGAACTTCTAATCCTTGTAATAGCAGATGATATTCCTCCATTATGGCAAAGACCCATCTTCCTGAAAAATGGCATAGTTGCAGATCTGCAACCTGTGGAACAATGAAAATTTACAACAGGTTCAGGTAAATATGTGTTTATAAAGAATGTGTGTTTGTGAAGAAAAATTGTGATGAGGCAATTGTGCATCAACTCATACCAAACATTCAATCTGAGAGTATCTCCAAAGTGCTCATAACAACATGTATGTTCAGAAAACCACACCTACAGAGATAATGCCTATTCACTTTATCTGAGATATGAAACATACCTCATCAGAGAATAGCACATGTTGTAGGTATCATTCGTCATTGCCCAGCCAAGCTAACATGTCAACAGTGAATTGCATTTGCTTGGTTTATCATTCTGCTATCAAGTTTATAAGATCTGAACTTTATATGCACACAAGCTTAGTCATATGCAGAACTCATATCAATGTAGTGTATGGTTATGAAAATTCTATAGGAGCCTTTTGATAGACTTTATGGGACTGCACTGAAAGGCTTCCATTAAGAAGTGGTTAACCTCACACAAGTGAGGAGGATATTGAACATGTATGTTGAAGAGACTACCAGGTTCAAGAAATTTTTCCAATCCCTTAAATTCTTAAGGTCAGGGGAAGCTTTTCCAAACCTCATACAAAAGTTTCTCTCCACCTACACTACAGATCTTGTTCAAAACACCAGACTACACAAAACACATTTTCTTGTACACTCACCATTTCTAAATGTAGGCATATTGCTCTTCCCTATCGTTATGTGATGTAATTGAACAGCTAAAAGCACTTTAAGAAATTGGCTGTCTGTTACCATTAACTGTGCTGTTGTAGCCCGTGTTGTTTTCTTGCAAATTAATGACAAACCCAGGGATTTCACTAAAAGTGAATTAACAGCAGACTTCAATATTTATTACAAATTGATTTATAATGTAAATGTTAATTTATGAAATTAGTTAAGTATGCGTCTTTTTCTTTTCTGTAGTGAAGTAGTAAAAGCAGTGAATAAGACTAAGGATCTTTACCACCGTTGGTCTGAATTGAAAGATTTGAATATTATCAGCAAAGAAGAATTAGAATGGACTACAAATGAACTTCGAAACAGCCTTCGTAGCATAGAGTGGGATTTGGAAGATTTAGAAGAAACAGTTGGTATCCTTTTTTTCTGTGGTTATACATATGTATGAAAAAATTATTGATGTAGGATGGATTGTTTTACACGTTTTGAAACACCCAATAGATACAAATGTTATCACACTTGCTGTAGGTAAAAATCATCATTGTCCAGGCAAGCCAGCAATGCTGGTGAGTAATCAGCATTGATCATTCAGGAAAGAAATTGCTTTCTGGAAATGAGTTTTAAGATTCATTTGTACTGCACACAAACAATTTAAGAATTTTTGTAGATGGAACCAATTAGTGAACCTGATTAGATAATAGCGAAGTGTCAAAATAATGGTATTTAGCAAGTTTAATTTTAATGCTTTATTAAATAGACAGATGGCATTTATAGTCATCTATCTATTAATTATGCAACTTCTGTTAGTGGAATATTTATCTTGAGTTTGCAATAATAAGTAGGTTTTTTTATGGCTTTATCATAATTTGAAGATGGTTTGGTGATCTCAAAATTAAAGTACGTATTTCATCAGAAGTAGATGAATACTGAGAGTAAAGTAATTTAATTCTCTATGACACTGACATTTAACAATGTCATAGAGAATTAAATTACTTTACTTTAATTATTGCACTATGTACCTCTACTGTGATTTTTGAAATACTGAGAGTGCTGATGGTTGTCAGATATTTGGTTTAAATAGGTAAAGTTTTGTACAATACTAATGCTTTCCTAAGGGGTTATTACAACTCTTGTGATAATTGCAGAAGAATGAGTCTGCTTTTTATTCCATCAAAAGTTCTTTTCATAATTATACTCAGTAGAATTTGATTGATAGACAAGTTGGTGGACAAGTTCAAGTATAGGTTCAGAAGTTGTTTGCTCACATATAGACCAATAATTTCTTTCAGATAGATTCTTGAAAAATATTTAAAATTTTGTACCTGTTTTTACTAGCTTTGTATCATTTGTAAATAGATGAAGAAGGAGTGTAGGAGTTGATCAAGAATGGAATAAACATAGGTGACAATCACATTATCTGGGTGACATTTTAACCTCAATATATCAATAACTATTTCGTGGAAAAAATTTATCAAGAGTGGAATGTCAAATATAACCTTTTTGTAATTGCATTACAGTAGTCAGATGCTCAAACTTTCACAATATAACTATGTTAGAACATAATTACACAGCTTTGTTGAAACCTCATAGCCTTAATTGTTTGAGAGATTTTGCGTGTGTGAATTTGTGTGTGTATTTCAGATGAACAAAGCCATAAAATTACAATGCTGGTGAGTAATCATCATTGGGCATTAGGGAAACAAATTGCTGTCAGTAAATTAGTTTTAGATGTGGTTATAATTATGAGATTATGTGAATTTTTAAGTCATGAAAAGCATTTGCTATTAATCAAGATCTGTCTGCTTCAGAGGGTTAAGAGCCATGTATGCTAATGGAACCATTGCATATCTTGTAAAAACTGTTTTACGCAACTTTCTCACTACATTTTCACTAGGGTACTCAAGTAATTGGATTTTACCAGATACAATAATGCTCTGGTATAAAAAGTGATTTATAAAGTGGTAATCACAAACTGTAAAAAAAAAATTATCAAAATTCACAAAAGTGCAAAATATTAAGAATTGCTGAAACTTGGGGAAAAAACACTAATTCACAAAAATTGTCATGGAAATTTGAGTCACAAAAAAAAAATCACTATCCTAATCATAACTAAATTATATGAATTTCATTATGTTCTGATAATTCATATAATTCTGATGAATTATATGAATTTTTATTTCTTTCTGACTGAAGCTATTTGTTTTCAATAATAGGCAAATTTTATATTTTTAACTATTAAAATTGTTATTTTGAGTGTTTTATTCCTTATTATATATTCAGGCATAGTTGAGAAAAATCCAAAGAAGTTTAAGATTGATTGCAGTGAAATTAATACAAGGAAGGCTTTTATTGATAAAACAAAAGAAGACGTTCAGGTAACAAAAAAGTATTTTTATGTAAATTAATATGAAATTTTTAATAGTTTTTATTTTTTTTTCATCAGTAATATACAGTTAGATATACAAACTGGTAGCAAAGGTGAAATAATTGCTATTTAAAGCAGGCTATCAATTTTCCACAGTGAGTTCTGTAAATGTTTTTGAATGTTTTTAATGCCAGTGGACATTTCATACATAATTCCATGAAATTGCTCATCTTTTCTGCAACAAGCAATAAATGAATTTTTTAAATAATATAACTGGTTTATATGAATAAGAAAGGGTAAACCCTTTGGCAGAATATTCAGTTTGTGAGCAGCTTGGAATGTGTATATTGACATCACATCAGCAGTGCATTGGATAATATTCATTGAAAATCAGTTATGTAATTCTGTGATCACAACATTACTCAACATCACTAGTTTTTAAATTAGATTAGAATTAGAATGTTAGATTAGAATTTAGATTTAGAATACTTAGATTAGAATGTTAAAAATTCAGAGATACATTGTATATCACTCAGTGCATAATAATTTTTTTTTTTCAATCTTGATTTTCAACAATATTTATTAGATATTTAGAGAGCTACAAAAATTAGAATATTTAAGAGCAACAATGCCAGTTTAAATAATTACTTTGAAATGTTAATAAAAACAATTTAAAATGAAAACAATAACTGTTACACAAAACTTTACCAACACTTGTAAGAGCCTAATACGTAATTTTTGTGAATTTTGAATGTTTTTTTGTTTTTGTTTTTTTGCAGAATGAGCTAACTTTGGTTGTTTTACTTCTAAGTGGCACCTTTTTTATACACAATGGGTTAAATGACCAGTCCATAAGGACCTCAAGGGCTCAGAGAAGGTTGAGGGAAGGGGAAGCCACTTAACAAATGTTAGGAAATAGATGGTAGTCTCCTATCTATGCCATCCAGTGTGTTCTTTAATGTGCACAGAGTATGGCTTTCCCTCACAGAGTGCCACAGCTTTATGCCCATCCAATTGAGTGGCCTTTCCAAGCCCAATAATGAGTTAATAAAAATTTTAGCTTCCATAACTCTTTAAATATTGAATATATATTGTTGTAAACTGAGATTTAAATAGTTTTGATTGAGATCTTTAAGTTATCCTCATTCACATTTTATCGTAAAATACTTTTTTAAGAAGCTACTGAGTTCTGTATGTGAGTTACTATTGACATTACATGGAACTGTATTTAATAAAGTGGCCACTGAGTGTATACATGAATATATTTTTAGCATCTTATCTGTAGTGTTTTTGCTATTTACTAGTTGTTACAGAAACTAAACCTTATTTCTTCCAAAATAGCACATGTATGTGACTTCAGGTAATGCTATTGTTATGAATTTAAACAGATGGAAACTGAGTGTGAGTTCAAAAATAATAATTAATAACAATAATTCTAAAAATAATGTAATTTATTACAAAAGTATGAATGAAAGCATTTATATAAACTAAATTTAACCAACACAAATCTTTATCGATATAAAAATAAACCTTCAGAAGAACATAGCACCTTTTTACTATTCCTACAAAGAGATGCTTCCTCTATAATTCTTACTATCTTTACTCAAAGCATGAAATAAGGCTTTTTACAACAGTAGATAAGTGGCACAATCATATTTGTGAACAAACCTGCCATCTATAAAGAATAACCTTACTAATTCCTAAATAAACTAAATATAACTATGCATCAAATAATGAACTCTTTCTACAGAAAAGTTGAGATCAGCTCTGCTTCTTTGATTAACATATAATCTCCTCACCCACATCTTTAAGTGTCCTAAGCATCCTTTTTTTTTACCAGTCAACTAACAGGACCAACACTAATAAACTTATTTAACCTCCCACTCACCAAATAAAAATAGTTCATCTTTAGACCATCATGTACAGACTAAGTCAAACTACATTTTCTTCACACCCCAATTCCTCTTAATTACAACAACTTATTCTTTTTTTTTTAAAGTTAAATTCGTTCAAAGTAGTCGGTGATGTAATTCTCATGCTGTAGTTCATGCGAGCATCAACACGATACATCACTGTTTCATTATTGCTCGTTCATCTGTCATAACAATATATAAAACTACACCATGAATACTTTTCAAAACCACAGTGACTCCTTTTCTAAAGCCTCTGCTTGTGATTTATATATTTTTTCACTGTTATGTTTGTTGTACTAAATTTAGCCTCCAACTCTTTATTTTTTGTATGCTATATATAGACTTCTCTAGAACATTGAAAGTTGGTTGGTTGGGGTTTTATGGTGCAAAAGCAACAAAGGCTATATTATGCCATAGAATATTGAAAAATATTTTCATGAGTGTACTACAAAATGCAGTAAGAGTTTTTTCTATTATTTTTTGTTATGCCAAATAGTGAAGCTGCTGGAGGGTAACAAACAGTTTAATAGCATCTGTGCAAAAGATTTCTTTAAAAATAATGTATTTATAAATATAAAATGCCTGTAAACTTTAGCAACTAATTATGTATCAACAATTTCATTTCAGTAAATGAAAATGTTATTGGCCATCGTAGGTTATATTAACTTTTAGAATTTTAGTTGTTAAGCTATCCTTTTATTCTTGCATCATTTCTGGCTTTTCTTTTATCCTCTCTTCTAGGCTTTGTTGTGAAGCCCAGAGAAAAGAACTTACTTTAATAATGTAAGTTCTAATTTTGCTTTTATTGCATTTAACAAATTTTGTTTATTTATTTTTAGTTTGCTTACCACACTCTTTTATTTTGTTTTTTAATGTGTTTTTAGCAGTGACAAGCAGTTTTAAACTTCTGTTAGTTACTATCCTTTCAGCTTCATCATTCTACAAAAACAGGCTAATGCAATATCTAGAAATGAAATACATTACAAGTGAACACAGTGAGTAAGAATAATAAAATTGATTTGTTTCTATAATATCACCATTAAGACAATTAATGTTTCCTGCATTGCAGCTTTAGATTTAAAACACTTCACTACTATTATACATTGCTGTAGGTGATGGTAATGGGTTTGTTTTAGAATATCTTGAAGTTATAAGCTTAGCTGTTGTTATATTTAACACTTTTGGGTGAGCAGTCCTTATCTGACCCATTTATCAGACCCATTTATCATAGTTGCTAGTGATTCTGATGTATGGTTGTGCAGTGTTCTAGCTGTCAGTGGTTCACCCAAGTCCAATAACATTGATGTGTGGTGGTTGTCACTGTCTATTGATACACAGAATACCACCCTGTTTACCACATGGAGTCTGTTGTTTATCTCCACATGCTGCAATATAACTTGCTATGAGGCTCTGCCCGTTGTGGAGTTTTTCTTGAAGTTGTAAACCTGATACACACATTTGACATTTATCTTAACAGTAATATTGTGGAAATGAATCAATTTTATTATCTAGAAGTGAAATATCTGTTGCATCTTTTTACGTAATATTAGTAGTTGTACCTATAGAATAGATCATATAAAGTCAAATATTGTCATACTTTGATCCACTTGATGAAGATGACATTTTTTTTTAAATGTTGAAAGGATTTATTGATAGCTGTCATAAGACAATGAAATTTATCTACTCCTATTGTATTAATAAATGGTCATATCTATTTATTAGTATTGTTGATTGTTTCCTTCCACAAATATTAGTTTCACAAAGTACTGAAAATGTTTTTTTAAACTTACATTTTGAGTTTAATAGTTGAGATCAGCAGATTACAATTTTTTAAAGTGATGTGCTTAAATTGTGGAAAAGGAAATTAACAAATGTGAAAACACCTAGGCATTATCACTTTTGTAAATGCAGCATTTCTTGGTAGTTATGTGCTATGCACCAGTTGAGGTAAAATGATGTTTTACTCCTGCTTACTAAGATTTAGATATTGTGCATTCCATCGTGAAGATAGTCTAGGTGTTTTTCTGGACTAGCTAATTTCCAGAATATTAGTCAGTGGATTACATAAGTTCAATTAAAAAAATGTGAAATAGTAGTGTGCACCATACAAATAAGGGTTATGTACATAAAAAAAATAAGAGAATTTTAAGAAATGTGATATAGCTAGTCCCTTAACGTTTTCCTCTGAGAAGTGAAAGGCATTTTAATTTTAATTTTGTGTATTCTGAATTTGAAAAAAATAGACAAACTCTAAACTTCTGTTTTTATCTTTTAACACTGGCATGTGGTCTCTGATTCTTCTGCTTTATCAGACCTTACTTCTGCTGCACCTCCTCCACTTGGCAATGAAGCCTGCTGTTCCAAGTAATTTTTACTGTAACTCCTGCTTTTGTTGTAAGCATGCTGAAATCATATTCAAGTTACTATTATGATCAGATTATATAAGGTGAAGTTTCACTTTTCATGCATCTGTGAGACCATATGTTAATATGGCATTTTTAAATTAACTGCTTTTTTTTTTAATTTCCTTTTTAACACAGTCAATAAAAAGAAGTAATCTTGGATTCTTTAAGAGTACCCAATAGAGAAAAAAAAAATAAAATTATGAATAATTGGTCTCCTGAAGATAACAACTGTCTAGTCAAAGTTAACTGTATAACAGAAAGTCAACATACAGACTGGCAAAATTGAAGGGTACTGGTGAATGATAAATACTAATATGGGGGAAAAATCCTCTCATGTTTTTTTTTTGAGGAACCAGAAAGAGCTATCCCAATGCTATAACATATAGCCTAATAGTACTGCATTTCATTTGTTGCAGCCTTTTTTAATAATAATATTTTATTGCTTTAACCATATAATTTGATTTATTACACCTTAAGGATTAGGAAAATAATTAAAACGTGTTACATATTAAGTTTTAGCATAAAGTTGCTCTGTTTTTAACTCAGAAAGATGGAAAAATGATTTCAGAAGTAATTTTTTCTACAAATGAAAACAATTTTACTAACCTAGTCAACTTAGTCTGTTCTAGTTCAGTCCTCCCTAAATTTGTTTCTAAATCCAGACCTTGGATAACAATATTTATTTAAAAATAAGAACTACTGGAATCATATACTCAAAAATGTCAAGACCACAACAGCATTTCTTTTTGAAATTCCTTCTACTGTTAAAAAAAATTATGCTTTGCCACTTGAAGTTAACATTGCATTTCAAATTTCTTTGGTTAAGACTGCCAATAGCAAGGCCATTTCTCCTCAAGTTTTATTCTTTGGGATTACAATAGAAAAGGTGGACAATATGAATTCTTGTGACAAAATGAAAATTTTAATGCATATAAGCACACTATTTGCTTACTTCCAGCCCTAAGAGAATGCAGCTATATGGGGGGTACTTTAGTGAAGAATTTCTTACACAACTTATGAAAGTGCTTTAAGTCATAGTGGTTAGGGAGCTAGCTAATGTTCTAGTAGGTTTACTTTGTGTGTTGTGTTAGCTCTAAGTAAGGCAGTGTTCTGTCAAACCCAACATCAGTCATAGCACAAAGCCAGTAAATCTTTAGAGTAGTTTCGTTTAGCATTTTTCTCTGTCTTAAGTGTTGCAAATAAAAGACAGTTCACAGACATTCAGAAGCACTATTCGATTAAGCTGGTATACACTAAAGTATGTTTTGTATTTATGAGTTTCTAAAAACATGGTAAATGAATGTCACAAGGTAAGTAAGGTTGAAATAATTCATTTGTTAGGTTGAGATAAGAAAAGTTACACTTGTTTCTCAGACCATTTGGAAAGTTTGAATTAAGGATTAGTCATTGTTTTCATGGAAGGAAAAATGTTATGTAGAAAGCAGGTAAAGTTTTGTAGGTTGTATTGATAAGAAAAGATGGAATTCTGTAGTGTATATTTTGGTGTATTGAAATGAGTAGTCAGCTCGATACGAGAAAGTGTGCAACCTACAACAATATGCAAGACAGGAATTATATAAATGTTTGCTAAAAGAAAATATGGTATGACTTTCACTGCTACTATAATACAGGGTGATCAAAGAGTCGCTGTGCACCTGATAAGGAATGAGAGATTCATACCTGTACAATTACAATAAATGTTGAAGTGTGTCCCACGCATCTCCAGACATTTAGTGACACACCGAACTGTGTTCTTGAAGATGTCGTTCAGCACAGCACAGTCCACATTCCGAATGTATTCTGCGATGGCCATCTTCAAATCATCAATTGTGCAGAGATTGTCTGAATACACAAAGTTTTTCACCTAGAGATAAAAATCGGGCAGGGTGTATTCCCGGGATCTTGGAGTCCAAATGTTTTTCAAAATGATTCTGTCTCATCAATCATTCAATGCCCAATCAAATCAATCATTCATCATATCATCAATCATTGTACAATAGTGCCATAGACATATGCAATGTGTGGGCTGTGGCACCATCCTACTGAAAGTAGGCCCTGTTAATTTCATCTTCTGACAATTGTGCAAAGAGAGGATAAAGAATATTGTCGCAGTATCGTTGGGAGTTGACAGTCTCAGAGAAAAAATGGGTCTGACTATGCACCTACATGAAATTCCAACCCAAACACCATTCTTCCGATCATGCTGGGCGACCCATGTAACTCATGGGGATTGTGTGAGGACCAGAGGCATGAGTTTTGATTGTTTATGTACCTCGACAAATGGAAGTACGCATTGTCTGTGAAAAATGTGATGTCCAAAATGTCCTCCTTCACGGTCAAGAAAGTCTACAAACCACCTGCAGTACGCACTCCACTTACCACTGTTAGCAGGTTTTAATTCATGCATCGATGTGATTTTGTAAGGGTGTAGGCCTAGGCTTTTTTTTACAGCCATGTGGGTCATGCCATATGAAACACCAACCTGCTGTAACAATCTCCTGATGGACTTTTTCGGACTTCAGAGCATGCGGTCTGCCATATCCAACACTTTCTCCTCTGTCAGTATTGATGGCCTACCAGATCTGGGCGTGTCACACATGGAATTAGTTTCCCGGAATTTCTGAATCAACTGCCACACTGCATTACGATGGGGTACCTTGGTTTCAGGAAACTGTGCCTGGAATCGTTGTTGAACATCTTGTGTGTATTCTCCGCCATACCAAAACACGTGTTCCACAAGGAACGTACACTCCTCAACAGAACACCATTGCCACAACGTACGTCTACAGTGCCTTACTGCTTGGCAGGCAGGCCACCGCATCTCTCCCACTAACATCACACTAACACCATCACATGTCCCTAAATGTCTCGAGATGCACTTGACACATTTTCAATGTTAATTGTAATAGTACAGGTATTCCTCATCAGGTGCACAGACTTTTTGATCACCCTGTATAATTCATGTTCTGTTGTCAGAATTGCTAAAAATACAAAAAGTATATATTTGCCAAAACTAATTTTTGTCTTTAAATGTCATATTACTTTATGCAGGCAGTTATTTTGTGCAAAAAAAAAGCCTATATTTGAAAGTTTGTTCACAACTTAGTAGCCATTCTTTTCCTTTATTTTACATTTCTAGTAATCAGCAATTGTGGTCAGTACAATATTCTCTTTTCTATTGAACTTCATTGCATATTTATATTATCATTTTTCTTGTAACTTCAAAATTATCTTTCAAAATTCACTATCTCACTTCTAGCCCAAGAAGAATGCAGCTGTATAGAGTGGTGCTTTGGCAAAAGATTTCCTGCACAACTTATGAAAGTGTTTTAAAATATAGTGACTAGAGAACTAGCTACTGTTCCAGCAGGCTTATTTTGTGTTTTGTTAACTGTAATTGAGGCAGTGGCCAATCAAGATTGTACTTTAAGAAGCAATAATTTGAATTTATTTCAGTTCACCCATTCCTGCTTTCAAACGAAAAAGATAAGATAATTTCTCAAGCCTGTTACCCTGTGTAATGCTCCAAAGATTATTAACTTTTCAAGTTGGACCTTTTGTCTGATCCAAATTTATTCAAAATTATGGATAGCTTGTTGGGCACCAGGTAATATTAACTTGCCAAATAAAGTTCAAATAGGGTTTATTTTGTATATCTAGCATTATTTATTGAGCAAGAATTCAAAAAGGATTGTCAAGTTTAATTAAAGTTAAAATGTAATCAAAAATCAATTAACGTTGCTCAAGAGAAAAATAGCAAAAGTAAAAAAAAATTATTTCCAGAAAATTCAAAGACTCACCAATTCAGTTGATGAATACAAAAAGTTGGAGTACTAACAACTCACATCTACATAAATCTTTACTAACAGCTCCTTCTATCTACACAACACATTCTTTACTGGCTTCTCCTACTACTACTAACTCATACTGATTCAACATACTACAGCTCCACATACTACTTCAACATACTACAACTCCACATACTACTTCAACATACTTCAGCTCCTACTAACAATAATGACTCTGTGACCTAACATCACTTAGTATGCATGCTGCATACATTTTGGCATGTGTCTCTCACAAGCCGTGAAAAACATTTGCATAATCTGACGATTGCACTAGCTATGACACGAGGGCTTGTGTCCTACACGCACGCATTAGCGCCTGACAATCAAAAGGTCAGAGTTATGCATAACTCCCATAACTTGGAAAAGAGAATATGATCTGTCCAAAAATAAAATAATCCCCAAAATGATAAATATAATGTAAATAAAGTCAAACTGGTTAAGTAAAAGTGAATGGGTAGACCATCACACCTGCAAGAGTTTGATTTACACAAGGCCAGCCAACTACAGAAGTAACAGTCACTTGTGGTGGTGAGCTCATAGAGGAATGTATTTAAGTTTACATCAAGTAAAAATGTTTTTACACTTTTGCTATAGTTGAACCGCAAATAATTTTAACACTACTGATTTCAGTTGCTTCAGGTAGATTAGAGTTTATCGAAGTTATTTTCCTTCAAAAAAAGATTATTTAAATCATCAGTATATCAAGAGCAATTATTTATTTAAGCTTGTACTATTCTCATTTTTTAATGAAATTACATGAATTTGAAGTATATTGGAAATAATGAACATCTAGATTGGTAAAAAAAATTAATTATCTCGAGATGACAAAAAAGCAAATTCACTTGTGGTGGAAGGGGCAGTAAGATAACTAACTTTGAGTAACTTTGAGGTACATTAATATGAGAATGAAAAAAGGAAAATTACACAGTAAAATACCTTAGGCCAGGAAGGGCCAAACTGTTGGATTTTATGATCAACTTTTAAGACAGAAAATCTTTCACGATCGACCATAATACATAAGTCATAGTAATGATTTAACACTGCTTGACCAGCTAATTTTTAACATCCAAATTTGGCTAAATTTTTCAAAGTAATAATTTAATAGAGGAAATAAGTAAATATGAAACCTTTAACAAAAGACTTGTATAATATAAATTTTCCAATCCATGTAATTTTCCAACACGATAAATCAAGAATTTTATGATTATACTAGATTTACATGATTATACTAGAAATATACACTTTATTAAAAAATCCGTTAAATCTAGTTGTAAATTCACTCACAAACACTTAAGATTTGTGATACAGTAGTGGTAGTGACCAGTGTTTTCACATTAGTGTAAGCTGATAACCAGCTATACGATCAACCAAACAGTTGAATGCAATGGACTGGTCGATCATGATTGACTGTTTGGCCACCTCTGCCTTAGACCAACACTAATTTTAATTCCTTTATACCTAATTATATACCTATTACTTTTTAGAATTTTTTTAAGCACAGGAAGAGATGCTAGTGGCGACCAGTTTTTAATATACAGGAATGGCCTGAAATTCGGTGCCACTATGGATGTAATAGAAACTACATACAATAACATGAAGGTGACTGCCTGACATGCAACAAGAATTGTTTTGCTATATTTCACAAGTGTCATTCATTTGATGTGTTTATCATGACAAAGAGTTTATAAATCCTAATTCTCTTTCTTTTATGAACATTTTTACTTCTTTCTGAAATATCAGAATTTTGCAACTCACGAGATGGTTAAGAGATCATTAAATAATGTTAAAAAGTAATTTTTGTATTTTCTTTTTCCTTTGATCATAAACAAAGCACATTTAAATGGAAACATTTTTTTCTTCTATATATTAAAAAAAAATCAGATCTTAAGGGGTTCACAATGAATTCAAACATTCATTTTCACAAATCTTCACAGTGGATGCAGGATGATGCAATATATGAAGTCAGCTTTGTCAAAGTAATTCTCACATTATTGAGTGATATTGCAAAAATGATATATTATACTTAGATGCACAAGTAAAATCTATATTTTTCACATTTTAATATGTCAAAATTTGGTTTTGAGTTTATACATTCTGTAGATCATTTTATTGCAGCATATGGAATTTAGCACATTTATTATGCTGATAATTTTTCCCCAAAAAAATTCTGCAGTATTTACATATCTAATAATGGGAGCTGATGTTAAGTGTAATGTATCCATATTGCACATTCCTGAAAAATGACACAGGAAACCATATTAAAGCAACTTACTCAGGGTTTCATGGAAGTTTTGTGTTTGTATGTTCTAATAGCTTTCACATATTCATGCAATAAGTTTTGTCAAATAAAAAAAAAATTTCAGTGCCACTGTTGTCAACTAGTCATAAATTTCTTTTATTTATGATTACCAAAATCACCAATGATTATTTTTTCAATAAAATTTTTAGTGAAGTAAACCATTATAAATCATATGTTTTTATATAAATCTGAATTTCATCTGATCATTGGAAGATTAACTAGACATACATGGGTGAAATAAAATTTTTATATTAAAGTTAAAGAAATAATACAATTCCATTAGTTTGCTTTCTGGTCAGTCACTGTTGAAGGCTGAAAAATCATTCAGCTTCAACATTGTTGACAATGCTCAATTGCTTTTTGTTGGTCCATGGATGGATTCTGGTTTCACAGTAGAAATTGCAAGCAGGAGCTGAAAAATGTCAGCTTTAAAACTTTGTCTAATCTTCTCTTTCATAAAAAAAATATGAATGGGAAAAAATTTGGAAGGTGTCTCTCTATGCTTGAAAAAGTTGGAAGTTTCATCTAATAAACTGAACTTTAAATGTTTTTATTATGGTTTTTCAGGAGATTAAGGAATTCACAAGCTGTCTTACAAAAATAATTTTAGGACGTAAGTGATATAACTTTGCTAAACTTTTCAAGTAGCTGTTTTCTAATTTATTCACCTTATGCCACATTTATGCACTTCTGGAAAAATATTCCTTTGAAGGAGGTCTAAAATGCTTTGAAGCTGTTTTAGTTGCATTCAGCTCTTGCCTAGTTTCAGTTTCTGTATCTCAGTAATTAATGTTGGAGGTGATAGTCCATATGCTTCGAAATTATCACCTACAATAAGATGTTCAAGCAAACACTTAGCCATTTAGAGCAGTTTGCTTTTTTTCTAAGTTTAAATTTACTTCTCAATTCATGGTAGGAAAAGACTTTCTTAATTGAATTTTTATTGACTTTTGATAGCAGGAGTGCATTTTTGAAAGTTATACTCACCAACATATAGAAAACTACTAAAAACATTCTCATAAAATAAAAATCTTGCATTGCTGGAACAGATTATGGTCTTCACACAAATCTCAAGTGATATGAATTCAACATCACTTACCTAATGAATGTGATAATACCATTATATTGCAATTAATTTGAGTTATGTGAAGGCAAAGTTAATTTTATCTTTTTAACAGGGTATGCACAAAAACTATATTATGTTAGAATAAAATATATTGGTCTACTAATGAGGGGGATTTAAATTTGGCCTCCAATCGAAAAAACTTGTGCACATTTGATCTACATATGTGCAATCAGGTCCTCTTGTGCATTGTGTTTTTTGAGCCACAATTTAGCCAGTAGGTCATGCAGTGAAGAATAATACACCCCCTCCCCCAATTTTTACAATTGCCCAGAGGGTGATGGTGTGGCAAAAGATTTTATTTTCCTGCAAGACACAACTTGTTGGAAGTAAATCTTAATTTTATAACTTTAGCGTAAATAATTTTTTTTCTTCTGCAGTGCTTTTGCAATCAAAATACAAATTTAACATTGTTTCATATCAATCTTCTAGTGTTGCAATTTGGTCATGGAAACACTACACTTTCACATTTATTATCAAAGATATTCCAAATGAAAAATTTTCATATGTGTAATTAAATTATATAACACAAAAAGATTATCTTGATTTTCATAATTTTTTCCACTTGAGATATTTATCCCTTTATATAGAACATTTGGTGAATATTACCTGAAGGGTAAATCTTGGGGTAACAAGGAAATTAAAGTTAGTCTATTGTATTTCTGGTGTAATTACACAGGTCATCAAAATGAAAACATGGATCACAAAGATATTCAGAATATAAACTGGCCAATAGAAATTAAAGAAATGGGGCTGTATACAGAAGTAATGAGGCTGATATCAAATATCAAAAAAGAAAATTCATTGTGATGTGTAAAATTATAAAATGGGGCCCCAGATAAATATCTGGTATAATGAAATCTTTCAGTTTGGGCCCATTAAGCTTTTAGGTTCTTCACATTGTAGGCTTTGCAGTACAGTAGATATGCCTCTGTTGTGTGGTTATATACATATATGTATATAATCCACTAGTTTAACCAAAAGTATTACAAATATTTTCTTTCATTGTTAATTTTTTTAATGCTGGAACAATTTCCAAAATGTATTAGGGTCTGTAAATGGTAGCTAGGTAGTCACTGGAAGGAGAGCTATGCACCAATCCCCTGTGATGATGTATAGAACCGCCAGGCCTAGCATCTAATGTCTCAAATTTATTCTGTTCCAAAAGAGAATATCTCTTTTGGAACAGAATAAATTTCTCTCTAACAGAACAGAAAGGGAGGGCTGCCAGACCAGTGTGGCCTACTGAATTGGTCATCTACAGCCACTTTTTTTTCTGCCCTGCTGAGGAGTGGTCCTTGTGCTGACCATTTATACCAACTAGACTGGACTTAATTATGGCTTTGAGCTTGAATTTGGATCCTGGACTTGCTACACTGGTGGGCCTCTGTTGATGGAAGAATCTATGGAGAGTGTCTAGGAATGGGCATGTACACCTAAAGACTAAAATTAGACTATATAATAGTTTGGTTCTTTCTAGGGTTAGTTATGGTAGTGAGACTTGGACACTTTGTGAACAAGATAACAGAAAACTTGATGCTTACGCAGTATCTTGGGCATTAGTGGGTTCAACTTTGTAAGTAATGAAGAGGTTAGGCAAAGGAATCAGCAGCATATTGTGCAGAGAGAGACTCCATTGGTTTGGCCATGTTTCCCGTATGGATTATTATAGATTAGCGAATAGAGTTATGAACAGTGTGCCTAAAGGCCTCAGAAAGAGGGGGAGACCTAGGCTGCAGTGTGTAGACAATGTCAAACAGGACCTTGTTAGAATTGGTATGCAGTGGCCAGATGTTGCACAGGACAGATATGCTTGGAGAACTAAATTGCAATGTCTGGTTGGACCTCCATAGCCCATAGCTGCTTGAGGATGATGATGATGAGTACATTTACAACTGGTATTATATAAACATTTTGTTAAAGGTATACAAAAAAAGAAAATAAATACTTTTGAAAAAATTTATTGGTTAATGCATTTGTATTTTCTTCGCTACACTTAGCAGTACTCAAATACTTAATATTTTTAATTGAATTATGCATTCCAACGAAGTTCGTAATATATATACATTAAACACTTTGTATCTGGTTTTTGTGGGGAATGGAGATTCCCAGTTAATTTGATTAGACAATCAGAGCAGTTGCCAACAACAACATCCATTCCCAACCTTATAACACTGAAAACTGCAACTTTTATAGTGCATAAATGATTGGGAAATAGTCTGCTGGTCCAATGAATTGAGTTTTCTTTTACACCTTACAGATATATATGGTAAAAAAAAGCATGAAGTAATAAATCCCATATGCATTGTATAGATTACTAGCAGTGGTGTTGGGAGTCCTCTGAATACAGGTGCACCAACTTATGATGGGTGTGGACTAATTGAACATTTTTGCAGATAAAATACACTCAGCAATGTTAATGTTGTTGGCATCTTTCAACAAAGCAGTGTAGCTTATCATTGGATTCATATTGTACAGAATGATTTACAGAACATTCAGATGATTTCATTTTCCTATGAACAATTTTCTAATGAACTCCCCTGATTTCAATTCCATTAAATATCTGTGTAGTTCTGTACAGCTAGGAAAGTACCTGTTATAGTGAGCATGACATTTAAGGTTGATAGAATTAGGTTTCATCTGGTTGTATAATCATTGAGGTGCAGTGGGAAGCCTTTCGAATTTTGCACATTGCCTAAATATTAGAGCCAAAACTTAAAACGTAAAAATTTCTGTCAAATATATGTGCCAATCTTTGTTAATCTTGATAATCTAATTTGGAATTTCAAACTTAAGTATATATTACTATACTTTGAATACTTCGTTTTTCTTAAAATTAGGGAAGGAAAGTATGTGAAAAGAAAGAGAAGCATTCACCAGGAGCTGCTGGCTGAGGTCCTGTGCAGTGAAGACTGCACTGTAACTTGTCAGCCTGGGAAAAGAAAGGCCAATGAATGCCTTTTGTGTTCAAGGGGGGTAGAACTTGGCTTGGGAGGAGTGATGCTGATCAGTACTTTCACCACACATGACACAGCTGATGGTAGGCAAGATCAGAATGAGAGAAAGTAATTGGTGGGGGTTTGAATGTGTGAAAAGGGAAAAAGGAGAGGAGAAAAGAAATAACAATAGAATAAAAATAAAAAGAGAGGGAAAGAGATGAAAAAAAGATAAAAATATGAGGAAAAAATGGGGGGGGGGGTAGTAAAGAAGAAAGAGAAGAATGAAAAAAAAGGAAAGAAAAAAAAGAGGAGAAAGAAAAAAGGTGGTGAGGTAATTAAAAAAAGGAAGAGAAGGAGAGATATCAGAGAGAAAAAAGGGTCGGGGAGTAATAATAATAAGAAATAAAATAAAAGAGGGGAGAAAGAGAAAATAGAAAATAGCAAATAAAAAAAAAAGGGGGGGGGGGGTAATATTTAAATTCAAATAAAAGGGAAGGAAAGAAAAGTAGAAGGAGAAAAAAGAGTCCTGAGATGTTTTATTTCAATTATTATTAATAAAGAATTATTGGGAGGTGGGTAGGGTATTAGATAAAACAATGGAGTTAGAAGACAAAAAGAAAATAAAAGGAAGAAAGAGTAATATGGTAATGAGATTCAATTATATTTGGTTTGAACCTGAGACAGAAGCATGACGTGTCAGAAAATCCATTTTGTTTTAAGAATGTTAGTCTGATAATTTGGTTTATCCTTATCAGTGATAGGAGCAGTATGGTTGTGGTGGTGGTGGTGGTGGGGGGGGGGCAGGGACTGAGTGAAGGAAATGGGAATGCTAGCCTTGGTAGAAGTTTCTGATCTCAGGGAACCTTAAGTCCTGAAGGGATAAAGTGTTTGCAGAGCCAGTCTGCACTTGAAAAGGGACGGACCTGAGTGGAGCCCGCACTGAACCACACCAGACTGAGTAGGGGGGATGCTACCGGCCAATCTGTGTGTGTTCCGGCAAAACCTGAGCTCCCATAATTGTCCAGAAGTCCAAAGGGAGAAAGGGCAGCCGGGGGGGGGGGGGGGGGTGATGGACAACACAGGTTGAGGCTACCCCCAACTGGCATCGTCCGACCCTGACTGTGGAGCTTGCCAGCTGAAAGCAACTTTGGGGGGGGGGGGGGGGGGACAAAGGAGGTAAAATGAAATAGAAGAGTTCTGAAAAATACTATGTGGTATAGATATCTGGTCCTGCTGACTGCAAAAACTTCTAAAATTAGACTAAATAATTTTTTTTATTTTTGAGCACCAAATTGGAAATATTTTTTGTAATCTTTTAAAACCCAAAATATATAGTACTCATCAGAGAGAGAAACGAAGAATAATGAAGAGTGGAGAAGAAAAAACCTGATGGGCTGATGCAGTAAAGGGCATATGGAGCACTTTATGTAGTGCAATTCAAAAGTTCCCAGACTTACTGCATGTACTGCCATCTAGGTGCAGTTCTGATTTCTGCTGTTAGGTATCTCAAGTCTGCTCCTTTGTCAAACAGTCTGATAAGTTGACAGTTGGAACCAAGCTTTCTTTACGAGCATTTTAGTGTGTTTGTGCTACTTCATGATTTTTTTCCCAATAGATGACCTTGAATGCTAACTCAGGACCAAAGACCAAAACTTCCTTCCCAAAGTCATAACTGGTGATAAAAGCTGGGTTTATGGGTATGACCCAGAAACAAAGCAGCAATACTCTTAGTGGAAGAATCCTCCTTCAGCAAGACCAAAGAAAAATAAAGAAAGTGAAGAGCATGTTGGTAGTTTTCTTTGATGAGAAGGGAATAGTGCATAAAGGAGTTTGTTCCTATAGGCCAGACGTTGAATCAACACTATGACATCAAGGTCCCAAAGCATTTGAGGGAGAGTGTGAGACTGAAATATCCAAGAAAATGGCATGCATGGTACTGAGTTATGCATCATGACAACACACAAGCCCACACAGCTCTCTCTATCTGTTCACTATCATGTTTTTGACCAAAATTAACATGGTGGTGGTCCCTCCTACTTACCAGATCTCGCTCTCTGCAACTTCTTCCTGTTCCTCAAGATGAAGTTTGATCTTAAGGGTTGACGATATGACTGTGTTGAAGTGATTCAGGTAGAATCAAAGGAGATGCTGAACAACATCTCAAAATAGGAGTTTCAGAGTTGTTTTCAGCAATGAGAAAAGTGTTGAGCTTGCTGTATTAGCTCCCAAGGAAACTACTTTGAAGTGGATAACAATGATTAAAACTTAAGGTAAGCCTACTTTTTTTTTATCAGTACAGTATGGGAACTTTTGAATTGCACCTTGTACAGTAAGCTTGGCTGAACCTATCTCCCCAGAAGTGTATCGTAATTTAGTAACCAAGTAGCATCTTTGCCATAGCTGTTCAGGCAGTTATTTGAGTCCAATGAGACTTCACAGTATTCGGTGGTGGTCATAATTCAATGACTAATGAGTGTTAAAGTGTGATGAATATACACTGGTGGAAATTGAAAAAAGAACACCATTAGCAATTGAAACGTAATCTATGAGATTCATTTAGTAGGAACAACTTGTTGAGAATGGACAGTGATCACACATGTGAAGTGATTTAATGTTTATTTTACTTTTTAATGAGTATTACATTTTACAGAAGGCACATTTTAAAAGGTGTTGAACCTCCTCGAGCAGCAGTACAAGCTTCTAATCTGACATGCAATCGGTTGTACAAATGCTGGATATCACGTTGGGGGATACCATTTCATGCGCTTTCAACTTGGACGCATAATTCAGCGATGGTTATTGCCTGCCACGGTCTGTGGAAGAGTCTTCGTTTGATCCAGTCCCAGATATGCTCCATTGGAAACAAGTCAGGAGAGCATGCTGGCCAAGGGAGTTGTTGCACTGCCTGAAGAGCATGTTGAGTTGCTCAGGCAGAGTGTGGGCAGGCATTTTCGTGCTGGAATATTGCATTTGGGATTACACTCAAATACGGCAGGATGACTAGCTGTACAATGTCGCTGACGTATATATTGCTATTCAGTGTACCCTGTACAAACATCAGACATGTACGGGAGTGATAGCTAATTGCTCCCCACACCATGATGCCCAACATGGGCCTTGTGTGTCGCTGGTGGATATATGATGGAAGAAGCCACTCACCTTATTGCCTTTGGACATGTAAACCTTCATTCAGACTCTTCTAAGCTGAATCGGCTTTCATCACTGAAGACCACAGACTGCCATTCTTCCCTCCAATGAACTCGTTCTTGACACCATTACAAACGTGCTCGACACACTTCAATGCAATTTGCAAATGTGCTCGACACGTTCTCATCATGACGAGATGACAATGGGAATCATGCCAGTGGCACGCATGCCCATAGTCCTGCTTCCGAAAGATGATTGTGTATCATTCTCGTAGATATCCTTGGTACAACAGAGGATTGAATTTGTGATGCCATAGCTGTCTGCTCTGCTGCCACTGTCCTCCTGATACGCCAATCCTCTCATGCGGCCATAACTCTGTTGCCCAGAACCACATCTGTGAGTTTGCTAATGCTCTTCTGACCATTGACGCCACCATTGTACCACTGCTGATACCTCTTGTCCAAGGCTTGTAACCTGCAGTTCTCAGGTTCGGGTTCCAGCTGGGCAAGTGTAGAGATTTTCTCTGCCTAACTCCCCACCCTACCCACAGTGAATAGGGGTCACTGTTGGGCTTGAAAAGCCCACCATCCATCAGATGGGACATTAAGTCATGGTCCCATGTGTGGGAGAGCCACACTCCACACAAATTAAAGAACACACTGGATATCCTTGATGGGAGACCGACACTCTTCTCCCAACAGCTCATTGGTCCCCTCTCCTAACCATCCTCGAACCCATGTGATGCCATAGCTGGAATCATGGACATTAGTCCTAACTATTTGATCTCATGGTAGCGATAATCAATTTTTTTATTATTATATAATAAAAAAAGCTCGAAACTTCCCCTTCGAAAACAGTCGACTCTGGGCACAATTCAATTACAGAGTTACAGTATGTATTCCGAATTTATCGCTACCAAATCCCATTGACAATAATTCCTTGGCATGGCTGAAAACTCAAAAGTTCCCATTTTCTTGAATGAATAGATGGAATTAGACAACTATTGTGTAATCCAGATCTTTTCAATAGGTTCCTTCTCCGCTGCTTTGCAGCTTGAATCAGTTTTCCTTTTGCATCGATCAGCACACAAGAGTGACACGTGGTGCCTTCCATTAGCTGTAGTACCATCCTGTATGCATTGGATGGCATCATTTCAACATTGCAATGGATGGCATCATTCAAACATATTTCCACCTCTCATCCAATGCGATGTGCAATTTGACGAAAAGACCAACCTGCTTCCCGAAGATTCACTATACGACCTTGCTGAAACTCTGCTAACTGAACAAATATTGCATGCCTCATCGTCCAGGCATGGTAGCTTCTTCAAAGAGCACTGAACAACATGACACAAGATGAATAACTTCTTTCTTCACACCCTAGTCCTTAAATACGCACTGCGTACATTTGCATGTTGTCATCCTCATTGATGTCATTATTTCACCCAATGGCTTTCAATCTTGGATCACGGTTTCTGCTGCCCTTAACTATTAACATATTATAACATTCCTAAAGGAATTCCTTCTGGGTGTTCTTTTTTCAATTTCTGACAGTGCAGTTTGAGAATTCAGATTTTTTCTTATGAATTTAAGATATAGTGATTACATTAAAGTATCTGACAGAGTAATTGCAGGTGCAAGTTTTGTTGCTAATATCAATGAATTAAACAAATCCAATCAGAACTACTTAAGTCTTTTTCTTTTTTGTTAGCTCATGAAAGAAAAAATGTTTGACAGTAGAGAAAAGAAAATTAGACAGGTAAGTCTGCTAATATCAAATGGAATTTCTTGGCCTTCTTTCTTGTAATGGGATTAATTTATACATGCAATGAAGTTATTCTCATTGAGTTTTATTTCTTTTAGTGGTACCATTACATGTGGCTCAATTTTCAACAATGACAAGTTTATGTTAATAAAAATAGATGGATGCTAAAAGCACAGCCCCAGACTCAAAATACTGGCCATTAAAAGTGCAACACCAGAAAAGACGAGATATCAAAGCCGTATTTAGTTAATACATAGCTTAAGTTACAAAGATCAAATGATTACAAGTACAACTCTGTTAGTCTTGTGAAATATAAAGAAATCAGTATCTTGTGTAACCACCATGAGTGGCAATAGCCATTGCTACACGGTGTGTTGAGAGGATGAGACGTCGGATGTGTGTTTGGGAAATGTTAGTCCATACAGTTTTGATACATAGCCAAAGTTCATCTGTTGTAGCAGATACTGGTCTGCTAGTCATCATGAGATCACGGACCAGACATGTTCAATTGGGGACAGATCCGGTGAACACACAGGCCAAGGCAGAAGTGTCACATAGTGGCAATCCAGGAATTGTTGGATGATGTATACCACATGTAGTTAGGTATTGTCCTGTTGGTAAATGGCACCAGAGAGCCTCTGAAGATAAGGTATGACCACAGGCTTCAACACCTCAGTGATGTAACACTGGCTGTTCAAAGTACCAGTAATGGTACAAGTCATGTGTGTGAGTGGAGTCCAATACTACCCCATACCATAAACCAGGGGCCAGACTTGTATAGTGCTGCATCATGCATGCCTCACTGAGCCTGTTGCCATGGTACCGCCAGATATGAATTTGTCCATCATGGTGTTCCATACTGAAGCGGGATTCATCTGAAAAGGTGATGTGATGCCATTCGCAAATCCATGCACGACATTCTTAGCACCATTGCAGTTGCATATACCTGTGTTGTAGAGTCAATGGTAGCCAAAGAAATGGCCCACCAACTAAGATGCCCCGATGCTGCAGATGATGTTGAACCATACGTGCAGACACTGGTTGATGTGCAACACACCCTAACTGTTGAGCTAAGGTGTTTGATGTGGCTGTACGATCATTCATAGCCATGCACACAAGATGTCTGTCCTCTTGTTTGTTTGTGTGATGGCCGTTGAGATCGCTCATGTCGACAAGTTCGTTCCTTCTCTACCCACTGACACCATATTCTCATCACTGTGGCAGCATTCTGTCCAACTCGAGCACCGATGTCTCAGTACAATAATCCACCTTCCCATAATCCCACAATTCTCCCTCGATCAAAGTCAGAAACTGGTCATATAGATGCCGTGTTCTTTGACAGAGCATACTTGATTCTTTAGTGTGCAAGAACTGTGAGCAAACACAATTCCAGTGCTTTACACTGGCTCTTTGTAATCTCCTCTTATACCACTTCCACTAGGGGACATTACTGTCACACATGATGTGCGTATGTGCTGCACTTTGAATCATTTGCATGTTCTCCCATGGGCTATCCATCTTGCATATTTTGCGACAATCTGATGAGTTCTTCCTGGTGTTGCACTTTTAATGGCCAGCAGTGTATTAAGGCAATTATTTAAAATTTGTACTTCTACAAATCTTTGGCACCTTGAAAAAATAAGATTACTAGTACAACTGCTCTGCCCAAACTGTTTAATGATCTCTATAAATGCAGTTGTTTTTGTTGGTTTTAAAAACTGAAATTGGAGAAATATTAAATACTTTAATAATTCAGTGATGACCTCTTGATTTTAAAAGAAAATAGCAAACTTCAGGATGCTGATTTACCAAAATTCAAGCCTAAAACAACAAAAATAAATAAATAAAGTGTTTTGGATTTTCATTGCAATATAACAATTTTTGCAATGAAATAGAATTTTAAAGCATCTTATGTCTTTTTTAATAAATGCTCGAAATATTCATAAGTTTAATGTTTTTTACCTCTATTACCTTACTAACATTCTCAAGGGAGACATAGCCTCCCTGCATCCCCCCCCCAAGAGCCAGCCCAGCCAAAGCTTAAAAGTATTTTGTCTGCAATATATAAAGAAAATATTATCTTTGACATAAGAAAATAACATGCAAAATTCATGTAAATTAAGTTATAATATAAAAGATAGTAGAGTTAGCATATGGCCTACTACTCAACTCATAACATTAATGAATAGCATGCTAACTCAAGCTTATAGTGGGGTTGAGTTTGTACAATAGGCACCATTTTCTAACTTCAATGAATTGTATCAATTAATGTAGGTGTCTATATAGTGTTTCTTGACTGTTTGCAAGGCATTATTTTTTTGTGTAAAACTGATTGATAATCTAGATTTGAAAATAATTTTGCACTTCTTGATTTTTAGTAATCCAGTCTTGACACTTCTTCCCCCATAACAACACTGACAATGTACCTCCACCCTTCCAGTGGTGCTCAGACAGAGTTGAAAAGTTACCTGTGTGTGTGTGTGTGGATCTTCCTCACTCCAGTAGCTTTCAAAGTATAGGTATCAAGGTGATAGAATGTTAAATAATTTTGAGAAACTAGTGAGCAGTAGATAGAAGTCTGCAGTGAATTTCCTTACTTTCTCAGGAAAGTAACTAAATTTTTGAACCTTATTCCTGATTCATTTGTAGCATCTTAACTGGAAAAACTAAAGTGACAAAAACTAGTCAGGTGAATGGTTGTACTTTTGAGCAAATTTTTCAGTTTAATTATTGTAGCATTTGTGTGACACAATGCTAACAGGAAAATAGATATTGTTGCTGGAACATTTAGAAATTGGGAGAGTAATAGATGGACACTTTTAAAATTAAGCTCTCATAGGCATGAACAATCCTAAGTATAAAGGAAAAATTATGTCGAACAAGATGGGATATAAACCCACAATTACCTCATAAGTTGTCAGGTGTTCTACAGTTGGGTTACCAACTGCCAAGCAAGATTTTGTGCATGGGTTGGCTCAGTTGTTAGCATACCAGGCTCATAAACTGCACTACCCAAGTTAGAGCCCCAACTGTACTTGTGTTAAGATTTATTTCTGTTAACTCCCCATTCTGTTCTCTGTCAGAAAGCAGACACTGATTACTTGGATGGAACATTAATCCTTCCAGGGTCCATGTCTTATATACAAGTTGACAGAATCCAAAATGAGAGATCAATGATGCTTACAAAAGTAGTCACATTAGCCGAAGAAAAGATTAGCAGCTGATGGTCTAGTGGTTATGACGCCTGGCATGTTTCTGGGAGATGTGGGTTCGAATCCCACTCGATAGTTTTTTTTCAGCCACATATTTCATGAGGCCTATATCAGTTGTTAGTACAACACATAAAACTTTTTTTTTATTTGCTGTTTAAAAATATTTTTAGTCTTACAAAAAATACATTAATGCTTAAAAAATAATATTTCTTTTTCCATTATTTTGCATTGTTTTATTAAACTGTGATATAAATAATTTGTTAAAGCCATCCGATTGCTATTTATTAGAAGCACTAATACAGTATTGCCAATATGTTTGTTAACATTACTCTGTGCTAAGCAATCTCCTGATTTAAGTTCACAAGTGTGATTTGAACTATTTATCAACAAATTTTTCCGTAAAGTTTCAAAAGTATCAAAATTGCCAAAAACTGCTATTTCTAAAAATTGAAGATTTTTGAAGTAATTGCAAAATACATACCTCTATTTATTAATTTTTTTTTCATTTTATGCTCTTTTCTACCTTAAAACTATTTCAGTATACCTAGATTTTTTATTATTCATCCCAGCATTCAACAGTGCTCTCTGGCTTCTGAAGCCAAAACCACAACTAAAAATAACTTGTTTATGCAAAACTGATGGTAAATATATCACAGCCCAGCAAAGCAGATAGTACTAATTGGTAGCAAATGTCTATCATCTGAATTGTATACTGTGCATATAGTGTCAACAGATTCAGATAACCTTTACAATAAGTTAGTATTGTTTGTAGTTTTATAATTAAAAATTCATTTTTATTTCTATAGATCTATTATGATTTTATTTCCATAGATTTGTAGCAATCTTTCAGAGTTATTGCTGCATTGCTAAGTATGGAAGTGGCTACTTTACAACTTGTTGTTTTTACTTCTATCGATATATATTGATTTTATTCTTGTATATTTTTTGAGGGATGATACGTTGCTGGCTATTACAACAATAGGTGGCATGCAAATTTTTCACTGTGTCCTTTTTTTAATATTGAATTAAGCTATTTGTTTTTTTAATTAATCTTTCATTTTCCATTCGAAAAGCTTATTTTTTATCGTTTCCTGAAAATGAACGAGGTCTTGTATATGGAAGCAAAGAGACGGCATGGAAATTGATCCTACAATTGGCAGTTTTCATCGAGTGTGTTATAACTCCCCCCCCCCCCCCCCCCTCAATAGCTTGGCTGTGCTACTTTGGTTAAAAAAAATGGTACCAAGTATGGTATCAAGATAAAAATTACAAAATGAGTGTAATTTTCTTTTTTAAGCAAAATTTTTATTTTTGTTATTCATAAATAAATAGCTTATATCTATTCATGTGCATTATAATCATTTCTGTCTATTAGAGTTTTTAAAATGAATTTTTACATGCATTGTTAGATGCATTTTTTCAGCATGACTGTAAAAAAACCCTGTTAAAATAAAACTAATCTTTTTGGTTAAATATTCTATTTTCAGAAAATCCAGAATTAAATGGTGTGTAATTTGGCATATAGCATGCCATAATTCCTTTAATTAATTTTTCAGCAAAAAGTTCTAAGTTAATTTTTCATTTTGACTGACCATATTAAAAAATAGCTTGGTTTATGGATGTAAACCAGTTTTTCAGGTTGGGCCATAGAAGGGTTAAATTCCCCATTGTGCAGGAGAGTCATACCTTTTCCATGTTAAAGAACATGCTGGATGGCCTTGATAGGAGGCTTCCATCTGTCTCCTGACAGCTGTGCAGTGAGTCCCCTTTCCCCAACCTTTTCTGAAACCTTGGTGTCCTTGTTGACTTGGCCATCTAGCCCATTGTGTGTAAAAAAAAGGTTGTCAGAAGCAAAACAACCCAAGCAAGATATTTATTAATGCTAAAAAGCAATATACCTTAGTAAACATGGTATTTGGTAGTGTGATTATGTAACTAATATTGAAGTTAGATGAAGGAGGTATAAACTGTCTTTGAGAAGCATTTTTATAGGGAGAAATTGTGTTATTGATTTGATTTATTGTTTTCTTATATTTTTACTAATAAAAGTGTGATGTAGTATGTTTTTTATTTTGACAGTTTTGGACTTGGTTGCCATTGAGTAAAAATTCTGATGTGTTTATATTTACTGTATTACTTCCTTAGGGACTCTTAGGGACAGGTTATGCCAAGTACACACGCCTTCAGAATGAAATAGAAAGCCCTACTCAGAGTAATTTCATTGAAGAGACACAGCAAACACAACAGGTAAATTCATCAAATATTTTTTAGGGATGTGGAGTGATCTAGAATTTTATTTTGGCTTAATTTGCTTTGAGTAACTTCAGATTTCATAGTTTGTTTTTACAGTATACATTGCTCATCAAATATTAGCAGAAATCAATAAAATGTGGATATCTCGAACTATATTTGGACAAATGTAATCAAATTCACAGGAAGATACAAAGGTGATGTGTTAAGTTTTGAAAATATGAGGCAAAATCATTAATACCTTAAAAAAAGTTAAATATGTGAAAACGGGATGCAGTTTTGAATACAAAATTTATAATCGAGTACCCTTTAACATTTAATAAGGCCCCCTTTAACACTAATGCAAGCCTGACAATGTAGATTCATCATCATCCTCAAGCAGCCATGGGCTACGGAGGTCCAACCAGACTGTGCAATTTAGTTCTCCAAGCAAGTCTATCCTGAGCTACATCTACTACATCTGGCCACTGCACACCAATTCTAACAAGGTCCTGTTTGACATTGTCTGCCCACTGCATCCTAGGTCTCCCCCTCCTTCTGAGGCCTCTAGGCATACTGTTCATAACCCTATTCGCCAATCTATAATTATCCATACGGGCAACATGGCCAACCAACGGAGTCTGCTGCTTAAAGGAGGTTGCAAACTCCTTGCCTAACCTCATCATTAGTTACAAAGTTGAACCACCTAATGCCCAAGATACTGCATAAGCATCTGGAATCAAAAGCATCTAGTTTCCTGTTATCCTGTTTACAAAGTGTTCAAGTTTCACTACCATAACTAACCCTAGAAAGAACCAAACTATTATACAGTCTAATTTTAGTCTTTAGGTGTATACGCCTATTTCTCCACACTCTCCATAGATTCTTAAAAGTCCCGGCAGCAATCCCTATTCGTCTGTTAATCTCATGCCGCACATCACCATTATCTGTTACATAGCTCCCAAGATAATTAAACTGTGACTCCTGCTCAAGACTGCAACCATTCAGATTAACTGAATCACAGCTTGCCTGACCAATTTTCATCACTTTAGTTTTCTCTCTGTTTATAACCAAACCTACTCTACTACCAGTCTCATCAACAGCTCGAATGAAAGAGTTCATCTCATCAACATCATTTGCCAAAAGGGCTAAATCATCAGCATAATCTAAATCAGAAATTTTCGTATCTCCAGTCCATTTAAGGCCAAAATCTTTCCCTTGAAGTGAATTTCGCATAACATAGTCAATAAATAACCAAGCTAAAGAGAAAAGGAGACAAAATGCACCCTTGTCGAACACCAAAAGTAATGCTAAACCAATTGCTACAAGCCTTACCAACTCTCACACACGACTCAGTGTTGTTATTAGAGAGCTTTCATTATGTTAACTAACTTGTCTGGTATACCACATGATCTCACAATTAACCACAAATTATGACGATCAACAGAGTTGAAAGCCTGTTTGAAATCAACAAAGCTAGCAACCAAAGGTTTCTGAAACTAAACATTTCTCAAGAATCTGCCTAAGTGAAAATATCTGATCCACACATCCCCTACCACTTCTGAATCACATTGCTCATCATGCAATTGACTGTCAACCAGATTCTTAATTCTATTAAGCACAATCATGGAATGAACTTTACCTGGAACAGAGAGTAGGCTGATACCCCTATAGTTATCACAAGAACTGCGATCACCTATTTTGAAAATAGGGATAACAATAGCTCTGGTAAAATCCTTAGGAACCCTGCCTTTATTATAAAAGATATTCAGAATTTCAGTCATCCAAGTGGTAACAGAAATATTCCCAGCTCTAAGCATTTCGGTAGTAATTTCATCTACCCCTGGCGATTTATGTAGTTTAAGTTTAGAAACAGCTAAAATAACTTCAGACTGTGCTATAGGGCCAACATTAAAGCCAGTAATGCATCTAACATCATTACAAACAATAGGAGTAGAACCACATTATTTAGAACATCACTGAAATGCTCAGCCCACCTAGCCATGACAGAATCCTCCCCTTCTGTAACCTTGTTTATCCTTCAATCCTTGTATACCTGTCCGTTTTCTACCACAGAAAACATTAACTATCTGATAAAGCTCTCTGCTGTTGTGCTGTCTAACTGCTTCTTCGGCTTTGTCAGCCAAACCATCAAGCCAAAGATTCTTATCAGCAGCTAACTGATCTTTTACACGTTTATTAAGTTCTCTGTAATGCTTTCTTTCTATTAGGACTAGTAGGGTATTGATTAAGGACATTCCTGCAGTTCTTTCTTTCCAAAATAAGCTCAAGTGCCTTATCACTCAGATAATTCTGTCTCTTCTGCTCCTTTTTTCCTAAAAGAGTACTGTTAGTGTCCAAAAAAGCCTGTTTAAAATGATCCCATTCTTCCTCAACTTCAGTAGTAAGTCTATAATGACTGTTATAATGACTAAGTAACCTATCATGGTAAGCTTTGGCTATAACTGGATCTTTCAGAGCTTCAGTATTAAAAGTAAATTTTTTAACCTTAGCACAACACTTTTTAAGTTTAAGTTGCAAGACACTTTTAACAAGGTAATGGTCAGATCCAATTTCAGCTCCCCTATATGCCATGGTATTCCTAACAGAACTATCCCATTTGCTGTTAATTAATATGTAATCAATCATATTCTTATGCAGCCCATCAGGTGAAACCATGTGTACTTATGTATGTCGCGGTGTTTGTAATAAGTGTTAGTTATTCTGAATCCATTGAGTTTACTTACCTGTAGGAGACGTTGCCCATTACCATTGCAGCTACTAATACCAAAAGGGCCTATTACTCCTGCCCAAAGGTCAGAGTCAGTACCAACTTTGGCATTGAAGTCACCAAGAACAAGGGTAATATCTCCTTTCTTGACAGAATTCAAAATATCATGAAGTTGTTCATAAAACCTATCCTTCTCATCCTCATCAGCATCCTCAGTGGGGGCATAACAGCAGATAACATTCAAGTCTTTAACGCTTGTCTGAAATTTTGCTGTAAGAAACCTTTCATTAATGCACTCATATCCTATAAGAGCATCACTAGCGTGTCTGCTGAGAAGCAGACCCACGCCCACAATATCAAACTGCCCCCTAATCGCAGACATGGGGCAAAGACCCGTTCCCCCACTACTAAAGGCTGAAGCCATCTACACTGGAAGACTTCCTCCAATGTAGAATTTGATGATGCCAATAGAAGCAAAGAGTTCAGGTGCCTGCGATGACTTCTGCTCAGGATTATCCACCAGCTGATAAACATATCCTGTGAATCTATTCACTTGGGGCTGTCAACCCACAAACAAACATAAAACACAACGGAAGATTTTCCCTCCTCAGAAGCCCACAAGCAGCAAAATCAGGATCCATAATCAAGCTCAGAGCCATATATCTGCCCATCCAGTGGGTTTATATGGTCAGCACCAGGACCCTGTGTGGTTGACCACTCCTCAGCAGGGTAGAAAAAAAAAAGAAAAGTAGCCATAGTTGTCCAGATCAGTAGGCCACACTGATCTGGCAGCCCTCCCCTTCCGTTCACTTCCACAAGAGAGTATGTCTTTTGAAAGGTACTAACGGTCTGCACCACAAGAAGGCAGGGTTGGACATTAGGTGCTAAGCCTGGCTGGTTCTATGCATCCTCAAAGTATGATTGGGCATTAATACATATTAGAAGGAAATAGTTATCTTTACCAGCATTGAGCTTGACATAGGGATCTAGGATATTTCGACATCTCAGAGCATTTGCAGAATGTCCCAGCCAATGCAATCAGTCCTTCATCAGTAATTGCACTCCTCTCAGTGATGTTATGGGGCTGGTTTCAGGTTCCCACTTCTCTAGATAAGTACACATCTGCAGTTCAATTGTAGAGAAAATCTTAATTCATCCATGAGCACAATATAACTCCATTTATACAAGGGTTGTGTGTTTGGAGGTTAAAGGGCTATATAAGCATGTTAATAGGCATAAAGTCTGGCCTTTTGAAGCCTTCTTGCCACAGATGAGACATGCAGCACCTTTCCTATGGCTGCAATAAAGTCTAAATGTAGAAAAAATGCTATTTCTCTCAGTAGTCCAGTATAGTTATTATCTTTGATCACTATATTGGATAAAAGATTAACTCCATTATCATTATAATATTGAAACATGAATTGGTGGCAGTAAAGGAAACACTCACAGCAATCTGGATATGAGTAATGATTACATGATAACTGATATTCACAGTGAAAAAACTAAAGTAAAACCAACTTATTTTGTTTGTTAACATTAGAATTTATTTTTTAAAAAAACCTTTATTTCTAATTAGTGATAAATATTAATCAAAAAATAACAGAAAAAAAAAGACAACAATCCAGTTATTTATGGTGAATATCAAAGGATCATTTTCAAAGGCAAAATTTTGTCATTTGCTTAAATTTAGGGCCTTTTAATGGTGGAAATTCAAATTAATGAAACATTCAAAAATGAATAATAATGTTAGTGTACCTTACCACAAATATAATTAAGGCAATATTCCTTTTTTTTTTTTGCCATTTTCCAACATGTTCCTCTAGCATAAGAAATTTAAATTACTAGAAAATGAAAATTTAATATATTAGCACTTACTCAACTTAAAAATAATGTTTCATTCATTACATAAAATGTTGAATGTCTAGAGATAGACAGACAAATGATGAAGTGAAAACAATAGCTCATTTTTTAATTTTAGGTAAATTACCTCTAAAGAATAATTTTTCTGTAATTATTTGAAATTAAGATAGGCAACAGTTCATAAAGCATTCTTGTGCACAAATTTTGAAAGAAGGAAGCAAAATAATGTGTCAATCAGGCTGCCTGAGATCACAGTAATGGTGATTGGCCTTTTGCTTCGAACAAATAAAAATTATTTGCTTTCATTCTAGTAAACTGAAAAATTATGCCAACTCTCTATTTGAGAGATCTTCAGAACAGCTGTGCCCCTTCAGATATAAAATATTGGACTATATTATAGTCTCCCTATTTCAGGGTCACTTGTATGCATTAATCATATCGCTTACTTCTACAAAATGTGAGTCAGAATACATTTTTAATTTGTTTACAAGAGTTAAAAGAGGGCAAAGTTCACTTACACACTGTCATGTGTTTAGAAAGCTAAAATCTTGAGTGTCAAAAGATAATTTTTCATTTTCACTTTTCCAATTCTAGTAATCTGGAAATTATGCATTGGATCTGAAGTATAGGGTAGTCATTTTTTTAATCAGACTACAATTAAAATTTTAACTGCTTTAGAGTAATAATGTAAATAATACTGTAACAACCTTATTTTTACTAACTTTTTGGTTATCGTTGTAAGTAAAAACTTCTGCCACTAATGGATTATAATAAATTGTGACTACAGTAATTTTATATTGCTAATTTTTATACATATGTATTCGATTCATCATATATATTAAAATCTATCAAATAAAATATATAACAAATAGTGTTGCAAATTCGAAAGAGTATTCTCATTATTGTTTAGCTGATTGTTCGGTCACAAGATGAAGAATTGGATAGGATTCAGTCGAGTGTGGGAACTTTGAAATCAATGAGTAAACAAATAGGAAGTGAGTTGGATGAACAGTCAGTGTAAGTTTTTCATGATTCAGTTATACAATACAATTTTCATGAATTTTTGAAATAGTGACAAAATTTGTAAATTGTATTTCTATTTTATAAGAGTAAATTTAACTTTAGTTAAGATTTACCCTTACTGTTAAGATCCTATATATTATTAACATGTTAATTTTTTTTTATGTAGCAAAATCTAAAAGTGACCTTTATAGTATTTTCTTTTTATCCCAGAATGCTAGATGATTTGGGTCATGAAATGGAAGTAACAGAATCCAGATTAGATGCTACAATGACAAAAATTGCAAAGGCTTTACATTTATCCAGTGGTAAGTCATGCAGCAACAAATTAATCTCTTTGACTCTCAAGTGATACCTTTGTACATCATATTTAATCTATATTTTAGTTTTTATATTTGTCTGCTTTACTCCATTGGTTATAATTAGCCAATGCTTGGGGACATTTCACTTTACATTTTGTAATGTTTATTTAAGAAACCAAAGTATAACAAAGTATCTTAACATTGAAGACTCAGGGTTAAAGGATATAAATAAATAAATAAATAAATACCCCCTCAAGCAGCTGCTTGCCACAAAGGTCTGACAGGAGCCTGTCAATTTATATGCCATAGTAGAAGGTCTGAGAGGATGGCAGGCTCTCAGCAGAAAAACAACACAAACAGCCATGCCTTACCCGGGGTTCGAACCCAGGTCCCTTAGATTCTAAAATAAAATTTTTACTGGGTTATTTGTTAACCCTTCCAGTGTCCATGTCATCTGCATGTGTTCGCAGAATCTGAAATGAGGGGCCAAGGATGTATGTATCCATTTTTAGTACAACAAAAAAAAAAATCGATTTTTAAAAAATAAAAATTGCTGTTGTAATTTTTTCAATATATATATTTTATAAAAAATATATAATTCAGGCTTCAAAAATAACATTTTGTTTTTTAATTTCATGCATATTTTATTAAACTATAATATAAATAATTTTATAGAGCCATCTGACTGCCATTTCTTAACACTAAATGGTATTGCCGATTTGCTTGTTAATGTTCCTATTTGCTGAAGCAACCTTCTGATTTAACCTCACAAGTTTGATTTGAACTTTTTCCTTAAATTTTTGAAAATTATCTAAAAATAACAAAAAAAATGCTATTTTTTAAAATGGTAGATATTGGAAGTAATTACAATGTACTGCCATTTTTTTTCCGTTTCACACTCATTTTCAAAGTTAGTATTTACTTTTTTTTATGTTTAAACCTTAGTTTTCATTTCAGTAAATTTATTTTCCGGAAATTAGCGATCTTTTAGCCAATCAATAACTATTGATTTCTTCATAGTTATGTTACATCGTATGGTCAGCCTACAAACTTGTTGCTGTGGATATTTTAATATCGCATTAGGCTGTATATTATTTTTAATTTATTATTTATTACTTTTCCAGTAAACCTTTGAACTGGTATCATTTGCTGAAAATAAATGAGGTCTTGGATATGGAAGCAAATTCATTTCTCTAGATTTATTTCCGTAAGTTAGTGATCTTTCGGTCGGCTGATTTATCAATCTTTCTGAGTTATGCTATATCGAAGGCTGGCTTAAAAGTTGTTACGGATATTTTATTTAACATCCCATTAGGTTATATTAATTCTCCTTTTATTATTTTTTATTTTTTTACTAAAAAAATAACTTTAAGCTTGTACTGTTTTCTGAAAATGAATGTCTTGGATACGGAAGTAAAATAGACTTCCTTACTATGAAAATCAGCCATCATGTGGGAGGGCAATTTCAGGAAGGCTTCCCTTCCATTAAACTCTCTGTGAATGTGAATGTCCCCCCCCCCCCCCCCAAATACCTTGACTATGCCACACAGATGATATAACGCTGTTGTTGTTTTTTTGCTTTGGTGCACGAACTGTTCTGCATTTAGTTAAGATCACCAAACTTCAACACCCAATGAAAAAATTCGTAATGTTTAGTAAAAAAAAAACCAAGAAACTTATTTTTCTATTTCATAACTATTCAGAAAATCTGTGAATGTGAGAGTCCAAGTCACTTTGTATAAAACACTGGCCATATTTAAAATATAGGATACTGAAAAGAATCGTTGAAAGAAATAAAAATCATATTTCATGTTGAATATTATATTATATGGGAGGAAATTTCCTCTCAATAAATATCTAACTATTTTTATTCATCGGGTTTTACAAAATGAAGTGTCAATTGTATAGTGCAATCTTTTTTTTTTCACCATATTACATTGAAAAAGGCTTATTAAAATCAATATGCTTGTAAATTTGTTTATATTATTTATTTTCATAAAATTTGTAATTAAATTCTGTTTAATTTGGTATATAACATGATCTATTTCCATTGATTGGTTATTTTAAAAAAAAAATTCTAAAATTGACTTATCTGACTCAACACAATTAGCTAAAAGTCTGGAATTTTCTCAAAGTATGGTACCTAGAAAAAAAATTACAAACGAGAAAAATATTTACTTGAAACCAAAAAAATAATTTTTTCGTTATTTAGAAGTAAATAGCCTTTCAATTCAAGTACATTGTAATCATTCCTGTCTGTTAGTTTCTTTTTTTTAAATAACTTTTTTTTGCATTGCCAGATGCATTTTTTTTTTTGCTATGTGACTCTAAAAAAAAAGTCCTATTAAAATAAAACTTTGTCTTTTTTGTTAAATATTTTATTTTCAGAAAATCCAGATTTAAATGTTGATTAATTTGGCATATCACATGCCATAATTTCTTTTGTTAGTTATTTGGCAAAAAAGTTTTAAAATCAATTTTTTTTTTGGCTGAGCATAGAGAGAAAATAGCTTGGCTTCTGGATGGAAATGTTTTTCAGGCTGGACACTGGAAGGGTTAATAATAGGGACAATAGAAGGGCCAGGTCATTTAATAAACAGTAAGTAAAAACAACAGTGCAGTTCCATTTTTAGATATAATTATTGTAAACCATGATTAAAGATGCTTGTGTTTATAATGTGCTGATCTAATTCAGAAACCTTTGCAATAGTTTTTGCAAGAATAAAACTTAAACTGTTTTGAATGTCAATCCCCAGCTACATGGAAATACTACAGTGTATTTCCATGTAGTTGGGGATTAACATTCAATTTAAAACACTTCAATAACTTTGCAACTAATCCCCCTACAATGGGGATTAGTTGCAAAGTGGAAATCGTAACCCCAAGGAATGGAAGAAGAGATATGTAAATTGAAGGAGGCAGTTGACCATCAGAAATATGCAAATGATCAAAGTTCCACAGTGAATGAACATGAGCCTAGCCGTGGATAAATACTAGGTGCCCACAAGCTCATATCATAGCACAACGGGCAATGAGGTTGGAATGCATACTGTGAAAATGTTCAGAACATGCCTTGGAGAAGCCAGTGGCACCCTTATGTGCAATTGACTCCTTCTGAGAGAGTGAATCGTCGATATGCTAGAGCTCTGATTGAGCCTTTGAGCGATCTCTGCACGCATGGGGTGCAATGTGAACACAGTGCATCTCACACACAACATTATGGAGCACCAAATGACATGAAGGAATGTACAGGACCAACACACTACACTACTGGATGTGAAGATCGCATGCTCCATAGGATGGTCGGCAATTCATGACTCTTTCATTACAGCAACTGTGCTGCAGAGTGATTTGTGGACTGCTACAGGTACTGTGGTCTCCACACAAACCATTAGACAACATTTGTATGATGTAGAAATGAGGGCAAGATGTTCAGTCTGGCATCTGCCATTGCAGCGATGCCACCAATTTCATCACCATCACTGGCGTCGAGAAAGCCAACATTGGAAGACAGAATGGAGGAGAGAGTTGTTTGCAGATGAGTCCTGATTCTGTTTCTGCTGTCTGGCATGCCAGACAGCCATTTGTCTACAAGGTAATAGTGGCATCAATGATACAAGGAAGCCTATTCCATTAGCTGTCATACAACTCCCCATGATGGTATGGGGTGGCATCACATATGGTGGCTGGACACCTCTGCTACATGTTTCTGGTGCATTAATGGTGAGATGCTACATTGATGGCATTGTTAATCCTGTGACATGATCCTTACCACTATGCCTGGACTGACGCTGCAGCAAGGCAATGCCACCCCACACACTGCATGTGCAACAATGAACAGTCCTCAAGGTGTGGACATTCTCCCATGGCTACCATACTCCCTGGACTTGTCGCTCATTGAATATGTGTGGGAACTTGTGAGGACCCAGTTAGATGCTGTTTGGAATGCCTTAACTCAGGACACCATTAACCATCTGATTGATGGAATGCCAAGATGTCTACAGGCTTGTATAACTGCCCAAGGTGGGCCTACTGTGATGAATCTGCAATATACACACATACCTTGCATTCTCACATTCCGTTGTTTGATCATTTGCACATTAACCCTCGTAGTTTCCATTCTGTCAGTTTCGGGATTATACCTCACTTCCTTCACGGGGTTGTGATTTCCACTTTGAGCAATGTAGTAATACCATGCATGTTGAACATGCATGCTTCATGCTTCATGGGCTGTAGACTACATATCTTCTCAAATAGCTTTTAAACTATTAGATGCTTCTTAATGGTCTAAATATTGCAAATGTGATATACTTTCCTTTGGTTTTGTAATGTTTCAACTTGAACCACTTTAATGTTTAAATTTATATCCAAAATTACCTGTACCTTGGCTTTACTGTAATCCCCTGCATGAAATAAATTATTATTATTATTACTAGGGAAACTAAAGTTAGTCCCTTGAAGGTTAGATCATATAGTGGATAGTTTTGGTTTAATAATGCAGACAACTCATAAGTTGCAAACAAAACAATATTCATTAATTAATAAGTGTGGCAGAAACATTAGATGCATTTGTTAAGCAGATAGCAGTTGATTACTAGTCTAGAACAGCAAAATCTATTAGAACATTTTGATGATATTTGAAGTAGGCAAGGTATCTGTTATTTTTTATAAGTCCCATACCCTTCAGAAGGAATTCGTGGTTCCTCCAACAGTGAAGTTAGCAGTAAAAATAAATAATAAATACCCCCTCAAGCAGCTGCTTGCCACAGAGGTCTGACAGGAGCCCGTCAGTTTATATGCCAAAGTAGAAAATCTGAGAGGATGGCAGGACCTCAGCAGAAAACAACACCAAACACCCATGCCTTACCCGGGGCTCGAACCCATTTCCCTTAGATCAGCAGCCAAGCGCGCTAACCACTCGGCCATGTAATATTTAGTAAAAGTTCCTTATAATTCATGATATTGGAACAGGTACAGTTCAAGTTTATATAATTGAATAATAATCAAAATACATTAAATTATTTAGTAAAATTACTAAATTTATTTGCATAATCAGTAATACTTTTGTAAAATAACAACAGTCACTTGTAATGTAATAAGGTCCATGAAAAGCAATAAAATTTTCTTGTAAAGGACTAAATATAAAGCGAATACAAAGACTATAAGCCTACTGTTCTTGAAAAAAATGTTTTTACTCAATATAGGGATATTCCCTAGCAGTCTTATATGTGTTTTATGTTGGTGGGGGGGGATAATGACATTGATTTATAATCCGCCCACTCCGTATTTATTTTAGCCATGGTCTTTTTTTTTATACATTAGATTTTTCCTTCTTTAAAATAATTAAGAGTCCAGTATCATACTGGGGAAAAGAGGTATCCTCCCACAACAAAAAAGGAGTAACCAAAGGCAGGCAATAGTTTTTCAACAAATACAAAAACATTTATTTACAGTGTTATTACCATTTCACATTACATGCTTTCAATACCTTACATAATGCTGTAGGAAATGTCCAGCTGCTCTCCTGCCTACATTACAACTGTGCAGCTCTCTCCAAACTACCAATGCGCTAACATCACTGTCCAAGACTATAGTGCTCGCTCTCCAAGATAACTGTCGTGCTCAGTGTCCAAGACAGAAGTGTCCTTTTGCTCTCTTGAACACACACCAAGGGCCGCTATCCACAAAGAGTTTGATTTTTGCCCCCGCAATTCTCTCTGCCAGGGAGGGGGGGGGGGGGGTTAAGGGACGAAAATAGTTCTCAATGCAATGTTCTTGTCCCAAAACCATATGGCTGTCCATTCGTGGGAACCGTTGAGCAGTGGTTCAGGGGGGATCCTCCCAGTCATCCAGTGTTGCAGTGTCAGAGTCTCAGACTTGGTACCAGATGCCATTCTGACAGGCTTTGCATGAATGAGAGAGTGTCTCCTTTTCGTGCATATTTCTTGGATTATAACTGGCAGGAAAGTGGGTAAATGGCTTTGCCCTACTCTGTGGCACCTCAAATGGAATTATCTGTCGGATAATCTTCCACAAGGTGCCAGAATGTCAGACAAGGAAGCTGAAGGCAACGTCAAAACAGTTCTAAGTGAATATGAATGCTGTCTTTCTAGCATGAACTGACCAGTCATCACCATTTAAAAAAAAAATCACCTCTATCATACCCAAACGCAAAATCCTAGAAAACATCTATCAAGAACCCTTCTACGAAGAAATACTTAAAGCAAAATATTGCTGGTTATCGGAATTTTACATCCCCAAAATCACAACAAACATACCTGATGCCCAAAAAAATCCTATATTAAAGAAGACATCCTGGGCCTAACAAAGAACTTTCTGGAGGCCAATTATGCTACACACTGATGGAGCTCTGAACAGAAAGTCTGACACTACCACAGGAGCCATGTACCTACAAGAAGATAACTACAGAAGCACCATCCTGCTTTCCACTGCCACTGAACTAATAGCCATCAGACAGGCAATTATGTGGTCACATAAAGAAAAACACAAAAAAATGCTATAATAACAAAAAAATCCAATTCATTGTTGCCACCAAGACCTCACTCAGGATATTTTGAAGTTATTCCATGAGCATCTAACCTACAACAAAAATGAAATCTATTTCCAGTGCGTTCCAAATCATATTGGACTCACTGGAAGTGAAATAGCAGACTCATTAACTAAAGACATCAAGCCTTCTACCCCCTGTATTAGCAATCAGCACTTACTGAGTTTCTACAAAAGCAACTTCAGAAAACAAACCAAAGAAGAACTGCAAAAACTCTTCAGTGACCTTACCTCCACAGCCCTTAAACAGAAAAGATTGACATCTCTCCACATATTGGAAATATGCTCTTGCCTGGAAACCAGACAAGGCCTTGGACATGTTAGACTGAATGATAAAATGCATATCATGAAAAAAGCTCAATCTAACCTCTGTTCCAACTGCAATTCCATTTAAACAGTGATTCACATATTATTAAACTGCCCTGCATATAACTCAACAAAAATCACACTTTTTCAGGAGCTCAAAGAAATGGGAATACAGGAAACTTACTGGATAGCAAAAACACAAAATTTTGAAAAAAACTACTTAAAGATTATAAAATATCTAAAATCCTCCAACCTGTATCACAGCATTTAAAACTAAAAGGAGGAAATCCTCTGCCTGAAAATAAAGATAATGTCCAATATATCAATAAATAAAGAAAATAAAAAAAAATCAGCTTTACCTCATAAACATTATAAGCTTTGCATTGGAAAAAGAAAAGTAAAAAAAATTTCGATACAATTGCTACTAAAGAAAAGGATAAAACATATTTAGAGTAATGATTCCATTCCCTTGTTCCAAAATGATATCAAGATCAGTGTGTGCTTTGTGCATCAATATTTCTCCCTTGAAAAAATGTGATATTTTGGAAATCTTTCATTTGTACAGAATTTTAGGTACTAGGCCTAATTCTAGCATGGATCACGCTTCTCAGCAAACCTTTCTGTAGTCAGTATCGGCTGCCTTTTTCACACGCCTAAGAACTCCAAAAGTATTTTAGTAATTTTTCAGACTTTACTCAAATTTTACTCCATACTATCTACTTGGTAACTAGATGATACTACATTTAAAACTGGGAGTGTTTGCAACCAAAGATTCGACAAACACTTCCCAAGATTTCATTGTAATTCATTTATTCAGATACATTTTACCAACTCCTACTGCAGTTTTATTATTTCATGCAAAGCTACACAGGCTCACATTGTAGCAACTTTCTCCACTTTCTCTTCACTGTCATCATTAACGAACTTGGGAAGGTCCTCTTTTTGTCAACTCCTTGGTGGTTTCAAACAAGCTATTTGGTGGCTTAGTCGGTAGCGCGCCAGCTTGTAATCTGCAGTTCCCAGGTTCGAGTTTCAGCTGGGTCAGCATTGAGATCTATCTCCGCAAAACCACCTGCCTTGCTCACGGCCAGTAGGGGACACTGATGGGCTTGGAAAGGCTGCCATCTATTGGATGGGACGTAAAGCCATGGACCCATTGAGGGAGAGCCATGCTCTGTGCACGTTAAAGAACATGCTGGATGGCTTTGATGGGAGGCTATCATCAGTCTTCCAACAGCTGTTTCAGTGGGTCCCTTCCCTCAACATTCTCAGCCTTTGGAGTCCTTGTGGCCAGGCCATTTAGCCCATTGTGTGCAAAAATAGTGCTGCTCAGAGGTAAAACAACCCAATAAGCTAATTGGTACAAAGCTGTTACTAGTTATTATAATCATGAAGTCTGTACATGCTTACACATTGGAAGGTGTGAAATTTTCCAGTTGATCATTCCTATTCTTGTAATCATAACAATTATTGCAAAATATGATCATCAGGTGTGTGAAAACTTTTTCTCCTAACTGAAATTTAAAACTATGTCCATTGCATTTCTAAAACATACTCTACAGATGATTTATTTGTAATTAAAATTAATTTAAAAAAATCGTTTGAATCATGAATGTGGAGGGTGTACTGTACCTATTACTTCCTTTAACTGGTTGAAACTGCAATATTTGTTTTGTTCACGTTTAGTTAGAATTTTTCAAGTCGAAGAGTAAGCAATATTGGAGTTAAGCATTTAGTGAAATTTTATTTCATACACAGAATTTTAATTAACTTAAGTTTATTATTTGAAATGACTTTATGCCATAGGAGAAAGCTATTGATTAAACACTAGTTGAGTCAAAGAATGTCTGTTATATCTATAACACTGATAAGCTTTAAGTTAATTTCAATAGTAAACACCAGCTTAATATTTTTCTCTTTGTATAGATCGAAGACAGTGGACAGCTATTGGAGTATTACTGTTGATCATGTCCATAGTCATTGCACTTTTCTTTTTTCTGTAATATTGTGTTTATAGTTAACTGGAGAGAGTATTCAGTTTGAAGTTCAGGAAAGAGAATTAGGATGTATGTATTCAAATACTTAAATCATTTATTTCATACATCTAAAAAACCATTACCATATTCGCTAATAAATAGAACTGCGAGATGAATATTTATAAGATATTAATGAAACTATGGTTATCTTCCAGCCCTTAAATTGTAGTCACTATTTATTGCAGTTATTGTCTACTGTTGATATTTTTATTCTTATGCCAAAGAAACATATCTTGGTATAATAGCTACAGAGTTAAAAAATAAAAATTAGTATAAAAGTGATTATGTAAATTATTTTCCTAAATATTCACATTTGCCAAATATTCTTGCAAATTGCACAAGAAACAATATATAAATGCAAGGGAAAACATTGAGGAAGATGTGTATGATAAAGATTGAATTAAAGGGCCTATAGCACTGGATTACATGTTCACTCTGTTTCAAACCATTATTGCAGTACACTGTGCTGGTTAAATATAAAAATTACAAAACCATTGCATAGTCATCTAAAAATAATTAGTAATTTTTATATATCCATAGTGTGATATTCTAGCAGAGTAAACAATACTGAAATTGTTTATTTATTAACCTTTCGAAACATACAGCTACGTATGGGATCCCAAGGTTGTTGGGATTTTACAGCACAAGGGCATGTTGCACCAAACGAGTTGAATAAAAGACATAGAACACACAATTAAAATCTACCGAAAATACAAAATTTGAAATATATTATACAGATGATTTATTTATAATTAAAATTAATTTTAATAAAGATAATTGAAATTACAATAAAGGAACGTTGTACCAAGATACAATGGGTATAAAACCAAGGTTAAAAAGAATAAACTAGAATAAAGGACAAAAATTAACAATGGATGTATAAGGCCCATGTAAAAGCATAAACAAGTGTGAATTCCAAAAAATTGAATTAAAAAAAAACTATAAACGAGTAAAATATTTCTAAAACATAAAAAAAAACTATACACAGGTGCTAAAAAGGAAGATTAAAGGTGTTCGAGTGTAAGGGGCTCAGACTTAAAATCATGGAAGTTAAAAATGACGTTCTAGGTTAAAAGCAGGACATTTGAATAAAATATTCCTAACAGATTAAATGGTGTCACAAAACTTTTTTTTTTGATTTGCGACATATAGGACAGAGAAGAATCCTAGAAGCTACTCCTAGCTTAATAAAGGCCTCATACAAGGACATGCCCTACTAAGACCGAAGTCACTGCTGACCACTGCCTTAGTTAGAGCTAACACAACACACAAAGTTTGCTTTGCTGGAACAGTCGCTAGCTGCCTAACCACTATGCCAGTTAAGGCTTACTTAACTAACTTGCACTTAGATTTGTCATCCATCTGTGTATTGAAAGATCTAATCGAAGCCAAGTAAGTACAACTTTCTCCTTGTGATTCCTCTGAAAACATGACCGGTTTGGCAATTGGCTTGATCTCGAAAAGTTTGCAATTTGTTCTGAAAAAGATCTCTGCCACTGTGCTTCGAGCTCGATGGAAAAACACTTCCGGAAATCCTAGTATGGAACCAGCAGTGGAGAGTCAGACAGGGGCATGGCCAACTTGGCAGCTGAGTATGCCAAGTCATTGTCCCTGATTCCGACATGACCAGGAACCCAACAGAAGAAAATGCTGGTGGTGGCTACCAGCATTCTCTTCTGAATGGAGCTGCTGGCAAATTTTGGAAACATCAAGGTGAGGCCAAAGCCTCACAAAGATCAGTGCCTGAAACCAGTCAGTGTAATGCATACACAAATGATGATGCTTAGTTGCTATGTGGTCTAAGGCAAGATTGATAGTGTGAAACTCTGCAGTGAATATGGAACACTACTGTGGGATCTTGTCTACAGTGATAGTATTGCAGCAGACCAAGGCTGATCGCATCAATATGCTGCATTTTGGGTCATCTGTGAAGACAAGTAAAAAGTCGAGGTGTGCAGTACAATGGCTGGCAAAGAGTTGCTGCTACATGCAATCTGGTGTAAAGAACTTTCCCCTCCTGCAAAAGTCAGGAAGGAGAAACAGCGAGCCACAGTGTAAGTGCCCCACCTATCGATTGTGCAGTGTTATAGAGACTGATACTGATGTCTCTGAGGTAACTTAGGGCATACAAACAGAATGATGTATGGCAGTTGGACGATTTGTGGAAAGCAACTCCGAGGACTGGAAACGCAGTCCCATTTAGAGATAGCCCAGCAGGGATCGCAATTTTGATGCGTACTGTAAAAACAACTGCTGATTGCAAATAAATAACGATGGTTCATTGGTCAATCTTGAACTGTGTAATAATCCTGGACCAGTGAAATGCAGAAGATCCCCATGTTCCAGCACCTTCACCACCGAATTCTGGGAAGCGTTATACACCTGTGGTCCAGTTCCGACCGGAGAAGTGCACTGTAGAGGTGGAGCAGAAGGCATGGAGATCACAAAGAATGTTGAATCTCTCGAACCTCTCATCAGGAGTCTGGAAATTAGTCATTCGATCGTGAGATGTTTCAGCATGGTGTAATGGAGTTTTTTGGCCATATAACAGATGCACGAGAAGAGTGTAGAGCAAGGCATAGCTCCTCTACTGTGACTGGCTTGTTATAAGGCTCCAGGCCATTTGAGTGGAAATCCTGGAGCATTCAGACTTGCTCAGGGACAGAAACTTGGGGGGGGGGGAGGGGGACAGTGAAGAGATGAGGAAAATGTGTACCCCAGATTGTTGGCAATTACTTGGGAATCGGCAACTGCCTGTCCATTATGCTCCAGAATCGATAATGAGTGGGATGAGTAGTTGGCACCTACCTTACAGGCTTTATCCATACGACCTTAGAACTAGTTGTGCAGGCGATGAATGTGTATTTGATCCAAGATTCGCTCTGGTGACGGATATAATGGACTTTCGCCCTGTAGCATTTGAAAGGTTGGAGGATGTCAGATATCTTTGAAACACCCATCAAGCCTTTTTTGAACATTAAGAGCTTGGTGCAGTTGAAAACAGTACGGTTTCAGAAATTGGGGAAACTGAAAGGCTGAGGAATGGTCGAGGCAGCTGTTTGGACAATACAGTATGTCAACTATACCACTGCAATATTGCCGAGGTGTGGTCAAAGAAGCTTGAAACCATTCGGCAGCCCTGTGAGATGCACAAAGGGTCACAATGCCCCTCACGAGAAATGTTATCATGTAGAGGGACCCACAGGGGTTGTCCTCAACCTTTCAGATGAGTGGGAGGAACAAAGAAGTGGATGGTGAGATCAATGGCAGTAAATGTGGGACTTTGAGAATGAAGTTAGGTACTGACTAGTGTTCAAAAGGGAGAGGCGGATCCAAGAGACATTCCTCAAGGACCCCACCCCTGCAGTTTCTGTCAGTACGGCCCCAAAGTGAACTATTAAAATCCTGCATAAGAAAGGAGATGGTAGCTGTGAGATGAGGTCACCAAGGTCTTCCCAGAAGATTGGGGGCAGGGGTGGCTATGTCGGTAGCGCGCCAGGCTCGTAATCTGTAGTTCCCAGGTTCGAGTCCCAGCTGGGTCAGCGTTGAGATTTATCTCCGCAAAATTCCCTGCCCTGCCCGCGGTCAGTAGGGGGCACTGATGGGCTTGGAAAGGCCGCCGTCCGTCGGATGGGACGTTAAGCCATGGCCCTGTGTGCTGGAGAGCCATACCCTGTGCATGTTAAAGAACACGCTGGATGGCCTTGACGGGAGGCTACCATCTGTCTCCCAACAGTTGTTCCAGTGGGTCCCCTCCCCCAACCTCTGAGCCTTCGGGGTCCATGTAACCTGGCCATTTAGCCCATGGTGTGCAAAAAAGTGCCACTCAGAGGTAAAACAATCCAATCCAAACCCAGAAGATACTTCCAAGTGAATGGGAAGATAGAGCAAATAGTCAATGAAAATCCCACAAACAGGCAAATGACTACTGCCTCGAAAGTTGTGGTCAGGGTAAGGATCTGGAATGGTTGTTCGCGAGAATGGAGATACCCGGGGTGCTGGTCCATCTCCATCCCTGAAAATGAGTGAAAAATCCCAGATAGTAGGATCAACAACTGTCTGCAAGTTTGGTTTTGCAGGCACAAACAGATGGGCAGAGAAAGATTTTCTACTTTAAATAACCGTTGCAAAAGGCAGTATCAATATCCTCAGAATCACCTGAGGGACAGGGATCTGAAGCTGGCAAATGGGGAGAGGATCAAATTTTCTTATTGGGCCCTGGTGAGGGTGCCTTTTGGTTTCGAAGGTCCAGCTGTTAGGTCAAGGAGGGGGGCATTCCAGAGGTGGAAGGCATGGAATGGAAACTAGTTATCATTGAGGTAGACACAGACTTCAGCTTCACATGCTACAAGATACAGCCAGCAAAAAATACTCAGATGGTGGAATACTGATGTCATTTTGCACTGTCACAGATACAGTGGGAATTATAAGCTTCCCAGCAGCCACACCAACCTAGGAGAGTACCAGGCGCTGCAACGGTTTTATTCCATACACGAGATGTTCTGTATCGTTTTGACCTGCTGCACCTCTTTGCACTTCACAGTCGTGGGAATATGCCAGGCAATTCACACAGCTTGCCATCTCAGCTGTGCAGTCCACATTAAGGTGATCCTGAACACAGTAGACTTACTTTGGCAAGCTGTGTGGGCATGACTGTATCTCTGGCATTGAAGGTTGGGTATATACTGCCATACATCAAAATGCAAATATCCTGCTTTGATAGAAGTCAGGTGTGGTGTATTAAAAGTTAAAACGCACCAATTCCCCATTACGAGTGTTGGAAGGGTGGAGAGCTCGGAGGATTTCCTCAGTCTCTTTAAGAAGTCCCCACTTGCAGATCACAGCCCGAAGCGGATTGGATTGTTTTACCTCTGAATGGCCCTTTTTTGTACACAATGGGCTAAATGGCGGGTCACAAGCACCCACCCCCAACACTCGGAGAAGGTTGGGGAAGGGAGGAAAGAGACCAACCTGAAAGCTGTTAGCTTCCTAACAGCTTTCCAGTCGGTCTCTTCCCCCATGCACATGGTATTGCTCTCCAACACACCAGGCTATGGCTTAATGTTCCATCCAGCAGATGGCAGTCTTTTCAAGCCCATTGATGTCCCCTACTATCTGTGGGCTGGGAGTTTTGTGGAGATAAATCTCAATGCTGGTACTCGAACTTGGAAACTACATACTGAGCTACCCCAACCCCTACCTCGAGAAGAATTCTATGATTTGTGAGGTATCACAGTGACAACCACCCAACCAATCACTGTAACCTGCAGGAGCCGTTCAGAATATTTGAAATGATCTGAAAAAGCAAGTTGCCAGATTTCAGCAAACCCACAAAACCCTCCAAACCTTTGCTGATAAAAAAAAAATGGGGCATATCCCCAAGTATCTGATCACCAGTGAAATGATCAGGAATTGTGGGGAAACAGGTGAATGTGAAGAGGGGAGGGGGAGCCCTCTTTGCAGCACAGGATGATTCCACAGAAATTAGCGATTTCACATTTTTTAATTTCTGGTTTGGTGCCCATGGTCTCCATCCACCAGAGTCCAATGGGTTTCAAAGCTGTTTTACCTCTGAGTGGTAATTTTTTCATACAATTGGCTAAATGGCAAGATCACAAGGACTTAGAGAAAGTTGCGGGAGGGGATCCACTGCACAGCTGTTAGCCTCCTATTTAGGCCATCCAGTGCAACAGCACAGGGCTCTCAAACACAAGGCCATGTCTTTATGTACCATCTGATAGATGGTAGTCTTTTCAAGTTCATAAGTGTCTGCTACTGACCAAAGCCAGGGTAAAGGGTTTTGTGCAAATCTCAAAGCTGGTGCCAGGGCTGCTTAGTGTGCGTTAAAATATTTAAACCCACACTAAGAAAAAAAGGTGAGGAACGTAGCTGATCTCACAAATTAAAAATAAGAGAAAAAGTAATGGAGAAGTGTCAAGAAACACAAATCAGTACCCAGAAGTATGCAAGACACTCAGTATTATACAGTTGGTCCTAGCAAGTCCAGTCAACCGACCCTCGAAAGTGCTGCCCAGCAATGAACAGGTACCACAATGTTGTCAGGCCAAAAGAGATTCGACCAATCATGCGCAGCGAACTCACTTTGTCTCCACAGATGCCCAAAATCTGGATTTTGGTAGGATCAGGTATGGTGTGTTGGAGATTACGAATCTGTAAAAAAACGAGGGGTGGGTAGCCAGGAAACAATCGAGCGGGTAAAAGAGCCTGGATTTCCAATACAGTATTAGAATGTGCCCTCTATTTTACGTCTAAAAAATTTCTTGCAAAATGTATGAAATAATAAATAACTTTGATAATTCGTTGCTCCTATTACCCAAACATTCTGAAAGGGGGAGTGGGTTTGTGGTGTTGCTTCTCTTTTGAATGTCCCTCTGGTTCAATCGCAAACACGAACGGGTGAGTCTACTGTGATTCGAGGGAAAATGCAGGGATGCGATACTGAGCTACTCTTAAAAAATTGGTTGGACTTGTCTTTAGTTAACTATAACAATTGTTTATTGAACACATAAACATGACTGATGGACAAGGACTATGTTCAGTTACATGGCATTACATCGCCAGCTTACTATGCCTGTTCAGCAATTTTCACAGAACACAAAGCCGTTATTTCCAGTCATTTACGAGCCAAAAACCTTACGTCCTCACTGCTGGCTCTTTTTCCGGGCTCTGCTCCGTTTGTCGTTGCCAGCATCCCCTTTCCCCGAACTCTCAGCCGTGTGGCCAGGTCGCTCACTTCGCACAAGTGGCAAGGTCACTTGTCAGCACACACCCACAGTGGGCGACTCTCCTCTCATCGACAATACTACGCCGATTAGCATTCCAGTTGCTGGCATGGAGGCCTCCTGCATCGCAGATGCTTCTTTGGTGAAATACCAAATAATGTACAAAAAAAAAAATATATTTAAGGCCTCTAGCCTGACACCTCCCTGCCACAAGTCAGTAGTTAGTCCTATTGAATGCTGAAAATTAAGAGTTCACTTTTGCATAAACTTGAGAGTTCAATGTCATAAAGTTCATTGTTCCACATTTTGTGAATTTTATACAAATTTTTTTGCGAAGTGGTACATCACTTTGCACATATCTGTAGACTACACCTAAATATGAGAGGACTTCTAGATATTTACAGGTTCACTGAGTCTACATACTGTCTTTTTACTTCAAATCAAACAAAAAAAAAAAAAAAACACGGTGACTGAAATCGCTGTCAGAGAGTAAAACAGTTTCTAGTTTAATTCTCTCACTAATAACTGTCTTTAATGAAGGTATGCTGTCCTGGCGGGGTTCATTCGTTCACAGGTGAGCCACTACGTAAAAGGCTATGCACTCCTTTCATGGCTTCTGAGGTATTTACTTCTCGTAGGTACCCCCGACTCTATTGGCTGAAAGTCATTACTTTGGCGTCGACCAACCGTAGTGTTACCTCCAATTGTCGTGTTCGCCCCCTCCCCTGCATAATTTTGATCATCGTAGACATTGAGTCCGACAGATTGCTGCACATATTTGGGCTGGGAGACAGAATGGTGCTGATTGGACGATCTGCATCGAGCATTAATTTCCCTTCTTCTAACTGGAATTTCTCTACCTCTTTCATAGCAGTTTCCTCTGTTGGCCAAATTCTCGCGGATTTTCCTCCTAGGGTTACCAGTTACAGGTGTTCTTCCAAGTAGCTTACTATATGCTTCCACACTCAGAAGTACCTTCTACAGACTTGCTACTACTGCGCATCGCACTTTAATTTCTTCACCTCTTCCAGTACTATTGCCTGTGCCATCAAACTTAATGGCAGCTCTTTTACCTCTACCCTTTTGTCATCACCAAACGGCCCAGTAACAACAGTTTATTATTTGTTCAAGGTGGAGTTTTTTTTACCTCTGAGCGGCACTTTTTTGTACACCATTGGCTAAATGGCCAGGTCTCATGGAACCCCGAAGTCTCCGAGAAGGTCGGGGGAGGGAACCCACTGGAACTGCTGTTCAGACAGATGGTAACCTATCATTGTGTGTTCTTTAATGTGCACAAGGTATGGCTCTCCCACACACAGAACCACGGCTTAACGTCCCATCCAATGGCCAGCGGTCTTTCCAAGCCCATCCGTGTCCCCTACTGACGTGTGCAGGGCAGGGAATGGCCGAGTGGTTAGCACGCTTGGCTACTGATCTAAGGGACCTGGGTTCGAGCCCCGGAATAGGCATGGATGTGTGTGTCGTTTTTCTGCTGAGGTCCTGCCATCCTCTCAGATCTCCTACTATGGCATATAAGCTGACAGGCTCCTGTCAGACCTCTGCGGCAAGCAGCTGCTTGAGGGGGTATTTATTTATTTTTATTTAATCAGTTTACATTTAAAACTGTGGGAAATTTTCTCAACTCTTTGGAAAGTTTTCGCCATCCACCTACCCCCGTCCTAAAATCCTAACTTCGCTATTGTCATGAATAGGTAAAATAAGTTTTCATTTTACAGAGTAAAACTTTAGCATCACTTATTATGTATGAAATGTTAATCCTTTGATCGTTTTCACAGCCTTATTGAGGCATCCATTTACATTTACTACGCACCTTCCCAATTTTTAAACACATTCTGTAGTTAGCACAGTTAAAGCACGCTTAAGAGTAGGCGCAATATGGCGACTCTCGGGTAGTTTTCAAGCGATAGGACACTTTCCCCTCTTTCTATTTCCATGGTCCACATAGCAGCTTTTGAATATTACCTCGCGATTTCACTGCTCATTTATTTATTATGAACTTTAGTTGGTTTACTAATTATTTGGTGTTGTTTATTAAGTACTAATTAATAGCACTAAGGCATTTTTATTGCTTAGGAAAAAACAAAAACTTTCAAAATAAGAATTTTATCAGAAAATGTGACTGAGGATATATTCAAGATTTGGTAATCTGTGCTCACAAATGGACATTTTAGAAACTTCACATTTGATACAAAAAAAAATACCCCTTCAAGCAGCTGCTTGCCACAGAGGTCTGACAGGAGCCTGTCAGTTTGTATGCCATAGTAGGTCTGAGAGTATGACAGGACCTCAGCAGAAAAACGACACATACATCCATGCCTTACCCGGGGCTCGAACCCAGATCCCTTAGATCAAGCAGCCAAGCGCGCTAACCACTCGGCCATGGGACGGCATAATGGAAAGAAAAATATTTTTCAAGTATGTAAAAGCGTTCGTAATAAAGCAACGGCAGTTAAAACGAGTACGCTTCAATAAGTTCCTATCCGTACACGTTTGACTCCTCACAGCTGCTTCTAGTGTGAATCTCTCAGCGTCAAACCGGTTCATTGCGACGATAGAGAACGCGCAGTACGGAGGGTCATGGGCACCTGCTTTGGAAGTGTTCGACGCCAAAATGTAGATTTCTTGTTTGTGAGATTACTTCTGCTACTGCAAAAGTAGATTTCTGAAGGATCAGGAATAATAGGTTACGTAAATATTTTAAATGTGTATCAGGAATTTTAAATGCTGGGTTTAATTCGGGGGAATTAATCACTACTGTGGCTGGTGGTGTTGTCATTAAAGAGGTGCGCACTCTTACTACGCAGTCGTACCTTTTACACAGCTTTGCTATAGGTAAGACCGGACTTCGACTTTCTGAGGCCATAAGCTATGATAATTTGAGATCCTAAGTTACATTAAGTTTATGAGGGCCCAAAATTTTCGAAAGTCGAAATAAGTCGCATATTATTCTGATTGAAGGGAACATTATAAAATAAATATGAAATTGATGAGTGAAAACATTATATCAGCATTAGTATAGAATAAATATTGTGTATAGCTGAGAGGAAGTGTTCGCACAATAGATTAATTGGAATATAAAGAAAATGCGACAGTAAATTTCAAACTTATATTTTTGAGGCCCTAAGCTGTAACTTACAAGTCCGTCCCTGGCTGTGGGCACTAGTTCTCTCAGGAGCCAAATTTATGTTGTTCAGTAGCTTAAAGATTAAAATTTTTTAAGTTTATAGAATAAGTTTTACCTTATTCTGAAAAGTATTATTTAAATCACATAAATTACTATATAAAGGAAATAAAATATTATGTACTGGAAGTTGGGAAGAAATCGCAGATTGAGATATAAAATATTAAAGGATTTTATCATGGAGGTAGGAAGATAAGGAGACGCCCTAACGCGCTTTCCCTGTGGAAGGAAAATGATGCTTACGCAGCATTGCGGTAGCCATGTTGTTGCATTCAAAACAAACCGTCTGCCGCTGCAATCAAGTCTACTTACACTCAGTTTTACTGTGCGATTCGTGCAGCCGTAAGCTGAACAGGCTGCCAAAATACAAATGTCGACAAAAATTAGTATAGGCGAGTGAATACTGATCAATGTTTAGAATAGAACAACATGGCTGCCGTAGCATCATTTTCAAGTGCTTAGGGCTCCTCCTCTTATCTTCCTACCTCCATGGATTTTATACTTTCTTCATTGTATTTTTCAACATTTTTTAAACTTTCTCATCGAAAAGATAAAAACGCATGAAACACAAAATGGGTGAACTGGTTGTTATCACAGGTTTTTTTTTTACAATAAATGGCGTGTCATTAGCCACATGTTATCGTTGTTAGATAAAATAAGATGGTCTCTCAATAATTACTGCAACTGAAGTCAAATACAAAATATTTTTTAATAACACAGCAAAAGAACCTTTTCTTCAAAATACAAAAGTCAATCACAGCTCTATAACAGTTAAATGTTTTCGAAGTATTAAGAGTCACAGAAACGTAATTGAAGCTTTTTATATTTAATAAATATTTCTTTCACAAATCATTTACAAAACACTAGATTTTTTCGGAAACGCTAAATTCAAATTATATGAAAAAAAAAAGTATTAGGTATTACAAGGTAGGATTAAAGGTGGAACCATGGTCCTGCCATCCTCACAGACCTTTGTGGCAAAACAAAAAAACCATGGTCCTGCCATCCTCACAGACCTTTGTGGCAAGCAGCTGCTTGAGGGGGTATTTATTACATGCACCACATTCATATATTTTGCTTATTTTAGATATTTTATAATTGCCCGAGTCAACGAATTTACGTATAGTGCAATTTTTATTGCCGTGTCTCAAACCGACACCTGTGCCAGCATTGAGATTTATCTCTGCAAAAACTCCCTGCCCTTGGTTCAGAAGTTACTGATGGGCTAGTGTTCCTACATAAGGAATGGTTGGCAAATGGCCTTCATGGGCGCCATGTCGGGGCTCTGCGAGTGCGTCAGTCTAAGCAGCTATCTAGTTTCGTAAACACACACAAATAGGCGAGCAACTTTATATTTTGTTACTTAAAAATAATGGAAATGCTTCCTTTCCAGATGATAGTTTTTTGTTCTCAGTATTTTATATTTATTCATCGATTACAATTCAGTCAATACATTAATTTTGAAATTTAAGCAATAACTGTTGTTTTATACATTTAGTCCCAGATATGAAATTTTTACTTAAAATTTAAAAGTGTTTACCATTTCTCAAAAGATATGGAATATTTTTTACTTACGCTCTGATTTATGCTTTTGAAAATTTAATATTAAAATTCTGTTCCAAAAATAATAGTTAAACCTAGTGTAGCATAAGCTTGCTTTATAAAAATATTCTTACATATTCTGAAATCTGCCAAAATTATGCTATAACATTCTAAATCAATTTTTTCTTTCATTACACTATGCTGTTTATAAATATATAACTAGAAAGAAAATGCCGCCTACCCAGTTTTAGTAATTAATCATCTCACTGCAACACTTTTGCTTCACTTTCCATTTCGTTTCTGTCTTTTTAGATGCAGCTTCCTTTCTACCGTCCAATTTCTCATACGAAACACGATATATCAGTTTATGCTTAATAATATGACAATTTGGAAGCTGAAATTGTGAGCCGATTTCTTTTAATATTTTAGAAGCAATGCATTTTCATGTTGAGAATTTTTCAAGTTTGACATCTGTTGAAGTTTAAGAAAATATTTTTCACACATTATGAACATGTTATAAATTTTGGCACTAGATTTTACCAAAAGGTTTTCTCTATAGCTTCTCAGTGCGTTTACTGAAGCACACTCAATCTCCTTAACTGCGAAAATAAGTTTTTTACGGAAAAACGTCACTAGAAATAAATAGAAGATCTCTCGCAAATCTTTCTAATTCTCGATTTTCATTCTTTTAATATTTAGTGTTATTAAGTTGAAAACAACAAACGCTGCTGTTATACTAATTTGTCACATGAACACAGACTTATGCTTCAGCATTGGTATGCATTTATTCTTTTTCGAAGTTCTGCTTGGGTTACAGAATATATTTCTTGTCATGCAGACCTGTTATACTATGACGTGGATAATGGTACAAAATATAATATGCATTATCCATTTTCTTTATTCGATGGATGATATTGAGCAATCAACATTACACCCCAGTCCGCATGTAGTTTCTTATGCGAGTCCCCTTCACTGACTGTATATTTTCTTCAATGCATATTTTTAATTGTAATCACATTAAATGTCATTTGAGAGTTCACTAAGGAATCTGAATAAAAACGTGCAATTTTATTCTAAATATGGCAAATTTTTTATATGAATTTCAAACTCTGATATAATATTGTCTTGCTTTGACTGTTGAAGCCAGTTCGATATTCGGCATTCTATTTCTCGATTTGTATTCAGAAATTTCTTTTAAACTAGTTTCAAGTTCAAAACTGGGTTCTACTCTAGGTAAAAAGAGTCGAATTTTGCGAACAGGGTGTCTGGGAAATAACCGTGGTATTTTGGGAATCAGTGTCCCCAAATACACAAAAGCATCATATTGAATGTTGCACCACTTTTAGGATTCAGAAGTATAGTGGACCAGTATTATTGGTTCAATGAAAAGTTGCTTTTCATCGAGTCCCACGAAGGATGCAGCACTGATTCTTTTTATATAGGGAACGCCTATTGGTGCAAAGAGGCTGCACACTTCATAAGAAAATTCTATTCAAGTGGTCCCTAGTAAGAAAATTGCACCAAGTAGGTTGAAACCTTAAAAAAGAATGAAATCAGGCACCACTGTGTAATCTGTAGATTCCCAACGGGGGCGCTGGAGCCTTCCTTGGGGGCGGTAGCAGATCCAGAGGCAAATGGGGGGCGTTGAGGCAGTCAAGAGGGGCGGTCAAATAAATAAATTTAATAGAATTTTCTGTGACAACCTTTTTATCTCTTCTATTCTGTGGTGTCTTCCTGGTGATTCTGGTCATCCACTACCTCATCCGTCATGTACAGCTTTTCAACTGCAGCTTGGAGAATAAGTTCCCTGCTACCGCCCTCTAGCATACTGGTACGTCTGAAGTCGACTGAGATGCTCTCAAAAGTTCTCTTCAAGATCACAGATTGCATATAAGCTTCAATATGTTTTCCCACTCCAAGTCGCTTTGAGAATGCTTTATGGTATGTAGTTACAATACCATTCCACGTCAGAACATAAGGTATAATATTAACATTGCACTTGTGAATTAGGCTCAACTCATTAGCCAGCAGATCATACTTCTTCTTTTCAACCTCTACTGTCTGCAGGTTATCCTGAGATGTTATTCCTACTTCAATAATTGTAATCTCATTCAATACCTTACATGCACTACTATATCAGGCTTATTATGTTGGATATGTGTGTCCGTCCTGATAGGCAAATCAACCTTGATGCATTAATAATATAATAAAAATAAATTTATAATATTTAATATTTTTTTATATAATAAAATACTTTGAAAATACCTGTTTTTATGAATAAATATTTTATCTAGCTATGTAAATTATCTTATTGTTATCGCATTAATAAGTATTTTTAAATTAGCATTAGGTATCATCATCATCCTCAAACAGCCATGGACTACGGAGGTCCAACCAGACCGTGCAATTTAGTTCTCCAAGCAAGTCTATCCTGAGCTACATCTACTGCATCTGGCCACTGCACACCAATTCTAACAAGGTCCTGTTTGACATTGTCTGCCCACCGCATCCTAGGTCTCCCCTTCTTTCTGAGGCCTTTAGGCACACTGTTCATAACCCTATTCGCCAATCTATAATTATTCATACGGGCAACATGACCAAACCAACAGTCTCTCTCTCTGCACAATATGCTGCTTAAAGGAGGTTGCAAACTCCTTTGCCTAACCTCATCATTAGTTAAAAAGTTGAACCACCTAATGCCCAAGATACTGCGTAAGCATCTGAAATCAAAAGCATCTAGTTTCCTGTTATCTTGCTTACAAAGTGTCCACGTTTCACTACCATAACTAACCCTAGAAAGAACCAAACTATTATACAGTCAAATTTTAGTCTTTAGGTGTATACGCCTATTTCTCCACTCTCTCATAGATTCTTAAAAGTCCCGGCAGCAATCCCTATTCGCCTGTTAATCCCATGCCGCACATCACCAGTATCTATTACATAGCTCCCAAGATAATTAAACTGCTTTGGCATTGAATATTTACAAGGGTAATATCTCCTTTCTTGACAGAATTCAAAATATCCTGAATTTGTTCATAAAACCTATCCTTCTCATCGGCATCCTCAGTGGGGGCATAACAGCAGATAACATTCAGGTCTTCAACGCTGGTCTGAAATTTTGCTGTAAGAAACCTTTCATTAATGCACTCATATCCTAGAAGAGCATCACTAGCGTGTCTGCTGAGAAACAGACCCACGCCTTGGTGATGCTTATTGTCGTCCCTCCCTGAAAAGAGAAATTAAAATTATTTTTAAGAATCTGACCTTTGTCCATCTGGTCTCTTGCAAGCCGAGAATATCTAAACTATAATGGTGAAATTCTTGTGTGAGGACATCAAGAGAAAAAGCTCTGTGCAGAGTCCTCACATTCCAACTACCTATGGGGAGAAAATGGTTAGTGGGATGTTTAAAGAAACTATGTTTATTGAGAGAGGGAATGCCGACAATATCAAACAGCCCCCTAATCGCAGACATGGGGCAAAGACCCGTTCCCCCACCACTAAAGGCTGAAGCCATCTACACTGGAAGACTTCCTCCAATGTAGAATTTGACGATGCCAATAGAAGCAAAGAGTTCAGGTGCCTGCGATGACCAGCGATAATCCACCAGCTGATAAAACATATCCTGTGAATCTATTCACTTGGGGCTGTCAACCCGCAAACAGAAAACATAGCGGAAGATTTTCCTTCCACAGAAGCCCACCAGTGCAGCAAAATCAGGATCCATAATCAAGCTCAGATGCATTTTTCTGTCCAGTCCAGTGGGTTTATATGGTCAGCACCAGGACCCTGTATGGTTAACCACACCTCAGCAGGGTAGAAAAAAAAGAAAAGTAGCCGTAGTTGTCCAGATCAGTAGGCCACACTAATCTGGCAGCCCTCCCCTTCCGTTCACTTCCACAAGAGAGTATCTCTTTTGAAAGGTACTAACGGTCTGCACCACGAGAAGGCGGGGTCGGACATTAGGCCGGTTCTATGCATCATCACAGGGGATTGGTGCATAGCTCTCCTTCCAGTGACTAGCTAGCTACCATTTACAGACCAGACCAATACCTAATTTGTTTTAGTTTAGAATAGATTGACGGTGACAAGTCCTTCCAAGTTGGTAGGCAAACACGCAGTTCATGCAATTTAACATGTTTGGACAAGAATATGGGAGCTTGAAATGACTTGTTTACGGAGCAAGTGCGCCGGCATCGCAAACATACAAGTTAATGCGTGCACAAAATCAAATCTATAAAAGCGATAGCTCTAGGAATGTTTTATTATTTTTATGTGCTTCGCCGTGATAAATAGTCGTGAGTGATAAGTGTTAGAAGTCATTATAAACATTATTTTTATAACTATCTATAAATCTGTTGAGAAGTTAATTTGTATTTGAAAATGTCTGAATCTACATCTAAAAAGAAATGCCGGCAGAACAGTATTGAGTATTTGAAATATGGATTTACGTACTCTCCTACAAACCAATCATTACCTATGTGTTTAATTTGCCGAAAAGTTTTTTTCAAATGAAGCTATGAAACCTTCTAGGCTACAAGAGCATTTAAATAAAATGCATGCTGATAAGAAGAACAAAGATTTATCCCATTTTCAAGAACTGGAAAAGCAATATTTAAAACAGCCAACTATGTCAAACCTTTTTGCGTCGTCTTCTAAACAAGATGATGATGGACTACGAGCCTCATATAACGTTTCATTGTTAATCGCAAAAGCAGGAAAACCGCACACAATTGACGAGGAATTAATTTTGCTGGCAGTCAAAGAGATATTAAAAACTGTTCTTCATCATAAGACACCGTCAGATATCATCAAAAAAATTCCTCTCAGTAATAATTCAGTGCAAAGAATAGATGAAATGGCAAAAGACGTTGAAATATCATTATGTGATTACTTAAAGACTTGCAAATTTTCCATTCAACTCGATGAATCAACTCTACAAAATAACGAAGCTCTACTCTTATCATACGTACGATTTATAAAATAAAAAATTCATGAAGAATTATTATTTGCTAAAAATTTGGAATCTGATACAAAGGGAGAATCTATATTTAATACCACGCAAAAGTTTTTTCAAGAGAAAGAAATTCCTATTTGCAATATTTTGTCTGCTGCTACTGATGGTGCTCCAGCAATGACAGGGCGTCATAAGGGTTTCATAGCGCATTTGAAACAAGCAGTACCAAATGTACTCGCTGTACATTGTATTATTCATCGTCAGCATTTGGTTGCAAAAAATTTGAATGAACGTCTGCATACGTCGCTCCATTACGTTATTAAAGCAATCGATAAGATTAGAAGCAATTCATTGAATGACCGATTATTTGGTAAGCTTTGTAATGAAAACGATGAAGATTACAATCACTTGCTGCTGCACACAGAAGTACGTTGACTCTCTAAAGGTGTTTGTCTGAATCGTTTTTTCAATCTATTTGACTCAGTACTGGACTTTCTTGAAGACAGACGAAAAATTGCGCGAAAACCTGATTACATCAAAAAATGACATCGCTTATTTGACAGACCTGTTTAAAATATTTAATCAAGTTAATTTACAATTGCAAGGTGATGAGTTGAATTTAATTAAAGCAAAAAACGTCATAGCTGCTTTTGCGGGATAGCTTCTATTCAAACGAAATCTAGGAAGAGGTGAATACATCCACTTTCCCACATTATCAGCAGTCTCTGCAAAACCGGAAGATTTACTTACTTACTGCCAACACTTGGAAGTTCTTCATGTTGATTTTACGGAGCGTTTCCAAGATATTTTAAACATGAATATACCGAGTTGGGTTTTAGATCCTTTCGCAAACACAGATACTGAAGAATCATCAAATTTGGAAGAGGAACTCTTAGAACTCACGACTAACGAAGTTCTCAAAGTAAAATTCAAACATGGATACCAAGAGTTCTGGCTTCAAAAATCAATACCAGTTCTCTACCCTGGATTGTGGGCAATAGTACAGAAGATTTTAATCGCATTTCCTTCGTCCTATATGGCTGAGCGTGGATTCAGTGCAGTAGCTAATTTACTGTCAAAGAAGAGGAACAGACTACACATCACTGAACGTGGCGATCTGCGATTGATGTTAACGAAATTGGAACCCGACATTAACAAATTGTTAACACTCCAGCAGCCTCAACCATCTCATTAATTATTTTTATTTATTATTAATTTTGTGTTTATCTCATTTTTTATTTCTTATTGATTCTGTGTTTATTTTTAAAATTTTAATAAACAATTTTATTGTACATTTGATTGTCGTTTTATTAATTTCTGCTTTGTGATTTTTAATAGATAAATAAACAGATAAATTAGGTACAGATAATATGCAACAATATTTTAATATTGCATATAAAATTAACTATTATGGACTAGGGGGGCGTTGAAATTTTTGTTCTCTTCTAAAAGGGGCGATGGTCCAGAAAAGGTTGGGAATCACTGGTGTAACCTGATGTTGGTATGAGAACATATTAGCTAAATGTAACTTAATCAACATAAAAAAATGTTTGCACTAATGGAATAACGAAACAGTACAAAAGAATGGTGCTTTAACTATCAATATTAATTGTAAAGATCTTATAGTTAAAACACCAATTGCAAAAATGCTATTGCTAACTGTATGATAATTGTTTAAAATGGTAATTTTAACGGTTCATTCACTGTATTCTCATATTAATGAAAATAGAAAAAGAAGAAAAATGAAAATAGAATGAATAATGAATAATAGAAAATATCACTTCGTTCTCATATTCATAAAAATAGAACACACCAATTATTTTAAAGTTATACATATTCCTAAAAATATAACATTTTGTAAATAAACCCAATAAATGCAACTTCCATCTTATTTGGTATTCAAAGCTTTGGGAGATTATGGAAAATTTAAATCATAACATTTCATCAATAACTTTCCAACCAAAAAAATTTGTTTATCTTAAAAAAAATAAAATGTTGAATGACTATAGACAACAAAGTGAAAGCATTAACTCTCTTTTTTGTAAAAGAGCTAAATATACATGCTATCATTAGTAGCTAAATAGTTTTGTGGAAAATATGAATTTTGCTGATACATAGGACTCCAACCCGTTTGTCCAGGATTAGGTTGTTTTACATCTGAGCTGCACTTTTTTCACACAATGGGTTAAATGCCCAGGTCATAAGGACCCAAAGGGCTCAGAGGTTGGGGGGATGGTGGCAAACTGGACAGCTGTTAGGAGACAGATGGTAGTCTCCTGTCAAGACCATCCAGCATATTCTTTAGCACACATGGGGACCAGTAGTCTTGGTTCATCTCTGGCCCTATCATTGATAGGGCCAGAGATGATAATCAGACTTGCACAGGACCAGAGCTTAACATCCTATATGATAGAGTGGCCTTTCCAAACCCATCGATGTCTCCTGATAAGGGTAAGGTGGGGAGTTTTGCTGACAGAAACCTGGACCTCAAAAACCTGGAAACTGCAGATTATGAGCCCCTCATGTCTCTCATATTTATACCCGAGTATTTTAACTACTAAACTAGCACTGGCTTCAGTAATTTATAATGGTAGTAGGGCCTGGGTTCGAGCCCCAGGTAAGGCATGGATGCTAGTGTTTTTCTGCTGGGTGGCACACCATCCTCACAGACCTTCTACTATGGCGTAGAGACCAACAGGCTCTTTTCAGACTTCTGTAGAAAGCAGTTGCTTGACGGGTATTTTAATATAACTTTAATAGCACTCTCTAATGGTGGAAAATGTCAAAAAATAAATATTGCGAATGATTTATGCTTAGAAATTTTTGCTAGTAATCATGATCAAGTTTACACTGGCAGCAATGCTTTGCCTCATTACCCTTTGGAGGTGGGCAGGAGAGATTGGATGGTTGGGTTTCATGGTGCAAGGACTAGGTTGTGCCAGACAAGGTTAAATATAAAGATAAAACACCGACACACAATCAAAATTAAAAGCAACACATAAAGAGGAAATGAAAAAAATTGGAAAGGAACTGCAAGAAAGAGAAGTATGTAACAAATACAACAGGTATAAAAACTAGGTCAAAAGAATCAAGTAGAGTAAAAGACAAAAATTAACAATGGGTGTGCAGGTCCCATGTCAAAATCAGAAACAAGTGTAAAATTCAAAAATCAAAGTAAAAATATTATAAATGTTTAGAATATAAAGTAAAATGCAAAAAGTCGAAAACAATTGTTAAAAACTAATCAGATAAATGGTGTCCGTGTAAGGTGCTTGGATGGTAAATGATGAGCTAAAATTAATACGATGTCCACAGTTAAAAGCTGGATACACAATTAAAATATGTTTTATAGTTAAAATGGTGTTGCAAAATTCACACTACAGTTTGTCGTCCACCTGTAAAAGAAATGAATGTGTAAGAAGCGAATGATCTAAGCAGAGCTGAGTGAGTAAAACTTTGTCCTTGAGATTCCTGTGAAAGCATGCTGTCCCGCCTTGACAACTGGCTTAATCTCAGAGTTTGTTGCATAACTGTTCTAAGATCGTTGCCTCGGAGCTCGATGGAAAAATGCTTCCAGAAATCCAAGTATACAACTGGCGGTGGAGTGCGAGACAGAGTCATGGCTGACTTGGCAGCTGCATCTGCCATTGCCTCTGATCCAGACATGATAGGGTTGGGTTGTTTTACCTCTGAGCAACACTTTTTTGCACACCAGGGGCTAAATGGGCAGGTCACAAGGACCCAAAAGGCTCAGAGAAGGTTGGGGGGGGGACCCACTGGAACAGCTGTTGGGAGACAGATGGCAGCCTCCTGTCAAGGCCATCCAGTGTGTTCTTTAATCCATGGTCCCATTTGCATCACGTTAATGTCCCATCAAACTGACGGCGGCCTTTTCAAGCCCATCGCTGTCCCCTACTGACTGTGGGCAGGGAATTTTGTGGCGATAAATCTCAACGCTGACCCAGCTGGGACTCGAACCTGGCACACTACCGAATGAGCCACCCCCGCCCCAGACAGACATTATAGGGCACCCAACAAAAGAGAACATAGGTGGCAGGTAGAAGGTGGTTGAATACTGGTATCGGAACCTACTTTCTCTTCCTGACTTGCACATTCACTGCTACTGATCTCACTATCTGCTCCTCCTTGATCCATCCACTTCCACTCTTTACATGGGAGGTCAAAAACAACCCTTATGAAAGCAATCCCCCCCCCCCCCCCCCTGAACAGACAACGGAGCTGCTGGCAGATCTTAGAAAGAACAGGGTAAGGCTGATGCCTCACTGAGATTAAAGCCTGTAGCGAGCTAAGTGAATTGGTGTAAAGCACACATCAATAATGATGCTTAACTGCCTTGTGAAGGTGAAGCTGATAGTGTGCAACTTTGCAGTAAAGATTGAGCACTGAGGTGGGTTCTGGTCTGGAATGATGGTATCACTTTAAACCATTGCTGAACCCACAGACATACTGGACTTATCATCTGTCTTCACAGATGGCTCATAGTTCAACATCCCTGACTTTGATCCAACATGGTGGCTGGCAGAGCTACCAGTACATGCAGCCAGGTTTAAAGGACTTCCCCATCCTGCAAGCCACAGGAAGGGGAAACAGCAAGCTACAGTGGAAGTGGCTTGGCTGTCGACTGAGCAACACTATCAAGACTAATATGTTGATATCATGCAGGTAACCTAGAACACACAAACTGAAAGGTAGTCGAGCAATTAGGGTACACTATTTCTCACTGAGGACTAAAAATGCAATCTCATGAGGGATGGCAAATAAAGATGGTTCGTTGGTCTCAATGTAAAGACTAAACTGGTGAAGTGCAGAAGGCTCCATGCAAACGTGGAAGGTTAATGATGAATGGGATCCACCACCTTCACCACTAAATCCCAGGTGGAGTCATATACCTGGGATCTGTAGTCCAGTTTCGACCTGACAAGTGCATAGTAGAAGCAAAGAACATCAGTCTGCTCCAATGAGAGGAAAAGGATCTTGAGGATGTTCAATGCCCACATGCACTTGGACCTCAGATGACACATGTATGGTAAAAAGGTCAATTTCCAGTAGAAGATGAGACAGAGAAATTTGGTCTCCACCACAACTGGAATGATGATACCCACAAAACAAAACTTGGGGTCCAGATGAAGATTATGCTTGTGGCAAAAGTGCACACAAGAGGTCCTTTGTGGGTACAAATGAAACTCATTGGTCATCTCCCAAACCAAGGGTTTGTTCAGAGCAGTTTGTAGTTGTGATTCAATTACCCTAATGTTAAATGAAGATAAAAAAAAAATGCTGAAATTGTCAGCATAGAAAGCATTGTCTACAGCTGGAGGAAGTTGAGTTATAGAACTGATCTTGTTAGCGAAAAGCACAACACTCAGGAAGCAACCTTCTGATACCCCCTGGTGTTTGGGGAAAGGCCACAACAGAGAGTTGCACACATGGCCATGAAAACAACAAGATAAAAAGTTGGAAATGATGATCAGCATATGTCCTCTAAAGTCGAAGGCATGGAAGGTGATGAAAAATGCCAAATCTCCATATATGCCTTTCTGATGTGGAAGTATACTAATACCAGGTACTCTATGTAAAGGAGAATTCCTGATCGCCAATTCGAAGCAGATCATGCAATCTAAGGTAGACCATTGCCTGCAAAAGTTATACATGTTGGAAAGGTTTGGTGTTCTAAATACCATTCTTTCCAAGAGATATAGGGCAATAATTGGAAGGTATCTTTTCTTGGCTTCAACATCGATAGCTTCCCACCAAGAGTCTGGAAACTATTCCATGAGAAAAATGCAGTCAAAATGTTGAAGCAGCCGATTCTTACTCAACAGAGAGATGTTGGAGCATGGCATAATGGATGTTGATGCATAATGGTGATGCACGAGAAGGGTTTTGAGCAATGCACAGTTCCCCCACTGAGAATGGCCTGTTGTAAGGCTCTAGGCCATTTGAGTAGAAAGATATTGGGGATTGTTCGGCCTTGCTCTTCAGGATCAGCAACTCGGGAGAGTAGGAAGAGATGGAGAAAAACGTTTCTCCCAGAGTGTTGGCAATTGTGTGGGGATCAGCAATTGCCTGTCCATCATGTTCCAGGGTCTATAATTCATGGGATGAGTAGTTCCCACCCATCTTTCAGACTTTATCCCACATGACCTTAGAACTACTTGTGTGGGTGATAGAATATATATATTTGATACAAATTTCCTTCTGGCTCTGGCACCAGATCAAATAGGCTTTTGCACTGATATGCTTGAAAGGTTGGAGGATGTTAGTTATTATCATAACACCCCCAGTCTTTGTTCTGAGCCTTGTGAGCTGCAGTGCAGTTAGAATTCCACCCCAGTTTTGAAAATCAAAGAAAACACGTCAAGGCAGCTGCTTGGACAATACAGTCCAACTCTGCCACTGCAACACTGATTGGCTCCTAGCTGACCGAGGGTTAATTGAACTCGCAGAGTAGTTTAAAGCCACCCCAATCACTCCTCCTCATGATACCTATGAAGAATCAACACCCTTCCCCCTCCCCCCTTTCCCCAGAGGGAGCGATTGCTTCCATAAGGGTTGTTTTTGACCTCCCATGTAAAGAGTGGAAGTGGATGGATCAAGGAGAAGCAGATAGTGAGATCAATAGCAGTGAATGTGTAAGTCAGGAAGTGAAAGTAAGTTCTGACACCAGTATTCAAAGGGCGTGATGTATCCAGGAACCATTACTGGAAGTCCCCCACTCTTCCTGTTTGTGTCAGTTCTGCTCCAAAGAGGCCTGTGTTTGTATAAGTCCCCCACGATGAGGATGGGCGACGGAATCTGTGAGACAAGATCTTCCTGGAAGATACTTCTGGGAAGGCCAGGCAGAAGATGGACAGAGCAGAGTCAATGAAAATTCTATAAAGAGATGGATAGCTGTGGTCTCCAGAGTAGTGGTGAGAGGTTCGAGCTGAAATGGAGAATAGTTGCTCATGAGGATGGTGACACCCCCTCCCCACAAGTTGTCCATCGCATCTGGGTCTTGGTGAATGAAGGAAAAGTGCTGAATCATGGTATCAGCAACTGTCTCCTACAGGAACACACACATGGGCTTGTGTGCCTGACAGTGAACCTTGATGTAGTGAAGGTTCTCCTGGAATCTACATCAATTCCATTGTAGGAGTGTGGCCATCTCAGGTCCTATGGGGATTGGGCAGACAATTCTCTGTTTAACCTGACTGTTGCAGACGACAATTTATAAAAAATAGACAGTCTGTGTTCATGTCTTCAGAATCATCTGAAGGGCATGGATCAGAGACAGCCATTCAAGGAGTGGTCTGTGTCTTTTCCTTCAACCCCAATGGGGGTCCATTAGGTTTGGTATATCTGGCTGGCTGTGGACACGAAGGAGGTGGCCTTCTAGAGGTGGAAGTGGAATGATGTGTAGCAGGGATGAAAACTGATGCTGATGTTGAAGTAGACAACAACGTCAGTTTCACCTGCTTAAGGAGGTAACTTTACAGCCAGCAATAAAGATTCAGATGGAAGTACACTGATATTGGTCTGCACTGCCATGGAATCATTGGAATAGTATACTTTCCAATCACCACACAGCATGGGAACCTTGCCATATGGGGCAGGCAGTGCAGCAAGATTTCTTGCCACAAGTTAAGAAATATTGTTTATAGCCCATATCTAGTATTATATCTCCTTTTTCTCCTTTCTTGTCACTGAAATGATAGTCATGGGAGAATTTCGATTGGTTGCCACTACAGTTTATGCAGCTTGAATTTTCTGATGTGCAGTCAGGACCAAGGTATTCTAGCTGCCACAACGAGCACAGATGGGTTTGCCTTGGCAAGCTGCGAGGGCATGGCTACTCCTCTGACGTTGAAAACAATGCAGTAGGTTCGAGATATAAGGCCGTACCTCACAGTAAACATAAACTGTCTTGATGGAAGTCTGATGGGGTTTGTATCAAATGTAAAGAATAGTACTCAAGTAGGTAATAACTTCCAATTTACAGCACAACAAAACCCAGTGGACTTGTTACTCCATAGAAGGAGAGCTCTGAGGATTTCCTCCTCTGAAACCTTGATGCTTCACTCAGATCACACTTTGGGACAAATTAAGCAATTTGTTAAGCATCACAGAGACATACACCCCAACAATCACTCACATTAAGGAACAGCTAAAAAGGTTTTCAGCAAGGCAATGGATCTTATGCACTTGACTGATTTTGAAACTCCCACAAGACCTTCCAGACAGTTACTAATGAAAAAGGGGACAGTCCCCAATTACATGATCACATGTGGAATGGATGATCAGGAATCTTGGGGATGAAGAAATGGACAAAGTTTGTGGAGATGACAATGATGGCATAGAATATGGAGGCTTGTGTTGAGCCTTCTTTGCAGCAAAGGCTGAATCAATTGAAATTTTCGACCCCATGATTGTTGAATTGTGTCAGTGCCCATGGTCCCTACCCACCAGAGCCCAAAAAGGGGATGTTCAATCAGGCACCATACCCATATAACCAGTGAGTCAAGTACTCACAAATGAAAATAAGGGAAAAATAAAAGTGTAAGAAAGAGCTCTCCTTGTAAAATAAAAATGGAATAATAATGGAAAAAATATATTGAAAAGTGAGGAAAACTCACAAACTTTTACCTGTACAATGGCAAGGCACTCACTGCACTGCACAGTTGGTTCTAGCTGGTCCAGCCTGCCACCCGATTGTTTCCAGGGGAGACCACCCCAGGACTTCCTGCTATCTGAAGCAGAGTGTAGCAGTAGCCCTCGAAAGCACTGCATGGCCCTGTGAATAACATGGTTGGGTTGGTTTACCTCTGAGCAGCACTTTTTTGCACACAATGGGCTAAATGGCCAAGTCACAAGGACTCCAATGGCTCAGAGAAGATTGGGGGAGTGAACCCACTGGACAGCTGTTGGGAGACATGGTAGCCTCCCGTCAAGGCCATCCTGTGTTTTCTGTAATGTGCACAGGGTATGGCTCTCTCACACAGAGCCACAGCTTAACATCCCATTTGACTGATGGCAGCTTTTCCAAGCCCATCAGTGTCCCCTATTGACCAAGGGCAGGATGAGGAGTTTTGCAGAGATAAATCTCAATGCTGACCCAAGTGGAATGTGAAGAACAGACACCTCAATGGCAAGATGGGGCAAATGGGACCCTGCTAGTCATGAGATGAGGAGAGCAGATGAGGACCTCCTCAATTACCAGGATCCTCCTTTCCAGGAATATGGCTCATCGCACACAGCAAATATGCTGGCAAGAATTCAGGACCCTGTGAAGGCACTAGAAACAGTGGAACCTTCACAGGATAGTCACCATGGATAAGAGTTTTCACCAGGGGTGAAGAGAGAAACTTTTATTTCGTTGTATAATAATAAAATATTACTATTTGCATTATCTAATCATCAGTTAATAAAATTCCCACTCTTAGAAGTGTGCTAAAGGCATAAAACTTCATTCTCCTTGAAAACCAAAACATTTTCTGAAAAATGGGTAGTGTTATTTTACCTCTGAGCATCACTTTTGTGCACATAATGGGATAAAATGTCCAGGTCCCCACTGCTGGTAGGAGATAGATGGAAACCTCCCATCAAGCGACTTCTTTAACATGTGCAGGGTATGGCCTTTCCAGCACACAGGAAAGCAATGCAATAAATTCATAGCATCAACATTTGCTTCAAGAGCTTTTGAAACTAGTTAACTGGAGATGCAAGGAAGTTAGAAACTTGTATCAGTTAAACATTGCCTCCATAGGCTACACATCTAACACTTTTTCCATACTAAATCACTTTCAAAATGTTTTTTGGTCACATCCTTATGTTGACACATTCAATTAACAATTACTTCACCTATAGTCAACTCTTGTATAATATACTAAACGTTGGCACATACTTTTATATATATGACTGTGCACAGTACCAGTGAAAGTTCAGGTTTCTGTTATCTGTTCTTGGCATATAGGAAATATGCACCTTTCTTGTGTTACATAGAGAAATAACTAATATAAATAACTTCTTGTAATGATGAGAAAATAGGGAAATGAAAAAGGAAAAAAAAAAGGTAATGAACTATTAATATTATTATTAGGTAAAGAGTAGGACTTAAAAGGTCAGTATTTACTTATATCTTTTAGAATTTTTCATATTATTAACTTTTACATTAATAACATGAGCTTATCTATAATCAACTATTAATCTCACTAGCATAACAAATCACACATACAGAGTGAGATTTGGCATAACTACAGGGCTGGTCTTAACTATAGGCAAGTCCAATGGTCTTGCAGGGCTGAAAATTTTCAGTTTTATATAATGTTAGCAAGAAAAACTTGATAAATCAAATATTAATGTTTTTTTTTCTCTTGAAAATTTTATTTGATGACCAGAATTTGAAAATTTACAGTTAATGCTGAAAGTTGGAAACATTACAGTTTGAGATTATTTTTTGGAAAATATCAAATGAGACCAAACATAATATTGAGAAAAACAAAAACATAAAAGGGTTAAAAAAAAAAAAAAAAAAAAAAAAAAAAAAAAAATCGCTTCTGAAAAAGGAAAATTATATTAATTTGGGTAAGAGAGATTTCCCATGTTTGGCCCCCGTTTCATGACACACATTTTCAAACAAGAATGGAGTTTTACTTCACTATAACAGCATTCCAGTTCATTCTGCTTTAACTCTGATGGATATATCAAATTATTTTGCACCACCAGAAACATTCTATGCTTGAAGCTGCCAAATATCTAAGACCAGTCATGTATAACACCAATATAAACCATTTTTATGTGAAATCTGGAAAAAACAAATTGATGCATAGTGACTGATATTAGTTACAATAAGCAATCCTAAATAATAAAAAAATCAGTAAAAATAAATGATTAGTGACTAATGCAGTCATTTGCAAATTGGGTGATTCAAGCTTACTTACTATGTTATTTTTCACCATATTATAAACACTATAATTATTATATTCTTAATATATTATTATATTCTTATATATTATTCTCTCCCCTTCAGATAAGAGAATATCCTATCTGCTTTGTTAGTTCTTGGCTAAATATGCCTTTCTTTGTCATGTGGGAATTCAGTGGATTTTTCAGAAGTCCACATTCTGCAGTTAGCATCACTGAACCACCAATGATGTAAGTCTTTATACAAAGAAATATCCTTAGAGTAATGGAGTTTTTTACATATATCACATACATAATGGTTCATCTTCAGTTCCTCAGATCTTCTCCAATCAAAATAACTGTTATATTTTTTCTCATCCTTAGCAACAGCAAGTAAGAAATGTGCTAATTCTCTTGGTGAATTAAATGATAAAGCATCAATATAAGAGTTTGTTGGTGCCAGTTTTGTGTAGTCTGCTCCACCCATTACAACTGGAACTATATCTGTACTCAGAATATGATACAGTTTCTCAGTAACATAATCTTTGCAAATAGAATTTTCAAAAGCAAGATAATATCGATACTCTAATGCTATTTTCTGATAACATTCATTTGACATTTTTGGGAGACAATTTTTTTGCCCACAGTTTCCATATATATCTACTGGTATGCTCTTTTGTAATTCTTTAACAAATCCTTCTCTGTTACTGGGGGTGTTGCAATTACTGACAAACCATGCAACCATTCTGGTCTTATTTTTGGCAAAATTATAATTTACCTGAGGCAAAGGTTGTTTACGCTTTTTAACTCTTGGTGTAAGGAGTATATCAGAATTAAGTCTATAAGTAGCTGTCCAATTAAAAATATTATTGAGTGGTTTTAAGACATCAGGTGTATGTGGTGGTGACTCATGGTGTAGTAAGATCCAACGCTGCCAAGGATGTTTAAGAGAAGGCATATCATCAAGTTTCAAATCCCGAAGGTGAAAAATCATTGCATCACTTTCTGACAAATAGCTACGATTGGAAGTGACTGTACATGACGATACATCACAACTTAATGTATCCAAAGATGGTATATAGTCTGAAGTACTAAAAAACTGTGTCCACAACAAAATTAATTTTGGACTTTTTCTTTTTAACTGAAAATTGTCTGTTATTTTTACATTAAACCAGTGTTTTTTTGCAGAAGGATGAGTAGTAACTACAGGCGTAATAACATATGATATGTCCCTAAGTATGAAAGCAAAAAATTTAAATACACAAAACATAATAATTGAACATATAACAATATACACGATAGCTTTCCTTGGTAGCCTCATTATCAAATCTGAAAATCATTTACACCTTTTGTACTCTGAAACTTGATAATGGGGGACAATATTTGCAGATTTAAAATTTAATTTCAATAATTTTTCAGCAGAATAATTTTTTTCCTCCATATGACCAACTTGCAGTTCCCTGTAACCAGCAAACAAAAAAATGTGTATTAAAGAGTATTGGTGGTAATTATTACATTGCATAATACAAAAATTAAAGTCTGAAACAATGGGATAAAAAAAAAGCAGTTATGGGCTCTACCAGCTAGAATAAGTAGCAAAATATCCCATATTGATTTTTAACAAACCATTATCTATAAAGAACTTTATTGAGATTGAATCTTTCATGCAAACTTTTAAAATTTCATTCAAACTAAATAGAAATTTCTGAAACTAAAAAAAAACTGGAGTCAAACTAGTAAAAACAGCTATTTCAAAGCAAACATCTTTGCATTATATTTTTCTGATGTTAAATTCAAAATATTACTTGAGTAGCCATGTTTATGTTCATAAGGAATAACAATATTTGCACTTATAAAAATGTAATAAATGATTCAATGTTTAAGAACCCTGATTTTAAAAAAATCTATAAATAATTTGTATATGAAAGTAAATCTAAGTAAACTAATATAAATTTACACAGTGCCAGATTAAAGCCTAGGTTGTCAAAATATGGTTGCAAATTAAAAACGCATCACATTTATTTAGAGATTAAAACTGCATTCAAATCAGCAATTTTTTAGCTGAAATGTAACTCATTATTTATTATGTAATTTAAAAGTTATTATTCAAAATAAGTAAGATAAAGTGAGCTTCCCTTTATTCTGTAAAGTTATGTTCTGAAAATTCCCAAAACTTGACAGTTGCAGCTTCAAGTACAAAGAGTACTTACTGGAAAGCCAGGCTCATAATCTGTAGTTCAAAGTTTGAATACCAGCTGGGACAGTGTTGGGATTTATTTCCGAAAACTCCCTGCCATCAGTAAGGGATCACTAAGGGCTTGGAAAGGCCACCATCCATTAGATGGGATGTTAAACCGTGGCTCCATGTGTGTGTGTGTCATCCCTATGCACGTTAAAGAACACACTGGATGGCCTTGACAGGAGGCTAACATGTCTCCCAACGGCTGTCCAGTGGGTCCTTGCCCCAAACTTCTCTGAGCCCTTGGGTCCATGTGACCTGGCCATTTAGCCCATTGTGTGAGAAAAGTGCCACTCAGAGGTAAAGCAACCCAACTTACTCGAAAAACATGCATTTTTACTATATTAATGGCATTTTCATTAAAAAAAACTTTTTTTTAATCTTACTCAATGATTTTTTAAATCAAAATCTCTACCATTTTTCGATTTAAAATATTAATAGCATACAAGTTACAAACATAAATGTAGCGTATTTTCCTTCCCATAGTTCTTTACATTCAAGAAATTTGAAATTTTTCCTCGCTACTTTAAAATGAAAACGACTGAAGAGAAAGAGTCTGCTGCATTATATGAAAATGCGACGCAAAAGGTGTTCGGTTAGCGGACCATAACAAAAAAAATAGATTTCAGTTACATCATTTACTATTTTTACCAAAAAATGCTTACCTCGTAGTCACTCAATTGTGGTCTCCATTATGTCACAGATAGTGTCATTACGTTAAGCAAATACCCCTAGCATGCACCGAGTTGATGGCCTCGCTTTGGTGGTCGAAAGTCACTTCCGCTAACCGAACACTTTTTTCTGTCGTATTTACCTGTAATGTCTAAAAACCGAAGAGAACGGTTTGGTTTGTTTGTCTAGAGGTCCTGTATAGTTGTTTAACATTTTATAAAAGGGGCCGAAGGCCCCTTTATCATCTGGTCCATTTGCAAAAATCATCTGTAGTCGCTAGTCAACTGCGAGCAGCGCCAGGACCGTGAAGTGCTGGCTAGCTCACATCATAGTGGCAATTAGGCTTAATGACACGCAGGCCGTCTAAGATGTTGAAGTAGACATATAGTTGTTGTCTCGTAATTACTTAGTTAGTTACTGTCTCGTAATTAGAGATGGTACAGATGGAAGAGAGTATTTAAATTGTTCTTCCAGAGTGATGCGGTGGATTTAGTTGATGTGTAGTGGGAGAGTGGAGTGGCTGTTAAAGTTGGCGCTTGCGTTACGTTACAAAAAGTAACGTTACGTTTAAAGAAAGTTACGTTACAAAAAGTAACGTAACTTTCTTTAAAATGGGAATGATTCCAAAAAAAACATGTTTTGTGTTAGAGTCTAACATCCTTCTTTAAAAACTGGGCCATTTTGTAAAAGGGACCTTGGCCCCTTTATCATCTGGTCCACGAGAAAAAATTTTTTTTTGTGTGCGTCAAAAGTAGGGATCAGTACAGTGAAGTGCTAGCGACCCTACATGTTGGCGATAGGCTTTTGGCCGCCTAAAAATGAAGGAGGTGGTTGAAGTTTCGTGCCAAGGAAGTGCTGCGTCGCAGTTTTGTGGCAAGGGGGTGGGGAGGGGAGAGGTTTGGAATAAAATTCTTCTGAGAGTGAAAATGTAGCGTGTGTCATCGCTGTGTGGCCCATGTTAGCCGGAAGTTGGTAAGAAGGGTGCAAGATAAATATTCAAAATCGTGCCGAATCTCTTACAATTAAGGATGGCCTAAAATGGTCGGCAGATCTTAAAATTTCTGATTTAGAATATGCTGATGATTTAGCTCTTTTGGCAAATGATGTTCATGAGATGAACTCTTTCATTCGAGCTGTTGATGAGACTGGTAGTATAGTAGGTTTGGTTATAAACAGAGAGAAAACTAAAGTGATGAAAATTGGTCAGGCAGATGGTTTGCCACCACTAGTAATCATTTTTGCAAAGGGTACTTTGGGAGTTGTAGTTTATTGTTACAGAGTATAATTATGTATATATATATTTTTTTGAAAACATCAATACAATTGCACTAGGGAAATAAGGCGGTGCAGTAATGTGTCCAAAATGCTTCTTTTTTGTCCCTATACTGGATCTTTTTTGTCCCTTTGGATCTTTTTGGCATCTGGATCTTTTGGTGTCCAATGGATCTTTTGAGTAGGAGGTGTCTGCAGGGAGGAGAGTCATATTTCACATATTGAGATGGAGAGTCTGCAGGAAGTTGGAAGGTTAAAGGATTTTGCCATTACTGTGTATGAAATGGGCCAGGGCCCTGAAATGTGATTTTGCCTTTGTATGGGTGGGGTTTAGGATGGTCTGTAAGGTGAATGTGGTGACTCCAAGTGTAGCAAGTTTGTGATAGAGGGTGTGTCTTTATGTGTTGTATATTTGACAGTGTAGTAGGTAGTGGGGGATATCCTCTATCACTTGGCAGTTTTTTTATTTCTAATCATAAATAAGTCTTTGTTGATGTTCGCTCTGCCAGTTCGGAATCTGTGTATTGCGGTTTGGGCCCTTCTGGATAGGTAGTTAAGATGTAGTGTGTTTGGATAGGGTGCTATTGTGGCTCTGAATGTGTTTTTATCTGTAGTGTGTTGTACTCAATTCTGGGTCCATGTGTGATAAATTTTTTTTGTGTATTCTCTTATGTGATGTTTGCATGTAGTGACAGTGTGGTAATCTGGGGTTGTGAGTGTGAGGTCTTGTTTAGCAAGTGAGTCGACAGTCTCATTATGGATGATGTTGCAATGGGAGGGAATCCAGTAAAATGTTAAGGTGTTTCCCTTGTCTATAATGTTGTGTGCTATGTTTTGTATGTGGAAAAGAGAATGGTTCTGTGATGGATCTACTGTTAGTGTGTTAATGAGTTGCAATGCAGGCCTTGAGTCTGTGATTATGTTAATGTGTTGTTTGTTGAGGTGGGTGGCTCAGCCTAATGCCATATGTATTGCTGCTAGCTCTGAAGAGGTGTTATTTTCAGCATGATTTAATTTTATAACATAAGAGAATTTGGTGGAAGGGTGTAAAAAGCAGCAGAGCCAGAGGTGTTGTGTGGAATATGAGATCCATCAGTGCAAATTGTATGGTCAATGTCTGATAGTTGTGTGATTAAGTTGTCTGCAGCAATTTTTAGTTCAATGGGGAGGTGAGCTTTTTTTTTGGTGATGTGTGGTAGAGTGAGGTGAATGTTTGGTTTTTTAAGCAACCAATAGGGAAGTGTTTGTGTGGGTTTATAGGGTTTAATTTGTTGACAAGTGGGGTAAAGTGAGTTTTTTATTATTTGTGCTGTGGTAGTAGAGTTTGTGGTGGATTCAATTCTAAGTATGGCTGGGTGAGTGGGATTGTAGTGTTTAAGTTTGATGTAGTGTTTGCATGTGAGGAGGTGTCTTTTGATTGTTAGAGGTGGCATGTTAGCTTCTGCCCAAGTGGCGAGGTTTGGGCAGCCAGCTTTAAGACCCAGAGCAAGTCTGATGGCGCGTGTTTGCATAGTTTCAATTTTATTGATTTGTGTGTTTGAAGCAGTGTTGAGTGCTGGGAGGCCATACTCTAGTCTAGAGTTGATAAATGCTTTGATGAAAGTAAGCATTACTTTATCGCTGGCCCCCCATGACACTCTTGTCATGGAATTTAATATGTTTTATGCTCCAATGCATGTGGATTTTATGTTATTAATGTGTTGTTTCCAGGTAAGCTTACGGTCTATTGTTAGCCCCGAATATTTGTAATGGGTGACAGTGGGAATGGTGCAATTGTCAATTGTAATATTTGGTAAATTGGTAGGTAAGTGTTTACGTGTAATAGGTAAGACCGCAGATTTAGGTGCTGAGATGGCAAGTCCCCATTTTGTAGTAAAGTCAAAAACCTGGTTGACTGCATTTTGTAATGTGGTTTGTATGCTGTTGATGTTAGTTCCAAAGGTCCAGAGCACTATATCATCTGCAAAGATGGAGCATGTGATTTTATTGTTGAAAATAGTAGGGAGGTCATGTAGTAAGATGTTGAATAATGTGGGGGAAACCACACTGCCCTGTGGTAATCCTCTGTTGAGTTTATGTGGGTCAGATAGGTTAGTCCCCAGCTTGACTTGAATTTTTCTGTGTGTGAGGAAATTTTTAAAAAATTCAAAACTGTTTCCTGTGATGCCTAGTTGATGTAATTTGTAGAATATGTTGGTGTGTGAGGCAGTATCAAAAGCAGAGGTGAGGTCTAGAAAGACACAACAAAAAATTTCTTTTTTATTTAAGGCTAGTTCAGCAGATGTGAAAATGTCAAAGAAATTATCTGTGGTTGACCTGTGCTCTTTAAAGCCAGTTTGACAAGTGGGGAGTGTATTTGTTTGTTGGAGGAAGAATTTTAGTCTGGAGAGCACCATTCTTTCTAGAACTTTGAGTATACATGATGTTAATGCAATTGGTCGATAAGAAGAAATTTCTGATGCTGGTTTATGTTGTAACGCTCCAAACAAATGCAAAATATTTTAAGTTTTATGCTCCGGATAGCTTAGACGGGCGCCAGGCAATAATTAACAAATTGCCAAATTGTAGAATAAGTTGATTTAGGGTTCAAATGCCAGCGAGCGTTCATAAGTAAGAGTCAAAAATGATTCTTAACAAAATAAGAGTTAATGTAAAAAAGATCCTAAATTAGCGTTGCTCAAGATAAAAACTACAGACTCAAAAGTTTGTAACAAAACAAAATAGATTTATTTCCAAAATAACTAACTCACCAAGACATCAATGAAGAAACTAAATTCTGTGCTACACGCACGGTGCTACGCACCTTACTACATCTCTCTGCTCTCTCTACAACTCTGCTCTCAGTGCTCTACAACTCTCAAGTGCTCTAAGTGACTCGCAGGTCACGGTTTTGACAATGGGCCGGCGCATGCCGGGAAAGACATTTGCATACAATGATGAAGGACGCAAGCTATGACGCAAGAGGGGGCGTGTCCTTGGCACGCGCTTTAACGGTTACGGTCGGAAGTTCGGAGTTGCGCGTACGCAACTCCTAGAAACTTGAAAACGAGTGCTGTGATGCCGAAAAGGAAATAAAAATCCCCAAAATGATAAATATAACGTAAATTAAACAAAAACTGGTTAAGGTAAAGTAAAAGTGAACGATGGGGCATCACAATGTGGTTTCAAAATTGGGATAATGTGTATATCTTCCCATTCAGTGGGGAAGGTGTGAGAGTTCCAGCATTCATTGTATATGTTAAGCAACGTGCTTAGTGTTTTCGTTCCAAAGTTTTTAATAGTGTTATAGGTGATGTTGTCAGGGCCAGGTGTGCTTTTTTTATTGGCCTGGTGTATGGCTGTGATAAGTTCGTTGGGTGTGAAGGGTGTGTTGAGTGTGGGTAGTTTGCATGGTATCATTTGTTTAATTGTGTCATTCATATGGGTGCAATGCAACTGGTAGGTAGGTGTGTTGGCATGGGCGGGGGTGGTTGTTAGCTGAATTGCAATGTTGTAAGCCCCTTGTTTAGCGGAAAGTGAATATTTCCATAAATATGAGTGCCAAGGGGCTAAAGGTTGAGCCTGGGTCCTGAGTGTTCTTATTGTTGACCAAATTAGGAGAGAGTCTGTTCTGGGGCTGATGTTGTTACAGAAGTTTCTCCACTCCTTTCTTTTGACGTTTAAACCGACAAAGTCCATTTCACCAACTACCAAGAAATAACGTGTAGTGGGGCAGTGAAAAGGAAGGGACACAGATGATGCGGCAGTAAAGAGAGCGAGTCAAGAAGCCACGATTATAAACATCTCACTATGAGAAAAGACCTATATAATTTGGAAACATAATCCAGATTTAAATTACAAACATAATTCCTCTACCTCAAAGATCGGAGTATAAAACTAAATCAATAAATATTCTCTCAAGCAGCTGCTTGCCACAGAGGTCTAACAGGAGCCTGTCAGTTTATAAACCACACTAGAAGGTCTGTGAGGATGGCGGGACCTCAACAGAAAAACAACACAAACATCGATGCCTTATCTGGGGCTCGAACCCAGGTCCCTTTGATCAGTAGCCACTCTGCCTAGCTTATAAGAATATTGAAAACTGAGAGCAATTAAACGCTACCTAGATTGTCTGGAAAAGAAGTGTTTTGCTCTACCTAATCTAAAATGAAGTCCTCTCTTTCGTCTCCGCTCTTCCCAGATCCACTCCCTCTCCGAAAAGCTTCCAGTAAAGAAAGCAGCAAAGACTTCATTCAGGAGAACGCCCCCTATCGGCATCTCAAACTTTCGACAAAATATTGCTCACACAACTGTCATTGGGACAAATTTCTGTTTCGGACAAATTTCCGTTTCGAAAAAGTTTCCGTCGAACATATTACAGCAATCCTTTAGTTCTACCATAGTATAGGATATTCCCTTAGAGTTTTAAAAAAATTGATGTATCGTGAACGATACATCTCTGGCAACCTTCGTGTACGTACACGAAGATAACTAATATAAATAATTTCGAAATATAGATAACTAATTTCGAAACAAATCGTTGCCAGATATTTTTTCTGAATTCTGCAATCAACCATAGTGTTGAGATATTTTTTGAGCGACTGTGCTAGTTATGCAGATCCGAATTTGCCATTATCACAAAATTTCAGGTAGAATATTTACATTAAAACAAAAGGGGTAGCTAATTCTTTTAATTTATGAACTCAAATTGTACAAATTTAAGAGAAATGAAACACGTTGTAATTCTTTACTAAAACAAAGGAAGTGACAATTAATGTTCAACTTTATTTACTTCTTAAATACTTGCTAAATTGGATTGGGTAGTTTTACCTCTGAGCGGCACTTTTTTGCACACAATGGGCTAAATGGCCAGGTCACAAGGACCCTGACGGCTCAGAGAAGGTTAGGGGAGGGAACCCACCAGAAAAGTTGTTGGTAGACAGATGGTAGCCTCCTGTCCAGGCCATCGAGCGTGTTCTTTAACGTTCTCAGGATATGGCTCTCCCACACAAGGGGTGGCCCTTATGCTTAACATCCCATCTGATGGACGACAGCCTTTCCAAGCCCATTGATGTCCCTTACTGACCGTGGGCAGGGTGAAGAATTTTGTGGGGATAAATCTCAACGCTGATCAGCTGGGACTCGAAGCTGGAACAGATTACGATCAGGTGGAATAAATTACGAGCCTGGAGTGCTACCGATTGAGCCACCCGCACTCCAAATACTTGCTAAGAGGATACAGGAATATTTTCTGATAAAGGACTGAGTTGAGACAAGTAGTGTCTAAGGGAGAAGAGAGCTAGCTTCCATAGACGTAATGTAAACTTTTCGATTGCAGCCCCCTCTAAACATGGCAAATTCGTGTATTGCAGTGAAGCCACCTAGCCAGGGAAAGGAGCCAGTTCCTTGCGTTATTTTTCCACCGCCCAGCAAAGTTTTCAATGGCTTACACCACGTCACTAATTTTACATTCACTTTAGCTCTGTTCAAAGTGTTAATTTCTTAAATTTTACCATCATAATTTTCTTTTCACAAGGATTAGTTAAAATTATTTTCTTTAATAAAATCCCATTTTGAAAAACAGGTAGTAGCTATGCTCAACATAAAAATTTTAATATTTTGAACATTCTACTATATTTAATATATTAAAATAAATTGAAATTTATGGCTTAATTCGAGACAATATGTTTTGTTTAATTATATTTTATAGAATTTAGGATATTTTGAATTAAAGTCACATCGAGTTTCTTACTTGTATAAACTGTCAATAGATGGCAGCAGGCACTTCTCGTATCAACCATTAAAAAAATTATTATTAGAACAAACTGCAGACACCTATATATATCGATATGCTCCAGGGAACACAAAACGGCAACATACATTGACTGACATGTTCGCAAGATGATTAAATGTATTAATTTACGTATTAATTTTAAAAATTCTGCAAATTTACTCAAAATAAACATACAAAGGTTTTTCCAAGTATCGTAAAATGTACTCCTGAATGAGATAAAACACTCATTGAATAACTTTAGGGTCAGCTACCACTGCGCCAAACAGCCATGGCTGTTAGACATTTGGAAACACTGGTTAAATCACATTATACATATTAATAGTAAGACAAACCATAGCTGCATTGGGCTAAAATGATTGCACTGCGCATACGCAGATCACCCCTTACAGTTGTTTTTCTGCCTGCACATCAATTTGCCACGTTCAGCTTCGGTAAAATTCCGCAGAACGGCGCCACTTACGCTTGTGCGAAGCTAGCCTTCTTCTCCTTAGACCTTCTTTGGTTGAGACATCAGCTCCCGTTTGCACAAGATCTCATAGTAATTCTAACTCTGGCGCCATCTAGTGGTTTAAAATGTAATTAAAATTAAAGAATTAATTTTTTTATTTGATTCTTCAGGTAGAAAATACTTCAATATTATGTTAATTTCCAGTAACTAGGCTGTAGTAATTCGTTTTGTATATAGAATGCGTTGATGACAATATATTAAGTATATAGTGTTAAAAGAAATCCAATTAAAATTCTTTATTTTCCCCTTAAATTATAAGAAAATAAAATAATGCTTTAAAGCGGATTTGTGTAGAGATCCATTTAAACAGGAAATATTGCTCACATGTCTTCCAATTGGGTACTTAACTGTTGAATGAGAAAATTATACTAATTAGTAGTGAAATGTATAAATAAAATTGTAAACTAATGGAAATCATTACCTGTGTAAAGTATTATGTGAAGCCTATGCATTGTCATTGTATCTCCCAATACTTTGATATCAATAAAAATTTTTAAAATGAAATATATGTGTTGTCTAAATTTCTGAGTCGAGTCTTATCTTTAGCAAGTGGGGGAGGGAAACAACATTATCGTGACGCTCCGGGAGAGCACATGCTCATGACTCATTTCCACAGGTTGCATCGCGTTGGGTGAACCAGCTCACACACTCGGAGAAAAGTCTTAAATGCATGAATTTCTGGGATTACACTTATAATAAAAGGTCGGTAATTCTCTTAATTTTCATGGTTTATCAAATATTACTTATAATTTCACGATGTAGTGACGTTCTCAAGTATTAAGCAGTGATGAAAACATATGATTTCTTTTCGAAGTTATTGTAAGGCGCCTGGATGTTAGCTCATTACGCTACCCGGATGAGCCACCTCAAAATCAACGGTTTTTTTTTAAAGCAATCACTTCTCAGAAGTGGAGGACTTCGATAAATGCACCAAGTGCTGTGTTTGTGAGAAAATTTTCAGCACGGAATGAAATTCTAATTTTTACTTTGCAGAAACGGAAACTTTCATTACAGTAGATTTTTACAGAGAAATAATCGAAATTATTACATCAGCCATTTGGCGATAAAGGAATTTATCAAGTGTTTTAGAGCAGATTTTACTGAATATTAATACTTTACAATAATGACCTACAAGGAAAATGATAATTTCTTGTATATTAAATAATACAGAGGGGTATAGACGAATTTTATATACTTTTCCTATGAATAAGTAAACAAAAAATTGGATTTTCATATTGTTATTCGAATTACTCAGTTAATAATTGTTTTACTTTAGAATGTTTCCGTGACAAAAAGTATGATGATTTAATTAAAGATAACGTTTTTTTCCCCTAACTTTATTGAAAATTAAGGGGATTTCATCATAAAATTTAAGTGATTTAAAAAAAAAAAGAGAAAATTCCTTCAAAATGAGATTTTTTAATTACAGAGGTGAAAATATCGTTTTTTCCCAAATGCATTGAAAATCAAGCGATTTCGCCACTTATTTCAACTGTTTAGTAAAAAATACATTTAATTCCCTAAAAATTTGATTTTTAACGACTGAGATAAAAATAATATGCTTTCCTACATTAAATACAATGAAATGAAAAATAACGAAATTCACCACTAATTTCAGCTGCTTATAAATCAAGAAATATAGATAAATGCATTGCATATAAGTATTGCATATAAGAAAAAGGAACTAGCGAACGTATCAACATATATTTATCTCTGAGACTTAAATATCACATGTTCTGTGTTTCAACATTACGCATTTTTAGTATTTTTACACATTAATTACTAATTAGTATAATTGTCTCCTTCAACAGTTAAGTACCCAATTGGAAGTAATTTTTAGGGATTTAAATGTATTTTTTATTAAAGACTTGAAATAAGTGGCGAAATCGCTTAATTTTCAATGCATTTGGGGAAAAACGATATTTTCACCTCTGTAATTGAAAAATCTCATTTTGAGGGAATTTTCTATCTTTTTTTTAAATCACTTAAATTTTATGATGAAATCCCCTTAATTTTCAATAAAATTAGGGGAAAAAAAACGTTATTTTTAAATAAATCATCATACTTTTTGTCACGGAAACATTCCAAAGTAAAACAATTATTAACTGAGTAATTCGATTAACAGTATGAAAATCCATTTTTTTTTACTTATTCATTGGAAAAGAATTTAAAATTCGTCTATTATCCTCTGTATTATATAATATACAGGAAATTATCCTTTTCCTTGTAGGTCATTATTGTAAGTTGAGGGTACAAACCAAAATGGTCGGACTTATTCGGAAGTTTGCGGACCGCACTTATTAATTAAATATGAGTTATGAATTATTAATAAGGGGGATTGTGGTGGTGTGGTCGATGACGTCGGAAAACCGTTATGGCTGTTGGTGGAAATTACGATTGAATTGTTATCCAACACCATCTGTTATATATCAATTATTATCTGCAATTTAACTGAATAATATAATTTCAGATTAATACATTACTGGAGGGAGTCATTCTTTTTGACATTGCACGACTTCGGTCTTAAAACAGTGCGAGTTCTCACCAATGTGATTGATAATTATCCGTCACCGCCTTGAAACACATGGGTGGAGGATCCCATAGGATTAACATTGATCCGCCACTGATCCAGAACCCCCACTAACCTCCTAACAGCTGTCTAGTGGGTCTGCTCCCCCCAACCTTCTCTGATCCCTCAGGATCCTTGTGACCTGGCCATTTAGCCCATTGTATGCAAAAATGTGTCCCTCACAGATAAAGGAACCCAACCCAATATTCCGATCGGTCAAACCCACATGTATTTATGTAGTCCTGGTGCTTATGGTAAATGTTAGCTATTCTCAAATCACTAAGCTTACTTGCCTACAAGAAACGTTCCCCATTGCCATTGGACCTATCAGTGCCAAAGCCAATATTAGCATTGAAGTCACCCAGCATTTGAAGAACCAACATTAGCATTGAAGTCACCCAGTACAAGAGAAATATCTCCTTTCTTGACCGAATATCCTGAAGGTGTCTGCAAAACCTCTCTCATTCTCATCAGAGTCTTCTGTGGGAGCGTCAACATTGCGAGGCTAAGTTTTAAATTTAGCTGTAAGCAATTTTTCATTCTAGTCAGCTGTTTGTAACGCAGGTGTTTCTCCGGAATTTCCTAAATCTAATACCTCATAGAAAAGATTATTATTTGAGAGGAATTTTGGCACAATAGGAGTGAGGAGTCCCTTGCTCCACACTATCAAGTGAACGAGTCAGTCATATATTGCCCGTCAGGAATATATTCATGCTATCATGCAGGCGTTGGCATCATATATATTACCGATCAGAATGCATAATAAAATGACATCACGCTGACTGTTTTATTGCGAAATATATCTGACATTTATTGCTGACGTCATCTATAATCGGGAATGGCAACTTGTATTTGTAATGTTGCTAAGATGTAAATAAGGAAGTCAGTTTACTTTCGATCGATTTTTTTCATTACTAACATTTAAACGCGAGTGACGTCATAATTTACATCTTATCTCTTAGCAACAATTGCAAATATAAGATGCCTTGATCTACGGGACCTGGGTTCGAGCCCCGGGTAAGGCATGGCTGTTTGTGTCGTTTTTCTGCTGAGGTCCTGCCATCCTCTCAGATCTTCTACTGTGGCATATAAACTGACAGGCTCCTGTCAGACCTCTGTGGCAAGCAGCTGCTTGAGGGGGTATTTATTTTTTATTTTTTCTTGATTATAGATGACGTCACTCCCGCACTTTCAGCAATAGATATGAATGGTCGCATTGCGGAAATAAATTCCGGAGCCCATGGTTGGTTTACAGCACTCTGGCTTGTATCGAGAGAGTCCTGGGTTCGAGTGCCGCACAGTTGCCAAAAATATTTTTTTGCGCATAAGTATTTATTGAATTTATTATCTACAGATTAATTTCTCCCTCTTTCAATCAACTTGTATTATTTAGTAACATTAATCGTTAACCGCAGCCAATTCGCTAGGCATCGTAGGTATTTCTCATAAGCACTATTCTTTATGTTGACGGAAGACAATGCTCGAGAATAACAATTACCTCGTTTAAGGTGTTTTAAATTCTAATAATTGTTTCACTTCATTGAACATTTTATGAGGTAAACTTCCTTTAGCCAAAGCCCCAGGATATTTGTAAACTCAGTTGAACGAGAATACTTCCTCACTATGGGGGAGGAGGGATTCGATTTTTCAAAAGGTACAGTAACCGTATTGGCTATGAGCTAGAGTTCTTGCAATCTGTAGTAGATGTATTACAATGATACAAAACATAAAAGCAATAAATATTTCATATAATTTATCCTATAAATAAATCGGTAGCTTATTATGTATCGAAAAGAACTATAAATGTAAAAAAAAATATGGTGAAAGACAATATGTTTATTGACCATATATAACATATAATACACTTAATGAAAATAATAAATATAAGACATATAATGCATACACAGTAATAATGATAAAATAATGATATATAATAATAATGAGTTAAAACAATGAGTAATAATATATATCCACAATTCCGTATGAACAAATATAACAACTGAACATAAATAAAACTGTATGTAGAATATTTACTGTGAAATGAGCAAATATATACAATTCAAAGTAAATAAAATCATATATGTATAATATTTATTGTGAAATGAAATACTTTAAAATAGAAGCCATATAAGAACAACCAATGAGTTTTATGTTTTTACAGGTTGTCAAATTACATTATTATTTTTATCGATATGTCTTTTTACAGTATAGATTCAAAGGTTTCACAGTGGGGAAAATATTTCAAAAATCAATAATTTCAGATTTCTTCCTTAATGACATATGAAATGAGGAAAGTCACTTAACAGTGAAATAAAGACTCAATATCGTTTATATTTAATAATCTTTGCCTAATTTTGATTTTAAATATATTTTCATTTTTTCCTTCCCTTTATACTGCTCTGTAATTTATTAAAATTTTGCGGAGCTAGAATTATGAAACGTTTATGGATAATTTCGTTTCTTGAAAAAGGTACATAATAAAGTGCTCTATTTCTAAGATTTATTTTTGTATGTTGCAATTTTAATAAATCTGGGTTTTTAAATACAAACAGAAGGATTTTATAAACATATAATTGTCTTAAATCCAAAATTTTATTTTCAATAATCATATTTTTTAAATTCATAAAATTGTGATTCATAATAAACTTCAGAATTTTGTTTTGTAATTCACAAAATTTTAAATGATCATATTTTAATAATTAAAATATAATTAATCTACAATGTGTGACGGGAAAAGTAAAGATAAAATTTCAAGCTCCCTTCTATTAAATAAGACAAAACATAGTCTCAACGTATGAAGCCTTATGTTCAAAAAAATTATTTCCCTGTTTCAACCAGTAGAGATTACCAGAAAAAAACAACAACTTGTAAAGTCGCATTGTCACATATATTTTCCAAACTCCATCGAAGCAAAATAATGAGTTGTTACAGATGTTTCGAACAATGGCCTTTAATCGGTATCAATTTTCATTGTTTTTTTTTAAATTTTGAAGCCTTTTTGAAACTCGGATGTAGGAAAAATAAAGTGTACGTTAGTGTGTGGGGGAGGGGGAGAAATTTAGAGAGCCAATGGAGCCTGCAAAAATCAACAGGGATATCAGCTACAATATAACATTTTCTGCTCCGTTTTAGACGTCACTGAAAAATGTCTTCAAATAACCTGAAATATGCGCAAGTTACTTACTGGCATTTCGAAAAAGGGGGAATGGCCCACTTCACCCTCTCCTTAGATGTTGTCCTACATAAACCGGTGTTCTAAAGCTTTTATTTCGGTAAAACATCTACCTATATTTCAATATATGTGGTACATTCCGATGTCTATCTCCATTTGCAATTTCTCCATTAGATTATGAACTTATGGATCACGGTTTTGTTGTTTGCAGGCTTCTCATGGGAAGTAACACCAGCGACCGATAATAATTATTTATTATTATCGGAATTCATAAGAGCGGGAGATTGGGCCATTAGATAGTATAAACTAAAGATGTCAAACTCAAATCATATATAGGCCAAATTAGTTATTTCTTAATATATGGCTGCGGCGCATTTTATTTTAAGCAATAATACGAAAAAAGATAATTACTTACACCAAAGAGGCAAAACATTATGACCAACTGCCTATTATGATGTTGGTCCTCCACGTGCCGCCAAAATAGCTCTTACCTGGCGAGGCATGGACGCTTCGAGATTTCTAAAGGTGTCTTGTAGTATCTGGTACCAACGTGTTACCAACAGATCCTTTAACTCTAGTAAGTTACGTAGTTGAGCCGCCGCAGATCGAATATGCTGTTCGAACAAACACTACAGATGCTCGATTGGATTGATGTCTGAGGAATTTGGAGTCCAGGCCAATACCTAGAAGCTTCCTCATGTTCCGCAAAGCATTATTGAACAATCCGGACACTGTGGCATGGCGCAATATCCTGCTGACAGAAGACACTGCTATAGGGGTATACCATTGCCATAAAAGGATTACCTGGTCTGCAATGACGTTTAGGTAGGTGGTAGACGTCATAGTTTCCTGCACATGAATGACGACACAGGATTCTCCAGCAGAACATTGCCCAAAGCATTACACTTCCTCTACTGGCTTGTTTTCATCCCACGATGCATCCTGATGCCAACACCTTCCAAGGTAAACGAAGCACACTTACCCAGCCTTCCACGTGGTGTAACAGAAAACGAGATTTATCAGACCAGACAACCTTCTTCCAATCATTCAAGGTCCAGTTATGATGCTTGCATTTCCATTATAGGCACTTTTAATGGTGAACCGAGGTTAGCATGGGCACTTGGAGCAACCTGCGGCTACTCAGTCCCATTTTCAGCAGGATTCGATGTATTTTGAGTTGTGACATAGTACTCCCATCACCAGCATTCAATTACGGGCGAGTTGTACCTCAGTATCCCTTCTGTTGGCTCATACCATACAGGATAGCCTTTGTTCACCTGTAGCGTTGATGAGCCGTGGTCAGCCCACAGCTTGCCGATGGTTCGTGGTTTTACCCTCCTTGGACCACTTTTTTGATGGTACTAAACACGGCTGACTGTGAGCACCTCACAAGCCTTACCATCCCGGAAATGCTCTAACCCAGTTGTGTGTCCAATACAATTGTCCTTTGTCAGACTCACGGAAAGCATGCTGTCTTCGATACCAGAGCCTATATCAAAGTTATACTGTTTGGGTTTGAGAAAGATTTTTTAGTCCCTGTGGAGGTGTGTTGCAGGAAAATACTTCATCTTCGATACCAGAGTCTACATCAAAGTTATACTGTTTGAGTTTGAGAAAGATCCGTTAGCCCCTGGGGTGGCGTGTTGCAGGACAATACTCCATTTTCCATAGCAGAGCCTACATGAAAGTGATACTGTTTGAGTTTAAGAAAGATTCTTTAGCCCCTGGGTAGGTATGTTGCGGGAAAGAACGCTGTCTTTGATATTAGAGTCTACATCAAAGTTATACTGTAGCCTAGATTCTGTAGCCTAGTTATACTGTAGTATAGATTCTTTAGCCCCTGGGTAGGTATGTTGCGGGAAAAAACGCTGTCTTTGATACCAGAGTCTACATCAAAGTTATACTGTAGCCTAGTTATACTGTAGTATAAATTCTTTAGCCCCTGGGGCGGCGTGTTGCAGGGAAATACTTCATTTTTGAAACCAGAACTTTATAGACTTTGGTATCGAAGACGGCGTGCTTTCGATAAACAGTATAACTACATCATAGTTGTACTGTTTGGGTTTGAGAAAGATTCTTTAGTCCCTGGAGTGGTTCGTTGCGGGAAAGCACGCCGTCTTCGATACCCAAGTTTTATGTTACCTCTATGTCAAACGTGTTATGGTGAAAAACCATTTGTCTCCCCTGCGAAATAAAAATTAAGTCAAAACTGAAAATTTTACCCCCCTATGTACTCTCCTGATGGACTGGTCTCGTAAGGAATGATTCTGACGGGAAAAATCAATCACTCTTTCAAAATGTAGAGCACACTATTTTCCAACGTAATGTACGTTGTAGTGGGGAAAGAAAAAATCCTTTCAGCAATGCAATTCACCTGAAAAATCAGGTTTATTAACACCATAATTAATACGTGAGGTTCACTAAAAATGTTTTGAGATCATTGTCAAACCGTCAGGTTTTCGCAAAGAGGGAGTTGTTTCCGGTCATTCTTTTATTATACATTTATTACGTTCGGGTGCCTAAATATGACACTATTAAACATGTTTTACTTGATCGTCCTTTTTTAATCTTGAAAAGAGTTTTTATTTTGCGTACCTTACAGGAGAGTAACGTTGAAAAAATTATGTTTCATTCATAATTTTAAATGTATAGCAATCGGAAAATGAAAAGAAAAGCAGATTTTTTTTAATCGACCATACGTTGGAAGCAAGCTGTTTTGGAAGTACAGTTGGTTCTACACTTTATGATAATAATCTAATTTTTCTGCTGATTTTTCGTTTGTTAAACAATGTACCAAGAAGGCACGTACTCGATTTATCAAATTCTGATGTCGCACACTAAAAGTAAGAAAATAAATAGAATTTATAATATATTAACTTATAAAATCAGCGGTAGGAAATGCATTGATTCTAATGTCATACAAAATAAAAATTTATCGTGGCATATCAAAATTGAAGTTCAATATTTAATTTTGAAATTGCAATCTTAGAGAGAATTAAGATCTGACTAAAATTTGATTTAGTAAGTGTGTTCAAATTATTGTTTACGAACTTAATGAAATTAAAAGATTCGTCATTCGCGTTTCTATTATAAACTACACCGGGCCATTCTGGCAAAAGATATCGAAACCTTATTTCCAATGGTGTGATTGCAGAAAGGAAGTGAGAAGTGCAGATCAAGGAAGTATGAAATGTTACTCTAAATGAAGACCATAAATAAGATCTCTTTTGAGAGAGACGAAGTTCTCTTTCTGGTCTCTAACAAACGAAAGATTCTTGTTTTCTCTCACACGAAGTCAGTAGACAATGCAGAAGGCATTGGGCGAGGGGGGGGGGGGGAGCACCAGCCAAACAGCTTCAACCAATCTGCATTCGTCAGGTGCTTTGAAGGAGAGACGCGTGAGCCAATGAATTGGAGACTGATTACTTCAGTGGCAGGAGTGAATAGATAAACCTTAATTATGAATTAGAATTATTGTATTATTTGCTTAAAAAGTAGACTAAAAAGAGTTAGCTGAAGAAATATAAACTGCTGAAAAAAATATCATATTTTTATGACAGATGAACGTGCTGCAGTGAGTTTATGAAAAACGTGACATGAACGCTCGCCTGTGCTTCTGCGTGAGATTTATGGAACACACGAGTTGGAACATGGAACCGATCTGAAATTAAAGAAAGACAGAAATGCAATGTTGGAGTTGTGGGTATGTAAAAAAAAAGGACGCATTCTCAGCATACACGCGATAAGTGTTTGAAAAGAAAAATATTTTTATATGGTGAGTGTACAGTCGCTCAAAAAAGTATCCAAACACTAGGGTTGATTACAAAATTCAGAAAAAATATCTGGCAACGATTTTTTTAGAAATTAGTGATCTGGCAACCTTCGTGTCACGTGACACGAAGGTTGCCAGATCACTAATTTCTAAAAAAATCGTTGCCAGATATTTTTTCTGAATTTTGTAATCAACCCTAGTGTTCGGATACTTTTTTGAGCGACTGTACGTTGGTTAGTTTTATTAGTTTAAAATCTAATGAGTTAGCACAGATAATTAGAATGATTTGTGCCTGAAGTGAGGGATAAAAAAGAAGGGCATTGACTATAAAAAAATTAAGAGGTAAACGTTGATTAATTGAGTAGACAGAACTAGTTTTAATTTCTCTGTAGGAAATGATTTTTACTTTATGTACGATAGTACTTAGTTTGTTTATAATAATTTCATCCATGCTTTTGTAATAAATGGCATTGTTTTGTAATTTGTATTATAAAAAAAATCCTTATATATACCCACGCTCAGTGCTCATCCATTTTAAATTTACTACAATATCATATAACGAATTGTCAGTCATAATCGCAAAAACACATTACAGGGGGCTTCTCTGCTCTGCACCGTTGGGAACCATGGTACGCCATCCAGATCTATCTCTCTGTATATATAACCCTGTGGTATTACTATTGCAATAACGGTATTTATCATATTATATTTATATGTATATATTTAATTTTTGAAATGCAAGGAGTGCGACTTGCAATATGAAATAATGTTTGCCGATAAAACATTGATTTCTCAGTACCAATGGCTCTCAATAATTCGCATCTTTGTAAACATAGAAGCACGAGCTACAGGGAATGAAGAAAAAGTCCTTTAAAAATAAGATATAATCCTCCCTATTAAGAATCAGTGAGATACATTAAATCTGTGATTAGAAGTGTCAATAGCAAAGGAAAGAAACGGGGAATTATTAATATCCGTTTAAATTGGCCATTGAAAAATTATCAACCATATTGGAAGGGACGTTTCCTACTCAAAGAAGAAAAATTGGCAACGATTCTTCAACTGTTGTCAACACATCTCGAAGCGTCTAAATGCACAATCAGTTGTAGCGAAGTGGATAAAAGCGTTGTACGCCGATGATCCTGAGATTCTGCAGAACAGGGGTGTTCAGAGTTTTCTTTAAGGATACTCTGCACTGGAAGGTGAAGAATTCCGAGAAGATGTCAACACATCTCGAAGCGTCTAAATGCACAATCAGTTGTAGAGAAGTGGATAAAAGCGTTGTACGCCGATGATCCTGAGATTCTGCAGAACAGGGGTGTTCAGAGTTTTCTTTAAGGATACTCTGCACTGGAAGGTGAAGAATTCCGAGAAGATGTCAACACATCTCGAAGCGTCTAAATGCACAATCAGTTGTAGAGAAGTGGATAAAAGCGTTGTACGCCGATGATCCTGAGATTCTGCAGAACAGGGGTGTTCAGAGTTTTCTTTAAGGATACTCTGCACTGGAAGGTGAAGAATTCCGAGAAGATGTCAACACATCTCGAAGCGTCTAAATGCACAATCAGTTGTAGAGAAGTGGATAAAAGCGTTGTACGCCGATGATCCTGAGATTCTGCAGAACAGGGGTGTTCAGAGTTTTCTTTAAGGATACTCTGCACTGGAAGGTGAAGAATTCCGAGAAGATGTCAACACATCTCGAAGCGTCTAAATGCACAATCAGTTGTAGAGAAGTGGATAAAAGCGTTGTACGCCGATGATCCTGAGATTCTGCAGAACAGGGGTGTTCAGAGTTTTCTTTAAGGATACTCTGCACTGGAAGGTGAAGAATTCCGAGAAGATGTCAACACATCTCGAAGCGTCTAAATGCACAATCAGTTGTAGAGAAGTGGATAAAAGCGTTGTACGCCGATGATCCTGAGATTCTGCAGAACAGGGGTGTTCAGAGTTTTCTTTAAGGATACTCTGCACTGGAAGGTGAAGAATTCCGAGAAGATGTCAACACATCTCGAAGCGTCTAAATGCACAATCAGTTGTAGAGAAGTGGATAAAAGCGTTGTACGCCGATGATCCTGAGATTCTGCAGAACAGGGGTGTTCAGAGTTTTCTTTAAGGATACTCTGCACTGGAAGGTGAAGAATTCCGAGAAGATGTCAACACATCTCGAAGCGTCTAAATGCACAATCAGTTGTAGAGAAGTGGATAAAAGCGTTGTACGCCGATGATCCTGAGATTCTGCAGAACAGGGGTGTTCAGAGTTTTCTTTAAGGATACTCTGCACTGGAAGGTGAAGAATTCCGAGAAGATGTCAACACATCTCGAAGCGTCTAAATGCACAATCAGTTGTAGAGAAGTGGATAAAAGCGTTGTACGCCGATGATCCTGAGATTCTGCAGAACAGGGGTGTTCAGAGTTTTCTTTAAGGATACTCTGCACTGGAAGGTGAAGAATTCCGAGAAGATGTCAACACATCTCGAAGCGTCTAAATGCACAATCAGTTGTAGAGAAGTGGATAAAAGCGTTGTACGCCGATGATCCTGAGATTCTGCAGAACAGGGGTGTTCAGAGTTTTCTTTAAGGATACTCTGCACTGGAAGGTGAAGAATTCCGAGAAGATGTCAACACATCTCGAAGCGTCTAAATGCACAATCAGTTGTAGAGAAGTGGATAAAAGCGTTGTACGCCGATGATCCTGAGATTCTGCAGAACAGGGGTGTTCAGAGTTTTCTTTAAGGATACTCTGCACTGGAAGGTGAAGAATTCCGAGAAGATGTCAACACATCTCGAAGCGTCTAAATGCACAATCAGTTGTAGAGAAGTGGATAAAAGCGTTGTACGCCGATGATCCTGAGATTCTGCAGAACAGGGGTGTTCAGAGTTTTCTTTAAGGATACTCTGCACTGGAAGGTGAAGAATTCCGAGAAGATGTCAACACATCTCGAAGCGTCTAAATGCACAATCAGTTGTAGAGAAGTGGATAAAAGCGCTGTACGCCGATGATCCTGAGATTCTGCAGAACAGGGGTGTTCAGAGTTTTCTTTAAGGATACTCTGCACTGGAAGGTGAAGAATTCCGAGAAGATGTCAACACATCTCGAAGCGTCTAAATGCACAATCAGTTGTATCGAAGTGGATAAAAGCGTTGTACGCCGATGATCCTGAGATTCTGCAGAACAGGGGTGTTCAGAGTTTTCTTTAAGGATACTCTGCACTGGAAGGTGAAGAATTCCGAGAAGATGTCAACACATCTCGAAGCGTCTAAATGCACAATCAGTTGTAGAGAAGTGGATAAAAGCGTTGTACGCCGATGATCCTGAGATTCTGCAGAACAGGGGTGTTCAGAGTTTTCTTTAAGGATACTCTGCACTGGAAGGTGAAGAATTCCGAGAAGATGTCAACACATCTCGAAGCGTCTAAATGCACAATCAGTTGTAGAGAAGTGGATAAAAGCGTTGTACGCCGATGATCCTGAGATTCTGCAGAACAGGGGTGTTCAGAGTTTTCTTTAAGGATACTCTGCACTGGAAGGTGAAGAATTCCGAGAAGATGTCAACACATCTCGAAGCGTCTAAATGCACAATCAGTTGTAGAGAAGTGGATAAAAGCGCTGTACGCCGATGATCCTGAGATTCTGCAGAACAGGGGTGTTCAGAGTTTTCTTTAAGGATACTCTGCACTGGAAGGTGAAGAATTCCGAGAAGATGTCAACACATCTCGAAGCGTCTAAATGCACAATCAGTTGTAGAGAAGTGGATAAAAGCGCTGTACGCCGATGATCCTGAGATTCTGCAGAACAGGGGTGTTCAGAGTTTTCTTTAAGGATACTCTGCACTGGAAGGTGAAGAATTCCGAGAAGATGTCAACACATCTCGAAGCGTCTAAATGCACAATCAGTTGTAGAGAAGTGGATAAAAGCGCTGTACGCCGATGATCCTGAGATTCTGCAGAACAGGGGTGTTCAGAGTTTTCTTTAAGGATACTCTGCACTGGAAGGTGAAGAATTCCGAGAAGAAAGCGAAGGTGACTTCCAAAAATAAAAGTGGGTTCGTCTATGACGTAGAAAATCTGACTTTGTTTGCCGAGTCAAAGGTCAACCGATATCGTGATTCGGAATCCAAGATGGCGAGTGAAAAGAAAATAAGGGGACTTTTTTGTCAGAGAGGCGTAGCCTCTTCAAGGTCTAAAGGTCCGGCTGAAGGCTGTGCCGACCGGGTTGGGCGCCGGTTGGACATGGCCAAGGCCAACCGAGGTTGAAGACGCTGCTGGCCGGCTTGATTACCGGTCGGGTGGTGACGGCGTCGGAGACCTCACCTTTCAGGGACCTTGGGTGGTCAGTTCGACGGCTCTGCCGAAAGGTTTCCCTCGGCCTAGTAGGCACGAGCTGTCCAAAAAGTCTGGGTCTTACTAAGAGTCTGCACCCCGGGTGCCGATCGAGCTTGGATCTTTATATCCTTGCACATTTGCAAACCGGGGAATAGATTAAAGTAAGGTTTCTTCCGGTGGTTAGCTTTCCTTCTATAGGACTGCTGCCATGTGAGGCCGGGGTTGAGGTGCGCCTATAGGGCGTATTCCTTGCCCCCGGCTCTAGATAGTCATGGCTTTTCTTAAACCAGGTAGTGCTGTCAGGCGGAACCGGGAATTGCCGTGGTTGCACAAGATCGCAACATAGAGATCAATACTTGAATGTGAACACAAATAAAATATCTGAAGGTTTAGAGCCCTTTGCTATTTTTGTACAATTTGCACCCAAAGCGCAACCACTTACAATTAAATTGATTAAACAAATTCTATGCGAAGCAGGAAATATTGCATATTTGAAAAGTTTGCGTGTTCGGTGTACTTTAAAATTTTATTGAAAAAGGGGTACTTAAAAAATATTTCAGAAACACTAACCTAGACGACTATAGGGAGTAAATTTTCTCAATAACAATACATAAATGCAGTGGCATATGGACAGAGTGAGGCCCGGATGTAGAAAAAGAATCGGGGGGGGGGGGGAGGAAGAAACACAATTCAGCTGGAAAAATGTGAAATGAAAAGGGAGGGGATCGAATGCAGTAGAGCATTTCTCACTCCGTATAGACGGGAAATGTAAATCACTTTAAGCAATTTTCTTTGCCTATTATCCTTAGTGCCATTGTGAAAGGGGAGGGGGGCATGGCTCCTGCCCCCTGATCCGTCCCTGGGCAGAATCATTAAATCGTTTTCCATATTGATCTCATTATGAAAATAAGAGAAGATAATAGTTTGAAATCGTCCTTTGTCTCTCTGTCCGTTGTTAGCACTCTAACTTCTTTATTTATAGAAATCTCCCATTATAGTGGTCCTATGTAGGGAGAGGTTGGCAAACGGCGACGTCGATTTCTATTGGTTGCCGCTGTCACGTGTCTCATGGGCGCCATTTCTGGGCTTCGATTGTTGGATTGCACCTTAGCTCTGTGAGAGTTACGTAATGAAGTAAATATGTACTGGTGGATATCACACAAATAAACAGGTACACATGTTATAGATAAGAAACAAACGTTGATTAATAATTATCTGCATGTGCTATTACTTTAATGTTGTAACAATTTCATTCAGAAACCATTTAGCCATCATATATTGGAATCAGCAGAGAGAGCTTTTAGTCTATTGTGATAAAATATTATCAGGCAGCAGAAAGGTTCTATCAGTTAAACTTCTCTAAAGAACGGTTAGTTAGCTGATATACAAAGGCAGTTCCCCAAACAATTGAAAATTGGCAGCATTGCTTTGAAGCCACCCAAGTGTACCCATGGATTAATTCATACTGTCTGGTAACAGTGGCAACCGTCGTTTAATTTCTCGCGGAGTTTTAATAATGCATAGAAATCGGTTGAAGTGATGAGGTATCTTCTTCGAGGCATTTTTGTGACTGTTTCTTTTAATTGCTTTATCTTATGGATATCGCAACTAAACAGCGTTGTGCAATAATATTTTGTGTGCGACTTGGAAGAAGGGATTCGGAAACAGCAATTGTTGAAAGAAACGTAGAAGGAATTATTAGAAGGAAGAATGAGTAGCACAATCAACAGTTCACCAAATGATACACGGATTTCGAAAATGGTACAGAATCGTCATCTTTGAAATCTCACAAATCTCAGAAATCGGACAACGCTGTTCAGTTTTGATATCCATAAGGTGATGAACTTGAAATAAACAGTCACAAAAATGAATTTAACAGAAGGCTACGAAGATACGGAAACTAACTCTATGCTTAACAAAACATTGCGAGAAACTAAACAACGGTTGACATGGTTAGGAGGCAGTAAGGATTACCTCTAGGTACACTCGCGCGGCTTCTAAACGGTGTTGCCAATTTACAGTAAAAATGTTGTCTTATTTTAGAACTTCCTCTGTATAATTTATTGTTTTACGAAACAGTTAGCAAATACATCTGAATACTGACACAGATAAAACATCGCTTAAGGTCATGTGGTCTGTAAAAGGTAGATAGGCAAACATTTAAAATTTTAGAAACCTGTGGTTAAAAGCTTCGCTGTAACCACTGGTTTCTGAAATAATTGCAATTTGTGATCTTAAAAATATTCATCATCAGTTTTCATAATTTGTGGTCGAATGTGAGATCGTAATGGGATACAAGGCAGGTTAGTTAGCATAATGAAAGCTCTCTATAATAACACTGATTCCTCTGTGAAAATTGTGGTAAAGTTTGTAGCAAATGGTCTAGCATTGCTGGTAGAATTATACAAGCTGCATTTTGTCTCCTTTTCTCTTTAGTTTGGCTATTATGTTATGAGGAATTCACTGCAAGGGGAAGACTTTGTTTTTAAAAGGTCCAGAGAACGGAAAATTATTATGTTGACGATTTGGCCCCTTTGGCAAATATGTTGACGAGATGAACTCTTTCATTAGAGACGTTGATGAGACTGGCAGTAGAGTAGGTTTGGTTATAAACAGAGAGAAGACTAAAGTGATAAAAATTGTTCTTTTAGGCTGTTTTTCAGTTGCTCTGAATGACTGCACACTTGAGCAAGTGTCTGCGTTTAATTACCATATTATTAGAGAAAAAAAACTGATGATATGCGGCATGAGATTAACAGACGAATAGGGATTGCTGCTCGGACTTTTAAGAATCTGTGGAGTGTGTGGATAAATAGGCGTATACACCTAAAATCTAAAATCAGACTGTATAATACTTTGGTTCTTTCCAGGGTTTGTTTTGAAACTTGGACACTTTGTAAACAGGATAACAAGAAACTAGATGCTTTTGATTCTAGATGTTTACGCAGTATCTTGGACATTAGGTAGTTGAGTTTTTCAACTAATGATGAGGTTATGCAAAGGAGTCGGGAATCTCCTTTAAGCAGCATATTGTGCAAGCAGAGACTCTGTTGGTTTGGCGTGTTGCCCATATTCATCGCTATAGATTAGCGAATAGGGTTATGAACAGTATGCCTAAAGTCCTCAGAAAGAGGGGAAGACCTAGGATGCGGTGGGCAGACAATGTCAAACAGGACCTTGTTAAAATTAATCAACAGTGACGAAATGCACCAGATGTAGCTCAGGAGAGATGTGATTGGAGAAAAACGTTTCAGTCTGGTAGGGCCTCCGAAGCCCACGACTGCTTGAGGATTTTGTACGTAACATCCTATCAACATTACTTCTGAGAGGATGTATCTGTTACCCATAGATTTTCTGTTAGTCACATTAATGGCAAAGGTTTCATTTTTCTATCTGTTGGCAGAGACACTAACACGAAACGAAATAAACTCCACAAGGATGATCACCAACAAGATTCTGAACCTATTCATTATCTTAGTTTGTTAATGAAAAAGGATGATAAAGGATTGTTTAAGTCAAAAGATAAGAAAGTTATTATTTTATCATAAAGGTACGATTTATGATCAAATACAAAATCAAGAATACTATTAAAAATGAAGAAATGAATCGGCCAATTCGAAAAGCATCACTGTACTTCATCTTAATACCCTTTAACTAATATCCGTATTGTAGTGGAATCAAATCTATTTGTTCATCCAAACCTATTCTTTTCATCCATGTCTAGTTTGTAAACATTCCTTGTCTTTCATTAATAGCCCGAAAAATGGAATTTTGTTTTTACTCTAAAATATCAACAGTCCTGAATCATTTCAAAAATCCACCCATAGCCACGTTGTTATTTGTTTAACACCCTGGAAATCTAAGACACGGAGGAAGGGGAGGTCGTGGATCGCACCTGGCTCAAGGCAAATTTTCTTCTACACCCATCTTCATCCTGTTACATAAAACAGCTTAATAGTGGTGAAATACACAGTAAATGAATAGAACATATTTCAAATTTATTTTTATGCCTATATAAATGACCCTTTTGTACAAATGACTTTTTACAGTGTTAAACACATGAATGACTTTTGTAGAAAGTTCATTCGTCATTAGACTGATGATTGTGCTATTCTCTGAGCTTTTGCATTAAAGGTTCATTCCACTTTATGGATACGAAGATGCTCTTCAAGAACTTGCTTCAGTTTGAAACTCTTTCCACAGTGAGAACACGTGTGCGGACGATCTCTGGAATGGGTGAACCTATGGCACTTGATGTTAGCTAGCCAATCAGTCGAGCAAGGACACAATGAACAAGGATATCTCTTGCCTTCCTTCCTTCCCCTCCATGTGCTTCTTCCTGTGCTTATTCAGGAATTGGAATGACGTCAACCTGCATTGGCATATTTCACATTCATAAAGAGGCCCACCTGTTTTACATAAAAAAAATGACACATTAAGGTTATTCTCTTAAAATAACTAACAAACTTCGCTAATGCAAACACCGGACTCTGGAACCTTTTTCACGAAGCACTATAAACACGCAAACACAATTTACACTGAAAGATGTTTTATGAAAGTAAAAAAATGATTTCGAAATACTTAATTTTTGCTATTAGTTAATGAAGAATTGATATAAAAAATAAATAAATAAATAAATACCCCCTCAAGCAGCTGCTTGCCACAGAGGTCTGACAGGAGCCTGTCAGTTTATATGCCATAGTAGAAAGTCTGAGAGGATGGCAGGCCCTCAGCAGAAAAACGACACAAACAGCCATGCCTTACCCGGGGCTCGAACCGAGGTCCCTTAGATCAGTAGCCAAGCGCGCTAACCACTCGGCCATGGGACGGATAACACGTGAAAAACATTTAAAATGTTACGAGAAAATGAAATTCCTGTATTGAATTAAATTTTCCGTTTTTCAGGTCATAGTGGTATTTAATGCAAATATTCAAGCATTTTAGCACCCAAACGTTGGTTTGTGCACACACACATTTTTCTCTCTCTACATATCGATTGGTAAGGACACAGTGAATTTAAAATAATACCCGTACTTGATTGTTATTTTTTGTAAGAATAGGTCTTAATTTTGATTGCATCATCAGGCAAAACATTGTCAGCAATCTCCGACGAAACACAACAAAAGATGACCAATCGCTTTTGCAGAAGCAAGTCTTTCGCATTTTGATTGTACGTAGCTTTAACAAACAACGCTCTAATAGAGAAAAAACTGTAAATAAAAATTAAAATCGCTGAAATACGTAAGTTGCCTACTTTATAAGCAATAACTTTATTTTGGGATTCCGATTTAGGGAAGGATGTCTCTTGAATCACGATGTCAATAATCTTTTTTTTAAGTCATTTTGAGGAAGTGAAATCGAAATAATATTATTAAAATATCGATTTTAAAAAATTTTCCTCTGGCATTTAAAGGAATGATGAAAACAACCTTTTACCATTAACGTCCAGTCTGTAATAAAAGATAAAAAATAAAATAATTAACAAAACTGGAAATTATTATTGAACTGCTAAATATGATCTTCACTATTTTGATAAAATGAGTTGACGGCTAATCATTAGCATTACTAAAATAACTATACGTTTTTGCTTCTTCCAAATCTTTAGAGTTTAGTAATATAAAAATATTTCAAATAACATAGCACAAGTGATATATTCAAAAACCATTCAATGTTGGATTTTCCAGACAAAATAAAAAACCAAAACAAATTCAAGCGCCTAGCAAAACTAGTTCCTTTGTTGTTTCGCATCATGTTCAGCAATTCTTAGAATATTAAATGTAAACAAATCAACGCTTTTCTCCTAAAATAATCTTTACGGATATTAAAGTTTTAACAATATCAATGATAAAATTAGATACATGTGGTACAGTACTGTGCGAATTAGTTGGGACAAGCGAAGCCTGTAGGACCTCTTCGATTCGGCCACATCCAGCAATCCCCCAAACACCCACCCAAGGTCATATTTTGGGGATGTTTCACAGCTTCAGGGCCACAGACGCTTCACCCCATTGAAGGAATGATGGACAGCAAAAAGTACATAAGTGTTCTGGAGGTGATAATGGTCCCAACACTGCAGAAGCTGTTTCCTAACGGCGATGGGGTATTTCAACAGGATCTAGCTCCATGCCACAATTCTAAGCTTGCTAGGAGCTTCTTTACCCACCAACATTTGAAGGTATTAGAGTGGCCGGGAAATTCACCCGATCTAAACACCATTGAAAATTTGTGGGCCATTATTAAAGCGCGCATATCTAAGATGGATTGCATGACGAAAACCAAAATGATAGAAAGTGTCATGAAAGTGTGGTACCACGACCCTGAAGTGAAGGAGATGTGTGGAAAGCTAGTGGCATCAATGGTTGAGAGGGGGAAAGAAGTAATTAAAGCTGAGGGGGGTCACATTGACTATTAACTACACTATTAAACAAATAATTATTTTAGTTGTGTTTTGTTACTGCATTTTCCTATTGTCCCAACTAATTTGCGCAGTACTGTAATATAAAAATGAGATTTAAGATTGTTTCTTTTTTCTCATTGAATTAAACCGTTCTTCTTGAACAAGTGATTGTTTCCACAGTGAGGACACTTCTGAGGACGATCTCCAGAATGGATGAGCATATGACTCTTGATGATGGTTAACCAATCAGCTGAATAAGGGCAAAATGAACAAGAATATCCCCGTTCTCTTCTTTCCCTTTGATGAATCTCCATGTGTTCAGTGACGAATTGAAATGATACAAATTGGCCATCACAGATTTCACACTCATAAACACGTGTACCTGTTTTAAAAACAGAAAACAAAACGGATTAATATTTATTAGCATTATTATTTTGCAACAGTTCCATTTTGCAATAAATTGGCCACCGAATATTGGAATCAGACAGCCTCTGCTAAAATGTGACAATATATGGTGGTAAGAAAATTTAAAATTTTGAATCAGTTATAAACTCCATGAACGACAATCTTTGGATACAGTGGGAATCAATAACTCGAAAACATGCTGATATTAAAATATTATTATATATTTTCTTTAAAAAAGAAGCGGTAGCAAATTGTTAATAAAAATGTCTGAATTATCGCGGAGATATTATATCGTCGCTTAAGATCCTATCAGCATCATCAGTTCTGTGAGATCTCTTTGAGACCATGATGACGTCTTCTATCGATTGGTGGAGGAGCTAATAGGAATTGAAATAAGCTCAACTCACTCTCGTTCATTATAAATGCACATTTATCGCAAATCATAAAATTAAATAAATAATATGGATCACTTTAGTTTGTTCATCAAAGGAAAAAATAAAATAGTATTTTATCGTAAAATTGTGACGTCGGCCAATTGCAATTACAACATTGTCTTAAAATAAAAAAAGATTTATGAGCATGGAAGAATTTAAGAGTGAACTTGTCGATGGGAAAGTTAATACGTTTCGCGTGAAACTTTTGGCCTGGGTTTAACTAGTAATATTTCGAGCAGTGTAAGAAATTTATTTTCTAAACGTTAGAGTAATTTTTCAGTGCTAATCCATTTGCATATATTCCTTAGCAGTGGCATTTCAGTTCGCAAATATTGCAGCTCCCATGTACAGTCGCTCAAAAAAGTATCCGAACACTAGGGTTGATTACAAAATTCAGAAAAAATATCTGGCAACGATTTTTTTAGAAATTAGTGATCTGGCAACCTTCGTGTCACGTGACACGAAGGTTGCCAGATCACTAATTTCTAAAAAAATCGTTGCCAGATATTTTTTCTGAATTTTGTAAGTGACACGAAGGTTGCCAGATCACTAATTTCTAAAAAAATCGTTGCCAGATATTTTTTCTGAATTTTGTAATCAACCCTAGTGTTCGGATACTTTTTTGAGCGACTGTACACCTGAATTAGCAATTCCTGCTGAGAATCGAGATTGAAGTTCAAGTACCTTCGGACAGAGTTTCGAATTTGGCTTCTCATCGACAAAATATCGGATTACAACTTAACTTCTGAACAAAAATACCATTTGGAAAAATTGCGCCTCACGTTTAAGTGCATTTCCTTCGTGACCCATTTACGCCATTTTTTGAAAAATTGAGTAAATACTGTACTTATATCTCTTTTTGTTAGACACCAATTAAAATTATTTTTAGATGGGATTTCTAGGAAAAATATTAACAGATAAGAACACAACAAATCAGAAAAAGGATTCTGTTAAAGCAAAAATAATTTGTTTTAAGGATCGAAACATGAGACAGACACATCCTGTGCTTGTTTCATCACCGTAAGGCGATTCAATTGTTTCGTTTTTTATGTGAGTAAAATGCAAGGAACTTATAAAATTAATTATATTTCTAGTCAAAGGTGATCCATTTAGAAATCCCTTAAGACCTGAATCTTTCAGTACATCAAGGAAAAAAATGTGACATAAATCAAGAAACAAAACTTGAACTATTTCATTGCTTTGATTTAAAACACACTTTGTCAAGTAACGAAAAACAAATGAATATAAATAACGGAAAAAGATAAATTATGAGCTTCCAATCAATTGTATGTATTTTAAACATTTAACAAATATCATAAAGAAATTATGAAAGATGTTAATACATGTATACATTTTTTTGAATAGATCTTTCATGATAATTTAAATGATTCTTTGTTACAAAAGAATTTGAACAGTGTTTACACATGAATGTTTTTGTAAAGAAGTGGATTCGTCTATGACCAGAGTCCTGCAAATCTTGGTAGAAAGATCGCAGAGAAATGATCATTGTCTTGTGTGGATACGAAGATAGATTTCAAGATGATTCTTCCTTTTCCAACTCTTCGCAAAGTGACACTCCTTGTGAGGACGATCTGTAGAGAGAATGAGCATATGGCGCTTGATGCTGATTAGACAATCAGTAAAGGGCATAATGGAGAAGGGTATCATCTCCAGCCTCTTCTTTCCCTTCGCTGCCTCTTCTTCCGTTTAAGTGAGATTTTCAAATAAGGTAAATCTGTGCTGACACATTCACCTGTTTTAGAGATAAAAAAAAATAAAGCAATGCATTAAATCGAATTTACTTAAAACCAGGTCCAGATCTAGAGGAGGGGTAGGGAGTGAAAGCGATGCAGACGAGCCATAAAAAGAAGTTAAAAAAGGGTGGGAATCCAAGTTACTGGATTTCCATTGCAGGGTAATGTTTTGCCCTTCTTCTTTGAGCTTCTTAAAAAAAAGAATTGAAAATTGCTCAAAATATGCGCAAGTTTAATAATTTTCGTCCTCCGCTTCCCTTACTATCATTGCAAAAGGGGGAGCAGGGGGAATGCACCCTTCGTAGATCCGGCCCCTCCTAAAACAATAAATGGACTGCTATAAGCAATAGCGTCTGCATATGTGAATATTTTTTGGCGCTGTAAAATCTGAGTCATATAATTTCAACTGAACAAAGAACTCTAAAAATAATTTAGAAATCTTAGCATATGTGAAAAACAATTCAAATTGTGTCAGAAAATACAAATAATCAGAAAATTAAAATATTTTCTGCTGACCTCTGAAAGAAATCTTTAAAAAGATGAACTGGTCACAACGAAATTCTTACTGCTCATATATCTGAATAATATTTTCCTTATTTTTCAGCTCTTACAAGTATTTAAAGTATACATTCAAATGTAGGGTAATGAAATGTTGCTAGCTGTACATATTTCTTCCTCTGTACTTGTTAATACCCATTCGCATATTAAATATGTTTTTTGAGTGAGCAATTGGTCTTACCACTGAGTGTCAATGTTACCGCTAAAGTGCAGAAATCTGTTATTCTACAGATTATCTAGGTATTGTGCAGATTAACTAGGATGATCAGTTAACGTGCGGAAAATTGTTTCATTTCTCAAATTACCTAGGTAATCTGCAAATTACCTGGATAATCTGCACATTACCTACTAGGCACTCGTTAAAGTGAAAATAAGATCTTTGCTGGAACAACAGGAACGTTTCTGTACGCTTAAATTAACATAATGTTATTTATCTAGTGTCCGAGAATAGAGTTGAAACCAGGGTCATCCCTCTGTCAACATGAATCAGTCGTCCGAATTATAAAAAACGCCCCCAAAATGAGCAGGCCAAGTGAGAACGAATCATTTTAATGATTCGTTATCAAGAATGAATCACTTTACCGATTCGTTCTCACTTGGCCTCCGCTCATCCGAGGCGTTTTTTATAATGCGGACAAGTGAATCACGTGACACGAAGATTCATATTCAAGAGATTCACCACTATGAGAGAAACAAACTTTTGAACTTTAACGATACGGAAGCCGTTAATGTGCACATCCCCTAGGTAAAAGGCGGAAAACTCTTGATTCCGCGCTTTAACGGCGCAAATCAGTTAATCTGCAGATTAGCTAGGTAATGTGCGCATTAACGGCTTTCGAGCTTTAGCGGTAACATCAATACTACTCGATGTTAGAAAATGAATTAAAAGAATTTTAAACAATCTTCCGAGAAACATATCTCAGTGTGGCCAACAGCTTTTCCAAAATCAAATGAAAAAATGGTATCCAGCTTTAAAAAGCGTTTATCTATATAAGAAATGCACTTACTAATAACTACGACACCGATGAATATGCCCATATTGATCACTTTATTAGGGAGATTTCGATTCTGGGATTCATATGTAGGATCACATTCAGGGATAATTTTTAAATAAACATTTTATGGAAAAATATGATCGAAAAAAATTGAAGATCTCAATCGAATAAGATATCATTTGAACTAAAAACGATGTAATATTATTTAAATTTTCATTTAAAATTTAAAAGAATTATAAAATCTATACCATTTAACTGAAATTTTCATTGTTCTAGAAAAAAGATCATTCAAAAATAAAACAAAATCGAAATGATAATTATTCAAATGGTTCAAAATACACTTAAATATTTTCAAGAAAACTGGAATTATTTCCATATAATTTTGTAGATCAAATATTTTAACTGTTTTTCCTACATGTCAGTCCATCCCAACAGAATAACAATCTTTTAAATTTGAGATATCCATAGACTTGATTCATATCTTTATCTCAAGTACATTGGTTTCTTGTAAAGGTACATTAATGGAATCAAAGAGCTTCGTCCAATGATCCAGAATGGAGTTTTGCTTAGGTTGCTGCCCTGAGAGTGTGTTTATAGATCCCGAAGAACGAAATTGCCTACCAACTGTAAAGTGATTTCATCTGCATTAATCTACGAATAGAGAACTGATTATTTTGCGAATATACTGAAACAAAGAATGAATAACACTAATATATGAGAAAAGAGATTGACGGAGTTTCCTACTATTACTATACTTTACGTAAGTTTTTGTGAATATATAATTTTGACTCGAAAGAAATTATTTCCTTAAAAATTTGCCTAAACTCTTTTGATGCTGATATTAGTTTTTCTGTGTTGAGAAATCTGCTTCGATAAAGAAATCATTCGTTGCATTATGAAACAAACTTTATTCCTCTCAGAAATAAGAATTACTTCCGACGCCTTTCTCATTTCCGACGCCTTTCTTCATTCATTCTGGAAATGGACCTCTAGATTAGATGCGAAGTTATCAGAATAAGGAGTGATGGTGGAGTTAGGAATCGATATCTTCTTTACGATGACATAACGCCTTGTGAGAAATGATTTCTTCACGCCTTTCACTCTTGCAAAGAAAAACCTTCGCTCTGTAGGGAAATAAATAAAAACACTTTAGTATTCATTACGGTAACAAAATATTCTAAACAAAAGTTTTTATGTAGTTCCTATGATACACAATTGTAGAGACATTATAGTTTCATTTTAAATTATGTTAAGTGTTAGATCAATGACAATAATTCAGATATGGTTCGAAGATTATACCACCATTAATACATTCTGAAAAAAAAAACAGGCCAATGAAATTATCTAACTTAGTTCTAAAAATTTGAATTTGAAATTTATTGCTATCACCATGCTCTGCTTATGTTATTCTATCAAAGGGCGCATTCAGAGGACTAGAGGGAAAATATTCGAGTCCAATATCGGATCTATAGATCAGTGGTCTCGAAAGTGGGATGGAGAAAGAAAATTTAATCATTCTAATTGATAAATGTTTTAGATTTTCAATTTCCATTTCATATAAATATCTGGCACCCAATATGGATAACAGAGAGAGAGAACGGTTGCAAGGTTTAGCCTTTTAAGGGATTTATCATCCTGAGAGGAAGGGGGGGGGGACTGAGGAATGATTATTTGTTCATTCGCTCTCGACTAGTAACATTGGGTTAGCACTAATCAAAACAGCATTCTTTTGGCTTCTTCATTTTTAGAATCTTATGAGTGTTTCAAAAGTCTTTGTCGTTTAAGTGAGTACGGATAAGTGAGGATTTGAATTATATTTAGTTCTTACTCACTTAACCCTCACAAAATATAACCTAGGGGCGAAATAAACTGAACTTAGAACCGAACCTTCGAATTGATGTATCGCAAAGCAAACCAAGTTTTTTAGAAATTATAAAATATCTTCAGTAACACTTTTCTCATGAAATCATGTTTTAATTTTCATTTTATCTTAATTTCAGTTTTATACTTACGAATGAATATATAAAATAAATAAATATATATGTCTTCATACATATATGGGGTGCGAAACTTTTTTTTAGCTAATATATAGGGGTGCATAATCAGAAAAGTTTGGAGAGCATTGTTCCAGATCAATGTTTCCTAAAGTGGGCGATACCGCCCCCTGGGGGTGCGCTGGAACGATCCAAGGGGGTCGGTAGTAGCCTCGGGTGAAATTGAGGGGGCGGTGGAAGCTAAGAGAAAGAAGGGAAGATAAGAAATTTTTGAAAAACCTTTCGTACATGTTTCATTTGTTCTGTAACATAGAGTTGAAATCATAGTGATTATTTTCCAAATAAACACATAAAATTATCCTTCGTTATCTTAATTTTCTGTGTGTAATGTGAATGCTACTATGGTTGATTTTAATAAATAATATTTTAATTTCAAGCTTCAAGGTGTTTTATTTACAACCACATCTTTCTTTTATGTTGTAGGACTTAGGTAGAAATATAGATGCATTAAAGAACGCAAATTTGTCACTGCATCTTTCTGTTTGTTCGCTTAAAGGTAGATTTCCAGGGGGCGCTGAGTAATTTTTTTTGTCTGAAAAGGGGGCGGTAGGACAAATAATTTTGGGAACCTCTGCTCTAGATGATTAGGATGTAACAGGGCTCTCTTTAAATTATTGAAAGCTCCAAGTAAATGAATGTTCAAAATTACTCACGTGAGGGGATTTCAGGACTGAGAAAACGTCACTGTCATTTAGTGGTACAATATGTTAACCAGACTACGTTTCCTTTATACACATACATACTCGTCTCAAGATTTTCGTTTCTCTTCCGATCTCCAAATCCCGGTTGAACTTAAGTTTATTATAAAAAACAATATCTTAATCACGGTTTGTGGTACTATCGCCAAATTTCGTCAATGATTGCTGCAGACCATGGTTTCTAATAATGTGAATATTATTCTACAGATTATAATGCTCAAGCCCTTATCTAGAAAAAAATCACAGGGAGGTGGGACAACAAACTTATCAATAGAGCTGGGAAAATATAAAAGGGAAGGTCAAGACTGGCTCTTACTGACATTCTAAAATTAGGGGAAGGACTGGTTCCATTTCCTTCTTAGATCCGGTACTGATAATAGTATAAAAATCAGCACGATTGCAATAGAAATCCTCCCAACTGAATCACCATGAAATGGCAGAAATGCACCTTTTCGTAGCATCTCAGCAGCACCTTTTCGTTTCGCTGCTGTGAAATAATTAGTCGCATCTACCTTGAGTAGTGTTTAGAGGACGTGTATGAAAGAAATATACAACGCTATATAGAAGAAAATTACGTTTCTGCACTAAAACAAACACTGAAAGTAATATCAAAAATAAGATTTCATTAACAACGCTTATCGCTAAGGAATGAATCCTCCTTTTGCACTTTCTACACTTAAAAAAAGGCCAAAAAACACTGTAATGAAAAGTATATTTCATCAACATTGCTTATCGCTGAAGAATGAATTTAAGAAAAACCTGAGAAACAAATAATCCCATTGAAGATAACTATTTTATTTTAAACATTCATAAGAGTCATAAACATTAAAACATGCGGATGGATATTACATAACTCAAAGTTACAAGTTTTCCGAGTGAAAATTTAAAGATGGCGGATGAGGGCCTTACACTGTAGAGGTCCTATATAGGTAGAGGTTGGCCATCTCAAAATTGGACGCCATGTTTTGTCGTCGCTCGGATTGTTTAGCCTGCATAGCTGAATGGTATTGCACGGTACTTATGGATTCCGGAAAAGAGTAGGGTAATATTTGATACAGATTCCAGTGTTCATGATTGGAAGTACTTTAGAAAACGGCTAAAAAAGGAAAAGTAAATTTTAGGGCTTTTATAAAAAAAAAAGGATGTAATTTCGCTTTGTTGTTTGTCCATCTGTAGACATCGAACTTTTTTGTTTATGCTGGTAAATAAAAAATTCTTTTTGTGTTAGGTAGTCATTAATGATATATTACGATTTGAATTTTTCGAATCTCCCAAAAGTTATAACTGCGCCCTTTAACGGTGGAAAATTTTGAAAATTTCAAAATATCAAACGAATATTCCAAACGATGTAGTTATGCTAGAAGTTTGAAATTTTGGTGTTCAAATGTGAAGTTCACGAAGTTACCATTGGCAACAATAACTTGGCCCTTTAGACCCAGGGGGAGAGGTGAATGCAACTTTTTTTGTTTTAACAAAAAAGTGTATGTTTTAGAGATAAATTAAAAAATCTTGGTTGGACAGGTATTGATGAAATATTAAAATTTTCATTTTGCTAATTTCACAAAAGCTATAATTGCGCCCTCTAACGATGGAAAAAAATCGAAAAAAACCCAAAATTTAAAACGAATATTACAAACGCTGTAGTCATGCTACAAATTTAAAATTTTCGTGGTGGAATGTGACAGTCTTGAAATTTCCATTGACAACAATGAGTTGACTCTAAGCCCAAGAAACGGAATGTTTTTTTTTTTGAGATAATTGGAAATCTCATTTTTAGTTGTACAGTCGCTCAAAAAAGTATCCGAACGCCATGGTTGACTACAACATTCAAATAAAATATCTGGCAACGATTTTTTCAGAAATTAGTGATCTGGCATCCTTCGTGTACTGCACACGAAGGATGCCAGATCATTAAATTCTGAAAAAATCGTTGCCAGATATTTTTTCTGAATTTTTTTAATCAACCATAGCGTTCGGATACTTTTTTGAGCGACTGTACTAATGAAATATAATTCGCATTTTTAAAGGTAGTTTTAATTTATATCATTAGAGATCACTAAATATGAAAACTGCAAAACTTTTAACGAATGATTCAAGTAATCTGTTCATGGTAGAAATTTCGGCGTGTAGAGTTCTGTTATGGGAGAAATTCCATTGACAGCAAAGATCTGCCCACTCTTTTCAGAGGAGCGAGATAAAAGCAACTTTTTAAATTTAAGAACTAAAAGACATTTTTTATGTTTTATAATTACTAATAAAATACTATTATGTGCATTTCCCCCATCATACATTGAAAATAAATAAATAACCCCTCAATAACAACCCTAAGAGCTTCTCAATTTATGCACCATAGTAGAAGGTCCATGAGGATGGCAGGACCTCAGCAGAAAAACAACACGGACATCCACAATGAAAACTTTTAAGGAGTGAAAAAGCAGGCAAAGGAAGAACTTCATTCTCTTTGAAAATGAGATTCCTTATGCGCCAGAGGCATTATGCATTCTTCTAGTTATTTTACACTTTCAGTACCCTTTGACAGTGGAAATTTGAACTACTGTTTAACTGAGAAAATAAACTATTAATATTTTATTAGTACCTGTAATGTGCAAAAAAAGTTTTTCATTTATCTCTTAAAGCAGAAATGTTGCATTTTACCAACGGGACAATTCATTACGATTAGGGTAAACCACTTGACCATTACATTCTATGAACAAAAATTTAAGTTTCTAGCAAAAATAGATCGTTTGCAATATTTATTTAAAGATTTTGTATTTTCCAGCTTTTTTCTGCCACTAGAGGTCACTTTCGAGTTTTTATATACCGCCTTTAGCACTATCTAACACTGGAAATTCCATTGAGATTCGAAAAATGTAAATATTAATATTTTTGTGGAAAAATATTTCGCCGACATACGGGATTCGAACACGCATCTCTCCAGAAACATGACAAAGTATTCTAACCTGTTGAACTAACGCCAGCTTTTTTTACAAAAAACGTTTATTGATTTATAGACGTTTAAACGGTTACAGGTAACGCTGATATTATCAAATATTGTTTAAATCATTAACATTTTGTTAGTGCCTGAAAAATAAATATATATATATATATTGTTTCGTTTATCTCTTTAAAAAAAAGTTTCATTTTCGCTCCCCCCCATTTTGGCTAAGACGGCCTTGTTGCCACTGTAAACCTTAACACTCTACTACCAAAATTTCAGATTTTCAGTGTAAATAGTTTGTAATATTCGTTTGAAATCTTTTCCCATCGCTAGAGGACGCTATTAAAGCTATTGAAAATTTTTAAATTTGCTAATCGCAATATTTGTTCGACACCTATCCAACCCCAAAAGAATTTTTCATTTAGCTCTAAAAATAAAAAAATTGATTGTCTATAGACGGACAGACAGATGGATGGACAGCAGTTAACAGGGAGACGGACAAAAAGACGAACAAATATTGGCATAGGCAGAACATTAGCTCGTTTGTCAAACGAACCTTAAAAGAAATTATTTGTTGGTTTCCAGTTAGCTCATTTCACTTTTGCAGCCGATTGCCGTCTTCTGATGGAAATTTCTCGGAAAAAATATTCATAATTTCTTTGAGTGAAATTTTTACACCCAAATGCAGCGCAGTGAGGTATTCATAAAATATGACAGCTTTTCATCATCATCATCCTCAAGCAGCCATGGGCTACGGAGGTCCAACCAGACCACGCAGTTTAATTCTCCAAGCATATCTGTCCTGAGCTACATCCGGCCACTGCACACCAATTCTAACAAGGTCCTGTTTGACATTGTCTGCCCACCGCATCCTAGGTCTCCCCCTCCTTCTGAGGTCTCTACGCACACTGTTCATAACCCTATTCGCCAATCTATAATTATCCATACGGGCAACATGACCAAACCAACGGAGTCTCTCTCTGCACAATATGCTGCTTAAAGGAGGTTGCAAACTCCTTTGCCTAACCTCATCATTAGTTACAAAGTTGAACCACCTAATGCCCAAGATACTGCGTAAGCATCTGGAATCAAAAGCATCTAGTTTCCTGTTATCTTGTTTACACAGCGTCCAAGTTTCACTACCATAACTAACCCTAGAAAGAACCAAACTATTATACAGTCTAATTTTAGTCTTTAGGTGTATATGCCTATTTCTCCACACTCTCCATAGATTCCTAAAAGTCCCGGCAGCAATCCCTATTCGTCTGTTAATCTCATGCCGCACATCACCATTATCTGTTACATAGATCGCAAGGTAATTAAAATGTGACACCTGCTCAAGACTGCAACCATTCAGATTAACTGAATCACAGCCTGCCTGACCAATTTTCATCACTTTAGTTTTCTCTCTGTTTATAACCAAACCTACTCTACTACCAGTCTCATCAACAGCTCGAATGAAAGAGTTCATCTCATCAACATCATTTGCCAAAAGGGCTAAATCATCAGCATAATCTAAATCAGAAATTTTCGTATCTCCAGGCCATTTAAGGCCAAAATCTTTCCCTTGAAGTGAATTTCGCATAACATAATCAACAACCAAACTGAAGAGAAAAGGAGACAAAATGCACCCTTGTCGAACACCAGAAGTAATGCTAAACCAATTGCTAATAAGACTTACCAACTCTCACACATGACTCAGTGTTATTATAGAGAGCTTTCATAATGTTAACTAACTTGTCTGGTATACCATATGATCTCACAATCAATCACAAATTATGACGATCAAAATGGTAGAAATGTATAAAACTATAACAACTGAGAAGTTTTAACTTGGTACATACACTAAACTCACAGGCTTTCGTCTCACGGTACAAAACATTGGGTTAATAAACCACGTGACTCAATCAACCAATGGCAGTGAATCACCGAGATGGCCAGCCTCTAACTATACAGGACCTCTAGTACACTGCATTCGTAGCCCCATGAAATAATGTTATGCTAAGGTTGCAAAACGAAATTTGAGTAATATTTGTCTGAATACACTTTTAAACTTAATATTTTGGCTATCTTTCTCAGTCACTCGACGTTTTACTAATGTTTTACACAACGTTTGCACTGAAGTTGTATACATCTTGCAAAACTGGATTCGAAACATATATTAACAAGCGAAGAAGTAAGACGCTATATTATTGCCTAGTTTAATACTTAGCTGACACGAAAGGGAATATACTTACTTCTGACTGAAAGCAAGTGGCGGAAAAACCTTGTTGCCAGATATCTTCACATTTTTCAAATTTATTCAAATATTTGATACACTGAGAAGGGTAAAGAAAAATGCTGAACAGAGAGTTCGCCAAATATTTAACAATTGACAATATAAATCAGAAAAAGAAAAAGTGTCGTCAAGAAGACTAAATTGTCCTACCAGAGATAATTTTTACAATAAGTATAGTATTAGCCCACATTTTGGCATCGTAGAATTTGCGAAAGCAATTGAAAATCAATTTCGGAAAAGTTTGAAAAGAGTTACTATTTTAAATTTATTACAAGAAGATTTCTTTTAAAAGTTTTGCAAAAGTAGAGGACAGATAAGGAAGAATAATTTGCGAACTAGTTCTTATTTATTGGCTAAGAGTATTGATAACGAATTATATGTCTTGGAAATGCTTATGGGCCCTGTTACAATGCAATCAAAATACTTCAAATTTAGAAAAAAATTCAATAAACGAAAACTAAAAAATTCTCAGGAGAAGATAAATAACAAAATTAAAGGATTTCAAATAAAGGAATGCTGAAACCTTCGAGTATATTCAAAATATCAAGGGGCATGTTTTACCAAGAAATTTAACTTTCGTGAAGAGCTTGAAATTTCATCTCTAAAAAGTAAAGATGCAAACAAGTGAAGATTACTTTGCTTGAGCCTCCTCAGAAGGTGGATGGAGTTGAAATTGTTTATTTACAGCAATTTCTAATCAAGTAGAATTAACAGAACAGTGTCTCCTAGTAATTCGTGGATCTTTGGTAAATTTGATTGCAGCTATTAAATACTGCGATCTGTTTTCAAAACGAGTTCATATGGATTTTGCAAAGAACATAAAATCTTCCAGGACATTTCACGTAGGCACCTTGGAAATAGAAAACGAATTGTTTGCTCGAGGATGCCACTCTTTGGACTGAAACTTTTCTCATCCAATTCAGTTAAGGAAACTATGCAGAAAGAGTCAAATTCAGGATGTATCATTTTAAAGAGAGGATTAATCTGTGCCAAATGCAATCCAATTCTGATTCCTCCCGTTGGCTTCAAATAAATTAATAGCAAGACTAATGTATTAATTTTATTCATTTGCTTTACTTTAGCAGTTTATATGTGCATATGGTTATAGTTGAGTTCCTCTACAGCTAGATAGAGTGCCTTTCAAATTAATGCAGGAGTAACTTTACGGAGTCTTAAGTGACTATTCAAAAGCTGTGGAGTCGCTTGTGTCCAGCCAGAAGCTTCACATGGATTCGTTGTGAACTGCCACACTTATCCCTTCTTACAGATTCAGATTGCTGAATCCTACTTCGCACAAAAGAATTTTATATTACGGCAGACTTTAAAAAGCTTTCACTGGAAGTTTCTGACCAAATAATTAACCAAACATACTGGGCACATCTTGCTCGAAGAGAACGAAAAACATTTTTAATCTCAAACAGCAAGCGTCCCAAAACCCAAATGAAACACGGAAATCTCTGACACTTATTTTACAATTCATTTACAAATGCAATGAAATTTCTTCTTTTTACAACGAAACAGATGGAAAGGGAACAATAATAAAACATTTTTTCTCAAATTTCAAAGAATTTGGCTTTTATCTCAAAATTTTATCTCATTATTTGATTAGATATTTTTTTAAAAAAAAGCAACCATCCTCTACTTTACTACCATATATTGAAAATATTTTTTTTCTACACGGATATCAAGCCATGCTAACCTTTCAAAAATTGATACAGAAGATCAGCTTACTAAATCCGCTAACCAAAATTCAAAACTCACCAGAAACCCATTCAGTTTAAGAAATAAAATGCGATCAAAAGAAAAAGAGCTAATATTAAACTAAAACAACCTTCCTCGATAGAAATTAATAATATTTGTAATGAGAATTTTTTGAAAAAAATAATTAATTGCAAATAGAATGAGCCGAACGAAGAAAACAAATGCAACTGAGAAGCAGTCAAGCCACTTTGACTAACAAGCATTCATTCTTAGAAGCAAATATTACCAATGCCATCCAAAAAGGAGGGATGTACTCCCTTGATTGTAGGAAATATCAAATTTAAAGAACTGAATATTTAAATTTCATTTTCCTAACACTCTTATGCTGTAGGTGAACATGATCTGAACCCATGACCTCCTGATGACATGTCAGATGTTCTGACCACTAAGCTATCGGATGCCGATCAATTTTCCTCTACTGCGGATGCTAAACCCTACCATTGCAGAATCAACGGCCAGAGACTCTCTTATAACTGTCCTTGTTCCATGGGGTGTGACTTCCCATGGGCTAGAGCCAATGACAAGTCACACTCCATTGATGGTTCCCTTGCAGTTATAAGACAGCCAATAGCGGCAGATTCTACAATGAGGACTACAATTGCATCCACAATAAGAGAAAAATTGATTGGCAGCTGGTACCTCAGGGGTCAGAACACCTGACAAGCCATCAGGAGGGCGTGGGGTCAGATCGCACCAGGCTCAAACACGTTTTCCTCTATAATGACGTTGAATTGCAGCATAATTACTGTTCAAATAGTTGTAATTCTGAGTAAAATGTTACTAAAGTAGCTGATAATGTAAATTGAATAGTTAATTTTCCGTAAAAAAAATAATGCAAATTACAACACTTTAGAAATATGCAGTGAAATAAAAACATGAAAAAAGAAACAAATTGTATAAAAAGCTCGAAACTTTCCTCAAGAGTTGGGATATTTTACTTCTGAGCGGCACTTTTTTTGCACACAATGAAATAAATTATCAAGTCACAAGGACCCCGAGGGCTCAGAGAATATTGGGGGAGGGAACCCGCTGGGCAGCTCTTAGGAGACAGATGGTAGCCTTCCGTTAAGGCCATCCAGCATGTTCGTTGAAGTGCACAGGGCATGGCTCTCCCGTACACGGTGTCATGGCTTAACGTCCCAACCGAAGGACGGCGGTCTTTCCAAGCTATCGGTGTCCCCTACTGACAGAGGGCAGGCCAGATAATTTTTGCGGAGATAAATCCCAAAGCTGGCCCAGTTCAGACTTGAACGTGGGAACAACAGATTAGGAGCCTGGGCCTCATTCAAGAAATCCTCATTGAAAATCATTGGTATTAACTCTTTCATTTTAACAGATAAATGAGATCGTTTTTGCGTTTTATAGGGTAAATAATATATTATTATTTCCTTTTCAAATCACCCGTTAATAAGAATTGCTTTTGTTACAGTGTTCAAAATTTGAAAATGGAGAACTTCATTTTCTCTGAAAACGAACATCCCATATTCACCAGGGGCGACATGTTATATTTATTGTCATTTTTAGGTTTAATGCAATACAAATAACTACCATACGGATTTTTGAGTATCTATCGGCATTTCTGTTCCCATATGCAATAGCGTTGTCACACGAAAACTGGCTCAATATTCCAAGAGGCTTCAATTATAATAAAAGCAAAAATAAGGAAATTTTAAAACGAATTTTTTTTGCATTATTTTAAACTACATTCTTCCTCACATCTGAATCATAGGAGTTTGATTAGTTAAACCATTTCAAGATTTCGGACTGACTAAAATATACCTACTAACCATCACCAGGTTCAGAACATATGCATATATGTAGAACAAAAGAAACAGTGATTCATGTGTTGTTTAATTGCAGTACATTTGATACTCATGGATAGAAAATGCTTCACTGACTGGAAGAAATGGGTCTTAAGGAATTTAAACTCAAAGATCTACTGGGACACCAGAATTTGATAAAAAGAAAACATACTTTTAAATGAATTTACAATTTTGAAAGGATTCAAGATTGATTGACAGAGTTTGATTTACAGGCCAAATAGTGTCATGATGTTTTGCATTAGGAGATTAATCGCTCTTAAGATTATAATGATATTAATCAAGAACTTTCAGATTCTACTGAACTACCTCCTACCTTCAGAAGACTTTGGAATTTTATTTGACCGCCAATCCAATATTACATACAATTTTATGGTTTTGCCTTTGAAATTTCGGTTTTCTAGACTCAATTGAGAAGACTCTCCCACACAGTTCACGGACCTTTCTTAACAGAATTTCGGGACGAGAGGAACGAATGGCCCCGAGGGATTCGGAAAAATAGTTTGTTTTGAAGAAGAAGAATAGAATAGGCAAAACACTCGAATTATATGAAACATGACTTATCGTGTTTCTAAATCACAAAGCTTTGGTTTGTTTGTTTTACCTCTGAGCGGCAATTTTGTGCACACTATGGGCTAAATGGCCAGGTCTCATGCCCCGAAGGCTCAGAGAAGGTTGGGGGAGGGGACCCACTGGAACAGCTGTTGGGAGACAGATGGTAGCCTCCCGTCAAGGCCATCCAGCGTGTTCTTTAACGTGCACAGGGTATGGCTCTCCCGCACACGGGGCCACGGCTTAACGTCCCATCCGATGGACGGCGGCCTTTCCAACCCCATCGGTGTCCCCTACTGACCGTGGGCAGAGCGGGGAATTTTTCGGAGATAAATCTCAACGCTGACCCAGCTGGGACTCGAACCTGGGAACTACAGATTACGAGCCTGGCGCGCTACCGACTGAGCCACCCCCGCCCCTAAATCATAAAGCAATGAAACTGATCTCCAGATAGGCAGTCGGAATGATTTAAAGCACTATTTCACCATTTCAGTTGGTCACAGGCCCTTTTTCCCACTCGAAACATTTCAAGAGGACCCTTAATAAAATTCTTATATATGAAGCTCAAAACCAAACCACAAAAAATAAGGATAAAAGTAAATAAATTTTAAAGAATTTATGAAACTCACATTTCTTGTATAAGAAAAATTAAAGCTTTTTCTTTTCCTTTTTTTTCAATGCAATAAGTGGCTTTTCTTTTTTTTTTATTCAAAAATTATTTAATTTCAAAGCTATTTTAAGGTGACGTTCATAATAATAATACATTTAAATTGTAAATTTTTTTTTATAGAAACCTTTATTTTTACTTTACGAAAACTATTTTGGAAACACTGATGTAAGAAGATTTTAGAATATTCGTAAGCACACTTCTATGCAAATGCAAAAACGTGTAAAAAAAGCAAGAAAAATAGGTGGGCATGGGAATAATTTCCGTTAATATAAATAAATTATTTTCATTACAATATTTGAAATAAATGATTTTCATTAATAACATAACAGAAGTTGAAACGTGAAGCGAAGTGGTATGATCACATTTCATCTTTAGTATTCTCTTCTTTGGAGAGTATATTTATGGCCTTGGCCACTTTCATTACTCATGCATGAATAGAGAGATAAAATATCTTCCACAACAAAATAGATATATATTGGATTTAACACAAAGATATCGTTCACATTTTATGAGCTTTAAAACCACTGTAAGTGAATGTAGATCGAATAGAGTAAAATAAGCAGTCATTTGAATATAACCGCTAAATAGGGATGTTTCTATTCCATCGGAGTGTTATTGTCCCATCATTCTCCTTCATTAAAAATGCGATAATTTTGACTCCCATGACGTAGTATTTCCGTCCCATTCAGTTCTCTTAATAGAACGCGAAACTCAAGAATTATTAAACTACGTCGAAACAAAATAAAAATACGATTATCTGATTAAACCCAATTGGTTTATTAATTCTTAATTTTTTTTTTGTCTTTCCACAGCTTGTCGATGATATTCTGTTTAAAGATATAGAATAATTTCATATTTCAAATGGAAAACACTTTAACCTCAGGAAGCTGTTTAGGAAAAATGAGAAATATCGGTACAAACCTTCGGAGTTATTAACAAACTCAACGCGAAACATTAAATGCTGAAAGGTCTGTAGAGGTTTTAACTTTAGGTCAATGTGATTAGCCTTCACATAAAGGGGCCTCATACGCCCTTCATGTCTATCAAAAAGGAACTTGTTCAGAGAAAATTTTGCAACTATTCTCTAAACATTTCAGAAGATCATTGTATTTTTTAATACATATTTTGTAAATTTGATTGTGTGTCTTTTTACTAAGCATTTGGAGACCTTTTAAGATATCGTAAAAAATTGTTGCACAGTGATTCCTATGTTTTATGGAGGAGGTTAGTTTGATGTTCGGTTACTCCTCCGAACTTTATTTCTTCCCACAAAAAAAGGGGCTGGCTCAGTCTGTAGCACGCTAGGCTCGTAATCTGCAGTTCCCAGATTCGAGTCCCAACTGGGCCAACTTTGAGATTTATCTCTGCAAAACTTATCCGACTTGCCTCTGTCGGTAGGGAACACCGATGGGCTTGAAAAGGCCGCCATCTGTCAGATGGGACATTAAGCCGTGGCCCCGTGTACCGGAGATCCATACCCTGTGAACGTTAACGAACACGCTGGATGTCCTTGACAGGAGGCAACCATCTGTCTCTCAACAGCTATCCAGTAGGTCCCCTTCCCCAACCTTCTATGAGCCCTCGGGGTCTTTGTGACCTGACCATTTAGCCCATTGTGTGCGAAAAAGTGTTGCTCAGAGGTAAAAGAACCCAACTCCATAGAAAACAGTGATATTCTCCTAAATAGCTACGACAACAAAATTAGCAATAAAAAAATTTCTTATCGTTACATGAAATACGGCAATGGTTTGCCATCAAAGCATTCCTCCCCACGGGGAAAACGCGTAACCCTTAAATCGTAACAGTTAAGACCACTGAATTTGTTATATAGATTCCCCGCTTAAAGAACGTATTTGCTTCTTAGAAAATAATTCTCTCCTATAGAAAAAGGGGAACGTTGGAGGAATTTTTGTAAAGTGAACCACTGAATACAGTACACTGCTACCTCTTATCTTCAGGTAAAGTGACAAAAGAGAATGTTACCCATTCTAACTTCCTCCCCCTAAAAGGGTAATAATTGTCATCGTAACACTTTTCTTTTCTAGAGTTTAAAGCAGTGATTCCCAACCTTTTCTGGACCATCGCCCCCTTTAGAAGAGAACAAAAATTTCAACGCCCCCTAGTCCATAATAGGTAATTTTATATGAAATATTAAAATATTGTTGCATATTATCTGTACCTAATTTATCTGTTTATTTATCTATTAAAAAACACAAAGCAGAAATTAATAAAACGACAACCAAATGTACAATAAAATTGTTTATTAAAATTTTAAAAATAAACACAGAATCAATAAGAAATAAAAAATAATGAGATAAACACAAAATTAATAATAAAAAAAAATTGAGATGGTTGAGGCTGCTGGAGTGTTAACAATTTGTTAATGTCGGGTTCCAATTTCGTTAACATCAATCGCAGATCGCCACGTTCAGTGATGTGTAGTCTGTTCCTCTTCTTTGACAGTAAATTAGCTACTGCACTGAATCCACGCTCAGCCATATAGGACGAAGGAAATGCGATTAAAAACTTCTGTACTATTGCCCACAATCCAGGGTAGAGAACTGGTATTGATTTTTGAAGCCAGAACTCTTGGTATCCATGTTTGAATTTTACTTTGAGAACTTCGTTAGTCGTGAGTTCTAAGAGTTCCTCTTCCAAATTTGATGATTCTTCAGTATCTGTGTTTGCGAAAGGATCTAAAACCCAACTCGGTATATTCATGTTTAAAATATCTTGGAAACGCTCTGTAAAATCAATATGAAGAACTTCCAAGTGTTGGCAGTAAGTAAGTAAATCTTCCGGTTTTGCAGAGACTGCTGATAATGTGGGAAAGTGGTTGCATTCACCTCTACCTAGATTTCGTTTGAATAGAAGTTTTCCCGCAAAAGCAGCTATGACGTTCTTTGTTTTGATTAAATTCAACTCATCACTTTGCAATTGTAAATTAACTAGATTAAATGTTTTAAACAGGTCTGTCAAATAAGCGATGTCATTTTTTGACGTAATCAGGTTTTCGCGCAATTTTTCGTCTCTGTCTTCAAGAAAGTCCAGTACTGAGTCAAATAGATTGAAAAAACGATTCAGACAAACACCTTTAGAGAGCCAACGTACTTCTGTGTGCAGCAGCAAGCGATTGCAATCTTCATCATTTTCATTACAAAGCTTACCAAATAATCGGTCTTTCAATGAATTGCTTCTAATCTTATTGATTGCTTTAATAACGTAATGGAGCGACGTATGCAGACGTTCATTCAAATTTTTTGCAACCAAATGCTGACGATGAATAATACAATGTACAGCGAGTACATTTGGTACTGCTTGTTTCAAATGCGCTATGAAACCCTTATGACGCCCTGTCATTGCTGGAGCACCATCAGTAGCAGCAGACAAAATATTGCAAATAGGAATTTCTTTCTCTTGAAAAAACTTTTGCATGGTATTAAATATAGATTCTCCCTTTGTATCAGATTCCAAATTTTTAGAAAATAATAACTCTTCATGAATTTTTTCTTCTTTTATAAATCGTACGTATGATAAGAGTAGAGCTTCGTTATTTGGTAGAGTTGATTCATCGAGTTGAATGGAAAATTTGCAAGTCTTTAAGTAATCACATAATGATATTTCAACGTCTTTTGCCATTTCATCTATTCTTCTTTGCACTGAATTATTACTGAGAGGAATTTTTTGATGATATCTGACGGTGTCTTATGATGAAGAACAGTTTTTAATATCTCTTTGAGTGCGGGCAAAATTAATTCCTCGCCAATTGTGTGTGGTTTTCCTGCTTTTGCGATTAACAATGAAACGTTATATGAGGCTCGTAGTCCATCATCATCTTGTTTAGAAGACGACGCAAAAAGGTTTGACATAGTTGGCTGTTTTAAATATGCTTTTCCAGTTCTTGAAAATAGGATGAATCTTTGTTCTTATCAGCATGCATTTTATTTAAATGCTCTTGTAGCCTAGAAGGTTTCATAGGTTCATTTGAAAAAACGTTTCGGCAAATTAAACACGTAGGTAATATTGGTTTCTGGGAGAGTATGTAAATCCATATTTCAAATACTCAATACTGTACTGCCGGCATTTCTTTTTAGATGTAGATTCAGAAATTTTCAAATACAAATTAACTTCTCAACAGATTTATAGATAGTTATAAAAATAATGTTTATAATGACTTCTAACACTTATCACTCACGACTATTTATCACGGCGAAGCACATAAAAATAATAAAACATTCCTAGAGCTATCGCTTTTACAGATTTGATTTTGTGCACGCATTAACTTGTATGCTTGCGATGCCGGCGCACTTGCTCCGTAAACAAGTCATTTCAAGCTCCCATATTCTTGTCGAAACATGTTAAATTGCATGAACCGCGTGTTTGCCTACCAACTTGCAAGGACTTGTCACCGTCAATGTATTCTAAACTAAAACAAATTAGGTATAGGTATACCTAATGCTAATTTAAAAATGCTTATTAACGCGATAACAATAAGATAATTTACGTAGCTAGATAAAATATTTATTCATGAAAACAGGTATTTTCAAAGTATTTTATTATATTAAAAAATAATTATTATAAAAAAAATATTAAATATAATAAATTTATTATTATTATATTATTATTGCATCAAGGTTGATTTGCCTATCAGGACGGACACACATGTCCAACATAATAAGCCTGATATAGTAGTGCATGTTAAGGTATTGAATGAGATTACAATTATTGAAGTAGGAATAACATCTCAGGATAAATTGCAGAAAGTAGAGGTTGAAAAGAAGAGGAAGTATGATCTGCTGGCTAATGAGTTGAGCCTAATTCACAAGTGTAATGTTAATATTATACCTTATGTTCTGACGTTGGATGGTATTGTAACTACGTACCATAAAGCATACTCAAAGCGACTTGGAGTGGGAAAACATATTAAAGCTTATATCCAATCTGTGATCTTCAAGAGAACTTTTGAGAGCATCTCAGTCGACTTCAGACGTACCAGTACACTAGTAGGCGGTAGCAGGGAACTTATTGTCCAAGCTGCAGTTGAAAAGCTGTACATGACGGATGAGGTAGTGGATGACCAGAATCACCAGGAAGACACCACAGAATAGAAGAGATAAAAAGGTTGTCACAGAAAATTCCATTAAATTTATTTATTTATTTGACCGCCCCTCTTGACTGCCTCAACGCCCCCCATTTGCCTCTGGATCAGCTACCGCCCCCATGGAAGGCTCCAGCGCCCACTGGGGGGCGGTATCGCCCCCGTTGGTAATCTACGTTTTAAAGTATTCGTCGTATCACGAACGATACACACTTGACACATTACTTTCGAAGAAGTCGAAAATCATGCCGAATTAATGACGGAATAACTTCATTAAACATATTAAATTGAAATAAGAGTGGTAGCTATTGATTTATCTCGTATAAATTGGATAACTTAAAAAAAAAGAAACTGAATAATATTACCTTTGTTACTAAAGCAAAGGATATAATGTAGCTTTACTTTGATTTATTTTTACATTTTAATTGCAAGAATCTAAATAATAAGAGAGGAAATTCAGAATTGACGTATTAAATGAGATCTGAATGACTATATTAAAATTGGTCTGCAATAGATAAATGCAACAACTATAAATCAAGGAAAGTGTGTTTCGTAACTGGTTGGGCCTTCGCAGTCTATGGCTATTAATGATAACCTAAAATATCTACGTATGTAAAACAGAAATGAAGTTTTCTCCTTCAAAATAATTTTTGAATTTCTGAAACTAGGAGGGAATTCTGCAGTCTTCTTCGTTTAACGATAATTTCATTGTTTCCAACTCAACTAATTATAAAATAACACAAAAGAGAAAAAAAAAAATCTCCTCTGCGGAATTTTTAGTTATCTTTTTCAGAAAGAAAGAAAGAAAGAATGAATGTCTGTCTCTTGAGAGCCTTCGAATCTGCTCTTTTATCAGTCACAATCTTCTGCATACAGGATGGTTATGAAATAATTTTCCCCCATTCTGGTGTCTCTGGATTGGTGGCGAAAGGAGATAGCATCGTGAAAAATTGATAGGGATCTGAATGAGAAAGTGATTCATGTAAGAAGGAAAATCAGTACCGACTGTCGCACCAAGGGGAAAACGGGCGCTGCAAACACACGAAAGAAGGATAGAAGAGGAAAAACAATGTCTCTTGATCTCACGCACATCTCTGTCACAGAAACTGCTGAATATGGTCTCCATCGGTGCAGAGGATCTGCTGGAAGCGAAGGACAGCATGTTGCCCTGGATATTAGTCAGTTCCTATGCAATAACTGAGATCAATGACTGAGTTCCTATGCAATGACTTAGATCAACAAGGGACTGACTGCAACCATCACAATAAATCTTGTCCTTGAGATCTATAAAGAGCCAGAAATTATAAGGGTAGTTCAGTTCCCGTGAGCGTAGTGGCCAGACCTGAGAAAAGTCTCCAGAAACTAAGCACTCATCGCAGAATATTGCACGCAGTTAGTGCTTTACATGCCGAGTAATATGTCGACACTGCCGTTACTTGAGGGCGGGAATCATGGGATGCTGGAGAAAAGCATAGTACCGTGAACCTATTACGATACATAACAGAACACCATTAATTGAGGGGCGGGGGTGGCTCAGTCGGTAGCGCGCCAGGCTCTTAATCTGTAGTTCCCAGTTCGAGTCCCAGCTGGGTCAGCGTTGAGATTTATCTCCGCAAAATTTCCCCGCCTTGCCCACGGTCAGTAGGGGACACCGCCGTCCGTCGGATGGGACGTTAAGCCGTGGCCCCGTGTGCGGGAGAGCCATACCCTGTGCACGTTAAAGAACACGCTGGATGGTCTTGACGGGAGGCTACCATCTGTCTCCCAACAGCTGTTCCAGTGGGTCCCCTCCCCCAACCTTCTCTGAGCCTTCGGGGTCCATGTGACCTGGTCATTTAGCCCATGGTGTGCAAAAAAGTGCCGCTCAGAGGTAAAACAACCCAACCATTAGTGTTGCCCATTCAAAGCAGAATGGCCCAATGATTTTTGCAAGTGAAATTATGTTTGCAGTGAAACTATGCTACATTGTAATTTTTTTTATATTTATTATTCTTTGATCATAATACAAATAATTTTATCGTTACAGGTGACCCGCCTAGCTTAAAGATTATCTGCAGGATACAGAATAATTGCATTTGTAATTTCTTACAACAGCATGAATAGCCTTCTTTCATCTGATGTGACATTAATATTGTTTGACATTGATATGTGATGAATGTAATACTGACATTGAAATGTGACATCTGCAATATTTAATAAAGAAATTAATGACATTGTCATAGAACATCGGTACCAAAATAAAATTTCCAATTCAAAAGCAAATTTTGCATTTACAGTGTTTCTCATTTAACATTGGGGCGGGGGTGGCTCAGTCGGTAGCGCGCCAGGCTCGTAATATGCAGTTCCCAGGTTCGAGTCCCAGCTGGGTCAGCGTTGAGATTTATCTCCGCAAATTTCCCCGCCCTGCCCACGATCAGTAGGGGACACCGATGGGCTTGGAAATGCCGCCGTCCGTCGGATGAGACGTTAAGCCGTGGCCCCATGTGCGGGAGAGCCATACCCTGTGCACGTTAAAGAACACGCTGGATGGCCTTGACGGGAAACTACCATCTGTGTCCCAACAGCTGTTCCAGTGGGTCCCCTCCCCCATCCTTCTCTGAGCCTTCGGGGTCCATGTGACCTGGCCATTTAGTCAGCTGTTCCAGTGGGTCCCCTCCCCCAACCTTCTCTGAGCCTTCGGGGTCCATGTGACCTGGCCATTTAGCCAGCTGTTCCAGTGGGTCCCCTCCCCCAACCTTCTCTGAGCCTTCGGGGTCCATGTGACCTGGCCATTTAGCCCATGGTGTGCAAAAAAGTACCGCTCAGAGGTAAAACAACCCAACCCATTTAACATTAATCTATTTTGCGCTATAGAAAACGGAAAACATTTCTCTTGGTAAGAAGTTAAAACTATGTGGTATTTTTTAATTGCTTTTATATTTTCCATAGTTGTTTCTAAAATTTGGTAACTGAAAATAGTTTTTTTGCTTCAGTCATTTTTTTATTCGTGTTGAATTTTTACTTTATCATCAAGAAATAATTTACTGTTAGGTTGTATTTATATAAATTTCGAAAGGCTAAGATATTTAAATGATCAAATCTTTCTTTAACTGTAGTTAGATATACTTCAGCCATAGTTAGATTTCTTTAGCTGTGGTTGTTACTTTCGCCTACGCGTTCTGGAGATATAGCTTAAGAATAGTTTTCAGATTTTTCTCTTTTTAGGGAAGAAGAAAGAACGGGGATCATTTCTTTTAGAGCCTATGACAATTCACTCGTAACAGCTTTCATTTGGCACATAAATCATTAAGGTTCTCCATCGCGTTCGACAGATATGGTAGAACAACCTTTTGTGAAATGCACAAACCGACCAACGGACAAAACGAGAAATGTCAAAAGCAAAAGCAATAGGAAGAGAGGCAAAAAGAGCACGACAAAGGAAGAAAAATTTTATCTCTGAATAAATTAATGACCCACAGTTTGAAAACGATTAGAATGTTAATCTTAGGTGGTTCTTTCGTGATGGAGGCATTTTGGAATTCAGCAAATGGTGTGGAAATGAAAATCTTACTACCACGACTATCTGTGTTTAACAGCATCATCACAACGTGGGAAATGACGATCAGGCAATTGTCTGCAGCCACTTTGAGGAATGTTTTTAAAACGTACTTTGTAGTAGAGAGCGCAGAAAGAAGGTCCTTATGTACAAGTACCAATGGTTTATGTGTATACACACACTTCAGCAGAAGAATTCGTATAACGTGGTGTACATAGCATATTTGCCTCACAGTCCAATAAGCAAATATGCTCTTCACAGATGAGTCCAAATTCAGTTTGACTATCGATTCTCAATACAGTGGACCCCCGATATAACGCGCATGTCGGGAGGGAAACAACACCCGCGTTATAAGGTGAACCGCGTTATACCGAGCGGCGCGGTGGCGACACAATAAATTTCACACTGTAAGCTTTTCTTTTACTCATCATGCATACAATAATTAAACACTATTCAAAATACATGCAGGAACTCAATACATACACAATTACTCAATACGCAGTAACAATAAAATGCGATACTCACTAACGCCGCACGGACCTGTATAAACATGTTTGAACTTATCGCGAACATCGCCCGCGCTATAACCGAGTGCGCGGTATAGCGAGCAGCGCTATAACGAAGGTCCACTGTATAGGGTCATCTGGAGAGAATGAAGACTTCACATCCACTGCAGCATCCTAAAGGGATGATCCAGACCTAATTGATTCCCATCCTCATGAGATTAATCAACGGTTTCCTTGAAAGTGAAACATATTCATAGGATAGAGTGCGAACAAGATCTGAGGATTTGAAACCAATTGGAGCGTGTGGGGATGTCGTGGCAAGGCGAAGTGCAGGAAGACAGCTACTTCCCAGAGTTCCCATGAGCTGAGATCGGATTTTGTAGCAGAACCTCTACCATCTAAAACAACATAAAATGTTTCGCTTTCAACGTTTCCTTTCCTTTCCATTGTCACTGATTCCATCTGGAAATTTTCCCGAAAAGTTAATAATGTTATTTATATGCAGCTGATTTTTTTTTTTCTTGTGTTTATGTGGAGAGAGAAAATTGTTGTAATGCAAAAAATTCCAGTGTGAAAAGAGATCAACACATTTTTATGTGGCACGACTTTCCGGGACTATCTCAGCTTTCAGAAAATAATTACGTTATCCTTGAGAGAGAGGGAGATTTATCTCTGTAAATTCTTCCTAATGGTATTATGAATGTGTGTATAAGTTACTACCGCTGAAATTATAGTATAAAATTTCTTATAAATAAATATGTCTACTTTTTTCAGTGAAGAATCTTAATAATGATACTTGATCTAGTTCGTACTTGAAAAACTAAATAGAAAGTTAAGGAAAGAAAGGTGCAAAGTAACGCAAAATGTACGAAATAGAATACGGAAAGAATTCTTAAATTATTTACCTTTCCGTCCAAATAATTTCTCACTAAAGTCAGTGTTCTACAACCAATGTGGCATCAAATTTTAATATTAATTAAAAATAATATGTTAGCAACAGCGATTATTTCGCCTCAAGGTCAACAGTACGTCACAAATCAGAACAATATATGACAGTTCAAAATACAGTATATAAAAATTTGCACAAAATTGTGAAATAAATGGTTTGCCGTGTAATTGGCTGAAGTGTAAAAAGTTGCGAGCGCTAGATTAGATCATGATGCGCACCTGAAATGTGGATATCAGGTAGAATCGATCTTCAGTGTTGATAAGCAAATCACTCAATCTATTTCTTTGCACAGAACATGTGCAGAGTGTCAATTCTTGTATCTGCTCTCTTGGGCCAAAAACGTTTCAAACATCTACACTCAGATTTGAATAACGCTGTTCAATGAGAAATCGCGTTTGGAATTTCAAGCATAATTTCAATACCTAGGGATTGTGTCTATAAGACGAAAATAATGCGTTGGTCATGCTAGGAACTCGAAGAGCATATGTACAGTCGCTCAAAAAAGTATCCGAACACTATGGTTGATTACAGAATTCAGAAAAAATATCTGGCAACTATTTTTTCAGAAATTAGTGATCTGGCAACCTTCGTGTACAGTACACGAAGGTTGCCAGATCACTAATTTCTGAAAAAATAGTTGCCAGATAGTTTTTCTGAATTCTGTAATCAACCATAGTGTTCGGATACTTTTTTGAGCGACTGTACCAGCCAAACAGTTTAAAAGAGGGATTCAGATATTTACAGTCTTCTCTTAATAACTTAAAAGCTCCTCATATCATCCCTCAAGACCTCATTAATATCCTCATCAATAGTATGAGGAGTCGTTGCTTGAGCTTCATAGCTGTCAGGGGGGACCATACTCCATATTAACATAACGCATATCGTTCCTAACCGACTTTAAGTATTGCTCCATGGAATGCTCCTTCCTGTCAATTGCACGATTATGGTCTTAAGGCATGCCCATTATACGATTATCGATTTCTTCTGCTTGATTTTAATTTGTAATGCAATAATAAACCTTTTTACCAAATTTCAATGCATTCCTTTAAAAATGTTTCCAGTTATGTGCGAATTTATACATTATTCTTTAATTTTGGACACCAGTGTATTGAAACATTTTAACATAGTCATAAAGAATGTATTATTTCATTTGACATGAATTAAAAATAAATAGCTTTTAGTTGCACAAATTTAAACACTTGAATACTTATTATTCAATATTTCCCTCTTTCCTTCTCTCCTTTTGTTCATGGCTCTTTAGCCCTAGTGATCAAGGTGACCTTGGCTCGAGTCTCATTCACGGCGAAATTGAATTTTCTCAGCAAACGATTCGTGAGCCATTATGTAAGATTAATGATCGAAATCTCTGTGGCCCAAGCGATGAAAAAATGAGAATTGTGAAACTAATAAAAGTGCCCCATGTTTATTTTCTTTCAAGAAGTTTCTACCCAATCCTTACGCTTCAGTTGTTCAACTCTGATCTATAATCTTCCTTTGATACAATCAGAATTAATCCCACCTGTATTGAGGATTTTAGAGCTTTTAGAAGGTTATTAGAAAAGGAAAACCACAGTTTTCATACTTTCGCTGTCATCATCATCATCATCATCCTCAAGCAGCCATGGGCTACGGAGGTCCAACCAGACCATGCAATTTAGTTCTCCAAGCAAGTCTATCCTGAGCTACATCTACTGCATCTGGCCACTGCACACCAATTCTAACAAGGTCCTGTTTGACATTGTCTGCCCACCGCATCCTAGGTCTCCCCTTCTTTCTGAGGCCTTTAGGCACACTGTTCATAACCCTATTCGCCAATCTATAATTATTCATACGGGCAACATGGCCAAACCAACGGAGTCTCTCTCTGCACAATATGCTGCTTAAAGGAGGTTGCAAACTCCTTTGCCTAACCTCATCATTAGTTACAAAGTTGAACCACCTAATGCCCAAGATACTGCGTAAGCATCTGGAATCAAAAGCATCTAGTTTCCTGTTATCTTGTTTACAAAGTGTCTAAGTTTCACTACCATAACTAACCCTAGAAAGAACCAAACTATTATACAGTCTAATTTTAGTCTTCAGGTGTATACGCCTATTTCTCCACACTCTCCATAGATTCTTAAAAGTCCCAGCAGCAATCCCTATTCGTCTGTTAATCTCATGCCGCACATCACCATTATTTGTTACATAGCTCCCAAGATAATTAAACTGTGACACCTGCTCAAGACTGCAACCATTCAGATTAACTGAATCACAGCCTGCCTGACCAATTTTCATCACTTTAGTTTTCTCTCTGTTTATAACCAAACCTACTCTACTACCAGTCTCATCAACAGCTCGAATGAAAGAGTTCATCTCATCAACATCATTTGCCAAAAGGGCTAAATCATCTGCATAATCTAAATCAGAAATTTTCGTATTTCCAGCCCATTTAAGGCCAAAATCTTTCCCTTGAAGTGAATTTTGCATAATATAATCAATAACCAAGCTAAAGAGAAAAGGAGACAAAATGCACCCTTGTCGAACACCAGAAGTAATGCTAAACCAATTGCTAATAAGACTTACCAACTCTCACACACGACTCAGTGTTATTATAGAGAGCTTTCATTATGTTAACTAACTTGTCTGGTATACCATATGATTTCACAATCAACCACAAATTATGACGATCAACAGAGTCGAAAGCCTTTTTGAAATCAACAAAGCTAGCAACCAAAGGTTTCTGAAACTCTAAACATTTCTCAAGAATCTGCCTAAGTGAAAATATCTGATCCACACATCCCCTACCACTTCTGAATCCACATTGCTCATCACGCAATTGACTGTCAACCAGATTCTTAATTCTATTAAGCACAATCATGGAAAGAACTTTACCTGGAACAGAGAGTAGGCTGATACCCCTATAGTTATCACAAGAACTGCGATCACCTTTTTTGAAAATACTGTACCCACTGATAAAAATCTTAAATGTGTAATAAAAAACCTACCCGTTACCACTGATGTTTCTGAATTAAAATCTGAACTAGAAAAACTTGGAGTCACCATTTTAAAACTTTCTCAATTCTCACGTGGCCCTGGGAAGCCACCACTTCCGCTCTTCTTTGTGGAAACTGAGGAAAATGACAAAGGGAAACAAATTTACAACCTTCAGTTTCTCTTCAATTTACGAATTCTGGTAGAGTCCTACAAAAAAAAGCCAGGCACCTCGCAATGTCATCGCTGCCAGAAATTTGGACACGCGCAGGACCATTGCCATCACGAAGCCCGTTGCGTGAAATGTGCAGGGCACCACTTGACAACAGATATTTTCTTTCAAGAAGTTTCTACCCAATCCTTACGCTTCAGCTGTTCAACTCTGATCTATACGAAAATTGAAAAGAGAAATGAAAAAGTTTCACAAATAACACATTTTCCAGTTACGCCTTCTTGACCTTTTTCATTTCATCGCGATCACTTCTTTCATTACCATGTAAATGTACCCTTTCGATACGTACGAGATTATTAACACATCGCAGAAATATTTAAATGTTTACGCTATTGACTTTTTCATAAGAAAACTTAAAATATAATACTAGTGGTAGTAAATTTTATATTCAATTGCCTCAAAAATACCAAATTCTGCCGTGGAAGAGATGCAATGTATAATCACCATATTTATAACTACCATGATTTCACTAGTGAGATAATGTTTATTAAAAATTTACACTTCTGTTCAAGAGTTCAGTATATTTCTCAAACTTAAATATCTCATAAACCGCTATGATACCGAACGTTATATTTTGTCTGTCAATGAAATAGAATATCCATTAGGTGGTACGTCTCGCAAAAATCAACTGACCAGAAAAAAAATGCTTATATGACTCGAAACGGAAAATCCTGTGTGTTGTAAAAGTTGGCTCTGATTCTTTAGAAAGAACTCCTTCATTCATTTCCCGTTGAAGAAGCGTTTTGTTAATTCATGTTCGTAGAGCATATATCTTATGCCCTTGCGATGGCAGAGAGACAACATCAAAAAAGTGGGCAGCAGAAGGAATTTTTGAAAGAGCACATGGGCTTTTTTTACGTTTCGAACTTTTGTAATATTTTTACAGAAGAAATGTTCCTTTTTGTTCTCCTTTTTATTACTAGTGACAGAAATGTTTGCAAAAAATTTAACGATATAAAGGTGCAGGGTGTTTATAAAGAAATATCCATTTCTGTGAGCAAACTTTTTTTTCTTTGTGATACAAATGAATCTAAAGCATGAGAACAGCAAAACATTAATACGATTCAACATGACCCCCCCCCCCCCCTTGCATGTCAACACAGAAATCCCAACGTTCAGTAGTAGCACGGTAAACCCTTTCCAAGAGATGAGATGTAACACATCTCTACAGCTGTGATAACTCCTTTAGTTCATTAATGCTGTTAATCTTCACCTCGTAAGCCTCTGATCTGATATAACCGCACACAAAAAAATCTAGAGGTGTGAGGTCAGGTGACCTTAGAGCCCAAATTCCGACGGAACCACTTCCGTTCCACCTACCCGGAAAGGTTTCATGTAGGTAGTCACGGACAAATGAGGGCTACGATTGATTGCATCCTCGATGCGTTCCACAATTTCTGGTGATACTGGAGGTCGACCAGAACGTTTCTCATCATGCACACTCCCTGTCCTACGAAATTTGTTGACCAGGGATCTGATTGCTGCCCTCGTTGGCGGTGGTTTATGGAAGTTGCGAGTGAACTCTTGTCTCACCCCCCTTCGAAGGACACACCTCGCAGACTTGCCTTAACTACTGCTATTCTTTCTTCAGTCGACAGCATTATTCACAAAACCTGGAACAGAAAATGATCAGTCAGCGTTTTCAGGAAAATGGATAGTTATGTACTTTATAAACACTCTGTATATTAATATTTTATAAATAGTTTTTAAAATATTCAAAATTATTGAAAGAGAATCCCTGAAGTCTACGATCCTAATTTGAAAAGTTCAGCAACAAAGAAGCCATTGCAAATTAGAGCAATAATTCAAAATGGTTTGAACTTTGAAAATCCAGACGTCATGTTTAAATATATGAATTAAAAATACATGAGTGTCATTGACTCTTACCTTTCCCAAATAACATGTATTCATATATTCCCTATCAAAATATATTACCATTCAATTGTTAGATGGGAAATTTCTAAATCATTTGAATCGATTATAGCAATTTTACATTCAATGTTATTAATTCATGATATTTACTGATTATAAGCCGTCCCGTGGCCGAGTGGTTAGCGCGCTTGGCTACTGATCTACGGGACCTGGGTTCGAGCCCCGGGTAAGGCATGGATGTTCGTGTTGTTTTTCTGCTGAGGTCCTGCCATCCTCTCAGATCTTCTACTTTGGCATATAAACTGACAGGCTCCTGTCAGACCTCTGTGGCAAGCAGCTGCTTGAGGGGGTATTTTTATTTTTATTTATTTACTGATTGTTTTTTTTACTCATCGCCAAAGTTTCCTAAAGTTCTTGATGTTAAAATGGGTACGGGAAGTTCGAAAACAGTTGGATATATATTTTGTGATTTTATTTTGTAATATAAATTACACTTTGTAGAGCCTCCATAATGCATAAATAACATTGTGCTTGAATTTTAATTATTTAAATCAAGTGTTGGAACAGTTGTCGAGTACATTTCCCCAAATGTGAACCAGACTGTCAATGGCCAAGACACTGCAGATATATAATAAGACAAATTTTCAAAACTAATTTTCAAAACTGTAGCTTTTTTTATAATAATATTTCTGAACAACATAATGGTAGTTATTTATTTTTTAAAATTTGATAATTAATTTTGTAATATTCTCAAATATTTGAATAAAACTCTAATGAATAAATTACTTTCTTTTAACTGGTTTTAAAATAAATGGCTTTAATTTAAATTTCAACCAAATTAAATATATTACTTTTTTGTGCATAATTAATTTACCTTCTTTATTCCTTCCCTTTCTTCAAGGCTGTCCTGTGTATCAAATTCACCATGTTGTTGCTGCCGTCATTTCGATCTTCGCCTCCCCCACTTTTCCATCTCTTCTCCGAAACTCGTGCCGAAGAAGAGACCTAGGTGTTGTAAGAAAACAATAGCTGTGGCTCCCTTCGGGGAAATGGAATGGTCGAGGAGGGAAACGCAAGTGCTGACGTGTAGGAACGTCTTGCCCCCGCAACCACCGATCAAAGGAGGTCGAAGGAGAAGAAGGCTAGCTTTGCACAAGCGTAAGTGGCGCCGTTCTGCGGAATTTTACCGAAGCTGAACGTGGCAAATTGATGTGCAGGCACAAAAACCACTGTAAGGGGACAACAAGAGAGAAGAGAGAGTGCAGCCAACGTTCTGGTGTTATGTGCCACGGAGGAGCAGGATGTCAACAGCTTATCAACTGCAATTGGATATCGCAGCCAAGAGTGCAATGGCCATGTATGCTACCACAATACTTCAAAGGCTTCCTGAGGTGTACCTTTACGCAGCCCAGTGATGTGCATTCCCTTCATACGACGCCACAGGAAGGACGGTCTAAACTAGTGCAGATATCATGTCAACTTGACTCAGGAGCAATGGCCCTCGCTGCTCTTCGCATATGAACGGGATTTGCCCTTCTCAGCATCAGTTGATATCGAGGGAACCAGAAGCATGATCTCATGCCAGTAGGAGCGGTGTTGGCTCAGTCGGTAGCGCTCCGAGCTCGTAATCTGTAGTTCCCATGTTCGAGTCCCAGCTGGGTCAGCGTTGAGATTTATCTCCGCAAAATTCCCCGCCCTGCCCACGGTCAGTAGGGGACACCGATGGGCTTGGAAATCCGCCGTCCGTCGAATGGGACGTTAAGCCGTGGCCCAGTGTGTGGGAGAGCCATACCCTGTGCACGTTAAAGAACACGCTGCATGGCCTTGACGGGAGGCTACCATCTGTCTCCCATCAGCTGCTCCAATGGGTCCCCTCCCCCAACCTTCTCTGAGCTTTCTGGGTCTTTGTGGCCTGGCCATTTAGCCCATTGTGTGCAAAAATAGTGCCGCTCAGTGGTAAAACAACCCAACTCATGTCAGTAATACGTATAGTACTACCGAGATGTAGATCTGGGATGGGGTATATTTCGCCTCCGAGCGTCACTTCTTTTGCACACAATAGGCTAAATGGTCAGGTCACAAGGATTCCAAAGGTTGGAACTGGGAACCTCCTTGTCATCCTGTTAGGAGACAGGTAGAAGCCTCCCATTAACTGAGATGTAAGACATAGTACGAATCAGAGTCGGATCTAGGGGGGGGGACGGGAAAGGGGCTATGCCCCATCCACACTTTCATAATGCTGGTAAGGGTGGTAGGGGCAAAAAAATTATTAGACATTTAATTTTTCATGCATTTTTGAAGAATTCTTTTTAAAGAACTCTAAAATGGACAGAGAAATGTTGTACTGAAATAGAAATCCAGTCTTTTCGCCCAATTTGCTTTTCTCCGTTTCCATTGTGCTTCTTGTTCTCCCCCACTTTAAAATCTTTCCTCTCCTTTAATTTTTTCTGTGTAGATTTTGTTTATATCCCGTCTCGGTTGTGTTCTTGCCACTCTGTATTCCCCACCCCCCGCTAAATTGCTTTTTTTGCCACTCCCTCAACTCGCTTACATTTTTTTTCTCAATCCGGGTCTGCTACGACTCGTGCCTGGCAATTGAATGAAAGACAATGGAGTTACCCTTTTACTCAATTTCCTGAGAGTTCCATTTCTTCCTCCTTAACTGATCGCATCTGGAGCTAATTAAAAGGTACATTGCGCAGCGAGAAAAAAAAAATCTTATTTTCGCACTTTCTGTGGTAAAGGAGGATTGGAGCATTGGAGCTCGTGTTTGCTTTCTACGAAGCGTTCACAGATTGATTAAGGCCCAGCTCTCTGAATTTAAATCGATCTAGCTGTCCAACCGGCCTCGAGTTGTAGCTAATGCTGACCTAGGGTTATTAAACTTTGTCTCCACTATCCATCACTGGCGTCACGTCATTACGAACTACCGGAGCTCACTCAAAGTTACCAAATGGTTATGGCTTTGGGTTGGGTTGTTTTACCTCTGAGCGGCACTTTTTTGCACACCATGGACTAAATGGCCAGGTCACATGGACCCCGAAGGATCAGAGAAGGTTGGGGGAGGGACCCACTGGAACAGCTGTTGGGAGACAGATGGTAGCCTCCCGTCAAGGCCATCCAGCGTGTTCTTTAACGTGCACAGGGCAAGGAGTGTCTAAGGGAGAAGAGAGCTAGCTTCCACAGACGTAATGTAAACTTTTCGATTACAGCGCCCTCTAAACATGGCAAATTCGTGTATTGCAGTGAAGCCACCTAGCCAGGGAGAGGAGCCAGTTCCTTGCGTTATTTTTCCACCGCCCAGCAAGGTTTTCAATAGCTTACACCACGTGACTAATTTTACATACACTTTGACTTTGTTCAAAGCGTCCATTTCTCAAATTTTACCATGATTTTCTTTTCACAATGATCAGTTAAAATTATTTTTTTTAATAAAATCTCATTTTGTAAAACAAGAGGTAGCTGTGCTCAACATAGAAATTTTAATATTTTGAACATTCTACTATATTTAATATATTATAATAAATTGAAATTTATGGCTTAATGCGAGACAATATGTTTTGTTTAATTATATTTTATAGAATTTAGGATATTTTCAATTAAAGTCACATCGAGTTTCTTACTTGTATAAACTGTCAATAGATGGCAGCAGGCACTTATCGTAATAACCATAAAAAATATTTACTATTAGAACAAACTGCAGACACCTATATATGTCGATATGCTCCAGGGAACACCAAACTGCAACGTACATTGACTTACATGTTCGCAAGATGATTAAATGTATTAATTTACATATTAATTTTAAAAATTCTGCAAAATTACTCAAAATAAACATACAACGGCTTTTCCAGGTATCGTAAAATGCACTCCTGAACGGGATAAAACACTCACTGAATAACTTTAGGGTCAGCTATCACTGTGCCAAACAGTCATGGGTGTTAGACAGGTTGAAACACTGATTAAATCGCAATAAATATACCAAGAGTAAGACAAACCACAGCTGCAGTGGACTAAAAATGATTGCACTGCGCATGCGCAGATCGCCCCTTACAGTTGTTTTTGTGCCTGCACATCAATTTGCCACGTTCAGCTTCGGTAAAATTCCGCAGAACGGCGCCACTTACACTTGTGCGAAGCTAGCCTTCTCCTTAGACCTTCTTTGCACAGGGTATGTCTCTCCCGCACACGGGGCCACGGCTTAACGTCCCATCCGACGGACGGCGGCCTTTCCAAGTCCATCGGTGTCCCCTACTGACCGTGGGCAGGGCGGGGATTTTTGCGGAGATAAATCTCAACACTGACACAGCTGGGACTCGAACCTGGGAACTACAGATTACGAGCCTGGCGCGCTACCGACTGGCGAGCCACCCCCGCCCCTAATGGTTATGGCCATGACAACATCAATAGTAATAAGAGTAGAAATTTTACATTCTTATATATTTTATTTGTAATATTACTGCAGGTAGCTTAAGAATACACCAAATAAATGAATATAAAAAATACCCCCTCAAGCAGCTGCTTGCCACAGAGCCTGTCAGAAGTCTGCCTGTCTGGCAGATAAACTGACAGAAGCCTGTCAGTTTATCTGCCAGAGTAGATACTATATTGTTTTGTTACGTTAAATATATTTTTTTAATTTGATATTTATATCATAAAGTAAGCTGCAATTATATTAAACCTAAATTTTTAAAAAGTATTCCTCCGTTAATAATTTTGTTAAAATCTTTGCCATGGCTGAGGCGCTGAACCTTAGAAAAAACGACGCCACTGACTCTCATAGAAATGGAAATATTATTCTAAATGGTGTTGGTGCATAAACAAAATATTTAGGCAAAATAAAACGATGCTTAAAATGCTTGGCAAGCATTACTCATAACTGATCAATGCTGGCATTTTATTGTTTACACCAATGTAGGTAGAGTGCCAGGCTCGTAATATGTAGTTCCCAGGTTCGAGTCCCAGCTGGGTCAGCGTTGAGATTTATCTGCGCAAAATTCCTCACCCTGCCCTCGGTCAGTAGGGTACACCGATGGGCTTGGAAAGGCCGCCGTCCGTCGGATGGGACATTACGCCGTAGCGCCGTATGCGGGAGAGCCACACCTTGCGCACGTTAAAGTACACGCTGGATGGCCTTGTCGAGAGACTACCATCTTCTCCCAACAGCTGTTCCAGTGGGTCCCCTCCCCCAACCTTCTCTGAGCTTTTGGGGTCCACGTAAACTGACCATTTAGCCCATGGTGTGTAAAAAAAAATGCCTCTCAAAGGTAAAACCCAACACCAGTGTAGCTTATTGTTTAAGCTCACTTACTGCATTACCTATTCTGGATATGGAACGGGTCTCAAAATTTGCTAATTATACCGGAATTAGGAAACGACTATTTAACTTTCACCATTTTTAAGAAATTCCCAAAGTTTGTGTTTAGATTAAAAGTTAAATACCATGATTAATAGTGTATATTTTTACCTCTGACAGAAACTTTTTTTCACACAATAGGCTAAATAGTCAGGTCACTAGAACCCCGATAGTTCAGAGAAGATTGAGGGAATGGGACCGACTGAACAGCTATTAGGAGACCGATGGTAGACTCCCATGAAGGCAATCCAGCGCAGGATTTGTTGGGTTGGTTTGTTTTACCTCTGAGAAGCATTATGTTGCACACAATGGCCTAAATGGACAGGTCACAAGGACCCAGAGGGCTCAGAGAAGGTTGAAGAGAGGGCACAGGACAGCTGTTAGGAGACAGATGGTAGCCTCCCATCAAGGCCATCCAATGTGTTTCAGATCCGCATCCAACGATTTCCGCATCCAACGGACAGAGTATGGCTCTCCTGCACACGGGGCCATGGCCTAACGTCCCATCCGAAGGACGACAGTCTTTCCAAGCCCATCGGTGTCCCCTACTGACCGTGAGCAGGACAGGGAATTTTGCGGAGATAAATCTCAACGCTGACCCAGCTGGGACTCGAACCTGGAAACTACAGATTACAAGCCTGGCGCGCTACCGACTTAGTCACCCCCGCCCCTAATTTATTCATGGAGTAACTCATTATAAAGCAGATCCTCCCATATTCAAGAGACCCCTCAAGTCAGATGGCAAGAGCTTTTGCTCATGTAGCGATGTCATGGGTTTGGTCCGCTCATGAATCACAATTTGGGGTGGAGGTGACTTAGTAATTAGTCTGCCAAGCTCGTAATCTGCAGTTTCCAGGTTCGAGTTCCACTTGGGCCAGCGGTGAGATTTATATCCGCAAAATTCCCCCACCCTGTCCTCGGTCAGTAGGGGTCAACGATGGACTTAGAAAGACTATCGTCCGTCGGATAAGACGTTAACACTGGATGCTCTGCGTGGAGATCCATACCTGAGCACATTAAAGAATACGCTGGATGGCCTCGATTCCGATCAACCAGCTACGATCTGTTTTCTAATAGCTATCCAGTAGTTCCCTTCTCTCAAACTTCTCTGAGCTCTAGGGGTTCTTGTGACCTGGCCATTTTGCCCATTGTGCGCAAAAAACTGCCACTCAGAGGTAAAACAACCCAACCCAACAAACTTTATTCAATCTTGCCAACAGAGAACAAGAGAACAGTCATCCTCTTACGATCGACGTGCTTTTTGCACGGAAACACTGCACCATTTCTTGTGTTGGTCGAGTATGAAACTCTCAAGTGAGACTGTCATTTCTCCAAATATGGATGTATTTTTCTTCTAGACAACTGATTTGATTTATCACTATTTCCCAAATATTTAAAACTTTAAAATACCTCTCCATGTCTTATATTGGTGTACTAATATTGTACTTTCCGGACATTTCTCTAATAATAATGTCTTGGGAGAATGCGAATAGGTATGGTTTTAAGGTTCTACGAAGGAAGGACTTACCCACCGCCTTCCTAAGTCAGGATCATTGAGCTTGCAGCTCAGAGCTTAAGACGTATATACAGGGTGAATCTGAAAAAGTGGGCAAAACTTTACGGGGTGGTAGAACGCAGCTATACGAGCAATATTCGTCATAGAATGTATGGTCGGAACGCAAACGGCGAGCCGCTAGGTGGCGTTGGAAATGGTATAAAAGGGTCGGTCCTCGCACCCAACGGCATTTCTACCGTGGATTGCCGAGAGGATGGCTGGTTATACTAACCACGAAATGGCGGATATGCACTTTGTGTATGGTGCGGCGGACGGGAATGCAAGTGAGGACCGACCCTTTTATACCATTTCCAACGCCACCTAGCGGCTCTCCGTTTGCGTTCCGACCATACATTCTATGACGAATATTGCTCCTTTAGCTGCGTTCTACCACCCCGTAAAGTTTTGCCCACTTTTTCAGATTCACCCTGTATATTAGCCATTCCTTATGTATTGGAATTTATTTAAATCTTTTACATTAATTACCTCAGACATGGAGTTTCTTAGATTATTTGTCAAAGTGAGAACAAAGATGTTTCGCATTCAGGGCACCTTTTTAAAATTTTGGCTATTAATCTATATTGATGATAAGTTGAGCATTATTCACAGACTTTTAGATATAAACGACGGAAATTGTAAACATTACATTTCATACGACAATGGAATAATGCATAGGCAAAGTTCATGCTTCCCAAAAAATCGTCTGGCTGACAAAATATGTATACGTGACTGGATAAATAAATCTGGGGTGATAAAATTCGTGATTCTGATTCTGCGGCACTTGCGTCCTGTTGGTCAAGCGTTGTGGCTATCCTCACAACCACAATATCCAGAGAATACCCATAAGATATCTAGGATCACAAATGGATATCGAATTGGATCTCAGACATCCTATGGATATTTTCTGGATATTGTGATTGTTTGAGTAGGACTGTAAATGTTCCCCCAGTCATTGCTTTCAAGACTTCTAACAGACACGAGACGTTAGCCATAGACGATAGCACGAGAAACATAAAAGAGTGACAACAACACAGGATGAATGCTATCGTATGCTAACAGTCTGACGTCATAGGGTTATGTCAGCCAGGCAACTCTCTCTGGAGCTTCCTGCAGCCATTGAGAGGACAGTTCCGAATCAAACACTTTACCTAAGGCTTCATCAAAGAGGGATTTATGCCAGATGACTGGTGGCCCTCAAACCCTCCCATAGGATAGCCTGACAACATGGTTCAGACAACATCGTGACTGGACTCCATACCAATGGGAGCATGTGCTCTTCACCAACGAATCACGATTCAATCTGCAGACTGATTCTTGACGTGTTTAGATCTGGAGAGATATCGTAGATCGTAGACCGTTACATCATAAAATGAAGTACCAGATACAATAGTACCCATAACCTTCTTCATCTGGAAATATGCCTAATTGGTATCAGTTTGAAAAAACAAACAAAAGTAAACCACACAATGGTGGGCCCCAAAGGGTAAAAGAACATAAAACAAAAGAGTAGTAATGATGCACAAGAGATCTAAAATGGATAACTTTCTTTAGCGAAAGCCATCATCTTAGGCCTCTTGTATCTGTTAAGGACTTCATGATCGTAGTCCAGAAGGCAGGATATAATCTCGTGCGGGTTTCTCTGCACTGACTCGTAGAAACTTCGCGAGACAAACTTAAGATATGTGTAAATATGATCAATGCTCAGATCTTTATGCAATTGTCTATTGGTTACAAACCAGGGGGCATTGACCACACATCGCAGGATTTTATTCTGCAAGACCTGTATCTTGTGAATGTTCGTGGGAGTTGTGTTCTCCCAAATTGGGGAAGCATAGGATATCATAGGTCGAATGACCATGTGATAAATTAGTAATTTATTATCAATGGATAATACTGAGTTTCTTTCTAGAAGAGTCCCCAGTTGACATCTGACAGAGTTAACTTTTGTGATGATCCCGTGTATATGGGGATCCCACTTAAGCTTCTGATGCAGAGTGACTCCCAAATATTTGACAGTCTCCTGCCACTTGAATTGCTCATCTAAAAAGTGTAAAGTTAGAGGATTAAAAATCCTCTTACCACTGAAGAGGATGGCGTTACTCTTCTCAGTGTTGATCTTTATTTTCCATTTCTCATACCAGGTATCCATTTTATCAAGGCAATTCTGAAGTCTTCTGATTGCAAAATCAACTCCCAAGGAAGGGGAGATGAGATATATTGTGAATATTGGAGAGTATGAAAAAATATCGCACAATATATGAATATATATTGTGCGATAAAGATTCGCTCAAATGAAGGAATATCAGAGAGATATAATGAGAAGAGAATAGGGCCTAGGAGAGAACTTTGAGGAACTCCAGCGGCCACTACTCTCTTGGTAGAAATGGAAGATTTAATATGAACCTGGAATGTTCGATTTAAGAGATACGATTGAATGATAAGGTGAGTCCCGTAGGCATTCCAATCTTGGAGAGTTTGTAAATGAGGCCGTCCATCCAGATGCGGTTGTTGGCTACTGATGTTGAGGAGATGAATTCGTTCATTAGGCTGTTAATGACACTGGTAATAGAGTAGATTTGGCGATAAACAGAGAAAAAACTTAAATGATGAAAATTGGTCAGGCAGGTGGTGCTTCAGTTGCTTTAAATGGCTATACTATTGAGCAAGTGTCTCAGTTTAATTCTCTTGGGAGCTATGTAACAGATACTGGTGACGTGCTGCATGAGATAAATAGAAGAATATGGATTGCCTCTGGGACTTTTAAGAATCTATGGAGAGTATGAAAAAATAGGCTTACACACCTAAAGACTAAAATTAGGCTGTACAATAATTTGGTTCTTTCTAAAGTTAGTTATGGTAGCGAAACATGGACCCTTTGTAAGCAGGATAACAAGAAACTTGATGCCTTTGATTCTAGGTGCTTACGCAGTATCTTGGGCATTAGGTGGCTGGACTTTAGCGATGAGGAACGATGAGGTTAGAAGAAGGAGTCAACAACCTCCTTTGAGCAGCATATTGTGTTGAGAGAGACTGCGTTGGTTTAGCCATGTTGTCTGTATGCATAGCTGCAGATTAGTAAACAAGATTATGAAAAATGTGCATAAGGATTTCACAAAAAGGTAAAGGTTGATTTCACAAAAAGGCTAGGAAGCGATGGGCAGACGATGTCAAACAGGATCTGGCTAGAAGAGGCGTAGAGTGGCCAATTGCAGCAGCTGTAGCTCAAAAGAAACACGTCTGGAGAGGAAAATTACACAGTCTGGTTGGACCTCCGTTGCTCATGGCTGCTTGAGGATTTTGTATGTATGTAGGCATTAAGAAATTAATCACAGATGCTTGTTAGAAAAAACATTTAAAAATTGCCCACTTTTTTAAGAAGTAAACTCTAATACACAGTAAATTTCTTTCAAAATGATTATTTGGTAGTGTGCAACTATCACTGCGGTTTTTGTTTTGGTATTTCAATATAAGAAATATATTTGGTATGTTTGTTTCAGTATAAGAAATATGTAGAATAAAATTGGTCACCGCTCGATTTCATTATACTTTCACTATAAATAGTTGTTTCCATTGGATGAAAAAGATTGAGTGCTCTGGAAAACACTATATTTTATGAATAATTTTAATTTTCAAGATATTGAACATGAAGAGAATTAAACGAGATTGCATATTTCTGAAATAGGCATCTGGCCATCAATTTATTGACCATGTAATTATTTATCTATATTTCATTTAATGTATAGTTGTAGTATTAATGTGTAATGCTAGTTGGCGAAGCTATTTGTGAGGTTTTTATTCTAAAATCATTAACGTTTATTGCGGGTAAACTATCACATATCATATTCCCATTCCTCAATATTTGCATGTCAAATGTACAATGGATGGAACATAATCTTGAAAGAACTACAGTTTACAGGACTTTGTTTTCGTTCGTTGCTTTAGTCCAGAATTTGTTCAGAATATTTCTTATTTTTAATAGTAATTTCTTATAATAAGAAAAAATTTCCTTTTGAATTTCGTAAGTGGTTCAAAAAATTATTTATTTTTTGGTAATATATTATTAAAAATTTATTCGTTTAGCTATGGCATTTGTAAATGAATGTAAAACATACTAGTTAACAAGTTCGAGCATTCATTATTTCGCTACACAATATTGCAAGTGGAATATTATTGTGTCAACAATTGAATCCTCTTTGACGGAACACAAGAGCTGCCCTTCTGCTATTTTCATTATTGTCATGCCCTTTATCAAGTGAAGCAGAAGTTCCTGTCGGTTGCTGTGAGAGTGGTGAAATGGAAGAAATTTCATTTTGTGAGGATATCTAAGCACACAGGTAAGACAGCAGAGGTAGGTGAAATTTTATCCCTTGCATTAAGAACTTCACATGAATTAATAGTAAGACGCATTTCTAAATACCATGTCGTTTTGCTCTATATAGCTATATTTGATTAATCGGAAAAATACTATTTTTATACGCAAATGTTTATACATTTTCGAGACTATGCACGGTTCATCTCATAGTTCTGAATAGTAGAGAGTTTTCATTTTGTAAACAATTCAAACTCGAATATTTAACAGTTCACAATTTCTATGTAACTTTGGTGTTATCTTCAAAATGTATTGTGTGTCTGAAGGTGCGAATTCGAACTAGTGAGATTTTAAGAATATGCAACCATGTTTAATTAGTGCTTTTCCAAATAAACATTTATATTTTATTACCCCGTAAAAGTAACTGTTGTATTTTTATACGCCTGCTACTCATATACGCACAATATCTGATGTATTTAACATTCACCATGCTTATTGATGAAGAATAACACGTTCCCACAGTTACAGCCTAATCATGAGTTTTTTTATCTAGCATGTTGAATCATTTATAAATTATTTCTTTCATGCAAATACATACATTTCAGTTACCATTTGAGTCGCATTTATCAATAAAGGCTATCTTGAAATTCTAAACGATCGAAGCGAAAGTGTTTTTACGGCCGTAGGAGCATGGATATAGATACAATTGTTTACAGAAATTCCCAACCTTTACAACGCCAAGGACCCATCTACCAATTCTTATTCTTTCTCCTAACCCCCTACCAAATCTAGCCCTTCTTGTAAACCCTCTTCTCATCATTGATTGGTACATTTGAATTAAAATAAAGGTCCCCGCAAAGAGGACTCCTAAAAATACCAGGACGAATTACATCTATATATCTATATTCTTTATCTTTACTTTGCGATTTGAATCTAAATATGTGGGTGTAGAAATTCAAAGACCACAGAAATTTTTATATGACCAACAGCCAATTTCATCTTGGGATCAATATGAGATAACCAGTGTTGCCATACTGAAATAGCATAATTCCAGTCAAAAGCAATGAAAATTAATGCTTTATGTAATCACGTAAATTGTGTTTTTCCCATTCTAATTTTTGATATTCTGAAACCAGTACGCCTGTCTCCTCTCCTTTCCTGCGTTCGCTGATTCCTAGTGGTGCGGGGAACAGAACATTGTTCTATATTTAACTGTTTTTCTACCTGAAATTAAGAATAGATACAAATAGCTGCGCATTCATTTATTGTGCATTCTCATATTTCCATTGCTTCTTCCACACAACTTTGTTTCAGCTTTGAAATCTGAAATCATTGAGTTCAGTCGCTATATTTCTTGCATTTGCTGAATGCATCACGATTATCTAAAAGTGTGATTTTTAAATTCTTGATGTTTTACTTCACAAAAGATTTGAAACAAAAATGAAATACTGGTCTAAACTTTCATATTTATCATAATATAATGACACATAATTAATTTATATTTAGATATTTAAATTTGCACTGTTTTACACAGCTGTATTATATTTACTGTTATATTATTCTCTTTATTACTAGGTATAAATTCAAAATTACCCTTCACAAGTTAATAAATTATTCTTAATATTTCGAAAAATTAATGAGAAGATAAGTTTAAATTTCATACTATTTGACGCTTTCTCTGAGAATCCACCATACTACGATATAATAATAGAGAGCAACTACGGCAGATAAGAACAAATTTGAGAGTAATTATTACGTATATAGGGTGTTTCGAAACTCTCTGTACAAATTTCAGTGGAGATAGGGAACACCAAGACAAACCTTTTTCGTCTCTAAATGTATGTCCGTTGACGTAACCCTTCGGTGCTAGAGGGCGCTGAGAGAAATATTGGTGGAGCTTGTACATAAATGAATAGAAACAAGTGTGAAAAGCATGTTTATTTAAAGAAGGTGCTCAAAGTTGCGACCGGATTGCATGCATGACAACGTGGAAGCATTGATTTGTCGTACATGTCGAAAGATTTCCGGAATTTCGCGAACAGTTGCATCGGCGACACCGATTCTTGCGATGAGGTTTTCACCTTAGTCAATGGGAGTGTCGTACATTTCCTCAAAAAATATCCGAATACTATGGTTGATTACAGAGTTCAGAAAAAATATCTGGCAACGATTTTTTTTTAGAAATTAGTGATCTGGCAACCTTCGTGTCACGTGACACGAAGGTTTCTAAAAAATCGTTGCCAGATAGTTTTTCTGCATTCTGTAATCAACCATAATGTTCGAATATTTTTTGAGCGACTGTACACGAGGTTCTTCATGAGTCCCCAGAGGAAGAAAACGATACATGTTAAATTGGGAGACCTTGGTGACGATGGATCCACCCCGGCCTATCCATCGCCCCCAAAAAGTGGTGTTCAGATAATCCCGCACATAATTGCTGAAGTGTGCTGGCTCCCCCGTCGTGTTGAAACCACATTCATCTGCGAATATCCACAGAAACATCTTCCAACAGTCCTGGCAATGTTTCTTCAAGGGAGGCAGCAGGTATGACCCAATCAAAATGTCATGGATGATACCCCCCCCCCCCCCCCGCCTCCCAAACATTGATGGCAAACCGTTGTTGATGACCATGCGCCTTTGTGGCATGCGGATTTTGGTGTGCCCAAACGTGAGAATTGTGCACACTAAACACACCCTCACGTGTGAACGAGGCCTCATCTGATAAGAGCACATGAGCCGGAAAATCAGGCTGCACCGCAGTCTGCTGCAGAAACGAGAGCACAAATTCTACACGAAGAGGGTAATCCTGAGGCTGCAGTGCCTGGAATCTCTGACGATAAAACGGATGTAACTACTGCTTGTGCCACTCTCCACACGAGGGGGTGGTTCACACCGAGGCTACATGCAACAGCTCGCATGCTTTTGTTTGGATTATCATCAATCACTCGTAGTATATCTTCTCCCATGTCAGGAGTGTGCATGGTTCTCTCCTGACCAGCGTCTTGCATGTTTGCATGGAATGTTCCAGTTTCTTGCACTGAAAACATTTCTGGTGCAAACGCACAAATGTTTGGTGGTTTGGCACATGTCTGTTTGGGAAGCACTGTTGGTACAACCTCACAGCAGTTCTTCTGTTTCCATTGGCAGCCCCATACGCCAGATGATGTCAGCCATCTCAGCAGACGTGAAACACTCCATGTTACACATAATGTGCATGATTTACGGATGCTGACGGCAAACACAAGTCCGTTTTCCGTCCCATTTCGTCCCTCTAGCAAATTGCAGTGCCGCCAAACAGTGCCCTCTAGCGCCGTAGGGTTAGGTCAGCAGACATACATTCACAGAAGAAAAAGATTTGTCTTGGTGTTCCCTATCTCTCATTGAAATTTGTACAGAGAGTTTTGAAACACCCTGCATGTATAACTCATCAACTGGTATTAATTCATGTTAGTTTCAATAGCTTGCTAAATCTTTTACACTTATATTGTATCTTGTATCTGATAATCTGTTATAATTGTTTTGTACAGTTAATCTCAATCGATAATTATAATAGTGCTCAAAGCATGTCTCATTCGTTTCACAGTTCCAATTTAAATGACGAATTTCCATTCGATATTAAACACGTTTTAAGATGATTTTAGAAACACTAATACATAAATGTCCAAGTAAAAAAATAACAACTGAGATGGTTGATGAATCCTTGAAGATTCAATCTTTTTATTTGGTCGTTTTCTGTTTTTGTAATAATTCAATTTCTACTTACGTAGAAACTGGAGCAGGACATTATTTATTAATATGATATGATTTAAATGTTGAATTAAAGCGAATCGTTTTCTTTTAAATATCATTTTTATATTTAAACAGGTAGTTATAATTATCACGAAAAAAATGTTTATATGTATTGATATCAATGAAATTGTGAAGTAGTATTCGTTTTATTTTCGATAAATTCTCAGTAAAAGTATCTGAAGTGTCGTTAGATGTATAAAGGATTTAGTTTTGTTTTAGTTTATCTATTGCAATAGAGACTCCATGAGGACAGATTTTAGGATAAATATGTAAAATATGTCAAATATATCTCTAAATCAATTCTTTTATGCTGAAGATTTTCTGTTTTATTTAATAAATAACTGAAGCAGGATGTTATGTTATATTGATGTGATATAACACAGTCTGAAGAAGATGTGTGTCTATAACACGGTATAAAGTATATTAAATGTATAACGATGTGTTTCTATAACACAGTCTGAAGTTTATTAAATGTATTAAGTAATAAATATCAATTAATATGTTTATATATTAGTAGGCCTGTAAATAGTATCTAGGTAGTCACTGGAAGGAGAGCTTATGCACCAATCCCCTGTGATAACGCATAGAACCTGCCAGGCCTAGCACCTAATGTCCGATCCCGCCTTCTCGTGGTACAGTCCCTTAGTATCTTTCAAAAAAACCACGTTTCGGTGAAGTGGTGTGAGAATACGGGTGCCTGGACGATATTGTACGTCACATCCACGAAAAGTGTCGCAAGCTTTTTGCTTCTGTCATCGCTTACAAGCGACTATTGACCAGACTTGGTATAACCTCTCTGGATTTAGAAAAAATTGGTTGTTCACGTTTCAAAAACCTTCCTAAAATACCTGGAACTGAGTGCGGTTATCACGAAGGTTGTAGAGTGCATTATTCACAAACCGAGACAGCAGCATTTAGCACATGGATGAAGACCACATGGATGACTATATCGAGAAGCACTCTACGCAATTCACCGGTCGTTAATTGGTCAACCACACGGACAATTAGAGGCTTTTCCTTTGTGGGACTTGTTCGACGAACCTGACTATTTTGGCGAGAACGCTCCACCTATGTCCTTTTGAAGACAACCCTTCTGTGAAACCTTGCCCAGCACAGACTTATGAGGCTGAAAAACCTCTAGAACACAACAGTTGTCGCAATGCAGTCTGCTAGTGAACACTCCTACCCTCTCGGAGGTGAGATTTTCGTCGTACCTACACTGTACTGTGAACGTCTCCAGGTCCACGTGCGCCGTTACCACAGCTTCAGTGAAGGAGGTCTACTTTACCCGACGAAGGAAGGGATCACTCTAACCCTTCCGGAGTGGCAGGAATTACTAGTGGTGACGGACAGAATCGACGTCGTTAATTCCACCGAAAGAGAGACTTGGTTTGTGACGAACAACTTACAATTGTGCGCTTGCTGTAATAGTGATGGGTGTCGACGCCTCGACATCATCAAATCCGTACCTGGTTCGACATCTTGTGGCGTGAACCTCGCCTTGGCCCAGTGAGAGAAAATGCGAAACCGTAGTAACGATGTGAAGAACAGCCTGGATCATCACCGCAGGTCCAATGTTAATTTTCACCTGCGGCACGCCATCGCTGAACAGAGAGACCTTCTACTAGCGTTTCTTTTGACTCCCCCGGCAGAGGATCAAGGACATTTGATGCAGCTATTGACGGACATTGGAGTGCACGATCTAATTCAAGCCTTGCTACCCGAGACTAGGCTTATAGAGCCCGAGGACAAAGAACATTGTTTGAATACTTATTTGAACGATGCAGTGCGCTCATTGGACATTGACGCTGTTGCTAATGCATTTGTTGACACGGTGTGGTCTCGAGGCCTCCTCTGTTATGTAGATGACGCTTTTCTTTCCTCTCTGTCCTTTGGTGACGTGTTAAAGAGAGCGAAAGACAACCTGTATACTAGCGACAATTGGTTTTGTAAATAAAAGTCCGATATTACCTAACAATTACTGTGTTGTGTACTCATTTACGTTATGAATCGTGTGAAGCAACAGCTGTGATTTGTGAGGTCACGTTATCTCCAGATTATTTAGCCACACGTTGCGGAGATTCTAGGCATTTGGGAAGAAACGTTTGGTTGAGCGTGTGTAATAAAACAGTGGATATAAGATTATTTTTACGTAAACAACAGACGGTGAAAGGAATTAACACATCTTTTTCTCAGTGGAAGAAACTCGTCACTCTGGACGAGTGGGTCGAGAAAGATGTTGTGGGCTCCGAGTTACCGATTGGTGGTCTACCGATTGGTGGTTATCGACTGGAGGTACATAATTTATCCAAGTTACCGATTGGTGGTCTACCGATTGGTGGTTATCGACTGGAGGTACATAATTTATCCAAGTTACCGATTGGTGGTCGAGAAAAATGTTGTGGGCTCCGAGTTACCGATTGGTGGTCTCTACCACTGTCTGGTGGAGGTGGAAACAAAAGCGATGTACTATAACCATCCGGTCATTTACACATCGAGAGAGTTGTGTGAAGAGGCTGCAGACCGTACATCTATAGACATACCTGACTCCCTTCCTATCGAGGTCTGGATTAAAGAGGGAAAGCGACTGCTGGTCGATGAACGACGCGTTGGAAAAACCTTATTACGATCCCAAGAACCCTGGCAGCTATGGAGGGTGACTCGATTATCCCAGAGTACTGGATCCAAAGACAGTCAGAGAATGGTTAGCAGGTCAAGAGACGTACACTCTCCACAGACCGGCAAAGAGCAAATTCAGAAGGAACCAAACGTACGTGACAGGTCTGGATCAACAATGGTAGGCGGATTTAATGTTCGTGAAAAATATTGCGCGATTTAATGATGGTTATGGATACATATTAGTCGTCATCGATATTTTATCTCGCTATGCGTGGGCGGTTCCTGTGAAAAAGAAAAACAGGAACTGCTGTGAAAGAAGCATTTGAACAGATTCTAGCGCAGGGTCGTGAACCCATGACTCTAAACACCAATCAGGGGACAGAATTCACAAACCGTGTTTTTCAAAAATTCCTAAAAGAAAAAAACATTCACTTCTTCGTGTCTTATAGCGATAAGAAAGCTGCGTTGGTAGAAAGACTGAATCGAACCCTGAAAGAAAAATTATGGCGTTATTTCACTAAACATAAAAATTTTAGGTTCTTGCACGTTCTGGATTCCATAGTGAAGGGTTATAATGCTTCCAAACATCGAGCTCATGACCTTGCTCCCAAGGACGTGAATCTGTTTAATGAGCGTGTCGTCTGGGAGAGATTATACGGAGCGGAGCGCCAAAGCAGGCAGACTCTGTCCGTTTTAAAGAGGGAGATCACGTGAGACTCAGCAGTTTGAAGCTACCATTCAAGAAAGGTGCGTCGCAACAGTGGACTCGAGAGATATTTGGAGTGAAAAGAATCGTACCTAGAACACCTCCCTTTACGAAGTGGTAGATAGTGATGGTAACATGATACGTGGAACTTTCTATAGCCGAGAACTGCAGAAACTCCTGAACTCTACGCATGGAAAAAATCTTGGACCGGGACCGCAAAAAAGGCGTCTTAGTGAATTGGAGATTATCGTACTCCTAACTGGATACCTAGAAAATGACTTTCTACTTAACTCTCCCTTCCTCCGCCAGCATTGACGTTTACCCTTCTAACACTCAGAGCGATTATACTACGAGACTGATACAGCCAATCGAGCTGAATGGTGAATGGGAGGTAGCGCTATCCGAGATTCACATTCCTACCAGTTGGTATAATATCGACGATTCGATAGCTCCTTCTCCACACATTTCAGATGGTTCCTCTCCTAACGTTAAGCATAAAAGTTTGAGACTTACGTTAAGCATAAAAGTGATGAGACTTACGTTAAGCATAAAAGTGTGAGACTTACATTAAGCACAAAAGTGTGAGACTTACGTTAAGCACAAAAGTGTGACTTAGTTAAGTGTAAAAGTTTGAGACTTACGTTAAGCATAAATGTTGTTGTTTTACCTCTGAGCGGCACTTTTTTGCACACCATGGGCTAAATGGCCAGGTCACATGGACCCCGAAGGCTCAGAGAAGGTTGGAGGAGGGGACCTACTGGAACAGCTTTTGGGAGACAGATGGTAGCCTTCCCGTCAAGGCCATCCAGCGTGTTCTTTAACGTGCACAGGGTATGTCTCTCCCGCACACGGGACCACGGCTTAACGTCCCATCCGACGGACGGCGGCCTTTCCAAGCCCATCGATGTCCCCTACTGACCGTGGGCAGGGTGGGAAGTTTTTGCGGAAATAAATCTCAACGCTGACCCAGCTGGGACTCGAACCTGGGAACTACAGAATACGAGCCTGGCGCGCTACCGACTGAGCCACCCCCTCCCCGTTAAGCATAAAAGTTTGAGACTTGCATTAAGCATAAAAGTTTGAGAACCACTGATCCTATGCTATTGATAGGGAAACATTTTTCTCTGTGGGTCACTAATTGATTTAGACGTTAAATGGTCCGTATCGAAAATCCTTTGATATCATACATTACATATGTTACGGTAAAAGTGAATAATCCGGCGATTGTGCATAATTAGAAGGGCGGCAAAGAAGGCGGCAAGAAAGGCGGCAATGCAACCTATCATCTTTGAAACGTTTACATTTTTAAAACGTTTACAAATTGGCTAGTGACTGTTTTTCTTTAAATTATTTTCATCTCTATAAATGACATAATCTTTCAAAATCTTCATTAATTTATTTTAACCTCTTAAAGAACAAATAGGACAAAAGTATTTCATAAATATTTCGTCGTTAATTCCTATTGTAATTAATTCGCCACAGATGAAAGAATAGGACTGGGCCCAGACAGCTCACTAACAGAAAGAAAAATTTTATTATATATTAATTTATTATATATTATATATTTAATAAATTTAAATTCATCAATGATGATTCTAGGAAACACATTTTTACTTTTATTTTTTTCGAGGATGGAAGGGTCACTGAGGAATTGTCAAAAACCGAATTTAGAGGAATTGTGCAATAGTTTACTCTGAGTTCTTCCCTTGGCCTTTGCGGGCAGGGGTGACTTCGTCAGTAGCGCGCCAGGCTCGTAATCTGCAGTTCCCAGGTTCGAATCGCAGCTGGGTCAGCATTGAGATATTATCTCCGCAAAACTCCCCGCTCTGCCCACGGTCAGTAGCGGACATCGATGGGCTTGGAAAGGCTGCCGTCCTTCGTATGGGTCATTAAGTCGTGGTCCCGTGTGCGGGAGAGCCATACCCTGAGCACGTAAAAGAATTCTGGATGACCTCGACGGGAGGCTACCATTTGTCTCTAAACAGCTGTTCCAGTGAGTCCCCTCCCCCAAAACGTCTCTGAGCCTTCGGGATCCTTGTTACCTGCCCAAAATGTTTCTTCTCAATGCTGGAAATTGGTAGGGTTGTATATCTGCAAGTTCGTAGAGGTGCCTCATCCAATCACCCCACAACAAAAATGTTCTTGTGTATTTGAGGAATATAGAGTGTGGTGTAGTTGGAATCTGAAGCTCGTGGGACACAGTTAGTACTGGGGCATGCTCGTAATTTGCAATTCCCAGATTAGAGACTGAAATATGTCAGTGTCGAGATCTATCTTTGTGAAACAACATCGTACCAAAAATGTCTCCTTTAGACTAAAACAACCCAAATCCAGTAACCTCAGATGATAAGACTTGACACTCTGTTTATCTGGTTTGTGATTAACCAGATCAACTTAGATACGACCGGAACCAGAATAAATTCGACCAAAAGGACAGCAGTTTCGGCTCTTACCTATGAGCAGCATTTTGTACCCAATGAGTTTGCACTTAAACAGGCTCGTCTGTATGAAAGTCGAAGTGAAAGAATATGAAAGTCTAAGGCCCCCACAAGGCCACTCCATCCCAACTCCATGACACCCCAGACTTCGCTGAGGCGATTAAGGAGCCCATTCGACTGGGGATCCTTCCAGTCGGCGGGCCCTCAGAAAAGTCTCTCCACCGGGGCACCAAGTCGACCTAGGACTTCGCAGGGGCCGGCCGATTAGTCCAATCGACTCGGGACTTCAGTCCCGTCGGCAGACCCCCAGCCAGCCCCTCCATCGAGGCCGCAAGGCACGCCAGAAACACCGACAAGCCTGCACCCAGTTTCACATAAGAGGCACCTTCAGATCCTCCACCATGTCTTTCTTATAAGTAACCTAATCTTGGCAGCCAAAAAAGTTACTTGGGACTCTTAGTTTGGCTTTTCCATCGATAAGCCCGTCAACCGGGGTGTGTGCCCCCAAATCGCGAGCCTCCAACTTTGTCCTCTCCATTGTAATCGGGCCGAAGCCCCCCAGTGAACAGTACTCCGACCGACGATATTACTGAGACCGCATCGACGAGCCCACAGGACGAGTTCACGAATAGAGTATGCAGCTCAGTCCGCGGTACTCCCCAAATACTGCCCCTCAACCGGGGCTGCGACCCCTTGCTTCTCAGGGGACAAGTCAATGAGCCAACTGGACTGGCCCCTCCCATTACCAGTCTGCAGTCCCTCAACAGGCCCCCTCCACAGGAGCCACAAGACATCTTATTTTTTTAAGAAGGCTTAGAAAGCAAACGCGCGCTCCAATCCTCCTTTATCACAGAAAATGCGAAAATAGGATTTGTTTTTTCTCTCTCTGTGCAATGCATCTTTTAATTAGCTCCAGATGCGATCAGTTGAGAAGGAAGAAATGGAATTCTCAGGAAATTGAGCAAACGGCTAACTGCATTGTCTTTCATTCAATTTCATACGAATCACGCAAGGCATTATTGCAAGCCATGATTCCTAGCAAGACCGAACGCAGGAAAAAACTGTATGTGTGTATATGGGGGGAGGGAGAAGGGTAGAAACAAGTTCGAGCAGGAAAAAATAAAAGGGGGAAGGAACAAAATAAAGAAAAAAATAAAGAGTGAGTGGGTAAAAAACAAAATTGAGCTGGAAAAAATAAAGAGTGAGTGAGTAAAAATCAAAATTGAGCTGGAAAAAATAAAGGGGGAAAGAAACACAGTGGACGGAGAAAATTAAGAGGAGGGCAAGAAGCACAATCGACAGTGAAAATTAAGGGATGCAAAAACGCAATTTAGACGGAGGAGATAGAGGAAACACAATCGAGACGGAAAAAGGTAGAGGCGGGGGGAAGAAACAAAGGATTTCCATTTTAGTATAAAGTTCTTCCATTTTAGAAATCTTTAAAAAGAATTCTTCAAAAAGTAATGAAAAATTAAATAAGTTTAACAATTTTTGCCTTTATTTCCTTTACCATCATTCTCAAAGTGAGTGTGGGACATGGCCCCTTCCCGCCTTCCTAGATCCGGCTTTGATTCGTATATTCCACATCACATTCCAACATCAGTTCTATCTATCTCCTGCCAAATGCCTAGGAGGTTCCCTATCCAACCCTCCCCAACCTTCCTTGGGGTTCTTGTGACCTAGCCATTTAGTCCATTATCTGCAAAAAAAAAGCGCCACTCAGAGGGTAATACCCATCCCGAATCTACATCTCGGTAGTATTACATTCCCCTTCTTGAAGAATATACGATGGTTTCCATAAATTAAAGAACAACCTAAAAATCCTTTGGATCTGCCGCATGAGAATCAAAAGATCGGTGCGCATAAATACTGCGTAAAAGCAACAGTTGAAAAAGTGGAATAGCACTTTTAATTTCCAAAAATTATATAATATAAAAAATATTACATATAAATGGTTAAAAATGAAAGTCAACTGAGATGCCAAAGTCAGCGTTTCTCGAACTGTGGGTCAAGAGCCTACACGGGAAGGGCGGTGGTGGCTCAGTCGGTAGAGCACCAGGCTCGAAATTTGTAGTTCCCAGGTTCGTGTCCCAGCTGGGTCAACTTTGAGATTTATCTCCGCAAAATTCCTCGCCCTGCCCACGGTTAGTAGGGGACACCGATGGGCTTGGAAAGGCCGCCGTCGTTCGGATGGGAGGTTAATACGTAGCTGCGTGTGCAGGAGAGCCACACCCTGTGCACGTTAAAGAACACGTTGGATATCCTTGACGAGAGGCCACCATCTGTCTCCCAACAGCTGTTCTAGTGAGTTCTCTCCCCCAACCTTCTCTGAGCCTTCGGGGTCCTAGTGACCTGGTCATTGAGCCCATTATGTGCAAAAAATGGCGCTCAAAGGTAAAACAACGCAACCCTACACGGGATTGCAAGTTAATGCCTTTCAAGGCTATCTGGATATGAGTGAATGGATACAGCTGAATACGGTTGAACGTGTACGTTAAATTACAACACTCCTTTCCTCTTTATCTCCTGCTGTGTTACTGCTCTCAGATGAGAAAGAGCGATAGTAGCATCTCCTGTACTATAACGACACGAAAATGCTAACCTCCAGTCTTCCTCTACTCTCTTCGTCCTGCAGTGTTCCCAGCTAACTCTAATCTACTTCTCTCTTCTTTGGTTCTTCAATCGGTAGCTCCATGCTCTTTAGTTTACCAGTACTCTATACTGTTCTCTGGGCATTCTGTTGTGAGAATTTCTAACCACAATTCAAGTTAATTTCGTCAATGGTAAAGGAATTAATGAGACGAATTCCCTGTTACTAACAGACTTTAAATCAATAATGTGATGCAATGGAGGGCAACCCCGGTAAGGTGGGGGGTGACATATTCCGTCAGTAGTAAGGGGTGGGGAATTGCATCAATAGCAAAAGGGGCATCGGTTTTCATCGATGCTAAAGTGGGGGGGACGGGAAAAGTTTGAAAACCCTTGGTCCAAGTGGTTCACTATGAAGTGTGGTCACATCTAGTGAAATACCGAAATTGGCAGGAACATGCGTTAGTGTCACCTAGGAATTGTGTAGCTGATGATTATTAAGTTCTGACCCATCATCACACCTCTCTTGTGTTGCGATCTTAAGCAACCACGACAATTTCCGATTCCGCCTATACGGCACTACCAGTTTCGAAAAGTCGTGCTACCTAGAGCCGGGGGCAAGAATACGCCATATAGACGCAACTCAACCCTAGCCTCACATGGCAGCAGTCCTATAGAAGGAAAGCTAACCACCGGAAGAAACCTAACTTTAATCTGTTCCCCAGTTAGCCATGAACAAGGATATGTAGATCCCAGTTCGCTCAGCTCCCGGGGTGGAGACTCTTAGTAAGGCCCAGACTATGGTGAGGGCTCGACCTACTGGGGGACAAATCTTTTCAGAAGAGTCCTCGAACTGCTCACCCAGAGCACCTGATAGGTGAGGTCTCTGACACTGTCACCGCCCAACCGGTCGGCGGCATCTTCGACCTTGGTTGGTCTTGGAAATGCTCCAGCCGGGGACCCAATCCGGCCGGCAAAGCCTTCGACCGGGTTGCCGGACCCTAGGCCCCACCACCACATCAAGGTGGTCCCCTATTGGGGGGTGACCCATCATCACCTCCCATTAATACGGGGTGGGGAGTGGGTCCCGAAGGACCCACTCCCCATGGGGAAAGCACGTGCTCCATCTCATGACACTACACGTGCATAGCAACTAGAGGCCTGGAAGTAGAAGATGAAGTTTGTCTCAGGGGAGACAAGTAGGGACTTGGAGTATGGGAGATGTTAAAGAGGGTGCTGAGTACAGCCCGGGAAGAAAGTAGGAAGATAAGTCAAAGAGAGACAGCAGCCACGGACCTCAAAGGAGAGAGTCCCGAAGCCGGCAGACGAGCCAGCCTATGTCCCTCAAGTGTGCCCTGACATGGGCACTCTCAATGGACACCTAGACCAGTTCGCCTGCTACCTCATTGATCGCTTGGGGGTCCCTGAGTTCGTTAGCGAACCCTTCTGTGATCGGACACCTGAGGATATATTGCCCAACATCTGCGTCTGGAGCCCCACAGCCGCAATAACTGTGGGTAGAGATTTTAAACCGCTCCAGGTATTTGGGGAAACTCCCATGTCCTGTTAGGACCTGTGCCAAATAGTGGTCAGAGGACATCAGGGATAGACTGACCCTTTTCAAGAATGTCTTTGTTTGAAGACCATTCTCAGTCGTATCCCAGAGCCTCTGTCACTCCTTAATGGTACCTTGGCTAATTATAGACTTCAGGGTAGTTTTTGAAGTCTTTACCGCTATCACAGGTTGAGTGTTATTACCTGCGGAACGGGCCAGTTGGTCGGCCCGCTCATTTCCTTCATGCCCTAAGTGCGCCTTGATCCAGGAGAAGGATACCCTGGGCATGCTCTGATTGCCCAGGATACACTTGATCTCATTCACAATCTGATGCCTGTTGTTTGCATCTTCAAGTGCATGCAGAGCCGCCTGGCTGTTCGTGTACAGCCTTATGTCGTTCTCCAGACCTCCGTCATTGAGGGCCCAGTTAAGGGCCTCTCTGATAACGAGCATCTCTGCTTGGAAAGCTGAGCCATTATTAGAAACCTTCCTCTGAAAATCATACACTTTTGCCCCTTGATTGAAGACAGTGAAGGCTAAGCCCACACCCTCCTCGCTCTTGGAACCGTCGGTGTATATTTCAATATCTGTACTTGATGGTAACTCCGTGGACCAGGGCACACATAGTCTCCTTGTGGGATGTAGATCCCACTTAGCGGTATTTACCTCGTAATCCTCAGGGTCATACTGGACTCCGAGGAATGTTGCTTTTTCCTTAACTTGCAGGATTCTAAATATGGTCGCTTCTTTACCGACCGTCAAAAATAGTGGAGGGATCCCTGCGAGCACCAGGAGGGCATCTGTAGATGTTGTCCTGTATGCCCTGGTGATTCGCAGTAAAGCCGATCGTTGGGCTGCGAGCAGCTTTCTACACATTATGGAGTGGTCCGTCGGGCGCCACTAGGCGCCTGCACCATAGGTTAGGATCCGCTCCATTCCCCTTAGATAAATTTCCTTGAGGACCTCGCTTCTGAGTCCCCATGAGACGCGAGCCATACGCCCCAGCTTGCACATAACATTGGTGCATTTAGCTTTCAAGTCCTGCAGGTGTGGGATCCAGCTCATCCTCTCATCCAGAGTGATCCCCAAGTACTTTAATGTTGTCGTATGGCGGATGTTGTCGTATGGCGGATGTTTTCGCCTTTTAGTTTAAAAATAGGGTACCTCTTCTTGAGGACACCCTCTTTTGCAATAGTCATTGATGTTGTCTTTGCAATGCTGAACCCAAGCTTATTGCGAAGACACCATCCTTCCAGTATTTTAATTGCTGCGTTGGCAGCAACTTCCAGCTTAGCTCTGGAGAATGCTGTTATGGCAAGCAGCAAGTCATCCGCATAGGCCTGGAGCCAGACCCCCTCGGGCAGGGTCAACTCCAGAGCAGTATCAGCGACTAAATTCCAGAGGAATGGTCCGCTGCACGACCCTTGTGGACAGCCTCTTTCCAAGTTTCTTGTGGCTGTCACGCTAGCATGGGAATATTTGACCATCCTCTCACTGAGGTAATTGGCCACAAGAACAAAGATGTTCCTAGGGCAGGAACAATCTTTCAATTTAGTTAGAATCGCAGGCTACCAGACATTGTCGAATGCACCCGTCACGTCCAAGGCAATAAGAGAGGTGTGCAACTTGTGCACTTTATTTACCTGAACAATGTCCACCACCTGTTTGATAGCAGCGGTGGCGGACTAGTCTGTCCTGAACCCAAATTGCTTGGGATTCAGGAATCCATTCGTGTGGCAATGGTAGTACAATCTGTTTGTCAGGAGTTTATCCAGCTCCTTTCCCAGCACCTGCAGCAGACATATCGGTCTGTAAGATCTTGCATCCGCCGGATCCCTGCCTGCCTTGTTTAACAGGACCAGGTCTGCCTGTTTCCAGGCAGTTGGGAAGGCTCCCAGATTCAAACACTTGTTGAAGAGCTGGGTGAACAGGTCTTTCTGTTCGGTAAACACCTGAGAAACAATTTCCACAGTCAGACCATCGTTATCCGGCGCTTTGCCACGGGCCATATCACTTATAACCTCTTCTACCTCCTCTTTCGTAAACGGGACATCATCCGGCGTATCCGGTGGAGTCCTGCAGTTTTCCCTTAGGAGTTGATGTTCTGCATCATCAGAGCTCCTGTCATCTTTAGGAAATAAATTATCTAACAGTACCTGGATGGTCTCGCCAAAGGACGAGGTCTTGGATCCATCTTCCTTGCGAACATAAGCAATTTCCAGGGGTTTAAAATCCTTATCCGTAGCTAGCTTGTACTGTAACGTAAAAGGGTTCTGTACAGAGACCTCGCTGCAGAATTTCTGCCAGGAAGTCTGCTGCGCCTCTCGTATGGCGAGCTTATACTTTGCCTGTTCCTTCCTGTACAGTTCCTCTCTGACACTTCTCTCCCCATTGTGGCACCTTTGGTATCTCCTTCTAAGAGCTCTTACCCTTTTCCTTTTAACTGTGAGCTCAGGTGTCCACCAGGGCACTGATTTACTGCCTACTCTGGGTTGCCTCTTGAACCCGAAGGTCATCTCGCATCCAGTACTTAAACATCCAGTTAGTTCTCCCAAGATGTTATCTAGAGAACCGCAGTCTCCAATGTCTCCGACGCGCTGGCCGATCTTCGCCAGTTCCGGTGACACACAGCGCATGAGCCTGCACCAATCAGGAGCTCTGCCCACCCCAAACCGTCATGCATATTGTGGGGGAGATGTTGTTCCACCCACCTGGAACATGATGCAATTATGGTCGCTGTTAGAGACCATGTCGCTGACGCACCAGCCCTGAATCAGAGGAAACAACCGAGGTGTTACCAGGGTCAAGTCTATCCAGCTCTGCCCTCTTGGGCCATTAAAAGTAGCTGGAGTGTCCCAATCATTTAATAAATATAAGTCAGCAGAGTTGATAAAATCAAGAGTCATATCTCCTCTAACATCTTGTCAGTTTGAACCCCACAGAGGATGCTTCGCATTGAAGTCGCCATCGATAATCATGGTCTTAGAGTTAACCCGAGCCAGGACGTTTTGCAACTCGGTTAACAAGTCCTCAATGTTATTGTTCGGAGGACAGTAAATGGAGATGGCGTGTACTAATAATCGTCCGTAGCCAATCTCCACTACTACAATTTTATCTGAGTTATATGCCAGGATGGCATTCACCTTGGGGTTCAAAACAACAATTCCAGCTTTAGGCTTGGTGCCTTTTTCACAATATAGCCTGCTGGTCAGAGGGAGTCCCCTAATAATGTTCTCTGTGCAGTATGGTTCCTGCACAAGGGCAACATCACCTGGCACAAGAACAACATCACCATTTTATCACCTGGCTGAAATGGGCCCTTGCGGCCCTTGCCCCATTTAGATTTATCTGTACAAATTTAAGACTCACCCCGCGACCACCTGGAAGCCTACTGCCCATAGTCAGTATGCCTACGCAACGAATTCATCTCTCGACAGTACGACGGGCACTTTGTGTCCATCGCACTGTGGCCAATATCATATTTGGCCCCATGCTCCCTGTTGGCAATTTTACATACAATGCACTTCGACTTGGGCTTCTCGCACTCCTTGTAAGAATGCTTGCCCGCACACTGTGAGCACCGTTGCATCTTCTGCTCGCACTCGCTCTGCTTGTGCCCAAATGCATAGCACTTATAGCACCGCAGAACCCTGATATAATCCTTTACTATACATCGAGACCATCCCACATTTAGCTTACGTACTGCTAAAATCTTTCTATGCGAGGCACTAGTGGCCTCCACCACCCAGTGGACAGTGTTTTCCACTCGGGCCTTTACCGAAAAGAGTGGATTTATGTCCACCTCCTCTTCACCTAGTCTATTCTGACTGCGGATGATCTTCTGGAGGTCCTCGCGGGGAACTTCCTTATCCACACTACAGATCATTAACTTGGGCTTTAGCCGTACGGCTGATTTAGCCTCAAGAGTGTCCTTGAGCGATTCATGGCTGTCCACTGCTTGTTTAAGACACGCCATGTCGCTCTCTGAGCTACACTCCACAATAACGCCGTTAACCCTCATTGGCTTTATGGTCATAACCCCCAGATTCAGGTCTGAGGGGTTGATACTGCTTTTCAGGCTATCCCTCACCTGCAGTGCTGTCTTTTCCTTGTTCTTGGAAAAGATCAGCAGGGTATGCCTGGTTTTCCTCACAGGGGGAGTGGGCTTTTGAGCTACCACCAAACCGCCCTTTCCCTGTCCTTGACCACCAACAGCCTTCGCATAGGTTGATGGCCTTTCCTTTCTTTCAGGTGGACGTGCAGCCTGCTCCGAAATTGTCTGCTCATGGTTGCGATTTCTAACTCCTGTTCGCAGACTATGGTGTGTAGCTTACGAGCTACACCCATAACCACGTCCCTTAACTCGCCTTCCGCTCTGTGACGGAACATCGCCACCGCAAGTTCCTCCAGAAGGCCAGCCGCATTTGCCAGCCTTCCAGAGCCCCTCTCCTTACCGCTGGGCTCCTTCTGAGTATCCGAGGCTGCCTCCTTGTCTAGGCACCCTTCATCCCCGCCTTACCTGGGTCTACTCCTTCCTTTGGAGGCCCATCTACTTGTACAATACTATTTGTGGTGGGAGGGGGAGTCTCTGGGACTTCCTCCACAACCACATCGAGATCAGCAGCCTCCTTGGGCTTGCTGTTTTTTTTCCCGGTCCGTTTGTCACAATCATCTGGTTCCGTCGTCGCTCGTCTATATCTCATGTTGGGTTATGGTGTTCAGCCCAGGTGGTCTCCGCTCACTACCGAGCCCTACGAAGGGGAGGCCTCAGAGTTAAATTCATCGCTCAAGGTACCTCAGAGCTGCGCCCAGGCCATACCCAGACTTTGGGTCTCCCCTCGGACAAGAGCATGATCCGGGCCCCGGCCCGGATCCAACCCCTATCGTCAAGAATCACCTCCACCTGGTTGGCTCCGCAACCGCCCCCAACCCATCTCGGTCAAGGGGTAGGACAGGGGATGCCTCACGAACCGATTGATCTGAGTGAACCAGCTCGGACCTCCCGTTTTATTGAAGCAGAGGCCAAGGACGGTGTATTGTGATACCAGCTTGCCTTCCCTCAAACGCCAGGATCCCCTTTTCCACATTACGGGTCTCCACCCACGGTAAACTGGTGGGCTACTCATGGGCGTGGCGACCATGATAAGTTCTCCCCGTCTGCCCATCTGGGCACTATCCAAACCTCAACACTGGCCACCCTTTTCCCTATTAGATACATTGCTCAATTTGAGCAATCTAGGCCAGTTTCCTCCCTTGAGTCCAACTAGGAGGTAGGCCTGCACCCCAGGGACGTCTTGGGGCGCGTGTTCCGGTGAGAGTCCATCCTACTCACAACCCGGAAACGGGAAATCAGAGGAGTAAAAATGGGGGAGGACAGGAGTCCCCTGTCCAAAGGACCAGGACTCCCATCCTCCCCCGTGTTAATGTAACGACCTCAACCTAATCTCTCCGAATGATTAAGTGACCAGTGAACCTGAAAAAGAATAAAAACGGGTTAGAGAGGAGCCTGTGCCTATTGACACGGACAACCTCTCCCCTTTAATAACAGACCTGTAATATTGGCTCTCACTTTAGCCACAGGCGTCTGTACGCCTTTACCCTTCGTAGTGTGTTTACCATCCACACTTTCCTTCTCCTCAGACCTTTACTGCAGTCATTCTAAGAACCTTGACTACAGTAATTAAAATTTTTCCTTCAGATTTTCTGTTCAATACATCAACTAATCTCACTCCTCCATTCCATATCCTTCAACCAAACCTCTCATATCACAAAGTGCTGCCTTCCGCACTTTTCCATCCTTATTTCACTCTCTCCACTCCGTATCCCTTCATCTCTCCAATCCTCATTGTCCTCTATAACAGCCCACCTCCAGCTGTGGTCAAGTCATTGACTCCGTTGGCCTTGCTAACTGACCACCACACACCTTAGTGTTCCCCTGTGGGGTCATTCCTTTCTTCTCCTCCTTATCTCCACACTCTCCACTCCTTACATCTCAGTCCTTGGGAACTCTTTGTCCTTTCCATATCAGCCTGTCCGACATGAGTAACTCTGGTCGGCATAGCCCTCGACTTCACTAAGGCACGCAAGCCCCCTCATCACGACAAGGTGGTTCCCTTCGAGGGGGTGACCCATCATCAATGAATCTCTTTTGTTGCGATCTTATGCAACCATGGCAATTCCCGGTTCTGCTTGTACAGCACTACCTGGTTATGAAAAGCCGTGCTTATCTGGACCTGGGGGCAATGAATACGCCCTATAGGCGCAATTCAACCCCAGCCTCACATGGCAGCAGTCCTATAGAAGGAAAGCTGACCACCGGAAGAAACCTTACTTTAATCTATTCCCCGGTTTGCAAATGTACAAGGATATATAGATCCAAGTTCGATCGGCACCCGGGGTGGAGACTCTTAGTAAGACCCAGACTTTTTTGAGGGCTCGTGCCTACAAGGTGGGGCAAGACCTTTCAGCAGAGCCTTCGAACAGCTCCACTGAGCTCCTGATTGGTGAGGTCTCCGACACCGTCATCATCCGACCAGCAATCAAGCCGGCCAGCAGCATCTTCGACCTCGGTTGGTCTTAGCCATGTCCAACCGGGGGACCAATCCGGTCGGCACAGCCTTCAGCCGGGTTGCTGGGCCCTAGGTCCCCCCACCACGACAAGGTGGTCCCCTATCGGGGACCACCTTGTCGTGTGGGGACCACCACCCTATCGGGGACCACCACCCATCATCAGTTGACTGACAAGAAGTCCATAGTCTCCCCATATCGGGGTCCCCTACTGGCCATGGCTAATCCTATCGGGGTCCCCTACTGGCCATGGGCAGGGTGGTCACCCTGCCCATGGCCAGTAGGGGACCCCGATAGGATTGAAAAGGCCGCCGTCCTTTGGATGGAACATTAAGCAGTGGTTTTGTGTATGAGAGAGCCATACCTGTGCATCTTAAAGAACACACTGAATGGTCTTTACGGGAGACTACCATCTGCCTCCTAACAGCTGTGTGGTTAGTCCCCTCCCCCAACTTTCTCTGAGCCTTCGGGGTCCTTGTGATCTGGCCCTTTAGCCCATTGTGTGCAAAAAAGAATGCCGTTCAGAGGTAAACAACAAAACCCAGTGACCACTGATACACCACTGTCATTCTGTAATAATATATTCAACCAAGTCCATCCCAATACACACAGGTTTCCATAAATTAAGGACCAAATGAAGAAAACGCGTTATTGTAAAACTCCTACGATGAAAATGCAGGAAATTCATGCACAGTTGTGTAAAATGCGACATAGGATTGTGGTATAGTATGCAAATGAGTGGCGTTGGCTGCGGTATATGCAAATGCATCAAGCATTTAAAAAGCGGGCGTTTCGAAGCTGTTCCAAAGGAGGTCTAAGGAGAAGAAGGCTAGCTTTGCACAAGCGTAAGTGGCGCCGTTCTGCGGAATTTTACCGAAGCTGAACGTCGCAAATTGATGAGCAGGCACAAAAACAACTGTAAGGGGCGATCTGCGCATGCGCAGTGCAATCATTTTTAGCCCACTGCAGCTATGGTTTGTCTTACTATTGGTATATGTATTGCAATTTAACCAGTGTTTCCAAATGTCTAACAGCTGTTTGGCACAGTGGTAGCTGACCCCTAAAGTTATTCAATGAGTGTTTTATCCCGTTCAGGAGTACATTTTACGATACCTGGTAAAGCCGTTGTATGTTTATTTTGAGTAATTTTGCAGAATTTTTAAAATTAATATGTAAATTAATACATTTAGTCATCTTGTGAATATTATATATATTCACAAGAGAGTCAATGTATGTTGCAGGTTTGTGATCCCTGGAGCATATCGATGTACATTGGAGCATATCGATGTACATTGGCTTCTGCACTGTGCTCTAACAGTGTAATTCTTTTTATGGTTGATACGGGAAGTGCCTGCTGCCATCTGTTGAGCGTTTATACAAGTAAAAAACTCGATATGATATTTATTGAAACTATCAGCAATTGTATAAAATATAATTATATAGATCGTGTTATCGCACATTGATACATAAATCTCAATTTATTATAATATACTAAATGCTGTAGGTTGTTCAAAATATCAAAATTTTGTTCTTTAGCATACTACTACAAGTTTTACAAAATTGGGTTTTATTAAAGAAATGATTACATTACTTCTAGTATTTTCTCTCTAAACGAAAAGAAAAATTATGATTGTACCTCATGAAGAAAATGAACATTTTTCAGAGTCAAAGTGTATGTAAAATTAGTCATGTGGTGTAAGCAATTAAAAATTTGCTCGGCGGTGGAAAATAATGCAGCGAACTAGCTCCTCTACCTGGCTAGGTGGCTTCACTGCAATGCACGAATTTGCCATGTTTAGAGGGCGCTGCAACCGAAAAGTTTACATTACGTCTATGGAAGCTAGCTCTCTTCTCCCTTAGACACTCCTTGCACCGATAGTCCAAGTGGCCGAGAAACGTGCCCCTGAAAGAAAAGGGGAGCACGAACTGAAAGAAAAGAGCATTGTTTTGAAAACCGTTGCAAGGGAAGGATGTTCCTTTTCCCCTGTGCTGCAGAAACGAGCCTTCGACATTGCGCCAAGATCCGATGGACGAAGGATGAGTTTGTGATCGATAACTGCATTTGCGACGTTCAATGTGAAAGCAAAATAACGTTCAGACGCTGGATGTTGTAGCCTGCAGAAACGATACTAATAATAATTGAATTCTCAATATGTTTTAATCATTAAGTGAACGTGATATGAATTCGTATGCTATGAATATTTAGAGCTGACCTTAATCTCAAGATTTCTGATTATTTTTAACCCTTTGAGGTGAAATATTTCCTCTGCTCACTATTAAACGTGAAATTAATATAATGCCTTTGCCATCGTTGGATTCAATCTGACACTGGACTGGAACAGAGAAATTGAAAAGCCTCATTGAGTCCGGTATAAGATACAAAGGGTTAAACACATCAGAAACACCAGATAAGATGGTTATTTTCAATATGGAATTCTAAAAACAAATTCGCCAAGAAAGAATGCTTCTGATAATTAAAAACCTGAATGTCAATATTAAATTCATGTTTCAAAATATTTACTACTTTTTTTTAATTAAAATATATATAACTTTAAATTCCAGCAATAACGGATCAAAATTCCTAAAAGTATGCCTTTATTACTTTAAATTTGTTTCGAATAATTTTTCAATATTTACCGGTCATTACATAAGAAAATATAGTATAAAATTATAATCTAAGAAGCTTCATAAATTTACACATCACACTTTCAATCAAGAGAATTTATGCACATTAAATGGGCGAAGTTATAATGCGGCAGGAAATGAATCCATGCGCGGTTGCCAGCTGTTTGAGCGACAGTTGCTCACATTGCTTATAAAATTATCCTGTTTCAATCAGAATTATTTAAGCTTATCCTTAAAATTAATGTACAATACTCCATAATAATAAGTTATCGTAATTTTTTATTTTATAATTTGACCAAATTTACAATGGGCAAAAGATTTGTCCGTAAAAGATGACAATATTGTCTCCTAAAAATCAGCTATTTACTTTTTTTTAAGAGACAAAGAGTTTGCTTTTAGAGAAAAGATTATAATTCCTATTGGTTGAACAGGTATTGAGATTCACACTTTTCAAATTTCCCAAAAATTTCAGTTGCGCCCACTAACGGCGTAAAAATTTCAAAATTTAAACCAATATGGCAGACTATATATTTGGAGTAGAAATTTGTTATTTTAGTTATGGAGTGTAATAACTTAGCGGGTTACATTGGAAGCAAGGACTTGTCTCTTCACCCCTAAAGTGGGTGGGAAAACACAACTTTTTGTTTTGAGAAATTAATGATTAAATTTACCTTTCGGGTACATGAGAAATATATTTTATCGAAACCAAATACAGTAAGTACAATCTTATATTCAAACCTTAGTTGAAATAGAAATGTAATTATAAACATTGATAATAAAAATGAAATGTTAATATAGGGTGACCAGATCTGTACATGGTAGCCAGGTATTCACTGGAAGGAGAGCTATGCAATAATCCCTTGTGATTAGAATAATCCCTTGTGCAGAGAGAGATTCCGCTGGTTTGGCCATGTTGCCCGTATGGATAATTATAGATTGGCGAATAGGGTTATGAACAGTGTGCCTAGAGGCCTAGGATGCGGTGGAGACCTAGGATGCGGTGGGCGGACAATGTCAAACAGGACCTTGTTAAAATTGGTGTGCAGTGGTCGGATGCAGCAGATGTAGCTCAGGACAGATATGCTTGGAGAATTAAACTGCGTGGTCTGGTTGGACCTCCGTAGCCCATGGCTGCTTGATGATGATGATGATGATGATGATGATGATGATGATGATGATGATGATGATGATGATGATGATGATGATGATGATGATGATGATGATGATGATGATGATGATTAAGCACAGGACCTGCCAGGCCTAGGCACCTAAAATCCAACCCCGCCTTCTCATAGCACATCCCGTTAGTACCTTTCGAAACAGATACTCTCGTGTGGAAAGGAAAGGAAGGGGAGGGCTGAGAGATCAGTGTGGCCTACTGATCTGAATAACTATGGATACTTTTCCTTTTTTTCTACCCTGACGAGGTGTGGTCAACTACACAGGTTTCTGCTCTGGCCATATATATCAACCTGGATCGAATAATAGCTCTAAGCTTGATTAGGGATCCTGAATTTATTGCACTGGTGGGATTCTATTGACGGAAAATTTTCCGATGTGATTTTCTGTTTGTTTCTTGGTTAACAGTCCCAAGTGAATGGATTCGTAGGATACATTTTATGAGCTGGAGGATAATCCTGAGCAGAGGCCATTGCAGGCACCTGAGCTCTTGCCTCTATGGGTATCGTCAAATTCTACATTGGAGGAAGTCTTCCAGTGTAGAGGAATTCAGCCTTTAGTAGTTGGGGAACGAGAAGAGGGGACTGTTTGATATTGTCGCATTCACTCTCTCAATACACAGAGGTTCTTTAAAACCCCGCTAATCATGTTCTCTCCTCAGGTAGTTGGAGTTGGAATGTAAGGACTTTGCACAGAGATTATTCTCTTGATGTCCTCACATAAGAATTCGACATTTACAACTTAGATATTCTCTGCTTGAAAAAGACAAGATGGACAGATAAAGGTCAGATACTTAAAAATAATTATCTTAAATTTCTCTTTTCAGAGAAGGAAGATAGAAAACATCTCCAAGGCGTGGGTTTGCTTCTCAGCAATCATCCTAATGTTGCTCTTCTAGGAACGAGTGCATTGATGAAAGGCTTCTTTCAGTTAAATTCAAAACAAGCATTAAATACATGAATGTTATCTGTTGTCATGCCTCCACTGAGGAAGCCGATGAGGACGAGAAGGATAGGTTTTAAGGACAACTTCAGGATGTTTTGAATTCTTTCAAGAAATCTGATATTACCCTTGTTCTATATGACTTCAATGCCAAAGTTTGTACTGACTCTGACCTTTGGGGAGTGCTGATAGCCCTTTTGGTATTGGTAGCTGCCATGGCAATGGGTAACGTCTCCTACAGGTAAGTAAACTTAATGGTTTCTGAATAACATACTTTTCAGAATAACTTAGTACGAACAACGCAACATACATTAGTAAGCATGGGTTACACCAGAAGGGCTGCATAAAAATATGATTCATCATATATTAATTAGAAATAAATGGTCTATTTCGGTTAGGAATACTAGATCGTATAGGGGAATTGTAATTGGATCTGACCATTTCCTTCTTAAAAGTGTCTGGCAACTTAAACTTAAGAAATGTTGTGCTAAGGTTGAAAAAGTTACTTTTAACACTAAAACTCTGAAAGACCCAGTTAAAGTATACAATGATAGGATAACCTTTTCGCAACAGAGAGTTCTACCAGATGATTAATATTTTGTGCGGTAGAAAATGGACAGGTATACAGGGATTAAAGAATAAATAAGATAAAGTAATAGAAGATGAGGATTCTCTCATGACTAGGTGGGCTGAGAATTTCAGTGATGTTCTAAACAATGTGGTTAGTTCTACTCCCATTGTTTGTAATGATGATAGATGCATTGGCAGCTTTAATGTTGGCCCTATAACACAATCTGAAGTTATTTTGGCTATTTCTAAACTTAAACTTCATAAATCCCCAGGGGTAGATGAAATTACTACAGAAATGCTCAGAGCTGGGAATGTTTCGGTTACCACGTGGATGAATCAAATTTTGAATATCTTTTATAATAAAGGCATGGTTCCTAAGAATTTTTCCAGAGCTATTATTATCCCTATTTTTTAAAAAAGGTGATCGCAGTTCTTGTGATAACTATAGGGGTATCAGCCTACTCTCTGTTCCAGGGAAAGTTCTTTCCATGATTGTGCTTAATAGAATTAAGAATCTGGTTGACAGTCAATTGCGTGATGAGCAACGTGGATTCAGAAGTGGTAGGGGATGTGTGGATCAAATATTTTCACTTAGGCAGATTCTTGAGAAATGTTTAGAATTTCAGAAACCTTTGGTTGTTAGCTTTGTTGATTTCAAAAAGGCTTTCGACTCTGTTGATAGTCATAATTTGTTGTTGATTGTGAGATCATATGGTATACCAGACAAGTTAGTTAACATAATGAAAACTCTCTATAATAACACTGAGTCGTGTGTGAGAGTTAGTAAGGCTTGTAACATTGGTTTAGCATTATTTCTGGTGTTCGTGCCTAAAGACAGCTGCGTTTCGGGAAGTTTCGGTTGCAAGCTAGAGATGTGGACATACCCCCATTGGACAAAGGACCTGTTGACATCACGTGACCATGACCTGAACACGCTTTGCGGGAGTATCAGCGGAGGAAGAGATCGGAAAGAGAGATTTGCGGCAGAGCTTTGGGGGCTGGGTTCGAGCCCCGGATAAGGCATGGACGTTTGTGTTGTTTTTCTGCTGAGGTCCTGCCATCCTCTCAGACCTTCTACTGTGGCATATAAACTGACAGGCTCCTGTCAGACCTCTGTTGCAAGCAGCTGCTTGAGTTTTTTTTTTTTTTCAGCAGGTAGAATAAAGACGCATTCACTAATGATTCAATCCTAATATCTTCAGTCATTGCGACTGAAATGTTTATAACACTGTCGCTTCTACTCTTCTATTAGTAAAGATCTTTTCAAGTTGTACAGTCAATTTAATATTTAACTTATGCCCAGAGGCTTCGAAGAGTCAGTTACCTCAGACAACCACGCTGGCAGAGTTTTCAAATGGGCCCTTCGTGCTAGAGGCTCCGGAAGTTGAAAGGAATAACGCCAATTTTCAGAATTTGTGCCATTAGCCATAAATCTTGAACGTGATTATTTACAACATATTTGTAATCCTTAAAATATTCGCTATCACTTGTGTTGAAAGACGTTACTGACCCTCAAAACATCGGACTAGTTCTGGTGGTAAATGCTTCAAAACTGTTTAATAAAATACGAATAAGTCGCCTGACCACAGTTTTATTAATAGTGGTAATGAGTACGAAAGAAATATGAACAAAGCTCACAGTGGTTCAGCTACAAAACTGTTTCAAATATTGTGGTGTATCACAGAATGAGTGATAAGTATTAAACAGATTAATGTATTTCTGTGCTCGTTAACCTAAAAAAATAGCTAATGTTTCCACTTTGTGTTCGATCTATCAGTGCATAACTTTTTTATTTGCAGATGTAATTGCAAATTGTTTTTTGGTTGGATGCGTATTGATGAAGTTGTACGATTCGCATTTTCACAGAATCTTTCAATAACTCCCTCTAATAGCGAAAAAAGTTTTGAAATGCCAGAACGTTTACCAAACCATCTGTTTATATAGAAAATTGAAACTTGGATCATAGATTGTTGCAGTTCAGTGGTTTACATTGTTTAGCAGCGACTCACTTAGAAGCGATGGGTGAGAGAAAGAAATTTTTTTTTCTAATAAAACAATTCCATTTTTGTGGTAAACGTATTAATACGATATTAGTATTTGCACTTTTCCAATTATCCGTTAAATCAAAATTCGACACTAACAGGATTTCAAAGGCAGAAGCCGAAAACTCCATTCTTTTTGAAAACGAAACGGTCCGAGAATTCAATTTCAGGACGGGTTGCAGAATTTAGTTTCTTATTTTCGGAGGTAGGGGAGGGGGGGGGGGCGCTGAGAATTAGACTTGAGTAGAGTTTCCCAATTACTGAAATATTCGGCTGAACAGGAATCGTTAAATTGTTATTCTATATGGAAAGAGATTTTATAGTTGTTTCTTTTAATCTGTTTTTAATGTCGGGCATAAAATATGGGACTGAAATAAAATTGAAAAAGTCAAGTGTGTTGGATTTCAAAGCAGGTAGACAAATTACAGATTTCGTATAAGACAACCAGATTTGGTGAGAGGGACTGTCCCTAATCCCCAGGGGCGATATGGATTCTGCTGGTTGAGTTCATTTTTCTTCCTTCGTACGTTACATGGAAAAATGATCGATCTCAAGGTTTGTTGTTTGCAGCATGTAGAAGTGCTTTTTATTTTGTGGGGAGGACAAAGCTATCTCTCCCTCTTTAAATGCCTCTAGCGCTAAAACGGTTCGAGGTATTAATTTGTATCGAGTATATGCATCCAACTGACTAATATCCCTTTGTGTCAAAACTATTGGAAGTTGGGGGGTGGGGGAGTAGAGGACTTTGTAGCCAGCCAAGTGTTGCCCGGCTTCGTTGGTTAAAGTTGGGAGGGAATATTTTTATTTCCTCTCTTAAATGTCCAGATCCATTTTTCTTTAATTACAAGGGTTGGGTTGTTTTACCTCTGAGCGGCACTTTTTTTGCACACCATGGGCTAAATGGCCAGGTCACAAGGACCCCGAAGGCTCAGAGAACGTTGGGGGAGGGGACCCATTGGAATAGCTGTTGGGAGACAGATGGTAGCCTCCCGTCAAGGCCATCCAGCGTGTTCTTTAACGTGCACAGGGTATGACTCTCCCGCACACGGGGCCACGGCTTAACGTCCCATCCGACGGACGGTGGCCTTTCCAAGCTCATCGGTGTCCCCTACTGACCGTGGGCAGGGCGGGGAATTTTGCGGAGATAAATCTCAACGCTGACCCAGCTGGGACTCGAACCTGGGAACTACAGATTACGAGCCTGGCGCGCTACCGACTGAGCCACCCCCTCGCCCTTTTTAATTACAAGAGTATTCCTTCAAAGCCTTCAAGAAAACATTGTTGTTCATTATGAAAACGGAACCAATATGAAGTTTAGTGTCTAAAACTAGCTGGGGGACTGTGTTTGTATGAGTCGTTAGCTTGAGATACTCTTAATCTATAGTTCCCAGGTTCGAATCCCAAATATACCAGCGTTCAGATTTATCTCCGTCGGCCTTTCCAAGGCCATTGGCACTCAATGCTGGCTCAGTGGAGACTCGAACCTGGGAACGGCAGATTGCGAGCCTTTCGTGATACAAATTGAGCCACCCCACCCAGACCCTTTGTCTCGAAATGGGATGGGAACCGAACCAACGACCTCCTGATGACATATCAGATGCTCTGCCCACTGAACTACGAGTCGTTTAGAAAGGGCAACGACTGATTTAACGAGGCTCTTAAATTTGAATCTCAAAAGACCAAAATGTCGCCTATTTAAAAGAAAACAGTTTGTTCCAAACATTCGTTACAAAAAAATCTCGAATAAAACAGTATTTGAGGGAGTCGTTTTTCATTAGAAACAAATCTTTAAGGTTGCACTTATTATTTGGATTTCGTATCTTAATTACTATACTGGAATAACTTTAAAGAAATTGAAAAACTAAACAAATCTTACTTTGGACTTATTTAATTCATCAGTCAGGCGTTATTAATCAAACTGTATCGTTGTCCTAAGGGAGGTGGGCTCACTTGGTAGCACTCTAGTCTCGTAACCTGTAGTTCCCAGGTTCGAGTCCCACCTGGACCAGCGCTGAGATTTATCTCCGAAAACTTCCCAACCTGCTCTCGCTAAGTAGGGGACATCGATGGACTTGGAAAGACCGCCGTCCATTGGATGGGGGGTAAAGTCTTCGCTCCCTTTGGGGGAAAGAGCCGTACTCTGTGAAGGTTAAAGAACACGTTTGATGGCCTTGATGGGAGGCTACCATCTATCTCTTAATAGCTGTACAGTGGGTCCCCTTCCCCCATCTTTCTCTGAGCTTTCGGGGTCCTTGTAACCTGGCCGTTTAGTCCATTGTGCACAAAAAGTGACGCTCAGAGGTAAACCAGCCGGAATCTAAGATCGTTGTCCGTATCCAATATGAGTCAGTCAGTCAGTCAAAAAATCTCTAGACTACCAGAAACTCGGGGCTTTTCGTCCCTCTCTTCCAGATCGTCAAGAATGGAGCAATTGCCTAAAAGCAAGACCTCGCCTTAGTTCAAAGTTCCTATAAATTCTTTCAAAAAGATCACAACCATGTAGAAATTTCAAAGTTTCTTGAAAGCAAAATCTTCTTAAAGAGAAGGTTCTTCTTGGCCTAATAGACTTTTAAGACTCAATTCAGTAACATAATTTCTCTTTAAACTGTTTATTAATTCTCTCCTTTGATTTTCATATTCTTCCCAATTAAGGAGCACACGTGATACTGTTTCTTTCACATTCCAATGAACACAGTTAGGAGAATTTACTTTTTTCATTATGAATAAGGAATCGTTTAATAAAGTTGAGCCCGTTCTGAGCCTGGTGATACAGATAACATACTTTGGATACAGATAATATACAGATAATATACTTTGGATACAGATAATATACAGATAATATACTTTGGATACAGATAATATACAGATAATATACTTTGGTTTGACCTTTTGGTCAAACCAAAGTTTCGAAAGGGAGAAATCTAGGCTTCGTGAATGTTTTGCCTTAATCACCGTTGACAATATTTTGGGAGTTTTTTTTAAATTGAATTACTCCCTCAAGCAGCTGCTTGCCACAGAAGTCTGACAACTGCTTTTCAGTTTAATGCGCATGTGTGCCTCAGCAGAAAGACAACACAAACATCCTTATCCGGGGTTCGAACCCAGGTCCTTTTGAGATCTAGTACTATTTCCTCATTGGTTACCATGTTTCTTATATTAAATTCATCCCCACGTATTTTTATTTTCACTTCGTTATTTCACATTTAAACTTTTTTCTCATTAGATATTTTTAAATGTAAAATATCGCTATTGCGTTAATATAAACAGTGACAATAGATGGCAACAGATGGCGCTAATCACCAACCTTTTTCATAGAGAATTTTTCAAAGAATCTGAATTTGTAAATTGGGTTGATATTGAGTTACAACAAATATTTAAAAATAAATGCTTTAAATGTAACGACTTATACACACTTTGTTGATGTCCCTTCATAAACATTGAACAGTTTTTCTTTTAAGAAATAGAGAAAATATTGGTTATTATAGGGAAATATTTAAGAAAAAAATATTAGAACTCTGCAAAATATCCCTTAGAGGCGGCGAATAGAGAAGCCTGATCAGGTGACGACAATTTCAAACGGTAAAAGTTCCCAGATCCTCAGACAAGACAGAGTGCTAGGAGCAGTACGATTATTATTATATTGGCGAATCTGATTAATATCAGATTCGCCAAGAAAGAATACTCCTGCTAATAAAAAACATGAATGTCAATATTAAATTAATATTTCAAACTATTTACAATTTTTTTATTTTAAAAAACGAAAAAAGTATGTACAGCCACGCCCCGACATACGTAAGGATTGAGTTCTGCGGAACTTTATTGCCCCGACATACATAAGGATTGAGTTATGCGGAACTTTATTCAAGTCGAATTTTACCTAGGTGGGAATTTCCCTAAATGTTTATGCAGCACTCGCAACTACGCACGCTGAATTTGAGTGAAGGCAAAAATAAAATGTTCCACGAACATGGAAATAGAATTATTTATTCAATTTTTTTACCTCGCGTGCTTCGTTAGTTTTTTTTATCTCACGTGCTTCTTTCAAAGTGTGCTTCGAAATGTACAATCACCATCACTTCAAGCAACCATGGGCTACGGAGGTCCCACTATATCGTGCAATGTACTTCTACAAGAATACCTCTCTTCAACTATATCTCCTGCGCCTGGCCGCTGCACATCAATTCTAACAAGGTCTTGTTTGATATTGTCTGCCCACCGCATTCTAGGTCTTCCCCTCTTTCTGGGGCTTTTAGGCACACTGTTCATAACCCTATTCGCTAATCTATAACTATCTAATGCATTCTCTCTCTGCGCAATATGCTGTTTAGAGGAGATTGACGACTCCTTTGCCTAACCTCATCATTAATTACAAAGCTGAACCACCTAATGTCCAAGATACTGCGTAAGCATCTAGAATCAAAAGCGTCAAGTTTCTTTTATCTTGTTTACAAAGCGTCCAAGTTTCACTACCATAACTAACCCTAGAAAGAACCGAACTATTATACAGTCTAATTTTATACTTTAGGTGTACACGCATATTTCTCCACACTCTCCATAGATTCTTAAAAGTCCCGGCAACAATCCCTATTCATCTGTTAATCTCATGCCGCACATCACCATTATCTGTTACATAGCTCCCAAGATAATTAAACTGTGATACCTGTTCAAGATTGCAACCATTCAGATTAGCTGAATCAGAGCCTGCCTGACCAATTTTCATCACTTTAGTTTTCTCTCTGTTTATAACCAAACCTACTCTAGTACCAGTTTCATCAACAGCTCGAATGAAAGAGTTCATCTCATCAACATCATTTGCCAAAAGGGCTAAATCATCAGCATAATCTAAATCAGAAATTTTCGTATCTCCAGCCCATTTAAGGACAAAATCTTTCCCTTGAAGTGAATTTCGCATAACATAATCAATAACCAAGCTAAAGAGAAAAGGAGACAAAATGCACACTTGTCGAACACCAGAAGTAATGCTAAACCAATTGCTACAAGCCTTACCAACTCTCACACACGAATCAGTGTTATTATAGAGAGCTTTCATTATATTAACTAACTTGTCAGGTATACCATATGATCTCACAATCAACCACAAATTATGACGATCAACAGAGTCAAAAGCCTTTTTGAAATCAACAAAGCTAGCAACCAAAGGTTTCTGAAACTCTAAACATTTCTCAAGAATCTCCCTAAATGAAAATATCTGATCCACACATCCCCTACCACTTCTGAATCCACATTGCTCATCACGCAATTGACTGTCAACCAGATTCTTAATTCTATTAAGCACAATCATTGAAAGAACTTTTCCTGGAAGAGAGAGTAGGCTGATACCCCTATAGTTATCACAAGAACTGCGATCACCTTTTTTGAAAAAGCTCTGGTAAAATCCTTAGGAACCATGCCTTTATCATAAAAGATATTCAGAATTTCAATCATCCAAGTGGTAACCGAAACATTCCCAGCTCTCAGCATTTCAGTAGTAATTTCATCTACCCCAGGGGAATTATGAAGTTTAAGTTTAGAAATAGCCAAAATAACTTCAGATTGTGTTATAGGGCCAACGTTAAAGCCACCAATATATCATCATTACAAACAATGGGAGTAGAAATAACCACATTGTTTAGAACATCACTGAAATGCTCAGCTCACCAAACCATGACAGAATCCTCCCCTTCTACAACCTTAACTTGTTTATCCTTCAATCCCTGCATACCTCTCCGTTTTCTACCACACAAAACATTAACTATCTGGTACAGCTCTCTGTTGTTGTGCTGTCTAACTGCTTCCACGGCTTTGTCAGCCAGGCCATCACGCCAGAGATTCTTATCAGCAGCTAACTGATCCTTAACACGATTATTAATCTCTCTGTAATGCTTTCTATTGGGACTAGTAAGGTACTGATTAAGGACATTCCTGCAGTTCTTTCTTTCTGAAATAAGCTCAAGTGCCATATCACTCAAATAATTCCGTCTCCTCTGCTCCTTTTTTCCTAAAAGAGTACTGTCAGTTTACAGAAGAGCCTGTTTAAAATGGCCCCATTCTTCCTCAACTTCAATAGTAAGCAAACTATGACTGCCATAGTATCTAAGTAACCTTTCATGGTAAGCTTTAGTTATAACTTGGTTTTTCAGAGATTCAGTATTAACAGTAAATTTCTTAACTTTAGAACAACACTTTTTAAGTTTAAGTTGCAACACACTTTTAACAAGGTAATGGTCAGATCCAAGTTCAACTCCCCTATATGACCTGGTATTCCTAAGAGAACTAGTCCATTTGCTGTTAATTAATATATAATCAAATCATATTCTCATGCAGCCCATCAGGAGAAACCCATGTGTACTTATGTATGTCGCGGTGTTTGTAATAAGTGTTAGTTATTCTGAATCCATTGAGTTTACTTACCTGTAGGAGACGTTGCCCATTGCCATTGCAGCTACCAATACCAAAAGGGCCTATCGCCCCTCCCCAAAGGTCAGAGTCAGTACCAACTTTGGCATTGAAGTCACCTAGAACAAGGGTAATATCTCCTTTCTTGACAGAATTCAAAATATCCCGAAGTTGTCCGTAAAACCTATCCTTCTCATCCTCATCGGCATCCTCAGTGGGGGCATAACAGCAGATAACATTCAAGTCTTTAATACTTGTCTGAAATTTTGCTGTAAGAAACCTTTCATTAATGCACTCATATCCTAGAAGAGCATCACTAGCATGTCTGCTGAGCAGCAGACCCACGCCTTGGTGATGCTTTCCATCCTTCCTCCCTGTAAAGAGAAATTTAAAGTTATTTTTAAGTATCTCACCTTTACCTGTCCATCTGGTCTCTTGCAAGCCTAGAATATCTAGGTTATAGCGCTGGAATTGCTGCGTGAGAACATCAAGAGAATAATCTCTATGTAATGTCCTCACGTTCCACGTTCCTGCAGAGAGAAAATGATTAGTAGGATTTTTAAAGAAATTAGGTTTATTGAGATTGGTAGGGCCAACAATACCAAACAGATCCCTGATGAGGCATGGGGCAAAACCTGTTCCTCCTCCGCTGGCTGAAGTCACCGATGCTGGTAGGAACTTCAGGCACCACCTTTTCAAGTGGACTTTTTCAAGAGCCATATGGCCTTCCTGAGACACATTAGTCCAGTTTAGGCTTCACGATGCCCAACTAGCTAAGTGAGGTTCAGGTACCTGCGATGGCCTCTGATTAGGATCATCCACCAGCTGATATAAGGTATCTCATGCTTCTGTTCACTTAGGATTGGCAACCCAGAAGTAAACGGAAAGCACAGTGGCAGATTCTCCCTCAACAGAGGCCCACCAGTGCAGCAAGTCCAGGATCCATAATCAAGCTCAAATCTATAAACAAGTCCAGTCTATTAGGTATAAATGATCAGCACCAGGACCCTGTGAAGTTGACCACTCCTCAGCAGGGTTGAAAAAAATGGCCAGAGATGACCAGATCACTAGGCCATACTGAACTGGCAGCCCTCCCACTTCCGTTCACTTCCAAAAGAGAAGATCTCTTTTGAAAGGTACTAACGTACTATGGCATATAAACTGACAGGCTCCTGTCAGACCTCTGTGGCAAGCAGCTGCTTGAGGGGTATTTATTTTTATTTTTTTTTAACGGTCTGCACCACGACAAGGCAGGGTCGGATATTAGGTGCTAGACCTAGCCGGTTCTGTGCATCATCACTAGGGATTGGTACACAGCTCTCCTTCCAGTTTATGCCTAGCTACCATTTACAGACCAATCATTCTACACTCAGAAAATAAAACTCGGCGTCACCAATCCGGCCACGTTAATATCCTCGACGTGAATTGTGACATTTTTAGTTCTGAAAAATGATAAAGGGGCTAGATAAAAATAAACATAAATAGTTAAATAGATCTAAAACGCAAAGCTTTCCCGATAGAAAGCAATGGTCTTACGTCTCTTATATCTGTTTAAAACCGCATGATTATAATACATATGGGAGGAAATGATCTCATTTGGATTATTTGAAACTCATTGCCCAGATCCTTATGTATTTGACGGTTAGAAACAAACCAAGGGGCATTGATGACTGTCTTGTTGAGAAGTTCGAGCAGATAATCGTGAACCGTAGATTTTTAGCAAAAAAATATTTTTTTTTTTCAAACTTGGCGTCGTAAAGGATCATTATATCAGCTAGTTAGCGTTGTTTAAACTGTTATTGAAAGTTTGAACGAGGAGACTCTGGGTGCTGTAGTTCTTATTTTAAAAATACAATGAATTTTGAGTATATTGTATATTGTTGGCCAACATAGTCACTCGTGAGTTCTCGAACGTTCTCTGAGTTCTTGAACGGGTTTTGTAGTGATGGTTCGCGAACCTGTTGTGAAGTGAGAGTTCTTGAACCCGTTTGCTCTGAAAATCAAGATACTATGTACACAATACACCACATTTGGTAATCCTAACTCTTACTGTTTAAGAGAAATTCTTTCCTTTTTTGTGGAGGAGGGAATTGGGCAGGAAGAAAGTTTGAGAGGACAATTCCTTACGTTTCTTTAACCTACTATATGAGGACGTTTTATACTGAATTCTATGATTACAGCTCTTACCTTTTAAAGATAAATGATTTTACCTGTTTTTTTGGGGAGAGGGAATGATTTTAGGAGGGAAAGAAATATTGAGAACCAAACTATTACAATAGTTTAAGTTACGCTGAGTAGACGCTGTGTTCCGATACTTGTTGCCCTAGTTTCTATTGGTTTACTTTTTCTGTAAAGAATTTTCTTGACATAAAAAAGCATAAGATACACTAAATCATGAAACTGTCCTGGGAAAACTTTATATAAGTGGTGTAAGAGGTATTTCTTTTAACTGGTTTGTCTTACTTGAAAAGTAGGAAACAAGCTGTTTATACATAATCTAAAAAAGGAGTTGAAATAAAAAATAAATATAGCCCCTCAAGCAGCTGCTTGCCACAGAGGTCTTGACAGGAGCCTGTCAGTTTATATGCCATAGTAGAAGATCTGAGAGGATGGCAGGACCTCAGCAGAAAACAACACGAACATCCATGCCTTACCCGGGGCTCGAACCCAGGTCCCGTAGATCAGTAGCCAGGCGCCCTAACCACTCGGCCACGGGACGGCTAGGAGTTGAAATGCTTGTTAGTAAAAGGGTTTTGCAAGGGCTCTGATTCATGTCCTGTCTTATTCTTGTTTTTTTTTGTAATTAAAAAGTTGTAATTAAATTTTGTAATTTAAAATTGAATGGTTCACAAACTTGTTATAAAGACGATGTAGCCATTTTAACCTGTGCTAGAGATATTTTAACTGAACTTCAGTATAGTGTTGAACAAGATCTACAACAAATACATTGTTAGTTTTCTTCAAATCAAATCCAGTTAGATGTCCATAAAACAAAATGTATCGCATTTAATTTGATGAAGAGTAATAGACATCAACCTAAAATATCATAATATTATTTATGATAATTGTTTTTACTGAGAATGTCCATCTTTGGAAAGAATAACTCAAATAGCTGGGTGTAACTATAGATCAGAATTTGAAATGGAAAACTCAAAGAAAATTTAGATTTGTGTCGTACAGATTTTATTTTTTAAAGCAAATTATTCCCCAAAAAATTCTGACTATGCTTTGTTATACATGGGTCTTCTCTGTTGTACAATACGTAATTTGCAGCTGAGAGTAATTTAATTAACTGATTTTATATTTAAAAAAAATCTACAAACTTGTGTTTAGCATAAAAACATTTTCTACTATGAATTTACTAAATACGGATCATTTTTATTTCATTAGACATATTTATGTATGTAGAATACTGTTTTGTTTTTGATTTTTATTTAAATTCGTTTATATTTCCCTTATAATTCCGAAAAATATGGCATTTTGTTTTTTTATAATGTTACAAAACGGCATGCTTTTTATTGGCACCAAACTTTTTGAATAGCTCAGTGTTAGATTTAAGAATGGAAAGAAATTCCAATAACTTTAAAAACTTTTAAAGAAATAGGTTTTGTGTTCAAAATGTGGAACAACACTTGATCGTATAATTTTATATTTTTGTACTCTTTTTACCTCAGCTGCTTCTGATGTTGCCTTCGCATTTATTTTCATGCTTTTTTAATTGCTTTTATTATTATAATTTTTTTTTCTCTGGAAGTGAAAATTAGAGTAGTATTTTTTTCCTGATACCCTGGAAGTGAAATGATTTGATGTTCAAAACGTAAAAAGATTATAGTGTTTCATTTTTCTGCTAGTCTAAAAACGCGCATCAATTAACAAGTTGAAATAAAATGAAATAAAAGAAAAAGATTAATCAGTTAGGGAGAAAAATAAGTAAGCCTGAGAACTTTATATATGATACATAATAGACCTGCGAATTATCAAAATAAAGGTTTCATGATATTCTGATTTACTTATTAATGTTACGTATTATCCATTTTGTAATGCACCATAGTGTTAGTAATGCACCATGTCCTAGAGTATTTCGTAATCAAAACACTTGTACGTAGATTAAATGAAGTAAAATAATATGAAATTCTTTTCTTCATAACTGAAGCGGTAGGAAAGTTTAAAAAAAATTAAATAAATGAAAAATTTATTTTAAATTAAGGATTTATATTGGCCTACAGACAATTGATCACTATTTTAATAAAGTTTAGAATAGGGATCATATATATCTTAAAGTTTGTTAACTAAATAATAGAAATAAAACGAAAGCAGTTTTATTAGTAATTTTTATTACAGGCATACTTTGCTTAGCACTGCTCTAATTTGTTATAGATCTATTCGTTTCGGAAACATTTTTATATTTCAATGTATGCACACACACACATATATAAATCCATTACAGTAGGGGTTCTCAACGTGGGGTACGCTGTAAAATTTTCTGGGGTACGCCGTGAGAGCTCAAAAGTCGCTAGATATTTGTTATACAAATATATGTTTTTTTTTATTCCCATTGTTATACTATGCATAGCTATAGTTTTATCTATCTATACAAGGGGTACGCCAGTTACATACACATTTCCAGAGGGTACGTAAAGCATAAAAGATTGAGAACCACTAATATATATATATTATTCGCATTGTTACACTATAACTATAGTTTTATCTATCTATACAAGTGGTACGCCAGTTACAAACACATTTCCAGGGGGTATGTGAAGCATAAAAGGTTGAGAACCACTGATATATATGTTTTATTTTATTCCCATTGTTATACTATAACTATAGTTTTATCTATCTATACAAGGGGTACGCCAGTTACATACACATTTCCAGGGGGTACGTAAAGCATAAAAGATTGAGAACCACTAATATATATATATTATTCGCATTGTTACACTATAACTATAGTTTTATCTATCTATACAAGTGGTACGCCAGTTACAAACACATTTCCAGGGGGTATGTGAAGCATAAAAGGTTGAGAACCACTGATATATATGTTTTATTTTATTCCCATTGTTATACTATAACTATAGTTTTATCTATCTATACAAGGGGTACGCCAGTTACATACACATTTCCAGGGGGTACGTGAAGCATAAAAGGTTGAGAACCACTGATATATATGTTTTCTTTTATTCCCATTGTTATACTATAACTATAGTTTTATCTATCTATACAAGGGGTACGCCAGTTACATACACATTTCCAGGGGGTACGTAAAGCATAAAAGATTGAGAACCACTAATATATATATATTATTCGCATTGTTACACTATAACTATAGTTTTATCTATCTATACAAGTGGTACGCCAGTTACAAACACATTTCCAGGGGGTATGTGAAGCATAAAAGGTTGAGAACCACTGATATATATGTTTTATTTTATTCCCATTGTTATACTATAACTATAGTTTTATCTATCTATACAAGGGGTACGCCAGTTACATACACATTTCCAGGGGGTACGTAAAGCATAAAAGATTGAGAACCACTAATATATATATATATTATTCGCATTGTTACACTATAACTATAGTTTTATCTATCTATACAAGTGGTACGCCAGTTACAAACACATTTCCAGGGGGTATGTGAAGCATAAAAGGTTGAGAACCACTGATATATATGTTTTATTTTATTCCCATTGTTATACTATAACTATAGTTTTATCTATCTATACAAGGGGTACGCCAGTTACATACACATTTCCAGGGGGTACGTAAAGCATAAAAGATTGAGAACCACTAATATATATATATTATTCGCATTGTTACACTATAACTATAGTTTTATCTATCTATACAAGTGGTACGCCAGTTACAAACACATTTCCAGGGGGTATGTGAAGCATAAAAGTTTGAGAACCACTGATATATATATATTTTATTTTATTCCCATTGTTATACTATAACTATAGTTTTATCTATCTATACAAGGGGTACGCCAGTTACATACACATTTCCAGGGGGTACGTGAAGCATAAAAGGTTGAGAACCACTGATACATATGTTTTATTTTATTCCCATTGTTATACTATAACTATAGTTTTATCTATCTATACAAGGGGTACGCCAGTTACATACACATTTCCAGGGGGTACGTGAAGCATAAAAGGTTGAGAACCACTGATACATATGTTTTATTTTATTTCCATTGTTATACTATAACTATAGTTTTATCTATCTATACAAGGGGTACGCCAGTTACATACATATTTCCAGGGGGTACGTGAAGCATAAAAGGTTGAGAACCACTGATATATATGTTTTATTTTATTCCCATTGTTATACTATAACTATAGTTTTATCTATCTATACAAGGGGTACGCCAGTTACATACACATTTCCAGGGGGTACGTGAAGCATAAAAGGTTGAGAACCACTGATATATATGTTTTATTTTATTCCCATTGTTATACTATAACTATAGTTTTATCTATCTATACAAGGGGTACGCCAGTTACATACACATTTCCAGGGGGTACGTGAAGCATAAAAGGTTGAGAACCACTGATATATATGTTTTAATTTATTCCCATTGTTATACTATAACTATAGTTTTTTCTATCTATACAAGGGGTACGCCAGTTACATACACATTTCCAGGGGGTACGTAAAGCATAAAAGATTGAGAACCACTAATATATATATATTATTCGCATTGTTACACTATAACTATAGTTTTATCTATCTATACAAGTGGTACGCCAGTTACATACACATTTCCAGGGGGTACGTGAAGCATAAAAGGTTGAGAACCACTGATATATATGTTTTATTTTATTCCCATTGTTATACTTATAATTATAGTTTTATCTATTTATACAAGGGGTACGCCAGTTACATACACATTTCCAGGGGGTACGTGAAGCATAAAAGGTTGAGAACCACTGATATATATGTTTTATTTTATTCCCATTGTTATACTATAACTATAGTTTTATCTATCTATACAAGGGGTACGCCAGTTACATACACATTTCCAGGGGGTACGTGAAGCATAAAAGGTTGAGAACCACTGATATATATGTTTTATTTTATTCCCATTGTTATACTTATAATTATAGTTTTATCTATTTATACAAGGGGTACGCCAGTTACATACACATTTCCAGGGGGTACGTGAAGCATAAAAGGTTGAGAACCACTGATATATATGTTTATTTTATTCCCATTGTTATACTATAACTATAGTTTTATCTATCTATACAAGGGGTACGCCAGTTACAAACATATTTCCAGGGGGTACGTGAAGCATAAAAGGTTGAGAACCACTGATATATATGTTTTATTTTATTCCCATTGTTATACTATAACTATAGTTTTATCTATCTATACAAGGGGTACGCCAGTTACATACACATTTCCAGGGGGTACGTGAAGCATAAAAGGTTGAGAACCACTGATATATATGTTTTATTTTATTCCCATTGTTATACTATAACTATAGTTTTATCTATCTATACAAGGGGTACGCCAGTTACATACACATTTCCAGGGGGTACGTGAAGCATAAAAGGTTGAGAACCACTGATATATATGTTTTATTTTATTCCCATTGTTATACTATAACTATAGTTTTATCTATCTATATAAGGGGTACGCCAGTTACATACACATTTCCAGGGGGTACGTGAAGCATAAAAGGTTGAGAACCACTGATATATATGTTTTATTTTATTCCCATTGTTATACTATAACTATAGTTTTATCTATCTATACAAGGGGTACGCCAGTTACATACACATTTCCAGGGGGTACGTGAAGCATAAAAGGTTGAGAACCACTGATATATATGTTTTATTTTATTCCCATTGTTATACTATAACTATAGTTTTATCTATCTATATAAGGGGTACGCCAGTTACATACACATTTCCAGGGGGTACGTGAAGCATAAAAGGTTGAGAACCACTGATATATATGTTTTATTTTATTCCCATTGTTATACTATAACTATAGTTTTATCTATCTATACAAGGGGTACGCCAGTTACATACACATTTCCAGGGGGTACGTGAAGCATAAAAGGTTGAGAACCACTGATATATATGTTTTATTTTATTCCCATTGTTATACTATAACTATAGTTTTATCTATCTATACAAGGGGTACGCCAGTTACATACACATTTCCAGGGGGTACGTGAAGCATAAAAGGTTGAGAACCACTGATATATATGTTTTATTTTATTCCCATTGTTATACTATAACTATAGTTTTATCTATCTATACAAGGGGTACGCCAGTTACATACACATTTCCAGGGGGTACGTGAAGCATAAAAGGTTGAGAACCACTGATATATATGTTTTATTTTATTCCCATTGTTATACTATAACTATAGTTTTATCTATCTATACAAGGGGTACGCCAGTTACATACACATTTCCAGGGGGTACGTGAAGCATAAAAGGTTGAGAACCACTGATATATATGTTTTATTTTATTCCCATTGTTATACTATAACTATAGTTTTATCTATCTATACAAGGGGTACGCCAGTTACATACACATTTCCAGGGGGTACGTGAAGCATAAAAGGTTGAGAACCACTGATATATATGTTTTATTTTATTCCCATTGTTATACTATAACTATAGTTTTATCTATCTATACAAGGGGTACGCCAGTTACATACACATTTCCAGGGGGTACGTGAAGCATAAAAGGTTGAGAACCACTGATATATATGTTTTAATTTATTCCCATTGTTATACTATAACTATAGTTTTTTCTATCTATACAAGGGGTACGCCAGTTACATACACATTTCCAGGGGGTACGTGAAGCATAAAAGGTTGAGAACGACTGATATATATGTTTTATTTTATTCCCATTGTTATACTATAACTATAGTTTTATCTATCTATACAAGGGGTACGCCAGTTACATACACATTTCCAGGGGGTACGTGAAGCATAAAAGGTTGAGAACCACTGATATATATGTTTTATTTTATTCCCATTGTTATACTTATAATTATAGTTTTATCTATTTATACAAGGGGTACGCCAGTTACATACACATTTCCAGGGGGTACGTGAAGCATAAAAGGTTGAGAACCACTGATATATATGTTTTATTTTATTCCCATTGTTATACTATAACTATAGTTTTATCTATCTATACAAGGGGTACGCCAGTTACATACACATTTCCAGGGGGTACGTGAAGCATAAAAGGTTGAGAACCACTGATATATATGTTTTATTTTATTCCCATTGTTATACTTATAATTATATTTTATCTATTTATACAAGGGGTACGCCAGTTACATACACATTTCCAGGGGGTACGTGAAGCATAAAAGGTTGAGAACCACTGATATATATGTTTATTTTATTCCCATTGTTATACTATAACTATAGTTTTATCTATCTATACAAGGGGTACGCCAGTTACATACATATTTCCAGGGGGTACGTGAAGCATAAAAGGTTGAGAACCACTGATATATATGTTTTATTTTATTCCCATTGTTATACTATAACTATAGTTTTATCTATCTATACAAAGGGTACGCCAGTTACATACACATTTCCAGGGGGTACGTGAAGCATAAAAGGTTGAGAACCACTGATATATATGTTTTATTTTATTCCCATTGTTATACTATAACTATAGTTTTATCTATCTATACAAGGGGTACGCCAGTTACATACACATTTCCAGGGGGTACGTGAAGCATAAATGGTTGAGAACCACTGATATATATGTTTTATTTTATTCCCATTGTTATACTATAACTATAGTTTTATCTATCTATACAAGGGGTACGCCAGTTACATACACATTTCCAGGGGGTACGTGAAGCATAAATGGTTGAGAACCACTGATATATATGTTTTATTTTATTCCCATTGTTATACTATAACTATAGTTTTATCTATCTATACAAGGGGTACGCCAGTTACATACACATTTCCAGGGGGTACGTGAAGCATAAAAGGTTGAGAACCACTGATATATATGTTTTATTTCATTCCCATTGTTATACTATAACTATAGTTTTATCTATCTATACAAGGGGTACGCCAGTTACATACACATTTCCAGGGGGTACGTGAAGCATAAAAGGTTGAGAACCACTGATATATATGTTTTATTTTATTCCCATTGTTATACTTATAATTATAGTTTTATCTATTTATACAAGGGGTACGCCAGTTACATACACATTTCCAGGGGGTACGTGAAGCATAAAAGGTTGAGAACCACTGATATATATGTTTTATTTTATTCCCATTGTTATACTTATAATTATAGTTTTATCTATTTATAGAAGGGGTACGCCAGTTACATACACATTTCCAGGGGGTACGTGAAGCATAAAAGGTTGAGAACCACTGATATATATGTTTTATTTTATTCCCATTGTTATACTATAACTATAGTTTTATCTATCTATACAAGGGGTACGCCAGTTACATACACATTTCCAGGGGGTACGTGAAGCATAAAAGGTTGAGAACCACTGATATATATGTTTTATTTTATTCCCATTGTTATACTATAACTATAGTTTTATCTATCTATACAAGGGGTACGCCAGTTACATACACATTTCCAGGGGGTACGTGAAGCATAAAAGGTTGAGAACCACTGATATATATGTTTTATTTTATTCCCATTGTTATACTATAACTATAGTTTTATCTATCTATACAAGGGGTACGCCAGTTACATACACATTTCCAGGGGGTACGTGAAGCATAAATGGTTGAGAACCACTGATATATATGTTTTATTTTATTCCCATTGTTATACTATAACTATAGTTTTATCTATCTATACAAGGGGTACGCCAGTTACATACACGTTTCCAGGGGGTACGTGAAGCATAAAAGGTTGAGAACCACTGATATATATGTTTTATTTTATTCCCATTGTTATACTATAACTATAGTTTTATCTATCTATACAAGGGGTACGCCAGTTACATACACATTTCCAGGGGGTACGTGAAGCATAAAAGGTTGAGAACCACTGATATATATGTTTTATTTTATTCCCATTGTTATACTATAACTATAGTTTTATCTATCTATACAAGGGGTACGCCAGTTACATACACATTTCCAGGGGGTACGTGAAGCATAAAAGGTTGAGAACCACTGATATATATGTTTTATTTTATTCCCATTGTTATACTATAACTATAGTTTTATCTATCTATACAAGGGGTACGCCAGTTACATACACATTTCCAGAGGGTACGTGAAGCATAAAAGGTTGAGAACCACTGATATATATGTTTTATTTTATTCCCATTGTTATACTATAACTATAGATTTATCTATCTATACAAGGGGTACGCCAGTTACATACACATTTCCAGGGGGTACGTGAAGCATAAAAGGTTGAGAACCACTGATATATATGTTTTATTTTATTCCCATTGTTATACTATAACTATAGTTTTATCTATCTATACAAGGGGTACGCCAGTTACATACACATTTCCAGGGGGTACGTGAAGCATAAAAGGTTGAGAACCACTGATATATATGTTTTATTTTATTCCCATTGTTATACTATAACTATAGTTTTATCTATCTATACAAGGGGTACGCCAGTTACATACACATTTCCAGGGGGTACGTGAAGCATAAAAGGTTGAGAACCACTGATATATATGTTTTATTTTATTCCCATTGTTATACTATAACTATAGTTTTATCTATCTATACAAGGGGTACGCCAGTTACATACACATTTCCAGGGGGTACGTGAAGCATAAATGGTTGAGAACCACTGATATATATGTTTTATTTTATTCCCATTGTTATACTATAACTATAGTTTTATCTATCTATACAAGGGGTACGCCAGTTACATACACATTTCCAGGGGGTACGTGAAGCATAAAAGGTTGAGAACCACTGATATATATGTTTTATTTTATTCCCATTGTTATACTATAACTATAGTTTTATCTATCTATACAAGGGGTACGCCAGTTACATACACATTTCCAGGGGGTACGTGAAGCATAAAAGGTTGAGAACCACTGATATATATGTTTTATTTTATTCCCATTGTTATACTATAACTATAGTTTTATCTATCTATACAAGGGGTACGCCAGTTACATACACATTTCCAGAGGGTACGTGAAGCATAAAAGGTTGAGAACCACTGATATATATGTTTTATTTTATTCCCATTGTTATACTATAACTATAGATTTATCTATCTATACAAGGGGTACGCCAGTTACATACACATTTCCAGGGGGTACGTGAAGCATAAAAGGTTGAGAACCACTGATATATATGTTTTATTTTATTCCCATTGTTATACTATAACTATAGTTTTATCTATCTATACAAGGGGTACGCCAGTTACATACACATTTCCAGGGGGTACGTGAAGCATAAAAGGTTGAGAACCACTGATATATATGTTTTATTTTATTCCCATTGTTATACTTATAATTATAGTTTTATCTATTTATACAAGGGGTACGCCAGTTACATACACATTTCCAGGGGGTACGTGAAGCATAAAAGGTTGAGAACCACTGATATATATGTTTTATTTTATTCCCATTGTTATACTATAACTATAGTTTTATCTATCTATACAAGGGGTACGCCAGTTACATACACATTTCCAGGGGGTACGTGAAGCATAAAAGGTTGAGAACCACTGATATATATGTTTTATTTTATTCCCATTGTTATACTATAACTATAGTTTTATCTATCTATACAAGGGGTACGCCAGTTACATACACATTTCCAGGGGGTACGTGAAGCATAAAAGGTTGAGAACCACTGATATATATGTTTTATTTTATTCCCATTGTTATACTATAACTATAGTTTTATCTATCTATACAAGGGGTACGCCAGTTACATACACATTTCCAGGGGGTACGTGAAGCATAAATGGTTGAGAACCACTGATATATATGTTTTATTTTATTCCCATTGTTATACTATAACTATAGTTTTATCTATCTATACAAGGGGTACGCCAGTTACATACACGTTTCCAGGGGGTACGTGAAGCATAAAAGGTTGAGAACCACTGATATATATGTTTTATTTTATTCCCATTGTTATACTATAACTATAGTTTTATCTATCTATACAAGGGGTACGCCAGTTACATACACATTTCCAGGGGGTACGTGAAGCATAAAAGGTTGAGAACCACTGATATATATGTTTTATTTTATTCCCATTGTTATACTATAACTATAGTTTTATCTATCTATACAAGGGGTACGCCAGTTACATACACATTTCCAGGGGGTACGTGAAGCATAAAAGGTTGAGAACCACTGATATATATGTTTTATTTTATTCCCATTGTTATACTATAACTATAGTTTTATCTATCTATACAAGGGGTACGCCAGTTACATACACATTTCCAGAGGGTACGTGAAGCATAAAAGGTTGAGAACCACTGATATATATGTTTTATTTTATTCCCATTGTTATACTATAACTATAGATTTATCTATCTATACAAGGGGTACGCCAGTTACATACACATTTCCAGGGGGTACGTGAGGCATAAAAGGTTGAGAACCACTGATATATATGTTTTATTTTATTCCCATTGTTATACTATAACTATAGTTTTATCTATCTATACAAGGGGTACGCCAGTTACATACACATTTCCAGGGGGTACGTGAAGCATAAAAGGTTGAGAACCACTGATATATATGTTTTATTTTATTCCCATTGTTATACTATAACTATAGTTTTATCTATCTATACAAGGGGTACGCCAGTTACATACACATTTCCAGGGGGTACGTGAAGCATAAAAGGTTGAGAACCACTGATATATATGTTTTATTTTATTCCCATTGTTATACTATAACTATAGTTTTATCTATCTATACAAGGGGTACGCCAGTTACATACACATTTCCAGGGGGTACGTGAAGCATAAATGGTTGAGAACCACTGATATATATGTTTTATTTTATTCCCATTGTTATACTATAACTATAGTTTTATCTATCTATACAAGGGGTACGCCAGTTACATACACATTTCCAGGGGGTACGTGAAGCATAAAAGGTTGAGAACCACTGATATATATGTTTTATTTTATTCCCATTGTTATACTATAACTATAGTTTTATCTATCTATACAAGGGGTACGCCAGTTACATACACATTTCCAGGGGGTACGTGAAGCATAAAAGGTTGAGAACCACTGATATATATGTTTTATTTTATTCCCATTGTTATACTATAACTATAGTTTTATCTATCTATACAAGGGGTACGCCAGTTACATACACATTTCCAGAGGGTACGTGAAGCATAAAAGGTTGAGAACCACTGATATATATGTTTTATTTTATTCCCATTGTTATACTATAACTATAGATTTATCTATCTATACAAGGGGTACGCCAGTTACATACACATTTCCAGGGGGTACGTGAAGCATAAAAGGTTGAGAACCACTGATATATATGCTTTATTTTATTCCCATTGTTATACTATAACTATAGTTTTATCTATCTATACAAGGGGTACGCCAGTTACATACACATTTCCAGGGGGTACGTGAAGCATAAAAGGTTGAGAACCACTGATATATATGTTTTATTTTATTCCCATTGTTATACTATAACTATAGATTTATCTATCTATACAAGGGGTACACCAGTTACATACACATTTCCAGAGGGTACGTGAAGCATAAAAGGTTGAGAACCACTGATATATATGTTTTATTTTATTCCCATTGTTATACTATAACTATAGTTTTATCTATCTATACAAGGGGTACGCCAGTTACATACACGTTTCCAGGGGGTACGTGAAGCATAAATGGTTGAGAACCACTGATATATATGTTTTATTTTATTCCCATTGTTATACTATAACTATAGTTTTATCTATCTATACAAGGGGTACGCCAGTTACATACACATTTCCAGGGGGTACGTGAAGCATAAAAGGTTGAGAACCACTGATATATATGTTTTATTTTATTCCCATTGTTATACTATAACTATAGTTTTATCTATCTATACAAGGGGTACGCCAGTTACATACACATTTCCAGGGGGTACGTGAAGCATAAAAGGTTGAGAACCACTGATATATATGTTTTATTTTATTCCCATTGTTATACTATAACTATAGTTTTATCTATCTATACAAGGGGTACGCCAGTTACATACACATTTCCAGAGGGTACGTGAAGCATAAAAGGTTGAGAACCACTGATATATATGTTTTATTTTATTCCCATTGTTATACTATAACTATAGATTTATCTATCTATACAAGGGGTACGCCAGTTACATACACATTTCCAGGGGGTACGTGAAGCATAAAAGGTTGAGAACCACTGATATATATGCTTTATTTTATTCCCATTGTTATACTATAACTATAGTTTTATCTATCTATACAAGGGGTACGCCAGTTACATACACATTTCCAGGGGGTACGTGAAGCATAAAAGGTTGAGAACCACTGATATATATGTTTTATTTTATTCCCATTGTTATACTATAACTATAGATTTATCTATCTATACAAGGGGTACACCAGTTACATACACATTTCCAGAGGGTACGTGAAGCATAAAAGGTTGAGAACCACTGATATATATGTTTTATTTTATTCCCATTGTTATACTATAACTATAGTTTTATCTATCTATACAAGGGGTACGCCAGTTACATACACATTTCCAGGGGGTACGTGAAGCATAAAAGGTTGAGAACCACTGATATATATGTTTTATTTTATTCCCATTGTTATACTATAACTATAGTTTTATCTATCTATACAAGGGGTACGCCAGTTACATACACATTTCCAGGGGGTACGTGAAGCATAAAAGGTTGAGAACCACTGATATATATGTTTTATTTTATTCCCATTGTTATACTATAACTATAGTTTTATCTATCTATACAAGGGGTACGCCAGTTACATACACATTTCCAGGGGGTACGTGAAGCATAAAAGGTTGAGAACCACTGATATATATGTTTTATTTTATTCCCATTGTTATACTATAACTATAGTTTTATCTATCTATACAAGGGGTACGCCAGTTACATACACATTTCCAGGGGGTACGTGAAGCATAAAAGGTTGAGAACCACTGATATATATGTTTTATTTTATTCCCATTGTTATACTATAACTATAGTTTTATCTATCTATACAAGGGGTACGCCAGTTACATACACATTTCCAGGGGGTACGTGAAGCATAAAAGGTTGAGAACCACTGATATATATGTTTTATTTTATTCCCATTGTTATACTATAACTATAGATTTATCTATCTATACAAGGGGTACGCCAGTTACATACACATTTCCAGAGGGTACGTGAAGCATAAAAGGTTGAGAACCACTGATATATATGTTTTATTTTATTCCCATTGTTATACTATAACTATAGTTTTATCTATCTATACAAGGGGTACGCCAGTTACATACACATTTCCAGGGGGTACGTGAAGCATAAAAGATTGAGAACCACTGCATTACAGTATTGAATACTGCAGTTAATATATACAGTGTGTTTTAAAACTCTCTGTACAAATTTCAATGGGAGATAGGGAATACCATACCAAACCTTTTTCCTGTATGAATGTATGTCGCTAACGTAACCCTTCGATGCTAGAGGGCGCTGACAGAAATATTGGTACATAAATGAATGGGAAGAAGTGTGAACAACATGTTTATTTAAAGAAGGTGCTCAAAGTTGCGACCAGCAACAGCATCGAAGCATTGATTGCTGTACATGTTGAAAGATTCCCGGAATTTCGGGAATACTTGCAGCGCCGACAGCGATTCTTGCGACAAAATCTTCATCTGAGTCAATGGGATACCCGAGGTTCTTCATGTGTCCCAGAGGATAAAATCGATACATGTTAAATCGGGCGATCTTGGTTGCCAGGCGACGGGTCCAGCAGCCCCAAAAAGTGGCATTCAGATAATCCCGCTCATCATTGCTGAAGTGTGCTGGAGCCGTGTCGTGTTGAAACCATATTCTTTTGCGAATAGCCACGGGAACATCTTCCAGAAGTTTCTTCAAGAAATGCCCTACCAATCTGCCCGTTGAGTCATAGGGCAGCAGATATGGCCCAATCAAAATGCCATGGACGATACCCGTTCAAACATTGACGACAAACCATTGTTGATGAACATGCGCCATTGTTGCATGTGGACTTTCGTGCGCCCAAACGTGAGAATTGAGCACATTAAACACACACCCTCACGTGTGAAAGAGTCCTCATTTAAGAAGAGCACATGAGCTGGAAAATCAGGCTGCACCGCAGTCTGCTGCAGAAACCAGCGCATGTATTCCGCATGAAGAGAGTAATCCTGAGTTTGCAATATCTGGACTCTGATGATGAAGCGGATGTAACTGCTGCTCGTGCAACACTATCCACACGAGGACGTGGTTCCCACCGAGGCTACGTGCATCAGCTAGCGTGCTTGTGCCTGAATTGTCCTCAGTCCTCCGTAGGATCTCTTCTTCCATATAAGGAGTGCGCATGGTTCTGTCCCGACCAGAGTCATGCATGCTTGCAGGAAATGTTACAGTTTCTCGCAGTTGCCGGTGCAAACACGAAAACGTTTGTTGGTTTGGCACACGTCTGTTTGGGAAGCACTGTCGGTACAACCTTGTAGCAACTCTTCTGCTTCCATTGGCAATCCCATACACCAGATGCGTGCCAGCCATTTCAGCAGTCGTGAAACACTCCATGCTACACATAATGTGCATGATTTACGAATGCCGACGGCAAACACAAGTCCTTTCTCCATTCCCACTTCGCCCCTCTAGCCAATTGCAAAGCCACCAAACAGCGCCCTCTAGTACCGAAGGGTTACGACAGCGGACAAACCATCCATAGACGAAAAATGTTTGTCTTGGTGTTCCCTATCTCCCATTGAAATTTGTACAGAGAGTGGCCAGTAACTCAGTACAGTCGCTCAAAAAAGTATCCGAAAACCATGGTTGATTACAGAATTCAGAAAAAATATCTGGCAACGATTTTTTTACAAATTAGTGATCTGGCAACCTTCGTGTCACGTGACAGATATTTTTTCTGAATTCTGTAATCAACCATGGTGTTCGGATACTTTTTTGAGCGACTGTACATTAGAAGGGGAGCTCTCAGAAAATGAGAACTTGCTGTTTTACCTCTGAGGGGCGCATTTGTGCACACTGTGCGCTAAATGGACAGGTCACAAGGGTCCCAGGGGCTCAGAGAAGTTTGGGGGTAGGTACCCATTGGACAGTTGTTGGGATACAGATGGTAGCTTCCCTTCAAGGCCATCCAACGTGATCTTTAGCGTCCTGCTTATCGTCTGCATTATTGTTTAAGTAACAAATTAAACCTTTACTATGTTGATCGTAATTGATTAATTACGATTTCTTCAAAGTATCTACATAGCGAATATGTTATTACATCTCCTCATAGTATTGACTCGGTTAACGCTTCTATTTACAGGAAAGCTTCTCACGCTCTAAATGAGATCTGCGCTTTGCCTCTCAGACTGCCATTATATCTCTTCGTTAATAAATTTTAGAATACGAATGATATAAAGCTTGCAGTTTGTTAATAAAAAATGGAAGCAGTTTGATTAGTAATTGTTACTACGGTATACCTCATTATTTTGCCACTATAATGTTGGAAAAAGGAAACTTTCTATTTGAAAAAGACGAATGAAATAAAATTTTATTAATAAAATTTAATAATAATAATCATTATTTAATAAATTTGAACATATAAGGAAGATATTACTCTATTATCGAAATCAATTTTAAGTGAAAAATAATTTTCTTTAACCCACTACCTCCAACTAACATGCCAAGTGCTCTGATCTCTGAGTTACCTGCCACCAATCAAAACCTCTTCTAATTGATGTTATGAACTTTGTACCAACAATCAGGGCCGCCGACAGGGGGGGGGGGGGGGGGGGGGCAAGGGGGACTAGTGCATAGGGGCCCGTCAGATTAAGAGACTCTACATTTTCTTACAAAAATTATTCTTAGTTAGGCTATATATCGATCCTATGCTAAAACGTTTTATGTGACACAAACTGTGTAGGCCTATGTTTTTGCATGCCTGACTGCGCAACAGGCTTTTTTTCCTCTGTATGTCATCATTGTGACCAGAATAATTGCTATTAATGATTTGTAAAGATAAAAAGTTTTCAGGGGGGGGGGCGAGCATAATATTACATAGGGGCCCATAAATTCTCTCGGCGGCCCTGCCAACAATACAACATATTCTATGTCTCATGAAGGAATTGTTTCAGCTGCTCACAGCCCCAAGTAGCAGATAACGAAAAAAAGTACTTTTAGCAATTAACCGAATATTACAAGCACAGCGACACTATATGTAAGTAATAACATATGAACGTTTAAGTATCAACTTTCTGCGCTGTTGTTACTTTTTCCTGGCACCTCATTATCCTAGTATCCTGTAGGTAAACTTCCCTTCCTTAACATATCTATTCAATATTACAAATTGCTGGTAAGCATTAGTTAAATAAATACTCCAAGCAGTCAATTTGCAATATTACCACAAAATATATAGCATTAGACCATGAATTTTGTGATTTCAATCTCAAGAAACATTTTTTTCTACCACAACTACGAATGAAGAAAAGATTCTCCACAACTCCCAATGTTTGGCGCACGGCATGGCTTATGCTTCTTCATCGTCAATGATCCTTCTTCGTTTAGCAGCTCATTCTTGTATCTTCCAGAAGATGACGTTATGATCACGTGGGTATGACGCTCCCTCGTTTAAGTGGTACTGCCACGTAAGCATAACGTCATCTTCTGGAAGATACAATGACACGAGCTGCTTAACAACGAAGGAGGAATTACATTTGAAGAAGCATACGTCGTGCGCCAAACGTGTATTATGTATCAGTAGTAAATAATCACAGGATAAGTTATAATGACCTTATAAACCTTCCAGATTTTATTTATTTCATTCGTACTAGTGGCGCCATCTATCCAGGAAGCGGACAACTCTGTTGCCCCATTAGAGATGGAATTAATATTTGTCACTCACCCTCAGGGCGTTAAATCAATATATCAGTAGTAAATAATCACAGGATAAGTCCTGTAGACATGGAACTCATGAAATAATGAGCTGGAAAAACAAAATATTTTTTTTTCATCTCATCATTTCATGAGTTCCATGTCTACAGGACTTATTCTGTGATTATTTACTATTGAATTTGTTATTAATTTCAGAGAAATTGAAAAGTCTTAGATACATTGTCCTCCCAAAATATTAGAGAGTATTTTTTTTTGCATAGAAAGAGCAAAAGCGACAGATGAGAGCTCCAAAAAGCTCACAGAACTTTGACGTAAGAAACAGCTTAGCTTACACTCGGGGCCATGACTTAACGTCCCAAACAACGGACGATGTCCTTTCAAATCCCATCAGGGTCTCCTTTCTCGCTGACGGGAAGGGGAGAGTTATCGGAAATAATTCTTACCGCCAACTCTGTTTAGAAGACATATTTAGTTCCTCCTCCCCCCGAAAAAATATAATAGCGAATTCCAATGCAATGTTAATGTAAATACCGTATTTGCCGGCGTATAGGATGCACCGGCGTATAGGACGCACCGGCGTATAAGACGCACCCCTTTTTTAGACACATTTTTAAGGGAGAAAAAAAATTTCCACATTGTTTCATGAATTTCCATAAAGATTTATTGTACTCATTTTATCCCCCTCGAAGGGAACCACCTTGTCGTGGTGAGGGGGCTTGCGTGCCTTAGTGAAGTCGAGGGCTATGCCGACCAGAGTTACTCATGTCGGACAGGCTGAGATGGAAAGGCCAGACGAAGAGTTCCCAAGGACTGAGATGTAAGGAGTGGAGAGTGTGGAGATAAGGAGGAGAAGAAAGGAATGACCCCACAGGGGAACACTAAGGTGTGTGGTGGTCAGTTAGCAAGGCCAACGGAGTCAATGACTTGACCACAGCTGGAGGTGGGCTGTTATAGAGGACAATGAGGATTGGAGAGATGAAGAGATACGGAGTGGAGAGAGTGAAATAAGGATGGAACAGTGCGGAAGGCAGCACTTTGTGATATGAGAGGTTTAGTTGAAGGACATGGAATGGAGGAGTGAGATTAGTTGATGTATTGGACAGGAAATCTGAAGGAAAAATTTTAATTACTGTAATCAAGGTTCTTAGAATGACTGCAGTAAAGGTCTGAGGAGAAGGAAAGTGTGGATGGTGAATACACTACAAAGGGTAAAGGCGTACAGACGCCTGTGGCTAAAGTGAGAGCCAATATTACAGGTCTGTTATTAAAGGGGAGAGGTTGTCCGTGTCAATAGGCACAGGCTCCTCTCTAACCCGTTTTCATTCTTTTTCAGGTTCACTGGTCACTTAATCATTCGGAGAGATTAGGTTGAGGTCGTTACATTAACACGGGGGAGGATGGGAGTCCTGGTCCTTTGGACAGGGGACTCCTGTCCTCCCCCATTTTTACTCCTCCGATTTCCCGTTTCCGGGTTGTGAGTAGGATGGACTCTCACCAGAACACGCGCCCCAAGACGTCCCTGGGGTGCTGGTCTACCTCCTAGTTGGACTCAAGGGAGGAAACTGGCCTAGATTGCTCAAATTGAGCAATATATCTAATAGGGAAAAGGGTGGCCAGTGTTGAGGTTTGGATAGTGCCCAGATGGGCAGGCGGGGAGAATTTATCATGGTCGCCACGCCCATGAGTGGCCCACCAGTTTACCGTGGGTGGAGACCCGTAATGTGGAAAAGGGGATCCTGGCGGTTGAGGGACAGGCAAGCTGGTATCACAATACACCGTCCTTGGCCTCTGCTTCAATAAAACGGGAGGTCCGAGCTGGCTCACTCGGATCAATCGGTTCGTGAGGTATCCCCTCTTCCACCCCTTGGCCGGGATGGGTGGGGGCGGTTGTGGAGCCAACCGGGTGGAGGTGATTCTTGACGATAGGGTTGGGTCCGGGCCGGGGCCCAGATCATGCTCTGGTCCGAGGGGAGATCCAAAGTCTGGGTATAACCTGGGCGCATCTCTGAGGTACCTCAAGCGATGAATTTAACTCTGAGGCCTCCCCTTGTAGGGCTCGGTAGTGGGCGGAGACTGCCTGGGTTGAACATTTTAAAACCCACCATGAAACCGAAAAAGGCGACGATGGTGTCAGGTGATAGTGAGCGACGGACTGGGAAAAAAGACAGCAAGCCCAAGGAGGCTGCTGATCTTGAGGTGGTTGTGGAGGAAGTCCCAGAGACTCCCCCTCCCACCACAAATAGTATTGTAGAAGTAGATGGGCCTCCAAAGGAAGGAGTAGACTCAGGTAAAGGCAGGGATGAAGGGTGCCTAGCCAAGGAGGCAGCCTCGGACACTCAGAAGGAGCCCAGCGGTAAGGATAGGGGCTATGGAAGGCTGGCAAATGCGGCTGGCCTTCTGGAGGAACTCGCGGTGGCGATGTTCCGTCACAGAGCAGAAGGCGAGTTAAAGGACGTGGTTATGGGTGTAGCTCATAAGCTACACACCATAGTCTGCGAACAGGAGTTAGAAATCGCAACCATGAGCGGACAAATTTCGGAGCAGGCTGCACGTCCACCTGAAAGGAAGGAAAGGCCACCAACCTATGCGAAGGCTGTTGGTGGTCAGGGACAGGGAAAGGGTGGTTCGGTGGTAGCTAAAAAGCCCACTCCCCCTTTGAAAAAGCAGAGGCATACCCTACTGATCTTTTCTAAAAATAAAGAAAGGAGAGCGTTAGAGGTGAGGGATAGCCTCAAAGGAAGTATCAACCCCACGGACCTAAACCTTGGGGTCATGAGCATTGGCCTTAACGGCCAATGAGGGCTAACGGTGTCATTGTGGAGTGTAGCTCAGAGAGTGACCGGGCTAGTCTAAAGAGTGCAATTGAAAGCCACGAGTCACTCAAGGGTATTTTGGAGGCTAAATCGGCCGTAAGACTGAAGCCTAAAATCGTGGTATGCAGCGTAGACAAGGACGTCCCCCGCGAGGACCTCCAGAGGGTCATACGCAGCCAGAACAGGCTAAACGAAGAAGAAGTGGACCTAACACCACTATTCTCAGTAAAAGCCCGAGTGGACAATACAGTCCACTGGGTTATGGAGGCTAGTAGTGCCTCTCATAGAAAGTTATTAGAGGTAGGTAAGATAAACGTAGGCTGGTCGCGTTGCTACCTGAAGGATTATGTTAGAGTCCTGCGGTGCTATAAGTGCTATGCATTTGGGCACAAGCAGAGCGAGTGTGAGCAAAAGACACAACGGTGCTCACAGTGTGCGGGCAAGCACTCTTACAAGGAGTGCAAGAAGCCCAAGCCGAAGTGAATCGTATGTAAGAATGCCAACAAGGAGCACGGAGCCAAATATGATATTGGCCACAGTGCGATGGACATGAAATGCCCGTCGTACTATCGAGAAATAAAGTTGTTGCATAGGCGAACCGACTATGGGAAGTAGGCTTCCAAGTGGTCTGTGGGCGAGTATGAAATTTCTCCAAATTAATTTAAATGAGGCGAGGGCCGCAATGGCCTAACTCAGCCAGGAGATAAAGGAAGAAGGAGTCGACATTGCTCTTGTGCAGGAACCTTACTGCACAGAGAATGTCATTAGGACATCCCTCTGACCAGTAGGCTATTTTGTATAAAAGGTACCAAGCCTAAAGCAGGAGTTGTCGTTCTGAACCCCAAGGTCAATGCCATTCTGGCATATCACTCTGATACTATTGTAGTAGTGGAGATCGGCTATGGGGTACACGCCATCTCCATCTACTGTCCTCCAAATAACAACATTGAGGACCATTTAACCGAGTTACAAAACGTCCTAACTCGTGTTAACTCTAAGACCATTATAATAGGTGGGGACTTCAATGTGAAGCATCCCTTATGGGGTTCAAACCGACAAGATGTCAGAGGAGATATGACTCTGGATTTTATCAACTCTGCTGATCTAATATTACTAAACGAATTAGATACACCAGCTACATTTAACGGCCCAAGAGGTCGTAGCTGGATTGACTTGACCCTAGTAACACCTAGGTTGACTCCTATGATCCGGAATTGGTACGTCAGCGATAAGGTCAGTAATAGCGACCACAACTATATAGTGTTCCAGGTGGGTGGAACAACATCTCCCCCACAGTATGCACGAAGGTTTGCGGTGGGCAGAGCTCCTGACTGGTGCAAGCTCTTACACTGTGTGTCACCGGAACTGGCGAAGATCGGCCAGCGTGTCTGCAATATCGGAGATTGCGACTCACTAAATAACATCATAAGTGAGGTGACAAGGAGTTTAAGTGCTGGTTGCGAGGCAACCTTCGGGTACATGAGGCAACCCAGAGCAGGTGAAAAATCAGTGCCCTGGTGGACACCTGAGCTCAGCATTACAAGGAAAAGGGTAAGAGCACTTAGAAGGAGATTTCAAAGATGCCAGAACAGGGAGAGAAGTACCAGAGAGGAACTGTACAGGAGGGAGCAGGCAAAATATAAGATCGCAATATGTCAGGCGCAGCTGACCTCCTGGCAGAAATTATGCAGTGAAGTCTCTGCACAAAACCCTTTTACTTTACAGTACAAGCTAGCTACGGAAAAGGATTATAAACCCCTGGATATTGCATATGTTCGCAAGGAAGACGGATCCAAGACCTCTTCCTTTGGCGAAACTATCCAGGTGCTTTTGGACAATTTGTTTCCCACTGAAGACGGGAGTTCTGATGATGCAGAACATCGACTCCTAAGGGGAAATTGCAGGATTCCGCCGGATACGCCGGATGACGTTCCGTTTACGGAAGAGGAATTGAGAGAGGTAATCAGGGAAATGGCCCGGGGCAAAGCCCCGGGTAACGATGGTCTGACAGTGGAGATTGTTTCTCAGGTGTTTAATGAACATAAAGACCTGTTCACCCAGTTCTTCAATAAATGCTTGAATCTGGGAGCCTTCCCAACCACCTGAAAACAGGCAGACCTTGTCCTCTTAAACAAGGCAGGTAGGGATCCGGCAGACACAAGATCATACAGACCGATATGTCTGCTGCCGGTGCTGGGAAAGGTGCTGGATAAACTCCTGACAAACAGGATGTACTACCACTGCCACAAGAACAGATTCCTGAATCCCAAGCAATTTGGGTTCAGGACAGACCAGTCCACCACCGCTGCTATCAAACATGTGGTGGACATTGTTCAGGTAAATAAAGTGCACAAGTTGCACACCTCTCTCATTGCCTTGGATGTGACGGGCGCATTCGACAATGTCTGGTGGCCTGCAGTCTTGACTAAATTGAAAGAGTGTTCCTGCCCTAGGAACATCTTCATTCTTGTGGCCAATTACCTCCATGAGAGGATGGTCACATATTCACATGCTAGCGGGACAGCCTCAAGAAACTTGGAAAGAGGCTGCCCACAAGGGTCGTGCAGCGGACCATTCCTCTGGAACTTAGTTGCTGATACTGCTCTGGAGTTGACTATGCCCGAGGGAGTCTGGCTCCAGGCCTATGCGGATGACTTGCTGCTTGCCATAACAGCATCCTCCAGACCTAAGCTGGAAGTTGCTGGCAACGCAGCAATTAAAATACTAGAAGGATGGTGTCTTCGCAATAAGCTTGGGTTCAGCGTTGCGAAGACAACATCAATGACTATTGCAAAAGAGGGTGTCCTCAAGAAGAGGTACCCTATTTTTAAACTAAAAGGCGGAAACATCCGCCATATGACAACTTTAAAGTACTTGGGGATCACTCTGGATGAAAAAATGAGCTGGATCCCACACCTGCAGGACTTGAAAGCTAAATGCACCAATGTTATGTGCAAGCTGGGGCGTATGGCTCGCGTCTCATGGGGACTCAGAAGCGAGGTCCTCAAGGAAATTTATCTAAGGGGAACGGAGCGAATCCTAACCTATGGTGCGGGCACCTCGTGGGGCCCGACTGACCCTCCATAATGTGTAGAAAGCTGCTCGCAGCCCAACGACCGGCTTTACTGCGAATCACCAGGGCCTACAGGACAACATCTACGGATGCCCTCCTGGTGCTCGCAGGGATCCCTCCACTATTTTTGATGGTCGGTAAAGAAGCGACCATATTTAGAGTCCTGCAGGCTAAGGAAAAAGCAACATTCCTCGGAGTCCAGTATGACCCTGAGGATTACGAGGTAAATACCGCTAAGTGGGATCTACATCCCACAAGGAGACTATGTGTGCCCTGGTCCACGGAGTTACCATCAAGTACAGATATTGAAATATACACTGACGGTTCCAAGAGCGAGGAGGGTGTGGGCTTAGCCTTCACTGTCTTCAATCAAGGGGCCAAAGTGTATGATTTTCAGAGGAAGGTTTCTAATAATGGCTCAGCCTTCCAAGCAGAGCTGCTCGCTATCAGAGAGGCCCTGAACTGGGCCCTCAATGACGGCGGTCTGGACAGCGACATACGGCTGTACACGGACAGCCAGGCAGCTCTGCATGCACTTGAAGATGCAAACAACAGGCATCAGATTGTGAAGGATATCAAGTGCATCCTGGGCAATCAGAGCATGCCCAGGGTTTCCTTCTCCTGGATCAAGGCTCACATAGGGCATGAAGGGAATGAGCGGGCCGACCAACTGGCCCGTTCCGCAGGTAATAACACTCAACCTGTGATAGTGGTAAAGACTTCAAAAACTACCCTGAAGTCTATAATTAGCCAAGGTACCATTAAGGAGTGACAGAGGCTCTGGGATACGACTGAGAATGGTTTTCAAACAAAGACATTCTTGAAAAGGGTCAGTCTATCCCTGATGTCCTCTGACCACTATTTGACGCAGGTCCTAACAGGACATGGGAGTTTCTCCAAATACCTGGAGCGATTTAAAAACTCTGCCCACAGTTACTGCAGCTGTGGAGCTCCAGACACAGATGTCGGGCACTATATCCTCAGGTGTCCGATCACAGAAGGGTTCGCTAACGAACTCAGGGACTCCCAAGCGATCAATGAGGTAGCAGGCGAACTGGTCTCAGTGTCCATTGAGAGTGCCCGTGTCAGGACACACTTGAGGGACATAGGCTGGCTCGTCTGCCGGCTTCGGGACTCTCTCCTTTGAGGTCCGTGGCTGCTGTCTCTCTTTGACTTATCATCCTACTTTCTTCTCGGGCTGCACTCAGCACCCACTTTAACACCTCCCATACTCCAAGTCCCTACTGGTCTCCCCTGATACAACCTTCATCTTCTACTTCCAGGCCTCTAGTTGCTATGCACGTATAGTGTCGTGAGACGGAGCACATGCTTTCCCCATGGGGAGTGGGTCCTTCGGGACCCACTCCCCACCCCGTATTAACCAGAGGTGTACTCATTTTATAGTTATTTATGTATACAAAAAATTTAACTAGGGAACATTGTAGTTAGGTACCTTTTAATGTTCATCCTCAAAACCCAGAAATTCATCTCCAGAGCTAAATGAAGAATCACTTGAAGCCTCTTTTTCAGAAACTGAGTCTTCGTATGAGAAATCATCCTCTGTGCCATCAAGTGAGTTACTAATACCACATTTCTTAAATGACTTTACAACTGTCTCATGTTTCGCAGCATTCCATGAAGCTTTGACCCATTCACAAATTTGCAAAATGCTAGGCCTCTTCCTTCTTCCTGATGGTGTCACTTCAAAATCTGTAGACTGCATCCAACTGTTCCATTTCTCCTTCATGAATCCTTTAAATGGTTTATTAATGCAGACATCTAAAGGTTGAAGCTGGCTCGTTAGTCCACCTGGAATTACAGCTAACTGAGTTTTCAGTTGGTTGATTTTATTTTTTACAGCTTCTGTTCTATGACTCCGAAACTGATCCCATACTAGCAAGGCAGATTTCTTTAACAGTCCACCAGGACGCCTAGACCACACATTGTCTATCCACAACTTCATCCCCCTTCATCCATCCAGCCCTTAGGATGAACGTGCACAAACACACCTTTAGGCAGTTTTTCCTTGGGCAAGGTTTTCCTTTTGAAAATCAAAAGAGGCGGCAATTTTGTTCCATTGGCACAACAGGACAACACGACTGTGTAATGCGTTTTCTTATGTCCACAAGTTTTTAACAATAACACTTCTTGCACCTTTGGAATCTACTGTTTTGTTTGAGGGTACATCGAACGTCAGTGGGACCTCATCCATGTTTGGTATTTGTGAAAATTCAAAATTTCCTCTTTTTCTTGCATTAATGACAAATTTATGAAACTCGATAATCTTGTCTTCATATTCTGTTGGCATCTTTTGTGCTACTTTTGTTTTAGTCCGCATACGTAAGTCATTTCTCTTCATGAATCTAGAACACCATGACGTTGATCCTGTAAAATCAGCGCTGCCTCTGTTAGTAGCTATCACTCTTGCTTGTTCAATAGTCATTTTTGTGGAAACTGAAAATTCCGAGCTTCGGTGGTCTAATATCCAAGTTTTTAATTCTTCTTCTAGTTCCGGCTATTTTGCAATTCCATTTTGCAATTCCATGTCGCAGATTATGTTTACTACGCATAGTTTTTTTTTAGGTCTTCTTCCTGTCTTCTCCAAGTTCTTATCATCTTTTCTGTTGGCGGTGATCCGAAATTCCTCTCTGCTACCCTGTTTCCGTGTTCTTTTGACATACTCAATCACTCGTAGCTTGAATGCAATATCATAGCAGAATCTGCGTTGTTTTTGAGCCATGTTTCGTAGTAAAAACAAGAGAAAGCTTCTTCGGTACTAAAAGTTTACGTTTTTGTTGCCTTGAGGCGCTATAATCGGTAACGAGGCGCCATGCTCGCGCTTTTCGAAAAAATATGCCGGTGAAATGTGATCACGCATGCGCACATTGGATGAATCGTAACCTTGAGATGTCAGTGGATCTGAACTCTATTTTACTGGAATGCTGCCTCTATAAGTAGTGAAGCATAAAATACATCACGCAACTTATTATTTTTACAGAACAAAAAAAAATATGGAAACGATTTATTTGAAACCACTTTTTCACAAAAGGGCAAAATGCAAAATAATACTTATATAGGTATATTGATATAAACCAAAAGTTTTAGACTGAAATTTCAACTCATAATTTTTATTATCGGCGCATAAGACGCACCCCATATTTCAGGCGTATTTTGAGGGGGGAAAAGTGCGTCCTATACGCCGGCAAATACGGTACTTTGAAGCTCTATGACTTTTAAACTCTGCATTTATTGAAGAGTATGATTGAAGATAAATCAAATCATAGTCCAATCTATTTTGATCTCGTTTTTAAAACAATATTCGTTTAATACTTAGAGTTATGGAAGTTACAATATTTAACAATAAATTTCTTCTTTTATAAAAATCACTCAGAATTGTCCAATATTGAAATAATCAGATGCAAGTTATAAATTATGCATATTTATTTCTTAAACGGTTAGAAACAATGCTTATTTAAATTTAATTAAAATGAGGTAAAAATCTTACGACGCATTACTTTTGTGAAATATTCTAACTTCCACAACTATTTAAATACAGAAAAAATATTGTTGAAAAGCGAGATTTAAAGAGTTGATTATGATGTTTAATTTATCCTCCGTCACATTTTCCCATTAAATGCATATTTGAGATGTTATAGAGCTCCGAAATTAGAATCTCATTTACATGAAATTCTGAAATATTTTGGTACGGCGTTTTATATTGGATTAGCATTAGTAAAAAGAATTTCTTAAAGAAAAAACATGAAGTTTAAATAGTTGTTTCTAGCAAAATATTTAATTATAATTACATTAACCGCCGTCCCGTGGCCGAGTGGTTAGCACGCTTGGCTACTGATCTAAGGGTTCGAGCCCCGGATTAGGCATGGATGTGTATGTCGTTTTTCTGCTGAGGTCTGCTGAGGTCCTGCCATCCTCTCAGATCTCCTACTGTGGCATATAAACTGACAGGCTCCTGTCAGACCTCTGTGGCAAGCAGCTGCTTGAGGGGGTATTTATTAACTTCTGATCATTTTGCATTTGCCAATACTTTAAGCGGAAGATTTTCCTCCATTGTAGGAACGACTATCTGCGATTCAAGAGGTTCGCATGAATTTTTAACAATTCTATGAAATCGCATTGTAAAAAGGTTGGAGATCCTCTAGTTTAGGTAATGAGGTTGTTTCAAGAGTTGTGAATCCAATCCATTTTGGCACCGGCATGGTTTAAAAATGATGATTGAATGAATATTTTAATATAAATTGATATTAACAAAATTAAATTATAAGAGTAAACGATAAATTAACAAATCAATTAAAGAAAAGAGTTTCCAAAGGTGTTACTGTTCTCAGCATGGCAAGCTCTCGGGATTTCTCCAGAGGACGTAGTTTCCTTCAGCCACTCGCAGGAGTTCAGCGCCGGTGAATCAACCTTACTCTCCAGTAACCTCGGCTTGTTCAGCTTGCCACATTCAATGGAAGATATTCGCTAAGTAAGAAGATCTAGACTATGGGTTGAAATGGTAGAATGAGTCAATTATGAGTCACGGGCCACTAGGGGCGGGGGTGGCTCGGTCGGTAGCGCGCCAGGCTCGTAATCTGTAGTTCCCAGGTTCGAGTCCCAGCTGGGACAGCGTTGAGCTTTATCTCCGCAAAATTCCCCGCCGTGCCCACGGTCAGTAGGGGACACCGATAGGCTTGAAAATTCCGCCGTCCGTCGGATGGGACGTTAAGCCGTGGTACCGTGTGCGGGAGAGCCATACCCTGTGCACGTTAAAGAACACGCTGGATGGCCTTGACGGGAGGCTACCATCTGTCTCCCAACAACTGTTCCAGTGTGTCCCCTCCCCCAACCTTCTCTGAGCCTTCGGGGTCCTTGTGGCCTGGCCATTTAGCCCATGGTGTGCAAAAAAGTGCCGCTCAGAGGTAAAACAATCCAATCCAAAGCCTATCAAGCAGCACTCCTTCCCCAAGTAGTCACTCAAGGACGAAAACAAATACTGAATAACTCATACATGAGCAAACGGATAGCCCTCAAAAGAAGAGCAGAAAGGAAATGCAGAAAAACAGAAAATATTTACGAGTTCACCGAGTGGTTAGCAGACTTCGCTATTAATCAAAGGGACCTAGGTTCATGCCATTTTTCTGATGAGGTTCCGCCATGCCCACAGTCCTTCTACTATGGCTTATAATAAATAATTAAAGGGGAATTAGTTTAATTGCTGTTTCAGGTTGTGTGATTATATTTAATATAATTAAAATTTGGTTGATGGACAACTGCATGATGAACAGTGCGGATTCAGAAGTGGTAGGAGATTATTGATCAAATATTTTCACTTAGGCAGTTTCTTGAGAAATAGTTAGAGTTTCAGAAACCTTTGCAAATTTCAAAAGGGCTTTTGACACTCTGTTGATCGACATAATTTGTGGTTTATCATTAGATCATATGGAACACCTGAGAAGTTAGTTAGTGTAATGAAAGTTGGGTTGTTTTACCTCTGAGCGGCACTTTTTTGCACACCATGGGCTAAATGGCCAGGTCACATGGACCCCAAAGGTTCAGAGAAAGTTGGGGGAGGGAACCACTGGAACAGCTGTTGGGAGACAGATGGTAGCCTCCCGTCAAGGCCATCCAGCGTGTTCTTTAACGAGCAGAGGGTATGGCTCTCCCGCACACGGCGCCACGGCTTAATATTCCCATCCGACGGACGGCGGCCTTTCCAAGCCCATCGAAGTGTAATGAAAGCTCTCTATAATAACACTGAGTCGTGTGCGAGAGTTGGTACGTCTTTCAGCGATTGGTTTAGTAATACTAATATGAGTTAGACAAGGATGCATTTTGTCTCCTTTTCTCTTTAGTTTGGTTATTGATTATGTCATGCGAAATTCTTTGCAAGGAAAAGAATTTGGCCTTAAATGGTCTAGAGATTTCAAAATTTCGGATTTAGATTATGCAGATGATTTGGCTTTGTTGGCTAATGATGTGGATGAAATGAATTCGTTCATTAGGACTCTTGATGAGACTAGTAATGAAGTAGGTTTGGGTTGGGTTGTTTTACCTCTGAGCGGCACTTTTTTGCACACCATGGGCTAAATGGCCAGGTCACATGGACCCCGAAGGCACAGAGAAGGTTGGGGGAGGGGACCCACTGGAACAGCTGTTGGGAGACAGATGGTAACCTCCCGTCAAGGCCATCCAGCGTGTTCTTTAAAGTTGGGTTGTTTTACCTCTGAGCGGCAGTTTTTTGCACACCATGGGCTAAATGGCCAGGTCACAAGGACCCCGAAGGCTCAGAGAAGGTTAGGGGAGGGGACCCACTGGAATAGCTGTTGGGAGACAGATGGTAGCCTCCCGTCAAGGCCATCCAGCGTGTTCTTTAACGTGCACAGGGTATGGCTCTCCCGGTCACGGGGCCACGGCTTAACGTCCCATCCGACGGACGGCGGCCTTTCCAAGCCCATCGGTGTCCCCTACTGACCGTGGGCAGGGCGGGGAATTTTGCGGAGATAAATCTCAACGCTAACCCAGCTGGGACTCGAACCTGAGAACTACAGATTACGAGCCTGGCGCGCTACCGACTTAGCCACCCCCGCCCCAAAGTAGGTTTGGTAAGTGATGAAAATTGATCAGGCAAATGATGCCTCAGTTGCTTTGAATGGCTGCACTCTTAAGCAAGTGTCTCAGTTTATCTTGGGAGCTAAGTTGCAGATACTGGTGATGTGCAACATGAGATGAATATATAAAAATAGGAATTGCTGGTGGGACTTTTAGGAGTCTATGGAGAGGGGGAAAAAGGCATATACACCAAAAGACTAAAATTATGCTGTATAACAGTATGATTCTCCACTAAGGTTAGATATGGTAGTGAAACATGAACCTTTTATAAGCAGGATAACAGAAAACATGATGACTTTGATTATAGATGGAAATATCACAGACCAAAAATAAAAAAATATTGGAGGCATCTATAATAAAAGAAGACAGCCAAAAGAAGAACTTCAGAGCTTAATATACCAAATTTTGAAATATTTATGAAAATTTCATGGAAGTGAACCCAAATTGATCAGTACATAGAGAAACAAAAATTGCCATCGGAATATTCTCCCTTCCTGACGATAATCAAAAACACCGTTCCAAATTGAAAGCTGAAAAAAACATACCTATACTCTCAGATTGGAAATCTGCACTAGAAAATAAAACAGAAAGGGAATAAATCCACTTTTACTCATGGAAATAACAGAAAACATTGAAGTTAATTTTAGCCAATCAAGAAATAACATTAGCTTCCAATGGATTCCCAGCTACATAGATATTAGAGGTAATAAAGGGGCTGAGAAGCTGGCGTAGACATTGAAAACTTAAAAGAAATACTTAAAATTCCTCCACATACATAGTTCTACAAATACACAATCAAGGATTGAGCATTAATTAAGCAGCAACCAGATTCACAATAAGAAAAGACCACAAACCTACTCAGAGAAGATCTGGGAAAGATAAAATAAGAAATACACCTATCTAGAATGATAAAAAGAACAAATTAAAATCGATAGACTGTCAGTTAAATGACAAAATGGCATTTATGAAAAAAAAAAAAATAAAAATTAACAGAACACTTGAATGCTCAACTTGCAAGGCGAAAGAAACAGTTGACATATACTATTAAACAGAGAAAAAAATTAATTTTCAAAGATCAAAGCTCTTTGAAAAACTAAAAAAAAAATTAAAAGTGCAAGATTTTATACTGAAAATTGACTTGCAGACCACTCAATCACAAAAATATTATTTGTAAGTATATAATAGATTTTTAAAACAATTTGAATATTTATTATCATACACGATGAATATACAAAGGCACAATAAAAAAGAAACAATATAAAAAGACTTCATTTAAATAAAAAATGAACTCTACAGTTAAGCTCTCAAATAGTCTTTCGCTGCAGCCAATGTTGGGTAAAGAAAAAAGTGGGCCAACTGCATAATCAAAAATAAAACTGCATAATAAAAATTTATGCCATAATAAAAATGCATGCCATGTTCACATTGCTACCTGCCAGAGAAGTAGCAATGAGAACTGAGGACGAAAATTTTCCTTCGTTGAGTTGGGTTCGGTTGTTTTACCTCTGGGAGGCATTTTTTTGCTCACCATGGACTAAATGGTCAGATCACATGGACCCGGAAGGCTCAGAGAAGGTTGGGGAGGGGGCCCACTGGAACAGCTGTTGGGAGACAGATGGTAGCCTCCCGTCAAGGCCATCCAGCGTGTTCTTTAACGTTGGGTTGTTTTACCTCTGAGCGACACGTTTTTGCACACCTTGGCCTAAATAGCCAGGTCACAAGGACTCCGAAGGCTCAGAGAAGGTTGGGGGAGGGGACCCACTGGAACAGCTGTTGGGAGACAGATGGTAGACTCCCGTCAAGGCCATCCAGAGTGTTCTTTAACGTTGGGTTGTTATACCTCTGAGCGACACTTTTTTGCACACCTTGGCCTAAGTGGCCAGGTCACAAGGGCTCCGAAGGCTCAGAGAAGGTTGGGGGAGGGACCCACTGGAACAGCTGTTGCCAGACAGATGGTAGCCTCCCGTCAAGGCCATCCAGCGTGTTCTTTAACGTTGGGTTGATTTACCTCTGAGCGACACTTTTTTGCACACCTTAGCCTAAATGGCCAGGTTACAAGGACTCCGAAGGCTCAGAGAATGTTGGGGGAGGGGACCCACTGGAACAGCTGTTGGAAGACAGATGGTAGCCTCCCGTCAAGGCCATCCAGCGTGTTTGTTAACGTTGGGTTGTTTTACCTCTGAGCGACACTTTTTTTCACACCTTGGCCTAAATGGCCAGGTCATAAGGACTCCGAAGTCTCAGAGAAGGTTGGGGGAGGGGACCCACTGGAACAGCTGTTGCGAGACAGATGGTAGCATCCCGTCAAGTCATCCCCAGCGTGTTCTTTAAGGTTGGGTTATTTTACCTCTGAGCGACACTTTTTTGCACACCATGGCCTAAATGCCCAGGTAACATGGACCCTGAAGGCTCAGAGAAGGTTGGGGGAGGGAACCCACTGGAACAGCTGTTGGGAAACAGATGGTAGCCTTCCTTCAAGGCCATCCAGCGTGTTGTTTAACTTTGGGATGTGTTAACTTTGAGTGACACTTTTTTGCACACCTTGGCCTAAATTCCTAGGTCACAAGGACTCTGAAGTTGTTGGGTTGTTTTACCTCTGAGTGGCACTTTTTTGCACACCATGGTCTAAATGGTCAGATCTCATGGACCCCGAAGGCTCAGAGAAGGTTGGGGGAGGGGACCCACTGTAACAGCTGTTGGGAGACAGATGGTAGCCTCCCCGTCAAGGCCATCCAGCGTGTTCTTTAACGTGCACAGGGTATGGCTCTCCCGCACACGGAACCACGGCTTAAAGTCCCATCCGACGGACGATGGCCTTTCCAAGCCCATCGGTGTCCCCTACTGACCATGGGCAGGGCGTGGAATTTTGCGGAGATAATTCTCAACACTGACCCAGCTGGGACTCGAACCTGGGAACTACAGATTACGCGCCTGTCGCGCTACCGACTGAGCCACCCCCGTCCCAAGACTCCGACGTCTCAGAAAAAGTTGGGGCAGGGGACCCACTGGAACAGCTGTTGGGAGACAGATGGTAGCCTCCCGTCAAGGTCACACAGCGTGTTCTTTAACGTTTGGTTGTTTTACATCTGTGCGAAACGTTTTGCACACTTTGGGCTAAATGGCCAGGTCACAAGTACTCCGAAAGCTTAGAGAAGGTTGGAGCAGGGGACCCTCTGGAACAGCTGTTGGAAGACAGATGGTAGCCTCCCGTCAGGGCCATCCAGCGTGTTCTTTAATGTTGGGTTGTTTTACATCTGAGCGTCACTTTTTTGCACCACTTATGGTAAATGGTCAGATCTCATGGACTCTGAAGTCTCAGAGATGGTTTGGGGAGGGGACCCACTGGACCTGCTGTTGGGAGACAGATGGTAGCCTCCCGTCAATGTCATTCAGCATGTTCTTTAACGTTGGGTTGTTTTACATCTGACCGTCATTTTATTGCACCACTTTGGGTTAATGGTCAGATCTCATGGACCGTGAAGTGTCAGAGATGGTTTGGGGAGGGGACCCACTGGACCAGCTGTTGGGAGACAGATGGTAGCCACCCGTCAATGTCATTCAGCGTGTTCTTTAACGTTGGGTTGCTTTACATCTGACCGTCACTTTTTTGCACCACTTGGGGTAAATGATCAGATCTCATCGACCCTGAAGTGTCAGAGATGGTTTGGGGAGGGGACCCACTGGACCAGCTGTTGGGAGACAGATGGTAGCCTCCCGTCAGGGCCATCCAGCGTGTTCTTTAATGTTGGGTTGTTTTACATCTGACCGTCACATTTTTGCACCACTTATGGTAAATGGTCAGATCTCGTGGATCCTGAAGTGTCAGAGATGGTTTGGGGAGGGGACCCACTGGACCAGCTGTTGGGAGACAGATGGTAGCCTCCCGTCAATGTCATTCAGCGTGTCCTTTAACGTTGGGTTGTTTTACATCTGACCGTTACTTTTTTGCACCACTTGGGGTAAATGGTCAGATCTCATGGATCCTGAAGTGTCAGAGATGGTTTGGGGAGGGGATCCACCGGACCAGCTGTTGGGAAATAGATGGTAGCCTGCCGTCAATGTCATTCAGGGTGTTCTTTAATGTTGGGTTGTTTGACATCTGATCGTCACTTTTTTGCACCACTTAGGGGTAAATGGTCAGATCTCATGGACCCTGAAGTGTCAGAGATGGTTTGGGGAGGGGACCCACTGGACCAGCTGATGGGAGACGGATGGTATCCACCCATCAATGTCATTCAGCGTGTTCTTTAACGTTGGGTTGTTTTACATCTGACCGTCACTTTTTTGCACCACTTGGGGTAAATGGTCAGATCTCATTTACCCTGAAGTGTCAGAGATGGTTTGGGGAGGGGACCCACTGGACCAGCTGTTGGGAGACAGATGGTAGCCACCCGTCAATGTAATTCAGCGTGTTTTTTAACGTTGGGTTGTTTTACATCTGACTGTCACTTTTTTGCACCACTTGGGGTAAATGATCAGATCTCATCGACCCTGAAGTGTCAGAGATGGCTTGGGGAGGGGACCCACTGGACCAGCTGTTGGGAGACAGATGGTAGTCACCCGTCAATGTCATTCAGCGTGTTCTTTAATGTTGGGTTGTTTTACATCTGACCGTCACTTTTTTGCACCACTTGGGGTAAATGGTCAGATCTCATGGACCCTGAAGTGTCAGAGATGGTTTGGGGAGATGACCCACTGGACCAGCTGTTGGGAGACAGATGGTAGCCTCCCGTCAATGTCATTCAGCGTGTTCTTTAATGTTGGGTTGTTTTACATCTGACCGTCACTTTTTTGCACCACTTGGGGTAAATGGTCAGATCTCATGAACCCTGAAGTGTCAGAGATGGTTTGGGGAGGGGACCCACTGGACCAGCTGTTGGGAGACAGATGGTAGCCACCCGTCAATGTAATTCAGCGTGTTTTTTAACGTTGGGTTGTTTTACATCTGACTGTCACTTTTTTGCACCACTTGGGGTAAATGATCAGATCTCATCGACCCTGAAGTGTCAGAGATGGCTTGGGGAGGGGACCCACTGGACCAGCTGTTGGGAGACAGATGGTAGTCACCCGTCAATGTCATTCAGCGTGTTCTTTAATGTTGGGTTGTTTTACATCTGACCGTCACTTTTTTGCACCACTTGGGGTAAATGGTCAGATCTCATGGACCCTGAAGTGTCAGAGATGGTTTGGGGAGATGACCCACTGGACCAGCTGTTGGGAGACAGATGGTAGCCTCCCGTCAATGTCATTCAGCGTGTTCTTTAACGTTGGGTTGTTTTACATCTGACCGTTACTTTTTTGCACCACTTGGGGTAAATGGTCAGATCTCATGAACCCTGAAGTGTCAGAGATGGTTTGGGGAGGGGACCCACTGGACCAGCTGTTGGGAGACAGATGGTAGCCTCCCGTCAATGTCGTTCAGCGTGTTCTTTAACGTTGGGTTGTTTTACATCTGACCGTCACTTTTTTGCAGCACTTGGGGTAAATGGTCAGATCTCATGGACCCTGAAGTGTCAGAGATGGTTTGAGGAGGGGATCCACTGGACCAGCTCTTGGGAGACAGATGGTAGCCTCCCGTCAAGGCCATCCAGCGTGTTCTTTAACGTTGGGCTTTTTGTCCTCTGAGCGACACTTTTTTGCCACCTTGGCCTAAATGACCGTGTTACAAGGACTCCGAAGGCTCAGAGAACGTTGGGGGAGGGGACCCATTGGAACAGCTGTTGGGAGACAGATTGCAGCCTCTGTCAAGGTCATCCAGCGTGTTCTTTAACGTTGGGTGGTTTTTACCTCTTATCGAAACTTTTTTGTTAGTATTATATATATATGATATAATATTAATATATATTTAATATATAATATTGTTGCGGATCACAAAAATGGATAGCCACTGAGCGTGAGTATTAAAAGCTATATTTCAAAACCAAATTCAATACAAGGTAAATTGTTACAAAGGAAATATGGATGAAGTATCTTATTAACAAATCAACTATTAACATGCACAAGTCATCAATCTTCCTGCGTGAGCACACAACATCAGCTCTGTGTATTTTACTAAATACTACCTTTTACTTGATTTACCAGGTCACCCGAAGATCTTCACTCGTAAACCAATTCTCGTCCTGTGCTAATAACTTTTCACACACTAGCCGAACAAAAAGACAGTCCGTGTAGACATTCGAAGTTAGCCATAAAAGTTCCCACTTTTATACTTCCGCGTATACACAACACATCAAGTTACTTCTTGATACTTAACGATAAAAGATCCCACTTTTATCCTTCCGCGTATACACAACACATCAAGTTACTTCTTGATACTTACGCGCACTGTCTCAGAACAGCTCACCGTCCATTTTCGAACTCTCCGACCGTTACAATACAAAACGACCGTTAACGCTCCACTCTCCTTCTCCAAATTCTCCCAACGTTCTTATTCGTTGGCTGAAACTTTGCTTTCGGTTGCCAGATTCTTCTGTCGTAACACTGCCCCCTTCCTAGGTCTTGTTCGTCCCGAACAATTCTGGATTCCAAAGCTTCTTCAGTTCTTCGATGAAACGGGGCCAAATGATCCACGTGAACCACCTTGCACTTTGTAGCTGGACATCGACGAATGCGATATACCATGTCTGTGTCAAAATGAAAGCGAATCTCATTATGACGTAGATTTCTTTTCTGACTGAAGCCTCGTCCACAAACATAATACGTGTAAGGCCTATAGCCCTTGTGAACACGTTTATGTCTCTGCAGGGAGAAGAATCGACTAAGAGTTTTCGTGCAAAACCCGTAAAAAGTTTTCTTCTTTGGATTTTTACTTCTATCAACAGTAACAAGGAATGAAAATCATTAGTGACATAAAATCTAGGGAGAATTTTCATCCTGCAATCTGACCTTTTTGTCAGTTGACTTTCACTTAATTCAGAACTGTCGTGATGAACCTTCAGCCATATTTCACCTGATTCAATTTGATCCCCAAGGTGCTTCACAAATATAACATCAGCTCCATAATTCTTTTTAGCGCTTCGGTCCATCTCCTCCTTCCATACTCTTGCTAGAACTGCAGCTTCTAATCCGACAACCTTACCTGTTTCTCCTGTATAAGTGAAATCAGTGATGTGTCGGGCTGCTAGCAATATTTTTTCTGTTTTATCTTCACATAGCCAGCTTGCAACATCTTCAGATACTCCTTGTTCTATTAACATGTTACGAAACTTGTTCAAAGCATTGCCGTTATGCAGAACCTTGCGGACACGTGATGCTTCATCTACCCTATTATCCACAATGTTCACCAAACGCAGAAGTTCTCCTCCTAACTCTTCGACGAGCTCTTGCAGTTCCAAGGATCCGTCACCAAGGAAACACTGAACAGCTTCCATCACTTCCAGAGAGTTGTCAACAGAGTTTTCAAGAGGTGAATCCATGTTGCTGATAACAGCTGAACAACTCAAACTCTTCATTCCACGAGCTTGTGATGCTGCAACCATTTTCTTAACTAAATCAACAGCAACATCTTCTGTACTGATGAGATCAATAGCTCCTTTTCCGAATTCAACATCATAAACCAAAGCGCACACTCCTTCAGCCAGCTTTTTGGACACAATTGAGCATCTCCTTAGAGGAACGCTATCTACGGTAGCCGTCAGATCCTTGCAGCGGTAAATCTCCTTATCTGTTGGCACCAGCTCCTCTGTCTGTCCTACGATGCAGCATCCGACGTCTTCCATCATCTGCTCGATTTTATCTTTAGTGCAGTCGACTGTGAAGCCAGGGATGGATTCCAATTTGTCCAGAGTATCTCCCGTCAATTGGAGAGCACGACCGGAGATCATAGGGACCTTGAGACCTAAAGCAGCAAGTGCAGGAGCCAAGACAAGACTCACTTTGTTGCCGACACCTCCTGTGCTGTTTTTATCTACCATCCGATGGCGCCACTCGGGTCTCCAGCAAAACACATGACCCGAGGAGGTCATATTTGCTGTTTCTTCCGAATTCACTTTCTTGGAGCTCTCATTGTAATTAGCCAGGGAAATATCAGTCATGATTGCCAAATTGTTCATTCTGGAGATCAGCGACGAGTTCTGTAACATGATATTGTCCACTTTAGAGCTCTTGTAGTCGTGATAAAACTTTTCTATATCCTTATAATCTAAATGGTTATAATGTCCAAATCTGCGCATTGACTGTTCAGAAAAGAAATTCAGCATGGTTTCGTTGAGATTGTCTGAGGGCTTTACTTCTCTCCGATCGTAACTCTGAGGCTTAATTTCATCCAGAAAGTTAGTCTTTGAAGTACCGTCTCTGCCTGAAGCTCTTTTACTAGCATCACCTGTTATGCTTCTAAGCCATTCTTCGGAATTCCTCTTCCTTAAATCCCCACTTTCTATAAACGATTCGAGTGTGGCTATATGCTTCGGAAAAACCTCTCCGACTTCCGCGGTAAAGTCGAATGGCACTTTGTATCTATGATGAATGGACGCCTCTTCTTTACTCGGACCACTCTGCGAAACGTAAACTCTGTTTCGTTCCCCTTCATTACCACTCGTTACTCTGCCTTTGCGATAATTGTCCATGACGCATTTTGCTGAGAGCGAGGAATAGAATACCTTTCGTGTGGATCTCTCTTCAGATCGTGCCAGACTTGTATACCTAGGTATTTTGAAGTGCAAAGCGTACTGTATAGTCTCACAGCTCTCTGATCTGTGTGATTGTTCTTCACAGTTCCTAGACATGTCACCAGCGACATAGACACTCTGCCATGCATCACCAGTAGTTGCGTGGTCAAAGGCATTATCTGCGCTATCTCTACGATTCTTGATTTTCAGTAGCAGATCCACATTTTTATATGCGTTGCCTTTCTCTTTTTCTTTTCCATGTTTACAATCTAACTTAACACTATCAAGATCATCTTTTTCACTGACAAATTCAACATTTAAACTATTGCATTGTCTATTGAGTTCGGTTTTATTATCCTTGAACTGATCAATAATCTTACCAACTTGAGAAGCCACTTCAGCTCTCATCTCAGTATTTTGTGCGGCCAGGTCACCTCTTTTATTTCTCAACTCATTATTTTGTGCGGCCATTTGGGCTTTCAAATCATCTTTTTGAGAAACTATCTCAGTCCTCAACTCATTATTTCGTGCGGTCATTTCGGCTTTCAAATCAGTCATCAGCGTAGTCATATCGGCTTTGAAGCTATATATCAACTTTACTAATTCATCCATACTTCTAGTTAACGGTATTCAATTAATTAATCCCACTCCTGACACCAAGTGTTGCGGATCACAAAAATGGATAGCCACTGAGCGTGAGTATTAAAAGCTATATTTCAAAACCAAATTCAATACAAGGTAAATTGTTACAAAGGAAATATGGATGAAGTATCTTATTAACAAATCAACTATTAACATGCACAAGTCATCAATCTTCCTGCGTGAGCACACAACATCAGCTCTGTGTATTTTACTAAATACTACCTTTTACTTGATTTACCAGGTCACCCGAAGATCTTCACTCGTAAACCAATTCTCGTCCTGTGCTAATAACTTTTCACACACTAGCCGAACAAAAAGACAGTCCGTGTAGACATTCGAAGTTAGCCATAAAAGTTCCCACTTTTATACTTCCGCGTATACACAACACATCAAGTTACTTCTTGATACTTAACGATAAAAGATCCCACTTTTATCCTTCCGCGTATACACAACACATCAAGTTACTTCTTGATACTTACGCGCACTGTCTCAGAACAGCTCACCGTCCATTTTCGAACTCTCCGACCGTTACAATACAAAACGACCGTTAACGCTCCACTCTCCTTCTCCAAATTCTCCCAACGTTCTTATTCGTTGGCTGAAACTTTGCTTTCGGTTGCCAGATTCTTCTGTCGTAACAATATAATATTAATAATCTATCATTATATCCCCCATGGATTTTTAAAAAAATTCTTTGTTTTCATAAGGTACAAAGTATTACTACTAAGTATGCTTCCTTTACAAAACTATTTACTGATGGCTCCGTAAACAAGGATGAGGGAAGAGCGACTGCTGCAGTTAGGATCCCAGATCAGAATATTCATTTAGCAGTTAGACTTCCGGACCAAACAGAAGTTTTCACAACTGAATTGATAGCCATAGAAATGGCCCTTAAGTGGGCTAATACTCTGTGCTGTGACAAAGTTGTTATTCTGTCTGATTGCCGACCAGTTATTCAATTTTTTCAAGGAGATCCGGGAAGATCTAGCAACAATGAGCTGTTTTGCAACATTTTGAAGATGGCGAATAAAATGATGAAAAGTGGTATTGAGTTAAAACTGCAGTGGATTCGCAGCCACGTCGGCGTTATAGGAAATGAAATTGCTGACAAAATTGCTAAGGAAGCGTTATTACGTGAAAACTGGCTTAATATTCCAAGAGGTTTTAATTATTATAAAAGCAAAAATAAGTAAATTTTAATACGAAATTTTCTGCATTATTTTAAAGTTCATTCTTCCTCACATCTGAATTATAGGAAATGAATCAAACCATTGATCCATTTCAAGATTTCGGACTGACTAAAAAGGACATAGTGACCATTACCAGGCTCAGAACAGGGACCACAAGACTGAACGATCAAATGCATAAGATGAACAGAGCTGAGTCATCTTCCTGTGATACATGTAGGACAAAAGAAACACATGTTTCTCATGTGTTACTTATGTGTAGCAAATTTGATACTCATAGAGATCAAATGTTTCCCTCACTGGAAGAAATTGGAATTAAGGAATTTACACTCAAAGATCTACTCGGACACCATAATTTGATAAAAAGAAAATATACTTTTAAATTAATTTTACAATTTTTAAAGGATACTAATTTGATTGACAGAATTTGATTTAGTTCCCAAATAGTGCCACGATGTTTCTGCATTAGGAGATTGAACGCTCTTAAAATTTTAATAATGTTAATCAAGAACTTTCTGTTTCTACTGAACTACCTCGTTCCTTCAGAAAACTCTGCAATGTTTATGGAATGTTTATTTGACCTCCAATCTAAGATTACTGGCAATTTTATGGTTTTGCTTTTGAAATTTTGGTTTTCCAGACTCAGTTGGAAAAACTCTCCGACATATTGCACGGACCTTTCTTAAAAGAATTTCCGGACGAGAGGGGCGAAAGGCCCCGAGTGATTTCCGGAATAATAGTTTATGTTGAAGAAGAAGAAGTCTTTTTGCGATGAGAAATATCCTTTTCATTACGTTTAGACAAGGTTTGTGGAATGCATCCACACTGTCAATACCGCTAAAGAGAAAGTTTAGGGTTTCGTTATTTTGCCTTAGGGACGAGGGTGACTGAGTCGGTAGTGCATCAGGCTCGGAAGCTGCAGTTCCCAGGTTCCTATCCTACAGAGGAGAAGGAGGACACAGTGCCCTAACTCATCGTTTTTCACTGAACATTCTGTTTTCTCGACAGCGCTTCGAACAGTTCGATTTGGAACTAAAATGTTATCTCTGCTCTGAGGATGCGTGTGGACATGACAACTTTTGACGTCATCGTGGAAATTCAAATGTTGATTTAGTGTTAATATCAACGTATATGTCAAATTGTTTATCTTTTTGACATTGTTTAGACGAGTTTCTTTTGTTGAAGTATGTGGTAGCTAGGCATAAACTGGAAGGAGAGCTGTGTACCAATCCCCAGTGATGATGCACAGAACCGGCCAGGTCTAGTGCCTAATGTCCATCCCCGCCTTCTCGTGGTGCAGGCCGTTAGTACCTTTCAAAAGAGATATTCTCTTTTAGAAGGGAACGGAAGGGGAGGGCTGCTAGTTCAGTATGTCCTACTGATCTGGTCATATATGGCCACTTTTTTTCTATTTTTTCAACCCTGCTGAGGAGTGGTCAACTTCACAGGGTCCTGGTGCTGAGCATTTATACCTACCAGACTGGACTTGTTTATGGATTTGAGCTTGATCATGGATTCTGGGGTTGCTGCACTGGTGGGCCTCTGTTGAGGGAGAATCTGCCACTGTGCTTTCCGTTTGCTTCCGGGTTGCCAATCCTAAGTGAACAGAGGCATGAGATACCTTATATCAGCTGATGAATAATCCTAATCACAGGCCATCGCAGGTACTTGAACCTCACTTAGCTAGTTGGGCATCGTGAAGCCTAAACTGGAGTAATGTGTCTCAGGAAGGCCATATGGCTCTTGAAAAAGTCCACTTGAAAAGGTGATGCCTGAAGTTCCTACCAGCATCGGTGACTTCAGTCTTTAGCGGAGGAGGAACAGGTCTTTGCCCCATGCCTGCGATCAGGGGAGTAGTTTATTACCAACCTGGCGTACCCCCTTTGCACAGTGCTTTCCCCCCCTATGTCGCAATCGTCCACGTTGCCTTCTTGACTTGGACCCCCTATGTCGCAATCGACCGGAAATTGACCTGTGCTGGGCCACGCTGCCTTCTGAACTTTGACCCCTATGTCGCAATCGACCGGAAATTGACCCCTATGTTACAACCGACCGGAAATTGACTCGTAATTTTCCAACGACCTTGTAAAGCCTCCCCAAGGTCACGGTTCTGGATGTATATAACCGCTGAAAAAGGTTTGACATTTATTCTGAGCCACACGTTATGGACGACGACGACAACTTGGATTTTGGTCATAATTGGACGAGTGATGTAGACTCTGGCTACGAGAGCGATCCACAACACTTTCGAACGCGTATTCGTCGATTGCTACGTCGACCTGTGATTGTGCCGCCTCCTCCACCGCTGCCGCCACCTCCGGCCGTCACTATTAAGATGTTGCCGCGACCTGGGATTGGTGGTCCGATGCTACGGGCTGTTGTCGTGGAGGACACTACGCCGCCACCACCTACAAGACTACGTGGACCTCTGGTGATGAAGCCGCCCGAAACCTGGCCCCCAGGATTACCGCAGAACATCGTTCAGGCTCTGAGGCATAAACGACAGAGACGTCTGTAGCTTGTGTGAAGACGTCAAGTGTTTTTGTCTCCAGATACTCGAACTAGTGCAACCATGCAAAACATCTGTATGGTTCTAGATCTCGACGGTTTCCGTGTAAATGGTCGTTTCCTAGTGCGCGAACTTGGATATGCAACTCTGAATGGGAAATGTGGTGTCTACCATTTCAATCTTCGGCATCACCAGCCTTTGTCAGTAAAAGACAGAAGGACAGTCAACTACGTATCTAAACATGTGCTAGGCCTAGCATTTCGTCCTCTGCCTCGTGAAAAGGTGTGGTCGTTAGATCACGTTCCTAACATCGTGAAATATGCTTACAAACTTGCACGTACTGAAGAAGCTACTGTGGTGGGTTACAAAGGAGGTACTGTGGAAAGAAATCTCTTGGAACAATTAAATCTGCCCAGTGTTAATCTCGAACTTTACGGTTGCCCCAAATATTGTGATCTCCCAAAAGTTTCCAAGTTCGAGTGCGGATATCACACCGGAGAGGACGTCCACTGCTCTTTAGCCGAAACAGCTGCTTTCTTCGGATGGATCGATCGTCGTCGAGAACATGTCCCAACAAACACTTGCTTATCAGATCGTTCCTGATTGGTCGCCCCAGGTGGTGCGGCTCTCTAGTTAAATAGGGAGCGAGTGCTGTGTGCCACATTGTTCACGATGCAGCCTAGCAATCCAGATGTGTGGTGTCTCGGTGAAGATGTTTACGTTGCACCTACACTGTTCAAAAATAAGTTTTCTGTGCACGTACGCCGCTACAAGAAATATGAAAATGGTGAACTCATCTACCCTACACCTACAGGGGTTAGCCTCTCCATACCTGAATGGGAGGCTTTGTGTGCCACGGTCCCCCACGTAGAGGATCAAGTGAAAATCGGCCCCGATCAACAGACATGGTACGTGACACATGGTTTACGTGTCTACATGTATCGAACTGTGGATGGCGAACGTTGTGTCGACTTCATCAAAGAATCAGCAGACCAAAGAACTCTACAGTTCCGTGTTGTGAGACGTTGTATAACACTGAATGCTTCGCAGTGGTTCACGCTGGCTATCCACGTAGACGAAGTGATGCGCATTGTGCATAGCGTGTGCGGGACCCCCAAAGATCACCAACTCCGTACAGCTATTATGGAACATTCAGAATCCATTCGTCCTTTCCTACTGGGTCCTGTTTTCGACGATCCCGATTGTGTTTACCCGCTGCTGGTGAATATTTTTCAGCAAGAACTTATGCGTGTGATACCGTTAGATGGACTGCAACCCGAAGAAAAAATACCGACCATCGTAGGGTGGTCTGGTGACTTGGACATTAATGCCTTAGCACAGGTATTTGTGGATACGGCCTGGAAACGAGGTCTGTTGAATTTTGTAGATTCTGGTTTTGTTTGCACTCTAAAATATAACGCTATTGTCGACGAGGCAAAAAATGAAATGTATAAATTAACTAAATAATTGTAACCTTATATAATGTGTCTGTCTTTTCATCCAATGTCATTTTAGTCTTGGTATGGATAGGAGAAAGAAGGTGTTAGCTAGTGTGGGTAGTGTAATCGTGACAGTGTTAACGATAGCAGTGCTTGTATTAGAAATTGTAGCTCCTAGTAAAAATATTCTGTGTGGAGAGTCAAAAGCCTTAGACGACGAATACAAAATTCGTGTGTGTAACTTAACAGTGGACATCAGACAGTTTATAGGTGACGTTAAAACCTGGTGGGGTACGACGCCTGGGTGCAGCAGAAAACAAAACTTTGGAGTCCCATTATTTCGACCCCGAAAGAGGTTTCGGTAGTGTAAAAAAGTTAGCTGAGAATACGGGACTGCCACTCAAACTCGTCCGTGAATGGTTAGAAAAGCAACCTGCCTACACGCTACATAAACCTGTTCGCAGAAAGTTCCCCGTAACAAAGTTTACGTCACAGGGTTAGACGAACAATGGCAAGCCGATCTCATGGTGGTGAAAAATCTAACTCGCTTCAATGACGGGTATCGCTACATATTAACAGTCATCGATGTGTTCTCGAGGTACGGGTGGGCGGTGGCCATGAAGGCTAAAACAGGGAAAGAAATGGTATTGGCTTTCAAAAAAATCCTTTCCAAGGGTCGGTCTCCAATGAATTTAAATACGGATCAGGGTACGGAATTTACCAACAGAGTGTTCCAGAAATTCCTGAAAAAGAAAGGTATTCGGTTCTTTGCCACCTACTCTGACAAAAAAGCAGCTTTGGTGGAGAGATGGAATCGTACCCTACGCGAGAGACTGGGGAGATATTATACACGCAATAACACCTACCGCTACCTGGACGTGCTACCGCGCGTTGTACGGGGATACAATGCCACCGTTCACAGTGCACACGATATGGCTCCCAAGGACGTGACCTTACGCAATGAAGACGTTGTGTGGGTTCGACTCTATCGCAATCCGACCGTAGTAAAAGAAAAACCAGCATTTAAAGTGGGGGACACGGTTCGACTAGCCAGTGTAAAAGTACCCTTCAAGAAGGCAGGAACGCATTTGTGGACCGAAGAAATATTTATAGTCGACAAGGTGTTACCGTGACAACCCCCTGTGTATGTCATACGGGATTCCGAGGGAGAAGTGTTGAAAGGTACATTCTATAAATCGGAACTTCAAAAAGTGACAGAACCCGAACTTTACACTGTCGAGAAAATAATCGAGCGTAAAGGTCACAAGGCACTGGTCAAATTTCGTGGTTATCCTAAACTTTCCTGGATCCCTAAAAAATGGATAGTTTCTACCTGACCCTACCCTCCACGGCTAGTCAGAATATTTACCCAAACAATTCGCAGACTGATTTCATGGTTCGTCTAGCACAACCCCTAAGACTGAGTGGAAAATGGAAAGTGGGACTAGCAGAAGTTCACTTACCCGTGAGCTGGTACAATGTGGACGGTTCTAATGACACATATGAATATTACACTCCCACTGAAGAATACAGGAAAATCAAACTTAAACCGGGTAAAATAACTCGAATGGAACTGTTGTCTCTCCTCACCACCCAACTTCCAAAAGAAATAATAGTTTCCTATAACAGCGGTTACTGGGTATTCAAACCGAGTGAGGGATACGGTTTGATGTTTCCTAAAACGAATTTCGGTAAACTTCTGTGTATCGGGGAGGGTGAAGTTGACAAACCCTTCCACCAACGATTTGCCAGCAAACTTTGCAATACACCAACGTTCGACATAGATGACGAATGTTATTTCTACGTGATACCCCCAGGTAGTTTCCAAGAACGAAAGGTACCCCACGGACGATACGAAACTGCCGAATCATTATTCGATGCAATGAACCAGATGTTACCCTACAGGCTGAGAAAAGCTTACCGTTTCAAGCAACAGGCAGATCACACCGTATTGATGGATACAGACAAGTCGCATTACATTAAATTTCCTCGATCGAACCCCGGATTAGGAAACATGCTAGGAATCACTAAATTAGATATACCACTGAATAAAGTCCAGGGTGACTATCCCATCGATATGAACAGAGGAATGTATGGTATTTATTTGTATTCAGACCTGATTGCGCCTCAGTTGTTAGGTGATACTCACGGCGAACTGTTGCGTGTCGTGAACCCAGCCGTCAGAACCAGTAATAACGAAGCCATTGTTGCAGTGTATCAGCAACCTGATTACTACCCCCTTGCAAGGAACAGTTTCGAGAGTGTGAGAATCTTCCTTCGTACCGACACTGGAGAACCTCTACATTTTAAATTCGGTAAAGTTTTAGTCAAGTTACATTTCCGTCATGAGGGTTAAATTCGTTCCCCCTTCTGCAGATGCCTACGTGAGCTACTACAAGAGCCAAACGGGGAAGGGTGTGTTCCGTGGTCCTCGTTATCAGAGAGGCGATGGGCTAGGAAGCATCTTTGCCACTATTGGACGTTTCATCAGCCCTCTCGTACGACCTGCGCTGGCTACCCTACGTAAGGGTGGGCTACGGTTCGTTTCAGAGATGTCCCAGGGGCAAAATTTCAAATCTGCAGCCAAAGCAGGACTCCGTGAAGCGGGCGCCGACCTCTTGCAACGTGCCAGTTCAAAGCTGCAGGGAGGGAAAGGAATAAAACGCCGCCGTCAGCATCCCAAGGTTCATAAAGTGAAGAGACACTGTACTGTGCAGGACGTGTTTTCATCATGAGCATTCAGAAAATTCACGCTGATTCTGGCGACTGTGCCAATTCAGAACTGGACCTGTTTCTGATCCCTCCCACAGTCTCACAATTAGAAAGAGGCTGCTATGTCAATTATTTACCTGTGGCTTCCTTGGAAGGTAATGCTCCACTTGAATTCATCGTGAAAGGAACAGACGATTACATTGATCTGTCCCGATGTCACCTACGTCTCGTCTTGAAAATTGTAAAATCCGATGGTACAGCACCGTCGGAAGTGATTGCACCCTGCAATCATTTCTTCCATGCCCTCTTCAGCCAGGTAGACGTCTTCCTCAATGATCACCTAGTGAGTGCTTCTCACACCCTGTACCCCTACAGGGCATACCTAGAGACTCTATTGAATTACGGTACCGATGCCACACGAAGCCAGCTCGGCACCTCGCTCTGGTACCTCGACACCCCCGGTAAAATGGAACTGACCAGTCGGGAGAACGAGGGATGGCATCAGCGCAAGGGCTACGTCAAACCAACAGGTATCGAACTCATCTCGTGGATCCACGCCGACCTGTTTAATCAAGATCGTTACCTGCTCAATCAAGTCGATCTGAGACTGCGTTTATTGAGATCCAAACCCGAATTCTGTCTCGTGACAGGTGAAGCGGACCCCTCTTACAAAGTACAGATACACGAAGCTGAATTTTTCGTGCGTAAAGTCAAACCCGCTTCGGGTGTCATCCTCGCACACGCTCGCCTGCTGGGTTCAGAGAGTGCCAAGTACCCTCTGCGAAGAACGGATTTACGTATGTTTTCCATTGCTTCGGGACTGACGAGTGTGAACCGTGACAATTTATTTCTAGGTCAGCTCCCTGTACGTCTGGTACTGGGTATGGTGGAAAGCACCAGCCTGAATGGATCGTACGAAAAAAATCCCTTCAACTTCCAACATTTCGACTTAAACTACATCAGTCTTCACATTGACAGCGATCACCAGTCCTACACTCCCGACTTTGCGAATGGGCGCTATCTCCGCTGTTACCAAGGATTATTGGAAGCTGTGGATGCCTGGAAATCCGATAGTGGTATTAACTTATCGCGAAAAGCCTATGGAGAAGGTTTTACATTGTTTGGATTCCAATTGACCCCCGAGCAACGTGAATGCAATCAAGTGTTTTCTTTAATAAAGAGTGGGAGTGTGAGAGTCGAATTAAAGTTTGCCAAGCCGCTATCCGCATCGGTCACTGTGATCCTGTATGCCGAATACCAGAATTTGCTGGAAATCCCATTGGATCGTAAAGTCCTGTTTGACTACAGCTCATGAATACCTATCAGCTAGAATCCATTCTTTCGATGTTACCCACAAGTCTCGGAGTGTTCCCCCGTGACAAACTACCTAGCAGAATCAATCAACCAGAAGTCTTGTTTATCTACAATACCGATCCGTCCTCCATGCCTGGAGCCCACTGGATAGCTGTTTACAAGAAAGGAATGCACGTGGATCACTTTGACCCTCTAGGTACGAGTCCTGATGTCTCCATGCAAGAATACTACAGTCGACTAGGCATACGTCACGTCTTACATCCTTCAATACCTCTGCAGGACCCCCTGGGAGACACTTGCGGTGCTCACTGTCTGTATTTCCTGTTTAAAAGGGCGTGTAGTTCGACTCTTCCCACAGTACTGCATCGTGATTACACGTGTCGAGTAGACTTTAACGACTGCATGGTGTTGCGATGGCTCTCCGAACTCCTTCAAATATTATAATTGCTGCTCCTTCACAGTGTGGAAAGACGACTTTCACTCTGAAACTCATCAAAGAAGCAGCTCAAGTATTCGAACCCCCACCCCAACGTGTCGTTTACTGCTACGGGGAGTGGCAGCCCGCCTTTGAACCCTTCAAGAAAACGGTGGAATTTTATGAAGGACTACCTACGGATCTGGAATTTGATCCCCTCAGACCTACACTTCTGATACTGGATGATTTGATGGAACAGTCTGTAGCCAGCGAACGCATATCACAATTGTTTATTCGAGGGGGTCATCATAAAAATATCACGATTGTCCTGATCTTACAAAATCTGTTTTTAAAGGGAAGACATTCGAGGACTATATCGCTCAATGCTCACTACATGTTTTTATTTCGCAATTGTCGGGATGCTTCACAAATAACCCACCTGGCGAGACAAGTATACCCCCATCAATCTAAACTCCTGACGGATGCTTATATGTTAGCTACACAAGCAACCTGTGGCTATTTGTGTGTTGACCTTCATCCCAGAACGTTAGATAGTGAAAGGCTCCGTGCAAAGATTCTTCCGTCAGAAGAACCCGAAATACTTTACGTTCCAAATGAAAGTTAAATCTCAAGGTCCGTTCCTTCAGTGCTTACCGAAACTAGGAGGAAAGCAGCGTGCAGCTCTAATGAAGCACATCTCCGACCCCCAGATGTATGCTCTATGTGAAGTGTGTTCCAATTTCTTAAAAGGCAATATACCTGTTTCCCACAGAGTATTAAAGAATTTACGCCAGCACAAGACGGTCTTAAGGAGTCTAGCGTCCAAACGTGCATCTTTACGCCACAAGAAGCATCTCCTGCAGCGTGGTTCAGGGTTCATTATACCACTACTGACTGCTGCCCTCCCCCTACTGGTCTCGTTATTTAGAAAAAAATGATTTCAGTGAAAGCAGTGCAGAGGAGAAACATAAGAAAAAAAGTGTGTGATTTAGACTCAGAGATGAAGAAAATATTAGAGTCTGGTGATGCTGACGATAAGTCTGAAAAGTATCTGACTGCTTTGAAAAATTATTTGTTATTCTCAAAACAGCTTGACACTCCACAGGAAGTAAAAGTCAACATTCCCAGAAATCATATAGCTGAAGAGCGGCCCCCAAAAGACATTGCTGTTCCCATCCGACATAAGAAAAGAAAATTATCCGAGTGGACGGCGTATTGAAAATATCTGTAAAAAAAAAAAACTTTCCAAGACTTGTGTGCTTGAAGACTTGTGTTAAAAAACCATGTATTAAAAATCTGTATCCAATAAAAGAAAGTAAAACTGATAATATGCCTTTTGCCATTTTTATGTCTCTTCCCATTCAATGTTTTCACACTGATAGTTCATTCAATGTTTGACATCCGGAAGTGATCTGCATGACTGGGGCGCGGTTGTACGAGTGCTGCTACACTCGGGAGTACAGTAGAGGGCGTTAGTGTCGGGGAAATGAGAATGCTGCTGCAGCAGCGAGACTTGGAGTTCGCATTGTGCAGATCACTGATAAAACTTACGGAGCACCTGAAAAACAAAGTTACCTCTTGCTTTCTCCCACCATAGTGTCTTCCAGTGCTGAGAAATAAAGAGACAGATTTTTTGAAACCTTTTTTATTAAAAAATTTACATGACAGATCCACTGTTGCTTTCACATGACATAACCACTGTTGGTTTCACATGACATATCCACTGTTGGTTTCACATATCCAATGCTGGACAGTAACATATTGTAGGTTTCAAAAATACAAGCTTCAAAAACTGCTGACGACGCCGAGTGCGAGGGCATTATGCGTGATTAAAGTCCACTAAGGACACTGAAATAATAATTAAAGTCCCCTAAGGACACTGAAATAATTAAAGTAGGAACATTGAAATATTTAAAGTCCACTAAGGACACTGAAATAATTTAAAAAAGGTCCCCTAAGGACACTGAAATAATTAAAGTAGGAACATTGAAATATTTAAGAACCGTTAAGGATACTGAAATAATTGAAAAAAGGTCCATTAAGGACACTGAAATAATGATTAAGATCCATTAAGGACATTGAAATAAAAGGCGTAGAGTGAAATAATAAATAAAGATGTAATAAATAAGTTGAAAACTGTACAATGTAATAAATAAAGGTGTAATATGAAATAAATAAGTTGAAAACTGTACAATGAAATAAATAAAGGTGTAATATAAAATAAATAAAGGTGTAATATGAAATAAATAAGTTGAAAACTGTACAATGAAATAAATAAAGGTGTAATATGAAATAAATAAGTTGAAAACTGTACATTTACTCATCCATGAGTTGGATAAGGGTATCCAGACCCAGGTCATTGTAACCATAAGGTACAGTGAGAGTCGAACCCGGGCTGAGATACCGCTTATCTAGGTTAGCCTTAAACCTTTTCACCATGGGCTTATTCGTAAGTGACCCATCCACTTTATTACGAATTACATTGAAAGGGACTTCGAAGGTCTCACTGGTTGGGGAGTTCCCTAGCACCGTGGATTTCAGTAGTTCAAAATTGTATGTGCACCGGTTTTTCTTCGTGAGTGATATGCCCTTGGAGCGAAGAATTTCATCCCCGTTGCTCAGCCGAAGGGCATAACTTTTTGCTCCGGCGCTGACATAGTCAGTGATGTGTACACCGGAGCCGTACTTTGAAGAAATTTCATCTACGAGATCTCCGAGAAAGGGATGTTGTGGTGGTGTGTACGTGTCGCGAGGAGACGTTGTATAAATTACTGAATCCGTGTCAGAATACATTGCACGACTGTCTAATTTTGATAGAAGCTCGTACAGTTTTAGTCTGGCGTGACTCGTCACCATTGCGGCGAGAATCAGGCTTCCACGGGTGTTCGCTGGAGTGGCAGACTCCGCCGGCTTGTGCGTGACAAGCACGGCCTGATCACTGATAACAGCGACATCAGTGATGACTAGCGATGCGTCCGTCAAGAGCTCCATGCACTTGACAGGACAACTCACAATGGTCGTCTGGGTTCGACTCATGTTCTGCGCATGCTTCCCCCATGACGAATTAAGCGAGACCTTGGAAAGTGTACGCTTAAGGTTATTTTTTTCAACTTCCGAGGGGAGGATCCGAACCCCCTCCGCCTGGAAGAAGGCCTCAACAGAAGGCTTCCTTTTGCTCCTCGGTCTGCACGTCAGGGGGAAACCCGGAGTAGCGCTGCTTCAGCCCCAGAAAAGTATCTATGTACCCAGCATAGACACCTCCCTTTTTTGTTGCGGGATCGTATTGCAGGATGGTATTGAAATGCCACACATCATGGAATTGAAGAAGTTTGTATCCAGCACGCATCGCAGCGTAAATTTCGAACGTTGGCCAAGATCCTGTCAATGCGCGCTGGTTCACGGTGTGCTGACAAGGGGGTGCCAGCTGACCATCCGCACAGATCCTGCAAAGGGGGAAAAACAGCTTCCCATTACACCTGTAGGGCAGTACAGGGATGAACAAATCGTCGGGGGGTAACAGTGTGGCGCGTGCAATGCCAAAATAGTGGTCGAGGTCCGTGGCGAAATCGGAGGTGATCCGAACCGGGTGACCTTTACCGAATGGAGCCTTCTTGCAAACATAAGGGTACAGGCTGTTGTAATCAACGTAGTTAAGGCTACATCCTAGGTCTGCCGATGCAAAGATCGAAAACACCTCCACGCGCCCTCCGTAGAGGTAGTCACGGGCACCAATACGCCTGATAGGCTCGACGGATTTATAAATTAATGCGACGGGTGGGTTTTTGCGCATCAACTCGTCTAATTCGTGCTCCCACATAATTTTGCATGTATACCCGTTCATCAGCACTTTCAAGGTCTCAAGACGATCCATGGTCGGTGTTTAGCAGACCAAATGGCTTTCTCGTGCGCTGATCTATTTTTTCAGGGTTGAAACATTTCAAGCAGTGATGATAGTAACACCCTAAAAATTCATAATAACAATGGGTACTGTGGCACACGCCGTCTAATTTGTACTGCCCTATCTTATACTCACCTCCGGGTGATCGCGCAGTTTGAATTACGATATTGTCCTTGGAAGCCTCATACTCTAACCATGCGAGAGCTTTCAAGGACTGCCGGTCGTTACTCGCCGAATACCCTTGGGCGGGACACACACCGAGGGTATTCTTTTGCAGAAACTTCCCACGGAAAATTCGCAGACAAGCACCGGCAATAGTCAGGTCACGTGCAAATGGGTCTATGCCTGTGAGATTTAAAAATTCCTCACGGAAAGCTTGGGCGCCTTGCCGCAACAACTCTGTATCTGCCTTGCAGTAATACAGAAGCTGCTGTTGAAAATCCCAGGGTTCAAGGCTTGCTGCGACATACCACTCGTTGAATGCTGACAGAGTTTCAGGCTCCATGTCTTCCGGCTGGAAAAAAAGCCGATCAGGGATGGGTCCTGCATATTGTAGATTTTCCTCCTTCACGAATTTAAAGGGGAAAAAGCCTTTCACCGTCTCCAAGTTGAAGGTCTTCGTGAATGATCGAAAAGGAGCCTGAATAAAGGACAACGTGTCGATGAACCTTATTTTAAGGCCAGGTAAAAAGATACCTAAAATCTTGGATCCATCGAACACGAGATCCGGTTTTAAAAATTTTCTGTACAGATAACTAATGATGAACATGCCGTCAAAGCCTTTCAGATTATGTGCGAGGACTGTGGCGTCCTTGAATCTTTGAACTCCGGGACGTTCTTCGGCGAGAATCCAATCCATAAAGGCGTCCGTTTCCGGGAATGAAGCATAGACCCACTCGTCGTCCACTTGGTATGTGACCACACATAGTATCGGTTTTAGCAACCCGTCGGCACACTGCACAGTCTCTACGTCAAAGTAGAGGTAAGTCTGACCGACAGGGTCAATTTTGCAGGGCTCGACGAATTTTAAGGTGTCAGCCTTGCAAACGTGCTTTTTCAGGGGATCGTAAATGCTAATGCACTTAACACAGCGATGCCGTGTCTGACATGCCTTCAGCAGGTGCGCCTGAAAGCATTCAACCCCGCGCAAATACACACAGCATACCGTGAAAAGCAACAGCTCCCCTGTATGAAGCACATTGACTGACAGGCACCTGTTGCAGGTTCCCTTGCAAACGTGCCCCTCTGTATTTAACCCCTTTAGACACTTATGGCAGAACTGCCTAACCCTGAAAAACCCTGATGGTTTGGTAATCACGTCGTAATGACCCACACTAAACAATAAATAAAGGTTGTCCCCACCTTCAGGACCAATGAAGATGGGAAGGAAGGCGTCGTCAGCAGAATACACAACAATCCTGAACTGTGTCAGGTGAGCTTGGAAGAGATGTACTTCCGGGAGTCCACAAGGACCCTCAGGAATACCTGCATCCTGGTGTAGTTGACGGGCTTCCGTCTGTTGAAGCCGTAGCCTGTAATCACGGATCCGTGTATAGGTATTAGGCGACCCTTTATTTTTTAAGCAAAGCTCTCGTGCGACGACGAGAGCTCTTGCTAAACAGAGGCTGTCACGATTTACAATTTTTATGAGAGCCTTCTTATTGTTGATGAAAGACTGGACGTCAGCGATGCGACGAGTCTCGGGACCTGTGCGCCTTCCATCTCCACCGGTACCGACCCGGTCGAGGTTGGCACAAACGAAGTCAAACTCCAGTTCGCTCCCGGGACCGAGAGACTCATTTGACTGCACTACTTTGTCTAGTGCAGCCATGAATCTCTCCCCCGTCAGGGCATTACGCCGAATAAGAGCCAAGTTGACGGGATTTTTCAAATCCCGGGAGCGTAAACATAGTCGAACATGGCTATACTCCCCTGTGGGGACAACGTCGGCCAACATTTTCTCATGTAGGTCGTGTAGGACCGGGAGGAAATTATAAGGTTCCACATTCTCCATACCTCCAAGTCGCACACTTGTAGAGACGAAATCTGTCTTGAATTTTTTCGAGTTGTACCGCCGAGTGTGCGACACTGTGAAGTGGGGAAACTCTGTAGAGCTGACAGGAACGTTGGAGAATGCGGACCTAGAAAGACAATTTATTTTTCAGAATATGCAGTACATTTACATGTTTTTTTTTTATCTTAGAACAGAAAATGAAAAAAACCAGTATGCTTCAGTTTGCTAACTTGATCAAAAATCTAACTAAAGTTTGAAAATTATCATTTAGAATGAAAATGACAAGGGTAGAAACAAATACATTGAACTGAACAGTTGTAATAAAAGCACACTTTACTAACTTGAGCAAAAATCTAACTAAAGTTTGAAAATTATTATTTAGAATAAAATGACAGGGTAGAAACAAATATAAAACTCTATATTGAACGTTAGTATGTGATTCAGTTGAGTGCCTTAAGGGTAACATTAAATAAAATTACATTTACCTGGTAGCGGTGGAGGTACCAGCGGCGATAGTGAATGGTGTCCTTATGCCGGAGGAGACGGGAACACGAACGCTGGAGGGTCCGGTACCAGCGGCGATAGTGAATGGTGTCCTTATGTTGGAGGAGACGGGAACACGAACGCTGGAGGTTCCGGCACCAGCGGCGATAGTGAATGGTGTCCTTATGTTGGAGGAGACGGGAACACGAACGCTGGAGGTTCCGGCACCAGCGGCGATAGTGAATGGTGTCCTTATGTTGGAGGAGACGGGAACACGAACGCTGGAGGTTCCGGCACCAGTGGAAGGGATAGACCTGGATAGATAATTTAGTCTCAGAATATGCAGTACTTTACATGTTTTTTTTATCTTAAAACAGAAAATGAAAAACCAATATGCTTCAGTTTGCTAACTTGATCAAAAAAACTAAGTAACTAAAGTTTGAAAATTATCATTTAGAATAAAAATGACAGGGTATAAATAAATATAAAAATCTATATTGAACGTTAGTAAACCGTTCAGTTGAGCACCTTAAGGACACCATTAAATAAAATTACATTTACTTCGCACAGCTTGATCAAAAAACTAACTAAAGTTTGAAAATTATCATTTAGAATAAAAATGACAGGGTATAAAGAAATATAAAAATCTATATTGAACGTTAGTAAACCGTTCAGTTGAGCACCTTAAGGACACCATTAAATAAAATTACATTTACTTCGCACAGCTTGATCAAAAAACTAACTAAAGTTTGAAAATTATCATTTAGAATAAAATGACAGGGTACAAACAAATATAAAACTCTATATTGTGCGTTAGTAAGTGATTCAATTGAACACATTAAGGACAGCATTAAATAAAATTTCATTTACCCGGTAGCGACGGAGGTATCAGCAGAGAACAAGGACGTGACGTCAGATGAGGCAGGAGCGTCGGAGGAGCTAGCAGGACCGGCTGAAACTCTCTTGACAGCCGCATCCATCACGGTGCCTGCGTTAATGAGATCGGTGGTTGCATTGTGAGACCTAGAAAGATAATTTGGTCTCAGAATATGCAGTACTGTACGTATTTTTTATCTTAGAACAGAAAATGAAAAGGCAACATTGCTAGCTTGATCAAAAAATCTAATATTTAACTAAAGTTTGAAAATTATCATTTAGAATGACTTTACTAGTTAGAAAAATCTATATTGAACTGAACAGTTGTAATAAAAGCACACTTTACTAGTTTGAACAAAAAACCTAACTAAAGTTTGAAAATTATCGTTTAGAATAAAATGACTTTACAGGGTAGAAAAACAGAAACAAATCTATATTGTACGTTGGTAAGAGATTCAATAGAGCACCTTAAGGACAATATTAAATAAAATTACATTTACTTCACACTTTGCTAGCTTGATCAAAAAAATCTAATATTTAACTAAAGTTTGAAAATTATCGTTTAGAATAAAACTCTATATTGTACGTTAGTAAGTGATTCAATTGAGCGCCTTAAGGGCAACATTAAATAAAATTACATTTACCTAGTTGCAGTTGAAGGTGCGACGGGGACGTAGGGATTTCCCATACCCGCTGCGACAGTGGACTGGCGACGCTTCTTGAGGAAAAGTTTCGATGTCCTTTGCCTTAATTCCCTGCCTCCCTGTTGGAGTATGCAGATACGTTTCGATGATGTAGGAAGCTCAGGTGCAGGAGGTCTTTTGGCTGTCGCCTCTAGAGTGCGCACTGCCGTGAATAGCTCTTCAAAGCAGTCGGCATCAGTGGAAGGACCAGCATCAGACCTGGATAGATAATTTAGTCTCAGAATATGCAGTGCTTTACATGTTTTTTTTTAACTTAGAACAGTTATGTTGTAATAAAAGCACACTTTACTAGCTTGATCAAAAAATCTAATATTTAACTAAAGTTTGAAAAATTATCGTTTTAGAATAAAATGACAGGATAGAAACAAATATAAAAATCTATATTGAACAGTTGTAATAAAAGCACACTTGACTAGCTTGATCAAAAAAAAAAATCTAACTAAAGTTTGAAAATTATCGTTTAGAATAAAATGACAGGGTAGAAACAAATAAAAAAATCTATATTGAACTGAACAGTTGTAAATAAAAAAAGCACACTTGACTAGCTTGATCAAAAAAATCTAATATTTAACTAAAGTTTGAAAATTATCGTTTAGAATAAAAAAAAAAAGTAAAATGACTTTACAGGGTAGAGAAATCTATATTGAACTGAACAGTTGTAATAAAAGCACACTTTGCTAGCTTGATCAAAAAATCTAACTAAAGTTTGAAAATTATCATTTAGAATGACTTTACTAGTTAGAAACAAATATAAAAATCTATATTGTACGTTAGTAGGTGATTCAGTTGAGCAACTTAAGGACAATATTAAATAAAATTTCATTTACCTGGTATCAGTTGAGGATCCAGCACGGGAAAATTCTCGCATAGTGGACATCTCAGGTAGAGAAGAGGATCGACGAGCTAGCAGGTAGAGAAGGAGAGCGAGCAGGGTTGACAGGTCGCAAACTGACAGATGAAGAACACAGTGACAGTCGCTGAGAAGTCGGTGTTTATATACACCCTCCCCCACTGGACTTTGACCATTGTGCAATGTGGATTCTAGGAATCATCTATTTTTAAACCTTATCAGTGTCAAATGCAGACACAGTGAAGCGCTGGACATTTGACCTTTTGACCTTCCAGCTGATAAAGGATTGCACCGTATCGTGTGATGTGGCGAAAGTGCTGTTGCTACCCCTAATAAACGATCTGAAGGATGTCTACAGGAAACGTACGATTTCCGATACACTGATAACAGACTTGGAAAACTTTTAGCCTGTTGAACGTCTATTGCAAGGTAGATCTTATATACAAGTCCTACGAATAATTTAAACCAAATTTTATTAATTTTTCTGTGGAACAGTTACTGTGTCATTCTTCTAGTAAAATACGTGAACCTTGGATCCGATGAGGCTTTTCCCCGAAATTAACGTGGAGGTACGCTAGCGAGGGAATGATTTTTTTTTTCTGATTAAAACGCAACTAGAGTAAACTGATTTATTACGAGCGCTGGATGATTTTAATAAAGGTGAGTGAGAGTTTTTATTTACTAGGGGATCGATTAACGGGTTGGAAAAAATATATACCGGAGTTTTAATAAAAGGGAATCGTTTAACAGTCCTGGCAAAATGAATAGCAAAAGATTTTTAATAGAGGTAACTTTTAATAGAAAGGGTTTTAATTAATAAGAATACAACTTTGAGAGTTGAATTTTACAATTGAGACTTGTGTCATCCTTTTCTGTGGAATTATTCTGAGACTTGTAATCCGAGGGAAGGAGGGGGCTTAAAATATAGGTAGGTCTTAAAATGTAGGTCAACCAGGAGGGTCTGCAAAATCCAGGGCTTAAAATATAGGTGAGACTGAAATAAAGAAAAATCGAGACTATTCGAGAAGGGGAGTTTAAAATATAGCTCAACCAGAGGGTTTGCAAAATCGAGGTTTTAAAATAAAAAGTGAGTCTGAAATAAAGAAAAATCGAGACTATTCGAGAAGGAGGACTTAAAATATAGCTCAACCAGAGGGTTTGCAAAAACGACGTTTTAAAATAAAAAGTGAGTCTGAAATAAAGAAAAATCGAGACTATTCGAGAAGGAGGACTTAAAATATAGCTCAACCAGAGGGTTTTGCAAAAACGAGGTTTTAAAATAAAAAGTGAGTCTGAAATAAAGAAAAATCGAGAGTATTCGAGAAGGAGGACTTAAAATTAGAGTTAAAAACTAGATAGCACCAGGGGTTAAAAGGGGGAGGAATTTTTAATTACGAATTATTAATTATGAATTATTAATTATTAATTATTAATGCCACGACAGTTGCAACGCCAGGATCAATTTCCTGTTGATTGCAGTATAAGGGTCAAAGTTCAGAAGGCAACGTGGCCCAGCACAGCTCAATTTCCGGTCGATTGCGACATAGGGGGTCCAAGTCAAGAAGGCAACGTGGACGATTGCGACATAGGGGGGGAAAGCACTGTGCAAAAGTGGGTACGCCAGGTTGGTAATAAACTACTCAGGGGGCTGTTTGATATGTTGGCCCTACCAATCTCAATAAACCTAATTTCTTTAAAAATCCTACTAATCATTTTCTCTCTGCAGGAACGTGGAACGTGAGGACATTACATAGAGATTATTCTCTTGATGTCCTCACGCAGTTATTCCACCGCTTTAACTTAGATATTCTAGGTTTGCAAGAGACCAGATGGACAGGTAAAGGTGAAATACTTAAAAATAACTTTAACTTTTTACAAACACTGGGACATTTATAAATATACATGGGTTTCACCTGATGGGCTACACAGGAATATGATAGATTATATTTTAATTAACAGCAAATGGGCTAGTTCAGTTAGGAATACCAGATCATACATGGGAGCCGAAATTGGGTCTCACCATTATCTGGTCAAAAGCGTCTTGCAGCTGAAGCTTATGAAATGTTGTGCTAAGGTTAAGAAAATTACCTTCAACACTGAAGGTGTGAAAGATCCAGATATAGCCAAAACATCTGAGGTCCTGCCATCCTCTCAGATCTTCTACTGTTGCATACAAACTGACAGGCTCCTGTCAGACCTCTGTGGCAAGCAGCTGCTTGAGGGGGTATTATTTTTATACCGTGATAGGCTACTTAGTAATTATGACAATCGTGGTTTGGTTACTGCTGAAGTTGAGAAAGAATGGAATCAGTTTAAACACCCTTTTCTTGAAACCAACAATATTCTTTTGGGTAAAAGGGAACAAAGGAAACAAAATTATTTGAGTGATAAGGCTTTGGAACTTATTTCTGAAAGAAGAAAGTGCAGGATTAATATGAATCAACACCCTACTAATCCTGAACAGAAGTCATTACAACAAACTTAATAAAAATGTAAAGGATCCGTTAACAGCTGATAAGAGTCTTTGGCTTGAAATCATGGCTGACAAAGCTGAGGAAGCAGTTAGACAGCACAACAGATTGTTAATGTTCTACTTAGGAAGAAACAGACAGGTACACAGGGGTTGAGGGATAATTATGGCAAGGTGGTTGAAGGTGAGGATTCTGTGATGGCTAGGTGGGCTGAACATTTCAGAGGTGTTCTAAATAATGTGATTATTTCTACTCTCATTGTTTTAATGAGGATAGATGCATTACTGGCTTTTATGATGGCCCTATATCATATTCCGAAGTCGCATTGACTATCTCTAAATTAAAACTGCAGAAATCACCAGGGGTGGACGAAATCACCACTGAAATGCTTAGAGCTGGGAACATTTCTGTTGTCACATCGCTGACTGAAATTTTGAACATTTTTTATGATGAAAATGTTGTTCCTAAGGATTTTACTAGAGCTATCGTTGTCGCAATTTTTAAAAAAGGTGATCGCAGTTCTTGAGAAAATTATAGGGAAATTAGTTTACTTTCTGTGGCAGGTAAAGTTATTTGCATCATTATACTTAATAGAATTAAAAATTTAGTTGATGGACAACTACATGATAAACAGTGTGGATTCAGAAGTGGTAGGGGATGTATTGATCAAATATTTTCACTTAGGCAGATTCTTGAGAAATGTTTAGAGTTTCAGAAACCTTCGGTTGCTAGCTTTAGAGATTTCAAAAAGGCTTTTGACTCTGTTGAACGACATAATTTGTGGTTGATAATGGAATACCTGATAAGTTAGTTAGTGTAATGAGAGCTCTCTATAATAACACTGAGTCGTGGGTGAGAGTTGGTACGTCTTGCAGAGATTGGTTTTAGCATTGCTAGTGGAGTCAGACAAGGTGCATTTTGTCTCCTTTTCTCTTTAGTTTGGTTATTGATTATGTAATGCGAAATTCTTTGCAAAGGAAAGATTTTGGCCGTAAAGAGTCTAGAGATTTCAAAATTTCTGATTTAGATTATGCTGATGATTTGACCCTATTGGTTAATGATGTTGATGAGATGAATTCGATCATTAGATCTGTTGATGAGACTAGTAATAGAGTAGGTTTGGTGATAAACAGGGAAAAAACTAAAGTGATGAAAATTGGTCAGGCAGATGGTGCTTCAGTTGATTTGAATGGCTGTACTATTAATCTTGTTCTCCTTAGCTTTCACTCAAAGAAATAATGAACATTTTTTCCGAGAAACTCCATCAAAAGACGGCAATCGGCTGCAAAGATGAAACGAGCTAACTGAAACCCAACAAAACATTTCTTTTAAAGTTCGTTTTAAAAACGAGCTAATGTTTTCACTTTATCATCTGCCTATACCAGTATTTGTTCGTCTGTCTGTCCGTCTCTCTGTTAACTTGTTTGTCCATCTGTTTTTCCACCTGTCTGCGCGTTTATAGACAATGGATTTTTTTTACCTTCAGAGCTAAATGAAAAATTCTTTTTGGTTGGATAGGTGTCGAACAAATATTGCGAATCCCAATTTTGAAAAATTTCAATTGCTGTATTAGCGCCCTCTAGCGGTGGGAAAAGATGGAAAATGCTAAGTTTTCAAACGAATATTGCAAACAAACTATTTACACTGGATATCCGAAATTTTGGTAGTAGAGTGTTATGATCAGGTTTACAATGGCAACAAGGCTTTGCCATCTTAGTCAAAAGAGGTGCGAAAACGAAATTTTTTTTAGGAGATAAACGAAACAATATATATATATTTTTAAAAATATATATATTTGTTTTCCAGGCACTGTACTTTTTTCGGCAGTACATATACTAAATTTGGAACGATACATGGAAGATTAGGATGGCCCCTGTGCAAGGATGACACGCAAAATCGTGAAGCGTTCCACATTTTTTTTCCAACGGTCATACAAAACTGAAAACACCGGTTCTCGTCCAACCCCCGAAATTAAGCAGCTTTGGGCGCGGTCAGTACTTGGGAGGGTGACCACCTGGGAACATTTTCGCGTTTCCCATGGCCGAGTGGTTAGCGCGCTTGGCTACTGACTAAGGGACCTGGGTTCGAGCCCCGGGTAAGGCATGGATGTTCGTGTTGTTTATCTGCTGAGGTCCTGCCATCCTCACAGGCCTTCTACTATGGCATATAAACTGACAGGCTCCTGTCGGACCTCTGTGGCAAGCAGCTGCTTGAGAGGGGATTTATTTTATTATTTTTTACTTGTAGACACTAAAAATATAATGATTTAAACAATATTTGATAATCTCAGCGTTACCTGTAACACTGAGATTATCAAACGTCAATAAATGTTTTTGTGGAAAAAATTTCGCCAAAATACAGGATTCGAACTCGCATCTCTCCAGAAACATGCCAGAGTATTCTAACCAGTTGAACTAATGCCGTCTGTCTTTTTTCCACTAATAATGACTATCACTCTTCCCGTGAATTTTGGGCGCCTCCTTATGGCGCTATGATCTCGGGTGGCAACTGTTTCTTTTTTAGTGCTTTGAGTAAGATGGAAATAAATAATGAAATCACATCACACTATTTAGCGTTATTAATGATTTAAACAATATTTGATAATCTCAGCGTTACCTGTAGATGTTTAAATGTCTATAAATCAATAAATTTTTTTGTGAAAAAAGCCAGCGTTAGTTCAACAGGTTAGAATACTCTTGCACGTTTCTGGAGAGATGTGGTTCGAATCCGGTATGTCGGCGAAATTTTTTTCCACAAAAATATTAATATTTTCATTTTTCGAATCCGCATCAGTTGGAATTTCCGGTGTTAGAGAGTGCTAAAGGAGGGAAATGAAAACCGATACCTCCTTGAACGAACAAGCCCACTACCCAGTTTTTGACGTCATACACACTGGGCCATCGCTGCGTTTTCTCACTGCTGGTTATTTCCGCACATCACTTCATTTGAATGAAGTTGAAAGGAAAATTATTTCCGATTGTTTGAAATGAACCAATTTTTAACGCAGATGCAATTTATCAATTTTTGAATAAAAATAATTCTACGACAAAAATGTAAAAAACGGGAAATGCATTTGCCGAATTTTGCACTAAATTAAAACAAATGTAGTTAAAATTCAATCGTTGTATCCTTTCTGATAACAAATTCAAAAAACAGTAAGAAACTTTTAAATATTCTGATGTGGACAGTAGTTTTTAAAAATTTCTCGTGAAATATCATTTTTTCACTAAAAACAAATAAATAAAATCTCGGGTAAAAACAATGTATCTCACAATGTCAAATCAAAATTACGATAGTGTGAAAATTATCAACTCCTACAAGTTAAGTAATTTTTCATACACATTTACATTAAAATAATTAACGCAATTAGCAACTATACCTGGAAAAGAAATGCATAAAACTAGCAAAAATGAGCGATTCATTTCTAACATATATGCTAAATCTCATTGAAGAAATTCATAAAGCTTCTAAAAGTGAGGAGGTGAATATTAAAAATTGCATAATATTTAGAAGTAAATCATGAAATAATATATACCAACTGCTTGAGGGGGTATTTATTATTTTTTTTTAAACCAATTGAAGAAATGCATAAATTTCCTAGAGGGTAAGGAGAAAAAATTATTGAGAATTTCGAAAAACTAGGAGTAAATAAATTAATTCATTATATAGTAAACTAACTGAAGAAATACATAAATCTCTCAAAGAGAAGTGGAAAAATATTAAATATTGCACAAAATTGAAGTGATTTAATTAATATATATGTATTATAAACCTAATGCAGAAATGCATAAAGCTTTTAAAGTGAGGAAATATTCACATAATTAGCCTGAGAGATTTAATGAAATCGTATACTAATTCAAATGAAGAAATGTTTATAACTCCTAAAGTTGAAGGAAAAAATATAAAGGAGATAGAAAATTAGCAGGGGTAATGATTAATTTAAGTCATATACACAGTCGTATCAGAATAATATGACCACCTATCATAGTATATGTATGGTAGGTGGTCATAATATTCTGATACGACTGTGTGTATATATATATATATTCAAACGCTTTAAAATACACATTAACTTTTCTATGAGTGATGGAAATAAAAGTTAATAAAAGTTATCAAATTCAGTGATACATTTTTATCATATACTTTGAACTAGATGAAGAAATATATGTGCTTTCTTAGAAATAAGAAATGGTTCGTTATTTATATATATATATGATAGAGAGTGAACAAGATTAGTGATTAAATTAAATCATATGAACGAACTAATTTTTGATATATCCAGAAAATATAACACAAAAGCTACAACGTAGTGATTCAGATAAATGGTATACACTAACACATAGACTATCAGATATGTCGATAGACAAGCATAGAAGATACCTGAAAATGGCGATTCAGATAAATAATGGGGACGAGGTAATTGACATCTTTGCCTTGTCATAATTAGACTGCTTATCCCTCATATAAAGTTAAGTTTTTAGTAACATTTATCAAATTAAGCTAAAAAACTCCAACTATTCGTAATATTTCAATCATATTTAATGGCATATTCTTTCTCACTCTAGGTATTAATGAAATGCCAGCTTGAACGAAATCATTTTACGTTCAAAATGCAATGGTATATCAGTTCAAATGCAATGACTATAAAGTCTAATGATTTTACCACTGAAATATCAGTGATATGTCAACTCCAGTCTAAATCAATTTAGCACTAAAATATCAGCGAATGTCAAGTTTAGGTCATTTTTACCATTTTACAAGCGAAATCTGAACTATACAACCGAATCATTTTTATTAATTTAAAGATCAGCAAAATGCTAACTGTAAACTAAATCATTTTATCACTAAGATAGCGAAATATGAACTGCAAAACCAAATCATTTTATCGCTTAAACATCAGCGAAATGTGAACTCTAAACTAAATCATTTTATCACTAAAACATCAGCGAAATATAAACTATAAACCGAACCATTTTACCACTTAAATATCAGCTATAAACCAAATTAGCAAAGTAAGAAATGTGAACTCTAAACTAAATCATTTTATCACTAAAATATCAGCGAAATATTATCTGCTGTTATGCCCCCACTGAGGATTCTGATGAGGATGAGAAGGACAGGTTTTACGGACAACTTCAGGATATTTTGAATTCTGTCAAGAAAGGAGATATTACCCTTGTTCTTGGTGACTTCAATGCCAAAGTTGGTACCGACTCTGACCTTGGGGAGGAGTAATAGGCCCTTTTGGTATTGGTAGCTGCAATGGCAATGGGCAACGTCTCCTACAGGTAAGTAAACTCAATGGTTTCAGAATAACTAATACATATTACAAACACCGCGACATACATAAATACACATGGGTTTCACCTGATGGGCTGCATAGGAATATGATTGATTATATATTAATTAACAGCAAATGGGCTAGTTCTGTTAGAAATACCAGGGCATATAGGGGAGCTGAAATTGGATCTGACCATTACCTTGTTAAAAGTGTCTTGCAACTTAAACTTAAAAAGTGTTGTGCTAGGGTTAAAAAAGTTGCTTTTAATACTGATGCTCTAAAAGACCCAGTTATAGCCAAAGCTTACCATGATAGGTTACTTAGTCATTATGACAGTCATGGTTTGCTTAATACTGAAGTTGAGGAAGAATGGGGCCATTTTAAACAGGCATTTTTGGAAACTAACAGTACTCTTTTAGGAAAAAAGGAGCAGAGGAGGCATAATTATTTAAGTGATAAGGCAATTGAGCTTATTTCAGAAAGAAGGAACTGCAGGAATGTCCTTAATCAGTACCCTACTAGTCCTAGTAGAAAAGATTACAGAGAGCTTAATAAACGTGTAAAGGATCAGTTAGCTACTGATAAAAATCTTTGGCTTGATAGCTTGGCTGACAAAGCTGAAGAATCAGTTAGACAGCACAACAGCAGAGAGCTGTACCAGATAGTTAATGTTTTATGTGGTAGAAAACGGACAGGCATACAGGGATTGAAGGATAAACAAGGTAAGGTTATAGAAGGTGAGAATTCTGTCATGGCTAGGTGGGCTGAGCATTTCAATGATGTTCTAAACAATGTGGTTAGTTCTACTCCCATTGTTTGTAATAATGACAGATGCATTGGCAGCTTTAATGTTGGCCCTATAACACAATCTGAAGTTAGTTTGGCTATCTCTAAACTTAAACTTCATAAATCCCCAGGGGTAGATGAAATTACTACAGAAATGCTCAGAGCTGGGAATTTTTTGGTTACCACTTGGATGACTGAAATTTTGAATAACTTTTATGATAAAGGCATGGTTCCTAAAGATTTTACCAGAGCTATTATTATCCCTATTTTCAAAAAAGGTGATCGAAGTTCTTGTGATAACTATAGGGGTATCAGCTTACTCTCTGTTCCAGGTAAAGTTCTTTCCATGATTGTGCTTAATAGAATTAAGAATCTGGTTGACAGGCAATTGCATGATGAGCAATGTGGATTCAGAAGTGGTAGGGGATGTGTAGATCAGATATTTTCACTTAGGCAGATTCTTGAGAAATGTTTAGAGTTTCAGAAACCTTTGGTTGCTAGCTTTGTTGATTTCAAAAAGGCTTTCGACTCTGTTGATCGTCATAATTTGTGGTTGATTGTGAGATCATATGGTATACCAGACAAGTTAGTTAACATAATGAAAGCTCTCTATAATAACACTGAGTCATGTGTGAGAGTTGGTAAGTCTTGTAGCAATTGGTTTAGCATTACGTCTGGTGTTCGACAAGGGTGCATTTTGTCTCCTTTTCTCTTTAGTTTGGTTATTGATTATGTTATGCGAAATTCGCTTCGAGGAAAAGATTTTGGCCTTAAATGGGCTGGAGATACGAAAATTTCTGATTTAGATTATGCTGATGATTTAGCCCTTTTGGCAAATGATGTTGATGAGATGAACTCTTTCATTCGAGCTGTTGATGAGACTGGTAGTAGAGTAGGTTTGGTTATAAACAGGGAGAAAACTAAAGTGATGAAAATTGGTCAGGCAGGTTGTGATTCAGTTAATCTGAATGGTTGCAGTCTTGAGCAGGTGTCACAATTTAATTACCTTGGGAGCTATGTAACTGATACTGGTGATGTGCCGCATGAGATTAACAGACGAATAGGTATTGCTGCCGGGACTTTTCAGAATCTATGGAGATTGTGGAGAAATAGGCGTATACACCTAAAGACTAAAATTAGACTGTATAATAGTTTGGTTCTTTCTAGGGTTAGTTATGGTAGTGAAACTTGGACGCTGTGTAAACAAGATAACAGGAAACTAGATGCTTTTGATTCTAGATGCTTACGCAGTATCTTGGGTATTAGGTGGTTTAACTTTGTAACTAATGATGAGGTTAGGCAAAGGAATCTGCAACCTCCTTTAAGCAGCATATTGTGCAGAGAGAGACTCCGCTGGTTTGGCCATGTTGCCCGTATGGATAATCAGAGATTGGCGAATAGGGTTATGAACAGTGTGCCTAGAGGCCTCAGAAGGAGGAGGATACCTAGGATGCGGTGGGCAGACAATGTCAAACGGGACCTTGTTGGAATTGGTGTGCAGTGGCCGGATGCAGCAGATGTAGCTCAGGACAGATATGCTTGGAGAATTAAACTGCGTGGTCTGGTTGGACCTCCGTAGCCCATGGCTGCTTGAGGATGATGATGATGATAAACCAAATCAATTTAGCACTAAAATCTCAACGAATATCAATTTTAAACTAAATCTCTTTCCCACTTAAATATCAGCGAAAGGTCAACTATAAACCAAATCATTTTACCTCTAAAATATTGGCGAATTACAGTTTATATTTAATTCTAGCACTGAAATATCAGCGATAAACCAAATCGTTTTACCACTAAAATATCAGCGAATGTCAACTATAAACCAAATAATTTTATAATTCAGATATCACTGAGATTTTAACTGTTAAACCAAATCACTTACCTATTAAAATTTTAAAAATTCCATTTACTTTGGGAATTCTTGAAAGCGATGATGAAATGCTGATCGAAATTATTTTCGCAAAAATCCCTTCGCACAAAAGAGTGAATTGCTGTTGCAACCAAGCACATAGTATATCCAATGAGTATATCGAGTAGAGTCGTGGTGGTTAGGCCTAACAAAAGAAGCTCACACAAAAATTGCTACAAACTACCTACAAATCACTTTACTGATTACACCTGAGGACGGTAAACATTCTAATAACAATTCACATTGTATTAAACTCAAAAACGTGTACTACAAAATTAAATTCAAAAATGCCGCCACAGCACTACATCGTGGCCAGCGAGAGCAAATGAGACCAAAGGCTCACGGCAAGGAGTGTCTAAGGGAGAAGAGAGCTAGCTTCCATAGACGTAATGTAAACTTTTCGATTGCAGCGCCCTCTAAAACATGGCAAATTCGTGCATTGCAGTGAAGCCACCTAGCCAGGTAGAGGAGCTAGTTCGCTGCATTATTTTCCACCGCCGAGCAAAGTTTTTAATTGCTTACACCACATGACTAATTTTACATACACTTTGACTCTGAAAAATGTTCATTTTCTTCATGAGGTACAATCATAATTTTTCTTTTCGTTTAGAGAGAAAATACTAGAAGTAATGTAATCATTTTCTTTAATAAAACCCAATTTTGTAAAACTTGTAGTAGTACGTTAAAGAACAAAATTTTGATATTTTGAACAACCTACAGCATTTAGTATATTATAATAAATTGAGATTTATGTGTCAATGTACGATAACACGATCTATATAATTATATTTTATACAATTGCTGATAGTTTCAATAAATATCATAATGAGTTTTTTTACTTCTATAAACGTTCAACAGATGGCAGCAGGCACTTCCCGTATCAACCATAAAAAGAATTACACTGTTAGAGCACAGTGCAGAAGCCAATGTACATCGATATGCTCCAGGGATCACAACCTGCAACATACATTGACTTATATATATTCACAAGATGACTAAATGTATTAATTTACATATTAATTTTAAAAATTCTGCAAAATTACTCAAAATAAACATACAACGGCTTTACCAGGTACCGTAAAATGTACTCCTGAATGGGATAAAACACTCATTGAATAACTTTAGGGGTCAGCTACCACTGTGCCAAACAGCCATGGCTGTTAGACATTTGGAAACACTGGTTAAATTGCAATATGTGTACCAATAGTAAGACAAACCATAGCTGCAGTGGGCTAAAATGATTGCACTGCGCATGCGCAGATCGCCCCTTACAGTGGTTTTTGTGCCTGCACATCAATTTGCCACGTTCAGCTTCGGTAAAATTCCGCAGAACAGCGCCACTTACGCTTGTGCAAAGCTAGCCTTCTTCTCCTTAGACCTCCTTTGCTCACGGGACGCTTTTGCTCTGCTGCTTTGTGACGCCAAGGAGTGTCTAGGGACGCTGCCCACTGGCCAACACCACCTAGACAAAGAATGTAGAGGGAGAAAAAGTTAAGCTTCCATAGAGATTAATGTAAAATCGAGTATCGTGCATTTGGCGTAGAGGTGAAACGAACATTACAGGGGACGAACGCTTTTGTAATTACATGTTACTCTCAACTTCCATTCTCTTCGCTTTTCCTATGTAATAATTTCCCATTGATATCCTTGCAGAGTATATTAATATCAATTCTGTTTCCTCTTTCTATGCAACCAAGAAAGCTTCTAATTGTAATAATTTATTCTATAAATTAACTTCAGGCTAATTTCAAATCTTCTCTATCCGTTCAATTTAATTGTTGGTTCAACGAAAAATAATTCCAATGGAGAAAATAAACCTTTATTAAAATCATGATATTATTTTTTTCAAATACAAAGTGCAGTTACTTTTTTTCCTTTTTTAAAATATAAATTTTTTGATGAATAATTCCTTTGCCCCTTATTGTTTGCTTCCCAGCTTAAACTAATGCACGATACGAATCGAACACTTGAGGTCGCCACTCTAGCGGCGATAAAAATCTAGAAAATACCAAATTTTAAAATAAATATTGCAAACGATCTACTTTTGCTAGAAACTTAAATTTTTGATCATAGAATGTAATGATCAAGTGGTTTACACTAATAGTAATGATTTCTCCCATTGATAAAATGCAACTTTTCTGCTTTAAGAGATAAATGAAAAACTTCTTTTACATATTACAGATACTAATAATAATTATACAGTAGTTCAAATTTCCACTATCAGAGGGTACTGAAAGTGTAAAATAACTAGAGGAACGGATATCGCCTCTGGCGCATATGGGAATCTCATTTTCAAAGAGAATGAACTTCTTCCTTTGCCTATTTTTTCACTCCTTAAAAGTTTTAATTGTGGATGTTCGTGTTGTTTTTCTGCTGAGGTTCCACCATCCTCACGGAGCTTATACTATGGCATATAAACTGACAGGCTCGTGTCAGACCTCTGTACAAGCAGCTGCTTGAGGGATTATTATTTTTAATGTATGAAGGGGGGATGCACCTAGTAGTATTTTATTATTAATTATAAAACGTAAAATGTATTTGTCTTTTAGTTCTTAAATTAAAAAAGTTGCTTAAAATAGTGGGCAGATAATTGCTGTCAGTGGAATTTCTACCATAACAGAACTCTACACGACAAATTTTCTACCATAAACAGATAACTTGAAACATTCGTTAAAAGTTTTGCAGTTTCGATATTTAATGATCTCTAATGATATAAATTAAAACTACCTTTGAAAATGCGAATTGCATTTCATTAGTAACCAATTTAAAATAGAGATTTGCAATTATCTCTTAAAATCAAACCGTTGCGTTTCTTACCTTACCTACCTTGGGCGTAAGTGTCAACGGATTGTTGGCAATGGAATCTTCAAGACTGTCACATTCCACGACCAGAATTTCAAATTTCTAGCATAACTACATCGTTTGCAATATTCGTTTTAAATTTTGGAATTTTTCCAATTTTTTCTACCGTTAGAGGGCGCAATTATGGCTTTTGGAAAATTCGCAAAATGGAAATTGTAATATTTCATCAATACCTGTCCAATCCAAAAAGAATTTTTAACTTATCTCTAAAAACATACACTTTTCAGTTAAAATAAAAAAACAGTTGCATTTACCTCCCCCCCCCCACCTGCTTATATTTGCACTTTATATAAACTATGTAATCTCTGATATGGAAATAGTAGCATCGTGAATGTTTACCACACCGGTTAAAAGTTGTATACCGAAAATGAATTTACTGAAGTTTAATTAATTATTAGGCTGTCTATGTGGCATTTATGTACAAACTTCCGGTCTATATGCAAATTGCATCAGAATATGTAAAGGTCTACATTGAAATTTTAACACTCAAGCCTATTTCACAAGCTTCGCTATTCTAGCCATGTCATAAAATATGTACAGCAATAATCTTTTCGAAAGCAACACCGAATCGCACTTTTGGCAATATAAACATTCGCATTCACTCATAATTAATCCCGCCAAGGCCATTCAGCGTGTGTGTTGTTTAACATGTACAAGGTATGATTCTCATGCACACGGAGTCACGGCTTTACGTCCCATCCGACGGACGGCGGCTTTTTCAAGCCCATCAATACAAATGCTTACTAAAACCCGTATTGTATTGCTGTACTTTATTTGCATATAAAAGGGAACAACTGAATACCAGAAATAATAGGAAATCAGAGGTATGCACTTATTGCTGATATGTTGAATAAATATGAGGGCGTAGGTTCGGATCCCACTGGCTAAGGACAATTTGTCCTTTATAAATAAAAATAAAATAAATACCCCCTCAAGCAGCTGCTTGCCACAGAGGTCTGACAGGAGCCTGTCAGTTTATATGCCATAGTAGAAGATTTGTAAGGTTGGCAGGACTTATATATTTATTCAAAATTCAAAGCGTTTCTATTTTAGAGAAACATTGCAACCTCTCTTCATCTGAAAGGTTACGTGATTGGACACAGACCAGATCTCGAGGCTGTCATCGGTCTAATCGAATGCACGTGTCTTTAGTGAAATTTGAAAGAAACGGATTCTCCTTTAGGGATGCGAATATTGGATATTAGTATATCAATGATTGCGACGGGTTTTGTGTGTCGGGAGAAGGGTAATATCACCGAAGGGAGGAAACGAAGACAAAATTTTTTTTTTGTTTTCTCTTTACGCGCGTCGACTCTGCTTATGATAACGGAAATAATCATGTGACCTGAATAGGCCACCTCTTAAGTGTCACGCGCTAAATAAGGTCACGGGTAGATTTGGCGGTCACTTCCTGAATCAGCTGTCGCGACCGAGTGTTCCCGTTTCTTTGATCGCTTTGAAGAAGTGACTTCCAGCTCAACAGTTTCTGCTCAGATGCTAACGACTGAGTTTTGGGTTTTTTCGTTCAAGGTGAGTCTCTGTTTTTCCATCTCAATCGATTGTTACTAGTCGGCAAGGAAATTTATTCTTATGCCTCGTCTTACAAATAGTGATTCTTCTTATTCTGACTGATGTTTGTAGAAATTATTCTGTGTAGTTAGTTGTCCGTTAAACGTTTCCAGTGAACGATATCACAAGGGAAGTCGTTTTTTTTCTTCTAGATTACGAAAATGAACGAAACATGTCGGTTGAAAATCGATTAGCGTTTTTGGTTGCACAGCAAAATATTTTCCTTTTGAGTGACTTTTGAGTTGCTAATTCTCGCCTCTCTTTTGAGTGACTTTTGAGTTGCTAATTCTCGTCTCTCTTTTGAGTGACTTTTGAGTTGCTAATTCTCGTTCTGCTAATTCTCGCCTCTTTTATAGTTCTGTGGTAATCAACTCAATGATATATCTCTATGGTCAGGGCCTGATCTTGGGGGGGGGGGATCCAAGGGACCATGCCTCTCCCCTTTGAGAATGCTAGTAAATATAATAGAGGCGTAAAAATTAATCAACCTGTGCATATCACATTCATTTTTCAAGACCTCTGAAACGGAGGGGAAAATATTATATACTGCAATGAAAATCCACTCTCTTTACTATTCCGCCCCCTCCCCTCCTCCTCCCTCTTTATTTTCTAGATCCGGGTCTGTCTATGGCATATCATTTCTGTGGCATGAGTTGTTTAACCTCTGTGCGGCACTTTTTTTATGCGCGCAATGGTCTAAATTGCGGCTCACAAGGGCTCAAAGAAAGTGGGGGGGGGGGGGGGGGATCCAGTGGACATCTGTTAGGAGATGGCAGATGGTAGCCTCCCGGCAACACCATCCGGGTTGTTCTTTTACGTGCACAAGGTAACCCTTGTGGCATATCCATTATGGGATATCATCTCTAAAGCATATCATCATTAGGGGATAACATCTCTAGAGCATATTACCTTAATGGTATATGATAGCGATAAGTACGGTCGCTCAAAAAAGTATCCGAACGCTATGATTGACTACAGAATTCATATAAAATATCGGGAAACGATTTTTTTAGAAATTAGTGATCTGGCTACCTTCGTGTACAGTACACGAAGGTTTCCAGATCACTAATTTCTAAAAAAATCGTTGCCATATATTTTTTCTGAATTCTATAATCCACCATATCGTTCGGATACTTTTTTCAGCGACTGTACTAGGTAGTCTGACATCCTGACAAGAAATGCATTTTTTTTTTAAGAGTAAATTCTTGAAGTCGCGCTTTTTGATGTTTGGTAAATACAGCTCATTTAACTGTTGAACGAATCAACGCAAAGAACTAAAAAAAAAACTTGTTGTGAACAATGAAAATTGAGATAAAAATCTGGACCAATTATTAGAAATGAATGTTTTGTATCCGTAAGTGAAGAATCTTGAGTTGATTTCTTTGAGTGTTTTGATTTAACCCTTTCAGGACCATAAGGTTTCTAAGAGTAAATATTAATATGTAACTGTTTATTTTAGTTTGTTTAGACGTAAAATAAATAAAAATCATAAGAAAAATACATAACAATGTGTAATTTTTTTTGGAATTTTATGGGAAATATTTTTCCCAATGGACTATAAAGGTAACACAAATTATAGTTAGGCTTATTATGCAATGTCTTTTATTTATTGGTTTATTAGAACAAAATGTTAATTAAAATAATACAAAATTATGAAATAAAATTACTGTACAAAATGATGTGCTAATTATGATATTCTGCGAAGCAATTTCTTTTGGTAGTGAGGCAAAGATGGACATTGCACATAGTACATATATTATGCGTCCTGACAGTTCTGTTTTTGTTTTCTAAACGTTCCCGTTTACGTAATTGCGTTCGGCATACGTTCTATTTTGACATTCTGTATAAAAAATGCAGATAAGGTTATAATTAAATACGACAATCACCAATTTTAAAATGGGAAAAATGTTTCCCTTAGTCGTGAAAGGGTTAAGGAAAAAAATTTCTTTAATCAGAAAAAAATATGTCACAATAAGCTCGAGGAATGATGAAAAATTAAAGGATTTTTAAAAAACAAATGAATGTTACTCGTTAGTGCGCTATTTTTCGTTATTATTGTAACAAAACTCTTCCTCCTTTCGGTTAAGATTGGTTGGTTGGTTGTTTTACCTCTGAGCGGCACTTTTTTGCACACCATGGGCTAAATGGCCAGGTCACATGGACCCCGAAGGCTCAGAGAAGGTTGGGGGAGGGGACCCACTGGAACAGCTGTTGGGAGACAGATGGTAGCCTCCCGTCAAGGCCATCCAGCGTGTTCTTTAACGTGCACAGGGTATGGCTCTCCCGCACACGGGGCCACGGCTTAACGTCCCATCCGACGGACGGCGGCCTTTCCAAGCCCATCGGTGTCCCCTACTGACCGTGGGCAGGGAGGGGAATTTTTGCGGAGATAAATCTCAACGCTGACCCAGCTGGGACTCGAACCTGGGAACTACAGATTACGAGCCTGGCGCGCTACCGACTGAGCCACCCCCGCCTCTTCGGTTAAGAGCAGCAGAAATAATTTTAAAGCAGCGATGATCATTTTTTTGCATTAGCTTTCTTTGCGATCGCCTTAAGGGATCTGTATTTTCATGGCTCCATTCAATGGACCGAACTGTTTTGAATCAAAATGGGCTGGTGAGCGTGTGCTTAGCGAGCTGAGCTGCTGATCAAAGGGACCTGGGTTCGAGCCCGCATCAGGTGTGGATGTTGTTATTCTTCTTCTGCCGAGGAGGTTTCGCCTTCTTCACAGACCTTCACCTATGGCGTAGCTGCTTGAGGGGAAATTAATTTTTATTTAAAAGTTATACTGAGGGAGCCGTCCCATGGCCGAGTGGTTAGCACGCTTGGCTACTGATCTAAGGGACTTGGGTTCGAGCCCCGGGTAAGGCATGGATGTGTGTGTTGTTTTTCTGCTGAGGTCCTGCCATCCTCACAGACCTTCTACTATGGCATATAAACTGACAGGCTCCTGTCAGACCTCTGTGGCAAGCAGCTGCTTGAGGGGATATTTTTTTTTTTATTATACTGAGGAAGGATTAATATGAGTGACTCTTATTGGATTTGATTCCGAGGAATGGAGAAACTGAATATCCCCCCTCTCCCTTCCCCCTAAAGAACGACAATAATACAGAACATCGTTTTCTTCAGACTTAATCAACATTTCTGATCACCATGCAATTGCGCAGTCAGGATTCTCGGAAGGGGGATGGGGGAGAAATTTTCTGAACTTTTCTCTTAATGTGAATTGATGAAATAATGATTTACGAAGGAAAAAAATCGGAAGGACGGAAACCCCGAAGATTTTTTTTCTTAATTAGCAGTGAAGTTAACAAGCAATGTCTTAAAAGTGAGAATATTTTTGAATAATGTTCTGTTGTAGTATTATTTTGATACCTTGAATGTTGCAGCATTTCGTAGCATGTTGATCACGTGTGCATAGATTAATCGCCATTTTTTTATATTTTTTGCAGCCAATGTGGATCTATTTCAGTGTTTTGACATTACTGATCTTCGCTCATGTGAACTGCAAGAAATACAGAAGATGTGAATTGGGAAGAGAGCTTTTCGAAAGATTTCAGTTCCCTACAGAAGATATTCCGAAATGTAAGGAAATGTTTCTAAAGGAATCAATTTCTCTTTACTAATATCATCATTCTCAATTCATAAAACAAATTTCGTCAGCGAATGTTCTTCATTGAATATATGATGTGATGATGATGATGAGGATAATGATGATAATTTTCTTAGGGTAGAATTTGCCAACACACGTACAACTAATTGCTGGGGTTAGTTCCGCTAGAAGCGCACCAGGCTCCTAATCTGCATTTCCCATGTTCGTGCCCTAACTGTGCCAGCATTGTGATTTATCCTAACTAGCCCCCCCCCCCCCCTCCTTCGCCCTTGGTGACAAAGGGGACACCGATGGTATTGGAAATGCTGTTGTCTGTCCGATGGGACGTTAAGACGTTGCACCAGGGCCGGACTTTCATCTTCTGAGGCCCTAAGCTATGAGGAGTTGAAATTGCCCCGAAATTTCAAAAGTCGAAATAAGCTATATATGTTACCGGCAATGCATGAAAAGCCGGCATTCTATAGAATACCCGGCGTTTTTAGGCAATGTATGAAATATGAGACTTATTACATACTTTCCCTAGGCATTGTATAGAATACCTAGGCATTATATAGAATGACAAATACTATTTCGGCAAAGTATGAAAAAGGCTTTTATTGAAAAGATGCATGTGAAAATGTAAGAAGTACAAAATATAAGATACGGGATTTTCTACAAAAAGAGAAAAATACCATTGCTGAACTACCGCCAGAAATATTAACATCATAACCTGTAATGAATCTGTCGTCCGCATTATAAAAAACGCCCCAAATGAGGTGAAGCCAAGTGAGAACGAATCAGTAAAGTGTTGAATATTCGAAGTTTGCAATTCGAGTTAGGATACTCGTATTTCACTTTACTACTTGTCAAATCTATTTCAGTGGAGTTCCGAGATGCTTGCGATATGTCGTTTTTTGATGACTTTTTTTTAATCTGTTTTTTGACCTTAACTCTCTTTCTGTGGAAGCTAGGGTTCTCAAACTTTGGGATCCCTATTGAGGCACCCTCTTTTACACTCTTACAACGCTAGGGGGCGCTTTTCCGAATGGAAGGGTGTCTTTTTGGTGTCCAAAGTGACCAACTACGGCGCTCTTTTTTACCGAAACTAGGGACTGGCGGATCTGGCAATCAGGGTGAGCCTATAGGGGACCCAGGGGAACATTTACTGGTCAATTCGAATTGGACTGAGTGCTCTGGCTCTCTGTTTGAGGCGAGTGTCGAGAGTCACGTGACTCGCATTGCGACATTAAACATCACTGCCGGGAGTATTTTATACTTTGCCGATTTGCCTTTTGGCATTCTATAGAATGCCTAGGAAATGTGTGAAATATGAATCGTTTCATACATTGCCGGCTAGTTTTAGGCATATACAATGTATATACATTATATATATATATTATATATATATATTATATATATATTATTATATATATATTATATTATTATATATATATTATATTATTATATATATATTATTATATACATTATATATTATAATACATTCTATACAATGCCTAGGCATTGTATAGAATGCCGGATTTCAAACTTTGCCGGTGACATATATATTTATTATTCTGGTTGAAGGAAACATTAAAAAATAAATATGAAAATGATGTAGTGAAAAATCATACTTGCACTGGTTTACAACAATGACTATTTAAAGCTGAGATGAACAATGTTTTCACATTGATTAATTTGAACATAAAATTTCGTGACACAGTCAACTTAAGTTTTTGTGGCGCTCCTCATAATCGTGAGGCCCTAAGCTGTAGCTGAGTTAGCTTCTGCATAAGTCCAGCCCTGCGTGCATCCAATACACGTTAAAGAACACGCTGGATGGCCTTGACGGGAGGCTTCCATCTGTCTCCTAACAGCTGTTCCAGTGGATTCCCAACCTTCTCTAAACCATTGGGGCCCTTGTGACTTGAGGCCATTTAAACCATTCTTTGTACAAAAGTACCGCTTACAGGTGAAACAATCGAACTTTTCTTCCTTTCATTGCTCTAGTTTCCCTGTTTCGAATTTATGCTCAACAGTTTTGTACATCCCACCACTTCTCAAATACCTGACAGTTCAGATCCCCATTTCGCCTACGTTTTTTCCCTCCGTGCCACTCAAAGTTGCATTAACTATTCCCTATCCAAAATAATAAAACCCGATTTCGAACCTGAATCCACTGCTACAAATTAGAAATGCTATTTGGAAAGTGATTCAATTATATTCATATCGAAGTTGAAAGCAGAAAGAAAGAAATACTATGGGAATAATAATAGCTCCATTCCTTCCATTTTTTATTATATTATATCCCTGCTGTAGAAAGAGTTATGAGTTATTAATGGTTGCATTGCTTATTTAATATTCGGATCACTTCCTCTCCCCGTAACTGTTCATTTCTGTGTTGCTTACATCTTATGGGATTTGAATTAAAGCTTCATTGCAGAAAAGTTCAAGGGATCAATTGATATCATATATATTTTATATTAACAACTATTTCTTCATTTAATCGACTGAAAAGCAAACGTTCTCTTTCAATTATGGCGAGCATATCATTCTCCAGAATCGATTTAACAACTGATGATTTTGTTACGACAGATGAACGCGCTACAGTGACTTCATGATGACACGTGACATGAACGCTCGCATATACTTCTGCGTGAAATTTATACAACAAACGAATTTGAATGTAGAACTGACCGGAAAAAGAAGAATGATAGAATTTCAGTGTGCTGGAATTGAAGAGATCGAAAAGGAGGTTCAGATTGTCTGAGTCAGCGCGCGATAAGTCAAAACAAGAAGTATCTTTATTGGTGTGTGCGCGGGGGGTTGTTTTGGGTTGTTAGTAAGATAAACTTAGTGATCTAACAAAAGACGAAGGATTGTTTACACCTGAAGTGAACGTATTCAAGAGATATGACAGACAAAGTGAAGAGGCAGTAGTTTAGTAGAACAGACAGAGCTGGTCTTGTATGCTCTGTAGAAAAAGGGTTATTGACTTATGTATGATAGTAGTTAGTTTGTTTAGAAGTTATTTCGTCCATATTTTTTAATAATTTGCATTGTATTGTAATATGTTTGAAAATATACTTATTAATACTCACGCTCAGTGCCTATCCATTTAAAATTTGCAACAATATTTTAAAATGCTTTTTCCATCACACCGTCTTGTGCTATTAACCCGTAAGCAAAATGTCTTTCGGAAAAACTTTTTAATTCGTTACCTCCCTTGCTGATCGATTAAGTTGGCTTAGATATAATAATAAAACGCAACAACAATAAACCACTCCATAAGATTTTCGAATAAAGTTTTTATATCAAAATGATTTTTACCTTTAAGTCTTAACAAAAAAAATCATTTAAATGAAGAATGTAAATTTTCATTTTATTTTTAAAAATTCTAGTTAAGGCGCAGAGAATATCTGGGTAAATATGATAGCATGTCATAACATGAAAATGTACAAAAATATACTGAATTTAATAGACACTATTTCATTGTCATAATGTTTTTATGCTTTACATATTGTTTCAGAAATTTCAAAAAAGGAAATGTACACTTGGTACAATTTCGTTTTTATAAAACCGGAAGTAACTAAAGTGTATTTGTTCGCTGATAGGCATCTAAACACAATAAGACCTTGCAGATATTTACAAGTTAAATAGCCTGCATATGGGATGGGCCATAAGTTACGAAATGATATCTCGGTGAATATTAACGCGCACCCATTTCCATCTCTCTACGCATCGAGTCCTTCTATTCATTTTTTCATGACACTTTTCTCTTTGTGAATGTCTTTTTTTGCTCATCAGAAAAAAAATCATCGCTCATTGCGGAAATAAGTAGGGCATTTTAGCGATGTTTATAACATTCGTAAGCAGTCATCTGCTGTGTAAGGTTCTATCTAGCTGTTTAATGTTCCAATCCTCTGCCATATAGTATATGTTGCTACCTTCTCTTCTAGGGCTTTGTCTTGTCCATTGGGAGAGTGAATTCGACACAGCAGCTGTGAATAAAGGATCTCTGCCAAACTCTTTGGATCATGGGATATTCCAAGTAAGACATTTTTTTTTTCACTTGCCTGTGATCAGATAGAATTTTCATTTTATTCTTCACTGGAATATTTCATTTCGTTAAAAAAATCATCCCACATTATAATAAAATAATCTGTTACAACGTGGTCGAAATAGTAACCCCGAGGTCCGGATCTGGAAAAAAATTGGGGTGGGGGGGATGCAAAACGACGCAACCGAGTCGGTAAAGGGGGGAAAAGGGGGGGGGGTGCAAAAGACGATTTCTATTTCGGTGTAACGTTTTTACCCTTCGTGTTAAAGGGTTTTAAAAATTTCTTGAAAAAATGCAAGAAATATACACAAGTTGAATAATTTTTATTCTCCCTACTACTAGTATTTTTAAGGGAGGGGGGCATGGCCTCTTTCCCTACCCCCCTTGATCCGACCTTAATGATCTCTATGATGTAATAACGATTAATTTAATAATAAATACATTGATTTAACCAATCACCCATTCTCTTCATTATTAATGATTTTCTCGAAAAGGATAATATTTTATAAACTAATAACTCGAAAGCTAATCAGTTTATTCCTTCGTTATTTTCTCCAAAATAAAGAGATACTTCAGTAAGAGCTCTTTTATGTTTTTTACCTTACTGAACATCCTCTTGGGGTTGTTTTTGCTCCAGCACAATGAGCGGATGTGTAACGGAATGGCAGGTGGACATTGGAAATCACCACAAAGAGAATATCTTTCCTTGGAATTGGAGTGTAACGGAAATACAGGTGGACATTGGAAATCACCACCAAGAGAATATCTTTCCTTGGAATTCGAGTGTAACGGAAATACAGGTGGACATTAAAAATCACCACCAAAAGAATATCTTTCCTTGGAATTGGAGTGTAACGGAATGGCAGGTGGACGTTGGAAATCACCACAAAGAGAATATCTTTCCTTGGAATTGGAGTGTAACGGATGGCAGGTGGACGTTGGAAATCACCACCAAGAGAATATCTTTTCTTGGAATTGGAGTGTAACGGAATGGCAGGTGTACGTTGGAAATCACCACCAAGAGAATATCTTTCCTTGGAATTGGAGTGTAACGGAATGGAAGGTGGACGTTGGAAATCACCACTAAGAGAATACCTTTCCTTGGAATTGGAGTGTAACGGAATGGCAGGTGGACGTTGGAAATCACCACCAAGAGAATATCTTTCCTTGGAATTGGAGTGTAACGGAATGGCAGGTGGACATTGGAAATCACCACGAAGAGAATATCTTTCCTTGGAATTGGAGTGTAACGGAATGGCAGGTGGACGTTGGAAATCACCACCAAGAGAATATCTTTCCTTGGAATTGGGGTGTAACGGAATGGCAGATGGACATTGGAAATCACCACCAAGAGAATAACTTTCCTTGGAATTGGAGTGTAACGGAATTGCAGGTGGATATTGGAAATCACCACGAAGAGAATATCTTTCCTTGGAATTGGAGTGTAACGGAATGGCAGGTGGACGTTGGAAATCACCACCAAGAGAATATCTTTCCTTGGAATTGGAGTGTAACGGATGGCAGGTGGACGTTGGAAATCACCACCAAGAGAATATCTTTTCTTGGAATTGGAGTGTAACGGAATGGCAGGTGTACGTTGGAAATCACCACCAAGAGAATATCTTTCCTTGGAATTGGAGTGTAACGGAATGGAAGGTGGACATTGGAAATCACCACGAAGAGAATATCTTTCCTTGGAATTGGAGTGTAACGGAATGGCAGGTGGACGTTGGAAATCACCACCAAGAGAATAACTTTCCTTGGAATTGGAGTGTAACGGAATGGCAGGTGGACATTGGAAATCACCACGAAGAGAATACCTGTCCTTGGAATTTAAGTGTAACGGAATTGCAGGTGGACGTTGGAAATCACCACCAAGAGAATATCTTTCTGTGGAATTCGAGTGTAACGGAATGGCACGTGGACATTGGAAATCACCACCAAGAGAATATCTTTTCTTGGAATTGGAGTGTAACGGAATGGCAGGTGGACGTTGAAAATACCACGAAGAGAATATCTTTCCTTGGAATTAGAGTGTAACGCAATGGCAGGTGGACGTTGGATATCACCACCAAGAGAATATCTTTCCTTTGAATTGGAGTGTAACGAAATGGCAGGTGGACATTGGAAATCACCACCAAGAGAATATCTCTCCTTGGAATTGGAGTGTAACGGAATGGCAGGTGTACCTTGGAAATCACAACCAAGAGAATATCTTTTCTTGGAATTGGAGTGTAACGGAATGGCAGGTGTACGTTGGAAATCACCAACAACAGAATATCTTTCCTTGGAATTGGAGTGTAACGAATGGCAGGTGTACGTTGGAAATCACCACCAAGAGAATATCTTTCCTTGGAATTGGAGTGTAACGCAATGGCAGGTGGACGTTGGAAATCACCACCAAGAGAATATCTCTCCTTGTCTTTGGAGTGTAACGGAATGGCAGGTGTACTTTGGAAATCACAACCAAGAGAATATCTTTTCTTGGAATTGGAGTGTAACGGAATGGCAGGTGTACGTTGGAAACCACCAACAAGAGAATATCTTTCCTTGGAATTGGAGTGTAACGAATGGCAGGTGTACGTTGGAAATCACCACCAAGAGAATATCTTTCCTTGGAATTGGAGTGTAACGGAATGACAGGTGGACGTTGGAAATACCACGAAGAGAATATCTTTCCTTGGAATTAGAGTGTAACGCAATGGTAGGTTATCGTTGGAAATCACCACCAGGAGAATATCTCTCCTTGGAATTGGAGTGTAACGGAATGGCAGGAGTAGGTTGGAAATCACAACCAAGAGAATATCTTTTTTTGGAATTGGAGTGTAACGGAATGGCAGGTGTACGTTGGAAATCACCACCAAGAGAATATCTTTTCTTGGTATTGGAGTGTAACGGAATGGCAGGTGGACATTGGAAATCACCACCAAGAGAATATCTTTCCTTGGAATTGGAGTGTAACGGAATGGCAGGTGGACATTGGAAATCACCACCAAGAGAATATCTCTCCTTGGAATTGGAGTGTAACGGAATGGCAGGAGTAGGTTGGAAATCACAACCAAGAGAATATCTTTTCTTGGAATTGGAGTGTAACGGAATGGCAGGTGTACGTTGGAAATCACCACCAAGAGAATATCTTTCCTTGCAATTGGAGTGTAACGGAATGGCAGGTGGACATTGGAAATCACCACCAAGAGAATATCTCTCCTTGGAATTGGAGTGTAACGGAATGGCAGGTGGACATTGGAAATCACCACCAAGAGAATATCTTTTCTTGGAATTGGAGTGTAACGGAATGGCAGGTGGACGTTGGAAATCACCACCAAGAGAAAATCTTTCCTTGGAATTGGAGTGTAACGGAATGGCAGGTGGACATTGGAAATCACCACCAAGAGAATATCTTTCCTTGGAATTGGAGTGTAACGGAATGGCAGGTGGACATTGGAAATCACCACCAAGAGAATATCTTTTCTTGGAATTGGAGTGTAACGGAATGGCAGGTGGACATTGATAATCACGACGAAGATTATATCTTTCCTTGCAATTGGAGTGTAACGGAATGGCAGGTGGACGTTGGAAACACCACGATGAGAATATCTTTCCTTGGAATTAGAGTGTAACGCAATGGCAGGTAGACGTTGGAAATCACCAATAAGAGAATATCTCTTCTTGTAATTGGAGTGTAACTGAATGGCAGGTGTACTTTGGAAATCACAACCAAGAGAATATCTTTTCTTGGAACTAGAGTGTAACGGAATGGCAGGTGTACGTTTAAAATCACCACCAAGAGAATACCTTTCCTTGGAATTGGAGTGTAACGGAATGACAGGTGGACGTTGGAAATACCACGAAGAGAATATCTTTCCTTGGAATTAGAGTGTAACGCAATGGCAGGTGGACGTTGGAAATCACCACCAAGAGAATATCTCTCCTTGGAATTGGAGTGTAACGGAATGGCAGGTGTAGGTTGGAAATCACAACCAAGAGAATATCTTTTCTTGGAATTGGAGTGTAACGGAATGGCAAGTGTACGTTGGAAATCACCACCAAGAGAATATCTTTTCTTGGTATTGGAGTGTAACGGAATGGCAGGTGGACATTGGAAATCACCACCAAGAGAATATCTTTCCTTGGAATTGGAGTGTAACGGAAATGCAGGTAGACTTTGGAAATCACCACGAAGAGAAAATCTTTCCTTGGAATTGGAGTGTAACGGAATGGCAAGTGGACATTGGAAATCACCACCAAGAGAATAACTTTCCTTTGAATTGGAGTGTAACGGAATTGCAGGTGGACATTAGAAATCACCACCAAGAGAATATCTTTCCTTGGATTTGGAGTGTAACGGAATGGCAGGTGGACGTTGGAAATCACCACCAAGAAAATATCTTTCCTTGGAATTGGAGTGTAACGGATGGCTGATGGTCGTTGGAAATCACCACCAAGAGAATATCTTTTCTTGGAATTGGAGTGTAACGGAATGGCAGGTGTACGTTGGAAATTACCACGAAGAGAATATCTTTCCTTGGAATTGGAGTGAAACGGAATGGAAGGTGGACGTTGGAAATCACCACCAAGAGAATATCTTTCCTTGGAATTGGAGTGTAACGGAATGGCAGGTGGACGTTGGAAATCACCACCAAGAGAATAACTTTCCTTGGAATTGGAGTGTAACGGAATGGCAGGAGGACATTGGAAATCACCGCGAAGAGAATATCTTTCCTTTGAATTTAAGTGTAACGGAATTGCAGGTGGACGTTGGAAATCAGAACCAAGAGAATATCTTTCCGTGGAATTCGAGTGTAACGGAATGGCAGGTGGACATTCGAAATCACCACATTGGAAATCACCACGAAGGGAATATCTTTCCTTGGAATTGGAGTGTAACGGAATGGCAGGTGGGCGTTGGAAATACCACGAAGAGAATATCTTTCCTTGGAATTAGAGTGTAACACAATGGCAGGTGGACGTTGGAAATCACCACCAAGAGAATATCTCTCCTTGTAATCAGAGTGTAACGAAATGGCAGGTGTACGTTGGAAATCACCACCAAGAGAATATCTTTCCTTGGAATTGGAGTGTAACGGAATGGCAGGTGGACATTGGAAATCACCACCAACAGAATATCTTTTCTTGGAATTGGAGTGTAACAAAATGGCAGGAGGACATTGGAAATCACCACCAAGAGAATATCTTTTCTAGGAATTGGAGTGTAAAGGAATGGCAGGGGGACATTGGATATCACCACGAAGAGAATATCTTTCCTTGGAATTGGAGTGTAACGGAATGGCAGGTGGACATTGGATATCACCAGGAAGAGAATATCTGTCCTTGGAATTGGAGTGTAACGGAATTGCAGATGGACATTGGAAATCACCACCAAGAGAATTTCTTTCCTTGGAATTGGAGTGTAACGAAATGGCAGGTGGACATTGGAAATCACCACCAAGAGAATATCTTTTCTTGGAATTGGAGTGTAACGGAATGGCAGGTGTACGTTGGATATCACCACCAAGAGAATATCTCTCCTTGGAATTGGAGTGTAACGGAATGGAAGGTGGACGTTGGAAATCACCACCAAGAGAATATCTTTCCTTGGGATTAGAGTGTAACGCAATGGCAGGTGGACGTTGGAAATCACCACCAAGAGAACATCTCTACTTGGAATTGGAGTGTAACAGAATGGCAGGTGGATATTGGAAATCACCACCAAGAGAATAACTTTCCTTGGTATTGGAGTGTAACGGAATGGCAGGTGGATATTGGAAATCACCACCAAGAGAATAACTTTCCTTGGAATTGGAGTGTAACGGAATGGCAGGTGGACATTGGAAATCACCACCAAGAGAATATCTTTCCTTGGAATTGGAGTGTAACGGAATGGCAGGTGGACATTGGATATCACCAGGAAGAGAATATCTGTCCTTGGAATTGGAGTGTAACGGAATGGCAGGTGGACATTGGAAATCACCACCAAGAGAATTTCTTTCCTTGGAATTGGAGTGTAACGGAATTACAGGTGGACATTGGAAATCAACACCAAGAGAATATCTTTCCTTGGAATTGGAGTGTAACGGAATGGCAGGTGGACATTGGATATCACCACCAAGAGAATAACTTTCCTTGGAATTGGAGTGTAACGGAATGGCAGGTGGACATTGGAAATCACCACCAAGAGAATATCTTTCCTTGGAATTGGAGTGTAACGGAATGGCAGGTGGATATTGGAAATCACCACCAAGAGAATGACTTTCCTTGGTATTGGAGTGTAACGGAATAGCAGGAAGACATTGGAAATCACCACGAAGAGAATATCTTTCCTTGAAATTGGAGTGTAACGGAATTGCAGGTGGACGTTGGAAATCACTACCAAGAGAATATCTTTCCTTGGAATTGGAGTGTAACGGAATGGCAGGTGGACATTGGAAATCACCACGAAGAGAATATCTTTCCTTGAAATTGGAGTGTAACGGAATGGCAGGTGGACATTGGAAATCGCCACCAAGAGAATATCTTTCCTTGGAATTGGAGTGTAACGGAATGGCAGGTGGATATTGGAAATCACCACCAAGAGAATAACTTTCCTTGGTATTGGAGTGTAACGGAATGGCAGGTAGACATTGGAAATCACCACCAAGAGAATATCTTTCCTTGGAATTGGAGTGTAACGGAATGGCAGGTGGATATTGGATATCACCAGGAAGAGAATATCTGTCCTTGGAATTGGAGTGTAACGGAATTGCAGATGGACATTGGAAATCACCACCAAGAGAATTTCTTTCCTTGGAATTGGAGTGTAACGAAATGGCAGGTGGACATTGGAAATCACCACCAAGAGAATATCTTTTCTTGGAATTGGAGTGTAACGGAATGGCAGGTGTACGTTGGATATCACCACCAAGACAATATCTCTCCTTGGAATTGGAGTGTAACGGAATGGAAGGTGGACGTTGGAAATCACCACCAAGAGAATATCTTTCCTTGGAATTAGAGTGTAACGCAATGGCAGGTGGACGTTGGAAATCACCACCAAGAGAATATCTTTCCTTGGAATTGGAGTGTAACGGAATGGCAGTTGGACATTGGAAATACCACGAAGAGAATATCTTTCCTTGGAATTGGAGTGTAACGGAATGGCAGGTGGACATTGGAAATCACCACCAAGAGAATATCTTTCCTTGGAATTGGAGTGTAACGGAATGGCAGGTGGATATTGGAAATCACCACCAAGAGAATAACTTTCCTTGGTATTGGAGTGTAACGGAATGTCAGGTAGACATTGGAAATCACCACGAAGAGAATATCTTTCCTTGAAATTGGAGTGTAACGGAATTGCAGGTGGACGTTGGAAATCACTACCAAGAGAATATCTTTCCTTGGAATTGGAGTGTAACGGAATGGCAGGTGGACATTGGAAATCACCACGAAGAGAATATCTTTCCTTGGAATTGGAGCGTAACGGAATGGCAGTTGGACATTGGAAATACCACGAAGAGAATACCTTTCCTTGGAATTAGAGTGTAACGCAATTGCAGGTAGACGTTGGAAATACCATGAAGAGAATATCTTTCCTTGGGATTAGAGTGTAACGCAATGGCAGGTGGACGTTGGAAATCACCACCAAGAGAATATCTCTACTTGGAATTGGAGTGTAACGGAATGGCAGGTGGACATTGGAAATACGACGAAGAGAATATGTTTTCTTGGAATTGGGGTGTAACGGAATGGAAGGAGGAGATTGGAAATCACCACCGAGAGAATATCTTTTCTTGGAATTGGAGTGTAACGGAATGGCAAGTGGACATTGGATATCACCACGAAGAGAATATCTTTCCTTGGAATTGGAGTGTAACGGAATTGCAGGTGGACATTGGAAATCACCACCAAGAGAATTTCTTTCCTTGGAATTGGAGTGTAACGGAATGGCAGGTGGACATTGGATATCACCACCAAGAGAATATCTTTCCTTGGAATTGGAGTGTAACGAAATGGCAGGTGGACATTGGAAATCACCACCAAGAGAATATCTCTCCTTGGAATTGGAGTGTAACGGAATGGCAGGTGGACATTGGAAATCACCACGAAGAGAATATCTTTTCTTGGAATTGGAGTGTAACGGAATGGCAGGTGTACGTTGGATATCACCACCAAGAGAATATCTTTCCTTGGAATTGGAGTGTAACGGAATGGAAGGTGGACGTTGGAAATCACCACCAAGAGAATATCTTTCCTTGGAATTAGAGTGTAACGCAATGGCAGGTGGACGTTGCAAATCACCACCAAGAGAATATCTTTCCTTGGAATTGGAGTGTAACTAATGGCAGGTGGACGTTGGAAATACCACGAAGAGAATTTCGTAATAATATTTCCTTGGAATTGGAGTGTAACGCAATGGCAGATGGACGTTGGAAATCACCACCAAGAGAATATCTCTTCTTGGAATTCGAGTGTAACGGAATGGCAGGTGTACGTTGGAAATCACCACCAAGAGAATACCTTTTCTTGGAATTTCAGTGTAACGGAATGGCAGGTGAACATTGGAAATCACCACCAAGAGAATATCTTTCCTTGGAATAGGAGTGAAACGGATTGGCAGGTGGACATTGCAAATAACCACCAGGAGAATATCTTTCCTTGGAATTGGAGTGTAACGGAATGGCAGGTGGACATTGGAAATCACCACCAAGAGAATAACTTTCCTTTTAATTGGAGTGTAACGGAATTGCAGGTGGACATTAGAAATCACCACCAAGAGAATATCTTTCCTTGGATTTGGAGTGTAACTAATGGCTGATGGACGTTGGAAATCACCACCAAGAGAATATCTTTTATTGGAATTGGAGTGTAACGGAATGGCAGGTGTACGTTGGAAATCACCACGAAAAGAATATCTTTCCTTGTAATTGGAGTGTAACGGAATGGAAGGTGGACGTTGGAAATCACTACCAAGAGAATATCTTTCCTCGGAATCGGAGTGTAACGGAATGGCAAGTGGACGTTGGAAATCACCACCAAGAGAATAACTTTCCTTGGAATTGGAGTGTAACGGAATTGCAGGAGGACATTGGAAATCACCACGAAGAGAATATATTTCCTTGGAATTTAAGTGTAACGGAATTGCAGGTGGGCGTTGGAAATCACCACCAAGAGAATATCTTTCCGTGGAATTCAAGTGTAACGGAATGGCAGGTGGACATTGGAAATCACCACGAAGAGAATATCTTTCCTTGGAACTGGAGTGTAACGGAATGGCAGGTGGACGTTGGAAATACCACGAAGAGAATAACTTTCCTTGGAATTAGAGTGTAACGCAATGGCAGGTGAACGTTCGAAATCACCAAAAAGAGAATATCTCTCCTTGTAATTGGAGTGTAACGCAATGGCAGGTGTACGTTGGAAATCACCACCAAGAGAATATCTCTCCTTGGAATTGGGGTGTAACGGAATGGCAGGTGTACGTTGGATATCACCACCAAGAGAATATCTTTCCTTGGAATTAGAGTGTAACGCAATAGCAGGTGGACGTTGGAAATCACCACCAAGAGAATATCTTTCCTTGGAATTGGAGTGTAACGGAATGGCAGGTGGACATTGGAAATCACCACGAAGAGAATATCTTTCCTTGGAATTGGAGTGTAACGGAATGGCAGGTGTACGTTTGAAATTACCACCAAGAGAATATCTTTCCTTGGAATTGGAGTGTAACGGAATTACAGGTGGACATTGGAAATCAACACCAAGAGAATATCTTTCCTTGGAATTGGAGTGTAACGGAATGGCAGGTGGGCATTGGAAATCACCACCAAGAGAATATCTCTCCTTGTCTTTGGAGTGTAACGGAATGGCAGGTGTACTTTGGAAATCACAACCAAGAGAATATCTTTTCTTGGAATTGGAGTGTAACGGAATGGCAGGTGTACGTTGGAAACCACCAACAAGAGAATATCTTTCCTTGGAATTGGAGTGTAACGAATGGCAGGTGTACGTTGGAAATCACCACCAAGAGAATATCTTTCCTTGGAATTGGAGTGTAACGGAATGACAGGTGGACGTTGGAAATACCACGAAGAGAATATCTTTCCTTGGAATTAGAGTGTAACGCAATGGTAGGTTATCGTTGGAAATCACCACCAGGAGAATATCTCTCCTTGGAATTGGAGTGTAACGGAATGGCAGGAGTAGGTTGGAAATCACAACCAAGAGAATATCTTTTTTTGGAATTGGAGTGTAACGGAATGGCAGGTGTACGTTGGAAATCACCACCAAGAGAATATCTTTTCTTGGTATTGGAGTGTAACGGAATGGCAGGTGGACATTGGAAATCACCACCAAGAGAATATCTTTCCTTGGAATTGGAGTGTAACGGAATGGCAGGTGGATATTGGAAATCACCACCAAGAGAATAACTTTCCTTGGAATGGGAGTGTAACGGAATGGCAGGTGGATATTGGAAATCACCACCAAGAGAATAACTTTCCTTGGAATTGGAGTGTAACGGAATGGCAGGTGGACATTGGAAATCACCACCAAGAGAATATCTTTCCTTGGAATTGGAGTGTAACGGAATGGCAGGTGGATATTGGAAATCACCATAAAGAGAATAACTTTCCTTGGAATTGGAGTGTAACGGAATGGCAGGTGGACATTGGAAATCACCACCAAAAGAATATCTTTCCTTGGAATTGGAGTGTAACGGAATGGCAGGTGGATATTGGAAATCACCACCAAGAGAATAACTTTCCTTGGTATTGGAGTGTAACGGAATGGCAGGTAGACATTGGAAATCACCACCAAGAGAATATCTTTCCTTGGAATTGGAGTGTAACGGAATGGCAGGTGGATATTGGAAATCACCACCAAGAGAATAACTTTCCTTGGAATTGGAGTGTAACGGAATGGCAGGTGGATATTGGAAATCACCACCAAGAGAATAACTTTCCTTGTAATTGGAGTGTAACGGAATGGCAGGTGGACATTGGAAATCACCACCAAGAGAATATCTTTCCTTGGAATTGGAGTGTAACGGAATGGCAGGTGGATATTGGAAATCACTACCAAGAGAATATCTTTCCTTGGAATTGGAGTGTAACGGAATGGCAGGTGGACATTGGAAATTACCACCAAGAGAATATCTTTCCTTGGAATTGGAGTGTAACGGAATTACAGGTGGACATTGGAAATCACCACCAAGAGAATATCTTTCCTTGGAATAGGAGTGTAACGGAATGGCAGGTGGATATTGGAAATCACCACCAAGAGAATAACTTTCGTTGGAATTGGAGTGTAACGGAATGGCAGGTGGACATTGGAAATCACCACCAAGAGAATATCTTTCCTTGGAATTGGAGTGTAACGGAATGGCAGGTGGATATTGGAAATCACCACCAAGAGAATAACTTTCCTTGGTATTGGAGTGTAACGGAATGGCAGGTAGACATTGGAAATCACCACGAAGAGAATATCTTTCCTTGAAATTGGAGTGTAACGGAATTGCAGGTGGACGTTGGAAATCACTACGAAGAGAATATCCTTCCTTGGGATTAGAGTGTAACGCAATGGCAGATGGACGTTGGAAATCACCACCAAGAGAACATCTCTACTTGGAATTGGAGTGTAACAGAATGGCAGGTGGACATTGGAAATAGGACGAAGAGAATATCTTTTCTTGGAATTGGGGTGTAACGGAATGGCAGGTGGATATTGGAAATCACCACCAAGAGAATAACTTTCCTTGGAATTGGAGTGTAACGGAATGGCAGGTGGACATTGGAAATCACCACCAAGAGAATATCTTTCCTTGGAATTGGAGTGTAACGGAATGGCAGGTGGACATTGGATATCACCAGGAAGAGAATATCTGTCCTTGGAATTGGAGTGTAACGGAATTGCAGATGGACATTGGAAATCACCACCAAGAGAATTTCTCTCCTTGGAATTGGAGTGTAACGAAATGGCAGGTGGACATTGGAAATCACCACCAAGAGAATATCTTTTCTTGGAATTGGAGTGTAACGGAATGGCAGGTGTACGTTGGATATCACCACCAAGAGAATATCTTTCCTTGGAATTGGAGTGTAACGGAATGGAAGGTGGACGTTGGAAATCACCACCAAGAGAATATCTTTCCTTGGGATTAGAGTGTAACGCAATGGCAGGTGGACGTTGGAAATCACCACCAAGAGAACATCTCTACTTGGAATTGGAGTGTAACAGAATGGCAGGTGGATATTGGAAATCACCACCAAGAGAATAACTTTCCTTGGTATTGGAGTGTAACGGAATGGCAGGTGGATATTGGAAATCACCACCAAGAGAATAACTTTCCTTGGAATTGGAGTGTAACGGAATTGCAGATGGACATTGGAAATCACCACCAAGAGAATTTCTTTCCTTGGAATTGGAGTGTAACGAAATGGCAGGTGGACATTGGAAATCACCACCAAGAGAATATCTTTTCTTGGAATTGGAGTGTAACGGAATGGCAGGTGTACGTTGGATATCACCACCAAGAGAATATCTTTCCTTGGAATTGGAGTGTAACGGAATGGAAGGTGGACGTTGGAAATCACCACTAAGAGAATATCTTTCCTTGGAATTAGAGTGTAACGCAATGGCAGGTGGACGTTGGAAATCACCACCAAGAGAATATCTTTCCTTGGAATTGGAGTGTAACGGAATGGCAGGTGGACATTGGAAATACCACGAAGAGAATATCTTTCCTTGGAATTGGACTGTAACGGAATGGCAGGTGGATATTGGAAATCACCACCAAGAGAATAACTTTCCTTGGAATTGGAGTGTAACGGAATGGCAGGTGGACATTGGAAATCACCACCAAGAGAATATCTTTCCTTGGAATTGGAGTGTAACGGAATGGCAGGTGGATATTGGAAATCACCACCAAGAGAATAACTTTCCTTGGTATTGGAGTGTAACGGAATGGCAGGTAGACATTGGAAATCACCACGAAGAGAATATCTTTCCTTGAAATTGGAGTGTAACGGAATTGCAGGTGGACGTTGGAAATCACTACCAAGAGAATATCTTTCCTTGGAATTGGAGTGTAACGGAATGGCATGTGGACATTGGAAATCACCACGAAGAGAATATCTTTCCTTGGAATTGGAGCGTAACGGAATGGCAGTTGGACATTGGAAATACCACGAAGAGAATACCTTTCCTTGGAATTAGAGTGTAACGCAATTGCAGGTAGACGTTGGAAATACCATGAAGAGAATATCTTTCCTTGGGATTAGAGTGTAACGCAATGGCAGGTGGACGTTGGAAATCACCACCAAGAGAATATCTCTACTTGGAATTGGATTGTAACGGAATGGCAGGTGGACATTGGAAATACGACGAAGAGAATATGTTTTCTTGGAATTGGGGTGTAACGGAATGGAAGGAGGAGATTGGAAATCACCACCGAGAGAATATCTTTTCTTGGAATTGGAGTGTAACGGAATGGCAAGTGGACATTGGATATCACCACGAAGAGAATATCTTTCCTTGGAATTGGAGTGTAACGGAATTGCAGGTGGACATTGGAAATCACCACCAAGAGAATTTCTTTCCTTGCAATTGGAGTGTAACGGAATGGCAGGTGGACATTGGATATCACCACCAAGAGAATATCTTTCCTTGGAATTGGAGTGTAACGAAATGGCAGGTGGACATTGGAAATCACCACCAAGAGAATATCTCTCCTTGGAATTGGAGTGTAACGGAATGGCAGGTGGACATTGGAAATCACCACGAAGAGAATATCTTTTCTTGGAATTGGAGTGTAACGGAATGGCAGGTGTACGTTGGATATCACCACCAAGAGAATATCTTTCCTTGGAATTGGAGTGTAACGGAATGGAAGGTGGACGTTGGAAATCACCACCAAGAGAATATCTTTCCTTGGAATTAGAGTGTAACGCAATGGCAAGTGGACGTTGGAAATCACCACCAAGAGAATATCTTTCCTTGGAATTGGAGTGTAACTAATGGCAGGTGGACGTTGGAAATACCACGAAGAGAATTTCGTAATAATATTTCCTTGGAATTGGAGTGTAACGCAATGGCAGATGGACGTTGGAAATCACCACCAAGAGAATATCTCTTCTTGGAATTCGAGTGTAACGGAATGGCAGGTGTACGTTGGAAATCACCACCAAGAGAATACCTTTTCTTGGAATTTCAGTGTAACGGAATGGCAGGTGAACATTGGAAATCACCACCAAGAGAATATCTTTCCTTGGAATAGGAGTGAAACGGATTGGCAGGTGGACATTGCAAATAACCACCAGGAGAATATCTTTCCTTGGAATTGGAGTGTAACGGAATGGCAGGTGGACATTGGAAATCACCACCAAGAGAATAACTTTCCTTTTAATTGGAGTGTAACGGAATTGCAGGTGGACATTAGAAATCACCACCAAGAGAATATCTTTCCTTGGATTTGGAGTGTAACTAATGGCTGATGGACGTTGGAAATCACCACCAAGAGAATATCTTTTATTGGAATTGGAGTGTAACGGAATGGCAGGTGTACGTTGGAAATCACCACGAAAAGAATATCTTTCCTTGTAATTGGAGTGTAACGGAATGGAAGGTGGACGTTGGAAATCACTACCAAGAGAATATCTTTCCTCGGAATCGGAGTGTAACGGAATGGCAAGTGGACGTTGGAAATCACCACCAAGAGAATAACTTTCCTTGGAATTGGAGTGTAACGGAATTGCAGGAGGACATTGGAAATCACCACGAAGAGAATATATTTCCTTGGAATTTAAGTGTAACGGAATTGCAGGTGGGCGTTGGAAATCACCACCAAGAGAATATCTTTCCGTGGAATTCAAGTGTAACGGAATGGCAGGTGGACATTGGAAATCACCACGAAGAGAATATCTTTCCTTGGAACTGGAGTGTAACGGAATGGCAGGTGGACGTTGGAAATACCACGAAGAGAATAACTTTCCTTGGAATTAGAGTGTAACGCAATGGCAGGTGAACGTTCGAAATCACCAAAAAGAGAATATCTCTCCTTGTAATTGGAGTGTAACGCAATGGCAGGTGTACGTTGGAAATCACCACCAAGAGAATATCTCTCCTTGGAATTGGGGTGTAACGGAATGGCAGGTGTACGTTGGATATCACCACCAAGAGAATATCTTTCCTTGGAATTAGAGTGTAACGCAATAGCAGGTGGACGTTGGAAATCACCACCAAGAGAATATCTTTCCTTGGAATTGGAGTGTAACGGAATGGCAGGTGGACATTGGAAATCACCACGAAGAGAATATCTTTCCTTGGAATTGGAGTGTAACGGAATGGCAGGTGTACGTTTGAAATTACCACCAAGAGAATATCTTTCCTTGGAATTGGAGTGTAACGGAATTACAGGTGGACATTGGAAATCAACACCAAGAGAATATCTTTCCTTGGAATTGGAGTGTAACGGAATGGCAGGTGGACATTGGATATCACCACCAAGAGAATAACTTTCCTTGGAATTGGAGTGTAACGGAATGGCAGGTGGCCATTGGAAATCACCACCAAGAGAATATCTTTCCTTGGAATTGGAGTGTAACGGAATGGCAGGTGGATATTGGAAATCACCACCAAGAGAATGACTTTCCTTGGTATTGGAGTGTAACGGAATAGCAGGAAGACATTGGAAATCACCACGAAGAGAATATCTTTCCTTGAAATTGGAGTGTAACGGAATTGCAGGTGGACGTTGGAAATCACTACCAAGAGAATATCTTTCCTTGGAATTGGAGTGTAACGGAATGGCAGGTGGACATTGGAAATCACCACGAAGAGAATATCTTTCCTTGAAATTGGAGTGTAACGGAATGGCAGGTGGACATTGGAAATCGCCACCAAGAGAATATCTTTCCTTGGAATTGGAGTGTAACGGAATGGCAGGTGGATATTGGAAATCACCACCAAGAGAATAACTTTCCTTGGTATTGGAGTGTAACGGAATGGCAGGTAGACATTGGAAATCACCACGAAGAGAATATCTTTCCTTGAAATTGGAGTGTAACGGAATTGCAGGTGGACGTTGGAAATCACTACGAAGAGAATATCCTTCCTTGGGATTAGAGTGTAACGCAATGGCAGGTGGACGTTGGAAATCACCACCAAGAGAACATCTCTACTTGGAATTGGAGTGTAACAGAATGGCAGGTGGACATTGGAAATAGGACGAAGAGAATATCTTTTCTTGGAATTGGGGTGTAACGGAATGGCAGGTGGATATTGGAAATCACCACCAAGAGAATAACTTTCCTTTGAATTGGAGTGTAACGGAATGGCAGGTGGACATTGGAAATCACCACCAAAAGAATATCTTTCCTTGGAATTGGAGTGTAACGGAATGGCAGGTGGATATTGGAAATCACCACCAAGAGAATAACTTTCCTTGGTATTGGAGTGTAACGGAATGGCAGGTAGACATTGGAAATCACCACCAAGAGAATATCTTTCCTTGGAATTGGAGTGTAACGGAATGGCAGGTGGATATTGGAAATCACCACCAAGAGAATAACTTTCCTTGGAATTGGAGTGTAACGGAATGGCAGGTGGATATTGGAAATCACCACCAAGAGAATAACTTTCCTTGTAATTGGAGTGTAACGGAATGGCAGGTGGACATTGGAAATCACCACCAAGAGAATATCTTTCCTTGGAATTGGAGTGTAACGGAATGGCAGGTGGATATTGGAAATCACTACCAAGAGAATATCTTTCCTTGGAATTGGAGTGTAACGGAATGGCAGGTGGACATTGGAAATTACCACCAAGAGAATATCTTTCCTTGGAATTGGAGTGTAACGGAATTACAGGTGGACATTGGAAATCACCACCAAGAGAATATCTTTCCTTGGAATAGGAGTGTAACGGAATGGCAGGTGGATATTGGAAATCACCACCAAGAGAATAACTTTCGTTGGAATTGGAGTGTAACGGAATGGCAGGTGGACATTGGAAATCACCACCAAGAGAATATCTTTCCTTGGAATTGGAGTGTAACGGAATGGCAGGTGGATATTGGAAATCACCACCAAGAGAATAACTTTCCTTGGTATTGGAGTGTAACGGAATGGCAGGTAGACATTGGAAATCACCACGAAGAGAATATCTTTCCTTGAAATTGGAGTGTAACGGAATTGCAGGTGGACGTTGGAAATCACTACGAAGAGAATATCCTTCCTTGGGATTAGAGTGTAACGCAATGGCAGGTGGACGTTGGAAATCACCACCAAGAGAACATCTCTACTTGGAATTGGAGTGTAACAGAATGGCAGGTGGACATTGGAAATAGGACGAAGAGAATATCTTTTCTTGGAATTGGGGTGTAACGGAATGGCAGGTGGATATTGGAAATCACCACCAAGAGAATAACTTTCGTTGGAATTGGAGTGTAACGGAATGGCAGGTGGACATTGGAAATCACCACCAAGAGAATATCTTTCCTTGGAATTGGAGTGTAACGGAATGGCAGGTGGATATTGGAAATCACCACCAAGAGAATAACTTTCCTTGGTATTGGAGTGTAACGGAATGGCAGGTAGACATTGGAAATCACCACGAAGAGAATATCTTTCCTTGAAATTGGAGTGTAACGGAATTGCAGGTGGACGTTGGAAATCACTACGAAGAGAATATCCTTCCTTGGGATTAGAGTGTAACGCAATGGCAGGTGGACGTTGGAAATCACCACCAAGAGAACATCTCTACTTGGAATTGGAGTGTAACAGAATGGCAGGTGGACATTGGAAATAGGACGAAGAGAATATCTTTTCTTGGAATTGGGGTGTAACGGAATGGCAGGTGGATATTGGAAATCACCACCAAGAGAATAACTTTCCTTGGAATTGGAGTGTAACGGAATGGCAGGTGGACATTGGAAATCACCACCAAGAGAATATCTTTCCTTGGAATTGGAGTGTAACGGAATGGCAGGTGGACATTGGATATCACCAGGAAGAGAATATCTGTCCTTGGAATTGGAGTGTAACGGAATTGCAGATGGACATTGGAAATCACCACCAAGAGAATTTCTTTCCTTGGAATTGGAGTGTAACGAAATGGCAGGTGGACATTGGAAATCACCACCAAGAGAATATCTTTTCTTGGAATTGGAGTGTAACGGAATGGCAGGTGTACGTTGGATATCACCACCAAGAGAATATCTTTCCTTGGAATTGGAGTGTAACGGAATGGAAGGTGGACGTTGGAAATCACCACCAAGAGAATATCTTTCCTTGGGATTAGAGTGTAACGCAATGGCAGGTGGACGTTGGAAATCACCACCAAGAGAACATCTCTACTTGGAATTGGAGTGTAACAGAATGGCAGGTGGATATTGGAAATCACCACCAAGAGAATAACTTTCCTTGGTATTGGAGTGTAACGGAATGGCAGGTGGATATTGGAAATCACCACCAAGAGAATAACTTTCCTTGGAATTGGAGTGTAACGGAATGGCAGGTGGACATTGGAAATCACCACCAAGAGAATATCTTTCCTTGGAATTGGAGTGTAACGGAATGGCAGGTGGACATTGGATATCACCAGGAAGAGAATATCTGTCCTTGGAATTGGAGTGTAACGGAATTGCAGATGGACATTGGAAATCACCACCAAGAGAATTTCTTTCCTTGGAATTGGAGTGTAACGAAATGGCATGTGGACATTGGAAATCACCACCAAGAGAATATCTTTTCTTGGAATTGGAGTGTAACGGAATGGCAGGTGTACGTTGGATATCACCACCAAGAGAATATCTTTCCTTGGAATTGGAGTGTAACGGAATGGAAGGTGGACGTTGGAAATCACCACTAAGAGAATATCTTTCCTTGGAATTAGAGTGTAACGCAATGGCAGGTGGACGTTGGAAATCACCACCAAGAGAATATCTTTCCTTGGAATTGGAGTGTAACGGAATGGCAGGTGGACATTGGAAATACCACGAAGAGAATATCTTTCCTTGGAATTGGAGTGTAACGGAATGGCAGGTGGATATTGGAAATCACCACCAAGAGAATAACTTTCCTTGGAATTGGAGTGTAACGGAATGGCAGGTGGACATTGGAAATCACCACCAAGAGAATATCTTTCCTTGGAATTGGAGTGTAACGGAATGGCAGGTGGATATTGGAAATCACCACCAAGAGAATAACTTTCCTTGGTATTGGAGTGTAACGGAATGGCAGGTAGACATTGGAAATCACCACGAAGAGAATATCTTTCCTTGAAATTGGAGTGTAACGGAATTGCAGGTGGACGTTGGAAATCACTACCAAGAGAATATCTTTCCTTGGAATTGGAGTGTAACGGAATGGCAGGTGGACATTGGAAATCACCACGAAGAGAATATCTTTCCTTGGAATTGGAGCGTAACGGAATGGCAGTTGGACATTGGAAATACCACGAAGAGAATACCTTTCCTTGGAATTAGAGTGTAACGCAATTGCAGGTAGACGTTGGAAATACCATGAAGAGAATATCTTTCCTTGGGATTAGGGTGTAACGCAATGGCAGGTGGACGTTGGAAATCACCACCAAGAGAATATCTCTACTTGGAATTGGATTGTAACGGAATGGCAGGTGGACATTGGAAATACGACGAAGAGAATATGTTTTCTTGGAATTGGGGTGTAACGGAATGGAAGGAGGAGATTGGAAATCACCACCGAGAGAATATCTTTTCTTGGAATTGGAGTGTAACGGAATGGCAAGTGGACATTGGATATCACCACGAAGAGAATATCTTTCCTTGGAATTGGAGTGTAACGGAATTGCAGGTGGACATTGGAAATCACCACCAAGAGAATTTCTTTCCTTGCAATTGGAGTGTAACGGAATGGCAGGTGGACATTGGATATCACCACCAAGAGAATATCTTTCCTTGGAATTGGAGTGTAACGAAATGGCAGGTGGACATTGGAAATCACCACCAAGAGAATATCTCTCCTTGGAATTGGAGTGTAACGGAATGGCAGGTGGACATTGGAAATCACCACGAAGAGAATATCTTTTCTTGGAATTGGAGTGTAACGGAATGGCAGGTGTACGTTGGATATCACCACCAAGAGAATATCTTTCCTTGGAATTGGAGTGTAACGGAATGGAAGGTGGACGTTGGAAATCACCACCAAGAGAATATCTTTCCTTGGAATTAGAGTGTAACGCAATGGCAAGTGGACGTTGGAAATCACCAACAAGAGAATATCTTTCCTTGGAATTGGAGTGTAACTAATGGCAGGTGGACGTTGGAAATACCACGAAGAGAATTTCGTAATAATATTTCCTTGGAATTGGAGTGTAACGCAATGGCAGATGGACGTTGGAAATCACCACCAAGAGAATATCTCTTCTTGGAATTCGAGTGTAACGGAATGGCAGGTGTACGTTGGAAATCACCACCAAGAGAATACCTTTTCTTGGAATTTCAGTGTAACGGAATGGCAGGTGAACATTGGAAATCACCACCAAGAGAATATCTTTCCTTGGAATAGGAGTGAAACGGATTGGCAGGTGGACATTGCAAATAACCACCAGGAGAATATCTTTCCTTGGAATTGGAGTGTAACGGAATGGCAGGTGGACATTGGAAATCACCACCAAGAGAATAACTTTCCTTTTAATTGGAGTGTAACGGAATTGCAGGTGGACATTAGAAATCACCACCAAGAGAATATCTTTCCTTGGATTTGGAGTGTAACTAATGGCTGATGGACGTTGGAAATCACCACCAAGAGAATATCTTTTATTGGAATTGGAGTGTAACGGAATGGCAGGTGTACGTTGGAAATCACCACGAAAAGAATATCTTTCCTTGTAATTGGAGTGTAACGGAATGGAAGGTGGACGTTGGATATCACTACCAAGAGAATATCTTTCCTTGGAATCGGAGTGTAACGGAATGGCAAGTGGACGTTGGAAATCACCACCAAGAGAATAACTTTCCTTGGAATTGGAGTGTAACGGAATTGCAGGAGGACATTGGAAATCACCACGAAGAGAATATATTTCCTTGGAATTTAAGTGTAACGGAATTGCAGGTGGACGTTGGAAATCACCACCAAGAGAATATCTTTCCGTGGAATTCAAGTGTAACGGAATGGCAGGTGGACATTGGAAATCACCACGAAGAGAATATCTTTCCTTGGAACTGGAGTGTAACGGAATGGCAGGTGGACGTTGGAAATACCACGAAGAGAATAACTTTCCTTGGAATTAGAGTGTAACGCAATGGCAGGTGAACGTTCGAAATCACCAAAAAGAGAATATCTCTCCTTGTAATTGGAGTGTAACGCAATGGCAGGTGTACGTTGGAAATCACCACCAAGAGAATATCTCTCCTTGGAATTGGGGTGTAACGGAATGGCAGGTGTACGTTGGATATCACCACCAAGAGAATATCTTTCCTTGGAATTAGAGTATAACGCAATAGCAGGTGGACGTTGGAAATCACCACCAAGAGAATATCTTTCCTTGGAATTGGAGTGTAACGGAATGGCAGGTGGACATTGGAAATCACCACGAAGAGAATATCTTTCCTTGGAATTGGAGTGTAACGGAATGGCAGGTGTACGTTTGAAATTACCACCAAGAGAATATCTTTCCTTGGAATTGGAGTGTAACGGAATTACAGGTGGACATTGGAAATCAACACCAATAGAATATATTTCCTTGGAATTGGAGTGTAACGGAATGGCAGGTGGACATTGGATATCACCACCAAGAGAATAACTTTCCTTGGAATTGGAGTGTAACGGAATGGCAGGTGGCCATTGGAAATCACCACCAAGAGAATATCTTTCCTTGGAATTGGAGTGTAACGGAATGGCAGGTGGATATTGGAAATCACCACCAAGAGAATAACTTTCCTTGGTATTGGAGTGTAACGGAATGGCAGGAAGACATTGGAAATCACCACGAAGAGAATATCTTTCCTTGAAATTGGAGTGTAACGGAATTGCAGGTGGACGTTGGAAATCACTACCAAGAGAATATCTTTCCTTGGAATTGGAGTGTAACGGAATGGCAGGTGGACATTGGAAATCACCACGAAGAGAATATCTTTCCTTGAAATTGGAGTGTAACGGAATGGCAGGTGGACATTGGAAATCACCACCAAGAGAATATCTTTCCTTGGAATTGGAGTGTAACGGAATGGCAGGTGGATATTGGAAATCACCACCAAGAGAATAACTTTCCTTGGTATTGGAGTGTAACGGAATGGCAGGTAGACATTGGAAATCACCATCAAGAGAATATCTTTCCTTGGAATTGGAGTGTAACGGAATGGCAGGTGGATATTGGAAATCACCACCAAGAGAATAACTTTCCTTGGAATGGGAGTGTAACGGAATGGCAGGTGGATATTGGAAATCACCACCAAGAGAATAACTTTCCTTGGAATTGGAGTGTAACGGAATGGCAGGTGGACATTGGAAATCACCACCAAGAGAATATCTTTCCTTGGAATTGGAGTGTAACGGAATGGCAGGTGGATATTGGAAATCACCACCAAGAGAATAACTTTCCTTGGAATTGGAGTGTAACGGAATGGCAGGTGGACATTGGAAATCACCACCAAGAGAATATCTTTCCTAGGAATTGGAGTGTAACGGAATGGCAGGTGGATATTGGAAATCACCACCAAGAGAATAACTTTCCTTGGTATTGGAGTGTAACGGAATGGCAGGTAGACATTGGAAATCACCACCAAGAGAATATCTTTCCTTGGAATTGGAGTGTAACGGAATGGCAGGTGGATATTGGAAATCACCACCAAGAGAATAACTTTCCTTGGAATTGGAGTGTAACGGAATGGCAGGTGGATATTGGAAATCACCACCAAGAGAATAACTTTCCTTGTAATTGGAGTGTAACGGAATGGCAGGTGGACATTGGAAATCACCACCAAGAGAATATCTTTCCTTGGAATTGGAGTGTAACGGAATGGCAGGTGGATATTGGAAATCACTACCAAGAGAATATCTTTTCTTGGAATTGGAGTGTAACGGAATGGCAGGTGGACATTGGAAATTACCACCAAGAGAATATCTTTCCTTGGAATTGGAGTGTAACGGAATTACAGGTGGACATTGGAAATCACCACCAAGAGAATATCTTTCCTTGGAATTGGAGTGTAACGGAATGGCAGGTGGATATTGGAAATCACCACCAAGAGAATAACTTTCGTTGGAATTGGAGTGTAACGGAATGGCAGGTGGACATTGGAAATCACCACCAAGAGAATATCTTTCCTTGGAATTGGAGTGTAACGGAATGGCAGGTGGATGTTGGAAATCACCACCAAGAGAATAACTTTCCTTGGTATTGGAGTGTAACGGAATGGCAGGTAGACATTGGAAATCACCACGAAGAGAATATCTTTCCTTGAAATTGGAGTGTAACGGAATTGCAGGTGGACGTTGGAAATCACTACGAAGAGAATATCCTTCCTTGGGATTAAAGTGTAACGCAATGGCAGGTGGACGTTGGAAATCACCACCAAGAGAACATCTCTACTTGGAATTGGAGTGTAACAGAATGGCAGGTGGACATTGGAAATAGGACGAAGAGAATATCTTTTCTTGGAATTGGGCTGTAACGGAATGGAAGGAGGACATTGGAAATCACCACCAAGAGAATATCTTTTCTTGGAATTGGAGTGTAACGGAATGGCAGGTGGACATTGGATATCACCACGAAGAGAATATCTGTCCTTGGAATTGGAGTGTAACCTAATTGCAGATGGACATTGGAAATCACCACCAAGAGAATTTCTTTCCTTGGAATTGGAGTGTAACGGAATGGCAGGTGGACATTGGATATCACCACCAAGAGAATATCTTTCCTTGGAATTGGAGTGTAACGAAATGGCAGGTGGACATTGGAAATCACCACCAAGAGAATATCTCTCCTTGGAATTGCAGTGTAACGGAATGGCAGGTGGACATTGGAAATCACCACCAAGAGAATATCTTTTCTTGGAATTGGAGTGTAACGGAATGGCAGGTGTACGTTGGATATCACCACCAAGAGAATATCTTTCCTTGGAATTAGAGTGTAACGCAATGGCAGGTGGACGTTGGAAATCACCACCAAGAGAATATCTTTCCTTGGAATTGGAGTGTAACGGAATGGCAGGTGGACATTGGAAATCACCACCAAGAGAATATCTTTCCTTGGAATTGGAGTGTAAAGGAATGGCAGGTGGATATTGGAAATCACCACCAAGAGAATAACTTTCCTTGGAATTGGAGTGTAACGGAATGGCAGGTGGACATTGGAAATCACCACCAAGAGAATATCTTTCCTTGGAATTGGAGTGTAACGGAATGGCAGGTGGATATTGGAAATCACCACCAAGAGAATAACTTTCCTTGGTATTGGAGTGTAACGGAATGGCAGGTAGACATTGGAAATCACCACGAAGAGAATATCTTTCCTTGGAATTGGAGTGTAACGGAATGGCAGGTGGACGTTGGAAATCACCACGAAGAGAATATCTTTCCTTGAAATTGGAGCGTAACGGAATGGCAGTTGGACATTGGAAATACCACGAAGAGAATACCTTTCCTTGGAATTAGAGTGTAACGCAAATACAGGTAGACGTTGGAAATACCATGAAGAGAATATCTTTCCTTGGGATTAGAGTGTAACGCAATGGCAGGTGGACGTTGGAAATCACCACCAAGAGAATATCTCTACTTGGAATTGGAGTGTAACACAATGGCAGGTGGACATTGGAAATACGACGAAGAGAATATCTTTTCTTGGAATTGGGGTGTAACGGAATGGAAGGAGGACATTGGAAATCACCACCAAGAGAATATCTTTTCTAGGAATTGGAGTGTAACGGAATGGCAGGTGGACATTGGATATCACCACGAAGAGAATATCTGTCCTTGGAATTGGAGTGTAACGGAATTGCAGGTGGACATTGGAAATCACCACCAAGAGAATTTCTTTCCTTGGAATTGGAGTGTAACGGAATGGCAGGTGGACATTGGATATCACCACCAAGAGAATATCTTTCCTTGGAATTGGAGTGTAACGAAATGGCAGGTGGACATTGGAAATCACCACCAAGAGAATATCTCTCCTTGGAATTGCAGTGTAACGGAATGGCAGGTGGACATTGGAAATCACCACCAAGAGAATATCTTTTCTTGGAATTGGAGTGTAACGGAATGGCAGGTGTACATTGGATATCACCACCAAGAGAATATCTTTCCTTGGAATTGGAGTGTAACGGAATGGAAGGTGGACGTTGGAAATCACCACGAAGAGAATATCTTTCCTTGGAATTGGAGTGTAACGGAATGGCTGGTGGACATTATAAATCACCACCAAATGAATATCTTTCCTTGGAATTGGAGTGTAACGGAATGGCAGGTGGACATTGGAAATCACCACCAAGAGAATATCTTTCCTTGGAATTGGAGTGTAACGGAATGGCAGGTGGACATTGGAAATCACCACGAAGAGAATATCTTTGCTTGGAATTGGAGTGTAACGGAATGGCAGGTGGACATTGGAAATCACCACCAAGAGAATATCTTTCCTTGGAATTGGAGTGTAACGCAATGGCAGGTGGACATTGGAAATCAGCAACAAGAGAATATCTTTCCTTGGAATTGGAGTGTAACCGAATGGCAGGAGGACATTAGAAATCACCACTAAGAGAATATCTTTCCTTGAAATTGGGGTATAACGGAATGGCAGGTGGACATTGGAAATCACCACCAAGAGAATATCTTTCCTTGTAATTGGAGTATAACGGAATGACAGGTGGACATTGGAAATCACCAGCAAGGGAATATCTTTCCTTGGAATTGTGGTGTAACGGAATGGCAGGTTGACATTGGTAATCACCACCAAGAAAATATTTTTCCTTGAAATTGGAGTGTAACGGAATGGCAGGAGGACATTGGAAATCACCACTAAGAGAATATCTTTCCTTTTATTGGAGTATAACGGAATGGCAGGTGGACATTGGAAATCACCATCAAGAGAATATCTTTCCTTGTAAATGGAGTGTAACGGAATGGCAGGAAGACACTGGAAGTCATCACCAAGAGAATATCTTTTCTTGAAATTGGAGTGTAACGGAATGGCAGGTGGACGTTGGAAATCACCACGAAGAGAATACCTTTCCTTGGAATTGGAGTGTAAAGGAATGGCAGGTGGACATTGGAAATCACCACCAAGAGAATATCTTTTTTTGGAATTGCAGTGTAACGGAATGGCAGGTGGACATTTGAAATCAGCACCAAGAGAATATCTTTCATTTTAATTGGAGTGTAACGGAATGGCAGGTGGACATTGGAAATCAGCACCAAGAGAATATCTTTCCTTGGAATTGGAGTGTAACGGAATGGCAGGTGGACATTGGAAATCACTACCAAGAGAATATCTTTCCTTGGAATTGGAGTGTAACGGAATGGCAGGTGGACATTGGAAATCACCACCAAGAGAATATCTTTCCTTGGAATAGGAGTGTAACGGAATGGCAGGTGGACATTGGAAATAACCACCAGGAGAATATCTTTCCTTGGATTTGGAGTGTAACGGAATGGCAGTGGACGTTGGAAATCACCACCAAGAGAATATCTTTCCTTGGAATTGCAGTGTAACGGAATGGCAGGAGGACATTGGAAATCACCACCAAGAGAATATCTTTCCTTGGAATTGGAGTGTAACGGAATGGTAGGTGGACATTGGAAATCACCACCAAGAGAATATCTTTCTTTGGAATTGGAGTGTAACGGAATGGCAGGTTGACATTGGAAATCACCACCAAGAGAATATCTTTCCTTGGAATTGGAGTGTAACGGAATGGCAGGTTGACATTGAAAATCAGCACCAAGAGAATATCTTTCCTTGGAATTGGAGTGTAACGGAATTGCAGGTGGACATTGGAAATCACCACGAAGAGAATATCTTTCCTTGGAATTGGAGTGTAACGGAATGGCAGGTGGACATTGGAAATCACCACGAAGAGAATATCTTTCTTTGGAATTGGAGTGTAACGGAATGTCAGGTGGACATTGGAAATCAGCACCAAGAGAATATCTTTCCTTGGAATTGGAGTGTAACGGAATGGCAGGTGGACATTGGAAATCAGCACCAATAGAATATCTTTCCTTGGAATTGGAGTGTAACGGAATGGCAGGTGGACATTGGAAATCACCACCAAGAAAATATCTTTCCTTGAAATTGGAGTGTAACGGAATGAATGGTAAATTCATTTCGAGTTAGGTGTCAAATGAAAGATCTTATGAGGACTGGGATTTCCCCTGCTCCAAAAGGGAATGGAAATTTCACGAAAGTCGATCTTAAAGAGTTATATCTCGAATTTAAACTTGTGATGATCTTGATTTAAGCTTGTTTGATATTGTCCGCAAGATTTATCGAAGGAGGAACAATTGCATTTCGCAGGGGAAGAAAGCAGTTTCAATTTAGATCGTCATGTCAATTATTTAAGACTGTACATATACGACTGAAAAATCCAGACATCAAATGAATTTTTCTGATGATGGTTATTCCTAGCAAGAAAGAAGAATGCAAATAAAAAAAATCATCTCCTTATATGCACCCGAAAAAGCAAAAACTAAACTTATAGCATATCGATAGTGTACAGGGAAGTACCCAATGTGGAGCCCCCCCCCCCCCCCCCATCGAAAAGCATTCTTAATCTTTCCTGTCTGGTGGAATATTTTAGTAATGGGAAACACTATTCAAGTCGTATTCTCCGACCCCCACCGGAACTAAATCCTGAGTAATAAGAAGAATATCGCTGATTTCCCTTCGCAAGAAGATTGCCAGCGCCCTCTATTCCTTTCAAGTGAATACGAATTCAGCAACTGATTGCACCATCGATACGTTTTTGGTTTATTTTCTGCATTTAGAACACATATAGGAATTTTTTTTTATTTATTTGTATCAATCGAAAAGGAGAAAAAATCGTCAGCATATGTTCCTATAAAAAGAGTGCACAGTAAATGAAATAAATAGAGTATTTCTTTACTCCAATGATAGAACTCGTGCAATAACATTTACAGGTAATTCCAAATCCTGTTTAACAGAAATAAAAATAATGCACGAGAGTAAATGTTAGATGTTTGTCAAAAGCTGATTAAAATGCTCACAGTATAAATAATAGGAGAAACTAATTCAGCAGTCAATATTTTCATGTTTGCTGAAATCTGTAGCCATGTTAAAAGTAACGTTGAATTGTTAGATGCGAGTCAAGCAAAATGTCTTATTAATTTTATTTTAAGTAATTAATAATAAATAATAATATAAATAATAATTAATAAATAATTGACATAACGATCTCAGTTGAAATTGCTCTATTCACCGGTGAAGTGTAATTGTTCCTCCTTTCATAAATCTTTCGCAGCAAGCAAATGCACAGAATGGCAACACCATTCCCCCCAAAAAAAAGAGTTCTTTCCATCAGTCACGTGACATCAGAGCTTTCGATGTTGGGCGTTGCAACGTCATGCTCCGTCTATTCTATTCATGGTCTAAGTACGAAACTTGGCAAAGGTATGATATAAGGTCAAAATTCTTTTCCAGCAATCTCTAAATTTCGTTTGCCATTTTTTTTAGCTTTAGGGCCAGTATATTTTTCGAAATTTTAAAGGACCTGTAAAGAACATGGATTTAATTACATGTAAACAATTATTGATCAAAAATTTTGATTTTATTGCAATGAACTGAAGAAATATTTAAAAAATCACATATTTTAGTATTGAATTTGAAACGACAGTATCATGACTGAAGCGTTAACATTAGTGAGAAATATGTCCAAATGATCACTATGCAAATGAAGTAAAACATAATAATTTATGGTTAAAACGGTTACACGTTGTCTCCAAAACTGAAATTGTCAATAAGAATAGCTCAATTGCTCTGTTCATTTCACTATTTGTGTTGATAGAATGATTCATGTTTATAAAAAATACGAAAACTCTAGAAACACTTTACAGTTCTAAAAAAAATAACTGACAGGTTCTGGAAACAATGGTGGAAAACCCAGGGTCGGTTTTACCATTAGGCGAACCAGGCGATTGCTTAGGGGCGACAAAATACGGGGCGCCAGCCTTACTCATAAAAGATAGATCGTTAAATCTTTTCGATTTTTAAAATTTTCATAATCATATTATTTTTATAAATATCCAAATGTGTGGGTGTATATGTGTGCTTGTGTGAGCATGATAATATACATATATAGATATAGGCAATGTATAGGGGCGCCTAAATTTTCTTTGCCTAGGGGCGTCAGATACTCTTGAGCCGGCTCTGGTAAAACCCAACCACTGATCAAGATGGTTCCTGTAAACCAGATCCTACCAGTTCTGAAATACAAGATATTTAGCTCCTACTGTTTCCACGTGTAATCGAAGTGATTGCTTTTCTTTAATTTTTGTTTTCAGATTAATGACTTGGAATGGTGCCAGAGTTCCACCCGGCGAAGTCAAAATGGTTGCAATATCCGCTGTGAAGGTAAGTTTCTCTTTCCTTTTTACCTTTTTCCATTACGAGGATATTTTGTCCGCAAATAATTAAATGTCAGAATTTAAGGCTGCAGATATCAGAGAATAGATATTTTCTCAAAGCCTTCACACATTTTGATTAATTCTCGTGTATTTAGCACTTGTGTTGGCATTAACGACGACCGTCGACCACGGAGATCGACACTGGCGACACTTAACTATGGGCAAACGACGACAAATATATTAAGGTTGTCATTAAATTCTGAGCAAGGGAGATTTGATATACATCTGAATAAGTGAAAATAACAAAGTTTTTTTTTACATTTTCATTTGTAAATAATATATTTTTCCAGTAAATATCTTGAAATATCACCTCATAGTTTCTTTTACGTTTACTTCCAAAGAAGTAAATGTTTTCCTCAGATATTGATATCAAGAAGGATGTTCCAATTTTAAGGGAAACTATTTCATTTTTAGAAGGTGAATCACGAAACTAAATGTTCTGCATGTAACTAGTTTTTTTTACTAGAAAACAAGTTGGGGTTGAGGAGTGTTGAAGAACTCCTCTCCTCCCTCAATAGATTTTGGGTTGTTTTACCTCTGAGCGGCACTTTTTTGCACACCATGGGCTAAATGGCCAGGTCACATGGACCCCGAAGGCTCAGAGAAGGTTGGGGGAGGAGACCCACTGGAACAGCTGTTGGGAGACAGATGGTAGCCTCCCGTCAAGGCCATCCAGCGTGTTCTTTAACGTGCACAGAGTATGGCTCTCACGCACACGGGCCACGGCTTAACGTCCCATCTGACGGACGGCGGCCTTTCCAAACCCATCGGTGTCCCCTACTGACCGTGGGCAGGGCGGGGAATTTTTGTGGAGATAAATCTCAACGCTGACCCAGCTGGGACCCCTCAATGGAAGTAGGACTGTGAAGAAATCTTAAGTCTCATTTCCTTTGCTAATATAGATTAATAACAGCACATTGACTGCGGTATAAACGGGGCTAAAATTTTAGATAACGCATCATTTATAATGCAGCACAGAATGAACGAATTGAGTGCTCTCTTTAGCAATATCGAAATCTTTTTTTTGGTTTCTATTTCTTTAATTTCTGGTTTCGTTTTCAGATCTTCACGATGACGACATAGCTGATGACGTGGACTGCCTTCGCATCATAATGACGCAGAAAGGATTCGATGCCTGGTGAGTGAGTTGCAGTTGGAAATCGGAAGCAGTTGCAAATAGAAGGGGCACGAGTTTAAACGTCCCAAATATTAATGTGACGGAAACTAAATGTACCTGGAATGGGAATCTTAAGACCCAGGGAAAATTTTGGAGACCCAATTGCAATTGTGAGAGGTAAAATGGTAAAGAGGTAATAACTCGCTTCGAAGATCAGCATTTCCAAATTTTTTTTTTGGCAGCAACCCAAGATTCAACACACTATTCACTGGCGACCCAAGATTCTTTGACTTAATCAGGATCCAAAAATTTCATTATCTCTTTACTTCGTGAGCCAAAATTCAAATACCTCTTTACCTGGGGCGGGGGTGGCTCAGTCGGTAGCGCGCCAGGCTCGTAATCTGTAGTTCCCAGGTTCGAGTCCCAGCTGGGTCAGCGTTGAGATTTATCTCCGCAAAATTCCCCGCCCTGCCCACGGTCAGTAGGAGACACCGATGGCCTTGGTAAAGGCTGCCGTTCGTCGGATGAGACGTTAAGCCGTGGCCCCGTGTGCGGGAGAGAACCATACCCTGTGCACGTTAAAGTAACACGCTGGATGGCCTTGACGGGAGGCTACCATCTGTCTCCCAACAGTTGTTCCAGTGGGTCCCCTCCCCCAACCTTCTCTGAGCCTTCGGGGTCCATGTGACCTGGCCATTTAGCCCATGGTGTGCAAAAAAGTGCCGCTCAGAGGTAAAACAACACAACCTCTTTACCTTGCAACCCAAAATTAAAATACCTTTTTATCTTGCGACCTAAAACTGAAGTACAGTCGCTCAAAAAAAATATCCGAACACAATGGCTGATTACAGAATTCAGAAAAAATATCTGGCAACGATTTTTTTAGAAATTAGTATTTTTTCTGAATTCTGTAATCAACCACAGTGTTCGGGTATTTTTTTGAGCGACTGTACCTATTTACCCGCAACCCAAAATTTAAATACCCATTTACCTTGCGACCCAAATACTTATTTTCCCTGCGACCCAAATAATAATAGTACCTAAAGAGCTAAGAGGTCAGGAGCAGAGTCTTTCGTGATCCATCAGAAAGAACTTGGATCCCAGGTTCGAGTCCAAATCGCACACCTAAGCTAGCGAATGCCTGTCCTTTCTATGGCTTACATTTTAGCCATAGAATGTCATATAGAATATTTTTATTTGATTATGTGCAACTTGTGTATCAGTAATCTCTGTATCTTGAAGCGTCTGTGTATTTAAGCTAATAATTCGAATTTATACAAATAGATAAAGAAATCTATGTAAAGAATCTTTGCTTTTGAATAATATATTAAGCAGAAATTGATTTATTTTTCAATTTCGAAATATTCATTGTTTAATTGTCATTTCTTATTGGCCAAGTGGATAAAATGCCAGGTGCTCATTTGCTTCAAAATCAGTCAGCTTAGACAGCTGATTGTTCAGAGCATCTGGTCAGAGCTATGAGGAGTCTTGGGTTCAGATCCCACTCGAAGAGAGTTCACATTTCTTTGGCCTTATTTTAATTTCCATTAGTACACTAATGATAAAATAAGATACGTAATGAATTATTTCTGAAGACGCACCCTAAGAGTCGTATTCATATTGTTACGACAGAAGGAATCTGGCATCCGAAAGCAAAAAGTATCAGCCAACGAATAAGAACTTTGGGAGAATTTGAAGAAGAACAGTGGAGCGTGTAACGGTCGAGAGTTCGAAAATGGACGGTTAACTGTTCTGAGACAGTGCGCGTTAAGTATAAAGAATTATCTTTATGTGTTGTGTACGCGGAAGTATAAAAGTGGTATCTTTTATGTGATGTGTACGCGGAAGTATAAAAGTGGTATCTTTTATGTGATGTGTACGCGGACGGTCGTATGGTTCTGCTAGTGTGAGTTAGCGAACTAGCACAGGACGATTTGGTTTGTGTACGAAGATGTCAAGCGACATGGTAACCAAGTAAAAATAAAAAGGTAATATTTAGTGGAATAGACAGCTAATGTTGTGTGCTCTGCGCAGGAAGATTGATGACTTGTGTATGGTTAATAATTGATTTGTTAATAAGATACTTCATCCATATTTTCTTTGTAACAATTTACCTCGTATTGAATTTGATTTTGAAATATAGCTTTTAATACTCACGCTCAGTGGCTATCCATTTTTGTAATCCGCAACAATATGTTTGTTTGTTTGCAGGATGTCTCATCAGTTGCGTTGCACCAGTGACACTGACCAGTTTTTCGAAGGTTGTGACCTCACTTCCCGTTCTCTCGATGTGGGCCTCACTTCCGACCCAAAGGGCGTCAAGTTCGATCTCGTCCCTCCAGAGGCTCGGTTCCATTTCATATCGAAACTCTTTGGAGGCACATTAAAGATACAACCTTTCTTTCGAATGCACCAGTACGTCACGAGGTAATGTTCCTTCATGTCATTGTGCTTGGGACAACAGATGCTTTAGAAACAGATCACCGGGCTGTCAAGAAGAATGGTGGGAACATAAGAAAGCAATTTCATGGTTTCTGATGAATAATACAAAGAATGATCAGAACTTTAAAATGCTACAGTGAATTGTAAATGAATTTCAATTTGGACCACTTCAATGGGTTGCAAGACTCGACTCAAATCAGAAGAAACATCTGATGTATCGTTATCCAATTTGGGATTCATTGAAATCCTACTTTTCCCGAAATGCGTTGGGTTGGGATGGGTTGTTTCACCTCTGAGCGGCACTTTTTTGCACACCATGGGCTAAATGGCCAGGTCACATGGACCCCGACGGCTCAGAGAAGGCTGGGGGAGGGGACCCACTGGAACAGCTGTATGGGAGACAGATGGTAGCCTCCCGTCAAGGCCATCCAGCGTGTTCTTTAACGTGCACAGGGTATGGCTCTCCCGCACACGGGGCCACGGCTTAACGTCCCATCCGACGGACGGCGGCCTTTCCAAGCCCATCGGTGTCCCCCACTGACCGTGGGCAGGGCGGGGAATTTTGCGGAGATAAATCTCAACGCTGACCCAGCTGGGATTCGAACCTGGGAGCTACAGATTACGAGCCTGGTACGCTACCGACTGAGCCACCCCTTCCCGAAATGCAGAAGGAATTCCACTTAGCAACATAATTAAGCTCTGAGGCGAATTGCTCAAGTTGAGCGTGCAAACAGCGAGACGTGCCGGCAACAGTTAGAGGGGGGGGGGGCAGTTTTTAAGGGAGAAATATATTTTATTATAATACCATTAGGATTGGCTAAAATGAATGATACGAAACGCTTTCGATTTGAAAGCATGTCCGTTGCCAATGCAGGAAGAAAGGTAACGGAAGAAGAAGTAATAAAACTGATAAAAGTGCGAAAATATTCACACATATTTTATATCGCTGAAATAAGTGAAAATGGGGACCACACTTAGAGTCACGATTAAATGCACACGTTTTCATAAGAGAGATAATAATATTATTATGGAAAGGAGAATAAACACACAAAAATAACAGTCGCGTGCACAAGGAGGGAGGTTTTGGGCGTTTTAACTATCCCTTCCTTTCAGGGCTTGAAATTTTTCTAAGGAAGTCCCCGAGAAATGAATGCTGTCCCAGGTTCGAATCCTATCTGCGCCAGCTTTGAGATTTATTTCGACTACCCCCACCCCAACCCTTAATGAGAAGAGGGGCATCGATGGGCTCGGAAAGAATGCGCTCCATCAGACGGAACGTTAAAGAGCATGCTGGATGACTTTGATAGGCTTCCAACTGTCTACTAACAGTTGTCCAGGGGGTTCCCTTCCCCCCTCCCCAACCTCCTCTGAGACCTTGGGGTCCTTGTGACCTGGCCATTTAGATCAGTGTGTGCAAAAAAAAAAAGTGCCACTCAGAGGTAAAACCACTCAACCCTGAAATTCAGGTGCACGAGACGTTAACCCCTCCCCATTGCACGGAAATGTGTCAAACATCCCATCCACATATTAGAAACATCCGGGCATGCCACAGAGTAGAAGGGGAAACCTCGACCCTCCAGTAGAACAGTGTGTTAGCACCCCAAGTTCAAAAGAAAATATTACAAAGCTTAAAGGAGGTGAGGAAGTGAAAAAAATTATAAGACAAACTTTTGTTAGTTGTTAGCTTCACTAATGAATTTCACGAGATGCTGTCATTTTTTTTTCACCGAAACTCAAATCAGAGATGGTGGAAGGAGACCCATTTGCGGGCCATCAGGTTGTGGGGCTCATCGTGTGAAAGTTTGGGTTGTTTTACCTCTGAGGAGCACTTTTTTTGCACACAATGGGATAAATGGCCAGAGTCAAACCCCGAGGGTTGAGAGAAAGTTGAGGACTCACTGTTAGAGTTGTTGGGAAACAAATGATAGCCTCCCGTCAGGGCCATTTAGCGTGTTCCTTAACGTGTACAGGTTATGGCTCTCCCGCACACGGGGCCACGGCTTAACGCCCCACCCTACGGATGGCGGCTTTTCAAAGCCCATCGATGTCTCCTACTGACCGCGGGCAGGGCGGAGATAAATCTCAACGCTAACCCAGCTGCGACTCGAACTGCAGATTACGAGCCTGGCGCGCTACCGACGGAGCCATCCCCCCGCCCCGTATGGAAAAGCCCATCTGTTATATATCCTTTAACTCAGTACTTCCTAAACAATGTGCCGTGAAAGAGGTTCAGGAGTGCCGCAAAATATTCACGTTTCTTTAAAATTGCGATCAGCCTCTTTCCCTGTGTCTTCTTCCTCATAGATTTTCTCTCTGTCGAATTCTAGTCACAGAGTCCTATCAGACCCCTCTCGATGGCAATCAGTTGCTTGAAGGGGCAATTTAATAGTTTTTTTCATTGTCAAAAATAAATGAATAAATTAAAAATGCTTTTTTCATATTATTGAATTATCCATATGTTTTAACTGTTTGGCCTTCTCGGTTCAATATTTAATTTTAAAAAATTCATTGATTGCAAAATAAGCAATTATATTAACTAAGTCATCATTTAAAAAAAAAACCGTTACGCATGTTTTTTGCTGGTGTTCCGTGATAGTTCGGAATTTTCAAAAGAGTTCTATGGATTTAAAAAAGGGGGTTTGGGGGATTGGATTCTGAGCGGCACTTTTTTGCACACCATGGGCTAAATGGCCAGGCCACAAGGACCCCGAAGGCTCAGAAAAGGTTGGGGGAGGGGACCCACTGGAACAGCTGTTGGGAGACAGATGATAGCCTCCCGTCAAGGCCATCCAGCGTGTTCTTTAACGTGCACAGGGTATGGCTCTCCCACACACGGGGCCACGACTTAACGTCCCATCCGACGGACGGCGGCCTTTCCAAGCCCATCGGTGTCCCCTACTGACCATGGGCAGGGCGGGGAAATTTTGCGGAGATAAATCTCAAAGCTGACCCAACTGGGACTCGAACCTGGGAACTACAGATTACGAGCCTGGCACGCTACCGACTGAGCCCCTGGGGTTTGGGGGTCATTGTTTTAACTGGCGACAGGGAAAACGAAAAGAAATCTCAGCGTTGGAAGAGATTGGGTTCTGACTTGTGGACATCAACATCCGAACTTTGAACTTCACCAATTAACCCGACCTAAATCTTTCCAGAAGTTATTGCCATGAACTTTGACGAGGAGGAAACTCTTCAGATTGCCTGTTGCCATCGCTGCTGGTGGAATAAGAGAACTGTTATGGCACGTGTAGGCGAAACATCGTCTGCAGAATGGATCTGTTGCATTTATGTGACCAACATTGTCGTCTGTTCTTTCTCAGCTGGCTGAAATCATTGAGTGAAACGACTTTGAAATGATATTTGGAGGAAATGCATATTTAAGTTTTTAAACAAAAATTATTTATATTTTCCATTTACACATTTATGCTTACGTGTAAGACGAGCTTGTCTTGATTTTATGAAATAAAATCTGAAAACATTTTTTGATATTGGAAGTATAAATTGATATCTGATACAAAAGTCAGATGATTCACATTGTAAATACGGACCATAGTTAAAAAACAACAACACAAATATTGGAAATTTAATAAGTTCGATATTTTCAGAAAGGAAAACCTTGATTGGAATCCCTGCCTTATATCATTCACTATTACGTCACACGAAACTATTGTTGTGTATAGAGATCGATTTCAGAGAGCAGAATATATAAACCCGATATCTTGAAATATCTATAACAGGTCCTTGTGTTACAAAAATAAATCGTTTGGCTTACCGCATTAATTACGAAAAAAATTCACTGGAACGAATCTATTTCAAAAAGCAATTCCGTCTTCTCTATCTACACCAGTGTCTCGCAAACTGTGTGCCGCGGCACAGTAGTGTGCCGCGAGGATTCCAAGTGTGCCGCGAGAGATTTTCAAATTGACACTAGATATTCCAAAGATTTCATTTTGACTTGACTTGTTATCGACGTGCTTTAATAAAAATCTTTCACATTTTATCAACTGGGATCTTGTAAGTATTTATCAAGCTTTTTCCAAATTTTGGTATTAATTTTTGACTATTTCAAACCATAGAATGGACAAATATTTAAAACAAACACCGAGTTATGATTAATTATATTTATTATTATATTTATTTAAAATAAAATGCATTTAACGAAACTTCAATTTTCCTCTTTTTACGTAACCATCAAAAATTCTTTTTTAGGTGTGCCGCGGGAAAAAATTAGATTCAGTGTGCCGCGGAAAAAAAATTAGATTCAGTGTGCCGCCGAGTAAAAAAGTTTGCGAGACACTGATCTACAAAAAGAGTTGGGTTGTTGTTTACCTCTGAGCGGCACTTTTTTTGCACACCATGGACAGGTCACACGGACCCCGAAGGCTCAGAGAAGGTTTGGGGAGGGGACCCATTGGAACAGCTGTTGGGAGACAGATGGTAGCCTCCCGTCAAGGCCATCCAGCGTGTTCTTTAACGTGCACAGGGTATGGCTCTCCCGCACACGGACCACGGCTTAACGTCCCATCCGACGGACGGCGGCCTGTTACCAAGCCCATCGGTGTCCCCTACTGACCGTGGGCAGGGCGGGGAATTGTTGCGGAGATAAATCTCAACGCTGACCCAGCTGGGACTCGAACCTGGGAACTACAGATTACGAGCCTGGCGCGCTACCGACTGAGCCACCCCCGCCCCTCTACAAAAAGATAAATCTACTATAATCGTACAGATTCATCGTTAACCCATACAAAGATTTAGACTTATTTTCACTCTTCATGCACTAATAGAAAACTCTCGCAAATGAAAATCAATCATTTTCTATATATCAGCGGGAGATCGATTTTAAAAAAGGTACATAGACACTTTTAAACAGAAATCTTTAAAATGCTACATACTTTAAAAGAGTTGATGTTAGAATTCCTCGATTTATGATTGTGGCACCATCTGGTGGCTAGAACTTACATATTCCTGGAATGCGAAAGCTTTTAAGAAGATTCGGGTGGTTGTCCTCTCTTCAATCAGAAAGGGGATATGGATTGGGGATATGGGATTGGAAAGACAGCCGTCCGTCCATCGGGCGGGATGTTGAGACGAGTCTCCGTGTGCACGAGAGCCATAACGTTAACGGGAGGCTTCAGCCTAGCAGCTGTACGGTGGGGGCACTTAAACCTTCTCCGAGCCCTTGGGTCCTTGTGACCTGGCCAATTAGAGCATTGCGTGCACAAACCACAGCTCAGAGCCAACTTCACACCAAATATCACCCAGGTCAATTTTTTTTTGTTGAAAAAAAAAAAGTGGCGAGAGAACTGCATTTAGCAATACTGGAAGAATGAAAAAAAAAGAAAATGACAAGGTTTAAAAAACTTTTTTTATTTTAAAATAATTCGGAAAACTATTTTGTACATGTTTGCACAATTCTACAAAATGACATTAATGAAAACTGATTTCATCTTATAATACGTAATTATCAAAATATACATATAACTTAATATAAGAACTATATGGACTGTACATTTTGGTTTGGCAATCCTTTCACCTTTTCTAAGCACAAGTTGCATCTATCGTATTCACTCTCCTAATGGCTGCCTCCTATTCTAAGAGGTCATTTAATCTTATTTTTAGGTTCTGGTTAATATTGTCTCCCAGTTTCAAGCAATCGTATCAAAAACTGTAAAAAAATCTGTATAAAAAACGTATCAAAAAACGTAAAATCTGTTTCTGCCGATTTCTTGAACGTTCATCGAAGTGATCACTTATTGATTAGAAGCCAGATGGAGACCATTTCTGAGAATATGAAGAGTTCTCTTGCAAAACCTTACTTATCGTTTGCGAAGCGACCGGAAGTGTGCTGCCTAACGAAACCAGAATTTGTCAGCGTTTGCTCCAGGAAGCCATTTCCCGTTAATCGCTAGAAAGGTAAGCCATGCTGCCACTCGATTCGTCGCATTGTTTATTCTTCTGAAAACATTGCGACCATTACTGGAGTGAATACGGTAGTTCAGAATCGATTGTGCATCTTACTCGATTACTTCTTCCACAACCTGGACACATTTAAGGTTTCCTTTACGATAAAGATGAAATGAAAAACGTTGCATCAAAAATATAAACACTTGAGATGCAATATCAACTCATCTTGAATTTCTCTTTAGAAGCCGAATCGGGACAGAATTACATTGCTGGGTGTGGGACACTTAGAGCTTCTTCGCAGTGAAAAATTATGCTTAGGGAAAAATAATTCTCTTCCGGCAGTCTTCTTCCTATGATGAAGATCTGACAGAAGAAGAAGAAGCCTTCCAACAAGATGGATTCATAGCAGACATGTTAGATCTCACTGTAAAAGATTTCGTAGAGATCTGGCAGAAGAAGCTTTTCAATAGACCGTACAGATCTGGCAAAAGGTTTTCAATATATCATCGAGATCTTACAGAAGTTTTCAATACGTTGTAGACAGCAGCGGCTTGAAAGTTCTAATTGGCCAGACGAATTGGTCAATAAAACGGACCATATTAAAAAAATGTTATTTGATTATTTTTTACACATATTTTAAAAACCTTCCATATATTTTATTTCCATTTACTAAGATATCGATTATTTGCTCATCAGGAATATTCTTACAGAAAAAAAATTGCAAAAAAAAAAATCATTCAATAACAAACTGTCTTATTAATTGGTGCAAAATAATTTAAATATTATACCACTATTATAATATCAGTAAAATAGGCTACGGATTCATTTGATTACAATAATAGTTTTAAAAATTATACTTTTTTATGAAACAGAAAACAAAAAATCGCTGCACAGTGAATATGGCAGCCAGCGACCCCATTCGGCCCACAGAGGAATCTCTCCATTTGGGTCAATCTGCTCCTGGTTATAGAAATCGGACAGACGCTTTTCATAGACAAAAGAGGCCTTTCAATATCAACACTTCATAGAGATTTGAGTTGGGTTGTTTTACCTCTGAGCGGCACTTTTTTGCACACCGTGGGCTAAATGGCCAGGTCACATGGACCCCGAAGGCTCAGAGAAGGTTGGGGGAGGGGACCCACTGGAACAGCTGTTGGGAGACAGATGGTAGCCTCCCGTCAAGGCTTCCAGCGTGTTCTTTAACGTGCACAGGGTATGGCTCTCCCGCACACGGGGCCACGGCTTAACGTCCCATCCGACGGACGGCGGCCTTTCCAAGCCCATCGGTGTCCCCTACTGACCGTGAGCGGGGCGGGGAATTTTGCGGAGATAAATCTCAACGAACTCGAACCTGGGAACTACAGATTACGAGCCTGGCGCGCTACCGACTGAGCCACCCTCGCCCCCATAGAGATTTGACCGAAGCATTTCAATATAAAATAGAAACCTCACAAAAGGTTTTCAATACTTCCTTGGCATCTGACAGAAGTATTTATAGAATTCATAGAGATCTGTCCGAAGTTTTTCAATACACCATAAAGATCTGACAGAATCGTTTCAATATGATACACATCATAAAGTTGTAACAGAAACCTTTCAATATATTGCGTCACGTAAATTTGAATGGAGATTTTACAAATTTTCATTTTCATTCACTTTTCATTTTTCATTCACTTTTCATTTCACACATTTCATTTCATTCAAATTTTTACAAATTTGAATGGAGATTCTGTAAGATCTCGATGATATATTGAAAACCTTTTGCAGATCTGTACGGTCTATTGAAAAGCTTCTTCTGCCAGATCTCTACGATATCTTTTATAGTGAGATCTAATCAATGAAATGAATCCATCTTGAAATCAATGAAATCAATGAAATGAAATGAAAATCAATGAAATTAAAGAATAATTCAATGCATTGTAGAGATCTGACAGACTTTCTTTACACCACAGAGATCTGATAGAAGTCTTTCAATAATAGCAGACATTTGAAGGACATTTGCCGATATAACTCGTCATATTGATGTGTCAAGGTGACGAGATTTCGGCAGAAGACCATATATGTCCATCTATTAACCAAAATTCGGAGCCTGGTCCTTTTTGACCCGGGCCACTGCAATAGTCGGAGGAAGATAATGGAATTTGGAAAGATGCGATCTTGAAAGGAAGGAATTCTAGAATCGGGACATGGCAGACAAAAAAGTAAATGTAATCCCTGAGGCAATTAAAAAAATTGTTTAAAAAATATATTAAATGAGCGTTTGAATATATATGAAAATAAGAATTTAGTGAAGTGGTAAAAGTTAAGAAATGAACATATTATAAAATGCAAGCAATTTGTGGAATGTTTTTCACAGGGAACTCGTTTTCGTTACTTCGCCATTAGAAGTAAAAAAATAGAAACACATTCACAGCTATGGACTTAAAACGAAATTTTAATTTTTGATCGACAATCTTTCAGTTCTGCGAAGGCCGAAGCTTCAATTTCGTTTGCAGATCTGGAATCTTCCTTTCCACGAACTGTGTGCGCTGACACTGAATCGACGACAATGGATGAAATTGAAAGAAAAGCCTCTGTGCGACTCAGCCGCATCAAAGGAAGGGGAATCACGGACGAGTCTGTTTCGGATCCGTAGTCAAATATGCAGAAGGCAATGGGAAAAGATGGCACATCATTGATTGTGATGATTCACTGCAAGATTTAACAGAGCATGGGACCAGATGACCTTCAACAATTTCAATGTGGCACAAATGGCACTTGATTTGAATTGCACAATGGCGCAGAAAAGGTTTTGATGAAGAGCAGCCGATTTGCTTCTCGGAGACATCTTAAGGGCAACCGCGACACATCCCCTGGCAAAATCTCTTCTTTGGTGATCTGAGGAAGTGCTAAGAATGGCGAAGAGTCGACAGATGTTGCGGATGCTGCCGCAGCCTCGTTAGCAGCGATTGTGTTGATATCGTTTGGCAGATGCCAGACGAGATTTAGTTCCCTTGATACTTGGCAGCCGTTTCTTTCTCTTTGTTGATGAAATATTTCTGAAGAGGGGTGATCAGAAGCAGAAGAGGATGAACAAACGCTGCAGACAAACAGACGCTGTCAAAGATGTTCACCTGCAAGAAAATGGAGCTCATCGTTATCAAGGAATTCTAAAGTGAAAAAAACGAAACAAAAGTTATTCATATTTCTAGCTTTCATTATCAAAATTCTAGCATTACAAATTTCTAACTTGAACCTTTCTTTTAATTCGCATTAGAAAATCGAATTTAGAGCTATTCGTTTTTTTTTTTTCACTATCTGAATCAAATGAAGTGGGAATGGGAAATCACGGAGGAAGATGCGGAGCAAAAACAAAAAGTAAAAATTGTTTTCTGAAATTCATCAAACTTTTATAAATCAAACATCACCGATAAAGAGAACTCGTCAGTTTCGGATTTTCTGTTCTTAAATCAACTGACACAGCAGACGATAGGTATTTTTTTTTTCATGTCTGATGTTCCATTTTGTTTTGTACTCAATGAGAGGCACGTGATGGACCTTTCAGCTTTTAGCATTTGTCTCGAAATAGCTTTCCAAAGATTGCTTGGATTGTTTCCATTTTTATTGAAATCAAGTTCCAAAGTGACCTTGATCCTGCTATTGGAGTCCAAATAGCACCACCTATCGGAATCGAGATGAACCACACAACCTGTCGACGTTAATGAGCAAACTGTGTTAATATCTTAAAGCTCTTGGATGCTACATGCGAAATCGTTTGGATTTTATTCGATCCTAACACTAATAGTCCGTTGTTCGGTAGTTTTATCTCTGAGCGGCACATTTTTTGAACATAATGAGCTAAATGGCCAGGTCACAAGGACCCCGAGGGTTCATAGAAGGTTGGGAGAAGAGGAGCCAGTGGACAGGGCTAAGGAGACAGGTGGTAGTTATCTCTGAGCGGCACATTTTTTTAACACAATGGGCTAATGGTCAGGTCACAAGGACCCCGAGGGTTCATAGAAGGTTGGGAGGAGCCAGTGGACAGCGCAAAGGAGACAGGTGGTAGTTATCTCTGAGCGGCACATTTTTTGAACACAATGGGCTAAATGGCCAGGTCACAAGGACTCCGAGGGTTCATAGAAGGTTGGGAGAAGAGGAGCCAGTGGACAGCGCTAAGGAGACAGGTGGTAGTTATCTCTGAGCGGCACATTTTTTGAACACAATGGGCTAAATGGCCAGGTCACAAGGACCCCGAGGGTTCAGAGAAGGTTGGGAGAAGAGGAGCCAGTGGACAGCGCTAAGGAGACAGGTGGTAGTTATCTCTGAGCGGCACATTTTTTTAGCACAATGGGCTAATGGTCAGGTCACAAGGACCCCGAGGGTTCATAGAAGGTTGGGAGGAGCCAGTGGACAGCGCAAAGGAGACAGGTGGTAGTTATCTCTGAGCGGCACATTTTTTGAACACAATGGGCTAAATGGCCAGGTCACAAGGACCCCGAGGGTTCATAGAAGGTTGGGAGAAGAGGAGCCAGTGGACAGCGCTAAGGAGACAGGTGGTAGTTATCTCTGAGCGGCACATTTTTTTAACACAATGGGCTAATGGTCAGGTCACAAGGACCCCGAGGGTTCATAGAAGGTTGGGAGGAGCCAGTGGACAGCGCAAAGGAGACAGGTGGTAGTTATCTCTGAGCGGCACATTTTTTGAACACAATGGGCTAAATGGCCAGGTCACAAGGACCCCGAGGGTTCATAGAAGGTTGGAAGAAGAGGAGCCAGTGGACAGCGCTAAGGAGACAGGTGGTAGTTATCTCTGAGCGGCACATTTTTTGAACACAATGGGCTAAATGGCCAGGTCACAAGGACCCCGAGGGTTCAGAGAAGGTTGGGAGAAGAGGAGCCAGTGGACAGCGCTAAGGAGACAGGTGGTAGTTATCTCTGAGCGGCACATTTTTTGAACACAATGGGCTAAATGGCCAGGTCACAAGGACCCCGAGGGTTCAGAGAAGATTGGGAGAAGAGGAGCCAGTGGACAGCGCAAAGGAGACAGGTGGTAGTTATCTCTGAGCGGCACATTTTTTGAACACAATGGGCTAATGGTCAGGTCACAAGGACCCCGAGGGTTCATAGAAGGTTGGGAGGAGCCAGTGGACAGCGCAAAGGAGACAGGTGGTAGTTATCTCTGAGCGGCACATTTTTTGAACACAATGGGCTAAATGGCCAGGTCACAAGGACCCCGAGGGTTCATAGAAGGTTGGGAGAAGAGGAGCCAGTGGACAGCGCTAAGGAGACAGGTGGTAGTTATCTCTGAGCGGCACATTTTTTTAACACAATGGGCTAATGGTCAGGTCACAAGGACCCCGAGGGTTCATAGAAGGTTGGGAGGAGCCAGTGGACAGCGCAAAGGAGACAGGTGGTAGTTATCTCTGAGCGGCACATTTTTTGAACACAATGGGCTAAATGGCCAGGTCACAAGGACCCCGAGGGTTCATAGAAGGTTGGGAGAAGAGGAGCCAGTGGACAGCGCTAAGGAGACAGGTGGTAGTTATCTCTGAGCGGCACATTTTTTGAACACAATGGGCTAAATGGCCAGGTCACAAGGACCCCGAGGGTTCAGAGAAGGTTGGGAGAAGAGGAGCCAGTGGACAGCGCTAAGGAGACAGGTGGTAGTTATCTCTGAGCGGCACATTTTTTGAACACAATGGGCTAAATGGCCAGGTCACAAGGACCCCGAGGGTTCAGAGAAGATTGGGAGAAGAGGAGCCAGTGGACAGCGCAAAGGAGACAGGTGGTAGTTATCTCTGAGCGGCACATTTTTTGAACACAATGGGCTAATGGTCAGGTCACAAGGACCCCGAGGGTTCATAGAAGGTTGGGAGGAGCCAGTGGACAGCGCAAAGGAGACAGGTGGTAGTTATCTCTGAGCGGCACATTTTTTGAACACAATGGGCTAAATGGCCAGGTCACAAGGACCCCGAGGGTTCAGAGAAGATTGGGAGAAGACGAGCCAGTGGACAGCGCAAAGGAGACAGGTGGTAGTTATCTCTGAGCGGCACATTTTTTGAACACAATGGGCTAAATGGCCAGGTCACAAGGACCCCGAGGGTTCATAGAAGGTTGGGAGAAGAGGAGCCAGTGGACAGCGCTAAGGAGACAGGTGGTAGTTATCTCTGAGCAGCACATTTTTTGAACACAATGGGCTAATAGTCAGGTCACAAGGACCCCGAGGGTTCATAGAAGGTTGGGAGAAGAGGAGCCAGTGGACAGCGCAAAGGAGACAGGTGGTAGTTATCTCTGAGCGGCACATTTTTTGAACACAATGGGCTAAATGGCCAGGTCACAAGGACCCCGAGGGTTCATAGAAGGTTGGGAGAAGAGGAGCCAGTGGACAGCGCTAAGGAGACAGGTGGTAGTTATCTCTGAGCGGCACATTTTTTGAACACAATGGGCTAAATGGCCAGGTCACAAGGACCCCGAGGGTTCAGAGAAGGTTGGGAGAAGAGGAGCCAGTGGACAGCGCTAAGGAGACAGGTGGTAGTTATCTCTGAGCGGCACATTTTTTTAACACAATGGGCTAATGGTCAGGTCACAAGGACCCCGAGGGTTCATAGAAGGTTGGGAGGAGCCAGTGGACAGCGCAAAGGAGACAGGTGGTAGTTATCTCTGAGCGGCACATTTTTTGAACACAATGGGCTAAATGGCCAGGTCACAAGGACCCCGAGGGTTCATAGAAGGTTGGGAGAAGAGGAGCCAGTGGACAGCGCTAAGGAGACAGGTGGTAGTTATCTCTGAGCGGCACATTTTTTGAACACAATGGGCTAAATGGCCAGGTCACAAGGACCCCGAGGGTTCAGAGAAGGTTGGGAGAAGAGGAGCCAGTGGACAGCGCTAAGGAGACAGGTGGTAGTTATCTCTGAGCGGCACATTTTTTGAACACAATGGGCTAAATGGCCAGGTCACAAGGACCCCGAGGGTTCATAGAAGGTTGGGAGAAGAGGAGCCAGTGGACAGCGCTAAGGAGACAGGTGGTAGTTATCTCTGAGCAGCACATTTTTTGAACACAATGGGCTAATAGTCAGGTCACAAGGACCCCGAGGGTTCATAGAAGGTTGGGAGAAGAGGAGCCAGTGGACAGCGCTAAAGAGACAGGTGGTAGTTATCTCTGAGCGGCACATTTTTTTAACACAATGGGCTAATGGTCAGGTCACAAGGACCCCGAGGGTTCATAGAAGGTTGGGAGGAGCCAGTGGACAGCGCAAAGGAGACAGGTGGTAGTTATCTCTGAGCGGCACATTTTTTGAACACAATGGGCTAAATGGCCAGGTCACAAGGACCCCGAGGGTTCATAGAAGGTTGGAAGAAGAGGAGCCAGTGGACAGCGCTAAGGAGACAGGTGGTAGTTATCTCTGAGCGGCACATTTTTTGAACACAATGGGCTAAATGGCCAGGTCACAAGGACCCCGAGGGTTCAGAGAAGGTTGGGAGAAGAGGAGCCAGTGGACAGCGCTAAGGAGACAGGTGGTAGTTATCTCTGAGCGGCACATTTTTTTAACACAATGGGCTAATGGTCAGGTCACAAGGACCCCGAGGGTTCATAGAAGGTTGGGAGGAGCCAGTGGACATCGCAAAGGAGACAGGTGGTAGTTATCTCTGAGCGGCACATTTTTTTAACACAATGGGCTAAATGGCCAGGCCACAAGGACACCGAGGATTCATAGAAGGTTGGGAGAAGAGGAGCCAGTGGACAGCGCTAAGGAGACAGGTGGTAGTTATCTCTGAGCAGCACATTTTTTGAACACAATGGGCTAATAGTCAGGTCACAAGGACCCCGAGGGTTCATAGAAGGTTGGGAGAAGAGGAGCCAGTGGACAGCGGTAAGGAGACAGGTGGTAGCTATCTCTGAGCGGCACATTTTTTGAACACAATGGGCTAAATGGCCAGGTCACAAGGACCCCGAGGGTTCATAGAAGGTTGAGAGAAGAGGAGCCAGTGGACAGCGCTAAGGAGATAGGTGGTAGTTATCTCTGAGCGGCACATTTTTTGAACACAATGGGCTAAATGGTCAGGTCACAAGGACCCCGAGGGTTCATAGAAGGTTGGGAGATGAGGAGCCAGTGGACAGCGCTAAGGAGACAGGTGGTAGTTATCTCTGAGCGGCACATTTTTTGAACACAATGGGCTAAATGGCCAGGTCACAAGGACCCCGAGGGTTCAGAGAAGGTTGGGAGAAGAGGAGCCAGTGGACAGCGCTAAGGAGACAGGTGGTAGTTATCTCTGAGCGGCACATTTTTTGAACACAATGGGCTAAATGGCCAGGTCACAAGGACCCCGAGGGTTCAGAGAAGGTTGGGAGAAGAGGAGCCAGTGGACAGCGCTAAGGAGCCAGGTGGTAGTCTTCACTGAAGGCCATTAACCTGCACACAGTGTCTGTCTCTCCTGCACGTGGGAGAGACAGACAGAGCGCATTCTTTCGAAACCCCTCGGCGTCCCTTCTCTGACCGAGGACAGACGGAAAGATCTGGGGAAATCAATTTCAGCGGGAACACCGACAAAGGGCAGATCACGAGCCAACCGACGACTTGCCACTCTAAATATGTGAAATTATTCTTTGCATTGTTATCCAATTGATACCAAATGACTTTTCCGAATATTAATTCATTGTGAAAAGATGGGATTTTATATTCAGCCGGAGAAATAATCGTTTCACGTGTAAACACAAATACTTTAAAAGCCAACTTCGACGCGATTTTTTGTTGATACTTACGTAAAGAACATTTTCTGGCGATCCCGCCTCCCACAGAAAAAGGGGAAATTGTAAGAGGGTGAAGACAGCAGACATCGTGCTCATGATGCCAAGAAGTTTGTTGAAATGTTCCGGAGGAAATCTAAAAGGAAAAGATTAGAGACTGTGACACTTCTATAAAATCTTTATTCAATTAACATTTAAAAGGTTAGAGACTGACACTTCTATAAAAGCTTTATTCAATTAACATTTAAAAGGTTAGAGACTGTGACACTTCTATAAAAACTTTATTCAATTAACATTTAAAAGGTTAGAGACTGTGACACTTCTATAAAAGCTTTATTCAATTAGCATTTAAAAGGTTAGAGACTGTGACACTTCTATAAAAGCTTTATTCAATTAACATTTAAAAGGTTAGAGACTGTGACACTTCTATAAAAGCTTTATTCAATTAACATTTAAAAGGTTAGAGACTGTGACACTTCTATAAAAGCTTTATTCAATTAACATTTAAAAGGTTAGAGACTGTGACACTTCTATAAAAGCTTTATTCAATTAACATTTAAAAGGGTAGAGACTGACACTTCTATAAAAGCTTTATTCAATTAACATTTAAAAGGTTAGAGACTGTGACACTTCTATAAAAGCTTTATTCAATTAACATTTAAAAGGGTAGAGACTGTGACACTTCTATTAAAGCTTTATTCAATTAACATTTAAAAGGTTAGAGACTGTGACACTTCTATTAAAGCTTTATTCAATTAACATTTAAAAGGGTAGAGACTGTGACACTTCTATAAAAGCTTTATTCAATTAATATTTAAAAGGTTAGAGGCTGTGACACTTCTATAAAAGCTTTATTCAATTAACATTTAAAAGGGTAGAGACTGTGACACTTCTATAAAAGCTTTATTCAATTAACATTTAAAAGGGTAGAGACTGTGACACTTCTATAAAAGCTTTATTCAATTAACATTTAAAAGGGTAGAGACTGTGACACTTCTATAAAAGCTTTATTCAATTAACATTTAAAAGGTTAGAGACAGTGACACTTCTATAAAAACTTTATTCAATTAACATTTAAAAGGTTAGAGACTGTGACACTTCTATAAAAGCTTTATTCAATTAACATTTAAAAGGGTAGAGACTGTGACACTTCTATAAAAACTTTATTCAATTAACATTTAAAAGGCTAGAGACTGTGACACTTCTATAAAAGCTTTATTCAATTAACATTTAAAAGGTTAGAGACTGTGACACTTCTATAAAAACTTTATTCAATTAACATTTAAAAGGATAGAGACTGTGACACTTCTATAAAAGCTTTATTCAATTAACATTTAAAAGGGTAGAACAGTGACACTTCTATAAAAGCTTTATTCAATTAACATTTAAAAGGGTAGAGACTGTGACACTTCTATAAAAGCTTTATTCAATTAACATTTAAAAGGGTAGAGAGGAATCAGAAGTCCATTCTTACTGCAAGAAATATTCAGTAAGAAAATTTAAATGTTCATTTATTCCTATCAGATGTTGACTTTCTGTTTTCAATAACATAAGCAGCTTATTTTATGGATATGTTTCCGTCATAATATGAAAGCCAATATTGCATGAAAGGCCTAAGCATTTCATGCATACGTCAGATATATCTATTTAGATGATTGATTCCGTGACAGGGGTGAAGATAATTCTAACTATGATACAGGAATGGTAGAGCACTGAAAATTTGCACCAAGGGGTAATCCGGGTCGTAGTCTCGGAGAAAAATCCGAAATATGACCTCTGACGTGTTCTTTAAAGGTCAAATAGAGGTCACGTAGATCCTACGAAACAGTTAATCTTAAGATGCATATTAGTGTGAAGGCTTCTCACCTGATCCTCAGGTAGGCAGTTCCAATGGCGAGGAAGAAAGCCCTGAGGAGTGTTACGAACACAACTGAGATGTAGACAGCGAGAATGCTGTTGAAGAATTTGCATGCCTGAACGACTGCCTCGGTCATTGTGGTGATGAGCATCGGCCAGAACGATGATCTCAGAATCTGCAAGCGGCGGACTTCAGGATCGGACTCTGCAAAGAGAAAATAACAGCATTTTCAAATTCGTTCTTATTGGTTAAAAGAGATACTCAAATAAATTCCTTTCAGTTCGTCTTTTAGTGTTTTGAATCCTTCTATCAACATCCACACTAGAAATCCACACTCCTCCTCTTGTTACTTAATCGATAGAGAGATGCTTTTGATAGAGAGATACATCACACTGAAGGAATTGCATTCGAAGCTTTTATCTTCCTCTCCCCGTAATCGTTTGTATTTTGCTTGGTTGTGCATTTAATAAGTTATCCCAATACTCTAACGACGTCACAGCTAACACCACCTTTCAAATATCTCTATAGGTTTAGGATTCAAAACTAAAGAATAGTCACGTGACATAGTTTCCTTATCGAACCGTTCGAGGGCGCTGCTCTGTGGGAATCTTCTGCGATTAGTAGTTAAAGAGCAGCCGATGAGAGTTAACACTCTGCACGAGGCGAGGATCTAGAAAAAAATTAATAGGGGCGATAGGAAGATGAAAGAGGTCGGGTCAAAGACGAATTACATGGGAACACTTTCCCCTTCGCCTTAGAGGTCTTTAGGGTTGGGTTGTTTTACCTCTGAGGGGCACTTTTTTTTGCACACAATGGACTAAATGGCCAGGTCACAAGGACCCCGAGGGCTCAGAGAAGGTTGGGAAGAGAAGACTCACTGGTAGAGCTGTTGAGAGACAGATGGTAGACTCTCGTTAAGGCTCTCCAACATGTTTTTTAACGTGCATCCCGTCAAGGCCATCCAGCTCACACGAACGGAACCACGGCTTTATATCCCATTTGATGGACGTCCGTCTTTCCATGCCCATCGGATCTTTTACTGATCGAGGCGGGAGTTTTGCAGAGATAAATCTGAACGCTGGTCAGGTGGGACTCGAGTCTGGCAGCTGCAGATTACGAGCAGGGCGCGCTATCCACTAAGCAACCTCTTTAGAGGTCTTTAAAAACTTCCTTGAAAAATTCATGAAATATACATCAGTTTAATAATTCTTTATCTCCACAGCCCTTCGGAGCATCCTGCACTTACCTAAAATCGAATCTGTTTCATTTTGCTGTTTCATTTAAGACATAGATTCCCAACGGGGGCGATACCGCCCCCCAGTGGGCGCTGGAGCCTTCCATGGGGGCGGTAGCGGATCCAGAGGCAAATGGGGAGCGTTCAAATAAATAAATAAATTTAATGGAATTTTCTGTGACAACCTTTTTATCTCTTCTATTCTGTGGTGTCTTCCTGGTGATTCTGGTCATCCACTACCTCATCCATCATGTACAGCTTTTCAACTGCAGCTTGGACAATAAGTTCCCTGCTACCGCCCACTAGCGTACTGGTACAGTCGCTCAAAAAAGTATCCGAACGCTATGGTTGCATACAAAATTCAGAAAAAAATCTGGCAACGTTTTTTTTTAGAAATTAATGATCTGGCAACCTTCGTGTACGGTACACGAAGGTTGCCAGATCATTAATTTCTAAAAAAATCGTTGCCAGTTGTTTTTTCTGAACTTTGTATACAACCATAGCGTTCGGATACTTTTTTGACCGACTGTACGTCTGAAATCGACTGAGATGCTCTCAAAAGTTCTCTTCAAGATCACAGATTGGATATAAGCTTCAATATGTTTTCCCACTGCAAGTCGCTTTGAGTATGCTTTATGGTACGTAGTTACAATACCATCCCACGTCAGAAGATAAGGTATAATATTAACATTACACTTGTGAATTAGGCTCAACTCATTAGCCAGCAGATCATACTTCCTCTTCTTTTCAACCTCTACTGTCTGCAGGTTATCCTGAGATGTTATTCCTATTTCAATAATTGTAATCTCATTCAATTCCTTACATGCACTACTATATCAGGCTTATTATGTTGGACGTGTGTCAGTCCTGATAGGCAAATCAACCTTGATGCAATAATAATATAATAATAATAAATTTATTATATTTAATATTTTTTTTATAATTTTTTTTTAATATAATAAAATACTTTGAAAATACCCGTTTTCATGAATAAATATTTTATCTAGCTATGTAAATTATCTTTTTGCTATCGCGTTAATAATCATTTTTAAATTAGCATTAGGTATACCTATACCTAATTTGTTTTAGTTTAGAATAGATTGACGGTGACAAGTCCTTGCAAGTTGGTAGGCAAACACGCGGTTCATGCAATTTAACATGTTCCGACAAGAATATGGGTTGGGTTGTTTAACCTCTGAGCGGCACTTTTTTGCACACCATGGGCTAAATGGCCAGGTCACATGGACCCCGAAGGCTCAGAGAAGGTTGGTGAAGGGGATCCACTGGAACAGCTGTTGGGAGACAGATGGTAGCCTCCCGTCAAGGCCATCCAGCGTGTTCTTTAACGTGCACAGGGTATGGCTCTCCCGCACACGGGGCCACGGCTTAACGTCCCATCCGACGGACGGTTGCCTTTCCAAGCCCATCGGTGTCCCCTACTGACCGTGGGCAGGGCGGGAAATTTTGCGGAGATAAATCTCAACGCTGACCCAGCTGGGACTCGAACCTGGGAACTACAGATTACGAGCCTGGCGCGCTACCGACTGAGCCACCCTCGCCCCACAAGAATATGGGAGCTTGAAATGACTTGTTTACGGAGCAAGTGCGCCGGCATCGCAAACATACAAGTTAATGCGTGCACAAAATCAAATCTATGAAAGCGATAGCTCTAGGAATGTTTTATTATTTTTATGTGCTTCGCCGTGAGTGATAAGTGTTAGAAGTCATTATAAACATTATTTTTATAACTATCTATAAATCTGTTGAGAAGTTAATTTGCATTTGAAAATGTCTGAATCTACATCTAAAAAGAAATGCCGGCAGTACAATATTGAGTATTTGAAATATGGATTTACGTACTCTCCTACAAACCAATCATTACCTATGTGTTTAATTTGCCGAAAAGTTTTTTCGAATGAAGCTATGAAACCTTCTAGGCTACAAGAGCATTTAAATAAAATGCATGCTAATAAGAAGAACAAAGATTTATCCCATTTTCAAGAACTGGAAAAGCAATATTTAAAACAGCCAACTATGTCAAATCTTTTTGCGTCGTCTTCTAAACAAGATGACGATGGACTACGAGCCTCATATAACGTTTCATTGTTAATCGCAAAAGCAGGAAAACCACACACAATTGGCGAGGAATTAATTTTGCCGGCAGTCAAAGAGATATTAAAAACTGTTCTTCATCATAAGACACCGTCAGATATCATCAAAAAAATTCCTCTCAGTAATAATTCAGTGCAAAGAAGAATAGATGAAATGGCAAAAGACGTTGAAATATCATTATGTGATTACTTAAAGACTTGCAAATTTTCCATCCAACTCGATGAATCAACTCTACCAAATAACAAAGCTCTACTCTTATCATACGTACGATTTATAAAAGAAGAAAAAATTCATGAAGAGTTATCATTTGCTAAAAATTTGGAATCTGATACAAAGGGAGAATCTATATTTAATACAATGCAAAAGTTTTTTCAAGAGAAAGAAATTCCTATTTGCAATATTTTGTCTGCTGCTACTGATGGTGCTCCAGCAATGACAGGGCGTCATAAGGGTTTCATAGCGCATTTGAAACAAGCAGTACCAAATGTACTCGCTGTACATTATATTATTCATCGTCAGCATTTGGTTGCAAAAAATTTGAATGAACGTCTGCATACGTCGCTCCATTACGTTATTAAAGCAATCAATAAGATTAGAAGCAATTCATTGAAAGACCGATTATTTGGTAAGCTTTGTAATGAAAATGATGAAGATTACAATCGCTTGCTGCTGCACACAGAAGTACGTTGGCTCTCTAAAGGTGTTTGTCTGAATCGTTTTTTCAATCTATTTGACTCAGTACTAGACTTTCTTGAAGACAGAGACGAAAAATTGCACGAAAACCTGATTACGTCAAAAAATGACATCGCTTATTTGACAGACCTGTTTAAAATATTTAATCTAGTTAATTTACAATTGCAAAGTGATGAGTTGAATTTAATTAAAACAAAGAACGTCATAGCTGCTTTTGCGGGAAAACTTCTATTCAAACGAAATCTAGGTAGAGGTGAATACAACCACTTTCCCACATTATCAGCAGTCTCTGCAAAACCGGAAGATTTACTTACTTACTGCCAACACTTGGAAGTTCTTCATGTTGATTTTGCGGAGCGTTTCCAAGATATTTTAAACATGAATATACCGAGTTGGGTTTTAGATCCTTTCGCAAACACAGATACTGAAGAATCATCAAATTTGGAAGAGGAACTCTTAGAACTCACGACTAACGAAGAACTCAAAGTAAAATTCAAACATGGATACCAAGAGTTCTGGCTTCAAAAATCAATACCAGTTCTCTACCTGGATTGTGGGCAATAGTACAGAAGTTTTTAATCGCATTTCCTTCGTCCTATACGGCTGAGCGTGGATTCAGTGCAGTAGCTAATTTACTGTCAAAGAAGAGGAACAGACTACACATCACTGAACGTGGCGATCTGCGATTGATGTTAACGAAATTGGAACCCGACATTAACAAATTGTTAACACTCCACCAGTCTCAACCAACTCATTAATTTTTTTTATTTATTATTAATTTTGTGTTTATCTCATTATTTTTTATTTCTTATTGATTCTGTGTTTATTTTTAAAATTTTAATAAACAATTTTATTGTACATTTGGTTATCGTTTTATTAATTTCTGCTTTATGATTTTTAATAGATAAATAAACAGATAAATTAGGTACAGATAATATGCAACAATATTTTAATATTTCATATAAAATTAACTATTATGGACTAGGGGGGCGTTGAAATTTTTCTCTTCTAAAGGGGGCGATGGTCCTGAAAAGGTTGGGAATCACTGATTTAAGACATGATTTCATTTAAGGAATTTCAACGCGAATGATTAAAGTGGTCGAAGCAACTGATAAAAGCGGAGCTGGCAGCTTGCGTTTCAGGGAAAGAAAGAGAGATAAAATCCTATTTCGATGGAGAACCTGGCAATGGAGGGGGGGGGGGGGAAGACGGATCCAATAGGAGTGGCTTCGTCCTAACAGGTTCGTTCTTTCATAAAGTGAAGACAACTCAGTAACCATCGTACTCTATAAACAGTCATTGAATTCAGTATTATGTCAAAACATATGCTCCGAATTTGTACATGCATTTCTGAAATTAAAAATAATCTACGAAGATATCAACAGGGAAAGTCAGATCCAAGATGGCAACAGAGACTCTCCTCCACTCGAATGGCGTCCAACAGATAAATGCAAGAATTATCAACAGATAACAGCCTTTAAAAAAAGTTTTATTTTTTTAATAAACTGTATTATTCTTTTTTGTAGGCATTTTTCAAGCAGTCGTTAAGTTGTTGCTGATCCCCCGCAAAGCTTATCTGCAGGATATAGACTAATTTGATTTCAAACTGTTTTCAATTATTTCCATTTTAGTTTCAGTGGATCCGTTCGTTTCATTTATCTGTCGCTTTTCATTTATCTGTGACAACATTGTCTTATATCTCTTAACAATTTACGTACGACAAAAAAAATAACAGATTTAAAAGCACAGAAGTCAAAATATGGAAATGAGATCAATTAATTTGGGGCGGTAAAAACTGTTGGATTTAAGCTGAAGGCATTTTTTTTAATGCCTCACCTCAGGCCTCGGGTTTATATAATATATACTTTACTGTACCATACGGTTAATTCTAGAAGAAATAATTTTTGAAAAGAATATTTCCTTAATTTCACGTTTCCAAAACACAAACTGTTATTTACACTTTATCATCTGCAGAGATAGACTCTTTTGGTTTAAAAGACACATAAATAAAAATAATCAGCTGCATAAGTACATATAACAAATTGATATTCGTATTTTTGAAATTTACTAATAGTTTTAATTTCCACTGTTAGGGGGCTCAAAAGTTATAAAAATGGCAATATTTTTTATGAATATTGTAGTCTATTTACGCTAAAAATCTTAGCTTTTTAAGTTGCATGTATTGTAGGGTTGAAGGATATTTCATTGGCAGAAGAAACCTTATCCTTACTTGATCACAGATAAATGAAATGGTATTTTCGATCGGATAAAAAATAATAAAATATTACTGCTGTATTCGCTTTTCCCTAATTTTTCACTAGTTTAAATTTCTTTCGTTAGATGGCGTACAATTGGAAAATTAACAACAGACCTCATCAATTTCGAAAGCGATCATTCTAAATTCCCTAAGGGTGTTTTTTTTGTTTTCATTAAAAGAGTTTTTTTGTTGTTGCCGAAATTTGTATACTTTTTTTACAAATCAGTTTAGATTTATTCAGATTATTAATCTGCTTCTCATTTTCAACTTATTTATCGATGATCCTAGGAAGCAACGATCCTTTAAAAGCAATTTGTGAACGCCCTTAACCGTAACCGCGCCTCACCTTGCGCTGCTTGTTGAATGCTCCAGTCCATGAAGACCCCTCCAAGGGGGGCTAAGAAGAGACCCGTCACTTGGAAGAGACCGTACACCTCGGACAGCATCGCAGCTGGAAAACAGAAAAAAATGTTATAACTTTCAAGAATTTCGCTTTTCGACTCCGTAACACATATTAGCATATGATCTTCAAGAAGTAAATTAAATGGCAACAACTGATCACTGAAAAAATTTAATCTCTCTTACGTATGTATGGAAATATATGTGCCGGTAGTTAGCGACTTTTTTCGTTTTAAACCGTTAAGTTCAAAACGTAATCTGTGTCTTTATATGTAAAATAATTTAATATTTTTTCCATGGGGGGGGGGGCGAGTCCAACGGTCCCCTTTCATCCCATCCTGCGCATGCGCCTAATCCCTTTGTGTTTCGCCATTTTGGCTTTCTTTTGAAAAAAAATTGGATCTCTATTTCTGATGAAGAGTTGGGTTGTTTTACCTCTGAGCGGCACTTTTTTTGCACACCATGGGCTGAATGGCCAGGTCACATGGACCCCGAAGGCTCAGAGAAGGTTGGGGGAGGGGATCCACTGGAACAGCTGTTGGGCGACAGATGGTAGTCTCCCATCAAGGCCATCCAGCGTGTTCTTTAACGTGCACAGGGTATGGCTCTCCCGCACACAGGACCACGGCTTAACGTCCCATCCGACGGGCGGCGGCCTTTCCAAGCCCATCGGTGTCCCCTACTGTCCGTGGGCAGGGCGGGGAATTTTGAGGAGATAAATCTCAACGCTGACCCAGATGGGACTCGAACTTGGGAATTACAGATTACGAGCCTGGCGCGCTACCGACTGAGCCACCCCCGCCCCTCTGATGAAAAGAGTCAGATCTCGATGGGTGAAGAGAGTCCCTACTGCGGATTGGGATCATGACGATGGTTTTCAACCCTGAAACAGATTGTTTCAATAACTCGAGGCGAAAAACAAAGGGAAATATATAGCATATATTTTTTTAAAAGACTGTTTTGTTAAAAGATTGCTAGAACTATTGAGTCAAGTGGTTCGCCTCCCCCTTCTAAAGTTATTTTTCAGGCCCGTTCCTCGTGATTATTGCCCATCGCATTCGGAAAAAAGTCGCCACCATTTCCTTTCTCCTGCAGCAGCGATATCGCTGGATCAGCGTTTCTTTTTAATCACCGACCGAAAAATTGTTGAGATTAGAAAGTGCAGATAATCTGGTTCAATTAATTAGCGGCGTCTTCGCTGCGAAGGTAGAAATGTTTTTTTTCGGCTTTTCGATCATCTGAAGATAACATTCATCGTCGATGCCAATAAACGATACATAATCTCAACGGAATATCTGAAATTAATGCGCATGCGCTCTCGTTTGGCATGCCGATTGTTATGAAACCGACCGGAAAGTTTTTTAGAATTTTTTTTTTATTCTTTTAAAATATGTGCAACCTAAGTTTACTTATTTTTTGCCATCTCATTTCCGGTTGTGCAATTATTCAGGAGAGGGGGAGGGAAGGCATGATTGCCATTCCCCCCCTCCCAATGCCTTCTTCTCGTAGTTGCTTGCAATTGGAATCTTTCAGGCGAATAAGGCAAATTACCTGCAGAGACAAAGTCGCTTGCCACAAAGGTCGGAGAAGAACGAACCTGATGAGGATAACTCTTCAGAAGACGAAAGAAAGCAACAAACTTCGTCTGATGTAACGATTACGTTAAAAAACGAAAATAAAAAGCAGCAACAGATCCTTTCTCTCTCTCGAAAAAAAAATAATGGACTTAAACAACGACGACGCAAGTCACCTGGTACCGAAAAGCTTGACCGTCTTAGAAAGTGATCTTGAGTATTAATTTGGTTGCCATGGCATCTCGTTACTCATTTGTACTTGAATGACGCAGATGACCTTTTTCCTTTTGTAAAAGTTGCGATGATCCAAAACCAGTTTTTATTCTCTTTCAGCTGTTCATTTAAAGTGGGTTCTGCAAAATGCAATGCCATTTAAAAAGCGATTTTGACATTGAGAACGATCACTTCTTTAGAAAATATCAACATTTCTCCTAGAAGTGTTCTCCACAAATGAAAGCGATTCGTTCCCAAAACCTTTCACAAAATGGCGACAACTCTGGTGTGAATCAAAGATTACGAAATTCTTCCACTTTGCAGTACAAATCTTCCTTCTCTTCACAACGACTTCTTTTTCATTTCCATTCGTCATCCGATCCCTATTTATCCATCCCATCCACATTCTCCAGAAATCCATCAATTTTTTTTAATCTAGGGTCTCTAAAAGGGGCCGTGTTTCTGCCCCATAAGTCAAAATATTTTTTTAAAATGTCATGGAATAATCATCGCTTTTATAAATTCTGTTATTCTTTTTACTCTATAAAACTGAATTCAACATTCAAACAACTAATTCATCCTTCTTTTATTCCATGCTTTCAAATTGGATATTTCATCGAACTGTAAATAGATGTGTTCCTAAATAGGATCACTTCGAACAACAGTTCTTCGTTCTATCTAAAGCTGTTCAAAATGGCCATTTGCCACATACATAGAGTGTCTTGTCAAATTCAATATTTAATCTCGATGTGTAACATTCTTCGTTTACAAACTCTCTCTTTATAAAGAGAGGGGGTGGGGGGAAGAAAAGTACAAAGAAGAAAAAATAAAATTTCGAACTCCTTTATGAACTAGCAGCTGATTTGTCCGAAGTCGCTCAGGTCTGAAACTCTCTAAAGTATCCAGTAGATGGCGCTCCTCACGTGATTTTTAATAACTCCCAATCCAAAATCTATGAGAGACCCCGGATTTTAACCGTTAAAGTATCGGGGGGGGGGGGGGGATTTCGAGAAATGCAAACCCACCCGAGTGGGTTTGCACACAGCGTATAGGCTTCCCCCTCTAATTCTTTCGGGGAGCCGAGTGCAAAAGCGGACAGACGAACAAACTTCCTTCTTTTTCGATTCCTTACATTTCGGATTAGGCAAGGGCCGCCGCAAAGAAAAAGATTCAAAAATTCAACAACAATATTTTTCTCTGGCATTCCAAAGACTACTTCACAGTCGACAATCTTACAGATGAGACAATTCTTGCAAGACCATCATCAAGCAATTGAAAGAGGCCATCGTCTGTTGCTCCCCTCTCCTCCTCCTCCCTCCTCCTCTCCCCAGAATATTCCCCATCTGTTCCGTAGATGCGGTCTTTCAGTCGAAAGCCTAACTTTCTCATCTCTCCATTTTTAACTCATCCTTCCTCTCATTCCAATGAAAGTATTTTAAAATAAATGTTCAAAAATACACGTACCTCCTTCACTATAGCTACAAAAAATACACAATTCTGTCCGACTAGCTGATCAGGAAAGGATTTATAAAATTCGGGGGGGGGGGCGCTCTCCTTACCTGACTCCTATCTCAATTCAGCTCATCTGATTGAATAATGCAGACAAATTAGATGCAATAATGCAAGAAATGCTGATGCAATAATGCAAGAAATGCTGATGCAATAATGCAGACAAATTAGGACGAAGATCCGGACCGCCCTTCGTCCAAATTTATCTGCATTATTGCAGTTATACTGCAATTTAAACGAATTACGGAATTCATATGTAACCAACAAAAGCGGAAATTGAGAAATATATAAATTATTACTTCCCAACATGATTCCCGCTGTTTTTTTGCAAGAAAATTGCAAAAAAATTTCCCCATGACCTACTAGTAATTCGACGAACCTTCCAGCACAAAATTTCCTTTGAATTTAATGCATTGCTTCACATAAATAACATAAAGGATATACTCTTGCAAGCAAATGCGTTGTTGGAAAACTGTATTTTAAAACATTAATTTTTTGGAAGTTTTACGTATCACGAAGTTGGATTATCAGTGTATATTTAGTTCACTTATTAGGAGATTAAAATGTAACCTAACAAAAAAAATATATTTTTTTAAATTGCAAACTTCCTCTTTGCTACTGTGAAAAAGTTCGTTAGATCGAAATTTTTGCAACTGCCATTGAAACCGACAGAAGAAATATAGTTTGCCTTTACCTACCGACAGATGGCGCTACTGGCAGCCGTCGATTCAGTCGTGATTAAAATCAATGTGATAATAAAGGGACGAATTTCGTGGCTGTTTCGTTAGAAATGAAATCAAAATTATTATATTTGTGCACGGAAACTTCCCATTTAATTTTTTTGATAATTTATTAAATATGTTTAAAAGAAAAAAAAATATTTCAATCGTCTTTTTGTCATCATAGCGTCGTATTCTAAACTATTATTCTGATGCATCTGTCGCTGTCCTGAATGGGCCAATGCTGTTTCATGGAATCACTTAACGGCAGCTGCAGTGGCGCATCCAGAGAGGGAGGGGGAGGGGTCCTGGCACCCCCAAAGAAAAAGGGGAAAAAAGAAAACATTAAAAAATTTTCCAAAAAATCTTTTCCTGATTAAAATTCATTTTTTATATTCATGTTGTGTCGTGTCTTCTATTTCTATAGTACTAATGAATTAGGCCGTCCCATGGCAGAGTGGTTAGCGCGCTTGGCTACTGATCTAAGGGACCTGGGTTCGAATCCCGGGTCAAGGCATGGCTGTGTGTGTCGTTTTTCTGCTGAGGTTCTGCCATCCTCTCAGACCTTCTACTATGGCATATAAACTGACGGGCTCCTGTCAGACCTCTGTGGTCAAACAGCTGCTTGAGGGGATAATTTTTTTTAATGAATTAGCGGTCACATAAGGTGGGAATACCCTACGGCTCTCGGGAATCACCGCCGCTGTGAACACAAGATGAACGAGTCGGGCGGACCGAGCACTACTTCGTTTGCCCTAGCTCCCCTCCCCGCCAAGATTAAATCCTGAGTGCGCCAGTGGGCAGCTGAGCCGGTTTTAGGAATTCCTGAATCATGGCTTCGATCGTTTGGCATAAAAAAGTATTAAAATTCAAATTTCTATTCCAATATCTAAGATTTAATTTGGTTTACAAATCAAAAATATCTGCTAAAGCCTCGAAGTAATATGAAACTTTTAGAAACATTTTAACGCGTAACTAAAATGGTAAAAGAAATTTTAAAAGCTCTCACTAGTTTTGTCCAGTTTTGTTTCCAGTGCAAATCTTATTCTCAAAAATGGCCCGCGAGGCCCACAGGGGTCATCGAGCAAGTGGTCAGCCGTAAGATATTTGGAAAACGGACGATCCGTTTTGACAAATTTTTCTTTTTCGCATTTAATATATTTTCGGTTCAAACCGATAAATGTTAATTTAAAACGATTAATTTCAATTTAATTATATTTAATTTGGAGATCATCGAGAGCACAAAAGTTATTACAAAAACTCCGTATCGATAGTACTTCTTCATTATTATCAGAACCGATTTTCCGTTCAGGTAACTATCCTTAATTTGAATTTCGTTCACTTTGAAACTAAAATGACGTCCACCAAGTCTCTAAAATCGTTAATTTCGATCGATTAATTTGATCATATTTTATCTGGCAACTGAACCATTTCTTTTTTTTTCTCCCTCTTGCAAAAGAGACAAAATTTCAGATTTTCAAAAGTTCCGTTCATGAATCATTTTAGATTATTAATTGCCCATGAACTTCTTTTCAACAGAGATGATTTTAACAATGGCAGTGGTTAGCACGCTTGGCTACTGATCTACGGGACCTGGGTTCGAGCCCCGGATAAGGCATGGATGTGTATGTCGTTTTTCTGCTGAGGTCCTGCCATCCTCTCAGACCTTCTACTATGTCATATAAACTGGCAGGCTCCTGTCAGACCTCTGTGGCAAGCAGTTGCTTGAGGGGGTATTTATTTTTTTTTATTTGTCAAATTTAAAATAATTCATTAAAAATCCGTTGCGATCGGCCTACATCTGGTCTCTCTCGGAAAAATCGATGTTTTCCTAATTCCAAAAGCATTTTAGATTTGTTTTCAAAGGCTCTAATGTGAGTCATCTGTTTCTTAAATATCTCGGTAACTAAAAATTTTAGCGAAATGCGGGTGAATAACTGAATCCCTGAACAGGTTTTACTCAACTTAAAAAGTTTCTTAATGTGTGTATTGTACAAGATAAAAAATAAATACGTCATTAAAGTCCATCTTGAACCGTTTTAAGAAGAAACTGAACGGGAATCCATTCCACTGACCTTGTTTCCTGTCATTGGATATTCTTTCACTCCAGAGATGCAGCGTGCCCACGTACACGATGGTATAGAGCAGGAGCCAACAGAACCAATACTGATGCAGCAGATAAGAAATGGAGAAAAGCGATTGGCGGAGAGGAATCGCACGGCGCTCACTTGCAGGGAGAGCCTCCATTTCGGCTAAGAAAGGAAAAAAAATCTCACAATTAATTTACAAGAATGGGATTTGCTTCGTCATCCATTATTATCGTTGGCAAGGAATGGAATCCAAATGACGGATTAGTAACTGAAGGATTCGAGCATTCAAAGTGATGCATTAGTCAAAATTTCAATTTCCTCTGTTCCTAATAAACTTTCTACGTTTCAGAAAAACAAATTTATTATTTTATTTAGTGTTTAAATTACTTTGGATACGAAAACGTAAATCAGTACCGAAATCTTTGGATACTGATTTATTATTCGTCAATTATTATTGATAAAATTATTCGTCAATTTATAGTGGATGAGAATCAGATTTTGGTTTATTGATTTTTTTTTTTCGAAAAATGAATGAATAAAATTAATTTATTTTTATGAAACGAAACTTTTAATATCGCGGCACATTAATTAACTCAGAAAAATAAACACAAATCCAAAACTTTTGCATGAATGAAACACACTCAGAAAATCAAACATCCGGAACATTAAAGTAACTGAAATATGAAATAAAAACATTATAGGTAAAAAGGAAAAAATCCCTCCCGGGGAAAAAATAACAGAAATAAAAAAAAATCCAGAAATTAATTAAATTTCCAGAAAATCCAGAAATTGATTATTTTCAGTTTTAAACAATTGTGCCACCATGGTGTTAAACAATAGGTGGATTCTGCTGCACCGGTATAATGGGAGCAAAAAAAATTTTTTTTAACTTATTTACTTTATTTCATGAATTTTTCAAGAACTTTTTTAAAGACGGAGAGGAAATGTTCTGCTGCATTGGAAATACAGTCTCTCCCCCCCCCCCCCCTTATATATTTTTCTGGCTCGATTGCATTTTATGGACCCCTCTTTTTTTTCTAGGTACGGGCCTGAGAAGATGTAAGAAATTATTTTCATAGTTTTTTCTGCCCCACCCCACCCCCTCCGCCTCTTCCCTCCCCATCATTCCACTTTTTACTTTTCCGGCCAGAAACAAAATTTGACAAACATTTTCCTCAACGTCAGCTTGTGCTGCGTTAAAAGGTCAAGTTCCCATCTTTAACAGAATTCGAATTAAACTTTAAAATCATTTCAATTTTACCATACAAATTGAAATATATAAATCTCTCTTTTTATTCAAACAAATCTCTTTTTTTAATACATTCCTTAAAAAACTGATCCTTGTGTCCCAAATTTCGTCTGCTCTGCCATCTATTATCGCATTAAAAAACCAAGCCCTTGTACCTACGATAAGAACTCGAATCAGAATAGCAATCCTAGTCCCAGAATTGAACTCGAATTGCTTTTTCTTCCCTCGTTTTAAAAGTTGAAGGATTCAGATTTGCGTTTAACAGTCCTCGGCCCATTTACCGAAAGAGTTCCTCTTCCCCCTCCTGAATCTCCCCCCCCCCCTTGTTTACCTCTCCTCTGCCATCTCGTGCTGCCTTAAAAAGATGCCTCTGCCTCTGTTGCAACTGAGGTTCGTATTTAAAACACCTTTCGTTCGTCCACGTTCTCTGGTCTCATGACGACTTCTTGTGCCGTGTGGAGCTGAGGTTCGATTCCTAGTTTCGCTGGGGCGGGGGTGGCTCAGTCGGTAGCGCGCCAGGCTCGTAATCTGTAGTTCCCAGGTTCGAGTCCCAGCTGGGTCAGCGTTGAGATTTATCTCCGCAAAAAATTCCCCGCCCTGCCCACGGTCAGTAGGGGACACCGATGGGCTTGGAAAGGCCGCCGTCCGTCGGATGGGACGTTAAGCCGTGGCCCCGTGTGCGGGAGAGCCATACCCTGTGCACGTTAAAGAACACGCTGGATGGCCTTGACGGGAGGCTACCATCTGTCTCCCAACAGCTGTTCCAGTGGGTCCCCTCCCCCAACCATCTCTGAGCTTTCGGGGTCCTTGTGACCTGGTCATTTAGCCCATGGTGTGCAAAAAAGTGCCGCTCAGAGATAAAACAACCCAACCCTAGTTTCGCTCGGTTCTTGCTTACTGCGATGCCATTTCGAAGAAACCCCATTGCAAGGCATGATGGGATGAAGAGGGCCAACAGATGCATCGGAAGCTCACTTTCCGAGCGAAGGAGTTTCCAGTGCCATTTCAAGCATCGCCCTCTCCTGAAAGGAATCTTTTTTTGAATACGAAGGATGCTTTGGAAACTCACTCCACCCACGCACGAGCAACCGAAGAGGACGAAGCAGCAGTGAAGGGATTTTTTCCCCCTTTCGTCTTCTGACAGAAGGATGGCAGATGTTGAAGCGTCGGCGTCTGGTGAATGCCCGGAGAAGCGAGATCGCTCCCCGCCGATGAACTCGCAAGTCAAGAAATCCGATGTTGAGACAGAGAACGACACGTGATCTCATCGGAATCGGTTGTTGAGAGAGAAGAACGCTTCGCTTATATTTCTTTCATCGTCATTTTCATCGCAAGAGCACAAACGTAGAAGGGCAATTCACAAAAACACAACATCAGTTAAGAAACAGAATTCGCTTTACTTCTCACTTAAGTTGAAAAAATTTTTAAAAAACAAAAATGCAACAGATAACTTTTGATATAACAGAATTTTTTTTTTCCAGAAAATGTTGTATTAAGCAATTAACAAATTTTTCATTGCAGAAATAAAAAGCACAAAAAATGAAACAGCAATTAAAGGTTTGCATGAGTGGTGGACAGTACTACTGCTCCTAAATTTCCAATTATTTTGCATCGATTGCTGACTTACTTTTAACAGGAGACTTCATGACAACGGCCACGTCCATCTTTCTCTTCAGTTCGGGTGATCCTGAAACAGAATGAGCGAGAAAATGAAATCCACTGATGATCACGTGACAAGCATCACGTGTTTGAACAGAAATCTCGATTGATTTCGCATTTGTTTGCCTACCTGAGAGCAGGGTGAATTTCCCCCAGATGGAGGGGGCGACGACTGCCACTTCGTTCACTTTCGAGAAGAAGGCTCCTTTTTTAAGCTCCGTTGGCTCCCTCACCCTGTCAGCAGGGAGCAGGAAGAGAGTCACGGGGAGCATCAGGACGCTGAAGGCGACCAGCAGGAAACAAGCCCATCCCCAGGGGAGCCCTGCGTCGAAACCGTACTGCGAAAGATGTAAGAAGATGCATTCAAATTCAAAACTATCATCGGGTTTATTTTTTTGTAACAAATGAAATCAAGACATGTACTCATTTCTTAAAATTATTCTTTGGGGATGGCGTTCTTTTTTCAAGAAAGTAAAAATAAAGAAATGAAAATGGCGAAATTGTTCTACTGCATTTGATTACATAATGGATTACCAAGAAAGTGTCTGTGAAAGGGATTCAGATAATTCAGCGGAGGTTTGTCTTCCTCGAGAGGGGAATTTATGGTTTTGCAATGCATGATGGTTCGGCCGTTTTACCTCTCTGAGCAGCACCTTTATCTTTGCGGACAAGGGTCAAAATGATCAAGTCACCAGGGACCATAAAGACCCAGAGAAGGTTAGAGCGAAGGGGACCCACTGGGACAGCTGTTCGGAGACAGATGGTAGCCTTCCATCAAGCGAGTTCTTTAACGTGCACATGGTATGGCTCTCTCCCGCAAACGGGCCACGGCTTAACGTTCCATCCGAAGGCCGGTGGCCTTTCCAAGCCCAGTGGCATCCCCTACTGACCTTGGGCAGGGAGGGGATTTAAAGGTATTCTTCGTCCTTCCTTCCCCCGTGTGTGGGAGCTTTTAACTCTACTTTTCACTGCTAACTTATGTTGTCAGAATAACACTACTCAGTTGCTTAAATAACTGTACCTACTAAGATGCATACTATATACATATAGACACTTTTATTTGCAGTTGAAAGCAATACAGTGCACAGCCCTACAAAGGAAGAGCGACTGCAGCCGGGGAAGTGCAATCAAGGCAGCAGGATGCCTAATGGTACTAAGAAGGCTCTTGCAAAGCCTTCTGGTGTTCCCAACACTTACGCAACAAAAGAGTCCCTAACAGAGTCCAAGGAGCAACGGTCTTTTCCAAAAGACATTTCCTTTGTTGAACATACCGCCAGTGCGATCACGTGATGCATTTCGTGGGGGGGGGGGATAGGTGTTAGACTCATTTCACCCAGTCAGATACGCCCACGTTCTATTAGGGATCTTTCTACAACGCAAATCTTTTTTAAACACATATGTTGTTTCCCACCTTGCCCGGACGTGCCCTTCTTGTTGCTAGGCAAAGCAAGCTCTGCAAGAAAATGGCGCTCCTGACTCGCCTTAGTCGATCGAATCAACAACTGCTGCAGGAATTTTGTGAAAATAAATCTCGGTGATGCTATCCTAGTTCGGGACTTGAATCTACCTGATGCATTTCCCTCCCACAATGGATGGACACTCTTATAGACACACTGGACAGTTTTTAGGAGACAGGCGTCAAGGCCATTCAGCGGGTTCCTTAATGTGTAAAGAGTGTCGCTCTCACGTTAAACGGGGCCGCGGCTTTATGTTTCTTTGGACGGAGGGCGGGCTCTTTGGTGGTTCCTTTCTCACCGAGGGTAGAGGGAGGAAATCTCAATGCAGGAACTACGAGGAATCGAACCTTGGAACATCGGATCATAAGATCCTGGCTGAGATCTTTCCAGTAATCTTCTAAAGGGGGGGGACGAGAGAGATCTTCACTATTTTGTATGTTACACAATTTTGTATTCCACCGTGCTCTATGATCACGTGATGTTTGGTAACGCTCCCTCATTCGTACCGTTGCCATCTGTTAAGAAGATATCTGATATGGCAAAAGATTCCTCTCTCTGGCTGATTACAATCAAACGATTCTTCAGATGTGTTAATTCCATTATCAATACAACACTTTGCAAAGAATAAGAGAAAAAAGAATAAGAGAGAAGAATAAGAGAGAAAAGAATAAGAGAGAAGAATAAGAGAGAAAAGAATAAGAGAGAAGAATAAGAGAGAAAAGAATAAGAGAGAAGAATAAGAGAGAAAAGAATAAGAGAGAAGAATAAGAGAGAAAAGAATAAGAGAGAAGAATAAGAGTGAGAAAAATAAGAGAGAAGAATAAGAGTGAGAAGAATAAGAGAAAAGAATAAGAGAGAAAAGAATAAGAGAGAAGAATAAGAGCCCAAAACGAAGCGAAACCATCAATGATTTATATGTGAACAACCAAAGAGCTTCGAGCTCTTCCAGGTTATAAAAAAATTAACTGATTTTTGTTAAAGAAAATAAAGTAAATAAAAAATAAAAAGTATAAAAAATATTTACTATCACGAGTGGTGTGGGTATACAATTTTGCCAAATATCCGTTCCTATGATCTTTTAATTCTCTGAGGCTGAGGCTGACTTACCTTGATGAAGACGAAAACAGACGCCGAAGCACTGAAGGCGCCACTGTACAATGTGATGATCGTTGCCCGTTGCTTTGGAAACAGATTGGCAATCTGAAATGAACAGAAACAACGGTTCTCTTTAATAAAGAATTCATCTGATTACAGAAAAAAAAAATTCTCGAAATAAAATAGCAAAATGTCTGTCCCCTTTGAGAAGGGTGTAAGCAATCTCATCTCAGAACAGAAAAGTTAATAATTTTAGTAATATATTGACCTTTGAAATATTGAATTTGAAACTGAATTTGAAGCTAATTTGAATTCTTACTGAATTTGAAATTAATCAATAATCATTATTTATAATCCAGCAACAAAGGAAGTTATCAATGTGAAAGCACTTAAAATAGAAATAATACTCGAAGACAGTAATTCCCAACACGTGATTCACGCGGTCTGATCCTGGACCTTCGTGGACCAATAGGGGTCCTGGAAGATAATAATGGAGGCCTGCAGGCTTGTTGGATATTTCAGAAAGTTCTGACGGAAATATCAATAAGTGTTATTACTTTTGGCTCGAATTATATCAATTCGGTTTGACAACACTGGTTATTCACGGTGACTTCTTTAAAATTTCTCCATTCAAATATTTAGATTGAAATTACAAAATAGCTAATAAATGAACAGCAGATAAAATACCAGCGAAATAACACATTTCCGGGTCTATTAGGGAGTTCTCATTCAGAAGATCTACCCAGAGATGCCAATTTATTAGGTACACCTATCTCGAGCGTGTTGCGCCTCCTTTGGCTTTCAGAACAGCCCAAATTCATCGGGACATGAAACTTACAAGATGCCGGAATGTTGTATCATGTGGAAATGATTGTGTCGTGCCATTGCTACAAATTGGATGGCGGCAGTCTTGCTGTAAACAGCCCTTACCACCTCCTTCCAAAGATGTCCGATAGGGGACTGGGCAGGCCAATGAAGCAAGGAATACTTGTCAGCTGGTTAGAGGAACCATTCAGCGATGATACGTGCCTTGTGAGTATTCAGCATTATCATGCTGAATGAGTCCTCTCAGGGTTGGGTTGTTTTACCTCTGAGCGGCACTTTTTTGCCCACCATGGGCTAAATGGCCAGGTCACATGGACCCCAAAGCCTCAGAGAAGGTTGGGGGAGGGGACCACTGGAACAGCTGTTGGGGGACAGATGGTAGCCACCCGTCAAGGCCATCCAGCGTGTTCTTTAACGTGCACAGGGTATGGCTCTCCCGCACACGGGGCCACGGCTTAACGTCCCATCCGAAGGACGGCGGCCTTTCCAAGCCCATCGGTGTCCCCTACTGACCGTGGGCAGGGTGGGGAATTTTGCGGAGATAAATCTCAACGCTGACCCAGCTGGGACTCGAACCTGGGAACTACAGATTACGAGCCTGGCGCGCTACCGACTAAGAGTCCTCTCAGACTGAGCGTAAACTGCAGCCATGACGGGTTGAACTTGATCAGCAATATTCAAATACACTGTGGCATTCAGATGTCTTTTGATGGATATCAGGGGGCCTAATGTGTGCCAAAAAAACCTTCCCCATCATCAATCACCACCACCGGCCTATACTGTTGACACCAGACGACTCCAAGACCTCATGTTGCTTGCACCAAACTCTGATCCTTCCATCAGCGTGAAGCGAAAAAAACGACCTTGATTCGTAGATGACCTTCAGTACAGCAATGTTTCATTCTGCTGTGATTTGCCTGGTTGTGTACCATCTGTTTGCTTGCACAATTCTCGCCAGTCTCCATTGATCGCTTTGATCCACAAGCTGTTTTCATCCACAGGATCGCTGATCACCGGTAGTTTTTTTTCATACCATTCTCTGTAAACCTTTGAAACGGTTAGTGAAAATCCTATGAGAATGGCTATTTGGGAGACTCTAGAATTATCGTGCAACATTCAAAGTTGCTCAAGTCGCTCGCTTTGCCCATTCTGACGCTCAATCCAACTGTGATGCTCGAAGAGTTCGCCTCCTGATTTATACCATACACTGCAGTCACGTGACGTGTTGTCATGAACCATTTATGTGATGATGGGTGGAGTACTTAATAAAGTGGCTTCTCAGTGTGCGACATAATGATGGGAAGAGAGTCCGCAGAAAGAAGTGGCTCTGAATAAAAAGTTTCACTTCATAAGGTGTCCTTGGCGCCAAAAAGGATGAGGAACCACTGCTCCAATGGGGATTATCTTCAAAAAGAGACATTGGGATCACCATTGCTTGTTAATTCAGCCAATCTGAGAAGAATTTCCTCATCCAAATGTTCGATTTTTACGGGATACAACAAAGGTGATGACGTCACGACACCATTATCCATTGACCTAATAATTCTAATTCCAATTCTGTCACGACACCATTAGCCATTGACCTAATAATTCTCATTCCAATTCTGTCACGACACCATTAGCCATTGACCTAATAATTCTAATTCCAATTCTGTCATGACACCATTAGCCATTGACCTAATAATTCTAATTCCAATTCTGTCACGACACCATTAGCCATTGACCTAATAATTCTCATTCCAATTCTGTCACGACACCATTAGCCATTGACCTAATAATTCTAATTCCAATTCTGTCATGACACCATTAGCCATTGACCTAATAATTCCAATTCCAATTCTGTCACGACACCATTAGCCATTGACCTAATAATTCTAATTCCAATTCTGTCATGACACCATTAGCCATTGACCTAATAATTCTAATTCCAATTCTGTCACGACACCATTAGCCATTGACCTAATAATTCTAATTCCAATTCTGTCATGACACCATTAGCCATTGACCTAATAATTCTAATTCCAATTCTGTCACGACACCATTAGCCATTGACCTAATAATTCTAATTCCAATTCTGTCATGACACCATTAGCCATTGACCTAATAATTCTAATTCCAATTCTGTCACGACACCATTAGCCATTGACCTAATAATTCTAATTCCAATTCTGTCATGACACCATTAGCCATTGACCTAATAATTCTAATTCCAATTCTGTCACGACACCATTAGCCATTGACCTAATAATTCTAATTCCAATTCTGTCACGACACCATTAGCCATTGACCTAATAATTCTAATTCCAATTCTGTCATGACACCATTAGCCATTGACCTAATAATTCCAATTCCAATTCTGTCACGACACCATTAGCCATTGACCTAATAATTCTAATTCCAATTCTGTCACGACACCATTAGCCATTGACCTAATAATTCTAATTCCAATTCTGTCATGACACCATTAGCCATTGACCTAATAATTCCAATTCCAATTCTGTCACGACACCATTAGCCATTGACCTAATAATTCTAATTCCAATTCTGTCATGACACCATTAGCCATTGACCTAATAATTCCAATTCCAATTCTGTCACGACACCATTAGCCATTGACCTAATAATTCTAATTCCAATTCTGTCACGACACCATTAGCCATTGACCTAATAATTCTAATTCCAATTCTGTCACGACACCATTAGCCATTGACCTAATAATTCTAATTCCAATTCTGTCACGACACATTAGCCATTGACTAGAGCGGATTAATTCTCCCAACAGTCTATGAACTTCTCTTCGCACTCAGTTATCGCAATTTTTTTTTTCTTTTACTGTTTTACGATGCTCAAGGAATATTTTCGAAATCGTTTATATCTTTTTTTTTCTGTTACACTTTTGTCAAAAATAATGAAACACTAAAGGAAATTGCAGGTTTGTTTCATGAATGCGAAATTTTGCTTACTTCATATAATAATAATAATGTACAGCTATTTGCAAACATTGCCAGTGCTTTCCATTTTAAGACTCTTAGTTATAAAATTATAAACTGATTCATATAAGTTAAATATCAGTTATGAAATAAAAAATTATTTCTAATATGCAAAACAATGTATATAAACACACGAGGTCAGAAAAATGCGCGATAGTTTGAAATACCCATTTTTATTAATGTATTAGATTTAAGACGTAATTAGATGTATTAGATTTTAGACGTAAAGTTTTAAATATCTTTGAAATTATTACAGAATGGTTTTATAATATGCATTATAAATGAAAAGTTAAATTTAAAGTCGTATTGTACTTCAAAGTTTAATATTGGTAAAATTGGTAAGATTTGTCCGATTTGGAGCATTGGTTCAGGTATCACTACGCTAATAAGGATTACCAGTGACTTCAGTTTTCCAAACTTGTGGGAAAATGGGAAAAAATGTTCTTGAAGATATTCCTTCAAGAATCTCTGTAAGATGTAATCATTCATTGCAATGCAGATATTATGATAGCTGTCCAGTTAGAAATCGTTCAGATTATTAAATAGAGATGGACTCTACTATCATGAAAATTATAATTATTTAAGAAACGAATCATCGAATTCGTCGTCGTTTCAGGTGTTGCCTCGTCTTCTTGGAAAAATGCCTCTTCCATATTCCCTGCACACAGAGAGTCGGCTTAATGTCGTATGGGACATTAAGCCGACTCTCTGTGTGCAGGAGAGCCATCATCTGTGCACATTAAAGAACACGCTGGATGGCGTTCAGATGGAATTAATGCTTCTTCGGTGAATCAAACGATGGATTGTCTTCCAAATAGAAACGAAACGAAGCACAAGAGTCGACTGATCATGGCCTACATCATTTTAGGAATCGTTGGATCTCAATTTTGTTAAGGAAACATTTTTTGATCCTTTGCAGAAATGGTTAAAGAGGAAATTTATCTTAAACCCAAATGATTAGACAAATCGCTTGCCCGATTTCCATTGCGCAACACGCATTATTTCTTCTACATGTGCAATGTTTTCAGACGATTTTCAGCAAAATATTTCAATCAATTCATATCGATTGTTTCGTCTGATTTCGAAGAAATCTGTTGCATTTCTTATACGTTCAATTTGCTTTCGAAATAGTTGATAACTTTCATAAAAATCATTTCCCAATATTTATTCTGGTAGACGTAAAGTTTAAAATATCTTTTAAATTATTACAGAAGAGTGATATAATAAGCATTATAAATGAAATGTTAAATTTAGAGTCGAATTGTACTTCAAAGTTTAATATTGGTAAAATTGGTAAAATCGAAAATATATTCAGGAATAGGCAATGCCGCAGGTTTATTAAAAAATTGAAATCATTTCGCTGGAAGAAAAGTAACAGTGAAAAAATGCAATTTAAAAGATTATCTTTTAACTAACCGCAACCGCTTTTCTATTTGTGTGCAAGCAAACGACAGTTGCAATTAAGACCTCAGCACGAACAAGAAAGGTTTCGTTTTCCGTATTACTCCATTGAATTACAAGGAAACTGACTCTACAGGCAAATTGATTTCGACGCTAGCGAATTGGCGTTCAACATACTTAATATAGTGCTAAATGCGAAAAGGTGCCAAATCTTGATCTTTCAGCATTTTGTGGCGTAAGGTCATACTATAAACTTTTTTATATTGTAGTGTTGAATATTATTTTCCCCTAAATGTTTCTAAACTTTTTTTTTTCAAAAAGTACACAAACTTTAAGCACCTTCCTGAAATGTTACGAAAAAAAGCCGTATATTTTAAGATGTTGAAATACAATCTGAAAAATATTTTATACGAAATTGTTAAGCATAAAAAGTGATTGCGAATCATGTGATTAGTTCAAAAAATACAAAACAGAATATAAGAAATCGGAAACAAAGCAATGCAAACAAAAAATACTTCAACGTATTTTTTAATTACATCTACTTCGATATATTTTCGTGATAATGGGAATCTAAAAAGATTTCAATTCAGAATGAAACTGCGATTCGGAATGTTTTAAAGTTTTGTGAAATGAAATCTTTTTTTTTGTTTCGTAAGGCGCAGAGATAGAATCAGCAAAAGTAAAACTGCAGACGTGTTTCTGGACTTTTGCAAGTAGATTTCATTTAATCCTTATAAAGCTTAATGTTCATTTAAGATACGCATTTGAGTACATTGAATGAATTGGAAGGTTTCTACTCACCTGTATGTTGGCAAGACGAAGTGGCACTCCTGCGAGGCACATCAGCGACAGGGCCGGGAACACGAGGTACGAGGTCTCTGAAAAGATATCGAAATGGGAACTGCAGATCTTGTCAGAAAGAAAACTCTATTTACATCTTATGATGTCTATTCGATGTTGGAAGCGAATTATGTCACACATTTCCTGTTCCCTTAGAAAGAGTCAATTAAAAGACAGAAATGAATTAACAGAGCTCATTAGGAATGAACAGTTTAGGAAGTAACGTTCAACAAGTGCAGGAAATGACATAAGAGCCAAGTTCCAAGGTCACCATACGATGATTGAATCCTTCACAAATTCTAAAGGACTTCCTGTCTCTATTCCCGTATTATGAAATTTTCAGAACGCAATAAATTATTTTCGATATTGGATTTCGTTTAACTTTTTACGGAAGTAAACTCGTACAATGGCTTGAAAAAAAAAAAGGCATTTTTTTAAGGATAATATTTTTGGTAAACAATAATATTTTTTGCCACTTCCTTGTGTATTGTGTCCTGTATTAATCTACTTTAAACAATGACCTGTAATGCTGTCCAAGGGTTCAGTTGCTTACCTCTGAGCGGCACTTTTTTGTCCGCAATGGGCTAAGTGGTCAGTTCACAAGGACCCCGAGGGTTCAGAGAAGATTGGAGGAGGAAACCCACTGGACAGCTGTTAGGAGACAAACGATAGCTTCTCGTCAAGGTCATCCAGCATGTTCTTTAACGTGCACAGGGTATAGTTCTCATGGGCTGGCGACTTTCCATCTGAAGGACGGTGACTTTTTCAGAGTGCTCGGTGTCACCTTTCTCACCACGGTCAGGGCAGGGAGTTGTTCCGGGTGGTTTAGCGGCGGTAAGCATCAAGGTGAGATTCGAACCTGGAAAATGCAGATTACGAGTCTTGCGCGCTACCTAACTGTCATGGCTTTCTGGAAGGAGTTCTTATTTTCCTTTTTGATGGTCTCCCGATAAGTAATCCGAAGAGATGGCTGACGTCATTGGCAGATATTTGTTTTCAGTGGTATGCGCAGACGATAGAAGGGCGCATGCGCCGAACCTGTGTTTCTGTTGCAAGTAAATAGATGTCGCTAATAAACCTTGGTTAGGTTTCTTCCCCCTTGGGTCAACTGTTATCATTCTCACGATTTCGTCACGATAGGTTGGGGAACTACAGATTACGAGCCTGGTAATTTCGTCACGATAGTTGGGAACTACAGATTACGAACCTGGCGTGCCACCGACTGAGCCATCCCCGCCCACTTTTAATACTGAAGCTCTGAAAGACCCAGTTATTCGTCACGATGACCCTCACATGTTTAAGGATCGCCAAAAAATAGCAGCAACAGAATATCAAGTATTAGGTATTGGTTTGGTTCCGTCACAATCATTTTGCCAGTTAAACTGCCATCAGAGCGAAATTAAACCAAAAGATACTAACATGGTGATCGACTGGGGAAGGACCACACACCCCGTCCCTGAAAAACCGATCCAAAAATTAATTTATGATGAATAATACAGTTGTACTAACCAAAAATTAATGTTTTTTACTTTAACAAAACGAAATGGTAAACTTGTTTGTTTACGTTTTCTTTATATTTCTGAAGCATATCATTCATATTCATTTCTATCAATAGAAATTTGTATTCGTTGTAATGAGTATCGCTTTTTAATTTTTCGATTTCTTTTCTGGCGTCCTTAGTTGTATTATGATGTGACGTATTCGTGATTCCTTTTTTTGCAATCAGGGGCTCAACATAAATATTTCGATTTTGAAACATCACGAAGCAAAATTAAAATAATGCATATCTGTAATTTACATAGCTTTCATTCCTGAAAATATTTATATATCTTACATATATACTTCATTTAGAATAATACAGCACAATAAAACCTCACTTATAGTATTCATTTAATTAACATACTGCTGAAGGAAAAACGTTAAATATTTCAGATTTTCTGCTTCATATTCCCTTTCTAAATTTTTGTTTCCGGAGAGAGATGTTAATCAGAATTTGCTTTGATAAACATTTTACTTAAAACAGGGTTTTGAAGCGAAGTACATTACAACTATTACTTAATTTCGAAGTGAAGATCTGGGATCACATTTGGAAATGCTCAGAGCATTACCAGCCACAAATGGAATTAGTAAGCACGCAAAAATGAATCCCCCCACCCCCAAAAAAAATTGATCCAAAATATTGAAATATCAAGAAGTCTTAAAAGAGCGTGAATGCATTTTTGAAATTATCTTCCTAATTAAGACTTAAAGAAGTATTTATTGATTTAAAACGTTCCGTCCACTGCTTCTTCCGGTTACTAAACTACGCGATGGCTTACCTTTTCCGGTGAGAGAGAGCAATACAGTTCCGCTTGTCACGAGACCGCTGTAAGAAGAAATACGAAATAAATACTTTACTTCAAAAAAGTGGAGATATCAACAACTTAATCTTGAGATAACTATGATATTAAATACTCTTTATATATTTTATATAAGATTTCATTACTGACGTGAAAAGCCAATGCATTTAAAAACAGACTTTCCTTTCATAAGAATTTGTTTAAGAAAATTAAATAGAATCCAAAAGTATTAAGTTTTTTTAATTATTTAATAGAATAAATTAAATTTAGATTTCAAGTTTTTGTGAATTTTAATTGTTTATAAAAGCGGTAGAACCGCAGTTATCGACAAAATTCTAAACTCTCCCGTTGCGAAACAGTGGTTTGGAACGAGCATAACAGTATCGTCTGCTGTTAAATGCTCTAGTTTCAACAACTGTTTAAAACGTCTGACTGCCACCATTTTCAGAAAATTTTGAGTTACGAGGTTGATTACGAAAATCAGTTTGTTCATAAAGTATGAAATGGTGCCAAAAGAAATACACGGTAGAATCTTTTTTGTTTTGCAGTTTAAAATTCAACGCATTTAATTGATTGCATGTATCTGCTACGAATGAGAACTTGAAATTCGTCGTTAAATACATCTATGGTAGCTAGGTAGTCACTGGAAGGAGAGCTATGCACCAATCCCCTGTGATGATGCATAGAACCGGCCAGGCCTAGCACCTAATGTCCGACCCCGCCTTCTCGTGGTGTGGACCGTTAGTAACTTTCAAAAGAGATACTCTCTTGTGGAAGTGAACGGAAGGGGAGGGCTGCCAGATTAGTGTGGCCTACTGATCTGGACAACTATGGCTACTTTTCTTTTTTTTTCTACCCTGCTGAGGAGTGGTCAACCACACAGGGTCCTGGTGCTGACCATATAAACCTACTGGACTGGACAGATATATGGCTCTGAGCTTGATTATGGATCCTGATTTTGCTGCACTGGTGGGCTTCTGTAAAGGACAATCTTCCGCTGTGTTTTCTGTTTGTTTGTGGGTTGACAGCCCCAAGTGAATAGATTCACAGGATATGTTTATCAGCTGGTGGATAATCCCGAGCAGAAGTCATCGCAGGCACCTGAACTCTTTGCTTCTATTGGCATCGTCAAATTCTACATTGGAGGAAGTCTTCCAGTGTAGATGGCTTCAGCCTTTAGTAGTGGAGGAACGGGTCTTTGCCCCATGTCTGCGATTAGGGGGCTGTTTGATATTGTCGGCATTCCCTCTCTCAATAAACATAGTTTCTTTAAACATCATACTAACCATTTTCTCTCCATAGGTAGTTGGAATGTGAGGACTCTGCACAGAGCTTTTTCTCTTGATGTCCTCACACAAGAATTCCACCGTTGTAATTTAGATATTCTCGACTTGCAAGAGACCAGATGGACAGGTAAAGGTCAGATTCTTAAAAATAATTTTAAATTTCTCTTTTCAGGGAGAGACGACAATAAGCATCACCAAGGCGTGGGTCTGCTTCTCAGCAGACACGCTAGCGATGCTCTTCTAGGATATGAGTGCATTAATGAAAGGTTTCTTACAGCAAAATTTCAGACAAGCGTTAAAGACTTGAATGTTATCTGCTGTTATGCCCCCACTGATGATGCCGATGATGATGAGAAGGATAGGTTTTATGAACAACTTCAGGATATTTTGAATTCTGTCAAGAAAGGAGATATTACCCTTGTTCTTGGTGACTTCAATGCCAAAGTTGGTACTGACTCTGCCCTTTGGGGAAGAGTAATAGGCCCTTTTGGTATTGGTAGCTGCAATGGCAATGGGCAACGTCTCCTACAGGTAAGTAAACTCAATGGATTCAGAATAACTAACACTTATTACAAACACCGCGACATACATAAGTACACATGGGTTTCACCTGATGGGCTGCATAAGAATATGATTGATTACATATTAATTAACAGCAAATGGGCTAGTTCTGTTAGGAATACCAGGGCATATAGGGGAGCTGAAATTGGATCTGACCATTACCTTGTTAAAAGTGTGTTGCAACTTAAACTTAAAAAGTGTTCTGCTAGGGTTAAAAAATTTACTTTTAATACTGAAGCTCTGAAAGATCCAGTTATAGCCAAAGCTTACCGTGATAGGTTACTTAGTCATTATGACAGTCATGGTTTGCTTACTACTGAAGTTGAGGAAGAATGGGATCATTTTAAACAGGCTTTTTTGGACACTAACAGTACTCTTTTAGGAAAAAAGGAGCAGAAGAGGCAAAATTATCTGAGTGATAAGGCACTTGAACTTATTTCGGAAAGAAAGAACTGCAGGAATGCCCTTAATCAATACCCTACTAGTCCTAATAGAAAGCATTACAGAGACCTTAATAAACTTGTAAAGGATCAGTTAGCTGCTGATAAGAATCTTTGGCTTGATGGTTTGGCTGACAAAGCCGAGGAAGCAGTTAGACAGCACAACAGCAGAGAGTTGTACCACATAGTTAATGTTTTGTGTGGTAGAAAACGAACAGGCATACAAGGATTGAAGGATAAACAAGGTAAGTTTATAGAAGGGGAGGATTCTGTCATGGCTAGGTGGGCTGAGCATTTCAGTGATGTTCTAAACAATGTAGTTAGTTCTACTCCCATTGTTTGCAATAATGATAGATGCATTGGTGGCTTTAATGTTGGACCTATAACACAATCTGAAGTTATTTTGGCTGTTTCTAAACTTAAACTTCATAAATCCCCAGGGGTAGATGAAATTACTACGGAAATGCTTAGAGCTGGGAATGTTTCGGTTACCACTTGGATGACTGAAATTCTGAATCTCTTTTATGATAAAGGCATGGTTCCTAAGGATTTTACCAGAGCTATTGTTATCCCTATTTTCAAAAAAGGTGATCGCAGTTCTTGTGATAACTATAGGGGTATCAGCCTACTCTCTGTTCCAGGTAAAGTTCTTTCCATGATTGTGCTTAATAGAATTAACAATCTGGTTGATAGTGAATTGCGTGATGAGCAATGTGGATTCAGAAGTGGTAGGGGATGTGTGGATCAGATATTTTCACTTAGGCAGATTCTTGAGAAATGTTTAGAGTTTCAGAAACCTTTGGTTGCTAGCTTTGTTGATTTCAAAAAGGCTTTCGACTCTGTTGATCGTCATAATTTGTGGTTGATTGTGAGATCATATGGTATCCCAGACAAGTTAGTTAACATTATGAAAGCTCTCTATAATAACATTGAATCGTGTGTGAGAGTTGGTAAGGCTTGTAGCAATTGGTTTAGCATTACTTCTGGTGTTCGACAAGGTGCATTTTGTCTCCTTTTCTCTTTGTTTGGTTATTGATTATGTTATGCGAAATTCACTTCAAGGGAAAGATTTTGGCTTTAAATGGACTGTAGATACGAAAATTTCTGATTTAGATTATGCTGATGATTTAGCCGTTTTGGCAAATGATGTTGATGAGATGAACTCTTTCATTCGAGCTGTTGATGAGACTGGTAGTAGAGTAGGTTTGGTTATAAACAGAGAGAAAACTAAAGTGATGAAAATTGGTCAGGCAGGCTGTGATTCAGTTAATCTGAATGGTTGCAGTCTTGAGCAGGTGTCACAGTTTAATTATCTTGGGAGCTATGTAACAGATAATGGTGATGTGCGGCATGAGATTAACAGACGAATAGGGATTGCTGCCGGGACTTTTAAGAACCTATGGAGAGTGTGGAGAAATAGGCGTATACACCTAAAGACTAAAATTAGACTGTATAATAGTTTGGTTCTTTCTAGGGTTAGTTATGGTAGTGAAACTTGGACGCTGTGTAAACAAGATAACAGGAAACTAGATGCTTTTGATTCCAGATGCTTACGCAGTATCTTGGGCATTAAGTGGTTCAACTTTGTAACTAATGATGAGGTTAGGCAAAGGAGTTTGCAACCTGCTTTAAGCAGCATATTGTGCAGAGAGAGACTCCGTTGGTTTGGCTATGTTGCCCGTATGAATAATTATAGATTGGCGAATAAGGTTATGAACAGTGTGCCTAAAGGCCTCAGAAAGAAGGGGAGACCTAGGATGCGGTGGGCAGACAATGTCAAACAGGACCTTGTTAGAATTGGTGTGCAGTGGCCAGATGCAGTAGATGTAGCTCAGGATAGACTTGCTTGGAGAACTAAATTGCACGGTCTGGTTGGACCTCCGTAGCCCATGGCTGCTTGAGGATGATGATGATGATGATGATGATGATAAATAGACCAAGGAATAAGCTTACTACAAGAAATGTTTTCACTTCGGTAACAGCAAACGATTTTTTTTTTACCTTTTGTAATCGTGCTCGCGAGCGACATTTTGTGATCCCCTTCTTTAAATATTAAACGAACATTGTTGAAAAACGAGATTTAGGGAGATCTGAGTCAGATCTTTAATTTATCTCGGGTGATATTTTTCATGGAGAGTTTATTTTATAAATTAGAGCAATATGAATCTGGCTTTGTATTCCAAAGCATGGAAATGCAGTTGGTTGCCACGGTGATCATCGGATTAGAATAATGCGAGATAATAATTCGTCATAGAGGTTTGTGACGAAGGCGACACCTCAGAGCAGAAACAAAACACAAGATGGGTAACAAAAAAATATATCTTTGGCATATTTATTCAGGAGATAGAAGACTGAAAGTTTTAAAACAGGCATAAAGATTTAGTCTTAATTGGATAATTTTTTTCAGTTAATTTCAATCACTGTGTCAGGCTAGAGCCTTTTTAAATATTTTTTTTTGTTCGGGTTTTGTATGTTATTTTGGACTTCACCAAAATGGGCATATGCTACGTGGGAGGCCCTCTGTCCCAGCATCTGGAAAGTTAATTGAAGTAGCAGTGTCTGGGAAACGAAGGTCACCCCCCAGTAGCGTCCGCTGACAAGTGACTCCGAACCCAGAGGCTAGCAATCTTGCCAGATGGCCGAAGCGGAGAGAGAAAGGGAAAAGGGTTTGGTAACGACGAGAAGACAGAGCCAGTCGAAGAACGAACGCGTGAAGACGTAAAATTTTAAAGCTGGTAAATGCCGACTGGAAATAACGGCATTGGGCTCTGTGAATGCAGCTGAACAGGCATAGTAAGCTGTTGTTGTAATGCTATGTAATTGAGCATATGTCCTTGTCTATCAAGCATGTTTGGAAGGTTCAATAAATAATTGTTATTTTTAAGTAAAGGCTGAAGTTGAACCAATTTATTGGGGAGGAGCCTCAGTATTGAGTCCCTGCAATTGTGATAAAATCTTTGATTTTTGTTCTGAAAGACTCTTTCACCCGTCGCGTATTGCGATCGAACCGGAGGGACATTCCTAAGTGATCCCAATAGACAGACAACCGAAGAAGCAACCTCACAAAGTGGCGCAGCCGCCAGTATGCAACAGAGGTGAAAGTAGCGGTGAAGGTACATGAAGAGTCATGCATCACGTTCGAGCTGTGAAGAAAGCTGTGAAGGTGACGGAAAAGTTCAACATCCACCGGGAGCTGACCAACGCAGGGCTGATACTGCCAAGAGTGTTCCGACTGTGTGCTTCAGGTGGCAGACTGACGAGGCGGTTCGTTTCTGTCGTCACATCGGAGGTAAGTATCCTCCTACTCTAGGGGTGAGTAGTTAGATACGGCAGAGGCCTGTACGATCTAAAATGGAGCTTAGGAATGGTCGCGATAGGGAAAGGGATGAGTTAAGGCGAGGCTACACAGTCACAGAAAGGGATAGCGCGCAGGGTGATGCTTCAGGAAGTGACCGGGGAAGCGAGGAGGTGACAATAGACAGAGAGTCTGATGCTGCGGAAGACATGAGAGGGTTGAGAGATTATGGCAATGACAATGATGCGGATATGCTGCGGAACGGGGCCAGAAAGCAGAGAGCTAAAGAAAGGATTGGAGATGATTTTGAATTAGAAAGAATGAGGTTAGAGATGCAGCTGAGAAGGGAAGAGAGTTGTTTGGGTTGTTTTACCTCTGAGCGGCACTTTTTTGCACACCATGGGCTAAATGGCCAGGTCACATGGACCCCGAAGGCTCAGAGAAGGTTGGGGGAGGGGACCCACTGGAACAGCTGTTGGGAGACAGATGGTTGCCTCCCGTCAAGGCCATCCAGCGTGTTCTTTAACGTGCACAGGGTATGGCTCTCCCGCACACGGGGCCACGGCTTAACGTCCCATCCGACGGACGGCGGCCTTTCCAAACCCATCGGTGTCCCCTACTGACCATGGGCAGGGCGGGGAATTTTGCGGAGATAAATCTCAACGCTGACCCAGCTGGGACTCGAACCTGGGAACTACAGATTACGAGCCTGGCGCGCTACCGACTGAGCCACCCCCGCCCCAAGGGAAGAGAGAGAGGTGGCAGAAAGGGAAAAGGAGGGAGAGGCAACGGAACAGGAAAAGGAGAGAGAGCATGAGTATAGAATGCTGGAACTGCAAATGAGAAATGCAAACGACGAGAGGGATGATGTGCGAACGGTGGCAGTTTCTAGTAATCCAGCAGATGCGCGGCTGGCTAATTATATAAAATTATTGGGAAATATGTTAGCTGGAAGCCCTAAAAACCCAGAAGAGGTGATAAATCTCTTTGAGACAGCGGAAAGGGGATTTAAGATATATGAAGTACCAGAGGAGTTTTAAGGCAAAGTCATCATTTCTTTTAAGACGGTAAATATGCAAACCATGTTTTTCGAAAATTAAGTGCTGAGGATTTTACTAATTATAAGAAAATTAAAGAGGCCGTATTAAAAGAGTTTAAGCTCACTCCCTCTGCGTACGAGAGACAGTTTGAAACTATCACTAAAGAACCGAGTGAGTCATATAATCAGTTAACCTCGAGGCTCAGAAATAGCTGGGATTACTACGTCCGTAGTAGGAAGGTGACAAAATTTGAGGAGCTTATGGACCTGATAGTGTCGGATAAGTTACGTGATAGCCTTCCTCAAGACACTCATGCTTACGTAGTACAGAAAGAGGCAGAGTCATGGGCAAAAGCAGACGAAATAGCAACGTGGGCAGAAATCCATCTAGCCAGTGTAAACGGAACGAAAGAGGACCAAACTTTTAAAGAGTTAAGGCATAGACAAAATGCAGAACGTGTTGTTTCCCCCCAGCAGAGGATAGACTCAGAGAGAAATTATTCGAGCAGAAGGAATCAACCGGCAGTTAATTTAGCCGAATATAGAAATGTCAATAAGGTAAGGAGGTGCCATAAATGTAGATCCGATGAACATTTGATGAGAGATTGCCCACTGAGAACTGGGGACCGTGAGAGCAGAACTCGGGCATACCAAGTTAGAACCTTGGATCAGAATTCTGAAGAGGTTTGTGAGGCAACGATAGGAAGGGTTACCACACATTCAAAACTAAGTCCAAGCAGACGAGTAATGGAACAGGGAAAGATACATATCCCTGTAGATTATAAAGAGGTTCGGATGAGAGGTGGCGACAAGTCAGCAAGAGCAGTCGTGGATTCGGGGGCAGACCTGACAGTTATCAGAAAGGGGATGCTGAACGAAGAAAAACACCCGGTAAAAGACCATCTGTTGTTGCATGGACCGTTTGGTGATGCCAAAAGGGCAGAGGTAAAAGAGCTGCCTTTAAGTTTGACCTGTGGTACAGACAATAGCACTGGGAGTGGCGGAGAAATTAAAGTGCTATGCGCAGTAGTAGCAAATCTGCGGAAGGAGGTACTCCTGAGTGTGGAAGCTTATAGTAAGCTAATTAGAAAGATGAAGAGAAGGCCTGTAACTGGTAACCCCAGGAGGAAAATCCACGAGCCGTGGGCCAATACAGGAAGCTGCTATGAAAGAGGTAGAGAAATTCCAGTTAGAAAAAGGGAAATGTATACTCCATGGAGACCGTCCAATCAACGCCGTCCTATCTCCCAGCCCAAACATGTGCAGCAATCTGTCAGACTCGATGTCCACGATGATCAAAATTATGCAGGGGAGGGAGCGAACATGGTAATTGGAGGTAACAAGGGGTCAGGCCGACGCCAAAGTCGACGACTTTCAGCCTATAGAGTCAGAGGGTACGTACGGGAAGGTGATAACTAGGTAGTCACGAAAGGTGTGCATAGCCTTTCACATGGGATGTCACCTGTGAACGAATGAACACCGCCAGTACGGCATACCTTCGTCAAAGACAGTTATTAGTGAGAGAATTAATTTATAAACTGTTTACTCTTGGACAACTACTTCAGTCACCAGGTTTTTTTTTTTGTTTGAAGCAAAAAGACAATATTTAAACTCAGGGCACCGGGATATACCTAGAAGTTCTTTTATATTTAGGTGTAGTGTACATAGATGTGCAAAAGATGTGCCAGTTCGCAGAGAATTTATAGAATTCATAAAGCGACTTCGAACTCTGAATTTTATGGCAGTTGAACTCTAAGATTTACGCGAAAATGAACTCTAATTTTCAGCGTTCAACTTGACTTTTTAGTCAGCAGTTAACAGGACTAACTACTGACTTCTGGCAGGGAGGTGTCAGACTAGAGCCTTTTTAAATATTTTTTTTGTTTGGGTTTTGTATGTTATTTTGGATTTCACCAAAATGGGCATATGCTACGTGGGAGGCCCTCTGTCCCAGCATCTGCAAAGTTAATTGAAGTAGCAGTGTCTGGGAAACAAAGGTCACCCCCCAGTAGCGTCCGCTGACAAGTGACTCCGAACCCAGAGGCTAGCAATCTTGCCAGATGGCCGAAGCGGAGAGAGAAAGGGAAAAAGGGTTTGGTAACGACGAGAAGACAGAGCCAGTCGAAGAACGAACGCGTGAAGACGTAAAATTTTAAAGCTGGTAAATGCCGACTGGAAATAACGGCATTGGGCTCTGTGAATGCAGCTGAACAGGCATAGTAAGCTGTTGTTGTTGTAATGCTTTGTAATTGAGCATATGTCCTTGTCTATCAAGCATGTTTGGAAGGTTCAATAAATAATTGTTATTTTTAAGTAAAGGCTGAAGTTGAACCAATTTATTGGGGAGGAGCCTCAGTATTGAGTCCCTGCAATTGTGATAAAATCTTTGATTTTTGTTCTGAAAGACTCTTTCACCCGTCGCGTATTGCGATCGAACCGGAGTGACATTCTTAAGTGATCCCAATAGACAGACAAACGAAGAAGCAACTTCACACACTGCAATAAACTTTCTACTAAATTCAATGCATAAGATTCTGTGCCTAGAAATGGCATCAGCTGGAATGATATTTCTTTCACTAAGTTTGGTCGGAAATATTTTGCTGACTGACGATTTTTCTTTTGACTGATAAGGCAAGGGCAGTGCCAAAGATGACTTCATTGACTGATAATGCTTTTCGGTTCTTCATGGGATAACGTTCAGCAAATGATTTCTTCAAGTGAATATCTTCGCATGCGAACGACGCTTTAAATGGCCTTTCGGTGAAGAGATATGATAACGGCGTTTAATCGATTTATTGGCAACTGAATTTAACTGCTTTAAATGTGAAATGGGCGCAGACGACTTTACGAAACCAGTTTGGTTAACGGCGCCAGTCTGCTCTGCAAGCGCTTCTTCCTCTTCCGTATGGCTTCTGTTGAACGAAATCGAGGTTCATATCACTGAATCGATTATGATGACAATAAAACAGATCGCATCGATTATTTCTTCAATAGGAAATGCAGAATTCAGAAAGACGGACGGACCTTTCAAACAGCACTCTTCGGCAATTGTTGAATTTAAATGTCTGCGAAAACCTTACGAAATGCACAAATTTAATATTCTTCGTGGGGGAGCTTATAGAATGCTAGTAAGAGGTAACGAAGCCCGAAAATTATTTAACGTGCATGTTTCATGCATTTTTCAAGAAATGTTTTGAAAACCTCTAAAATGAAGAGGGAAATGTTATACTGTAATGAAAATCCAGTCTCTTAACCCCCCCCCCTCCCCCTTTTTATTTCTAGTTCCTGTTTCGTATAGAGTGGAAGCATTTAAAACTTTGGCACATAAACTGAACGTCATTAGCTCAACGTATCTAAAAAGTCAAAAGGTTATGGATTTCAAAATAAAAAATATTGCAGAAATTTTCACGTTTTATGTTTTTTAAAAATCATCCTTTTTTAAAATATCATTAATAATATTAAGAAAATAATATATAAATATAGAATATTAAGGAAGCGCGCCTTTTCTGCTGAGGTGTCGTCTCCTTCCTCAGAGTCGGTAGCGCGCCAGGCTCGTAATCTGTAGTTCCCAGGTTCGAGTCCCAGCTGGGTCAGCGTTGAGATTTATCTCCGCAAAAATTCCCCGCCTTGCCCACGGTCAGTAGGGGATACCGATGGGCTTGGAAAGGCCGCCGTCCGTCGGATGGGACGTTAAGCCGTGGCCCCGTGTGCGGGAGAGCCATACCCTGTGCACGTTAAAGAACACGCTGAATGGCCTTGACGGGAGGCTACCATCTGTCTCCCAACAGCTGTTCCACTGGGTCCCCTCCCCCAACCTTCTCTGAGCCTTCGGGGTCCTTGTGACCTGGCCATTTAGCCCATGGTGTGCAAAAAGTGCCGCTCAGAGGTAAAACAACCCAACCCAACCCTTCCTCAGAGATCTTTTCTGTGGCCCATCACAGAGACAGACTGCTCCTCCTCAGACCTCTGAGGTAAGAAGCTGCTTCACGAGATAGTTATTATTATATTTTTATTGCAGAAACAAGGATCAAAGGTAATGTAAAAAAAAAAACCTGTTTCGCTCTTCAGAGTAATAAAGAAAATCGAAATACTTACAAGTATTTTTTTTAATCAGAGTTCTTCCCCTTTCTTTTAGTGGTCACACTCAAGGGGAGTATGAGAAGGGGGAGGGAATCCATCACCTCCCCCTTATTGATTTAACATATTTGACATTTTGAATCCTTTTTTTTTCCTTTGTTCGACTCATTGTGCCATCGTGAGAACAAAAGAAACCTCGACTCGACGTCCCTCATTCCGAACCAGAAGGAAATGGAAATTAAAACTGCGATCAACTTTAGAAATGAGACAAAGAGATGATTTCGAAGCACTTGGTTGTCGTGTTAGGACACAAAAGAAACACACAGAAAAAGAAACATTTGGTGAATTACGTTTCAATTGAAATTTAGTTTTCTTCGAAACCAAATCAAGTTTCTTGTTCAATTAAATAATGAATGACGTAGTGAAGACAGAGAATTCTTTTCATTGGAAAGGCCTTACAAGACAATTAACTCTTCGTTTCTTTTGTCCTCTTTTCCCTGATCCCTCCTCCTCCTCTTGTCATCGGCATGCTCTGTCGGCAGAGCATCCCAGCAGCGATGCAGCAGACCTCTTTCTGTCCGCATGCTTTGCTCACTTAACCACCCATTCACTGAACCCACGAAGCTCGGGATACAGTTCAGGAAAATCGAATCACCACTCTTAATAACCGGTTTCAATCGGTTTCAATAGCGAAAAAGGTTTCAGAATCGTCGAACACTGAAAGAGGTGGGAGGGGGGGGGGGATATTTTTTTACCCTCAGGAAATTACCTTAAATCTTAATGATCATTCTGCAGCTTAATGATGAAAGGTGAAAGAGTTCCCAAGTGGATTGGGTTGTTTTACCTCTGAGCGGCACTTTTTTGCACACCATGGACTAAATGGCCAGGTCACATGGACCCCGAAGGCTCAGAGAAGGTTGGGGGAGGGGACCCACTGGAACAGCTGTTGGGAGACAGATGGTAGACTCCCGTCAAAGCCATCCAGCGTGTTCTTTAAGGTGCACAGGGTATGGCTCTCCCGCACACGGGGCCACGGCTTAACGTCCCATTCGACGGACGGCGGCCTTTTCAAGCCCATCGGTGTCCCCTACTGACCGTGGGCAGGGCGGGGAATTTTTGCGGAGATAAATCTCAATGCTGACCCAGCTGGGACTCGAACCTGGGAACTACAGATTACGAGCTGGCGCGCTACCGACTGAGCCACCCCGCTCCGTTCCCAAGTGGAATCACGACCAGTGGCTTCAGCTAACAGAGCTCCGAGCGGAAACTTTAAGATCTCTCATTTCACATTTTTTAGTAAAGATTTATTCGACGTAAATTGATCGTCCCAAAGATAGCAGCAGAGGCGTATTTTGAAAGCAGAAAAATATTTAAAAAAATATTACTAATAAGTAAACTAGAGGAATAACGTGTCGCCCTCTGGCGAATATGAGGTGCTTCATTTAAAAGAGAATGAAGTTTTTCATTTTCGAAATTTAACAGGATTCGCACAAATGGGTAATTGGAAAATGCAAATAATAATATATTATATTGACCCTATGAAACGCAAAGAGTATATCTCATTTATCCCTTTAAATTAAAGAGTTGGATTTTCTTATTCCCTAGAACTAACAGATAAATCATCTAGAGTATATAAAATAAAATTATTTATTTATTATTACTATATTAGAATATTACTGAAAATTTTGAAATTAAGCCGTATTTTTTTTAAAAATAAACAGCTACAGGTCGAATTTTAAACTAATTCTAATTTGGATATCAGTTCTTCCTGAACACACCATCAGAACTTCTAGCATGAATATATCGCTTGCAGTATTATTTCAAGTTTTATACTTTCTACATTCTGCGCCCTCTAACGATGGTAATTTAAAGACATTTGGAGATTTGGCCCACAGCGCCCCTTACAATCAGACCCGAAAAGTCACCAGCTTATCTGTACAACGTTAGAAGACAAACGACATTGCCATCCTGCTACTCGAATCCATCCTGCTACTCGAATCCAGAGACATAAGAATCAGTGATAGGGTGTATGCATGTGTACGGGTTGGGTTGTTTTACCTCTGAGCGGCACTCTTTTGCACACAATGGGCTGAACGGCCAGATCACAAGGACCCCGAAGGCTCAGAGAAGGTTGGGGGGGGGGGACCCACCGCAACAGCTGTTGGGAGACAGATGGCAGCCTCCCGTCAAGGCCATCCAGCGTGTTCTTTAACGTGAAGCACACGGGTCATGGCTCTCCCGCACACGGGGACACGGATTAATGTCCCATCTGACGGACGGTGGCCTTTTCAAGCCCATCGGTGTCCCTTACTCACCGAGGCAAAGGCGGGGAGTCCCAACGATGTCCCAGCCGACACTCGAACCTGGGAACTGCAGATTACTATCCTAGCACGCTATCGACTGAGCCAACTTCCTCCCCTTAGCGACTTTTCTCCCCTAAAAAAAACTTTCATTTTTCCCTACGTGACACAAACGCGCGAAATAATTACTTTTTTTAAACCCTTTATATTTTTATTTGTTGTTTCTTTGGAAGAGAACATTTTCCTTTTTTTCCTGAATCATCTGCTCTCTCATTAAGTGCTTCGGATGCCACAGAACGAAACGAAATCTGCACACGCATTTCTAAAAAAACAAACCATCTTTCGATGATAAGAGCCGGAAACGACTTCCTGCATTTCGTTGCAGGGGAGATTTCTCGTTTTCCGATCTCGTCTGATGTTCTAATGAGATGAGACGGAAGAGGAGAGGGAAACTGCTGCTGCTTCTGCAGACGAGAAAAGAGAAATCACTTTCGTTTGCTTACGCCACTCGTAATGAACGTCGCCATGAATCATCTCACTGCACGTGCGCATGCATCGCGAGAGGCCGGAGAAAAGAGTCGCCACACTTTCCACGGCAAATATTTACCTCGCCAGTCTGTTTCTGGGGCAAAAAATAATGGCAACGAAACGAAAACAGAGCGACATTTAGTTGCAGTTGCTCACCTCGCGATTTCTCCTTCGTTAACGAGAAACAACGCATGTCATTAAGGAGAAACCGTTTCGGTCTCGTGGCATGCCCTCACGAGGAGAAAGCGTTTCTCCGCAGAGCTTAGCTTTCTTCTCACCCGACTTATTATTGCGCAGCTGCAGCGTGGTTTCCAACTAAAGCGGACCGCTCTTTGGGAACTCAATGGCCACCTCATAAGGATACCGACACTCGTAAGATAGGGGGGGGAGGGGTGGATGGCCACCCCATAAGGATACCGACACTCGTAAGATAGGGGGGGGGAGGGGGTGGATGGCCACCCCATAAGGATACCGACACTCGTAAGATAGGGAGGGGAGGGGGTGGATGGCCACCCCATAAGGATACCGACACTCGTAAGATAGGGGGGGAGGGGGTGGATGGCCACCCCATAAGGATACCGACACTCGTAAGATAGGGGGGGGGGGGTGGATGGCCACCCCATAAGGATACCGACACTCGTAAGATAGGGGGGGGGGGGGTGGATGGCCACCCCATAAGGATACCGACACTCGTAAGATAGGGGAGGGGGTGGATGGCCACCCCATAAGGATACCGACACTCGTAAGATAGGGGGGGAGGGGGTGGCGGGCTCGTAATCTTCCGTTTCCAGGTTCGAGTTTGGATTGGATTGTTTTACCTCTGAGCGGCACTTTTTTGCACACCATGGGCTAAATGGCCAGGCCACAAGGACCCCGAAGACTCAGAGAAGGTTGGGGGAGGGGACTCACTGGAACAGCTGTTGGGAGACAGATGGTAGTCTCCCGTCAAGGCCATCCAGCGTGTTCTTTGACGTGCACAGGATATGGCTCTCCCGCACACGGAACCACGGCTTAACGTCCCATCCGACGGACGGCGGCCTTTCCAAGCCCATCGGTGTCCCCTACTGACCGTGGGCAGGGCGGGGGAAATTTTGCTGAGATAAATCTCAACGCTGACCCAGCTGGGACTCGAACCTGGGAACTACAGATTACGAGCCTGGCGCGCTACCGACTGAGCCACCCCCGCCCCTCCAGGTTCGAGTCCCGACTGTGCCAACGTTGAGATTTCCATCCGCCCCCGCAACTGCGAAAGGCGATCATCGATGGAGTGCTTGGAACAAAAGTCCTTCGTCCTTCAGATGGAAAATTAAGCCATGGTTCCGTGTTCAGGATCGGACTGGGTTGTTTCACCTCTGACCGACACTTTTTTGGCCACGTCACAAGGACTCAGTGAAGGTTAGGGGGGGGGGACCCACTGGAACAGCTGTTGGGAGACAGAGGGTAGCCTCCCGTCAAGGCCATCCAGCGAGTTCTTTAACGTGCAAAAGGAGGCACGGCTTAACATCCCATCCGACGAACGGCAGCCTTTCCGAGCCCATCGGATCCCATTTTCTGACCCAGGGCAGGGCGGGGAGTTTTTCGGAGATAATTCTCAACATCCCTGGCCCAGATGGGTTTCTAAGCACAGAAATGCAGATTTATGAGCCTTGCACGCTTCCGACTGACACCCTCGCGCGCACTTGTTTAGAAGAGCAGCGCCCTCTCTCTGATCCCTCGCATTCCTTTGTTCACCTGGCCATTCGATGCAAAAAAAAAAAACTCCTCTCGTGGATAAAACATTTCAGTTAATTTCGATCGACTGAGAATTTCTCCGGAAACAATTCTCGATATTGCAAATGGCGCATCGCAATGTTTAACAAGGGCTTAATAACGAAAGAAATCGAGATTTTTTAAAAACTTTTTGCTCTCTTTCACGAGCTTCATCTCATTGGTCAGTTATTAATCGGCATTTCATTCCGTTTCTCGAGTTCCGTTTGCAGAGTCTTACTTGATGATGAGTCGGACTGCTCTCAGCCCCCAGGTGTCCAAAAGGAATCCCCAGATGAAGGCAGTCGATCCGATGCAGAAGCTGCCCACTGTGAAGGCCAAGTTCAGCAGACGATCCTGGGCCTCGCATCGTTTCACCCCTCCAGACAAAGTCTCCTGCAAATTAAAAAATATAGATATATCTCAGAATCAATTGGAATCAAAGTATGGTAAAAGCACTTTAGAATAAAAGTCGCAAAAATCAACATTTTTAACTCTTATAAAAATTTTATACAATGATAAAATTAAAAATCGACAAGTGATCTTTGTTTTATTTTTCAAAGACTGTCTTTGCTTTAAACAATTATCAGATTCCAAATGGAACAAGATAAAATTCAAATTTTTTCAAAAGAAATATGGACCGAAACAGATTTACCAAAAAAGAAAACTTTTTTTATTTTGAGATTTTTCTTTCTCTTTCCTGACCAATAAATAATACACAATATGCGCCAAAAGACACATTTTAGCCTTTTCTTTATTTTGGCTCTTCCAGTAGAGACAAAACATCGATATCAATCTTCATCGACAAAAAATAATGAAATTTCTTTGCAAAGAATTCGGTTGGGGAAATAATTCTGCATAACCAATGAAAGATCGTCACGATTTGCAAACGAAATGTTTCATTTCTGAATTTAAAATAGAATTCAGAACAGACTTGATGCAAAAGATAAACATGAGAGATTTTTGTCTTTTGCCGACATTTTATATCAGACGATTTTGAAAAAGCGAAAGAAAAGCTCTTTTGAAAGAAGTAAAGCAAACGAGGTTTTCGTTTATTCCATTGATTTGAAAGGAATCTTCCTTTAAGAAAGCCTCGAAAATGATGTCAGACGATAGTGCAAGAATGCCAATCTGCTGAAAGGTCGTTAGAGGTTGCAGAAGAGATGTTGTCGATGGAGTCCATCGATCCGACTCAGGGAGGGGAAGGATCCGTGACTCACAGATCCAACAGAAACAGGCCACAAGGGGAGAGCGAATTGATCGACGACTCTGTGGTCATCTCATGCGCTGGGAGGGGGGGGGGGGGGTCGTCCCCTCTCTACGTGTCCTCCCCTTATATCTGATCGAACGATTCCACAGCAGATAAGTGAAATCATCAGTGCTCGGCGATTTCTTATTCAGAGAAAAAGATTCAGTTGCGGAAATGAACCAAAAGTTCTTGATGTACCCTCCTCTACGAATCCTCATCTGAGGGGGACAGATTGGCCTTGATTCGCTCCCCCTATTTTAAGAATGCTAATAATAATCAGAACAGAGGCGACAAAAATTATTCTATAGATATATATTATATATATTGATCATATTTTTAAAGAAATTTGCTGAACCAGTCCCCCCCCCCCTCACTGGAACTAAAGAGAGACAAAATTATACGTGAACCGCGTTAATTTTTGCTCGACCACTACTATTCTTTTCTAGATCCGAGTCTACCCTCCCCCCTCCGTTGTATATTGGAACACTTCCTTATTGTATGAACGAAGAGCCCCTTTCGAATCTTAAACATTTCAGAACAGAATCGCAAAATTCTTTTCATCAGAAAATGAGGTGTGCATAAATCAGAGGGGCAAGGCGGGCCTTTTTCAGAAATTCCTCGTTAAAGAACACCCTGGATGGCCTTGACGGGAGGCTACCATCTGTCTCCCAACAGCTGTTCCAGTGGGTCCCTCTCCCAACCTTCTACGAGCCTTTGGGGTCCTTGTGACCTGGCCATTTAACCCATAGTGTGCAAAAAATCGCAGCTCAGAGGTAAAACAACCCAACAACCCAACTCAGAACTTCCCGCTTCCCGTTTCCTTCAGGGGCGGGGGTGGCTCCGTCTGTAGCGCGCCAGGCTCGTAATCTGTAGTTCCCAGGTTCGAGTCCCAGCTGGGTCAGCGTTGAGATTTATCTCCGCAAAAATTCCCCGCCCTGCCCACGGTCAGTAGGGGACACCGATGGGCTTGGAAAGGCCGCCGCCCGTCGGATGGGACGTTAAGCCGTGGTGCCGTGTGCGGGAGAGCCATACCTTGTACACGTTAAAGAAGAAGTTGGATGGCCTTGACGGGAGGCTACCATCTGTCTCCCAACAGCTGTTCCAGTCCCAACCTTCTCTGAGCCTTCGGGGTCCATGTGACCTGGCCATTTAGCCCATGGTGTGCAAAAAAGTGCCGCTCAGAGGTAAAACAACCCAACCCAACCCGTTTCCTTCACTAGGGTGAGCGGCCATCCCCGTTTTCCATTGAGAGTCCCCGGATGGAAGGCTCTCTCCTCGATGAATAAGCGTCGTCGGAATTTATTTTTAAATATTCACTGTGCAGCATGAGCAGATCTTTTAGGAATAGTAGAATAGGAATGGCAACACTGCTATGAAAGGAAATCTGTCGGTTGATTCAGGTAAAGGGAAAACTGAGGCTGAAATTGGAAAAAGAGGGAATCCTCTTCGGCGGAATGAAATTAATTGGGAGCTGCGGAACAGGGGTGGCCAGACGGGTCCGGAAAACGGGAACGTCTGTTGGTCAGGGGACAACAGCCCGCAACGGAATTTTGAAAAGTGCCCGGATCTTCTTCTTCTGTAAATCCGATCTTTACGTTGCAATTGGAGAAAGGAAAATTTGTTGAAGAGTGGGGGGGGGAGAGGAATGAGGAAAGATTTTGTTTCGTGGGGACAGATTCTGGAACGGAAACAAAATCTATTTCTCTTTGTTTGTCTTACTTCATCTGCAATCTCTGGAGTCAGAATGGATGAGGCGAGGATGACTGAATGATGATGACGATAACCTTACAAGATGACTTCCAAATAGCTCTGCAGATGAAGAATGCAACCGACGTTTCTTCGACCCTGACATGGTTGGCCGATCATTTCGTGACGTCACAGTCACTTTTGTGTTGAGCTATTTTGTCGTCTGCAGCGGAAATTGATCTCGAAACGGAAGAAAATAGGATTCCAGAAATGAGGTCACGTGTCTTTCGTATCTTCACGCAAATCGAAGGCGATTCTACAAGAAAGTGCACGTGAATTTTTTACATCAGCGGTTGAATTTTCGGAGATGATTGTTTTTTTAAAAAAGAGACCCATTGTTTTCATTCTGTCGTCTGCAATATTAATTTTTTTTTGCGTTTGCAGATAAAGATTTTTTCTTCTGTAATCGCATAAGTATTGGCAAAATATTTGCATTCGCTCTTTCCGAATTTCCAAATAGTGCCCTCTAGTGGTGAAAAGATTCCGAAAATGACAAAACTTTAATCGGATATCGCAAACGATCTGTTGATACTAAGAACGGAAAATTTTTGTGTTGGAGTTTGATGATGAAAGAACATTCCATTATGAGAAACCGATTGCCTCAATAACCCTAAGGACGGAATGATGCAAATTTTACGTTTTAAGACATCTGCTTAATAGGCACAAGTAAAATATTGCTACTGTCTGCATTTCTTCAGTCATTTGTGTTAGTTCGAATTGCTACCGTTAGAGGGTGTTAAAGTGAAAACATGAATATTTTCATCGTCTTTGAAAACGATCATCCCATATTTTGCAGAGGAGATTTGTTATTTTTTTATGTCTTTATAACAAACGAATGTTTGTAAGAACTTCCCACAATTTAACGAGAATGGTTTGCATCGAGCAGACGACAGAGTAGAGCTTTGGAGGGCGAGGATTGGTTGAATCGGTAGGGGGGGGGCGCACTTTCTAGCCTGATGTTCGTGGGCTCAAATTTCCTGGTTTGAGATTTTCTTATCTAATCCCTTCTCCATCCACCGTAGGGAGAGGGGACACTGATGGGTTTAGGGAAACTGTCGTCAATCCTGTGAGACGTTAATCCGAGGTCCCATATGCAGACAGGATGCCATACAACCCTTTAAAATGAACTTTTAAATAGCCTAACTAAATGGAACTCCCATATGATTGCATCCATTTGCCCTGTGGATCATCATTCCTTACTTGGATCTGCACTTTTGAGGTTGTTCTCGATGCTAATTTTGATGTTCTAAGAAATGACCAACTGCAAGGAGGGGGAAAAAATCCCAAATGGACTTTCTCTGCATTCTTTGGCTGAGGTGCAAATGGCTAATGACGCAATCCAAGTTACATGCACCCCATTCAGGTTTAACCGGAAAAACAACATACAGACTTTTTTCAATGTGCTCATTTTGAATGAAGTTCACCATTTTACGAATTTAGCACCCTCTAACGACGTCATATCGAACAAACGGATGATTCTGAAATTGCGAATCGTGATATTTCATTCGTACTATCCAACAAAAGCAGAACAAAAAAAAAGTTAATGTCTACAGAAAGCAAATGAAAACATAATGTCATTTAAAAAAAAAGGCTAAAAATATCTAAATGAAGGATAAAAAAATGTAAAATTTGCTTTATTTATGAGAGAAATGCTTTCCAGATTAATTAATACTGTTTACGTCACTTTGGTAAGACCAGAGAAGTTCTCAATTGCTGAAAAGCCCTAAAAGAGCGCAGCGATGGAGGCAGATGGGGAGACCTCCGAAGAAGAACATCCAGCGCGTTCTTTAACAGGGCACGGCTCTCTTGCACACTGAACCACGGCTTAACGTTCCCATCCGACGAACGGCCTGCGCTCTTTCCAAGCCCGTCGGTGTCACCTTTCTGACCTAGAGTTGTGTGTTTTTTTTTTTGTTTTTTTTTGGGGGGGGGAGGGTTAATCCCAAAAAGAAACACAATGGGATGGAATGGACCGCACTGCCGACTCAACTAGCCCCCCCTCCCCCCCTCCATAATACAAGAGGGAAGCAGTTGCCCTCAGATTTGGTTCTCTTAAGCAGAGCACTCTGGCGTCAATCATTTCTTTTTCATTATTAACTATAATGAAGATAATATTTATTAATGACTTATATCCACTATCAGTTGCATCTATAATGTTTACTATCTATAATTATGACACGAAAAATAGTAAATCAGAGGGAAATAGTCCTCCTTCAATAATCCAATAAAGAATTAAAATTGTCCCCCTTTCTAAAATTTCGTAAAATAATCCGTTTGGTTTTCTCTTATTTTAATTTCGGCAAGTTCATATCTCACGAAATCGCTTTTAAATGTTTAAGGAACTCACGTGACCGAGGTGGTCAGACGAATTGAGGAGAAATAAGAAATGGAATTGGTGAGACAAAATAGTTAACGTACAGATATAGACATATTTTGCAAGACCATTAGAATGAGGGATCAGATAATATATCGTATAATTTAGGCGAATATTTATGAAATGAAAAAACAAAACCGCAGGTCAGCAGTCCGGTACTTCTCGATTCAATTCCCCCCCCCCCCACACACACACACAGAATTATTTTATCAAGATCCAGAATTGCGAGAGTCATTTATAGATTGTTTGAATCTTAATCGCAATCGCCAGATGAAGGAAAATCTGTTTCATTTGGCTTCATCAGAGCACATTTCAAGAATTCTACAAATTGAATCTGTGTTCAGCTGATGAAACGAATTCCAGGAAAACGCGCCATTGAGCTCTTCGTCTTTTGAGATGACATCCTTGAAACAGTTCAACTCCTCCTCTTGCTCCGAGAGAAGAAAAAGCCCCCGAGCAGAGCGGGGCTAATGTTCCGAGAAATAAGGGGTGAATCCCCCGGATGTGCACTGTTCCAATTTAGCTGTTACAAGAAACTGGACAAATTTTTGTGGTTTGAAAATACGTGGACTTTTTCTGAACCACAGGGTGGCAGCAGTACCGCGTTCACGAAGATCGTTTCTTTGCAGAGCACGTTGCCAGGTTCAAGGTCGTCGGAGCGTTCTTGAAACAGAAGCAATTTAAGCAGGTCGTCTGCCAAGGACTTGAATTAAAAATGGATGAATCTTTTTGGTGGACCAAGGTGCCCCCAAAGGCATCATGGGTCGGAAATGGAGATATTTCGATGGATGTTGAAGATATTTATTCGTTAATAATTCACGTGTGTGTACTTTTCTCGAAGTCTTTATAGGGATTATCTCCACTTGAGTGCCACTGATGACTTCCCTTTTCCGGAGATGCCAGAATGAAGGAATTGGAGACAGAAATTGGGCAAACGGAAGTCTATAACAATAAAAAAAGATGTCTATGGCAGCCATAAATAAATAATAAATAAATACCACTTCAAGCAGCTGCTTGCCACAGAGGTCTGACAGGAGCCTGTCAGTTTATATGCCATAGTAGAAGGTCTGTGAGGATGGCAGGACTTCAGTATAAAAACAACACGAACATCCATACTTTATCCGGGGCTCGAACCCAGGTCCCTTAGATCAGTAGCCAAGCGTGCTAACCACTCGGCCACGGGCAGCCATAAGTCATCTGGAAATCATGTTACTCTCTTCAAGATTCGAGAGTGTTTTTGGTTGCCATCCAAGTTGCAGTGGCCAGTTTCACATAAAAACTTCAAAGGTGGAGGGGGGGGGGGGGCTTGCCGAAAGCAAATTTTTTATTATGTTGTTCCTACGAAAAATGGTAAACATTGCTTGTCAACCTGAAATTTAGCCGTGATTTCATCTTTCGGAGTTGGCAACACTGCATTTAATCGTTTTCCCATTCTTCACAGAACTAACTTTTATTGCAATGAAAAAACCCCAATATAGAGATTCCATATTAAAACCTGCCAGCGATGGATACAATTCAGTTACTAAGAAATAAAACGGTAATAAGATGACAAGCAATATAGTATGGATGAAACATTAAGGTAGCGAAAAACCTTGGTGATAAAAAAATATACACAAAAAAATTCCAAAAAATAATCAGAAATATCTGATAAATAATTATTTTTTTTTTATCTCCTAGTTCCAGTGTAAAGGCTCTAACAAAAGATGATAATGGTTATAAAAGATGTTCAGCATTGGAAAACTTTAAAATCAATTCCAATTTGGTGAAAAGTTAAAATGGTGGCGCAAAGCTCTCACGTGTAAGTTGATCGTCTGTCGTTTGGACAGCGAAATAACCAATAACAATGCGAAGATGATTAAATGAAGAATGTTTTTCTCGGGGGGGGGGGAGGAGTAGGGGGCAGCGAATGGAATTGAGAACAAAAAGGAAGTAGATTTTAAAAGAATTGGATTCCGATGTCACAATGCTGTGAACGTGAATTCTGATATTTTCGCTGCTAAGAGTAACAGAACCCAAAAATGAAAAAAAAGCACCAAAAGTCTCCTAATTTGGAAAACTGGCCCTGAGGAGGTGAAATAGTCAGGTCTCTCTGCACGTGCAAAAACATGATTCTGCGGAGGGATAAAAATCCTCTTGTTCCGATGGAGGGATAAAAATCCTCTTGTTCCGATGGAGGGATAAAAATCCTCTTGTTCCGATGGAGGGATAAAAATCCTCTTCTTCCGATGGAGGACGCCATTCCCCGATATTTCAGTTCCAAGTTGCCAGATTGCCACACTAACTGTTTCGAAGCTCAGGTGAGAGAAGCTGACATTGGAGTCACGATTTTTTTTTAAAACAAGGAAAACTGTTTTGATGAATTATAAAAAAAAGGGCTAAAATTGTGACTATAAGAAAGATGCAATTTTACAATACAGAGTATAATTACTTGACCACCAGAAAAAATGATTAAAATACTTTCCCCCTAAATCGCGTTTAGACTTCAATGAATAAATATAGAATATTAATATAATAATTTGTTTATATCTAAAGCCGGGTGCGGAACTGAATTCAGGCTAACAGCGGAGTAAAGAATTATGCAAATGTGAAAACAATCCCCAAATCCATCTCCTGTGCTAATGTCAATTCTATTTTCGTAGCAGATGTTACGATGACCTCGAACTTAAAGAATCGTCCAGAACGTATTTTGTTTCTTAGAACTCGTAGATCAGTTCAACTGATGGGGCTTTTCCATAACATCTATCATACCTTATTCCAACCGACTTTTGCACCCACTGATATTTCAGGACTTTGCTAAAATAAAATCAAATAAAATAAAATAAATACCCCCTCAAGCAGCTGCTTGCCACAGAGGTCTGACAGGAGCCTGTCAGTTTATATGCCATAGTAGGAGATCTGAGTAGGCAAATATCTTCACATTTTAGCGTAATAATTAAGAGGAAAAATTAATGAAACTGTCGCAAAATTCATCGCTTTTCAGCAGTTTAATAACTGATGTATATTTCGAGATATAAACCACTAAGCGAATGAGTTTCATATAGATTTGTCACAACCAGTATCGAACACTTGTATGTCTCGCTTTCTTTTTGTTTTCTAAAACCAGTCGCACGGAAAGAATTTGACCTTCACAGATTTCAATGACTCGCTGCTATCGCAATCTGCCTTATAAGGATTTTATATCTGCTGTAAAAAGTACCATCAATTATCGTAATAAATATATCAAGTATCCCTTTGGATATCTCTATTCGTAAAAGAATATCCTTCAATCTCGTCTTACTGCGAGGGCCCAGCTGGGTCAGCGTTGAGATTTATCTCCGCAAATATTTCCCCGCCCTGCCCACAGTCAGTAGGAGACACCGATGGGCTTGAAAAGACCGCCGTCCGTCGGATGGGACGTTAAGCCGTGGCCCCGTGTGCGGGAGAGCCATACCCTCTGCACGTTAAAGAACACGCTGGATGGCCTCGACGGGAGACTACCATCTGTCTCCCAACAGCTGTTCCAGTGGGTCACCTCCACCAACCTTCTCTGAGCCTTCGGGGTCCATGTGACCTGGCCATTTAGCCCATGGTGTGCAAAAAAGTGCCGCTCAGAGGTAAAACAATGCAATCCAATCCAATACTGCGAGGGTGAATTAATTTTGGCTCTCTTTAAAATACTCAAGGAGAAATCTGGCATCAACAAAGTCATTCTGTTTGTCCCTTTCTATAGACCTAAGAACAACTGAATAAAAACTTCATATTGTGATGAAAATCTGGCTCAAATCAGGTTAAATGAGCAAGATTCTAGGAGGGAAGAAATCTCCCCCTTTCCAGATACTTTGTGTATTAGAATTATATAATATCTGCTATTCATTTCTGCAGAGCAACATTTATCTGCAGTTGGTTGAGAGAACGATAATTCGAACTTCTCTTTCGCCTCTGCATTTTACCAACGCAGATAATTAAAAAAAAAGGAAAATTATGAACTCCAATGCTGGATAGCTGGGGTGATTTTTGCGCCATTTCTCTGTCTCTTTTTTAAAAAACAAAGGTGAACTTCGAATTTCTTTTGCTTTTATTTAAGGAGTTTCTTGGTGGGCGTCCGTTTGAAGATGGGACATAAGACCGTGGTCCCATGTGTACCATATTCTGTCCACGTTAAAGAACACGCTGGATGGCACTGACCAGAGATTTCCATCTGTCTCTTAACATCTGTCCAGTGGGCCATCCTTTTCCGAGCCCTTGTGAACTGGCCATTTGGTAGCCATTGTGTGCGTGCAAATTCATCTCAGAGGTTAACCAACCCAATGGGAAGCATTTGTTCTCCTTTTCCAAGAGGAAATCTTCCTTCGCCATTTCTTATCTTTCATAATCGACATCATGCAAGAATCCTTTCTCAGGATTCTAAACGATAGCGAAATTGAAATTCAAATCACTCATTGGTAATCCGTATCGCTTGAGGGTCAGTTGACACTTTCACGTGATCTGATGTTATCGTCGTTTGTTGGAAAAGGCCCCTCCCTTGTGATGTCATCGTCGAAGAATCAGTGAATGTCACTTCGTAACCTTCCGATTGTGACATCATTGAGAAGAAATTGGCAGCCAGGATTCTTCCTCTTTTGAAGACCTTGGCAATGCCACCCAACGGAGACTTCAAAATCGCTCTCAGAAGAAAGATTTCTCATCGGATCGCTCTCTATTGAGAAGAAAAGGAATTAGCAGTTATTTCCTTTGGGAATACTGAATGATCATTCGAATTATGAATGCAGATATTCAGAAGGAAAAGGAAATAAATAATTGATATTTGACTTAATTTCGGTCTTCAATAAAATATTTAATTGTAGATATATCTTTATAGATTTATAAATAAATAAAATAAATAAATACCCCCTCAAGCAGCTGCTTGCCACAGAGGTCTGACAGGAGCCTGTCAGTTTATATGCCACAGTAGGAGATCTGAGAGGATGGCAGGACCTCAGCAGAAAAACGACACACACATCCATGCCTAATCCGGGGCTCGAACCCAGGTCCCTTAGATCAATAGCCAAGCGTGCTAACCACTCGGCCATAATTTATTTAAATAAGTATTATTTAATTAATAATTATTTATTTAAAAAATAAGTATTATTTCTTTGTGAGAGCCGTCCCGTGGCAGAGTGGTTAGCGCACTTGGCTAATGATTCAAGGAACCTGGGTTCGAGCCCCGGGTAAGGCATGGATGTTCGTGTTGTCTTTCTGCTGAGATCCTGCCATCCTCTCAGACCTTCTACTGTGGCATATAAACTGACAGGCTCCTGTCAGACCTCTGTGGCAAGCAGCTGCTTGAGGGGGCATTTATATTTATTATTTATTTTTCATTCTTGTGTATAGTGTATAGTGTAAAAGAAACCTAAAGCTTATAGATTATCTTCGTCCTTTTTTTTTAAAAAAAAGGCCAACCGAGATTTTGATACTAAATAATTTCTGCCTCAAACATTTAGAATGCTTTAAATATTTAATAGATAACTATTCTGATGACAGTTATTTAGCTACTTCTCCCAAACACACCACGTGCAAAAAAAAATACTCCTGTCGTTGTAGAGGTCATTCCATGACTGTACAAGCCAAAAGTGGGTGAAGTCATTTTTAGTTGAGTTGCTTTACCTCTGAGCGGCGCTTTTTTTCCACACCATGGGCTAAATGGCCAGGTGACAAGGACCCCGAAGGCTCAGAGAAGGTTAGGGGCTTGGGTTGGGTTGTTTTACCTCTGAGCGGCACTTTTTTGCACACCATGGGCTAAATGGCCAGGTCACATGGACCCCGAAGGCTCAGAGAAGGTTGGGGGAGGGGACCCACTGGAACAGCTGTTGGGAGACAGATGGTAGCCTCCCGTCAAGGCCATCCAGCGTGTTCTTTAACGTGCACAGGGTATGGCTCTCCCGAACACGGGGCCACGGCTTAACGTCCCATCCGACGGACGGCGGCCTTTCCAAGCCCATCGGTGTCCCCTACTGACCGTGGGCAGGGCGGGGAATTTTGCGGAGATAAATCTCAACGCTGACCCAGCTGGGACTCGAACCTGGGAACTGCAGATTACGAGCCTGGCGCGCTACCGACTGAGCCACCCCCGCCCCAGGTTAGGGGCAAGGGGACCCGCTGGACAGTTGTTGGGAGACAGATGGTGGCCATCCATCAAGCGAGTTCTTTAAAGTGCACAGGGTATGGCTTTCTCTCGCACACGGCGCCACGGCTTAACGTCCCATCCGACGGACGGTGGCCTTTCCAAGCCCATCGGTGTTCCCTTTCTGACCGTGGGCAGGGCGAGGAGTTTCGCGGAGATAAATCTGAACGTTTACCCAGACGGGACTCCAGTCTGGTAACTGCAGATACCGACTGAGCCCCAGGTAGGGAAGCCTATTTCACTGACCACTGAAAAGTTACGTTTTGCTCTTAGTTTAGCCTTCGTTCTGAATATTGAAATTCTCCAGGGAGACTAGGGGGGCTGGAATAGTTCCTCCCCCCTTCAAGCCTTGACAATGAAACATGATGACGTCAAAGTTTGTGCAATATCTGCCACTCCTGAAGTGTTTGCAGAAATGAAAACGGGTTGGAAGATTCTTTGGAATTGTTTGTGTCGGATTCAGATGATGAAACTCCTGGAAATTGAGGCAGGACCTTTTCGGTTGGCACAAAAAAAAAAGAGCAACGAAGCAATTGATGACGTACATTTTGAAGTGGCAGACAGTGTGCCCAGATATTGACAGGATGATCAAGGGCAGCAACTTTTTACACAAATTTCGGTTTTTGCTGAAAAATGTTGTCGGCTGCAATGAATAGCAGAGTCGGAATAATTTGTTAGTGGAAATCGTTCATGCTCGGCATTCTTGGAAGACACGGACCGATGAAGATTACCAATTCATTTGAACACTCTGGCAACAGTTGCACGTCAACCCCACCCACTGAATGGAACAGAATGGAAAAAACAGAATCATCAAATAAACTTTTCTTCTTTGGAGCAGACGATGGTCTAATGAAACTTCGGCCGCAAACCAAAATAGGAAACGTCTGTGTCAAACGATGTCTGATTTTGCAAGCGATTTCTTCCCCCATTAGAGATCCGAATTAATCCATCGACCATCCTAACTTTTTCAGTTCCCAATGTGTAAAGAAAGGAACAGCTGAATTCCTCTGAAGATGTTCCAGCATACAGAGAGAAAGAAAGTTCAAATTCCAGACTCACTTCTGGCCAAAGGACGTCGCTTCAGAAGAAACCAAAATATAATTGCTGGCCTTAACATCTTTAATTCGTTCTAAAAGAAAGAAAAGTTGAAAAAACAAAGCTTAATTTCTCACATCACGGTAAAAATGTTAACAATTATAAATAAATAAATAAAAATAAATACCCCTTCAAGCAGCTGCTTGCCACAGAGGTCTGACAGGAGCCTGTCAGTTTATATGCCATAGTAGGAGATCTGAGAGGATGGCAGGACCTCAGCAGAAAAACGACACAAACAGCCATGCCATACCCGGGGCTCGAACCCAGGTCCCTTAGATCAGTAGCCAAGCGTGCTAACCACTCGGCCACAGGACGGCTCGACAATTATAATTGGTTCCGATATTTTTGGCTGCTTTTAAATATTCAGAGATTTTTATTCTTTTAAAATTCCTAAATATGTATTTAATCACACGCACCTAAACTTTAGTTACTTGTAAAACCCACTACAACATGTCAATGAAGAAGCTGGATGGCCTTGACGATGGCCTTGACGGGAGGCCACCATCTGTCAAGCGGGACCTTGTGACCTGGCCATTTAGCCCATTGTGTGCACAAAAGTGCCGCTCAGAGGTAAAGCAACAACCCATCCACCCTGTGTGTAAGGGGTCAACTTATTGATATCAGGGGAAACTTCATGACCTTCATATTGCACCACCAAAATTTCTCTCCTAAATACATCTTTTGTAATATTTAGTAAATGTTTTGGAAATTTCGATTGTTCCCAATGTTAGAGGGCGCAATTGTATTAAGTTTTCGGAGATTCGGAACGTGCAATTCGCAATGTTTCATCGATACCTACCCACATAAAAATAATTTTTATCTCTATAAAAGTAAATTCGATATCTACAGACGGACAGACAGACGACAAAGCGAATTATCCCGTTTTTTCTTTTGAAAACGAGGTAAAAAATATAGAGAACCAAGCGATGTTTCAAACTGAAATCGGGATTAATCGAGTATCGTGTTGTCATGGCAACATGGACACCAAGGTCAAGAAGAGTGAATGAAGGACATTAAGAAAAGGTGGGGTCACTGTGCGAGGAAGCCTTTCTCGACGTTCATTGGCTGTGCATTTTGACGTCACAGTGGGCAGACGACAGTAAAGAGAGCTCATAAGAAGCGTACGGTAAGAGAGATTTCTGTTGGCAGAATGAGTGTAAAATTACAATTTCAATTTTTTTAAACTGTCTGAGGTCTATGTAGCTATCAGGGAAACATTTATAGTTATAGATGCACACACAGCAGCCATATTTATTAGGTACAGTTCCGTGTTATGTCTATGGTAATTGAAATACGGAACTCTGGAACACCTTAAATAATCAGTTTTTGAAAATGTGTGACTGAATACAATTTAAAGCTCTGAAATCCATTTCAACCTAGATTTTTAACAACATTCGTTCTCTATTTAGAGTTAAGGAAATTGGAATACATAGCAGCAATAATTCTAATTTAAGAAATTTTTCTGTCGAATTAATAATAGAAAAAAATAATAAAAAATATAATAAATAAAAATTAATAAAGAAATTATGTGGTAATTTATGTCGAATTACTATAGAATTTCTATTAAATGGATGATCTGAAAAATTATTATGATCTTGCTATTAAAATTAAATTCGATCTAATTAAAAAACCAGATCTTTATTTCAACTTGTCTTTTTATCAACTATGTTAATAATCGTAAATGAAAATAATTGAAATATAATTTTTATATTAGCCGTAAGTAGTGGCTCATATTTTAATCCTTCCAAAAAATATTTAATGTGACATGGCGTATAATTTTCAATTTACAAAGAAAATTTTTCTTGCAGTTATTCAACGAAAAGTCTGCTTTTTTATCTCTTGTTTTGATTAATTCAGAAATTTTCATTTTACTGTATCAATTTTTATTTATCACACACTGCTTTTGCTTTGATCGTAATATTTATTTTTGTTTATTTTATTTCTTAATATTTGCAACTTATAGGACAGAGAAGAATCCCAGAAGAGACTCTCAGCTTCTACATTACTAAGACCGAAGTCACTGATGACCACTGCCTCAGTTAGAGCGAACAGAACATACAAAATTTGTCTTGCTGGAACAGTCGCTAGCTCACTAACCACTAGGCCACTTAAGGATTTATATAAATGACGTAACATGTATGATAAATAATATCAAACATGTTTGCAAATCAGAGATTTTCCCCTCGCCTTTATTTAGTTTTTAATAGCAATTTGAAACTGCTGCCGTAATTTTCTAATGCGTAGACTATGACGCAGCTACATAAGTTTTTACAATATAAGCCAAAATATTTAAATTATCAATTACCTGAGAAGATGCTACTTTTTTATTGGGTAACACTGTCGTAGTTTTCGGAGCGATCGGTTTCTTATCCCAACAATCATTTTGTTGTTTCCCGAGATTACAATCGTTTGGTCGGAGTAGAATCGGTCGTCTTAACAAGACTGAATTTTTTTATGTGACAAGTTGTTTTTTAATCTAGAATGGCATTATCATTTAGTTTACGCTTCATAGCCAGTCCTAAGAGTTCGCTTCATAATCTCAACAGGCATCCGAAAAATGTTAACCACATATCTTAGCACGTGTGCATCGAATTTAATCTTCACGCCGACACTGAAACAGCCAATTCACTCTAACTTTCGCTTCTAATGGGAATGGACATGAAACATTCCTTGCTGTTATTCTTCGAAGGATTACTCATGTAGTTTTTGTTACTGAACATGTTCAGCATTATAAAATGGAAAAATTACCGGAAAGACTTCACAGGGAGAGAGAGCCACCGAGCTGCCAACAGAGACACGAACAGACGATTATGTAAATACTGCTATGCTCTCCCCGCTCTGACGTCATGCAGCACGTCCTCTCAGCGACACTAGAATAAACTTGGTGAAACATAGCCTTTTGGCGCCACCACCTCTATACTCACCTTGAGGTTAAGGTGGTGTGAGAGTCAACCTATTGCGACCCTTATGAGATTCCCCAAGAAAAACCGAAGTCTTCCCTGAAAGTTTTTTTTTTTCTTATTTGGTATTGATTGGCGAGTCACGTTTCTGTCGGCTTCTGCAAAAAAAAAAATGGTTGTTGAGTTAGATGGCGACTTCAGAAGGAAAAGTATTTCGTCTTCGATGTTCACTTTCTCATAAAAAAAGGAACCAATTTTAAATGTTTCAAATTCAGATTTCCAACCACATAAGAAAGAACAGTAGTAATAATTTTAGATGGCCATTGTGTAACATTTCTTTAAATCGAAATAATTCAGATTTAGTCGAAATTCCAATGAAATAATTCTTTTCTGAACGGAATTATCAAACGAAAATAAACGAACATTACGCGAGGTCCATTTTTCAAACGTTTTAATTTTTTGCCAGCTAAGGTCAGATGAACGCTTCTTTGAGCTTCAAGTTCAGTTGAGTTTATTTTTTTATATTAAAACCTCATTCTTTCAACTAATCAATTCATTTCCTAATAATAATAATAAATGTGCTTCTACATATACAAGATAGAAGTGTTCATAGAGTGATGATGTCATAATTCACATCTTCAATGTCAACCGAGATAAGTACGGTGAAGCTTCTTCCGAAATACATGTTTTTGAGATCAACATCGAAAGCGTGCCAGGCTCGTCATCTGCAGTTCCCAGGTTCGAGTCCCACCTGGGTCAGCGTTGAGATTTATGTCCGCAATACTTCCCGCCCTACTCATGGTCAGTAGGGGACGCCGATGGGCTTGGAAAGGCCGTCGGATGGCAGGTTAAGCCGTGGCCCCGTGTATGTAGGAGAGCCATACCCTGTGCACGTTAAAGAACTCGCTGGATGACCTTGATAGGAGGCTACCATCTGTCCAGTGGGTCCCTCCCCAAACCTTCTCTGAGCCTTCGTGGTCCTTGTGACCTGGTCATTAAGCCCATTGTATGCAAAAAAAGTGCCGCTCATGGGTAAGAAAACAACCCAACCATTATTGTTAAGACAAGCTTTGAAAACAGTTCAAGATCTGGTCCATAGTTTTCAAAGTTCGACGAATTAGATGAGTTTGTTTTTAAAGCCATTGTTCGATTTTTCCTCCTCCTTTTCGACTTTAAAATCTTCATCTCGGACATCCTTCATCAAAAATGAAGGTGCGGCCATGAATGCCCTAAAAAAGTCTGCCTTTAGTGTCACGGAAGTTACTTTGCAACAAACGTCGCAACACCTCCATCTGTTGCCAGATCGTGATCTTCGCCAATTGACTCGAACATTATCACCTCCATGAGCATCTTTGTTATCGATCGACAATCGAATAGGATTTGTTTTTTGTTTGTAAATCATTCTGACTCATTAATATTCATTTTCGTTTATGAAGGCGACGAAGCGGAATCTTTTTCAGAAACCAGAATCGGTTTCTATTTATCCGCCAATTACCGACGATTAAATGAAGTAATAAGGATCTGGCAATGAAGTCGTTACTGAAGGTCATCCGACAAAGATTCATTCGCAACAGACGATGTCGCCTGTCGCTGCACGTGGCCGCCAAACGTTTCCATTTAGTGAAGGCTGTCTCATTAAAGTAAAAGGTGAAATCGAATTATATTTTATTCCTTCTCGGATCTGACTTGTTTATAATTGCCAAAAGAAAAATACGAAAATTGAAAGATATTCCCTTGAAAAGAGGTTTTTTAAAACCAAGGGATTCAAATCAAGGGGGGGGGGGGGGCTCATAATCTGAAGTTCCCTGGTTCGAGTCCCATCTGGGCAAGCGTTGAGATTTATATCCACAAAACTCCCTGTCCTTGTTAAGTATAGGGGACATCGCTGGGCTTGGAAAGGCCGCCGTCCGTCGGATGGGGCATCAAGCCATGGCTCCGTGTGCGGGAGAGCCATCCCTATGTACGTTAAAGAACACGCTGGACAGGAGGTTACCATCTGTCTTCCAGTGGGTCCCCTTCCCCCAACCTTCTCTGAGCCCTCGGGGTCTTTGTGACCTGGCTATTTAGCTTATTGTGTGCAAAAACAGTACCGCTCAGAGGTAAAACAACCCAATCGAAATCAAGGAGGAAGGTATTCCAGTTTTAAGGAGGGTTGGGTTGGGTTGTTTTACCTCTGAGGGGCACTTTTTTGCACACCATGGGCTAAATGGCCAGGTCACATGGACCCCGAAGGCTCAGAGAAGGTTGGGGAGGGGACCCATTGGAACAGCTGTTGGGAGACAGATGGTAGCCTCCCGTCAAGGCCATCCAGCGTGTTCTTTAACGTGCACAGGGTATGGCTCTCCCGCACACGGGGCCACGGCTTAACGTCCCATCCGACGGACGGCGGCCTTTCCAAGCCCATCGATGTCCCCTACTGACCGTGGGCAGGGCGGGGAATTTTGCGGAGATAAATCTCAACGCTGACTCAGCTGGGACTCGAACCTGGGAACTACAGATTACGAGCCTGGCGCGCTACCGACTGAGCCACCCCCGTCCCCCAGTTTTAAGGGGAGGTGTTCCATTTGTAAGTAGGTAAAATGGCAGTTGAAAAGAAATAAATAAAACGAAAATGGCGCTTGCAGCCATTTTATCACCGGAGGAGGAGAGGGCTTCTTCGGAGAATGCAGGAAGTGAAGTTATTGTTGTTTTGCATCTGAGGTGGCACTTTTTTGCACACCATGGGCTAAATGGCCAGGTCACAAGGACCCCGAGGGCTCAGAGAAGGGGATCCACTGGAACAGCTGTTGGAAGACGGATGTAGCCTCCCGTCCAGCGTGTTCTTTAACGTGCACAGGGGATGGCTTAATATCCGATCCGACGGACGGCAACCTTTCCTGTCCGATGGCAGGGTGAGGGTTTATGGGAGATAAATCTGAATGCTGGCACAGGTGGGACTCGAACCACGGGACTGCAGATTACGAGCCTCAAAGCAGATCCCTTTTACATCTCCAAGGTGATTACTTTCAAAAGCCACTTCGACCTGCAAAGGAGATCACTGCCGTTGAATTTTGTTTCAGTTGCAACTCACTTGATTCCTGCGATCTTTGCAAGATGAGACGGAAATGCATTTCCTGAACCCGATGGGAAAATTCTCCCTTCATGGGCAGATGGAAATTTTCTCTTGTTATACTGTTTTTTTCTTCTCGTGTTATTTTTTAGACTACGGAATTCTGTCCTTCATTGGAATCTTTAATTCTCATTTGGAAACAATTCTTTTGACCTTCGTAACAAACGGAGGCATTTAGGAATTAAAATTTCATCTGTTTTGAAATATCAAAGATTGCATCAGAAGTTTCGTTATCTGCCTCAGTTTGCATTCTGATTGGAGGTTCCATTGTCTATAATTTCAAGATTTTTTAACTCTTGTAAAAAAACAACAAAAAAAAAACCGATCTCCGTAACTCTTATTTACTTGTGCAGTGAAATTCCTCCCCCTCCCTCACCAAACGAGTGAACCCAATTAAGCCGACGGAGCAGAAACCGATCGTGGTTCATTGACGTCCTCACAATGGCGGATCCCTTTAACGGCTCTGGCAATTGTCTCGAGCTCCGTTCCTATGACAGTGACGTCGACCATCGTTACGTCACTCCTCTCGTAATGGCAGCGTGACGTCACATTTCACGTGCAAGAATTCATCGATAGAAAACGAATCAAAGAGAGCAGTTGGTGCTGAGGGGGGAGGAATTTATACTTTTCCGTTCAGCGTCAGGTGACCCCGCCAGAAGAGTTGCTGAAGCAAGCGATCGGTTGGCCGTCAACATTCTTGACACGTATCCACTTCCGTAGCCATGAGGTGGTGTTACTCAATTCGTCGTTGCTATGACAACAGACAGAATAATCCAACCTACAAGGTCATCCTTAAACAGAACATTATTCGTAAGATATGTGGATGAGAGATTATTAGGTTAAGTCATTTTCTCCTTTCGAGATAGATGCATGCAGAGAAGGCTTAAGAAATATAAGAAGGTAAATGTCCTATCTTGACGATGTGGTCGTATGTTTCGGATTAATAATCAATGGAACAAAACAAAAAAAAACTCTCCATCGATATTTTCATCGGATAAGAAAGAAGTCCGTTTGTTATACCATCACTATCGAAATTTGTTTTCTCAAACTGATTGATTGCAATTTTAATTTTTAGAAATATCCTAAAATTTACTCCTTGAAAATTTCTTTGGAAGGGGATATTTACGCTAAAAGTTGCCTCAGTGGATACCAGAAGAGATGAGCTTTACAACTGGGGTAGTTTTTGCAGTATTACACCGAAAAGTTCTTACATATTTTTTATATTTTAAAATCGCGACGTCTGTGGTAGTTCTTTCGATAACTTGGGTCGTTTCTGGTTTTAGTTATGGAATTGTCAATTGCTCCTTGTGGGTCTCTATTGCTATATCGATCATTTGGTTTGATATGATTTGATAAATATAAATTCCTCTGGTATCCTCAAGATGAAATCGAAGCCATTCAAATTCTTACTGTAAAAGCATCATTTCAAAACAATTCAGAAATTTGTAATGTTGCGGACAAACCTGGCTCTTTGCCAGGATAATATTTAATTAGCCCCCTTGAAAAGAATTCTGCTGATGCCTTTGATTGTTTTGCGTTTTTTGTCTATCAGAATCCAAGATTAAGAAATCAAAGGGAATCGGGGCGTTCAAATAAGAAATTAATCTGCAATATCCACAACACATTTATCATCAACGACATTTTCCTATAAAAAAACACTTATCTTTAAAGTTAAGTTCGCTTTCAATTTCTCCATAAGACGGAAATATCGGAATACACATTGCAAGGAATCGCATTTCTGATAGGAGAGGGGCGGGGGTGGCTCAGTCGGTAGCGCGCCTGGCTCGTAATCTGTAGTTCCCAGGTTCGAGTCCCAGCTGGGTCAGCGTTGAGATTTTTTTCCGCAAAATTCCCCGCCTTGCCCACGGTCAATTGCGGACACCGATGGGCTTGGAAAGGCCGCCGTCCGTCGGATGGGACGTTAAGCCGTGGTGCCGTGTACGGGAGAGCCATACCCTGTGCACGTTAAAGAACACGCTGGATGGCCCTGACGGGAGGCTACCATCTGTCTCCCAACAGCTGTTCCAGTGGGTCCCCTCCCCCAACCTTCTCTGAGCCTTCGGGGTCCTTGTGGCCTGGCCATTTAGCCCATGGTGTGCAAAAAGGTGCCGCTCAGAGGTAATACAACCCAACTCTGACAGGAGAGGATTAGCCATCCTTTTCCTACCTTGCCCATAAAACCGATTTCCATTTTCGTTACGTAAACGAACATGCGTCGCTTTACGTCATCTCTTTAACGTCCGAAGTCTCCTCCGACATTTAATCGCGAAGTTCCCCAAAACTCTCTCAAACGATGCTAAGACAATCGACTTAATGAGCATGTCAGATGAAACGTGTTTTAAGCAGCCCTTGCACGAGACTGAAGGTCACTTTCCTGAAGGAACTGCTCCGTCAGCCAACCGCGAAGGGGACCTTCGCTGCTCCAGCATCACTCCCAAGGGGAGGGGGGAGGGTACGGCCCACTGAGTAAGCTTCCCTTGGCCCACATTTTATGGTCGGTGGTTGAACATACGGATCGCTTATCACACAAAACACTCTCTATCCGAGAATATGGATACAGAGAGAGAGCACTTACTGCACTCTCGCGGAAGATAGCGATGAAGATGAGACAAAAAGTAGATGAAGATCATCTCTCCTGATAGGATTAAAACAATCACAAAGATTTGTTTATCTTGATTACTAATTATCCAATTAAATCTGGTTTAATTAACGTATCTGTTATTATCTCTGATGCGATTTTCATGTGATGTTGGATCGACTCTCTGTGATAGGTTGAGAGGCTCTTTTATTTTCGTTTTATTCTCAGGTGCAGCTCATGCAACGCACGCTCTCCTGTAATACTTTGCGAGATCACGAGTAACAACGTGCTTACTACAAAATCCCACTTAATATTCTCGTGTGACATGAGATGCCCTTGTCAACCCAACAAGGTCACGTACAAGCAACGCCATTCGATAAATCCTTCGCGGAGTCGTCAGCGAAAAAAGGACGCTGAAAACCAAACAACAAAATCAAAAAGTCTTAAGTGTCGCGGTGATTTTATCTTTTCATATAAACGACAGCTTTCTTTGCATTAATCGATTCCCTCTCTGCACACGCATCGAGTAGAGGCTTCAGCATAAGACTCGTGCTGTCTCCTACCTTTACGCGATCTTCGACTTCCTTATCTTTTCCAGCTTGCTCATTTCGCAGTTTTATCATATAGAAATTAACACATGATAAGGAAATTAATATTTCCTTATCATGTAGAGACCAGAAAGATTTTCTAAAACTGTAAAATAACATCGAGTTTTATCATTATCGTCCTAATAACTCCAGAAATGCTTTTGGAGATTATAACATAATGGGAGGAAGGAGAAGTAAAAAATTCGATTTTTTTTTCTTTTTTTTTTTTGGAAGACTACATCTGTCTCCTAACAACTGTCCAGTGAATCCCCTTCCCCAAACTATCTCTGAGCCTTTGGGGCCATTATGACCTGGCCATTTAGCCCAATCTGATTCAAAATAGGGGAGGATATTCTACACATATCACAGAAGAACCAAGGAGATTGCTCTTTTCCCAGTTTTATCATATAGAAAGACGTTCATCTACAGGGGCGGGGATGACTCAGTCGGTAGCGCGCGAGGCTCGTAATCTGTAGTTCCCAGGTTCGAGTCCCAGCTGGGTCAGCGTTGAGATTTATCTCCGCAAAATTTCCCCGCCCTGCCCACGGTTAGTAGGGGACACCGATGGGCTTGGAAAGGCCGCCGTCCGTCGGATGGGACGTTAAGCCGTGGCCTCGTGTGCGGGAGAGCCATACCCTGTGCACGTTAAAGAACACACTGGATGGCCTTGACGGGAGGCTACCATCTGTCTCCCAACAGCTGATCCAGTGGGTCCCTCCCCCAACCTTCTCTGAGCCTTCGGGGTCCTTGTGGCCTGGCCATTTAGCCCATGGTGTGCAAAAAAGTGCCGCTCAGAGGTAAAACAATCCAATCCAATTCATCAACACAGGTGTGGTTCTCAGTTGGAATAATTTTACCTGTGAGTGGCACTTTGTTTGCACAGAATGGGCTAAATGGCCAGGTCACAAGGACCCCAAGGGATCAGAGAAAGTTTGGGGAAGGGGACCCACTGGACAGCTGTTAGGAGACAGATGGTAGCCTCCCGTCAAGGCCATCCAGGGTGTTCCTTTAATGTGCAAGGGCAACGTCTCATCCGACTGATTTCCATGTCCATCGTTATTCCCTTTTCGATCGAGGGTACAGTGGGAAGGATTCATCAAGGAGATAAATCTCAAAGGTTGCAAAGTTAGGACCTAAGAAGTTAATGAACGCCAACCTAAAACGCAAAAGAATCTTTGTACTTCAATTCAATTGAAAACTTTGCCCTTGTTTCAATTAGACAAATTTTTCTTTTTTCCTGGTTTTGTTCAAGACGATTCCTCTGCTTCCTCTTGAAGAGGGATTTTCTCCCTCTCGAAGGGATGAAATCTGTCTCTTAGGGAACGAAATCCTCTCAGGAGGAAAGAGCCAATCACCATCTAGGAAGATTATCCATTCGCTGATGAAGAGTCTCTCTGATGGGCGAAATTTCGATTCAGGAAGATCACTTCATCCGATATCTTCATCCTCACGCTCTGGCCAACGAAAGAATTGGATTATTCCAATGCACGAGGCGATGCCACGGTGCATCGTCGATCGACTTTTTTTTTGAAGATATTTTACATATTCTATTAATGTAAATAATGGCAAAGAATTACTTAAAAATTGTTTATCCCAAGGTTAGTAAATTATAATTATTGGTTATTGAAAATATATAAATAAAAATTTAAATTAGGAAAAGTAGATTGTATTTGCTAATACAAGATCAGGAGAAAAAATAGCTTTAAATTTGTAATGATATCCCTTAAAAATCATTTTATTGTAATTTTATATACAATAAAATATAACAGTCTGCTTCTATATTGACGAATTATTTGTCCTAAGTGAAATCCCCCCTCAAGCAGCTGCTTGTCACAGAGCTTTTATAGGAGTCAGTCAGTTTAATACGCCATAGAGAAGATCTGTGAGGAAGGTTTCCTCAGCAGCAGAAAGACAACAAAAGAAAGAAAACATCCATACCTTATCCAGGAGTCAAATCCAGAGTCAAACAGAGTAACCAAAAAGTTACTAAGAGTCAAAAACCCTTTTACAGGAGTCAGAAAAAACAAAGTATCCGGGTCCATTTGTACTGCAGCTTAGCATGCTAATCACTAGGCCACCAAAAATTAACATCAATGTAAGAATATTTGAAAATCTAAAATGTAATGTACTTCTGTATAGATAGTTTTTACTAATTTACAAAAAAATTATTTTTTTTATTATAAATGATCTGTTTTATGACTTTGAATCATTCAGTGACGCGTTAACCCTTTCACGACTAAGGGAAACATTTTTCCCATTTTAAAATTGGTGATTGTCGTATTTAATTATAACCTTATCTGCATTTTTTATACAGAATGTCAAAATAGAACGTATGCCAAACGCAATTATGTAAACGGGAACGTTTAGAAAACAAAAACAGAACTGTCAGGACGCATAATATATGTACTTATGTGCAATGTCCATCTTTGCCTCACTACCAAAAGAAATTGCTTCGCAGAATATCATAATTAGCACATCATTTTGTATAGCAATTTTATTTCATAATTTTGTATTATTTTAGTTAACATTTTGTTCTAATAAACCAATAAATAAAAGACATAGCATAATAAACCTAACTATAATTTGTGTTACCTTTATAGTCCATTGGGAAAAATATTTCCCATAAAATTCCAAAAAAACTACACATTATTATGTATTTTTCTTATGATTTTTATTTATTTTACGTCTAAACAAACTAAAATAAACAGTTACATACTAATATTTACTCTTAGAAACTTTATGGTCCTGAAAGGGTTAACAATGAAAGCACACTTTTGGCACTGAAGAGGAACTTGGTAGAATTCTTAATTTGTGGATTTAAAATTGAGTATAAGCTGATGTCGGATGGAACATGTGAAAATAGTCCTTCTATTAATGTCATCCTCTTTCTCATCTCAAAATTTTTATCCTCCCTGCATTTTGAAAAAACGTGAAACTGACCTCTTTTTTGCATAAACTCATAATTAAGTGTTTCAAATAAACTTGAAGTCACATTTTTTGTATTTTTCTTTATTAACTTTCTTTGTATCCGCGACTGTCAAATAATTTACTGTTGAGAAAATTTTTTATTTTAAATGCAAATCGTGACCTCCGAAGTTATTCTGTTTAATGTCGTAAAGTTACTATTTTTTTTTAATACTCGACATCAGCAATTGATATGCCAATAATAACAGGCGTGCCCTTTGGAAAATTATGCCACCGCCCATAAGATGGATGGGGCTATGAAATTTGACGGCGGTTGCTTGCAACATACAAAATAAAGAATTCTACAAGTTACTCCTAGCTTTTGCTCCTAGCATTCTTATACAGGGACTGCTTTGTTTCAAGTCACTTCAGTAAGAGCTGTGGTCAGTTAGCAAAACACACAAAGTTTTTCTTTTGGAAGAATACCTACCTCACTAACCAAAAGCAGTTAAGACAAAAAAAAAACTCGATTGCTTCTCAAGTATCGATAAGAATCAGCAATTTTAAAGTGTATTGATTAAGTACTAATTTTTTTTTCTAACTGAACTGTTAGTCAGTACTTGAATTAATTTCACAAATTGATATCATGTCTTCCTTTGTCCTCCATTTCTAGTTTTTTTGTTCTCCTTTTAGAACATTGGCATCTGGCAACTCTATCTTCGGCTCAGTTTCTTCCGAGAGGAAGGAAGTCAACAACCACAACTAACTAATAAAGCATTAATGTATAAGGGTAATGTTCTTTCGGGAAATAGAAATGGCGATAAAGAATCATTAATAATGAGAGCTCTAAATTGTACAGAAGACAATTTGATATCGTTTTCGATTTGCGGAATTGTATAGAGGTCATTTGTCCCATCCTAGCAGACAGATGACAATTTGATCTCTTTTGGTTCTTTTATTTCGAACAAAGCTTTCTTCATTGCACAGAAGCAAAATATCATTGCTAAACAAAGAACTTCAAGATTCCATCTTAAAGAATTCCTTAATTGAAAAGAGAATCGCATTTCTTAAATGTCACCTGAACTTCAAAGGAATAAATATTTCTGCATTTTGCCTACAAAGACGAGAGGAAATTTAAGGTAAGGTTTAAGTGATCGGAGAGAAAAGCTGAAACTTTTTTTATGCAAAAGATTTTTAACAGGGGTGTAACAACTGGTGAGGCTATGAGCATGCGCATTTAATGCCTCGGCAAATCTCCTAGGTCATTGACCCATCATACGTTAATCAGCAAATGATGTGAGAGAAGTGTTCAAATGTTAGTTTCAGTAACAAAAATGTTCCAGCCCTTGAGAACAAACGATTATTTTCATGAATAGTTTAGTAAGCGCTACCTATTTAAGATTTGTTGATTTCATTCCGAATACTACTTCTAAATAATGTTTAAACCTTTTCTGATTTTTTCCCTTCTCAGATTTATTAACCTAAAAGTGTTTTGCCGTTCATTAATGAACCAAAAGAAATTTTGTTATTCATTCGAGAAGAGAGCAGACGAAGTCGTTCACCGAATGTTTACCAACTAACAAAACCTGTTTCCATGGTATATATATGTTCTGGTTGAGAGAGTGTTGTGTTCTTTCTTTGAAAAAAGAAGGCTTTTAATAGTTTTCCTCAACGTCTACCCTCTATTACAATACAGCTGATTGTAAGAGCATTTAACTCCACAGAATCAAATGTAACAAGCAGAATGATAACGTCTGCTTTATTATTTCCCATTCCACCGTCAGCGGAGCTTGTTTTACGGATATTCTTCTTCACGTGATGTTAACGACATGATGAAGAAGAAGAAGTAATCATCCTCTCCAGGAAGTTTCCATCCAACCACGGCGACCTTTTCCAATTCGGTTCCTTAAACCACGAAATCTTTTTTTTCCCCACAGGGTTTTTGATTAGTAAACTGAGCAAGTATTTTTTTAATTCGTTGTAATTATCGTTTTCGACTGTTATTAATGACAGCCCTTCTAATCTTGCTTCTGATGTAACTCATCCTAATAATAAAATAAATAAATACCCCCTCAAGCAGCTGCTTGCCACAGAGGTCTGACAGGAGCCTGTCAGTTTATATGCCACAGTAGGAGATCTGAGAGGATGGCAGGACCTCAGCAGAAAAACGACACACACATCCATGCCTAAGAAAAAAGGTGAATATGTTTTGTTTTTATACGCGAACAAAATAACTCAAATTCTGAGTAAAACAAAAATAAATGTGCATAAGATTATTGCAATTTATTTGAATAAATATACGGAGTTTTCTAATAAATTATTACCACTTTTATGAAAGTGTTATTTATTGATAAGGGCTAGTTCGTTTTACCATTGAGCGGCATTTTTTTGCACACAATGGAGCTAAATGACCAGGTCACAAGGACCCCGAGGGCTCAGAGAAGTTGGTGTAAGAAGACCCACTGGACAGCTGTTAGGAGACAGATGGTAACCTCCCGTCAAGGCCATCCAGAGTGTTCTTTAAAGTACACAGGGTATGCTCTCCGAACACGGGGTGCTAATTTTTAGTTCAATATCCCGTGCAACGGACGGCAGCCTTTCCAAGCCCATCGGTGTCCCCTACTAGTACATTATTATTCAATTCCCCATCATCATCATCATCTTGTGATCATTTCGATTTCTGACGTTTTTAAGGGTTTGAATTGTTGATATCTTCTAACCGAATTCTATGAACTCTCACTTAAAATCTATGTCCGACATTTGAAAATGAAACTTCAAGAATTTCAGGTTTCATTTCCTTTCAGCTGCACCTCGGTAGGCAAACGATTGTAGTATAACACGAATCGGTTGCCTGCGTAGCAGTAATGGAGAGCAAGTTTCTTGTTAAGTTGCAACCTCTTCTTAAAGACGATGGCGTGATGTCTAAAAGCAGACAAGTTATTTTTCCGGGATTCTTTTTTCGTCTTGCACCACACGACGAAGGAAGGTATAATTCACCGCCAAGGCAAATAATGCAGAAACGTCTCTTAGCTCTTAGAATCGCTCCGATTTTTGTTTTGAATCTGGCAATAAGAACTAAATGTGAAACACTTAACAACAGACGATAAAGTTACCATCACTGTAAAAATCCTTTATGTTAAAACTGATGTAAACGAGAGAATTGTTAACCAAGCTTCTAAAATTACATTTTAGTGAATTTTTTTAACAGCTTTTTAATCTATTTGGGTATCCATTTTAAGTAACTTATGAGGTAAGTTCTTGACTTGCAACATCTGCTAAATGTTTCAACTTTAATAATTCTTTAAATATTGGCCAAATAGTATTGAAAATCGAGATTTAGAGAGATTCAGTCAAATATCTTAATCTAAAGTGACATTTAAGAAAAGTAAAAGACAATTTTTAAAGTTAGAGAGCTTTCATTGTGGATTTACCTTCACGTAAGATGTTACAAGGCTCAAATCAATTTACCATGCAGATAATGAGAGGTCTGCCAAGAAGAAATTCTTCTTTCGTTACAGAATTTATCAGAGGGATTTTTTTAGAAATTTTTCAGGGGGAACTTTCACATGGATTTTTCTGAGAGTTTTTTTATTCTTCATTTCATCAGAGGGATAATTCCCTGTTGATGCTTTTATTTAGGGGAGAGATTTTCTTTTAATATTCATAATCAACATAATCAAACATTGTAACGGTAACGCCAAAGGGGTTGCAGATATTTTAAAATTTTTTGCCATTCGCTTCATTTTAACATTTTGCTCTCATTATTTCACTCTGATCAAAATATATTTTGTATTCTTTTGGGAGTTCTCGCATTTTGGGGTGATTTCAATTAATTATATAATTAGAGATTGGTGTAACGAGGGCCGGATTAGGGGGCCATGCCCCCCCCCCTTTCAGAATGCCAGTAAGGGTAAAAGAGGCAAAAAATTATTAAACTTCTTTATATTTCATGCGTTTATGAAGATTTTTTTAAAAAAATCTGTGAAAAGGAGTGGGAAATGTTATATATTTCATTGGAAATCTATCTCTTGGCCCTCAATTTAACATTTTTTTGGTTCGATTGTGTTCCCCCCATCGATTTTTTTCTAGTTCCGGACCTGGGTGTAACCAATTTTTTGAATGGAGATAGAGAGATAGAGATTAATTCCTTTAATGTAAATTGATGATATGAAAAATAAGAGCTCTTCATCGGGTTGGGTTGTTTTACCTCTGAGCGGCACTTTTTTTTTGCCAACAATAGGCTAAATGGCTAGGTCACGAAGACCACCAGAGTTCAGAGAATGTTGGGGAGAGGGGACCCACTGGACAGCTGTTTAAACAAATGGAGCCTCCCGTCAAGGCCATTCAGCATGTTCTTTAACGTGCAAAGGGTAATGCAATGGCTCTTCCGCACAAGGGGGGGAAGGCTCAGTCGGTAGCGCTCCAGGCTCGTAATCTGTTGTTCCCAGGTTTGAGTCCCAGCTGGGTCAGCGTTGAGATTTATTTCTGCAAAATTTCCCCGCCCTGCCCACGGTCAGTAGGGGACACCGATGGGCTTGAAAAGGCCTTCTCCGTCGTATGGGACGTTAAGCCGTGGCCCCGTGTGCGGGAGAGCCATACCCTGTGCACTTTAAAGAACACGCTGGATAGCCTTGACGGGAGGCTACCATCTGTCTCCCAACAGCTGTTCCAGTGGGTCCCCTCCCCCAACCTTCTCTGAGCCATCGGGGTCCTTGTGGCCTGGCCATTTAGCCCATGGTGTGCAAAAAAGTGCCGCTCAGAAGTAAAACAATCCAATCCCGCACAAGGGCCCATGCACTAATGTCCCATCCAACGGCGACTCCTTTCCGTACCCTACTAGTATTGAGGACAGGACGGGGGCTTGGCGGAGATAAATTTCAACGCTGGCACAGGCGGGACTCGAATTTGGGAACTGCAGATTACGACCTTGGCGCTCTGAGTCAACCGACGCCCTTCACTAGATCTGGGACTTGCCGGCTTTGAATACTGGACGGAGATTTGCTCTGCGAAGAAGAAAATTAGGTGCACGGTTTCCGAATCTCTGATTACTTTTACATCTTCACTTTTACTGAAAATTTATACTTCAAAGCAGATCACTTTTGCTGAGTACTTTTAAAACAATAAAAGTTTTGCCCTTCAAATCAGCTGCAACTTCACTTAATTTCCATGAAATCGCAAAAACCAAAGCTTCTTCAGAAATCTTGGAAATTATCATTCTAAACAATTTTATATATATGTCAGATATAAATGAAATGTAATTTGATTGTTTAGCAAGCGAAGATCCCTATAAAATGAGTTCGGACAGGTTTTGGAGTTTTTCTTTTCTGGTTAAGAGTTGATGACCTTGAGTGTTATTGTTTATGACCTTTTACGGTAACCGGATTTTAAATTATCTTTTGCGTCGACAGCTAGTGGCTCGAGCCCACTTCAAGAGGTCATTAATTCCTTGACAGTAAAAAATCAAGATATAATTTTTACCGTTTAAACGTGCAAATTGAGAAAAAATTTGTTTTGCAGCTTCCAGTTCTAGAGCATTGTGTAACGGTCTTTAATGCCTTTAAAACGAAATCTTTTAATGGCTGTCGTCGAGATTATTTATGAGCATCTGCTGCTGCCACAGGCAAGCGCCGTTACACTTAAGGAACCGATTCCTCTACTCCTTCGTTACACTTAAGGAACCGATTCCTCTACTCCTTCCTAGATGCATTCAAATGCCCCACGATCCTTCCGTAGGAAAATCTTTTTAGGAATTACTGACCATTTTTAAATGCGCGCTGATTAATGCTTTGATTGCAAACGACGCATTTCGTTAAAAGGATCATTAATCTTTTTTAATATTCTGTTTCAGATCTCTCGTTAAAATAGGTGCGATCTCAGCTTTATAGGTAGCGCTTTAAGCTTTGTTCGCGGGTTCGAGTCCCCACTCTGCCCTCCGTGAGAGAGGGAATAACCAAGCGCTCTCCAAAGACACTTGCACATAGAGTCGATTGGATTGTTCTACCTCTGTATAGCAATAAGATAAATAGCAAGGTCACAAGGACCCCAAAAGGTCAAAACTTGTAGGGGTTCCACGGAAGCCTCTCATCAAGGCACAGAAGCACGTTCCGTAACTTGCACAGGATATGGCTCTCCTGCACACTGGACCACGGTTCAACGCCCCATCCAACGGACGACGGTCTTTCCATGTTCAACCGTGTCCCCTTTCTCACCGAGGACAGGGGCGGGGAGGGGAGGGGTGTCTCCAGTGGAAATAAATCTCAAACCTAGGAACAGCAGATTCGGAGCCAGGCGCATGACCGGCTGAGCCACGGCCCTGCTTTCTTTCAGGATGGGATTGTTAGGCCGTGTTGGGTCTGACCATTACCTGGTTAAAAGTGTCTTGTAATTGAAACTTAAGAAATGATGTATTAAGGTTAAAAAACAAAAAGGTATCTTCAACACTGAAGCTTTAAGAGATTCAGATACAGCCAACTTACCATGATCGGTTACTATGACAAACTGGATTTGCTTCAACTACTGAAGTTCATGAGAAATGGGGCCATTTGAAGCAGACTACAATTGAAGCCAATAGTTCTTTACTTGGACCCTTTATAATCGAAATAACGGGATTTTTTTTAAAATCCCAGATATTTAAAAAACATCTTTTTAATAGTCGTCTGTGAGGAATGTCTTTGTGGTATTTTCAGGTAGAATGGATCCAATTGGAAATCTTTGCAGACATCTGCGATTAATCGAAATAACAATGCTTTCACCTCACGAGTAGGGTTTCTGAAAACTCGGGTTTTTAGGACTCGGCGAATACGAGTCCCAAATTTTGAAAACTCGTCGAGTTCGGATCTAAATCTAAACTCAAATCAATAAGCGAAAACGTTTAATATTTTGGAGTTCAATAACAATTCTCATAGCTGAAGTCTTTGTAACAAAATAAAATTACAAAAATTTGTTAAAATATTATTATTAATTCTTGGTCTTGCGAACTTCCGTTGATTCATTATTATCTTCTTTTTGGTAAAGTCTTTTTAATAATTGTGTGGCTAAGTCTAAAGCCAGTTTAGTAGGTACAAATTTTGGATCTTTAAGCGCTTTGAACAAATCTAAAACTAACTCAAGATTGTGGCCCAGTTTAGCTCTGATTTTTTCTTGTAATATTCCATTTTTAATGGAAGACGATCTAAAAAACTTAACCACTTTTCGAACGTTGTTAATTATTTGATGGATACTAACAACTTCTTCCATACCGTCCTCTCTTGTTGTTCTTATTTCAATATCCGCTCCATCAGCAAAAACATCTTCATTCTCATCTTCAGTATCAATTAATTCCTCTTCTTTTTCGCGGTTTGATTTTTTCTTATATAAAGTATCGAACACTCCAAGATGTACTCCATGATTGAGGTACAACTGATTAAATTTTGTGAACTCGTGGACTCCTCGAGTATTAGAGTCGAGTCCAGAATCCGAGTAACTACCCAAATACTCGACGAGTCCGAGTCGAGTCGAATCGAGTTCAGAAACCCTACTCACGAGACAACATTCTTAATGACCGTTAGATATGAAGGAAACAAATTTTTCAAAGTGTGTGTGTGTGGGGGGGGGGGTCCATTGGTCTTCCGTTTATTTACACCGGGTGAATCACTTCTTTATAAGACCAGAAATGTTAATCAAGTATTCTGAAAATAAAGGATCTTCTGAAGGAATGTCATGTCGAAATTTGGTCGAGGTTAAAATTGAACAGGTCTTTTGTATGATTTTTCTTTTTTCAGTTGAAGAGTTGCTGTGGAGCTACCATGAACCTTTTCAAGGTACACCTTGTACCCAAGCCTTGAAATTCTTGTGACCTTGTTATTTGTCCTTTGCATGCCCAAAAGATTCTCTTGAAGGTCAAACAAACTCAGTCCCAATCCATGGAGAATGCCCAACGAGATTAAAAAGGTAATAAACACCGAAAATAAAAACAACGTAAACCTAACTTCAAGTAGAGTGTGCCTACGGAATCATTTTCAGACATTTATTCAAAATATTAAATTTTCAAGTTTCTGCCCTGAAAAAAAAAGAAAGAAAACAATAACATGATTGCGCAATGGACTGAAGTGGATTGTCCCTTTTCCATCGACAAATTTTCTCCATGAGGGAAAAAATACGATTTTTGGCTCTTTGCCTGTTCACATGAAAAGGAAGAGATCTGAGTGAAGGACGCCCTTGGAGGGAAAAACATTCGCTCTGCAGACGCTGAAGCGCAATTTGAATGGAGGCTGAAAGGATCTCGTCATCAGAGCGTTGCTAATAGCAACCATCATTTTTGGTTAATAGCGATTCTTGAGGAAAAAAAAGATCTTTTGGGCTCTTCCGATTAAAACGTTTCTTGAAGTTAAAACAAATTTCTTATTAAAAAAAATGGTGGCGTGGATGGCTCAGTAGATAGCGCGGCAGACTCGTAATCTGCAGTTCCCAGGTTCGAATCCCAACTGAGCCAGCGTTGAGATTTATCTCCACAAAACTCCCCGCCCTGCCCACGGTCAGTAGGGAACACCGATGGCCTTGGAAAGGCTGCCGTCCGTCGGATGGAATGCTAAGCCGTGGCTCCATGTGCGGGAGAGCCATACCACGTGCACGTTAAAGAACACGCTGGATGGGTTTGAGGGAGTCTACCATCTATCTCCCAGCAACTGTCCAGTGTGCTTCCCCCCCCCCCCCAACTTTCACTGAGTCCTCTGGGTCCTTGTGACGTGGCCATTTAGCCATTGTGTGCAAAAAAACTTTATATTCGAAGTTCAGTGTGATATCAAATTTCCATATATGGTGGGAGCATTTTAATCCGCATTTTCCAGATTGAGTAGATTTCCTACCTTGCAATGTGTAAAAATATGCTTCAAATAAAAGTAAGAAAAACTTCTAACCTTCGCAACAAGGGACGACGTAATAAAGAGAGAGAGAAAATTAGATTATTGTTATCATAATCGAAAATCTCTGAAACTAAGTGGTCCATTCTGGAACTGGTCATGAAAAGCAACTGGTTTCGAAGTGGTCAAGAAGGTTGCAGAGACCGGTTTAAGTTGCTATCTCTTCAAGATCCGGAAAAATTTTATTTTTACCCAACGGAGACAAATTTTAAAACAGCTTCATGCAGCGCTTTTGTTACTCAAAATGGGAGTTTTTTTCGATACGTATCGCTTCAACATTCATTTGCGATTCAACCCTCAGCTCTCCATAGGAAGACACCTGGTAAGTTTTCAAGGGGTTCGATTACAAAAGGAAAATCGAATTTCCCAGTTATTAGTTTACAAGTCTTCTCTGCTAATTAATATTGTTAAATCTTTAACCTTAATTGTTGCACAAATGATTCTTCCTCGTCCCCTATAGACAAGGAAGAAGTCCTTTGAGCAGCATTGTTTCTTAGCACACAATGGGCTAAATGGCCGTGTCACAAGGACCCCGAACGCTCAGAGAAAGTTTGGGGGAGGGAACCCACTAGAACAGCTGTTAAGAAGAGACTGATGGTAGCCTCCCGTCAAGGTCATTCAGCGTGTTCTTTAACGTGCACAGGGGTATGGCTCTCCCTGTACACAGGATCATGGTAATGAATAATAAATTTCTAACCCCTCTGATTCTGTTCCAAGCGCATCGACGTCCCCTACTCACCGAGGACTGGGTGGGCAGTTTTGCGGAGATAAATCTCAACGCTGTCCCAGTTGGAAGTTGACTTGGGAACTGCAGATTACGCGCCTGGTGCGCTTCCGACTGAGCCAACCCCACCCCAAGAGGGAAAAATTAAACATGTAAAATATACAAATTGTACGCTTTGAAGAATGCGCTCTAATACATTTCTCTGGTGTTTAAAATTACAATGGCATTTTGGGTTGTTTTACCTCTGAGCGGCGCTTTCTCTTCCCACAATGGGCTAAATGGCCAAGTCAGAAGGGCTTAGAGATGATTTTGGGAAGGATACTGGATAGCTGTTAGGAATACGTCAACGCCATCCGGCGTGTTTTTTAACAGTGTACGACTATCCTGAACATCGGCCACGACTTAACTTTCCATCAATGGACGGCGGCCTTTCCTCGTATGGTGTGTGTTTAAATAAAAGACTGAAGGTTAGGTGAAAATTTAAATTTTTTTTTTTAATTTCTTTTAAAACGTGAAGAAGATATTGCCCTTCACAAAGGACGGAAATAATCTAGAATCCCTAACAGGGCCTTTCCTGGTTTCTCATACAACACACAAACACAAGATCATACTAAACTACTAAATTAAATGCCTGCTGGACAACCATGAGGGTTGGGTTGGGTTGTTTTACCTCTGAGCGGCACTTTTTTGCACACCATGGGCTAAATGGCCAGGTCACATGGACCCCAATGGCTCAGAGAAGGTTGGGGGAGGGGACCCACTGGAACAGCTGTTGGGAGACAGATGGTAGCCTCCCGTCAAGGCCATCCAGCGTGTTCTTTAACGTGCACAGGGTATGGCTGTCCCGCACACGGGGCCACGGCTTAACGTCCCATCCGACGGACGGCGGCCTTTCCAAGCCCATCGGTGTCCCCTACTGACCGTGGGCAGGGCGGGGAATTTTGCGGAGATAAATCTCAACGCTGACCCAGCTGGGACTCGAACCTGGGAACTACAGATTACGAGCCTGGCGCGCTACCGACTGAGCCACCCCCGCCCCAACAACCACGAGGAGTATTTCCTTAAGATGTTTTAATTTTTAGAATGAAATCAAACAAAATTCTTGTCAAACAGTGTTTTGAATCCCCCCCCCCCCCGCCATTATTTCTCTCTTCCTGGTTAGTGTTGTTGCAGCCTGATGACTGGGCAACTCTGGTGCAAGACACTCTTCCTTTTGGTCGCTTATTCCCACCCCCTTATCTGCTGAAACGGGTAGCAACAAGGCAACCGAAGAATTCCCCTGTGCACATCCGCTGCAACGGGTTTCTCCCCATTCCCCCCACTGCTGAATCCTTCGAAGGAGCGACAGGTCGTTGAAGGAATAACTTAATGTCTTTGTCGACCACGCACGTCACACGATTTAGTCTCTGATGGCAATTAAGAAATCGTGTCAGTGGAAATTTCGACATAAACTTAGCGTTGAATCTTCTAATAAGAGAGCACTGAGTTGATGATTGTGCTTTGGAATAAATCATTTCTATTTTATGTCTCTTTTGATGTTTTGTTTAATCTGAACAGTTGGTTTTCCAAACAATTAGGATTTAATGCTAAATATTGTGATGTGCGGCATGAGATTAACAGACGAACAGGGATTGCTGCCGGGACTTTTAAGAATCTATGGAGATTGTGGAGAAATAGGCGTATACACCTAAAGACTAAAATTAGACTTCATAATAGTTTGGTTCTTTCTAGGGTTAGTTATGGTAGTGAAACTTGGACGCTGTGTAAACAAGATAACAGGAAACCAGATGCTTTTGATTCTATCTCTTCTTTGTAACTAATGATGAGGTTAGGCAAAGGAGTATGCAACCTCCTTTAAGCATCATATTGTGCAGAGAGAGACTCCGTTGGTTTGGCCATGTTGCCCGTATGGATAATTATAGATTGGCGAATAGGGTTATGAACAGTGTGCGTAGAGACCTCAGAAGGAGGGGGAGACCTAGGATGCGGTGGGCAGACAATGTCAAACAGGACCTTGTTAGAATTGGTGTGCAGTGGTCAGATGTAGCTCAGGACAGATATGTTTGGAGAACTAAATTGCACAGTCTGGTTGGACCTCCGTAGCCCATGGCTGTTTGAGGATGATGATGATTCTATTCAGTTCTATTCTGTATATATATGTCTTGTCAGGGAAGTACCCTAGGGGCAGGGGGAAGAGGACCCTTCCAAATAGTCGGTCGTCTGATGCGAAATCTTAAACTTGTCGACCTGCTTTGAAATGCAAAAGGTTGCCTTTGGATAATTTTATTTTAACCTCATATTTTATATCCGAGACTAAAAAAAGAATTAAATAAAAAATAACCTAAAGTCTCATTCCATATTGAATATCATTTTAACCTTTCCTGTTCGGTGGAATATTTTAGCAATCGGAAACAGCTACTTAATTCTTATTCTCAGGACCCTCTCCCACCGGAATGTTCCAGCAATTGGGAAACGACTACTTAATTCTTATTCTCAGGACCCCCCCCCACCACCACCACCACCAAAACTGAACTGCTACTCAACATAATTCTCGCTCCTCCCCCCTCCCCGAAACCAAATCCCGGGCACGTGTAGTAGAGAGTTATAGCAACAAGAGAAGTAATAATTGAAAAAAAAATGGGTTTATATAAACATAAGAAAAAAGTAAGAGAATTTGTATTTGGTGGTTTTGGTAAATGTATTTATAAATAAGATTTTTTGAGGGTGATGATGGGCTGGCTGCTTTTGCTTCGAGGAGAACAGCCTGCAAGGCATTGAACATCCTGATGATGGGCATTCTGTTGAATTGTTTTTTTCATTTTGCAAGAAAATCAACTCTTTGTTTAAACAAGGAAACAAACCAATTCCCTATTCTCTCATCTGAAGGATTTGTAACAGATTCTATAAAAAGTTGATTGTTGAAAAAAAAAAAAGGCTGTTTTTAAGATTTTGTTCAAAATTAATTTTTTGGTTTACTTGTTAAAAAAACAACACTGCTGCACATTTTAATACAGCAAACTTTGTTTTCTTGCTCAACCTGCGATCATCCGTTGAAGTCATCGCAGCCATCAATTTGAAGGTTTAATAACATAAACGAAAGAACCAATCTCAGGCGAAATGAATTCTCATTCGTTATTGAAGGTGTATGCAAATGAGAAAGTTTGTTGAACAAGTTCGATTCTTTCCTGTGCTTACCGTTTCAAGGATCATTAAAATTTAAGCGACTCTAGGATGCTCTGATCGAAAGAATCGATTACCTTCCGATCCCAACAAATAGAGCAGAGCAAATTAGATGAAGGGAAATCGGATTTCCGTTTCAGCCCACAAACAGAGGAAAGAGTTTCTCTGTTCACTTCTCTCATTCATTTCAAATTCTCCTTTTCTAAAACAGGAAAAGAAAACAGGATTCCGTTACTCTTGACAACAGCAAGTCTTCCTCACTCGATGCCACCGAAAAAGAAGGAACTCGACAACGGCTTCGACGCTTGTTAACTTTTTAAAGTCGTCTGATTCTCAACACCTACGGAGCCGGTTTATTGCTGAAGTTTTTTTTATTTCTTTGTTCTTGCGATTGCCAATTCCAAGGTTATTTACATGGTTAATTGATTTTTCATCCGGGCATTACTTTCCTTTTTTTTTTAAATCTCCTTCAACTTTACGCTTGACAATGTGCCAAACGTTTCTCTCCAATCAAGCGAATCCATTGAAAGGAAAAGAAAAAGAAATATCATTGGCTCATTGAGTCCTGAAACTGAAAATCATCAGTTTTAAAAGCGAAATCCTTTTCGTTCAACTCAACTATTGGAGGGGGGGGGGGGTAAAAAATAACTTCCCCTCCATATATCTAATTGTTGTCTGTCTTACACTGATAAGTTGCATCTCAAGTTTTGAGTTTAAAATCGAAGTGGAAATCTTCATCTGATTCAGATAAATCAGCAGAGTTTGCAACAGGAAGATCAACTCCAAAAGAGACAAATATGTTTTATAAACGCATGTTTTAATTTCATGAGTAAAAGATCCTCAAGCAACGTAGGCTGAAGAAGCGCCAACTCAGACCGTGCAAGATACTTTCTCCATAAATGTTTTTCCTACAAAACAATTCCACCATCGTCCTGTTCGATATTGTCCACATATTTCATTCATATTTCTGTCCATTTGTCTCAAAACTTTTAAGAGAACGTTTTTTAACTCGATTCCTTAATATTTAATTCAGAATGTGGGCAACGTGAAGTTAGAGTCCCAACATTTATTTCCTCCAACCCCCACTGGAATGGTTAAAGGCACTTGGCTACTAATCAAATGGACTTGGATTCGAGCCCCTGATAAGGTATGGATGTTTCTTTTCATTTATTCTCTTACTGCCGAGGATCAGTGATCTTAAAACCTGTGATGTATCATCAAACCTCTGTGGCTTTGGGTTGGTTGTTTTACCTCTGAGCGGCACTTTTTTGCACACCATGGCTAAATGGCCAGATCACAAGGACCCCGAAGGCTCAGAGAAGGTTGGGGGAGGGGACCCACTGGAACAGCTGTTGGGAGACAGATGGTAGCCTCCCGTCAAGGCCATCCAGTGTGTTCTTTAACGTGCACAGGGTATGGCTCTCCCGCACACGGGGCCACGGCTTAACGTCCCATCCGACGGACGGCGGCCTTTCCAAGCCCATCGGTGTCCCCTACTGACCGTGGGCAGGGCGGGGAATTTTTGCGGAGATAAATCTCAACGCTGACCCAGCTGGGACTCGAACCTGGGAACTACAGATTACGAGCCTGGTGCGCTACCGACTGAGCCACCCCCGCCCCAAACCTCTGTGGCAAAGCAAGCTGATTGAGAGGGAATTTATTATTCCAATTGTAAAGGCCCCACCCTGCCTCCCCTCGTGAGAAAGGGAACCACCGATGGGCGACCGTTCTGTCATGTCATAAATGATGCACGATTTACTGTTTCTAGAAAGAGATGCTAATATTGTTTGGCAGAAATAACGATTTTGTGATAAAAACGATTAAGGAAATGTGTGAATACTCTAAGAACGATTAAGTTTTGCAAAAATTAGGAGAAATGATAATTCTTGATCAAAATAAGTAAATGCAATCTATCGACTCTTCCTTCATTAATGCTTGAGCATTATTCGGGTCATAAACTTTTTTAAATTTGAAGCCTGCGATGATCTTCCATTTGTATTTCGTAATCCTTATTTCAATGAAATGAACCCGAAAATTTCATTGCCAGATATTCGCAACGCAATCAATCATTTTGCAAATTTAGATTTAGAATAATTAATTCGAATCACTCTTCCGTCAAATGATTTCACCATCAAATCTAAAATCTCCATTGAGCATGGTATTACTAAATTCTGATCAATGTCAAATTCAAATATCTTGCTACAGAAATTTAGCACAAGGTCAACTTTTTCCGGGCAAATTTTATTATTTTAGAAGTGCGTAAACAAGTTCTTAATCTGTGAATTGTTCAACATGATTCTAACCAAGAGGTTCTTTTTTTATCTTCAAATGTTGAAGCTTTTGATGAGATTGCTTTATCTGTCCCGAAACGGGTCAAAACACCAAATTCATGAAATCACTCTTATAGGAGAGATAATTTTTAAAAAGTTAACTGAATTTCGTTAGCTGTGAACAAAAAAATAAAATTAACAACAGACATAGAAATAGTCCACTTTAAAGCGAACTGCAGAACAGAATGATTATACAAAATGTTTCATCAACTGCTTATTCTGATGATTCATGCAGAGAGATGGGCCAATCAGTGCCGAAACATTTATTCATAGCCAACAATAAATTAATAAACTGGAATGTTTAAATGAACAAAATAAAGTTCATTACTCAGTTGTTTTGGTATATACTGTATGATTAGTGATCTTTAACTTTTTTATTGTAACCTGCTACCTTGCATTTTTTTTACCTGCCATCTCGTTACCTTCTAAGAATTGATTGAATCCGTTGCCATTCATCATTTACCTAATTTATAGAATTAAGAATAATCAATCCCTGTTTATTAATTTTTAGCATTACTTTTCGCAGAGAATTTTTTTTCGAATCATTAATCTTTTCATTTTATCTTTTTACTAATATATGAGAAATAAAGATTCTTGTTTTTCATCACGATATGATATAGGATATTTCATTTCTTTAAAAGAGATTTGCTAAAGCATACGCTCTATCTAATTCCGGCCAATAAGCCCCTAGTATATCAATATTATAAGGGCCCTTTAAAAACAACAACTAATGTTTCCCTTGTTAAAACGAGATCCTAAAAAGCATCACTTAAGTTTGTAATCCAAGTCCAGTAAAGGAAACATATGTCTCGAATTGTTTAGTAATGAAAAAGAGATCAACAACTTGAAAATGGATTCATTCACATTTAAAGTGAATAAAGTTTAAACTGAATAACAAGACGAAAGCTTAATGTCCCATTACGATAAATTTATTTGCTAGATTTTAATTCGTCTACTTTGAAAGTTAATTCGAGTTTTTTTCAAGGTTTCATTGATCCAAAAGACCTGAAAAGTTCTTGATTCGTTGAAGGTCCACTTGAGCGAAACCGGCTTCACTTGGTTTCCCAATTCTCTGTTGAGTGTGCCTTCGATGAGATCAACAACAGTTAGAGTCATTTCCTCTTGAGAAATCCGGAGACAGATTCAGTTCCGTTGGCTCGCCACATCAACAACTCTCTCATTCGCTCTACTACTGATCGACACTTAACCACAAAATATACGTTTTGATTTTGCAGAGTAACGATTACTTACGGCTAACATGAGATAATGAGAAGTGTGATTCTGTGTCCAAATGATTAGATCACCGAGGATAACAGATCAAGGGAATGCTCAGAACACTGAACATGGCTCAGAACAATGGCTAAGTTGGGTTGGGTTGTTTTACCTCTGGGCGGCACCCATTTTGCACACCATGGGCTAAATGGCCAGGTCACATGGACCCCGAAGGCTCAGAAAAGGTTGGGGGAGGGGACCCACTGGAACAGCTGTTGGGAGACAGATGGTAGTCTCCCGTCCAGTGTGTTCTTTAACGTGCACAGGGTATGGCTCTCTCGCACACGGGGCCACGGCTTAACGTCCCATCCGACGGACGGCGGCCTTTCCAAGCCCATCGGTGTCCCCTACTGACCGTGGGCAAGGCGGGAAATTTTGCGGAGATAAATCTCAACGCTGACCCAGCTGGGACTCGAACCTGGGAACTACAGATTACGAGCTGGCGCGCTACCGAATGAGCCACCCCCGCCCCAATGGCTAAGTAATAGCTTAAGTGCCAAGTAGTATGTATGAGACTCACAAGTTGTCACAGACTTGGTCAGAGACTTCTTCATGCAAAAGTCGTTCTAGGATAGTGAAGGCCATCATGTTGATAATCTCATGACAAATGTCTCAATAAGCAAGACTAATTTGAATAGATCAATAAATGATTTACACTTTATTTCCAATTTTCCATTGTTCACTTGAAAGACTATTATGCTTAATTTACTAAGCAGTTTAACGTAACAATTATATTTATGCTTTAAAACATGTCTCAGAATTCAGTTTCGGGGAGGGTTCGGAGAATTTAGTTTCGTAGTGGTGGAGGGGGGGGGGGGGAGACTTGAATAGGGTTTCGCAATTACTAAACTCTTCCACTGAACAGGAAAGGTGAAAAGGATATTTTATATGAAATAAGATTTCATATATATTTTTATTTATCTATTTTTGGTGTCGGACGTGAAATATTGAGCCAAAGTTAATTTATACGAAGAACTGTTTCTGATTTCGAAGCAGGTAGACAAGATTGAGATTTCAAATAAGATGATCGGATTTTCAGGGGGAGGCGGGGGCGGGGGTACATCTCTGGTTACAACAGATAAAGTCGATCTTACGAATTAAAGTGTCTGCGAAACATTTATTTGAAAAGTTCGGTTGTGACACTTTGGGGTTATGTTCGTTGTTCCATTAGAGTTGGTGAGGAGAGCAGTGAATTTCTTCATAAATAAGCCGACTTCGTTAAGCGAACTTTACAAAGCGCCATTTTACTCGCAATCCTTTTGGGGAAGTCCCTCTGCGGCAAATTGGTCATGCTCCTGACTTCTGAAGAGAACTTCCAAGAACAGAGTTGTTGATGTCAGTCAAGTGCTACGAATTCAATTAAATCTGCTCATTTATTTCACCCTTCCGTCGTATCGGGATGCACAGGGGCCATTCAAAGACAAGATGGAGCAGTTCAACGTCAGCCTTTGTGGGGGAGTAAGCAACCAAGCTGAAAGCACCGGTTCTCGTCTGATCCCCGAAGTTAAGCAGCTTTGGGCGCGGTCAGTATTTGGGAGGGTGACCACCTGGAAACACCGCGTGCAGTTGACAATTTTGGTCTGAAAATGGTAGCTAGGTAGTCACTGGAAGGAGAGCTATGCACCAATCCCCTGTGATGATGCATAGAACCGGCCAGGCCTAGCACCTAATGTCCGACCCCGCCTTCTCGTGGTGCAGACCGTTAGTACCTTTCAAAAGAGATACTCTCTTGTGGAAGCGAACGGAAGGGGAGGGCTGCCAGATTAGTGTGGCCTACTGATCTGGACAACTATGGCTACTTTTTTTTTTTTTCTACCCTGCTGAGGAGTGGTCAACCACACAGGGTCCTGGTGCTGACCATATAAACCCACTGGACTGGACAGATATATGGCTCTGAGCTTGATTATGGATCCTGATTTTGCTGCACTGGTGGGCTTCTGTGGAGGGAAAATCTTCCGCTGTGTTTTCTGTTTGTTTGTGGGTTGACAGCCCCAAGTGAATAGATTCACAGGATATGTTTATCAGCTGGTGGATAATCCTGAGCAGAGGTCATCGCAGGCACCTGAACTCTTTGCTTCTATTGGCATCGTCAAATTCTACATTGTAGTTTTTTGGACCTCCGTAGCCCATGGCTGCTTGATGATGATGATGATGATGAAGCAAGGAGGGGGATTTTCAGAAAACATAAATTCACAGATCAGAAACAAGACAATGTCGATTACTTCTTTTGTCTTCCACGTCAGGGTACCAGGTGATTTTTAAAAGTATTCATTTTATTATTTCATTTTTTAAAATATCCTGAGTTAACTTTTTCTTATAGAGTATCTGATTTAGTTGTTTTTTTTTTATCTGTGAGCAACAGTTTCTTGCACATCATCCTCAAGCAGCCATGGGCTACGGAGGTCCAACCAGATTGTGCAATTTAGTTCTCCAAGCATGTCTGTCCTGAGCTACATCCGGCCACTGCACACCAATTCTAACAAAGTCCCCTTTGACATTGTCTGTCCACCGCATCCTAGGTCTCCCCTTCTTTCTGAGGCCTTTAGGCACACTGTTCATAACCCTATTCCCCAATCTATAATTATCCATATGGGCAACATGGCCAAACCAACGGAATCTCTCTCTGCACAATATGCTGCTTAAAGGAGGTTGCCGACTCCTTTGCCTAACCTCATCATTAGTTACAAAGTTGAACCACCTAATGCCCAAGACACTGCGTAAACATTTAGAATCAAAAGCATCAAGTTTCCTGTTATCTTTTTCATAAAGCTTCGCTGCACACAATGGGCTAAATGGCTAGGTCACAAGGACCCCGGAGGCTCAGAGAAGGTTGGAGCCCCACTGGAATAGCTGTTAGGAGACAGATGGTATCCTCCTGTCAAGGCCATCCAGCGTGTTCTTTAACGTGCACAGGGTATGGCCTTCCGCACACGGAGCCATGGCTTAACATTCCATCTGATGGACGGCGGCCTTCCCAAGCCCATCGGTGTCCCCTACTGACCGTGGACAGGATGGGGAGTTTTACCGATATAAATCTCAACGCTGGCCCAGATGGAACTCGAACCTGGGAAGCGCAGATTACGACCTTGGCGTGCTACCAATTGCAATGCCCCCTCCCTTCTGAAGGACGCTTTTTTCGTGCACAATGGGCTGAAAGGGTGAGAAGCGGAAGCTGTTAGGAGGCAGACGGTTTACTCCCTTCAAGGTTATTTAGTGTGTTCTTTAACGTGCACATGCATGCGAGCATCTAGAAAAAAAAATAAGGGTAGGAAGGCAAGAAACTGGATTTCCATTGCGGTATAAAGTCCCCAATCCCCCACCCAGGGTAAAAGAAAAGATTGCAAGAGAGCTTAGTGTTGACAGTTACAACTCTTTGAAAGGGTTTGGCAATGTGTTTCAGAACTCTGCGAAATGTAAACAAAATCCATACATATCCAAATGCCGAATTCAAATTTGTTTAGAGTATTTCATACTCTGTGAAATGATCAGTGAAACTATGAATAGCAGTTAATGCCATGAACTTAAATGCTGCCCGACAGAAAAGGAATTGTCCAGATGTTTAGCGCTTACTGTAATGTTGAAGAGTTATTAAAACCAGATATGCATTTTAAGAAGTTGAGAAAGTGAACATCGCCTGAAGGAAGATCACGACTGTTGCTTCCACGGTTCTTTGATTACGAGGTCATTCATAAGATTTATTGAAGGTCACATGGACCCCGAAGGCTCAGAAAAGGTTGGGGGAGGGGACCCACTGGAACAGCTGTTGGGAGACAGATGGTAGCCTCCCGTCAAGGCCATCCAGCGTGTTCTTTAACGTGCACAGGGTATGGCTCTCCCGCACACGGTGCCACGGCTTAACGTCCCATACGACGGACGGCGGCCTTTCCAAGCCCATCGGTGTCCCTTACTGACCGTGGGTAGGGCTGGGGAGTTTTGCGGAGATAAATCTCAACGCTGACCCAACTGGGACTCGAACCTGGGAACTACAGATTACGAACCTGGCGCGTTACCGACTGAGCCACCCCCGCCTCGATAAAAAAAAAATAAATCCCCCCTCAAGCAGCTGCTTGCCACAGAAGTCTGACAGGTCTGTCAATTTATATGCCATAATAGAAGGTCTGAGAGGATGGCAGGACAGCAGAAAAACGACACAAACAGCCATGCCTTACCCGGGGCTCGAACCCAGGTCCCTTAGATCAGTAGCCAAGCGCGCTAACCACTCGGCCATGGGACGGCATTGGCTCGATAATATGTTTATTACTTCATTTTTTTTTATTATTTAATTTTTTTTTCAGAAGCATTTTACATAAATTGACACTGGTGTTCATTTAGCACTGCAGTTACAAAGTCGTGACTTTCTGGTGCTGTGTTTTATATCCACATGTTTAACTTGTGCTTAAAGGGCGGGGATGGCGCAGTCGGTAGCGCGCCAGGCTCGTAATCTGTAGTTCCCAGGTTCGAGTCCCAGCTGGGTCAGCGTTGAGATTTATCTCCGCAAAAAATTCCCCGCCCTGCCCACGGTCAGTAGGGGATCACCGATGGGCTTGGAAAGGCCGCCGTCCGTCGGATGGGACGTTAAGCCGTGGCCCCGTGTGCTGGAGAGCCATACCCTGTGCACGTTAAAGAACACGCTGGATGGCCTTGACGGGAGGCTACCATCTGTCTCCCAACAGCTGTTCCAGTGGGTCCCCTCCCCCAACCTTCTCTGAGCCTTCGGGGTCCATGTGACCTGGCCATTTAGCCCATGGTGTGCAAAAAAGTGCCGCTCAGAGGTGAAACAACCCAAACAACCCTTGTGCTTAAAAATGTGATCTCAGAATGTAACCAATAGCAGTCACTTCTGTGAGCAATGATACAAGGAAACACTTCCTTCTGATGTTTGATCTCAGCAGGTTTCTTTCTAGGGGAGAAGAGGACATGCCCCCCTTTCAGAATGCTAATTATACACTGGTTTCCAGAAATTAAGGAAAAGTGAGAAAGATCGCGATAATTCGCAAAAAATATTGTGCGATCCTTACCAAACTTGTTCATGTAACCAGGAAAGTAATGCCGAGTGAGCATATCGTATGCAAATTAGTCTAGGTTGCGTCGATTTGCGTAATCGGATAGCGGCATAAAAACCGGTGTTTTGCAGTGGATCGTTATTTTGTGTTCTAAATGTGAGTAAAGAAATTTGAAATAGCCATTTTGTAGGAATGACTTCGATACATCATTTGCCAAATGAACTGCGCTGGAGAGCTATTGGCAGGCTCAAAGCAGGCCAAAGTCAGGCAGACGTGGAATGATGGCTGAATGCGAGTCCTTTTGTGGTCCATAGATAATGGAATCAATTTCTTAGCACGGATTCCACTTCTCGAAGGTTTAACCGAAGAGTTAAGACCACTGTACAGGACAGATATCTGCGATTAACAGCACGAAGCACGAAGGAGCAGGACATTGCTCCCTCTCAGCTACAATCCTCATGTATCAGCCAATGGGAGGGTTGTATCAGCTTATACTGTGTGTAGAAGGCTTGACGAGGGAGGTCTGTACGCTAGAATGCCAGTAATTTGTATTCGCCTCATGTCACGAAAGAGAGCGGTTGAATTGGGCACACATGCATGTTAACTGGACAGAAGAGCAATGGAGATCCATACTCTTCACAGATGAGTCCAAATATTGCTTGCAGAGTGATTCCGGAATTGTTTGATATGGGGGAGAACGAGTACCCACTATCATCCCGGTAACATCCGTCAAAGAGAACAGTTACGGCGGAGGTAACGTGTGTGTTTGGGGTGGCATTTCCTTGGGTGGATGCACACACCTCCATGGGTTCAGATAGCTTTTTGGTTTATCATGATTTTTCTGAGTTTTCCTTAATTTATAGAAACCAGTGTAGTAATAAAGGCAAACCAAATTATGAAATTTATTTATATTTCGCATATTTCAAATATTTTTTAAAGAATGTAAAACGGGGGAAAATGTCGTGCTGCATTGGAAATCCACTCTCTTGCTGCCCACCCCATCGACCTAGGTGAACTTAGCCCACGGGCGTAGGCACGTGGCTAAAACAAGAAAGGAAAGTTACTAGCGAAACAAATGTGAAAAATTATTTTCGCGTTAATGAAATAAAAGATATGCTTCCGAAAATAAAGGAAAATTAAGAAATATAATCTGCATTATATTTAGTTGGAAAAACCTATTTTTGATATACCTCTATTCTTTAATTTTTCCGTCTTGCGCCCCTCTCCCTCCTCAACTGCCGCCTCCATGAATTGATCAGATCTTGATTCAACAACTTTCCTTTTTTCCCCGCCCTTTACTGTTTTTTTCGGGGGGGGGGGGGGTCAGTATTCTGCCACTTGAGCATCATCTGATGAATGACATCACCAGAAGGTCATCAACAATCATCTGCTCACTTTTGACCGCAATCTCGAAGATTATGGAGAAACATCACGATCCTCACTTTTAAAGCGACGCATGCGCGATAGGGAAATTGATCCTTGTTTTCCTTGCGCATGAGTGCAACCGAAAATAGATTCTATTTATGGGTTCCGATAAGAATAGCATTCGTTTTTGTACATCGCTGCCAAATTTATCCTTCGGAATATTTCACTGCGTACAGAGATTACTGCTTGAGTGAGATAAATGCATCGCGTGCACCAACGAACTTTTGTTCACTGAGGGAAACAATACAAGTGTTTTTTTTATACATCAACTAGCGCCATATGTCACTTCCCCTTTACCCTTTTGATGTCGGAATGATTGAGCTTCGGCATTTTGAAGTTCACGCGATGGTTGCTCGAGATATTGGTTAAGGGACTCGTTCGTTTGCTTTTCCCGCACTGGTGTTCGTCTGTATCGCTTGATCGCAATGCCCTGACATCTAGCGACAGATTTACAGGAATATTATTTAAAAGACAATATCGTGTTGCAATTACATGAAAACGATCAAGTTCCAAACTTCAAGAATAATCTTTAATGATTTTTACTGCATTTCAATATCTAAAAAACGACGATTAATAATATTTTAATTTTTTTTCAGTTCCAAAGTAATTGCTCCTTTGCAGACGGAAACAACAAAAAAAGCTGTTAAGCAAACTTCGTGACTTTTGCATTTCACGATCAAAATTTCAGATTTCCACCATAACTCGTTTGAAATGTTGCCCATTTCAACTTTTTCCACCGTTGGAGGGCGCAATTATAGCTTTTTGGGAGATTCGGAAAGTGCGAATTGTAATATTACATCCATACTTATCCCACCGAAAAAGAATTTTTAACTTATATCTAAAAGCAAAAAAGTTGAATGTCTTACAGGCAGACAGACGTCAAAGGGAAAACATCAGCTCGTGTTTCAGAAAACGAGATTTAAAAAAATCCTGAATTTTCGTATTATCATGTGTGATTGTTATGAAATCTAAACTACTCCTAACGATTATTTATCAATAACAGTTTAGGCAAAAGAAAAAAAAATCGCCAGCATAAAATTATTTGTTTCGTAAGATCAACTAAAAATTAATCATTTTAAATTCACCGAAGAGCCAAAACATTATGACCAGCACGTCTTTATGCAAATCGAAGCAACTGCAGGTAAACGACGAAGCGTGTGAAGGTCATGAAAGGGTATAAATAACACCTGATACCTAAGCTCTGTTATCGGTGTTGTTCTTGTTCTTCAGATGGGAAAGGCAACGGACTTAAGTGAGTTTTCCAAAGGCCAAATTATAATGGCCAGACGACTGGGTCAGAACGTTTCTGAGACGGCAAGGCTTGTGGGATGCTAACGGTCAGCCGTGGTTAGTTCTTTCAAAAAGTGGTCCAAGGAGGAAAAAAAATCACGAACTGCTGGCAAGGTGTGGGCTGGACATGGCTCATCGATACTAGTGGTGAGCGAAGGCTATCCCGTATGGTACGAGCCAACAGAAGGGATTCTGTGGTGCAACTGGTCCGTAATTTGAATGCCGGTGAAGGGAGTAATGTGTCACAACACACAGTACATCGAACCCTGCTGAAAATAAGGGCTACGTAGCCACAGGCCACTCCGAGTGGCCATGCTAACCTCGGTTCACCATCGGAAGCGCCTACAATGGGCACGTGATCATCAAACCATGACCTTGAATGATTGGAAGAAGGTCGTCTGGTCCGATGAATCTCGTTTCCTGTTGCACCATGTGGACGGCTGGGTATGTGTGCGCCGTTTCTTTGGGGAAGTGTTGGTACCAGGATGCACCATGGGACGACATGCTTTGGGCAACCACAGTCCCTTCGCCTCTGTGTACAGTTGATGAAAGTACTATTCAGCACAAGTTCTACAGCACTGAAAGAAGTGTCATAGAGGTTCCATGGTCTCTGTCATCATTGATGTCAGCACAGTTCATCACACTACCACCGCTAAAACGGTCCTTTTCTATTACGTTAGAATGACCGACTCCTTTGTTGTTTCCAAGTGAAAGCACTTCAAAAAATGGTATTCAAACTGAATACAGACTTTTCTGTGAAGAGCACCTTTTCCCACTAACCTTGGCTACAAAAGTGATGTGGAGAGCAGCAATGGTGTATTGCACTGCCATTACAATACTCCCCATTGAGCATTTGAACAATATAATAATCACGTTATCATTTTTTATAATACACTGAAGAACCAAAACATTATGAACAGTGCATCTTTATGCAAATTGCAGCAACTGCATGTAAACGACGGCGCAGGTGAAGGTCATGAAATGGTAGAAATAACACCTGATACTGAGCTCTGTTTATCAGTGTTATTCTTGTTCTTCAGATGGGAAAGGCAGCAGATTTAGGTAAGTTTGACAAAGGCTAAATTGTAATGGTCAGACTATTGGGGGACAGCAATTCAGAGATGGCAAGGTTGTGGGGTGTTCACAATCAGCCATAGTTAGTACCTTCAAAAAATGGTCTGAGGAGGGAAAGACATAACCACCGGCAAGGTGTAATCTGATCACAGCTAATCAATGCTAGAGGTGAGTGAAGCTATCCTGTATGGTACAAGCCAACAGAAGGGATACTGTGGTGCAATTCACCCGTAATTTGAATGCTGGTGACGGGAGTAATGTTTCACATCACACAGTACATTGAACCCTGCTGAAAATGGGACTGGTAACTGCAGACTGCTCCGAGTGCCCATGCTAACCTTGGCTCACTGTCGAAAGCACCTACAATAGGCATGCAAGCATCAAAACTGGACTTGAATGATTGGAAGAAGGTCATGTCCAATGAATCACGTTTCCTGTTGCGCCATGTGGATGGACAGGCACGGGTGCATTGTTTAGTTAGGGAAGTGTTAGCACCAGGATGCACTGTGACAACAAGCTGGTGGAGGAAGTGTAATGCTTTGGGCAATGTTCTGCTGGAAAACCCTGGGTCCAGTCATTCATGTACAGGAAACTATGACGTCTACCACGTACCTAAACATCATTACAGACCAGGTACATCCTTCCATGGCAGTGGTATAACCCTCTAGTAGTGCCTTCTTTCAGCAGGATAATGCACCATGCCACACTGCCCAGATTGTTCAAGAATGGTTTGTGGAACATGAGGAAGACTTCCAAGTATTGCTCTGGCCTCCAATTTCTCCAGACCAATCCAATCGAGCATCTGTGGTTTGTGTTGGAACAGCATATCCGATCTGCAGTGGTTCAACCACATAACTTATAAGAGTTAAAGGATCTGTTGATACCAGATACCACGAGACACCTTTAGAAATCTTGTAGCTTCCGTGCCTCGCCGGGTAAAGCTGTTTTGGCGGCACGTGGAGAACCAACATCATATTAGGCAGGTGGTCATAATGTTTTGGCTCTTCGGTGTATGTTCCGTTTAACCCCATTGGAGATGGAGATGTGTCGAAACGTCGAATTCGTTTCTTTTTGATCTTTCTGTTCAGGAATTAAATGCTTCGACGCCAAAGGAAATTTAATGAAGATCCGAAGCACATTGAAGCCAGGTCTTTTGAACCTGTTTCTTTCAACGACACTTTTCAACTTCATCCTACAACTGAAAATGTCAAAACAAATATTAAGCGAAGAAATATTGTAAATTTTTGAAGAAAAATTTCCCTCGACAAGATTTTAAAACTTAAATATTTTCGTTTACAGTAGAATTTTGTTTTTGTAATCTGTAAGAGTTGTTTTGTAACTCCTAGATTACACAGAAATACTTGTAAAATGTATGTTTGTGTGTTTTTTATTTTTAATCGTTTTTTTTTAATTTTTATTTTATATTATTTTCCTTTTGCAATTTCCATCCAAATTTCATGGCAATATTTTGTGTGTAATGTTTCTGTAAATGAGAATGGAAATAAATATTATTATTATTATAAAAAAAAAACATAAAATAATTATTTTAACTGGTCGCATCCTCTTTAACTATGAGCAGACGTTCATAGTTAAATGATTAAGATCTCGAGCGTCAACTTCATAAGTCATCAGAATGAATCTGGCATCAACAAAATGAACCAAATGTTGAGTTCTGCATCGGCTCAGTATCAAAGAGTTCTTTCATTAAACTTTTAAAAAGAATAAGTAAAGAATAAAGTAATAATCTTTCTGGCGAAGATATTTCTGAAATGCCATTCCCGTACGTTTTTTGACACCCCAAAGACCAATATCCACATCTAACTTTCATCTTCGTCGCAAATAAGAGTTGAAAGGTTCTTCTCAAGAACTTGAAATCGGAGTGAAGTCACAGCAAACGATGATGAATCGCTCAGAGAATTTGACAGAGCTATGTAGTGTCCTTTCAATGAGAGCGAAATGAGAGCCCCGATTCATCGGTTCACCTTTACCTCTATTCTGGTTAAGTTTTGTAAAAGGCATCTGCTCCGGTGAATGTCGGTAGCAGTGCATATACTTTTTCATTTAGCAATAAGATGCGTCACGTGCCTTTCGAAGTTTATCCTGCTATAGGAGAATACAAATGGTATTGATTCTAGTTCACAAATTTTGTAGTTGTTATTCTGTAGAAACATTGCTTTGACTGCTAATGGAAGTAGAAAAAAACCTAGCACTCGGAGTATAAAAAAAAAGTATTTTTTTTTTAATTTGCTATGTATAGGATAAAGAATGGTCTTAGAACCATTCATGCTTAGAGAAGTTCTTACAAACATAAAACCCATTAAGAAAAAAGATTGGCTGACCACTATTTCAGTTCGATTAATATTTGAATAATAATTTAGTAGTATTACGCCATTTACACTGTAACCCATCATTGAAAGAATCATTAGATTCATTTGACCTCTTTAATGCCTAATAGGGTAAACTTCCTCTGGGGAAACCCTCAGGATATCTCATGGAGATTGAGATTGACTTAGAACGAACGTGCCCCCACAACGTGGGATAAACGATGTGATACTTCCGTTCCTGTTGTTGGCCCGAGATTCGCTTAGCCAGTAGCGCGCAAGATTGGAGTCCCCAACTACGCCGGGTCAGATTTATCTCCGCTAAACCCCCCACTCCAGGGCGGGGGTGGCTCAGTCGGTAGCGCGCCAGGCTCATAATCTGCTGTTCTCAGGTTCGAGTCCCAGCTGGGTCAGCGTTGAGAATTATCTCCGCAAAACTCCCCGCCCTGCCCACGGTCAGTAGGGGACACCGATGGGCTTGGAAAGGTCGCCGTCCGTCGTATGGGACGTTAACCCGTGGCCCCGTGTGTGGGAGACCCATACCCTGTGCACGTTAAAGAACACGCTGGATAGCCTTGACGGGATGCTACCATCTGTCTCCCAACAGCTGTTCCAGTGGGTCCCCTCCCCCAACCTTCTCCGAGCCTTCGGGGTCCTTGTGACCTGGCCATTTAGCCCATTGGGTGCAAAAAGGGCGTCGCTCAGAGGTAAAACAAGCCAACTCCCCCCGCACTCTGTGAGAAAATGGATACTGATTGGTTTGGAACGGGTGTGTCGGAGGTAATGTTAAGTCGGGGCCACATTGTTAGCTCGAGCGGGTGACCAACATATACTGAAATGAAAATGAGAAACGTTAATACGTAATAATTATCAAATAATTGTTGTGGATGAAATTTACTGTTATTAGAATTCTTAAAAAAAGTCGGTATTTTTTTTTTAACTGTCTGTTACGACAAATTCCTCTGTGAAATCTTCAATGATTTCGCCCTCCTCCAACGCATTGCCTGGAAATCTTTCCCGTCTTTAGGAAACGGCGAAGATTTGTCTGCTATCAACGGACTTAATTGAACGAATAATAATAATAACGAACAAATATAATAACTTAAATTTAAGGAATGATAGAAATAAAACGCGTGGATTGGAACTGTTTCGAAGGAACACTTCGCTGACGCAACCGTTACTTGCAATGCAATACGATCAATTCCGTAGATCTACGAGGTTTGACAATACCCTTTTACGTTAGGAAAATGTGGCAACGAACTTTTAAAGCATTATGCCACCACCTGTAGAGAGCATTTTATGCCTCGTAGTAAGATCACGAAAAAATGCGTGTGGACGATGTACGTAATAGCACGTGATTCATAGCACTGTGATTGGTTATATATTTCACAGCGTTGCCAGGTGCTAAAATGTTCCATTGTACATATTGTTGAAGGATTTTCTTTTTCAAAAATTTCGTTATATTGATCATATTTTTATATGAATAATTTTTTATTCCGTTAAATTGACATTTTCGTTATACTGGTAATCGCTAAAACGAAACGTTTTCAAGTGCAGATACAGAGCAAATTGGCCTGGGTGGGGAAGAAATTCCGTTATACCGAATTTTTCATTATTCTGGTGTTCGTTGTACTGCCACTTCGACGCATTGACAAAGTCAGCATTGTCTTGAGCAGTTTCATTTTTGCTCTACTCTAGAAATAATAAAACAATTCCAAATCTCGTGACACAATAATTCGGGTTTCTTCTGCGTTTCAGCGTGCTTCGTCTCCTGTTACATTTCGATCTCTCGACTGGGACATGTGTTTCTTCTGCGCTTCAGCGTGCTTCGTCTCCTGTTACATTTCGATCTCTCGACTGGGACACGTGTTTCTTCTGCGCTTCAGCGTCGTCTACTGTTACATTTCGATCTCTCGACTGGGACATGTGTTTCTTCTGCGCTTCAGCGTGCTTCGTCTACTGTTACATTTCGATCTCTCGACTGGGACATGTGTTTCTTCTGCGCTTCAGCGTGCTTCGTCTCCTGTTACATTTCGATCTCTCGACTGGGACATGTGTTTCTTCTGCGCTTCAGCGTGCTTCGTCTACTGTTACATTTCGATCTCTCGACTGGGACATGTGTTTCTTCTGCACTTCAGCGTGCTTCGTCTCCTGTTACATTTCGATCTCTTGACTGGGACATGTGTTTCTTCTGCGCTTCAGCGTGCTTCGTCTACTGTTACATTTCGATCTCTCGACTGGGACATGTGTTTCTTCTGCGCTTCTGTGTGCTTCGTCTCCTGTTACATTTCGATCTCTCGACTGGGACATGTGTTTCTTCTGCGCTTCTGTGTGCTTCGTCTCCTGTTACATTTCGATCTCTCGACTGGGACATGTGTTTCTCCCGCGCTTCAGTGTGCTTCGTCTACTGTTACATTTCGATCTCTCGACTGGGACATGTGTTTCTCCTGCGTTTCAGCGTGCTTTGTCTACTGTTACATTTCGATCTCTCGACTGGGACATGTGTTTCTTCTGCGCTTCAGCGTGCTTCGTCTCCTGTTACATTTCAATCTCTCGACTGGGACATGTGTTTCTTCTGCGCTTCAGCGTGCTTCGTCTACTGTTACATTTCGATCTCTCGACTGGGACATGTGTTTCTTCTGCGCTTCAGCGTGCTTCATCTACTGTTACATTTCGATCTCTCGACTGGGACATGTGTTTCTTCTGCGCTTCTGTGTGCTTCGTCTCCTGTTACATTTCGATCTCTCGACTGGGACATGTGTTTCTTCTGCGCTTCAGCGTGTTTCATCTACTGTTACATTTCGATCTCTCTACTGGGACGTGTTTCTTCTGCGCTTCAGTGTGCTTCGTCTCCTGTTACATTTCGATCTCTCGACTGGGACATGTGTTTCTTCTGCGCTTCAGCATGCTTCGTCTACTGTTACATTTCAATCTCTCGACTGGGACATGTGTTTCTTCTGCGCTTCAGCGTGCTTCGTCTCCTGTTACATTTCGATCTCTCGACTGGGACATGTGTTTCTTCTGCGCTTCAGCGTGCTTCGTCTTCTGTTACATTTCGATCTCTCGACTGGGACATGTGTTTCTTCTGCGCTTCAGCGTGCTTCGTCTCCTGTTACATTTCGATCTCTCGACTGGGACATGTGTTTCTTCTGCGCTTCAGCGTGCTTCGTCTACTGTTACATTTCGATCTCTCGACTGGGACATGTGTTTCTTCTGCGCTTCAGCGTGCTTCGTCTCCTGTTACATTTAGATCTCTCGACTGGGACATGTGTTTCTTCTGCGCTTCAGCATGCTTCGTCTACTGTTACATTTCGATCTCTCGACTGGGACATGTGTTTCTTCTGCGCTTCAGCGTGCTTCGTCTCCTGTTACATTTCGATCTCTCGACTGGGACATGTGTTTCTTCTGCGCTTCAGCGTGCTTCGTCTTCTGTTACATTTCGATCTCTCGACTGGGACGTGTTTCTTCTGCGCTTTTGCGTGTTTCGTCTTCTGTTACATTTCGATCTCTCGACTGCGACACGTTTTTTCCCTGACAGGTCCATTTAAAAAGATCAATCGTGTAATTTTTTTTTCTTCCCAATTAACTCTTATAACTAAAGAGACTTTGAAATACCAAAAAAAAAGGATTTGCAGAAGCGTATGCCTTTCTGATGTGAGTGCAATTGTTGCATCATAAGGTCCGATTCGTAATCGTCTGTCATCCAGACCAATTGACCTCGTCGGGTGGAAGAAGCGAGCACAGACTTTCGCCCAGGGGGCGGCAGAACTCAGTGGCAATGCAAGTGAATGAATAGAGATTAATAAAGGGCGTCACAACTCAAGGGCAATGCAAATGAAAGAAGAGGAATCAAAGGACGGGCAAATTCAGGAGAAATTCGAAAGGAAGAAAAGAATCAAAGGACGATAGAACTCAAGGGAGTGCAAATAAAAGAAGAGAAGAAGAATCAAAGGACGGTCGAACTCGGGGGCAATGCAAATGAAAGAAGAGGAATCAAAGGACGCTAAGATTCAAGGGAGTAGAAATGAAAAAAAAAGAAGAATCAAAGGACGGTGGAAGAGAAGGACCGTAGAACTCAAGGGCAATGCAAATGAAGGAAGAGGAATCGAAGGACGGCCGAACTCAAGGTAGTGCAGTTAAACAATCAAATGCACGTGCGGTTCAATTACTGGGTTGGGTTGTTTTAGCTCTGAGCGGCACTTTTTTGCACACCATGGGCTAAATGGCCAGGTCACATGGACCCCGAAGGCTCAGAGAAGGTTGGGGGAGGGGACCCACTGGAACAGCTGTTGGGAGACAGATGGTAGCATCCCGTCAAGGCCATCCAGCGTGTTCTTTAACGTGCACAGGGTATGGCTCTCCCGCACACGGGGTCACGGCTTAACGTCCCATCCGACGGACGGCGGCCTTTCCAAGCCCATCGGTGTCCCCTACTGACCGTGGGCAGGTCGGGGAATTTTGCGGAGATAAATCTCAACGCTGACCCAGCTGTGACTCGAACCTGGGAACTACAGATTACGAGCCTGGCGCGCTACCGACTGAGCCACCCCCGCCCCCCTTTCAATTACTGTGAGGGGTTCGGTTGTTTTTCCTCTGAGCGGTACTTTTGTACACAGAATAGGCTAAACGGCTTCAAGTCACAAAGTCCTCGAAGGCTCAGAGGAGGTTGGGGGAAGGAGACCCACTGGAACAGCTGTTGGGAGATAGATGGTAGCCCCCCGTCAAGGCCATCCAGCGTGTTCTTTAACGTGCACAGAGTATGGCTCTCCCGAACACTAGACTACGGTTTAACGTCCCATCCGACGGACGGCGGTTTTCCAACCCAATCGGTGTCCCCTTTTTGAAAAAGTGCAGGATGAGGATTTTGAGGAGATAAATTTGAACACTGGCACAATTGAAACTCGACCCTGGGAGCTGCAGATTACGAGCCTGGCGCGCTACAAACTGAGCGAATCTCCGCCCCACTACGAGGGCGAAGAAGGTCACTCCTTAATGAGAGGGTCTTAACACTGTTGACGAGGGTGTTTAAGATTACTGAAATCTGAAGACCTCGTGAGAGCATTGAACTCTCAATGCACTTTTTCTGCGGCCCTAAAATAACACGAAAATAATGGAAATTCCTGCTGTCAAAATTGGGTTTCATTTTAGATGGCAAACATTATTCTAAATCATTTTTCACCTTTGAGCCTTTTTTTTCCTTTGAGGGAAAAAAAAATCAGAATCTGAAATGAAAATAAAGACAGACTTCATAATGGACGCATAAATCATGTTCTAAAAAATCGCGCGCATATTTTAGCACCCATATATTTTTAACCACTGGCCGTCCCATGGCCGAGTGGTTAGCACGCTTGGCTACTGATCTAAGGGACCTGGGTTCGAGCCCCGGGTAAGGCATGATTGTTTGTGTCGTTTTTTCTGCTGAGGTCCTGCCATCCTCACAGACCTTCTACTATGGCATATAAACTGGCAGGCTCCTGTCAGACCTCTGTGGCAAGCAGCTGCTTGAGGGGGTATTTATTATTTATTTTATATTTTTAACCAAGCGTATAGACTGACAAACTCATGTCAGACCTCCTATTTGAAGCATCTGCTTCAGGCGGTATTTATTTTGATTATTATTATTCATTCCCATCTTAAGTGCTTGCACATTTCCTCAAGACTGAATTTAAAGCCCAGAACGTTCTCTATGGAGATGACGTAATCAATTCAAAAGTGAGCAAACGATTCATAACGATCGGAAGAGAAAATCACTTACGTTAAAATCCTCGATGACCTCTGGCCACGAGGTGTTTGGCTCGTGACCTCCCAAGATCACTTCGCTGACTTCATCCACGATGTCGGCGGCAAATAACCTCGAGGTGGACACGGCGGTCACGTGACTGTCGTTGCTGAAGCCGGACCTCGTGACGTCGCACAGGTGTTCGTAGACTCCTTGGTGTCGGAGCATGTAGTGGAGCGCGGTCCAGCCGAAGATGTTTCCCGTGAAGATGAAAGTCTCGAGGAGACCATAGAACAAGATGATGAAGCGCGTGACTTTCCGCATCGCGAGAATTGACGGCGAGAGGCTGAGGATGCCCTGGAGCCGAGAGTTGTTCTGTCGGTGCACGGGCTGCTGCTCTGCTCTGACTCCAGAGCGACAGACGCCGAAGAGATCTCGCACGCCTTGGAGCCTTACCTGCGTCCCATTGGCCATTCGAGGGTGACGTCAAATTCCGGTAGTCTACCAAGGTGGGTTGGAAGCAGATTGCGTCACGTCACTGTCGATGGATCGGCGAAGCACACGGGGGGGGGGAGACAAAAAAAAACTCTGCGCACAGGGCGGAAATCATTTCTGCCGTTTCACTTGCAAAGACCAATTCAGCGTTCACGTGGTTCTCCTTAACTCTTAATACTTCCTGTTATTAAGAGGTTGTTTTTCTTTCGATTTTGATTGAAACGAGGTTCGGGGCTTGAGGGAACGGCTTTCAGAAAATCATCCCCCGAGGAGGGGAGTCGAAAGATTTTTTTCTGGGAAGGGGGATCACAAATGCAAGATTTTGAAATTTACTCTTTTCTTATTGGCTCGTTTGTTTCCTTCTCTTTCAGCAAAGAAAAGGTTTCGGGGAATTGGCTCAATCTGTAGCGCGCCACTCTCCTCATCTTCATTTCCCAGGTTCGAGTCCCGCCTGGACCTCTAGGTGGCCTAACTCAGCGTCGTGCCCTCGGTGAGAAAGGGGACACCGCTGGAATTGTAAAAGCCGCCGTCCGTCGGATGATGCGTTAAGTCGTGGCCTCGTGTGTAGGTGAGAGCCATACCCTGTGCACTTTAAAGAGCATGCTGGATGCCCTTGATGGGAGGATACCATCTGTCTCTTAATAGCTTTCCAGTGGGATCCCTTCTTCCAACCTTCTCTGAGCCTTTGGGTCATTGTGACCTGGCGCAAAAAAATGTCGTTCAAAAGTTTCTAGCAAATTATATTTCGATTACGACTTTTAAAGGATTTTTAATGAAATAGATCTGGCAGGGGTCTTAAAGTTGTCAGTCACGAGATGCGTTGGAACGAACACGAGCGAACAAATCGAACTGCAGCGACCAATTTGCTCTTTGTCGTTGAAATGACGCAAACCAAAAAAAGTTCTGTCGGCGATCTCATGCGAATCATTACCGTACGATCACGCACACCTAATTTGCATTTCCATAAAACAATATCAGGAGTGTGACTAATGCGATTCAAATCACGTTTGCTCTGAACCTTCTGCAGATGATATTAAACCTCAGAGAGCAAAAGGTGCGCGATTCATGCTGTTCGGATACAGCCGAGGCTAACTGATGGGGGAACGCCAGGAATTGAAGGATCCGTAGCCAATCACACAATAAGCCACGAGAAGCGCCGTGCAAAATCACGTGACGAGAGAATATGCTCGCGTTGCTCATTTCGAAATTCATCGATTGCTGGCATTCGCTCTGTTGGCGCGAGACAGACGGAACAGAAATGGGACCTCTTGCGGAGAGAACAGGAAAGGAAGCTTCTTAAAACGAAATTGCACTAGACTAGGTCAAGATATACGGAAGGGGGGGGGGGGGGGGGGCATGGTCCCCTCTTCTTTACTCATAATAGTAAGGGTAATGGAATCGAAAAATTCTTAAACTTGTGGATATTTCATATATTTTTAAAAAATTTTAGACTTCTGAAAAGTGGTGGGGAATGTTATATCACAGTGGAAATCCATTCTCTTGCCCACTTTTTTTTCCGGCTAGATTGTACCCCCCCCCCCCCCACACACACTTTTTTTTTCTCTCTAAATCAGGCTAGGCCTGGACCTGCACTAGACAGACTTCAAGGCAGCTTGGTACAAACGACAATTTAAGACAATAATTATCGTTAATAACGTTAATTGACATCTGTTAAAAGAGATGATTGACATTCCAAAATTTTAAAATTTTTTTGGCGACTATAAAGCTCCATCATGATAATCAAGATCAGAAAGAATTTCTGGACGAAAAAGTCCGAGAAAAAAAGACAATAAAATCTTCAGCAGGGTGGTCAGGCTTTAGATGCTTGCTGTCTGCATCCGTATTCCTCAATCCTCAAGGTCAATTGCACGTTCTGAAATAGGTGGTCAAAGAATTCTGTGCAGCGGCCAATTGGATTGCTTTGGACAGACAAATTCGAATTTCTCTAATAAGGGTCATACACCAGGCAATATTCCCCGCCCTGCCCACGGTCAGTAGGGGACACCAATGAGCTTGTAAAGGCCGCCGTCCGTCGGATGGGACGTTAAGCCGTGGCCCCGTGTGTGAGAGAGCCATACCCTGTGCACGTTAAAGAACACGCTGGATGGCCTTGACGGGAGGCTACCATCTGTCTCCCAACAGCTGTTCCAGTGGGTCCCCTCCCCCAACCTTCTCTGAGCCTTCGGGGTCCATGTGACCTGGCCATTTAGCCCATGGTGTGCAAAAAAGTGCCGCTCAGAGGTAAAACAACCCACAACACATACACCAGGTGAACAGTGGAAACAGATTTTGATTGAACGATGACATTAACAATTCCATTCATTCCATGCACCGTGAGATTACCGTTCTCTGATTCCCTTAATTCGAAATGCGTGTTAAGCAGTAATGCGTCCAAAATGGAAACAAGGCATCGATTCCTGTTGAAATACTGAATACTTTAATGGGCCTATGGTTAGAATTGGCAGTAAGACTTAGAGGAAGGTTCCCATCTGCCAAAGAGAAGAACTTACACTTAATTACAAAATTAGACCTCTCAGCGAATTTTTGTTGTCACTAAAAACACTTACCTTCCGAAACTTTAATATACGACTCATAAATATCAAGCACATTTAATCCCTTTTTGGAGTCACGTTTGAGGTAGATCACGACATTGGAGACATCACAAGCTTTAATATGACATACGACTCGTTTAAGTTGACCCGACCGATAATCCCCCCCCCACACACACACACACATTTTATCAGGGGAGAATAGTGAGGGCGAAATTCGGTTAGATTGCCATCGTCACTATACGAGTTTTTATTTGACACCTAACTCATAACTGTAGGCCCTCGTGTTCCGATGAAATAGTTGAACTACTTTCAGATTTCCCGTTTTCCAGGGGAGAATAATGCAATAAATATATAATTTCGAATATCAAATCGAAATTGATCTACGACCCACAATTCCGTGTAAAATAGTAATGCTTATGAAAACACTGATTATCAGATCATTTCAAAATTGCTGCTTGCACGAGCGTAGCGAAGGACTACGGTTGGGGAAGGAGATCAAAAATTTCCCAACTCGGAAATCAAATTTTGCCAACTGAGCAAATGTCTAGATTTTCCCTCCGTGAGGGAGAGGGGCTTTCCACAGCTCTCTTAATTTTCCCTTAATTTGGCCAACTCTCCTTAATTTTACAAACATCATCATCATCATCATCCTCAAGCAGCCATGGGCTATGGAGGTACAACCAGACCGTGCAATTTAATTCTCCAAGCAAGTCTGTCCTGAGCTACATCTCCTGCATCCGGCCACTGCACACCAATTCTAACAAGATCCTGTTTGACATTGTCTGCCCACTGCATCCTAGGTCTCCCCTTCTTTCTGAGGCCTTTAGGCACACTGTTCATAACCCTATTCGCCAATCTGTAATTATTCATACGGGCAACATAGCCAAACCAACGGAGTCTCTCTCTGCACAATATGCTGCTTAAAGGAGGTTGCAAACTCCTTTGCCTAACCTCATCATTAGTTACAAAGTTGAATCACCTAATGCCAAAGATACTGCGTAAGCATCTGGAATCAAAAGCATCGAGTTTCCTGTTATCTTGTTTACAAAGTGTCCAAGTTTCACTACCATAACTAAACCTAGAAAGAACCAAACTATTATACAGCCTAATTTTAGTCTTTAGGTGTATACGCCTATTTCTCCACACTCTCCCTAGATTCTTAAAAGTCCCGGCAGCAATCCCTATTCGTCTGTTAATTTCATGCCGCACATAACCATTATCTGTTACATAGCTCCCAAGATAATTAAACTGTGACACCTGCTCAAGACTGCAACCATTCAGATTAACTAAATCACAGCCTGCCTGACCAATTTTCATCACTTTAGTTTTCTCTCTGTTTATAACCAAACCTACTCTACTACCAGTCTCATCAACAGCTCGAATGAAAGAGTTCATCTCATCAACATCATTTGCCAAAAGGGCTAAATCATCAGCATAATCTAAATCAGAAATTTTCGTATCTCCAGCCCATTTAAGGCCAAAATCTTTCCCTTGAAGTGAATTTTGCATAACATAATCAATAACCAAACTAAAGAGAAAAGGAGACAAAATGCACCCTTGTCGAACACCAGAAGTAATGCTAAACCAATTGCTACAAGCCTTACCAACTCTCACACACGACTCAGTGTTATTATAGAGAGCTTTCATTATGTTAACTAACTTGTCTGGTATACCATATGATCTCACAATCAACCACAAATTATGACGATCAACAGAGTCGAAAGCCTTTTTGAAATCAACAAAGCTAGCAACCAAAGGTTTCTGAAACTCTAAACATTTCTCAAGAATCTGCCTAAGTGAAAATATCTGATCCACACATCCCCCGCCACTTCTGAATCCACATTGCTCATCATGCAATTGCCTGTCAACCAGATTCTTTAACAGCACAACACCAAAGAACTTTACCAGGAACAGAAAGTAGGCTGATGCCCCTATAGTTATCACAAGAACTGTGATCACCTTTTTTTAAAAAATAGGGATAATAATAGCTCTGGTAAAATCCTTAGGAACCATTTTTATCATAAAAGATATTCAAAATTTCAGTCATCCAAGTGGTAACCGAAACATTCCCAGCTCTAAGCATTTCCGTAGTAATTTCATCTACCCCTGGGGATTTATGTAGTTTAAGTTTAGAAACAGCCAAAATAACTTCAGATTGTGTTATGAGGCCAACATTAAAGCCACCAATGCATCTATCATCATTGCAAACAATGGGAATAGAACTAACCACATTGTTTTGAATATCACTGAAATGCTCAGCCCACCTAACCATGACAGAATCCTCACCTTCTATAATCTTACCTTGTTTATCCTTCAATCCCTGTATACCTGTCCTTTTTCTACACACAAAACATTAACTCTCTGGTACAGCTCTCTGCTGTTATGCTGTCTAACTGCTTCCTCGGCTTTGTCAGCCAAACCATCAAGCCTAAGATTCTTATCAGCAGCTAACTGATCTTTTACACGTTTATTAAGTTCTCTGTAATGCTTTTTATTAGAACTAGTAGGGTATTGATTAAGGACATTCCTGCAGTTCTTTCTTTCCGAAATAAGCTCAAGTGCCTTATCACTCAGATAATTCTGTCTCTTCTGCTCCTTTTTTCCTAAAAGAGTACTGTTAGTGTCCAAAAAAGCCTGTTTAAAATGACCCCATTCTTCCTCAACTTCAGTAGTAAGCATACCATGACGGTCATAATGACTAAGTAACCTATCATGGTAAGCTTTGGCTATAACTGGATCTCTCAGAGCTTCAGTATTAAAAGTAAATTTTTTAACCCTAGCACAACACTTTTTAAGTTTAAGTTGCAACACACTTTTAACAAGGTAATGGTCAGATCCAATTTCAGCTCCCCTATATGCCCTGGTATTCCTAACAGAACTAGCCCATTTGCTGTTAATTAATATATAATCAATCATATTCTTATGCAGCCCATCGGGTGAAACCCATGTGTACTTATGTATGTCGCGGTGTTTGTAATAAGTGTTAGTCCATTGAGTTTACTTACCTGCAGGAGACGTTGCCCATTGCTATTGCAGCTACCAATACCAAAAGGGCCTATTACTCCTCCCCAAAGGAAAGATTATACCAACTTTGGCATTCAAGTCACCTAGAACAAGGGTAATATCTCCTTTCTTTACAGAATTAAAAATATCCTGAAGTTGTCCGTAAAACCTATCCTTCTCATACTCATCGATATCCACAGTGGGGACATAACAGCAGATAACATTCTAGTCTTTAACGATTGTCTGAAATTTTGCTGTAAGAAACCTTTCATTAATGCACTCATATCCTAGAAGAGCATCACTAGCATGTCTGCTGAGCAGCAGACCTACGCTTGGTGATGCTTTCCATCTTCCCTCCCTTGTAAAGAGAAATTTAAAGTTATTTTTAAGAATCTCACTTTTAGCTGTCCATCTGGTCTCTTGCAAGCCTAGAATATCTAAATTTTAATGGTGGAATTCTTGTGTGAGGACATCAAGAGAAAAAGCTCTGTGCAGAGTCCTCACATTCCAACTACCTATGGAGAGAAAATGGTTAGTGGGATGTTTAAAGAAACTATGTTTATTGAGAGAGGGAATGCCGACAATATCAAACAGCCCCCTAATCAGAGACATGGGCAAAGACCCGTTCCCCCACCACTAAAGGCTGAAGCCATCTGTACTGGAAGAATTCCTCCAATGTAGAATTTGACGATGCCAATAGAAGAAAAGAGTTCAGGTGCCTGCGATGACCTCTGCTCAAGATTATCCACCAGCTGATAAACTTATCCTGTGAATCTATACAATTGGGGCTGTCAACCCACAAAGAAACAGAAAACACAACGGAAGATTTTCCCTCTACGGAAGCCCACACAATCCCAATTATCACACCTCGCCTACATTTCACCAAGTGGATTCGAATTTTCCCAAATACCCTAGATTTTGCCATCTCGCCTATATTACACCCAGTGCATTCGAATTTTGCCAACTGCCCTAGATTTTGCCACCTCGCCATAATTTTACAGTAAAAAATCTAAATTTTTCCATCTCACCTGAATTTTGCCACTTCCCCACGATTTTGCCAAAGTCACTCCAAATTTTCCCAACTATTCCTACATTTTGCCAAATCCCTCAGTTTTGTCAAATCGCCCTAATTTTACAGAAAAAAATCCCAATTTTTACATCTGATCTGAATTTTGCCAACTCCCCACGATTTTGCTAAAGTCACTCCGAATTTTGCGAACTATCCCTAGATTTTGCCAACTCCCTAAGTTATGCCACCTCGCCATAATTTTACAGAAAGAAATCCCAATTTTTACATCTCACCTGAATTTTGCAAACACCCAACGATTTTGCCAAGTCACTCCGAATTGTGCCAACTATCCGTAGATTTTGCCAACTCCCTAAGTTTTGTCAAATCGCCCTAATTTTACAGAAAAAAATCCCAATTTTTACATCTGATCTGAATTTTGCCAACTCCCCACGATTTTGCAAAAGTCACTCGATTTTGCCAACTATCCCTAGATTTTGCCAACTCCCTAAGTTTTGTCAAATCGCCCTAATTTTACAGAAAAAAATCCTCATTTCTACATCTCATCTGAATTTTGTAAACTCCAAAAGATTTTGCCAAGTCACTCCGAATTTTGCCAACTATCCGTAGATTTTGCTAACTCCCTAAGTTTTGTCAAATCGCCCTAATTTTACAGAAAAAAATCCCAATTTTTACATCTGATCTAAATTTTGCCAACTCCCCACGATTTTGCAAAAGTCACTCCGATTTTGCCAACTATCCCTAGATTTTGCCAACTCCCTAAGTTTTACCACCTCGCCATAATTATACAGAAAAAAAAACCAATTATTACATCTCACCTGAATTTTGCAAACTCCCAACGATTTTCCCAAGTCACACCGAATTTTACAAACTATCCCTAGATTTTGCCAACTCCCTAAGTTTTGCCAAATCGCCCTAATTTAAAGAAAAAAATCCCAATTTTTACTCTCACCTGAATTTTGCCAACTCCCCACGATTTTGCCAAAGTCACTCCGAATTTTGCCAACTATCCCTAGATTTTGCCAACTCCCTAAGTTTTGTTAAATCGCCCTAATTTTACAGAAAAAAATCCCAATTTTTACATCTCACCTGAATTTTGCAAACTCCCAACGATTTTGCCAAAGTCACTCGGAACTTTGCGAACTATCCCTAGATTTTGCCAACTCCCTAAGTTTTGTTAAATCGCCAATTTTCCCATCTCACCTGAATTTTGCCAATTCCCCACGATTTTGCCAAAGTCACTCCAAATTTTCCCAACTATCCCTAGATTTTGCCAACTCCCTAAGTTTTGTCAAATCGCTCTAATTTTACAGAAAAAAAAACCCAATTTTTACATCTGATCTGAATTTTGCCAACTCCCCACGATTTTGCCAAAGTCACTGCGAATTTTGCCAACTATCCCTAGATTTTCCCAATTCCCTACGTTTTGCCACCTCGCCATAATTTTACAGAAAGAAATCCCAATTTTTACATCTCACCTGAATTTTGCAAACACCCAACGATTTTGCCAAGTCACTCCGAATTTTGCCAACTATCCCTAGATTTTGCCAACTCCCTAAGTTTTACCACCTCGCCATAATTTTACAGAAAAAAATCCCAATTTTTACATCTCACCTGAATTTTGCAAACTCCCAACGATTTTGCCAAAGTCACTCCGAATTTTGCGAACTATCCCTAGATTTTGCCAACTCCCTAAGTTTTGTTAAATTGCCAATTTTCCCATCTCACCTGAATTTTGCCAATTCCCCACGATTTTACCAAAGTCACTCCAAATTTTCCCAACTATCCCTAGATTTTGCCAACTCCCTAAGTTTTGTCAAATCGCCCTAATTTTACAGAAAAAAATCCCAATTTTTACATCTGATCTGAATTTTGCCAACTCCCCACGATTTTGCCAAAGTCACTCCGAATTTTGCCAACTGTCCCTAGATTTTGCCAATTTCCTAAGTTTTGTTAAATCGCCCTAATTTTACAGAAAAAAATCCCAATTTTTACATCTCACCTGAATTTTGCAAACTCCCAACGATTTTGCCAAAGTCACTCCGAACTTTGCGAACTATCCCTAGATTTTCCCAACTCTCTAAGTTTTGTTAAATCGCCAATTTTCCCATTTCACCTGAATTTTGCCAATTCCCCACGATTTTGCCATAGTCACTCCAAATTTTTCCAACTATCCCTAGATTTTGCCAACTCCCTAAGTTTTGTCAAATCGCTCTAATTTTACAGAAAAAAAAAAACCCAATTTTTACATCTGATCTGAATTTTGCCAACTCCCCACGATTTTGCCAACTCCCCACGATTTTGCCAAAGTCACTGCGAATTTTGCCAACTATCCCTAGATTTTCCCAATTCCCTACGTTTTGCCACCTCGCCATAATTTTACAGAAAGAAATCCCAATTTTTACATCTCACCTGAATTTTGCAAACACCCAACGATTTTGCCAAGTCACTCCGAATTTTGCCAACTATCCCTAGATTTTGCCAACTCCCTAAGTTTTGTTAAATCGCCAATTTTCCCATTTCACCTGAATTTTGCCAATTCCCCACGATTTTGCCAAAGTCACTCCAAATTTTCCCAACTATCCCTAGATTTTGCCAACTCCCTAAGTTTTGTCATATCGCCCTAATTTTACAGAAAAAATCCCAATTTTTACATCTGATCTGAATTTTGCCAACTCCCCACGATTTTGCCAACTATCCCAAGATTTTGCCAATTCCCTACGTTTTGCCACCTCGCCATAATTTTACAGAAAGAAATCCCAATTTTTACATCTCACCTAAATTTTGCAAACACCCAACGATTTTGCCATGTCACTCCGAATTTTGCCAACTATCCCTAGATTTTGCCAACTCCCTAAGTTTTACCACCTCGCCATAATTTTACAGAAAAAAAACTCAATTTTTACATTTCACCTGAATTTTGCAAACTCCCAACGATTTTGCCAAAGTCACTCCGAATTTTGCCAACTATCCCTAGATTTTGTCAACTCCCTAAGTTTTGCCACCTCGCCATAATTTTACAGAAAAAAATCCCAATTTTTACATCTCACCTGAATTTTGCAAACACCCAGCGATTTTGCCAAGTCACTCCGAATTTTGCTAACTATCCCTAGATTTGCCCAACTGCCTAAGTTTTGCCTCCTCGCCATAATTTTCCAGAAAAAAATCCCATTTTTTACACCTCACCTGAATTTTGCAAACTCCCAACAATTTTGCCAATTCACTCCGAATTTTGCCAACTATCCCTAGATTTTGCCAACTCCCTAAGTTTTGTTAAATTGCCAATTTTCCCATCTCACCTGAATTTTGCCAATTCCCCACGATTTTACCAAAGTCACTCCAAATTTTCCCAACTATCCCTAGATTTTGCCAACTCCCTAAGTTTTGTCAAATCGCCCTAATTTTACAGAAAAAAATCCCAATTTTTACATCTGATCTGAATTTTGCCAACTCCCCACGATTTTGCCAAAGTCACTCCGAATTTTGCCAACTATCCCTAGATTTTGCCAACTCCCTAAGTTATGCCACCTCCCCATAATTTTAAAGAAAAAAATCCAAATTTTTACATCTCATCTGAATTTTGCAAACTCCCAACGATTTTGCCAAGTCACTCCGAATTTTGCCAACTATACCTAGATTTTGCCAACTCCCTAAGTTTTGTGAAATCGCACAATTTTACAGAAAAAAATTCCAATTTTTACATCTGATCTGAATTTTGCCAAATCCCCACGATTTTCCCAAAGTCACTCCGAATTTTGCCAACTATCCCTAGATTTTGCCAATTCCCTACGATTTCCCACCTCGCCATAATTTTACAGAAAAAAAATCCCAATTTTACATTTCATCTGAATTTTGCAAACACCCAACGATTTTGCCAAGTCACTCCGAATTTTGCCCACTATCCCTAGATTTTGCCAACTCCCTAAGTTTTACCACCTCGCCATAATTTTACAGAAAAAAATCCCAATTTTTACATCTCACCTGAATTTTGCAAACTCCCAACGATTTTGCCATAGTCACTCCGAACTTTGCGAACTATCCCTAGATTTTCCCAACTCCCTAAGTTTTGTTAAATCGCCAATTTTCCCATTTCACCTGAATTTTACCAATTCCCCACGATTTTGCCAAAGTCACTCCAAATTTTCCCAACTATCCCTAGATTTTGCCAACTCCCTAAGTTTTGTCAAATCGCCCTAATTTTACAGAAAAAATCCCAATTTTTACATCTGATCTGAATTTTGCCAACTCCCCACGATTTTGCCAACTATCCCAAGATTTTGCCAATTCCCTACGTTTTGCCACCTCGCCATAATTTTACAGAAAGAAATCCCAATTTTTACATCTCACCTGAATTTTGCAAACACCCAACGATTTTGCCATGTCACTCCGAATTTTACCAACTATCCCTTGATTTTGCCAACTCCCTAAGTTTTACCACCTCGCCATAATTTTACAGAAAAAAATCCCAATTTTTACATTTCACCTGAATTTTGCAAACACCCAGCGATTTTGCCAAGTCACTCCGAATTTTGCTAACTATCCCTAGATTTGCCCAACTGCCTAAGTTTTGCCTCCTCGCCATAATTTTCCAGAAAAAAATCCCATTTTATACACCTCACCTGAATTTTGCAAACTCCCAACAATTTTGCCAATTCACTCCGAATTTTGCCAACTATCCCTAGATTTTGCCAACTCCCTAAGTTTTGTCAAATCGCCCAAATTTTACAGCAAAAAAATCCCAATTGTTACATCTGATCTGAATGTTGCCAACTCCTTACGATTTTGCCAAAGTCACTCCGAATTTTGCCAACTGTCCCTAGATTTTGCCAATTCCCTAAGTTTTGTTAAATCGCCCTAATTTTACAGAAAAAAATCCCAATTTTTACATCTCACCTGAATTTTGCAAACTCCCAACGATTTTGCCAAAGTCACTCCGAACTTTGCGAACTATCCCTAGATTTTCCCAACTCTCTAAGTTTTGTTAAATCGCCAATTTTCCCATTTCACCTGAATTTTGCCAATTCCCCACGATTTTGCCATAGTCACTCCAAATTTTTCCAACTATCCCTAGATTTTGCCAACTCCCTAAGTTTTGTCAAATCGCTCTAATTTTACAGAAAAAAAAAACCCCAATTTTTACATCTGATCTGAATTTTGCCAACTCCCCACGATTTTGCCAAAGTCACTGCGAATTTTGCCAACTATCCCTAGATTTTCCCAATTCCCTACGTTTTGCCACCTCGCCATAATTTTACAGAAAGAAATCCCAATTTTTACATCTCACCTGAATTTTGCAAACACCCAACGATTTTGCCAAGTCACTCCGAATTTTGCCAACTATCCCTAGATTTTGCCAACTCCCTAAGTTTTGTTAAATCGCCAATTTTCCCATTTCACCTGAATTTTGCCAATTCCCCACGATTTTGCCAAAGTCACTCCAAATTTTCCCAACTATCCCTAGATTTTGCCAACTCCCTAAGTTTTGTCAAATCGCCCTAATTTTACAGAAAAAATCCCAATTTTTACATCTGATCTGAATTTTGCCAACTCCCCACGATTTTGCCAACTATCCCAAGATTTTGCCAATTCCCTACGTTTTGCCACCTCGCCATAATTTTACAGAAAGAAATCCCAATTTTTACATCTCACCTAAATTTTGCAAACACCCAACGATTTTGCCATGTCACTCCGAATTTTGCCAACTATCCCTAGATTTTGCCAACTCCCTAAGTTTTACCACCTCGCCATAATTTTACAGAAAAAAAACCCAATTTTTACATTTCACCTGAATTTTGCAAACTCCCAACGATTTTGCCAAAGTCACTCCGAATTTTGCCAACTATTCCTAGATTTTGTCAACTCCCTAAGTTTTGCCACCTCGCCATAATTTTACAGAAAAAAATCCCAATTTTTACATCTCACCTGAATTTTGCAAACACCCAGCGATTTTGCCAAGTCACTCCGAATTTTGCTAACTATCCCTAGATTTGCCCAACTGCCTAAGTTTTGCCTCCTCGCCATAATTTTCCAGAAAAAAATCCCATTTTTTACACCTCACCTGAATTTTGCAAACTCCCAACAATTTTGCCAATTCACTCCGAATTTTGCCAACTATCCCTAGATTTTGCCAACTCCCTAAGTTTTGTTAAATTGCCAATTTTCCCATCTCACCTGAATTTTGCCAATTCCCCACGATTTTACCAAAGTCACTCCAAATTTTCCCAACTATCCCTAGATTTTGCCAACTCCCTAAGTTTTGTCAAATCGCCCTAATTTTACAGAAAAAAATCCCAATTTTTACATCTGATCTGAATTTTGCCAACTCCCCACGATTTTGCCAAAGTCACTCCGAATTTTGCCAACTATCCCTAGATTTTGCCAACTCCCTAAGTTATGCCACCTCCCCATAATTTTAAAGAAAAAAATCCAAATTTTTACATCTCATCTGAATTTTGCAAACTCCCAACGATTTTGCCAAGTCACTCCGAATTTTACCAACTATACCTAGATTTTGCCAACTCCCTAAGTTTTGTGAAATCGCACTAATTTTACAGAAAAAAATTCCAATTTTTACATCTGATCTGAATTTTGCCAAATCCCCACGATTTTCCCAAAGTCACTCCGAATTTTGCCAACTATCCCTAGATTTTGCCAATTCCCTACGATTTGCCACCTCGCCATAATTTTACAGAAAAAAAATCCCAATTTTACATTTCATCTGAATTTTGCAAACACCCAACGATTTTGCCAAGTCACTCCGAATTTTGCCCACTATCCCTAGATTTTGCCAACTCCCTAAGTTTTACCACCTCGCCATAATTTTACAGAAAAAAATCCCAATTTTACATTTCATCTGAATTTTGCAAACACCCAACGATTTTGCCAAGTCACTCCGAATTTTGCCCACTATCCCTAGATTTTGCCAACTCCCTAAGTTTTACCACCTCGCCATAATTTTACAGAAAAAAATCCCAATTTTCCCATTTCACCTGAATTTTACCAATTCCCCACGATTTTGCCAAAGTCACTCCAAATTTTCCCAACTATCCCTAGATTTTGCCAACTCCCTAAGTTTTGTCAAATCGCCCTAATTTTACAGAAAAAATCCCAATTTTTACATCTGATCTGAATTTTGCCAACTCCCCACGATTTTGCCAACTATCCCAAGATTTTGCCAATTCCCTACGTTTTGCCACCTCGCCATAATTTTACAGAAAGAAATCCCAATTTTTACATCTCACCTGAATTTTGCAAACACCCAACGATTTTGCCATGTCACTCCGAATTTTACCAACTATCCCTTGATTTTGCCAACTCCCTAAGTTTTACCACCTCGCCATAATTTTACAGAAAAAAATCCCAATTTTTACATTTCACCTGAATTTTGCAAACTCCCAACGATTTTGCCAACTATCCCTAGATTTGGTCAACTCCCTAAGTTTTGCCACCTCGCCATAATTTTACAGAAAAAAATCCCAATTTTTACATCTCACCTGAATTTTGCAAACACCCAGCGATTTTGCCAAGTCACTCCGAATTTTGCTAACTATCCCTAGATTTGCCCAACTGCCTAAGTTTTGCCTCCTCGCCATAATTTTCCAGAAAAAAATCCCATTTTATACACCTCACCTGAATTTTGCAAACTCCCAACAATTTTGCCAATTCACTCCGAATTTTGCCAACTATCCCTAGATTTTGCCAACTCCCTAAGTTTTGTCAAATCCCCCAAATTTTACAGCAAAAAAATCCCAATTGTTACATCTGATCTGAATGTTGCCAACTCCTTACGATTTTGCCAAAGTCACTTCGAATTTTGCCAACTATCCCTAGATTTTGCCAATTCCCTACGTTTTGCCACCTCGCCATAATTTTACAGAAAAAAATCCCAATTTTTACATGTCACCTGAATTTTGCAAACTCCCAACGATTTTGCCAAGTCACTCCGAATTTTGCCAACTATCCGTGGATTTTGCCAATTCCCTACGTTTTCTCAAATCGCCTTAATTTTACAGAAAAAAATCCCAATTTTTACATCTGATCTGAATTTTGCCAACTCCCCACGATATTGCCAAAGTCACTCCGAATTTTGCCAACTATCCCTAGATTTTGCCAACTCCCTGAGTTTTGCCACCTCGCCATAATTTTACAGAAAAAATCCCAATTTTTACATCTCACCTGAATTTTGCAAACTCCCAACAATTTTGCCAACTATCCCTAGATTTTGCCAACTCCCGAAGTTTTGCTTCCTCGCCATAATTTTCCAGAAAAAAATCCCAATTTTTACACCTCACCTGAATTTTGCAAACTCCCAACAATTTTGCCAAGTCACTCCGAATTTTGCCAACTATCCCTAGATTTTGCCAACTCCCGAAGTTTTGTCAAATCGCAATAATTTTACAGAAAAAAATCCCAATTTTTACATCTCACCTGAATTTTGCAAACTTCCAACAATTTTGCCAAAGTTACTCCGAATTTTGCCAACTATCCCTAGATTTTGTCAAGTCCCAAAGTTTTGTCAAATCGCCCTAATTTTACAGAAAAAAAATCCCAATTGTTACATCTGATCTGAATGTTGCCAACTCCTTACGATTTTGCCAAAGTCACTCCGAAATTTGCCAACTATCCCTAGATTTTGCCAATTCCCTACGTTTTGCCACCTCGCCATAATTTTACAGAAAAAAATCCCAATTTTTACATGTCACCTGAATTTTGCAAACACCGAACGATTTTGCCAAGTCACTCCGAATTTTGCCAACTATCCGTGGATTTTGCCAATTCCCTACGTTTTCTCAAATCGCCTTAATTTTACAGAAAAAAATCCCAATTTTTACATCTGATCTGAATTTTGCCAACTCCCCACGATATTGCCAAAGTCACTCCGAATTTTGCCAACTATCCCTAGATTTTGCCAACTCCCTGAGTTTTGCCACCTCGCCATAATTTTACAGAAAAAATCCCAATTTTTACATCTCACCTGAATTTTGCAAACTCCCAACAATTTTGCCAAGTCACTCCGAATTTTGCCAACTATCCCTAGATTTTGCCAACTCCCGAAGTTTTGCTTCCTCGCCATAATTTTCCAGAAAAAAATCCCAATTTTTACACCTCACCTGAATTTTGCAAACTCCCAACAATTTTGCCAAGTCACTCCGAATTTTGCCAACTATCCCTAGATTTTGCCAACTCCCGAAGTTTTGTCAAATCGCAATAATTTTACAGAAAAAAATCCCAATTTTTACATCTCACCTGAATTTTGCAAACTCCCAACAATTTTGCCAAAGTTACTCCGAATTTTGCCAACTATCCCTAGATTTTGTCAAGTCCCAAAGTTTTGTCAAATCGCCCTAATTTTACAGAAAAAAAATCCCAATTTTTACATCTGATCTGAATTTTGCCAACTCCCCACGATTTTGCTAAAGTCACTCCGAATTTTGCGAACTATCCCTAGATTTTGCCAACTCCCTAAGTTATGCCACCTCGCCATAATTTTACAGAAAGAAATCCCAATTTTTACATCTCACCTGAATTTTGCAAACACCCAACGATTTTGCCAAGTCACTCCGAATTGTGCCAACTATCCCTAGATTTTGCCAACTCCCTAAGTTTTACCACATCGCCATAATTTTACAGAAAAAAATCCCAATTTTTAAATCTCACCTGAATTTTGCAAACTCGCAACAATTTTGCCAAAGTCACTCCGAATTTTGCCAACTCTCTCTAGATTTTGTCAAATCCCTAAGTTTTGTCAAATCGCCCTAATTTTACAGAAAAAAAATCCCAATTTTTACATCTGATCTGAATTTTGCCAACTCCCCACGATTTTACTAAAGTCATTCCGAATTTTGCCAACTCCCCACGATTTTGCTAAAGTCACTCCGAATTGTGCCAACTATCCGTAGATTTTGCCAACTCCCTTAGTTTTGCCACCTGGCCATAATTTTACAGAAAAAATATTCCAATTTTTACATCTCATCTGAATTTTGCAAACACCCAACGATTTTGCCATGTCACTCCGAATTTTGCCAACTATCCCTAGATTTTGCCAACTCCCTAAGTTTTACCACCTCGCCATAATTTTACAGAAAAAAATCCCAATTTTTACATTTCACCTGAATTTTGCAAACTCCCAACGATTTTGCCAAAGTCACTCCGAATTTTGCCAACTATCCCTAGATTTTGTCAAGTCCCTAAATTTTGCCACCTCGCCATAATTTTACAGAAAAGAATCCCAATTTTTACATCTCACCTGAATTTTGCAAACACCCAGCGATTTTGCCAAGTCACTCTGAATTTTGCTAACTATCCCTAGATTTGCCCAACTGCCTAAGTTTTGCCTCCTCGCCATAATTTTCCAGAAAAAAATCCCATTTTTTACACCTCACCTGAATTTTGCAAACTCCCAACAATTTTGCCAATTCACTCCGAATTTTGCCAACTATCCCTAGATTTTGCCAACTCCCTAAGTTTTGTCAAATCGCCCTAATTTTACAGCAAAAAAATCCCAATTGTTACATCTGATCTGAATGTTGCCAACTCCTTACGATTTTGCCAAAGTCACTCCGAATTTTGCCAACTATCCCTAGATTTTGCCAATTCCCTACGTTTTGCCACCTCGCCATAATTTTACAGAAAAAAATCCCAATTTTTAGATGTCACCTGAATTTTGCAAACACCCAACGATTTTGCCAAGTCACTCCGAATTTTGCCAACTATCCGTGGATTTTGCCAATTCCCTACGTTTTCTCAAATCGCCTTAATTTTACAGAAAAAAATCCCAATTTTTACATCTGATCTGAATTTTGCCAACTCCCCACGATATTGCCAAAGTCACTCCGAATTTTGCCAACTATACCTAGATTTTGCCAACTCCCTGAGTTTTGCCACCTCGCCATAATTTTACAGAAAAAATCCCAATTTTTACACCTCACCTGAATTTTGCAAACTCCCAACAATTTTGCCAAGTCACTCCGAATTTTGCCAACTATCCCTAGATTTTGCCAACTCCCGAAGTTTTGTCAAATCGCAATAATTTTACAGAAAAAAATCCCAATTTTTACATCTCACCTGAATTTTGCAAACTCCCAACAATTTTGCCAGAGTTACTCCGAATTTTGCCAACTATCCCTAGATTTTGTCAAGTCCCAAAGTTTTGTCAAATCGCCCTAATTTTACAGAAAAAAAATCCCAATTTTTACATCTGATCTGAATTTTGCCAACTCCCCATGATTTTGCTAAAGTCACTCCGAATTTTGCGAACTATCCCTAGATTTTGCCAACTCCCTAAGTTATGCCACCTCGCCATAATTTTAGAGAAAGAAATCCCAATTTTTACATCTCACCTGAATTTTGCAAACACCCAACGATTTTGCCAAGTCACTCCGAATTGTGCCAACTATCCCTAGATTTTGCCAACTCCCTAAATTTTACCACATCGCCATAATTTTACAGAAAAAAATCCCAATTTTTAAATCTCACCTGAATTTTGCAAACTCGCAACAATTTTGCCAAAGTCACTCCGAATTTTGCCAACTCTCTCTAGATTTTGTCAAATCCCTAAGTTTTGTCAAATCGCCCTAATTTTACAGAAAAAAAATCCCAATTTTTACATCTGATCTGAATTTTGATAACTCCCCACGATTTTACTAAAGTCATTCCGAATTTTGCCAACTCCCCACGATTTTGCTAAAGTCACTCCGAATTGTGCCAACTATCCGTAGATTTTGCCAACTCCCTTAGTTTTGCCACCTCGCCATAATTTTAAAGAAAAAATATTCCAATTATTACATCTCATCTGAATTTTGCAAACACCCAACGATTTTGCCATGTCACTCCGAATTTTGCCAACTATCCCTAGATTTTGCCAACTCCCTAAGTTTTGTCAAATCACCCTAATTTTACAGCAAAAAAAATCCCAATTGTTACATCTGATCTGAATGTTGCCAACTCCTTACGATTTTGCCAAAGTCACTCCGAATTTTGTCAACTATCCCTAGATTTTGCCAATTCCCTACGTTTTGCCACCTCGCCATAATTTTACAGAAAAAAATCCCAATTTTTACATCTCACCTGAATTTTGCAAACACCCAGCGATTTTGCCAAGTCACTCCGAATTTTGCTAACTATCCCTAGATTTGCCCAACTGCCTAAGTTTTGCCTCCTCGCCATAATTTTCCAGAAAAAAATCCCATTTTTTACACCTCACCTGAATTTTGCAAACTCCCAACAATTTTGCCAATTCACTCCGAATTTTGCCAACTATCCCTAGATTTTGCCAACTCCCTAAGTTTTGTCAAATCGCCCTAATTTTACAGCAAAAAAATCCCAATTGTTACATCTGATCTGAATGTTGCCAACTCCTTACGATTTTGCCAAAGTCACTCCGAATTTTGCCAACTATCCCTAGATTTTGCCAATTCCCTACGTTTTGCCACCTCGCCATAATTTTACAGAAAAAAATCCCAATTTTTACATGTCGCCTGAATTTTGCAAACACCCAACGATTTTGCCAAGTCACTCCGAATTTTGCCAACTCCCTAAGTTTTGCTTCCTCGCCATAATTTTCCAGAAAAAAATCCCAATTTTTACACCTCACCTGAATTTTGCAAACTCCCAACAATTTTGCCAAGTCACTCCGAATTTTGCCAACTATCCCTAGATTTTGCCAACTCCCGAAGTTTTGTCAAATCGCAATAATTTTACAGAAAAAAATCCCAATTTTTACATCTCACCTGAATTTTGCAAACTCCCAACAATTTTGCCAGAGTTACTCCGAATTTTGCCAACTATCCCTAGATTTTGTCAAGTCCCAAAGTTTTGTCAAATCGCCCTAATTTTACAGAAAAAAAATCCCAATTTTTACATCTGATCTGAATTTTGCCAACTCCCCATGATTTTGCTACAGTCACTCCGAATTTTGCGAACTATCCCTAGATTTTGCCAACTCCCTAAGTTATGCCACCTCGCCATAATTTTAGAGAAAGAAATCCCAATTTTTACATCTCACCTGAATTTTGCAAACACCCAACGATTTTGCCAAGTCACTCCGAATTGTGCCAACTATCCCTAGATTTTGCCAACTCCCTAAATTTTACCACATCGCCATAATTTTACAGAAAAAAATCCCAATTTTTAAATCTCACCTGAATTTTGCAAACTCGCAACAATTTTGCCAAAGTCACTCCGAATTTTGCCAACTCTCTCTAGATTTTGTCAAATCCCTAAGTTTTGTCAAATCGCCCTAATTTTACAGAAAAAAAATCCCAATTTTTACATCTGATCTGAATTTTGATAACTCCCCACGATTTTACTAAAGTCATTCCGAATTTTGCCAACTCCCCACGATTTTGCTAAAGTCACTCCGAATTGTGCCAACTATCCGTAGATTTTGCCAACTCCCTTAGTTTTGCCACCTCGCCATAATTTTAAAGAAAAAATATTCCAATTATTACATCTCATCTGAATTTTGCAAACACCCAACGATTTTGCCATGTCACTCCGAATTTTGCCAACTATCCCTAGATTTTGCCAACTCCCTAAGTTTTGTCAAATCACCCTAATTTTACAGCAAAAAAAATCCCAATTGTTACATCTGATCTGAATGTTGCCAACTCCTTACGATTTTGCCAAAGTCACTCCGAATTTTGTCAACTATCCCTAGATTTTGCCAATTCCCTACGTTTTGCCACCTCGCCATAATTTTACAGAAAAAAATCCCAATTTTTACATCTCACCTGAATTTTGCAAACACCCAGCGATTTTGCCAAGTCACTCCGAATTTTGCTAACTATCCCTAGATTTGCCCAACTGCCTAAGTTTTGCCTCCTCGCCATAATTTTCCAGAAAAAAATCCCATTTTTTACACCTCACCTGAATTTTGCAAACTCCCAACAATTTTGCCAATTCACTCCGAATTTTGCCAACTATCCCTAGATTTTGCCAACTCCCTAAGTTTTGTCAAATCGCCCTAATTTTACAGCAAAAAAATCCCAATTGTTACATCTGATCTGAATGTTGCCAACTCCTTACGATTTTGCCAAAGTCACTCCGAATTTTGCCAACTATCCCTAGATTTTGCCAATTCCCTACGTTTTGCCACCTCGCCATAATTTTACAGAAAAAAATCCCAATTTTTACATGTCGCCTGAATTTTGCAAACACCCAACGATTTTGCCAAGTCACTCCGAATTTTGCCAACTATCCGTGGATTTTGCCAATTCCCTACGTTTTCTCAAATCGCCTTAATTTTACAGAAAAAAATCTAAATTTTTACATCTGATCTGAATTTTGCCAACTCCCCACGATATTGCCAAAGTCACTCCGAATTTTGCCAACTATCCCTAGATTTTGCCAACTCCCTGAGTTTTGCCACCTCGCCATAATTTTACAGAAAAAATCCCAATTTTTACATCTCACCTGAATTTTGCAAACTCCCAACAATTTTGCCAAGTCACTCCGAATTTTGCCAACTATCCCTAGATTTTGCCAACTCCCTAAGTTTTGCTTCCTCGCCATAATTTTCCAGAAAAAAATCCCAATTTTTACACCTCACCTGAATTTTGCAAACTCCCAACAATTTTGCCAAGTCACTCCGAATTTTGCCAACTATCCCTAGATTTTGCCAACTCCCGAAGTTTTGTCAAATCGCAATAATTTTACAGAAAAAAATCCCAATTTTTACATCTCACCTGAATTTTGCAAACTCCCAACAATTTTGCCAAAGTTACTCCGAATTTTGCCAACTATCCCTAGATTTTGTCAAGTCCCAAAGTTTTGTCAAATCGCCCTAATTTTACAGAAAAAAAATCCCAATTTTTACATCTGATCTGAATTTTGCCAACTCCCCACGATTTTGCTAAAGTCACTCCGAATTTTGCGAACTATCCCTAGATTTTGCCAACTCCCTAAGTTATGCCACCTCGCCATAATTTTACAGAAAGAAATCCCAATTTTTACATCTCACCTGAATTTTGCAAACACCCAACGATTTTGCCAAGTCACTCCGAATTGTGCCAACTATCCCTAGATTTTGCCAACTCCCTAAGTTTTACCACATCGCCATAATTTTACAGAAAAAAATCCCAATTTTTAAATCTCACCTGAATTTTGCAAACTCGCAACAATTTTGCCAAAGTCACTCCGAATTTTGCCAACTCTCTCTAGATTTTGTCAAATCCCTAAGTTTTGTCAAATCGCCCTAATTTTACAGAAAAAAAATCCCAATTTTTACATCTGATCTGAATTTTGCCAACTCCCCACGATTTTACTAAAGTCATTCCGAATTTTGCCAACTCCCCACGATTTTGCTAAAGTCACTCCGAATTGTGCCAACTATCTGTAGATTTTGACAACTCCCTTAGTTTTGCCACCTCGCCATAATTTTACAGAAAAAATATTCCAATTTTTACATCTCATCTGAATTTTGCAAACACCCAACGATTTTGCCAAGTCACTCCGAATTTTGCTAACTATCCCTAGATTTTGCCAACTCCCTAAGTTTTGCCTCCTCGCCATAATTTTCCAGAAAAAAATCCCAATTTTTACACCTCACCTGAATTTTGCAAACTCCCAACAATTTTGCCAAGTCACTCCTAATTTTGCCAACTATCCCTAGATTTTGTCAAGTCCCTAAGTTTTGTCAAATCGCCCTAATTTTACAGAAAAAAAATCCCAATTTTTACATCTGATCTGAATTTTGCCAACTCCCCACGATTTTGCTAAAGTCACTCCGAATTTTGCGAACTATCCCTAGATTTTGTCAAGTCCCTAAGTTTTGTCAAATCTCCCTAATTTTACAGAAAAAAAAATCCCAATTTTTACATCTGATCTGAATTTTGCCAACTCCCCACGATTTTGCTAAAGTCACTCCGAATTTTGCGAACTATCCCTAGATTTTGCCAACTCCCTAAGTTATGCCACCTCGCCATAATTTTACAGAAAAAAATCCCAATTTTTACATCTCATCTGAATTTTGCAAACACCCAACGATTTTGCCAAGTCACTCCGAATTTTGCTAACTATCCGTCGATTTTGCCAACTCCCTAAGTTTTGCCAGCTCGCCATAATTTTACAGAAAAAAATCCCAATTTTTACATTTGATCTGAATTTTGCCAACTCGCCACGATTTTGCCAAAGTCACTCCGAATTTTGGCAACTATCCCTAGATTTTGCCAACTCCCTAAGTTTTGTCAAATCGCCCTAATTTTACAGAAAAAAATCCCAATGTTTGCATCTCACCTTAATTTTGCTAACTCCCACGATTTTGCCAAGTCACTCCGAATTTTGCCAACTTCCCAAGTTTTTGCCAAGTTGTCCCAATTCTGCCAACCCACCTGTATTTTACTAAGTGGCTTCGAATTTCGCCAACTGCTCTAAATTTTGCCGTCTGTCCATTTTCCAAACTGCCCTAGATTTCCTAAGTTGCCTCGATTTTGACACTACCGTTAATTTTCCAAAAAAAAAACATTACAAATTGTCACAACTCGTCTAGATTTAACGATGTCCTTTCGAATTTTGCCATCTCCGAGTTACTTTGGGGGGGAGCTTTCCTCCCTTCCCCCCATTGCTATGTCCCTGGCTGCTTGCGAGGAAGGTTAAACTCATTATTTCTAATTAGAGAGGGTAATCCATCATCGTGTAAGACTTGAAGCAGGAGAGTCGCAAATGGAGGTAACAAGATGTCTCAATGTATCGAGAAAGGCGATATCGGTACTTTGGAAACAGTTCCAAGGGGCAGGATCCATTACCAGAAGAGCTGGCCGATGTCGTCAGGCAGTGACTTCAACCTGAACTGGTTGTAATGGCAAGACGAACTAGTGCGATGATCACTTCACCAAAGGTGAAAGGATTTCTAGCAGAAGAGTGGCGCAAAGACTTAATATGAGTAAGCTCTATGCCAGGAGGCGCCAGTGGTGTGTGTCCCTCTAATTTCCACCCACAGAAAAGCTCGTCGAAACAGGTGGCACGAAGATACCTCTTGCAGCCCTGGAAAATGAGCTAATGTTCTATTTGATGACGACTCTCGATATGTCCCGAAGCCATTATTCTCCGTGTTTAATGTAGAATGGAGGAATACGATTACATCTTTTTGGTATCAGAGAAAGGATTACTTAACGATGAAGTGTTTGGGGTGACAGAATCATCAACTGTGTACGCCTCTTAATGTGTTTCATGGAGAGGATCTAACTACTCAATGGTACGGAGAAGAGATTATTGAATCCTAAGTAAATGCAATAACTATGTTGTTGTTTAGTTCGCGAATGTGAGGGGGGAGGACTAGTTACCTACTAACTGCTGCACTATTTGAGACGTTTTTGGTATGTGGTTGGCAATAAATTCCTGTTTATCTATGACAATGCCCATCCGAATAGAACTAATCTGGTGCAGCAGAACTAAGAAATGAAAGAATAAACCTGGCCAACAAGATCGCTACACCTAAATCCCACCATCTATGGGATGCTCAGGGAGACGCATTGCAAACCATCAAGCACCACCTCTCTCACTCAGCAAGGTAAAGTTAGCTCTTGTGGAAGAAAGGAATTTATTTCCTCGTGCCCTTTTGAACGAACTTATATTCGCCATTGATCGACGTTATCATGCCTGTTTAGCCATCAGCGAGACCTGAACTTCTCCAATGCAAAATATTTCATTATTTTTAATTATGTCAATAGATGTTCATTTTCTGTCTTAGGTTCCTCATTATATCAAAGTTCCCAGGTTCGAGTCCCAGCTGGGCCAGCATTGAGATTTATCTCCGCAATACTCCCCGTCCTGCCTGGTCAGGAGAGGACACCAATGGGCTTGGGAAGGCCGTTGGATGGTACGTTAAGCCGTTTCCCCGTGTGCGAGAGAACCTTAACCTGCGAACATTAAAGAACACGCTGGATGGCCTTGACGGGAGACTACCATCTGTCTCCCAACAGCTGTTCCAGTGGGTTCACTCCCCCAACCTTCTCTGAGCCATTCGAGTCCTTGTGACTGGCCATTTAGACCATTGTGTGCAAGAAAAGTGCCGCTCAGAGGTAAGACAACCCAACCCAAATCATTGTACCAAAATGCAATTTGAGGCAAATTTTCGTTTAATTGCATCGTACAATAAAAAATTTATTCTTATCATTGAATTTAAAATAAAATATAATTAATAATAACTGTATATTAATTAACAGTATATTACTGGAGCTAAATCCAGAAAATTTGTACTTTTTCTAAAAAAGAAAGAAAAAATAAAAACAGAATGAAGACATTTAATGTAAATTTTATTTTAAATATTTTAAAGACCATGCCAGAGATATGTATTATGTAAGAGATAAAATTTTTTATGAACCTTAGAAACGAAACTTACTCTAATGCAGTGGTTCTCAACCTTTTATGCTTCACGTACCCCCTGGAAATGTATGTGTAACTGGCGTACCCCTTGTATAGATAGATAAAACTATAGTTATAACATTGGGAATGAAAGATATATATCAATGGTTCTCAACCTTTTGTGCTTCAGGTACCCCCCTGAAAATGTGTATGTAACTGGCATACCCCTTGTATAGATAGATAAAACTATAGTTATAGTATAACAATGGGAATAAAATAAAACATATCTAGTCTATCTTGTCAGTGGTTCTCAACCTTTTATACTTCACATACCCCCTGGAAATGTGTATGAAAATGGCCTACTCCTTGTATAGATAGATAGAACTATAGTTATAGTATAACAATGGGAGTAAAATAAAACATATATATATATATCAGTGGTTCTCAACCTTTTATGTTTCACGTACCCCCTGGAAATGTGTATGTAACTATCGTACCCCTTGTATAGATAGATAAAACTATAGTTATAGTATAACAATGGGAATAAAATAAAACATATATGTCAGTGGTTCTCAACCTTTTATATTTCACATACCCCCTGGAAATGTGTATGAAAATGGCCTACTCCTTGGATAGATAGATAGAACTATAGTTATAGTATAACAATGGGAGTAAAATAAAACATATATATATATATCAGTGGTTCTCAACCTTTTATGCTTCACGTACAGTCACTCAAAAAAGTATCCGAACGCCATGGTTAATTAAAAAATTCAGAAAAAATATCTGGCAACGATTTCTTCAGAAATTAGTGATCTGGCATCCTTCGTGTACTGTACACGAAGGATGCCAGATCACTAATTTCTGAAAAAATCGTTGCCAGATATTTTTTCTGAATTTTTGTAATCAACCATAGCGTTCGGATACTTTTTTGAGCGACTGTACCCCCTGGAAATGTGTACGTAACAGGCGTACCCCTTGTATAGATAGATAAAACTATAGTTATAGTATAACAATGGGAGTAAAATAAAACATATCTATCAGTGGTTCTCAACATTTTTTGCTTCACGTACCCCCTGGAAATGTGTATGTAACTAGCGTACCCCTTGTATAGATAGATAAAACTATAGTTATAGTATAACAATGGGAGTAAAATAAAACATATCTATCAGTGGTTCTCAACATTTTATGCTTCACGTACCCCCTGGAAATGTGTATGTAACTGGCGTACCCCTTGTATAAATAGATAAAACTATAATTATAAGTATAACAATGGGAATAATATCAAACATGTATACCAGTGGTTCTCAACCTTTTTGTGCTTCACGTACCCCATGGAAATGTGTATGTAACTGGCGTACCCCTTGTATAGATAGATAAAATTCTAGTTATAGTATAACAATGGGAATAAAATAAAACATATATATAAGTGGTTCTCAACCTTTTATGCGTCACGTACCCCATGGAAATGTGTATGAAAATGGCCTACCCCTCGTATAGATAGATAAAACTATAGTTATAGTAGAACAAAGGGAAAAAAATAAAACATATATGTCAGTGGTTCTCAACCTTTTCTGCTTCACGTACCGCCTGGAAATGTGTATGAAAATGGCCTACCCCTTGTATAGATAGATAGAACTATAGTTATAGTATAACAATGGGATTAAAAGAAAACATATATATCAGTGGTTCTCAACCTTTTATGCTTCACGTACCCCCTTGAAATGTGTATGTAACTGGCGTACCCCATGTATAAATAGATAAAACTATAGTTATAAGTCTAACAATGAGAATAAAATAAAACATATATATCAGTGGTTCTCAACCTTTTATGCTTCACGTACCCCCTGAAAATGTGTATGTAACTGGCGTACCTCTTGTATAGATAAATAAAACTATATTTATAGTATAACAATGGGAATAAAATAAAACTTATTTATCAGTGGTTCTCAACCTTTTATGCTTCACGTACCCCCTAGAAATGTGTATGTAACTGGCGTACCCCTTGTATAGATAGATAAAACTATAGTTATAGTATAACAATGGGTGTAAAATAAAACATATATATCAGTGGTTCTGAACCTTTTATGCTTCATGTACCCCATGGAAATGTATATGTAACTGGCGTACCCCTGTATAGATAGATAAACTATAGTTATAACATTGGGAATAAAACATGTATATCAGTGGTTCTCAACCTTTTGTGTTTCACGTACCCCCCTGGAAATGTATATGTAACTGGCCTACCCCTTGTATAAATAGATAAAACTATAGTTATAAATATAACAATGGGAATAAAATGAAACATATATACCAATGGTTCTCAACCTTTTATGCTTCATGTACCGCCTGGAAATGTGTATGTAACTGGCGTACCCCTTGTATAGATAGATAAAACTATAGTTAGTTCTAGTATAACAATAGGAATAAAAGTAGTTGTAGTATAACAATAGGAATAAAATAAAACGTATAAATATACACATTAAATTTTGTATTCATAAATTACATATATCGATAAAAACAAAAAGTGACATTTTTGCACAGCAGTGTTGCCAACTTAGCGAATTTGTTACTATATCTTGCGACTTTTGAGCTCTCACGGCGTATAGGAAATTTTTTTACCGCGTACCCCTCGTTGAGTACCCCTACTCTAGTTTGATAATTATATAATATGCATGGAAATATTATTAAAATGAAAAAAGTGAAAAAAAATCGGAAAATAATACATGTGATTGTAAATGGTGGAATATATAAAGTTATATAAACGTAAAATATGTTTTTACCTTGTTTATTGTTATACAATGGTTAATATTTAACAATGTATTAATCTTTTTTTAAGTTTATTAAGTATTTCGATAAAGTAACCAGGCACAGTGTATAGAGTAAATAAGGTGAAATAATAACCTTACCTAATTCTCTGAGAATACTCGATTAGTATTTGGAGTTCCATCATTTACGATCATGCCATTAGAACCCCAGCTCACCGAACACCAATAACTATATTGTTGTTTTTCCCTCGCAGTACGATACACATTCATTTAGATTGACATTACCTAAGATCATTCCTAAAATGATTAACGGCATTGAACATGTTCAAGTTCATTATTTTTTTAAGAAAGAAGGTACTTTCTTATAATAAAGGACAGAGATACTCCTGGTTTCTCATACAACATACCACCACTTACACAAGGACAAGGCCTGCCGGTCTTAGTAGCCAGATGCGCTAACCACTAGGCCTGGTAGGGCTAATTATTACATCATGTAATGGATCATGAGTTAAAGGGAAAAATGTTTAAAATAAACAGGAGAATGAACCGGAATGGCTCTCAAGAGAAAAAAAAACATTTCCTTTGAATTAAATTTCTGAAAATTTAGAATCTGAATAAAGGTGCGAAGGCGATTAAAAGATTGAGAATTTCCTATCAAAAGCTGCGTTTGAAATTCTGTAAATATCTGCATTAAATTGTTTAAAGGTTAGACAGAGACATCAGTGGATACAATAATAGATGGAAAACGTTTTTACGGAACCTTATTTTTCTTGTTCAGATGTAAATAATAAAATAATAATTATCTAAGATTCGCTTAACAGATAAACAACACTCTCCAAAAAAGATGTTTAAAAGCATGCTCTGTTTAGTCTAGCAACCGACTTGTGTGTCGTCAAGTGTTCAATTTTCTATCATCGTCATCATGAAGATGATAAAACGAAATGTTGAAGCGACGATATTCAGCAACAACTCTTGCAAACGATACATGCTGTTCCCTTTATCATTTTATCATTTGATGGATGTCAACACCCTGCGCACGAGGAAAACAGAAAACAAGATAAAAATGTTTCGCTCTCCCCCCCGACAACCATCAGAATCGAGAGGAAAAGATACAAACGAAGAAAGAGGGGAAAATAAACAGTCTTTTTTTTTATTTTTACAAGTAGCAACTGATGAGTTTTCTGTTTATTTATGATCTAGGCTGCAGTCTAGGGTTTCGCGATATGTGGGGCCTCAAAGACATTCGTTTAAAGTCCCACTGTGCTGCAATTTTCCTTTATATTAAATTTAGCATGCAAGCACTATTCAGCTCAGTTTTCGTAAGTCATCATTGTATACCCATCTGGAATAATGTTTTCACCAAATCAATATCATGCTTATTTTTTAATCTTCTCTTCAATAAGCATAAAAAAAACCTCTATTTGGACTTTAGCAATTTGGGAGTTGTTAAACTTCCATAGATTAGGGCCTTTTAAATTTGTCGTAACTTAGGGCCTCCTAAATTTGACAGAGATTATAGCTTCCTAAATTTGACATAGCTTAGGGCCTCCTAAATTACTTATAGTGTAGGGCCTCTTAGAGTTATCATAGTATAGGGTGTCAGATTTGCCGCAGTTAAAGGTAATGCTACGTTTGCCATAACTTTGAGCACCTTAAATATGCCATTGTTTTGGGCTGGCTAAATTTGCCGAGTGGTTAGCGGCTTAGATCAAAGGGACCTGGGTTCGAGCCTCGGATAAGGCATGGGTGTTTGTGGCGCTTTTCTGCTGAGGTCCCGCCATCTTCACAGAGCTACTATGGCGTATAAACTGACAGGCTCCTGTCAGACGTCTGTGGCAGGCAGCTGCTTGAGGGAATATTTATTTTATAGAGTTTTTTTTTAATTTGCCGTGGCTTAGGGCCTCAGAATATCAAAGTCCGACCCTGCGAGAAATAAGTATTTCACCGAAGTTAAGCAGCTTTGGGCGCGGTCGGTACCTGGGAGGGTGACCACCTGGAAACACTGCGTGCAGTTGGCAAAAAATCTGCTGAGGACCCGCCATCCTCACAGATCCCTCTACTATGGCGTATGAAAGTCTCCCGTCAGATCTCTGTGGCAAGCAGCTGCATGAGGAGGAATTTTCCTTTTATATTTTTTTTATAGTTTATAGAAGTGAGCAATTAAAAATGCTGTTTTTAATTTCGAAATATTGTAAAATACACAGTGAAGTATAATTTCCTTTACGCCGGTATACTAGCGACTGAAAGAATTGACTGGTGTTGCTCAGGTCGGTGCTGACGTCATCACGGGCTCACATAGCCCGTTTCTTCTTCTCTACGCAAATTATCAATCGAATGGTCCCAAATTTCGTATGCAAGTCTCCCTCTGTGACCCATGTTGGGTGAAAAAATCAGATTCCTACCTGCAATGAGAAGTTATAATATAATCTCTTTGGGAATGTGAGGAATCTGGCAACGGTTGGTGGTTTTCTCATTAGAATTGCGAATGAACAGAATCTACGAATTGAGAACGGAGTCGAAAGGAGTTTCATTCAAAATAGTGATTTCTAAACCACCTATTCAAGCTGTCGAGTTTCTATTTTGCATTGTACTTTCCCCATTCTCATGCTAGTTAACCTTCTGACAAGATGAATGGTATTGCACGAATACTTATGAATTCCGGAAAAGCGTTTCAGTGCTCACGATTCGAACCACTTTAGAAAACGGCTAAAAAGGAAAAGGAAATTTTAGTGCTTTTCTTTTTTTTAAAAAGAGATAATAATTTTCGTTTTGTCGTCTGTAGACATCGGATTTTTTTCTTTATACAGAAAAATAAAAAATTCTTTTTGTGTTGGATAAGTATTAATGATATATTACGATTTGCATTTTACGCATTCTAACGGTGGAAAATTTTGAAATTTCAAACGAATATTTCAAATAATGTAGTTATGTTAGAAGTTTGAAATTTTGGTGTTGAAATGTGAAGGTTACGAAGTTACCATTGGCAACAATCACTTGACCCTTTAGAGCCAAAGAGGGGGGGGGGGGAAATGCAACTTTTTTATTTTAACAGAAAATCGTATATTTTTAGAGATAAATTAAAAACTCTTTTTGGGTTGGACAGGTATTAATGAAATATTACAATTTGCATTTCCGAATCTCGCAAAAGCTATAATTATGCGGTGGAACTACGGTGGAAAACTCTAACGGTGGAAAAAAGTCGAAAAATCCCAAAATTCAAAACGAACATTACAAACGATGTAGTTATGCTAGAAATTTGAAATCTTTGTCGTGGAATGTGACAGTCTTGAAGATTTTATTGCCAACGAGGAGTTGACCCCTAGGGCCTAGGCCAAACAAAGGTAGGTAGGAAACAGAATGGTTTTGTTTTAAGAGATAATTGGAAATCTCTTTTTATCTCGTTTTCAAAAAAAAAACCCGAGAAAATAGTTTCGCTTTATCGTCTGTCCATCTGTAGACATCGAATTTTTTGTTCATAGAGATAAATTAAAAATTCTTTTTTGTGTTGAAGAGGAATTGATGAAATATTACGATATGCACTTTTCGAATCTCTCTAAAGCTATAATTGCGCCCTCTAACGCCGGAAATTTTTAAAAATTCCAACTTTTAAACGAATATTGCAAACGATGTATTTATGTTAGAAATTCGAAATTTTGGTGGTGGAATGAAGTTTACATTGCCAACAATGAGTTGACCCCTTTACACACAGCGAGAAAACACGCCATTTTTGTTTTAGCAGATAATTGTTTTTAAAGATAAGTAAAAAATTCATTTGGGTTAAATAGGAATTGATGAAATATTATGATTTACACTTTTTAAAACTACTGAAAACTATAATCCCGCCCACTAACGGTGGAAAAATTTACAAATTCCAAAATTTCAAACGAATATTGCAGACGACATATTTAAACAAGAAATTTAAAATTTGGTTCTGGAATGTGAGCGTTATGAAGTATCCATTGGCAACAATGAATTGACCTCTTAGATCCCTGGTAGACGGAAAAACGAGACTTTTTTGTTTCAAAAGATAATTATTTGTTTATAAAGATAAATTAAAAATTCTTTTTAGGTTTGATAGGTATTGATAAAACATTATGATATGCACTTTCCAAACATCCCAAAAGTTATGATTGCGCCCTCTAGCGGTGCAAAAATTAAAACATTTTAAACGAATATTGCACACGATGTGTTTATGCTTTAGTACTTTTCTGAAATAGCAGAAGCATTTGTATTTCATAGTCTGAAATTTAATGTGGGTTATTCTGAAGTTTTCTAGTATCTAATTGCGCTTCTTCAACATGTGACCACTGTTAAAGACCGAGATGGGGTCATATAGCACATTGTTCTAGCTACCTGTGCCAATGCTGATAACACTAACATGGCATGCAAATGCAGCATGCTTAATTTGCATTTTCAAAGATAGTTTTAATTTATATCATTAGAGATCACTAAATATCCAAAAGGCAAAACTTTTAACTATGTTTCAAGTGATCTGTTTATGGTAGAAATTTCGGCGGTAGAGTTCTGTTATAGTAGAAATTCCACTGACAGCAATTATCTGCCCACTATTTTCAGAGAGGTGGGAGAAAAGCAACTTTTTAAATTTAAGAACTAAAAGACATACTTTTTATGTCAATAATTGCTAATAAAATGTTACTATGTGCATTTTCCTCCATCATGCATAAAAAAAAATAAATATACTCTCAAGCAGCTGCAGAGGTCTGACAGGAGCCTGTCAGTTTATACGCCATAGTAGAAGGTCCATGAGGATGGCGGGACCTCAGCAGAAAAGCAGCACAAACATCCATATTTAAAACTTTTAAAGGGTGAAAAAGTAGGCAAAGGAAGAACTTCATTCTCTTTGAAAATTCGATTCCCATATGCACCAGTGGCGCAATGCATTCTTCTAGTTATTTTACACTTTACCCTCTGACACTGGAAATTCGAACTACTGTATAATTGAAAAAATAAACTATTAATATTTTATTAGTACCTGTAAAACAAAAAAGTTTTTCATTTATCTCTTAAAGCAGAAATGTTGCATTTTGCCCATACCCCCTTGATATAACGGGACAAATAGCTACTATTGGGGTAAACCATTTAACCATTACATTCTTTCACGAAAATTTTGATTTTCTAGCTTTAATAGATCGTTTGCAATATTCGTTTAAAGATTTGGTATTTTTACCAAATCTTTAATTTTTTGGTCAGCTTTTCCACATTCGAGACCACATTTCGAGTTTTTATTTACCACCTTTGGCACTTTCTAACTGTGGAAATTCTAACTGATGGGGATTCGAAAAATGTAAATATTAATGTTTTGTTAGTACCTGTAAAACAAAAATTTTTTTCGTTTATCTCTTTAAAATAAAAAAGTTTCATATTTCTACCCCCTTGGTCGTAATGGGCAAAGCCTTGTTGCCATTGTAAACTTTCTGACCATAACCTGTATTACCAAAATTTAAGATTTCCAGTGTAAATAGTTCCACTATTAAAGCTATTTCAAGATTTCAAAATTGCGAATCGCAATATTCCTTCGACACCTATTCAACCCAAAAAGAATTTTTCATTTATCTCTAAAAGTCAAAAAGTTGATTGTGTATAGATGGAGAGACAGGTGGAAAGACAGACGGACAGACAGACGAACAAATATTGGCATAGGCAGACGACAAAGTGGGAACATTAACTCGTTCTTCAAACGAACTTGAAAAGAAATTGTTTGTTGGTTTCAGTTAGTTCGTTTCACTTTTGCAGCCGATTGCCGTCTTCTGACCGAGTTTCTTGGAAAAAATACTCATTAATTTATTTCTATGAGTGGAATTTTTACACCCAAATGCAGTGCAATGAGGAATTGATAAAATATGGAAGCTTTTATAGGCAAAAAAAAAAAAGTGGTAGAAATGTATAAAACTATAGCAACTGAGAAGCTTTAACTAGGTCCACACACTAACTCATAGGCTTTCGTCTCACGGTACTACAAAATATGGCGCCCATAAACCACGTGACTCAATAAACCAATGGCAGTGAATCACCGAGGACCTCTAAATTGTGTGAATTTAGCTCTAATGATGCTAGTGAATTTCTTCATTCCAATGGCTCATGTAATAATTTTGTTCACTTTTTTTTGTGTTGGTGAGATGCAAGGCAACTTTAAGAAGATGTCTTTAGAAAAAAAAAAAGACGGTATGATCAAAATGCAATAGTTTTCCTAGTAACTCCGTTGAGCCTAAATCTATTGAACAGCAGAAGCCAAAGCAACAAAGAAACAGTATTCCACCACGAGATCCCACAGCGGTTGATATGGAAACACAAAGTTTGACGTCAATACAGTCTTTAGAACTTCCGAATAACGTTATGGTTAAACAAAACGTAGCAACTGACAGGAATAAAGAATTGCAGAATATAAATATTGAAATGTCAGATGAAAAACATATTACAAATATAATAAGGGAGGAAATGCAAATATTAAAGAGTGAAGTAACAGAAACCTTTAACACAAAAATGGAACTGTTGAAAAAGGTTATCCACGATTGTACTTAAAGTGCTGAATTTCACTCAAATAAAATTGATGAATTTATTAAACATCGTTGAAACTACTAAACAACTGAAAGCATTAAAGAAACGTAACGAAAAGTTAAAGCAAGTGGTAGGCTGCAAGAAAAAGAAACAAAAAATATAAAACAAGTGAGATATTACAGCAATGTAGTAGATCGGAAACCATAGAAAGAAGTGGACTTATTGAAAGCCCAAACGAAAACATTTCAGACATTTCTACAAAATAGGGAAAGCTGTTAATATTAAAAAGGAAGATATTAAATTCAAAGTAACTCATCATGTTCCAACACATATCGAAAAAAATATTACTGGTTTTGGTTTCCAAGGATTCTATGGATTCTAAGGAGTTATTCTATGGATAGCCAAGTGGAGATTAGTTCGAGGATTAAAGAATAAAGACTTGGAAATTTCTAATAGTGAGGACTACATAATATAGGTGAACATTTAATACCAGAAATAAAAAACATTTTGTATGAAACTAAAATTAAGGAGAGAAAGTAACTATAAATTTGTTTCGGTAAAAGACGTAAAATTTATTTAAGGAAAGCTGAACATTCAAGAGTATTAAATATAAAATCTGGGTTGGGTTGGTTGTTTTACCTCTGAGCGGCACTTTTTTGCATACCATGGGCTAAATGGCCAGGTCACATGGACCCCGAAGGCTCAGAGAAGGTTGGAGGAGGGGACCCACTGGAACAGTTGTTGGGAGACAGATGGTAGCCTCCCGTCAAGACCATCCAGCGTGTTCTTTAACGTGCACAGGGTATGGCTCTCTCCCGCACATGGGGACACGGATTAACGTCCCATCCGACGGACGGTGGCCTTTCCAAACCCATTTGTGTTCCCTACTGACCATGGGCAAGGCGGGAATTTTGCGGAGATTTATAAATCTGTAAATGAATTAAATATATTACAGTAATGAGTATAAGATCCATAGTAATATTATTGAACCTTTTTCAGATGATCCCATTCTAGTCCTTGACGAAAAATTATTTACTGTGTTGCATATGAATATTAGATCTATTCGAAAAAATTTTTATTATTTTCTGGTTTATTTATCTATATAATGAATTTATCTCCAGATATTATTATTTTATCTGAAGTTTGGGCAAAAAAGAGTGAAATTCCAATCTGTCATTCAGAAGGTTACGGCACTTGTTATAAAAGTGGTAACATAAATAGAGCTGGAGGTTTAATAGTATTTTTTAAGAATAAATTAAATGCAAATCAGATTGTAATAGAATTTCATAATGCAGATATTGTTATTTTAAAATATAAAGTAAAAAAAAAATAGTGATTATTTATTGATATTCATTTATAAGTCACCAAGCTTGGATAAAAAAAATTACTAAAGATTTGCATGATTTATTATTAAAGCTTACCTATAAAAGTATTTTAATTATTGGTGATGTTAACATCAATTTATTAGAAAATAATAGTACTACGGAGATGTAATATGATAATGTCACATGCATTTATTCGTATTATAAAGACGCCAATGAAATACACTAATTCTTCATGTATAGATCATGTGATAGTAACACTAACAAGTCACAGCGATGTAAATGTGAGCATAATTAAATCAAATGTAACTGATCATTATATGACAATGATAGAATATAGGAATTATTTAAATGAAAAGCACTCTTGCCAAACAAAAGAAATTATAGACTGTAAGCGCCTTGAAATTTTTCTTAGTTATAAGAATTATTTTGTAGATACTCAAAGAAATGTAGACACACATTTTAAAAACTTTCCACAACCACTTGAAGAAATTAATAACTAATTGTACAAAATATATTCCAATTCACAATAACAAAACTACACTCAAAACTTGGATAACAAATGAAGTATGGAAAATGATAAACGAGGAAAATAAATTATATATACAAGTGCAAAGAAAATCCTGGGACACTGAATTGTCACAGCTTTTCACTACATTCTGACAACAATTTGCAAAAAAGAATTATTATAAAAATATGTTTAATCTAGCTACAACTAATATTAAAAAAGCAATGGAAAACTATAAATGAAATAACAGAAATGAAATATGTCAAAAATAATTTTACCAAAATTAAAGTTAATGAAAATCTATTAAGATATTAAGTAAACAAATGCGATATTGCTGAATATTTCAATGATTATTTTGTTAATATAGCTACTGACATAATTTCTAAAATACCAAATTAGTCATATTCGTCATCCTGTTCCTTACCAAATGAATCAACCTTCTTAAAAATTAATTCACTGGTATTATAGGAAATTCCAATAAAGTCTTTAAAACTGGACAAATCTCCTGGGGAGGACAAATTTTCAACATATACATTAAAAAGAGTTATTTTATATATTTGTAATGATGTAGAAAAAATTATAAATATTTCTTTTAAAAAAGGAATTTTACCCTCAGTTTTTAAAAATTCATTAGTTACACCAGTTTTTAAATCAGGAGATGTAACTGATGTAAATAATTATAGACCAATATCAATTCAAATTATATTTCCAAAATTAATAAAATTTAAAAAAAGATTAGTTGGCTATGAATAAAAATTAAATTATTTCTGACTCTCAATTTGGCTTTCAACAAAATGGGTATCTAAGATGCTATAACCATGCTGTCAAATATAATTTATAATGGTCCTAATGAAAGTAAAAAAGTTTTAGTATTATTCATTGATATTTCTAAAGCATTTGATTCTTTATCTGTGAATATATTATTAAAGAAAATGGAAAATATTGGATTAGAGGAACTCAGTTAGATTGGTTTAAGTTATATTTAACAAATAGAACTTAATATGCAAAAATTAAAAACATATTAAGCAAAAGAAGAACAATTAAATTTGGAGTACCACAGGTTCTGTATTAGGACCACAATTATTTTTACTTTTTGTTAACCATCTGTTAAATTTAAATTTTAAGGGAAAAATAATTTCATTTGCTGATGATATAGCAATAATATATGTTAATTAGAGTGACAATCGACTGAAAACAAAAATAAATGAAGATATGAAACTTTTGAGGATGTGGTTTTATAAGAATAAATTATCTGTTAATACAAAAAAGACAGAATATATATTTTAATACGCAAAGAGGTATTAATGCTAATAGTGAAAACATCTATTATCATACTTTAAAGTGTTTATTTTCATCTAGTAATAACAATACAAATTTTCGGTGTTACTGTCAAAAATAAATTCTACAGTCCAAGCTGTTATTTTCGATAAACACTTGACTTGCAAGAATCACATAAAAAAAATATTTAAAAGTTTTAAAATAATTATGCCTCAAATATATATATATTGAAAGAACTGTTAGATAAATACTACACGAAAAAAAATTGCAACACCTGGAAGGTTAATGCCATTTTATTGAAACACAGGCAGCTTTTAGCATACACTGAGATGTGCGATTATTATCAAAAAAAAAAAAAAAATATGGAAAAATACCATTTTATCTACCTGATAAAGTGGTATAATTAGTATGAAGTTGAACTGCCCCGCACAGCAATGCATTCAAGAACACGGCAGGGAAGGCTATCGTACAGTTCTATGATGTCCTCCTGAGGGATTGAATGCCAAATATCACAAAGTCGCTGTTCCATTTCAGTGACAGTGATTGGCGCACCTCTTGGGTGTTGTTGGAGCTGTCAGCCCATCATGTCCCAAACGTGTTCAATAGGGGAAAAGTCCGGCGAGCGCGCTGGCAATGGTAGTACCTGAACGTTTTGCTGGTGTCGATACTGCAGACTAATGCGGGCTGTGTGGGGACGGGCGTTATCTTGCTGGTAAAAGGTTCCATGCTGCTGAATAAATGGGAGAGCCATGCAAAATGTTGGTAACATGTCTTTGGACAGTTAGAGATCCCCCTATGATGACCAGTTCTGACCGAGATGTCTGACTAATGGCACCCCACACCAAGATACCAGGTGCTGGAGTTGTATGATGATGTCGCATGCACTGGGTGGCGTTCCTTTTCCCTGGATGATGGCAAACACGTTGTCTGCCGTCGTGATGACCGAGACAAAAACGATATTCGTCACTAAACAGCACAGGACTCCACCTTGTTCGTTCCAATTCTGCCTGAGGCGACACCACTGATGACGTGCTTGCACGTGGGCAGATGTGAGGGACAAACGCAGTGCCGGACAATAGGCTGGCAATGAAAACTGTAAAAGTCTGTTGTTTACCGTCCGCCTGGTAGGTATTCGATGTATTACCTGTTGCAGTCCCTTTGTCGCGAATCTGTCACACAATGCAATGCGTCGCAAATGGCGCTCCTGTCGCTCGGTGGTTCATACGTCGTCTTCCTGATCCTTGTCGGCGTGTGTTGAATTCTTCTTGAACCCACTGGCGCCATATGTGTATGATGGTGCTGGGATTGCAGTCAAGAAGGTTGACCACATCTCTATACGACAAACCAGCTTCTCTAAGGCTGATAATTCTATCACGCTCAAAGTCTGTTAACTGTTGGAATGGCTGTGGACCTCTGCATAAGGGCATCTTTAGTGGTTCAGAACAATTTCTACAATATTTTGTCAACCAGGGAACTTTGTTGCCTTTATCTGGGGTTGACTGTTCTGCACCTGTGACGTCAGCTTGCTCCTGTCCAATCGTTTCGATCGTCCTGCATATCTAATCATTTCCATATATTACCGCCTCCCTAAATTTCATTACATTTGCGTAACTTCTTGCAAGTGTTGCATTTTTTTTTATTTCCTTAGTGTATGTACTTTGAAAAAAAAATGTCTTTTGCATTCATTCATTGTAGAATACCATATGGGATAATTATCCATATGGATAGTAAAGAAGACAAAATCGTATCGCAAAAGATCTTTCGGTGGACAAAATTGTCCTAAGTCGTTTGATTTTGTTTAATACTTCAGAATCATAGGCCAGAAAATTTTTATATCATTAGGATTTTCTGATATTTTGTGAAAGAAAGAGGTTGCCAATTCTTTGATATAATTGTATATGTGAGGCTCACCCAGATCCTTGTGGATGTTAACATTCTTCATATACCATGGCGCATTTGTACATAACCTCAGATTTTGCTTTGAAAGGATTGTAGTTTGCAGCAAATTGGCTAAAAAATCAAATGGTATACTAAGATTTTGAGGTTCAGATCCAATTTGGAATTTCTTCTGATGAGGGCTCCCAGTTGGAAACTAACACTTTATGCTTTTTTAATGATGAAGTTAGCATGTTGATCCCATAGCAACTTATGATGCTGGACAATTCCCAGATAGGTGACAGATTTTTGCCAATCCGTTGGAATTCCAAAGAATTTTATCCTGTCTGGATTTTTAATAATTTTATTTAAAAAATTAAAATTATTTGTGAAGAGTATCAGGATTAATCTTTATTCTCCATTTGGAGTACATCACTCTATTTGGTCCAAACCTGCTTGTAATTTAGTTATAGCTAAAGATGGAACAAGCAGGGCAATGAAAATTTTGTCAATATGAGGGATGTCGTGAGTGAAGATGCAGAACAAAATCGGTCCAAGAAGTGATCCTTGCGGTACTCCAGCTGAGATGGGACGTTCAGTTGAGTTGATACCGTTTAGTGATACACTGAAAGTCCTGTTATGAAGTGTTGACTGAGGGAGTCGAATGATCCCAGCTGGAAATTGTGCTCGAATCAGCTTATACAAGAGACCATCAATCCAGACAGTGTCAAAATCTGTTGTGACGTTCAGGAAAATAGACGCAACAGTTTCTTTTCACTCATGGACTCAGCTATTCTCTCCACTGCCCTAAACACCTGATGGACAGTAGCATGATTTCTTTTAAAACCAAATTGATAGTCTTGAATGATCTTTGTAATTTCCAGAATTCCTGGAATACTGCTCAAGATTACTTTTTCAAATAACTTTCCAAGGCATGATAAAAGACTGATCGGTCTATAATTGCTGGGAAAAATAGGCCTTATTGGGTTTGTGTATCACCTTGATGTGGACTTTTCCAAATTTTAGGAAAGCGACAGTTTCTAAGTTGAAAATCGAAGAAATATGAACTATTGCGAGGAAATGTGAACTGCAGCTTTTTCAGCTTTAAGTTTATAAAAAATAAATAAATACCCCCTCAAGCAGCTGTTTGCCACAGAGGTCAGACAGGAGCCTGTCGGTTTATATGCCAGAGTAGAAGATCTGAGAGGATGGCAGGACCTCGCCGATGTAATATTTAATTTCTGAAGGAGAAGTAAATTTAATACGGATATTGGGTAGCAGAGAGAATTTCAAAAGCTCTTCCTCTATTTCGTTTCAGTTGCACTGTCTGAGACATCAATATTATCCTGAAACTGTGATTCATATGAATCTGTAAATGCTTCAGCTTTGTCTGTATCACTATACACCACACCTTGGCTTCCACGGATAGGTGGATAGAACGAAAACGTCGTTTGAATGCATCGACCATTTTCCAAAGGCTGTTATCTGAAGTTGAAAGTGAATTTATCATAAGAGTCCAGGTTTCAGTTCTAAATAATATAATTTTGTCCCTGACTGAATATCGAAGCTTGTGATATAGAGTTTTAACACTCTCATCCCTGGTATTTCGTCAAGTTCTTCTAATTTTGTTCCTTCGTTTTAGGTGAAGTAGAATATCATCCGGTAGCTTATTATATTCAGAGATATTAGGGACGGTTTTGCTGGCTTTCGAGACACCCTCATGTAGATTGGTGCAGAAGTCATCTAACACCTCATTAATATAAGTAAGATCAATAGTAGCACATGAGCCTGTAATGGTGCTGCTCACCAGATATTCAAACTTATCCCAGCATAATAATTCTTTTAGTTGATACTGTATCTGAAGTTTCCAAGTCTATTGTGATAAAAACTGATTCGTGGTCAGAATTAAGCTGATGTGAAGCATAAATTTCATAGGAGCGGTTAAAATGAACAAAGGTTACTACGTCCACAACATCGGGCCTGTGCATTGAATTCGAATGATAAAAGGTGGGATCAGATGAGGCTCGTCTAACTTTTTAGGGGTGTATGCAGGATCAGGATCTGTATGCGCCTCAAATTCCTCCTCTGATGAATGTGAATCCATCTCCCAGTTGGTTGGAGGTGTTGGAATAGGAAGATCTTCTCCATGAGGAACTGGCCTTATGACTGAAGGCACATTTTGGGTATTGTATTTTGCTTTTATTCTTTTTTGAAAAGCCAGACACTTCAGTTAAACAAAAAATAACAATCATGCAAGTGACTAGTTGGTTGGCTCATGCCAAACCATTGGAACTGCAAAGAGCATGATTTTATCTTACCTTTCAACCATTCACCTCAAGCCAACAAAGCACAAAATGCAGCGCACATGTGGAGCCCATGTTTTGTCCTGATCTCCAACATGACATCCAAAATACAAGTCCAGGTTTTCTTCAAAATCTTTGTCAAAGAACGATACTGGGATTTTAAAATATAATTTACACACACATAACAAAACTTATCTGGTACATTAACGCATCCGCGAGGCTGCCTTTCGGCCATTTAAACGCCAAAATTCACTCTTCAACGTACAGCACGTGTTCCTCCTACAATGAAAGCAAGAATGGCGATCTGAGGTTAGGTTCCTGTTGCATGTTTTCTCCCACTTGGCAATCAGTGGTGCCAGCCACAAAAAGTAAAATATCTAGTATCCTCCCAGTTGCTTGGAGGTGTTGCTATAGAAAGATCTTAATAGGAACCAAAATGACCAATAACATAAAAACGTGACGTGCTAGCCATTTTTTAAGACCAGATCTGAAATCAGCACCTGAAAAATAGTTAAAGGCAGCTACAATTGTTATAAAAACTGTGTAAACCACTGTTATTATATGGATCAAACTGATTTCTCTTTTGTACATATCAAATTATTTTGTTAGAACCTTTGTGCCAATGTGTGTTTTTATATACTAAATGTGATGTGCAAAAATGTTTTCGTTTCAAATAAGATTAAGATATAAATATTGTCATCAAATAATTATAATTTTTTAAAGAATTTGTATAGTTTATAATACGAAGAATAAAAATAAATTATTGTTTCAAATCCTTTGATAAATTGTACATTTTAGAAGTTAGCATATTGATTATTCAACATTAGACAATTATGAATGATTTTTTATAAAATAAGATAATTTATGTGTTTGGAGAACACATAAATTATGCAGTTAATATTCCAGCTTCCTTAAATCTTTAAATATTGAACGAATGTTGTCGAAAATCGATATTGAAATAGATTCTATTATAATCTTTAATCTTCCGTCACATTTTTCCATTAAATTAAAATTTCCCATTAACGAAACATAGAAATTCTCTATTATTTTGATAGGGTACATCTGTTGGAACGAAAAAAACCACAGTTGAACATCCCTTGACGCTATATCACTGTTACTTCACAATATAGATTATATCTGCACATATATATATAAAGATATCAATCCGTACCGTGTAAAACCGAATCTATCACATAATAATCGAAACTGGTTGAATATTTTGCCAGTGTAAATCAAGTATCGTGTAAATCAAGGGACATGTGTATATGGATCGTTCAAATGAAAAGTGGATATGAAAATCAAATGAAAAGTGGATTGAATGTTTTGTATGTTATCTGACACACGAGTGATAGTTCCAGCTTTAATATAACTTTAGAATAAAATTCAAATATTCAAGCTTCGGTAATAATTAAATATAAAAGAATATTGTTAAAAGCAAGGCTTGTAAAAATCTGTAGTATTTTCATAATTAATTTTAGAAGTATTGGCATTTAAATTTAATAATTTAATGTTCCATTAATAAAACTGAAAGTTCGCATTCTATAGCATAAGACATGGTGCAATCGGCCCTCTCAACAGATGCGCCATGACCTGAGGCTCGCCTGTTCGAATTGCAACTTGTTCCATCATTCTGATTTTCTCCGGTTGCTCGTGCCTTCGTTGCACTTTGTAAGTGTCACCGTCTGACCAAAAGGGTCTTTTTTTTGAGGGATTCTTAATACAATTTTTACATAAAGAAAACAAAAAAAATTTCCTTTAACAGAATATCTCTCTCCTCTACTTTTTTTTCCACCGTCACAATTCATCACCAGAGAGTGCGACAGACGAATCTCTTCGATATATGCCGTTCCTCCTTTATGTGGCGGTTCTGATGTTGCCATGGAAACGACCCTTCGTCGCTCCTCTTTATCTGATGAACTTCGACCCAATGAATCACCTGAAGTACTTTGAAAGAATTTTCCGTACGGCTGACAGAAGATCCCTATCTCTCCTCAGTATCAACTCTTGTTTCAAAGGTTGGAACAAAAATAGTTCTCAGTTATATCCTAAGATCCCGGACCTCAATCGATTGCCACAGGATTCGTTTTCTGCTGTGAAACACAGAATATCTGTCAGTAGCACGATATGTGAGTGACTGGATGGTTCGCGAATGATACGTCATTTTATGACAAAATTTGTATGGCTCAAGCACACGTGACTTCAGCAGATACCGAAGCTAATTGCTGTGTAAGGATCACATTGGAGCAAAGATCTGTGAATTTCACCCTAGGAATTGAATCTAAAGAAATAAAGACGATCCAAAATTTCTTTACCGTGTGAGGAGCGCATGGTGTGGGTAGAGGGGGTCGCATTAGTAGTCGAATGGATTTAAAGAGAGATCCATTCAAACAGCCGCATCCATTTTATCAGTCTTCCATTTTTGTTAAAAATTTTAATCATTCCAGTTCTGTTTCTTATCTGAACATAAGTTAAATCATTCGTCTAAAAGTCAGCTAATTAGGCGATCGTGTTGGTAGGAAAACGTCTCAATATTAAATATCTCTTGGAAGCATTTGTCGAAATTAAGAAAATAATTTCTGAATAGTAAAAGTGAAAGTAATTGAGTTGATAAAAAAAAAGGCAAAGATTCCTTCATTTAAGAATGTATAACGCTTAGATATGTGTACGGTCCTATATTTTAGGGCATTGTCCGAAATATTTATAAAAATTTCAGAAATATGCTTTTGTACTGTATTTTTTGTTCGGTCCTTTAAAAGTCATGCATATATAATATATATGATACCAAATGAAAATCGTTCTGTCTTGCCACTTATTTTGATGATTTTTTTCTTATTATTGTTGATGTAATTGGGGAATTAATAACACTAACTATGATATTTATAATTCGAATTATTTGATTGTTCTAAATAATTCTTCTAATACTGTGAACTTTTGACAAATTAAAAGTTGTTTTATTGATATATTTGTTCTTTTTTACCTTTTTGAATAAGTTTTTTTCATTTTAAATATAATTAATGTATGCATATCATTTGTTTTATATTAGTTCTTTTTTTACGATATTTACTACTTTTTGAGTATGACTTGGCTAGACAGAGCATAAAGTTAACAGTAACGTGACAAAAATTGTCGAATAAATAGTATGAATGAAAAAGAAGAAATATATATTTTTCAATAATTGCCCTTCTTTTCCTCGAATTAAAATGGTCATCGCAGTTATGGGTGATAATAAGTGTTAAGATGGGATGTTATGTATTTGTGTCAGGAAATTGGAAACAGTGGTGGGGGGGGGAGGTCGCCAGGAATTTTTCCAGAGAGGGGCGCAAAAATTATTTCATGGTAGAAATATTTAGGTCGGTTCATTCATTAATGAGTGCCTTTGCGAATGAAGCAATTAACCATTTATCATAATGTAATAACGATGCCTAAAAACAACGAAAAAGGGAAACTTATTGGAAATACGAGAAAAAAATATTTTTTCATATTAATAAATCAAAATAAATAATATGATTTCGAAAACAAAAGAAAATGTAAAAATCGAAGATTATATTTCTCTAAGGAAAAAGCTAAATTAATTTTTATTACAGATATTATTCAGCATAAATTCATTTCTCGATCAGTTTTTGCATGAGGGGAGGGGGGGATGTGTGGACAAATTCCTCTCTTTCCTTCCCCCAAGATTTCGATCAGTAGTGAAGCGCGCCAGTCATTGGACAGTCGGGAAGAAAAGAATTATTTGCTCCAAATGTGAGGTTCAACAGTGGCATTTTAATGTTTTTAAATTCAATAGTTTAAAGTGAAACTGGGGTCTGAAAATGTGTTTTTTCTAATTTATTTTTTCTTTCTTTCTAAACTGCTCCTTCCAACCTGCAGTTCATAAAGGAAATAATCAATATACTGAATTTGGCTCTTTTTTTAAAATTTTTCACAAGTAATTTTAGGTGCAAACCGAACACTTTTGCCAATTCATAGTACTCATTAAATTTTTATATTTTTGTTTTTAATCAAGATAGTTTCTTTTTATATTTAACAATATATTTAAAAGAATTTTTTTTCTTTTGCAAGTCATTTTTATTACTCATTAGAAATGTACTTTTTCTCTTTTAAGAAGAGAAGTTTTTCCTGCGGCTCTTTATGAATATAGTGTATTTTCTTGGTAACTTATCACTACGTTTGGGTTGGACGGGCCTGATCTAAACGATACTTACTCTAGCTAAAGTAGAGCAAAGGGAGATGAAGCAAATAAGTTTTTGTGTTTTGAAATTTAACTCTTTACTGAAAATAAGATGTGAAAATGACTTTTTTATATATTTTTTCAAATTCTAGATGAGTTTTTTCAGAAGAAATTGAACTACCCAAATTAAAAACTACTAATAAGTTGCTGAAATATTAATAGTTTGCTAAAAGAGATTTAGTGTTTTGGTTTTATTTTATTCCCGAGAAATTAAGAAACAAAAATGGGAAAATGGAAAAGTATACGTTGACTACTAATATTTCGTCATTTATTTCTCCAAATAATGTGTCTCATCATAAATAATAGATAATGTTTTGAGCTACGTAACGGTTTTTTTAAATGCTCTCCTTATCTCTCTTGGTTAAAAAGTCACAGATAGTAACGAAACGGTTGGTCGCAAAAATAAGATATATTTCTTTTTGTTCATTACGATAAGGTTGGGTTGTTGGGTTGTTTTACCTCTGAGTGGCACTTTTTTGCACACCATGGGCTAAATGGCCAGGCCACATGGACCCCGAAGGCTCAGAGAAGGTTGGGGGAGGGGACCCACTGGAACAGCTGTTGGGAGACAGATGGTAGCCTCCCGTCAAGGCCATCCAGCGTGTTCTTTAACGTGCACAGGGTATGGCTCTCCCGCACACGGGCCCACCGCTTAACGTCCCATCCGACGGACGGCGGCCTTTCCAAGCCCATCGGTGTCCCCTACTGACCGTGGACAGGGCGGGGAATTTTGCGGAGATAAATCTCAACGCTGACCCAGCTGGGACTCGAACCTGGGAACTACAGATTACGAGCCTGGCGCGCTACCGACTGAGCCACCCCCGCCCCTCATTACGATAAGGCTAGAGGGTCGTCCATTCATTGCATAACACCTCGCGAAGAGGGTTAGTGATTATATTACATCTCGTTACATGAAGGCCTCAGAGGGTAAAAGTCCTTCTCTGCATAAATTATAGAAATTCAAATTTATTTTTCAAAGTATCATCTATACCAGTAGTTCTCAACCTTTAATACTTTACGTACCCCTGGAAATGTGCATGTAACTAGCGTACCCCTTATATAGATAGATAAAACTATAGTTATAGTACAATAATGCCAACTTAGCGACTTTGTTACTAGATCTAGCGACCTTTGAGCTCTCACGGCGTACCCCAAAAAATTTTACCGCGTACCCCATTTTGAGAACCCCTGATCTATACAATCATTTAACATTAAAAAAAAAAACACTAAGCGGAAGTTTATCAGCTGGAATGTATAGGCTTTTAACAGATATTATATAGATTACATCAAAATCATTACGTAAAATGAAGGATACATAATACAACCTAGGATATTTTACAACGAAACGAAAAAAATATGAACTTATTATTGAAAACACACATAAAGAATGTTTTTTCATAATAAATTAAAATATTTCCGATAACAAAGAAAAACGTAAAAAAAATTACATTTCTTCAAGGAAAAAAACGTTTTTTTTTGGTACACCTGATATCATTTAGCATAAATTAATTTTTCGATCAATTTTTCATGGCGGGGGGGGGGGGGGGAATCTCCTCTTGTCCCATGACTATAATGACTCATAAATAAGGCTGCCGAATTATTTTTGCACTCTGGCAGCGAACTTCCTAGGCACGGCCCTTTATGAATGTAATTTATTCGAAAAATTGTTTTTTAGAAATTGACTCGCATTTGCTCATAACGAATTGTTAACATTTCAGCATCATATTTGTGCAAGTAATACATTTAATGGGCAAACTGCAAGTCAAATTGCTGACCTTACATATTCTTTGTCTGTCCATTCCTCTGTATATCTGAAATATACTCTGAAAATATTTTATTTTCCTCTGTATAACTATGTTTAAAATGGTGATTTTAATAATTTTAATACATAATTTACATTTGTAGTATAGTGCCTATATTTGTAGCTTACCGACGTGTCTCGTTTCCCTGCATAGATCAGCAGTTAATTATAAAAAAAAGTGATTCATGGTGACGCTTTAGAAGAATTCATAGAAAGGAATTTAGAATTCCTTTCGTACTTTTCTGACAATTAAAAGAATTTTTGTCTTTTCGCTCCAATTTTTGTGCACAAAACTGGTAGAAAGCCGTTTTATACGCATGCATTGCTTCAAGTAAAGCTAGCTATTCTTCACAAACATATTAGAGTTTGAGTTTCCTTGACGCTCATCCATTTCTTACATACCGGAAAATAGGATGAGACGCGACTGAATCTAATGTGACGTCATATCCGCTCCGTGTCGATTGACAAGCGCCATACCACCTACCACCGAACCGCTGCGTTCTTCTCTGCTAAAGGAAGGGAAAAGAAGAGGCAGACTGGTGCAGTCTCTTGTGCTGCTTTGACAGATTCTCGTCGCACCCTATAGAGCACGCCATTTTGGAGGATCCTTTTGAGGCATTAGACATCATGACCAGTCCATTAGTTGGAGACACGCCTACCACTAATCCTGCTTCTAATACCAGTGCCATTGCTAATGAAAGGAATAAACCTACAGTTCATAAGGCGGATTACGAAAAAGATGTGGTATATCTTTACCAGTTCACCCGATGCCCGACGTTGCCTTCGGCGTCACCGTTTTGTTTGAAAGTGGAAACATGGTTGAGAATGACCGGTGTGAAATACGAGGTATGTTCCCTTTGCTTTTGAGTTATTTAAATCTGTTAATGTAAGGTATCTGAACCTAATTATTAAAAATACTTGAATGATGAAAATGGCGCCGGTGATTGTCAAAGCAATGATTACTCCTTAGCACTGAAAGCATACTTTGAGGATTCGGAAAAGGGCGAAGTTACGTGGTGGCCCTTTGTCAAAATTTCAATCTACTGGATCATAATTTATTTGCATAGCTTTGCATAGCATTTATTGCTTTGGGATAAGGAATTATTTCTATCTGAACACTAGGGAAGCAATATTGCGGGAAATATTGTTTTACATAGATATTTGGCGTGCAGGGAAGATGATCCATACTGTTGTTGCAAACCATGTTACAGGTAGTGTAATTAATCATTCAAGTCAATATTTTTCATGTATGATTAGGATTCTAAAGTATCTGCTTTGAGACCGTTTTAATATTTCAAATTAATTTTCATATATTCGAAAAATAGTTTGTAAATAAAAGCTTTGCATTTGTTCCATAAAAAATAAATCAAAACTTTATAGAGAATATAGCAACATTTTTTATGTAATCTCCTGTTTTACATTGTATTGTGGATGAGGCAGCATCACTGTAAATCTTATAAACTTGCCACTGTTGTGCAGTTTGTAAGAGGTTTTCATTCCACCATAATTTCTGACATTATGCTTTTGACCACAAATTTTCTTTATTAGCAATAAGTTGGTAATTTTCTCTAATTACCTTTTAAGATGTTATTTAAAAACAAACTAATTACCATTTAAGTTGGCATTTTCTCTAATTGATAAAGTTCTACTCTGTTATTGGTTAATACAAAACTACTATAAAAAGAGAGAGAGAGGTGTGTGTGTGTGGGGGGGGGGGTTCTGTGACTATACATCAATAACTGTGCTCCAATTTAAGGTTTCAGTCCCAACTAATCCAGTACAGAATTTTTCTAATTTATTGACATAGAACCATAGATGAGAAATGACACATTCATAAGTGCAAAAACTTCATTTTTAATGAGATACTAAGTTAGCACATCATAATAGTTCTGTTTTTCATCCAATGTTAACAATTTATAGTTTGAATTAAATAGAGGCAAATATAGAATACAAGTGTTTACTTATATTAATTAGCAAGAGTGAACATAGAACAGCAGTTTCTGTCTTAAAAAGAAAAGTATATCCCATCTTTTTAAGTGTCCAGAGACTGCAGTACCATTACTAATTTCTGTTGCATGTGTATTTGTAGCTGTGGGTGACTAGCACAAAAATACAGGCCAAATGGAGGAGATATGTAATTGCAAGATTTTTATTATTTACATAGTCATTGATCACTGTAATCTTATTCTGATCCTTGAGGTGAAAAACAGTGAGATATACAATTAGAAATTTACACCCCACACAAACTAAAATTCATCTTTGCATCATTAATTCCAGTGAATGGTCAAAAGTCATTGCCAAAACATGATAATGTGGCTGAAATTGAAATGTAGAGATTAAAAGGATTAAACATCTTTCAGAATATCATGAAAAATTAAAAAGCTAAAATAATTATAAGTTTTATAACATAGATGTAATTTTACATCTTCATCCTTAAGCAGCCATGGGCTATGGAGGTCCATCCAGACTGTGCAATTTAGTTCTCCAAGCATATTTGTCCTGAGCTACATCTGCTGCATCTGGCTACTGCATACCAATTCTAATAAGGTCCTGTTTCACATTGTCTGCCCACCGCATCCTAGGTCTCCCCTTCTTTCTGGGGCCTTTAGGCACCCTTGTTCATAACCCTATTCACTAATCTATAATTATCCATAGAGGCAACATGACCAATTCTTTGAGAAAAAAATTATTTAGCCATAGAATTAGTTAATAAGTTACAAAGGATATTTTAGGGAAATTGAGTAAATATTGTATTTATCATGAATTAAAATGCTTACCATGTTTTATTTTATACCTAGAGAATGCAATTGCTATATGGTTTCATCACATGAAATAAAGAAAAAAAAATGCACAAACATTTTGGTCAAAAAATAACTACGTATTGCTTAGTAACAGGGTAATATGCATATTTGGCTGTAAAGTGATCCTAGTTTGAATTTAGTATAAATCACAGATTCTGTTAGTCCACCACTACCAATTTAGATTCTTATGCCAAGTTATATACTGATGGACCACTTTATCTGATACATGCTTGCCAGAAAAGAATTATTGCTCTGAACCCATTTATAGTGAAAAAATATTCTAAGTATTAGAATTCCACTTGGCAAATTTTAAGTTTAACTTTTTTCTGCCCTTGCCATGCATCTTTTGAAGCAAGAATTATCTTCTGAGACTCTGGGTGAAAATAAAGATGCATGTTACTGTTACAGGATAATTCTCATTAAAAAAATTATTCCACTTTGTCATCTGTCTATAGACATTGAAAAAAAAATTTTTTTTGGAAGATAAGTTAAAAATCCTTTTTGGCTTGAATAGTTATTGAAATATTATTATTCACACTTTCCAAATCTCCCAGAAGTTTGAATTATGCTCTTGAATGTTGAAAAAAAGTTGAAAATGGCAAAATTGTAAACAAATACTGCAAACAATATATTTATGCAAAAAAATTGAAATTTTGGTGGTGGATTGTGAAGGTCATGAGGTTTGCATTGAGAATGATGAGTTACCTTCTACCCACCCTGGGGGTAAGAGAAGCACAACTTTTTTGTTTTAATGGAGAATCAGAAAATTCTTTTTTAGTTTGATAGCTACTAACGAAGTATTCCCATTTTTTCAAATCCTTAGGTAGTTCTTGTTTACATCATTAGAGGCACTAAATATGGAAAATGTAAAACATCTAACAAGTATTGCAATTGATCTGTTGGTAGAAATTCGAAATATCAATGTTAGAGTATTAAAAGATATTTCATTGAGAGCAGCAATCTGCCCTCCGTTTTTCAATGGGGTGTGAGAAGTCACTTTTTTATTTTAAGGAACAAAAGTTTTCACTTCAGCTGGTATTGCTTCTCTGAAACGAGTATTTTTTTTTTCGATCTTCAGCTCCACCATTCCCAAAAGCATGTAGAAGTTTGTTCTAGACATTTCACTGTAATTTATTTACATGTAAAGAATATTTACGTATATATTATAAAATTTTACGCATATATATTATAAAAAAATTAAAGTTCTTAAAAAGAAATTTTCATTTAATTCTAATTCTCTCATTATTCCAGAATTCTGCATTTTAAAATAATCTTTCATCCGTATCGATCACCAGTATTTTTCATATTGTTTTCTCACGTTTTTCAGCACTAAAATTGCAGCACTTATACCCGCTAACATAGCAGCATCAGTTACGTCCATTGCAATTTCATGTCCACACTGTTGAAAACTGTTTGACGCACAGGTGTAGACAGTTGAAGACATGCATCTAAGGTGTGCACTAGACTACTCGGTGTTGAAAGTGAAGTTGAAGATGAAAGTACACAAATGGGGACATAGCCAATCATCTTTTAGTTAAAATTGAAACTTTTAATTCAAAATCCGCAAAAATTAGTAAATGAAAAATTTCATTCTCTTTGAAAACTAAGATTCCCGTATTCGCTGGAGGGGATGTGCATTCTTGAAATTAAAAAGTACCTTTTAACAAATTCGTCACATGAAAGGAAAACAAATTACATGGCAATGAATCCAAATGCATAGTGTTTTTTACTAATTTGCAGTTATATTTGCCCATTTATTATTTTATGTCATCTCCATTTTATATATATAAAAAAAAATAAAAAAAATACCCTTTCAAGCAGTTGCTTGCCACAGAGGTCAGACAGGAGCCTGTCAGTTTATATGCCATAGTAGAAGGTCTGAGAGGATGGCAGGACCTCAGCAGAAAAACACATACATCCATGCCTTAATCCGGGGCTCGAACCCAGTTCCGTTAGATCACAGGTTATAAATTAATGATGATCAGGAAGAATAATTTTCAACAAAATGGTTGGCTGTGTGGGATTTCATGTCACAAAGGCCATGTTGTGCTGTTAACAGGTTGGGTTGTTTTACCTCTGAGCTGCACTTTTTTGCACACCATGGGCTAAATGGGCAGGTCACAAGGACCCCAAAGCCCGGAGAAGGTTTGGGGAGGGGACCCACTGGAATAGCTGTTGGGAGACAGATGATAGCCTCCCATCAAGGCCATCCAGCATGTTCTTTAAAGTGCAAAGGGTATGGCTCTCCCACACACAGGGCCATGGCTTAACATCCCATCCTACAGACGGCAACCTTTCCAAGCCCATCGATTTCCCCTGACTGTGGGCAGGGCGAGGAATTTTGTGGAGATAAGTCTCAATGCTGATGCAGCTGGGACTCAAACCTGGGAACTGCAGATTACAAGCCTGGCATGCTACCGACAGCCGTCTCCGCCCCTGTGCTGTTAACAAAATGGCATACCTTCCCATTACCTGCGGCAAGTGAGAGATTTCCTAAATTAGCAGGGGTGTGGGTGTGCTCAATCAGTAGCATGCCAGACTCTTAATCTACAATTTGCAGATTAAAGCCCCGCCTGGGCCAGCATTGAGATTCATCTCCACAAAACTCCCCACCTTTCCCTCGGTCAGTATAGGCTACCGTCATTTGGATGAGACGTAAAAGCGCCCCATGTGCAGCAGAGAGCCTTACCTGTGCACATTAAAGAATACTATGGATAACCATGACAGAAGACTACCATCTATCTCACAACAGCTTTCCATGGGTCCCCAACTATCTCTGAGCCCTTGGGCTCCTTGTGACCTGGCCATGTAGCTCACTGTGTGCAAAAAACGTGCTGCTCAGATGTAAAACTGACCCAACCTAAACCAGCAATTCCCAGGTCATTGAATTTATCATAGGGATAAGTTTTCTTCACAAAACTTTTTTTTTTTTGCACTTATATAGTTATTTTTGTTTTGTTTTTTCATGAACACATTGCATTTATTTCACATTTTAAAAGTACAGATGCATGAAATTACTTCCAAAAAAGCATGTTTCATGTGTTGAAGAATTTTAATTTTGGAGAAAATTATGTACAAAAAACATTTGTAAAATAAGCAAGTATTTTGCATTTTCCCTGGTATTTTCAAAGAACTTGCATATTTTAAGTTTTTAAATATATAAATTAAATGGCCAGTTTTTGTGGACTGGTAAGGAGTACTGTAGCATTTTGGACCCCTGGGGCTTCATAGGAGCAGAATATTTCTTATAATAATTTTTTACAGAAATTCCACAGAATTGGGGAAAAACTATGGTAAAGCTTAACGCATGAATTGTCAAAAGAATAAGTATTGAAATCTTGAAAAAGAAATCTATTTTTTATCACAGACGGCCCCAAAGCTACAGCTGCATCCCTGAATAAAAAAAGTGCCAGTCTGCCCCTGTCTGCAGCATTTGAAGGGGCTGATATAGTGAAGTCTGAGTTGCTGCAATTGGTGGTCAAAAGTAGTTAAAGGTATATCTGGACTTTCATCACAGTTGGTTTATTTTTAAATACTATATCAGTTTTGTTGCAGTTGGTGAAGAATGTACTAAATAGATATTTTTGTGGAGAAAAGTTTTGCTGACATGTAGTATTCGAACCCATGTCTCCAGAAACATGCCAGAGTATTCTCATCATCATCATCATCATCCTCAAGCAGCCATGGGCTACGGAGGTCCAACCAGACCGTGCAATTTAGTTCTCCAAGCAAGTCTATCCTGAGCTACATCTACTGCACTACATCTACTACATTTACCTAGGATGCGGTGGGCAGACAATGTCAAACAGGACCTTGTTAGAATTGGTGTGCAGTGGCCAGAGTATTCTACCACTGAGTTAATGCCAGCTCTTTCTTTTCTCTACTTAATATGACATTTCACTCTTTCCATGATTTTGCTTCCTGGACTTGGTGCCATCTATGATCCAAGATGGTAACTATTCCTTTCTTTTTATATCATACTGGCATATTTCTGGAGTGATGTGGGTTCAAACCCCACATGTCAGCTGATTTATAGATGTTAAAGTCATTAGGAAACTGTGAATGTTATTATTTTTCGAATGTAATGCAATACAATTTGTACTTTTCAATAAGTAAGTATATAGGAGGAATAGTAACCATTTTTTTCGAGGCTATTAAAAAGGGTTCAGCCAAAGCTGTCTGAAGAGAAAGCCTGATGGCATGTGACCAGCATGACTAATGACTTCAGAAGTGGGGGCTGTGCATCGCACCTATAAGTCGGCTTCGATCTGCGCGTTATTTAAATCGTTTCATTCCCTGTACTGAATTGAATCAAATATAAATTATAAAGCAAATTATCATAAATGCGGAGAAGAATTTCATTTTTACAGGAAATATTTTATTTTCAGACATAAAAAAACAATTTCTCGATGTCAAAAATATTCAATTAACATATATAAATATAGTTGCATGTATTTTTTTATTTATTATATTTAATTCTAAATGGTATTATAGGAAAATGGAATAACCTGAATTTTAAAGCTAAATTCTATTGATTATTTTTTTTTTAAATTATCCAATTTTTTGGAACGAAATATATGAGCTACATTTACAAACATATTTGTAAGAGATAAATATCTATTCTCAGGTTAGAAAAATATATTCATACTAACTTCATATAGGGTTTAACAATATTGATAAATATCACATATACAGTCTGTCACTAAAAGTATGGTTATATTTCATATAAACTTTTTAATTTTACATAGTTTATGTTCTAAGAAGAAAGCTACTGAGATCAGAATTCATTCACAGGTGACCAAATAATCATTGCAATTCTATTATTTTATTAATAAGACTAGAATTATTTTCTTACTAAGATTTAAATCATTAGTATCACATAATTGAAATAAACTCCAATACAAACACCAAAAGACTTGTTTAACAAACATGATGACATAAAAATTTAATAGAAATATTACTTTGAATTATTTACAGCTAAATATATTGACTACACATATATCCAACAAAAAAGTAAATATTTGAAATCCACATCAAATATGCCAATGATAGCTCAATCATACTGTATGCTTCACAAAATAGTTTGCGACAACCATTGTCTATCATTGAGACATAAAAAAAAATATACCCCTTCAAGCAGCTGCTTGTCATGGAAGTCTGACAGGAGCCTTTAAGTTTATATGCCATAGTATAAGGTCTGTGAGGATGGCAGAACCTCAGCAGAAAAACAACACAAACATCCTTGCCTTACCCGGGGCCCGAACCCAGGTTCTCGCTTCGACTGAGCCTCTGCTAAGCCCCCGGTGGCGCAGCCCAAATCACATGACATCAGGCTTTCCCTTCACACGGCTTTGGTTCAGCACCCCCCCCTCCCCCTGATTGTACTGTATTTGCCAATCTTAACATCAGCATATATGACCATATAATGCACTTCAATAGTGTAGCTCAGAATAGTATCTGATAATCAATTGGAGCTTAACTAGAATAGAGAAATCGTTTTTTCTGTAGGTACAATTTAAAAAGTTAAAATTAAATCTAAAATTCATGGGTGGGAAAAATAATTTTTTTCCCTTTCCCACTCACATTTTTCAGGGTGGAAAGCTGTGCACCTTGCCCCCATCCCATTCATACACCAACTGCACACAATACCATATAAATATATTTCGAATGAATATTTAATGCTGAATTCAAACCATTTGGGTAATACAGCAATTTTGAACAATGTTAAATTACTTGTAATTTGGTTTTGCCTCTTTTTAAATTCAAGTTGTTTTGAATTTATTTTGGTATTCATGTTTTTTGTCTTCTGAACTAATCATGTGAGATCTAACCATTTTTCAGTTGAGAATTTATTATAAAATTCACATTTAAACATGGGAGTTTGCAGAAGGTGTGGGGGGTGGCATATGCCCATTCTGGAAATGACTTTTTAATATGTTTGCTATGGTTTTTAATTTTACCTTTCTGAATATTTCTGATGGATAAAAAGTGTCTGAAAAAATATGGCTTAACAGAGTTTCATAATATGGAAATATTTTCATGAACACATCCATTCTGTAATGTGTGGGCATGCTGTAAAATGAGTATTATTCGAAAATGAGAAATATGATTTGTTTTAAACCTATGCTCTAACTGGTATAGTAATTAGTGAATATAATATTGAGGAGTAGTCATGGGATAACTTGTAAGTTATAGAGATCACAAATTGTATTCATATAACCGGATATCGTGGCTGTCACACAAAATTCAAATCGGCAAGTAATGACATAACCAATTTGTGGTCACTCAGTTTTTGGTTTCTGAGCCACCATTTTAGCTCGAATTGAAGATCAGAAATGATTCCAAGCTAAGCTATTGAAATGGCATATGGTGGTCATGCTGTATGTGCTTATGTTAAGTTTGGCAAATATGGTATGATCAGTGCATATTCAGGTTTTTTTTTTCTTTTTTGGGGGGAAAGGGGTTGAACCTATGATTTTAATAGCCTCAAAAAAGCACTGCTTTCAACAAGGCAAACTGCCTTTTGTGGTTAAAAGTTTCTTCTACATACACTGTTTTGAATGTTCCCCTCGCCAACACAAATGTTATGACCACTATATGTGGCATTGCAAGATATTATTTCCAAAGTTATTGAGAGAAATTTATGTTCAGTTCAGCACTCCCTTAAAAAAATACTAGATAAGCACCTGCTTAATTACCAATAATAAGTAGTAAGGTGCATTTCGATGTCTAGATACAGAAGCACTTAGTAGTGGCATGTGCAAGAATATGAAAAATACGTTCTGCACAGGAGAGGTTCACAGAACATCAGACAGATGTCAGCCAAAACAAACCAATGACTGCCACTAATTTTTTTTCAGATCCAAAACTTCATAGAACTGTAATTTTTGGTCATTTTAAACATTTGAAAAAAGAAAAGCAGCAATATTTTAATATTTTCAATGCTCATTCTGTTTTTTATATGATATCTCATGTCACAATTATGGAAGGGGTTATTTGGCTGTGTATTCAAATTATCTTACAAACTACCACAATAAGTTACATATGTACAAAGGTGCACACAAAATATTTTAACCAAAGAAATGCAAAATCAGGTCGTATAGGTCAAACTAGTATAGCAGTGTTTATCTGGGTGAATTAATTTAAAATAAAAATTAATTCACCCAGATACACACTGCTATGCTAGTTTGACCTGTATGAAAAAATTTGGACCAAGGTGAACCAGCCAGTAGTGTGAGCATTTGCAAATGTTAATAGATTTTTTTTTTGTAAGTTGCACTATAGTTGAGAAATGAAATGCCATTCTGCCTCATTCCAGTGAAAAAGAACAGCATTTTATCTCTGTTAAACTGATAGGAGGAAGTCTCCCAGGGGATTAATAAAGCATTTAAATAGCATTAAATATTTAAATATTCCCAGTCAATGGTGAAGTGTTAAGCACAATTAAGGCTTATAATCAAGCACATTCCCCATAGTGTTTATTTATATGTAACTATATAGAAAATAAATTTTTGTGTTGTCTTCTACATAGTGTAATGGACTTTATTACATAGAAAGCACATCATTTCTAATGCACACCAAAACAAGGCAGGGGTGGGGGGGAACATCCCACAAATCTGTGGCTTCACTTATAACCACAGGTGAAAAAAATCGTTATAGACAAATAATCAGAATTTTAAGTTCAGGAGTCTCCACTCTGGGGTGATAACAAAATCTGTTAAAACGGAGATAGAACTTTTGACAAACATGCATATAATTGTATAATTAAGCCATCAGCAAATGTAAGGCACATCATAATGTCAGCAGGTAGAAGAAAGACATGCATTCTCTACTGGTGTTTGCACCAGTAGAGAATAAGTAGATAATGAGTAGAGAGAGAGTACCATTATCATTACAATGATTCTAGCTTCAATTTTTCATTCATTTGCATTGCAACCAAAATTTTTTGTAACACTGTTACCACTACTATTGGTAAAGATCTCCTCAAGATGTACAATCAATATTTAAAAAAATATCTAAAACTGAATTCTGGGGATACAGCTTTTAATCCAGGGACTACCTGGCAAACAGGTATGTATGGTCATTAATGACAACATCCTTGATGTCAGTTGTTACATTTGAAACTGTAAAAATAAAAAAGCAAAAAATTTTAATAAATAAAATAAAAATTAAATAAAATTTCCATACTGCAGAATTTTTTGCTATATAATGAAACTGGGTGCTAAAATATAATTACAGTAAACAAAATTCCATATAAGGGTTCTGTAATTCAAGGGCTACTTTTAGTTCACAATTAGATTGTAATAAGATACTTTATCTTTTATAACAATAAGAAAGCTAGTTATTCTTCAAGCATTGTCACTTTGAAGTTTCAAACTGAAGAACAATTTTAACAATTTGCTATTAACCACTTTGTGGAAAGGGCAGACTTTGGGGGGGAAGGGCAAGGGTAAAAAACATTGCTATTTGGCAGCTCATAAATAGAAATCACAATGTTTCCAACGGGAATTTCAAAGCTGTAATCAGTGAAGGCCAGGGCATCTTTCTCTCTCCAACTGGCCTTGCAATTGCAATAAATCTAACAAGAACAATTACATGTATAATCACATAATAAAACTGGTTTATTTGTAATTTGATAATTAGTGTAAACAATGGGCAGTGAGAAGGCAGAATTCGATTTGAAGTGCAGCTGCAACCTCAAAGGCTAAAACTTCCCAATTGAGTTCACAACTGAAAAAAGAGGGGGAGGGGACCAGAGCACAAACTGGATTATCTCGCATTCCATCACTGTTGCGAGGAGAAGCTCAGGTCCTTAACTCTACTATGTTTATTGGTCCCAAAGCATCCTACAGGGCATGGCCATTTTCACCATTGATCATGGGGCTGGAGATCAAGGGCAGTGGTGATGGAGAGGATTTTACTCTGGCTCCTTGTCTTCCTCCTAGTGGATTATTTTTCAGTTGTTGCAGGCAGGGCTCCAGAAATGTAACTTAAATCTACTACCCAGAAAAAGAAAATTTACTCTCCCATAGTATATTAAACCTGAGGTTTATAGGCTCTGCCCTCCAAAAAAATGTTTCAAGGTCACCAAAAACAATTTAATTTTGGTGGGATACTGTGGCCGAGTGGTTAGCGCGCTTGGCTACTGATCTACAGCACCTGGGTTCGAGCCCCGGGTAAGGCATGGCTGTTTGTGTTGTTTCCTGCTGAGGTCCTGCCATCCTCTCAGACCCTCTACTGTGGCATAATAAACTGACAGGCTCCTGTCAGACCTCTGTGGCAAGCAGCTGCTTGAGGGTATTTTTTTTTATTTATAGTAAAGTTGAAAAGGAAGTGAAGGAAATAAAAGCAATACATTAATTTAATTCTTATTATAATAGTTAAATAAATATCCCCTCAAGGAGCTGCTTACCACAGAGGTCTGACAGGAGCCTGTCAATTTAATATGCCATAGTAGGTCTGAGGATTGCGTGACTTCGGGCGAAGACAACACAAACATCTAAAGCCTTAACCGGGCCTTGAATCCAATCCCTTTGATCAGCAGCCAAGTGTGCTAACCACTCAGCCATGGACTGCATTCTTACTATACCTTACACATAATATATCATCATCATCCTCAAGCAGCCATGGGCTACGGAGGTCCAACCAGACCGTGCAGTTTAATTCTCCAAGCATATGTCCTGGGCTACATCTGCTGCATCTGGCCACTGCACACCAATTCTAACAAGGTCCTGTTTGACATTGTCTGCCCACCACATCCTGGGTCACCCCTTACTTCTGAGGCCTCTAGGCACACTGTTCATAACCCTATTCGCCAATCTATAATTATCCATACAGGCAACATGGCCAAACCAGCGAAATCTCTCTCTGCACAATATGCTGCTTAAAGGAAGTTGCCAACTCCTTTGCCTAATCTCATCATTAGTTACAAAGTTAAACCACCTAATGCCCAAGATACTGCGTAAGCATCTAGAATCAAAAGCATCTAGTTTCCTGTTATCTTGTTTACACAGCGTTCAAGTTTCACTACCATAACTAACCCTAGAAAGAACCAAACTATTATACAGTCTAATTTTAGTCCTTAGGTGTATACGCCTATTTCTCCACAATCTCCATAGATTCTTAAAAGTCCCGGCATCAATCCCTATTCGTCTGTTAATCTCATGCCGCATATCACCATTATCTGTTACATAGCTCCCAAGATAATTAAACTGTGACACCTGTTCAAGATTGCAACCATTCAGATGAACTGAATCACAACTTGCCTGACCAATTTTCATCACTTTAGTTTTCTCTGTTTATAACCAAACCTACTTTACTACTAGACTCATCAACAGCTCAAATGAAAGAGTTCATCTCATCATCATTTGCCAAAAGGGCTAAATCATCAGCATAATCTAAATCAGAAATTTTGGTATCTCCAGACCATTTTAAGGCTAAAATCTTTCCCTTGCAATGAATTTTGCATAACGTAATCAATAACCAAACAAAAGAGAAAAGGAGTCCTTTTCTCTACATGGGTTTAAAATGTACGCCATTAACATTTATAGTTCATTTACATGAGGGCTTATGTACATTCAGGCAGTGTTACCAGATGGATACATCTTCCCCCTCCCCCCTCCCCCTGGATTTGACTATTTTCAGAAAAAAAACCTAAATTCCAAGCTGTTTTCAAAAGTACATTTTATTTCAGTAAAGTAGTACACTTTGGATCCTACGATGCAATAAATTTCTCCGGAGAAAACTTAGAAAAATTGCAACTTTGAATGAAAGTAATACTCAATTTCAACTAAAGGTTCAGCAATACATAAAGTGAACAAAAAGAGCTAAATGTTTTCAAATTGGAAAAAAAAAATATCCTTTAAGGTTGATTTTTCTTAAAAAATTAACCAAAAAATTCACGAGGAACCCCCAATATGATAACACTGATCCAATCTTAACCTCCGTCCTTCACACTTCTACTCCACTTTCTCCTCTAGCACCCGTGCCATGATCAAATACTTGGCAGTGAATGAGATGTTTTAAAATGAAAAAACTTGTGAAATATGCAAAAGAAATAAGTAATAAATTTTATAAATTTAAATAAAAATCACTCCTTGTCTAATTCCCCAATGGCAAGTGGATTTCTTTAGCCCTGGCTTTGGGTAGGAATTGCACCTTCCTCTCTCTTATATGGCATGAGATGCAGTACATATTGCCTCTATTCTTTTCAGAGTTAAAACGGGCTACTGAATGAGGAAAACTAAAGCATCGCTGTTAAATGTGGTCTTTTCTGACTGGAGCCTATGGGGCTCGTAAAAGTGCTTTTGGTTTTGATTTGTCCTTTCCGACAGGTCAAGGGTGGTGTTGCTAAAGGTGTCAAAGAAAATATATTGTGCTCTTTCATGGAATTTCTTCAGTTGACCATATTTCACAAAACACATAGCCTGGGGAACTTCCAAGCACAAGAGAGGGGGGGGGATGAAAGGTCAGGTTCTGAAATCAAGAGGGTAAGACAAAATAGTGCAGTCAGTTTTTCAGGGGGGAATTTCAGTTTTTCATTCCAAAAGGGAATATGGGTATTACAATATAAAATCAATTATGATTTAAAACTTTAAATTAACTTAAAGTTGTCTGGTGAGAAATAAAATTTTGAAGCTTATCCTTCAAACTATTTGCATACTAAAAAGCTTCTCGGAGCAAGGATATTGCTCAGTCTTCAGTGAAGTGACACTTTGTGGTGATGTAGTGCTGTTAAGAACTTTTCACGTATGAAGGGTGACTCCAATGTTTTGGTTGCAGGTGGGTGCAGACAAGGTAATTATTTCAATAGTCTTGTGGACAATTGTTTAGTAGTAAGTGGATGCACAAGCTAGCAGTGTGGTATGCTCCCAGTCTGTTACCTGCATGTTGTTGTATTACCAGCTCAGCAGCAGAAGTCATAAGTTTGATTTTACTGACATCTGTCTTATGCATTGTGAACTTCTTTAGTGAATGTATTGTTTTTTCTGCTGTATTATATGCAACAGAATTATCCAGCAAATGTAGTAGAAATCTGTATATGCCAGATTTTTGAAGGAGGCTAAATTTTTCTCTATCCCTTTTTATAATTTTCTTCAGATATGGAACTGGGCAGAACCAATATTGAATTTTTTTTTTTCCTTTTGTCATTCCAAATTTAAAATATCACCACCATATCAACACCAGAAGACTGGTAAAACTGCTGCTGAGTTGAATAGAATGTCTTCAGATTTACTAGTAAAATGGTTATATACTTAAAGGTATTTTCATTATTCCATCCAATTCAGTATTCAAATTAAATAATGCTGAAAATTTAATAAATTATATCGGTAAAGCATACTATTAATATTCCTGTTTTTCCATTCACCTAGGAAAATGGTTTTCAAAGAATTTCAGAAAAATCATATTAGTAAACAAAAAAACAAAGCAACATATTGCTTCAGTAAATGGGGAACACTCATTTTTAAAGAGAATGAAAATGTTCATTATTTTAAGACTATTGCCCTCTAATGACAGAAATTAAAACTAATGGGTGATTCAGAATGAACAATGAGTAATATTTCATTGGTACCTGTCATCCCAACTAATAATAAATCAGCACTTTAGCGTCGATTTAAATTTTAGAGGAAAAATTGTCTTGAGCTGGGTGAGATACGAACCCACGACCTCCTGATAACATGTCAGGTGCTCTGGACCACTGAGCTACCGGCCGCCGATCAAGATCTCCTCTTATTAGTGCTACGAACATTCCTTTTGTTTCATATGGGCACTATTCAGGCAATTTAGCCACAAGCGGTATTTATATTTGCCAATAGATGGAAGCATGTATTACAGTATGCAGATAATAAATAATGAAATAAGCTCGACGTATTCCATATCAACTAATAAATCAGCAGTTTAGCGTCGATTTCAATTTTAGAGGAAAAATTGTCTTGAGCCAGGTGTTGTATCCCACCTGGCTCAAGACAATTTTTCCTCTAAAATTTAATAGACGCTAAAGTGCTGATTATTAATTGATATGGAATACGTCAAGCTTATTTCATTATCGGTCATCCAAAAGGATTTTTTCATTTATCTCTTAAACCAAAAGGCTGCATTTCTCGCCCTCTGAGGGTAAGGGAACAATTTCGTGTTGTCGGTGAACAATCCCCAACCATCGCATTATAGTACAAAAATTTAAAAACTTTAGCAGAACTAGGCCATTTACAATAATTATTTAAAATTCTGCATATTCCATATTTAGGGCCCTAACAGTAGAAAAACTATTGGGAGATTCAGAAAATGGTACTCTTGATGTTCCATTAGGTACCAATTAAATCAGAAAAAAAAACTTTTCATTTAACTTCGGTAGAAAATACACATTTCTGTTTTTAATGGGCAGACTGCAAAGTGAAAGCAATAATGAGTTTTTGTGAAAAACATAGCTAAAATAAAGGATGTAATGTGAGACTTGATTAATAGCTCAGTTTAATGCAAACATTGGACATTAAATTTATACTACATGACTACTGATTCAGGAACAAACAAGTGGCAGCTGTAGTGTGCATCCAATAATGTTTGTTCTACCATTAGGGTTCTTCAGTTGATGGTACATATTATCACCAAGGTAAAATACCAGAACCTTGTTGGTAAATCGTTGCAGCATTCGAATGTAGGGGGGAGAGAAAGTTGAATGCATTATGTTATTTTTATTAATTTGGGAGTTACTAATAATTATTAACAGACATAAAGTTTGAAATGTAAATTTATTTAGGAAATTAATATTTTTTGGTATTATAAATGAGTGATCAATGTGTGAGACATGAATCAATCCATCCATCCCAGTTACATCCCAGGTGCTCTTAACCACTAAGCCATCACCAGCTCTGTCATTTATCCTCTTAGCTGTGACTTAGTGGTCTTAGCTTAGTGGTTAGAACACCTGGCATGTAATTGGAAGATGTAGGTTCTGATTCACTCATCGGCAAATAATTTTTTACACAAAATTATTTCTTGAATTATATGCCAACAAGTAATCTGTAAATTTGTTATTAATTCTTGCATCCATTATCAACTTTTTTTGCCAGAATTATCAAGTGAAGTTTCCATTAAGGTATATTAAATAGATGACAGAGCAATACTGTGCAGATGAAGTTACTCACCTCAAATCTTTAACATTTTGATGATAAATGATAAAATATCATTCTGCTGGTTGAATGACTGAAATGTTTCAGTTCAATAGAATAAATGACATCAAATACTAGAGATGATGCTGTCAGAGAAGCTGATTTATTTTCTCGTTAAAAGAAGATAAAATTATGGTTATCATTCTTCATCTTCCCCAGGTTAAATAAAGTAACTTTTATTGCTGAACGACAGAATTTTTTGTTATTTTAATTATTCATTTCTGAACAAGGTCAACAATTTAATTATTCATTTCTGAACAAGGTCTTTAATTCCGTTTCTCCAGGTTAATCAGATTTTAATAAATCTAAAATTATGATCTTTTTTTTGGTTGTTAATAGATTTTTTTTGCATTTTGCAGTTTTTGCAATTGTAAAATTTCTTTAAGCATACAATGAGGAATAACATTTTACTGTTGGCTAAGATGATGAAATTACTATTCGAGTATGATTGTGTTCATCTATGAAGAGTATAGTAGTACCACCTAAATTTTAAGCTCTGTGTTTGAAATGTGTACTTTATCTTTTATAATTTAAAAAAGTTAATAGACCTCAAAACTGAAGTACCAAGAACAGCCCAACAGTTGGTGGTGGATTATACGATAGGTGCATGAGCCACTCGCCTGGGGCTTCAATCCTCAAACAGGCAACAAAACTTCATTTTTTCCCTAACTTTTTATCAAGAAAAATATTCCATAGTCAGTATAATCTACTATTTACATTCACATTTTGTGATTTTACTTAGATTAATGCCAAACATCATACAATTTTTATTAACTACACTAAAATGAATAGATCTTTATTTTGGTGTATAATTGTTTTCATTTTTCAGTGTGTGGGAATTTTTATAATGTTTTAAATTTTCTGTTTATGCATTTCCCCCCCCCCCATTTAATTTTCAAGTTATCAAAGCTGCTATTGAATTTTAAAAGTGCTTTATTGCTGAATAAAAATCAACAGTGCTTTCATTGCTGATTTCTTGTCATACTTAAAAATATATGGTTACTTATCTTTGTAGAATGTGGATCATAAAATGAAATACAAATCGAAGAAGGGCCAGTTGCCATTTGTGGAAGTAAATGGTGTGGAGATAGCAGACTCGGATATCATCATTAAGGAATTGAGCCAGATATTTGGAAAGGAGTTGGATGAGAATCTAACACCTGACCAAAAAAATGTTAGTCATGCTTTTGTATCCATGCTCAACAATCATACTAGTTGGTAAGTGAATTTGGAATGCATATTTTTTGGATAAATAGCATTTTCTTTTTCTACCTATTAACATATTGTGTGCCAAGCTGATTTCACTAAGATTTTCCCTGGGGCCATGCAACTTTTTTCTTCAATTGTTATCATTTCTACCTCTAAATGTCATTTTATGTTAATTATTTTATCACTTGTGATGTGATAAAATCATTAGGGGCTGCGTTGTCATTCATATATGAATGACATGGCCCCTAATAAAATTTTAACCTGTGTGGCCACTTCATTCAGTTATATATGACATTCATATGGCTCCGAATGAAAACGCAGCATCATTCATACATGTATGACATGGCACTGGTAAAACTATTAGTGTCATTCATAAATTAATGATGTGGCATTCATTGTGTTAATGTATTTAAGTTACCATTAGAGGCTGAATAAAGAAATTAATCAAATTATAAAATTGGGGAGAAAGTATCATATTTTAATGCTTCAACTTTAGTAATTAAGTGTTTTCATGCTTCATTAGTACTAGTTCAAAATTGCTATTAAATATGTATAGTAATAGTGTTTGAAAATTAGATTTGTTTTCTTAATAAATAATTGGTTTTTATAAAGCATCAGTGTGCTATTCAAATAATTATTAATTTCTCAGTTACAAAGGAACATTACATATATGTTTTGGAGTTATATTTCTGTCGCACTTTTCAACAATCTTTTTATTTCTCATATAGTGTCAGGTTTTCTTATATGCTTTTCAATGTTTATAAAAATGACCACAAAATGTTCCTATAGTTTTCAGCATTTTAAGAAATTTGGAGCTCTTTGTATTGACAAAAAATTCTTTAGGGAAACATTTTCAATTATTTTCAAAGGTGAATCTTATGAAAATGTGACAGCCCCCTAGAATATAATGGCATAGATAGTGCAAGATGATGCAGTTATTATCTAAAATCTTACTCCTTATTCAAGCTTTTGTCAGAAACTTGTGTGCAGTGTAATATCATGATCCCCGAGTTTTTGTTTATCTTGTGACAGCTGAGTGCTCTAAGTTGATACATTCAATCTGCCATGCTTCATTGTGTTGGTCTGTTTTGTGCATTAAATGCTATTAACCCTTATGCTGCCAAAGTTGCTTAGATATTCACCAAGCATGCAATGTATGGCTGAAAAACACCTAACAGAGCAATTAGTAGAGCCAAAAAATGTAGAATTTTTAAATTTTTCATATTTATATATACACTTCTTAAAGTGGAAATCACAACATCAAGAAGAATGGAAGTAGAGATAAGTAAATAGCAGGACGCAATCAGTCGTTGGAGATACACAAATGATCAAAGTTCCATAGCGAATGGAAACATGACACCCAGCCAAGGATAAATGCCAGGCATTCATGAACCCATATCATAGCATAACCGACAGAGGTTGGAGTGCATTGCTGTAAAAATGTTTGAAACATGCCTAGGAGATGCCAGCAGGACTTATGCACAATTGACACCTTTTGAGAGAGAGCGAATCATCGATATGCGAGACCTTGGATTGAGCCTTTGAGTGATCACCGCATGCATCAGGTGCAATGGTGAATCTCCTGCAACGTCATGGAGGACCAAATGACACAAAGGACAGATATGGGACCAGCATGCTGCACAATGGGATGTGAAGATTGCATGCTCTGTAGGAGGGTCATTTGCAACCATTTTGCACAGCAACCATGCTGCAGAGTGATTTGCGGACCACTATGGGTGTAGTGGTTTCCAGACAAACCATTAGATAATGTTTGCATGACACAGGAATGAGGGCAAGACGTTCAGTATCTGCCATTGCAGCAACATCGCCAGTTATGCAGTCTCCACTGGTGTAGAGTGAGGCAGCATTGAACTACAGAATGGAGAAGAGTTGTTCACAGACAAGTCCCGATTCTGTTTCAGCATGCCAGATGGCCATTGGTTTGCATGTCGTCATCAACGACATGAAGCCTATTCCATTAGCTGCCATATAGCTCCCCACCGTGTGCAATGATATGGGGTGACATCACATATGGCAGCCGGACACTTATACTCCATGTTTCTGGCACACATGGCGAGATGTAACATTGATGATATCATCATTAATCCTGTGGCACAATCTTTACCACCATGCCTGGACTGATTCTGCAGCAGGACAATGCCACCCCACATGCTGCACGTGCTACGATGGACAATCTTGAAGGTGTGAATATTCTTTCATAGCCACCATACTCCTTGGACTTTGTCACCCATTGAGCATGTAATGGCCGCTGCTTTTGCCAGCTCCCTCCGGTGGAGAACCTGGTGCAGTTATTTGCACAAAATGCATGCTGTTTGGGATGCCGAGACATCTACAGGCTTGTATAACCGCCTGAGGTGGCCTACTATGTACTGATGAATCTGCAATAAATTCATTGTGAGGCCAGGACCTTCCTCATCACCAACCTCCTTGTAATTATGTAAATTTTAATATATTTGTATCTTTTGTAATTTATCTGTACGAGTTCAGTTCTCTTGTACTCCACAAATTCAAACTACATAGAAGTGTTTCTCAATGTCCATTACCTTCCTTCATAACCTTCTTAAGCAAGTGTGAATAATCACTGCCTTAGTGCATCTAGTTAAAGAAACTGTCACTTATTCAGTTGGCCCTGTATTCAAGTCGAAGAAATTTTTTTTCATATTTGCGTATTTCTGGTTAGTTCCATTGTTTTCACTACTCTGATAGTCAGTTTCTTGGTTTATTGTGGAGAATGTTATGTCAAAATACTCTTGTACAAGTGTTTGAAATTTTATTAACTCGTTATAATGAATTTTGACTTCGTAGTGAATATTATAAATCTAATGGAACTGATATTTTAATATTTAGGTGAGTAAAATTAATTGTAATACTTCACAATAGCTTATTTATATAATGACTGAGTATTCTTACTTGCCCTATAGCTTTTTATACTTCTCAGATTTGTAATGAATTTTGGTAATGAGAATTCAAAAACATTAAAAATAGAACATGCATTGTATATTGTATTAGTGTGTGTGCACGTATATATACACACACACACACATATATATAGCAACAAATTGTGTTGATTACAAAGACTAGTGTTGAAAGGTTAAATGTTATCAATACTAATTCCCATTTTCTATTTCATGAAAACTAATTCTGATTTGAATGATAGGGTGATGCGTTGGTGGCGCTACAGCCATCCTGGAGAATTTCTGAAAGCTGCACAACTTGATATCAAGCGAACTCTTAATTCCAAGCTTCCCAAAGGACTTCTTCAGTTTTTCTTTAAACTTGGATTTAAAAGTGTAAGTATATTCCACTTTATTTTTAGTCATTTTGTCAATTATTCATTGATGCATGAATGATAGATCACTTAAACTGGTTTAGGGCAATAAATTTAAAGAGGTATTTTCAGCTTACTATGAGCATTTATAAAAAAGTTGAGCATATTTTACTCACCAAAACTGAAAATTGCACTTTTCTGTATGTACTGAAAACTTGGTTGGTTGAAATCCATTCAAATCAAAGTATAATAACCAATTTAATATTAACCAGTCATGTAATAATAAAGTTAACTGTTCAGTGATAGAATAGTTTAAATAACTTTAATCACAAATTTACTGTTAAGAGCTTAAATGCCTTCATGTGTAATTAATAGCTTTATGTGCAAGGTTACCAATTCTGACTACATTGTTATGCTACACCACATGGAGTAGACAATAACTTACTGTTAAGGATGGCATATATTTTTTCAAATGAGTGAAGTCTTTAAAAGCTGATAACACTGGACACTTTCGTTGTAAAATGAGTGTTCATTATACTCTTATATGCCTGATGATACCTAATGAAAGATGAAGAAATGCATAGCATGAGAAATTTTAACTTTTAGCATTTTGATTCTAAATGCCTTTTTAAGTTTGAAAGAGGTGAGATAGTCAAAGTACTCAACATACCTGGATACCATCATATGTTAAAATGTTAAACATTATATCAATTGTCTCTACATATCTAAGCATTGGAAAGATCTGCATTTCTTCACTAATGACATCAGCAGCAAATATAACCCAGGGCCCAGGCTGAAAAACAGGTTTCTATCCAGGGGCCAAGCTATTTTCTGCCTATGCTCAGCCAAAAAAACTTTAGAACTTTTTTGCCAAATAACTAATGAAAGGAATTATGGCATGTTATATGCCAAATTAATCAGCATTTAATTCTGGATTTTCTGAAAATCGAGTATTTAACAAAAAAGACGATATGTTTTATTTTAATAGTTTTTTAGAGTCATGTAGTAAAAAAATGCATCTGGCAACACAAAAATTTATTTGAAAAAAAAAACTAGACAGAAATGATTACAATGCACAAGAATAGAATGACTATATATTTCAGAATGGCAAAAAAAATTACTTTTTTGGTTTTAAGTAAATATTTTTCTCGTTTTGTAATTTTTTTCTAGGTACCATACTTTGAGAAAATTCCAGGCTTTGAGCCACTTGTGCTGAGTCAAATTAAAAAAGTCAACTTTAGAATTTTTTTAAAGAATAACCAATCAACGGAAATAGGTCATGTTATATACCAAATTAAGCAGAATTTAGTTATGAATTTTATGAAAATGAATAACATAAACAGATTTGCAAGCATATTGATTTTAATAAGCCTTTTTCAATGTGATATGGTGGGAAAAAAAGATCGCATTATACAATTAAGGCTTCATTTTGGAAAACCTGATGAATAAAAATAGTTAAATTATATATTTATGGAAAGGAAATTTCCTCCCATATAATACAATATTCAACCTGAAATACAATTTTTATTTCTTTTAATGATTCTTTTCAGTATCTTATATTTTAAACACTGCCAGTGTTATACAATGTGACTTGGCCTCACATTCACAGGACTTTCTGAACTGGTTATGAAATAGAAAAAAAACTTCCTTGGCTACTTTTTTTAATGAAATATCCACAACAACTTTTAAGCTGGCCTCCTATCTAGCACAACCCAGAAATATCAATAAAAACAGCCAATTGAAGATCGCTAACTAATAGAAGTAAATATACAGAAATGAATTTGCTTTCATATCCAAGACCTCATTTATTTTCAGAAAATGATGCTATTATCAAAATTTTACTGGAAATATAATAAATAATAAAATAAAAATTAACATATAGCTAATGCGATGTTAAAATATCCACAGCCACAAATTGTAGGCTGGCCATATGATGTAACTCTGAAAAAATCAATACTTATCGATCGGCCAAAAGATCGCTAATTTCCGAAAATAAATCTACTAAAATGAAAACTAACTAAGGTTTAAATATAAAAAAATGCTAACTTTACAAAGAGTAATATGCTGGACCAAAACTGTAAACAACACAAAGCACAAGCAACAGAGATTGCATCGGCCATCTGCATATTGTTTGCCTCAGTGAAGCATAACTAATTAAATGCAGGTGCAACCAGAATTTCTAAGAAGGACGTGTTTACTTTTAGTTTCGATTTGAAGGTGGGAAAGATGCATAGAATGCAGGGAAAAATGATAAAAATAACTTGGGAATACTGACTAGGTTTTTGACAGAAAAGAGTGTGAAACTGAAAAAAAAATGGCAGTACGTATTTTGTAATTACTTCCAAAATCTACTGTTTTTAAAAAGAGTTTTTTTTTTTGTTAATTTTTAGATTTTCGAAAATTTAGGGAAAAATTTGTTGATAATAGCTCAAATCAAACTTGTGAGCTTAAATCAGAAAGTTGCTTCAGCAAATAAAAACGTTAACAAGCAAATTGGCAATACCGTTTAGTGCTTCTAAAAATTGGCAATCAGATGGCTTTATAAAATTATTTATGTTGTAGTTTAGTGAAATATGCATCAAATTAAAAAACAAAATATTATTTTTGAAGCCTGAATTAGATATTTTTATAAGATATATATATAAATTACAACGGCATTTTTTATTTTTAAAAAAAGTGATATATTTTTGTTGTACTAAGACCGTAGGCATACGGCATCGATACGGCATCGACACTCGCAACTTAGATTCTCCGTCCGAGTACAGACGGGTTAGGCCCTGGAAGGGTTAAGTGTAGAGCAAGGGTGAACAAATGTTTTTGTCATCAGGCTGAATAGAAAAATATATTTGCTGTGGGCCAATGGTTGGGAGGGGTTAGGGTGCAATAAAAAGAACAAAAATTTAAAAAATTGCGTTTTACTTGTTATATTTAAATAGTATCCTTTTAGCTGTTGTCTTTGGAGTCAATAAATGGTTTTGTGGGGTAAAAAAGGGAAATGGGGGTGGCTCAGTCGGTAGTGCACCAGGCTCATAATCTGCAGTTCCCAGGTCAGTGTTGAGATTTATATCTGTAAAAAAAAATAATGAAACTCTCCACCCTGTCCACAGTCAGTAGGGAACACAGATGGGCTTGGAAGGCTACTATCTGTTGGATGGGACATTAAGCTGTAGCCTCATGTGTGCAAGAGACATATCCTATGCACATTAAAGAACACACTGGATGGCCTTGACGGGAGGCTATCGTCTGTCTCCCAACAGCTGTTCCAGTGGGTCCCTTACCCCAGCCCTTCTTAGGGGTCCTTGTGACCTGACCATTTAGCCCATTGTATGCAAAAAAGTGCTGCTCAGAGGTGAAACAAGCAGCCACTCGCAAAAAAATTATGCACATTTTGATTATTTGGCCCCTTTTTAATTCTTTACCGATTATAATTTGAAATGAAGCAAATTTTATGCATTTCAGATTTCTCATTGCTAATTTTCTAATGAGCATTACTAATGCTGACAGCCTGTTTTCAGTATTAAAGTAAAAAAGCTTTAATCCATTTTTATAAATTCTGTATTGCTTTTATATATCTTTTTCTTTACGTAAAGTTCAGTGTCAATGTTGCCAAAATTCTGTACTTAAATAATATATATGTTAGCTAACATGAGCTTAGATGCTCTTGGGTTAATAAGAGTATTACAAATATATGCTGTTTGTAACTTTATTATTATAATAAATGGATGTTGCAGCAGCCATGTCATCAACAAGTGAAAAAAAAAATGAAATCTTTGATATGGAAGTAAAAAGGACTTCCTAGGCAGGGAAATCAGTCCTTCTGTGGAAGGGCAATTTTGGCAATGGTTTTACCCCCACACACGCACATGCACACCACTGGGGATTCTTTACTCTTCCCCTCTGGTGTATTGCCACAAATTATGTTATTTTAACTTTGAAATAGCTTTAATTTGGGTGGCCAGGGAAATAATCTTGCCAAAAGAAATATTAGGGTCCTTTATTAGAACAAGCTTAAGAACAGAAAAAAATTAATGGCTGTCCAAAAATAAGGTTAATCCATTAACACTAAACTTTGCTCAAGAGGAAAAAAAGTCAAATAAAACTCTTATATTTTGAGTATTGCCAAATAATTCCTTCTACAAAACTCTTCGGTGTAGTCTGTAGTGGAGTCAATACACAATCTCCTCCTCCTCTTTCTCTTATCTACTCTCCACTCTGCTTAGCCCCACACTGGCTTAAGTCAAATGTAGGACATGTCTAGCATCATGCCTGTGAGCAACATTTTACATACAAGATTATGCATTGATCATGCATGCGGTTATGACCTTGACATTGGTAGTCAGTGGCCATCAATCAAAAACTGTTGTACAATAATAAATTATCACAGGAAAAGCCCTGTAGACAAGGAACACTTGAAATAATGAGTTGAAAGACCCCTGGCATGCTTCTGGAAGACCTGGGTTCACATCCCTGTCAGGATAATCAATTTCTTTCAACTCATAACAGTTGTACAAACAGCAACTTAACTAACAGGCAATGGTTCAAAGAAAATGAATGGCCCCAAAATAATTATAACATAAATAAATAAAACTGGTTAGGGAATGGTAAACAATCACCTTGGAAAATTTCATTTTTGAAAAAAATTGCTAATTTTTAAGTTTATATTGAATGATTCTAAAAATTTTTATCCCCCCCCCCCCCCATTCTTCATTCCTCTGTAACTTAGCTCTGTCATTCTGATGTAGACTTTTGCTTGGTGCAATAACTTTTTAGCACTTAGCAAAGATCTCCAAATTTCAACACCCCAAAAAAGTCATAATGTTTAGTAAAAAAAAGCAGCCAAGAAAGTGTTTCATTTCATAAACAGGACAGAAAATTCCATTAATGTGAGCAATAAAAATCGCCTTGTATAATACTGGCAATTTGCTTTTGATTAATACATAATTTATCATGTTTTCCAACATTAAGCTTTAATTGCATAGCCAGACCTATTTTTTCACTCACCATAAAAAAGTCTTATTAAAATTAATATTCTGGTAAATTAGTTTAAACTTTTTATTTTCATAAAATTTTGGGTTAAATTTTGTTTATATGGTGTCTGTAACAATACTTATTTCTGTTGATTGGTTCTTTTTTTAAAATTCTGAAGTTGTGTTGAGTCGGATAAACAAGTCAATTGGTGAAAAGCCTGGATATTTCTCAAAGTATGGTACTGAGAAAACATTACTAGAGTAATTTTCTTTCGAAGTAATTTTTTTTTTATTATTCAGAAATAGTCTTTCATATGCATTATAATTATTTCGGTCAATTAGTTTTTTATAAATTTTATTTGCATTTCTAGATGCAATTTTTTATTACATGACTAAAAAGGTTCTATTAAAAATTTATCTTTTTTGTGAAATATTTTATTCAGAAAATCCAGATTTACATGCTGATTAATTTGGCATATGACATGCCATAGCAATAAAACTCTAAAATTAAATTCTTTTTTCGACCGAGCATAAGGTGAAAATAGCTTGACCTCCGGATGTGAACCAGTTTTTCAGACTATAATGGAAGGGTTATGTATCCAAAGGTTTGGCCAGTTTGAAAGAGTTAAAAACTAAAGAGTGATTGAATCTGAATAGCAGTCTTCTTTCCTTAGCCTTCTGTATACTTACCTATTGTCTGTATGCACTGCAAGAAGTTGGTATTATAACATATATTGAAAAAGAAATAGTAAATAAAACAAAAATTAACGAGTTGATTATATTAATGTTTTAAGAATTTATTTATTCAAACAGTTAAAAATAAATTGCTTCTTTTTACACACAAAGCTAACAGCTTACCTGCAGGAAAGAAAAAGTACATCAAGCATAATATTTTACACTCTTTCTGTCTGTATCTACTGATCTCTATATAATTAAAACTTGTGTTTATTATACTATTTTAGTAGTAATTCAGTTACTTTTTTAATCACCTTTTTTTTTTAGATTCAACTTTAGTAGTATTAATGAGTGTTTTTTAATGTAAAAACTATTTTCTCTTTTAGAATGTGAAACGTGCAATAGGCCATGGATTAGGTCGTCACACTTCAGAAGAAATCTATGACTTTGGGAAAAAAGATTTGAAAGCACTCAGCGAATATCTAGCTGAAAAACCGTATTTTTTTGGTGAAGAGCCTCATTTGGTAAGTTTATGTTTGTGTTATTATGTATGATTGTAATTTCAGTGTTGCATAAAATTTCACAGTGATACCCAGTTGCATTAAAATTGGTGACAATACCTAAGTAGAAAAAAAACTGTTTGTTATGAATTAATAGATAATTTAATCGCTTTGTGTTTGTCACTCTTGCATATTCCTACGGCCAGGTTCATAATCTGCAGTTCCCAGTTAGTCTTACATGGGCGAGCATTTTGATTTATCACTGCAAAACTTCCTGCTCTGCATTCAATTGTGACAACAATGGTCTTGGAAAGGCTGTTGGATAGGATGTGAAGCTGTGACACTCTGTGCGTGAGAGCCATACATACCCTGTGCATATTAAAGAACATGTTGGATGGGAAGCTACAGTCTACCTATTAATAGCTGTCTAGTAGGTCCCCTCAACCTTCTTAGCCATTGAGGTCATTGTAACCTGGCCATTAAGTACATTTTTGCAATTTGTGCAAAAAAAAAAATGCTGCTCAGAGGTAAAACAATCCAACTTGCATATTCCTAATGTGTAAATGTATTTTTTTTCATCTGCAAATCATATATCATTGATTAGCCTATTTGGCCATCTGCCTTAGACTGAGTTTTGATAAAAAAAAAATATCTTGCTGAATAGAATGTATAACTTCTGATTTCAATATATATATATTGTGACCAAATGAGGCCAATGTTGACTTTAATGAAAGTGAAGGTTGAAATTACGTAGTTGAAAGCAAGACTATATATTTTTTGGCTGAGCTTCTCTCCGTTGCATGCTGTCAACCTTGTGTTGTTAATATTGATCAATCAAGCCCAGAAGCTGTAGTAAGAACAATAAGTTAGAGATGAAAGGTGATCAGAAAAGCAATATTATTGTGTTGGATCTTCATATGTAGTGTGGTTATGTCCTGAGGACTTTTGTGAGCTGTGTGGAAGGAATGTTGATGTGAAAGGATTCAGTGTTATAGGTTTAGTCCTAAGAAAGATACTTTAGGATATTTCCTGATAAGGACTTTTTGTGGTTATGGGATTATTATGGATTTATTAAGAAGTGGTGAGGAAAATAGGAAATTAGAATTTTGGAGGTAACTGAATTTACGAAATAGACTCCATAATACACTATGTTGAAAAAAAGTTCAGACACTTCCATGTTATGCGAATGGAAAACCACATTCAAAGCTCCCTAACATTGAAAATAAACCTTTTACACATAAACTGTTACTGTTGATAAATTGTAGATGTCACTCAAATCTCTCTAAATACACTGCTCACAAAAATTGGGGGATATTTCGAAATGAATATGAAGTGATAAAAAAAAAGCATTTGAATTTTTTTTTATTAAACAAGAACATCAGAAAAGCAAACAAGTCAAAGAAAGTTGTTCGATTATGCAGATGAGATGCAAACTTAATTGTCGCGATTGAGTAGCAAGTGACATATTGGTGGGGGTGAACAGAAGCATGTCAAACTGGACGAGAGTGCCACACATTGACTGTTCAGTAGGGGTGTATGGTCACCCAAGACTGCCAAAACACACTGACAGCGATGGGGCATGGACAGGATCAGAATGTCCAGCAGTTTTTGTGGGATCCTCTGCCACTCTTGCTCCAGGGCAACTTCCAGCTCAAGAAGTGTTGTGGGAGGCATTGGACGGTTTGTCAGACGTCTTCCTAGTGCATCCCAAGCATGTTCAATGGGATTCAGGTCTGGAGAACGTGAAGGCCAGTCCATGCATTCGATTCTTGCCTCCTGAAGCATGTTGTTGACAAGATGCGCACGGTGGGGCCTTGCATTATCGTCCATGAAAAGAAAGTTGTTTCCATTGCTCCAGCATAGGATACCACTATAGGGTGCAGGACCTCATCGATATCTGACAGCAGTCAGCGATCCATTTCTGATTATGTGGAAGTCTGTACGACCACCAATGCTGATGCCAGCCCACACCATGATTCCACCACCACCGAAGGAGTCCCTTTCTCGCATGAAACGTGGATTCTCCCATGTTCCTCGTTCACACCAGATCAGGACATGAGTATTGTCAGGCTGCAGACTGAACCGTGACTCGTCAGAGAAGAGGATAGTTGACCACTCATCATGGGTCCAATGACAATGCTCATCAGCCCACCTTCTACTGGTTCTACGGTATTCAGCAGATAAAGGAATGCATACCATTGGTCGCTGGGCATGCAGTCCAACACAATGGAGCCGATTTCGTATGGTCTGGATGCGTATCCGTCATCTAGTGGCAGCAAGAAACTGCAGCTCTGTTGCATTGCTGCACCTCTTCCTTCTTGCCAATAAGGTCAAGTAGCGGTCATCTCTTGCTGTTATGGCAGATGGACGACCCTGCCCTCATCTTCGCACTGTGCCAGTCTCTTGAAAGCGATTCCACAGTCTGATAATCACGCTTTGGGATGTTCCAAGTGCTGTTGCCACTGTCGTCTGTGTTTGACCAGCTTTAAGACGTACTATGGCTCTCCAGGCTTCGCATTCGGGCAAATCGTGTTGCAGGGGCATTGCAAGGGCTGGGAAATTGCAGGATGTGCACTTTCAAAATTGGGGAACATGCAGATACTCCAGTACTCTCAGCCTTTTGTATACTGCATTTTCACCAATAAAATAAAAGTTGGTTTTGCATCTCATTTGCATAATCGAACAACTTTCTTTAACTTGTCGTTTGCTTTTCTAATGTTCTTGTTTAATAAAAAAAAAATCAAATGCTTTTTTCTATTGCTTCATATTCATTTTGAAATATTCCCTAATTTTTGTGAGCAGTGTATATTTCCTGCAATATTCTTTTAATATTTAAAGAATGAATGGAGCTGAAGCATTTATCTTCAACTTTTGACACTTGTGAAAAAATACTACAATATATAAAACACAACTCTTGTAAGAATTTCTTCACTAACATAGATTAAATATCTGAAGTTTGTATGACGATTTTTTAAGATTTCATGAATTTGAAGGCAATGTGACAGTGTCAATTTTCAACAATCTTCGATCAATATTTAAAGAGTCCTTGAAACAGGACCATTTAACAGCAGACGACACTATCTATTGCCTCCAAATTATTAAATTTTAAAAATTCATCATACAAACTTCAGATATTTAATTTATGTTAGTGAACAAATTGTTACAAGAGTTGTGAAAAAATACTTCAATAGATAAAAACAAGTGTTAAAAGATGAAGATAAATGCTTCAGCTTCCATTCATTCTTTAAATATTAAATGAATATTGCAGGAAATATATTTAGTGAGAGTTGAGTGACATCTACAACTTATCGCCAATAACAGTTTTTGTGTAAAAGGTTTATTTTCAGTGTTAGGAAGCGTCGAAAGTGGCTTTCCATTCACATAACATGGAAGTATCGACACTTTTTTCAACATAATGTATTTAATATATATATTTCCTCTGCTTTCACCATTTTTGTGTATCCCCATACTTCACTGAATGAATGTGGTATTTTGTTAAGCATCATCTAAGTTCTTCATAGATGGCTGCAATTATTCTGGTAATTTCTTTATTTTTTCTTTTGTTTAACAAAGCCATGACTGCAACACAGACTGGAAAAATGCTGTTATTGTATGTTCTACAACATTTTGAAGAATACCATATGAAAATCTGTTTTTTTTTTAGATGGGAAATGAACAATAATTAAAAAACCTCTATGCTCTTTAAATCATGAGTATATGTTCTTGCACCACATTGTATGGGGTAAAGTAATTGTTTAGAGTAGGGGTTCTCAACAGGGGGGTACAAGTACCCCTTGGGGGAACGTAAAATATTTTGGGGTACATGTGAACTCAAAAGTTGCTAGATCTAATAACAAAGTAAAAATAACCATTGTTATACTATAACTATATTTTTATCTATCTATACAAGGGGTATGCTAGTTACATACACATTTCCAGGGGATACGCGAAGCATAAAAGGTTGAGAACCACTGGTTTAGAGTATGTGGTTTGCATCTTCAGTAAGCAAAAGTTTTTTTAATGTTTAGTAATCTGTAAAATATAGTCTTCGAAAAATGGATACTTAGCTAATTTTAAGAACTCTTGTGTTACTAATGATGCTACAGAAATTTTACATGAATATTATAATCCAGTAAATGTAACATGCATATTAAAACTGAAATTAAAATTAATCATGTTTTTTGCTCTAAAAATATTAAACAGATGAACTGTGATTGCATGTGCCCACTTACCTCTTTTTTCTCTACATACAGGAGCAAGGAAGGTAGAACATTATCTGAATTATATAGAGGTTTTTTTCCCAAAAAAAAAAATGTTTTGTGATGAAAACTAATTCTTTGAATAGTTTTTATATTAATATTTTTACTTTGATGTGAAATTTTTGGATTCCTTCTATATTAGATAGAATTTTCTTTTAAAGGTGTATGACAGCAGTGTGCACGTTAAAGAACACGCTAGATGGTCTTTACAGGAAGCTACCATCTGTCTCCCAACAGCTGTTCCAGTGGGTCCCCTCCCCCAACATTCTCTGAGCCTTAGGAGTCCTCGTGGCCTGCCCATTTAGCCCATGGTGTGCAAAAAAGTGTTGCTTAGAGGTAAAACAACCCAACCCATATGGCAGCAGTAAAGTAGTCAAATGTTGTTTAGTAAAAAAAGAACAAAATCATTAACTCTACCGTACAAATTTGCCTGCACTAGAAATTTTCTTTGCTAACACCCATTCTTACCTTTAGAAACAAAACAAGCAATTAAGAGATAATAATTGCTTAGAAAGGCTGCTGTCTATGCAATGAGACATTGAACATGGTTCAATGTGTAGGAGAGCTATACTGTGTGCATGTTAGAAAACATGCTACAGAGCCTTGACAGGAGGCGTCCATTTGTCTCCTAATAGCTATCCAATGAATCCACTGAAACTGTAATGATGAAATATTTGATACTTTAAAAATAGGAAAGTACCATCGAGTCTCAAACTATCCTTGTGCTCACAACAAATACGGAATAGACTAAGTGATCTACACTTTCTGTAATTTTTGAACACAATGTGATTTTTTTTTTCTCTCTCTCCTTGTAAACAGCTTACTGTTTTAGTACCAAAATATTGAGGCTTAACATTACTCTTCAATTGTAAAGTTGCTTGTTTTATATAATGACTTTCTATCTGTTTCAGCTGGATTGCGTTGCATTTGCCCACTTATGCCAGTTTGTATATGTACCTTTTGGAGGCATCAAAGAGTATTTAGAATCGGACTGCACAAATCTTCTGTCATTTGTAGAAAGAATGAAGGAACGATATTGGTCTGATTGGGATGAAATGTGCAAGACTCTTGAGTTGAATACACACCTGCCGAAGAAAGTGGAGGAAACAGCCAAAGAGGAGGAGGAAGAAAAGGAAAAAGAAAAAGAGGAAAAAAAGGAGAAAGAAATTGAGCCTGAGGAAAAGGAGCAGAAGAAAGAGTCTGAAGAGAAACCAAATGAATCAAAGGAAGAAGATAGTGCAGAAAAATCCAAAGATGACAGTGAGATTAAAGAGTGAGAGACTTGGTTGTCTTATGTTGCTGATTTTTATTTTCCGTTGGTGAGCAACAAAAGTACACCATTCAGTCATAGCCACTTTAATGAATCAGTGTCTTGTCATTGTGCTTGTACTTTTACAGCTGTTTTTGGTTGTAGCTCAAATTTCCTCACTTCATTCCATTTACAACAAATGATGTTTTTTTTTAATTTTTAACTTGGCCAGCTCAACGTTTGTGATGTGGCGCACAAATGTACAATGATATGATAAAATCCTTGGCAGCTCTGCAGTTTGCTCAAATTGCTTGGCTATGAACAAAAGCTCATCTTTGCTATTTTTAACATTCTTCATCAGTCTGAATCTTCCATTTGTGTATTTAAACCTCAGGCCAAGATCCTGATTGTGAATACTCAAAACTGTAGAATACCTTCAGCATGCCTCTTTTGGGCCTGTTTAAGGTTATACTAACTAAACTTTCTTTTTCCAAGTATTACATCAGTAAATCATAATTTGAAAGATTCCAGTGGCATATTGCCATTGTAAAAAGAATAATTGTAGACCTCACAACATGGGCTCCCAAGAAAAATATATTTTAATGTGTTATTGCACTGCATTGTGGCATTTACAATTTTCATATCAAGTTTATGCAGAATGTGATTTTGCAATGCATTTGTCAGCTTTTTGCACAGAGTATATGGTATTTAAGTGTCGTGTATATCTAAAATGTTTTTTAAATTGTCTACCTTTGTATCTGGAAGAAATGTGATTAAAATATGCTTTACTGTGTAATGCTACGTGTTTAGATTTCTTTTATGTGGATTGTAAAATGTATTTTTTATCCTTTGAAATTTTTTTAGTAGAATTGAATACAGTGAAACCTGAGAGATAATTGCACTTTCATAATTGGTCACTCTGGAAAAACCGAAAAAAAGTCTACATTTTCATATGTGTGGCCAATACTACACTGAAGTGCCATTGAATTAGGGATAGCAAAGCCAGCAGAATGCTCCTGCAATCATGCAGTAGCCAACCTGTGAGATGAGCAATTGTCTTGCTGGTAGATGTCATCTCCATTGGAATGCACGATAGCCATAAATGGGTGTAAATGCCACGAGTTCTACATACTGGGCCATGAGTTTTATGTACCAGGATGCATTGAGAGTTGTCAATACAAGTACCAAAGGTCCCACAGATACCCCAGGCCATCACTGAGCCACCACCTGCTTGTACTGTTCCAACCTGACATGCAGGATCCATGGCTTCATGAGGTTGGTGCCATACCCTCAGTCTCCAATTGGCGTGATGAAGTTTAAATTGGAATTCATCACTCCAGGCTATCCATTGCCAATTTTCGATGTTCCAGTTTTCACGTTCTTTAGCTCAGGCAAGGCATTGAATCCTGTGTCGTGCCATTAGAAGTACGACTCTCGTAGGTCGGCTACTCTTGAAGCAGAGCTAATGAAGTGAGCTTTGCATGGTCCATTCACTGACTTCCCAGCTGGAACCTGCATTCAAATGGGAGGTGATTTCGGATAATGTCTGGCCCCTATCGGTCCGTATGATGTGGATCAGTTAGTGAAGCCCACAATCATTCAAGGCTGGTTGCCCTTTGCAGTTTGTCTGGGTGCTTGTTTTTTGCAGGAATTTTCATATTCCCAGAACACTTGAAACTGTCGTACGAGAAAATTCATGTTCGTTGACAATTTTGAAGATCGAGTGTCCCATCCGTTGGGCACCTACAATCTGCCCTCTGTCAAATGCATCTAAATCCCTCATCTTTCCCATTACGCTTCTCACGATGAATGGTTGGGGAAGCCAAAGCTGACAGCTATATATGACCAGAGTTTCAGCCATGCATGCGCACAAATGCGGGACTTGCAGTACTGAATTTGGATGTTTTTTATCCTTAATTCATTGGCACTTCAGTGTATAATGTGGACACTTTTGGTGTAATGTAAATTCTCAACTTGCTTAGGTAGCCATATTTTACCATTTGCTGTATTTCATAAGTCTGCATCCAGTCAGTTGATTGGCCAAGTAGTAGATTATCGTCTTTTTATTCAACAGTACTAATTTCTGTTGAAAGAGAATTTTAGTAAATCTTCTATAAAAAAAAAAGTGCAAACACATTATTTCTAAAGGTGTGAAAAGCAAAATTCTTTTTTTTGTGTGAAGGATTTTTTGGCAGTGATTTTTTACCGAAAGTTTTTTGAGTAACTGACCCGCCATATCTTAAAACTACACTGCAAAAGATTAGTTTGGTGGTCAGTTGCATTGTTTTTGTTGTACTTACATAAGGTGACAATTCTTTATTGCACTCTTATATACTTCCAACTATCAAATGTCATGTTTTTAAACGGTGGTTCTTTAAAATAAACTTTTACGATATAACTTTTGCACTAGCTCTGTGTTTACAATTTTCCCCATTTATTCTGAAAGTATGTTTCAGGTATACTTTTTCTATATAATATTTTTGGCTTTAAAATGTTTAGTTTTCACGTGATAAAATTATGTGAATTAACTAATGTATTATCTACACAACTTTTATCTTTTGGGGATAATGGGCAATTCTGAAGGCCAAATGTTTATTTTCACACCTGGAACAATTATTTGTTGCCACTAAATGCGATCACCTGCAATTTAGTTTCGGGGAAGTCGGATAATAAACTTGTAGGGTTTCCCAATTACTGAAATATTCCACTGGACAGGATAGGTTAAAATGATATTCTATGTGGAATAAACTTGCATAAACGTTTTTTAAATCAATTTTTAGTGTTGGGCATCTACTGTGGGATTAAAATAGGCAAAACGAATGACACAAGAGTACGATACTCTTCTAATTTTGCATGCGTATTCCAAAGCTGCCAACTACTAGGATTTTTTCTCCGAAAATTTTTTTCAAATTTCATAAATTTGTAAGACAGGTTGAGCAAGTGTGACGGCAGCGTCTAATGTTAAATGTTCCAGCATCAATAATTCCGTAAATATTGTTGGAACGCGACATTTAAATAGATCTATAGCATCTTCAATTTGTGTATTGCATTTTTCCAGTAAAAGCTTTAAAGTGGCTTTGTGGACTTCCATTCACGTAACATGAAAGTCTCTGGTTACTTTCTGTAATATAGTGTATTATAATAAAAAATATAATAAATACCCACTCAAGCAGCTGCTTGCCACAAAGGTCTGAGAGGATGGCAGGACCTCAGCAGAAAAACGACACAAATATCCATGCCTTACCCGGGTCTCGAACCCAGGTCCCTTAGATCACTAGCCAAGCGTGCTAACCACTCGGCCATAGTAAACATATATCTTTGAGGGTGTACGACTGGGAACCATCTCCTATTCTCCGTATGTTTACATAGGTTTAAGAAAACTAACGTATAAATCGAAGGATGTGTGTAATAAATATTGTCAAACATGAAATGTAATAGTCAAATCAGTTTATACATATACACATTATAACGAATTTAATTCTTTCAGCGGAAACTTTTGTTGAGCAAAACTTTTTGTCAAGACGATCGTAAGTTAGCGTTTAAATTTTGTGAACTACGTTCTTAGGTTAAAAAAAATTCCTCACAAAAACGTTATAGCACGTAGTATAAAATTAGTAAGAATTCAGTTTGATAACTTTAATCCTTATTTAGCAGGATATTTGAAAATTGTTGAGAAAAATTACTCTATAGTAAAGACGCTTGACAGCTCCTCAGACTTCTCTAAGATTTGCTTTATCTCGATGGTTTTGCCTTAACTCTTTCGTGAATTACTTTTATGGGCCATTGTGATCAGTATAAATTCATTTAAAAAAAAAAGACTCGTTTTCAACAGAGCTATTTCCACAACAGTATACGAAAGCAATCGAGCTCTAGATGCTAATAGTGGGCATCCCTAATGGGCTGAATCTACTCGGAAGGGTTCTGAGTAGTCGGAATTGGCGACCACGCGAGTTCAGATATTCGTTATGCGGAGAAAATGCGTTGCGAGATATGAGAAGCAGTTATCCGATGACAACTGTATTATAGAGGTGGAAGACAAGGAGACCACTACCAGTGTGTTATGTCACGGATACGCACAAATCCGAAGGTTTTTTTGGCAATCTCTGAAATACCTCTGAATTTCAAATGCAGTCACTATTTGAAAATGACAAAGTGATTGGTTTCAGCAGCTTTCAAATGTTTATGTATATCGAACGTTTTTTTCAATGTGATTTAACGGTCATTTAGCGCGCTTTGCTACTGATCTAAGGGACCTGGGTTCGAGCCCCTGGTAAGGCATGGATGTCTGTGTCATTTTTCTGCTGAGGTTCTGCCATCCTCTCAGACCTACTATGGCATAAACTGACAGGCTTCTGTCAGACCTCTGGCAAGCAGCTACTTGAGGGGGTATTTTATTATCTGAAACTGACAATGATTAAAAAATTTTTTGGTAAGATTTTTAAAAATTTTCGCAATTGTCTTTGACAAATAACTGGTAAAATGTTTTTTCTAAAACCTTAAATTTAATGAGGCAGATAATTTTCTTGTGAAAAGATAAGTAAAAATGTTTTTCTATTACAATTTCAACTTTTAAATCCGTATTTAGTAATTAATAATAAGGATCTTTGCGTTTGTAATGTTACCCACGAACTCTATTTCTACTAGTAATAATATTTTCCCCTCCAAATAGCATTAACATTTTTGTCAAAAAGTGATTATAATTAATAATATATATAAGAATAAAATGATTAGCGGCATTAATTTTTGTATGTCTCCTGATGCATCAGACTTTCCCCCAAAGGGCTGAACAATTGTCTAGAGCAAGCGTCGGCAACCTATGACCCGCGGTCACCAAGTGACCATTTAATAATTTCAAGTGACCCACTTGAGTTCCGCAAATAAAGTACATAAAAATAAATTATAATTTATTTGCAGAACTCAAGTGGGTCACTTGAAATTATTAAATGGGTCACTTGGTGACCTGCGGGTCATAGGTTGCCGACGCCTGGTCTAGAGGGTTCAGCCGTGAAAACTTCAGGCGGAACTCATCTCCAAAGTCAACAAAGAAGCTTATTGACATGCCAGTAAAATGAAACAGAAAACGTTTTAGGCATTTAAACACTAAACTTGAAAGACATTGCAATATGAATAATAATACATTATTATTTCAATATTCGACGGTAAAAGAAGCAAATCAGCAGAAAGCATTAGGAAACTTCAAAAAATATACTTTCTAGCATTGCATTAGAAGTTTTATCAAAAATAACTTTAAACACAGAGAATAACATTCAATAAGTGAATAAACGTTTATGTTTAAAACAATCGATTATTTATAGAAGTTGCCGCATAGCTGTAAAATTAGGGCAGAAACGTGAATGCAATTTTCAGTATTCAACTTTATGGGCCTATCTGTGGTGTTAATTAACTGAACATAATGGTGAAGGAACTACAAAATTAGCGCTCTTGGCTACTGATCTAAGGGACCTGGGTTCAAGCCCCTGATAAGGCATGGACGTTTGTGTTTTTTCTCCTGAGGTCCTGCCATCCTCACAAGCCCTCTACTATGGCATATAAACTGACAGGCTCCTGTCAGACCTCTACGGCAAGCAGCTGCTTGAGGGGGTATTGTTTTATTTATAAATATGACGACAATATATTTAAAAGCGTTTGAGGGACTAGGAAATCATTTTGGGCAGCATGTGAATCGCAAAACAAGATGGGGGACTGTTCTAGTAGTTGGAAGTTGTTTTAAATACTTTTAACGTAAGTCAATAGTTTTGCACATATCTGTAAAGAAATTTTTTGTACTTTCTCAGGGTACAGTGAAATATCGGTGTAATGAAATTTAGCAGGTGACTAAATATAATCGTTGTAGTGGAATGCAATTAAAAAATTGATAGTTTCATACTGCAAAATAATTGAAAAATTACTGTGTATTAGAGTTTACTTAAAAAGTTAATTTTAGTAACTGTGTTCCGACAAGCATCTCTACTTGAATTCTTGAACGATGTCGCAACTAACCAACACTTGGTTGCAGCTGGGCTAGTGTTGAGACTATCTCTGCAAAATTCTCCATGTCCTCAGTAGGGGACACCGATGGATGTGGAAAGGCTGTCGTCAGTTAGATGGGTCAAAATTGTGGCCACGTGGGAGAGCCATACTCTACACATTAAAGAACACGTTGGACGGGTTTCAGAGGTTATTGTCTCCTAACAGTTGTCCATTGGGTCAACCCATCAACCTTCTCTGAGCCATCAAGGTTTTTTGTGACCTGGCCATTGGGCACATGTGTGCAAAAAAAAAAGTGTCTTTGAGAGGTAAAACAACTGCGACGCATTGTCTGGAACATCTTTCCATGTCAGAAAACGGCAGACTCCATGCCATATTGATTGCTAATAATGAAACAACTAACGAACTTATACCAAGCCTGAAGTGAGCTAGCAAATCGCTATACGGCACTTGCCGTATCCGTATAGCAAATCGCTATACGGATGAGCATAATAACTGGTACTTCCCCATTCAGTAAGAAAGGGAAATAGTGAGAAGTGGCTCAGCTTACAAATGAGTGACCATTCACGCAGATGATATCTTCGCAGTTATTGCGATACGCAAGCTGAAAGGACGAATGATAGACGAGGAATTAGAATAAAATACCATGGACAAAAAAAGGTTCCAAGTGAAATGACCCACCAGGAATCACAATATGCAAGGATGACTGCTGACACTAAAGGGAAGTTTTCGTTGTTCTCTGTGAAAACAACTAATGAGGTGAACGCCCTTGTGCAAACATGGAGCGTCATAATAGAGAGGAACCAGTGAGCAGTATAGTCACACCTGGGCACTACCCCACAGTGCTTTCCCCACCCTTATGACGTCAGAGACCACGCCCCCTACCCTATGACGTAACAGGCCATGCCCCCTTATTCGTAATTAATTCCTCCCCCTTAGTAAAAAAAACTTTTAACCTGTGGCGCCATCTGGTGACAATGAAGAGTACTAATTCCCCCCCAAAAAAACTTTTAACTCTAATTCTTCGATTTTTTATATCCCCCCCCCCTTATCAAAAAACCCCGGTGCCTATGAGAAGTACTATTTTCCCAAAAACCCTTATTTTAACTCTTAATTCCTTGACTTTCCCCCTTATTAAAAAGCCCCTGGAGCCATCTGGCGACAGTGAGGAACATTAATTCCCAAAAAACCCTTATTTTAACTCTAATATCCCGATTTTTCTTTATTTCAGACTCCCCATGGTTGGTCTACCTATATTTTAAGCCCCCCCCCCTCCTTTTGCAGACCCCCTGGTTGACCTATATTTTAAGTCCCCCTCCTTCCCGAAAAAGTCCCTCGACTGATGCAAGTCCCAGAATAATTGCATGGGTAGCAACGATTGGCTGATGCAGGTCGCAGAATATTTGTACAGAGAAGGATGATACAAGTCTCAATTGTAAAAACACCTCCTCACATAAAATCAACTCCCAAAGCTGTATTCTTATTAAACCTCCCTCCCTTCTATTAAAAATTTAATCGGTGGTGGGCAATACGAATTTTAGTAAATCTCATGTATTTAAAAAGCTCTATCAGTATTCATCTGAAATTTTACAAGACCACTCAACTCCTTTTGAATGGAGACACTCTGAATGTCTAATGCAGGTCTCAACTGTAAAAGCAAACCCTCACAGAAAATCAACTCCCAAAGTTGTATTACTCCTTAGTAATTTAAACTTTTTTTGAGCTTATTAAAACCCTTTCTATTAAAAGTTACCTCTATTAAAAATCCTTTGCTATTCATTTTGCCAAGACTGCTAAGCGATTCCCTTTTATTAAAACTCCTTCGGTACACATTTTTCCAAGTAAACTAATCAACTCCCTAGTAATTAAACACTCATCAAAACTCCCTCACCTTTATTAAAAATCATGCCACAGTCTAAATAAATCAGTTTTCTGTAGATGCGCTTCACCGAAAAAAAAAAAATCCTTCCCTCGCAGTCTGATTCGAACCGACTATCTTGGGTTCGATAGCCAGACGCACTCGACTATGGCTTGTAATTGATGTGGCTTAGATGCATGTCGAACGGGTCAGACATTTCAGATATTAACCTAGTACGTTTTTTACGACCTTCGTATTCTTTATAACTAGCTTTTTTCTACGTATTTCTTATAATGAACCCGATAGTCCTTTCACATTAATATACGTATTTTTATAACCCACGTATTTTAAGTCCGTTTCAGTAACACTTATTTCTTTTAACTCCGTGACTGTTGGCTGTCGCTTACTAGGACTATCCGCAGTAACTGTTTTTAAAAGGCTGTCCAGCAGAAAATGCCGATGGGTAAAAAATCTGATTTTATTCGTGTCGTGATGAAAAATATTGAGGAGTGATAGGATCGACCTAATAGACACCGTGTTCAGATCCTCACCCCGGACAACTTTTCACTGACAGATTGTTAAGTCCTACGAAATTAAAAAATTCCAAACGGGGAATCAAATTGACGAAAGAATCTTGGATCTGTGCTGCTTCTGTATCAGGAGCGCTGCCTTACATCGTGAAAACCCACTGGCACTCTTTATCCTGGTTTTCGGACACGATATTTTTCCAAGTCCAGAGACAGTTCTCTGCACTCCCAATTCTACCCTTTATGATAGGTTTCAATGTACCCAATGTAGACTTTTGAAATGACGCGTCCTAAACCTCCAAGTGCTGAGCTTATTAAAATTAGTCACCATTGGGTTGGTGCTGCGTAGTAACGCTAATCCGAAGAAAAATCAGGTAAAACAGTTTTAAAAATCTTCTCCCCTGCTGTTTGTGTGCGAACGTATGCCTCATCACGCTGATGAAATCGGGTAAAAAATAACTTTTATGTACGAAGTAGAATGTTATAGAAAGTAAGAATGCTAAAAAAAATATTTTAGTTCCATCATGAATGCGTGTTAATGGAGTAGGGAGGCATTAGTTTAATATTTCAACTATAAAAAAATAATACATTGCCTCACGTGAACGTATCCTCTCAACTTACCTGCGCTAATCCTTCGAAATTTTATTTGCAACGGGACTGATAGTCAAAATTTAACAAATACCTTGCCTCACGCGAACACAACTACTCAACTTACATGTGCTAAACCGCTGAAATTTTATTTGCAATGGGATTGATAGTCAAAATTTAGCGAATACTTCAAAATACCTTGTCTCACGCGTGCACACCCTCTCAACTTACCTACACTAATCCACAGAAATTTTATTTGCAACGGGACTGATTACTAAAATTTAGCAAATACTTCGTATCCAGCTATGCACTGACATATGCTATGATCGGGCCTGAAAATGAAATGTTCTTGCGTAGTGCTTACAAGAGACGATCTTCTCACCCCGTTTCGACACTTTCTACACTCATCGCCATGTGATCTGAACGGCGGACACAACAAGCTGGTGATGTACAAAGGTCAATGGGACAGCGGTGGAATGCTTCGTCTTTGAGCCGTGGCTCTGTCCAAGAGCCAATAGGAAATTTAAATAATTACTGTTTCCTGTCGAATGCTACACTATCAGAATTGCATGTGGGATGTCTTCGGATCTTATCGCGTTCTCCAAGCACCCAGCTGATTTTACAACGTCGACATCACAATTAAAGTATGTAGCGGTTACAGGGAAAATAGGATTCGACCTCGTACATTATAAAGGGGAACAATTTTTAATGTCATAAGAAATGTGCAGCGTATAATTCCGTGAAAAAAATACGAAAATCTTTAGCATTATCCCTGGCGTCCTTTGTTAGGTGATAGTATTAACATCCTTATACGTTCTCACTTCAAGCTTGCTTTCTCTATCATAACCCTTGATGCTTGCGAAATTATCAAAGATGAATAGAGCTCTGTAAAGTTCTGACCGCACAATCTTCGGAGTTCATTCTACTGTAGATGTCTAATTCTCGCAGGATCCCTCTCCACTTTTAAAATTTAGATCTTACACCAGAACCCGACAGTCTTTTCATATTAATATATGTATAACCGATGTAAAGTCCGTTTTAATCAAAACTTATTTCTTTTAACTCTGCAACTGTTGCCTGTCACATTTTTACTAGAAGAAGGACTACCTCACAGTAGCAGTCCCGCAGAAAAAATGCTATTGGGTAAAAAATTAATAAAAGGAAAAATCTGATTTTATTCCTCGTGATGAAAAATATTGAAGGTAATAGGATCGCCCTAAAAGATCCGTGTTCGGATCATCACTCCGGACGGTTTTTAACAAAAGTCCTACTAAATTAAAAACTCCCCCATTACGCGAGGTTGTTTAAAAATACTTATTACGGCTGTATCCTCAGTACATGATGCAAACTCTTTCCTAGGAAGTAACGCTATTCGATGCATCCCCAGTTACATGCTTTTACAGGGTAAAGACTGTGTGGCAGAATGCTATAGAAAGAATGTTAAAAGTAGAATTCATACACTTCCATAAAAAAAAACTTTAGTTCCAACATGAGTTAAAGGAGTATGGTTCGACTCAGGAAGAATAGGATTTGGCCTCGTACATTAGAAAAGGGAACAAATCCATCCCCGGTGACCTTTGTTAGGTGATAGTATTAACATCCCTATACATCCTCACTTCAAATTTTCATACAACATTCTGGGGTTAAGTTTCAACTTTTATTTTTTCCAACTGCAATAAAGCACTGTTTCTGTGGAATGTAAGTGACTTCGACGATCCACACTAACGACCGTGCACTAAAAAACAAATCCCATGACAATGAAGAACTAAAAAAGTCATTAAAACAGTGAATGGACTTATGTAATGCACAGAGCTTGACAACAATAATATAGACAGGAGTCCTCGCTTACTATCATAACCCTCGATGCTTGCGAAATTATCAAAGATGAATAGAGCTCTGTCAAGTTCTGACCGCACAATCTTCTGAGTTCATTCTGATGTAGATGTTGTCAGGATCACAAGGGATGTTTTACACATTCAAGGACTTTTTCTGACATTCATTGATCAAACTGTCTATGCATCAGACTTATCATTACACTGACCAACTACCTATCCATAGGCTGAGTAAGCATTTAGAATGAAAAATTGAGTTTCCTTTACTACAATCTCATAACTTAATTTTCAGATGCACGCCTCCCAACAGATCCGTAAAACTCTCACAAGATGGATAAAGTTCAAACACTAATACATCTTCCCTATGTGCATCTTTCAAATAAACCATACGATCAAAGTAGATAAATCGCAAGCATCATCGGTGCCAGATCTGATTCCGTATATCTGCTTGCGACGAAAATCTCACAATATCCCGAAATGGACAGTACCCACGATACAGTATGTGACTAGGTCGTTTAATCAAATTACGTGCATAAACGAAAAAAATTAGAAAATGTAAAGGGGTACCTGTAAATTCGCACACATTTCATTGGATAGGTGAATATTTTGACAATTCTTTGGAAGGCAGAATAACGGTGACGAGAGAGAGAAAGTATAAAAATGCAGTGGGATGGCTGTAAAAACAGCAAATTACAGCGCAAATACTATAAGATAGAAAAAACAACTATTAACAAGCGTCATATAGTGTGCAAAATAAGTGAACCTAAGGAGTAACTGGTAAAAGTCACTCCTTTAGTGGAAGGAGTAATGCAGGAAAAATCATAAAATATTAAGTTCCCACGCTAGTAAATCACGGTCCATTGCGTACACATGGATGAATATCACAAAATACTTTGCATATACTAAACATCAGTAAAGGAATACAGAAGTTTGTAAATTAAAAAATCTGAAAACAACAATATTTCCATGAAACGTTCGACCCCAGAATCGAGAGCTAGCTCGGCATTCACTGACTTCAACCGTAAATAAAACGTAAGTTCTCTCGGCAATTATTCTAAGACACTCTCTCTTTTCAGAGTTCGCTCGGTACGTTTGAATAAGCGCGTGTGAAGGTGGCTAGCTGCACACGCAAGTTTTTCGATAAAAGATAGGGTGTTTCGCTACAATATAACACACGCATTTTCACATCTAAGAATCGGTTTAGTTATTTTTCTCTGCATATTTCTATACTAGTATGGAATTCTTAGAACAAGTGGTGCTATGTTCGTGTGAAAGTGGTTCTGGCAAGCACAAGTTTTTTTGATAATGTTATGTATCTTGTTTGGAAATAACACTGTCTACGGAGCATTACGCCTCTACATACCATGAGCATAATGCCTCGCGATTCTAAGAACCGATATTAATCTTATTTTTGTAGTTCAACGGAGTGTTTTGAGCTTGCTCGACCTTTGTCACGGGTTGGACCGGTATTGCACTACTTCCGGTAGCGGTCCACATATTTAATCCAGAATTAGTACATGCAACATTTAAAGTTCTTTTGTAATCGTATCAGCTTTAGAGCAGAACAGGATACTTCAAACCACGACAAACAATATTGCAGAAGTAAGATTGTGAAAGAGAAGCGATAGGAAAGCAGACTACTGGCATTCTCACATTAAAAGAAAACGTACACATTCGAAACAGAGGGCGCCCTGTTCCACCTTAAATGCGCCAAGAAGGCTGGTAACAATGGTTTAATCATTCATTTTTAAGTATTAGACCGTTAATGTTACAATTTCTTGCAACAACGTTCATAGCTAGTGTAGATACAGGTCTACAACATTCACTCTTCTGTGTAAGCATGCTAATATTACATTTCAGATGTATGTGAATCAAATATTCGGTTGAGAATAATATTTAAGTACATCAGTGTGAACTCGTGGGTACATAAAACGTGTCTCCTTCTTGTGTCTCTTCATATCTATATACTATTCTTACGAGCACAAAAGATAGAACTTTCAAAGGAACATGAAGCATGTATCAGTTTAAAAAAAAAACGATTTCTGTGCTTCGAACGTTTAACCAGCACCATCTATCGGGTAGAGGAATCCTCAAAACTAAGAAACAACCAATGGATTGAACTACAGCGAAATCCTCACACGGGGCAAGCCACCCCCGTTGAAAATAGGTGATAAATCTTCAAGATCAATAGCTGAAGGTTGGCTAGAAGGTTGGGGAAAGAGACCGAGGTAGAAGGGTTGGACCAGTATTGCACCGAACCCAGATCATGCACCAGTGATGGGTTGGACCGGAACCTGCACCAGCGATACTATTTATTGGTGAATTACCCGTACTAGCAGAGTTGTAAGAGCTGGTACAAGGTGAATGCAAATCGGTTCATACATATATCGTGGATGCTTCTTCATATCTCTATTCTTTCGAACACAAATGTTAAAAGATTTCATGCAGCAGTTAAGAAACAGTAAATAAGTGATTTTCCGCGTTTCCAGTACCGTCTATCGGGTAGAGGAATCCTCAAAACTAGGTAAAAATATTAGAAAACTCACTGTCCATAACATTTATATTCATGTATTTCATTTTCTTGTTACGATGCAGCTGACAGATACGACAGAGGGCGCCATGTGTCACTCTTCTGTGTAAGCATGCGAATATTACATTTCAAATGTGTCTGAACCATGTATTCAGTTGAGAAGACTATTTAAAAACATCAGTGTGAACTCATGGATACATAAAACGTGTCTCCTTCCTGTGTCTCTTAATATCTATATACTATTCTTACGACCACAGAAGATAGAACTGTCGAAGGAAAATGGACCATGCAACAGTTGAAAAACGATTTTCCGGGATTGAGTTTTCACCAACGCCATCTAGTGCCAACTATGTTGACTGTCTGATCTTATGCAAAGTATATTCTTGTGTGGTGTATGGTATTATTCAATTGATATCTTTCTAAGTGTATGCATATATCTGTGCGATGGACTAAGTTTTTTCTCACATACTTGTTTCATCTCTGTAATTGTATGTTTGTGCGTGCGTATGCTTTCATGTTTGTGTGCGTGCGTATGTTTTCATGTTTGTTTCGGTGAATAGGATGTGTGTGTGTGTATACATCTTCATGTCTCTCTCTCTCTCTCAGTGTGTTTGTCCGCATGCAAGAATAAACATATTGTCTTATGGACGCTTGCTTGCTACAGAAGAAGGACTAGTGGTTATGCAAAATATTTCATCACAGATCTTAACTTGAATACTCCTATTTCAGGAGGTGTAAGGATTTTTCTTCCATATGTTAGAATATTTTTTTAACACGATTGTCTTACGTTACGTTTCCAGTCAGATGTCTCCTAACGAGCAAAACGTGTGTGTTTTTTGCTAATACAGAAGAGGACACACAACCGAGAATATTTTCAAACTTAGAATAACACAGCATCCTGATGCGTTAAGAACGAAACGGAGGGGTACTAGCAACTGAACCAGACCTGAAACGATCGAAAACCTTGTTGTTTCGCGCAAGAGTGGCGAAGGATGTAAAACATGTAATAATCTGAAAAGAGAAATCCAGTTGTTTCAAAAAGAGGACCTTTTATGGTACAAGGATTTTATTCAGGAGTATTACGTTTTATCACCCCTCGCCCTTGCACGAAACACCAGGATTTCGATCGTTTCAGGTCTATCTTCACAGTTCTATCTTCTGTGGTCGTAAGAATAGTATATAGATATTAAGAGACACAGGAAGGAGACACGTTTTATGTATCCATGAGTTCACACTGATGTTTTTAAATAGTCTTCTCAACTGAATACATGGTTCACACACAGTTGAAATGTAATATTCGCATGCTTACACAGAAGAGTGACACATGGCGCCCTCTGTCGTATCTGTCAGCTGCATCGTAACAAGAAAATGAAATACATGAATATAAATGTTATGGACAGTGATTTTTCTAGTATTGTTACTTAGTTTTGAGGATTCCTCTACCCAATAGACGGTACTGGAAACGCGGAAATTCACTTATTTACTGTTTCTTAACTGCTGCATGAAATCTTTTAACATTTGTGTTCGAAAGAATAGAGATATGAAGAAGCAGCCACGATATATGTATGAACCGATTTGCATTCACCTTGTACCAGCTCTTACAACTCTGCTAGTACGGGTAATTCACCAATAAATAGTATCGCTGGTGCAGGTTCCGGTCCAACCCATCACTGGTGCATGATCTGGATTCGGTGCAATACTGGTCCAACCCTTCTACCTCAGTCTCTTTCCCCAACCTTCTAGCCAACCTTCAGCTATTGATCTTGAAGATTTATCACCTATTTTCAACGGGGGTGGCTTGCCCCATTGTGAGGATTTCGCTGTAGTTCAATCCATTGGTTGTTTCTTAGTTTTGAGGATTCATCTACCCGATAGATGGTGCTGGTTAAATGTTCGAAGCACAGAAATCGTTTTTTTTTTAAACTGATACATGCTTCATGTTCCTTTGAAAGTTCTATCTTTTGTGCTCGTAAGAATAGTATATAGATATGAAGAGACACAAGAAGGAGACACGTTTTATGTACCCACGAGTTCACACTGATGTGTTTAAATATTATTCTCAACCGAATATTTGATGCACATACATCTGAAATGTAATATTAGCATGCTTACACAGAAGAGTGAATGTTGCAGACCTGTATCTACACTAGCTATGAACGTTGTTGCAAGAAATTGTAACATTAACGGTCTGATACTTAAAAATGAATGATTAAATCATTGTTACCAGCCTTCTTGGCGCATTTAAGCTGACACAGGGCGCCCTCTGTTTCGAATGTGTACGTTTTCTTTTAATGTGAGAATGCCAGTAGTCTGCTTTCCTATCGCTTCTCTTTCACAATCTTACTTCTGCAATATTGTTTGTCGTGGTTTGAAGTATCCTGTTCTGCTCTACAGCTGATACGATTACAAAAGAATTTTAAATGTTGCATGTACTAATTCTGGATTAAATATGTGGACCACTACCGGAAGTAGTGCAATACCGGTCCAACCCGTGACAGAGGTCGAGCAAGCTCAAAGCACTCCGTTGAACTACAAAAATAAGATTAATATCGGTTCGGGGGACTCTTAGAATCGCGAGGCATTATGCTCATGGTATGTAGAAGCGTAATGCTCCATAGACAGTGTTATTTCCAAACAAGATACATAACATTATCAAAAAAAAGTGTGCTTCCCAGAACCACTTTCACACGAACATAGCACCAATTTTTCCAAGAATTCCACACTAGTATAGAAATATGCAGGGAAAAATAACTAAACCGATTCTTAGATGTGAAAATGCGTGTGTTATATTGTAGCGAAACACCCTATCTTTTGTCGAAAAACTTGCGTGTGCAGCTAGCCACCTTCACACGCGCTTATTCAAACGTACCCAGCGAACTCTGAAAAGAGAGAGTGTCTTAGAATAATTGCCGAGAGAACTTACGATTTATTTACGGTTGAAGTCAGTGAATGCCGAGCTAGCTCTCGATTCTGGGGTCCAACGTTTCATGGAAATATTGTTGTTTTCAGATTTTTTAATTTAAAAAACTTCTGTGGTCCTTTACTGATGTTTAGTATATGCAAAGTATTTTGTGATATTCATTCGTGTGTACGCAATGGACCGTGATTTACTAGCGTGGGAACTTAACATTTTATGATTTTTCCTGTATTACTCCTTCCACTAAAAGAGTGACTTTTACCAGTTACTCCTTAGGTTCACTTATTTTGCACACTATATGACGCTTGTTAATAGTTGTTTTTTGTATCTTACAGTATTTGCGCTGTAATTTGCTGTTTTTACAGCCATCCCACTGCATTTTTATACTTTCTCTCTCTCGTCACAGTTATTCTGCCTTCCATAGAATTGTCAAAATATTCACCTATCCAATGAAATGTGTGCGAATTTACAGGTACCCCTTTACATTTTCTAAATTTTTTCGTTTATGCACGAAATTTGATTAAACGACCTAGTCACATACTGTATCGTGGGTACTGTCCATTTCGGGATATTGTGAGATTTTCGTCGCAAGCAGCTATATGGAATCAGACCTGGCACCGATGATGCTTGCGATTTATCTACTTTGATCGTATGGTTTATTAGAAAGATGCACATAGGGAAGATGTATTAGTGTTTGAACTTTATCCATCTTGTGAGAGTTTTACGAATCTGTTGGGAGGCGTGCATCTGAAAATTAAGTTATGAGATTGTAGTAAAGCAAACTCAATTTTTCATTCTAAATGCTTACTCAGCCTATGGATAGGTAGTTGGTCGGTGTAATGATAAGTCTGATGCATAGACAGTTTGATTAACGAATGTCAGAAAAAGTCCTTGAATGTGTAAAACATCCCTTGTGATCCTGACAACATCTACATCAGAATGAACTCAGAAAATTGTGCGGTCAGAACTTTACAGAGCTCTATTCATCTTTGATAATTTCGCAAACATCGAGGGTTATGATAGTAAGCGAGGACTCCTGTCTATATTATTGTTGTCAAGCTCTGTGCATTACATAAGTCCATTCACTGTTTTAATGACTTTTTTAGTTCTTCATTGTCTATGGGATTTGTTTTTTAGTGCACGGTCGTTAGTGTGGATCGTCGAAGTCACTTGCGTTCCACAGAAACAGTGCTTTATTGCAGTTGGAAAAAATAAAAGTTGAAACTTAACCCCAGAATGTTGTATGAAATTTGAAGTGAGGATGTATAGGGATGTTAATACTATCACCTAACAAAGGTCACCGGGGATGTATTTGTTCCCTTTTCTAATGTACGAGGCCAAATCCTATTCTTCTTGAGTCGAACCATACTCCTTTAATTCATGTTGGAACTAAAGTTTTTTTTACGGTAGTGTATGAATTCTACTTTTAACATTCTTTCTATAGCATTCTGCCACACAGTCTTTACCCTGTAAAAGCATGTAACTGGGGATGCATCGAATAGCGTTACTTCCTAGGAAAGAGTTTGCATCATGTACTGAGGATACAGCCGTAATAAGTATTTTTAAACAACGTCGCATAATGGGGGTGTTTTTAATTTCGTAAGACTTTTCTTAAAAACCGTCCGGAGTGATGATCCGAACACGGACCTTTTAGGGCGATCCTATTACCTTCAATATTTTTCATCACGAGGAATAAAATCAGATTTTTCCTTTTATTAATTTTTTACCCAATAGCATTTTTTCTGCGGGACTGCTACTGTGAGGTAGTCCTTCTTCTAGTGAAAATGTGACAGCCAATAGTCGCAGAGTTAAAAGAAATAAGTGTTGATTAAAACGGACTTTACATTGGTTATAGGTATATTAATATGAAGAGATTGTCGGGTTCTGGTGTAAGATCCAAATTTTAAAAGTGGAGAGGGATCCTGCGAGAATTAGACATTTACAGTAGAATGAACTCCGAAGATTGTGCGGTCAGAACTTTACAGAGCTCTATTCATCTTTGATAATTTCGCAAGCATCAAGGGTTATGATAGAGAAAGCAAGCTTTAAGTGAGAACGTATAAGGATGTTAATACTATCGCCTAACAAAGGACGCCAGGGATAATGCTAAAGATTTTCGTATTTTTTCCACGGAATTATACGCTGCACATTTCTTATGACATTAAAAATTGTTCCCTTTTCTAATGTACGAGGTCGAATCCTATTTTCCCTGTAACCGCTACATACTTCAATTGTGATGTCGACCTTGTAAAATCAGCTGGGCGCTTGGAGAACGCGATAAGATCCGAAGACATCCCACATGGAGTTCTGATAGTGTAGCATTCGACAGGAAACAGTAATTATTTAACTTTCCTATTAGGTTTTCGGATGGAGCCACGGCCGAAAGGCGAAGCATTCCACCGCTGTGGCCGTGACCTTTGTACATCACCAGCTTGTTGTGTCCGCCGTTCAGATCACATGGCGATGAGTGTACAAAGTGTTGAAACGGGGGAGAAGATCATCTCTTGTAAGCACTACGCGATCAGAGCATGTCAGTGCATAGCCAGATACGAAGAATTATTTGCTAAATTTTGCCTATCAGTCCTATTGCAAATAAGATTTCAGTGGATTGGTGTAGGTAAGTTGAGAGGGTGTGCACGCATGAGACAAGGTATTTTGAAGTATTCGCTAAATTTTGACTATCAGTTTCGTTGCAAATAAAATTTTGACGGATTAGCGCAGATAAGTTGAGAGGATACGTTTGCGTGAGACAATGTATTATTTTTTTATAGTTGAAGTATTAAACTACTGCCCCCCTACTCCATTAACACACATTCATAATGGAACAAAAATATTTTTTTTTAGCATTCTTACTTTCTATAACATTCTACCTCGTTCTATAACATTCAAACGGAGGGGGAGAAGATTTTTAAAACTGTTTTACCTGATTTTTCTTCGGATTAGCGTTACTACGCAGCACCAACCCAATGGTGACTAATTTTAATAAGCTCAGCACTTGGAGGTTTAGGACGCGTCATTTCAAAAGTCTACATTGGGTACATTGAAACCTATCATAAAGGGTAGAATTGGGAGTGCAGAGAACTGTCTGTGGACTTGGAAAAATATCGTGTCCGAAAACCAGGATAAAGAGTGCCAGTGGGTTTTCACGATGTAAGGCAGCGCTCCTGATACAGAAGCAGCACAGATCCAAGATTCATTCGTCAATTTGATTCCCCGTTTGGAATTTTTTAATTTCGTAGGACTTAACCATCTGTCAGTGAAAAGTTGTCCGGGGTGAGGATCCGAACACGGTGTCTATTAGGTCGATCCTATCACTCCTCAATATTTTTCATCACGACACGAATAAAATCAGATTTTTTTCCCATTGGCATTTCCTGCGGGACATTCTTTTAAAAACAGTTACTGCGGATAGTCCTAGTAAGCGACAGCCAACAGTCACGGAGTTAAAAAAAATAAGTGTTACTGAAACGGACTTAAAATACGTGGGTTATAAAAATACGTATATTAATGTGAAAGGACTATCGGGTTCATTATAAGAAATACGTAGAAAAAAGCTAGTTATAAAGAATACGAAGGTCGTAAAAAACGTACTAGGTTAATATCTGAAATGTCTGACCCGTTCGACATGCATCTAAGCCACATCAATTACAAGCCAGAGTCGAGTGCGTCTGGCTATCGAACCCAAGATAGTCGGTTCGAATCAGACTGCGAGGGAAGGATTTTTTTTTTTTCGGTGAAACTCATCTACAGAAAACTGATTTATTTAGACTGTGGAATGATTTTTAATAAAAGTGAGGGAGTTTTGATGAGTGTTTAATTACTAGGGAGTTGATTAGTTTACTTGGAAAAATGTATACCGAAGGAGTTTTAATAAAAGGGAATCGCTTAGCAGTCTTGGCAAAATGAATAGCAAAGGATTTTTAATAGAGGTACCTTTTAATAGAAAGGGTTTTAATAAGCTCAAAAAAAGTTTAAATTACTAAGGAGTAATACAACTTTGGGAGTTGATTTTCTGTGAGGGTTTGCTTTTACAGTTGAGACCTGCATTAGACATTCAGAGTGTCACCATTCAAAAGGAGTTGAGTGGTCTTGTAAAATTTCAGATGAATACTGATAGAGCTTTTTAAATACATGAGATTTACTAAAATGCGTATTGCCCACCACCGATTAAATTTTTAATAGAAGGGAGGGAGGTTTAATAAGAATACAGCTTTGGGAGTTGATTTTATGTGAGGAGGTGTTTTTACAATTGAGACTTGTATCATCCTTCTCTGTACAATTATTCTGCGACCTGCATCAGCCAATCGTTGCTACCCATGCAATTATTCTGGGACTTGCATCAGTCGAGGGACTTTTTCGGGAAGGAGGGGGACTTAAAATATAGGTCAACCAGGGGGTCTGCAAAAGTAGGGGGGCTTAAAATATAGGTAGATCAACCATGGGGAGTCTGAAATAAAGAAAAATCGGGAAATTAGAGTTAAAATAAGGGTTTTTTTGGGAATTAGTGCTCCTTACTGTCGCCAGATGGCTCCAGTGGCTTTTTAATAAGGGGGAATAATTTTTTAATGAGGGGGAAAGTCAAAGAATTAGAGTTAAAATAAGGGTTTTTGGGAAAATAGTACTTCTCATAGGCACCAGGGATTTTTTAATAAGAGGGAGGAATTTTTTATAAGGGGGAGATATCAAAAATCCAAGAATTAGGGTGAAAATAGGGTGTTTTTTGGAATTAGTTCTCTTCATTTTCACCAGAAGGCGCCACGGGTTAAAAGGGGTTTTTTTTAATAAGGGGGAGGAATTATGAATAAGAGGGCGTGGCCTGTTACGTCATGTTACGTCATAGGGAGGAGGGTGTGTGGTCTGTGACATCATAGGGGGTGCATGTCATGTGAGGGAGTGCCCGGGTGTGACTATAATACTCCATTGCCCTGGCCATTAAACCCTAGATTAAATTGTATATCTAAGATCCATAGTCCAGTTTCAACCAGACTAGCTCATGCAGGCCCCGATTGCAAATTAAGCAAACAACAATTAAAAACTAAATTGCTAAAAAATTTACACTGCACACAATGTTGCTAACTCTAAATTCTGTAGTTCTCGCAAAATAAGAACAATTTCCTCCCTTTGCAGAAGTTATAATCCTAGCACGGGGATTCCCTGCAAGAGGGTTGGGTTGTTTTACCTCTGAGCGGCACTTGTTTTGCACAGCATGGGATAAATGGTCAGGTCACATGAACTCCGAAGGTTGAGGGAGAGGACCCACTGTAACAACTGTTGGGAGACGGTAGCCTCCCGTCAAGGCCATCCAGCGTATTCTTTAACACTCATAGAGTATGGCTCTCCCACCCACAAAGCCACGGCTTAACGTCCCATCTGACGGACAGCGGCCTTTCCAAGCCCATCGGCCCAGTAGAGAAGACCTTGATGATATTCAGTGTTGCGTATGCACTTAGAACTGATTTGATTGTAGCGTTCAAAGGTTAACTTCCGGTCAAAGTTCAGATCAAGAAACTTGGTTCAAAGAAAGTACCACTTACAGAAAAAGCCAGTTGCTTTCTGTGGGAAGAACCAAAATGCGTTCACTGTTGCTAAAACAGGGAGATTACTCAAGGCATTCTGTAAATGTTCAATTACCCTTATGCTAAAACAAAAAATGTAAAATCAACATGTAAGAACAAAAAAAGATGAACATGACAAAAAATGTAAAGTTAACACGTAAGAACAAAAATGTAAAGTCAACATGTAAGAACAAAAAATGTAAGTCATATTTGGGGAATATTTTGAGTGATTTTCATTTAACTTAAATCTCTAGCTTTAATTTATAAGATATTTTCTATTACATAGAAGGTAATGCCTACAGTCAGAGAAACTTATGGAGCACGCATACGCAGTGCTGTTTACCTAAAAATATAGAGTCTGGAATGTATATATGTGCTCGGAATGTAGCCAGTGAGGGGATATTTGTTTTTATTATTGAACAAAATCTAACTATATTAAGCTTATAAAATAATATAAATCTTTAACAGAAAAAGAAATACAATTCTTATAAAAAAAATTGCAAACAACAGAGAATGTTTCCATCATTGTTGCTATTTCTATTTTTAATTTTACTGTCCAATACCAGTGATGACCTTGAACTAGTCGTGAGTTGATATACTTAGTTTGACTGAAAGGTTTTCAGTGGAAGGGCCAACCATTCTAATAAACAGCAGAGCAGATGTATCGGACGTTCACAGAGACCTTGGTGTGATAATCAGAAGTATTTGTGAGAATCCTCCTTCACATACATGTGTCGAAATAGGCACGGAATCTGATACATTCTAAAAGGGTAGCACTGCGATGTTACTATTTTTTCCTGTCGATATTTGGGGAATATTTTGAGGGTCTTTCATTTAACGTAAATCTCTAGCTTTAATTTATAAACAATGAGTACATTTGTTTAGACATCCTCCAATAATATGCATAAAAAAATTTATAAAAAATAGCAAAATGTTAAAGAATGGCATTCTTCTGTGTTCCTGAAGAAAAAACCACTGCATTATACATCTTGAGGGGTGAGCACAAGAAATTAAAGAAAAATTACAATGAATGAGATATTATGTAGGGTTGGGTTGGGTTGTTTTACCTCTGAGCGGCACTTTTTTGCACACCATGGGCTAAATGGCCAGGTCACATGGACCCCGAGGGCTCAGAGTAGGTTGGGGGAGGGGACCCACTGGAACAGCTGTTGGGAGACAGATGGTAGCCTCCCGTTTTGGCCATCCAGCGTGTTCTTTAACGTGCACAGGGTATGGCTCTCCCACACACGGGGCCACGGCTTAAACGTTCCATCCAACGGACGGAGGCCTTTCCAAGCACATCAGTGTGCTTGAAAAGACACCGATGTGCCCCCTACTGACCATGGGCAGGGCGGGAAATTTTGCGGAGATAAATCTCAACGCTGACCCAGCTGGGACTCGAACCTGGGAACTACAGATTACGAGCCTGGCACGCTACCGACTGAGCCACCCATGCCCCTATTATGTAGGGACAATTGTGTTTTAGTTACTACTGTCACTATACCAGTGGCCAAGTGGCTAGTACATTTGGCTACTAGTTAAAGGGACCTGGGTTCGAGTTGCAGATAAGATATGGGTGTTAATGTCTTTCTGCTGAAGTCTCTTTCTCGTAGATCTTGTATATGTTAAAATGACAAGCTCCTGTGAAACCACTATGGCAAGCAGCTGCTTGAGAGGATTTTTCCTTGTAAAATACACAAAGGCTGCTGAAATGGAAACAAGTCAGAAACGCAAAAGTGATTTATTTTTCTGCTTAGAGAGTTCTATATTCATTAGAGATCTAACTCATGGCATTGTCATGGACCAATAAGGAGGTAGTGTCATGATCACATAACTCAGCAAACACCAAAACATACCTCAAGTACATACATCTGTTTAGGTCCCTACTAGGATTACCAACTGTTCTTTTTTTGGAAACGACAGTCATTTAGAAATAATATCCTTCCTACTTTCTTGGAGTCCAAATGTTCGTTAACAAATATTCAGAGACAAAAGAAAGTTTTGCAAGTTTTAAGATCTGCTTCCTAAGCACATTTTTTTTATGCAACTGTGACATTGGCAACATAGAGGTTGGTCACAGATGAAGGAGACTATAGATAGGTAGCTCCCATGGTTATAATGAAACGATCGCAATGCTTTTTTTGATGGGCAGACCCCAAACTTCCAATGAGCTTTTCACTATTCCCTCGTTTAGTGTAAGTAAGCTTTATAAGTGCAGCTTGCATTTCACTTAGAACATAGCAATTAGGGTGTAAACGTTTTTATAATACAATAGATTATAGGAAAAAAAAAGATTCGCCCAGTGATAATACATGGAATATGCACATATATTTATGCACTGTGGGTGAAAGGAAACATGAAAAGCAAAAAAAAAAGTATTGGAACCCTACTGCCTACACATGTTAAAAAGCTCATGATATGGATATACACCAAAGAGTCAAAACATTATGACTACCTGCCTAATATGACGTTGATCCTCCATGTGCTGCCAAAACATGGCTTACCCAACGAGGCATAGACACTGTGAGATTTCTATACATGTGTATCTGGTATCAACACATTACCAGCAGATCCTTTAACTCTTGTATGTTACGTGATTGAGCTGTTGCAGATCAGATATGCTGTTCCAACACAAACCACAAGGTGTTTAATTGGATTGATGTGTGGGAAATTTGGAGGCCAGAGCAATACGTGGAAGTCTTCCTCATGTTCTACGAACCATTCTCGAACAATCCGGGCAGTGTAGCATGGCACATTATCCAGCTGAAAGAAGGCACTACTAGAGGGGTATATTGTTGCCATGAAAGAATGTACCTGGTCTACAATTATGTTTAAGTAGATGGTAGATATCATAGTTTCCTCGACATGAATGACTGGACTCTGAGTTTTACAGCAGAACATTGTCCAAAGAATTACACTTCCTCCACCAGCTTGTTTGTCACAGTGCATCCTGGTGCTAACACTCCCCTAACTAAACAATGCACCCGTGCCTGTCCATCCACATGGAGCAACAGGAAACGTGATTCATTGGACATGACCTTCTTCCAATCATTCAAGTCCAGTTTTGATGCTTGCATGCCTATTGTAGGTGCTTTCGACAATGAGCCAAGGTTAGCATGGGCACTCAGAGTAGTCTGCAGTTACCAGTCCCATTTTCAGCACGGTTCAATGTACTGTGTGATGTGAAACATTACTCCCGTCACCAGCATTCAAATTACGGGTGAATTGCACCACAGTATCCCTTCTGTTGGCTTGTACCATACAGGATAGCTTCACTCACCTCTAGCATTGATTAGCTGTGGTCAGATTACACCTTGCAGTGGTTATGTCTTTCCCTCCTCAGACCATTTTTTGAAGGTACTAACTATGGCTGATTGTGAACACCCCACAACCTTGCCATCTCGGAATTGCTGTCACCCAATAGTCTGACCATTACAATTTAGCCGTTGTCAAACTTACCTAAATCTGCTGCCTTTCCCATCTGAAGAACAAGAATAACACCGATAAACAGAGCTCAGTATCAGGTGTTATTTCTACTTTTTCATGACCTTCACCTGCGCCGTCGTTTACATGCAGTTGCTGCAATTTGCATAAAGATGCACTGTTCATAATGTTTTGGTTCTTCAGTGTATTATAAAAAATGATAACGTGATTATTATATTGTTCAAATGCTCAATGGGGAGTATTATAATGGCAGTGCAATACACCATTGCTGCTCTCCACATCACTTTTGTAGCCAAGGTTAGTGGGAAAAGGTGCTCTTCACAGAAAAGTCTATATTCAGTTTGAATACCATTTTTTGAAGTGCTTTCACTTGGAAACAACAAAGGAGTCAGTCATTCTAACGTAATAGAAAAGGACCGTTTTAGCGGTGGTAGTGTGATGAACTGTGCTGACATCAATGATGATAGAGACCATGGAACCTCTATGACACTTCTTTCAGTACTGTAGAACTTGTGCTGAATAGTACTTTCATCAACTGTACACAGAGGCGAAGGGACTGTGGTTGTGGGGGGAGGGGGAGGAAGAGAACGAAAAGTTTGGAATTTAGAAATCAAATTTTCCAACTACGAAAATACATAAATTTAAAAATATCTCTGTTAGTGATGTACCCAGTTTTTATTCAGGGGAGGGGGGATGTAGCTCCAATAGATTTTGCCAAGTGCCACAATTTTTGGCAAGTGCCAAGTAACCCCTCGCCATGAATTATAAAAAATCATGGCCGTATTTATTTTACATCTCACCTTAATTTTACCAAGTGACTTCGAATTTGCCAACAACACTGGATTTCACCGTTGCCTCAATTTTGCCAACTCTCTTTAATTTCACAAAACCAATCCCAATTTTCATAACTCGTCTGTATTTTACCAAGTGGATTCTGATTTTGCCAACTCGCCATAATTTTACATCATAATATCTCCAATTTTATATCTCACCAGAATTTTGTAAAGTCACTTCGAATTTTACCAACTCCCCTACATTTTGCCAAGTTGCCTCGATTTTGCTAACTCGCCATAATTTTGCAGATAAAAATCCCAAGTTTTACATTTCACCTGAATTTTGCCATGCAACTCTGAATTTTACCAACTCCCTAAGATTTTGCCAACTTACCTATATACATTACTAAAGGGAATATATATAGGATTTTGAGGTCCTGCCATCCTCACAGACCTTCTACTATGGCATATAAACTGACAGGCTCCTGTCAGACCTCTGTGGTAAGCAGCTGCTTGAGGGGGTATTTATTTTTATTTTATATATTTTTATCTGCTAACTGTCCTAGATTTTGCTAAATCCCCTTAATTCTCCAAAAAAAAAAAAAATCCAGTTTTTCACAACTCACCTGGGATTTTGCAAAGTCGCTTCGAATTTTGCCAAGTCTGATTAACTTTTGGGGGATTCTCCCCCCATCCCTACGACTCTGACTGTACAGTATCATGAGGTGATCTTTCAGGGAACCAAGTGACTACTCAAGAGCACAGAAATCAGATTATCACATGATTAGAGAGACATTTTGGGGTTGCTGTCTGATTTTATCTTTATAGCTGATAATGACCATCCTTATTGGGTACATGAGGTCGACTATTTTCATGAAGGTGCAAATATTTTTATGGAGTGACCAGACAAATCCAGGCTTTAAATCCAACTGAGCATGTCTGAAACATCCTGGAGAACTACATTGCAGGACGCTACCCTCCCAGAACATTTCATGACTTTAAATCTGCTATTATGGAAGAAGAATGGGATTTAGTAGTGAAAAACTTCATCAACAGTATAGTAAGTATAAGAGGACACATTGCTAGAAATATATGGTTTTCAGAGCCACATTATCAGTTGTTATCCCCTAATTCCAGCATCTCCACTACAGGAATTCATGCTCCCATTTTAAGCATTCATGAATATTGTACGATTTCATCATCATCCCACTTGCTGTTACTCATTCAAGTTAGAATACCTTTCTACACAATATTTAATTGTGTTTGCTGAAAACACACTTTGTGTTATGTATGCATTTGTACTCTATAGTTTAATTTTGACCACCAGTGTCCTTTAACTATCTATCTTCATGACGCTGTATGGATGCAAAGGTTACCGTTTTCCTATGTTCATATGTCACTCGTATGTTAATGTGTACTAATGGCAGGTACGTTGGATTGTTTTATCTATGAGCGGCACTTTTTTTGCACACAGTGAACTAAATGGGCAAGCCACAAGAACCCCAGAGGCTCAGCGAAGGTTCGGGGGTGGAAAACCACTGAACAGCTCTTAGGAGATATATGGTAGCTTCCTGTCAAGGCCATCCAGCATGTTCCTTAACGTGTACAAGGTATGGTTCTCCATTACACAGGGTTGTGGCTTAAAATCCCATCCGACGGATGACGGTCTTTCCAAACGCATCAGTGTTCCCTACTGACCAAGCACAGGGTGAGGGTATTTGAGAGATATATCTCAATGTTGGCTGGCCCCGCTGAGACTCGAAACTGAGAACTGCAGATTAAGAGCCTAGAGGTCTGCCGACAGAGCTATCTCCACCAACAATGGCAGGTGATCCATATGAATAATAGAGGAATTCTTGAACCCTGGATCGGTGATAAGAGTAATTGATACGTTTTCAAGAAGACAAGGATTTGGAATCCGCCATGTTGAAGACAATTTTCCCTCTAACTCTGAGTTTATGTTGAGGAATGCATTCGTCGAATTTCAAATGTACTGCATAAACTTTTTGTTACTGTTACTTTTATTATATGGACCTCGCCAAAAATATGACTCCTACATTGTTTTAAGTAACATTCTGCTGCAATTCCTATTCTCGCGATAAATCTGAACATCAGGCCCGATTTTCTTTATTATTTTGGCCGGCATACTTGTGGGAATTTGATAAAGTTTCAATGCATTAGGGAAACGAAACCACTCGTCCATAATAGTTCACTTTCAGGTTTTTCGAGAAACCAGAACCGTGTCTATCAATTTAACCCAACGAGTGGTTTAACCGTTGGCAGCGAAGTAACTCCTGGATATTGGAATCTCTACATTAATTTATTAAGTGATTATCCTTGGGATGTATCAGATTTTAGTGTAGCAGAGTAAGTATGTATATTTAAATTATTTCATAAATTATGAAAAGAAGTGATGACATATATAAGCTGCATAAATTATTAATTTTTTTTTCTATATGAAGAAAACAGGCCATTACTAAATATATTTAATTTGTTTTTTGTCATTTCACATGTATTCTTTCCCTTAATTTTAAACTGCTAATATGTGCCTTTAATTTTCGCCTTTTTTAAAAAAGTAAAGGTGTATGCAATGCAGTGAAATGTCAAATATCGGTATACTAGTAATTTTAGTTCCACCATTCTTGAATCTCAGTGTTTTAGCAGTGGCTATGATTTACAGTATATTGTAAGTGATAATTTTCGTGGCACACCACTGACTTTCAGTGGCTTACTGAGAAACCCACTGGCAGGAGGGAGCGTTGGCATCTCAATGTTTGTATTTTTTGGAGGGTGGGAGGGGGAGCTTGATTGTTTTTTGTGGACTGCCTTAGAAAAGATATGTTATTGATGACCTCAGAGGGCAATTATAGCCCCCCTTCCCATCCCCAGGTAAACTACTGTCTCCCTCAGTTTAGCAGCCTTGGGGATGTACAAGCTAGACTGGACCAAGTGTGTACACTATCGTTAAGAAATTTAAAATGTGCAAATTACACTCTTAAGTTTAATGTAGTCATTGACTGACATAAGATCTATAGACTGAAATACCGTTAAAAAAATCAGAAGCAACAGAAGTGGAAATTAAAGAAAACAGATAACTTGTCAACTGACTACACATAACAGATGTAGGTTAAATACAGCAGTACAACACACAGGAATAGCAAGAGATTATACATGATATTGAGAAAAAAAAAATTTGGTGCCCTTTGCAATATATTTTTATTATAAAAAATTTTATCTATTATAAAAATTTTCCTGTATACTATTAATATATATATTTTTAAATGCTATCTAATAAGCAACATGGGTGCCTTTGGCACACCTTGTGCAGTGGTGCCCTGGGCAAACATGTTTTGGTTGCCCCTTCTTTTGGTCAACTTCTGATTGGCATGGATGTTTGTGTTCCCTTTCTACTGAGGTCTCGCCTACCTCGAAGATTTACTATGGGATATAAAGTGGGAGGCTTGTGTTAGACCTCTGTGATAAGCATTTGCATGAAGGTTTTTTTTTTAATTTTATGCATTTGTTAATAAAAAGTCCAACTGATAAAAATATTCTCACTTCAATAAAAAGTGTTTAATTGAAGTGAGAATAAACTTCCCATGCCTTGAGCAGTAAAGTTAGCTGAAGTGCATGGACTGATGTATGCCAGGCAGTTCCCTGAAGTGTATGCTTACCAGTAACAGGCAAATGATCAATATTTTTTTGTCATTATCTATGAAATGACCATACTTTAAATTTTGTAAAAAGTTAAAGTGTAATATAACCAAGTTTTAATTTTTGTTATACTGGGACACATAATTATATAGGGTGTTCAGGATAAAATCTACCAATAATTTGCTTTTCTTATTCTTCGAAGGATTACTCATGTAGTTTGCTACTGCACAGGTAGGCATGATTAAAGAAAAATTACCTGAAAGACTTGACATAGAGAGAGATTCACCAAACGGAGAACAAAGAAAGACACAAAAGAACAGATGATTATGTAAATACTTTAGCTGAGCTACCTGCTTGACATCATGGAGTCCACCCTATAATATACCCACCCTGGTGAATTATGTAGTATCGTAATATTATGCCAAATGAAAGCTTCTGATTCACATCAGATTTTAATTACACTCTCTAACATTGCAAAAATTTGCAAATTGTAAATTTTTAATCAAATATTGCTTGTGATATATTTATGCTAGAAATTTGTAATTTTGATAGTAGAATAGGAAAATTACGAGCCCCCCTACACCCCCTACACCCAGAGGGGAGGGGGGGGGGGATACAGTTGTTTAAGGTGATAATTAAAAAACATTTTTTTAAATTGGATAATTGACCAGTTATCTGTTTTCTTTAAATTCCACTTCTGTTGCTTCTGATTTTTTAATGGTATTTCAGTCTATAGATCTTATGCCAATCAATGACTACATCAAACTTAAGAATATAATTTGCACATTTTAAATTTCTTAACGATAGTGTCGCACTTGGTCCAGCCTAGTATTAATGAAATGCAATGTGCATTTTTCAAATCATTAATTGGTTTTAATTTGCCTTCTTGGCACTAAATATGGAAAACGAAAACTTTTAACGAGTATCGGAAGGGATTTATTTATGGTACTAATTTTAAATTACAGTGGTAGAGAGTGTGAAGAGATACTCAACTGACAACAGTAGTCTGTTCTCTTTTCTCAGAGAGGTGTGAGAAAACCAAGTTTTTAAATTTAAATGAGTATTAAACTAGAGCCAAAAACATTATGACCAATGTGTCTTATGCAAATCAAAGCAACTGCAGGTAAATGACAGTGCTTGTGAAAGTCATGAAATGGTATAAATAACATCTGATATTGAGCTCTATTAATCAGTGTTATTCTTGTTCTCCAGATGGGAAAGGCAATGGACTTAAGTGAGTTTGACAAAGACCAAATTCTAATGACCAGATGAATGGATCAGAGCATTTCTGAGACAGCAAGGTTTATGGGGTGCTCACAATCTGCCGTAATTAGTACCTTCAAAAAGTTGTCTGAGGAGGAAAAAACCACAAACTGCTGGCAAGGTGTGGGCCGACCATGGTTCATCAATGCTAGAGGTGAGCGAAAGCTATCCCATATGGTACGAGCCAACAGAAGGGATACTGTGGCGAATATTCAGTTCAACATAAGGACAAATCAACATATGAAAAGTAAATGTGCTTCCACCATTGGACTAAAAAAATGATTGAAAAATTGAAAATTGATGAAAAAAATCCACCAATTGACTTAGAAATTGCTGTCTGTCTATTTATTCAAATTACAGGCAACTCACTTGTAATTTGAATGTTGGTGAAGGGAGTAATGTGTCTCAACACACAGTACATCTAACCCTGCTGAAAATGGGACTGCATAGCCGCAGGCAGCTCTGAGTGCCCATGCTAACCTCGGTCCACCGTCAAAAGTGCCTACAATGTGCATGTGAGCATCAAAACTGGACCTTGAATGATTCGAAAAAGGTGTCTGGTCCGATGAATCTCGTTTCCTGTTGCGCCATGTGGATGGCTGGGTACATGTGCATCATTTACCTGGGGAAGTGTTGGCACCAGTATTCGCTGGTGGAGGAGTGTAATGCTTTGGGAAATGTTCTTCTGGGAAACCCTAGGTCCATTCATTCATGTGCAGGAACCTAGAACGTCTACCACCTACCTAAACATCATTGCAGACCAGGTACATCCTTTCATGGCAATGGTATTCCCCTCTAGTAGTGCCTTCTTTCAGTAGGTTAATGCGCCATGCCACACTGCCCAGATTGTTCAAGAATAGTTTACGGAACATGAGGAAGACTTCCAGGTATTGCCCTGGCCTCCAAAATCTCCAGATATTTCCAATCAAGCATCTGTGGTTTGTGTTGGAATAGCATATCCAATCTGCGGTGGCTCAACCATGTAACTTACAAGAGTTGAAGGATCTGCTGGTAACATGTTGGTACCAGATACCACAAGACACTTTTAGAAATCTTGTAGCATCCATGCCTCACTGGGTAAAGCTGTTTTGGTGGCACATTGGAGGACCAACATCATATTAGGCAGGTGGTCATAATGTTTTGGCTCTTAGGTGTATTTTGATTGTTTAAATGCATTTTAATGCATTTCATTTCACATTTATTTTTCATATGTTGAATTGTTTATATTTGTTCCTCTTGTCCATGTGGAGAATGCCATCTACTATATACTTTGTGCAGGCAGTGGGATAGGGGTTGGCTCATTCAGTAGCATACCAGGTTTGTTATCTGCAGTTCCCAGATTTGAATCCCACCTCTGCTAGCATTGTAATTTATCTCTGGTAAACCCCCACCCTGCCATCCATTAGTAGGGGACACCAATGGACTTGGAAAGCTGCTGTCTGTCTGATGATACATAAAGCTGTGGTCCCATATGTGGAAGAGGCATACCCTGTACACATTAAAGAACATGTTGGATAGCCTTGATAGGAGGCTCCAGTGGTTCCCCTTCCCCCAGCCATCTCTGAGCCCTTGGGGACCTTGTGATCTGACCATTTAGCCCACTGTGCACAGAAATGTTCCACTCAGAGGTAAACCAACCCAACCATATATATACACAGTCGTATCTGAATAATATGACCACTCACCAAATCACAGTGTACCTGCCAGGCGTGTCACAAAGTGCACATGACAAGATCAACCACATGGAGATATAAGCGACTGGCCAGGACAGATGAACCATAGTGCATAACGTGAGCACAATGGGCAGAGGTATTGATTTGACGGACATTCAAAAAGGAATGATCATTGGCTACCGCACCAAGTGTGGAAGCATCTCAGAAACAGCAGACTTCGTGGGCTGTTCGCAAGGTGCTGAAGTAAGGGTGTACCGAGAATGGACCACTGGCACACTAAGTACCTCTAGATGTCATAACTGTGGAGCTCCAAAGTCCATTGACCCCAGAGGAGAATGTCGCCTCTGTCAACTGGAAAAGGGCAATTGATCACTCAAATAAACGCTGGGGCACCCAGGTACGTGTCCCTGATAACAGTGAAGCGAACCCTGTTAAACAAGGGTCTCTGGAGTTGACACTGCATAATGGTGCCCATGTTAACCAAGATCCATCAGCAACAATGCCTGCAGTTTGCATGGGATTACCATCATTGGACAGTGAAAAAGGTTGCATTCTGACGAATCGAGGTTTCTACACCACAGAAGTGATGGGCGGTGGTGGATACGGCGTCAGACACACAACCAACATCCGGACACACTTATCAAGAAACCTTGAAATAAATTGGTCAAGTACAGGTGGTGTTGGCAGTGTGCATGTCTGGGGGATGTTTTCCTGGTATGACCTGGTACCACTGGATGAGTTCCTGAATGCCAATGGCCACCTGTCCATCCTCGCTGACCACATACATCCCCTCATGTTGGACGTTTACCCTGGTGGTGATGGTGTCTACCAACAGGACAATGCATCCTGCCATGTCGCTAAGGTGGTTGGTGACTGGTTCTAGTAACATGACAGCGATGTCTCTGTTCTCCCTTGGCCAGTGAAATCGCCTGACCTCAATCCCATAGAACACTTGTGGGACCATTTGGATCGACAGGTTCGGCGTGCTGACCCACAACCACATCATCTTCAGAACCTCTGGGCTCTGTTGGAGTCCGAATGGGCACCTGTGCCTCTGGCAGCCTTCCAGGGCCTCATTGCATCCATGCCACGCCGTCTTGCTGCTGTCATCCGGGCCAAGGGTGGTTATTCCCATTATTAGGTAGGTGGTCATATTATTCTTACATGACTGTGTATATATTACCTCATTATTTATGTATAATGTTTATGAATCTTATATTAAGTGTATTATGTGTTATATATGGTCAATAAACAAACATGTGTAAAGACCAATAAAATGTTACTATAGTAAACTCCTGGTTATTTGGCATTTATGGGGAATGGGGGTTGCCCATTAGATGAAACTTCCAGTTGCTTGAGAAATATTTTTATAGAAACCAAATATAGTAGGTACAATCTTGTATTCAAGCTTATTTGAAATAAAAATACAGTTAACAACAAGCATAATAAAAATGAAGTGTATACAACCTCTTAATACAAATGTAAAAATTTAAATATAATTGTTTTTTACACATAATTTTACAATGTTTAAATGCGTGCACTTAACAAAAATTTTGGATACTGCTGAAAGTCACCATGGAAAGAGCTATAATTTTGGCCATTGGATGGCACTGGCTACAGTTAGTACCATATTTTCCTAATAATGAAATGTTAAAGTCGGTTGAAAAGAATACAAAAGATACTATCCGACAGAGACGAATGGTGAAACTAAGCTAAACTTTCATTTCAGAAAGAAAAACAATTACCTATCAAACTGTGCGTATGTATGTGCAGTGTAGTTTACCGACTAGTTTCTAGAAACTCGGATGGCATTTCGTCAGAGTCATCCACTGAGCTAGCATTTGATTGTTGAGCAGTAGCTGATGTCGAGAGTTGAGACGGCGTAAAATGTATGAAAGATGATGCTAGTGGCATCTGGGAGAATACAAATTTCAGTTGCTCAATTTGAAATTTATGCCATTTGCAAAAGAATTCCAGATGCTTGAGTACTGGATAATTGGGAGTTTACTGTATTTGCATTTTCCCAGTCATTCATTAGTTCGAATTAAAATGTTTAACCCTTTGAAGCACGAATTTCGATTTTATTTCCGATTTTAATGACATTTGGTATGGGCCGTCTTTATGTGTAGAAAAATGATGGAGTATACTTCCTTTTTGCAAAAACAATATTTATTTTAACTTTTGTACTAATACCCATGTAGGAAGTGTGGTTTCGCTGTAAAACCAGTCTGCGTATAGAAATAACAATTTAAGTAAGTGGTTTCTGTGTGGAACCACTATGCTTCAAAGGATTAAAGAGTGTAAAATTAGGTAAATGTTTAGAAACAAGATTCCCATATTCGCTGGAGATAATTTGCGTTCTTCTGGTTTTATTATATTTGGAATACTTTGTTCGGACAGGCAAATCCTACAAAAATTTTTTTATTTAAAACTAAAAAAGTGGTTTTCAAAAATGGCAAAAGATAATATCAGTAGCAATATACAGACTATCTTACGTAAAAAAGCTCACCTCAGATACTTTCTTATTTTATTGAGATGGTTCAGTGCATGCGCATTTGTGTCATCGCTATGATATATAATGCTAAGATTCCCGTTGGTCGCATGTTAAAATTCTTATGGACAATGGGAAAGCAGCTGACGTAGTCATGATTCGCAAAGTAAATGCTGTGATTGTCTACGTAATAGGTCAAATAATAATTTCAAAACGTATAAAAATGATATGTTGTTAGATATGACAAATTATTTGAGATACATTTATTATTTGTGATTATTTTTGGTGGTGCGGTGGCTTAATGGACGAACCCACCCCCTGCAGTTGTAATTGCTGAAATATTGCAATAATATATTTGAAATAAAGCATTCTGCTACGAGTTTCTTTTCCTCTAAGAACTACTAACAAAGTCTGTTTGAAATCTCCTCTTAAAAGGACAGACAGTCCCGTGACCAAAAAGACGTTTTAGAAAGCATTAACTCCTTCAAAAAGAACTAATACCTAGTAGAGTATAATTAATTCTTTACCTATCAACATTGATAGTTTAAACTAGATTTCGCATATTTTTATGACAACTTTAAAACTTTACAAGTCATTATGTGGTACATCATTATGAGTTAAATTTAATTAAACTCGCTGCTCATAATATGAAAGAGCGAAGATTTGGATATAACGTTTAAGAATATTGAGTTCGAAGGGTGTAGCAAAATTTTGAGTTAGGCGATTTTGATCATCATGAATAACTGCATTTAAAAGAGCAAAATTTACTCAGAAGAATTTACAAAATTACATTCTGCCCAATTTTTGTCCAATATTTAGTAAGGCTTTTTTTTTGAAACATGGGCCTGTTTTTTCAGTTGATTATTAGTCATTAATGAACCGCAGTGCAGGAGGGGGGGTACTTACCCCTGGAAAAATTTCTACCGACGCCATTGCATTAGACATTATTTTTACTCGCAAACATACATCGGACCTAAAACATTTGTAAAAAAAATTTGACGGCAGTCATTAAATAGCCAATATACACTGATGCTGATGTATTTTTCCGTATGCGGAAAGAATATTTGCTATTCGCGCAGGGCTCTAAATACAGTCACAAAAATAACAAATATTATGTGGCTTAGTGGGTAGCATACCAGGTTCGTAATCTGTAGTTCCCGTGGTCGAGTCCCACCTGGGTCAGTGTTGAGATTTTTCTCCGCAAAATTCTGCGCCTTGCCCTCGGTCAGTAGGGGACACCGATGGGCTTGGAAAGGCTGCTGTCTGTCGGATGGGACGTGAAACCATGGTTCTATGTGTAGAAAAAACCATATGCTGTGCATGTGAAAGAACACGCTAGATGGCCTTGACGGAAAGAAGGCTACCATCTGTTTCCCAGCAGCTGTTCAGTGGGGCCCTCCCCAAACCTCTGATCCCTTGGGGTTCTTGTGACCTGGCCCCATCAGGTGAAACAACCCAACCCGTCAAGCAGCTGCTTGCCACAGGGATCTGACAGTAGGCTGTCAGTTTATACTTATGTCAGTCTCATCATTATCATCATCCTCATGCAGCTATAGGCTTCGGAGATCCAACCAGACCGTGCAATTTAGTTCTCTAAGCATATCTGCCCTGAGTTACATCTGCTGCATCTGGCCACTGCACACCAATTCTAACAAGGTCTTGTTTGACATTGTCTGCCCACCGCATCCTAGGTCTCCCCCTCTTTTTGAGACCTTTAGTCACACTGTTCAAAACCCTATTCGCTAATCTATGATTATTTACATGGGCAATATGGCCAAACCAACGGAGTCTGTTTCTGCACAATATATTGCTCAGAGGAGGTTGCCAGCTCCTTTGCCTAACCTCATCTTAGTTACAAAGTTGAACCACCTAATGCCCAAGATACTGCTTAAGCATCTAAAATCAAAAGCATCAAGTTTCCTGTTAAGCACAAACGTCCATTCCTTATCCAGGACTCGAACCTAGGTCAATTTGACCAGTAGCCAAGCATTTATTTTTTGCCATACGTAACTGTAATAGACATTTTAGGGGTTTGTTACGTCAAAAGTATTCTCACTTTATGGTTTTGATATTTCTAAGTTATTTTCTTAATCATTCTACAATCAAGCAAAAGCAATTTTGAAGGAAAATTTTTGGCGAAATTTAAAACTTGTTTAAAAATATCATGTTAAAGCCTTGTTCTATATTTCTTCAAGCATTGGCGCCTTTTGGATCCAAAGTAAATCGGAGTTGTCAATTGTGGATCCCAACTCCCCCTCGAAATGTCCGATCAGATGATACACCTCGAATCAACCCTGGGTCACAGCATAACTACTTATGCTTGAGCAATTCTGGTATTATATTCTGGTGTGCTTGTTCACTAAAGTGAGCAAATTTCTACGTCACTATGTGACTTAATTTTTATTTGGCTTATCAATATTATTTGTAATATTTGATTGCAAAAGAGATAGTGAAACTTATTAAGTTATGTATGATCTGTGGCATTGATCGTATTTATTTTAATTCCGGTATTATTTCCTTTGTTAACTTGGATTGATTGAAATATCGCATTGGCACAGTGAATATGCCTCTGCAGAATTTCTGCCCCAGGCAAAGAAGCTTCGGGTTCTTAATCGGCTTCGTTTCTATCTTTCATGCATGGCCAAAGGAACATGCGCCATCCAAGCACTTTACAGGAATGGAATGAAGGGAAACATTCCGTGTTTATTCATGTGAAACACAGTCATAGAGGTGGAATTGTAATGTCTAACTTCGTAGTGTTGTGTTCATTAACGTTGTTAATGAAAGGTATTTATTCGAATTCAAAACGAAAAAAAGTAATTTTTTTTTTTTGTAAAATCATGGCGAAGTTGCCATGTGGTTGATACTAGCAGCAGGGGCGTAACTATGTGTGTGTGTGTGGGGGGGGGGGGGGGCAATCCCGCTCCAAAGTAAAATGGAGTTGGCAAAATTCGAAGCCACTTGGTAAAATACTGCCGAGATGTAAAAATTTGGATTTTTTTTTGTAAAATTATGGCGAGTCTACAAAATCTTGGGGAGCTGCCCTCTTCCCACTGAACTAAATACTTGGTACGTCCTTGATAGAAACATAATTAAAATTATGTAAAGTTCTTATTTTTCTCAGTTGGCAAAATTGATTTTCGAGTTAGAAAGTTTTCTCTCTCCCCCTCCAACCATAGTACCTTCGCTACTCCCCTAGATAATAGTATATTAGTTGAGAGGTAGAGGCATCAGGCATTTGGTTGCTCTTTCCGAAAATTTCTAACGTTGTTAATGAAAGATAATTTATGTCAGTTGTGGTCAGGGACGTAGGTATGGGGGGGGGACTCCCCTTCCCCCCAAAGTAAATCGGAGTTGTCAAAATTCGAAGCGACACTGTGAAATCCAGGTGAGTTGTGAAAATTGGGTTTTTTTTACTTCTAAAACTAAGGGAAGTTAGCAAAGTCTAGGGTAGTTGTCATAATCGAGGCAACTTAGGAAAATCTAGTGCAGTTGTCAAAATTCGAAGTCACTTGGTAAAAAGGTGAGTTGTGAAAATTGGGATTGGTTTTGTAAAATTAAGGAGAGTTGACAAAATTCAGTCAACTTAGCAATATCTAGGGGAGTTAGCAAAATTCAAAGCCACTTGGTAAAATGCAAGTGAATTGTGAACTTTGGGATTGGTTTTGTGAAATTTAGGAGAGTTACAAAATCTTTGGAAGTTGATAAAATTCGAAGTGACTTGGTAAAATTCAGGTGTGATATAAAAGTAATTTTTTTTTGTAAAATCATGGCGAGGTTGCAAAATCGACCCCCCACGGAACGGAATTTTGGGTACGTACCTCACAGACATTATTAAATATATGTAAAGTACTTATTTTATCAGTTGGCAAAATTTGATTTCCGAGTTGTAAAATTTTCGTTCTCACCCTCAACCACAGCACTTTTTCTATGCCCTTGGTTGTGGTTGTATCATGGCACGAATGTTCTCGTCAGTATTACATTTAAAGACAATGACAGATTTCTTAGATGCTTTAGAAACAGACTTAACTTTTTCCGTTTTGAAACTAGTTAGATTTTGTCGATTTCAGATATCTTCACTGACCACAAGTGAAGATCAAAAATATTACATGGGCCAGAGTGAAAAAAAAAACACACACTTAGATATTTTTTAAAGGCTATTTCAGATTTTTCACTTGTTTCCTAATTTTTTGTGAAAAAATGAATACAATTCATGTTTTGTCTCTATTTTTCTTATTTGCATATTCGCTGCTGGACACAAATTTTCTTCCTTGACAACCGTTTTAGTATCTTTGCTTTAGAATTCCGACCATACTGATTAAACATTTGCAAGAGAATAGGATTTGACTTCCTTCGTATCATCATCAGTTACACTTTTTCTTGAAGTTCTCTATTAAAAAACAGTGGGGCGGGGGTGGCTTAGTCGGTAGCGCGCCAGGCTCGTAATCTGTAGTTCCCAGGTTCGAGTCCCAGCTGGATCAGCGTTGAGATTTATCTCCGCAAAATTCCCCGCCCTGCCCACGGTCAGTAGGGGACACCGATGGGCTTGGAAAGACCGCCGTCCGTCGGATGGGACGTAAAGCCGTGTGCCCACGTGTGCGGGAGAGCCATACCCTGTGCACGTTAAAGAACACGCTGGATGGCCTTGACGGGAGGCTACCATCTGTCTCCCAACAGCTGTTCCAGTGGGTCCCCTCCCCCAACCTTCTCTGAGCCTTCGGGGGTCCATGTGACCTGGCCATTTAGCCCATGGTGTGCAAAAAAGTGCCGCTCAGAGGTAAAACAACCCAACTCTATTAAAAAACAAAGGCATTTTTCAGCAAGCTGCTTGCAACGAAGGTCCGACAGCAGCACTGTGTAAATCGCAAAAGACTTTGGCAGGAGGCGAGGCCTCAGCAGAAATATCGTTAAGTGTTCTTTCAGAGAGTAAATCAGTCTTTTGCTAGCGATTAGTTACGCTTCTGTTTTTAAGATCCTGTCACGTCTTAGCTCTAATTGCATTAGGCGATTGAGGATTTTGCTGAAATAGGATAGTTTTAACTTTTTTTTAAGGTTATTTATGATCCCGTCAGAATACTAGTAGCAGGAAACCGGTTAAGATTTTGTGTATTAAAATAAAGTTTAGACGTGTTAAATCATAATGCCATCGGAATTGACCGCCAAATTGAGGCCTCACTTTTGTTGCAGAACTGATCCACTTTCGCTTGTAAAGGGATTTGCTTTTGTGATAAAAGCAGTTGGAAAAACGTATGAAGTGTTAAAACTGTTGGTAACATTGTCCAGACAGTTACAATGGCGTTCGATAGTTTTAAAACAGCATGCTCCAACTTTTATTTGGCATTAATTTTGTTGTTTACGTATAGTTAAGGGAATTAAAAATATAAATATGTTTGGATGTGGTTCTAACTATAAAAGATATTTTTTTTTGTCATTGCTGTTATGCAGAATTAAAATGTGAAATTCAGCGTCGGTCTCTTTAGTCATTGCGATGCCTTAGTGGTGAATGTACTTTACTACTGAGCAAAGGGCTTGTGTTCGTGGCATGAGGAGGGGTTTCTTCTGAAGTCTCGCCTTGCTCATAGATCTGCTCTCTGGCTTTATTATACTGGCAGGTTCCTGTCAGACCTCGAGCAAGTAGCTACTTGAACAATAATTTATTTTCATTTCATATTTAGTTTCAAAACAGTGGGCTGTCTGGAATTTCCATTAATGTTTCTCAATTCATTTTGTAGTTAGTTTATACAATTGATATCTTTATTAGGGCATTGCATAATTAGATTACCAAGTAACTTCTGCCTAATTAAAGATTTCAACAGTTTATAATTCAGGTTTTTCTTTATATTTGTCGGGGGAATTGGACCAGTCGGTAGTGTTCATAGCTCGTAATGTTCCCAGGTTCAAGCCCCCTCCCCCAATGCCTACATCGAGGTTTTTTCCACTTCCGTTCTGTCTTTGGTGAGCAGTGGACCCCGATGGAAATGCCCCATCTGTTCAATGAAACGTTAAGCCACACCTCCTTCTGCCGTACAACCATACCTTTGCCAATGGCTTATTATGGATGAGGGAGAGAGTATTGCAGAATTATAATCCGCTACCTTTTTGAAGGCATAAAGAACATATATTTTTTCTAAGGCAGCCCCCGAAACTTATACTCTCAGCCATGTATCCCACCTCCACTACTACTTTCTGGGTATGCCACTGCCCTGTGCATATTAAAGAACACGCTGGATGATTTTGAGGGGAAAGGAAACTAAGAGCTGTCCATTTGATTTTTTCATTAATCACCTCTGAGAGACCACGAGTGTGGCCATTTAGGTAGTTGTGTACCAAGAAGTACTGTACGTTCAGAGGTAAAACATCTCGGTCCAGCTCTTTACTGCTATGTACATGGAATGTTTGTATTACAGAGCTATTTATAACTTTTAAAGTTATCTTTTATTTATTATTAAGAAGCTGCTTGAGGGGGTATTTATTTATTTATTTATTTATAATATTAAGAGTATTAGTTTTTTCAAACTGTCTTTTATTTAACAGAGAAATTTATTTTACTTATGGACATTGAAACAATGACTGAAATTACCTTTCGTGAGATTTCTGTTACCATTACAAAAGTTCGTTTTCTATTTACAATGATGACGATGGTAAGACTATTTCGGTTGTAAAGTTTTTCATTGTTTATTCACCTGGGTCAGCTTTTAGATTTATCTCCGCTCAATCCCCGCCGTGCCCTCGGTCAGACCACCGATTGGCTTGGAAAAGCCGCCGTGTCGGATGGGACGTTGAGCCTTGGCCCCTTATGCGGGAGAGCCGTGTCTCCCAATTGGGTTCTCTCCCCCAATCCTTCTCTGAGCCTAAGGGGTTCTTGTGACCTGGCCATTTAGCCCATTGTGTGCAAAGAAAGCGCCGCTCAGAGGTGAAACAACCCAAATCATGCATACGAATTCAATTAGGTCAATCGATCATTTTCATTTTGTTATGGAAAGTGTGAACCTGCGGGAGAAATTTATTGGCAATGCAATCAGGGCCGTACTTAAAGCAGGGGCGAGTGGGGTATGTGCCCCGGGCGCAAATCAAATCTACGGTTCAATTTCTAATTATTACATGGTCATGTAGGTCGCAAAATAACGCCCTAGGCGTGAACGTCAGCCATTGCTTGACATGGTGGCAAAATTGTCTAGGCACGACCCTGAATACAATATTTGAATAATTTAATCATCATAATGTTGTATTTTTTATTTTTTTTTTAAATTTAGATAAATAATTACTACAAATTATATAATAAATATTATAAGTTAATAAATTATTTACATATATTTACTAAGTGAAATCGATTATCCTTTTCCCACCGAGAGCAGAGTGGTAGTTAGCGGATGGAATCCTAGTTCAGACCTACTTGGAACTCGAACCTGGAAATATCAGATTGGGCTGGCGCACTATTTTCTCATAGATTTGTGTTTTATCACGAAAAATACTCATCGTTAATGTAGACGTACATCAGTGAATCTGAAAAAAAAAAAGTTTATGAACTGAATATAAATTTAAAAATAAAGCAGTTGTATCTGTGCTTTAAAAATTATTTTACAAAATAAAATATTTTGTGATATTTTATGAAACAGTGTACTTACGAATTAGTTATATTTAACCTGTATAACTTTCTGCAAAGGTAAAGTTACTGCTAAAAATGACTGAAAGAATTTAGCCTAGAAAACTACCTCGCTGCCGATATAAAACAAGGTTTATTTCATTGTAGCGAGACAGATTGCATTACAATGGCAAGAATAAGTTTTAGCAAAGGAATATAAATGTAATTTGATTTTGTTTATATAGGAATCTATTATCTGCTTACTATTTATTAATATAGCTATTGGTATTATTTGTTTATTCTTGATTGAAAGGCAAAAATCAATTAAAACCATTAGTTGAATTTTACCGTTAGATGACAGTCTAGTAATCTCTTGATCCTACCAAAGGGCTTGGAAAGGCGGCCGTCTGTCGGATGGGACGTTAAGCCGTGGCACCTTGTGCGGGAGAGCCTTACCCTGTGAACGTTAAAAGAACACACTGGATGGCTTTGACAGGAGGCTACCATCTGTCTCCTAACAGCTGTCCAGTGAGTCCCCCAAACCTCAGCCCTCGGGGTCATTGTGACCTGGACATTTCTCCCATTGTGTGCAAAAAAGTGCCGTTCAGAGGTGAAAAACCCAACCCATAAAAGACTAAATGCGTACCGTGTAAAATAAAGTTTTATAATCGTAAAATAATTATATCGAAATATAATCGTTTATAAAAGGAAACAGGTTGGATTTTTCTTGACCATGTAAAACTGAAACCGTGTGAATCGAGGGTAGGTACATTTTTTCCTTATTCCTTTTAAAGTATGATGCATTGATTTTGACTTAGAAGTTCATAGCGTGTACTTTTTTTTTATTTAATAATGTACATTTTGTCAAATTCTAGAGATCATTAATGTTTTTCAGCCACCTCCTTAAACACATAAATCGCTCATGGTAATGGATGTTACTTTTCATCGTTTTTTCTTTGCACTTCGATAGGGTATGATGCGATTAATAATAATGGAGAAATTTTAGTGACGCGCAGGTGACGCGCAGGTTGGCTGTGTGACTGAAGACCCATAAAATTTGAATATTAAAACCCCATAAAATGGTCGCGTTCTTGTGCGAATTCCCCCCCTGCTAGCAAAGCGAACAGCAACCAAGCGCTGCAGATTTTGTAACACGCAAGTTCTTCTTTTTTCTGCATCCGTTCTTTCACTTGATAAATCGAACCGACTTTCGCGACACCAATAAAATCAGTTTCATTGTCACGAAGGTCAGAAGAATTAGAAAGGGCGTTTTTTTTAACAATTTTAGAAAAATGATGGAACTGAAAAGGGTGTTCTATAATTTATTCAGTGCTGTCTTAATAAAATTTTAACCCGTCCTCTTATGTAATGTGGAAGCGTTAAAATTTTGTTTAGACAGCATAGCGAAACATATGAAAGATCCCTTTCGAGTTTTGTCATTTTCTAAAATTGAAAAGATTTCGAAACTGTTTGGCATTTTGTTTTGATAGTGAAAAACAGTAAAAATTCCACACGATTCCGAAGCTAATCGTCAGATTGTAATCTGCAAAAAAATTAGTTCCTCCTAGGTGCTCCCACGAGAGAAAAAGGTCGAAAGGCCCTTGAATGATAACATCAAAGTTCCATATCTCTTCGCATTCTCTTTTTTGTAAGAAAATGTGACAGATGGGTTAAATATATAAAAAAAAAATTAGAATCTGGATTTTCAGCAATATTCCTCTAATATTTCAAGAGTTCTGTGCCTTAGGAAACAATGCAGGGCTTAGCGATCGTCGTAAGAGTTTTAAAATAAATTTCGAACAGACGCTTCATACACTTATTTAACATTTGTGTAATATATTGTTGGAAATACTAATGTTTCTATGGACAGTTCGGATATTAACACTGAACTAGTAGTAGAGAAAATCTTCCCGAAGAGAGAATTCGATAAATGCTAATGGCTGGTGAAAGATTAATAATAATATAATAAGGTGAAATGATAATTAAATAGTAAATTAGTGGCCGAGTGGTTAGCACGCTTGGCTACTGGGTTCGAGCCCCGGGTAAGGACATGGACGTTTGTGATTTTTTTTTGCTGAAGTCCCGCCATCTTCTCAGACCTACTATGGCGTATAAACTGACAGGCTCCTGTCAGACCTCTGTGGCAAGCAGCTGCTTGAGGGGGATTTACTTATTTATTATTTATTTAAATGTATAAAATGTACATAAATAAGAATCACAAAGCATTTGACCAAAGTGTAGTTATAATAAAAGAATGAAATTAAAAATGTCAATCAGGTTGAGATTCTTTAATGCAGCCCCCCCCCCCCCCCAATTTATATTTCTTATGAGAAATTTATGTCCAGCTAACATGATTTAACCTTACACAATTTTTTTTAAGGAACACACTTAGATAAGTTGAGGACTTGAGCGTCGTACATTTGAAGTAAATGTTGCGATATCATTTTGTTGAGTGTAGCATAAAGATTTTAACGTTTCTTTTACGTTAAGCCATGGCCCCACGTACAGGGAGAGCCATACCTTGTATACATTAAAGAACACGCTGGATGGCCTTGACGGGAGGCTACCATCTCTCCCAACAGTTGTCCAGTGGGTCCCCTTCCCCCACCTCCTGGATCTTTGTGGCCCTTGTCACCTGGCCATTTAGCCCATTGTGTGGAAAAAAAGTGGCGCTCAGAGGTAAAACAACCTAATTTAACATTTCTGTAATAAATTCCGTTATCAGTCACCTTGGATAATGCGGCGACTTAGGCGAGAAATAGAATTCTGTCTCTCTTAAGAAATTGAGATATGTGTAGAATTTTAATAGATCAAATCTCGTCTCTCCACGTTCCCAGATTGTCTCTGCCACTCAGCTTACGCGTACTTTTATCTGCTTTTTTGCTGCAACAATATTCGCACTCTGGATTTTGATGCAAAATCCGAGAAAAAGGTCGTTTTTAAATAGTGCATCCGAATTCTTTAAATCATCAAGACGTGGGTTAAATGTTAGGCACACAAGATTTCGTTCCATGTCTAATGTTTGCAATATAGACAGCCACAACTCAATGCCATTATACCTTTTGTTCCTACATTAAGCAAGAAATCAATAATTATGGTGTAGAAATTTAACTCGAATATAAATTTTCTTCTAGTTCATTATTAGCTTTCCTACTAGATTCAATTGATTTTTCCGACTCCCTTCTCCTCTGAATTTCTGGAACATTGAGTCAAGTTCTGACAAATATAATTAGGAACCTAAGTAACCAAAAGTATTTTGCTTCTTTCCTTTAAAAATTTATTATTCCGCCTTTCTGTTTTTTTTTCCCCGAGTTACCTATACTCAACAGAATATCAGCGATAAATTGCAGCGAAATTTATTTATTCGAGGCTGTTTTCCTACATGCACTAATAGCTGTTTCTGTAATGTGGAATTCGCATCAAGCAGTTCACCCGTGGTGATTTGAACGCTGAAAAGTGGTGTCACGTTGTGACATCAAAGGAATATATGTCGTACGTGCCTTCTACCATTACTTTCGCTTCCGAATCATTTTAACCAGTTTTGCTGCGAATAAGTCGGGGCAAGGACGGGGACTGCCTGCGGGTGTGGCAATGACCTCATCAACATTAAGCCAGTACCAGTAAACATGTGCTGTAGAACTGGAATCGGCGACCACATTTTATAGAGTTTGCATCTGATGGGCTGCTCCTTGCGTGTACGTTTCTGCTGGAAATGAAGGTAGGACAATTTTAGATCATATTTATGTTTCAGACGTCACTCTCACTGTTCATTCGAAGCATGAAGTCTTTAGGGCATTTTGCGCATAAAATCTCGTGTTTATTTTGTTCCTTTTGCAGTCGAAATGCAATACGGCATGGGATTACTTTGTGTACTTTTAAAGGAATTGTAAAAGTGGTGTGATGGGATTGATTTCTTTCCGTTACAGTATCGTTTGTTGGGTTCTCCTTCAACTGCTACATTCAGCCAATGCCCTATTTTGCTCACAATTCAACGGGTTTTGTGTGTGTTTCAGAGTTTTAATTCATCCTTAAAAAGGCACATTTTATTACGTTTTAATGTTTTCAAACGCTTGCAAAGTGATACTTTTAAAAATCTTATGAGTATAAATATGTAACGTATACATGCCCGGATCTATAAAATAGTGGAGGGATAGCATAGCAAGAGACTGGATTTCCATCGCAATATTACATTCTATCCTCTTTTTTAGAGGGCTTTAAAACATTTGTTGAAAAATGCACAAGTTTAATAATTTTTTGCCTCCATTACCCTTAATAGCATTCTCAAAAAGGGTAGGCAGCCCTCCTCCTCCCAGATCTAGCCCTGAATGTGTAAGTACAATGTATTGAGTATTAAGCTAAGAAGTACATTTTTCTGGCCAAATGTAATCCAGAGTTTTTAAATATTAGCTAGCGTTTTTTTTAAAATAATATGTAAGAATGTTTTGCTCCTGATTCGTCTTTTTTCCCTGTCCAGTACCTGTAATATTTGGTGGCAAAATTGTCTTCGGTCATTGACGTATACCGCAAAAACTTTTTGGTCAGTAAAAAAAGATATCAAGCTATGATCAGTTCCATTCTATAAATTTTCGATTTATTATATGGATTTCTATATCAGGAGCACATAAAACATTCACAATGGATATAAGTGGCCTAAAAACAAGTTGGTTTTTTGTAAACTGGCATTTAAAAATTATTTTAGGAAAAGATGAGATTGGAGCGTAACTGGATCTTGAGAGAGGGGGAGAGCATAGCCTTTGAGAATGTTAGTAACAGGAATAGGCAGAAAAATATTAAACATACACTAAGATGCTAGTTTAATAGGCACACCTATCTAGTAAGTGTTGCACTTCCTTTGGCCTTCAGAACAGCCCAAATGCAGTGGGGCATGTAACTTACAAAAATGTTGGATGCATTGTGCAGGAATGTTGTAATAATAAATAAATACCCCCTCAAGCAGCTGCTTGCCAAGGTCTGAACAGGAGCCTGTCAGTTTATATGCCACAGTAAATGGTCCGAGAGGATGTCAGGACTTCAGCAGAAAAACAACACGAACATCCGTGCCTTACCTGGGGCTCGAACCCAGGTTCCTTAGATAAGTAGCCAAGCGTGCTAACCAGTTGGCCAGCTACCATGTGGAAATGATTGTGCCTTGCAGTTGCTGCATATTGGACGATGGCACAGTTTTGCTGCAAACAGCCCTTATCACCTCATTCCAAAGAGGCTCATTAGGGTTTAGATCTGGCTACTGTGCAGCCAATGAATCAAGGAAAACTCGTCAGCATGTTCCTGGAACCATTCAGTAACAATATGTGCCTTGTGAGCAGATGCATTATCATGCTGAACATGTCCATCCAAGTGAGGCTAAACTGTAGCCATGAAGGGATGAACTTGGTCAGCAATGACATTCAAATAATCCATGGCATTCAGAAGTTCTTTGATGGGTATCAGGGGGCCTAATGTGTGCCAATAAACCATTCCCCATCCCACCAGCCTATACTGTTAACATCAGACAAGATAGCTTCATGGCATCATATTACTTGCACCAAATTCTGATCCATCAGCATGATGCAGAAGGAACCTTGATTCGTCCGATTAGGCTACCTTTTTCCAGTCCTGAATGGTCCAGTGTCAATGCTACTGCACCTACTGGAGACATGCTTTTGTGTTCTTCCCTGACCCACAGGATTGTCAATTACTGGTAGTTTTTTGCTTTTCACACCATTTATGGTAAACAGCTGTACGTGAAAAGCCCAGTAGGACGCTGTTTGGGAGCTGCTAAAACTGGCACTTCTGGCACCAACTATCACGCCGCATTCAAAGTCACTCAGTTTATCTTTTTGCCCATTCTGATGCTCAATCCAACTCTTAACTGATGCTTAAAGAGCTGGTCTGCCTGGTTTATACTGCACACTGCTGCCAGGTGTTGTATTACATGTTAGAATGAACCATTTATGTGACAAGAAGTGGTGTATCTAATAAACTGGTTTTTAAGACCATCAAAATAGAGGGGCAAAGTTTATATTGGAACGCTGTTAAAGTTCCAGTTCATTGTAACTAGGTCTAACCTCCCCCTCCCTTTTTTTTTTTTCTAGATCCTGACTTGAAGAGATGTATCAAAAAGTCAATTTTATGATTTGCTTTAGCTATAAAATTGATGAAAGGAAAAATTGTGTTTTTCTTTTTTGGCATATCCTGAACAACAGAACAAAGCATGAAATCAGGGCTTGAATTAGTGGCAGAATGACATTTCTGACTCTTTAGATAATGATATTGAAATCTGTTGGCACTTTGTTTTCAAAGTTTTTTTTGTAGTAGGCCAATTAGATTATAAATTTTTTATTAATTTTAATATGTGAATATAACTGGTTAACACATATGTTGAAAAACTTGTATTCCAGTTTCTTAAATCAAAAGTCTTGTTAGTAGATGGCCATATGTATTGCATAGTAGTAATAAGCCAAGATTAATTCCTCTTGTTCATGGCCTCTTCCTGCACAAGGGAGGTCTTTGAAGCTCGCCGTCCTTCTCTGAATTTGTGCATCTATTCTGTAACCATGCAATATGAACAGGCATGATCTCCATATACTTGTGATAAAAATGCATTAATTTTTATCGCATCATCCCAAGCTGCATCCTTGTGAAAATAAATCTTTCCCCATCTTTAGTAGGCTCCGTAGCAACAATCCACAGATTTCGCAGACCTAACTATATGCCGCCAGTGAAGAGAGAAATGATGATATGGCCTTTGTTTCTAACTCATAATGACAAGTTTAACTAAGCTTTCAAACACATAACTTGTTAACTTCAGAAGAACCAGGACAAATCTACAGATACGTGTGAAGAACTTTTTGAACAATCTCCGTATTATGTTTGTGTCATTTCTGTTTCTGAATGAAACTTGACATTTGTAGAGAAAATATAAGTGATCACATGACTGTCAGAACTGATCCATTTGTACAATTGTCGAGTGGTCTTCACAAAACTACTTGCCATTAACAGTTACTGGACAATGGTTCAATCAAAACCATAAAACACTTTTCATTTAACTAAGTGATTTTAGCTTTAGTCATAACCTGCAGTTGCATATTCTTTCCACGTCACTTTTAAATTATATGCAGTGGGTCACAAAAGTATTCGGCCACCTTACATTTCTCATAATTTTGTACACTTAAAAGTACTAAATGTAGTAAAAAAAGGCCATACAAAAAAAATGTGGCATTTTATGTTTGTGCTTTGATGTTATGTATAAAAATTAAAAATAAATAAACACAAAATACTAGACCATAATGACTTTAAGAAACAAAAAGAATTAAACCAGCCACATAAAAGTATTTGGCCGCAGTGTAATACAGTATGCAAAATTCTGGATTTACGTAATAATCACATGCTAATGTCAATATGCAAACTTGAAGTCTTGTGATGTTTACACAAAACATTTAGTATTTAAAGGAACCTCAAGTCTAGATTCTAGAACATTCATTACCTCGAGTTTTAGAATGGTGAAAACGCGAGAACTTAGTTTAGGTGAAAGAGAAATGATTATCAATTTGAAAAAAAAAGAATTTGTCTCAAAGAGATATTTCTAAAGTGACTGGAATTCCATGCTCAACAGTGCAAAGATATTAAAGGTATACACCTGCATTTATGAAATACATAACAATACAATTAAAAAGCCCTTCTTGCTCAGAAATAAAATAGCTTAAAATTCTCTGTTGTTGAGCAATAACATTTATTCTTCAAACTCAGAAGCTTTTCAGAGCAAGGACATTTCTCCATCTTCAATGAAGTTAAGTGACACTATATGGTGATGTTAAGGTTTTAAGAGCTTCTTTCCACATGTCATGAAGGGTGATTCCAGTGTCTCAGTTTCAGGTGTGGGTGGGTGAGGTGATTATTTCAATAGCCTCGTGGACTGTGGTTCTGTATTAAATGGATGCATGTGCTATCAGTATGGCTTGCTCCCAGTCTAAAAGCTTTTAGACACACTAATGCACCATAAAATCTTAAAAAAAAAAACAACCAACCAATGTCAAAATCTAATTCTTCAGAGCAGCATTATTTTAAGAAGTTCTGTTTGAGGTTCCTTGTTTCATGGTTTTTCACAGCACCTTGTTCTTGACCCACCATGTAGTTTTATTTCAGTGTTTCATGAAAAGGTTTGGATGTGCGAATGGAGCTTCCTTCTGTTTCTATTAATGCCTAAGCACTATACAGTTTGCAGTGCCCCTGCAGTTTTTTGGAAATACAAACTAGTTTTTTTCTTATTTTACTGTTGTAGAAAAAGTAGATTTCTTAAAGATTTTTGTTAAAGTTTACCGTAGCTTTTCTTAACTGGATTTTTTATTCACAATAATCTATAATATATTTTAGTGCAGTATAGGATCACTCATAAATTTTTAATGTTGCTAGAGTAGAGAACATAAGGTTGATAGATTGTAACAAAACAAAAGCAGTAAATATGGTGTTTTCCATAGAGAAAATTGAGTTGTGTGATTTTATATTCAAAATGAAATAGCTTTATTTTAGCACAGTATCAATATTGCAGCTTTTTGTGAATATTCTGCATTATTTAAAAGCATCCTTCAGTGTGCACAAATATTAATTCACTGGTATCATAGCTGATAGGTCATGTTCCAATAGGACTGCTGTGTTTAAATACCAGAGTGCAGTCTGTTAAAAAAGCCATGATGCAAAGTCCATATAAAATTCTTGGTGCACTTTAGAACTGTACTTTTTCTGCCAAACTTGACCCTGACCTTGAAACTTGACCTTTGATCTGGTCACCAAACTAATAAACCTGACACCATCAAAAATTTTCCTGTTTGGGGCTGTCTAAAAGGTAGTCTGTTCATTGCTGTCTAGCAACCTTGAAAACTTGAAAGCACTGATAACAGATACATCATAGCAACTTCAAGTAGTGTGCTGTATAAAATATGAGAAAAATTACCCAATCATTATGAACTATTGGGGTTTGCAAAGGTGACATGTAGAATTGAAACTCTAGGTATATAACTACTTGTATGAATTTGGATTGGCTACACCAGGCCTACACAACATACATCCCCTGTTCCATTCTGTCTGGCCTGCAAGAAAATTTTCTTGGCCAATGGATTAATTTTGGTTTTGATTGTAAAATAACCCAATCAGTTTCTGGATCTTTGAAATGACTAAAAATAATTTCAACAAATTCAAAATAAAAATTTAGATAAAAGTTTAATATGGAAATTTTGCTTAGAACTCAGAATTGTTCTTTGAACACATCACATTGCTATTTTGTTAATGGCAACAATCTTGAAATTTCTAGATTGCTATACAGATCTGACATCACTAGGCAGCATTTGAGTTATCAAAATTAAATAACTGACAGTTATTTAATTTTGATAACTCAAATTTTTTTCTAATTGAGCAATAAAATTTTAAAGTTTATCTTTCAAACCATTTTCATATTAAAAAGTTTTTAAGAGCAAACTCAAACTTTTCAGAGAATTTTCAGCTATTTTGAGTTTTTTAAGCTCACAAGTTTGATTTGAATTATTATTATTAAAGTTCCAAAAATCTCCTAAAAATTAATCAAAAACTGCTATTTTTAAAAATGCAAGATTTTGGAAGTAATTTTCATTTTATGCTCTTTTTATCCTTAAAACCAATTCAATCTGCCAAGATTTCCAAAAACATTTAATTCCAACATTTCATAAAATTTGGAATTCAATTTTGTTTAATTTGGTATATAACATGACCTATTTAGGCTGATTGGTTATTTGTTTAAAAAAAAAATTCTAAAGATGACTTGATGTGACTCAGCACAGTTGTAGAAAAGCCTGGACTTTTCTCAAAATATGGTGCCAAGAAAAAAACTAGAAAAATAGAGTAATTCTTTTGTTTGAAGTAAAATTTCCTTTTTTGTTATTTTGAAATAATCTTTCTATTCATAGGCATTTTAATTATTTCTATTAGTTTTTTTAAAATAATTTTTTATTTGCATTGCCAGATGCATTTTTTTACTACATGACTCAAAGAAGCTCTATTAAAATAAAATTAGTCTTCTTTATTGTTAAATATTTTATATTTAGAAAATCCAGAATTAAATGCTGATTAATTTGGCATATAATATGCTATAATTCCATTCATTAGTTATTTGGCAAAAAAGTTCTAAAGTTAATTTTTTATTTTCTTGGTTGAATATAAGAAAAAATAGCTTGGCCTCTGGATGTAAACCAGTTTTTCAGGCTGGGTCCTGGAAGGGTTAAAATAGATTGGGAACAAAGGACATTTTACCTGAAATCAATTGATAATTTTTTTTAAATTTATAATAAAGTTTATATGCCATTTATTTAAGGAAAAATGTTTTAACAACTTACAGTTTTATTCCAGCTGATTGAAGATCCATTGCCCGTGGATTATCAGACAGTTTCATCACATTTTATGCTATTGCTCATAGATACATAGATACTTGACTAAGTATCTTGACATTTGCTGAGTAAGAAAGATTAGTTAAGTGAATTTATTATACTTGATCCTTTAGAATGTTTTTGGTGTGAGAATACAGAAGATAGCATTTTCTCATGTGGTGGATGAAAATACCAATATTAAAGCAAAAAAGACATACCTGCCTGAAGAATTTTAAAAATAGAAAGAGATGTGAAAAGAATAGCAAACATGTATTATATGCATGGACAGATCTGGGAATAAGCAAATCTAAACAATTGCCTAGGGGCACCAAACAAAACTGGGCAGCTTATTATTGCATTTTTTGTGGAAGTGAGTTATGAGATTTTTGTTAGAATGTCACATCAATTTTGATTGCATTTTTTTTTTTCATTCTTTGTGGTTTGAATATTAAACAAATTTATACATTTTTATACAAAATTAGAAAAAATGATGGTGCACAAAGAGGTGCTGCTGCTGCATATGCCAAGAGGTATTTAAAATGTAAAACTTACTCTGATTATGCATATTCTGCAAGAATTTTTTTTGAATCACCACTAGAACAGAGAGGCAAATCATATATTGCATCTATTTTGTGAAAATATTTTCTGAAAAAAAAAAAAATTCTTTCCTCTTGTTTAAATATTCTTGGCCCATGTCTACATTTGAGTTGTGAACTCCTGACATACAACCATCTGTCGCAGGGTCAGGTTGGGTTATTTTACCTCTGAGCAGTAGTTTTGTTGTAACACAATGGGCTAAAGGGCCTGATCATAAGAGTTTGGATAATGTTAGTGAAGAGGATCCACTATCCTGTGGCCGAGTGGTTAGTGTGCTTGGATACTGATCTAAAGGACCTGGGGTATGTAATGTTCATTTTTCTGCTGAGGTCCTGCCATCTTCTAAGACCTCTGGCAAGCAGCTGCTTCAGGGACTATTTACATATTTTTTTTTGTTTATACAGCTGTTAGGAAACAGAGGAAAGTTTCCTGTGAAAACCATCCAGCAAGTTCTTTAACATGCACTGAGTATTACTCCCCTGCAAATAGGTCCATGGCTTAATATCCCATCCAACAGACAGTGTCCTTTCCAAACCAGTATATCAGTGTCCCCTTTCTCACAAGGGTCAGAATGGGGGTTAGTAGAGAAAATTCTGGACATGACACAGTTGGATTAAAACTTTGGAACATCAAAATATGAGCATGGACTACCAACTGAGCCAGCTTTTGCACCAGCTGAGTCAGGAATTTTATGTGCATTTTTTTTTATATAATGTATGATATAATGTCAGTTTAATATTTTATATATCATTTTATGTTGTTCCTTAATAAATTAAATTTCATCTGTTTTCACTTAAAGATATAGAACTCTTAAATTTTTACATGTTTTACTTATAGATTTCTGGCTTGGCGGCATACAATGCCTTCAGCTCATTTGACCCTAAAAGAAGAAGAAGTTATTAAATTAGTTCTAGAGTTCTTATCCAACAGAGAACTAAGTATTTCTCAGCTGTCTGTAGAAAGGGAAACAGGTGTTATCAATGGCACACATTCTGATGATGTGTTATTTCTGAGACAGTTGATATTAGACGGACAATGGGATGATGTGCTGGAATTTATCCAGCCCCTAGAAAGTGTTGAAAGTTTTGATTCTAAGCAATTTCGATATGTTGTTATAAAACATAAGTATATTGAGCTATTATGCATACGTTCAGAATCAGGGCCTTTTCAGAACATTGACATAGCTGTAGAAGAAGTTGTAAAAAGCCTGAATGAACTAGAGAAATATTGTCCTTCTAAAGAGGATTATAATAATTTATGTCTACTCTTAACATTACCTCGATTATCTGATCATTTTGATTACAGGAACTGGAATCCTAGTAATGCAAGAGTTAACTGTTTTAAAGCCGTATTTCCTCTTGTAGAAAAGTTTTTACCTCTTGACAAAAAGGGAGTAGAATCTCAGAAAACTGCTAAAGGTGACAGACTTATTCAGTTAATTATTAAGGGAATATTATATGAGTCTTGTGTGGAATATTGTCAGCAACGAGCCACATCATCATCAGCTGATACTCAGGAAATGTATTTTTCGCACATTTTAAATGGTACTGGGTTCAGTGACTCAGATCTGAGCTTATTATCTTGGTTGCAGTGTATTCCACCTGAAACATTTTCTTATCCTTTTGAACAAAAGACTCTGAGTGTTGATGTTGAACAGCTAGATAAGCCTTCACTTGAAGCATCATGGTCAGAACAAATACTAGTCGCACCAATAAAACCCAAAATCTTCCCACACTCAGCTATGCCATTTACTAGGCTAAGGACTTCTGACTTTATGTCAAAATCTCTAACTCCAAATCTTGACATTTTAGGCCATGGCAGAAATATTATGGCATATTCAATGGGAGATCTTTCAAATATGTCACGTTCTTTTGCTGGATTTCATCTTACTGGGAAAAAAGCTATGAATACCTCAGTAGACAGGCTATTTGAAGGTGGTGATGTCTTTAGTACTAGTTGTGCTGATCTTCAGGCAGTATTAGAATCATCATATTCTAGTGCTACAAAAGCTAAACTTGCTGTGCCACCAAAAGCTTCAGAGCCAAAAAATAGATCTGATGATGGTAGATTAAGTAATAAAAGTATTTCTGAAGAAGACACATCAATTAAACAACAATCAACTGAAGATGAATCACTCAAACTTTTATCTCTGACAGAAACACCAAGAACAAAATCCCCAAATATACAAGAGCAATCAGCTAATGTTTCCTCAGATGATCACAGTGTATCAGATTTATGGAAAGAGTTTCAACGCCAAAAACAACAGTTGCTAAAAACTTTGCAAGCTCAAGAAAAGCGACGAGAGGAACAACAAATACGACCCCATTGTGCACCAAGTCCTTCAAGTGGAGTTAAAAGCGAAACTGCAGGACAGAAATCAGAAATTCAGAATTCTTCATATGCTACAATTCCTCACTCATTTACAGGGCAAATGAGAGCTTCTCACATGGAACAACTTTCTACAAGTACTCCAAAAGTTCCAGGAAGCAGAAATATTACTCCAACACTACAGACTTCCCCAGTACTATCAAGAAATGGCAGTAATTCTGTAGAAGGAACACCTAATAGGTCTGCTGGCTCAGTTGTTAAAAATTTAAGTTCTGCACTTAATAGCATCAATAGTAGCTCATCCTTACCACCCCTAAGCAATATATGTGGTGGATCTACAACTCCATATTCATCACCTGAAATTCAGACAGGGTAAGTAATATTTCTTTTAGTTATCAAGTATTTAAAAAAAATTAAAACTGTAAATATTTTGCATGAATTTAAAATTCTTCAGTATTCAGACTTTTTAAAAAAATATTACTTCTTGCTTGCTTCCAATTATCTGTTTTATAACAACATTAATTAATTGTGTAATAAATTTATTAATTTTAACATGTGAAAAATATAGGAAACTAACAAATGGAAAGAAACACTGGACATGAACTCAGGTTATCTGTTTTTTACTTTCGAAAAGATCAAAATTTTAGAAGGATGAATTATTTAATGAATTATATATATAATATATAATGAAATTTTATATAATATAAATAATATAATATGAATTATATATATAATATATAATGGGACGGAGAAAATGTTAAGCTCTTCATATAGCTTTTACAAACTTTCACGTTACATACACAAAAATAATCCCACTGTATAATACTCAAGGTCACTGAGACTACCTGTTAGGTTTATATATGTAATATTTACCATTTATAAAAAAAATTATAATAACATGAAATATGCATTCTGTCAAATATTACTTTCTCCACTTTGAAGCAGTGGATGGTTTTAAAACTGAAACTTAATGCTTGCAACATTGCAATGCATGCAAATGATCACATACCAATGGTACACAAATCAAATCTTGAAGATGACATACTGACAAGCAGCTGTTGCAGTGAAGAGATTTAGGTAAGATGTATGACCATTAGTAATTGATAAATCAACACAGATCAAAAGGAGCATTAACGAAACAGCATCCAGAACAGCATGTGCAGTAGGTGGTTGCAATATAACATGCAGTGGATCTACAGCTCCATATTCCTCATCTGAATTTCAGACTATAATTGATAATGAGTGTAGGCTAGCTGCTGTCACTACCCATTGACTACACCAGGAGGGATGGTGAACCTTTTTCAGCTTGTGTTCCAAAGATAGATATTATCATCATCTTCAAGCAGCCATGGGCTATGGAAGTCTAACCAGATTATGCAATTTAGGTCTCCAAACACATCTCTCCTGAGCTACAACTGCTGCATCTCGCCACTTTAGACCAATTCTAAAAAGGTCCTCTTTGGTATTGTCTGTCCACTGGATCCTAGGTCTCCCCCTCTTTCTGTGGGCCTTTAGGCCCACTTTCCACAACCCTATTCACTATATCTATTGTTATGCATAAGAGCAATATGGCCAAATCACTGGAGTCTCTCTCTGTACAATATGTCACTCAAAGGAGGTTGCTGACTCCTTTGCCTAACTTCATCATTACTTACAAAGTTAAACCACCTAATGCCCAAGATACTGCATAAGCATCTAAAATCAAAAGCATCAAGTTTCCTGTTATCTTGTTTACAAAGGGTCAAAGTTTCACTACCATAACTAAGTCTAGAGAGAACCAAACTATTATACAGTCTAATTTTGGTCTTTAGGTGTATATGGTTATTTCTCCACACTCTCCACAGATTCTTAAAAGTCCCAGCTACAATCCCTATTCACTGTTAATCTCATGCTGCAAGTCACCAATATCCGTTATATAGCTCCCAAGATAATTAAACTGAGACATTTGCTCAAAAGTCTAACCATTCAGATGAACTGAACCACAGCCTGCCTGACCATTTTTCAGTAGAGTTTTTTCTCTGTCTATCACCAAACCTACTCCACTACCAGTCTCATCAATAGACCTAATGGAAGAGTTTACTAGGCAGCATCATTTGCCAAAAGAGCTAAATCATCAGCATAATCTAAATCAGAAATTTTCAGATCTATAGACCATTTAAGGCCAAATCTTTCCCTTGCAGTGAATTTCTCATAGCATATTCAATAACCAAACTAAAGAGGAAAGGAGACAAAAATGCACTCTTGTCAAACACCAGAAGCAATGCTCAACTGATTGTTATAAGCTTTACCAACTCTCACACATGACTCTGTGTTATTATAGAGTTTTCATAATGTTAACTAACTAGTCAGGTATGCGTACAATCTCACAATCAACCACAAATTATGATGATTAACAGAGTCAAAACCCTTTTTGAAATCTGCAGAGCTAGTAACCATTTAAGGGTTTCTGAAACTCTAAACATTTCCCAAGAATCTGCCTAAGTGAAAAAATCTGATCTACACGTCCTCTACCACTTCTGAATCCACACTGCTAATCACATAGTTTTCTGTCAACCAGATTCTTAATTCTATTAAGCATAGTCATGTAAAAAAACTTTGCCTTGAAGAGAAAGTATGCTGATACCCCTATAATTATCACAAGAATTGTGATCACCTTTTTTTTAAAAGTAGGGTTAATAATAGTTCTGGTAAAATCTTTAGGAACAGTGCCTTTATTATAAAAGATATTCAAAATTTCAGTCAGCCATGAGTAACAGAAACATTTCTAGCTCTAAGCATTTCAGTAGTAATTTCATGTACCCTTGGGGGCTTATGTAGTTTATGTTTAGAAATAGCCCAAATAACTTCAGACTGTGTTATAGGGCCAACATTAAAGCCAGTGATGCATCTATCTTCAATACAAATAATGGGAATATAACTAACCATATTGTTTAGTACAACTCTGAAATGCTCATCCCACCTAGCCATGAGAGAATCCTCACCTTTAATAACCTTATCTTGTTTATCCTTCAATCCCTGTATACCTGCCTGTTTTTTTTTCCTACATGAAACATTAACACTTTGGTACTGCTCTCTGCTATTATGCTGTTTAGGCGCTGCCTCAGCTTTGTCAGCCAAGTCATCTAGCCAAAGATTCTTATCAGTTGCTAACTGATCCTTTACACATTTATTAAGCTCTCTGTAATGCTTTCTATTAGGACTAGTAGGGTATTGATTAAGGACATTCTCTACAATTCTTTCTTTCCAAAATAAGCTCCCGTGCTTTATCACTCAAATAATTCTGCCTCTTCTGCTCCTTTTTTTCCTAAAAGAGTACTGTTAGTTTCAAGAAAAACCTGTTTAAAATGGTCCCTTCCTCCTCAACTTCAGTTTTAAGGAAACCACAGCTGTCATAATGGCTAAGTAATCTATCATGGTTTGCTTTAGCTATAACTGGGTGTTTCAGTGTTAAAGGTGACTATTTTAACCTTAGCACAACACTTCTTAAGTTTAAGTTGCATGACATTTAACAAGGTAATGGTCAGATCCTATTTCAGCCTCCCTATATGACTTGGTTTTCCTAACTGAACTAGCCCCATTTGCTGTTAATTAATATATAATCATATTCTTATGCACCCCATCTGGCAAAACCCATGTATGTCATGGTGTTTGTAATAAATGTTAGTCATTCTCGAACCAATAAGTTTACTTACTTTTAGGAGACATTGCCCATTGCAGCTATCAGTACCAAAGGGACTTATCACCCCTCCCCAAAGGTTGTATCAACTTTATCATTGAAGTCACCTTGAACAAGGGTAATATCTCCTTTCTTGACAGAATTCAAAATATCTTGAAGTTGTCTGTAAAACCTATCATTCTCATCGTCATTGGCAGGCATCCTCAGTTCGGGCATAACAACAGACAATTAAACAGTATTTGCTTTTTTGCATGCCTTGCCAAGGGTCACTTTTATGCTTGTAAAAATATTTGAATTGTTTCTGTACCACATAGGGAATGGCTTTTTTTGCTTTGAAAGTTTTTTTTTCACATTTAGATGCTCTACTTTTAACACAATGAGATATGATACAGAGTATAGTTACAGATGTCTGTGCCATTTCTGGGATTCCTGATGGTCTGTTGGGGAGTACTCAGAAACTCTCAATGGATGCACTTTGCAAGGTCTTGCACCCATCAAAAAAGCTTCCCAACAAGTTTCGGAAATAACCGAAAATTGTGTGCTGCAAGACTGGGTGAATATGCAGGATGGGGTAGCTGTTGGATTTTTTCCTATTCCAAACAGGCCATAACTTTCCAGGTTTTGTTAGCACTGGCATTGTTATGAAGAAGGAGAACCCTTGTACACCTGTTGGACACTGCTCCTTCATCTCCTTGAACATTTTAGGAAAAACAGTGTGGATGTAGTATTTGTCATTTATAGTAAGTAGTAGCATTTTTTCAAGTAAGGTGTCCATGGCTACCACTCCTTGGGAATTGAAAAAAATTATGAACATCTTCCTTGAGTGAAAGTCTTGTCAGAGAATTTGGGGATGAGATTCATCTTCCACAACCCAAACATAGTTGTCAATCTTTCTGGGAGTTGTATAGTAAAAAAACAATGCCTCATAACCTGTGACAATGTCTGTTAACCATTTGGGGGCCACTAAAAACATTGCCAGCATCTCCTTACATAATTCAACTAGCACTTTTTTTCTTTTCTTTCAGTTAGGGGGTACCTTTTTGGCACAGATATTTTGGAACTTTAAATGTTGATAAATAATTTTTTCCCCACTGCAAATCAATACACTGACATATAAACTTATTACCTCAATGGTGATGTTGGGTTACTATATAACTTGTTACTGATGTTGGGTTACTATATACTTGGTTATTACCATATAGCTTGTTACAAGCTCCATTTTAACTTTGATACAAGTAACTTAGTAAATTGCTATTCACTGGAACTAATGGAATCATATTCTCTGGCTACTGGAAGCATGACTTTACTGTAATTAAGTTGCGCTTCTTTGATAAGACTTGAGTGCAAAAGATCCTTGGGATAAGATTGGAAGTTATTGAAATGTAGCCATCCTTGAAATACCATTTAGCATAATGGCTCTCAGTTGGCTTAACTGCATCATTCATTGTGGCCAATAAAAGGTTAAACTGAATGATCAAGTGATTGGTGCTTTATGAGAGGTCCTTGTTTGAATATGGGCAATAGAAATGTTTTTTTTTACTCTAAGAATTTTTTCTCACACAATATGATAAATCTACCAGATAGCATTATATCTAGTGTGTTCTTTCATGGGATATTGCTTTCTTGCACAGAGGTCACATCCAATGGACAGTGGCTTTTTAAGCCCAATGGTATCCTCTTTCTCACCAAGGGGAGGGTGGGAGTGCAGAAAATCTTAGTGCAAGCACAATGGGGAGATTTCTGAGGATTTTGTGAAATTATGGAAGGGGAATATCAGCTTTGGAAACAAAGTGGCAGGCAGAAAACTAACAGCTGATTACTGCAATGGACATACTTGCATTTTCTGATCGTTTCTGTTTCCAAATATGTATTCTTAAGATAGTAACTATGTTTCCCATTTCCACAACCATGATAGAAATAGTTTTTGAACTCTAAGGTGACTGAAGTGATGCATGTGGGACACAATATCAGGATCATGGTAGGTGGGATTATTGTTTTTAGCTGTGCATAATGATATAATTGATGAATAAGTCAGTCATTCATGGATAAATATACAAATTGTAAGGAAAAAAAGCACATAAATTTCAATTTGTAATATTATTACCTATTTATATACATTAGAAAACTATAAGATTTTTAAATTTTATAAAAATAACATTTGTATTATATTAAAAATGCATTTTCATGACTTGTGTGTTTGTTCAATCCTATGTCTTATACTGTTATATGTATGCATCACAGATATTGGTAAAAAAAATTTAGGGTGATCCCTCACTACACTTGAAAAGCATAGATACACAGCTGAGTTCTGTAATCTCAACCAGATTGAGATCAATATGATACAATGTGCTGCTTCGATAAGTCAAACACCCTTTCAATATTTTATAATGCCATACTGATAAGCTATTCTTCCCATTGATGGAATACACCAACATCACAGATGGTATTCTCCACTGTTACAGTTTGTTGTATATTTCACTTTTTTTCTTACAAGGGAAGTTCGGTAGAATATGATACACAATTCACATATATTGTATCATCCAATCCCATTAATTTATTAGTAGTGTAGCTGAAATAGTGAGTTGTGGGATAAGTAATAATGGATCAGGTTGTGTCCTATGGAAATCATGACATTGTATACCTTATCTATCCATATGGGATCAGTATGAAGTAATTGAAATTCTAAGTGCAGAAAGTTATCAGCAAAAATTCATCAAAGGATGTAAGCAATATATAGAAATGCATGTGTCTAAAAATTTTGTAAAAGGACTGGTATGGACAATTCTGCCCATGTTGCAGCCTGGACTATCATATGTTGCCACAGTGACCACCAATATTTGATCCATAGAATCAGCATTACTATTACATATAAGCAGCAGGCAACAGACATCTATTAAAGACATAGCAGTGGACCTAAACATCAGTACAAGATTAGTCCATAATTAATGACCTAAGTTACAGTAAAGTGTATTGTCACTTGATGCCACACTTACTCAGTGATGAGCAAAAATCCCTGTGTATGAGTATAAAATATATCATTATATATGTATATGTGTATAAAATAATCAACCATAACTGAAGAAATTGAGCTTGCAGTAGAAACATCCAGTCTCCCACAAGAAGAAATTTATGGCCCAGCAACTGCTATAAGGATATGTTTACCATTTCATTGATCATCAGAGGTCCCTATTTTTGAACTTCCTGAGGTTTACATTGGTGGACGTCGATACATGCATCACAGGAACACTTTATACAGTCTATAAGAGGAAATGTGCAGGGAAACTTGTACAAAATATAATCCTTCATGACAATGTTCCTTTTCACTTAGTAAACAATATCACTGCTATATTACATCATATGCATTGTAGTAAGGTATTGAGCATTTATATCTCTGCTCTATCCATACCTTTAAGCCTATGAGGAAAACACTTGAAGGGTGATAATTTCGATCAAATGTTGACATGCATCAGGTTGTGCGTAAATTGATTTCATTGGTAGATGACAAAATAGTCATCCAGCACTTAGTGACTCATTTAATGTATATCTAAATTATTATTATTTATTAGGGCTGGCAGTTGGCATAGTCAATAGCTTGATTATGGATTGCCAGGTCGGTAACCTGCAGTTCCCAGATTCACAAGGAGTACCAACTGTTCCAGCATTAAGATTTATCTTTGCTATCTCAAACCCTTTCCTCTGTGAGAGAGTGGACACCAATGGGCATGTAAAGGCTGTTGGTGATGTGCATGGGCTCATATGCAGTATAGCTATATCCTATATATATTAAAGAGTATGCTGTATGACCTTAATGAGTTGACTTCCATTTATTTCCTAACAGCTATCCAGTCTTTTCCCCAGCTTTCTTTAAGCCCTTGGAGTTCTTATGACTGTACATTTAGCCTATTGTGTGCACAAAAGTGCCACTCAGAGGTAAATAACATAACTCGTAATAAATAACCCAACTATAAAATTCTTTGTATAACTTGGTCAAATGTATCTCTAGTAATTGTACTCATATATATGTTACTGCTAAAGTGCAGAAATCAGTTATTCTACAGATTATCTAGGTATTGTGCAGATTAACTATGGTGATCCGTTAACGTGCCGAAAATTGTTTCATTTCTCAAATTACCTAGGTAATCTGCAAATTACGTGGATAATCTGCACATTGCCTACTAGGCACTCGTTAAAGTGAAAATAAAATATGGCGTATCGGCTATTATCGGAATTGGTAATAGCTGGTACATTGTACTTTTTTGTTTTTTAACTATCCTATTCAGATAACGTATCTAGCTCTACAGTACACCGCCTGCCGCATTATAAAAAACGCCCCAAATGAGCGAAGGCCAAGTGAGAACGAATCTATCATGTGATGAATCTCTTGAGTCTCAATCTTCAGGTCACGTGACTCAGTGTTCCGAATTATCATGAAACACCCCGGATGAGCGGAGGCCAAGTGAGAACGAATCCGTCAAGTGGTGAATCTCTTAAGTATGAATCTTTAGGTCACGTGACTATAATTTGGACAGTAGAAAGGGTCCTTGGTGCTTGCTTGCATAATAGGAGCTAAATTTATCTGCTTTAAAAAAATCACGACACAAATTCACCCGCTAACAGGTAGAAATGAATTTGAAAACAGAATTAGCTATCCTACGCACTAGCAGCCGACGCAAATTATGAGAAATAAAAACAACTGGCGAAACGAAACTAAAAGTGAAGAGAGAGGGGGAAGGAGTAGGGAAAGGAAATGAGAGAAACAAACTTTTGAACTTTAACAATACGGAAGCCTTTAATGTGCACATTACCTAGATAAAATGCGGAAAACTCTTGATTCCGCACATTAACGGAGCAAATCAGTTAATCTGCAGATTAGCTAGGTAATGTACACATTAACGGCTTTTGAGCTTTAGTGGTAACATATATATTTTAATCTCCCTTGAGCTTAATGGTATAGGATTATTTACTTTTGGGGATGTCCAAAATATACAGTTAAAAATCATTCAAAATGTGCAACGATACATCACTTACAGTCTAGCATCTAAGTAAGCCAAGTTTTTTATAATGGAGACTTCATTAAAACAGTTATTGTATTTAATAAAAAGGGATTAAAATCATTCAGACCCATTTATGAAATGAGGTTTTCATTACAGGTTGTTATCAACTGTTGCATACCGAGGGATTCAGCAAGGGGCAGCATCTGCTCCCAATGCTTCTATTGGCCCTTTGAGTAGCACTCAACAAGCATCTTCTCCACAAGGATCAGACAGCCCTCAATACAGATGCTCACCAGTACATACACCTAGAGTATCAGATGAAATCAAGGTAAAAAGCTTATAGAACTTTAACAATATCATTGTGTAAGTATGACAATGAAAAGGAATAATAATATTTACATGCCACAGGTTAAGTTACTATAGTTTTTCATTCAAAATAAAATATTTATATAGAATTGATTACTATGTGTTACACAGTTTTAGTAAATTGAAAAGTTGTTCTGTTCTGCCTAATGTAAATCATCATTCAACTAAAACTTTTTTTTTTATTGAAACATCCTTGAACAAATCAATTAACTAGTCTGAGAACTTGGTTGCATTAATGATGTTTCATAACAGAAATTTAACTGCTTCTGTCATCTTGTATTGCTCAATCCTAACATAAAATTGATTTCAATAATTCTAATTTACTGTGATATTCTTTTGACCTCAGTAACATTCTTACTTCACTTGTAATCTCATAATCTAGATTATAACTGCCAAATCTTTCATAAATCTTAATGTATTGAAGTAAAATGATAGAATTTTTTGAATTAGTAACTGAATAATTTGATAACTGAAATAACATTACCATTGTTTCATTCACTATGAAGGTTTAACCATATATGCACATTCGTTCTCTTCTAAAGATATCAAACCTGAGCAACACCTGTTACATTTGGCAGTTGCAAGCAAAGCCTAATAAGATCCTGCTTTTCTCTGTCTACCCACCTCATTTTAGATCTGTCCATTTTCCTTAACCTATTAAGCATAGTGTTCATAGCTCTGTTAGCCAATCTGTAGTTCTGCATATATACAATATGGCCAACCCAACACCATCTCCACCTACATACCACATCTACCACTACATAAGATGCTGCTTAATTTTAAAATTTATACCTGGCTATATTGTTATTTTGAAAAACATAAATATAAATTAAAAAATTTAAAAAATGCCTATCTTCCTATATGCACTCTAAAAAGAAAAATAAACCTAAAATATATCAGTGATGTAATCACTGAATTCTTATTCACTTCAGAGGAATATAGGGCACTGGTAATCTTGTTGAGTAGGTATATTGGCACCCAATCTTCGTTTGAAGTAAATACAAATCCAGTGATCACACCATTGATATGTTAGGCTCATTTTGTGAGCACCACCAGAGCATACAAGTACATATTTAGAGAGAGGTAGGGCCAAAAATACTCGTACCATATATGATTTATTAACACTATATGCTTATTAGTACATATTTAGAGGTAGGGCCAAAAATACTCATACCATATATGATTTATTAACACTATATGCTTGTAGCAATAGATGACATTTAATTTTTGTCTACCTCTCTCTAAATATATACTAATAAAGTATATAGTATTAATAAATCATATATGGTATGAGCATATGGTACTAATAAAGAGAGCACTATATGCCCCTAAAAGTACATATTTTTTACCTTTTTGGGGGCATATAGGAAGATAAATTTAAAAACTTTAAAAATATTTATATATTTTTCTTTTTTTTTTACTAAAAAACCTACCTACAGAAACTTCCATTTGATATGGCATATAAACATCATTTGCAGATTTTTTGGTCTGTAAATGGTAGCTAGGCATAAACTGAAAGGAGAGATGTGTACCAATCCCCAGTGATGATGCACAGAACCAGCCAGGTCTAGTAGCATTTAATGTCTGACTCTGTCTTCTTGTGGTGCAGACTGTTAGTACTTTTCGAAAGAGATATTCCCATTTGGAAGAGAACGGAAGGGGATGGCTGCCAGTTCAGTGTGGCCTACTGATCTGATCATCTATGGCTACTTTTTTCTTTTTCTTTTTTTTCAACCCTGTTTAGGAGTTGTCAACTTCTCAGGGTCCTGGTGCTATACCCACTAGACTGGACTGATATATGGCTTTGAGCTTGATTATGGATCTTGGATTGTTTGCTCTGGTGGGCTCTGTTGAAGGAAAATCTGCCAGTGTTTCTGTTTGGTTGTGGGTTGCCAGCCCTAAAGGAACAGAGGCACAGCATACCTTATGTCAACCAGTGGATAATCCTGATCAGAGGTCATCGTAGGTACCTCAACCCTCACTTAGCTAGTTGGGCATCACCAATCCTAAACTGGAGTAATATGTCTCGGGCAGATCATATGGCTCTTGAAAAAGGTGGTACCATCATGAAGTGGTACTAAGTTCTTACCATCATGGATGCTTTTCCCCATACCTGCGATCAGGGGCTGTTTGATAGTTTTAGCCCTATCTCTCTCATTAAACCTAGTTTCTTTAAAAATCCTACTAATCATTTTCTCTCTGCAGGTACATGGAATGTGAGGACGTTACATAGAGATTATTCTCTTGATGTCCTCATTCAGGAATTCCAGCATTATAATCTAGCTATTCTAGGCTTGCAAGAGACCAGATGGACAGTTAAAGGTATTTTTAAAAATAAATCTGTATTTCACTTTTCAGGGAGGGAGGATGGAGACATGCCAGTGATGCTCTTCTAGGATATGATTGCATTAATGAAAGATTTCTTACAGAAAATTTAAAGCAAAAATTAAAGACTTAAATGCCATCTATTGTTACACCCCCACAGAGGACTCTGGAGAATGAAAAGGATGAGTTTTACAGACAGCTTCAGGATATTTTGAATTCTGTCAAGAAAGGGGATATTTCTCTTGTGCTATGTGACTTCATTGCTGAAGTTGTTACTGACTCTGACCTTTGGGCAGGAGTTTTAGGTCCTTTTGGCATTGGTAGTTCCAATGGCAATGGGGAACGTCTTCTACAGGTAAGTAAACTTAATGGTTTGCGAATAACTAACACATGCTACAAACACCGGAACATTTATAAATACACATGTTTCATCTGTTGCATTGGAATATGACTGACTATTAGTGTAGAATTTTCACAGGCTAACAATACATAAAGATACAGAATTTATTTTTCTTTTTTATTCTTTTTAATATGTCTTGCTACACAAGAACTTGCTGTGCCATAACGGAATAGAGTTGTATAGTAGGACTAAGAGTCAATGGAACGGACTTACTATATTCAGTAGCAGGTCAAGAAATCTTGTTCGACATCAGTCGATATACATCCTGTTGTTATGATCAGGGAAAGTCCTTTGGATGTCTTGGCTTTTTCAGTACCAGGAACACACATAGAAGCTCTATTTTGTCAACAAGATAAATGACAAATAAGTTAAAAGGTTCAAAAAAATTCTTAAAAGGCACCAAAAGTTAAAAACTTTTAATGGCCATTAAAAGTTAACTCTGGGTTTAAACTGAACCACCTTTAACACTGAAGGTCCGAAAGATCCAGATATAGCCAAGGCATACCATGATAGGCTACATTTTCATTATGACAATCGTGGTTTGCTTATTGCTGAAGCTGAGAAAGAATGGGATCAGTTTAAACAGGCTTTTCTTGAAGCCAATAGTACTCTTTTGGGTAAAAGGGAACAGAGGAAACAAAATTATATGAATGATATGGCTATGGAACTTATTTTTGAAAGGAGGAAGTGCAGCATTAGTATGAATCAACACCCTACTAGTCCTAACAGACAGTATTACAATGAGTGGCTCAGTCGGTAGTTGCCAGGCTTGTAATCTGCAGTTCCCAGGTTTGAGTCCCATCTAGATCCCACCCATTGAGATTTATATCTGCAAAACTCCTTGCCCTGCCCTTGGTCAGTAGGGGATACTGATGGGCTTGGAAAGGCCACCATCCATCAGATGGGGACATAAAACCGTTGACCTATGTGCAGGAGAGCTGTACCCTGTGCACATTAAAGAGCATGCTGGATGGCCTTAATGGTAAGTTACTGTCTCCCAACAGCTGTTCAATGGATCCCCTCCCCCCCCAACCTTCTCTGAGCCTTTGGGTAAATTTGTGACCTGGCCATGTAGCCCATTTTGTGCAAAAAAGTGCCACTCAGAGGTAAAATAACCCAACCCTTGCATTTGAAAGATATGGGGAACAACTGTTTTGACAAATCCATAAACTGACGAATGACAAGCGAAACACAGTAGGAAGATTGATAAAAAACTTTGATGAATTGATGTGCTATTAAACTAAGCCATATTTCCAATCATCATGAATGCATGTCAGTAATTCATATTAATGGTCATGTACTCAGATTCAAAAATCTGTTAATGTGAATGCTCCAATAAAAACAGAAATAATATCTAGAGTTGTTCACTTTAATCAAAATACTTATTTACTACCTTCACCATAATGTAACAACTGGCCTGTTTATTTTTTAGTATAGTTTAATTTTTATTACTATTTTTTTTTTATTTTTACTTTTATTATTTTTGTTTAACCCAAGATTAGTTATGCATGGGCCTTTTTATTTGGCTGCTGCATGTACACGTTTAGTGGCTACAAATTAATTCTGCAGCCTTTACCTGCTATTCTAGTTGGCCTTGAATGATCTTGCTACATAGATGTAAAATATTTTGCCATTTCACAGTGTACTTTGATGCAGGAAATTCATTCAGTCCAAAGGACCATGATGTAATTAACGATGTTAGCCATTTTTACCTATCTTCCTATTGTTTTTCACTCATCCTTTGTTTGTGGATTTGTCAAAGCAGTTGTTCCACCATATCTTTCTAATGCGACCAACAAACTCAATGATTTATATGTCAAATGAAAGCTTGTGATAATGGCAGTGTCAAAGTTATAAAATTTTCCCCTTTTCCCCGAAAAACGGAAAATATGAAAATGATTGTTCCACTATACCTTCAGAATGCAAAGCCAACCATAAACAAGTTGTATATCAAATGAAAGCTTGGGGAAATAAAAATATACTCCCCTTGATTTCTTTCCTCCTAAAAACAGGAGAAATATGAAAGTCATACTACTACCCTGAAGTGCCATTGAATTAGGAATAGCAACCTAGTAACATGTTGGACCCCTCTGACCCTGATAACTGCTGCCACATGAGGCAGGGACTCCACAAGCTTGCTGAAATGTTCCACAGGTATGGTGACTAATGCATCCTCCAGAGCTGTCCACAATTCTCTCAAGTTCGTCGCTGATGGGACACAGGCCTGAACACTCTGCTCAACAGTATCCCAAAGATTTTTGATGGGATTTAAATCTGGGCTTCTAGGTAGCCAGTTCATTATTTCAAAGTCAGCAGAATGCTCCTGTAACCATGCAGTAGCCAACCTGGACCTATGAGATGAACAGTTGTCTTGCTGGTAGATGGGCCATCTCCATTGGGATGCTTGATGGCCATAAATGGGTGTAAATGGTCAGCCATGAGTTCTCTGTATGGGGATGCATTGAGAGTCGTCAATACACATATCAAAGGTCCCACAGACGTCCAACTGAAGACACCCCAGGCCATCACTGAGCCACCACCAGCTTGTACTGTTCCAACCTGACATGCAGGATCCATGGCTTCATGAGGTTGGTGCCATACCCTCAGTCTCCCATCGGTGTGATGAAGTTTAAATTGGAATTCATCACTCCAGGCTATCCATTGTCAATTTTTGATGTTCCAGTTTTCATGTTCTTTAGCTCAGGCAAGGCGTTGAATCCTGTGTCGTGCCATTAGAAGTAGGACTCTCGTAGGTCAGCTACTCTTGAAGCCGAGACAATGAAGTGAGCTTTGCATGGTCCATTCACTGACTTCCCAGCTGGAACCTGCATTCAAATGGGAGGTGATTTCAGATAATGTCTGGCCCCTATCGGTCCGTACGATGTAGGTCAGATAGCGAAGCCCACAATCATTCAAGGCTGGTTGTCCTTTGCAGTTTGTGCGGGTGCTTGTTTTTTTGCTGGAATTTTCATATTCCCTGAACACTTCAAACTGTCGTATGAGAAAATTCATGTTCGTTGACAATTTTGGAGATCGAGTGTCCCATCCGTTGGGCACCTACAATCTGCCCTCTGTCAAATGCATCTAAATCCCGTGTCTTTTCTATTACGCTTCTCACGATGAATGCTTGGGGAAGCTGAAGCTGACAACTATATATGACCAGAGTTTCAGCCATGCATGTTCGCAAATGCGGGACTTGTGATACTGAATTTGGATAACGTGTCCTATCTCTAATTCAATGGCACTTCAGTGTATATCTTATGAATGCGATAGCCTACAGTTACGAGTTAGGTGTCAAATGAAAGCTTATATGGGGAACATCATATACTATTTTGAACTTTGCCCCCCACCATTTCTCCTTTGGTACAAATTGGGGGGGGGGGGGGCTACTCTAGCAAGCTATATCCCAAATTAAAGCTTGTGATGTTTCTGACATCATAAGCTACCTCAAACATGACTCTATAAGACAGGTGGAAAAATGTAGCTGATGTTTATGAGTCATATATCAAATGAAAATTTCTGAAGGTAGGTGTTTTTTAGTGACAAAGAGAAAAATGTAAATAAATAATCTAAAAAAAATTTTGTCTTTCAGTATGCACTCTAAAAAGTGTCAAATTAAACTTCAATAGTGCAGTTAGTCACTGAAATCGCATTCACTTCAAAGGAATATAGGGTGTTGATTTACCTACTCAACAAGATTGCCCTATCTCCTTTGAAGTGAATACAAATTCAGTGACTGATTGCACCATCATTATGTTTCAGGTTTAATGTAAATGCTCCAAAGATTATTAACTTTCTCAATTTGTACCTTTTGTCTGATACAAAATATATTCAAATTCTGGATGGCTTATCGGGTGCCAGGCAATATTAACTTGCCAAATAAAGTTGAAATAGGGTTCGTTATGTACATAGCATTACTTATCGAGCAAGAATTCGAAAAAGATTGTCAAATTGTTAAAGTTTAAATCTAATCAAAAATTTCTATAACAAAGTTTATTTCCAAAAAATACAAGACTCACCAATTCAGCTGATGAATACAAAAATCGAAATAACTAAAAAGCCCCATCTCTAAATACAACTCACAAAAACTGACTACTAACGTCTTTCTCCTTCACCATATTCCTACTAACTCCTCTCCAACACTCTCTACTCTAATTATATTTGGGGCGGGGGGTGGCTGAGTCGGTAGCGCGCCAGGCTCATAATCTGTAGTTCCCAAGTTCGAGTCCCAGCTGGGTCAGCGTTGAGATTTATCTCTGCAAAATTCCCCGCCCTGCCCACGGTCAGTAGGGGACACCGATGGACTTGGAAAGGCTGCCATCCGTCGGATGGGACGTTAAGCCGTGGCCCCGTGTGCGGGAGAGCCGTACCCTGTGCATGTTAAAGAACACACTGGATGGCTTTGACGGGAGGCTACCATCTGTCTCCCAACAGCTGTTCCAGTGGGTCCCCTCCCCCAACCTTCTCTGAGCCTTCGGCGTCCATGTGACCTGGCCATTTAGCCCATGGTGTGCAAAAAAGTGCCGCTCAGAGGTAAAACAACCCAACTCTAATTATACTCCATGACCTGATAAAATGGGGGCTGAGTTTCATGGGATTTGACTTTATCAAGTTATATCTCAAATTGAAGCTTATGATATTGTAATGCTCCAAGAGGTTATTAAACTTCTTTACTTTGGACCTTTTGACTGATCCAAATTAAAACTCTGAATAGCATATCGGGCACCAGGCAATATTAACTTGCCAAATAAAATTAAATGAGGCTTCGTTGAGTATATGGGCATTACTTATTGAGTAAGAAATCAAATATTTAAAATTATATCTTATCAAAATCAATTATTGCTCAAGAGAAAAAAATAGCAAAGTCAAAATATTCATATAACAAAGTTTATTTCCAAAAAAAATTCATGACTCAGCATATAAACTGATGAATACAAAAATAGTCTCAGCAGATAAAAATTCATTTAAACATCTCCAAAACTGACAAACTTCTCAGTTAACATCATTCTCCACTATCATTACTCTACTATTATCACTACCTTCCTACTAGCATTACTGACTTAACATAATATTACACGTGGTATACATCTGACACATGTGCATTGCATGCTGGGTAAAACATTTGCATAATCTTATAATCGCGGTCTCACTATGACACAAGAAGGGGCTTGTTCTTAATGCATTTATTAGAGGCTGTCAATCAAAAGTCTGAGTTGTGCATGCGCAACTCCTTTGACAGATCAGAATGAAGGAAAATGATGGCCAACTGAAAATAATCCCCAAAATGATAAATATGATGTAAATAAAGTAAACTGATTAAGGAAAAGTAAAAATGAATGGGTGGACCATCACAACGTCTCCAGTGTTTTGGCTACCTCAAACATGACTCCAAAGCGGGGGGGGGGGGGGGGGGGGGGGGGGGGGGGGGGCAGAGAGGATGTGTTCAATGTTTGAGTCATGTATCAAAATTTTTGAAGGTAGTTTTTTAATGACAGCAAAAAAATATATAAATTAAAAAATTTTTTAAATATTTCTTCCATTAGGGCTTTAGAAAGTAGAAAATAAACCTAAAGCATGTCGATGGTGCAATCAGTTACTGAGTTTGTATTCCCTTCAAAGGAAGATAGGATGCCTATTTACCTGTACAAGATTGCCGGTGCCCTATCTTCCTTCAAAGTGAATACGAACTCAGTGACTGATTGCATATCAATATGCTTTAGGTTTATTTTGTACTTTTTAGGGCCCTGTAGGAAGATTGGTTTTTTTAATTTATATTTTTAATATATTTTAATATGTTTTGTTGCTTTGAAAATTTTTGCTTGCATATTCAGAGTATGTTTTGGTAAAGTATGGATTCAAGAGCCATATTAAAAAGTACATATACAATAAAGAAAAAGTATTCATTTCTTGATGTTACTTATATCCACAGCTCACAGATTTACTAAGTATTTAACCACTATTACGTTGTTTTTAAGTCGCATGATGACAAGGGTATAGAGGAAAAAATATCTCGCCCAGCTGAAGGCAATTTTTCTGCTATACTCTTGTCATCATGTGACTTTAAAACAGCATAATAATGGTTAAATATTTAATTTCTTGACTTTTTCTCTATACTTTCACCTAAATATAAAACATATAATGTATATTATTGTAGAAATAAAAATATTAAAGCAAAATATTTTAGAGAGTGAATATTTAACCAGAATGGCAGATCATGAAGTAGCCAGAAGACTACCCATGGTTAATAATGCAATCAAAAGGCATGACTACTCATGGGTAAAAATTTCTGGTTGTAGTGCTCCTTTTCAGCTTGCAGTGACTGGATTTTCTAAACATGGCCTGTGCTTTAAAAGTGCAGGCAATGACATCCTCATCTTATATCAATGGAGAATCAAATTGAGGCTCTGTAACCAGTTAAAATTTGATTTTGGGAACATACGACTAAAGATAAATATAAGATATCAGTTAAACAGTCTAAATTTTGATTTTGAACACCATCCATTCAGTACTTCAAGAATTATAGAAGTTTGAATATTGAATAGCAGAGATGTCAATCATAAGAATTTACCTCAGAAGTTAATTAAAACTTTAAAAGAAGTATTATTACAAACCATTTTGCACAAATAGTTCTTTAAAAAATTGTCAGTTTTATAAAAGTTTTTAGGCCTGACTTTGCAGCTGTAAAGTATTCACATTTCCATAGGTCTTTAAACACTCAACAAATATTATTCAAAATCGAGATTTAGATAGATTTGAATGAGATTTAAATTTATCTAATACTATATTCTTACAAAAAACCTATTGTAGAAATTATGGTCTTTGAATTTGACTCTCCATTGATTTAATGTGGAATGTTTCCACTTTTCTCTCCATTATCTGTATTACTCAATACTTATTTACAACACTGTTCTAAGTGACTCACTAGGTAAGGGGGAATATTTTGTCAAAGAATAAAGTTAATGGTGAAACACCTCGAACTGCTATAATTTATTAATTATATCCCAGTAAAAAATCAGGAACTGCACTGGAGCAATGAATGTGTGTTATCATAGTGGGATGATTTTAGAGAAAAAATATTTTTAATGCTCTCATGTATTGAACATGAGAGCATTAAAAATATTTTTTCTGAAATTATAAATATAAATTTTATTCTGAAATTATATATATTTTTCAGAATGTGTTTGTTTTGTAAACTCATATGTATATTCTCCAATATAGTATTCATTTTGTTTTAAATGCAGTTTTAATACATTTTTATAAATTGAGTGTCTTGTTTTAGCTTAGAATCTCATTACTTATGTGTTCCCATAACATGGGGTACAGAACTTTATAGGATCATTATTGCAAAATATTGAACAAAGTCGTAATTAAAATAGAGTTGATTGAATATATAATAATAATTTTTTTAACTCTAACAATAAATACTAATGTGTATTTTTAGCATGGTGCAGGACTTCCTAGTAAAAGCAGTTTTGAAGGTTATGATAGCAAAAAACCCCATTTTATAACTGTGACTCGCCTTGAAGATGCACAAGCTATTAGAACGGCAGAATTTCATCCCAGTGGCCAGCTTTATGCTATAGGTTCTAACTCAAAAACATTGCGTGTATGTTCTTATCCCAAAATTTCTGATCTCAGGTTAGTGATGTAGTATACATTATTTTGTTTAAATCCATAAAGGTTTATTTATTTATTCTAGTTGTGAATTAGGAGATTTATATTAGAAAGAAAAATTGGAAGTTGAAATTGCCAAAAAATCAGTATTTGGATAAAGTTAGATTGAGATTTTTTATTTATGTTTAATCACATTTTTCCATAAATTAAGAAGGTTCTAAGCACTGAATCTTACTGCTATTGACATAATACAAGTCTGTTTCTAATAGTGTCCATTGAGTGTATATATTTAGGTAAGTTTTCTTCTGGCAGCAGCATGTTATAAAAGTAAGAAAGGAACCTGTTAATGTAATTGAAAAACTAATTTCTGAAGCAAGTTCAGCCTAAAACTGACAAAAATTACTTCTCACAATAAGATTGCTCTAAGCCAGGGGTGGGCAATTGTTTTCATATCTACACTGCGCATGCATATTGACGTGGCCGTCCTAGTGGAAAATACGAGACGAATCTTCGGTCGCGCACGGGAAGAAAATCTTGGTTCAAGGCGGATTTTTCTGACTGTCTTGGCGGGCCACAAAAAACTCTTAGCGGGCCGCTATTTGCCCACCCCTGCTCTAAGCTATTCTGTTGGTAGGATTCAATAGATCATTTCCTCAAGAAATTAAATGGATTAAAAAAAACAACCAGAAGGCTGGTTATCATAACAAATCCAAAACACACTTCAGTTTGCCACAAAACAAGTTTAGTTCCTTGTGCATTCACACAATTTACTTCTTTCTGTAACAGTGTTAATGGATGTAAGGTGATTATTGTATTTGTATATATTTTTTTTATTTTTACAGCTTTTTGTAGTAATTTATTACATATGTATAAAGTCCTTAAATAATTTAAAAATTCATATAGTAATCATGGAAAATATATAGCATATTTAAAAAATTATATGTTGTATTTCATTGGTGTTGCAATTCTGATTATTTTGTCCCCAGATCTAACGATTTGTATTAAATGATTAAAAAGTGAGGCCAGGATGGCTCAGTTGGCAGCACACCAGGCTCATAATGTGTAGTTCCCAGGTTTGAGTCCCACCTGGACCAATGTTGAGATTTATCTCCACTAAATTCCCACTGTGCCCTCAGTGAAAGGGGACACTGATGATCTTGGAAAGGCACTGTCCATCAGCTGGGACATTAAAGTAGTGGCCCTGTGTGCAGGAGAGTCATGCCTGTGCACATGAAGAACATGTTGAATGGCCCTGACAGGAGGCTACCACCTGTCTCCTCCACCCTACTTCTCTGAGCTCTTGTGGTCCTTGTGACCTGGCCCATTTAGCCCACAATGTGCAAAAATGTGCCAATTAGAGTTTAGTTTTGAATCTCCAATTAGAATTAGGTTTGTTACAAACCAAACCAATGTGAGAAAGTCCTGAGACTTTGCAATTGTTTAGCTCTTTTACTGACATATGTTCTGTTTTAATAGAAAAATAAAATTTTAGTTATTGATGATTATTTTAAATGTAGTTTGTGGGAATCTGGCAACAAAAAAATAGTTTCTTAGTAATAGGAAATTGTGTAAGGCATTTTGTTCAGAACAATTTTAGATGTAATGAATCTGGTTTATATTTCATATGAAATGAGAGATATGGACATAGAAGCTAATGTTGAAGTTTGATGAAAATTTTAGTTAAGTACAGTAACTTGAGTATAATTTTAGTGGGGCAGGGGTTGGCTCAGTTGATAGTGCCCCAGGCTCATAATCTGTAATTGCCAGGTTCTAGTCCCATCTGTCCACCTTGCCCTTGATGATGGATGGAGATGGGATGTTAACTCTTTAATGCCCATAATGGCCAACATTTTGAAATGGACTGATCCAAATAGTGCTATTCCTTTGTCTTTAGTACCCTCTATCCTTTTCTGAAATTTCCCGGGCATTAAAGGGTTAATCCATGGCTCCATGTGCAGGTTAAAAGACCAACATGGATGGCCTTACCAAGAGGCTTCCATCTATCTTGTAACAGTTGTGCAGTGGGTCCCCCAACCTTCTCTGAGCCTTTGGGATCTTTGTGACCTGGTCATTTAGTCCACTGTGTCTCGGGACTTTCCCACATTGATTTGGTTTGTATTACCTCTAATTGGCACATTTTTGCACACGATGAGCTAAATGGCCAGGTCACAAGGACCCCAAGAGCTCAGAGAAGGTTGGGTGAAGGAGACAGATGATAGCCTCCTGTCAGGGCCATCCAACATGTTCTTCATGTGCGCAGGGCCACTGTTTTAATGTCCCAACTGAAGAACAGTGTCTTTCGAAGACCATCAGTTCCCCTTTCTGACTGAGTGGCACTTAAAGGTAAAACAACCCAACACTATATATTCTATATATCAGTATTTTTAGTATTCAATGAAGAGAAAAATTTTGCAGCAGGCACCAAACATAATGTTTGGAGTAAAATTAAAGTTTTTTTTTTTTGATTTGCGACATATAGGACAGAGAAGAATCCTAGAAGCTACTCCTAGCTTAATACAGGCATTCTCATACAAGGACATGCCCTACTAAGACCGAAGTCACTGCTGACCACTGCCTTAGTTAGAACTAACACAACACACAAAGTTTGCCTTGCTAGAACAGTCGCTAGCTGCCTAACCACTATGCCAGTTAAGGTTATTTGGTTCTAAACTTGATGTTTACAGCTTTTTTCCAATGTTACATGCTTGATCTGGATGAAACAAGTTGAGTTCATGGACTTGTTTAGAGCAAGATTAGAAATTCATTTGCAATATATTATCTCTGAAGGGGAAAGGGTGGCTCAGCCAGTAGGATGCCAGGCTCTTAATCTGCAGTTCCCAGGTTCAAGTCCCACCTGTGCCAGCATTGAGATTTATCTCTGCAAAACTCTCTCTGCAAAACTCTCTCTGCCCTTGGTCAGCAGGGGACACCGATGGGTTGGAAAGCAGCCATCCATCTGATGGAATATTAAACTGTGGACCCATATGCTGGAGAGCCATACCCTTTGCATGTTAAAGAACATACTAGATGGCCTTGATGTGAGGCTACCATCCTTCTCTGAGCCCTTGGGGTCCTTGTGATCTGGCCACTTAGCCCATTGTTGCAAAAAAAAAGTGGCAACCAGAGGTAAAATGCCCCAAATATATTATCTCTGAAAGTGATAGATTTAGTCTGAAAGTTTAAGTGAGAATTACATCATCTCAGAATATCAGAATGTAAGTAGAAATTGAACAGCATAAGTAGGTGGCTTGCTTCAGTGTTTAGATTCCCTGAAAGTTAACACAATGAGCTAAACTTCTTAGAAATGAGTTCTTCAATACGGCTCAAAGGAAACTTAAGAGGGTGGCAACAGCAGAAAGGTCCATTATATATGCATAACATTTGGTGTGATAATAGTAGCCTCACTAACATAATGTCAGTGATTAAAATTCTTTATCATTGAGCAATAAAATTTTTAATTTCATCCTTCCAACTATTTGCATGTTAAAGGTTTTTAGGAGAAAATTTAGAAACTTTTTGGAGCAAAGACAGTGTTCCTCCTTCAGTAAAGTGACACTATGTGCTGATGTTAGGGTTGTTAAGAACTTCTTTCCACATGTCGTGAAGGGCTTCTTTTGATTAACAACTGCCGTTGCCAAGCTGGCAATACAACACACAGCAACCATAGACTGGGAGCATTCCACACTGTAGCACGTGCATTCACTTGTATATAGAACCATAGTCTGTGAGGCTATTGAAATAATGACCTTGTCTGTCCCCCATCTGCAACCGAGACACTGGAATAGCCCTTCATGACACATGGAAAGAAGCTCTTAACCCATTTCTTCCCAAGTGTTGCGTACACGCAACACTGGGAAGAAATGGGTTAACATCCCTAATGTCACTATATAGTGTCACTTCACTGAAGGGGAAGTGCTGTCTTTGCTCCAAAAAGTTTTGGGTTTTTCTCCTAAAAACTTTTAACATGAAAATAGTTTGAAGGATAGACTTAAAAATTTTATTGCTCAATGACAGAGTATTTTAATTTATTTTAATTAATTTATGAGCAAGATAGTCTTTTGTAGTTGTGTATAATGTTAGTGACTCTGTTTATAAAACGTATATTTTACTATGCATTTGAAATGTATAATTCTTTTTTTTTTTTTTTTTTCAGAGAGGATCATGTTGCTCATCAACCTATTGTTTTATATAAAAAGCTAAAGCACCATAAAGGTTCTATATATTGCTTAGCATGGAACCCAACTGGGGATCTTTTGGCTACAGGATCCAATGATAAAACAGTGAAACTTATGAAATTTAACATTGAAACATGTAATGTAGAATGTAAGTAAGATAAATATATATATAATGCAAATGAAAGATCTGTCTGTGATTTCAAAGACTTTAAAATATAAAGATCTAAATTTTCTATTGGATTAATCATTAATCCTGGGAGAGGGAAGGGGGTTGAAAACCCACCTCCATCATACCAAATAGTGTTACAGTTAGGTCATTCTGTCTTTGAAGCTCTCAGATTTAAAAAACGTTTGTTAGTTTTTTAAATCTGATCTTTTTTAAAATGATGCAGAAAAAGTTGTGAATACCTGTATAGATATATTGGTGTTTGAATATGCATGAGTGTCTTTAAATATACTTATAATTAGTTATAAAAGGAGCTTGTATACGGAGGTATTTATTTTTGTCAATTATCTAAGTGTTTAGTGTACTTGGCCTCTGATCAAAGGGCAAGTACACTAACCACTTAGTACACCAATTCAAGTCCTAGGTGAAGCATAGATTTCTTTTACTTCTGTTGTTTTTCTCACTTTTATCATAGTTATTGACATATTTTGGAAGACTTGTGGCAAATATCTACTTGAGGGATAAAATTTTGACCTCTTTGAATATGCATTGACATCTTATTGGACTGTTGGTGTTTCAGTACTACTTAATTGTATATTACATTCCAAGTGAATGTGTCATCTGTTAAATAGAGCCTATTTCTTGAACCCTAGTGAACGTTAATGAAACAATATCAAAAAGAGCCTTTTTAAGATGGTGACTAAACAATATTTTCTAAACATACTGTTCATCTAGTGTGATGCTATCATTGTAAATTTTATTTTTAACAATGACTCATTTGAATAAGATCATTTATATGACATGTTTCTTCCTGGAAGTATGTAAACATTGAAACTAAATGAATGAACCATTATGCTTTCTGATATGTGTACAAATGATACAAGATGACCAGCTAACCTTCTCCAACATAAACATTAGCAAAATTTTCTTATTAAGTTTTAATTTTAAGAACTAATGTATATTGAGTTAGTTAAATACAACTTTTTCAGACTTCTTTAGTTTAGTTTAAACTAAGATGAAATATACAGAGCAATAAACAATGCATACTTTCATAGGATGCAAAGAATATTTGAGAGTGTGTGATGTGTTGTGGGGTGAAGGTGGCTCAGTCGGTAGCGTGCCAGGCTCATAATCTGCAGTTCCCAGGTTCGAGTCCCAGCTAGGTCAGCATTGAGATTTATCTCAATTTCCTGCCCTGCCCACTGTCAGTAGGGGACACTGATGGGCTTGGAAAGGCCACCATCCGTTGGATGGGATGTTAAGCCTTTGCCCCGTGTGTGTGAGAGCCATACCCTGTGCACATTAAAGAACAAGCTGGATGACCTTGACAGGAGGTTACCATCTATCTCCCAACAGCTGTTCCAGAGGGTCTCCTCCCCCAACCTTCTCTGAGCCTTCGGGGTCCATGTGACCTGGCCATTTAGCCCATGGTGTGCAAAAAGTGCCATTCAGAGGTAAAACAACCAAATGTGATGTGTTATTCCCTAATCCACCCCCCACCCTTTTTCCATAGGCCTTGAGTCTCATAGGTTTGGATGTTCATGGCAATCTTCGGGAATGTAGAATGTAATGCCCATGATTGGCAAGGGCTTACTGTAGTTCAAACTGGAATTAACATTTCTACTTCAAAGGAAAGATATTAAGATTGCACTCTTAAGTTGAAGAACTGGGAGACTTGTGATAAATAAAATACAGCTGGACTTTTTGCGTTAAAATATTATATGAGATGAATTTCATCCTTCATTGCAATCAATGCATTGAAGAATAGGAACAGAAAGAGTTGAGAGAAAGAAAAATTAATATTCCTCCATTTCAGAGATAACCATAAATTTATTTATTCATACACTTGCAATCAAATGATTTACCTTTTCATTTACATCATTAATATATGGTTTCAGAGATTATTTGTTCACAGAGATATTACACACATTTTCAGTTGCATATTCTTTCATCTTAAGGCAAACACAATACATTTTATGTTGCGTATGTTCTCATTTAATTAAAGTATTTCCCCATTCATACTTATTACAATCCACATACAAATTTGTGTATATATATTTCTATAATTTTGGCTTAAAACCATTTTCAGTAATCATTTGCCAAAAGTGATTATAGTCCAAACATGCTCAGTTATCAATCAAGATAAAGCAACTGATTCTGAAGCTTATCTGAATTAATTAAAATTTATGCAAATTTTAAGCATATGAACAAAAATGAGGATATTGTGGGAAATCCGACTATTGAGTAGTTTTTACCACAAGCCAACAAGATGAGAGACAAAAACATTTTTCCTGCCTTTATGTGCATTAAAAAAAAAACATTAATTTTAAAGGGGTTGTACACTAAAGTGCAAAAGTTACTATTAATCAATTAATATTTGATGACAGCACATACATCAGATAGGAAAGGGTTTCTTAGCTTCAAAAATAATAGTCCAACCTCAGGAAATCCTCCCCTGCTGTTGGTGAATGGTCAAGTGGATTTCTCCAACCTTGTATGCAAATGATATTTCTTGCACACTCATTGTTACTTCAGAACAGGGACAGAGATTGGGTCTGTTGTAGTACACCTGATTCATAATCTGATGTTCTGTGATTTGAGTCTTAACTCAGCCTTCATTGCGATTTTCTAACTTCTCACTTTTCCCCCAGTAAGAAAAAAACAGTGATAGGTTTGGAAAGGTCATCTGTCTGATGGAATTATAAACTGGGGCCCATATGCAGGAGAGCCCTACTCTGTGCAATTTGAAGACATGCTGTGTGGCTTTGACAGGAGGTTTTGATCTATCTCCTAACAACTGTCCATAAATCCCCTTTCTCAGACTTCTCAGAGTCCTTTGGGTTTTTGTGACCCTTGGCCATTTAGCACATGGCATGCAAAGAAGTGCTTCCTAGGGGTAAGGCAACGTGACCCTTCAGAGCATGAATTTGGGGAAATGAGCTGTCTTATAAGGAGCCAATTTTTTTTTTTATAAAATAGTTGAGAGCTTCCAATTTTAATATTTCAAATTTATGAATAAGTTTTTTAGAAAACATATGCAACATATTTGAATATTTATCTGCAACTTGTTTAAAATCAGTGTGTACTCAAAGTTGCAGCAAAATTTTTTGGTAAATTAGAAGTTCAGAATATGCAAAAAATCATAGAGAAGAAAAGTTTGGGCACTTCTACGTCTATCTGGTTTAGCTGGTCGGATAGAGTGTTATCATCTGAAAATAGTACATATTCTTAATATGCTATGCCCATAAAACCCTAAACAACCAGCTAATGTTCAAGCTGTGGTATTGGAATTTAAATGATTGATGTTTGGCATGGATAGCAGTTCTGCATAATTGGCCCCTTTTTACCCCCTTTTTTTTTATCAGAATGCTAATTGCTGTGTATTTGTAAGAGTGTGACTTTACAGCACATGATTTTCCTATATTTTAGGTAATGAAGCAGAGTTGACAATGCATGATGGAACAGTGAGAGACATGTGCTTCATTGAAGATGTTAGCAACAGATCAAGTTTACTTATCAGTGGAGGAGCTGGAGATTGTAAAATTTATGTCACAGATTGTGAAACTGCTACACCTTTCCAAGCTCTTTCTGGACATTCAGGTAAGGTATATTAAAACCAATATGGAAATAAAGATTTGATATTGTTTATCAACCAGAAATTTTAAGGTTAAATTCATTGTCAGAATATTTCTTATTTGTAATTTAAAATTTATGTAGTTAATGCAATTTCAGCCAACCACTTTTAAACTACTACTCTTTGGACATAAACTTTAGAATCAAGTATAAGATATCTATTATGGCATGATGTGGCCAGGTGTTCTGTAAATATTACAAAATTAAGTGATATTGGAGAGGATGGCCTACCATAAAAATGATCTGCTATGAATTTGCTAACTCTTTTTTACTATGCAATATAAATACTGAACATCAAGTTTACATCAATAATATTCATGGTGGTGTTGCCATAGGTATTAATACAGAGTGTGAACACATACTTGAAAAATCATAAAATATTGCTTCTTAATACTGAAAAGAAAATTAATGAAATTCTTTAGTTTAAATCATAATTTTTGCAGCTACAGATTTCTGTGGTGGAACCATTTTTGCATTAGGTTTCGTTACTCTAATAGCTGTTAAACATAGTTGATCATAAAAAGTGCAAATGATATTGCCAGTGTGTTTTAGTAGCACTATTTTAATACAGTTTAATATGATTGGTAGAATTGTATTTTTCCCCTTTACAATAAGGATTTATTATTTTTAGTGTGACAATATACAAAACGTATTTCCCAGGAATAGCCACAAAAATGAGTGGCAATACACCTTTTTTATTCGGTTTTTGCACATGCATCTGGTTCATACACGATAGTGCTCTTTTTAGAACACTATCATTGCCAAATTTTTACTCATCTCACACTCTCTTTGAGTTGATCATTGAGCATATGGCACAGCAATATCTTATTCATTCTTGGAGTGTGTATCCATGATTCACGTGAACTGGGAGACCAGATCCTGTGAAGAATGTCGAAGTTTTTCTTAAGTTTAGGGGCAGAATTGGTGTCATCCTTGTTCATAATTGTGATAGCCATCGACTACTGCTCAGTTCCATCACCTATTTCCATATTTTCCAGAGGAATTATATTCTTCTAGTTTTTAGTAGATTTTAGCTCTTATAAATATTTCTTTAACTGTACACAAAAGTACCTAAATCCAAAAATACCCTAAGGTAAGCAACACTGCTTTTGGATCACCTACACTCACTCTTTGTTACTTTGAACTCACCTTTCTCTCTACTTTTAGCTGAAAAGTGCTTATTGTGATTTTTGATAATATATATGTCATTTAGTGCATCATGTTAATGACAAAATTCATTTGATTAAAGTCCTGTAATATGCTGATGCTTGTTTTGTTTGAGTGCCCATATTGACCTGTTTTTCAGTGTTGAACATAATAATCGGTTTTAATGTATTATTGATTTTGTTCTATGATAAATGTAAGGATGTTAAATAAAAAATAAATTACCCCTCAAGCTGTTGCTTGTGACAGAGGTCAGTCAGGAACCTGTCAGTTTAATGCATCAGAGAGATCTGTGAGGAAGACAAGACCTCAGCAGAAAGAAAATACAGAGCCAACAATACAGAACCAATTATTTTTGTCTTTTTTATTATTTTGTCATATTATGTGGTTTTTTTTTTTTAGAATAACAAAAAAAAAAATAATCAAAATATAACTTATGGGAAACATTGAAAGGTGGTGTGTGAACTTGAGAAAACTTTGAGATCCGCTTTTTATCTGAAGTAAATGTTATATTAGAATAACATTCGTAAATGTGGTCAAGCATTAAAATATTAAACAATTATCTCTGAATTGTTCTATTATTTAGAATAACATGCACAGCATTGTAAACATGTAATTTGTTTATTGATCAGGTCACATCCTATCATTATTTACATGGGGTGGAGCTATGTTTGTGAGTGGATCACAGGATAGAACTATCAGATTTTGGGATTTGAGAACAAGAGGTTGTGTTCACCTTGTGACTCCACCTCCTGCCTCTGGATCTGGACCAGGTATGCATTTTGTGTATAATCCTGTTAATGATATTTGTAAATTAAGGAAATTTTGAATACCTAAATAATGTAAGAAAATTGTTGATATAACTGTTAAAATAAACTGTACTGTAAACACCTATTGTCCTGATCACTAGGTGTGCAGTTTGATTCTCAAAGCAGAACACTTTCTCTTGTCAAACAAAAAATCTTGAACAATGTGTGGAAGTCCTTCTTATGGTGGAGTACAAGTAGAAGGGGTTAAAAAAAGCTTAGTGCACTATCCATTTTAGCCAAGCAGTTTCAACTGTCTTGAATTGATTTAAAATAACATATTACTCTGAATGTATCAATTATTAAATTCCTCCTAAGCTCCAAGATAAATCAACTTAAAGTGCAGTTGCAGAAATGCAAAATACTCGTATCATCAGTATAAAATTACAGAAAATGTTGAAAATATCTGTAATTTTATGGCATTATGATTGTTAATAAATATTGCCATGTTGAGCCCACATGCTGTTTCATTTCATGTGTACTTTCATTGTCCTAGAGTATATTTCCACAACTTAATATATAGCACTTCCCATAAACGGCATTTTGTATATGTGTATAAAATACCCTTCATGTGCAGTATTAAGACATTTTCCAATACCTAAGGATGGTAAAAAGGTGGTAATAAAACTTTTATTCTATAAATTATTGCCTGAGAGAAAATGTAGGCTGATATTAAGCATAAATAAATTTACATCCTGATTTTTCATAAGTACTAATTTACCTGTACATAAATAAATTTTATTTATATGATGTGTACAAACAAAATATGCATTTTGCTTCCTGCATTGGGGGTTGGGTTGTTTTACCTCTAAGTGGCACTTTTGCACACAATAAGCTAAATGGCCAGATCACAAGGACCCAAGGGCTTAGAGAAGGTTGGGGGAGGAGACCCATTGGAACGGCTGTTGAGAGACAGATGGTAGCCTCCCATCAAGGCCATTCAGCGTGTTCTTTAATGTGCACATGGTATGGCTCTCCACACACTCCTTTCCTATCCGAGAAATGATGGCCTTTCCAAGTCCATTGGTGTCCCTTACTGACCATGGGTAGAACAAGGGATTTTGTGGAGATAAATCTCAAAGCTGGCCCAGCTGAGACTCAAACCTGGGAGCTGAAGATTATGAGCCTGGCACACTACTGCCCTTTTTACATTGAGGAATATGTAGTTTATTTGTGTTCTACTTTAAAAGTATTTTAATGTTTTCAAAAACTAAAAAATATGTTGAGAATTACTTTGTAACATACACAGTTTCATTTTGCTTTTACACTCATACGTGAACTTTGTGTCATATATACTGCTAGGGAGTCCTGTAGCAGGAGTTTGTGTGGATCCATCTGGCCGCCTTCTTGTTTCTGGCCAAGAGGATGCAACGTGCATGTTATATGATATCAGGGGAGGAAGAATTATACAATGTTTTCGGCCTCATGCTTCTGATATAAGAACCATTCGCTTTTCTCCAAAAGCATATTATCTTCTTACTGGATCTTATGATCATAAAGTTGTTCTCACTGATTTGCAAGGTATGTATTTATATTTTCCTTCTATAGTAAAAATATTTTGAGTGCAAATTAATGATAATCTTAGTTAGCTAACTTAATCAAACCAAAACATTTTGACACCTTCCCAATATGATGTTGGCCCTCCACATGCCACCAAAACAGCTCTTACCTGGTGAGGCATGGACGCTACAAGATTTATAAAGGTGTTTTGTGGTATATGGTACCAACACATTACCAGCAGATCCTTTAACTCTTGTAAGTTACATGGCTGAGCCACCGCAGATCGGATATGCTGTTCGAACACAAACCACAGATGCTCGATTGGATTGATGTCTGGGGAATTTGGTGGCCAGGGTAATACATGGAAGTCTTCCTCATGTTCTGCGAACCATTCTCAAACAATCTGGGCAGTGTTATATGGCACATTATCCTGCTGAAAGAAGGCACTTCTAGAGGGATATACTGTTGCCATGAAAGGATGTACCTGGTCTGCAATGATGTTTAGATAGGTGGTAGATGTCATAGTTTCCTGTGCATGAATGACTGGACCCAGACTTTCCCTGCAGAACATTACCCAAAGCATTACATTTCCTCCACCAGCTTGTTTTCATCCTACAGTGAATCCTGGTGCCAACACCTCCCCAGGTAAATGATGCACACGTACCCAGCTGTCCACATGGTGTGACAGGAAGCAAGATTCATCGGACCAGACTATCTTCTTCCAATCATTCCAGCTTTGAAAAAGTCCAGTTTTGATGCTCATGTGCCCATTGTAGGCCTGTGGCTATGCAGCCCCATTTTCATCAGGGTTCAATGTACTGTGTGTTGTAACACATTACTCACATCACCAGCATTCAAGTAATGGGTAAGTTGCACAACAGTATACCTTCTGTTGACTCGAACCATGTGGGATAGCCTTCACTCACCTCTAGCATCGATGAGCATTGGTGACCCACACCTTGCCAGCAGTTTGTGGTTTTTCCCTCCTCTTACCACTTTTTGAAGATATTAACCACAGCTGACCATGAGCACCCCACAAGCCTTGCCGTCTCGGAAATGCTCTGAACCAGTCATTGGCCATTAAAATTTGGCCTGTGTCAAACTCACTGAAGTCTGCTGCCTTTCCCATCTGAAGATCAATATCACTGATTAACAGAGCTCAGTATCAGGTGTTATACCATTTCATGACCTTCACACATGCCATTGTTTACCTGCAGTTGCTTCAATTTGCATAAAGATGCACTGGGCATAATGTTTTGGCTCTTTGGTGTATTTTATTAGTATGTGAACATTGAAGCAAGTGACAGGTTAATTAATATTTCCAACTCAGAAAAACAGGAAATGGTTTGAATACCAAAATTCTTTTTAGAGAAAGTTGAAAGATTAGTAGGTAGCAAAACCATTTGATATAATTAAAATAAAAACTAGTGGCATTCTGGTACTGAAACTAAATGAAAAGTGTAGGGCATTAAATGATCTGATTTCTGACCCTCCAAAAACTGTGGGGGAAATTTCTAAAAGTGTAAATATGTCCAGAATTCTGGATTTTTAAATTTCTAGTGCCAAAGCCACATTTTTTATGTTGCATAACTAAAAATTTTATTAGTGCCTTTTTTGTTTTCAGTAAATATTAATATATATATATATTGGTAATTTGCATTTTGTGGTATATTTTGATATTTTGAAAATTAATAATTTCTAATATTTTGAGATTAATGTTACTTTATGTTAGATTACTGTTTTGCTAAAAAAAAAATTAGCAGCCATGGCTATAAACAGTGTTGATTTTTGATTTTTTCACTTTTAAGAAAGGCTGGACTTTGACTTTCCGAGGCCCTAAACTATGGCAAAAATGAGAGATCCTAAGCTAGTTTAAAATAAAAAAATAAATACCCCCTCATCAGCTGCTTGCCACAGAGGTCTGAAGGAGCCTGTCACTTTATATGCCACAGTAGAAGATCTGAGAGGATGGCAGGACCTCAGCAGAAAAACAATACGAACATCCATGCCTTACCCGGGGCTCGAACCCAGGTCTCTTAGATCAGTAGCCAAGCACGCTAACCACTCAGCCATGTAAGGCCCTAAAAATTAGAAAGTTGAAATATATATATATTCTAATTATAGTGAACATTAAAAAATAAGCATGAAACTGATGGTGAAAATGTTACACTAGAATTTGTACAAATGATGACTGTGTAAAGCTAAAGTGAGCAATGTTTGCGCAATAGATTAATTCAAATGTAAATAAAATATTCGTTTTACATAGTAAAAGAAGAAATTCATCTCTTTTAGGCCACTTATATCATGAGGACCTAAGCTGTAGCTTAGTTAGCTTATACGTAAGTCCGGCCCTGCTTTTAAGTTATATCCTTTCATTTTTGAGCATTTTGAAAATGTTCTGTGGTTTTGGGCATATATTGGAATTTACTTAAGGTAATGGAATAATCCATGGTTCTGATAACATGAAGCTCCCAAAACAAAGATTCTCTTTCAGCATTATAGCGAGAGCAGTTCAGCAGTACATGAGAAACAGTCACAGGTATGCTGCAAGTGGCACAGTTAGGACTGTACACTCTACCAACAGTGAAGCGTATAGTTGCTGTAGAACACACCAACTCAGAGAATGCAGGAGGATCTCCTCAGATCACTGAAGGTCTCCAGATTTAGGAGCAGTGAGAGAACGGTCTACCAAGTACATGAAAGAGGAACAACTGTAGTCCCTCTGTCACTGGGCAAGACGATACTGGCTCATCAACTGAGAGACAAAAGTCTTGCAGTTGCCGAGAGAGAGAGAGAGAGGGAAATTAGTGACATCCTCTGACTCTCAAGTGCCTCTTTCACAGTCCAATCAGCAAGCTCATTGCCAGGTATCCCTACATAGAAAGGGATCCACTGAAAATGAATCGTAATACAGGTGGAAGTGAGTTTAGAGCAAGTCTGCATGATCTTCTGAATAAGGAAGGGGTTACAGCTCTTGCTGTCTCGCTCCTGGAGAGCTTGCAAGGATGACAAAGTTGTCACTCCCAAGGCTGTGGATGAAAAGTAGACTGTGGATGAAAAGCTTCAAGGATAACATGCAGCTCAGCAGATGTGGTGGAAGTGAGATGCGAAAGACAGAAACCTCTGGCAATGTCAGTATCAGGGATGACAAATGCAGAGGCAGCACAGTCTCTCCCGATCAACAGATCCGTCAGTATAGAGCTCGGTACACCTCTCATATCGTGCAGTGACACATAGGTGGTGGCCAGAAGTCTGATGGCCTCAGGATCTTAGTCACTCTTTCAATCTTATCCTAGAGAATGGATAGTGATGCTGATGACCTTCCACCTGACCTTCTACCATTCCTCAATGGTGGAAGGTCAGGAAAGAGCATATTGCCAGCAGTGGAACTAGCAGGGAGGACTCGGTCGTAGAAATCAGTAGCAGACACAGCAATGGCAGAGTATGACCTGTCTTGCAGCTTCCAGAGTAGCTCATGATTAAAGTGGAGGGAGTGGAGCCTCGAAAGATGACACAATATATCTCTTCTGATGCAGGCAGAAAGGCATATCATCAGCTTCTGCGATGACAGATGCATTAGGTGTGTTAGGGTAGAGTCCGAGACAGAGACACAGAGGAACTTGTGCTGTTTGACAACCTTGATGGGCAGGTCCAAACATGAGATCAGAGAAGGTCGGCAAAAGGCATCTCTTAGGGAAAACCATGGTCACAGTCTTATCGGTGGAAAGACAGGCCATGGTTGTCCAAACACTTGATGACAGTGGCCATGGCTCGTTTCATCTCAAGCTGAGCATAGGAAGGTTCCTGGCTAGGGAACCAGACATAGATGTCATCAGCATAGATGGAAATTTCCACTCTATTCTCAAGTCAAAAGGGTAGGCCTGACAGCAAGATGTTCAGAAGCATCAGGCTGAGGACATCCCTTGAGGATGATTGATGATGTAGGGAGCACTGATCGTCTTGCCTAGATTGATGTGGACCATCCTGTTGAAGAGGACGCTGTAATACAGTGAATGTTATTTCCTCTGAAATCAAGATCATGGAGTCTGCTAAGAATATCTTTGTGGGACAGAGAGTCAAATGTCTTCTGAATGTCAAAGAAGACACGCTAGTCTGTCCTTCAGACAGAGCCTGGTCAATGGCAGTCAGATTACCTGATGTGCACCTCTCTTTGCAAAAATCAGACAGGCTGTCAGGGAGAAGGCCCTTGGACTCCAGGTACCATTCCAGGTATCCAAGAACAAATCTATCTAGGATCTTGCAGAGGCAAGAAGAAAGAGCAATGGGCCTGTAGGAAGAGAGGTCAGTGGCAGGTTTTCCCTGCTTCAAGATATGTACTAGGAATGGTAATAGGTACATGAATCAGGGACAGTGGAGGTGGCCCAAGAGTGATTGAAGGCTTTAAGAAGCACAAGCAAAGCCTCAGGTGACAGCTGAGTATAGCTGATGCCATCAGGACCTGGGGCCGAGGAGCACTTCAAAGCCTTTATTGCAGAGTGTATTCTAATCTGTGCTTGCTTGTTGCCACACCTGTGTACCAACCAGAGAAAATCCATGAGACTGCAGATGATCATTTTCAGGCAGAACATATGGCAAAATCCACACCTAAAATCTTTTACAGAGTTGAAAGTCATAGAGTGTGTCTAAATGTGTGCTTATTGAATCTATACCCAACTCTCCTGGTTCTGACCAACTAAATGCTAATTGGATTACTTAGAATCGGAAACTTCAGATTGAAGGTAATAATATAGATTAGAGAACTTCCCTATCTGTGGACCATGATTGGCATTACAACTTGAATGGATCTTGTGCATAGCATGTCTGTTTTGGTAGTAAACCTCCAGTTTATGGCACTCAGCTCACTAGATGTTGCCACTAGTGGCTAACTTCCTTAAGATGTGTAAAATAAGGTTAAAAGCCCTTAACGTTTGTTTTTAGTAGGATTAAAGACAATGTAAGTGAATTTATATAGTATGATAGCTTTTCATCGTTTCAAACAATTTATTCTATGTTAATATGTTTTGTGTTGTCTCTGGTTCTTGATTTTTTTTGCAGGGCTAACCTTGTAAAGTGAATAAAAGAAGTTTATTTTCAGAACCTAAACTTTCCTAATAAATGCAGATTTAACTAACATATTTAAAACATAATTTTTAACGTATTTAAATTTTTTTTTGCCTTTTTTAAATGCAATTTAGTTTTGATTCCTACATATGTAGCATAAAGGTATAAATTTTGCCTCAGGTAAGTACTGAAAGGTGCACATGATTTATGATATTTAATTAATCTTTAACAATGTTTTAGATGTAGTGTGTTAAAAACTCCTTTTAAAATGGTTGTCTCCGATATGATTATCTTGTTCTGGGTATTTTTTTAATAATGCAAATGGCTGTACGTTGTTTACGATTGTGTTTTTTAGGCTTGTTTTCTCGGATGGGATTATTTAGTTCTGAGGGCTTTTTTATACTGTGGATCAGCGGTTCATTATTTAGGATAATTCATGTGTTTCAGATTTGTTGTCTTTGATGGGATTATTTAGTTTCAGTGTCTTTTTTATTACTTTGGATTGGCAGTGAATTGTTTACAATTTTTTTTAAGTTTTGGTCATTAAAAAGAGCAGAGTGGTTCATTTTTAGCAGTATGTTAGGTTAAAATGGTTATCTCTGATAATTTTGTATTGGGGTTTTCTTAAATTGTGAAACGACAATTCGTTGTTTAGTTATGTGCTTTGTTTGAATAGCCATCTCCAATGAAATTGATTTTTGTGAGTTTTTTTTTTTATTAGGAATAATTTAATATTCACGATTAATGCTACATAAAATTTCTCAAAAATTTCAAAATCTCAAGAGATGAGGAGTGCTATATGAGTAATGGGTGAAGAAGACTTGATCTACGGCTAATATCTTTGCAATTTTCACCTTCCTCATTTATTTACCCTAATTATCATAAACTCTTATAATTATCCTTTGCTAATTACCACAAAGGAAACCTAGGGTAGACACTAGTCTACCCTAGGTTTTCACAAATATCACAAAGGTATTTACCAGTTGCTTGTAGGCTAATCCAGCGGCGATGGAGTTTATTTCAAACTGGCGATTTCTTCCAGTTGAATTAGTGATGTTTAGTTGAAGCCGATGACAAGTCCATTGCTTACCAGTCCTTCATTGAAGCACATACTAGATGTTTTTGTCGCCATGAAGAATTGTATTGCACATACACTAGTTGATATTTCTTCACTGCTTTATAGTTGAAGTATTGCAGTAGGCACAAGATGGATGCTGTTTGGCCATTGTAATACATATGCAGAAAAAGAAGAAAAACAATGTGATGATTTAATTTGACGTTGTTCTTCAAATTATTCTGATGAGCAATTGTTGTGTGCTTAAACTGGCATTGATTTATCTTATTGCAATATCCTCAAAACTTAAGTTTAAAATTTAAAACAAACTTCTTAAAAAACACCCTACACACCACATATTAGCTGTTAAAAACATTTAAAAGATAGGATTGTATAGGTCCATGATGTTAACCGGAGCAACCCGTTTCACCATATGTCCATCATATGGCTTCCTCAGGCTCACCACATTTCTATTTGAATCCTCTGCTATATACCCATTTCGCTGATCGCATCATCTGTCATATGTTCATACGTATCTGTGTGCTCACAAAATTGTTGATTTAACAGGAGATTCCATGCTGAAGGAAGTGGTGGAATGTCAGTGTTATATACTTTAAGTTTGTGTGTATTAACAGTTTTTCTGTGTACAGTAATTGAAATTTGGACTTTGGAGCTATTAAGGGTTTAAACTCGATTTTATTTATTTCTAGATTATTATTTAATATAGTTTGTGCCAAAGCTGTGTTAGGATTACCTGTGTAAGGTTGTTTAGAATGCCAATGAAATGCTCAGCCCATATAGCCATGGCAGTATCCTCACCTTCAATAACCTTACCTTGTTTATCCTTCAAACCCTGTGTTACTGTGTGTGTGTACCTGTCCATTTTCTACTACACAAAACATTAACTATCTGATACAGCTCTCTGCTGTTATGCTGTCTAACTGCTTCCTCAGCTTTGTCAGCCAAGCCATCAAATCAAAGATTCTTATCAGCAGCTAACTGATCCTCCACATGTTTATTAAGCTCTCTGTAATGCTTTCTATTAGGACTAGTAAGGTATTGATTGAGGACATTCCTGTAGTTCTTTCTTTCCAAAATAAGCTCAAGTGCCTTATCACTCAAATAATTTTGTTTCCTCTTCTCCGTTTTTCCTAAAAGAGTACTGTTAGTTTCAAGAAAAGCCTGTTTAAGATGGCCCCATTCTTCCTCAACTTCAGTAGTAAGCGAACCATGACTATCATAATGAGTAAGTGACCTATCATGGTAAGCTTTAGCTAAAGCTTAATCCATTTAAGCATAGAAAAATCCTACTGTGGATACCTGAGTAGTACTAGAATTATTCTTTGCATTGCTTTGTCTTGATTTTTCCAGTAGTGAAAAATATTTTCCATTGTAGAAATTCTGTTTGCTTTCTCAAATTCATTTTATGAAATGGAAATTTTATTTTCTTTGCCTCCAATTTATTGGTTTCATCAAAATAAATTTCCAGTTAATCATTTGTTGAGTCATTTGATGATACTGAACTCTTTTTGTCGATGCTTTCCTGTAAGAAAGCTCATGCAAAATAATTAAACGAATTTTCTCTGAAATAGATTTCAAAGAGAATAAAAAATAATCTAATGAATAAATATAAGTAAAGAAATTGAAAACATTACCTATTTAACTTTGCACAGTCTCTTCTTAAAGGAGCTGCAGAGAAGTACAGGATGTGTGTCATCACTGCTCGATTGAAATATGTGAATTACCTCCTTTATTTTTCTCAACGTATGACAAGGTGATGTTTATTGTTAACAGATGTGCAAACATACACAATAAAAGTGTTTCAGGGGGAGGAGGAGGAAATCGAAGGTTTGGTAGGAAGATCAAAAATGAAACTTTCGACTATTGTCAATAAATTAATGGCCCCATCCTCCAATTTTCTGCCCTATATTCAAATTGTCCCACCTTCATCATTCCTTCACTAAGTGTTTAAGTGGATCACAGGGAATTGTAATACACTACATTGAAAAAAGTGTCCAGAAACCTGATTGGCAAAGGGAAAATGTAGTTTCCAATCATGTGATCGGTACTAGCTAAGTATGAAAAGAGCATTGGCACAGAACAGGCTTCAGTGGAGATGTTGATATGAAACATGAGGAATATCATGAGTAACTTATCTGTGCATGTGATTGCAGCCAAATTAGAGCATCCTAGGTCAACTCTGCAGGATGTGATTACTAAATAGAAATGTGAAGATGTCACGACAGTCAAGAAATGGTGGGGCAGACCATGAAAACTGACAGAAAGGGATTGAAGAGCTCTGAAAAGTGTGGTATGTTCTTCTCATCATTTATCTGCTGCTAGCATTACCAAAACATTTCAAGAGTCACAGGTGTTAGTGTTTGCAGTAGGACAGTTCATACGGAGCTGCATGCATTGAATTTCCGTGGCCAAGCAGCTGCATGCAAACCACTGATAACTCCTAAACATGCATAACAACATTTAGCCTGGTGCAAAGCTCGTCGGAATTGGTCACTTGACCAATGGAAACAAATTTTATGAAGCAACGAATCACATTTCATGCTGTTCTGATCCGATGGTCGCTTCTGGGTATGGTGAATGCATGTTGAACGTTACCTGCCTCAGTGTATCGTCCCATCTGCGAAGTTCGGTGGTGGTAGCATGATGGTTTGGTGCTGTGTATCATGGCATGGACTTGGACCATTGGTTCCTATAGCTGGTAGCATGAATACCGTGATGTACGTGGACATTCTAGACAATTCTGCGCTACCTACATTGTTCTAGTACTACGGAGAGGGGCCATATGTCTATCAACATAACGCACCATGTCATACTGCAAGGTCTGTTCAGAAGTGGTTTCATGACTCAGGTGTGGAGAACATGCCCTGGCCTACTCAGAGCCCCGACCTGAATCCAATAGAGGCCCTTTGGGATGAATTTGAACATTGGGTTGCGAGCCTTACCAACATGTCCCACTTTCCTATCGACACTACCATGTTGAAGGACAAATGGCGCAAAATACCAGCCACACATTATCAAAAACTGATTGAAGGTATGCCCAAAAGAGTGCAGAGTGTAAATGCGGCCAAAGGTGGGCTGACATCATACTGAAATTTCAATAAATGCGACATTTGTCAAACACCTGAGTGTCTGGTGACTTATTTCAACATAGTGTATTGGGGATTTTCGCCCTATTGTAATTTCCCTGTTTTCCTTTTGCATGAAATGCAACACACTTCTTTTTCCACTACAGCTCTTATCTGACTATCACAAAGCACTTTCTCTGAGTGCCAGTTGCGATGAAGGTGGCTAAGACAGCTGCTTCTCAAATTCTTTTGGAATGTTACAATCAAGGGCTTTGTTCTCTGATCATAAAAGTAAATTGTACATCTCTCTGTTTGACACAAATTTCTAAGTATATCTTATAAAGGAAAAATCTGAAATATATCAAAACACAGAAACTATGAAAATAACAATTATTTTTTCCATTATTTGTACATCTCTCTGTTTGACACAAATTTCTAAGTATATCTTATAAAGGAAAAATCTGAAATATATCAAAACACAGAAACTATGAAAATAACAATTATTTTTTCCATTATCTGTTATTTTTTATCGTTATAAATATTTTGAAATTTCGTTAACATTATTCACAATGCTATTAAAAAATCATTTTGCTTTATTCGGTTATTCATTACGTTATTGTATATAATAATCGGTTATTTCATTATGTTACAATAACTTTTCCCAACACTGATATATACTTCTAATATTTGATTTAAAAAGCATAGAAATGCTTTCATTCAATGATTCGTAAACATCAAGTACTGGAACTGCATTCCAGTTCAATGATTCGAAAACATCGAGTAGATAAACAACAGTGTTCTGGTTCAATGATTCGGAAACTCCAAGTAGCCGAACCATGTTTAATTTAGTTGCAATAGTGCTTTTGTTAAATGCATCCCCTACTCAAAAAGTCACACTTTGCCACTGACTACTGTATACCATTGGCTCAGTCAGTAGTGCGCCAGGCTTGTAATCTGAAGTTCTTAGGTTTACAGTATTGTGCGAATTAGTTGGGACAAGCGAAGCCTGGAGAACCTCTTCGATCCGGCCACATCTAGCAATCCCTTAAACACCCACCCAATGTCATGTTTTGGGGATGTTTCACAGCTTCCAGGCCACAGACACTTCATCCCATTGAAGGAATGATCGACAGCAAAAAGTACATAGGCGTTCTGGAGACGAAAATGGTCCCAACACTGCAGAAGCTGTTTCCTAATGGCGATGGGGTATTTCAACAGGATCTGACTCCATGCCACAATTCTAAGCTTGCTAAGAGCTTCTTTACCCAGCAACATTTGAAGGTATTGGAGTGGCCAGGAAATTCAACCGATCTAAACCCCATTGAAAATTTGTGGGCCATTATTAAAGCGCCCATATCTAAGATGGATTGCACGACGAAAACCAAAATGATAGATAGAAAGTGTCATTAAAGTGGGGTACCACAACCCTGAAGTGAAGATGTATGGAAAGCTAGTGGCATCAATGGTTGGGAGGGTGAATAATAAAGAAAATAAATACCCCCTCAAGCAGCTGCTTGCCACAGAGGTCTGACAGGAGCCTGTCAGTTTATATGCCAAAGTAGAAGATCTGAGAGGATGGCAGGACCTCAGCAGAAAAACAACACAAATGTCCATGCCTTATCCGGGGCTCGAACCCATGTCCCGTAGATCAGTAGCCAAGCGTGCTAACCACTCGGCCACGGGACGGCCCAGGGGGAGGGTGAAAGAAGTAATTAAAGCTAAGGGGGTCACATTCACTATTAACTACACTATTAAACAAATAAATATTTTAGTTGTGTCTTTGTTACTTGATTTTCCTATTGTCCCAACTAATTTGCACAGTACTGTAAGTTCCAACTGTGCCAGCATTGAGATTGATCTCCACTAACCTCCACCCTGCCTATCATGAGTGAGAAAGGAGACACTGTTAAGCTTGGAAAGGGCACCATCTGTTGGATAAACATTAAGCTATGGCCCCTTGTGCAGGAGAGCCATCCCTGTGTACCTAAAAACATTCTGGATGACCTTGACAGGAAGCTTCCACCTGTCCAGTAGATCCCCTTCCCCAATTGTCTCTGAGCCCTTAGGGTGCTTGTGACCTGTGCATTTAGCTCAGTGTGTGTGTGTAAAAAAAAGTGCCACACAGAGTTAAAACAACCAACTGTGCACCATTACAGGTACATAAATGTTTAATTTGAACAAGAATGTGGTTTTTATAATAGATTTTAGTATAGCACGAAAAGTTGTCTTTTAATAGTGTTATATTCCAAATATATATTTTGCAGGTGACTTAACACAACCTCTGCCTAGCATTGTGGTAGCTGAACATACGGATAAAGTTATCCAAGGAAGATGGCATCCCCGAGATTTCTCATTTCTAACTACCAGTGCTGATAAAACTGCCACCTTATGGGCTCTTCCCCCCAACTAACCAGAACCTATGGGGCCTTTATTTAAGATTTGTAAAATATGAAACAGTGATACATTGTCAATATCTATTGTGTTGTCCTTAATGGAGATATCTTTATTTGTTGTAATTTAATACAGGTGTGCTACTGGTTTTTGTATATTGGAATTCCACTGCATATTTTAATGTCAGGTTGTGTGCAAACTAATAGTTTCAAAATAGTTTGTAATATCTGACAATGATAGTACGTGAAATGTATGAAAATATTTTACATTGTATACAGCTTGATATCAGTAGAAGTTAAATTATTAGAATATTTTATGAATTTGTCATGTATCTTTCATTATATTTTAATATGGAGTTTTTCTCAAGTATTTATCAGCCATATTTCTTTGCTTTTAATTTGTCAAATAGCATTTTAAAGTGTTTTAAATCTAATATTTTTATGATTATTTAAATTCAGTAAAGTTTAAAATTCCCTTTTGGATTATTACTTCTTCATCCTCATAATTTTTTTGTATCACATTATCATGAGTTGCAAAAGTGCTGAAAATATTGCATTTGTCTGTGTAACCCAATAAGTGCCAATGATGCATTTTTTGTGCACCCTTCATAAACACATTTTTTTGCATCCTTCTAAAATCAGTGCTCATACATGGCCAAGAATGAAAAGTAACTGAAGTTAGAATTGCTGAAAAGATACAAGAAAACTTTTATGCAGACTTTATTTCGATTTTAGAAAATTTTAAATGTATTTTTAAGAAGCACTAGAGATTTCAGAAATATTTCTTACTTTCTAGAAGCCTACAGATAAAAATGTAAAACATTCAGCTTGCTATGATTTTGCTATTTAATGGTTATATTCTGGTCAAGCATGAAGGAACATAAACTGGAGGAGCATTGCTAGCATGGTCTGTGAATGAAAATTGAGAAATAAAGTTCTTGCAATATATGTATTAAGATTATTTTTTTTCTGTTGCAGAGGAAAATACTGATTTTTCTCTTTGCAAGAGTAAATTCTGACACTATTGCAGGTGTTCCAGTATAAACAGTTATTTGTTATATTCTTTGCCCCTACACTGGAAATTTGTTTATATTTTAGTATAATATCTCATATTGGACATAACTTTTGATAAATTTTATGTTAATATTTTGCAATGTCATTCTATTAATGTAGCATGTGATTAATCAACTATTAAATCGATTGATTTGCTGTATCATTATCATTTCCTCTTTCATTATGGTTGTATTCAGAAACCATAATTTGTGCAATTATTTTTCCCCATATTTTTTGTTTTTCTTAATTTTACTTAGTTATTCAGGCACAAATATATTGATATATTATATTGATACAAGGGTTTTGAATTATCCAGATACTTTTTCATGATTTACTAAGTATTTAATCACTATTGTGGTGTTTTAGTAACAGCATAAGGATTGGTATAGAGGAAAAATTGTCTTGAGCAGGTAGGATCTGAACCCACTACTTCCCTATGTCATCAGGAAATCTTGAGTTCAGATCCCACCCAGCTCAAGATAATTTTTCCTCTACACCTATCCTCATCCTGTTATTAAAACAGTTTAATAGTGATTAAAATACTTAGTAAATCAATGATAAGCTGTGGATTCATTTCACTTTTGCATGTAATTTTCTTATTGAGTCTTAAAATTGACAGAAAATTTTAATTATTCAGAAATTTCGAATTGAAGAGTTTCTAATTTACCAGGTTTTACTGTATATATATATTTGTGTTCCTAAAATTCTGCTGTGAGACTCAAAGAAAAAATGAATTTCAAAACACTTTTTGTAAGACTTCTACAAAAAAAAAAAATCCTCTAAAAGGGGAAAAAAAAACTTCCACTGTTTAATTAAATAGTTGTTTTAAATAACTGGAGATTTGCAAATCAAAATCGAAACTAAATAGTAGCCTGTTTATGTTTCAATAAAGTTGATAAATGGAAACAAATCATTGACAGAAAACATGCTACTGTAACAGTCACTGCTTTAAACTTATTTTGCATGATGATGATTTAAATTGTTTTCCTCATAGTGGTTTGGGAATTAAAAAATATCAGCTTAAATTGCTTCTGAAATGATGACAATCTTTTGTGTCAAAAACTTTTGCTGTGTTTTATAAAAAAAAACTTAACTGACAAAACAGATATTTGTGTTTGGGAGTCATACTCCAGCAAGTTTTTTGGTTTTTGTAGTGGTTTATTATGTAATTTCTAGAGATGTTTTTAATAATTTGATATAATGATTTCAAATAAGAATTTTTTTTATCTCAGTTGTATATTAAAGGAATAACTAAATTGTCTTGGCTGCTATTTTGAAGCAATATTGCTGGATTTTAAAACTTAAATTTTATGTTTTTAAAATATTAGGATTGATTTTTTTGATGTATTTTAATCATTTAAGTCAATTTGTATTTTTTTTTAATTCTGATTTTGATGTAAAATATTTCTGTAGCAATAACTTGAACTCTATCCAAAGTGGCTTTGACTTTTATTGTTATACTAACCAAACATTATGCTTTCAAAAGGTTTTTTTTTGCTGTGATTTTTTTTTAACTTTTTGTACAGTTTTTCATATAAGTTGGTGTTTTTTTTACAGTATCATACTGTTAGACCAAAATATAGGTAAATGTAACTTGCTGATATATCTGTTTATTTGTGTTTATTAGCAAACAAATCTAAAATATTAAATAAGTAAAAGATGTCAGTAATAAAAAAAGTATATTGAGGAACTGAAAAAAATAAAGAAATTCATATTTTTATTGAAGTTAAAATGGAAAGTAAAATAGCTTTAGAGTAGAATATGTTAAAAATTTCATTCACTTTTTATTTCCTCCAAGCTAAAAATCAATCCATAGTGAATGCACAGTATTCCCTGTTAAGATGGACATCAAACATTAATTAATAGATATTTTCTTCAAAATAAAGTTTTAATTCCTTTTTTTAATGGAAAGACTTTAATATTAACTTGGCCACCTGGCAGAGTTCATTGTTAGAAACTCATTGCATGAAGGTTTTAATATTTGTTCAAGCATATTTTTGGATGTAATGTGATTTTTACCTGTTGCTTACAAAATTCATTGTAAACTGTAAAAGCTGAAAAAAATTTCATGGTGTCAGTAATGATTAATATTTGTTACACTGGTATTGATTAAAGTTAGGAGACAGGATTTTTCAGCCCAGTGGTGTAATAGCTTGTCTAAATGGTTTCTGATCCTACTTATTGATGAAAATATCTGGAATGACCACAGTTATTTAGGGTATGTTCAAGAGATAATAAAAACAAATGTGTTAAATGCTGTGATTTTCACTGTAACTTACTTACCATTTCTTTATAGTATTACTGTGTTTTTGAGATTTTAAATATTTTTTTTAATTAATTTTTTTTTACAATTTCTACTGAAGGGCTTAAGAACTTTTTCAGGTATAACTAAGAAATTTGTCATTAAAATTAAGGCTACAAACAAGCAGATAGAGTTCCAGAAATGAACTTCATAAAATTAGTCACTGCATAATCTAATAAATTTTCCTATAATTATTGCTTCTTTCAACAAATAAATATTATAAATAAAAATATAAATAAATATCTCCTCAAGCAGCTTGCTTGTCCCAGAGGTCTGACAGGAGCCTATCGGTTTATACTCCAAAATAGAAGATCTGTGAGGATGGTGGGACCTCAGTAGAAATGACACAGGTAGCCATGCCTTACCCAGGGCTAAGAAATTTAAAAGCAGCAGCATAATGAATGCTTTATGCAGGAAAACTACCCGATTTTTTTTTTTTTTCGTTCAGTTTTCAATTTCAGTAAGCAGAAATTATTTTCCTTGATCTTAGGTTTGCCAATAAAATCTATTATAATAAAAACCCTGCTTCTAGGATTGAGAAGGCACAGTTACGCACTTTTTTTAATGCAAGGTTTGTGATGCTTCTAAGTTGCAAGTCCCAACTATGACAGAGTTGAGAATTTCACTACTTGTCTTTATACTCTGCCCTTTCTGGGAAACAGGATGCAGGCTTGACTGGTGTTCATTGGATGCATTGTACATGTTTAAAAAATGCATGGATGACATTGGCAGGAGTTTCTACTCTAGCAGCTGTCTAATGGTGGTCTTCTATGACCCTGTTAAGAGTTTGTGATTTGGTTATTTAATCTATTTGTAGCAAAAAAAACGCTCAATAATAAAAGTAACCTGACCCAACACTAAATTGATTTTTTTTTCAATACTGATATAAAATCTTTATAAAAACCAACTAATTAATAACTTCTCTTTTGAGAAACTGGATACAGTTGTAAAAGTTTTATAGATCTGAATTGTCTTGGTATTTCTTTTCTCTGGCAGCTCTTGGATTAGATGTGTTAGCAGGTGCAGACTGGTAAGGGGCACTGAGCGATGTAGCACCCCAAGCAAGCCCTTAGTATTGTGAGCCCCTGGGACTTCATAGGAGCAGGATTTAATAATAATAATAATTACTATTCTACAGAAATTCCACAGAATTGGGGGAAAAACCTATTTTTATGCTTCATGTACGAACTTTCAAAAGAATAAGTAGTGAAATCTTGAAAAGGAAAACAAGTTTTTTTTATCATAACTTAGGCTCCTCTGCTACAGCTGCATCCCTGAAAAAAAGTTCCAGTCTGCCCCTATGTGTTACTGTTGTATTTCTGCAGGAAATCTTATTTAGAAGATGAAAAGTTGTTGGAGTTTTGGTTCCTTTTTAGACAAAGATGCAATCAATATTTTTCATTAGGTATTGTGGTCTGAATGTTATTAAACATTTTAATTTTTACAGCATCTATTTAGTGCATTAATTGAATTTACACATCATTTTTATTAATAACTCAGAAATATCTTCAGTAAATTAAAATTGCATTTTTTTACACATAGCTTGCCCTGTAATGTTTGTTGTCTAATCATAATTTAAAGGATGAAATAAATTGTCCACTAAAAATATGAAGTTGATGAATCAGTGTTCTCTAGAACATTTCTTTTTATTCCCAGGAGTTATGATTATTTAAATTTAACTGTACTAACTTTTAAGTTATATATTATAGTGAGGCAGTATTTAAGACACTTATAGAAGGTAAAAGCAGTTAACATAAGTGAGAAGTTTATATGTTAAGTTTTTTTTTATTATTATAGTGGGAACCATTTGTAACTTATACTTCTGATAATTTTTAAGCTATATAGCAGTGTAATATTTTATTCTTGCTTAAATATGATGGTTATAATTCAGAATGTCATTTATGCTATTACAATGTATTACCACAGTAGTTAAGAAGCAGTAGTTTGCAAAGTTTCAATTTTAAACTAATGCCTTCTAAACCTTCGCATTATGGAACAAAATGGAGTAGGTTTGGTCCAGTATTTTTTAAAAACAGTTGTATCTTAAGGTAATTGTGGTATAAAAAGCACAACCAAGAAAGAAAAACATGATGAAATGCTACAGAATATATTAGTGGGTCCATAATGACCCCATCTGTTATGCAAGGATTAAACAATTCTGAAAATATTGACTCCATTAGATAAGATATTTCCATGCTTAAAGAACTGATCTGAAATTAACGGATAGATGGTTGGTAAGACAAGAAGTTATTCACTAATTTTAAAATAACATAAATAACTTTTATTACAGTGATTAATACATAAGACAGAGCTAGAGTCCTAGATACCGATGATGCATGAAGTATCTCAATACAGCATTGACTTTAACATCTATGTAATATCATTCTGGGAAACATACTTTCATGCAATTCAACATATGGGAATGCCCTTTTGGGCTGAATGAGGTTGTGTGGTAAGCTACTCTCTCAACAAATCCCAGCGTACTCAGTAGGTACTGAATTGGAAGACCTAGTGGCCCAAGGAAATGTTCATCCACGTCATGCAGACATACTCCTGAGTTATTGACTATGCGGATGGTAAAAGATAAACATACAGTTTGGAAGGTCAGACACAAATCCTTCAATAATCACTCTGTAATGAAAGGGAGACTTACCAATAAGGACAAGATGTGCCATTCATCAGTCCATGACATTTTGATTTCTGTCATCAGTAGATTGCAGTGAGTAGTAATGAAAGCAATGGCTAGCATGACATTGAGATTTTGTGTTCTGGAGTAAAGTTTGGGACAGCCTACTGTTGGCTTGATGTTCTTGCATTCGGTTTCTTACTACGTCTCCTGTTGAGATTATCTCTGCTAGACCCTGTTCTATCCTCAATGAGAAAAGGGACACCGATGGATTTGGAAAAGCCACTATATAGCAGATAGGAATATAGACATTAAGTAGTGGCTCCGTGTGCAGGATGGCCATATCCTGTGCACATTGAAAAACATGGATGGCCCTGAAAGCTGGCTTTCATCTGTCTCCTAACAATTGTTTGCTGGGTTCCCTACCCAATTCTGGAACCTTGAGTCTGGCAATTTGGCCCATTCAGGGCAAAACATTCTGCTCAGAGGTAAAGCACTATTATCTCAGCTAACCTGTGCTCTGCTCTCGGTGAGAAAGGGGCGTTTGTGGGCTCTAAAAGACTGCCATCAGTCAGATGGATTTTCAACTATGGCCCTATATATGTGCACTACAGCCATATCCCCTGTGCATTAAAGAACATGCTAGATGGCCTTGATGAGAAGCTTCTGTTGTTTTCTAACATTTGTACAGTGGATCCTCTTCTGCTCAGCTGCAAGTCCTTGGAATCCTTATGACCTGTCCATTTACCCCATTGGGGGAATAAAATGCCACTCAACACTTATTGATAAATGCCTTCTAGACCAGGGGCGGGGGTGGCTCAGTCGGTAGCGCGCCAGGCTCGTAATCTGTAGTTCCCAGGTTCGAGTCCCAGCTGGGTCAGCGTTGAGATTTATCTCCGCAAAATTCCCCCGCCCTGCCCACGGTCAGTAGGGGACACCGATGGGCTTGGAAAGGCCGCCGTCCGTCGGATGGGACGTTAAGCCGTGGCCCCGTGTGCGGGAGAGCCATACCCTGTGCACGTTAAAGAACACGCTGGATGGCCTTGACGGGAGGCTACCATCTGTCTCCCAACAGCTGTTCCAGTGGGTCCCCTCCCCCAACCTTCTCTGAGCCTTCGGGGTCCATGTGACCTGGCCATTTAGCCCATGGTGTGCAAAAAAGTGCCGCTCAGAGGTAAAACAACCCAAGCCTTCTAGACCAACTGCACGTCAGGTTTTGTGTCATCTTGTATGCTGCAAATTTATTTATTGTGAGATGGTTTTCATCCGTCTTACTACCAATAAATTTAATAGATAGTAAGTAGAATTTCTCATAATGATATGCCTGTATCATTATGAGATAGCACTGCTTTTCAGAAGAATCCATCCTCTCCTTCGGGATGTGATAATTTTTATGCAAAAGACAATACCACATTGATCTGTGTATATTTCCCCTACATATAAAATTGATTCATTATAAGCCCTCTTCTTTCCTATAGTCATTGAGAAAAATAAAATTTTTAGTGCAAAATTTGCCTAATGAGGTAGGAATATTAATAATCTCAGAAATAAATTGCATCCCTGAGCTAAAAATGGCTTTTATCATCCTTATACTCTTCAACCGCAATTCTCTATTGCTGAGTCGATAGACACCATTCTGGGGCCAATAAAAGACTTGCCTGTTGGTAGAGAAAATCGACACTTTGTACCAACAGCAACACAATGATTAATCTTAGGCCATGGCAGTCTTTGTTTTGTGGTTCTGAAATAGTAGGCTTGGAGTGTTATTTTTCAGTATTGTATTTCAGAAGAAGTGAAATATAGGCAGTGGGGAAGAAAAACAGTAATTATACGATAGGATTCCTTTGTTATATTATCTAATTTTGGAAAAAAATTACTATTTTAAAATCGGTGTTTCATTTTACGGAATCTGTTTGTCTTCCAATATTACACACCACTTCCAAACTATAAAAACTTGGCAAATATTCTTGTATATATTTTCATCCCTACATTCATTCTGAAGGGTTGGGTTGTTTTACATCTGAGCAGCATTGTTTTTTGCATGAAATGGGTTAAATGGCCAGGTCACAAGAATCTCAAAGGCTCAGATAAGGTTGGAGAGGCAGGGTACCCACTGGAGAGCTGTTAGGAGACGGGTGGTAGCCTCCTGTCAGGGCCATCCGACATGCTTGTTAACGTGCACGGGGTTATGGCTTAACACCTCATCTGACGGACAGTGACCTTTCCAAGCCAATCAGTGTTCCCTACTGATTGAGGAAGTTTTACAGAGATGAATCTCAACGCTTGCCTAGCTGGGCATTTTGGAGGGAAAACAACTATATGCGAGTCAACAGACTAGGAATTGTCACTAGGTATTTGGGAGGGTTTTTTTTGCAGCTGAAATACAAGATTTTCTCTGATTGAAATTGTATATCTAATATATAAAGAGTAGAGGGGGGGAAATCGCTTGAACTGTAGTGGAGTGCCAATAATGCAAACAGTGATTATCTAGAACAAATTGAAAGAACAAAATTGTGATCTGCTATAATATAACAAAGGGCAAAGTGCACTTGATCTGGAAAAATTATTGATTGAAGAGATAGTAAACATGCATGCTTAAAAAGGTTGCATGATTTAGTTGGAAAACCAAAGATACTTCCTTAAAGCTAAAATCGATCCCCAAGTTTCTGCCTTTGATGAATAATTACAATGGTGCCGGGGGTGGCTCAGTTTGTAGCACGTATGGCTCGTAATCTGTAATTCCCAGGTTCGAGTCCCAGCTGGGTCAGCTTTGAGATCTATCTCCGCAAAACTCCCCGCCCTGCCCATGGTCAGTAGGGGACACAGATGGGCATGGAAAGGCTGCTGTCTGTCAGATGGGATGTTAAGCCGTGTCCACCTGTGCGGGAGAGCCATATCCTGTTCAAGTTACACCCTCAAAATGGCTCGAAGCAATTGCTTTTCAATGGATCGCAAGAAAGGAGCTTGTCAGAACAATAGGATGATGAGGTGTACAATTGTTTTTTAAGAGTAGTTGATTGTGGGCATTTTCAATTATCCAGACCTCATCACACCTTTACCCCCAAGTTAGTCCAGGTAACCAATGATGCACTGTACTTGTAACCACAGGTGAGCTATTTAAATGGAATCGTAAAGATGAATATAAACCACACATGAAAATGATTTACATCTTTTCATCTGTTTTTAAATGCATTACTTTCACTTAACACATTTCTGAATCTGTAAAATTGATTTAGTACAGCCTAATAGTTTCAGTTAGATCCAATGAGAGGCATGGTTGTGGAGCTGTATAATGAAACTGCCTGTATAAGACAACAGAGCACATATTGCCGCAAACTTGTGAAATAATGTAGTCCACAAGTAATCGTTTCTTGTAGTTCAAGTTTTATCCTTCACAAAATTTCAAAAGCTGCCACACACCATCATAGGCACTACATGCATATAAAAAAAATAATGCATTTGATTATCTATCAGTAGTTTTAGGGGCTTTTTTTTTACCATATAATTACCATTTATTTGCATTACAACCTATAAACACAAATGTTTTTTTTTCTCTCGGGGTAACTTTCAAAAGAAGAATAATGGAATTAAGGTAGCTCTCTAGGTTCTCATTGCTGATAATATCCTGAATCATGTAATAATCATCACTCACACTAAACAGAGAAATTTTGCAAGAGCCGAAGCATTAACAGCAAAGACTGGGTAGCCCAAAATTCAGGACAATGGTTAAAAAAAAAATTTGCATTGCAAAGTTATTAAAGTATTTTGTGTATATTGTTACTACCTATATTTGAGATTTTATGTTTTTGATTTTTTGCTCATATCTAATTCTATTGCCTTTAATTTTTATCGTAGTTTTTCTATTCATTGTGTTTTACTGTCGTTTACACCTTATGCTGTTTCTTTCCTTTTACTCCTTGTAGCATTTACCTTTCAACTTGTGTGTTTCTCTGACTTTTACCCGTTTTTTTTTTTAATCTTGTTTAGGCACTATATAATCTTAGTTGCTGATGTGTTGCCATTAAGCTACAAACAAGCAGTCGCATATCTTGAGATTCATTCAGAGATCATTATGAAAATAATGCAAAATCCATGGAATGAGTTATGAGCTCATTTTGTACCTTTCTAATGTATTGCCCAAGTGTTCTTAATTTTGGGCCTGTCTATTTCATTGAAAATGGGTGTGGCAATAGCTCTAAGAGCCGTCAAATTTCTTCAAGCTGTGTGGTAACAGTTTGCAAAATGTGATATTTTTTGAAGTGCATATGTCCCAACCAAATCACAATAGGGAATATGAAATGTGCTAGAATGTGTAACTGAAACAGTGATTTTTTTTGATGCTGTATGCTTGAAATGCAGATGACTGAGAGAGTGTATGTTGGAGAAATGTAAGAATAAGGAGACTTCAAATAAGAAACTGGAGAATATATAAATTTGAAATGTGAGATATGGAATACTTGTCTAGCATTAGTATATATAGATAGGAGCAGTAGAGAATATAATTCATCATCATGGTGTGTATAGTTTTGATTTTTATACAGCTTTTCGTTATTTTAGGTATTTGTCTTTTTTTTATTTTTTTTGTTGTCATTTTCCTCTAGGGCTTCCTCTAGTTATTTGTCTGTCAGTATTATAATCAGCGCTAGTTTGTGTAATGCTTTTGATTATGCATGTGCATTATACGTAACTAGAAAATGTATTTCAAGCAGTTTTTTTTTAATCTAACACTAGCCATATTTTAACATTGTTCTCTTTGATGTTTTGAAATCTTAATGTGCTTCTCCGACAACTACAACCGAAATGTAAATTTATTTTCTAAATCCTGAATCAAGTCAATATAAACAATATTGTAAAAGCCAGTTTATTTTTCTCTTGTATTAAGGAAACTTTAACGTTTGTAATGAGATTTATAAGAGACAGATATTTAAATTACATATGTGCTTTGTACAACATAGCGAAAAAACCAAAATTTATTGAATGTTAGTTGGTATTGTAATAACAATCGGTGAATGTTCGCAACCTACTGAGTCCTTAAAATGTTTCACAATGGTGATTTTTGTTTCAGTTTAAAAGTGAATGTTTGTGTGTGTATACAGGCATTAATAGATTATTGTAAAATAATTGAATAAAGATTTATTTTCAACTCTAACTCTTATTGAAATGAGGGGGAAATGTATGCATCTTGCAGTTTTAGTTGGATAAACATTTTTGTTTCACAGAAACATTCTCTATGGTATGTAGTAGGGATATGTGAGCTCAGGATTTTTAGGTTCTGCTAAGCAAACGAACAAGAAAAATGGGCCAATACAAATTTTTTAGTACTATTTTAAACATTAAAGGCACCAATTCATTAAATTTTTTCTAGCTTAACATTTTTTTTCCTTAATTACATTATATTTTACAGTTCAAGTTCGTAATTTTATTTTTTTATTGGTTTTGCCCATTCTTATTAAAAATAGAAGTTTTAAAGCAGGAGGAACGGAACAGGAAAATCAGCAGACTCGTTAATTTGAACAATAATTGATGCTAAAAAACTTTGATCTATTCAGTTAATCAGGGAAATTATTCAGAATATTAATATTCGAAATGATTGTAGTTTATGGCGATAGCTCAAGAAGTCGAACTCATTTTTCCTGCAGAACTCGAGCACCTATATCGAGCCTATAGGATTTTAAATCAGAAGAGTTGAACAGTTCAGTTGTAATCTCGAGGTCCACACATTCTTATGTCCTGATCATTCTTAACTGTGATTATATTATTTATTTGTAGTTACTAAAATTTTACCCAGTTCATAAAAATTCAATATGTCTAAAATTAGTGTACTCTCAAGCAGGCGTGTACCCAGGATTTAGTTATAGGGGTGGGTGGGGCAATTTTTTTTTATGTGTGTGGGGGGGGGGAGGTGAAATTCTATTTCTGGGAATCTCCAAGAACAAAGTTTCAGGACAGGTTTCCCAATTACTAATATTTCACCGAACAGAAAAGGTTAAACTGATATTGTATATGGAATATATTTTCATCTTTAAATCTATTTTTAGTGTTGGGCATATATTATTAGGCTAAAATAAAATTATCCAAGGACAACTGTTTTGGATTTCAAAGCAGGTAAACACTTTTGAGATTTCGGATAAGACTGCAAGATTTTATTTCTAATTTTTATTTATTTGGAGGGGAGGTCTTGACACCCCTGGGTACGTCTCTGCTCTCAGATATATTTCTATCTATGTGTAAATGGGTTAAAACAGAATTTTAAGCAAATAATTTATCAGTCTGAAGAAAGTAAATTACTTTTAAGCATTGTTCTGAGTCTGTTCAGTTTTGTTACATTGAGATTATGTATGTGTAAGACAGTAGTATATACAATTTGCTGAAAGTTTGCAAATTCAATAAACAAAGCCCGTTATATTTTTTAAGTGTTCCTGTTCACTAATATTAGATTTCTGTTGAAATGATTTTTTTCACCACTATTCGGGAATCTTGAAAGTTACCACTGGTACCATGTTTTTTTTCTTAATTTTCATTATATACAGTAGACTATTATCCATGCTTTGAATTAACCACATTTTGCGAAGTAAACAAACGCTATTGAACAGTTTCAAAACCCCATTTTACCATATATTTTGAAAGGGTAATTGTTTCCAAATTTCCTTTAAAATTTCAAATGCTGCACAAAATATCAAAAGTTTATCTTTTCTCCATCGCAAGAAATAGAACGTAGCACAAAGCAATTTATTTTAAAATACAGCTTCCCCGAAAAATATATCAGAGCATACTGTTATAATTGACTTGATTAGAACATAAAGTTCGAATGTGCATTCAAATTTCCGTTCAATGAACATAGTAAAATAATTTTAAATTTCAAATTTCGACATGTAGTCAATTGATGCAAATATTCTAGAAAATATTTCACAGCACACTTTCGTGTATATAAAAATTATAATTCACGTTTTCGATCGTTCATTGCACTTAAATTCAAAAGTCATCAGTACCATGGGGCAGTGGTGTGGCTCAGTCTACATAGCACACCAGCCTCATAATCTAGTTCCCAGGTTCGAGTCTCATCTGGGCCAGCATTCAGATTTATATCTAAAAAACTCGTGTCCTGCCCTCAGTCAGTAGGGGAACTGATGGACTTTCATAGGCCATCGTCTGTCGGAACTTTAAGCTGTGGCTCCGTGTGTGGGAGAGCATACCCTGTGCACGTTAGAGAACAATGGATGGGCTTGACAGAAGGCTACCATCTGTCTCCTAATAGCTGTCCAGTTAGTCCCCTCCCCCAACATTCTCTGAGCTTTCGGAGTCTTTGTAACTTGGCCATTTAGCCCATGGTGTGAAAAAAAGTGCCGCTCAGAGGTGAAACAAAGCAACCTGTCAGTACCATAACGTCAAATTTTGAATGTTATACAAAATATCTAGAACAATTGGAAGGTAATGCACAAACTATTACTGCATCAATGGCTTACTCTGACCACTAATTGTAATGGTGAAGTGAAATTGACATTCAAAGGGATCGAATTACTTATTATTGTAAAATACATTTCGACTTCTAGTTTTTTTGACAATCTGGCAATCTGACTGCTTTGCAGACAGCTATATTATTATACAATGAAATTCTGATTTATAGGTACACTTGCCTAGTAGTATGTTGTGGCTCCTTTGGCTTTCAGAACAGTCTGAATTCATCGGGCATGAAACAAGATGCTAGTGGCATTGTGCAGGGTTCTTTTACCATGCTGAAATGATTGTGTTACACAGTTGCTGCAAATTGGACTGCAGCACAGTCTCACGGTGAACGGTCCTTACCACCTCACGCTAAAGATGCACGATAGGATTTAGAACAGGAATGTGCAGGCCATTGAAACAACACGTTCTTGGGTCCATTCAATGACAATGCATACCTTATGAGTAGGTGCATTATCATGCTGAATGTGTCCATTCGGGGGCGGGGGTGGCTCAGTCGGTAGCGCGCCAGGCTCGTAATCTGCAGTTCCCAGGTTCGAGTCCCAGCTGGGTCAGCGTTGAGATTTATCTCCGCAAAATTCCTTGCCCTGCTCACGGTCAGTAGGGGACACCAATGGACTTGGAAAGGCCGCCGTCTGTCGGATGGGACGTTAAGCCGTGGCCCCGTGTGTGGGAGAGACATACCCTGCGCACGTTAAAGAACACGCTGGATGGCCTTGACGGGAGGCTACCATCTGTCTCCCAACAGCTGTTCCAGTGGGTCCCCTCCCCCAACTTTCTCTGAGCCTTCGGGGTCCTTGTGACCTGGCCATTTAGCCCATTGTGTGCAAAAAAAGTGCCGCTCAGAGTTACCTCTGAGCGGCACTTTTTTGCACACATATAACAACAAATTTTTTGCACACATATAACAACTCAAACAACGTGTCCATTCGAGTGAGGATAAACTGTAGCCATGAAGGAATGAACGAACTTGGTCAGCAACAAAGTTCAAATATACTGTGGCCTTCGATGGGTATCGTGACGTAATGTGTGGCAGGAAAACATTTTTTTTTTGTTGTGCATTAAAAAATTCCCAGATTATTTAAAGATTATTAAAGATATTCCAGATTATTTAAAGAGTGCTCAAAACGTTTCTAAAATAAATATGCACTTAGGAAAAGGTTAATAATGTGATTTATATGGGTTTGTAAATAGTAGCTAGGCATAAATTGGAAGGAGAGCTGTGTACCAATCCCCAGTGATGCGCAGAACCAGCCAGGTCTAGCATCTAATGTCTGACCCCACCTTCTCATTTTGGAAGGAGAAGGCTGCCAGTTCAGTATGGCTTATTGATCTGGTCATCTATGGCCACTTTTTTTCAACCCTGCTGAGGAGTGGTCAACTTCACAGGGTCCTGTTGATGATCATTTATACTTACTAACTGGACTTGTTTATGGATTTCAGCTTGGGAGAATCTGCCACTGTGTTGTTTGCTTCTGGGTTGCCATCCCTAAGTGAACAGAGGCATGGGATACCTTATATCAGCTGGTGGCCATCGCAGGTACCTGAACCTTAGCTAGTTGGGCATCGTCAAGCCTAAACTGGAGTAATGTGTCTCAGACAGGCCATATGGCTCTTGAAAAAGTCCACTTGAAAAGGTGGTGCCTGAAGTTCCTACCAGCATCGGTGACTAGTGTAGAAGGAACAGGTCTTTGTCCCATGCTTGCAATCAGGGGGCTGTTTGATATTGTTGGCCCTAACTCTCTCAATAAACCTAGTTTCTTTAAAAATCCTACTAATCATTTTCTCTGCAGGAACGTTAGCCTCTTTTGAGCAGCATATTGTGCACAGAGTGACTGCATTGGTTTGGCCATGTTGCACGTATGCATAGCTGCAGATTGGCAAAGAGGATTATCAACAGTGTGTCTAAGGGTATCAGAAAAAGGGGGAGACCTAGGATGCAATGGGCAGACAATGTCAAACAGGACCTTGCTAGAATTGGCCTAGAGTGGCCAAATGCAGCATTTGTAGCTCAAAAGTTACACATCTGGAGAGCAAAAATATTTAGTCTGGTTGTACTCCGTAGCCTATGGCTGCATGACGATTTTGTATGTATGTAACTATTGTTTCTTTATCAACACATCGGGATTTCTAGCATAAATATAGCATTTGCAATATATAACTTCAAGTTTATATATATATTATAAATTAATAATAATAAACTTCAAGTTTTATATTCTTCATTTAGCATCCTCTAATGATGGTAAATTAAAGCCATTTGAAGGGTTTGGAAAACTACGAATCATATTTTGTTGGTACTATAGTGCCTATAAGTATATAGTGTGGCAATCGTCAATAGCCAAGCCATTGTTAAAAAGTGGGCCAAAAATTGGTCATCTACCGACAGGGGGACTAGAATCGAAATATAAATTCGTGCATGCGCAGTGAAATGATATTTATGTAGTACCGTTTTTCGCCAAATTACCCCGACATAAATAGTTCTAGATAGCAAAAAAGTAATTCTACATAAAAATTAATATCTCGAAATAATGTGGGCATGTAAAAACCTGATATTCTATAAGCAGCTAAAAGTTTTCGTTAGTTTCCTCCTGAAATTTAAATATTAAGAATTACAATGATGCATTTAAATTCCGCCCCTTTCCCATTATGCTTCTCACGATGAATGCCTGGGGAAGTCAAAGCTGACAGCTACTCATGCTGGCAAATGCGGGACTTGCGTTAGTGAATTTTTATATCGTCTCCCATCCCTAATTCAATGACACTTCAGCGTAGTAGGGTGTTGATTAAGGATATTCTTTCAGTTATTAGCATTTTGCATAATTTATTTATAATATATTCTGTCGAGAAAAAATTCTTGAAGTGGTTTAAAAAATAAAAAGCTTAGAATCACTGATAATGTTGCCCATAGATATAGTAAAAGGGAACCAGATAGTGCAATTGCAACAAAACCGTGACTGTAGCCAACCTTGTTAGAGACCGCCATTTTGGTGGCAAAAACATTGCTAGTGCTGGTAATTCTCATTGTGTTGAACTGGTTTGAAAATTATTAAATTGAGTTTTCATTGAGCTTCTTTAAAAATTATAAAATTGTACTTAAGATATCCATTGCTGTATTTATTTGGATAAGTATAAAACAAACATATATTTACTCTTCCTTAGTTTCAACTTTGGCAGCGACAGACAGGATTTGCCATAACAGCTCTTTTACATTTCTGGCAAAAGCAAACTTTTGATTCTTTAATAACAGATCCTCAAAATTCAATTGCTTTAGCTGTAGGAGAGTTTGGATAAAGACTAACTACATCTAGAGATAACATGTGGCAATATTTAGGTAAATTTATAACTTTAATGCGGTTCAGAAAATCAATGGTTGATTTAACAGCGCATTTTAGTATCTGGATATAATTGACTTTATTCCTTTAATAAAGCCTTTTCTAGTTTGTACGTAGGAGATTGTCTTTTAGAACTAGTTGTCTGGCAGGATAATCATTTTTGTGCAGCTTGACTTACAAGAATAGTTTTGGAGCACTGTAATACATAGGTGGAGTACAAGCATTATGGACAAAGAATATTTAAGGAAAAGAATTAAAGGCTCCTTGTATCCGGATCTGAGTTGCTACCACCGCTACTCAGCTCCAGATACACGCTCTGCTGTGAAATGTGCTTAGAGAAAAATGCAGCAAACCGGTTGTTGGTAGTCTAGGATTGAATTTTCACTGCACATGCGCGAACTCTCTTTTTAGCACATTCCTTCTGAGCGACAAAGAATATGATCTCGAATTTCAGATACATTGAATGTTTTTTTTCACCTTCAGCACTTTAATTTGATATATTTGCTACTCCAAACAAAAATGTTAGTAAAAGCTTGGTTTGCAACAATATACTTTCTTTAAGTTATGTAGTTTCCCAAATGCAATCTTCCTTATCAAAGCAGTGGTTAGTACCTGCTAAAAATGGGACTGTCCAGCTGAAGGTTGCTCTGAGTGCCCATGCTAACCTCGGTCCACCATCGAAAGTGCCTACAATGGGGGCGGGGGTGGCTCAGTCGGTAGCGCGCCAGGCTCGTAATCTGTAGTTCCCAGGTTCGAGTCCCAGCTGGGTCAGCGTTGAGATTTATCTCCGCAAAATTTCCCCGCCCTGCCCGCGGTCAGTAGGGGACACCGATGGGCTTGAAAAGTCCGCCATCCGTCGGATGGGACGTTAAGCCCTGGCCCCGTGTGCGGGAGAGCCATACCCTGTGCACGTTAAAGAACACGCTGGATGGCCTTGACGGGAGGCTACCATCTGTCTCCCAACAGCTGTTCCCGTGGGTCCCCACCCCCAATCTTCGCTGAGCCTTCGGGGTATTTGTGGCCTGGCCATTTAGCCCATTGTGTGCAAAAAAGTGCCGCTCAGACGTAAAACAATCCAATCCAAAGCCTACAATGTGCATGTGAGCATCAAAACGACCTTGAATGATTTGAAAAAGGTCATATGGTCCAAAGAATCTCGTTTCCTGTTGTGCCATGTTCCGCTGTCGTTGCCTGTTGTGGATGGCGGGTACGTGTGCATCATTTACCTGGGGAAGTGTTGGCACCAGTATTCACTGTGGGATGAAAACAAGCTGGTGGAGGAGTGTAATGCTTTGGGCAATGTTCTGCTGGGAAACCATGGGTCCAGTCATTTATGTGCAGGAAACTGATGTCTACAACCTACCTAAACATCATTGCAGATCAGGTACATCCTTTCATGGCAACGGTATTGTTGTCTAGTAGTGCCTTCTCTCAGCAGGATAATGCGCCATGCCACACTGACCGGATCGAGAATGGTTCACGGAACATGAGAAAGACTTCCAGATATTACCCTGGCCCCAAATTCCCCAGACATCAATCGAGCATTTGGGGTTTGTATTGGAACAGCATATCCGATCACTGCGGCTACTCAATCATGTAACTTACAAGAGTTAAAGGATCTGCTGGTAATGTGTTGGTACCAGATACCACAAGACACCTTTAGAAATACTGTAGTTTCCATGCCTCACCGGGTAAGAGCTGTTTTGGTGGCACATGGAGGACCAACATCACATTAAGCAGGTGGTCATGTTTTAGCTCTTCGGTGTATATTCATTTTCATTGAAGTCATAGCATGAGAAATTGGCTACAAAACATAATGCCAAAGGGTAAAATTTTTAATTCCAAACCATCAGATCTCTCTGCATCTATCGCTCTAGTTTTTCTAATTATAAATAAATGATAAGATAGTAAAATCACGCACTTTTCACTGGAATTACAAATACGTTGAAAATATGATTCATAATTCCTGGCTGCTTTGTGACTGAGGCTAGCAAAGCAGCAAGGATCTTACTAAGCCACACAGAAAGACTTTTGCTACAGGTTGATTTGGATTGGGTTGTTTTACTTCTGAGTGGCACTTCTTTTTGCTAAATGGCCATGTCACAAGGTCACTGAAGGCTCGGGAAAAATTTGGGGAGGGGAACCACTGGAATAGCTGTTGAGAGCTAGATGGTAGCCTCCCATCAAGGCCATCCAGCTTGTTCTTTAACGTGCACAAGGTATGGCTATCTTACACATGGTCCCACCGCTTAACGTACCATCCTATGAAGGTGGCCTTTCCAAGCCCATCAGTGTTCCCTATTGACCATGAGAAGGCAGGAGTTTTGTGGAAATCTCAACTATCGCCCAGCTGGGAATTGAACCTGGGAACTGTAGATCATGAGCTTGTTACGGTAATGACTGAAACACCCCCTCACCCCCATTACAGTAGAAACAGGACCAAAGTCTCCAAGAAGCATTCTCTTTATAATAAAATTTTACTTAATTACTAAATGTAAAAAATTAATAATCAAACTGTAAGCATCAAAGTTCAAGGTGTTGTAAGATAATGGTGAAATGATCTTACAACATCTTGAACCTTGATGCTTGCAAATGATAGCATTAAACCCTACAATATGAAGGGAATAGCAACAAGTAACAACAATAGTACCTCCTGACACATTAAAAGGCATCGCCTATCATGGCGGCACGTCTAATGTATACACATGAAACTGGAAAAGAAGATTGCTTTTGGAAAACTGCACTCATTTAATTTTTCACCACCTCGGATTTACAGATCAAGTTTTTATTAATGTTTATTTTTTTAGAAGTAGCAAATGCATGAATAAAAGTCCTGAAATTCTGAAATTGTACAAAAGCAAGACACTGGAAAGCGATAGAGCGCATGCGCAGAGAAACTAGACCAGCAGCCCGCTTGACTGGTTTGTTCCATTGCCACTGCAATCACGTGTTGCAGCCATTGAGTAGAGGTCCTGTATAGTTAGAGTCTAACATCCTTCTTTAAAAACTGGACCATTTTGTAAAAGGGACCTTGGCCCCTTTATCATCTGGTCCACGAGAAAAAGTTTTTTTTTGTGTGCATCAAAAGTAGGGAGCAGTACAGTGAAGTGCTAGCGACCCTACATGTTGGCTATAGGCTTTTGGCCGCAGGCTGCCTAATAATGAAGGAGGTGGTTGAAGTTTCGTGCCAAGGAAGTGCTGCGTTGTAGTTTTGTGGCAAGGGGGTGGGGAGGGGAGAGGTTTAGAAAAAATTCTTCTGGGAGCAAAAATTGTAGCGTTTGTGGCCCATGTTGGCCGGAAGTTGGTAAGAAGGGTGCAAGGTAAATGTTCAAAATAGCCCCGAATCTCTTACAATTAAGGATGGCCTAAAATGGTCGGCAGATCTTAAATTTTCTGATTTAGATATGCTGATGATTTAGCTCTTTTGGCAAATGATGTTCATGAGATGAACTCTTTCATTCGAGCTGTTGATGAGACCGGTAGTATAGTAGGTTTGGTTATAAACAGAGAGAAAACTAAAGTGATGAAAATTGGTCAGGCAGATGGTTTGCCACCACTAGTAATCATTTTTGAAAAAGGGTACTTTGGGAGTTGTAGTCTATTGTTACAGAGTATAATTATGTATATATATATATTTTTTGAAAACATCAATACAATTGCACTAGGGAAATAAGGTGGTGCAATAGTGTCCAAAATGCTTCTTTTTTGTCCCTTTGGATCTTTTTGGCATCTGGATCTTTTGGTGTCCAATGGATCTTTTGAGTAGGAGGTGTCTGCAGGGAGGAGAGCCATATTTCACATATTGAGATGGAGAGTCTGCAGGAAGATGAAAGGTTAAAGGATTTTGCCAGTACTTTGTATGAAATGGGCCAGGGCCCTGAAATGTGATTTTGCCTTTGTATGGGTGGGTTTAGGATGGTCTGTAAGGTCCAAGTGTAGCAAGTTTGTGATAGAGGGTGTGTCTTTGTGTGTTGTGTATTTGACAGTGTAATAGGTATTGGGGGATGTCCTCTATCACTTGGCAGTTTGGGCAGAGTGCAGAATGTATTTTTCTATCAATAAATAAGTCTTTGTTGATGTTCGCTCTGCCAGTTCGGAGTCTGTGTATTGCTGTTTGGGCCCTTCTAGATAGGTAGCTAAGATGTAATGTGTTTGGAGAGGGTGCTATTGTGGCTCTGAATGTGTTTTTATCTGTAGTGTGTTGTACCCAATTCTGGGTCCATATGTGATAAAAAAAATTTCTGTATTCTCTTACGTGATGTTTGCATGTAGTGACAGTGTGGTAATTTGGGGTTGTGAGTGTGAGACCTTGTTTAGCAAGTGAGTCAACAGTCTCATTATGGATGATGTTGCAATGAGAGGGAATCCAGTAAAATGTTAGGGTGTTTCCCTTGTCTATAATGTTGTGTGCTATGTTTTGTATGTGGAAAAGGGAATGGTTCAGTGATGGGTCTACTCTTAGTGTGTTAATGAGTTGTAATGCAGGCCTTGAGTCTGTGATTATGTTAATGTGTTGTTTGTTGAGGTTGGTGGCCCAGCCTAATGCCATATGTATTGTTGCCAGCTCTGAAGAGGTGCTATTTGCAGCATGATTTAATTTTATAACGTAAGAGAATTTGGTGGAAGGAGTGTAAAAAGCATCAGAGCCAGAAGTGGTGTGTAATATGGGATCCATCAGTGTAAATTGTATGGTCAGTGTCTGATAGTTGTGTGATTAAGTTGTCTGCAGGAATTTTTAGTTCAATGGGGAGGTGAGCTTTTTTTTTGGTGATGTGTGATAGAGTGAGGTGAATGTTTGGTTTTTTAAGTAACCAATAGGGAAGTGTTTGTGTGGGTTTAAAGGGTTTAATTTGTTGCCAAGTGGGGTAAAGTGTGTTTTTTTTTTATTATTTGTGCGGTGTTAGTAGAGTTAGTGGTGGATTCAATTCTAAGTATGGCTGGGTGAGTGGGATTGTAGTATTTATGTTTGACGTAGTGTTTGCATGTGAGGAGGTGTCTTTTGATTATTAGAGGTGGCATGTTAGCTTCTGCCCAAGTGGCGAGGTTTGGGCAGCCAGCTTTAAGACCCAGGGCAAGTCTGATGGCGTGTGTTTGCATAGTGTCAATTTTATTGATTTGTGTGTTTGAAGCAGTGTTGAGTGCTGGGAGGCCATACTCTAGAGTTGATAAATGCGTTGATGAAAGTAAGCATTACTTTATCGCTGGCCCCCCATGACACTCTTGTCATGGAATTTAATATGTTGTATGCTCCAATGCATGTGGATTTTATGTTATTAATGTGTTGCTTCCAGGTAAGCTTACGGTCTATAGTTAGCCCTAAATATTTGTAATGGGTAACAGTGGGAATGGTGCAATTGTCAATTGTAATATTTGGTGAATTGCTAGGTAAGTGTTTACATGTAATGGGTAAGACCGCAGATTTAGGTGCTGAGATGGCAAGTCCCCATTTTGTAGTAAAGTCGAGAACCTGGTTGACTGCATTTTGTAATATGGTTTGTATGCTGTTGATGTTAGTTTCAAAGGTCCAGAGCACTATATCATCTGCAAAGATGGAGCGTGCGATTTTATTGTTGAAAATAGTAGGGAGGTCATGTAGTAAGATGTTGAATAATGTGGGGCTAACCACACTGCCCTGTGATAATCCTCTGTTGAGTTTATATGGGTCAGATATGGTAGTCCCCAGCTTGACTTTAATTTTTCTGTGTGTGAGGAAATTTTTAAAAAATTCAAAAATGTTTCCTGTGATGCCTAGTTGATGTAATTTGTAGAGTTTGCTGGTGTGTGAGGCAGTATCAAAAGCAGAGGTGAGGTCTAGAAAGACACAACAAAGAATTCCTTTTTTATTTAAGGCTAGTTCAGCAGATGTGATATTTGCAAAATGAAAATTGTAATATTTCATCAATATCTGCCCAACCCAAAAAGAATTTTTAATTTATCTCTAAAAACATACTTTTCTGATAAAGTTGCATTCACCTACCCCCTGGGTCTAAAGGGTCAAGTGATTGTTGCCAATGGTAACTTTGAAACCTTCACATTTCAACACCAAAATTTTAAACTTATAACTACATCGTTTGGAATATTCGTTTGATATTTTGAATTTTCAAAATTTTTCACCGTTAGAGGGCACAGTTATTACTTTTGGGAGATTCGAAAAATGCAAATCGTAATATATTATTAATTCCTATCTAACACAAAATTTTTTTTTTATTTATCTGTATAAACAAAAAAGTTCGATGTCAACAAACCGACAAGACAACAAACAATATTATATCTTTTTTATAAAGGAAAAAAGTGCCGTAAAATTTACTTTTCCTTTTTTTAGCCGTTTTCTAAAGTGTTTCCAATCATGAACATTGAAATCTGTACCAGATATTACCCTACACTTTTCCGGAATCCATAAGTAGCGTGAAATATGATTCAGGTATGCACGCTAAACAATCCTAGAGACGACAAAATATGGCATCCAATTTCGAGATGGCCAAACTCTACCTATATAGCATCTCTACCATTGAAGCACTGAGGCAAGAACAAACCGTAACTGTGTTTGCATGTAGCGTTTCGAGGGTGGTTGAAGTTTAGCGTGTTTCTTTAATGTTTATTATTGTTTCCCTGTTGCTTAATGTAGTAAGTTGATTTGATTTTAAATTATATATGCATGCTTAGACTGTATTCTGTACACATTCTTAATAGACATTTTTCTATAATGAAACTTCGCAAGTAATGTGTGCTGGTAAGCGTGAACGCTTTTTTTCACTGCAATTTCCCTGTATCGCTGAGCTTATTGATTGGGGTAATATAAATCCTAGTAAATCCGTGAAAGATTCCAAAAGTTAACTATATATAAATATTTTTAGGAAATTAAAATGCCTTTATTAACCCAGAAATAATTGCACGTTGATTTTGGATTGCCACGAATTCTTTGGGATCTGCAGTTATCTGCTTGCGTAGCTGGTTTTATTCTGTGTAAACAAGAATTTAGCATATGAACAATGCACGTGGCTGTGGCAATGTGAAAAAAATCGTGTTTAGGACCATAGCGCACCTTGTGATACTTGTTAAAGGTACATTGGCGGCTTTTTTTACTACTTTATAACATATTGTAATGATATGGTTAATAGATTTTGTGTCACATTGCGTTGTGGCGACTTAAAATTCTCTTTTTTGTAAATTATTCTGTTAAAATTTATGAAGTTGAAATATTCACTGCAAGTTTTTTTGTGTTTAATACTACAGCATAAAAGTGTCTGTATACCCATCTACAGTAAAATTCATCATCATCATCATCATCCTCAAGCAGCCATAGGCTACGGAGGTCCAACCAGACTGTGCAGTTTAGTTCTCCAAGCATATCTGTCCTGAGCTACATCTGCTGCATCCAGCCACTGCACACCAATTCTAACAAGGTCCTGTTTGACATTGTCTGCCCACCGCATCCTAGGTCTTCCCTTCTGAGGCCTTTAGGCACACTGTTCATAACCATATTCACCAATCTATAACTATCCATGCGGGCAACATGGCCAAACCAACAGTCTCTCTCTCTCTGCACAATATGCTGCTTAAAGGAGGTTGCCAACTCCTTTGCCTAACCTCATCATTAGTTACAAAGTTAAACCACCTAATACCCAAGATACTGCGTAAGCATCTAGAATCAAAAGCATCAAGTTTCCTGTTATCTTGTTTACACAGCGTCCAAGTTTCATTACCATAACTAACCCTAGAAAGAACCAAACTATTATACAATCTGATTTTATTCTTTAGATGTGTTCGTCTATTTCTCCACACTCTCCATAGATTCTTAAAAAGTCCCAGCAGCAATCCCAATTCGTCTGTTAATCTCATTCCGCACATCACCTGTATCTGTTACATAGCTCCCAAGGTAATTAAACTGTGACACCTTCTCAAGACTGAAACCATTCAGATTAACTGAATCACAGCCTGCCTGACCAATTTTCATCACTTTAGTTTTCTCTCTGTTTGTAACCAAACCTACTCTACTACCAGTCTCATCAACAGCTCGAATGAAAGAGTTCATCTCATCAACATCATTTGCCAAAAGGGTTAAATCATAAGAATAATCTAAATCAGAAATTTTCGTATCTCCAGCCCATTTAAGGCCAAAATCTTTCCCTTGAAGTGAATTTCGCATAACATAATCAATAACCAAACAAAGAGAAAAGGAGACAAAATGCACCCTTGTCAAACACCAGAAGTAATTCTAAACCAATTGCTACAAGCCTTACCAACTGTCACTCACGACTCAGTGTTATTATAGAGAACTTTCATTATGTTAACTAACTTGTCAGGTATACCATATGATCTCACAGTCAACCACAAATTATGATGATCAACAGAGTCGAAAGCCTTTTTGGAATCAACAAAGCTAGCAACCAAAGGTTTCTGAAAATCTAAACATTTCTGAAGAATCTGCCTAAGTGAAAATATCTGATCCACACATCCCCTACCACTTCTGAATCCACATTGCTCATCACACAATTGACTGTCAACCAGATTCTTAATTCTATTAAGCACAATCATGGAAAGAATTTTTCCCTGGAACAGAGAGTAGGCTGATTCCCCTATAGTTATCACAAGAACTGTGATGGCCTTTTTTGAGAATAGGGATAATAATAGCTCTGGTAAAATCCTTAGGAACCATGCCTTTATCATAAAAGATATTCAAAATTTCAGTCATCCAAGTGGTAACTGAAACATTCCCAGCTCTAAGCATTTCAATAGTAATTTCATCTACCCCTGGGAATTTATGAAGTTTAAGTTTAGAAATTGCCAAAATAACTTCAAATTGTGTTATGGGGCCAACATTAAAGCCAATAATGCATTTATCATCATTGCAAACAATGGGAGTAGAACTAACCACATTGTTTAGAACATCACTGAAATGCTCAGCCCATCTAGCCATGACAGAATCCTCCCCTTCTATAACCTTGCGTTGTTTATCCTTCAATCCCTGTATGCCTGTCCATTTTCTACAACATGAAACATTAAATATCTGGTACATCTCTCTGCTGTTGTGCTGCCTAACTGCTTCCTCAGCTTTGTCAGACAAGCCATCAAGCCAAAGATTCTTATCAGCAGCTAACTGATCCTTTACACATTTATTAAGCTCTCTGTAATGCTTTCTATTAGGACTAGTAGGGTATTGATTAACGACATTCCTGCACTTTCTTCTTTCCGAAATGAACTAGTGCCTTATCACTCAAATAATTCTGCCTCCTCTGCTCCTTTTTTCCTGAAAGAGTACTGTTAGTTTCCAAAAAAGCCTTGTTTAAAATGGTCCCATTCTTCCTCAACTTCAGTAGTAAGCATACCATTACTGTCATAATGACTAAGTAACCTGTCATGGTAAGCTTTGACTATAACAGGGTCTTTCAGAGCTTCAGTATTAAAAGTAAATTTTTTAACCTAGCACAACACTTTTTAAGTTTAAGTTGCAAGACACTTTTACAAAGTAATGATCAGATCCAATTTCAGCTGCCCTATATGACCTGGTATTCCTAACAGAACTAGCCCATTTGCTGTTAATTAATATATAATCAATCATATTCTTATGCAGCCCATCAGGTGAAACCCATGTGTACTTATGTATGTCGCGGTGTTTGTAATAAGTGTTAGTTATTCTGAATCCGTTGAGTTTACTTACCTGTAGGAGACGTTGTCCATTGCCATTGCAGCTACCAGTGCCAAAAGGGCCTATTACTCTTCCCCAAAGGTCAGAGTCAGTACCAACTTTGGCATTGAAGTCACCTAGAACAAGGGTAATATCTCCTTTCTTGACAGAATTCAAAATATCCTGAAGTTGTCTGTAAAACCTATTCTCATCCTCATCAGCATCCTCAGTGGGGGCATAACAGCATATAATATTCAAGTCTTTAATGCTTGTCTGAAATTTTGCTGTAAGTAACCTTTCATTAATGCATTCATATCCTAGAAGAGCATCACTAGTGTGTCTGCTGAGAATCAGACCCACGCCTTGGTGATGGTATAGTCTTCCCTCCCTGAAATGAGGAATTTAAGATTATTTTTAAGAATCTGACCTTTATCCATCCATCTGGTCTCTTGCAAGCCGAGAATATCTAAATTATAGCAGTAGAATTCTTGTGTGAGGACATCAAGAGAAAAAGCTCTGTGCAGAGTCCTCACATTCCAACTACCTATGGAGAGAAAATGGTTAGTGGGATGTTTAAAGAAACTATGTTTATTGAGAGAGGGAATGCCGACAATATCAAACAGCTCCCTAATCACAGACATGGGGCAAAGACCCGTTCCTCCACCATTAAAGGCTGAAGCCATCTACACTGGAAGACTTCCTCCAATGTAGAATTTGACGATGCCAATAGAAACAAAGAGTTTAGGTCCCTGCGATGACCTCTGCTCAGGATTATCCACCAGCTGATAAACATATCCTGTGAATCTATTCACTTGGGGCTGTCAACCCACAAACAAACAGAAAACACAGCGGAAGATTTTCCCTTCACAGAAGCCCACCAGTGCAGCAAAATAAGGATCCATATTCAAGCTCAGAGCCATAATTCAATCCAGTCCAGTGGGTTTATATGGCCAGCACCATGACCCTGTGTGTTTAACCACTCCTCAGCAGGGTAGAAAAAAAACATAGCCAGAGTTGTCCAGATCAGTAGGCCACACTAATCCGGCAGCCCTCCCCTACTGTTCATTTCCACCAGAGAGTATCTCTTTTGAAAGGTACTAATGGTCTGAATCACAAGAAGGTGGGGTCGTACATTAGGTGCTATGCCTGACCGGTTCTGTGCATTATCAGAGGGGATTGGTGCATAGCTCTCCTTCCAGTGACTTCCTAGCTACCATTTACAGACCAAATGGCTTCATAACAACAAAATATATTTAAATTAAAAAAAATCTAAGGTCGTGTACTTCCAGACACCATATCATCAAATCCAAGAGACTTTTCCTATTTACTGTCACTCTCCATTGTGTCCATACTTTGAAAAACGAAAGTTTAATATTAGCTTATGAAATTGTGATACTTTTGAGAGTTTCTAATTTTAATTACCTTGGACTCCTCCTAGACAAATTGTTTCAATGGAAAAAACATATCACCCACATAATCTGCCATACTTTTTTTCTATTTGTATGCTCTGCAGATAAACTACTGTTAGCTTAATGGATTTACTATTTAGTAAAAACAAATTTTTTCATAGATTTGTAAATGACATTAATAAAGGGAATTTAAGTTTGAAACAAAAAATGTTTTTAAGTTCGTAGGCTGAAAAAACACAAATTTTACTTTAAAATTGATGAGAAATTTTATTTCATGTTTATAATTAAAAGAAAACACACACCTTCCATTATTTTTTATATTGTCATCGGATCCCAAGTTTCTACTAATTGCCTACTGCTAGTACTAAAATCAATGATAATAGCAGTGTACACTACCCGGCAAATTATTATGAACACCTACCTAATACTTCATTCATATGTATCGTGGTAGAGTTCCAGATTTCAATTATCTATACATAGATCTCACTGAAATGGGCTTTGAAGTACATGTAACCCTTATTTTACATGGACTCATTTAACCCTTCCCCAGTCCAGCTGTTTTTTCACTCTGATCAAGCAAAAAAAGTTTAGAGTTTTTTTTTGCCAAATAACTAAGGAAAGGAATTGTGGCATGGTACATGCCAAATTAATCAGCATTTAATTCTGGATTTTCTGCAAATTATTTAGCAAAAAAGATAACTAGTTTTATTTTAATAGGACTTTTTTAATCATGTAGTAAAAAAAAAAATGAGACACATTACTCCAGTTTAGGCTTGACGATGCCCAACTAGCCAAGTAGGGTTCAGGTACCTGCGACGGCCTCTGATTACTTCACAGGGTCCTGGTGCTGACCATTTATACCTACTAGACTGGACTTGTTTATGAATTTGAGCTTCATTATTGATCCTGGACTTGCTGCACTGGTGGGCCTCTGTTGAGGGGGAATCTGTTGCTGTGTTTTCTGTTTGCTTCTGGGTTGCCAGTCCTAAGTGAACAGAGGCATGTTATACCTTATATCAGCTGGTGGATAATCCTAATCAGAGGCATGGCAGGTACCTGAACCTTACTTATCTAGTTGGGCATCATCAAGCCTAAACTGGAGTAATGTATCTCAGGCAGGCCATATGGCTCTTGAAAAAGTCCACTTGAAAAGGTGGTGCCTGAAGTTCCTACCAGCATCGGTGACTAGTGTAGAAGGAACAGGTCTTTGCCCCATGCCTGCGATCAGGGGGCTGTTTGATATTGTTGGCCCTAACAATCTCAATAAACCTAATTTCTTTAAAAATCCTACTAATCATTTTCTCTCTACAGGAACATGGAATGTGAGGACATTATATAGAGATTATTCTCTTGATGTCCTCAGGCAGGAATTTCAGTGCTCTAACCTTGATATCCTAGGCTTGCAAGAGACCAGATGGATGGATAAAGGTCAGATTCTTAAAAATAATCTTAAATTCCTCATTTCAGGGAGGGAAGACTATAAACATCACCAAGGCGTGGGTCTGTTTCTCAGCAGACACACTAGTGATGCTCTTCTAGGATATGAGTGCATTAATGAAAGGTTACTTTCAGCAAAATTTCAGACAAGCATTAAAGACTTTAATATTATATGCTGTTATGCCCCCACTGAGGATGCCGATGAGGATGAGAAGTATAGGTTTTACAGACAACTTCAGGATATTTTGAATTCTGTCAAGAAAGGAGATATTACCCTTGTTCTAGGTGACTTCAATGCAAAAGTTGGTACTGACTCTGACCTTTGGGGAAGAGTAATAGGCCCTTTTGGTATTGGTAGCTGCAATGGCAATGGACAACGTCTCCTACAGGCAAGTAAACTCAACGGATTCAGAATAACTAACACTTACAAACACCGCGACATACATAAGTACACATGGGTTTCACCTGATGGGCTGCATAAGAATATGATTGATTATATATTAATTAACAGCAAATGGGCTAGTTCTGTTAGGAATACCAGGTCATATAGGGCAGCTGAAATTGGATCTGATCATTAAAATTGGATCTGATCATTACTTTGTAAAAGTGTCTTGCAACTTAAACTTAAAAAGTGTTGTGCTAGGGTTAAAAAATTTACTTTTAATACTGAAGCTCTGAAAGACCCTGTTATAGCCAAAGCTTACCATGATAGGTTACTTAGTCATTATGACAGTCATGGTATGCTTACTACTGAAGTTGAGGAAGAATGGGACTATTTTAAACAGGCTTTTTTGGAAACTAACAGTACTCTTTCAGGAAAAAAGAAGCAGAGGAGGGAGAATTATTTGAGTGATAAGGCACTTGAGTTCATTTCAGAAAGAAGAAAGTACTGGAATGTCGTTAATCAATACCCTACTAGTCCTAATAGAAAGCATTACAGAGAGCTTAATAAATGTGTAAAGGATCAGTTAGCTGCTGATAAGAATCTTTGGCTTGATGGCTTGTCTGACAAAGCTGAGGAAGCAGTTAGGCAGCACAACAGCAGAGAGATGTACCAGATATTTAATGTTTCATGTGGTAGAAAACGGACAGGCATACAGGGATTGAAGGATAAACAACGCAAGGTTATAGAAGGGGAGGATTCTGTCATGGCTAGATGGGCTGAGCATTTCAATGATGATCTAAACAATGTGGTTAGTTCGTCTCCCATTGTTTGCATTGGTGATAGTTGCATTATTGGCTTTAATGTTGGCCCCATAACACAATTTGAAGTTATTTTGGCTGTTTCTAAATTTAAACTTCATAAATTCCCAGGGGTAGATGAAATTACTACTGAAATGCTTAGAGCTGGGAATGTTTCGGTTACCACTTGGATGACTGACTGAAATTTTGAATATCTTTTATGATTAAAGCATGGTTTTTAAAGATTTTACCAGAGCTATTATTATCCCTATTTTCAAAAAAGGCCATCACAGTTCTTGTGATAAGTATAGGAGTATCAGCCTACTCTCTGTTCCAGGGAAAGTTCTTTGCATGATTGTGCTTAATGGAATTAAGAATCTGGTTGATAGTCAATTGCGTGATGAGCAATGTGGATTCAGAAGTGGTAGGGGATGTGTGGATCAGATATTTTCACTTAGGCAGATTCTTGAGAAATGTTTAGAGTTTCAGAAACCTTTGGTTGCTAGCTTTGTTGATTTCAAAAAGGCTTTCGACTCTGTTGATCGTCATAATTTGTGGTTGATTGTGAGATCATATGGTATACCAGACAAGTTAGTTAACGTAATGAAAGCTCTCTATAATAACACTGAGCCGTGAGTGAGAGTTGGTAAGTCTTGTAACAATTGGTTTAGCATTACTTCTGGTGTTCGACAAGGGTGCATTTTGTCTCCTTTTCTCTTTAGTTTGGTTATTGATTATGTTATGTGAAATTCACTTCAAGGGAAAGATTTTGGCTTTAAATGGGCTGGAGATACGAAAATTTCTGATTTAGATTATGCTGATGAATTTAGCCCTTTTGGCAAATGATGTTGATGATATGAACTCTTTCATTCGAACTGTTGATTAGACTGGTAGTAGAGTAGGTTTGGTTATAAACAGAGAGAAAACTAAAGTGATGAAAATTGGTCAGGCAGGCTGTGATTCAGTTAATCTGAATGGTTGCAGTCTTTAGCAGGTGTCACAGTTTAATTATCTTGGGAGCTATGTAATAGATACTGGTGATGTGCGGCATGGGATTAACAGATGAATAGGGATTGCTGCTGGGACTTTTAAGAATCTATGGAGAGTGTGGAGAAATAGGTGTATACACCTAAAGACTAAAATTAGACTGTATAATAGTTTGATTCTTTCTAGGGTTAGTTATGGTAGTGAAACTTGGACGCTGTGTAAGCAAGATAACAGGAAACTAGATGCTTTTGATTCTAGATGCTTACGCAGTATCTTGGGTATTAGGTGGTTTAACTTTGTAACTAATGATGAGGTTAGGCAAAGGAGTCGGCAACCTCCTTTAAGCAGCATATTGTGCAGAGGGAGACTCCGTTGGTTTGGCCATGTTGCCCGTATGGATAATTATAGATTGGCGAATAGGGTTATGAACAGTGTGCCTAAAGGCTTCAGAAAGAGGGGGAGACCAAGGATGCTGTGGCAGACAATGTCAAACAGGACCTTATTAGAATTGGTGTACAGTGGCTGGATGCAGCAGATGTAGCTCAGGACAGATATGCTTGGAAAATTAAACTGCACGGTCTGGTTGGACCTCCGTAGCCCATGGCTGCTTGAGGATGATGATGATGATTTGTAAGATCATGATCAGAATATCTGCTGTCTGTATATTACTGCCTGCCAAATCATTCATCTCACTTGGAGTGGGAGTGGCTCAATCAGTAGTATGCCAAGCTCATAATCTGAAGTTCCCAAGTTTGAATCCCAGCTGGGCCAGCATTGAGATTTATCTTTGCAAACCTCCCTGTCCTGCCTATGGTCAGTAGGGGACACCGATGGAATTGAAAGGCTGCTGTTCTATGGATGGGATTTTGAGACATACTCTGTGGATGTTAAAGAACATGCTGGATGGCCTTGATGTAATGCTACCATCTGTCTTCTAACAGCTGTCCTTGCATCCCCTCCCCCAACCTTCTCTGAGCCTTCAGGGTCCTTATGACCTGGCCATTTAGCTCATTGTGTGCACAAAAGCACAACTCAGAGGTAAAGCAAACCAAACAAAGGTTCATTGTGAGACCACAATCTTGAAGATTCCATTGACATAGTACTATCATGACCAGAGCAGTGCTAGTCAATTATTGCTGAACACTTGCATTCAAACTCTTGAAGTCATGATAAAACATTTTGAGAATTAGTACAACTAATTATGTTTAAAATTTAAGTGCTATGTACAATTAAAACTAATTTAAGAGAATTAGTACAACTAATTATGTTTAAAATTTAAGTGCTATTTACAATCTCCTGTGATGTTGGATTCCCTGTCTTTTGACATGAGAACCTAAGAAAATAAAACATATTAGTTTCAAACTGAATTTTTTTTAAAGGGGGAGGGGGAATTAAATACTAATGAATTTTTTTATTGCAGAACCAAGAAATAATAATAAAATTAAGAAACTAACTTGAGTTAAAAAGAATATCAACAGCAACAAATTGTAAGACATCCTTGTATGAAAACAGTTGGTGAAGAGGTAGCCTAACTGTAAAAGGTCAATATAGATAAATAAATTTAAAGAAAGCAAAGTTATATTTTCATTAAAAATCTTATGAACTGAGCAAACACAGCTGTACACAATATCTGTTGAGTTGTGAACAATAGACAGGCCAGCACTTGACACTACACACTCCTTCTGCTAACCTTGACACAGAACCACATTTTTTCAGTTAGCTCCAGCATGTGGCATACCAAAAATTCTCAGAAACTAAGACTCTTAGCAGTTTATTTCCCTTTTGGGAAATTATGCAATGAAAAAATAATTTGGAAATATTAAAATAGGTTTAAATGAGCAAAGATAATAAAATTGGGGAAATATTAAGTATTTATTTGGCAACTCCCTTCAAATCCTCTGATTTTATCAGATTTAGAAAACTGGTTTTTCTCTAATTTTCATAAGCCTTTTGAAACTTCATGAATAATTTATTGGCACAGTTCAAATCAAGCTTGTGAGTAGAAATTATGGGCTTTATAGAATTTGTTATTATATAAATTTAAAAAAATGTGAAGATGCAAATCAGTGTTTAGAAATAGCAAGCACAACTGTAGCAAGGATGTATTATATTATAGGACATCAAAATTTGCATGAGATTAGAAACACTAACAATATTAAGTCTAAACTATGTATTTTTATAAAAGATATGGATAAAAAGATTCAAACAGGAATGTATATTTTAAATGAGTATAGAGGAAAAATTGTCTTAGCTGGGTGGGATCAAAACCCACCATTTATATATATGTTTTTAAAATTTAAGTTTCTTGTACTAAAAACGTCTGTATTCATTTCCACATCATCATTTTGGGTCTCAATGTCTACAGGCAGTAGGGACCCTGAAAGAGTTAAGCCACTGCAAGATAAACCATGATGTGCTTAAAAACTTGCCGGTCTAGTAATGGGGATTTTAATTAAAATAAGAAAGGTAAAGCAGTCAATTTAGAATATGTAGTCAAAATTTATTTGCTCAATTTTGTCTGTAGATTAGGTACATAAATTTGATCCTTCTAAACCATAGATTCCCAACGGGGGCGATACCACCCCCCAGTGGGCGCTGGAGCCTTCCATGGGGGCGGTAGCAGATCCAGAGGCAAATGGGGGGCAGTCAAATAAATAAATAAATTTAATGAAATTTTCTGTGACAACCTTTTTATCTCTTCTATTCTGTGGTGTCTTCCTGGTGATTCTGGTCATCCACTACCTCATCCATCATGTACAGCTTTTCAACTGCAGCTTGGACAATAAGTTCCCTGCTACCGCCTACTAGTGTACTGGTACGTCTGAAGTCGACTGAGATGCTCTCAAAAGTTCTCTTCGAGATCACAGATTGGATATAAGCTTCAATATGTTTTCCCACTCCAAGTTGCTTTGAGTATGCTTTATGGTACGTAGTTACAATACCATCCCACGTCAGAAGATAAGGTATAATATTAACATTACACTTGTGAATTAGGCTCAACTCATTAGCCAGCAGATCATACTTCCTCTTCTTTTCAACCTCTACTGTCTGCAGGTTATCCTGAGATGTTATTCCTACTTCAATAATTTTAATCTCATTCAATACCTTTTCATGCACTACTATATCAGGCTTATTATGTTGGACATGTGTGTCCGTCCTGATAGGCAAATCAACCTTGATGCAATAATAATATAATAATAATAAATTTATTATATTTAATATTTTTTTATAATTATTTTTTTAATATAATAAAATACTTTGAAAATATCTGTTTTCATGAATAAATATTTTATCTAGCTATGTAAATTATCTTATTGTTATCCCATTAATAAGCATTTTTAAATTAGCATTAGGTATACCTATACCTAATTTGTTTTAGTTTAGAATAGATTGACGGTGACAAGTCCTTTCAAGTTGGTAGGCAAACACGCGGTTCATGCAATTTAACATGTTTTGACAAGAATATGGGAGCTTGAAATGACTTGTTTACGGAGCAAGTGCGCAGGCATCGCAAACATACAAGTTAATGCGTGCACAAAATCAAATCTATAAAAGCGATAGCTCTAGGAATGTTTTATTATTTTTATGTGCTTCGCCGTGATAAATAGTCATGAGTGATAAGTGTTAGAAGTCATTATAAACATTATTTTTATAACTATCTATAAATCTGTTGAGAAGTTAATTTGTATTTGAAAATGTCTGAATCTACATCTAAAAAGAAATGCCGGCAGTACAGTATTGAGTATTTGAAATATGGATATACGTACTCTCCTACATACCAATCATTACCTATGTGTTTAATTTGCCGAAAAGGTTTTTCAAATGAAGCTATGAAACCTTCTAGGCTACAAGAGCATTTAAATAAAATGCATGTTGATAAGAAGAACAAAGATTTATCCTATTTTCAAGAACTGGAAAAGCAATATTTAAAACAGCCAACTATGTCAAACCTTTTTACGTCGTCTTCTAAACAAGATGATGATGGACTACGAGCCTCATATAACGTTTCATTGTTAATCGCAAAAGCAGGAAAACCGCACACAATTGGCGAGGAATTAATTTTGCTGGCAGTCAAAGAGATATTAAAAACTGTTCTTCTTCATAAGACACCATCAGATATCAAAAACATTCCTCTCAGTAATAATTCAGTGCAAAGAAGAATAGATGAAATGGCAAAAGACGTTGAAATATCATTATGTGATTACTTAAAGACTTGCAAATTTTCCATTGAACTCGATGAATCAACTCTACCAAATAACGAAGCTCTACTCTTATCATACGTACGATTTATAAAAGAAGAAAAAATTCATGAAGAGTTATTATTTGCTAAAAATTTGGAATCTGATACAAAGGGAGAATCTATATTTAATACCATGCAAAAGTTTTTTCAAGAGAAAGAAATTCCTATTTGCAAATATTTTGTCTGCTGCTACTGATGGTGCTCCAGCAATGACAGGGTGTCATAAGGGTTTCATAGCGCATTTGAAACAAGCAGTACCAAATGTACTCACTGTACATTGTATTATTCATTGTCAGCATTTGGTTGCAAAAAATTTGAATGAACGTCTGCATACGTCGCTCCATTACGTTATTAAAGCAATCAATAAGATTAGAAGCAATTCATTGAATGACCGATTATTTGGTAAGCTTTGTAATGAAAATGATGAAGATTACAATCGCTTGCTGCTGCACACAGGAGTACATTGGCTCTCTAAAGGTGTTTGTCTGAATCGTTTTTCAATCTATTTAACTCAGTACTGGACTTTCTTGAAGACAGAGACGAAAAATTGCGCGAAAACCTCATTACATCAAAAAATGACATTGCTTATTTGACAGACCTGTTTAAAATATTTAATTAAGTTAATTTACAATTGCAAGGTGATGAGTTGAATTTAATTAAAACAAAAAACATCATAGATGCTTTTGCGGGAAAACTTCTTCTATTCAAACGAAATCTAGGTAGAGGTGAATTCAACCACTTTCCCACATTATCAGCAGTCTCTGCAAAACCGGAAGATTTACTTACCTACTGCCAACACTTGGAAGTTCTTCATGTTGATTTTACGGAGCGTTTTCAAGATATTTTAAACATGAATATACCGAGTTGGGTTTTAGATCCTTTCGCAAACACAGATACTGAAGAATCATCAAATTTGGAAGAGGAACTCTTAGAACTCACGACTAACGAAGAACTCAAAGTAAAATTCGAAACATGGATACCAAGAGTTCTGGCTTCAAAAATCAATACCATTTCTCTACCCTGGATTGTGGGCAATAGTACAGAAGTTTTTAATCGCATTTCCTTCGTCCCATATGGCTGAGCGTGGATTCAGTGCAGTAGCTAATTTACTGTCAAAGAAGAGGAACAGACTACACATCACTGAATGTGGCGATCTGCGATTGATGTTAACGAAATTGGAACCTGACATTAACAAATTGTTAACACTCCACCAGCCTCAACCATCTCATTCATTTTTTTTATTTATTATTAATTTTGTGTTTATCTCATTATTTTTTATTTCTTATTGATTCTGTGTTTATTTTTAAAATTTTAATAAACAATTTTATTGTACATTTGGTTATCGTTTTATTAATTTCTGCTTTATGATTTTTAATAGATAAATAAACAGATAAATTAGGTACAGATAATATGCAACAATATTTTAATATTTCATATAAAATTAACTATTATGGACTGGGGGGGGGGGGGCGTTGAAATTTTTGTTCTCTTCTAAAGGGGGCGATGATCCAGAAAAGGTTGGGAATCACTGTTCTAAACCATAGGCTTGTCAGCAGGTCCATATTCCAATTGCAAATGACTTAAGCAAATCTTATGATTAACAAGTCATATATATATGTTTTTAAACAAAATTTAACATAAATTATAATAACTATCAAGATTAATACTATTGCAGTTTCCAAAAATGAATCATACCATTGTCATATTTTTATCTATATACTATTTTAATCACATAATCAATTCTCTTTTGACTTGGAAAATTTTATTTAGGATCAAAATTTTTCTAGGTACTTGAGTGAGCATATGTGGGATTTGAAATTCTTTTACACAGCATCCATAATTATTAATAATTGTCTGTTTTCTTTGCATACCCAACATTTTACTCCTTATTAATCATCATCATCATCATCCTCAAGCAGCCATGGGCTACGGAGGTCCAACCAGATTGCGCAGTTTAATTCTCCAAGCATATCTGTCCTGAGCTACATCTGCTGCATCCGGCCACTGTACACCAATTCTAACAAGGTCCTGTTTGACATTGTCTGCCCACCGCATCCTAGGTCTCCCCTCCTTCTGAGGCCTCTAGGCACACTGTTCATAACCCTATTCGCCAATCTATAATTATCCATACGGGCAACATGGCCAAACCAGCGGAGTCTCTCTCTGCACAATATGCTGCTTAAAGGAGGTTGCAGACTCCTTTGCCTAACCTCATCATTAGTTACAAAGTTAAACCACCTAATACCTAAGATACTGCGTAAGCATCTAGAATCAAAAGCATCTAGTTTCCTGTTATCTTGCTTACACAGCGTCCAAGTTTCACTACCATAACTAACCGTAGAAAGAACCAAACTATTATACAATCTAATTTTAGTCTTTAGGTGTATACGCCTATTTCTCCACAATCTCCATAGATTCTTAAAAGTCCCAGCAACAATCCCTATTCATCTGTTAATCCCATGCCGCACATCACCAGTATCTATTACATAGCTCCCAAGATAATTAAACTGTGACACCTGCTCAAGACTGCAACCATTCAGATTAACTGAATCACAACCTGCCTGACCAATTTTCATCACTTTAGTTTTCTCTCTGTTTATAACCAAACCTACTGTACTACCAGTCTCATCAACAGTTCGAATGAAAGAGTTCATCTCATCAACATCATTTGCCAAAAGGGCTAAATCATCAGCATAATCTAAATCAGAAATTTTCGTATCTCCAGCCCATTTAAATCCAAAAGCTTTCCCTTGAAGTGAATTTCGCATAACATAATCAACAACCAAACTAAAGAGAAAAGGAGACAAAATGCACCCTTGTCGAACACCAGAAGTAATGCTAAACCAATTGCTACAAGACTTACCAACTCTCACACATGACTCAGTGTTATTATAGAGAGCTTTCATTATGTTAACTAACTTGTCTGGTATACCATATGATCTCACAATCAACCACAAATTATGACGATCAGCAGAGTCGAAAGCCTTTTTGTAATCAACAAAGCTAGCAACCAAAGGTTTCTGAAACTCTAAACATTTCTCAAGAATCTGCCTAATTAAAAATATCTGATCTACACATCCCCTACCACTTCTGAATCCACATTGCTCATCACGCAATTGCCTGTCAACCAGATTCTTAATTCTATTAAGCACAATCATGGAAAGAACTTTACCTGGAACGGAGAGTAGGCTGATACCCCTATAGTTATCACAAGAACTGCGATCACCTTTTTTGAAAATAGGGATAATAATAGCTCTGGTAAAATCTTTAGGAACCATGCCTTTATCATAAAAGTTATTCAAAATTTCAGTCATCCAAATGGTAACTGAAACATTCCCAGCTCTAAGCATTTCCGTAGTAATTTCATCCATCCCTGGGGATTTATGAAGTTTAAGTTTAGAAATAGCCAAACTAACTTCAGATTGTGTTATAGGGCCAACATTAAAGCCAACAATGCATCTATCATCATTACAAACAATGGGAGTAGAACTAACCACATTGTTTAGAACATCACTGAAATGCTCAGCCCACCTAGCCATGACAGAATCCAACCCTTCTATAACTTTGCCTTGTTTATCCTTCAATCCTTGTATGCCTGTTCGTTTTCTACCACACAAAACATTAACTATCTGGTACATCTCTCTGCTGTTGTGCTATCTAACTGCTTCCTCAGCTTTGTCAGCAAGGCCATCAAGCCAAAGATTCTTATCAGTAGCTAACTGATCCTTTACACGTTTATTAAGTTCTTTGTAATGCTTTCTATTAGGACTAGTAGGGTACTGATTAAGGACATTCCTGCAGTTCCTTCATTCTGAAATAAGCTCAAGTGCCTTATTATATCGTATGAAATATATTTCTTATATTCTACTATAAAAATTCTTTATCACACAATTATATATATATATATAGACAAATTTTCGACAGATAAAATGCCAAAATGGATAAAAGTATCATTTCTATTATGGAAATTATTTTTAACATCAGGGTGACATGTCTCTAAGCAAACTTAGTTGTATTTTTTTAATCTTATTTAATTGAGTTTTATAAGTCATTTCATACAGAAAAATTCCATAAGAAATTCTAAAAGAACAATTCCGTGGTTTACTGTCATTTGTAATATTTTAATTTTGTAAGCTGTGAATTGCAGTTTCTTTCATAGCAAGTGGGGTGGGGGTGGCTCAGTCAGTAGTGTGCCAGGCTCATAATCTGCAGTTCCCAGGTTCAAATCCCAGCTGAGTCAGCATTAAGATTTATCTCCGCGAAACTCCCGGCCATGCCCACGGTCAGTAGGGGACACCAATGGCCTTAGAAAGGCCACCGTCCATTGGATGGAACATAAAGCCATGGCTCCTTGTGTGGGAGAGCCATACCCTGTGTACGTTAAAGAACACACTGGATGGCCTTGACGAGAGACTACCATCTGTCTCTAAAAGCTGTTCCAGTGGGTCCCCTCCCCCAACCTTCTCTGAGCCTCGGGGTCCTTGTGACCTGGCCATTTAGCCCATGGTGTGCAAAAAAGTGGTGCTCAGAGGTAAAACAACCCAACCCTTTCATAGCAAGTCAATATGACAGTTCCATTTAACATTAGAAGAAAATTTCATCCCTTGATAAATAAATTCATAAATTTTTATGTTACTACAATGACGCACATTATACAGTTGATTGTTTCCTATTAGGCATTTTCCAGCATGTTTTTATTTGTATCATTTTGAACCATATTTCTTGAGCCTCATGCACATAACTTTAGTTTTATTAATATTTACTAACAATCTATTATATGAAAACCAAGTATCTGCTTAAATGAAATTTCTTTGTAAATTATTAATTGACATTGAAAATGTTTATGAGAGTGTACTATTATTGCATCATCTTCATACATAAAAATTTCTCCATTAAATTTAACATTAGATAAGTCATTTATATAAATTTGGGAAAAGTAATGATCCCAATATTGAGCATTGTGGAACCCCAGCATGAACTGGAAATTTGTCACTATGTGATTTGTTGATTCTCATTATCATCTCCCTATTCGATAAATAACTTTCAAACCATGTATAAGCTTAATATCTAATCCCCATTAAGTATAATTTATTTAATAAGATATTAATATCAACAGAATCAAAAGCTTTATTTAAATCCATGAACATCATAACACATTTTCTACCTGGATTTAAGTTTTGATTTAGTAAATCGCAAAAATCTTCTAACAAGTTAATTGTTTCAATTCTTTTATGAAATTTATATTGTCTTTTGGATAAAAATTTAATTTTATACATGTAAGCCCTTAAAAATTTTTCCTATGAATTTCTCCATTATTTTATCCAATGCAGTTAATGTTGTAATTTTCAAAATGTTTCTTTGAACTTTTTTTATGAATGGGCCTAATAACACCAATCTTCATTTGCTCAGTGCCCTTGTCAAAAATTAAATTAATTAAAAATGCAATAATCTTAAAAAAAATTTACAAAATTTAATAATACATGATTGTTAGTCGTGTTTACAATTAAAAACAATTAGTCTTGAGATCAGCTAGTATTGCTCGTTAATGTATATAATTAAATTGCCTTACAGTGCAATTTTCTTATGACTGATAATTTTTGCTCAGATAGTATGTGCAAAAAAAAGACCCTTTTCTTACCAAAAGGTTGCTTAATATGAGAGAGTGATTTACCAGTCCCTGAGTTCTTGGCTGGGTAGGTGACAGCTGTAAGGTGGGTCCTCCATTTCTGTTATCTCAGGTATATATATATAGAAAGAGAGCTATTGTTGGCAAAACATAATTCAAAAACCTTATTTTCTACAGAATTAGTTTCCAGTATATCCGTATTCCTAATAATAGTTAAATCAGAAAAATATGACAAAATCATTAAGTACTCCCTTTGTATTTTTATCTCCAGTTATATTTTTAGTTATTGTATCACCAGTGGAAGGCTTCTTTTTTACTATCATTAAGTACTTCCTTTATCTCAGGTATATATATAGTTATTGTTGACAAAACATAATTCATGAACCTTATTATCCGTAGAATTAGTTTCTAGTTAAATCAGAGAAATATATAACAAAATCAAGCACCCCCTTTGTGTTTTTATCTCTAATTTTAATTTTATCAATGGAAGCCTTCTTTTTCGCATCAGTTATTTCATTCACCACATTCCACAGCTTCTGTTACTACTACCATCCGAAAAATTTTTAGCATAGTGTTTCTTTTTTTGTTTCTTAATTAATATATTCACCCTATTTCTTTCATATATAAATCATAATTTATTTGATTATGAGTATTTTCTTTATGTTTTTTTCAGGTTTTATCCCAGATACTATTGCATAGATTATTTCATTCATTATTTTCTTATTTCATTAACTCTCTTTTTTCTGCTCTTTTATTATATGCTGATCTATTTATAATTTCTATTCCTAAAATTTTTTCTTAGATCTTGTCAACTTCTTATAAAAGATTTCATCCTATGAAATTGCTTTCAAACTATTTATTATATACTGATCATTAAAAATTTTCTTTGTATCAGGAATGCCCAGAGATCCGTTATATTTTGTGCAATTCACGTCGGAGTCAGATTTATATACTTTATTAACTTTGATCATTAATCCATAATGATCTGCTATCTTATTCCTTAATACTCTATTTGTTAAGTGATTTCATTTTAATGAAGACATGATCGATTAGTGTTTTTGAGTTTCTTCCTCTCTTGTAAATCTCTCTGATTTGTTCATACCCATGTGCCATTAATATATTCCAATAATCGTGACATCCAAATTTCTGCATATTTGCAACATCAATATTTGTGTCTCTTAATATAATTATATTTTTAACATCTACTACATTCTCAAAATAAAGCAGCAAATCCTCTAAAAACTTTCTAACACTTTTGCTAGGAGATTTATATATATCTGTTAATCTAATTCAAGATAATTTTGATATTTGCAGATATTATCTCTGCAGACTCAGTAAAAACCTGCTGACATACCATGCTAATATCAATAGATTTTAAGTGAAAGATCAAAATACCACATTTATTTATTGCATTAGATTCTAAAATGTTTTTTTCATAATCTTCAATGTCATACAACAGTGCTGCCTCCTCCATCATTGTTTATATAAAAATAATAATAATATCAATTTGAATCTCAATTGCCAAATGAACAATAGAATTGTCCCAATATTTCTTGAGTGAACTAATATTATAATATAAAGTCATACAATTAAAAGAACCTTCTTGCTCAGAAATTAATTAAAAATAAGATCATATTAATGTATTACCCCCATTTGCTTGATACCATGTTTTAACACTTAATATCATCACAATATTCATCCACAGCATCATTAAAACAATCCAAAAGGTTTATCTGCCATCAAAATAAAAAAATAAGTAAAAAGAATAATAAAAGAAATGCATTTCATTTTGTTCCTCTTTCAACCAAGTCCTGTGAACTCTTGATTACCCTGCTTTATCATCCTCATGAGTATATTATTTTTTTTATATAAACCAAACATATTTGTACATTCTATCTCTAGCAAGATTTCTTACCTGCCAAAACAAATTTTTATTTATTTGGGTCAAATTTTTGTTTATGTAAATTGGCATATCGGTCTTTCCAGGAAATACAGAAACACTCATTAATTGTATCTTTTTCTTTTCAATCCAAATTTCTTTATATCTTCTATTCCTAAACTATAACAGTATTGCAGGAAATTGTCTCTTTCTTGGTTCTTACACGATGTATTGTATCAATCTAGTACTCATTAAACACTTCAATTTTTAGTTCTAAAACCAGTTTCACCATGTTCACAATAAGGTCTCCAGTAGATTCGCTATCCTCCTCTATATTACCACAAATCTCAATATTTTTAATCCTACTATACTGTTCCAAGTTGTTTGAAATTTTTAATTCATTCATCTCTCTGAGTCTTCATTTTTCTTTTAACAGAGCTCCAATTCCTTTATTATATTTTTGCTCTTTTTCTTGGATTCGATTAGTTGATTCAGCAGTTGATCATACTTTTCAGCAATAAATCCAACCAAATTCTCAAGACCAACAATCATATTATTCATTTGAAGCAAAGTTATTAACCTATTATCGATCTGTTTCAATATCACAAATATTTGGCTAGAATTAAGTTCATCACCCACTTCAATTGTATGAAAAACAGCTCTCTCACCTTCCTCTCTATCATTCCTTTTCATCACCCACTTCAATTGTATGAAAAACAGCTCTCTCACCTTCCTCTCTGTCATTCTTTTTAGTGCACCACTTTCTCTCCCCTCCATTTTGGCATGTTTTTCTCTGTCAATCTCAATACACTTCCAATATTTCCATTTGCTTTTGCATTCTTTTGACATTATCTTGATTCTCCCATTCCAACACAGTAAAAATGAAATTTATTCCCACAATATTCTGTGCATTGAATAAGCTCTTTACTGTCATTAATATTTTCATTACACCTTTTACTGCTAGCCATGTCTCTTTGTGTTTCAACCTACAGCAATATGTTTCTTTTTTTCTCTCAACTGATAGTCAAATCAGGTATCTTAACAGGTTCTGTACTTTTGTATCCTTCTCTTAGTGACCTGAAAAATTTACTGTCTTCGCAATAGGCATGGCAACAGACATACAATCACTCGCAACAGTGTATGATGTGACCAGCAGTGACATGCATATACCTCTCCTCTACACTTTCAACCCAGCTTTCAAAATCAACACACATAGCAGTCCACAAGGTAATTAATAGGTTTTTTGATATCCCAACATCTGAAGAGTGTTCAGATCACTTCTAAAATCAGAGCAGCACTCCTTCTACCATCCAATCAAAATTCAAACAAAATTACTTGCTAACTCTCAAGTAATTCAAGATTTATTAGCACATGAAAATTCTACTCACTCAGTTTATATCTAAACAGTTAGTTATGTATCAATATGTAGCTAATTCTTAATGCCCAGTTTATTGTTAGTTTTTAGAATAGTAATTCTCAATCAACTTGTTTGCAGAATATAGTAAAAAATGTAAATTCTATGATTTGATTATAATTAAATTTAATTATGACTCATTTTCCAGATTTAGAATCATGACAGATAATGCCAAGAAACAGGAAGAGGTCAAGTCAGAAATACGTGCTTTGCTCTTATCCTCTCCAAAAGGTGTATATATGCGTCAGCTGTGCCGTGATTACAAAAATTTGGTTGGTCAAGAAATGCCCATTCGAGAACTTGGATATGCTTCAGTTGAAGACTTTGTAAAAAATTTCCCTGATGTGATCAGAATAGAATGGGCACCACATATGAATGATTTTTTATTGAAAGCTGTTGCAGATGAAACAACAAAACATATTGAAAAACTGGTGGCCAAACAAAAGAGTAGCAAAACTGGATACCCACAACAAAGCAAATCTGGATACACATATCCTAGTCGGTTTAAGCCTATAATTTCAGATATACCACCTAGATTTCAACCTTTATATTCTGCAAGATCCGTTAATTCAATGAAACCTTGTATTCCTGCTTCTGTGAGGACTGAAATTAAGTCTCTGTTAAAGCAGTATCCTGATGGATTAACTCTATCAAACTTATTGATAGCATTTGAAAAACAGTATGGTAAACAACTTAGTTTTCAAAATTTTGGATTCCATACCTTAGAAGCATGTCTGCAAACATTGCCGGAATTATTTGTCAGGACAAAAAATAATGAAATTAGGGTATATATAACAGGAAATGGACCCAATGTAAATTTGCCCTCAAATATCCAATACAAAGGTAAGTATGTGAAATATTTCATAAAAGTTTTTTTTTTTGCTCTAAACAATCAAAATATATTTTTTTAATGAAAACTGTTAATATATCCTGCTTTACCAAAATATTGGAACATTTGCATATATTGCCAGTGAAAAGCAAATTTGGAAAGTTCTTTATAATTTTAAGAAGGCTTTTTGTGTCAAAATGAGACTGAAGTTAAAGATGAAAAGTAAAGCTAAACTATCTATTTTTTGCTCCCAGGTTTGAGTCCCAACTGTGCCTGCATTGAGATTTATCTCTCTAATCCCCACCCTGCCCTTGGTGAGAAACAGGACACCATTGCATTCCTGTGTAGGAATACAATGTGCATGTTAAAGAACATACTGAATGGCCTTGATGGGAGACTACCATCTGTCTCCTAACAGCTGCCCAATGGGTTTCCTTCCCCAATCTTCTCTGAATCCTCGTGATTTAGCCATTTAGCCATTGTGTGCACAAAAACACCATTCGGAGATAAAACAACACACATAACCCAGTAGTTGGCTCATTAACCTTCCAGGTTGCTGGAACGTGTTCTCCCCATCACAGGTAACTGGTCTTATAGTGCCACTGACATGGCAGACCTGCCACACAGCCATTGCTTACACCTTGCTGTGGCTCTTGTATAACAGACAGAGATAAATGCTTAACACCAGGAGGGTTAAGCAGCAGGACCAGTAATAGATCGAAAGGTGTCCCAGGTGAGACCCAACCTCAGGTGCTTCCTCCCCTTGCCCTCTATTTATTTATCTTTTGAATAACTTTTTTGCACAGGCTTGTGGCTACAGAAAAAATTTTGCTTCTCCCTACACACAAAATCTTTTATTCATTCATGTGTGGCTATTGATCTTGGTGTACAAGGAATGCAACATAATGGTAAAAAAGTTAATCAACCATGTTTTCTTTATGGAGGAGTCTAATAACAATACTTCATCAGACACATTGCAGAAATATGAACACAAGAATCTTATTTTAATTTGTTCCCCTTTCCCTTAGTTATGTGAAAAAGAAGCATACATGCAGAGAATAGATTTTTTTTACGAATTTCAAAAACGATTATATGAGTATATTTGGTCCTGAATTTGCTGCACTGGTAGGCTTCTGTGGAGGGAAAATATTCCATTATTTCCTGTTTGTGCGTTGACAGCCCTAAATGAATAGATTCACAGGATACATTTCATCAGCTGGTTGATAATCTTGATCTGATTGCAGGTGCCTGAACTCTTCTTATATGGGTATCGTCAAATTCTACGTTGGAGGAAGAACAGGTCTTTGCCCCATGCCTGTGATTTGGGGGCTGTTTGATATTGTCGGTATTCCCTCTCTCAATAAACATAGTTTCTTTAAACATCCTACTAACCATTTTCTCTCCCTAGGTAGTTGGATGTGAGGACTCTGCACAGAGAATATTCTCTTGACGTTCTCACACAAGAATTCCACCTTTATAATTTAGATATTCTTGACTTCCAAGAGACCAGATGGACAGATAAATGTCAGATTCTTAAAACTAATCTTAAATTTTTCTTTTCAGGATTGGAAGATAATAAGCATCTCCGAGGTGTTGTTCTGCTTCTCAGCAGAAATGCTAGTGATGCTCTTCTGGGATACGAGTGCATTAATGAAAGGTTTCTTACAGCAAACTTTCAGACAAGCATTGAAAACTTGAATGTTATCTGCTGTTATGCCTCCACTGAGGATGCTGATGAGGATCAAGATAGGTTTTAGGGACAACTTCAGGATATTTTGAATTCTGTCAAGAACAGAGATATTACTCTTGTTCTAGGTGATTTCAGTGCCAAAGTTGGTATTGACTCTGACCTTTGGGGAGGAGTGATAGGCCCTTTTGGTATTGGTAGTTGCAATGGGCAACATCTCCGTATAAGTAAATAAATTTAATGGTTTGAGAATAACTAACATTTATTAGACCCAGTTATAGCTAAAGCTTACCATGACAGGTTATTTAGTCATTATGACAGTCATGGTTTGCTTACTGCTGAAGTTGAGGAAGAATGGGACCATTTTAAACAGGCTTTTTTGGAAACTAACAGTACTCTTATAGGGAAAAAGGAGCAGATGAGGCAGAATTATCTGAGTGATAAGGCACTTGAGCTTATTTCAGAAAGAAAGAACTGCAGGAATGTCCTTAATCAGTACCCTACTAGTCCTAATAGAAAGCATTACAGAGAGCTTAATAACCGTGTAAAGGATCAGTTAGCTACTGATAAGAATTTTTGGCTCGATGGCTTGGCTGACAAAACTGAGGAAGCAGTTAGGCAGCACAACAGCAGAGCGCTGTACCAGATAGTTAAGTTTTATGTAGTAGAAAACGGACAGGCATACAAGGATTGAAGGATAAACAGGCAAGGTTATAGAAGGGTTGGATTCTGTCATGGCTAGGTGGGCTGAGCATTTCAGTGATGTTCTAAACAATGTGGTTAGTTCTACTCCCATTGTTTGTAATGATGATAGATGCATTGGTGGCTTTAATGTTGGCCCTATAACACAATCTGAAGTTATTTTGGCTATTTCTAAACTTAAACTTCATAAATCCCCAAGGGTAGATGAAATTACTACTGAAATGTTTAGAGCTGGAAATGTTTTGGTTACCACCTGGGTGACTGAAATTTTGAATATCTTTTATGATAAAAGCATGGTTCCTAAAGATTTTACCAGAGCTATTATTATCATCCCTATTTTCAAAAAAGGCTATCGCAGTTCTTGTGATAACTATAGGGATATCAGCCTACTCTTTGTTCCAGGGAAAGTTCTTTGCATGATTGTGCTTAACAGAATTAAGAATCTGGTTGACAGGCAATTGCGTGATGAAAATATGGATTCAGAAGTGGTAGGGATGTGTAGATCAGATATTTTCACTTAGGCAGATTCTTGAGAAATGTTTATAGAGTTTCAGTATTTTGTGGTTACTAGCTTTGTTGATTTCAAAAAGGGTTTTAACTCTGTTGATCATGAGAGCATATGACATACCAGACAATATGACATAATGAAAGCTCTCTGTAATAACACTGAACTGTGAGTGAGAGTTGGTAAGTCTTGTAGCAATTGGTTTAGCATTACTTCTGGTGTTAGACAAGGGGACATTTTGTCTCCTTTTCTCTTTAGTTTGGTTATTGATTATGTTATGTGAAATTCACTTCAAGGTAAAGATTTTGGCCTTAAATAGGCTGGAGATACGAAAATTTCTGATTTAGATTATGCTGATGATTTAGCCCTTTTGGCAAATGATGTTGATGAGATGAACTCTTTCATTCGAGCTGTTGATGAGACTGGTAGTAGAGTAGGTTTGGTTATAAACAGAGAGAAAACTAAAGTGATGAAAATTGGTCAGGCAGGTTGTGATTCAGTTCATCTGAATGGCTGCAGTCTTGAGCAGGTGTCACAGTTTAATTATCTTGGGAGCTATGTAATAGATACTGGTGATGTGCGGCATGGGATTAACAGACGAATAGGTATTGCTGCCGGGACTTTTAAGAATCTATGGAGAGTGTGGAGAAATTGGCGTATACACCTAATAATAATATAAGACTAAAATTAGACTGTATAATAGTTTGGTTCTTTCTAGGGTTAGTTATGGTAGTGAAAGTTGACACTTTGTAAACATGATAACAGGAAACTAGATGCTTTTGATTCTAGATGCTTACACAGTATCTTGGGCATTAGGTGGTTCAACTCTGTAACTAATGATGAGGTGTTAGGCAAAGGAGTCGGCAACCTCCTTTAAGCAGCATATTGTGCAGAGGGAGACTCCGTTGGTTTGGCCATGTTGCCCGTATGGATAATTATAGATTGGCGAATAGGGTTATGAACAGTGTGCCTAAAGGCTTAAGAAAGAGGGGGAGACCAAGGATGCAGTGGCCAGACAATGTCAAATGGGACCTTATTTGAATTGGTGTTCAGTGGCCTGATGCAGCAGATGTAGCTCAGGACAGACTTGCTTGGAGATCAAAATTGTACGGTCTGGTTGGACCTCCATAGCCCATGGATGCTTAAGGATTATGATGCAGATTGCAAATAATGCAACCTATGTAAGCACCCATGGGTTTTCCCCTGATGGGCTGCATGAGAATATGATTGATTATATTTTAATTAACAGCAAACGGGCTAGTTCTGTTCGGAATTACAAGTCATATAGGGGAGCTGAAATTGGATCTGACCATTACCTTGTTAAAAGTGTCTGGGAACTTAAACTTGAGAAGTGTGCTAAGGTTAAAATTTTTACCTTTAATTCTGTAGCTCTGAAAGACCCAGTTATAGCTAAAGCTTACCATGATAGGTTACTTAGTCATTATGACAGTCATTGTTTGCTTACTACTGAGTTGAAGAATGGGACCATTTGAAACAGGCTTTTCTTGAAACTAACAGTACTATTTTATAAAAAAAAAGGAGCAGAGGAGGCAAAATTATTTGTGTGATAAGGCACTTGAGCTTATTTCAGAAAGAAAGAACTGCAGGAATGTCCTTAATCAATACTAGTCCTAATAGAAAGGATTACAGAGAGCTTAATAAACGTGTAAAGGATCAATTAGCTGCTGATAAGAATCTTTGACTTGATGGCTTGGCTGACAAAGTCGGGAAGCTGTTAGACAGCACAACAGCAGAGAGCTATACCAGATAATTTATGTTTTGTATGGTAGAAAATTGACAGGTATACAGGGATTGAAGGATAAACAGGCAAGGTTATAGAAGGTGAGGATTCTGTCATGTCTAGGTGGGCTGAGCATTTCAGTGATGTTCTTAACAATAAAGTTAGTTCTACTCCCATTGTTTGTAATGATAGATGCATTATTTGCTTTAATGTTCAGGACCTTGTTAGAATTGGTGTGCAGTGGCCAGATGCAGCAGATGTAGCTCAGGACAGATATGCTTGGAGAACTAAATTGCATGGTCTGGTTGGACCTCTGTAGCCCATGGCTGCTTGAGGAGGAGGAGGATGATATATGGTAATAATGAACATTTTTAAGTTTATTTTTAGATTGTGCATTATCTGATGTTATAATCGCATTATTGGTATTGTATTAAATTAGCTGAGTTGCCATTGTCATTTAGAGCTGTAAGATCTGTCTCTGAACAATGGTTTTTAACTAGTGACTCTGTACACAATGTCATATCCTGTGCCAGAAACTTTAGAATAAATTTGTACACAATTGGAATTACTATACCTGCTAATTTTCACTTTTGCGCAAGGACATAACTTATTCTCAGCTTTCTTTAAATTTGCAATATTGTTATTTCTTTGTGTACTTATTTTCTCCATACATTTATTAGCATTATTGTCTACACTTATAATATTATTACATCTTTGTACCTTATTATTTATCAGTTATACACTTTGTAAACCATCCCGTGGCGAAGTGGTTAGCACACTTGGCTACTGATCTAAGGAACCTGGGTTCAAGCCCCGGGTAAGGCATGGATGTGGCAAGCAGCTGCTTGAGGGGGTATTTATTTTTATACACTTTGTAGACACAAAATCTACACTATTCAATGCACTCTGCTCCATATTCTTAGTTATTTCGTTATCTACAGCTGTATAATTATCACGTTTATGTAACATGTCATACACATCTTTACTCAGGAGCATCAGGCTGCATAGCTTAGGAGTAGTAGCACAAAATACCTCCACTGAAAAGTTAGAAATCACCAGTTTTCCATTAACTTCAGCAAGTTGCAGTTCTACTTTATTCATGTCAGCTGTGATCACATCACCGAACCCGCTAACAAGATCTATTTTTCCACATGGTTGGAGGAAATGTGCTGGGATCAAGCATATTTGACTACACAGATCTGAGTTCCAACATCCAGAATGTTATTAATTTTAATATTACCAACTTGAATAACTACCTCACCCAGCTCTTGCACAAACTTATTCTTTGATCTATTACTTTCCACCTGGATATATTATTATGCAATTTTGAAACTCTGGCAATAATAGCAGTCTCCTTATTAATTTTATCAGCATCATTCATTTGAACTTGTTTAGTGAGTGCTTGCTCGTTCTGCCACCTTCTAGGGCAGTCCTTCCTAAAATGTCCTGCAGATCTGCAAACATAGCATTTTGTGGATGAGTGCACAGGTAAAGTTCTTGTTTTATATGTACTTTGCGGCTTTACATCCTGGGAATGAAAATTCCTATGGACTTGAGGCATTTTGTACTTCATTTGCTCCACAAACTCGGGCCTTCCAGGAGCTGATATACTGTGTGCATGTAACTCAGCTGTTTCAGCCAGCTTTTGTGGTTCGAATCATGAATTGCCCTTCTGGCAGATCACATGCTCAGTTTTTCTGCAGGTAACAGGGTTTTAATTTTGTCAGCAACTATTAATTTAAGACGTGACTGATTTTGTACATTTCTACTCTTAATATAATAATTCAGAGAATTCTGCAATCTACTGGCGAAACTATACCAACTCTCGTTGTCCTTTTTTTTTTTAGCTTCATCAAATCTTTTCCTATATGCAGTGGGATTTAAATGGTTTTCATACATGCCTATTATGTAGTATAAATATATTAAATGCCTTACTCTCTTAATAGAACTATAATTATTTTTATCAGTTTACTAAATCTGAAAATATAACTCCGTTGTTTTATGTTAATAGGTTCAGAAAAGGAAAGATTTAAAAGTAGTGAAAAAGTCAAGCTCCCTGTTAAAGTGAAAACAAGCAGTGTGCCCCCACAGAAAGTTACTAATAGTGAAGAACCTATTGAATCCTTGGTAAACAAGGTTTCTCCACAGAAAGAAACTGGAGGTGAAAATATTGTTAAAATGAAAGCTAGTGAATCCATACCAAAAGTTAATGGAAATGAATTTTGCTCGAAAGAGACAAACGGTGGTTGGCTCTTCTCAAAAGGGCCAAGCAGTTGGCATGTTCAGAAGTCTGTTACATGTGACCTACCTGTTACAGTGAACAATTCATCTGTGGGAAAACCTATTGTGAAAACAATGCAGAAGAAAATGGATTCTTTGGATGATTTTTCACCAGTCTCAAGTGAAAATGATGTTCTAGAAAATTTTGACATTAGCAAAAAAATGAAGGACGACTTCAAAAAGGTATGTATGTTAAATTTAAGTTTTTAACTGTGTATGAACTCCAGCTCTATATATCAAACAAGAAATGTGAAAAAAATCCTTAGAAATTAAGCAAAATGTGTTAAAATATTTTATCTTCTATTCTGAGTTACTTGAAATTGACAAATTGTTACATCAGATTATAGCTAAGATTATACTTAAATTCTTTCTATTGCACAGAATAATTGCAAACTTTTTTTATTGTACAGGATGAGTACCTTTATAGATGTGTTACTTATTTTCTTAACCACTATTGTATTATATAAATCCCACTGACATTGGTATAGAAGACATTTGTTTTGAGCTGGGTGTGATCCAAACCCATGATGTCAAGTACTGTGACTGCTGAGCTACATGCCACTGACCAAGATCTCTATTGTTGATGTTAATCTTCATCAGCCTCTAGTGGCTCTGTGATTGCACTTATTCCCAGGTATGGGCACATGACAGCCACACTTCATGGGTGACTGGATATTTATACAGCAAAACAGTTGTTAAGAAACATAGTAAACCTATGTAGTCTGTGGGTAAAACAGTCCCCAAAGGTAATTAATAATGCTTACCAGAAAGTATATGTATTAGATATACAAATGAATTGTGCATGAAAAATGAGGCTGAGAAGAGCTGCAATAATAGAGCCTTCATGTGTAGCTTAAAGACAGCCACTAGAGTCTAATCCTTGGCTAATCCTAGCCAAGGGATTGACATCAACAATAAAAATCTTGATCAGCAGTCACAGCACCTGACATGTCATCAGGAAGTCATAGTTTGGATCCCACCCAACTCAAGATGGTTTTTCCTCTATACCTAAGTCAGCATGATTTTTATTCACCATAATAATGGCTAAGAAACTTAGTTTTAGACAGCACTACATAGGTTTACTAAGTTGCTGAAGGGTAACTTATATTGCTTACCAAAAAACGTTTTTTTACTTATAACTTTATATAGTTAACTTCTTATATATTTATATACCTCTCACAAAAATTAGGGGATATTTCAAAATGAATATGAAGTGATAATATATCTCCTAATTTTTGTGAGCAGTATATTTAGACTATTGTTTGTAGACTACTTTTATAAGCTTTATATTCATAGTCTATAAATATTTTTAAAATTTTAAAGTAAAAAATTTTCTCTTTCAAAATTGTTTTAGGTTGAATTAGGTTTAAATTTTGCAGAATCAACAAATTAAACTTGCACCTATAAATAGAATATATTGGTTTATTAATAAAGTAACAATTCATTATAATATAAATATTGCATTACATAACTCTACTACATCATAATTAATTTTTTTTGTTGAGTTATGCATTTTTGATACTTAAAAAATTTTCTGTTATTGTAAATATGTGTTGCTTTTTTAAAAATTAATGCGAGAAATGTATACAATTTTCTTATATTCTTAAGCTTATATTTAGATTATTAAGTATTTGAAGTGATACACATGTAAAATGTTTTTCATAATATTCTTATGTGGGTGAAATATTCTAGATCAACTTTGTGTTAGTCTACAAAGAATGATTTTAAGGGTTAGAGATATATATGATATTCAAAAGGGGAAAGGTGTGAACTGCAAGTCATAGCCAGAGGACATTTTTGCATGTGTGTACACCTGATAGTCGAATAGCACTCCTCATGACTTGAGGTTTTTGAAATTTTGACAGCATTTATCATGGTTATTAAACAATAGGTGAAAGAATTTCCAATAATATACCCCTTTAAAATTATACAGTAAAACCAATTTCAGCATAATGGTATTCCAATTCTGGTCCTCAGATAGAAATACTATATGTGTGAATTTATTGTACAAAAACGCAACACAAATTCAGAATTCAAAATCAGAAATAAATGAAATTGAAAACTTTTTTATATAACCAGTATGCAGATCATGCATGTGGTCATTCCCCCTCCCACCTCCCCTGTTTTTCTTTAGAATGTTAATAAGAGTAATAGAGGCCAAAATTATTAAAATTGTGCAAATTTTGCACGTTTCAAGAAATGATTTTAAAAATCTATAAAATGAAGGGGAAAATATTACACTGCAATGGAAATCCAGTCTCTTGCCCCCCCCCCCTCCCCCTATTTCCCCTAGTCCAGTCCTGTCATTCACAGTACTAATGTCTGTAGAATATCTTTCTTTATATTTTTAGGTCATTAATTATTTCTTTAGTCTTTATATCTTGTTCTTTGTAGCCATTTAGTCCATTGTGGGAAGAAAAATTACTGCTCAGAGGTTTGAACAGCCCTTGTTTCTCTATTTTGTTGTATCTCCTGAATCTGTTTAGACATATTCCTTTCACTGATATTTTTCAATTAAATTCCATGGCAAATTCAAGGTTATTGATATACAACCATAGTGTGCAAATTAGTTGTTCAAATATGTCAATCCTGATTGAAAACTGCTGCATTTGTCTACTGTAGACCAAGTCTAATGAGACCTTTTACATGGTACTGTTTACACATCTCATTCTAGGTCTCTTTCATTAAACCTTAGGTGCACTGTTCATAACTCTGTTCACTGATCTGTCATTGTGCATGCAGAGAATATATGTAGTAAAATCAAACCTCTCTCTCACTACATAAAGGTGGTTGATGCCCATAATCATCTAACTTCTTCATTATTTACAGAATCAGTGTCTAATATCTAATATGCTGTGTAAACATCTGAAATTGAAAGCTTGTCAAGCTTTTATTATCTGGCTTACAAAGGATTCTAATTTGACTTAATAAGTACCTAAATTGGGTATTTAAAGTAGTATGCTCATACTTAAATTAATTCTGTGATGAATGAGTGTTTTTTTCCCCACTATATATATATCTGCATTTAGCAAAATTATTAAAAACTGATAAACTGTAAGTGAAAAACTGATCATATTTATAAGACAAGATCATAAAAATATATAAGTATCCCACTCCATTTGGTACAGTTTACTCATGTGGCCAAATGCTTAGCAGGCTTGACTACTGACTTTAGGGGCCCAGGCCCTAGTAAGACTTGAAGTTTTCTTGTGCAGTCTTTCTGCTGAGGTCTCGCCTTCCTCACAGATCTTCTCTATTGCATATTAACTTGACATGCTTATGTCAGACCTCTGGCAAGCAGCTGCTTGAGGGGAAATTAATTTTTTTATGCCAAATGTACCAGTATGAGTACTCATCAAAGATATAATAATGTTCAAGTGTTTACTTTTTTCTTAAAACATATTTACAGGTAATTGAGGAAAAATTAGATATATGTTAGTTAATGTTTTTAGGTCAAACTATGAATATAGATTTGATCATATTACAGAATAAAAGTTGATTTCCTGTTATTTAATATGGTATCACTTTTCCATTTCTATGTGTTAGGTTCTTAGGAGGCATCCGAATGGCATATGGGCTGCAGAATTCCCAGATTCCTATGAGGTAAAAAAATGTTTCTAGAACATGAATGTAATGCTACTAGAAGTTAATATTAGAAATAACCATTAGTCAGTAAAGTGCTTATTGCAATTGATTTATTTATCAATACCTTGTAATTAAAATTTATGAACTTCTGAAACTTTAACCCTTAGAGATGAGATAATTAACCCTATCAGATCAATCCTCTATTTCATATGTAATTTCTTTTGAAATCAAGAGATCTAAATAGAAAGACCAGAGTTGAAACTCTTTCCAACCTCAGTAACAATTACATTGGCCCTGTACAATGATAACATATCTTAACTGTCACTCAAAAGGTTTAATTAATATTAAGAAATATCCAAATTTGTCAAAATTTTAAAATTACAAAGAAATGTTTTTGTGTGTGTATTTATATACGAATATATACACTAAAATGTAATATATTTGCACTATATGATGTTAAAAAGATATACGTGATAAAAGGATACATCCCTTGCATTAATTAATATTTTTTCATACACTGCTTAGTTATCCAATAGTTAGATTAACTTTTTATGCTAGTGTGTTAAGAGTTTCTAAGTGCTATATATTGCAGCATATAGTCACATATATTTCAAGTGCTTCATAGCATCAGTTTTACCGTTGTTAGATACGAATCATTAGGACTAGAATAAAAATTGTAAATTTGACCATTAGTTTTTATTACCATTGAATCTGGGGCGGGGGTGGCTTAGTCGGTAGCGCGCCAGGCACGTAATCTGTAGTTCCCAGGTTCGAGTCCCAGCTGGGTCAGCGTTGAGATTTATCTCCGCAAAATTTCCCGCCTTGCCCACTGTCAATAGGGGACACCGATGGGCTTGGAAAGGCCGCCATCCATCGGATGGGATGTTAAGCCGTGGTCCCGTGTGCGGGAGAACCATACCCTGTGCACGTTAAAGAACACGCTGGATGGCCTTGACGGGAGGCTACCATCTGTCTCCCAACAGCTGTTCCAGTGGGTCCCCTCCCCCAACCTTCTCTGAGCTTTCGGGGTCCATGTGACCTGGTCATTTAGCCCATGGTGTGCAAAAAAGTGCCGCTCAGAGGTAAAACAACCCAAAACAACCCAACCATTTAATCATTGAAAATAGCAATAACCTTTGCTGAAGTATGTTGAATGCATTTTTTTCACAGCCAAATCTTTAAAAAATTGAAGCACAAGAAAAAAAAAAAGCTACACTTTTTAATGCAAAGCTAATTACAAATATAATAGTATCACTAAAATAATCACGGAAAATAAAAGAAAAATATTTTGTTATAATTCACTTAAAGCTTTAAAGTATTACTAGTAATTTTCTGTATGAAATGAAAGAAATATTAATTTATTCATTAGCTAAGTGCTCAGGCTACAAGGACTCCAAAGTCTAGAACAGAATTAGGGAAGGTGATCTACTGAGCAGCTATTAACTTTAATGTGCCAGGTTATTTCAAAGTGTTTTCAGAAAGAAACTGAAAGAATTACAGAACCTTATCCCAAAGAAAGTAACTAACAAAACTAGGTCTTATTTTATAAAATGTAATTCAATTTTCATGGTTAATTTTAAAAATTTTAAAAAAAGGTGATTTTTATTTGGGGGAAAAAAATGTACTCTGGGAATTGTAATGTCTTCAGTCACTTATTATTCTACATAAAATGTGAAGATTATTTATATATTTAATTTAAATGGCAGTTATACTAACTATGAGATATGAAATTTTTGAAAAACTATTATCTCATTTTCTTTGAAAATGAGATAATAGTTTTGCTTTGTTGGCTGTTTTTATGTAGACATCAAACTTTTTTGTTTACAGAACTAATTTAAAAATTCTTTTTGTGTTGGATAGGTATTGATGAAATATTACAATATGCACTTTCCAAATCTCTTTAAAGCTATAATTATGCCCTCTAGTGGTGGAAAAAGTTGAAAATTTCGAACGAATATTGCAAACGATGTACTTATGCTAGAAATTTGAAATTTTGATGATGGAATGTGAAGGTCATGAAGTTTCTATTGATGACAATGAGTTGACCTCTTAGACCCAGAGTGGGGGGAAGGCAATTTTTGTATTAGCAGATAATTGTATTTAGAGATAAATGAAAAAACCTTTTTAGAGTTAGATAGGAATAAATAAAAAAATAAATACCCCCTCAAGCAGCTGCTTGTCACAGAGGTCTGACAGGAGCCTGTCAGTTTATATGCCACAGTAGAAGATCTGAGAGGATGGCAGGACCTCAGCAGAAAACAACACGAACATCCATGCCTTACCCGGGGCTCGAACCCAAGTCCCATAGATCAGTAGCCAAGCGCGCTAACCACTTGGCCACGGGATGGCTTTGATAAAATATTATGATTTGCATTTGCGGAATTTTCCAAACACTATAATTGCAACCTGTAACAGTGAAAAAGTTTGAAAATTCTAAAATTTCAAACAGATATTGCAATGATGTATTAATGATAGAAATATGAAATTTTGGTGATGGAATGTGAACAGGAAGTTTCCATTGGAAACAATGAAAATGATAATTAGAAAACTTTTATTTGATTGGTACTGATGAAATATAATTCCCATTTTTCAAGTACTTAGTAGTTTTAATACATATATCGTTTCAGATCACTGAAATGATGAAATGCAGAGCTGTTATTGAGTTTTACAAATAATATGTATAGAATAGAAATTTGAAAAATTAGTGTTAATTTTTAAGAGATATTCCACTAACAGCAGTAATGTACCCACTTTTCTGAGAGAAAATTTTTTTGATTTAAGAATTAAAAGAAGAATACTTTTATGTTGTATAATTACTAATGAAATACTATTTGCAATTTTCACATCATCCGCTAGCTCAAATTGAAACTTTTAAGGAATGAAACAGTACATAAAGGAAAACTTTTTTCTCTTTGGAAACAAGATTCTCAAATGTGGCAGAGGTGATATGCGTCCTTCTAGTTAAACTTTTGCTATTTTATTGATCAAAATAAAATCTTTATATATACACTGAAGAGCCAAACATTATGACCAGCTCATCTTTGTGCAAATCAGAGCAACTGAAGGTAAACGATGGCACGTGTGAAGGTCATGAAACAGTATAAATAACACCTGATACTGAGCTCTGTTAATCAGTGTTATTCTGGTTCTTCAGATGAGAAAGGCAGTGGACTTAATTGAGTTTCACAAAGGCCAAATTGTAATGGATAGACACCTGGGTAAGAGCATTTCCGAGACGGCAAGAAAAAAAATCTTCACACGTTCCGGCTTTGAAAAAAGGCATGTGGGGTGTTCACGGTCAGCTGTGGTTAGTACCTTCAAAAAGTGGCCTGAGGAGGGAAAAACCACGAACCGCTGGCAAGGTGTGGGCCGACCATGGCTCATCAATGCTAGAGGTGAGCGAATAACATCCCATATGGTACAAGCCAACAGAAGGGATACTGTGGCACAAGTCGCCTGTAATTTGAATGCTGGTGACGAGTAATGTGTCACAACACGTAGTACATCAAACCCTGCTGAAAGTGGGGCTGCATAGTCACAGGCCGCTCAGAGTGCATATGCTGACCTCGGTTTACCATCAAAAGTGTCTACAATGGGCATGCGAGCATCAAAACTGGACCTTGAATGATTGGAAGAAGAAGGTTGTCTTATCCGATGAATCTCATTTCCTGTTGCACCATGTGGATGGCCAGGTACATGTGTCATTTACTTGGGAAAGTGTTAGCACCAGGATGCAGTGTGGGACAAAAACAAGCTGGTGGAGAAAGTGTAATGCTTTGGGCAATGTTCTGCTGGGAAACTGGTCCAGTCGTTCATTGTGCAGGAAACTATGACATCTACCATCTACCTAAACATCATTGAAGACCAGGTACATCCTTTCATGGCAACAGTATTCCCCTCTAGTAGTGCCTTCTTTCAGCAGGATAATGTGCCATGCCACACTGCCCAGATTGTTCAATAATGGTTCGTGGGACATGAGGAAGACTTCTAGGTATTGTCCTAGCCTCCAAATTCCCTAGACATCAATCCAATTGGGCATCTGTGGTTTCTGTTGGAACAGCATATCCGATCTGTGGCAGCTCAACCATGTAACTTACAAGAGTTAAGGCTCTGCTGGTAACATGTTGGTATCAGATACCACAAGACACCTTTAGAGCTCTTGTACTGTCCATGCCTTCGCCTAGTAAGAGATGTTTTGGTATCTAACATAATCTATTTCAGTTAATTACTTTAGGATAAGTTCTCAAGATTTTTTAAAATTTTTAAAATTAACTTGTCTACAAAAGCTAGTTGTTTCAGAAATCTGATATTTGTTTTGAACATACACATCAACGTTTTTGGAATCTCCAATATCAGGTGAACTGAAGAAGCTGATGTGATGATTCAAGTATGCTGATTATGATGAACCCAAGTGAAACTAAGATGTTAAACTGTCCCTGTCCTTAGATTGATGCTATCTTTAAATATAACTATAATAATGAATAATTCATTAGAAAAATTAAAGGTGAAGATAAAAGATTTTAGTGAAATTAATATGCAAAATATGGTTATGCTCCAAAACCGAGAAAATATTTTTAAGATAGATTTCAAAACACAGTGATCAAAGAGCAATTCAAAATATACTGAACACATGAAAAACAATAAATTTAAAAATTTAAAAAATACGTATCTTTCTATAGGGCCCTAAAAAGTCAAAAAATAAACCTAAAGCATATCGATGGTGCATTCATATACTGAATTTGTATACACTTCAAAGTAAGTAGGGTGCTGGCAATCTTGTTGAATAGGTAAATCGGCACCCTATCTTCCTTTGAAGTTAATATGAACTCAGTGACTTTAGTTTAATTTTCTGCTTTTTAGGACCCTATAGGAAGATATGTATTTTTCAATTTTTCAATTTTCTCTCGCTAAAAACACCTATCTTCAAAAACTTTCATTTGATATATGACTCATAAAGAGTGACCACATTCCCCCCCCCCCCCCCCCCCTTTGGAGTCACGTTTGAGGTAGCCAATGATATTGGAAACGTTACAAACTTTAATTTGAGATACCACTCATTAAAGCTGAACCATTTGAAAATCTGCCCTCTTTTATGGGGGAGGGGGGATAGTGGAGGCAAAATTGTAAATACTTTATGATTGTCAATATATGAGCTTTCATTTGACACCTAACTCATAACTATAGGCTCTCGTGTTTGGAAGATATAGTAGAACGACTTTCACATTTCCCATCTTTAGCAGGAGAGAAAGCATGGTGGTTCAGTTTTTCATAGCCTTTGATACTTCCCACATTACAAGCTTTGATTTGATGCACAGCTTGTTTTTTTCTGCACTTAAGTTTAGGAGATATAGGGGAACAATCATTTTCTATCCCCCTCTTTTTTTAGGGGGGAAGAAAGCACGAATGGTCAATATTTCATAGCCTAGAACATTCCCCGCATCAGAAGCTTTCATTTGACATATAGTTTGTTACATTTGGTAACTGTTTTCTCTAGATATAGTGAAACATTAGTTTTGCATTTTCCCTTTTTTCGGGGGAAGAAAGCATGGGAGGTCAATGTTTTCGTAGCCTATGACACCACATGTCACATGCTTTCACTGACAAATAGCACGTTACCTTCTGCACTTGTGTTCAGGATATATAGAGGAACAATAATTTTCATATTTTTCCACTTTTTTAGAGGGAAAGAAAGCATAGGTGGTCAATTTTTCATAGCCTAGGACATCATGCATTAGAAGCTTTCATTCGACATATATCTTGTTACTTTTGGCCTTCTCGTTCCAGATATATAGCTTAAGATATAAGCTTTCACATTCCTACAAGAAAGCATAGGAATAAATTATAGCCTATGACACTCCCCGCATCACTATCTTTCATTTGGAACCTAAATCATTAAGTTTCTCCATCACATTCGAAAGATATGTGGAACAACATTTTGTCAAATCCACAAACTGAAAAACCGACAAATATTAAAGCCAAAAGCAATAGGAAGATAGGTAAAAATATCTTTAGCTCCCTAGTTATATGTTAAAACTACGGTGAATGATAAGTATTTACACACAATGGTAGTTCATGGATATATTTGATGGACCAACAAAAACAGATAAAAAGTTAAGATTATAAAAAATAAATTACACGTCAAACAGCTGCTTGTCATAGAGGTCTGACAGAACCTTGTCAGTATATTATATCCTATACATGGTCTTGGGGTAGTTGAGACCTCAGCAGAAAGACAAACACAAACAAACATCCAAATTTAGCATTACAAAGTTAAAGCTCAACCTAATAATTGTAAAGACAGGATTTAATTCAATTTAATTCAAGAATGTTAATAAATTCTTTTACTTTTAGGAAGTTTTTTGTAGTGTTGCTGGATATCTAAGTAGTCTAAAGTAGGTCATGTAGCAGGTGCAGTTTAGTGCGATGACCTTGTTATTATGTTTACAGAAAGAGTTCTTCTTGGATACAGGATAATGTGACCATGCATCTGTCAAGTCATTATTAACCTTCGTTTTCATTTCTGTAGATTTATTTTATTTCTGCAAATTATGATTTTTTTTATCAGCTGATCTATTGATCTTATGCTACATCGGATGGCTGGCTTTACAAGTTGTTGTGGATTTTATTTAACATCACATTAGGGCATACGCTAATGTTTCTTTTCTTGTAAAAAACTTTGATCTTGTATCTTTTTCTGAAAATGAATGAGGTATTGGATATGGAAACTAAAAGGACTTCCTTCACACCACAAGTTGTTTACATGGCTGATTTAAGTTAAAAACTTTCTCCAAACAAATTAGATTATAAACTCACTGTGTAAAGTTAATATTTTATTTCCTTTTTTATAATTAAAACTTTGTTTTCATTTCTGGTCTACTTTATTTTCGTAAATTATCGATTTTTCCGTCAGCTGATCTGTCAATCTTTCTGAGTTACGCTACATAAAATGGCTGGCTTAAAAATTGTTGCGAATATTTTATTTAACATTCCATTAAGTTATATGTATTTTTTTAATTATTTCTTGACTTTTTTTTATTAAATAAACTTTGAGCTTGTATCGTTTTTTGAAAATAAATGAGGTCTTGGATAATGGCAGCAAAATGGACTTGCTTGGCTGGAAATCAGGCCTCATTTAGGAGGGCAATTTTGGGAACAGTTTTTACCTCCCTTCCTCCAGTTAAACTCACTGTAAATGTTTTCACCCCCTTCTCTTCTAGAAAATTTTCATTTTTTTAAAAAAATTGCATGTTTTTATGTTTGAATTGAATGTTGTACCTTCCCCCCCCCCCCCCAGTATCTTGGCCGTGCTACTCTGATGATAAAGCGTTTTTTTTTTTGCTTTGGTGCACAAACCTTTCTGCACTTAGCCAAGGTCACCAAACTTCAACAACCAATGAAAGAAATTCATAATGTTTAATAAAAATATTAGCCAAGAAAGTTTTTTTCCATTTCATAGCCAATTCAGAAAATCATCGTGAATGTGAGAAGTGCAAATCACTTTGTATAACCCTGCCATGTTTAAATATACAATACTGAAAGGAATCATTAAAAGAAATGAAAAAAATCATGTTTCAGGTTAAATATTATTTGGGAGGAAATTTCCTTTCGATTAATATATAATTTAACTATTTTAATTGGTCTGTAAATGGTAGCTAGGTAGTCACTGGAAGGAGAGCTATGCACCAATCCCCTGTGATGATGCATAGAACCGGCCAGGTCTATCACCTAATGTCCAACCCCCGCCATTCTCATGGTAGACCGTTAGTACCTTTCAAAAGAGATACTCTCTTGTGGAAGTGAACGGAAGGGGAGGGCTGCCAGATTAGTGTGGCCTACTGATCTGGACAACTATGGCTACTTTTCTTTTTTTTTTCTACCCTGCTGAGGAGTGGTCAACCACATAGGATCCTGATGCTGACCATATAAACCCACTGGACTGGACAGATATATGACTCTGAACTTGATTATGGATCCTGATTTTGCTGCACTGGTGGGCTTCTGTGAAGGGAAAATCTTCTGCTGTGTTTTCTGTTTGTTTGTGGGTTGACAGCCCCAAGTGAATAGATTCACAGGATATGTTTATCAGCTGGTGGATAATCCTGAGCAGAGATCATCGCAGGCACCTGAACTCTTTGCTTCTATTGGCATCGTCAAATTCTACATTGGAGGAAGTCTTCCAGTGTAGATGGCTTCAGCCTTTAGTGGTGAGGGAAGGGTCTTTGCCCCATGTCTGTGATTCGGGGCTGTTTGATATTGTCAGCATTCCCTCTCTCAATAAACATAGTTTCTTTAAACATCCCACTAACCATTTTCTCTCCATAGGTAGTTGGAATGTGAGGACTCTGCATAGAGGTTTTTCTCTTCATGTCCTCACACAAGAATTCCACCATTATAATTTAGATATTCTCTGCTTGCAAGAGACCAAATCGACAGATAAAGGTCAGATTCTTAAAAATAATCTTAAATTTCCCTTTTCATGGAGGGACAACAATAAGCATCACCAAGGCGTGGGTCTGCTTCTCAGCAGACACGCTAGCGATGCTCTTCTAGGATATGAGTGCATTAATGAAAGGTTTCTTACAGCAAAATTTCAGACAAGCGTTAAAGACTTGAATGTTATCTGCTGTTATGCCCCCACTGAGGATGCCGATGAGAAGGATAGGTTTTATGAACAACTTCAGGATATTTTGAATTCTGTCAAGAAAGGAGATATTACCCTTGTTCTTGGTGACTTCAATGCCAAAGTTGGTACTGACTCTGACCTTTGGGGAGGAGTAATAGGCCCTTTTGGTATTGGTAGTTGCAATAGCAATGGGCAACGTCTCCTGCAGGTAAGTAAACTCAATGGATTCAGAATAACTAACACTTATTACAAACACCGCGACATACATAAGTACACATGGGTTTCACCCGATGGGCTGCATAAGAATATGATTGATTATATATTAATTAACAGCAAATGGGCTAGTTCTATTAGGAATACCAGGTCATATAGGGGGCTGAAATTGGATCTGACCATTATCTTGTTAAAAGTGTCTTGCAACTTAAACTTAAAAAGTATTGTGCTAGGGTTAAAAAATTTGCTTTTAATACTGAAGCTCTGAAAGACCCAGTTATAGCCAAATCTTACCATGATAGGTTACTTAGTCATTATGACAGTCATGGTTTGCTTACTACTGAAGTTGAGGAAGAATGGAATCATTTTAAACAGGCTTTTTTGGACACTAACAGTACTTTTTTAGGAAAAAAGGAGCAGAAGAGGCAAAATTATCTGAGTGATAAGGCACTTGAGCTTATTTCGGAAAGAAAGAACTGCAGGAATGTCCTTAATCAATACCTTACTAGTCCTAATAGAAAGCATTACAGAGAACTTAATAAACGTGTAAAAGATCAGTTAGCTGCTGATAAGAATATTTGGCTTAATGGTTTGGCTGACAAAGCCGAGGAAGCAGTTAGACAGCACAACAGCAGAGAGCTGTATCAGATAGTTAATGTTTTGTGTGGTAGAAAACGGACAGGTATACAAGGATTGAAGGATAAACAAGGTAAGGTTATAGAAGGGGAGGATTCTGTCATGGCTAGGTGGGCTGAGCATTTCAGTGATGTTCTAAACAATGTAGTTAGTTCTACTCCCATTGTTTGCAATGATGATAGATGCATTGGTGGCTTTAATGTTGGCCCTATAACATAATCTGAAGTTATTTTGGCTATTTCTAAATTTAAACTACTTAAATTCCCAGGTGTAGATGAAATTACTAGGAAATGCTTAGAGCTGGGAATGTTTCTGTTACCTCTTGGATGACTGAAATTTTGAATATCTTTTATGATAACGGCATGGTTCCTAAGGATTTTACCAGAGCTATTGTTATCCCTATTTTCAAAAAAGGTGATTGCAATTCTTGTGATAACTATAGGGGTATCAGCCTACTCTCTGTTCCAGGTAAAGTTCTTTCCATTATTGTGCTTAATAGAATTAAGAATCTGGTTGACAGTCAATTGCGTGATGAGCAATGTGGATTCAGAAGTGGTAGGGGATGTGTGGATCAGATATTTTCACTTAGGCAGATTCTTGAGAAATGTTTAGAGTTTCAGAAACCTTTGGTTGCTAGCTTTGTTGATTTCAAAAAGGCTTTCGACTCTGTTGATCATCATAATTTGTGGTTGATTGTGAGATCATATGGTATACCTGACAAGTTAGTTAACATAATGAAAGGTCTCTATAATAACACTGAGTCGTGTGTGAGAGTTGGTAAGGCTTGTAGCAATTGGTTTAGCATTACTTCTGGTGTTCGACAAGGGTGCATTTTGTCTCCTTTTCTCTTTAGTTTGGTTATTGATTATGTTATGCGAAATTCATTGCAAGAGAAAGATTTTGGCCTTAAATGGTCTGGAGATACGAAAATTTCTGATTTAGATTATGCAGATGATTTGGTCTTGTTGGCTAATGATGTTGATGAGAGGAACTCTTTCATTCGAGCTGTTGTTGGGACTGGTAGTAGAGTAGGTTTGGTTATAAACAGAGAGAAAACTAAAGTGATGAAAATTGGTCAGGCAGGCTGTGATTCAGTTAATCTGAATGGTTGCAGTCTTGAGAAGGTGTCACAGTTTAATTATCTTGGGAGCTATGTAACAGATAATGGTGATGTGCGGCATGAGATTAACAGACGAATAGGGATTGCCGCCGGAACTTTTAAGAATCTATGGAGAGTGTGGAGAAATAGGTGTATACACCTAAAGACTAAAATTAGACTGTATAATAGTTTGGTTCTTTCTAGGGTTAGTTATAGTAGTGAAAGTTGACACTTTGTAAACAAGATAACAGGAAACTTGATGCTTTTGATTCCAGATGCTTACTCAGTATCTTGGGCATTGGGTGGTTCAACTTTGTAAGTAATGATGAGGTTAGGCAAAGGAGTTTGCAATCTCCTTTAAGCAGCATATTGTGCAGAGAGAGATTCTGTTGGTTTGGCCATGTTGCCCGTATGAATAATTATAGATTGGTGAATAGGGTTATGAACAGTGTCCTAAGGGTCTCAGAAAGAAGGGGAGACCTAGGATGCGGTGGGCAGACAATGTGAAACAGTACCTTGTTAGAATTGGTGTGCAGTGGCCAGATGCAGTAGATGTAGCTCAGGATAGACTTGCTTGGAGAACTAATTTGCATGGTCTGGTTGGACCTCCGTAGCCCATGGCTGCTTGAGGATGATGATGATGATTTTAATTCATCAGGTTTTCCAAAATGAAGCCTTAATTGTATAGTGCGATCTTTTTTTTCACCTTATCACATTGAAAAGGCTTATTAAAATCAATTGTCAATTTGTTTATGTTATTTATTTTCATAAAATTTGCAATTAAATTCTGTTTAATTTGGTATATAACATGACCTATTTCTGTTGATTGGTTATTTTTTTTTTAAATTCTAAATTGACTCAGAACAAGTAACTAAAAACCTGGAATTTTCTCAAAGTATGGAACCAAGAAAAAAATTACAAAACGGGAATAATTTTCTTGCTTTAAGTAAATATTAATTTTTTTTGTTATTCAGAAATAAATATGCTTTCTATTCATGTTCATTATAATCATTTCTGCCTATAAGTTTTTTTTATAATAAATTTTTATTTGTGTTTCCAGATGCATTTCCTTACTACATGATTCTAAAAAAGCCCTATTCAAATAAAATTAGTCTGCTATTTGTCAAATATTATATTTTTGGAAAATCCAAAATTAAATGCTGATTAATTTGGCATATGACATGTATAATTCCTTTCATTAGTTATTTGGCAAAAAAGTTCTAAAGTTAGTTTGTTTTTGGCTGATAAGAGAGAGAAAATAACTGGACCTCTGGCTGTAAATCAGTTTTTCAGGCTGGATCTGGGAAAGGTTAAATCCTGTTTTACAATTATTAGGTTGAGCTTTAGCTTTGTTATGTTAATTTGGATGTTTGTCTTTCTCCTGAGGTTGTCATCAACTCCAAGGCCTTGTGTAGGATATAGTATGCTGACAAGGTCTTGTCAGGCCTCTACGACAAGCAGCTGCTTGATGTGTAATTTTTTTGTAATGTTAACTTTGTGCTGGTCCATCAAAAAATATCTCAATGAATTACCATTCAATGTAAATACCTATCTTCCTGTTGCTTTTGACTTTGACATTTGCCGGTTGGTCAGTTTATGGATTTCACAAAATGTTGTTCCATCAGATCTTTCAAACACGATGGAGAAACTTGATGATTTAGATCCCAAATGAAAGCTTGTGATGCAGGGAGTTAAAAAATTTACTCCCCAAGCTTTCTTCCCCCCTAAAAAGTGGGAATGTGAAAGCTATTCTTAAGCTATATCTCCAGAATGCTTGCCAAAAGTAACAAGATGTATGTCGAATGAAAGCTTCTAAAGCAGAGAATGTCCTAGGCTATGAAAAATTGTCCATTTATGCTTTCTTTCCCCCTGAAAAAGTGAAAAAATATGAAAATGATTGTTCCCCTATATCTCCTGAACAGAGTGCGGAAAGTAACAAGCTATTTGTCAGATGAACCATGTGGCCATAGGTTGTAACCAACGTGGTCATAGGTTGTAAAAAACAACTAACCAACGTGGCCATAGGTTGTAAAAGATTGATCCCCCATGCTGAGTTCGTATTCACTTCAAAGGAAGATAGGGTGCCGATTTACCTATTCAACAAGATTGCCAGCACCCTACTTACATTGAAGTGAATATGAATTCAGTGAATGAACGCACTATCGATATGCTTTAGATTTATTTTTGACTTTTTTAGAGCCCTATAGGAAGATATGCATTTTTTAAATTTTTAAATTTATTGTTTTCATGTGTTCAGTATATTTTGAATTGCTCTTTGATCACTGTGTTTTGAAATCTATCTTAAAAATATTTTCTCAGTTTTGGAGCATAACCATATTTTGCATATTAATTTCACTAAAATCTTTTATCTTCACCTTTAATTTTTCTAATGAATTATTAATTATTGTAGTTATATTTAAAGATAGTATCAATCTAAGGACAGGGACAGTTTAACATCTTAGTTTCACTTGGGTTCATCATAATCAGCATACTTGAATCATCACATCAGCTTCTTCAGTTCACCTGGTATTGAAGATTCTAAAAACGTTGATGTGTATGTTCAAAACATCTTGAACCCTTACAAATATCAGGTTTCTGGAACAACTCGTTCTGGTAGGCAAGTTAATTTTGAAGTGCTTTAAAAAAATCTTGAGAACCTGTCCTGAAGTAGGTTATGTACACACACACACATATATAAGGATTTTATTTTGATTAATAAAATAGGAAAAGTTTAAAAATAAAGGTAAATGAATTTTTTTTTCAAAAATTTCATATCTCATAATTAGTGTAACTGCCATTTAAATTAGATGAATAAATCTTCACATTTTTATGTATAATAATAAGTGCCTGAAGACATCGCAATTCATTGATTACTTATTTTTATTTTTCCAAATAAAAAGCACCTTTTTTAAAAATTTTAAAGTTAACCATGAAAATTGAATTACATTATATATAATATGACCTAGTTTTTCTGGTCATTTTTTTTGTGGGGGGGGGGGATAAAGTTCTGTAATTCTTTTCATTTTCATTCTGAAAACATTTTGAAATAACCTGGCACATTAAGGTTAATAGCTGCTCATTTGATCACCTTCCTTAATTGTGCTCTAGACTTTGGAGTTTTTGTAGCCTGAGCACTTAGCTCATTGCATTAGTGCTCCTTATTAAAACATCAAACCCAGCTTGTGTTGGGGTAGTGGTGACTCAGTCTGTAACACACTAATCTGCATACAGATTTGAGTCCTGCCTGGGCTAGCATTGAGGATTATCTCTGCAAAACTCCTCGCTCTGCCCTCAGTAGGGAACATGCCCTGTGTGTGTGAAAGCCATACCCTGAACATGTTGAAGAACATGCTTGATGGCCTTGACAGGAGGCTACAAGCTTTCCTGTGGGTCCCCTCCCCCACCCTTCCCTGAGTCCTCGGGCTCCTTATGACCTGGCCATTTAGCCCATTGTGTGCAAAAAAGTGCCACTCAGAGGTAAAACAACCCACCCAAGCTTGTGTTCCATTTTAATATTGGTAATGCTTCCAGGAGTGATAGATTTCAGACAATTGTGATGTATGTGAAAAAAAATGATAGAAATGCTGAAAAAATTTATTTTGTATTTTTTGTTATAAAATCTATTTTAAGCATTATACATAATTAACAAATAGAAGAAAATATAAGGACAAAAATTCTTTTCTTGTTATTATATTATTTATGATATAGTTTACACATAACACAGATTCAGGGCATTTTTTGGGGGAGGGTTTGTAGAATTTTTATTATTATTTAGCTTTGCTGCAGACATTTCATAATTGTGATTAATATTCTTTATGAATTTTTAATTATAATAGTAGTAGTATAGTTTTTCTTTACTGTTTAGTTGAAGGTATTGTTTGACTAGCCATACTTTTATTTAATGCATCTGCAAATCAGTTTGGTAATCATTACTTGGATGAAAAAATTATGTCATGAATATATTAAAAGTTATATTTATTCGTTTATTCCCTGTGCTGAATGATTGTAATTATTGAAAGTAAAAATATGGGTTATGCTATCAAAAGAATTTATTAGCTGAAATGTATTTTGTACATTATTATATATTATATATTATAATTATGCTACTTGAAGACTGGTACAAGCTCAGAAGTTAAATATATGTATGGAAAGTGTATCAGTTTTCTTTAGATGAACTCTTTCATTAATAGTTTCAATAATATTTTTTTCTCTTACAGTCTATTACTGGCTACCGGTTAGACCTAACTGAAATTGGCTATTTTAGTCTAATAGAACTAGTAGATGCTCTTCCAGAAGTGTTCGTAAGCAAACGGCCAAATGGTTGTAAGGGAGATTGGCTGTTATTTGATGCAGAAGCACTAAATGAAGGTAATAATTCAAAACAAGATAAGAGGCACTGGATGTTAAAAAGTGATTTCTTCCTAATGCTTCACTCCTGAACATAATTGTGTAATTCACTGGTTTTTAAACTTTTTATTCTGCAGATTATCTAAATGGCTAATGTTTATGTGTGGTGTCAACCTCAATATTTAATGTAGACCACTTAAATAGTGTTAATAAAGGTAGACCATTTGAATAGTTAATAGCGATGAGTTCTGCCTCAAATCTTTGAGTCTGCCATGGTCTGAACTATTTTGGTAGTTAGTGAGTCTGAGTGTAGAGAAAAAATGCTCATAAAATATACTACAGAAATACATATACTACATATACTCCCCATTCTGCCCTTGGTGAAAAAGTGAACACTGGTGTGCTTAGAAAGGCCACTCTCTGTCAGATAAGAAGTTAGCCTTTGTCAAGGAGGCAAGAGGCAATGCCTTGTGCACTTTAAATAACACACTGGATGGCCTTGATGAGTCTTCCATCTTTCCCTAAAGCTGTCCAGTGCATCCCCTTCCTCAACCTTCTCTGAGCCTTTGGTGTTCTTGTGCCCTGGCCAGCCCATTGTGTGCACAAAAGTGCCACTTAAAAGTAAACAATCCAATCTATTTTTAAAGGCAATGATATTTGGGATGAAAAATATTGAAATATAGAAGCAAAATAAATCTCGAGTAACATCATTATAAACACTGAAAAAAGTTCATTAATAAAAGAATACCTAAAAAAAAAAATTCAAAGATTGAATAATGCTTATTAATTTTATTTGCTGAAGATATTAAAGGTTTAGATCATAATAAAAAATAGTTTAGTTTTTTTTCTCACAATATTAATTTGGACTATATAGCAAAATGTATAAAAATATTTAATGCATGATTTTGCTGTAATAATGCTAATAGCTCCTGAGCAGCACTTTTCTACATCTAGCTTATCACTTATTTATATAGTCAAGCAACGAGTATTTTTGCCATGGTATAATTTCACTTAAGGATATTTTTAATCCTTGCAAAAAGTTCACAAGTAAATAGATGGAAAATATTACCATTTTAGGTGTCTTCAAAACTTCTTATGCTGGCTCAGCCGGTCTTGTTGTTATCCTTACATTGTTCTGGCAAGGACCCTGCATTAGTTTAGCTGCTGATGATTTTCTCTTACTGGTGGCCGATACTGATGCATAAGCACTGATGTTTTTACTTGATGTTTTGATACCAGTCCAAGTTTTAAATAAATAGACACTGTTCATAAGGTCGTTAATCACTAACCAATACAGGTTGCTTGAACTTAGTTGCTCAAAAAGCTTTTTAACTTACAATTAAATGCCTTAAGAAACATTCAGTGAACTAAGTTTTAACTTAAAACATTAAAATTCACAAATGTCAACATTGCAATTTAAGGAAATGCCTATTCTCTCTATGTGGTGACATGTTTCTCCCCAGCAACAGCGGGGCTTCATCAGGCACTATACCTCCTGATGTTACAGCTTTAAATAAGAATCTCCATCTATTAGTGGTTTTTGGTTTCCACTATGCTGCTCGCGCAGCAGAAGGTTCCATGCCGCCAGGAGGGGCGGGATTTCAGTGTTGCACAGCTTATCTTTATGTAAATTAATCACGATGTTTTCCATGTACTGCAATTGGTATTTATTTGAAGGTGCAGCAATGGTTTTATATGTTATTTTCTCTATGTGTAAATGATTTTCCAGAATTGTTTGTGATAAAGCTGTATTAGTTTTTTTTTATTTTTTATATCCTTTTGATGTTTTAGCAAGCGCTGTTCATGTGTTCTGTATGCTTTTCTTATATATTAATTTTTCCCGCCAATTTATTTTTGACATCGGGTATTTTGACATTTATGAACCCTCCCGTTGGGGTATGTTTATCTCTATCATTAATGAGTAAATTTTTAATTGTATTAGTTACCACATGTGGCATTTTTAATTTGCATTTACTTATTGTATTTTTTATATTTTTAGATATACCTGGGATATAAGGGAAACTATATTTTATTGTATTTTACTTAATGGTTGTGCTGGGTTAGGTTGTGAAGTTTGTCGCATTTTATATTTAGCCATTTTCTGAATTTTATTAACGAAATTGTCGGTATCCTGCTGACCTTGTTATATATTAATCTTTTTTTTTTTTGATATTTCATTATTAGATGAATAAAATGGAATTCGTAGCAGAAATTAATATAATTAAAACTTAATTTGTAAAATATGTAAAAGCTAATAAATGTAATATGTTAATTAATTGAAGTTTTAATATGTTAAGTAATAAATAATGTTTGTTAATAATAATAATAATTTTTTGTGATCAGAGGGGGGGGGATGACATCGAGAATGTCATCTTGCAGAATAACCTTATTGCCAATGATGGCTCACCCACGTTCTACAGACCTCCTTGCACCTACAGCTCCATTGATCTCACCCTCTGCTCTTCTAGCATTGGTCAAAGCCTCAGCTGGTCAGTTGACCCTGACACCTGGGGCAGTGACCACTTCCTGCTGCACAACTCCTTGCTTACCAATGGATGTGCAGCCCCCAGAAGAACCTCTAAGCTTACCGACTGGCAGCTCTTTCAGCAGCTCTCCTCTGAAGATCTCACTGCCATCGATGCTACCGATCTCAATGCATTGTCAGAGGTCCTTACCATTGCCTCCAATGCCTACACTGCTACAAACTCAACTCCTTGGCACTTCCCCCTCCTGATAATCACTACAAGTGGCTATGCACCATTCGCTATCGAGTCAAAAGGCATGCCTGCCGCTCTGGTAATCTTCCAGACATTCTCCATGTGAGAAGGCTACATGCTGCCATCAGAAAGTACCTGAACCACCGTGAAAAGTTCAGGTGGTGATCCTTCTGCTCCAGCATTAATGTCTTCACCCCTTCTGGAAAGTCTGGAAGTATATCAGAAACCTGATGGGGAAGCCACAGCCTACCCTTCCTTTCAGCAACCTTGCCCTGTCCCGTGGGAAGGACTTAGCTGCCACCGCTGCTTGCTTGTGGCACTACCTCAACTCTATCTGCACCACTGGTGACTGATCAGGATACGTCTTATCAGTCTTACTATGGGAGTGAGCCTTGCTATAATGATCCTTTCACCTTGCAGGAGCTCGTTTATGCCATTGAAGCTTCGAAGTGCTCCTCAGCCCCAGGCCCTGACGATGTCCGCTATACTCAGCTAACCTGTCACCTGAGGCTATGCTTGTGCTTCTTAAAGCCTTCAGTTACTCTTGGGCCACCTCTACTGCCCCTGATTCTTGGAAGGCTATGCACATAGTACCTATCTTGAAGCAGGGGATAACCGTCACTGATTTCTCTTTGTACAGGCCCATTGCTCTATCTTCTTGCCTCTGCAAGATCCTCGAGAGATTTGTTCTTGGATGCCTGGAATGGTACCTGGAGTTCAAGGACCTTCTCCTCAACAGCCTGTTTGGTTTCTGCAAAGGGAGTGCACATCAGATAATCTGATTGACTTCACATCTGCCATTGACCAGGCTCCGTCTGAAGGACAGTTTAGCATTGCTGTCTTCTTCGCATTCAGAAGGCATTTGACTCTCTGTCCCACAAGGATATTCTTAGCAGACTCCATGATCTTGATTTCAGAGGAAATATTCACTGGATCATGGCATACCTCTCCAACAGGATGGTCCACATCAATCTAGGCAAGATGATCAGTGCTCCCCACATCATCAATCATGGAGTTCCTCAAGGGGGTGTCCTTAGCCCAATGCTTCTGAACACCTTTCTGTCAGGCCTACCCTCTCGGTACTCGGAGTGGGAATTTCCATCTCTGCTGATGGCATCTGTGTTTGGTTCCCTAGCCCGGACCCTTCCTATGCTCAGCTTAAGATGAAACGAGCCATGGCCACTATTGTCCAGTGTTTCGACAACCTTGGCCTGTCTTTCCACCGATAAGACTGTGGCCATGGTTTTCACTAAGAGATGCCTTTTGCCAACCTTCCCTGGCCTCATGTTTGGACCTGCTACATCAAGGTTGCCAAACAGCACAAGTTCCTCAGTGTCATCCTTGACAATAGGCTGACCTGGGGACCTCACATCTAGCATCTTAAGACAGTTGCCATTGCACAGAGAAATATACTGTCTTTCCTTGCCAGTACCCACTGGGGAAGTTCCTGCAAGACCCTCCTGGTCTTGTACCTATACTTGATCCTCTCTCACATCAACTACAATTGTCACCTTCTGAGCAATGCTTCTGCTTCACAGCTGAGCAAATTGGACACTGTCCACAGTATATATCTGCATCTCTGTCTCGGACTCTGCCTAACACACATAATGCATCTGTCATTGCAGAGGCTGATGACATGCCTTTCCACTTGCGTCAGAAGAGAGATATATTGTGTCATCTTTCGAGGCTCCACTCCCTCCACTTTAATCATGAGCTACTCTGGAAGCTGCAAGACAGGCCAGACTCTGCCATTGCTGTGTCTGCCACTGATTTCTATGACCAAGTCCTCCCTGCTAGCTCCGCTGCTGGCAATATGTTCTTTCCTGACCTTCCACCATGGAGGAATGGTGATCTTATGATCAGTGTCACTATCCATTCTCTAGGATAAGATCAAAAGAGTGACTCAGATCCTGAGGCCATCAGACTTCTGTCCACCTCCTATGTCACTGCATGATATGAGAGGTGTACCGAGGTCTATACTAACGGATCTAACGGTTTGCATCCCTGATACTGACATTGCCAGAGGTTTCTGTCTTCCGCATCCCACTTCCTCCACGTGTGCTGAGCTGCATGCTATCCTTGAAGCTCTACTTTTCATCCATAGCCTTGGAAGTGACAACTTTGTCATCCTTTGCGACTCAAAGTCAGCCTTGCAAGCTCTCCAGAAGCTAGACAGCAAGAGCTGTAACCCCTTTCTTATTCAGAAGATCATGGAGATTTGCTCCAAGCTTCCTTCTGCCTGTATTACAATCCATTTCCATTGGATTCCTTTCCATGTAGGGATACCTGGCAATAAGCTTGCTGATCAGACTGTGAAAGAGGCACTTCAGTGTCGGAGGTATGTTACTAATTTCCCCCTCTCTCTCTTAACGACTGCAAGACTTTTTCTCACAGTTGATGTGCCAGTATCATCTTGCATCATTTTTTATTTAATCTTGCCCAGTGGCAGAGGGACTACAGTTGTTCCTCTTTCATGTATGTGGTAGACCCTTCTCTCACTGCTCCTAACCTTGGAGACCTCTGGCGATCTGAGGAGACCCTCCTCCATTTTCTCCAAGTTGGTGTCTTCTACAGCAACTCTACACTTCACACTCTTGGTAGAGCATACAGTCCTAACTGTCCCACTTGCAGCACACCTGAGACTGTTTCTCATGTACTGATGAACTGCTCCCACTACAATGCTGAAAGAGAAGCTTTGTTTCAGGATCTTCATGCTATTGGAACCACGGATTATTCCATTACCTCCCTTCTTGGTACCCACCAGAACAAGAAGCTGCAGCAAACACGCATGCAGCTGCTTATTGGTTTCTTTTAGAATATTGGCCTCTTCTGCAAGGTGTAATGTATCTTGTTTTTTTTTTCTCCTATGTCAGCAAGATTAGTATAGTTAATAGATTTGTGAGATAGCTGAGAGGCAGTATCTTCTGCCTCTGCTTTCTCATCCTCCTGTTGTGACTGGTGTAGGGAGTGCCTCATTGGAGACTAATTTCACCATGTTCTTACAACTCCTTGAACTTTGATCTGTGCAAGGCAATTCCATTTTTTTGGTTTTAAAAACCTATGATATGGGGATGTTCATATGGTATCTAAAGATATTTCCATTTCTTTCCTTCCTTAGAAGAGACAGAGGAAAATTAAACACATGGGGATTGATTGTAATGATTTTGTGCCAAATGAAAGCTTGTGACATGGGGAGTGCCATTTACTCTATATTCTAAAGAGTTTCAGACCCAAGCAATGCCAGTAAATCTGCTAGTAGTTAATGTTAATGTGAGTATCTCCTAAATGGTTAATGAACTGAACCACTAATTTGTTAATGTGATAGAAAAATTAATTAACATGATGGGGGTACTAATTTATGTTGGTGTTGTCACCCAATTGGTACACTGGCTGTAGATCAAGTGATGTCCTAGTGTGCATAGCCAGTGACGGTTGCCAGTTTCAACATAAAATCCACTTTGGCTGTTGAAGTCAAACATTAGACTTCTTCACTTGATAATGATTTGTGTTGAGTGTAAATGTGCACTTTTTTCCAGTACCACTCATAACTCTAGACAAAAGTTGATACTTTTTGAACTTACTCCCTTTATTGATTATGTACAATGAGCATTAATCCATTTGAATAAATGTCATGTTTTTGATATGATTTTCAGATTGAAACTTTTTAATTGTTTTTAAACTCCTGTGTATTACTAAAATGTGTTATTGAAGTTTTAATTCTCAAAAGTGATATTAAAGTGTGTTGCATATATTTTTCAGTTTTTTTTAAATGATAATTTCATTTTTAGATTCTACTGAAACAGACCTGAAAGTAAGAACAATAATTTGGCAAAATTTAATATCCAATATCAGAAAAATTTTAGAAGGCTACCCAGAAGGAGTTTTTGTAGATGATTTTGAGAATGTATATAACGTAAGTAATCAAAAATGAATTTTAAGCTGTTAAATTAAATATTATACAGGGTGTCCATAAATTCTCTTTACAATTTAAAAAATTTATTAAAAAAACAAATGAAAAGATAAATATTTGGAAATTATTACAAAATGAGAAGTAGATATTGAAGTTTTTTTCCATCATTTAATACACCTCTATATGGGCACCATTAGTTGCACGAAGCACATCAAGACGGTACTCGATTTCTTGCCATGTTCGCTGTAGCATAGCCTCATCGATGGTGGCAATGGCATCAGTGATCTTTTGCTTTAGGTCAGTGATGTCCCATATCTTTGTTCGATACATGATATCTTTAACACAACCCCATAGAAAGAAGTCCAGGGGAGTGATATCTGGTGAATGCGGTGGTCAGGGAATTGGGCCATCCCTTCCAATCCACCGGTCTGGAAATGTTTGATTTAGGAACCCATGGACTTACAGTCCCCAATGTAGTGGTGCACCATCTTGCTGGAAAATGATGGTTGGTTGAAGGTCATCTAGTTGTTGTGCCACATATTCAGTCAAAAGGTCAAAGTAAACATTTGCAGTAATTGATGCCTCGTTGAAGAAAAATGGACCAAGGATTCAATTGTACATGATCCCACACCACACATTAACCTTTGGACTACATGAGGTCACATGAGGGTGTTCTGATCCTCAGATTCTCACATTATGTGTGTTCAATTTCCCTGAGACGTGAAAAGTTGCCTCATCACTAAAACAAACTCTGGTGAGGAACGTTTAATCCTCAGAAATTCGTTCCAGCATGTTAACTGCAAACTCTTTTCGTCTTGGTTTATCATTTGGCTCAAGTACCTGTAAGAGTTGCACTTTGTAAGTGTACAATCGCAAGTTCTTGTGTAGGACTTTGTGCACTGTTGAATGTGGTAGCTCTAACTGTTTGGCAGCAGTACGGATGGACGTTGTGGGAGATCGACTAAAGGCTTGTCTTACACGATTGATGTTTTCCTCAGATGTTCTTGGTTGCCCACTCCTTCCTTTATCCAACACTGTCCCTGTCTCCATAAATTTCTTTGCCATGCACGAATTGACGGACGTGATGGTGGATCTCTTCCATACGTAGTTCTGTAGTTTCGCTCAGTCTGTGTATCTGATTTCGTTTCAATAAACCATGATATACATTTTGCCTTCTCTTGAGGAGTAGCCATTTTTTATTAGAGTTTCTTTAAAAAATACCTCTTTCATCAACGTGGTACCTGAAATACACAAATGCAATGTGATTAAAAACTTTGATAACCACTTAGTACATAGAACAAATTTGATTAAGATATCTCATCAATTACCTTTGTAATAAATATTTTAAATTTAAAGAGACTATGGACACCCTGTATATTAAAAAACATGATATATTAATAATTTTTATTTTTTAGAGCCTTATTTTATGTCTGCAGCACTTGTTTTCTGTACAATTTGCTTATAGATTAGGTTATAAGAATTGTGTAGTTTAGAACAAGGCTTGTATCAAAATTGTTCTTTAGAATATGAGTTACACTGCACACAGAATCAAAAGGATTATAACATGTTATCTGGCATATATTGGAATCAGTTTTGCAAGTCCAATGATGACACTTTTCTCATTGAGAGCAAGTCAGAGACAAATGGGAGAGGGGGAAAATCAGTATCCATAATGTCAGGAAATGAGAATGCAAACCTCAAATTACAAGACTGACAAGGTACTAACTAGATTGTTCATGTAGTTCTTTTGTTTTGGTCCACAGAATGTAAATAAGGTAAAGACACTGGATTCAGCTGTTTCTAATCAGAGATTGGTATTGAATAAATTTGAACATCATTTTCAAATTGCCATATATAAATGTCTTCTTTAGTAGCGGCTTAAGGAAGGATGTAATAAATGTTATCCCTGATTTTGGAACTTTAAAATATTTATGAAATAAGCACTGTGCAAGCAAAAGTGTGATCACATTTGCAAATATGTTTTGATTCTATTAACTGACAATTGTAATAAACAAAAATCAAGGGGATGTTCTATGGAAGCAAGCAACTATTCAAAATACTCATTTTTATAATATAGCTGTAATAATAAAACTTCCAAACATATTTACATTAATAACAAGAATAGTAATATTAAAATATTATCCATATATATATGTATTATATACATACTGTAAAATTTTCTTTCTATTATTTATTAACTATTACTTATTTTTGATTGGATAAATTATCTGTTATAATTCAGTGTGTTTTCAGTGTTTTACAATATTCTGTACTCAATGCCTTTGGCACCATTTTTTTCCAGTGCTCTTAGGGAAAGAATGGCATATTGTTTTGTAATTGGAACTTATTAGAGTTCTTTCTTGCTTTTATTCTCTTTAGCATAATTTTCTTAAACTGATTCAACCATGATTGTTTTGGTTAAAGTTGTATATATTTGTAGGTTCTTGTCAATATCCACCCATTTGTTTCAAAATTTAGGTAATAGTACCCTTGGTTTTCAAATCTTGTAATTTTATTGTTAAGGATAAAGTTTTAGGAATTATAGTTTGTCTGTTTTTTTTTTAATGTGAACGTATTTTATTTTCTATTATAAATTGTGTTTTTTCAGTTTTCTTTACATTAGTTAAATTGTTCAGTGTATTGGAATAACAATTCCTCATAATTTAAAATCATTTAGTGTAATGATTTGCAGGCTATTACGCAGGTTTCCATGTCTAGTATATACACTGCTCGACATTGAAAGTGCCCCACCCAGAAGGACATGTCATGCAAACATGCAAATAGAAGGGTGGGCATGTGCAGTTGAGATATGCAAATGATGATAATCCAGAGCCAATGATCTGTGTGGCTCAAGAGATAAAATGTGCAAGAAGGAACAGGGATGATATTGTGTTTATGCAGGTGGAGGTCGTGCGAATGTTTGAGATTAGGGGATTCCACTTGGAAATCGTTCGGCAAAAGCCGAAAATGCCTGGTACATGCCGTCAGCAGGTTTATCGCCATTTGGATGCTTTTGAGAGAGAGAGAATTATTGGCCTGTGTGAAGCTGGATGGACTATTTATCGGTATGCACAAACTATTGGACAATGTTGGTAAAAGTGGTGAAATGAAGGTTCTAGCATGCATTGCAGAGGGAGTGGTGCTGTCTGATTGATGTCAGCACTGCTTGATAGGCGCATTGTTTGACATGTTGTTTCTTCACCACAGAGCATTGTAGGCAATATCCGATGGGTTGTGTCAGTAGCCATGGACTTCCCCATAATGACCCGAACAGTAAACCGAAGGTTGCATGAGATACACCTATGCTCTAGGCAACCGTTACATCGACTGCCATTGACCGCAAACCATCACAGTGCTCGTATGGCTTGGTGCCAAAGTTGTGCGAACTGGGTCATACCCACCCTTCTATTTGCATGTTTGTATGACAAGTCCTTCTGGGTGGGACACTTTCAATGTTGAACAGTGTATATACTAGACATGGAAACCTGTGTAATAGCCTACAAATCATTATACTAAATGATTTTAAATTATGAAGAATTGTTATTCCAATACACTGGGGTCACAAATGGAATGGTGGGATCACAAATAATCTTGGAGTTCTTAAAAACAGGAATCCAGCAAGCCAATTTGTTGTTGCAGTGTAAAGTACATCACAAGAATTGAGTGCAGTGACCTGTTATTGTTCACACATGCAGTAAAGTGGCTCTATAGTGGATGTTTACAGAAAGAGTTCTTCTGGGATATAGAATAATGGCACCTTGAATCTAGTCAGTATTAACCTTCGTTTCTGTAGATTTACTTCAGTAAATTATTGGTTTTTTTCTGTTGGCTGAACTATCGATCTTTTGTAGTTAACATTGGATGGCCAGCTTTACAAGTTGTTGGGGATATTATTTAAAATCGCATTAGGTTATAGGTTAATTTTTTTATTATTATTTATTTCTATTCTTGTAAAAAAACTTTAATCTTGTATTGTTTCCTGAAAACGAATGAGGTATTGGATATGGAAGCAAAAAGGACTTCCATGACACAGCAAGTTGTTTACATGAATGATTTTAAGTCAAATACTTCCTCCCAACAAATTGGATTATAAACTTCCTGCATAAAGTTAGTATTTTATTTCCCTTTTTTTAAATAAACCTTAGTTTTCATTTCTTTAGATCTATTTTATTTCTGTAAATTATCGATCTTTCCACTGATCAATAATTATTGATTTTACAGAGTTATGCTACATCGGATGGCCAGCTTCTAGTTGCTGTGGTTGGATTAATATTGCATTAAGTTATAAATTAATTTTTATCTTATTATTTCTTCGTTTTTCAGTAAAGTTTTTTTTTATCTTATATCGTTTCCTGAAAATCCTGAAAACAATTGAGATCTTGGATATGGAAGCAAAAAGAACTTCCTTGGCTCGGATATCAGTCCTTCTGTGAGAGGACAATTTTGGCATAGGTCCTAGCAGAAGCTTCTTGCAAAAACACATTCCATTCATGATCGAAAAAAATTAGGCAATATTTCACAGATGCAAAAAATTGCAGATTTTGACAACCTGTAACAGCTTTTTTTAAAGATGTTGAATTTTTGATTACATTAACACTGACAATTTAATTCTTCTCTGGTCATTTCAAAAAGAATGATTTCCCAGTCTCAACGAACAGTATTAATTGTGAGCAATCTTTTTTCTAAATACAGAGGCATTGTGCAAGATGATCACCAGAGCATGAAAGAGGTCAATTTATCTGCATATAATATACTGTATCAGAATTTATGCTGGTAATTGTTATGCAACATGCAAGTTGAACATAAATCAAGTCAGCCATTTAATATTTTTTGTTTTGTTATCTTTTAACTAGTTCTGTGTATCCAACTATCATTATTTTTAGTCCACATTATCTGTTACATTAATAACATTTTAAATTGCATCACTTCATGGTAATAATTTTTTTAACACTGTTATGCTGTAGATCAATGTGGGCATAGAGTACAATTGTATTGAGCTGGGTGGGATCTGAACCCATGACCTCCTGATCATCTAACAAGTTATCTGGAAGTCATGGGTTCAGATTTCACCTGGCTTGAAACAATTTTCCTCTTTGTATCTAATTAAAAACTTAAAAGCAAAATTATAATACATTTGTAAGATTTGTATTTCTATTTTCTGGTTGGAAAAAACTGTTTCATTTTTCTGAAAGTTGATCCTAATAAGTGACTGACCCTAATAATCAGTGATCACTTTATGCGGTACCTACTCTACATACATTTGTAATAAATAAATGATCAATAAAAATGTGATGAAAATATGTGTACTGATTGCATCAAATCCAACATTACAGCTTTTATAATAAAATTTTGTCAGATTTTTTTCCCCATTTCCTTCTGTTTTGTAGCAGCAAACAGCATACTAAGATACAAATGCAAAATTTCATCATCATTGATGTCATTATAAATCCATAATTTTAGCCCACTTAATGCTAAATAACACCTGCTAAATGGAGCAATGAACATCCCATTCTCAACTTACAACTAATAACACTTTGCTCACATATTTAATAATACTTTCACAGCTGAGATATAGTTGAAAAAAACACTACATGATTCTGCTATGTAGTGAAAAGCTTTTAAAAAATAAAAAAATATATAGTTTCCCAAACATTTATGATCAACAACTTTGTAGTGCATGAAATAGTTTTGGCACAGTATTATAGAACCAAAGTACCACCTGAATGGGTTTGGGTTTTGGACAAAATGCAGATGTAATTTAAATATTAAAAAAAAAATCAATAAAAATTCATGTATCATGAAATGACACCATAAGCCATGAAAGGGTTAATAGCAATTGTATGAAGTATTTATTTATCAGTGTTCTGTGTTAGGTATTTTACCTTGACTAAATAATGACAATGTTTTTAATAGATTAATTGCAAAGAAGAACTTAATGTGGATGAATATGGATTTGGGTGCATCGAAACATTATTGCTAACACTTTCTGAACGTGTACCATTGAAATTGAAATTCAGAAATGGTAAGGATGAACTTTTAAAAGATTATTTTGTTTTGATTATTTTACAAATATTAAGTTAAACTATTGCAATTCTGAAACTTATTTTTAATAATATTAAAAAGTTGAAAATAAACACTAATCACTAGGTGTTAAATGCTGTAATTAAGCATCTAATATGAAAATGAATAAATTTTTTTTTTATACTTGAACTTTATGGTGAACACACCTTTTCATTTTACATAACTCTGATATTGGATTTATTTCTTCAGCTGTGATTTTTTTTGTTCCTTTTATAATGCTTTAAATTTAGTCATTGTTGTTTACATTTTTTCATTTCAAACTGGTGGTAAATTATTATTAATGAAACTAATTACATTATTCTTATTATTGAAACTTGATTATTCATAAGCAAAATAATTTTTTGTGTGTGTTAGTGATGCAGAAATAAAAAATTGTCAGTTGCTTATTCTTCCTTTATAGATGAATTATTTATTTAATTTATAAATTGTTTTAAAGAAAATCACTGATTTTTGGACTAATAATTTTCTGTTTAATCACATTACCACATTTATTTGTTTATTTTGAAAACATTGCTTAAATTAAAAAAATTAAGCTCGCATTATTTAGGCAAAATTAAAATTTACATACACTATAACCTTTGTTCAAAGTTTGTACGTTCTCTAGGTTTTGAGAGAGAGAAAATATGAAATATTTTTACATTTTTGGAAATGTCAACTTTAGGGGATTGCATGGTGCAATATGCTAGTTATTGGCCCCTTGATTGTAAAATGCTTCATTACAACAAATTTCAAATGGCCTTAAGATATTTTTTAATTGGTATATAATAATTGGTATATAATAATAGGGATAGCCTAATGTATAACTTGTTTGGCATGTAACCTGATGTTATTTTTGGATTGGATCTGCAGTGCTGAAAAATATGCTCTCTGCACATTTAACAGTGGATACATTAAAAGAGTAATTAATGATCCAGATATTCAGTGTGAAAGTATTCTTATAGTTAACTAGCATTTTCTATTGATCCCATTTCCATGACGATGTTGATAACTAGTTCAAGAATGAAAAACCTGAATTTTAGAAATATTGATATGGTTAATTACCTTTGGTAACAAAAAAATTTGTTCATAACCACCCAAAAGATCTGTTCATCAAGTTTGTAATATTTTGCTCTATAGTAACTTACTCTTTTTTATTCATCATTGTTTTAGTTCATGTACATATATTTATGTTTCATTTTACATCTTTTTTTTTCCAGTGTCAGTTTAATAGATAAAAGCTGTAATCAAAAAATACATGGAAAATAACATGAAATGTTTTATCCTTTTGCAGGGAAAATGGTAGTCCTTTTAAATGTTAGAGAAGATACACATATTGAAACAACTACTTCTGACTTTCTTTCACTAAATGTAAGCTTTCAACACTAATTGTATGAATAATTTAATAAACTAAACAGTGATAAACTTGTGAAATCCATAAGAGCTAAGTTAATTCGTAGCTTTTTTTTTTATTGTTGAAGTAGAAAAAAATTATTGTTAGTGCAGGATTATTTGCTGATTTTTATTTATTTATCAGCTGAAAATAATGATTAATTTTTTTTTATTTTAGGTACTTTTATTCACAATTATCATGGTAAAATAGCATGTTAAAATATTTTTGGAGCACCAGTTTTAAAAAGCATCATATTTAAAGCAATGAGATTAACATATACAACAGTTGAAACATTTGGGTGCAATAGCAGCATTAAGCACAAAAAATGAAGCACTGAGGATATCACATTTAAAGCTGAAAAGCAAATATACTTCCACTAAATCATTGCAATTTAGTAGAAATAGTTTTTGTTTTTTCCTTTTTAATGGCCGAGTGGTTAGCGCGCTTGGCTACTGATCTAAGGGACCTGGGTTCGAGTCCCGGGTAAGGCATGGATGTTCGTGTTGTTTTTCTGCTGAGGTCCTGCCATCCTCTCAGATCTTCTACTGTGGCATATAAACTGACAGGCTCCTGTCAGACCTCTGTGGCAAGCAGCTGCTTGAGGGGGTATTTATTTATTATTTATTTATTTCTGAACTCAAATTTTGCAAAAATGTGTTTTTGTGCTAATGTTGTTAATGTGCTATGTTGTTAACACTTCAGTTATTCATTCTTGCACATTTTCACTAATTTATCTAACTAATGTGATTTTTGGAACCTTTGGAAGACTGTTATTTTCTTACTAAACTAGAGTACTTGCAGTACTCAGCAGAACTGATGTCTGAATGAAATCTATGTCAGCACAACAAAACAATTCCATAAAAAATATTCAAGATTAAATCTATGGGGAACATTGAAGTTTGATTCTGTTGATAAGTTATGTGTTTGACAAAATAGTACAAGAATGTATAACCTATGAAATTAAAAACAATTTTATTGTAGTTCATTGCTGTTCTATTGATTTCAGCCAACATTTTTTACCTATCTTCCTTTTGATTTTCACTCGTCATTTGTTGGTTTGTCAGTTTGTGGATTTGTCAGTACAGTTGTTCCACCCTATCTTTCGAATGCAATGGGTGAAATTAATGATTTATGTGTCAAATGAAAGATTATGACGGAGGAGTGTAATAGGCTATAAAAAAATTGACCCCCATGCATTCTTTCCCCCCTAAGAAAGGGAAATATAAAAATGATTGTTCTTTTATCTCCAGAGTGCTCGCATTGAAAAAGTTATTTCACTATTTTTTTTAACACAGCAGACAGACTTAATGATTTATATGTCAAATGAAAGCTTATAATGTGAGGAGTGTCATAGGCAATAAAATATTTACCCCATGCTTCCTTCCCCCCCCCCCCCCTAAAAGAAAATATGAAAATGATTGTTCCTCTATATCTCCAGAACACAAGTGCCAAAAGTAATAAACTATGTGTCAAATGAAAGCTTGTGACATGGGGAGTATCATAGACTATACAAAATTAACCCACTCCCATGTTTTTTTCTCTCTTAAAGAGGGAAATATGAAAACGATTGTTCCACTATATCTTCTGAATGCGAGGGCTTACAATTATGGTCAAATGAAAACTCATATGAGGACCATTATAGTATCAAAATTTCTCCTGAGGCGAGAACAGACTTGTGGGGTGGACCTTATGAGTTTGATCTTAAATTAAAGCTTGTAATGTCTCCAATGTCATGGGTTACCTAAACACAATTCCAAAAAGGGAAGCAAATGTGATTGATGCTTATGAGTCATATATCAAATGAAAATTTCTGAAGATAAGCATTTTAATGAAAAAAAAAAAAGTTATATCCATCGCCTTCCCATGGCCGAGTGGTTAGCAAGCTTGGCTACTGATCTAAGGGACCTGGGTTCGAGCCCCGGGTAAGGCATGGATGTATGTGTCGTTTTTCTGCTGAGGTCCTGCCATCCTCACAGACCTACTACTTTGGCATATAAACTGACAGGCTCCTGTCAGACCTCTGTGGCAAGCAGCTGCTTGAGGGGGTATTTATTTATTTATTTTATTTTTGTCTTCCCATACTTATCTTTCCACGTGCACCCAAAAAATTAGAAAATGAAACTGAAATTCACCGATGGTGCAATCAGTCACTGAATTCATATTTACTTCAAAGGAAGATATGGCACCAGTTTACCTAATGAACATGATTGCAGGTGTTCTATCCTCCATTGAAGTGGGGTGGGGGTGGCTCAGTTGGTAGCATGCCAGGCTCGTAATCTGCAGTTCCCAGGTTCAAGCCCCAACTGGGTCAACGTTGAGACATCTCCACAAAAGTCCCTGCCCTGCCCATGGTCAATAGGGGACACCGATGGGCTTGGAAAGACTGCTGTCTGTCAGATGGGACATAAAGCCGTGACTCCGTGTGGGGGAGAGCCATACCCTGTGCACGTTAAAGAACACGCTCGATAGCCTTGACGGGAGGCTACCTTCTGTCTCCCAACAGCTGTTCCAGTGGGTCCTCTCCCCCAACCTTCTCTGAGTCTTCGAGGTCCTTGTGACTGGTCATTTAGCCCATGGTGTGCAAAAAAGTGGCGCTCAGAGGTAAAAAAAAAACCAACCCTCCATCGAAGTGAATATGAATTCAGTGGCTGATTGACCATCAGTATTCTTTAGTTTTATTTTCTACTTTTTAGGGTGCATATGGGAAAATGGGTATTTTTGAAAAATTTTATTTACATTTTCTCCAATAGGAAGATTTAGTTAATGCTTACATTTGTGATATACTTTCTGTCAAGAATCTGTACCACAAATAAAAGAGATTCATGCTTTTGTTTGAGAATTATAGAACATACAAACAGATGTGAAACAGCCAAAAAATTGGAGACCTTAGCCTTATTTGGCTAATTATTTGATTTTTAGGAAGTCTAAAATATATTCTGAATATTAGAAATAAAAAAAATATATAATATAAATAATATAAAAAATATATATATAAATAAATACAAATTAATGTATCAAAGCAATTTTGTTTGGACACTATAAGCTGTAAACGGGAGGCAATAAAGAAGTAATAATTGTTGTAATGAATATAAGAAAAACTTACAGATTGAAGTAATAAAAGTTTTATTGTGTAAAATATTTCATGTAATTCTTATTTTCTACTTAAGATCCCACCAGAAGTTGATCTGGATGCAGAATATAGCTGGCAGACTGTGCCTTCAGAAGCAGATCTCAAAGAGTATATTCCAATATATGTTTCCACTGTTAAAGACCCAAGCAATATATGGATTCAACTAAGAAGAGATGATACCACGATTTCTCTTGAAAAATTAATGGATGACTTAGAGTAAATAATTTATTTTTATTTTTTTTATCTTTCTCTTAAAACTTCAAAGTAAGAATATACATATCATATGTAGAAACAATAAATTTTTTGTAACTTATGATCAGGATTGTAAAAATGTAATTGGTTGAATAGAACATATCAGTTTGAAAATATTTCTGAATAGCATAACACTGTCACAAATTGATGTAACCCACGGCAAAGTACTGTTTTGATGTGTGTGTGTGTGTTTTGTGCAACATTTGTGTAGTAAAGCAAAGATTATATAAATAATGCAAGATTTTTCTATAAAAAAAAGTTTAAAAGCGAGTAATGATTTTAGTGAAATAGAAGGATGTGATAAGTGAAAAAGGAAATATGTTTGTAAATAAGGTTGGCAAGCAGATGCTGGAGGCCACTACATTAAGACGCTTATTTTTTTGCAGTGTAATAAAAAAGTTTGCCATCACTGGCATAATTGATACAGATAACTGTGTTGTTCTAAAACAGAGGTAAGTTTTCTAAAATGTCTCTAACACTGTAAATACTTTAAATGGTACAGTTCTTTTGTTGATGAAAAGGTAGGTGTCTACAGAATTACAAAACTAGATGAGGATGATAGCTGATGAGACTATTAGTCCTTGTTGCTTTGTAGAAGATGATGAAGTTCTTCAAGTGTTGAATACTGCAGCAGGTAAGTCCATATGTAAAAGGAGGTTTGTTTCCTGCATGTTGAAGTTCGCAAAAGCAGATCTGAACATCGTTTGCACCAGTCAAAGTTGGTCATGTACATTAACACAGATTATGTAGTTATAGTTTTTGCTACACTTTAATCACTTTCTAGCTTATCAATAGCCTTCTTCACCTCAAGTTAGTGCAAATGAGAGATAGTCAGACACTATAGATAGAAAGATAGTAAGTAACCCATGAAGTTAGTAGATTGTGGAGGCTGTAACTGGGGATTGAACATGCATAAGTGTCCCATATTTTTCAGGAGAGTGCCACATTTCAACCATTTGTTTACCAAAAATCATCCTAATATCATCTGATATTATAAAGTTAGCAAAAACTATAACTACATAATCTGTGTTAATGTACAATTGTTACATGGGGAAATTCTAAAGTTCTTAGACATGTACACAGGATTCTTTAGCAGTGTTATGCTACATGAAGTTTTGGGCATTAAAGTATTAGAATCATTTTGATGGAAGCTTGATACTTGTGCAGTGAACATCATTTTTATATAACAGTTAACAATGAAAAAATGCATAAAAATATAACTAATACTTTATTTTGTTTTGCAAAAATGAAATAATATAATGCAATTATAACAGGTGTGTTGTACTATTTAATCTTGCAAAAAACATTACTTTTGCTAAGTTTTTTTTTTAACCACACAGGGTCCTGGTACTGACTATATCCACCAACCAGAATTGAATAATGGCTCTGAGCTTGATTGTGGATCCTGAATTTGCTGCACTGGTGGGCTTCTGTTGAGGGAGAATCTTCTGCTGTGTTTTCTGTTCCTGGGTTGACAGCCCTAAGTGAATAGATTCACAGGATATGTTTTATCAGCTGGTAGATAATCCCAAACGGTCATTGCAGGCACCTGAACTCTTACTTTTTTTTTGGCATCATCAAATCCTACATTGGAGGAAATCTTCCAGTGTAGATGACTTCTGCCTTTAGTGGTGGGGGAACAGGACTTTACTCCATGCCTGAGATTAGGACTAGTTGATATTGTCAGCATTCCCTCTCTCAATAAATATCGTTTCGTTAAACATTCCTCTAACCATTTTCTCTCCGCAGGTAGTTGGAATGTGAGGACTCTGAATAGAGATTATTCTCTTGATGTCCTTACACAAGAATTCTACCATTTTAACTTGGATATTCTTGGCTTGCAAAAGACCAGGTGGACAGATAAAGTTCATATTCTTAAAAATAATCTTAAATTTCTCTTTTCAGGGTGGAGAGATAAGAAGCATCTCCAAAGTGTAGGTTTGCTTCTCAGTAGCTAGTGATGCTCTTCTAGGATATGAGTGCATTATTGAAAGGTATTGGAGGGGGGGCTCAGTCGGTAGCGCGCCAGGCTCGTAATCTGTAGTTCCCAGGTTCAAGTCCCAGCTGGGTCAGCATTGAGATTTATCTCTGCAAAATTCCCCGCCCTGCCCACCGTCAGTAGGGAACACCGATGGGCTTGGAAAGGCCGCCGTCCATCGGATGGGGCATTAAGCAAGTGGCCCTGTGTATAGGAGAGCCAGACCCTGTGCACGTTAAAGAACACGCTGGATGGCCTTGACAGGAGGCTATCATCTGTCTCCCAACAGCTGTTCCAGTGGGTCCCCTCCCCCCAACCTTCTCTGAGCCTTTGGGGTCCTTATGACCTGGCCATTTAGCCCATGGTGTGCAAAAAAAGTGCCTCTCAGAGGTAAAACAACCCAACCCAAATGAAAGGTATTGGATTTATGGATTGGGTTTTACCAAATGTTTCTTGTCAAAAATACTTTTATCTTCGAGAAACATAATCCATGTGGTTGCAAGAAAATTTCCTGTACATAAGTTTCAGTAGTACAAATTAAATAGTTCTTCCTTATTTAATAATGAAAACTAAAAAATATATATATATGTATGCATATCTGACATTTTATGTGATATTTTGTGTTTTTTAATAATGACTCTAAGTTTTGTTTTTTTTTTTAATTTCAGGCATTTTTATTATGGCCCACATTCAAAGGAATATATAATTCCTGATAATCACATAATCATAGGCAGGGTTTGTGCAGGTATTTGGCCACCAGACAGAAATTGGCACAGAGTTCAGATAACTGGAATTCCAAGTGTTGATTATGTTGATGTAAGTCTTAGGAATAATTGAATAAATTAGAATTCATTCTAATAATAGAACTATTTTTCCTTGAAATGCTTAAAATAGGACAAGAAAAATGAAATTCTTAGCAGTGGAATGAAAGGTTTTTAAGGAACTTCAATTGTTCTTTATCTATTGCTTATGGTAGAAGTTATATACAGGTGAACCTCTATATATGCAGTTAATTCATGCAACAAGTGTACCGTATATCTCAAAACCACTATATCGAAGTTAAAATCCAATGGAAAAATTGTAATTCATTCATGATATCTTGGAACATTCATCAGAAGACTTAATTTTGGCCTTTAAAATAGGTTTTAACTGTGTACATAGAAATATAAAGAATAATGAAAAGCAATTAAGCTAAAAAACGTATATTAAAGAAATGAGCTACAAAACAAGTGAAAAATGGATATGCTATTTTCTAGAAAATTATTTGTCAAGTGTCATTTGAACAGTTGTAGCCTTCTTTTTCTCTTCATACAATAGCAGCTAATTCTATTTTCTAGGGCCTTGCTTTGATCATTATCAAACCATTTAATAATGTTAAGTTTCTTATCCAAAGTAATAACTTTGTTTCTTCTTATTGGATTCCACTGACATATCACTTTGGGCATGGTGAACTTTTACAAAACATTACTTAATGTGAAATACAGTAATGGGAAGACACTACTTTGACACCTCTGCCTTGGATGGTGGCCTGAGCGAAACTGAGCTTATGGCAGCATAATGGCATGGCAGAAGCACAATCTCGCAATACTGTTTATGAGTGACTTTTTTTTGCGTTGTTAAAAAGTTTTTGTTTCATAATTGACTGCACAATTCAAAAAATTAAGGGGGTGCATATAGAGGAATGGTATAAATGTGACTGCATTAACCGAAACTCACATAGATTGAAAACACATATATCGAGGTTTACCTGTATATATACATGATTATTCATAATGATCATACAATTTCAAAAATACACATCAATGCAAAAAATTGTGTCTTATGAATGGTATGATATGCAAATAATGGTAGAACTTTTTATTACATTTATACTACTACTTTTTTACTACTCCTTTTTATTACATTATTACTATTTATACACAGTTTTATGTACAACTTTTATTGTGATTCATCTAAGTTGAAACCTAACATAAGTGAATGACACAAAGAAGATGCCTTTGGTAGCACTTTGCATAAGAAGTAGCTTTTGTACATTTTGCCATATAACCATGGTGATGGTTACAACAAAGCATTTCACATGTTAAAGATTCGCATTGAGACACTGCAACATGTGCTTGATAAGGTGTAAATATATGACATTCATAATGTTCCATATTTTTGTGCGTGCATGTATAGGCTTGTCTGTAATTCCTACCATTTGCAATAATATTAAGGAAACAATGGAATATGATTTTGGTTACATAAGATTTAAAAATTGTTACAAGCAATAATAAATTTTACTTTAATTTGTTGTTGCTAAACATTTTTAATAAGTATTCAGTTATTTGGTATTTATCAGAATTGTACTTTATGTATGTTGGTGTCTTTAAAGGAAATAATGTTTTTAGATAGACTACTTAAACTTTTCCGTTTTATGATACAGGTATCTTTTGTGGATTATGGTACTAGAGGGAAAGTATCAAAAACGGAATTAAGATTTCTAAAGTAAGTAGGATTATTTTTATAGCCCTGTCTATAAAACTTTTCATATGTTCATACTTATATTTGTTGGATTGTAAATTATCATATGTTGGATGTAAAAAGGAAGCATATCATTCAAATAGCAAGAGCTGAAATCCTAAAAATACACTTTTGAACAAAATTTTTAAACATTTTAAAATTTATTAAACTGCAAGTGAGTCAGACTAATTAAACTTGCATCATTATTGGTCATTCCATGTCAATTCAACCAGGCTAGTTCACCACCCATCACAGATTTCAATGATCTTTAGCATAAATGTTAGTACACATAAGATGTCTAATTGTCCAAAATATTTTGAGTAAAAAATTTTTTGTAAGGAGTTATAATCGTTAAACCTAAGGGGAAAATATACAAATTGCAATTGTCACTAAATGTTTTTCTTTTTTTCTTTGCTTATGTGATAGATGAGAAGACCAAATTTGGTGTACCGATGTAGACCTCGAATATTAAATCAATGGAAAAACAAATTTAAAAATGTGATACGGTTTTGAAAAAAAAAAAAACTGAAAATTTTAAAATGTGAAAAAAAAAGTGATGTGACCCAATAGATAAAAAATTAAAACTGACATATATTGTGCATTATACTGCATAGAAACAATGTACGAAATTTGGAGTATGGTTATTTCTTTGATAACGAGAAAAAAAAATATTGAATTTGTACCAATGTTATGGCTAATGCACTTCAGAGGACTGCACTGACACTCGAGCCTGCAGACTAGACGAGATGCACGGAGAGGCCACTGATGTGCTTTGTTGCTCACACTCAAGCACAACTTTGTAACTCCAGCTACCATTCGGCTGCTACTCACAGTTATAATGCTGCTGTTGATAAAAGTTTGTTCCTTTTTTAGACAAGTAAATGAAAAAGCCCAATTTTTAGAGGGAACAAATCTACTAATAGAAATGTTGAGTGATACATAGTGCGATCATGTTTTCAATTGGTAAAAACCAGGACAGGTTATTAAATGTTCTGACTGCAGTTCATATAACTTGAAAATTGTAAAATATGCTTTATTTCTAGTCAACTGTTCTATAATAATTAACAAAAAAAATTATTCTGAAATGTGAACTGTTGGTGTAATTGTGATTACCTCCATTTTTCAATTGTGAGGAAAAATATTTCTTTCCTGATACTATCTTAAGAACAGGGCTGGGTGGAAAAGTCACCCAGGGTGCCACAATAGGTTTCATCTAATAATATAAACTGCAATTTTTTTTCATTCACCAGACTTCACAATATTAATTCAAATTGTATAGTAAGGAATGGGGGAAAAATGGTTTTCGAAGGGTTTAAATAACACTTCTATTTATTATTCCATTAGTGGAATAATAAGTATTCTGACACATCTAAAGTAAAGTGTTCCATTAATTGAATAATAAGTGGAAATTGTTATAGGCTGGGATAATGTTTACAAACGACTGTTTTTCTGAGGGAAACCACATTTAAAATACTGCCATGGAAGTTTATTCAACACTCTTACACTTGAATCATCCCAATCATTGATAATACACCTTAACAAGGGGCTACTAAATAATTCCGGACTTGTAACATTTGTGATGAGCTATAATAATTTCGAATACTACCAAACTTTTGTGTTTTTGTTTAGCATGCACCTCAACGCAAGGGGCTAAATCATCAAATTATGTGCCAGGACACATAATTTGATGATTTCGAATGGGTTGAAAACTTGATTCCGAATGAGCACCCATGAAAGAGCAAGCCACATGTGCACTCACCAATTGAGCGCATCACGTTTCTATCTCATCCCGCTGCCAGGACAGTGCCTGCTTGATGGCATGGCGAAGCAGACAGCACAAAACATGTCGCAATACCTGGTCACCAACATCCCATATAGGCAACCAGTTCAGCACACTAATAAGAGCGCGAAGTTTAGAATGATGTGACTCATACCACAGAGGCAACAAAATGCAACACCACTCCGCTTAAGAACTATCACCAAGTGAGGATCAACAATACCAGACCTATGAGAAAATATACGAGAACAGCACACAACCTGGAATTGTCCTTCTTGAACAACCAACGAAGCTACCTCTGAATAACGAAGAAAACGCAGGTATGACTATTTAACTTAAACTTCACTGCACCTCTACGACCATCAATTATCACATTAGTGTCAATGAGCCAATTGTTTGTTGCGATAACACATGACTCATCCAGCAACCGCAGTGTTTATAGAGTTAACTTAATCTATCTTTAATATATGTCAGTTTTAAATTTTTTTTTTTATCTATTGGGCCACATCACTTTTTTTTTACATTTAAAAATTTTCAGTTTAAAAAAAAAATTCCAAATTTTATTACATTTTTCAAAATTCTACATCAGTACATCAAATTTGGTCTTCTTATCTACCATAGAAGTGAAGGGGAAAAAAAGAAAAACATTTAGTCACAATTGCAATTTGTACATTTTCCTCTTAGGTTAAACGATTATAATTTCTTACAAAAAAATTTTTACTCAAAATATTTCGGTCAATTAGACATGTTATGTGTACTAACATTTAACCCAAAGATCATTGAAATTTGTGATGGTTGGTGAACTTTTTTCAAAATTTTGGTTGATTTGACATGGAATGACCTTATTGGTAAATGTTATATCATAAGTCAATCTGCCAGAATCAGTTATTTTGCCACTCTGTCATTGTTCTTGTGGAACAAATTAAGAGCTAGCCAAAAATAAAGTTTTGTCAGGAGTGGAAACAGAGCCACAGTCTCATGATAAGCTCACCAGACAAAAAATTAGTCATCTCCCACCGTAAGAGGGTTATGTCCGTTTGACAGCAACAGAGGGCGCACCAGTAATGCATCCTACAAATAGCTGTGCTGTGTGCTATGGGGTTCATACAGTGACAAGAAGTGGTTGTGTGTCGCGTGTGTTAGTCGCGCCAAAGGTATGAATGAGTGGCAAAAAGGTGTTATTGCATTTAGCCAAGTTAAAGGGTATAGTGTACAAGAAGTTGCTGCCTTTGCAGGTGTGTCGAAGTGTACTGTCCAAAGGGTCTTCCAGCAGTGGTGTACATTGCAGTCCACTGCTAATCATTGCCAGAAAGACTGTGCTCACTAATAGGGACTGCCGCAGTGTGTCACAACTGTTAGGGCAAACCACTTTGCAATGAGGCAGGAATTGCTCCAGTCAGTCAATGCAGGCCTACAACAAGCTGTTTCCAAACGAACACCGAAGGGAACTGCATGCCATGGATATCTGGAGCAGAGTACTGCAGAAGAGACACATGTTAACAGGTCTGCACAAGGATGCACGGCTACAGTGGGTGCAGCGCCACAAAGACTGGACTCTCGATTCTTGGAAGTGTGCGATCTCATTGGATCAGTCATGTTTTTGCTTGTACTCGAATGATATGAGGTGATGGGTACATTGTACGCTGCATGAAACCTTCCATACGGACTGTGTGCAAGATTCTGTTCAAGCTGGAGGAGGCTCTGTGATCTTCTGGGGGTGTTTCACATACGAGGAAATGGGTTTCTTTGGTTGCAATGACATCACACTTGAACCACAAGGGCTATATGGAGCTACTGGATGACCACATGTTGCCTTTTGTGCAGCATCTCCACAGTGAATACCAGAAGAATACCCAAGTCTTTCAAGACAACAATTGTCGCATGAACAGGGCTCGAAGTGTGTTGGATTGGCACAACAAGCATTCTGAAGCCTTCGAACATCTCGACTGTCCTGCCAAATACCCAGATTTGAATTCCATAGAAAACTTGTGGGACTATTTGGAGCAACGAATGAAGTGGTGTCCCAGCCATCTGGCCAAATTGCAGCATTTGCTGCTGGAAGAGTGGATGAATATTGATGTGCACTACATCCGCACACTGATGGCATCCATGCGAGACAGGATTTCGGCTGTTCTTTGGTCGCACAGAGGCATTATGCACTATTAGGTGACATTCATCCAGGGATGACTAATTTTTTGTCCAGTGAGCTTATAAATATGTATTATACAGGGTGTGAAGTCTTGTAACACCCTGAATAACAGGAGAACTCTATAATATGTCTGCAGAAAAAGTGGATTAAAAGCCAATGTAACACAAGTTCTGCCAAAAAGCCATTGTAACCCAAGTTCTGCTATTGAAGTATTACAGGTCTTTTTCCCTTCTGCCACTTTACTTTTGGGATATGTTATGTGTAATTTTCTATTTTTCTGTTAAATGTGTGAAGTGTATATATTACACTATATAAAGATTGATGAAGTGAGGATACAGAATTACAGGAGAGAGCATCTGAATTGGTGTAGACATCATGTTATCTGGACTTCAGACAGTGGAGTTGTGATTGTTTAGAGATAGTCTATATTTTCTGTATAGAGTGATTCAAGATGTGCACTAATCTGAAAGGAGTCAGAGACATATCTTCACCCCTCTAAATATCATTGAAAAATACATATAATTTGGAATGGTATAATGGTTTGGCAAGCATTTCTTTGTTTGAAATTGTTGAACCCCTATGTTCTTTCCAAAAGGCAATAGGAATGCTCAGAGGTATAAAATGACAAACTTTGGACTTCTGTGAGACTATTGCAGGTGCATTAGAGAATAAGTTCATCTTACTTCACCGAGTCCCACTAGTTGACTGTGTTATGTCCATGGATTTCTGGAATATGTGGAGGTTCTCTGGGAGATCAAAAAATTCCTACCTGTACTTCAAGTTTTTTTTCCCAATTTAATCTATTTTGAAATGTTTAAGGAAATCTAATAGTATCAGTATACTTAGGAGTCTGCCATGTTTAGTGACTAAAATTAGAGGACTGCATCTGACCAAAGTTTAAGAACTGCTGCTCTAGGGCAACATTTCCAACCTTTTTTTTTAATACTGAAACATCTAATAGTGAAAAGTTTTCCTGAACAGTGTGGTTAAAATATCTTGCCATGACATATAGCCATATAGCCATAACATATATAACATATAGCTATGTAGTGTAGTGAAATATAATTTTTTTTTTCATTATTGTAAAGAATTATTGTAAAAGTTTATTTTAATAAATTATTAAATATATGTATAACTATAATTTGATTAAGTTAATAATTTTATCGAATATTCTTGAAATTTAAAATGTTTCTCCATTAAGAATTTCTTTTTTTTTGTGGGGGAGGGTTAATACAGGGTGGAGCACAGAAACTTCCTTTTCCTGACGGCACATTGTGAATGGAGGTAAGGTCGTAGAAAAGTGGGGATGGGCTTGGCGAACACAGCAGTCACGGAAGTTGTTCTCTAGTACCCTTCAATAGAAAACATGAGGTGGACGAAGGAGCAGCGTGCGTTTGCGGTCGAAGCTTATTTTTCGAATAATCGTTCCTATGTGGCGGTGTACCGTGCTTTCCGTACTCACTTCGGAATTCAGCCTAGAGGTCCGGTTCCTGACCGGAAATCGATTGTTTTGTGGGTAGAGAGCTTTAGGACAACGGGAGTGTGGTGAAATATGCCCAGAATGACGATGGGCCGTTACGATGCCAGAAAATGTGGAGGCAGTTCGACAGTCGATTTTGATATCTCCGAGACGCTTCGCTCGCAAACATGCAGTTGCCCTAGGAATATCCAATCGATCAATGCGTCGAATTCTTCATGAACATCTTCATTTCCATCCCTATAAGATGTGTATTGCACAAGAATTGTCATCACATGATTTCCAGAACCGAATAACGGCATGCGAAACTTTATTGGAAACTGTTCCCCTTGACGCAATTGTTTTCTTTAGTGATGAGACACATTTTCACCTATCTGGATGTGTCAATAAACAGAATATGCGCTATTGGAGTGGTAACAACCCTAGAGAGCTCCGTGAGAGGCCACTTCACAGTGATAAGGTGACAGTATGGTGTGCGTTGCGAGAGTTGGAATTATTGGTCCTTATTTTATTTAGGAGGACAATCGAGCAGTTACTGTCAATTCACAGCGGTATGTGGACATGATTCAAAACTTTTTCGAACCAGCTCTTGAAGAAATGAACCTAGGAAATGTCTGGTTCCAACAGGATGGTGCCACGGCCCACACAGCCCGAGCTTCGATGACAGTTTTGAGGGCAATGTTCTCCGGACTCATCACGATTCGAGGTGACATCCCATGGGCAGCACGCTCGCCCGATCTAACACCCTGTGATTTTTTTTTATGGGGATACCTCAAGGCAGAGATTTTTAAACATCACTCCACAAACCTGTTTCAGCTGAAGAATATTATTCGGCAGGAAATAACCCGAATTCTGCTGGACATGTTGGAACATGTAGAGGGAAACGTCAGAAATCGGTTGCATCAGTGCATAGAGAACGGTGGCCACCACCTTCAGGATATTTTGTTTAAAACAGCATGATTTGAAATTATGTTCTTTCATTATCAAAAAATAAATTTTGTTTATCAGCAACATTTTTTTTTTCATTCGCCTTCAAAAAAAGGAAGTTTTTGCGCTCCACCCTGTATTTGAGAATTGTTAGTAGAAGCACTACATTAGAGCATGCATAAGATGCTCTAGGGAGATGTATTTCTACACTCCACACTCTTCAGGAGCTTAAAAAAACACTAGGGAACATTTCTACCTGAGCTTCTTGGCACTTCATGAACAGTAGGCATCAGCTATGAATCCTATATTCAGCTAGTGATTATGATAGTAGCTATTGACAATCTGTGACATTCCACCTAAGACTTACTCAGAACTCATTTCTTGTCATCAGTGATTTGTGGGTTGTATTTGTTTTTGGTCACTTGTTTGGGTAGGTTCTTGAGATTTACTCTTTTTTTAACAAGTTTCGAAACCAATATATAAGCAGCATGTTTGATTATTGCAACCATGTTAAGTCACTCACAACCGATCACTGTTTTGGAACTATGATGCACTTATAATAGTTGCATTGCAGTTTCAGGAATAATTAACTTTTTATTGTTGTAAAGGATGGAATTTAGAGGTCTTGTGATACAACATAAACTTTTCGTTAGAATAAATTCTAATGAAGTGAATGAATTCATATGAATAAATTCTACACATTTTATTCAAAGATTACTCCTACATATAGATTCTTCATAATTTAGGCCTTAATTGTGTGCAATTACTCATGGGAGTTAATTATACCTGTGTCACATTGAGTGCTACAGAGCATTTTTAGCAATTGAATGGATGTAAAGAAAGAATTGAAAGTATAATATTTATTTTTAGTCATGAGGATAGCATATTTGTATATGTTATATACATCCTTTGTTCCCCCAGTGTCTGGGGGTGGTAGCGCGCCAGGCTCATAATCTGTAGTTCCCAGGTTCGAGTCCCAGCTGGGTCAGCGTTGAGATTTATCTCCGCAAAATTCCCCGCCCTGCCCACAGTCAGTAGGGGACACTGATGGGCTTGGAAAGGCCGCCGTCCGTCAGATGGGACATTAAGCCGTGGCCCCGTGTGCGGGAGAGCCATACCCCATGCACATTAAAGAACACGCTGTATGGCCTTGACGGGAGGCTACCATCTGTCTCCCAACAGCTGTTACAGTGGGTCCCCTCCCTCCCCCAACCTTCTCTGAGCCTTCGGGGTCCATGTGACCTGGCCATTTAGCCCATGGTGTGCAAAAAAGTGCCGCTCAGAGGTAAAACAACCCAACCCCCAGTGTCTGGGGGTGGCTCAGTTGGTATCATACCAGGCACATAATCTGCAGTTCCCAGGTTCAAGTCCCACTTGGGCCAGCATTTAGATTTTCTCCACCAAACTTCCCGCTCTATCCTCAGTCAGAAGGTGACACCAATGGGCTACAAAAAGCTGCTGTTTATCAGATGGGACATTAAGCCATTGCCCCATGTGCAGGATAGCCATACCCTGTCAACATTAAAGAACATGCTTGATGGGAAGTTACCATCTGTCTCCTTCCCCCAACCTTCTCTGAGCCCTTAGGGTCCTTGTAATCTGGCCATTTAGCTTATTATGTACAAAAAAGTGCCAATCAGGTAAAACAACCCAACTCCCAATTCACCTTGGGTAATTTTTCTAGCATAGTAGGTATCTCATCTATGTTCATATTTCTACATCATCATCATCATCATCCTCAAGCAGCCATGGGCTACGGAGGTCCAACCAGACCACGCAGTTTAATTCTCCAAGCATATTTGTCCTGAGCTACATCTGCTGCATCCGGCCACTGCACACCAATTCTAACAAGGTCCTGTTTGACATTGTCTGCCCACCGCATCCTAGGTCTCCCCCTCCTTCTGAGGCCTCTAGGCACACTGTTCATAACCCTATTCGCCAATCTATAATTATCCATACGGACAACATGATCAAACCAGCGGAGTCTCTCTCTGCACAATATGCTGCTTAAAGGAGGTTGCAGACTCCTTTGCCTAACCTAATAATTAGTTACAAAGTTAAACCACCTAATACCCAAGATACTGCGTAAGCATCTAGAATCAAAAGCATCTAGTTTCCTGTTATCTTGTTTACACAGCGTCCAAGTTTCACTACCATAACTAACCCTAGAAAGAACCAAACTATTATACAGTCTAATTTTAGTCTTTAGGTGTATACGCCTATTTCTCCACAATCTCCATAGATTCTTAAAAGTCCCAGCAGCAATTCCTATTCGTCAGTTAATCTCATGCCGCACATCACCAGTATCAGTTACATAGCTCCCAAGATAATTAAACTGTGACACCTGCTCAAGACTGCAACCATTCAGATTAACTGAATCACAACCTGCCTGACCAATTTTCATCACTTTAGTTTTCTCTCTGTTTATAACCAAACCTACTCTACTACCAGTCTCATCAACAGCTCGAATGAAAGAGTTCATCTCATCAACATCATTTGCCAAAAGGGCTAAATCATCAGCATAATCTAAATCAGAAATTTTCGTATCTCCAGCCCATTTAAGGCATTCTTTCCCTCGAAGTGAATTTTGCATAACATAATCAACAACCAAACCAAAGAGAAAAGGAGACAAAATGCACCCTTGTCGAACACCAGACGTAATGCTAAACCAATTGCTACAAGACTTACCAACTCTCACACATGACTCAGTGTTATTATAGAGAGCTTTCATTATGTTAACTAACTTGTCTGGTATACCATATGATCTCACAATGAACCACAAATTATGACGATCAACAGAGTCGAAAGCCTTTTTGAAATCAACAAAGCTAGCAACCAAAGGTTTCTGAAACTCTAAACATTTCTCAAGAATCTGCCTAAGTGAAAATATCTGATCCACACATCCCCTACCACTTCTGAATCCACATTGCTCATCATGCAATTGCCTGTCAACCAGATTCTTAATTCTATTAAGCACAATCATGGAAAGAACTTTACCTGGAACAGAGAGTAGGCTGATACCCCTATAGTTATCACAAGAACTGCGATCACCTTTTTTGAAAATAGGGATAATAATAGCTCTGGTAAAATCTTTAGGAACCATGCCTTTATCATAAAAGTTATTCAAAATTTCAGTCATCCAAGTGGTAACCAAAACATTCCCAGCTCTGAGCATTTCAGTAGTAATTTCATCTACCCCTGGGGATTTATGAAGTTTCAGTTTAGAGATAGCCAAACTAACTTCAGATTGTGTTATAGGGCCAACATTAAAGCTGCCAATGCATCTATCATCATTACAAACAATGGGAGTAGAACTAACCACATTGTTTAGAACATCACTGAAATGCTCAGACCACCTAGCCATGAGAGAATCCTCACCTTCTATAACCTTACCTTGTTTATCCTTCAATCCCTGTATGCCTGTCCGTTTTCTACCACATAAAGCATTAACTATCTGGTACAGCTCTCTGCTGTTGTGCTGCCAACTGCTTCCTCAGCTTTGTCAGCCAAGCTATCAAGCCAAAGATTTTTATCAGTAGCTAACTGATCCTTTACACGTTTATTAAGCTCTCTGTAATCTTTTCTATTAGGACTAGTAGGGTACTGATTAAGGACATTCCTTTCTGAAATAAGCTCAATTGCCTTATCACTTAAATAATTCTGCCTCCTCTGCTCCTTTTTTCCTAAAAGAGTACTGTTAGTTTCCAAAAAAGCCTGTTTAAAATGGCCCCATTCTTCCTCAACTTCAGTATTAAGCAAACCATGACCGTCATAATGACTAAGTAACCTATCATGGTAAGCTTTAGCTATAACTGGGTCATTCAGAGCTTCAGTATTAAAGGTAAATTTTTTAACTCTAGCACAGCACTTTTTAAGTTTAAGTTGCAAGACACTTTTAACAAGGCAATGGTCAGATCCAGTTTCAGCTCCCCTATATGCCCTGGTATTTCTAGCAGAACTAGCTCATTTGCTGTTAATTAATATATAATCAATCATATTCCTATGCAGCCCATCAGGTGAAACCCATGTGTATTTATGTATGTCGCGGTGTTTGTAATATGTGTTAGTTATTCTGAAACCATTGAGTTTACTTACCTGTAGGAGACGTTGCCCATTGCCATTGCAGCTACCAATACCAAAAGGGCCTATCACCCCTCCCCAAAGATCAGAGTCAGTACCAACTTTGGCATTGAAGTCACCAAGAACAAGGGTAATATCTCCTTTCTTGACAGAATTCAAAATATCCTGAAGTTGTCCGTAAAACCTATCCTTCTCATCCTCATCGACATCCTCAGTGGGGGCATAACAGCAGATAACATTCAAGTCTTTAATGCTTGTCTGAAATTTTGCTGTAAGAAACCTTTCATTAATGCACTCATATCCTAGAAGAGCATCACTAGCATGTCTGCTGAGCAGCAGACCCACGCCTTGGTGATGCTTTCCATCCTCCCTCCCTGTAAAGAGAAATTTAAAGTTATTTTTAAGTATCTCACCTTTACCTGTCCATCTGGTCTCTTGCAAGCCTAGAATATCTAGGTTATAGCGCTGGAATTCCTGCATGAGGACATCTAGAGAATAATCTCTATGTAATGTCCTCACATTCCACGTTCCTGCAGAGAGAAAATGATTAGTAGGATTTTTAAAGAAATTAGTTTTATTGAGATTGGTAGGGCCAACAATATCAAACAGCCCCCTGATCGCAGGCATGGGGCAAAGACCCGTTCCTCCTCCGCTAAAGGCTGAAGTCACCGATGCTGGTAGGAACTTCAGGCACCACCTTTTCAAGTGGACTTTTTCAAGAGCGACATGGCCTGCCTGAGACGCATTACTCCAGTTTAGACTTGACGATGCCCAACTAGCTAAGTAAGGTTCAGGTACCTACGATGGCCTCTGATTAGGATTATCCACCAGCTGATATAAGGTATCCCATGCCGCTGTTCCCTTAGAGCTGGCAACCCAGAAGCAAACAGAAAACACAGCGGCAGACTCTCCCTCAACAGAGGCCCACCAGTGCAGCAAGTCCAGGATCAATAATCAAGCTCAAATCCATAAACAAGTCCAGTCTAGTAGGTATAAATGGTCAGCACCAGGACCCTGTGAAGTTGACCACTCCTCAGCAGGGTTGAAAAAAAGGAAAAAAGTGGCCATAGATGACCAGATCAGCAGGCCATACTGAACTGGCAGCCCTCCCCTTCCGTTCCCTTCCAAAAGAGAATATCTCTTTTGAAAGGTACTAACAGCCTGCACCACGAGAAGGTGGGGTCGGACATTAGGAGCTAGACCTGGCCGGTTCTGTGCATCATCACTAGGGATTGGTACACAGCTCTCCTTTCAGTTTACGCCTAGCTACCATTTACAGGCCAGCTACCATTTACAGGCCATATTTCTACACATCATATAAAAGAGAAAATAAATCTTACAGAAAAAAAAACAGTTTTTTTTTTTAAGTTTTAAAATTGTTAAAAAAAGTTTTTCAAGAAGAAAATTTCCTATAATGATGGCATAATTTGAAAAACAATATATAAATCATTATACAGTAAAATGTTGGTGTAACAGATTCCAGAGTAATGAAATATTCAGTGTAACATAATAAAAATTTATCCTGATACAAAAAAGAATATCAGTATAATTAAATTTATAAAAGGAAAAATCCTTAACAATATGTGCAATGTTAATTTTTCCATCTTTATACACTTTGGTTTTTAGCATCTAGCAATATTGCAGTTGTTTAAATGCTGTGAAATATCTAATCACAGTGTTATGAATTATGTGCTATTGGCACTTATTTTGCCAATCACACTACATGGCATAGATGCTCTCTACACATGCAAGCCTAATGCTTTAAAGCAGTGTTGCCATTTTATCTGAGCATGAAAGGGGATTTTCAAACTGAGATTTATTGCAATCTACCCATTTTAGTTTATCATTCAATAAATTCAAGTTATATATTGCTATATTTGTTTCCTATTATTATTATTTGAGTTCGTTAATTTACTTTAGTGTCTTTATTTTCAGCCAATGTGATACAAATTTTGCCATTTTGTAATGACACAGAAAGAGAGAGAGTCTTTTATTGCAACATCATTTAAGAATTCACAAAGATATTCTTGTTGAAACAGACAGTTAAAAAAACCTACTTTTTTTAAGAAGCAAATGCTAATACACAGTTAAATTTTTCGTTATATCTTTATAGTATGTAACTATCATAGCACATTTTTTTTTATTGCATTTCACTATTTCATTGTAACTAATATATTTTGGTCACCTGCTTGATTTTGTTATACCTGACATTTCACTGCATTTCCTGGAACACAAAGTTTATAGACAGAAGTATAAAACTTTACTTGCATAACTACTGTGCATGTGGTATCCTGGGTGTTCCACAATGAACAGAAACCACAGCAAGCTCTTCTTATGCTACCATAAATACACCTAAATGGACAGCAGCTACCCTCCTCCACAACTAATGTGTTATTGATAGGTTATTTGGGGGCCTTAATACACATCACCTAAATTTTATCTTTTATAAACACACTAGGCTTATAGGGATGCTCATAGTTAAGTGTTAATCAAGCCATATTTCTGAAACTTTTAAAAAATTATTCAGTTTAAAAAAATGCATTTTACATATGATGTAGTTTTTAAATTGAAAGTTACAGAAAGAACAGAGGCTTGTAATAACTGTAGCAAGTTAAGAACTAAGTGCCCTTGAAAGCAAGCATGAAATGGGAAGAAAAAAGGTAGATTTCAAAGTGAACTATTGTGCTTTGCTAGTTTTCCAACTTTGATCCTTTATATTTGGAACAATAATTTTATTTATTTATTTTTTATTGTTTTTTTTTTCATTCTGCAGACATCATTATCTGTATTCTGTTAAAGTTTAGTTTTAAATAGGATATTATGCTTAACTATGCTAAGTAAAATTATATACTTATAATTAGTCAGTTCTGATTGAAACATTGATATTTTAATTTTATCATAATGAATTTTCTATGGTTAGTTAATGTTCTATGTAAGATAGTCTTACATTTTAGACTCTACCTGATCTAGTAGTTACTCTGACTGCTAAGACCAGTGGGTTATGCCCTTGTGTAAGTGTTTGTTGTATGAGAAACCAGGGCAAGCCTAACATAGCTTCTAGTTATCTCCGTCCTTTGTGTAGGGTGGTACCTCATTATTTTTTTTTTTAATTTAATTTTAAACCATATAAATATCTGTTGCTTACATAAACATGGGTTTATATGCAATGTAAGAAACAAGTAACGTAATTTATATGAGACATTTAGTTCAATCTAGAATTCAATGATTAATAACATTTGGAATGCAAACCAAATTTAACCTCAAGAAAAAAAAATGCTTAAAAGGGTGAACAGAAATGCATAAAAGTATTTCATGCAAAAAAAAAATGTTTACTAATTTTTTTTTTAATATCTTAGCAGCTAAATAATTAGAAAAGCTGTTGGTTTAGAAGCTTAGAAAAGTAGATTTATAAAACAAATTTATTGTACAATTCTAATCAGATATTAAAGCATTTAAAGCATTTATTTCCCATCTACAGGAAGAAATTTTTATCATTACCTGCTCAAGCTATTAAAGCAAGACTGGCATGCATTACACCATTTCAAAATGTAAGTATTGAATTATCATTAATAACTGTATTTTGTCATCTTAAATCTATGCAAAGCTTTTTCTCCCATGCCTAATGCTTTCTACAAGTCTAATGTAAACTATAAAATTAATGTTTCTTGTGAGATCTAGACTATATGCATTTTTTGGGGGTGGGATTTTTTGAGGGGAGGATCAATTCCAATGATAGGTTTAGTTAGGCAGTTTTTTTCTCTCCCAATTTCTAAATATACAGAGTCAGAGAAGTGTATAGATTTCTAGTTTCATTTGTTGCTATTTGCAAAAAATATCCATTTCTGTAAATGTGCAAGATAACATGTCTTTTAGTAACTCTCATATCAGAGATAATTTCTAACTACACATGCTCAGTCCTTGATATTTATCAATTGAAAAAAATTATAAGCTATTTTATTGTAATATTAGTTGCAATGATGAGTTTTTAGTAGTAAATTCAAAAACAGATTAGTAATATATACCTGCCAACTCCTGCTTATTGGGACACCTCAATTTTCAATCGATTCAATTTTCATAAAACTTAAGTACTATTTGTGATATCCTTTATGTTTCAGTCCCCCCCCCCCCCACACACACACACAGGCCCAATTTTGACTTGATATTCAATGCCAGACTCAGTCCAACACTGGACCAGAATGAAAAAAAATATCAGAACAGAATTCTAAAGAGTTAATAAATTTGAATCCATAAAGTTATTTCTGGTTTGAATTCTGGTTTTTCTGAAGGTATAGATTTGAACTTTAGATGCAGTATGCGGCAATTGGGTTATGTCCATTTGTGAAATTTAGAACCAAGTGATCAAGTACTTGGAAAGTTATTGCACAAAATTTGAAAATGGGAAAATCCAAATATTCTCTAAGGTGAAAGTCACGATTTATTATTTTGTGCTGTTATTCTCTTAAATAATTGCTTGTGTAATAAAATCAAAGAAAGGCAAACATTTTGTTTTTTATACCACATAAAGACTAAGAAAAGAATTTCCATTGCAGAGTGAAATATGTAATAAGTATATAATTGTTTTTCATGTTAACCCAGCAAACACAATTTACCTTTTTGCTTTACTGCTTATGCATAGCCATTATTTAGAAAAATTGTTTCGCTCAGTGAAGTTCAGTGAGAAATAGAGATGCACATTTTCAAAAGCAACAACTAGTGTCAAATAGCAAGTGAGGAAAAAAAAAAGTAGAAGTGAAAATATTGAAACATGGACTATTTTCAATTGCTACTGATGGATATTGCTTATGAGTCAGTATAATTACCACCAATAGTTATCACATTTGACAAAAGTGTTACACTGCAAAATGACATATGCTTATTGTTCCAGTTCTTTTTTATTATTGAATAATAATTACACTGTACAAAAAATTAGTTACCTCCACCACAGATGGTAGCATTGACTTGATATACTGGTAGATGCTGTACTTGTAGTAATGCAGTGCTATATAGAAGTTTGTGCACTTCCATGTGCTCTATAATGTCATCAGTCCCATTGGAATGCCAGTTACATTTTTCTGCAGTGAATCATGAGTCAGAAGAAAGACTGAGTAGCAAAAGGATATTATTGCATTTGGTAGGGCTAAAGGGCATGGTGTGAAGGAAGTAGCCAAATTTGCTGGTGTTCCTAAACGAACTGTCCAACGAGTGTATAAACAGTGTACATCTAATTCGACTGCTAGTCGTAGATGTTACAGTGGCAGTAAGTCAGTGCTCACAGACGGACTGCCAACAAGTATCACTTGTGACTGCAAACCAATTTCAAACTAGACAGGAATTGCTGTAGACAGTTAATGAAGAACCATAACAGCCTATTTCATAATGAACATCATAAAGAAAACTGCATTCCATATGTTTGGAAGAGATCCATGCTAACAGTTGTGCATAAAGTAGTCTGGTTGCAATGAGCTAGGTACTGTAGACATTGGACTACAGATGACTGGGAAACAATTATCTGGTCAGATGAGTCGCATTTCTGTCTGTATTTCAACAAGGCAGAGGGTGCATCTCAGGAGTAATGAAGCCTTCCATCCTGACTGTGTCCAAGGTAGTATTCAAGGTGGAGGTGGTTCTGTGATGTTCTTGGGATGTTTTATGTACCATGAGGTAGGCCCTTTAGTTGAGGTATCAACCTGTTTAAATCAGAAAGATTATATGCAGATTCTGGATGATGAGGTGTTGCCTTTTGTGCTTCATATGAAGGGTAAACACAACATAGACACTGTTATTCCAGGGTGACAACTGCAGGGTGCACATGAGGAATATGAGGTAACATTGGGACACCTCGACTGGTTCACAAAGTCACCAAATGTAAATTTCATTGAAAACCTTTGGGACTATCTGGAACAGAGGGTGAAACACCAAAATAGACCCACTTAATCTAGCTGAAGTGCTATTTTTGGAGGAATGAACTAGAATTGATGTAAACTATATCAGACAACTGGGGGAATACATACCTAACAGGATTGCTGTTGTAATTCATGCGAAAGGAAGTGTTAAACAGTATTAGGTGAGGAATTACAGAGGTGACTAATTATAATTAATTTAATATCATGATTATTCTGTAATTAAAAACACTGCAGTACCTGAAAACACCATTATGTCCTTAATGGACATACATAAATCTGCGCACAGTAAATTTTAAGACTCTAGACTGATATCATGCCTATTTTCATATCACATATATCTAATTTATTTTGTGCAGTGAGCTTATACATATTATGATGTAGTGATGGCATAGCATCAAGGTAGACTATTGGACTGCCATCCCAAAGTAAAATTCAACTAAATGGTTTTAGTTGATATCATTTCAAGAATAAATTGATAATAGTATTAAATTTGAATAAACTCAACTTATGTGGTTCACAGTTTAAGGAAGTACCACTCTTACGTCAATCCAATTTTTTTAGAGGAAAAATTGTCTAGAGCTGGGTGGGATGCGAACCCACGACCTCATGATAACATGTCAGGTGCTCTGGACCACTAAGCTGCTGGCTGCCAATCAAGATTTCCTCTACTTGATGATATGAACATTTCTGCCTACAGTACACATTCCACTATGTCACATGTAGGCACTGTTCTGGCAATCAAACCTCAAGTGGCAGACAACAAGCATGCCATGAAGATGGAAAGTATATTCACGAATATACAATTGATTAAATTTGAATAAACTCTATTTATCTGGTTCACAGTTGGACACAAATTGGATCGACGTAAGAGTTGTACTTCCTTAATCTGTGAACCAGATAAGTCAAGTTTATTCCAATTTAATCAATTGTATACTTGTGCATATACTTTCCATCTTCATGGCATGCTTGTTGTCTGCCACTTGAGGCTTGACTGCCGGAACAGTGCCTACATGTGATATAGTGAAATGTGTACTGTAGGTAGAAATGTTCATATCATCAGTTAGAAGCTATGATGTATAAGTTTATTTCCATCCAAAACTTCTGTTTTATGCCCGAAAAATTAACACATCTTGGAACAAGACTGATGCGGAACGAAAGTCTTGCAACTGTTAATTTTTTTACTAATATATTTGCTTAATAATCTTTGTGTTGATTTAGGGAATGGGAATATTCATCAGCTTTTTCCCCTCTCATAAATTCTGTAAAAAAATTTCCACTTTTCTAAATTTCAAAATTGGCAAATAATATCTGTCACAAGGATTTCAAAATCCACAAAAATAAGAAATTTTAGTTTTTCAACCTGGTATAAGGAGTAAGCTATATTTTCAGTGTTTCTATCTTCAAACCAAAAATTACGCACCTTCGTAAAAAAAATTTTTTTTTGTAATTGACCTGAGCCAAGGAATCCTCGCTTTTTTCACTCTTGCCTTATCAGTTATCAGTTGTGGCTATCACTTCAGTGAGCTGTTTCCTTATTTCTATAAATAGTTTTACAATATTAAAAGAGGATAAATAATTATTTTATGTAGTACTTAATTGCGTTTATTAAAGTATCTATATATGATATTGTTTCAGATAAGATGGAGCAAACAATCCTATGATAGATTGTTAACTTTATGCAAGAATAAGCCTTTAATGGCTTATATAACTAGCACAATGGTAAGTTTGTTTTTTTTAGTAAATTCTGTATTACAATCTTAAGAAGTGGTATTAATAGGTGTTTTTTTGAGAATAATATCTAGTTTTACATAGCTTGTTCTTGTACAGTATTAGTAGTGTACATAATTAGAAAATATGAATTCACCAGGTATAGTTTTATGTGCATATTAACATTTATTATTTATAAGGTGTAACTTACTGTTGCAATTTTGCCTTTTAAATGGTTGTAACATTTTGTTTTAAATGATTTTGACCTAGTCCTATCTAAATAGCTACAAGAACACACCTCAAACATCCATGGACTACAGAAATCCAACCAGACAAATTTAATATTTCAAACTCATCTACCTTGATAAAATCTGCATTTTTTAGTAAAGTCCTGTGTAACATTGTCACTCACCTCATTTTAGTTGAGCCCATTTTTCTCATGGGTAATGACTCTTAAGGCAAATGGGCACACCTAGAATGAGCCATGTCAAATCAACACAAAAAGCTTTTTTCAACCTGACCATTTTTGATTTTAATGAAATTGGTAAGTTTGTTCCACTTACTAAAAAATTATGAAAAAGTTTTTATGACCACTGGATTTTGAGAAATGGTTACTCAAAAAATGCAAAATCGTACTAAATTCTGCAACTCTCTTGTTATTGGAAAATCAGTCTCTCTGATCTTAACTAAAACGATTAAACTGGCTTCACTTTTGAAGTTGAGGAGAGAAGGAAGGGATAATGAGATAATTTAGAATGATATAATTAACTATTCTAGCATTTAGGTATTTTAAGGTCGTTTACTTTCACATCTGATCTTGACATCTCAAAACACATACCCCTAAATTCTGTTAAGGAAAAAGATTTTGCTGAAATATATTAACCAGTAACATTTAAGGAAAATTTTATCTTGGATTAACCATGGGTTTCCAGAGTTTTAAACTTTTGATTTAGGCAAGAATCTGCAATATACTCTTCAGTGGGTTCCACAACAGTTTGCTTGGGGATGCATATGATCCTCTGGGGTCAAGGTGAGATATTGTGGTTTGACCCTTTCTCATCAATTGTGGGGAACTTCAGTATACGAGTTTCAAACTTTGAGATATCCTGTAGCTTGTCCAAAGGAAGTTTACCTATGTGTTAACCCTTTCCATATCAGAGCCATAATAATTGTTTTCATCTTTCAGATTCTAGTGTCAGGAGATGCAAGGTTCATTTCCTTAGGACAAGGCTGTAAAAAAAATTTTTGGAATAGAAATCTCAATTTTTTCTAATTTGAAATCAGATTTTGAAAATAAAATTTAAATCTATGTTATCATAGTTTTACCTGTTGATTCCACTTGAAAAAATTATGATAAAGTTTAAAAATTAATTTGAGTCTGCAGTGAACATACACAGTTGTATCAGAATAATATGACCACCTACCTAATAATGGGAATAACCACCCCTGGCCCAGATGATTGGCATGGATGCAATAAGGCCCTGGAAAGTTGCCAGAGGCAAATGGGCCCATTCAGACTCCAGCAGAGCATGGAGGCTCTGGAAACGACATGGTTGTGGGTCTACACACCGAACCTGTTGATCCAAATGGTCTCACAAGTGCTCTATGGTATTGAGGTCTGGCAATTTCGCTGGTCAATAGAGAATGGAGGCATCGCTGTCGTGTTCCTGGAATCAGCCACGCACCACCTTAGCGACATGGTAGGGCACATTGTTCTGTTGGTAGACACCATCACCACCAGGGTAAACATCAAACATGAAGGGATGCATGTGGTCAGTGAGAATGGACAGGTAGCCATTGGCGTTCAGGGCCTATCCAGTGGTACCAGCTGTCCCAAGTCATACCAGGAAAACATCCCCCAGACATGCACACTGCTACCATCGGCCTGTAATTGACTGACAAGTGTGTCCTGGTGTTGGTTCTTGTGTGTCTGATGCTGTATTTGCCATCGCCCATCACTTCTGTAGAATAAAAACCTCAATTCGTCGAAGAAGGCAACCTTTTTCTACTCTTCCACTGTCCAATGATGGTAGTCCCATGCAAACTGTAGGCATCTTTGCCGATGGACCTTGATTAACATGGACGCCTTTATACAGCATCGACTCCGGAGATTCATGTGTAACAGAATTCGCTCTACTGTTATTGGGGACACGTACCTGGGTGCCCCAGCGTTCATATGAGTGGTCAATTGTTGCACTGTTGTGCATTGATTGCCCTTTAGCAGGCGACAGAGGTGGCATTCTCCTCTGGGGTTGATGGCCTTTTGGGCTCGACAATTACAACATCTGGAGGTACTCGGTGTGTCAGTGGTCCATTCTTGGTACACCCTTACTTAACCACCTTTTGAACAGTCCATGAAGTCTGCTGTTTCCGTGATGCTTCCACCCTGGGCGTGGTAGCCGATGATCATTCCTTTTTGAACCGCCTTTAAATCAATACCTCTGTCCATTGTGCTCACGTTACGCACTATGGCTCATCTGTCCTGGCTGGCTGCTTATATCTCTGTGTGGTCGACCTTGTCATGTGCACTCTGTGATGCACCTTGGCAGGTACATGGGGTGGGGTGGCTCATTCGGTAGCGTGCCAGGCTCCTGATCTGTGCTTTCCAGGTTCGAGTCCCAGCTGGGTCGGCATTGAGATTTATCTCTGCAAAATTCCCTGCCCACGGTTAGAACGGGACACTGATGGGCTTAGAAAGGCCATCATCCATCGGATGTGACATTAAGCCTTGGCCGCGTGTGCAGGAGAGCCATACCTTGTGCATGTTAAAGAACACGCTGGATGGCTGTGACGTGAGGCTACCATCTGTCTCTCAACAGCAGTTCCAGTGGGTCCCCTCCCCCAAACTTCTCTGAGCCTTCAGGGTTCTTGTGATCTGGCCATTTAGCCCATGGTGTGCAAAAAAGTGCCGCTCAGAGGTAAAACAATCCAACAATGGGCTGGTATACTGTGTATATACATGTTCAGTCACTGTAAATAGCAACGATTTAGTTTATGCCTTTATTCTACTGTACCATACCCAGATTTTCGATCAGTTGTGATTACTGGTATTTTGAACTCTTTATAGCTCTAATAGAGTTGTATTACTATCTAAATTTTCACTTACAGATATTGATTTTATTACTACTGGAAATTGTTTTGCCTGGGTACTATGCACATTGGCTTTTGATCTTTGATCGTATTTTAGCAGACTTTTTATTTTAAAGACTTTTTTTTCCTATTTTAATGCTTCTAAAATTATTTTTTAATGCTTCTCAAATAGATACTGTAATTATAAACAATAATTAATTTGAAACAATCTAAAACAAAATTGCTAGTGATGTATAACGGCAGCAATCAGACAACATTAGGATTAATCAAAATGCGATTTTTAAAAGGTAGAACTTTATTTATCAATACTTTTAATTAAATTCCAACCAAATGAACTAATTAAGGTCAGGAAATTCCAATTTTTAATCAAAATTGTTGCTGGAATTTTAGAATTAAACTTTTCCAGCAGTTGTGCAGCTTCATAATAAAGTAACTCATTCTCAAATTCAATGCTTCAATTAAATTTTAAATGCTTTGAAACATTTTATTGAATTTTTTCCACGGTTCTTTATCACTTTTCAGATATATTTTTAAATTTTTATTTAAATTATCTTGTTTTAAAGCAAATTTATTTTTTATGACACTGCTTTTCTTAGGCTTAGAGTTTGCTGATCATCAAAAGTCTAAGAATACATATTATGCATTATATGCATAAATGACTAAATAATTTAGAAAAAACAAAATAAATGAAAGATTGAGCAATAATAGAAATATTACTAACTGTTTATTTTAGAATAATAAAATAATATAGAAAAAATCAGAAATATATACACACACTGAAGAGCCAAAATATTATGACCACCTGCCTAATATGATGTTGGTCCTCCACGTGCCGCCAAAACAGCTCTTATCCAGTGAGGCATGGATGCTACAAGATTTCTAAAGATCTTTGTGGTATCTGATATCAGCATGTTACCAGCAGATCCTTTATCTCTTGTAAATTATGTTGTTGAGCTGCTACGGATATACTGTTCCAGTACAAACCAGAGATGCTTGATTGGCTTGATGTCTGGGGAATTTAGAGTCCAGAGCAATACTTGGAAGTCTTCCTCATGTTATGCAAACCATTCTCGAAGAATCTGGGCAGTGTGGCATGGCGCATTTCCTGCTGGAAGAAGGCACTACTAGAGGGGAATACCGTTGCCATGAAAGGGTATACCTGCTCTGCAATGATGTTTAGGTAGATGGTAGACATCATAGTTTCCTGCACGTGAATAACTGGACCCAGAGTTTCCCAGTAGAACATTGCCCAAAGCATTACATTTCCTCCACCAGCTTGTTTTCATCCCATGGTGCATTCTGGTGCCAACACTTCCCTAAGTAAATGATGTGCACATACCCGGCCGTCTACATGGTGCAACAGGAAACAAGACCAGACAACCTTCTTCCAATCATTCAAGGTCCAGTTTTAATGCCCGTGTGCCCATTGTAGGTGCTTTCGATGGTGAGCCAGGGTTAATGTGGGCACTCGGAGCAACCTGCAGCTATACAGTCCCATTTTCAGCAGGGTTCGATGTACTGTGTGTTGTGACACAATACTCCCGTCACCAGCATTCAAATTACGGGCAAGTTGCACCACAGTATCCCTTCTGTTGGCTCGTACCATATGGGATAGCCTTCACTCACCTCTAGCATCGATGAGCATGGTCGGCCCAAACCTTGCCAGTAGTTCATGGTCTTTTCCTCCTAGGACCACTTTTTGAAGGTACTAACCACCACTGACCGTGAGCATCCCACAAGTCTTGCTGTCTCTGACCCAGTCATCAGGGCCATTACAATTTGGCCTTTGTGAAACTCACTTAGTTCCACTGCCTTTCCCAACTGAAGAACAAGAATAACACTGATTAACAGAGCTCAATACTAGGTGTTATTTATACCATTTCATGACTACTGAATTATTGATTTAATGCCCTGAGCGTGAGTGACAAATATTAATTCCATCTCTAAAGAGGCAACAGAGTTGTCCACTGCCTGTATAGATGGTGCCACTAGTGCGAATCAAATAAATAAAATCCAGAAAGCTTATAAGGTCACTAAGCTGAGAAAAGGTTAGCCATTGATGGTGTAGTGGTCTAGCATAACAGGCATGTTTCCTGGAGATGTGGGTTCGAATCCCACTCATGGCAAAACCAAATTTTTTCAGCTCATCATTTCATGAGTTCCATGTCTACAGGACTTATCCTGTGATTCTTTACTATTGAATGCTCTTTGTTTTGGTATGTAACACTACTTATTTCCATTCATTAGTTACTTCAAGATAAGGTACTAAAGTTATTTGTTTTATTTTCTGAAAACACTTTAAATCCAGCCACCACAGAGAGTTCAGTTTCAGAAACCCAACACTGTAAGGGTTAATGAAGTGAACTTCTTACTATCTGTGATCCTAATTAAGCTATCAAAATGAAATTGGCTTTATTTTCAGTCTATTTCTAGGGTCTTTTAACTAATACTTTTGAATTAAATTTCTAGTATTTGACCATTGAAGTAACCTTAAAATTTTATTGTGAGCATTTCAAAATGCCTCAGCTTAAAATTGTGCTGAAACATTGATTAACAAGCAACACTTAAGAAATATTCTGTTTTGAGATAATCATGTGTTACTGAGTTGTAAACTTTTGAATAAGGCAAGTTTCTTTGAAGTTATGGAATCTTTATAAAGTAGCTTAATAGAGTTTGAATGATAGTACTTTTGAAACTGGATGAAGGTAAATTTGACTAGAAACTTGGTAATTAAATTTAGTAGATGTTGATCTGACACTGCTTTTTAAATGAGAAAGAGCATTTTCTTCAGTGGCTAATTCATGTATCTTTCCAGTAGTAGTGCATGGATAATATGTAATCAACAAATTCGTCCTGTATGCCATTGAAATATTAGGTCCCTGTAGTCGAGTGGATAGTGTGCTTGGCTACTTAGCAAAGGGACCTGGGTTCAAGATTAAGGATAAAGGTTAAAGATTAAGGTTCAAGGTTAAGGCATGGATGTTTATGTTATTTTTCTGCTGAGGTCCTTGCCATCCTCACAGACCATCTCCTATGGTGTATAAACTGAGAAGCAACTGCTTGAAGGGATATATTTTTTTGTTTGCATAATAGTAGGAAGCAGATTGACTCTATGGCTCTAAAACACTAATTTTTTTACCTCTGTCCATTAATGGAAGTTCAAAACAAACTACTGGTCACTGCTTCCTATACTCACGAAACCACAAAGGAAGTCAACTGAGAAAATTGCATCTCATCTTCACAAGCTATAATGATTTTTATTTTTTAACTCTTAGAATTGGAATACTATTTCATCAATATTTTGCATTTAGTTAAAACTACCTGTTTTGTCTACTTCCTACTATTATACTGCAAAACTGATACATAAAAATTTAATCATGCACTTCTACTGGAAGTATATTGTTGAAGGAAGAAACAATGCTACAAATCAAAAGTGTATACCTAATATTCTGCTGCCAATCAATTGGCTACAAATTCACTAACAATGAAGTGCTCATTGTAAGCAAAAATAAGTGGAGAAAAAATATACTAATGTTTTTTTTATTCAGTTGAATGATGGCTTGTTATTTATATTATTTACTTCAGTTCTTATTAAATGCAATAAATTCCTGGGGTATTAATGTAGATCTTCACTGATGCAATTCTTAACAACCCCTCCTAGGTTAGATCATATTCCCTAATCTAGGATACTTCTTCCAGAACATACTTCCAGAATGTGTTTGAGAAGTGGCAGAAATAACGAGACTGACAGAAAAAAAGTAATAAATTTTGTTTTCTCAGACAACCATATGTTCCAGAAGTCTGGCAGGAGTATGTTAGTATTATTCACTATAGTCACTTCTGAGTTGTTAAGACTTCAACAGAAAAAGAATATGAACTCCATTCCTTCTCCAGGCTCCTCTTTCCATTCAGCAAAAAGTTCTAATTGTGTGTCACTGAAATAAATAAATATCAATGCAAAAAGGTGTTTTCTTTGGACAACAAATTCTTTTATCTGATATGGGTCCTGAGCATTTATTTCACATGAGTTAGCAAAAGACTGTACAGATACGCACAACACATTTATTATTCAGAAGATTTTACAGCTATATTTGCAAGACATTTACATCGACCCTCCACTAGGGCCTTACACTCTACTGCTAATGGCTGAGTACTGGTTCCAGCTGGAAACCTTCTTCTGCTGCCAATTTTGCCATGACAGAGCCTGATTCTCTGTTCTCTCACTGCATGAGCTCACCGACGAAGACCCAAGACAAAGTCTTGTTCCTTCTCTCTTGTACTCGGTCATGGGGGATGCTTTGTCCACACACGGGCTAAAAGTGATGGCTATTGCATTCTAGCTACCTTGCTAAGGGAGCAGATTGATAACCCCTCTGGAACCTCCCACATCTGGCAGCAAGACACTTTGGTTTTCTTGGTGCTGGAGAGGCTAATGGGCATCTGCCTGTTGCAATCGAATTTAGATTTTTTTCAAAAATAACCAATATGAAGTTAGAAGATTAAGCTGAAGAAGAAATTTGTCCTTATCTGCATTGGGCATTTCTCTGTTTACCATCTACGCACCTATACTGATTATTTCTTACTGTTGACCAGACATTTAGCCGAAAGTGTATTATTATTATTATTGGGAATGGGGGTAGTCAGATTTAAAAATCAGTGGGAAGAAAAATTTATCATAATTATTGCAGCAGTATTTAACTGTTTACAAATTACCACTGTATCCCTGTGTAGAATAATGTATGAACTTGATCTGCATTTTGTAACGCTCCAAATAAATGTAATAATGCTTTAAAGTTTGATCCTTCTTTTGATCCAATTAGTTTTATGCTCCGGATAGCTGATACGGGCGCCAGGCAATAATTAACAAATTGCCAAAAAAGTAGACTAAGTTTAAAGTAGGGTTCAAAATGCCAGCGAGCGTTAATGAGTAAGAATCAAAAATGATTGTCAATTTTAAGATTTAATATTATCAAAACTTAAATTCACGTTGCTCAAGAGAAAAAAATTGTACAGACTCAAAAGGTTTAAAATAACAAACAGATTTATTTCCAAAATAGTTCAACTCACCGAGACATCAATGTAGAAGGTATCACTCTATACAACTCCAACTCCTCACTCCTGTGCTACACGCACTGTGCTTGGTGCTACGCACCTTGTGCTTGTGCACTCGCTTGGTGCTATGCACCTTGTGCTTACTTGTGCTTCTGTGACTAGCAAGTCACCGGTATAAAAACAAGAGCCAGACTGCATGCCGGGAAAGACATTAACATAAAGTGATGAACGACGCAAGCTATGACGCAAGAGGGGGCGTGTCCTTGTGCACGCGTTTAGCGGTGACAGTCGGAAGATCGGAGTTGCACATGCGCAACTCACAACTATTGGAAATGAGCGCTGTGATGCTAAAAAGTAAATAAAAATCCCCAAAATGATAAATGTAACGTAAATTAAACAAAACTGGTTAAGGTAAAGCAAAAGTGAACGATGGGGCATCACAATTTCAAAGTGCAGTTAAGGTTTACATACTATTCTACACAGAATACTACACAGTTATCACTATTCTACACAGTGATAATTTGGTAATCTGAAAGTAGAAAAATATAAAGGTTTTTTTTTACCTCTGAAATTTTAGAATCGCACTGAATAATAATATGCAGGTTGAAAACATGCAGAAATTTGTTTATTAAATCTTCTAAATATTTTTACTGTACTAAAATTTAAAGTAGGGGAACAGAGTGCCTATCCCAGCTGTGTGCACATTACTGGTTGCCTAAGTCCAATAGCATTTATCATCAATCAGTAGAATGAATTTGCTAAATTTATTGACAGTGTAATTTTTGTTACTGATACTAATATTAAGTAACCACTTTCCCAAATTATTTTTCAAGTTTTTTATTACTAACTGAAGTAGTTTAGCCATTTTGAAATGAATATTTTATAGCATTTTTTTCCCCATGTGCAGTATAGAAATTGTGTGTCAGTTTGCCTTTGTGACACATCTGGTAGTGATGATGTCCATATCAATGATGTATTGGTGAAAGAAGGTTTTGCTGAATACTGTACAGATAGTGAAGATAATGAAGATAATATAGGGTGTCCAATACCCAAACCTGTTCAGCCACATTTTAATCAAAATATGTATGTTCCTCAAGTAAGTCATTGCATATATATATTTTACTTTTAATCTCTCAAACGTGAGATGTTACATCTCAAGTTTGAGATATATAACATGCTAGTAACACATAATAACATGTCAATAGAGTCAGATTCAGAGCTCACTAGCTTCTTAAATAAGCATTTTGTGGTAAAATGTTGGTAAATATGAAAGTTTCAATCAAATATATCTAATCTTGATTTTCATCAATAGTCATTAACTATTTAAAGAGTGAACTTAATATGGAATATTTAATAGCAAATATATGACAGTTAAAATAATTGATCTGAAAAATTAATTCAAACAGATTAAAGCAAAGCAATTACTATTAAACTTTATTAAAATGCATAAGTACCGTATTTTAACGTGTATAAGGAACCCCTTTTTGTCAAAAATTGGGTCCCAAAAATAGAGGGGTTTCTTATACATGGATAGTATTCTTAAATAAATGATTATATCTTAAAATAAAAATATCTTTGATGAAAAATCAGGGGGTTCCTTATACACGTTAAAATACTGTATATTTTTAGCTCATTTTCAGAGAAATGAGCTAATGGTTTTGCTTCATAGTCTGCCTGTCTGTAGACATTGAAATTATTTTGTTTGGAGATAAATATTCTTTTTGGGTTGGATAGGTATTGATGAAATAGTGAGATTCACACCTTTAAACTATAATTGCACCGTGTAACAGTGGGAAAAGTTGAAAATTGGAAAATTTCAAACTAATTGCAAGTGATGTAATTACATTAGAAATTTGAAAATTTGCTTGTGAAATGTGAGTGTCATAAAGTTTGCACTGACAACAATAATTTTCACTTTTACCCCAGAGGGAGTGGAGAAATGATAATAATTAATACAGCCTATAATAATACTAATTCCTCTATAATTATCACAAGAACTATGGTCACCTTTTTTAAAAAATGGGACAATGATAGCTCTAGTAAAATCCTTAGGAACAACACCTTTATCATAAAAAATATTCAGCATTTCAATCAGCCATGTGACAACACAAATGTTCCCAGCTCTGAGCATTTCAGTGGTGATTTTGTCCACCCCTGAGGATTTATGCAGTTTTAATTTAGGAGATAGCCAATGCGACTTCTGAATGTGATATAGGGCCATCATTAAAGCTAATGATGTATTTATCTTCATTACAAACAATGGCACTAGAGATAATCACATTATTTAGAACATCTCTGAAATGCTCATCCCACCTAGCCATCGCAGAATCCTCATCTTCAACTACCTTGCCATATTTATCTCTCAATCCCTGTATACCTGTCTGTTTCTTTCCATATAAAACATTAACAATCTGGTACAACCCCCTGCTGTTGTGATGTCTAACTGCTTCCTCTGCTTTGTCAGCCAAGCTATCAAGCTAAAGATTCTTATCAGCTGTTAATTGATCCTTTACATGTTTATTAAGCTCGTTGTAATGCCTTCTGTTAGGACTAGTAGGGTGTTGATTCATATTAATCCTGCACTTCCTTCTTTTAGAAATAAGTGTCCATAGCCTTATCACTCATTTTTTTTCCTCTGTTCCCTTTTACCTAAAACACCAACCATTTGCTGCTAATTAAAATATAATCTATCATATTCCTGTGCAGCCCATCAGGTGAAACCCATGTATATTTATAAATGTCCCAATGTTTGTAGTATGTGTTAGTATTTTGTAAACCATTAAGTTTACTTACCTACAGGAGACATTCCCCATTAACATTGGAACTACCAATGCCAAAAGGACCTAAAACTCCTGCCCAAAGGTCAGAGTAAGTACCAACTTTAGCATTGAAGTCACCTAGCACAAGAGAAATATCCCCCTTCTTCACAGAATTCAAAGTATCCTGAAGCTGGCTGTAAAGAATATCCTTCTTGTTCTCATCAGAGTCCTCTCTGGGGGCATTAACAACAGATGACATTCAGGTCTTTAATTTTTGTTTTAAATTTTGCTGTAAGAAATCTTTCATTAATGCAGTCATATCCTAGAAGAACATCACTGGGCATGTCTGCTGAGAAGCAAACTGACACCTTGGAGATGCTTTCCATCCTCCCGCCCTGAAAAGAGAAATTTAAAATTATTTTTAAGTATCTCACCTTTACCTGTCCAGTTGGTCCCTTGCAAGTCTAGAATATCTAGGTTATAGCGCTGTAATTTCTGCGTGAGGACATCAAGAGAATAATCTCTATGTAATGTCCTCATGTTCCATATTCCTGCAGAGAGAAAGTGATTAGTAGGATTTTTAAAGAAACTAGGTTTATTGAGATAGGTAGGGCCAACAATATCAAACAGCCCCCTGATCGCAGGCAGGGGCAAATATCTGTCCCTCCTCCACTAAAGGCTGAAGTCACCGATACTGGTAGGAATTTCAGACACCACCTTTTCAAGAGCCATATGGCCTGTCTGAGACACATTACTCCAGTTTAGGATTGACGATGCCCAACTAGCTAAGTGAGGGTTCTGGTACCTGTGATGGCCTCTGATCAAGATTGCCCACCAGCTGATATAAGGTATCACGTGCCTCTGTTCACTTAGGGCTGGCAACCCACAATCAAATAGAAAACACATCGGCAGACTCTCCCTCAACAGAGGCCCACCAGTGCAGCAAAGTCCAGAATTCATAATCAAGCTCAAATCCATAAGCAAGTGCAGTCTAGTAGGTATAAATGGTCAGCACTAGGACCCTGTGAAGTTGACCATTCCTCAGCAGGGTTAAAAGAAAAGAAAATAGTGGCCATAGATGACCAGATCAGTAAGCCATACTGAACTGGCAGCCCTCACTTTCTGTTCCCTTCCAAAAGAGAATATCTCTTTTGAAAGGTACTAATGAACTGCACCAAGAGAAGGCGGGGTCGGATATTATGTGCTAGACCTGGCTGGTTCTGTGTATCATCAAAATTTTAATATTTCAATGTACTAATAATAAATATATTATTTTATATACATGGAAGGATTTGCCTCTTAACCCTAGGGGATAAGAAAATCCAACTTTTTATTTTAAAGGATAAATGAGATATGCTTTTTGCATTTTATAATGCTAATAACATATTATTATTATTTAGTTACTTATCACCTGTCAGTGTGAATGTGAATTACTGCTATTACAGGGTGCAAAATTCCAAAAATGAAAAACTTCATTTTTTTTCTGAAAACAAGTATCCCATATTTGCCAGGTGCAATATGTTATCCTTCCAGTTTTTCTTAGAATGAACTAATTTGTAAAATGTTTCACCATCCATAAAGCTTATACAACCAAATGAGTATTGTTTAGAGAAAAAAAAAGATTGACTGATTTGAGGTGTTAATTTATCTTGTCATTTTTTCTATATAAAATCTGATTTAAAATATACTGAACTCTGAATCCGACTCCCTGTCAGCATAAAATGATTCTATTCCTAATAAATAGGCTACTAACAATATTTATGGGGCATTACTTATAAAGATTAAATTTTACATATTACTTGTATGTATGTGCGTGTGTTTTTTGTAAAGAAAGGAAAACTTCACTTTTAATGTATATTCATATGATTAATCACCTTCTATTGATATTGTGCCATCCCATGGCCGAGTGGTTAGCACGCTTGGCTACTGATCTAAGGGACCTGGGTTCGAGCCCCGGATAGGCATGGCTGTTTGTGTCGTTTTTCTGCTGAGGTCCTGCCATCCTCTCAGACCTACTTTGGCATATAAACTGACAGGCTCCTGTCAGACCTCTGTGGCAAGCAGCTGCTTGAGGGGGTATTCATTCATTCATTTCATTCATTCATTGATATTGTCAGATATGATTTATATATTTCTTCAATTATATATTATATAATGTACAACTAAGTAGCAAAGGGAGTGGTGTTAAAGAACATTCTGGATGACCTCGATAGTAAAACTTCCATCTGTCCAATAATTTTTTTGCTCAGCTTTTTGAATCCTTGTTGGGACCTTGGGACCTTTTCATAAAGAAGTCTTGAAATATAAATTAAATGGCAGCAAATGCTATAAATATAAAAAGCAAAAATTAGTAGATTATCTGCTATTAATATTTTTTTTATAATTATTGGGTAATATTTTTGTAAATCCAAAGAGTATATATAGTGAAAGGACAATTTATTATACACACCAACCTAAAATGTGGGTCCACCTTTCACCCTCACAACAACAACAACACATCATGGAATGGACTCTATCAGGTGTAGGAAACATTCGGGTAGTATTGTGTCCTATGATTCATGGACAGCCATCTATAAAGCATCGTGAGTTCCTGATGATGGGTTTCAGGCTCAAATGCAACACTCCACTTCATCCCACAGATGCTCAATAGGGTTCAAATCTGGAGAGAGAGAGGGCCATTCGAGGATTATGAACTCAATGGGATGCTCCTCCAACCAGTCCTTTGCCAAACAGGAGAAATGAGACAGGCTACTGTATTGTTGAAAGAAGGCATCCTGCCACAGGAAATGGATAACCATGAATGGGTGTAGGTGGTCAGCAAGTATGTCAACATAGCTTTGTATAGTGTTAGTTGTCATAAAAGGTACAAGGTGGTCCATGGGAACACGACCCAGAACATTGCACTGCCTCCACCAGCCTGTAACACCCTGACAACCGTTTGGGGTCCATGGCCTCATGTGGTTTATACCACACACACACAGTCTCCTGTTGACATGTAGTTGGAACCAAGCTACCCATTCAAGTATTCCCAATCCATTGGCAATGATCCTTCACCCGCTGCAGCCCAGTGATATGCTGTTAACAAGGGTACTCAATGTGGGCATGGGGCTGGGGTGGCTTAGTTGGTAGCGCACCAGGCTCGTAATCTGTAGTTCCCAGGTTCGAGTCCCAGCTGGGTCAGCGTTGAGATTTATCTTTGCAAAATTCCCCGCCCTGCTCACAGTCAGTAAGGGACACCGATGGACTTGGAAAGGCCGCTGTCCGTCAGATGGGACGTTAAGCCATGGCTCTGTGTGCAGGAGAGCCATATCCTATGCACGATAAAGAACACGCTGGATGGCCTTGATGGGAGACTACCATCTGTCTCCCCAACAGCTGTTCCAGTGGGTCCCCTCCCCCAACCTTCTCTGAGTCTTCGGGGTCCATGTGGCCTGGCCATTTAGCCCATTGTGTGCAAATAAGTGCCACTCAGAGGTAAAACAACCCAACAACAATGTGAGCATCGGCTGCCATTCAACATAAAATGGTCTTAGCACAAACATTCATCGCTGTGCAGTTGTTGAATGCCAATGTTATCATCTGCACTGTGTCCTTCCATTTATATGATATGGAAGAGATGTGCTCACCTCAAACATCAATGACCCAACTACAGCCACATTTTTGCCGGAAGATGCAGGTTTTGATATAGTCCTGGTACACATGTGCAACAGTTGCACTCAGAAATCCCTAATGTTCTGCAGCGGTTTACCCCATCTTTCTTGCACTGTGACTCTGCCCATGATTGAACTCACTCAGATTGCCAAGTTTACCTATCATAGCAGTCTCAGGTATTCTATACAGCAGGATTTAACTCCACAAAACTCCCCGCCCTTCCCACTGTCAGTAGGCCACCATCTGTTGGATGGGATGTTAAGCCACATCCCCTGGTGCAGAAGAGCCATATCCTGTGCACATAACATGCTGGATGACCTTTGAGACAGGAGGCTATCATATATCTCCCAATGGCTATCCAGTGGGTCCCATCACCCAACCTTAGAGCCTTCAGAGTCCTGTGACTATGCCATTTATCCCATTGTGTGCAAAAAGAGTGCTGCTCAGAGGTAAAAACAACCCAACCTATACAGCAGCTGACCTAGTTGTAGCATGCAAGGGATTTCAGCTGCTGCATTATTACGGTGGAGCAACAGGTTTGTGGATGGGTGTGGTGTGTATAATAAATTGTGCTTTCAGTGTATATCAATAATTTTTTTAAGTTCTTTTTCCGTGTTTGTTTCCCCTTTTTTCATAATACTTGTTTTTACATAATTTATTTTGTAATTAAAAACATGAACTTTGTTTTACCATGAGGCAGTCAACCCAGCACAGGTGTGTTGCAGCATGAAAAAGATCAAGAAACACTGGCATAGAAATGTTAACAGAAGAGATTATTTCCATCAATACCATTAACCCTTCCAGTGTCAAAGCTGAAAAACAGGTTTCCATCCAGAGTCCAAACTATTTTCAACTTATTTTCAGTCCCAAAAAAAGCAAACTTTAGTAGAATTTTTTTGCCAAATAACTAATGAAAGGAATTATGGCATGTTGTATGCCAAATTAATCGGCATTTAATTCTGGATTTTCTAAAAATATAATATTTAACAAAAAAAGACAATGTTTCATTTTAATAGGACCTTTTTAGAATCATGTAGTAAAAAATGCATCTGTAACACAAATAAAAATTTATTTAAAAATAACAAACAAACTAATAGACAGAAATGATTGCAATGCACATGAATGGAATGACTATATATTTCTGAATAACAAATAAATATTTTTTTTTCGTTTTCAGTAAATATTTCTGTGGTTTTGTAATATTTTTCTCGGTACCATGCTTTGAGAAAATTCCAGGCTTTTAGCCAACTGTACAAAACAAGTCAACTTTAGAATTTTTTTCAAAAAATAACCAATCAGAAATAGATCATGTTATATACCAAATTAAACAGAATTTAATTACGAATTTTATGAAAATAAATAATATAAACAAATTTGCAAGCATATTGATTTTAATAAGCCTTTTTTTAATGTGATATGGTGAAAAAAAATGATCGCACTATACAATTAAGGCTTCATTTTGGAAAACCTGATGAAGAAAGATAGTTAAATTATATATTTATCAAAAGGAAACTTCCTTCCGAATAATATAATATTCAACCTGAAATATGATTTTTATTTCTTTTAATGATTATTTTCAGTATCATATATTTTAAACATAGCCAGTGTTATACAAAGTGACTTGAACCTCTCACATTCATGGGATTTTCTTAACTGGTTATGAAGTAGAAAAAAACTTCCTTGGCTGCTTTTTTTGCTAAACATTATAAATATTTTTCTTTGGGCGTTGAAATTTGGCGATCTTGGCTAAGTGCAGAAAGGCATTCATTTTCAGAAAATGGTACAATCTCAAAGTTTTTTTTACAAAAAACAAGAAATAATAAAAGAAAAATTACATAGAGCCTAATGGGATGTTAAATAAAATATCCACAACAACTTTTAAACCAGCCTCCAATCTAGCATAACTCGGTAACATCGATAAATCAGCCAATCGAAAGATCGTTAACTAATGGAAGTAAATCTGCAGAAATTAATTTCCTTCCATATCCAAGACCTAGTTTATTTTCAGAAAATGATACTAGATCAAAGTTTTACTGGAAAAGTAATAAATAATAAAATAAAAATTAACACATAGCCTAATGTGATGTTAAAATATCCACAGCAACAAGTTGTAGACTGGCCATATGATGTAGCATAACTATGAAAAAAATCAATACTTATCAATTGGCTAAAACGTTGCTAATTTCCGAAAATTGTGAGCTTAAATCAGAAGATTGCTTCAGCAAATAGGAATGCTAACAAGCATATCGGCAATACTGTTTAGTGCCTCTAAGAAATGGCAATCAGATGGTGTAAAGTTATTTATATTGTAGTTTCATAAAATATGCATCAAATTAAAAAACAAAATATTATTTTTCATGCCTGAATTATATATTTTTATAAGATGTATATAAAAAATTTTAAATGGCAATTTTTATTTTTAATGAAATCGATTTTTTTTACTAGAAACGGATACCTATATACTTGACCTCTCAATTCAGATTCTCCGAACATATACAGACGGTGTGGACACTGGAAGGGTTAATGTTGAATATTATTACAATAGATCTGCACAATTATGTGTTTTGTAATAATCATGTGGTAGTTCTTTAAATGCTTAATAAATAATTAAATTAATGATAATTTATTTTAATATAGAGCGGCATATCTATTAGTCCACCTAGGCATTGCCCCACCAAAAATAATAATTGAAGTTAAAATTTTGTATTCATTATTTGTCGTATCTAAAAAAACATATCATTTTTAATTCTCTTTGTTATCATCATTTGCCATGTTATGTAGACAATCACTGGTTTTGCTTTGTTAATTTGTGCTTAATTCTCTTTATCATCATTTGCCATGTTGTGTAGACAATCACTGGTTTTGCGTTGTTAATTTGTGCTTAATTCTCTTTGTAATCATCATTTGCCATGTTATGTAGACAATCACTGGTTTTACTTTGTTAATTTGTGCAGCTTCATCAGTTTTAGTTTATACATTATGACTACTGCCTGCAATCTTAGCACTATCTATTATAGCAATTGGGCATGTGCATGCTCTGAAAAAGAAATGAATTTCAGGACACAGGTCACTGATTCAGAGGGCCCCATTACAATTGATTGGCTGATTCAACCAATAAATTAGCTAGTGACCAATTTTTTTGTCATGACTGGAACTATGTGCATTTTTTGAAATACTAGTAATCACAGTATATTGACAGTGATATGCTATTGAGATATAATTTTCACTGACCCCGCTTTCTCATGGTGCAGGCCGTTAGTACCTTTCAAAAGAGACATTCTCTTTTGGAAGGGAACAGAAGGGGAGGGCTGCCAGTTCAGTATGGCCTACTGATCTGTTCATCTATGGCCACTATTTTCTTTTCTTTTAACCCTGCTGAGGAATGGTCAACTTCACAGGGTCCTGGTGCTGACCATTTATACCTACTAGATGACTTGTTTATGGATTTGAGCTTGATTATGGATCCTGGACTTGCTGCACTGGTGAGCTTCTGTTGAGGGAGAATCTGCCGCTGTGTTTTCTGTTTGCTTCTGGGTTGCCAGCCCTAAGTGAACAGAGGCATGGGATACCTTATATCAGTTGGTGGATAATCCTAATCAGAGGCCATCGTATGTACCTGAACCTTACTTAGCTAGTTGGGCATCGTCAAGCCTAAACTGAAGTAATGTGTCTCAGGCAGGCCATAAGGCTCTTGAAAAAGTCCACTTGGAAAGGTGGTGCCTGAAGATCCTACCAGCATCGGTGACTTCAGCCTTTAGCAAAGGAGGAACAGGTCTTTGCCCCATGCCTGTGATCAGGGGGCTGTTTCATATTGTTGGCCCTACTTATCTCATTAAACCCAGTTTCTTTAAAAATCCTACTAAATCATTTTCTCTCTGTAGGAACGTGAGGACATTATATAGAGATTATTCTCTTGATGTCCTCACACAGGATTTCCAGTGCTATAACCTAGATATTCTAGGCTTGCAAGAGACCAGATGGACAGGTAAAGGTGAGATACTTAAAAATAATTTTAAATTTCTCTTTACAGGGAGGAACCCCTCGGTGCGGGCACCTGTATGCGATGAGCTGTGGACCATCTCTGTGAAGGTTCCGCTTGCTAAGTTACCTTTACAGGGTCTTAAATGCTCGCCCGCGTATTTGCCGTGCGTGGAGATCCGTGTCCCGGGAAAGGAGGATCCTGGTAGTTGCCTGGGGGTCCCCATCTTCTCTCCTCAGCTCATGACTGGCGGAGTCCCCTTTAGCCGCCTTGCCATTGGGGAGCCTGTCTGTCGCGGGGCTGGGCAGCGGATTCCGGGGCCTCTGCTTCCGGTAAACGGGAGCTCCTGGGGTGGCCCCGCCAGGACCAATCGACTGGTGGGCAGGTCCTGCTAGGATCAACCGTGCAGAACGGTGAGTAACCTTGCCCACGGTCCAGGTACAGGTTTGCAAGTTTCCTCACAGATTATTTTCCTTTTGTCGTTATCCTTTCTTTGTGAGGCCAGTTTGGCCATTCACAATTTTGATATTTTTTATTTTGTTCCTTTTGTGTAGAACGTTTTTGATCTGCACATTTCTCTTTTCATTTTCCTTCTATTTATTTGTGAGGGCTTGGCTCACTGTCTGTGTGGGTATAGTGCCTGCGTAGCCCTGGCGCCCGACCGGGCGTCCCCTTGTTGGGCTCCGTGGAGGGTGGGGACAAGGGGCACTGAACCACACAAATAAAAAAAAATGAAAGAGATTGATGAAAATAATGCGATCAAAGCTGCAAAGAGGGCTCGATACGAGCCCCCGTCTTCCTCGTCTTTGTTGTCAATGCTGTCGTCTTCTGTGTCTGTGTCTTCGTTCCCGAGATTCCTGATCATCCACTCCACAGGTGATCAGGTACTTGGGGACATGTCCCCTTTCTTTGTGAACAAAGATTTGAAAGGTCTTGCGGGAGAGCCAAAATCCATCAAGTGCTTACGATCTGGCAACTTGCAGGTTGAGACCGCTTGTTCCAAACACTCGGAACTGCTCCTTAAAGTCAAAGAAATTGGTGGGGTGGCTGTTGAAGTCACTCCCCATAAAACTTTGAATTCCTCTAGGGGTGTGATCACTGAGTGGGGCCTCGTCAAAGTCACTGAGGAGGAAATCCTCTCGGAGCTCACACCTCAAGGAGTAACAGCAGTCCACCGGGTTTTGACACATCATGATGGGAAATTGGTACCCTCCTGGGTACTGATTGTGACATTTAATATGCCATGCCTGCCTTCTTCCATCAAGGCAGGTTACTTGCATTGTGAGGTTGGGCCGTATATACCAAACCCTCTGCGCTGTTTTCAGTGTGAGATATATGGTCATGCCCGTACATCATGCCGGGTCAAGCCCACCTGTGCTCGTTGGGGCAGTAAGGATCATCTTGATCCTGACTGCACAACAGAAAAGGCATGCTGTGTGAACTGCAGTGGTGAACATCCGGCGTACTCCCGCAACTGGCCGAAGTGGAAGGAGGAAAAGGAGGTACATGCTTCAAAGTCATGAATAACATCTCTTATGCTGAGGCGAGAAAGCTTGCTGCACCGCCCACCCCGCCTGGCAAGGTTTCCTATGCCAGTGCAGTCATTGGAAAGCCCATCGTTCCAATGACTTCGGTTGCGGTGACTGACATCAGTGTACCACCTACTGAGCCTTTCTTGCTCACAGCCAAGTACCTCCTTACGCAGGCGAAACCGAGTGTGGTGTCGACTTCGACATCAATCCCGGTTTTCATTCCTGCAACTCAGCTGCCATCCCCCTTCCTCATTATGGGCGACCTCAACGGACACAGTTCACTTTGGGGCAGTACTGACACCAACGGGAGGGGCAAGGTCCTGGAGCAGTGGCTCCTGGATCCTTCTCTCTCCCTGTTGAACACTGGTGTCAGTACCTACTTTCACGCTCCAACCCACACTTTCACTGCCAATTGACCTAACCATCTGCTCCTCCTCAATCCTTCCACTCTTTACATGGGATGTCGAGGACAACCCGTACGGAAGCGATCACCTCCCCGTGGTGTGCACCATCTCGCGTGGGGGGCCTTGCAGCCCTTCATGCGTCTCATGGTGGAGGCTTGATTGGGCTGACTGGGGTGAGTTCAATCTGCTCTCAGAGCTCGATGACCACTCTGTCAGCCAGGAGCCAATCAATGTGGCAGTAGTAGAGATAACGGACTGTATCGTAGATGCAGCTGCATTAACAATTCCTCAAACTTCGACATGGTTTCCTCGTTTTCCGAAACCGTGATGGAATCCAGATTGCACCGCAGCTTGTAAGGCTCAGAACAAGGCTTGGGGGGGGGGGGGGTTTCGGAGATATCCGACGACCCCCAACCTCGAAAAGTTCAAACGTGCCAGGGCGAAAGCTCGTTTCGTCTCATGCCAGAGCCAAAAGGAATCTTGGATCAAGTATACATCTTCTATCACCCGCACGACCAGTTCTAAAGTCGTGTGGGATAAAGTCCGGAAGATGGGTGGGAAGTACACACCCCACTCTTTATCGATCCTGGAGCACAATGGACAGGCAATTGCCGACACTCTGGGGGAGTCATTCTCCTCCATCTCTTCATCTTACTACCCCGAGTTTCTGGCCCAGAAGGGCAGGGCGGAACGCCCTCCGCTGTCATTCCACTCAAATGGCTTGGAGCCTTACAACAGGCCATTCACAGCGGAGGAGCTTCGCCTTGCTCTGCACTCCTCGCTTGCATCTGCTGTTGGGCCAGACAATGTCCATTATGCCATGCTCCAACATCTCTCGCCATCAAATAAGGATTGGCTGCTCCATCCTTTCAATCGCATTTTTCTCGAGGAGCAATTTCCGGACTCCTGGCGGGAGGCCATCGTCTTGGCCTTCCCAAAGCCGGGAAAGGATTCCAAGATTCCTTCCAATTATCGTCCCATTGCATTGACGAGCTGTGTGTGCAAGGTGTTGGAAAGAATGGTAAATGCCAGACTCATCTGGTATTTAGAACACCACAACCTTCTTTCCAACACCCAGTGTGGCTTTCGCAGGCAACGGTCAGCTCTTGACCATCTGATACGCCTCGAATCGGCTATCAGAAACTCATTTTTATGTAGAGAGCACCTGGTGTCAATTTTCTTCGACATCGAAAAAGCATACGACACGGCTAGGAGATTCGGCATTCTTCGTGACCTCCACAGCTTCGGCTTGAGAGGTCACATGCCGATCTTCATCTCCAACTTCTTATCGACACATTCTTTTCGTGTCCGTGTCGGAAACACTGTGTCGCGGCCTTACCCCCAAGAACAGGGAGTGCCACAAGACTGCGTCTTGAGTGTTACGCTTTTTGCTGTCAAGATTAATTCTATAACTAGACAACTTCCTCCAACAGTAGGCAATGCCTCTATGTTGATGACTTTAGCATCTTTTGCTCTTCATCCAGCATGAGGGTCATTGAAAGACAACTGCAAATTGCCCTGAACAATCTTTCGGATTGGGCGACAGCAAACGGGTTTCGGTTCTCCCCACAGAAGACCGCTTGTGTATACTTTTGCCACAAGCATAATCTTCACCTGGATCCCGAGCTGCCACTCGGGGGTAGCATCATTCCAGTTGTGGCGGAGACCAAGTTTCTTGGACTCATATTCGATCGAAAATTGACCTTTTTACCTCACATATGTCATCTCAGGTCCAAGTGCACATGGGCATTGAACATCGTCAAGGTCCTCTCCTCCCTTTCTTGGGGGACGGACCGATGTTCTTTGCTCTGCCTCTACGGTGCACTTGTCCGATCGAAACTGGACTATGGATCTCAGGTGTACAACTCTGCCCAGGATTCAGTGGTGAAGGTGCTAGACCCCCTCCATCACCAGGCTCTACGTGTTTGCACGGGAGCCTTCCGCACCTCACCGGTCCAGAGTCTCTACATCGAGACCGACGAACCCTGTTTATCTCTTTGCTGTCAGCAGTTGTCCCTACAATACGCATCTAAATTGCGATCCCTGCCTGGCCATCCCACTTGGGACTGTGTTTTCAGTCCAAAGTGGGAAATGCTTTACACAAATCGGCCGACTGCCATTCGTCTTTTTGGTTTGCGTATCCGAGGCTACCTCAGAGACATTAACATCAGTCTCAATAGCATCGCACAGTCGACAGCTGAGCCACTTCCACCTTGGCTCGCTGTTTCCCCTTCGTGCAATTTTTCCCTGTGCAGGACGGGGAAGGCCTTTACACCCGACTGTGTGTACTGGCAACTTTTTGCTAGCCATCGTGCTGAGCATCTGGACTTCTTGCCTGTCTTTACAAATGGCTCAAAATCCGGCACATCAGTGGGATCAGCCATGGTCTGCTGTGATGTAATCATTGCAGACAAGATCCCACTGTAGTGTTCCATCTTGACTGCTGAGTTGCACGCTATCATCTTGCCTTGGACCACGTGGCGGCTAAGCATCATCGTCGGTGTGTGCTTTACACTGACTCGCTTAGCTCGCTACAGTCTCTGATCTCGGTGAGGCATCGGCCTCACCCAGTTCTTACTAAGATCCGCCAGCAGCTACATCGTCTGGCCATTCATTTCTGTTGGGTGCCTGGTCACGGTATCAGGGCAATGATTTGGCAGATGCTGCTGCCAGGTCAGCCATGCCCCTGTCCGACTCTCTGTTGCCGGTTCCATATCTGGATTTCCGCCAGCGTTTTACCACCGACCTCCGGGCACAGTGGCAGAGATCTTGGTCAGAACAGCTTACGAACAAGCTCTTTGAGATCAAACCTATCATCAAACCATGGCAGTCTTGTTACCGCAGGAATCGCAAGGAGGAAGTTGTACTTGCTCGGTTCCGCTTAGGTCATTCGTTTCTTCTACGGGCGGACAACGTACCTAAATGTGAGTTTTGTGACACCGTTTTAAAACTGTTAATCATGTTTTAATTGAATGTCAAGCTTTTAATTTCGAACGTAAATGTATTTTAACTTTCATAATTTTATCTCCGAGCCTCTTACACTCGGACATCTTTTATCTGATCATTGTGTTTTACCGCTAGTTTTTACCTTTTTGAAGCATTGTGGCTATTTTAATTGACTTTGATTTTATCTTGTATCTTTGATGTCTAACCCAGGCTTTACACCTGGGTTGTATTTTACTATATACATCTTGTTGTTTTTGTTATATTAACACCTTTTTTTGTGTGTTATATTTCCATCTTGTTGTTTTGTTATCTTTACATCTTGTTTTTATTGCTTTTCTGTTACATATCTATACATCTTGTTGGTTTTATCTTTTGCCTTTTACAGCACTTGGTTTTAACTTTGGTTCAGGGGTACTTGACTTTTAGCTTATATTTATCTTGTTTGCATTATAGCCTCAGTAGCTCATGCGCCAAAAAACCCCAAACAACCAACCAACAGGGAGGGAGGATGGAAAGCATCACCAAGGCGTGGGTCTGCTGCTGAGCAGACATGCTAGTGATGTTATTCTAGGATATGAGTGCATTAATGAAAGGTTTCTTACAGCAAAATTTCAGACAAGCGTTAAAGACTTGAATGTTATCTGCTGTTATGCCCCACTGAGGATGCCGATGAGGATGAGATGGACATCTTTTATCATAAAATGGATAGGTTTTACAGACAACTTCAGGATATTTTGAATTCTGTCAAGAAAGGAGATATTACCCTTGTTCTAGGTGACTTCAATGCCAAAGTTGGTACTGATTCTGACCTTTGGGGAGGGTGATAGGCCCTTTTGGTATTGGTAGCTGCAATGGCAATGGGCAACATTACCTATAGGTAAGTAAACTCAATGGATTCAGAATAACTAACACTTATTACAAACACTGCGACATACATAAGTACACATGGGTTTCACCTGATGGGCTGCATAAGAATATGATTGATTATATATTAATTAATAGCAAATGGGCTAGTTCTGTTAGGAATACCAGGTCATATAGGGCAGCTGAAATTGGATCTGATCATTACTTTGTAAAAGTGTCTTGCAACTTAAACTTAAAAAGTGTTGTGCTAGGGTTAAAAAATTTACTTTTAATACTGAAGCTCTGAAAGACCCTGTTATAGCCAAAGCTTACCATGATAGGTTACTTAGTCATTATGACAGTCATGGTATGCTTACTACTGAGGTTGAGGAAGCATGGGACCATTTTAAACAGGCTTTTTTGGAAACTAACAGTACTCTTTCAGGAAAAAAGGAGCAGAGGAGGCAGAATTATTTGAGTGATAAGGCACTTGAGCTTATTTCAGAAAGGAAGAACTTGCAAGAATGTCCTTAATAAGTACCCTACTAGACCTAATAGAAAGCATTGCAGAGAGCTTAATAAACATGTAAAGGATCAGTTAGCTGCTGATAAGAATCTTTGGCTTGTTGGCTTGGCTGACAAAGCCGAGGAAGAATGTTAGACAGCACAACAGCAGAGAGCCGTACCAGATAATGTTTTGTGTGGTAGAAAAAGAACAGGTATACAGGGATTGAAGGATAAACAAGGTAAGGTTATAGAAGGTGAGGATTCTGTCATGGCTAGGTGGACTGAGCATTTCAGTGATGTTCTAAACAATGTGGTTAGTTCTACTCCCATTGTTTGTAATGATGATAGATGCATTGGTGGCTTTAATGTTGGCCCTATAACACAATCTGAAGTTATTTTGGCTATTTCTAAACTTAAACTTCATAAATCCCCAAGGGTAGATGAAATTACTACTGAAATGCTTAGAGCTGGGAATGTTTCGGTTGCCTCTTGGATGACTGAAATTTTGAATATCTTTTATGATAAAGGCATGGTTCCTAAGGATTTTACCAGAGCTATTGTTATCCCTATTTTCAAAAAAGGTGATTGCAGTTCTTGTGATAACTATAGGGATATCAACCTACTCTCTGTTCCAGGGAAAGTTCTTTGCATGATTGTGCTTAATAGAATTAAGAATCTGGTTGACAGTCAATTGCATGATGAGCATTGTGGATTCAGAAATGGTAGGGGATGTGTGGATCAGACATTTTCACTTAGGCAGATTCTTGAGAAATGTTTAGAGTTTCAGAAACTTTTGGTTGTTAGCTTTGTTGATTTCAAAAAGGCTTTCAACTCTGTTGATCATCATAATTTGTGGTTGATTATGAGATCATATGGTATACCAGACGTTAGTTAACATAATGAAAGCTCTCTATAATAACGCTGAGTCGTGTGTGAGAGTTGGTAAGGCTTGTTAGCAATTGGTTTAGCATTACTTTTGGTGTTCGACAAGGGTGCATTTTGTCTCCTTTTCTCTTTAGTTTGGTTATTGATTATGATATGCAAAATTCACTTCAAGGGAAAGATTTTGGCCTTAAATGGACTGGAAATATGAAAATTTCTGATTTAGATTATGTTGATGATTTAGCCCTTTTGGCAAATGATGTTGATGAGATGATCTCTTTCATTCGAGCTGTTGATGAGACTGGTAGTAGAGTAGGTTTGGTTATAAACAGAGAGAAAACTAAAGTGATGAAAATTGGTCAGGCAGGCTGTGATTCAGTTCATCTGAATGGTTGCAGTCTTGAGCAGGTGTCACAGTTTAATTATCTTGGGAGCTATGTAAGAGATACTGGTGATGTGCGGCATGAGATTAACAGACGGATAAGGATTGCTTCCGGGACTTTTAAGAATCTATGGAGATTGTGGAGAAATAGGCGTATACACCTAAAGACTAAAATTAGACTGTATAATAGTTTGGTTCTTTCTAGGGTTAGTTATGGTAGTGAAACTTGGACACTTTGTAAACAAGATAACAGGAAACTAGATGCTTTTGATTCCAGATACTTACGCAGTATCTTGGGCATTAGGTGGTTCAACTTTGTAACTAATGATGAGGTTAGGCAAAGGAGTTTGCAACCTCCTTTAAGCAGCACATTTTGCAGAGAAAGACTCCGTTGGTTTGATCATGTTGCCCGTATGAATAATTATAGATTGGCGAATAGGGTTATGAACAGTGTGCCTAGAGGCCTCAGAAGGAGGGGGAGACCTAGGATGCAGTGGGCAGACAATGTCAAATAGGACCTTGTTAGAATTGGTATGCAGTGGCTGGATGCAGCAGGTGTAACTCAGGACAGATATGCTTGGAGAATTAAACTGCACGGTCTGGTTGGACCTCCGTAGCCCATGGCTGCTTGAGGATGATGATGATGTGGTTATTACAATACTTGACAGTAATAAGTAAAGGTGGAAAAAGTCTACATTTTATCCTTCATGGAATATGAATACCACATTACTAGAGGTTTAGTATAATTTTTTTAGAGACTTTGAATGTAATTTTTTCATATTATAATTGAATAATTTAATTTCAGAGTATTATCTAAATTTTCAAACAAGCAAAAAACTATAAAAATGTTTTAAATTCTTAATTATAAATATATTACCACATATATTGTAAAGGAATGATGCTCTTCAGTTTAAAGTTATATGCGATTTTATTTCTTGTACACACTTTTTTGAAGTTAGATTATTTAACAGAAGTGAAGCACTGTTTGATTATTTTCACTTTATTCCCATAGCAACTAAAGAATCCTCAGCCTGCTCCAGATATTGGAAATATTATAAGTCAACTCCAGGTCCTCCAAAAATTATCTACTCTTGCCCAGATTCAAGCTGCTGTTTCCCCACTTAATAATGATTCTGTGTTAAATTCTGTGCTCAGCCTTTTAAATCATGGAGGTGAAATTAATAGGTCTAATTTTGCCAGTTCACAACAGTTCCTTTCACCAAACTCTGATGTTGGTGTTTTAGCAAGTCTTCTGGCTAATATGACAACAAATTCTGTTGCTGTGAATAATTTTGGTGCAACCCAATCTGCAAATATGCCATCCATTTACTCTAATCAGTGTTACCAAGGTCCTTCTATTCCAAACAGAATGGAATCAGTTGCACCTTCTATCTCAGTATTCAATCCTTTAAATTCTTCAAATGCACATTTAATACAGAATCACAGTGAAACACTGCCATCTAATACTTTTGAAACTGGATTAGCTGTTAATACACCATTATCTGCAGCAAGACATAATTTTGCAAACCCAAGTTCACTAGCAGGCCATTCTTCACAACAGATGCATAAAATGGAAAAGTTAGGTGGAGGTAATATGGATTACACAGAGTTGCATTCATCTGATAGTGGGTAAGTTTATTTCTCTTCCTATAAATTAAGGTTTTTAACACCTAAATTTAGAACATATAATTTTTTGATTATTAAGTAAAAATGCATTTTCTAAGATGCTTAGCAGATGTAGAAAGCACCATAGATAAATCTAAAAAGAGAAGCAAGTTTGTTTGTTTTTGTGTGCCCATTTCATTGTGCATTAAATGAATATGTGTGTTTGAATAAATGTGTGAATGTTATATAGTGAAATGCATTGATAAGTAGCCCAATTCTATCAGTATACTATAATCTCAGTTTCTACAAATATTCATCAAGTAATAGCTTTTTATTTAAAATGCCTTATATTTCCAATATTACATCAACTGTTATGTCCACCCATTAACCTTTACTTTATATTTATCATTCTGGGGATTATATTTCAGTTGGACTTATCACTTTTCCCTCTCCCAATCCACTAAAGGAGTTGTGCATGTGCAACTCCGGCTTTTGATTGACAGCCACTAATACGCGCATAAGGACATGCCCACTCTTGCGCATTAGTGAGTGGGCGATCATCAGATTATGCAAATGTTTTTCCAACATGCAACACATACATATCAGTTGTACGCTGCATGTATGCTAAATGACATTAGGTCATGAAGTCAGTAAGCTAAGCATCAGATAATAGAGAAAGAGGATGTTAGTAGAGATGGAGCTTTAATTGCTCAGACTATTTTGCATTTGTCAGTTTAAATTTGTGTCTTGAATTTTTTGGAAATAAACTTATATGAAATACACTGAAGAGCCAAAATATTATGACCAGCATGTCTTTATGCAAATCAAGCAACTGCAGGTAAACAATGGTGCATGTGAAATTCATGAAATGGTATAAATAACATCTGGTACTGAGCTCTGTTATTCAGTGTTGTTATTGTTCTTCAGCTGGGACAGGCAGCAGAACTAAGTGAGTTTCACAAAGGCCAAATTGTAATGGCCCTGATGACTGGGTCAGAGACAGCAAGACTTGTGGGATGCTCACAGTCAGTGGTGGTTAGTACCTTCAAAAAGTGGTCTTAGGAGGAAAAGACCATGAACTACTGGCAAGGTTTGGGCCGACCATGCTCATCGATGCTAGAGGTGAGTGAAGGCTATCCCATATGGTACGAGCCAACAGAAGGGATACTGTGGTGCAACTTGCCCGTAATTTGAATGCTGGTGACGGGAGTATTGTGTCACAACACACAGTACATCGAACCCTGCTGAAAATGGGACTGTATAGCTGCAGGTTGCTCCGAGTGCCCACATTAACCCTGGCTCACCATCGAAAGCACCTACAATGGGCACACAGGCATTAAAACTGGACCTTGAATGATTGGAAGAAGGTTGTCTGGTCTTGTTTCCTGTTGCACCATGTAGACGGCCGGGTATGTGCGCATCATTTACTTAGGGAAGTGTTGGCACCAGAATGCACCATGGGATGAAAACAAGCTGGTGGAGGAAATGTAATGCTTTGGGCAATGTTCTACTGGGAAACTCTGGGTCCAGTTATTCACGTGCAGGAAACTATGATGTCTACCATCTACCTAAACATCATTGCAGAGCAGGTATACCCTTTCATGGCAACAGTATTCCCCTCTAGTAGTGCCTTCTTCCAGCAGGAAATGCGCCATGCCACACTGCCCAGATTCTTCGAGAATGGTTTGCACAACATGAGGAAGACTTTCAGATATTGCCCTGGTGTCCAAATTCCCCAGACATCAATCCAATTGAGCATCTGTGGTTTGTGTTGGAACAGCATATCTGATCTGTGGCAGCTCAACCACATAACTTACAAGAGTTAAAGGATCTGTTGGTAATGTTGGTACCAGATACTACTAGACATCTTTAGAAATCTTGTAGCGCCCATGCCTTGCTGTGTAAGAACTGTTTTGGTAGCACGTGATGGACCTGCATATTTGGCAGTTGGTCATAATGTTTTGGCTCTTCAGTGTATTTTGACTTTCCCATTTTTTCTCTTGAGCAACGATAATTGATTTTTATGAAGATTTAACTTTAATAATTTGACAATCTTTTGAATGCTTTGTGACTAGTAATGCCAATATACTTAGCTAACCCTCATTTAACTTTATTTGACAAGTTAATATTGCCTGGCACTCAATGCTATCTGGAAAATTAATTTAATTTGGATTTGTCAAAAGTTCCAAAGAGAAGAAGTTTAACATACTTTGGAGTGTTACAGAACCACATTTTGCAGTTAATATAGTATATACTTGCAAGTAAATACCCCAAAGTCTTGCTTCCTTTCCAAGAGCTGCCCTCAGCTTCTGATATAGTTTGTGCCATACCACTGCTATTCTTAACTCCACTACTGGACTAATTGTGCTATCTCCATGTAGATAGTGGTCATCAGTCTCATTCAACAATCATAATTCAATACTACACCACTATTCACTGACAGAGGATGCTAAGAAATCACTGATATGTTTCACTCATGATAACAACTTCAAGATGTGTTTTCCACTTCATGCTTCGGAGGCTATATTTATAGTATACATGCAAGGAGGAACAGAGAGATGATCTGTTTTGCGAATGAAAATTTAATCCCTTTAAAGCCGTACAGAAAGTGACATTACTAGTTTAGAAGGGACTAAGATTGACTTGGTAGTGCACCAGGTTTGTAATCTGCAGTTCCCAAATTCGAATCCCAACTCTTGCCTGCATTGAGAAATTTTTCTGATTCTTATTCTAACCTCGGTGACAAGGGGTTGTTTTGGTCCCCATTCTTTGCAGTGAAAGTATAGCGTATATGCCATTTTTTAATGAGCTTTGTAAATTATCTTTTGTGGTTTTTTAACATAAATTCACTGAAAAAAAGATTTTGTAAACGGACACCTTTTTTGAGACATTTTGTCAAATGTAGAAAGAAAGTAATTCACCTCAAAGATAGTAACAAGATAAAACACCCAAGGCAGCTAAGATCGTGTTTGTTTTGTGCAAAAATATGCAATTCATACTGAAGGGTTGCATCATTCTTTGTGTAAAGATACGTACATTATTTAATTTATTTGTATGTCATATTTTTTTTATTTCTTTATGCCATATGCTGTTATGTTATTTGTCACAGCTTGTTAGTTAGGCTGTCATAAGATTTTCTTCCCCTTGTGTTCGGATGATATAGTAAAAGAACACCCCTCGATGCGAGAGCCTGTCCGTGGTGAGGGGACCACCCTGTGAAGGTTCCGCTGGCTCGGTTGCCTTCACAGGGTCCTAAACGCTCGCCCGCGTGTTTGCCGTGCGCGGAGACCCGTGTCCCGGGAAAGGAGGATCCTGGTAGTTGCTCGGGGGTCCCCGTCTTCTCTCCTCAGATCATGACTGGCGTGGTCCCCATTGGCCTTCTTGCCATTGGGGAGCCTGTCTGTCGCGGGGCTGGGCAGCGGATTCCAGGGCCTCTGCTATACACTGCTTTGGCCTCTGCTTCCGGTAAACGGGAGCTCCTGGGGTGGCCCCCCCAGGAGCAATCGGCTGGTGGGCAGGTCCTGCTAGGGTCAACCGTGCAGAGCGGTGAGTAACCTTGTCCACGGTCCGGGTACAGGTTTACAAGTTTCCTCACAGATTATTTTCCTTTTGTCGTTATCCTTTCTTTGTGCAGCCAATTTGGCAGTCACAATATTCTTATTTTTGCGCTTTGTTTCATTTGTGTAGAACGTTTTTGTTCTGCACATTTCTCTTTTTATTTACTTTCTATTTATTTGTGAGGGCTTGGCTCACTGTCTGTGTGGGTATAGTGCCTGCGTAGCCCTGGCGCCCGACTGGGCGTCCCCTTGTTGGGCTCCGTGGAGGGTGGGGACAGCGGGCACTGAACCACACAAAAACAAACATGCGAGAGAATGAAGAAAATAATGCGATCGCCGCCAACAAGAGGGCTCGACGTGAGCCCCCATCTTCCTCGTTGTCTACGTTATCTCTGCCGTCGTCTTCTGTGTCTGTGTCTTCGTTCCCAAAGTTCCTGATCATCCACTCCACGGGTGATCAGGTACTTGGGGACATGTCCCCTTTTTTCGTTAATAAAGGTTTGAAAGGTCTTGCGGGAGAACCGAAATCCGTAAAGCGCTTACGATCTGGCGACTTACAAGTTGAGACCGCTTGTTCAAAACACTCAGAACTACTCCTGAAAGTCAAAGAAATTGGTGGGGTGGCTGTCGAAGTCACTCCCCATAAAACTTTGAATTCCTCTCGGGGTGTGATCACCGAGTGGGGCCTCCTCAAAGTCACTGAGGAGGAGATCCTCTCGGAGCTCACACCTCAAGGAGTAACAGCGGTCCACCGGGTTTCAACACGCCATGATGGGAAATTAACACCCACCCTGGTGCTAATCGTGACATTCAACACGCCACGCCTGCCTTCTTCCATCAAGGCAGGTTATTTACATTGTGAGGTACGGCCGTATATACCGAACCCTCTGCGCTGTTTTCAGTGTCAGATATACGGTCATGCCCGCACAGCATGCAGGGGCAAGCCCACCTGTGCTCGCTGTGGCAGTAAGGATCATCTCGATCCTGACTGCACAGCAGAAAAGGCATGCTATGTGAACTGTAGTGGCGAACATCCGGCGTACTCCCGCGACTGTCCGAAGTGGAAAGAGGAAAAGGAGGTACAACGCCTCAAAGTCATAAATAACATCTCTTATGCAGAGGCGAGAAAGCTTGCTGCACCGCCTGCCCCGCCTGGCAAGGTTTCCTATGCCAGTGCAGTCATTGGAAAGCCCATCGTTCCAATGACTTCGGTTGCGGTGCAGACTGATATCAGTGTACCACCTACTGAGTCTTTCTCGCCAGCTGCCAAGTACCTCCTCACGCAGGCGAGACCGAGGGTGGTGTCAACTTCGACATCAACCCCGGTTTCCATTCCTGCAGTTCAGCCTTCCACCTCCACCGTAAGGCCTCCTCCTTCCCGACCTCAGACAGCAAGACCTTCCAAACCTAAGGGGCCCCCACCGGGGCCTAAAAAGAAACTAATCACTGCACCTCAAAGAGCGGTTACCGATCCATGCCCCTCGGACGATTCCGAGGACATCCCCTATTCACTAAACCGTCCTCTGCGGCGGTTAAGTTGAATAGAAACACGTCGTCCGCCCACTCTTCTAAGTCCTGAGATGGCCACACTCCTACAATGGAATTGTCGTGGATTCCAGAGGAATCTTGACGACATCAAGGCCCTCCTTCAGGCGCACCAGCCCGTCTGTGTGTGCCTGCAGGAGACATACTTGCAGCCAGTCACAGATCCCACGATCCGGCACTTTTCACTAGTTCGCCGGGACTGGGATGGAGATGGTCCAGCTCGCGGGGGTGTCGCCATCCTCGTGAGCAACCATTCTCCATTCCAGGTCGTACCCCTCACCACAAACTTGGAGGCGGTAGCCATTCGTCTCTTCGTGGGGTTCTCGCTGACTGTCTGCTCTGTATATCTTCCACCTGGGAGCATCGTCTTCCAGGAAGACCTTGATGATCTCGTCTCGCAGCTGCCGTCCCCCTTCCTCATTATGGGGGACCTCAACGGACACAGTCCACTTTGGGGCAGTGCTGACACCAACGGGAGGGGCGGGGTCCTGGAGCAGTGGCTCCTGGATCCTTCTCTCTCCCTGTTGAACACCGGTGTCAGTACTTACTTTCACTCCCCAACCCGCTCTTTCACTGCCATTGACCTCACCATCTGCTCCTCCTCGATCCTTCCACTCTTTACATGGGAGGTCGAGGACAACCCTTATGGAAGCGATCACCTCCCCGTGGTGTGCGCCATCTCGCGTGGGGGGGCCTTGCAGCCCTTCACGCGTCTCGCGGTGGAGGCTTGATCGGGCTGACTGGGGTGGTTTCGAGCTGCTCTCTGAGCTCGACGACCACTCTGTCAGCCAGGAGCCAATCAATGTGGCAGTAGCGGAGGTAACGGACTGTATCGTAGATGCAGCTGCATCAACAATTCGTCAAACTTCTACACGGTTTCCTCGCTTTTCGAAACCGTGGTGGAATCCAGATTGCACTGCAGCTCGTAAGGCTCAGAACAAGGCTTGGGGGGTGTTTCGGAGATATCCGACAACCCCCAACCTCGAAAATTTCAAACGCGCCAGGGCGAAAGCTCGTTTCGTCCGACGCCAGAGCCAGAAGGAATCTTGGATCAAGTATACATCTTCTATCACCCGCACGACTACTTCTAAGGTCGTGTGGGATAAAGTCCGGAAGATGAGTGGGAATTACACGTCCCACTCGTTATCGATCCTGGAGCACCATGGACAGGCAATTGCTGATCCCAAAGCAATTGCCGACACTCTGGGGGAGTCATTCTCTTCCATCTCTTCGTCTTCCTCTTACTCCCCCGAGTTTCTGGCCCAGAAGGGCAGGGCGGAGCGCTCTCCGCTGTCTTTCCACTCGAATGGCCTGGAGCCTTACAACAGGCCATTCACAGTGGAGGAGCTTCGCCTTGCTCTGCACACTTCTCGTGCCTCTGCTGTAGGGCCGGACAATGTCCATTATGCCATGCTCCAACATCTTTCACCATCGAGTAAGGATCGGCTGCTCCATCTCTTCAATCGCATTTTTCTCAAGGAGCAGTTTCCGGACTCCTGGCGGGAGGCCATCGTCTTGGCCTTCCCCAAGCCAGGCAAAGATCCCAAGATTCCTTCCAATTATCGTCCCATCGCATTGACGAGCTGTGTGTGCAAGGTGTTGGAAAGAATGGTAAATGCCAGACTCATCTGGTATTTAGAACATCACAGCCTTCTTTCCAACACCCAGTGTGGCTTTTGCAGGCACCGGTCTACTTTAGACCACCTGATCCGCCTCGAATCGGCGATCAGGAATTCCTTTTTACGTAGAGAGCACCTGGTGTCCATTTTCTTCGACATCGAAAAAGCGTACGACACGGCTTGGAGATTCGGCATTCTTCATGACCTCCACAGTTTCGGCTTAAGAGATCACATGCCGATCTTCATCTCCAACTTCTTATCGACACGCTCTTTTCGTGTCCGTATCGGTAACACTCTGTCGCAGCCGTACCCCCAAGAACAGGGGGTGCCACAAGGCTGCGTTCTGAGTGTTACGCTTTTCGCTGTCAAGATTAATTCTATAACTAGACAACTTCCTCCATCAGTAGGCAATGCCCTCTATGTTGATGACTTTAGCATCTTTTGCTCTTCGTCCAGCATGAGGGTCATTGAAAGACAACTGCAAATTGCCCTGAACAATCTTTCGGTTTGGGCGACGGCAAACGTGTTTCGGTTCTCCCCACAGAAGACCGCTTGTGTGCACTTTTGCCACAAGCGTAATCTTCATCTGGATCCCGAGCTGCGGCTCGGGGGTAACATCATTCCAGTTGTGGCGGAGACCAAGTTTCTCGGTCTCATATTCGATCGGAAATTGACCTTTTTACCACACATACGTCATCTCAGGTCCAAGTGCACGCGGGCATTGAACATCGTCAAGGTCCTCTCCTCCCTTTCTTGGGGGGCAGACCGATGTTCTTTGCTCCGCTTGTACCGTGCACTTGTCCGATCGAAACTGGACTACGGATCCCAGGTGTACGACTCGGCCCGGGATTCGGTGGTGAAGGTTCTGGACCCCCTCCATCATCAGGCCCTCCGTGTTTGCACGGGAGCCTTCCGCACCTCACCGGTCCAGAGTCTTTACATTGAGACTGACGAACCTTCTTTATCTCTTTGCCGTCAGCAGTTGTCCCTACAATATGCGTCTAAATTGCGATCCCTGCCTGGCCATCCCACTTGGGACTGCGTTTTCAGTCCGAAGTGGGAAATGCGTTACAATAATCGGCCGACTGCCATTCGTCCTTTTGGTTTGCGAGTCTGAGGCTACCTCAGAGACATCAACACCAGTCTCGATAGCGTTGCACAGTCGACAGCTGAGCCACTTCCACCATGGCTCGCTGTTTCCCCTTCCTGCGATTTTTCCCTGTGCAGGACGGGGGAGGCCTTTACACCTGACTGTGTGTACCGGCAACTCTTTGCCAGCCATCGTGCTGAGCACCCGGACTTCTTGCCTGTCTTTACAGATGGCTCGGTGGGATCAGCCATGGTCTGCTGTGATGTAATCATTGCAGACCAGATCCCACTGCAGTGTTCCATCTTCACCGCAGAGTTGCACGCTATCAGCCTCGCCTTGGACCACGTGGCGACTAAGCATCATCGTCGGTGTGTGCTTTACACCGACTCGCTTAGCTCGCTACAGGCTTTGATCTCAGTGAGGCATCGCCCTCACCAGTTCTTACTAAGATCCGCCAGCAGCTACATCGTTTGGCAGCCACCACCACCATCCATTTCTGTTGGGTGCCCAGTCACGTCGGAATCAGGGGCAATGATTTGGCAGATTCTGCTGCTAGGTCAGCCACGCCCCTGTCCGACTCTCCGTTGCCGGTTCCCTATCTGGATTTCCGGCAGCGTTTTACCATCGAGCTCCGGGCACAGTGGCAGAGATCTTGGTCAGAACAGCTTACGAACAAGCTCTTTGAGATCAAACCTATCATCAAACCATGGCAGTCTTGTTACCGCAGGAATCGCAAGGAGGAAGTTGTACTTGCTCGGCTCCGCTTAGGTCATTCGTTTATTACTCATTCGTTTCTTCTTCGGGCGGACGACGTACCTAAGTGCGAGTTTTGTGACACCGTTTTAACAATCGAACATATTTTAATCTCATGCTCTGCTTTTAACTTTGAACGACGTATGTTTTTTAATTTCCATAATTTTATGTCCGAGCCTCTTACACTCGGACATCTTTTATCTGATCATTGCATTTTATCTTCAGTTTTTACCTTTTTGAAATATTGTGGATATTTTAAGCGAATTTGATTTTACCTTAACTTTATGCATTATTTCTCCCAGGTCTCTTACACCTGGGATTATTTTATTTAATAATTCTACAGTTGTTTTACTCTGTTCATATACACTTGTTTTTTGTTATTTTTACCACTTTACAATGTAGAAAATGTATTTTAACTTTTGGTTACGGGGTTCTATGTCTTTTATCTTTTATATTGTCTTTTGTCTGGCGCATTATGGCCTTGTTGCCGATGCGCCATTAAACCCCAAACAACCAACCAAATTCCTTTTATTGTTTTACATTGTTTTCTCTATATATATAGTAAATTTTTAAATTTGGTTGTGGGTGTTATGACTTTTAGCTTTTATTTAGACATTCGTTTGGCGCATTATAGCCAGAGTTGCTAATGCGCCATTAAACCCAAAACAACCAAACAACCAAAGTAAAAGAACAACTTTCCAGTTTCCTCTTTTTAAGGGGGAAGAAACCAAGGGGGGTGTATTTTTATTGTCCACAACATTCCCATTTCTCAATATTAGCAAAGAATACAATTTTTTTGTTGTACATAAATTTTATAATCAACATAGCACTCAGTATTATCTGTTTGCCATTTGGTTAGACACTTGTTTTGTATTGCCTTCCTAACTTGTGACTATAAATCAATTGAAAATGTGACATATGATTTTTCTTTGTCACTAAAATTACGTACCTTCAGAAACTTTAATTTGATGACTCATAAACATCAACCACATCCCCCCCCCCCCTATTTTGGAGTCATGTTATCATGTTTTAGGTAGGCCCATAATGCTGGAAACACCACTAGCTCTTAAGTTGAGCTACAACTTGTTAAGGTCAACCCGGGGCGGGGGTGGCTCAGTCGGTAGCGCGCCTGGCTCATAATCTGTAGTTCCCAGGTTCGAGTCCCAGCTGGGTCAGCGTTGAGATTTATCTCCGCAAAATTCCCCGCCCTGCCCATGCTCAGTAGGGGACACCGATGAGCTTGGAAAGGCCGCCGTCCGTCGGATGGGACGTTAAGCCGTGGCCCCGTGTGCAGGAGAGACATACCCTGTGCACACTAAAGAACACACTGGATGGCCTTGACGGGAGACTACCATCTGTCTCCCAACAGCTGTTCCAGTGGGTCCCCTCCCCCAACCTTCTCTGAGCCTTCGGGTCCATGTGACCTGGCCATTTAGCCCATGGTGTGCAAAAAAGTGCCGCTCAGAGGTAAAACAACCCAACCCTTAAGGTCAACCCCCGCAATGTTTCCAGCACCTTTTGGGGGAGGGCATGATTTGAAGTATCTATTACGATCATCATATGAGCTTTCATTTGACATCTAACTCATAACTATAGACCTTTGTGTTTGGATGATATAGCAAAAAACCAACTTTCCAATTTCCTCTTTTTAAGGGGGAAGAAAGCAAGAGGGTATATTTTTATTACCTACAACATTCCCCATGTCACAAGCTTTCATTTGCCATGCAACCTGTTATGTCTAGCCCTTGCTTTCAAAAGATATACAGGGGTTTATCAAAATAATGGAAATAACCAATGGCAACTGGAGTACACACAATGCACCATACGCATATCACAGGGATGATGTCACCTATAATGTGAGTATATAAAGGGGAGAAATGCAATGTTGGCTATCACATAGCAGTGCCATAGGTGCAGGTGAAACAGTTGTGGTGTAATTGTCAACAATGTCAGATCACAGTGACCTCCAAAAAGGCATGATAATTGGTGTGCATCTTGCAGGAACTTCAGTAACCAGAATGATGGAAATAGTAGGTATAACATAAGTAGCTATATCAAAGATTATGACTATCTACCAAAAAGGACAGGGCGTTGCCTCCAAACATGCAAATTGTGGATGCCACATGAAGTTGTCAAATAGGGATAGGCGAATATTGGCACGGATTGTATGATGGAAGCACAAGACACGGCACCACAAATAGCAGCAGAGTTGAACACCAGTCAGAATGATCCCATTTCCATCATAACAATTTGTCAGGAACTTCATCTTGCCGGTATTTATGGCCATGCTGCAATCCACAAACCTCTGATTACTAGCATCAATGCAACAAAGCATGTAAGGTGGTGCAAAAGCACATAAAAACTAAAAACTGGGATGCTAAAGACTGGCAACATGTCATATGATCTGATGAATCATGCTACACATTGTTTCCTACCACTGGTAGAGTGTACGTCTGGTGAGAACTGCAGAAGTGTACCACCCCGCTGTTTGGTTCTGACTGTGAAGGTGGATCCCTGATGGAGGTGGATCCCTGATGCTGTGGTGTGCCATATCATGGCATTCCTTAGGGCCATTAGTTATTCTGCATGGTCGTGTCACATCTGCAATGCATGAATCCATTCTAGTGGACCACCTGCAACTAATGTTGCAGCCATTGTTCCCTAATTACTTCCCTGGTTTCATGCAGATAATGCAAGGATGCATTATCTGCTTGACATGTTTTGAACAATGCACCCATGCATTGTGCAAAACTTGTCAAATTGTGGTTTGTATAGCATGAGGATGATGTTCAGCAGCTACCCTGGCCACCTCAAGCTTCAGACCACAATATTATTGAACATTTGGGGGAATATCGAGCACAAGGTCCTTAGGTACTTTCCACCTCTATCATCCACCTCTATCACAAGGTACTTTCCACCTCTATCATCACTGGCATAGATGGGCCATATATTACAGGAAGAAATGTCCCACAGTCCATTACCTTATGTACATGATTTGTATAAGTCTATTCCACATCGAATTGCTTCTGTTCTGAACACCCAAGGTGGACCTACAGCTTATTAATAACATGTTCTACACAAACAGTACATGTTTCCATTATTTTAATTAACTGCTGTAGAACAATTCTTTATATACTTTCCCTCTTTTGGTGGATAAGATGTGTCTATTGTTTGATGTCTATCTTAACAGAGAATACTGTGCATTCACTTTGGGTTGTTTTTTAATTATATATTAATGCTCTAGCATTAGCGACCTTCTCATTAGCATCTGATAATCAATTGCAACGACTGAAAAAGTTGCATCTCCTTGAGTATAGATGGTGCTGTCTCAGCCACGTCTCAGTGAAGAAGATTTATATGGTCTTATTCTGAAAAATTTCATTGCTGATGCTTGGTACAATGGTAGCGCGCTCTGGCATGAATCTGGAGAGATGCGGGTTTGATTCCCTCCGTGTTGGCGATGAATTTTTTTCAGAATCTATTAATTAATGTTTGATGTCTATCTTAACAGGGAATACTGTGCATTCACTTTGGATTGATTTTTTTTTTATTGTTTTTCTCGTGATGTTTGTTTTGTATCTGTTTTTATTTATTTTTTGTAAATCACTGTTATTTTTGTTCCTTAAATGTGTATAAAGATCCTTATCAATAAAAAAAGTTTTTGCAGGCAAGTATTTTGATAATATTTATATTTAAAAATTTTAAAACTACAATATGAAAAAGTTTTATCAATATTGCTTTGAGTAACTGGTAATACATATAAAAAAAAACTTTGAGTGCTAAGAGTTAAAGCCATTAATAAGGAAAAATTAAACATATAGAAAGTGTAGTTAATATTTGGTATCAAATTGCAACACTATTACTACTAGTAAAATGCATTTTCATTGCGTTGAAATTCTGCTAACTACTAATCAGAATTAGTGGTTGGATATGGATGAAAATGTAGATTATCTTAGTAATGGCCTCTGATATGTTTTGTTCAGTATCAGTAGAAATGAATTTCCTTAAACATAACTAGAATTCATATATCACATATCTGATATCTAATATAAATCTGTAGCTTATAAGTAACTATATTATTTTCTTCATTTTACCAAATCAGTAAACAAAAAATAATTCATTTATAGGGAAGTATTTGATGATGACGATGATGAACTATTTGAAAAAGTATGTGAAGATATAGATACATGGAAAAAAAGATATTCTAAACAGCCTGAAATATGTGAAAGTAAAAATTCCATGAAAAAAAGATATGTTAAAAGGTATGAGAATAGCATATTTCTTGTCAATTTTGTTCATATGAATATTGAATGCGTTTTTTTTTTCAAACATTAGTCTAACAAATTTGTCTTTTACCTAGTATTAAATCATATTATTCATCTGCTAATAAAATCGTTTTTGTTATTCTAATGCTATGGACTTGCTGAAAGGTTATTTATTTTTTCCACTCATAGTCACTAACATTTTTTTTTTACCATGCATTTTCTGCTTGACTAATGCAGTTTGCTGTCATACTGGGAAAGTGTTAGTTTTGTATGCTAAGACTGAAAAAATTATTATATCACAGTTGCATAACCAAAATTATTTGGAAAGGGTGAAGGTTTGAATGTATTTAGTCTTTCAGTGTATTCTAAATTTAACTATAAGAAACCTATCATTAATGTAATCATATTGCAAAAGAACAGTTCTGGCATTCCTGATAATCAACAGTCTTTCACTCTGTATATACAGTTCATTAGACTGAATTGAAAAGATTGTTTATTATCTGACCAACACTTATCTATCTGGTTTCTACAAGCCCATGATATCTAGATTGCACTACAGGAATTTCTCTATGAGGACATTAAGAGAATAATATTTATTTAGTTATCACATGCAATGTATTCCTAAAAAAAAAATTCTTTTTAATAAGTTTAAAAAAATGTTTTAGTGTAACAGCCATCGGTATTAAATAGTCACTTTTAGATGTGGGGCAAATGTTTGTTCCCTTACTGCTAAAGTGGTTAAGCCACCAATGGATAGAGACTTCAGACACCACCTTTGCAGCAAAATCATAAGAGAAACTGACTTGCCTGAGACACACTACTCCATTTTATAATTGATGATATCCCTATAAGCAAAGGTTAAGCAATTGCAGTGGCTGCTGATCAGAATCAGCTGACACCAGATATAAAGTACCTGCATCTGTTCTCTTGAGACAGGCAACCTTCAAATGCATAGAAAAAGCAGTATAATTTTTATCAGAAGCAGCCCACCAGTATAGCAAGTCCATTAAACAGTTTAGCTTTAAATGATTAACACCAGTTCTCTGTGAAATTGACCAGAGCTTGGCAAGGTAAAAATGTGAATTTTATTAAATTCTATTATGTTTAATTCTAATTCATGGATCATTTAATTTGTGGATTGCATCACCAACAATTAGCAACTTTTCATATGAGTTAATACATGATATGTGGCAACATATTGAGATATAGTAGCAAGTAACAGCAGAACAATATACAGTCAGTCTGTTGTTTTCTCACTTTGGAAAGGTGTTCATTTGTGTGTGTGATTTTTTGCATGCTATGGCTGATCTGGAAACGGCAGTGGTATGTGATATGTTCTCCATATACTTAGTCATTTCTGGTTACTGTGTTTGGTGAGGTTTAAGTGGTACATAGACAGTAGCAGAACTGACTTAAGTGTATGGTGAATAGTGTTGGTTGTCCTCCATGGAATCATATCTATCTGTGAAGCATTTGTGTCACTTGAAAATTGTGTTTCATTTCAAGCATTGTTCTTTATACACTTGAGTCATTTTTGCAACTGTCTGTGCTCACTTGCTGAACACAGTAACATATTGCATACCACTGCTCAGTTGCCAGATTAGTGCCAGGCTCTTGATCTGCAGTTCCCAGGTTCGAGTCCCAGCTGGGCCAGCATTATTTATGTCCACAAAACTTCCCGCCCTGCCCACTGTCAATAGGGGACACTGATAGGTTTGGAAAGGCAACCGTCTGTCAGATGGGACATTAAGCTGTGGCTACATGTGCGGGAGAGCCATAACCTGTCCACTTTCAAGAACACTGGATGGCCTTAACAGGAGGCTACCATCTATCACCCAGCAGCTGTCCAGTGGGTCCCCTCCCTCATCCTTCTCTGAGCCTTCGGGGTCCGTGTGATTTTACCATTTATCCCATTGTTTATAAAAAAAAGTGCTGCTCAGAGGTAAACAACCGAACCCAAAAATCAGATCAGCCATCCCCTGCAAAAAAATCACCAAAACAGCTTTCCAAAGTGAGAAAGCAACAAAGACTGACTGCATAACTGTTCTGTTATTACTTGTGACTGTATCATAATGTATTTCAACTTCCATATACTACTCTGTGTCCTTGAAAAGTTGCTGTGTTGCCACATATACATGAACTCGTATGAAAAACTGCTAATTGCTGGAGACTGCAGTCCACGAATTAAATGGTCCACCTATTTTTTTTTTAAATAAAAAGTAGAGTCAGATGACCAGTTAACTGGACCAAACCTATCTGGAACCCTTCCCTTCCATTCCCTTTCATAGGAGAAACTATCTCCTTTGTGGAGTACTAATGACCAGCACCATGAGAAAGTGCCATACTTCTGTTGCTGTGCTTGGTGGATTCTGTGCATCATTACAAGGGATTGGACAGCTCTCTTTTCAGCATATGCCTAACCACTATTTGCAGGCCAAGCTATACATGCCAACAAATTATTTTCTTTATGGGCTGCATCAGATTCACAATAATCCACCAAGTACAAAAGCATTGAAATTTAAACAAGTATGTTACTTTAGGCAGGGTGTGTTTAGGAACTTAGCTTTTGTTTGTGCCCATTATGACGGTCATTTTACAAGAAACAATCTGTAACTTTACAAGTGGAGAGTAACCATGTTTCATTATATTTTTCATAGTAAAATCAATGTTTTGAATAAAAAATTATTTGAATTCTCTAAATTTGTGTGCCTAAAATAACATGTTACTTTCTTCAGAAACACTGTAATTGCTAATTTTTTGCTCATAGTAAACTTATTTATTTATTTATTGATATAGGATGAAATTAAAGGATGGTTATAGAATACATATCATATTAATGGATAATAAACCATATGTATCCAGTGGAGACATTTCTTCACTTTTCTGGAGTAATGAAGGTACAGATTTGCTACACAGGAGGGTAAGATATGCTTTTTTGAAATATGCTATACATAATCTTGTTGTGCATCATAAATTTGTTAATGAACATACATATTAGTTGTAAAAGTTACTTTAAAATATAATACATACTCAATTAATTTTTTTTGCAGAAATTTTTTTGCTCAATTAGTTTTGCAGAAAAAATGATTTTACCAACTCACTAGTTGGTAAAATCATTTTTTCGAACTCACTCTCTCCAGATTCATGCCAGAGTGTTCTAAGACTACTAAACTAAAGCTGGCTCTGTCTCTTTTCCGCTAATGTGACCTATCAATCTGCCATCATTGTTGCTGCTGGCACCCACTATGATTGAGAAAGGCAACTTTATTTTTTAATGTTGCACTTTGTAAGATATAAATAAATAAGTCACTCGCTCTAAAGTGTTATTAGTGAATTAATCAATAAATAGTAAATCCACAGAGTTGCCTATTGACTTTGAAGTCAATAAATCAATAAATAGTTTTTTCCAACTTGCAATTACTCATTTTCTCCAGAACTATTTATTGATTTTTTAATCACATATTGTACCAGTAGCAACAATGATGGGAGATTGATGGGTCACATTAGCAGAAAAAAGACTGAGGCAGTGTTGGTTTAGTGGTCTTAGAACACTCTGGCATGAATCTGGAGAGACATGGGTTTGAATACCGCATATTGGCAAAACTCATTTTGTCTACAAAATTATTTATTGATTTCAAAGTCGATGGGTAACTCTGTAGATTTACTGTTTATTAATTAATAATATGCATACTTTTGTTGTAAAGGTAAACTTAAAATTTGAATGGCAGTCGCCTCATCAATACTGTTTCATTTAGTACATTATGTGCAGTTTTGAGTCACCCAATCACCAATAATATTTAAATTCATTAATAATATTGTCAGCTTGCATTGTGCCTACTTCACTCTTAAAATACACATTTTACAGGTATATCAGTTTGTATACAACTTATCATTTGATATCATCTGGGACTCCTGTATAAAGGATAGCCCCATTGCATTTCCTCTGCTGCATATTGACATAAAAGAACATTGAAATAGACTGTTGTATATATATATATAGACCTTCAGTATGCTTAGTTGTCAACTCTTGAAAGAATACCAATGTGTATTAGCAAGATATTACATTCGTTATGAAATTATCACATTGTCTTTCATTTTTTAAAGTTGTTATAACATGATCTAACAATTTAGCGTTACAAATAGAGTATTTCTAATTTGTTGGTTGTAATATGAAATTTGCTTAATTTTATTTTACCTGTTTTTGTGTTGCTGTACAAACATCTGTACTGAAAAAATTAAGATCTGTTTAAAGCTATTGAATAATCACTATATAGTGGTGAAAACATTACTAAATACAAAGCAGCAAAGTAATAAAAAAAAATACAGATGAACACCATTAAGTACTTCTCTCTATATCCTCTATATCCTAAGATTTCTCTGATTGATTTGTTTCTTCATCACCCAGAGCCAAACAGTAGATGAAGTATTGACAAATAGTCTTCAAGTATTCTTGATATTTGAAGAGTTAAAAGTCTTTTAAAACATAATATTGGTATTTAAAGTAGTTTTCATTAGCATGAAAAGCAGAAAATGTTAACCCATTTCTTCCCAGTGTTGCGTACACGCAATACGAAGTGTTGCGTGTACGCAACACTTGGGAAGAAATTGGTTAATATTAGTTTTAAAGGATAAAATAATTTTGCATATTTCCAGTTTTATGGTAGAAAATTAGATGACTAAAAGTAAGAAGTTAATTAAACTTAGGGAGGTAATAAAGAGAACAAAATCTTTCCACTCTTACAGGAATTTTATCACAGACAGTTCCCAAGCCATTTATGTGTATAATATGAGTTAGGATATTTAGAAGAATTAGCCTTTTAAAGTATACTTTTTAGCCTCTTAATTACTTATGTGACAAGTTCATCCAGTTCCCTTTTAATGCACTCTCCATTTATGTTTTATTGCAGATTTGCATTTGGAAAAAATATTTGTCCCTAAGAGATGAGAAATATTTTTTGGATATGTGTAATTTGGGGGGGGGGGATATATGTCCTTAAAAACAAAGAATTTTGAAAGTGGTGCATTCTTTGTCACTTCACCATAGCTTGCAGTGAACTATACAATGACTTCAAAGGCTTTACTGTAATGCGTTTTCATTTAAAAGTCATTAATGCTTTCACTTCTTAACAAAGGAGGCAGGATTTGAATAAATGAACATGGAAAACCTGATAAAGAACCCGAGGAGATGAGCAGCAAGGCTTCATAGCAGTGCAGCTTCGCAAAGAGCTGAAGCTTATTGAGAACTTCCTGATGAAGGTGACAACAACAATGATAATATATGAACTCAGCTCTTTATGGATCCATTAATATGGTCAAAACTGTACCCCAAAACTTGCTGAGACCTGAGTGCAGAAAGAAGTAGAAAAGTTGCAAGGGATGTAAAAAAAACTTTACTAATGCATGAAAAGAGGAAAACAACAAAACAATTCTCCATAATGTCTTTCCTAATGAAAGAACCAAGCAGAGAAAACTTGGAGTCTATCAGCTTCTTTTTCATCTAAAACTCCATTGACTTTTTCATCTACAATTCCATCAACATTCTTTGCTTCCATCTTCACTTCAGAATCATTGCTAGAAGAAACTGTCAATGCTATGCCCTCTGATGATGAGGATGAACTTCTTCATGAATTTTCCCTTATTAATACCATCACATAGTTCCCCAGGAAAGAAACGATTCTTCTGGGGAAGGTGGACCTAGTCTTACTCTGGAAACATACTGTGCCACTAAATATCCTATGATTATTTCAATTGTAATACTGTACTTTTTTTACTTTACTACACTTCATTTGTTTTGGTTTTTTTTTTACTCAGAAAATGTGTTTAATTTATTATTCTAGTCCTAAGTGTGAAATTTAATTTCATCCTATGTGTTTAAATATCAAATGTACTGTACATAATAATTTTTTTAAGAAATTATTTTGTTTTCCAATATTTTACAATTACATTAAATTTAGAAATTTCCTCAAGTTATTACACCCTACATTGAAATGCATGTTAAATATCTCTATTTTTACTCATTTCCCACTTATGCAGCCATTTCCAGGAACCACCTATTGTATAACTATGAGAACTAAGTGTATCTTGTATCTTGAAAAATCTGCTAGTTTGAATATATCCCCAATGAAAGTGCTGATGGTAGTTAGATAAAATTAAAAAGAGTAGTTAAGTGACTAAATTGCTTTATAATTCATTTATATTTAATATATTAGTAATGATGAAGTGCAAAATATATTTTAATTTCCTTTAGCAAACTTTATTTTTAGTATTAACTAAATTCATTGTATTGATTTTTTTCCCCATAGTTAAGATATAAAGAAATTGGCTTCCCCACTATAACTTTGTCTGAAAGTGATAATAAACAACTTTTCTCTCAGTTAAACAAGTAAGTAAGCATTCATTATATGGTAATTCTTCAACACAGCTTGAAAAATAATGAATATAGAAAATAAAGAAATTTCCACGATAAAAGCTCTATTACAAAAAGTTATTCAATCAGCCCAACGTAAACATGTGGGGTGATTTACAAGCTTATATCAACAAGAGCAGATTTGAGCCCCTTGGCTACTTTTCTATGCTCTGTGCAAATGCTGACATATCAACATCTGTCGAAACTCATCTGATACCTTTACCTAATCATAAAGGAGTTAGAGAGTGACAAATAATTATATTTACCAGTCCTTGGTTCTCGCTGGTAGAGTGGCTAAGGCTGACCTTCTTTAGATGTTAAAGCAGCTATCTGATGTTCCTAGCTGCAGGTCGAAATTCTTCTTCTTCTTAGCATACCAGTCCTAAAACCTCAGCTTGATGAAAACGTGGCAGAGGGTTGTAGAAACGTTTATTACACGTCACTTTGCTGGATTAGTTGTAGGTAGTCTTTCATGATGTCTGATTGTAGTCCTGTCTTCAGCAATTACCAAAGATATCTTTTTTGGCTTTCACCAACCACTATCACTAAAACTGGTTTGAGTCGTCTTAAATTGCACACCATTCATGCTTACTTCAGCAATTAAACAACATTTACTTCAATTCTTAAAAAAAAAAGAGGACAATCTAGTCCAATTAATTAAAAAATAAACGAAAACTACTCCTCCCCTCCGGAACGACACATTTCACCAACTAATCTTTTGTTGGCATCTTCAGGCTCAGTTACCGGTAGCGCGCTCATCAGCTTTAAACTATCCTGCTCAACAATCATGTGCTCTGACGTAGTTGGGCTTACGCCCACCTTATGCTGATTAAGGAGATTCCATGCTGCAGGTAAGTGTGGTATATCAGTGTTATATATACGTTTACAGTTTTTATGTATGAGGAGCTTTTCTGCTTATAATAATTGATACTTTCTTTTTGGTGCTACTATTGCCTTATATTCAACTTTATCCATTTTTAAATTATTTTGTATTATTGTTTGCGTTGGTGCGGTATGTGGGATTCTTTTATTAATATCATTCTGGTGATCTATCATTCTAAATTTAAATTGGCGACATGAAAAGCTCCTCATTCATAAAAACCGTAACCTTATATGTAACACTGATATACCACCCTTACCTGCAACATGGAATCTCCTTAATCAGCATAAGGTGGGCGTAAGTCCAACTATGTCAGAGCACATGACCGTTAAGCGGGATAGTATAAAGCCGATGAACACACTACCGGTAACTGGGCCTGAAGATGCCAACAAAAGATTAGTTGGTGAAACGTGTCGTTCTGGAGGGGAGGAGTAGTTTTAGTTTATTTTAATTTTTAATTAATTGGACTAGATTGTCCTTTTTTTTAAGAATTGAAGTAAATGTTGTTTAATTACTGAAGTAAGCATGAATGGTGTGCAATTTAAGACGACTCAAACCAGTTTTAGTGATAGTGGTTGGTGAAAGCCAAAAAAGATATCTTTGGTAATTGCTGAAGACAGGACTACAATCAGACATCATGAAAGACTATCTACAACTAATCCAGCAAAGTGATGTGTAATAACGTTTCTACAACCCTCTGCCACGTTTTAACATCAAGCTGAGGTTTTAGGACTGGTATGCTAAGAAGAAGAAAAATTTCGACATGCAGCTAGGAACATCAGATAGCTGCTTTAACATCTAAAGAAGGTCAGCCTTAGCCACTCTACCAGCGAGAACCAAGGACTGGTAAATATAATTATTTGTCACTCTCTAACTCCTTTATGATTAGGTAAAGGTATCAGATGAGTTTCGACAGATGTTGATATGTCAGCATAGGCACAGAGCATAGAAAAGTAGCCAAGGGGCTCAAATCTGCTCTTGTTGATATAAACTTGTAAATCACCCCACATGTTTACGTTCGGTTGATTGAATAACTTTTTGTAATACAGCTTTTATCGTGGATTAAATGATTATTTAAAGTAGCTGTGGTTTTATTAATTAATAGAGAAATTTCATTGTGGTACCAAATATTCTTGCTTTTACTTCATTACACTTTTGATAGATAAAGTCTTTGATTGTGAGGTGCTAAACTGCTACCCCCCCCCCCCCCCCCCCTCAAGTTGCAGAAAAGTATTTGATTCACAGCACCATAAAAGTTTTTTGAGCCCTGCATTAACTTAATGTGTATGTAATGTTCTCTGCTTAAAAGGGAGAAAATATAAAGGACATTTTTTATGTTTGCATTCAGAAATATATAAATGTCCAGTTGAGACTGAATTATCAGCAATAGTCAAGGAGTTGGAAATTTTCCAAATGATACTGCTTTATTGATATTCTATAATTTATTATACATATATATGCTGAAATATTCTGTAAGCTTCATTTGTTACTGTATAATTGTTATGATTTGGTATTAATGTGGTAATTACTTTTATTTTTATTTTAAAATTCCATATTTGCCTGTTCTGATAATTTGTTTTGCTAATTATTAATCCAGTTTTAGATACTCAAGGCTTGATTTTTTTTATTTAAAAAAATTTATCCAAAGGTAAATAACAAGATTTAACCAAATTCAGGTTGTTAAAAGTGTCATAAAAATAATACGTATATGCATAGTACAGTAAGAAAGTAAGGAGATGAAAAAAAATTTAAATAATGCATAGGGCAACATGTTTAGTAATCATTTCATTCAAAATAAACTCCAAGGGACCAAATACTACGATGGTCCACCCGTTCATTTTTACTTTTCCTTAATCAATTTTACTTTACGTTATATTTATCATTTTGGGGATTATTTTTTAGTTGGCCATTTTTCCTCATTCCGATCCACTAAAGGAGTTGTGCATGCTCAACTCCGACTTTTGATTGACAGCCGCTAATGCGCGCATTAAACACAAGCTCCCTCTTGCATCATAGTGCAAGAGCGTGCAATCGTCAGGTTGTGCAAATGTTTTTCCCAGCATGCAACATATGTCAGTTGTACACTGCATGTATACTAAATGATGTTAGGTCACAGAGTTAGTAGAAAGATAGTAATGTTAGTAGGCTAACAGTCAGTGATGAAAGAGTCAGTAGGAAGGTAGTAATGATAGTCAGCAATGTTACTAGAGTAATGATAGAGTAATGTGAGTAGGCTAAAAGAGTAATGATAGTGAAGATAGGGAACAACGTTAGCTGAGAAGTTTATCAGTTTTGGAGCTGTCTGAATGAGCTTTTATTTGCTCAGACTATATTATATTCATCAGTTATTATGGTGAGTCTTGAATTTTTTTGAAATAAATTTTGTTATATGAATATTTTGGCTTTGCTATTTTTTCTCTTGAGCAACAATATTTGATTTTGATTAAGATATAGTTTCGAATATTTGACAATTTTTTTTAATTCTTTGTGATAAGTAACGCCCATATACCCAACGAACCCTCATTTAACTTTATTTGGCAAGTTAATATTGCCTGGCACCCAATATGCTATCTGGAGTTTTAATTTAATTTAGATCAGTCAAATGGTTCAAAGAGAAGAAGTTTAATAATCTTTTGGAGCATTACAATATGCTTAATGCAGCACTTATACAAACTTTTGGAATACTTGTCTGATGTGATGGTATTCATTTTGCTGTCATGTTCTTCTGAGTGTCATCCACTGTATCAAATTTAATGATTGTTAAATCTCAATTTCGACTTGGGAAACAGACAAAAGTTTGCTAGAGGCAGATCGTGGTGGGGGGTAATAATTGAACACTGCAAACTTTGTCCAAAGAGATACAAATTTTACACAAATTTTTCTCTTATCCAAGTTGGTGATAATTATGGACCTTATAAATTCCTTATTTGCATTAGCTTGCCATCATTCTGGGTGTTAATTGATTATCTCTACACTTGATAACAAGCGCAGGAGACGACGTCCCAACAATAGCAACATCTGCAAGCCATCTGTGCCAGAGACCCCTAAACTGTAGTGGCAACAAGCGTAAGTAAGAGTGTTCCACAGCAGGTTTTCAACACAGTAGAAGGATATGGATATTTAGAGAACCCTGTGATATAAGTTTAATACTCTTGTGAATAAATTATGCACTTTGTCCACTAATTCTTGTTGGAGGTTGTTTTGTCATCTGCTGTGAGGGTCATCTTCCACAATATCTCTGCCTTCTTGAAAATGCTTAAATTATTAAAATGTTTGTGCTCTGGACAGATCCTCATTCTCATAAGCTCTTCATAACATTTCATGAGTTTAAGTGGTGATTTTTCATAGCTTTACAGAAAATTTGAAATGTTCCATTGATGGAGATCTAATGATGCAGTGATACATAATGCACAAACATGTTCATATGAAACAACAACACAATCCTAACAGTTACTATTCTTAACAGCAAGTTCTAACAGCAGTCAGTCTAACACAGTTACTATTCCTGACAGCACAATCCTAATAGTTACCGGGATTGCCAAGGTTACACTTCACTGTGCCTGTAGCAGTCTCTTGTGGAATGATACTCATAATGCATATTTTAATTTTTTTCAGTCTCAATATTTGTTGCACTATGTATATAGCTGGATTAAAATCTTTTAACAGATTCCCAATACCAGTAGTATGTATATACATGTGTTTATGTGTAACGAGTTTCATGAGTTTATATATAATGAAGAAAAAAAGGTGACTAAGCTTTATTTTTTTATTTCACATTTGGTTATTTTGAATTTATTCTTATATTCTGTATCTTTAAATTGAGCTTCAAAGGGAGCATGAAAATTTTAATTCATGGAATATTTAACTTATGGAATAAGTGACCATAATATGCATACATACTATGGTATATTAGAAAATATACCATAGTATGTATTGTAGTAATTTATCATTTCATATAGATACATGCACATTTTGCAATGCATTTTATTAACAATCAAACACTGTTTGAGAATAGAATTTTGCATGCATGCATGGAACACTGAAAATATAAATAAAAAAGGATGTTGGATTATGATTCACAGTTAATGTGGAGTAAAGTATTCATATTCAACAGATAATAACACTAAAGCAGTGGTTCCCAACCTTTTTCAACTAAGTGCTAAGTGGAAAACCAATGTCAAGAAGTTTTATCCTAAGTGGAAGGGGAGAGGGAAGTCTCCATTTGTGCTTCTCAAGCTTGATTCAAGAAGTTCAAAGGTTGTGACATGAGCTTTGAAAGTAAAGCCATGACTGGCAGCGAAATCAGTATATTGCAACATTCTGTACCATCTATTGAAGCTGATCCATCAGCAAGCACTAACTGGCTCTTGTTCAAATTTAATTGCTCACAAGAAACTAGTGTATCATCTGCAGCTCATCAGTAAGGTACACAGGAGTTGCCAAAGTGTTCCGTATGGACTGACTACTGAACAAATAAACCATCATATTGAAATCTGCAGTAAATTCATAATTAATCCATGTGACCACTGTTTCATCAAGCAAAATGTTATGTGCAATTAAAAATGGATCTTTTTCAACAATCCGAACACCCAAATATAGTGGGTGTATGTTGTGCATTCAGTGAAATATTGAGGGTATGGTGCACTTTGAACTGATTCACTATGGATGTGCCATCATTGCAGACCTCTACTCAGCACAGCTGGAGAGTGTGCAATCTGTGATACTACAGTGCTACCCAGAATTGGTAAACAGACATCAGGTACTCCTCCAACAAGATAACACAAAATCGCACTTCAGACCAAAGAGAACTTCAAGAACTGGTATTTGAGCTTCTCACCCAGTGTATAGTCTGAACCTAGATCTTTTTGACTACCACCACTTTCTGAGGTGGATGGTTTCAAATCTTTCAGGAAGTCAAAAACTGGTGTTAGTTTTTCATCTCCAAGAATCAACATGGTATTGAAAAGTAATCAAATAACTTGCTGATAGTTGGCTATTAACTATTAAAAATGATGGTTTATATTTCACTTTATAAGAATCGTTATCTATATTGTAATAATCATTTCTCAAGTAGACAATAAAGTGCACAAGCATATGAATCACCCTAGTATTATGCATATTTCAAGATTATTGCCATATATGTAGAAAAAAAAGCAGGTTGACAGTTACACCTAGTGTGTTTTTATTTTTTAATCTTAAGCAACACAGAGTGTTAGGAAGACTTTAATATCAACTTTTTATTAGTGTGAAAAAGCACCCTTTAAGCAATATGAAGTTGTATTCTCTATTGTATTTTTGCAGTGTTCTAAACTAAGACATATATTTCTAGTTGTGAGATTAAATGTAAATAGTTAGCAACAGTAGCAGTGCAAAAATTGAGTTAGATAATTTTTAATCAGTTATAGAGCTCTGGGTAGAAAAATTATAATTATTGCATTGAATTATAATAGTTTGAGATATATTTAAAGTTCATAATAATATTTTTACATATATTTTGTGTTATTCTTATTATCACTTTTTAAATGAAGTTTTTTGTGTGTTTTTAATTCTTTGCTTTGTTATATGTGTGTGAAAATAGATTTTACAAAATGTATTTTTTCTACTACCTTTTATGCACTCTTTTTTTTTTAGCATTTGTTTTTGTGAGAGTTGTCCATAAATTATGTAATTCTGTATTAGCCAAATTTTACCTCTCTTCCCTATGTGATACCACTTATATTTGAATATGTTCTGTCTGTGTTGCATAACACTTTTCATAAGGTTCCTAACTTTTAATATGGTGATCATCATATCAAGTGAGTGTTACAATAAATAAAATGATAAAAAATAAATTAACCTCAAATAGCTGCTTGCCACTGAGATCTGATTGGGAGCTATCAGTATAATGTGCCATAGAGATCTTTGTGGAAGATGAGACCTCAACTGAAGAACAATGCATAAAAGAAAGTGTTCATGCTTTATTTGGGGATCACAATCGGGTCCCTTTTATCAGAAGTCAAGCGCTCTAAGCAGACACTGGGATGTGATTAATTATAAGTGTATAAGTGGTAATGTAATAAATAAACTGGTATTTGTCATAAAATAATGGGGGGAGGGAATTACTAATTACAGAAATAAGTATAGCATTTTATATTATGTAATGGTGCTTCTGAACCCCATCCTATCCATTGTGTGTCATAATAAAATCACTAACCTCCTTTCTCTGATTGTTGCATATTGTATAAGTGACTTCTGATAGCATTTTATGCTATCATCAGATTTTCTTCTATTTTACATTTTACTTTTTTAAGAACATGTTTAAATTATAATTTTTAAATTAATTATTGTTTAATGGTTTAGGTTTAAAGTTAAAGGAATAAAAGGGGAAGATATTTCAAAACCTGTTATTACCCTATATCCTTTGAAAAGGTAAGTACTATAAGTTATTTTTTAAGCTCTTTAAGCAGTATGTGACATGGGATTCTCTGCTCTGAATCTTCTCCACTTCTTTTCCAAACTTTCAGATTTTTGTAACTGACCCATTTAGGTGATTATATAGCTAAAAACTGTTCAGAAATAAATCAATCCAACTCAAACCTAGCCTTGGTATATTGCAAGTATCAGTTAAGAAAGGTAACTTTAACATAAGTTGAAACCTCAACTGCTATTATACATGTAGAGCACCGAGGGCAGGGTGGGGTTTAGTGGGTCCACTATGCCTCACCTTGCCCTCAGTGAGATATATAATATAATGTGAATTGCAGTTGAGACATGTTCCCTTGTCAGCATAGCTACTGTTGTAATGGAGGTATTAATATAAAGTGATAGTTAGCCTAACTCCATGGGCCATAAGGTACTTTTTTAAAATATTAAGCCTTGATATGTGTATAATTTTTATTTTGTAACATACAACTTTCAACAGACTATTAACCATTCATTTGGAAAGCTTTAAAACTTCTGTTGTTGCACACTAATAAATAAGTTCAGCAATATTTCACTTATAATGATTTAATTTAATAGTTATTTACAACATTTAATTATGAATTTTTAAAATGTAGCCATACCACTCTAAAAGTGTTACCTACTGTGATTTACTGAATTGGGTAATTTTATATATAATAAGCTTTTTTTTTATTGATTTTAGAACTGCATAAATATAAATAAAACTGATTCTGGATAAATGTAATTAATGTATAAAAAATTTCATAGCCCAAATGTTACAAAAAAAAAATTGTTTCTTTAAAATATTGTAATTGAAATACCTTATGTTCATACTAGTTTTTCCTTTGGAATATCATGCAGTACGAGTTGAATGATTCTCTTAAATGTCAGGTTTGAAATATTTGAAAGATTTAGTATGTAATTTTAGAATTATATGCTATTATATGTATTTGTAAAAAGTTTAAATATTAAAAGAGCTTTAAAATATGGATAGCATTTTTTTATACAAGTATAAAATAATTTTCTTCTTTTATTTCAGTGTTGTTGATATTCTGAATATATTTGGACATCCTTCTAGTACAATCAGAGGTGAAGTTGAAATAGAGATTCAAAATTTTAATCCACAGCACTCTCTCTGGAAGGTATTGTAGCTTATATTTATACTACCTAAGAATCTACGTGGATATAAATTTTGCTCATTTAATAGGTTTTGTGTTTCAGGTGAAATATGGATTTGAAATTGTATATATTTTCTAAAACACTATTATTTGATTTTTCTGTTATAAAAGAGGTAAAAGTTGCAAAACCTACTGAAAAGGATGAAAAACTAAAAATTTTCGTACTTAAGTAGCATTTACAACATTGCTTCAACATTTTTAGACATTTACATTGTATTTTTTTCTTTTAATTATTTAGCAATGACTACTCTGTTGGCTGTATTATATATATTTTAATCTTTTTTTTTAAATATCTAACTTCATCATGTCTGAAATTGCTAATGAACAATAATCACAAAACTTATTTTGCTATTACAGGAGACCATACACAATATTGATGACAATTTCAATGTCTCAGCACTGTTTAAATGGTGAGGGAACTTGCACATCATTCCTATGCAGTCTCAAGAAGTCAAACAATATGCAAACTAGCATTGGGTGTTTATTACATGTTCATTTGTAGAGTACTAAAGAGATAATTAAATAGCACATTTTGTGCTGAGTGAAAAGGGAGAAAAATTCAAACTGTTTGTGAACTGCTCTTCAATACAATAAGACAAGGCATTAGTTAAACCTTAGGGTAGGGTGGAATGAAGAAATGTTTTTTAGTTTGGTTTTCCAATAAGGCAGAAAAGAATTGCCAGTCAAATTCCTGATACCATTTTGTTATCATTTTTTTTTGTGAAACAAATCAGAAATTAGCTTTTATGTATACTATTTAGCACTGATAGCAAAATTGATATTGCTGTCAGATGAAACAGCAGAAAGGAAAACAGAGAAGGAGGAATTATCATAGGTGTACAATCACTTGTTTAGCCATTTTAATGATGAGAGCCTGTGTTTTGCAGCTATCAGGCAAATGATAAAACGTTTAAGTATCTGTGGGATATTTATATAATGTGCTTTTCTGAAATGATGTTCATATGATCATATCAAACAATGTTTAAAAGATGCCATCTTCTTCATCCTCTTTCTGGATTAATGATTGTCTTCCTTTGTCACATTTGCAAGCTCTAACTATGAACTAAAATCTTTGATTTATTTGTGGTACATTAGCGATATTGTATTCATCTGAATATTCTATTGAATAATTGCTGACTTTAATAATGCTAAGCTATCTGTTGAGTTTACCCATGAAGCAGAAATTAACATGCAGTTACCTTTTTAAAGGAGAAAGAGTTTAGTAAACTTCTTAGAAATCACAGTATACGCAAACCTAAATTTATACTGAATATATTATCTGCCATTTTTTATAATTTTGTAAAATATGCACTTTTAATGAAAACATATAAATATTGTTCTACAGTAGATGCATTGAATAAAGAAATATCCTTTATTATTCCTTTGCTTATAATTTAAGTTACACCAAATAATACTTATATAATCAGAAAATAAATATTAAAATTAATAATATATATATCACTTTTCCTCTCTATATTAAACTTATCATTTCAAGCATGCCTTAAATCAGGGGTGGGCAATTGTTTACGTATCTACACTGCGCATGCGTATTGACGTGATTGTCCTAGTGGAAAATACGAGACGAATCTTCGGTTGTGCACGGGAAGAAAATCTCGGTTCGAGGCGGATTTTTCTGATTGTCTTGGCGGGCCACAAAAAACTCTTAGCGGGCCGAATGTGGCCCGTGGACCGCTACTTGCCCACCCCTGCCTTAAATCATTTCAATATACTGTACCTGTAAGCATGTGCCACAATACCACCAATTTATATGTAACGATTGTAGTAAAATGTAATTGAAAGGTATTTATTACATAAAAATTAACAACACTTGAAGAAATTTTTTCCCAGGGATAAATATCTTGATTGAATCATTAGTCTTTTGGCACTAGACTTAAAACCACCTGTTTGACATACTGAATAATCTACAAAAAAGGCACTTTTGCAAACAATAATTAAAAGTAAATTACCTACCAATCCATTTAATTGTATGAGAAAAATATATTAAATTAAGCCAGTTATGTAATCTGACATCTCCATTCCATCAGTGTAATGGCTGTTTCTTCAAAAGTATCAGCTCCATGCTTATAATAAGCAAACAGATGCCTTCTCACTTGAAAATCTCAAAACTTGTGAAGGACACAAAACACTATGGGGCAGGGGTGGCTCAGTCGGTAGTGCACCAGGCTTGTAATCTGCAGTTCCCAGGTTCGAATTCCAATTGAGCCAGCATTGAGATTTATCTCCGCTAAACCCCTAACCCTGCACACTGTCAATAAGGGACACCAATGGGCTTTTAAAGGCTGCCGTCCGTCGGATGGACATTAAGCCGTGTCCCCGTGTGTAGGAGAGCCATATTCTGTGCACGTTAAAGAACATGCTGGATGGACTTGATGGGAGGCTACCATCTGTCTCCCAACAACTGTTACAGTGGGTCCCCTCCCCAACCTTCTCTGAGCCTTCGGGGTCCTTGTGACCTGGCCGTTTAGCCCATAGTGTGCAAAAAAAGTGTCACTCAGAGGTAAAACAACCCAACCCAAAACACCATATTGCATAATTTTTATATTTTTTTCTTCTATAATGATACACATTTGTATTTGTAATGCATTCCTTAAATTGTTCCTTTAATATGTAGTAACTGAAAATGCAGATGAGATTTGCAGTTGAATTTGTTAGCAGTGTTTCAGTTATAATTGTTTCTGCAAAACATTCCAGTTAGTAGTTAGCATTAAGTATACTATGTTATACACCTCATAATGGGAAAATAGTGTTGGAATTCTATACAGTTGATGCAACTGGTGCTTGCCCATTTCACCTACCCAGTAATTGCAGCACTTGGTTACCCTTCAAATATGCATCTCTACTTGTCATCTGTTGTCACCACACCTGCTGATATCTCCAACATGTTCACTTTTTGTAATATTCTATGCAGAGCTGAGCTGCAGGGGTTTACAGGAGTTCAGTAGAACCCATTAAGAAATCCTGGGTTCGGTGAACCTGCTGTCCAATGTTGTTTTTCGACATTTTGGTTTGTTGGAGAAATTTAAATTTTAGTACTTACAGAAACAGTTGTGACTCAAAAAAAAATCCTAAATATTCAAATCTTTTTTTATAAAGTAACATTTAACTTGTTTTTCAGTGCCAAATGCCCAACAGTTGAGTGCAATCAAAATTTTTTTTTTTTGCAAATTCTTCTTATTATGCAGAAATTTATGGATTTTTTTCTTCTACTTTCTTATATATAATATGAATCCTGTTTGTTTGTTTGTTTGTTTGTTGTTTTTTCTGATAGGTAAAATTGTTTTTCACTACCAACTTTATTTTTTTTTAAATGTATTTAATAATTAATAATTTGTTTGTAAAAGATGTCAAATTTCTGTACCTGGAAAATGAGTAAAGACTAATTACCACCTGACCACTGCTCACCCTCAATCCCCTTCACCTCGAGGCACTAACTAATCCTGTTTGCTGTTAGTTTCCAGAGAGTTATTCCAACCTTGCGAACCTCATATTTCTGTCATTTTTCTATAACCATTTCAAAATGTTTGATAAGTTAAATTCAATGTTTCTATAATTATCAAACAACATAACTAATTGGTCTCAGATTAGGGAAAATGTAGTGGAAGAACTGATTATTGTTTAGGCAGATTCACAAAATTTCAAATTTAAAAATGACAATTGAAAGAAGTAGGAACATAGATAAGAAAAATTTAACAAACCTATTTTATAATTACAGAATATCAATTAACTTTATATTCTTTTACTTTGATATGCAGCAGATAACAAGTTGTGTTAATTCTATTAATTTGCTTTATATTCATTAGCCTAACATGAAGAAAATTCTTTATTGACAAGTCAAATGGTTTGCATTGGATAATACTTGTGACAGGATAGAACTTTTCTATCTGTTTGGGGTGGAGGGGTGACTCAGTCGGTAGCTTGCCAGGCTCATAATCTGCAGTTACCAGGTTTGAGTCCCAGCTGGGTTAGCAATGAGATTTATCTCCGCAAAACTCCCTGCCCATGGTCAGAAGGGGACATCGATGGGTTTGGAAAGGCCATCATCCATCATATGGGATGTTAAGCTGTGGCTCCGTGTGTGGGAGAGTTATACCTTGTGCACATTAAAGAACATACTGGATAATCTTGATGGTAGGCTATCATCTGTTTCCCAACAACTGTTCCAGTGGGTCCCCTCTCCCAACCTTCTCTGAGCCTTCAGGATCATTTTGACCTGGCCATTTAGCCCATTGTGTGCAAAAAAGTTCCGCTCAGGGGTAAAACAAACCAAATCTCTCTGCTTATACAAAGAATTTAATTTACCAGTTGTTGGTATAGAGCTTCAAATTCGCCATTCACATAAAAATGGGTGGTCAGGAAAACAAGCCCCCCCCCCCCCTCAAAATCATAGATCAATAAAATAATTTAGAATATTAAGGTTTTAGAAAAGAATTTTTGCTTGTGCTAATTTATTTTCAATCTGATCAGTATTCTATTACGTTTAGCACTACCTGTTGGATTACATGTAATAGTATAACTGGCAGTGCTCTCTATATAAACATGTAGAGAGCATTAAAATTTTTTTGGAATGCCACAGGCCAGAACCTTAGTAACTGCATAAAAATGTTTTCCTACCCCCTGTCCAATGTTCAAAGCAAACTGCACATTTTTAAAATCCAGGGAATTATAAATATTGATTACAAATATCAAATATAAAAAATTGAATTTTCAATTATGCATATTTATTACAAAAACTTAATATGAGATTTATTATATAAAAATGAACTCTGCATATATAGAAAAAGTAATACAAACATAAAAAAAATTAATGTGGCTTTTGCAACTGAACATGTTTTACAAGATCAGTTGTTGGTAAAATTTAGATAATAAACCAGAGCAAGATGAAATCATTCCAGCATTTTCTGCAAAATGGTGAATGTGCATGATCATTTGGTTTGTCTCTTAAATTAAGAGTCCTGGATGGAATGAAATACTTAAAATAATGAAATGAAAAATAAATAAATGATGCTGCAGAATGAAACAGTGATAATATAATAAAACAGTGATAATAATAATAAAACAGTGATAATAATCAGGGTCAGACTTACATATAAGAAACTAAGCTAAACTTAGATCCCAAAAAAAGGCATTTTAAGTTTTACTTTGTAGCAGTTGTGAATCTTTATTAGTATTTATAAATAGTGATAGTAGGTAGCAACCTCTCATCTTCCTAAATCCTGGATTGAATCTAGTACAGAATCAACAAAAAATTACGAGAGCTTTTACCCCAAAAGAATGCGAAATCACCAATAGCTTCCTCTGAAAAAAAAAAAAAATTTCACTCTTGGTCAAAAAGGTGTACAGGCTGACCAGCCTCACCATAAAACCCACATCCATTCCATTGGAAATTAGGGACACGAACCCCTCTATTGGAAGAAGAAAGTTGTATTCCCCATCTGGATTTTATTGTACTCTGCATCTGGATCTGGATTATTGTATCTGGATCAATTTTGCCATTACTGCTAGTCACAGTTTTCAATATTGGTAGAAGAATAGTTTGCTCTCACTTCTATCAGTAAGAATCAAGCAAAGAATATGTTGTAAGATTTTGTTTCAGCTTAAAAATAGTGTTTTCAGATTTAAAAAGAACTGTTTAGAAAACAAACATTAAACCAAAAAGCAAACTTTGAAATCCAAAACAATTGTCTTTGTATAATTTTATTTTAGCCCCATATTTTATGTCTGATACTAAAAATAAAAATAGATTTAAAAAAACTATAAAATATCATTCTGTATAGAATATTATTTTAACATTTCCTATTCAGTTGAATATTTTAGTAATTGGGAAACCCGACTCCCCCCTCCATCAAAGTGAAAACATTATAATTAAAATCAGAAATTTATATGGAAGATGTTATCTGAAAATTAAAATATATGTAATAAGTTGTGTGTTGTTATTTTCCCCTCCAAGTTGAGTCTAAGGTTTTTCCAAAATCAGCAAACCAATTGATCAAAATTTAGCTGCTCACCACTGACTGTATACTTAATGCAGTAATACAATTGGAGTACTGTTATTTATTCAATTGTGCATTTAAACTTTTACAGTGACATAGAAGTATTACTTTTTGTTTATTTTTAAGCACAAGTAAAAGCCACACACTTTGCCTATGGTTATATTATTTTACCTGTAGGTTGAATGAGATTATATTTTTAGTTGCACAAAAAAATATTACATCCATACCAACCCTCATATGTACCTAATGCTGTTTATGACTGCCACGTGTATATTCATTGCAGTTTGTTGTTCATTGTTGTTATTTTAAATTTATTTTTCTTTGCATTTTAGTATTATTTTTTATTTTATAAAAGTTAATTAATTATGAACATGTTTATCAGTCACACACAAATCTATCTTGATCTTTGTTATTTAGGAATTTGTGGATGATTCTATTGAAGAAGAATGTGAAGAAATTATTTGTGAAACAGACAATGACAAAATGAAGAAACTCTGCCTGGATGATCTAAAAGTTACATTACGTACTCTCCAATATAAAAGGTATTTGTTCTAGGTTTTATATTTATTTTTTAGGTGATATTGTTAACCTTGCATTAATTGTAATATAGCTAAAGCAGGTATGGCCAACTTCTTCAAGCTCATATGCCAATGTTACCAGAATACTTTAAAAAGGATACAAACTACTAAGTTTTAGATTCCACCACTATACAAGGGAAAATTAAAAATGAAACAGTTATTTATTATAACCAAAATCATTCAATCAAATGTTAAAATTCACATGCAATTTTTTGAGATGATACCACATCACTGATACCACAAGCCATGATCAGAATAAAGTGAATTTTCATTGGCTGAGAAAATAAAATGGCTTTTTCAGGCATAGCATTAAGCTGAAACCATAATTAAATTTTAAGATATGGAAAAATGCTTTTAAGGAAACTGATTAAGAGTTGATAGATTTAGTGCATGTGGTTTTATGGTACTGTAAATTTTACAATGTGTAATCAGTTATTTGACAAGATCTTTATTATGTGCAGGAGCACAATTGAATTACTAATTATAGCAGTGTAGTCACCAACCTGTCACCAATGATTCATATGTAAATATATATTGAATTGCTAGGGTCATTTTTTCCAAGTCTAGCCACAGACACGTATTTCTTTTCACCTCTCTGTGGCTTGCCACCTTTGGCACATCTGATCTAAAGCATAGAGTTAACCATGCAAAAAAAGTTTGTCAGATTCATTAAAATTAAGCTTAAAGATTTGAGTTGTGCTGAACTTGCACCTTAATTAAACTCACCACAATTTTTCAACATATTTCAAGCTTTAAATCCATTTTATTCTCTAAGCTTTTACTTCAATTAATCATTAATGAAATGCAATTGAAGTCATGTTTTTTTAACAATTTATTTTCATCATTGGTAGCCAGCCTAAATAATTTAAGTAGATATTATAAAGAGCACATTTGCAATATTTGGTTTACTTTGTCATTGTGTTGTTTATTTTCTGTCTGTGCAACATGCTGTCAATGTGTTGTATAAGTATTATTATGACAGATGAACGTGCTGCAGTGACTTCGTGAAAAATGTGACATGAACACTTGCATATACTTTTGCATGAGATTTATACAACAAACGAATTTGAATATAGAACCGACCCGAAAAAGAGAATAGTAGAATTTTAATGTTGGAATTGACGAGATCTAGAAAGTAGGTATAGATTACCTGAGTCAGTGCATGATAAGTCAAAAAACAAGATATATTTTTATATGGTGTGTGTGCGCAGGTGGTTGTTATGTTTTACTAGTATAATAAATCTAGTGAGTTAGCACAAATAAAAGGATTATGCCTGAAGTGAAGAAATTCAAGAGACTTGGCAATCAAAATGAGGAGGTAATAATTCAGTCCAGCAAACAGAGTCGGTCTTAACTGTTCTGTAGAAAAAGGTTATTAACTTATGTATGATAGTAGTTAGTTTGTTAATAAGTTATTTCATCCATACTTTTGTAATAATTTGTATTGTATTGTAATTTGTATTATAAAAATATACTTATTTATACTCATACTCAGTGCTTATCCATTTAAATTTACAACAGTATAATGACATTTGGTTGTGGTGCATCATGAATATTACACATCAGTTATGTGAATGATTTACACATCAGTTATGTGAATGCTTATGTGTGAACAATTGTTTCTTAATAATTAGACTGGTGCTCAAAATTGGTGTCTCATATCCCCCCCCCCCCCAAAAAAAAAATATATATATATATATATAAATATAAATGACGTGAATTGTAGTATACATGATCTCGCAGTTCAGAAGAAGAAAATCCATGCATATTTAACTCACTGTGTCACAGCCCAAAGAATCACTTTCATCTTTCCCATTCTAGTGATTGGAGAGCGAAATTTCACTCCCATAGTACAAAGTTGTGAAAAAAAATTTTCGAATAGAAATCTTAATTTTTTTTTCAACTGTTTCTAATTAAATATCAAAAATAACATTTAAATTTATGATATATAATTTTTACCTATTGATTACGCTTGAAAAAATTATGACAAAGTTTAAAAACAAATATATTTGAAACTACAGTGAATGTATGAGCATGCTCAGTCATTGTAAACAGCATCAAGTAGCACCGATTTAATTTATGCCTTTATCCTGCCATCCCATACTTTGATTATCGATCGGTTGCATTTCTGCATATTTTGTGCTATTTATTGCCCTACTAGAGTTGCAATGCTTTCTAACCTTCTAATGTAAGGATATTGTTTTTTTTACTACCTGAAATTGCATCATCTGGGAACTATGCACATTGGCTTTCGATCAATATTTTAGTAGACTTTCGATTTTAAAGACGTTTTTTATTTATTTTATTCCTTCTCAAATGGATACCTTGATATTAAACAATAAATAATTAGAAATGATCGAAAGTGAACGAAAGTGAAATTGCTAGCGATCTATAATGGTGGCAATCAGAACAAACATTAGGATTACTAAGAGCGTGATTTTTAAATGGTAGGACTTTAGTTATCAATATTTTTAACCACATTTAGAGCATGTAAATAAATTATGGTCAGGAAATTGTAATTTTTAACTAAAATTTACGTTGGAATTTTAGAATTAAACTTTTTCGTAGCAGTTATACAGCTTCATAAAGTGACTCATTCTCAAGTTCAGTGCATCGATTAAACTTTAAATGCTTTGAAACATTTTTTTTTTCATAGTTCTTTATCATTCTTCTGATATATTTTTCTTTTCTTATTTAAATTATCTAGTTTTTAAATAATAATCAAATATATTTTAAGAATAATCAAAATATTATGAACTATTTATATTGAATAATAAAATAATATAGAAAATATATATATATAGTTGAAATTTTACTAAAGATAAAGTGGAAAAAATGTAGTAAAATTTTGCAATGTTTTAAAAAATACTTAGAAAATTTAACCTACCTTTTTTTTTTTGTCAAATTTTTGTCATTTTATTGAGCACAATTAAATGCTCTTTCTTTTGGTATATAGCATGACATTTCCGTTCATTAGTTACTTCAGGATGAGGTTCTAAAGTTGTTTTATTTTCTGAAAACACTTTAAAATAAATCCAGCCACCTCAGTGAATTCAATTTCAGAAACCCGACACTGCAAGGGTTAACCTATGTGATCATGAGCATGCAAATTAACGTTGCTGTAAAAGAGCATATGGCTGCAGTCACCAGTCATTTCTGTTCCAGCCAGCCTGGCTTACTTGGGTAGCAATTTGATTTCACGTGTCAAAATGATAACACATCGATAGCTGTGTACAGTGGAAAGTGATAGGATGAAATTCAGTCAATTTCAGACTGAGGTAACCAGAGCCTTAAATGTATAACAAAATATCCTCTGAAGACATTGGAGACAATTTAAAGAAACAAGAGTGGTGACTAGATCATTATAGACTAGTCACCACTCATGTCTCCAACCTTGTCTATGGTTAGGACAAAGTCTTTCCAGGGATACAACTGTTCAGGATGACTATTAATCTACCTTTAATAGCAAAATGACAGAGAAATGTCATTTTGCTGTAAGGGTTAACCTTACACTTACAGTAAACTTTCTGTTTCTGTGAGTATCTGCCACAACACCACAAATTTAGTGCGTAATGATTGTGGTGAAATGCCATCAGGGGGTATTTGTTGCATCAAATTTACAGCTCATAGTGAAAATGTTTTACTTTCTATGCTCTGTTCCACCTTAGTTGAGACAGGTGTCTATGTAATGGGAATGCCTGCCGATTTCTGCAAATCTCCATGTTAGCAAGCACGCATGGGAAGCTTTAGAACTTGCCACATGAGAGTAGCACTGTTCCGTGGTAAGCTAACCAATGCTAATGGTAAGAATACAGCAATCTGGTTGAAGTTATATGGTAAAGAATCAGCCAGATGGTTAATCAAATACAATAAACTAGAATCTTTCTTAGAGATATAACTGGAATAATGATTTTTAAACTCTCCATAACAAAAAATATGTTTAAAAATAATCGTTTTACATTTGAAAATATTATCCATTAAAATGCGATTTCCAAAGCAATTATTCATCTAATTTAATAATTTTAATTACTATTGCAATAGAGCTTTTATTGTTAAGGGAAATGCATAAGCAATGGATTTAAGCAATTATTTTGATATTAATACCCAATTTCTTTTGATATAGCACGAAATGGAAAGTTTCTTAAAAAAAAGTTAATGATTAAAAGTAATAGTTTTCAAATGTAATAGGTGCAAAGTTTATGCTGCAGTATAGAATTGACTATTTATATGTTAGTCTTTTTATTTCAATTCTCCCACCTACAGGGACTCTATTTTTTTTTTTTGCTTTTTTTTTTAAGTAATATTTTTTATCACGTCAATTGATGATTTTATATAAAATAATTCAATTTTCATTATTTTTCAGTTTAAAAAGGATAAAGGTACTCCATTTATAATATAGCTCTAAGGCTCCTATTTAGAACTTTGTACCAGGGCACCCATTTAGAATACTTCTCCAGGTTCCCAATTTTTAAATCCACCCTGGTTCATACATATATTTGTGCAGTTCAAAATGCTGTCAAACTGTTATAAACTTCCACATTCCATTACTCATATACAAGACTGGTTTAAGAAGAGATTGGAGCAAGAGTATCTGGGTCCCAAGAAAATGAATGGAATTTTCACTACTATACCTTAGCACTGTTTTTTTTTTTAAAGGAACACATTATTTGAATTAGTGAAAATTTTTAAATTGGTAACAACAATGTTATGCTCAAGAAAGCTATAGCATTATCTTTCCATGTTATTTTAATGAGAATCTAGCTACGAAGCTCTATAACAGGGAGGCCAAACTTTTGGACTCTGCAACGACTTTTAAGACAGAAAATCTTTCGCGATCAGCCATAGTACTTAAGTCATAATAATGATTTAACACTGCTTGACCAGCTAATCATAAAATAACAATTTAACATCAAACATATTGACATGACATTGTTACATAAAGTAAAATGCAATCTTTCCCATCTAAAATTATGCAAAAAAAAATCTTTTCCACCTAAAACTGGCAGCTATTACAGCACATTTTACATACACACATACACATTTGTGTACAGCACATTGACAGCAGAGATGGCCAAACAGTCGATCATGATCGACTGTTTGGCCATCTCTGCTCTATAACATCTAAAATATGCATTTAATGGAGAAATGTGGTGAAGATAAAGATGTAGACTCATCAGGGCTAGGTTCTTTTCGAGCAGCTCATGTGTGAGTGTGTGCAGAAGGCTACTTGTCTTTACCTTGTCGGGATGTTGCTGCTATCTAGGTGGCCGATAAACACAAACTCAGATTTTACATATACACACTTGATGCACTTAATGAAAAACTGTTACTGAAGTTAAAGATAATCAAATTTATTTAAATCTCGATTTATCATCAATATTTGTTCAGTATTTAAAGAGTTATGAAAGCTGGAAAATTTAATAATAAATTATTTTTTTTTCATAAAAATCATTTATAATTATCTAACATCAAAATAATCATTATGCAAACTTTAAAATTTATATTTTATTAAATGATTCGGAACAATACTTATTATTTATATTTCAATTAATATCTGAGGTTAAATTCTTATGACCAATTACTGTTGTGAAATATCCTAGGTTCCATAGTTTCTTAAATGCTAGATGAATGCTGTTGAAAATTGAGATTTATATAAAGATAAAATCTTTAATTTTCAGTAACCTTTTTCCATTAAACGACTATTTTAGAAGTTTAAAGCTTTCTAGTTGGATTCCCATTCATATAATACGGAAATTCTCTGATATTTTCTTTGGGCAGTGTAACTCAGTTCTGTATATTGTAAAAATATTCGTTTTGACCTAATGGGAATAACTTTCTCTTGCTTACAATTCCTGCAGTTCCAAAATGTTATTTATTTAAAAGTGATCTGAAATTTTTTCCAATTACTCATGTCAACGTTATGTTGCCAACATATTACTGTAGCCACCTGTCTCGTAGATCCAGTTGCAAAAAATTCGATAGAAACTGAGTTTTGTTTCATAAGTTTTGCTTCTGCAAAACATCACAATACTGCATCATCGTTCAAACTTCTAGTTAAAGATGGCAGAGAGTCTACAGAACAGTAAATAAATTGCATATGAACAAATCCATATCAGAATCCAATTTTGAAACTAGCAGTAACAGCATAATAATCTATACTGCTATGAAGCAAGTAGCAAGCAAACAGTGAATCTAGCGCCACAACGGACGAAATTGTAACTAGCCCTGCTATCGCTTTGCGTCTTGAAGTTCGCAGGAATTCCCATTACGTAGTCACTGGTTGAGACCTACAATAAACCATATAACAAGCAAGCCTTTCCTAATGTCAATGCACACAGAAGTAACTGCTATTGATTACATTTTGAAGCCTCAGTTTTAAGCACATGTCAAACATGGATGAAAAAAACAATACCAGAGAAATAAGACTCTGTACATCCAATGCTAAATAAATACCCATGTGCAATTCTGTAAATGTTTATGAAAAAATATTAAATGCAAATATTATTGATAGAAACATTTGAACAAATTTAACTTTAAAATAAAAATGTTATTTCTGTCGCAACTGGCTGGAAATAGCCATTCTGTAATATATTGCCTACTGTATCATCAGTATTGATTTACTTCCATTATATGCTTTTATTTGTCATAAATAATTTCATCTCCATATTATATTGTCTGGTTCAGTTAAAGCAATTTCACTTTTGCAAGTGGAAAATCTAAAGCCTTATCTGTATAAAGTTAGGCTGAAATGAGACATCAGTATCTGAGTTGATTGAAATTAATACTTTGTTTAAATTCAGAAGTTCGTTTCTGATGAAAAATTATTGAACTTTTTTCCTGATAGCTGTCAAGTTAAATTAATCACATTCTTGTAACCATTTAATTATTTGCAGTTGCTTACCAGGAGTATGGAACATCTCATTTGAATCAATTTTAACCTTATTATAAATAGAAAACTTTTAGAAACACCCTTGCACTTTTCAACAGGAGAGCTTTTCTAACATAGAAGTATCACCTTTGGAAAGTGATCAAATGCACTCTTCATAGATGAGTCTAGGTTCAATTTGAACACCAAATTCTCAATGTATGTTAAAAGAACATGGCAGAAGCACTGTAACATCATAGAAAGAGACCATTTTGGTGGTGATAGTGTGACTGTTTCGAATCATGATGACTCGCCATGCCGAGTTGCACATCTTTCAGGGAGGGGCACTCTACTCAGCAATGCAATGACAGGATTCTTGCATTCTGTGTGAAGCTTTTTAGGGTGCTCTTAGCCCTGATATCATTTTATGGACAATGATGCCTGACTCTGTAGGACTCTTGTGGTCATTGATTTCTTTGAAGGTTAAGTTGTTCATATAACTGTTGCCGGCCAGATTCCTGTGATGTGTGGGACATCCTGGTGAAGTGAATTGCAGGATGTCAGCCCCCTCCCAGACCCTTCCATGAACTCAATTTTATAAGACTTGCTCATCAGCAATTATGTTAACAATTCTGCCACTTTTCCCTGTACAGGACAGGGAAGGTCTTTACACCCAACTGTATGTACATACCATCAACTCTTTGCTAGCCACTATGCTGATCGCCTAGACTTCTTACCTGCCTCAAGTGTGCTATGACCACTCCTGCTCTGCTGCAGGTTCCATATCTGGACTTCTGTCAGCATTTTACCATCTCACTCTGGGCACAGTAGCAACGATATTGGTCAGAACAGATTGGCAATTTATTGAGCTACTATATATCTTTGAGCAACCTATTGTCAAACCATGGCAGTCATCTTTTTGCAGGAATTGCCTCCCTGAATCCCCAGAATTTTGAAGAAAAGGTCCTCTACACCCATTTTGTTTATTTTTGTATTTTACACTTGTTCTTTTTTACATGAGGCTTTTTATGTCTAATTTATCGTTTTGCTTTTAACTTTGGTTGTGAGTTTATTCCTTTATTTTTTTCCTATTTGTCTTGTTTGGTCCAATATGGCCTAGATGCCCTCGCACCATTAAACCCCAAACAATCAATCATGGGAGGAGTCGCACAGAATAATGATCTTGAGCAGGAGTATATATATCCAAAATTGTAAGAAAGTGGGTAGCAGGTGTCATATTGTGTATATCTATAACCTCACATTGGTAGAGGTGTAAACTTCCTAAATATACACTTTTTCTTGATGTAATCTTGTAGTATCCTTATCCTATTGAATAATTATTCTACTGATATGAAAATTGTTCAACAGCTTTAAAAAGTGTTGCAATTTAACATTGCATAATATGGTCTTCTCAATTGTTCATTACCTCTGCCTTTATAATAATTTTTTATTTCCATATTCATTTGCACATCATAATTTTAGTGTGCCATTAAACTCTGTGCAACCACTTATTTTGTGCTAAAGCTGTAGTAATGAATAGTATGATTTCTCATGTATAATTTTAGTTAGTACTTGTAATTTGACTTTGTGGTTGCTGTTGTTGCATACACTGAAGTGCCATTGAATTTGACAATAGCAACTCAGTAATGTGTTGGACACCCTCTGGCCCTGATAATGGCTGCCACATGAGGCAAGAACTCCACAAGCTTGAGTAAATGTTCCATGGGTATGGCGACCCATGCATCCTCCACAGCTGTTCACAATTCTCTCGAGGTCCGTCGCTAATGGAACACAGGCCCAAACATTCTGCTCGACGGAATCCCAAAGTTTTTCGATGGGATTTAAATCTGGGCTTCTAGGTGGCCAATTCATTATTTCAAAGTCAGCAGAATGCTCCTGCAACCATGTAGTAACCAACTTGGACCTGTGAGATGAAAAGTTGTCTTGCTGGTAGATGCCATCTCCATTGGGGTGCATGATGGCCATAAATGAGTGTAAATGGTCAGCCATGAGTTCTATGTACCGGGATGCATTTAGAGTTGTTGGTACACATACCAAAGGTCCCACAGACATCCAACTGAAGACACCCCAGGCTATCACAGCCACCACCAGCTTGTACTGTTCTGACCTGACATGCAGGATCCATGGGGTTGGTGCCATACCCTCAGTCTCTCATCGGTGTTATGAAGTTTAAATTGGGATTCATCAATCTAGGCTATCCATTGCCAATTTTCAGTGGTCTAGTTTCGATGTTCTTTAGTCCAGGCAAGGCATTGATCCCAGTATCATGCCATTAGAAGTGGGACTCTCGTAGGTCGGCGGCTCTCGAAGCCAAGACAATGAATTGAGCGTTCATGGTCTGTGCACTGACTTCCCGGCTGGAACCCGTGTCAGGGAGGTGATTTCAGATAATGTCTGGCCCCTATCGGTGGGTACAATGCGGGTCAGACGGCGAAGCCCACGATCATTCAAGGCTGGTTGTCCTTTGCAGTTTGTCCGGGTGCTTGTTTTTTGCCAGAATTTCCATATTCCCGTAACACTCTTGAAACTGTCATACGAGAAAATCCAAGTTTGTTGACAATTTCGGAGATTTTACACCAAAACACCAATTTTATGAGATTGGTGATATCTATATATGACCAGATTTTCAGCCACTCATGCACTCAAATGCAAGACTGAATTTGGATAACATCTCCTTTCCCTAATTCAATGGCACTTCAGTGTATATAGTTGTCAGCTTTGGCTTCCCCAAGCATTTGTCATGAGAAGCGTAATGGGAAAGGCGTGGGATTTAGATGCATTTGACAGAGGGCAGATTGTAGGTGCCCAACAGATGGGACACTCGATCTCTGAAATTGTCAACCAACTTGTTGCTGTTGTTGCATACACTGAAGTGCCATTGAATTATGGCAAAAAAACAAGCACCTGGACAAACTGCAAAGGACAACCAGCCTTGAATGATAGGGGGCCAGACATTATCTGAAATCACCTCCCATCTGAATGCGGGTTCCAGCTGGGAAGTCAATGCATGGACCATGCAACGCTCACTTCATCATCTTGGCTTCGGGAGCCGCACACCTACGAGAGTCCTACTTCTAATGGCATGACACCGGGCTCAATGCCTTCCCTGGGCTAAAGAACATCGAAACTGGACCATCGAAAATTGGCAATGGATATTCTGGAGTGATGAATCCCGATTTAAACTTCATCACATCGATGGAGACTGAGGGTATGGCACCAACCCGTGAAGCCATGGATCCTGCATGTCAGGTAGGAACAGTACAAGCTGGTTAGTGGCTCAGTGATAGCCTGATGTGTCTTCAGTTGGATGTCTGTGGGACCTTTGGTACATGTACCAACGACTCTTAATGCATCATAGTAGGTAGAACACATGACTGACCATTTACACTTATTTATGGCCATCATACATCCCAATGGAGATGGTGTCTACAGCAAGACAACTGTTCATCTCACAGATCCAGGTTGGCTACTGCATGGTTGCAGGAGCATTCTGCTGACTTTGAAATAATGAATTGGTCATCTAGATGCCCAGATTTAAATCTCATCGAAAATCTTTGGGATACCATCAAGCAGAGTGTTTGGGCCGGTGTCCCATCAGCGATAACCTTGAGAGAATTGTGGACAGCTGTGGAGGATGCATGGGTCACCATATCTGTGGAACATTTATGTAAGCTTGTGTAGTCCTTGCCTCAATTGGCAGCCGTTATTGGGGCCAGAGGGGGTCCAACGTGTTGCTATTCCTAATTCAATGGCACTTCAGTGTAATTATTTCATATTTCAAATTTGTTATATATGTGTAAACTTTTTAACATGTCACAGTGTAGTTTTTTTGTTTTAATAGATTAAAAATAATGAATTCCTTGAATACAAGTAGTGATGTCTCAAACCCTGTCGATGAGCTTGATAAAATAGAAACACAGTGTGAAACTATTACTAACAGAATAAAGGAATTACAGTCAAGAATTGTTTCATGTAAGTATTTATTTGTATATAACTAATGTTTTTTTGTCAGTCTGACATATAAATGTTGACTTTGAATATATTATGGAAAGGACCGATAAAAAGATTTATGTGATGATTTGTACATTGAAGGATTGATATATTGCACTTACATTTTAAACTTTGTTTTCAATATTTTAAATTATTGGCATATAATTTAAATGTTTTAAAAGTATTGGCTAATTCTGCATAAATTTGATTTTAAATAATAGTAGTATTAATATAGCAACTTAATTGTAATGAATATAAAGCAGTTATATCAATAATAGCTTGATATGTCTGTATTTGGTGATTTGAGCATTGCTGCTAATGATCTACTCCCACATTAAATTGATTAAATCCCCGTTACAAAATTATTATTGAAAAACATCCCCATTACAAAAATTAGATTAATCCATTTTTAATTTTTTTGTAAAGATATGTTGTAAGTTGTATTTTTTTGTTTTGCAAATGTTTAAAAAGCTTTTGTTTTCACTTATAGATAAATAAAATTAGGAGTGTACTTCAATACCTAATGATGATGGTAAGATGCTTATGATAAGTGTTGGTGAGTTAATTTGAACAAATTAGATGTTGTAATTGGGCACCACTATTTTGATCATATTGACTCAGGAGTGTAGGCAGATCCCCCGAAGAATCTGTTAATGAAAATATATTGAAAATATAGTTTTTTTACATAGTAAGTGCATTTTTTTAAAGTAATGCAAAATAGCACAGAAGAGTAACAGGATGTGTTTGCAAAAGTGTTGCCAGATTAGGGGTTTAGATATAAAACTGTTTTTTTTTTCTCTGGGGGAATCTGAAGAACATTTTGTTTATGGAGTGTTTTGTGCAGTTCTTGCAGTAAAGTAAAATAAGACTAATTGTGATGGAGAACTAGGCCAATTGTGATTCTGTATCTACACTGGTTTCCATAAATTAAGAAAAAATGAAAAATATCATGATAATTTGCCAAAAAAAAAAAAACTGCGATCCTCATCAAACTTGTTCATGTAACCAGTAATGCTGAGTGAGCATATTGTATGCAAATTAGTCTAGGTTGTATCAGTTGGATAGCTGCATAAAAACGTGTTTTGGAGGAAGGCCTTGAAACATCATTTGCCAAATGAACTGCGGCATGAGCCAACTGCAAATGAGCTATTGGCCTCTCAAAGCAGGCCAAAGTCTGTCAGATGTGGCATGATGGCTGAATGTGAGTCCTTCTATGGTCCATAGACTGTGAAATCAATTTCTTAGCACTGATTCTGCATCTTGGAGATTTAGCCAAGGATGGGCTAGAGTTATGACTGTTGTACAAGACTGATATCTGTGATTAACAGCACGAAGGAGCAGGACATCTACTCCCTCTCAGCTATGATCCTCTCTTGCAGCAGCCACTGGGAGGGTTGTATCAGCTTCCACTGTGCATAGAAGGCTTCACGAGAGAGGTCTGTATGCTAGAAGGCCAGTAATTTGTATACACGTCACAGGAGAAAGCGGTTGAATTGGGCACGTAGGCATGTTTACTGGACAGAAGAGCAATGGAGGTCCATATTCTTCACAGACAAGTCCAGATATCGCATGCAGAGTGATTTTGGACATTGATGTGGAGAGAACGAGGTACTCGCTATCATCTCAGTAACACCCATCAAAGAGACAGTTACAGCAGAGGTAGCATGTGTGTTTGGGGATGGCATTTCCTAAGGTGGACACACAGACCTCTGTGTTGACGAGTGGGAACTTCAATGCTCATAGGTATAGAGATTACATCCTGGACCCTTACGTACGCCCATATGCTGGTGCAATAGGTGAAACATTCATCTTACTAGACGATAACCCTCATACACACGGAGCTCAACTAATGGAACAATACCTTCAAGAAGAGACCATTATGCACATGGAGTGGAGTGGCCAGCTCGATCTCCCGACCTAAATCCAATTGAGCATGTATGGAATGCTCTATGCAGATATGTTGCTGCCCTCAACCTGCCATCTGAAATAAAGGGGAGCTTATTACTGCTTTAAAGGAACAATGGTCATTACTCCCTACTAAGCTGATTCACAACATCATAAACAGCATGAATATCGCTGTCATGCCTGCATTGCTATAAAGGGTGATCACACTCTTTATTAAAGAACTTTGCCTGTTGCATTCTGACACCTCATTTTTAGACAAGTTCCTGTAAGTGTTATTTTTTGATTAAAAAAAATGTTTCTAATGTAAAATATTTTATGCCATTCTGAAATTTATATTTCCATCAAATTTCATTAAAATCATGTAGTTTTTTGTTTATCATAAATTTTCTGAGTTTTCCTTAATTTATTGAAACCAGTGTAATTGCAACAACCTTTTGATTCGATCAGATCAAAACCGAAGCAAAATCGGATAACTGGATATCATTTCGTGTTAGTGGTATTTAGGAATCGGGTGTACGGCTGAAACTGCTCGAGATTAAGAAGGTCTCAGATATACAACATGTAAAAGAGTGGACGAACAACTTTTTTTCCCCTTATATTCCTTTCAGATTCATCTGATAGTTATCGATTCTGCCAATGAAGCCAGTAAAATATTTTTGGGGAGCATGAGTAAATTTGCAAAGATTTGGGGAAAAAGATATCTATAGCAAGTTATCAAGTGCCTCTAGTAGGTCTTGTAGTAGTAGCCTTCTCTACCAGTTGGATTTTGCAATGGTGCATCTCTACCAGAACAGGAGTGTAAAATGCTGAGGACATCTAGCTTTTTTTTTTTCTTTAATTTTTTTTGGTTGATGTTCCAAGTTATTTTTGTTCATAGATCTTAAAAACTTGATTTCACTGTTTGTGCTAAGCAGCAGGGATGTATCCAAGTATGGGCTCATCAGGCTAGGTCTCCACAGAAACCTTTAGTGCAAATACATAAAAAAATTTATGTAGATAAGTGCAAATTTGTAATAGACAGAGAGGTAACCCGAAATATCAACACAGAACAATAACAGGACTTGTTGCAAAGGTTTTGCCACAGTAGGATATTTTTACCCATTAATCTGGATTTTTTTTCATCCTTGTTAAATTTAAGGGGTGATTTTGTAGTTCTTGCAGCAAAGGAAAATAAAGCGTGGTGCCAAAACAAGACCACTTGTGAATCAAAAACACTACATAATACAACTGTCTTTTAATTAAATCAGTTCAAAATTAAACCATTTTGTATCTGAGGTTCTCAGGAATCAGACATGTTGAAAGTGCTCAATTCTACAAAAACCTCATTAGAAAGTAAAAAAGAGTGGGAGGCCAATTTTTTTACCCTAACACTCATTCTGAGCACATCTGAGAGTAAGAACCTTTCAAGAGAAGGAATCAGAAGGGTCATTTTGTCTGACCTCAGATTCAAAAGGAAGTCTTAAAAATTTTTTACACTTGTGATTTTTTTTTAATATTAAAGTTAGGTTAGGTTGTTTTAACTCTGAGCAGCACATTTTTGCACATAATGGTCTAAATGGCGAGGCCACAAGGAACCAAGGGCTCAGAGAAGGTTGGAGAGGGGATCCACTGTATTGCTATTAGGAGATATGTGGAAACCTTGCATCCAAGCTGTCGAGTATATTTTTCACTGTACACAAGATATAGCTCTCCTGCTTACATGGCCGTGGTTTTATGTCCCATCCAACAGACTGCAGCCTTTCAGAGCCTATTGGTGTTCCCTTTTCAACTGAGAGGAGGTGGAGCTAAACCTCAACTCAGTGGGGGAGCCCAGATGGGACTTGAACCTGGGAGCTACAGATTATGAGGCTTGCACACTACTGACTGAGCTAATCCCCCTATCCTTTGATATTTGATTAAACAGCAAAATATACTGGTGGAAATTGAAAAAAGAACACCCAGAAGGAATTCCTTTAGGAATGTCATAATATGTGAATAGTTGAGGACAGCAGAAACCTTTATCCAAGATTGAAAGTCATTGGGTGAAATAATGACGTCACTGAGGACAACAACATGCAAATGATGCAGTGTGTATTTATCTATTACATAGCTCCCAAGATAATTAAACAAACACCTGCTCAAGAGTGGAACTATTCAGATTAACTGAACCACAGCCTGGCTGACAAATTTTTGTCACTTAAGTTTTTTCTCTGTTTATCACCAAACTTATACTCCTACTAGTCTCATCAACAGCTCAGAGAAAAGAGTTCATCTTTTCAACATCATTTGACAAAAAGGCTAAATCATCAGTATAATCTAAATCAGGAATTTTCAGATCTCTAGACCATTTAAGGCCAAAATCTTTCCCTTGCAATGAATAGGCAATGTTAATCTGCACAAAGTTTAATGACATATTTTTTGACCTACTATAGAGATACAATTAAGTAAAAATTTATATCTCAGATTCAATTTTAATGCTGTTAAGTGTGATATGAGTGTCTGATAAATCAAATTTTGTGATTTTGATTTATAATTTAAACCTTTAATTGTCGAAATTAATTTTCATTCGGGATAAAGAAACATTTTGCTGAGTAATATTTTAATTTTTTGTTGACTCATGCAGATTCAAAATAAATGCCCCCATACATCTTCAGTCAATGAACATTACATGAAGCAAAGTTTATCACATTAATGAATTATTCTCTGTGAAAAGATATAAATTAGGCTTATCCATTCCTCATTGTATATTTATAGATACACAAGAACCAAGTGTGATAAATGACTCCAAGGAAAAGAGCATCAGTACACCTTCTGAAGTCAAATGTTGAAGAAGATATCCTGAAGGAGGGGCGGCATTAAAGAAAATGCAAAAAAAGCTTTATGTTGCTACTGTAAACCCAGTACTTATCAAAAAGAGAATGCTCTTGTTATAAGGCGTTATCCTTGGTTATAGTAGGTAGCATATTCTTCTTCAGTTCCTCGAATACCAATATTTCCAGTTTGGCTCTGATTTACCAATTAGGAAATGTTTATGAATATATTCAAAACCTTTGTAATTCATTCAACTGAAAACTGTAGCTGATTAACCATAAAGAACAGTTAAATGACTTGGCAATTTACTACCAAACATTTCTCCTACTGTTATGAATGTTCAAGCCAATCTGGATGCTTAATTTTTAATTTGTAAGAATAGTATACTTGCATGAAATAATATCATTTGCTCTATTTTTTTCCATTATTCATTTAATAAGGTTGCAAAAATGCTTCTTCTAGCTAATCATGAACCTTGACTGTTTCATTGTGTGATAATTTTAAACATCAGGTAAAAAATAAAATAATGAGAGTATTTTATTTTTTACCTGATGTAATAAAACTGTGTAATAAACTGTAATAAAGCTAAAATTAACTTCTCATGATTAACTCTTATGCTGTGCTTGTATATAGATAAGTAACTTAGATTTTAGCTTTAGATACTTTGAAACGTACTGGAATACTCTGCAATATGTAAAATATGTTAAGAATTAAAAAAGAGTTTTGCTTCCTGAAGAGATCGACTTTTATTTTACAGCTCTTCAATGCACACTAAATATATTTATTTCTTAAAACAGACTGTGATTATCAAATTATAGGAATTGGAAATATGCATCTATTTAGAAAATAAGAGGAAACATCCTTATATTAGGGAAAGCAAAAAAAAAGGGGCTACAGGTGCATTATTTTATTTCCTTCTAATTGTATGATTCAATGATAAATTGGTTAAAAAATAATAAATACTGAAATTCATTTTCAGTTCATTATCGGAAAAGGTAGGGTCATCTGTAGACATTTTTCATTTTAGTAGATAACTGAAAAATACATTTTAATTGCATAGATGATAATAAGATATTATGATTCACATTTCTGTAATCTTCCTATAGTTTCAATTTTCACCAGCAGAGGGCTTAAATTTTAAAAGTGCAACACAATGAATATTGTTATTTTTACTCGGATAAGATTTTTTGTTTGAATAGTGGTCAGGGAATTCGCTTTGGCATCAGCAATTTTGCCCTCTAATCCATCAGGATGGTGGAAAAAATGCAACTTCGTTTTTTTTTTTGCTTTAAACTTTACTCTGCCTTGACCTTGATAATGCTGTTCCCAATATACAGCATGAGCGATAAACTCTGTTGTTAGTACCATAAAAAAAAATTTAACATTTTTTTTAATATCAAAGTTTGAACTAACTAATTGATTGTAAAATAGAAATTTCAGACCTGAATAATGAAATTTTTTTTTTCATTTATTTCCTCAACTTGATATATCAGAAAATAAGCATTTCCTTTTTCTCAACTGCCATTAGCACAGTGCAGAGGACAGTATTGCTGCTGACTAAGTTTACCCTCCAACCAATCCCCCACTAGCTGACCCACTAGCTGACAGAGAACTCCAGCGAGTTAATTGAGTTGTTTACTAAAATATATATATCTATATGTGTTCTCAATAAAACGATGTCAGATGCAAAGGAAAAATTTTATTTTTGTTAGAGGTTTTCCCTGATTTGCCGAAAATATAGCCATATGTGTTTTTGCATCATTTTAATGTATTTAGCGATTAAAAACTATTTTAGTGTGCCTAAATTGTTTTTATTTACTATCGGATATTTTTTATAAAAGGAATACAAAGACCAGCCAGGCCTAGAACCTACAGTTTGACCTTGCTTTCTTGTGGTGCAGACAGCAGGACCTTTCAAAAGAGATACTCTCTTGTAGAAAGGAAGGAGAGGGCTGCCAGATCAGTGGACAACCAAATTCAGTCGTGCATTGTATTTCATCAATACCTATCTAGCTTAAACAGAACTTTTATCTATAAAAACATACAATTTTCCGCTAAAACCAAAGAAGTTTTATCACCCACCCTGGGTCTAAATGGTCAACTCATTGTTGCCAGTGGTAATTTCGTGACCATATTCAACACCAAAGTTTCAAATATCTAACATAAATTCATCAGGTGAAATATTCGTATGAAATTGAATTTTCCACCGTTAGAGGGAGTAGTTATACCTTTTGGGAGATTCGGAAAGTGCCAATCCTAATATTTCATCAATGCCTATCTAATACACGAATTTTTTATTTATTTGTATAAACAAAATAGTTCAATGTCTACAGAAAGACACAAAGCGAAATTACTCTTTTTTTTTTTAAGGAAAAAAAAGCCATACGATTTACTTTTCTGTTTTAGCCGTTTTTTAAAGTCCTTCCAATCGTGAATATTGAAATTTGTATCAAGTATTCTACCCTTTTCCATAACTCATAAGTATTCATATAATACCATTCAACTTTGCATACTAAACAATTCGAGCGATGACCAAATATGGCGATGGAGAACCTCTACCTACATAGCAGTGCCTCTAGACAGCCATACCCTGCGCACGTTCACGAAAATGCTGGATGGTATTGATGGAAGACTACCATCTGTCTCCTTAACAGCAATCCAGTGCCCCCCCCCCAACCTTTTCCGAGTCCTTAGGAACTGGCCAGTTACACTACAGTGGACAAAAAACCCAACCATAAGAGCAATTATTGAAAACAATATGAATAACTTGAGAAGAATTAATAGATAGTGCATTTCTTAATGATTTCATGTGGTATACCACTGTCAGTACTGTCGACAGGGTGTAGCCTAGAGGCAGTCTGCCTCACGGCGCCTGGGGCGGTGTGGCTCAGTCGGTAGCGCGCCAGGCTCGTAATCTGTAGTTCCCAGGTTCGAGTCCCAGCTGGGTCAGCGTTGAGATTTATCTCCGCAAAATTCCCCGCCCTGCCCACGGTCAGTAGGGGATACCGATGGGCTTGGAAAGGCCGCCGTCCGTCGGATGGGATGTTAAGCAGTGGCCCCGTGTGCGGGAGAGTCATACCCTGTGCACGTTAAAGAACACGCTGGAAGGCCTTGACGGGAGGCTACCATCTGTCTCCCAACAGCTGTTCCACTGGGTCCCCCTCCCCCAACCTTCTCTGAGCCTTCGGGGTCCATGTGACCTGGCCATTTAGCCCATGGTGTGCAAAAAAGTTGCTCAGAGGTAAAACAACCCAGCCTCACGGCGCCTGTGATGGTCAACCCATTCACTTTTCCTTAACCAGTTATGCTTAATTTACTTTATATTTATCATTAAGGGGATTATTTCGTTTTTGTGGACATTGCAATCCTCGTTCCGAGCGTAGGAGTTGCGCATGCGCAACTCCGATCTTTTGATTGTCACCGCTAAAGCGCTTGGTAGGACACGACCACTCTTGCGTCATAGCTAGCGCGATCGTCAGATGATGCAAATGTCTTTCCCAACGTGCTGATCTAAAGGACCTGGGTTCGAGCCCCGGATAAGGCATAGATGTTCCTGTCGTTTTCTCTGCTGAGGTCCTGCCATCCTCTGTGGCAAGCAGCTGATTGAGGGGGTTTATATAAATTTTTTATAAAGTGACGTTAGGTTGAGTGGAGGAAGAGAGTTATTTGCGAACAGCAATGACCCAAGAAAGATTGGTTATTCTAGCAACTATATCGATAGAGGCGGATATACCTCTAAATAAAATCTAATTAAATTTAGAAAAGCTTATAAACAGTTTCATTGTGCGATGTCCCAGTAGAGCAAACATTTAATTAATATTTTATAATCGTTTTGCATTAATGTTTCTCTTTTAATAAAAACAAAAGAGCAATTGGAGATTTTCTTATATTTTTTGTCTTATAATCCATCAGGGATGATATTTAATCGTTTGCCTCAGGGCGCGATCTAATCTGGCGACGGTCCTGACCACTGTTTTGGAAGTCGGCTAATAAATTCTTTAAGCTAAAAGTGGATAATGAAACACGAACAGGACATGCTTGTAATATTGGATTTGATAGAAACACTTAAAACCATTAACAAATATAAAAATGTATCAATGAAATTCTCGATTATTGTACTTGATACAATATATTATTGTATCTTGATACTTGATAGAAGTGACTGGATCAAACAATGTTGTTCCGGTGCAAAATGTTTCTCCTTTCATTGGTATATATATATATTATTTTATTGGTAATATATATATACGTGTTTAACACTTTTTTTGCTTCCATTTAGATTTTTACCATTCTCAGCAAGAGGAACCATGACCTTTGGATACTCCCCAGATCAGGCCATGTCGTGGCTTATGTTTGTATTCATATAAATATATGGCTGTGTATTGTATTTTTCTAAAAAAAAATTAATTTACGAATAACACCAATTACATATAGACGGGGGGATAAAGGCCTGGTAATTCTGTTAGTATCAAATAATCTAATCAAAAAACATTTGTGCAGTCATATGCTAACCAAATACTTATTTGCTTCACATAATCTCATTTGTTAGCACGGAGAAAGCACCCTTACGAGTATCAAATTTGAAATGAAATACAATGTTCAGTGCTGACGAATTACGACAGAATGCCTGCTGCACTTCTGGCTGTTTCTGCAACGATTGCATTGGAATTTTTTTTATGAACAATAGTGGGTAGGGCAATTTTTCTTGAAGAGAGGGCATATAGGCCTGCCAAATTTTGCCAGTTTAGGCGAATAAGTAGGATTAGACTTGTAAATGGCAAACGTAATTACAGGTGTTATTTTAAGAAAATTTCGACGATGCACAAACTCTAAATACGTGTCAAAGGAAATAACATTTTTTATTAGTCCAAAAGAAATAAGAAAATTACAATACCAATTAGGTTTTTATCACAGGAAAATATTAAACTTTGAATTATATAATGAACAGAGATTACACAAAAAATTAATATGTACAATTAAAAAAATTCTGTCACTAAAACATTTCAATTTTTTCCCTCTGTCACAATAACAGAACTCTACGTTTATGAATTTCATTTGTAAAAAACAATGCATAAATTAACTGCAGAAAATTAAATTTCCAACTTCACATTGGATTTCTAGAACTGTTTTTAAAATTGACGTGTGTTAGAGAATTTAAGTGTTCAATAATATAAAGTGGAGCAAATTAGCTCTAAATCAACCATTTGCAGATTGGAACCACCACAGGAATCACTGACTAGAGGTTCTGTATAGTTAGAGGCTGGTCATCTCGAATGCCTATTAGTGTGTGTACTTAGATAAAGCTTTTCAGTTATTATAGTTTTGTACATTTCTCACGCTTTTTTTTGCCCTTCCATTCAATGACTCACTGTGCTGAATTTGGCGAAAAACTTCTACTCGCAAAAATTAACGCAGATTTTTTCAAGAAATTCCGTCAGATGGCAGCAATGGGCTGCAGAAGTGAAACGAGCTAATTGAAACAACAAATAATTTCTTTTTAGTTCACTTGCAAAATGGGTTAATGTTTTCGCTTTGTCGTCTGCATATGCAATGCTGGTTCGTTTTTCCGTCTGCTAACTGTTGTCGGTCTGTCTGTCTGTAGAAAATCAATTTTTTCACTTTTAGAGATAAATGAAAAATTCTTTTTGCGTTTCACAGGTACTGATAAAATATTACGGTTAGCTATTTTGAAATCTCCCGATACATTTAATAGCGCCCTTTAGCGGTGGAAAAATGGAAAATGCTAAAATTTCAGGCGAAAATTGCAAACGATCAATTTACCTTGGAATTCTGAAATTTTAGTAGTAAAGAGTTATATGGTCATAAGATTTACAACGGCAACAAGGCTTTGCCCTCTTACCTAAAGAGGATGAGAAAATGAATTTTTCTTTATTTTAAAAGATAAACGAAAAAAAAAAATTTACAGGTACTAACAAAATATTAACATTTATATTTTTTTGAGTCACCCATGAGTTGAAATTTCCATTGTTATAGAGTTAAAAAGCGGCCTCTAGCGACGGAATAAGCTGGAAATACCAACTATTTCAACGAAATTGCGAACGATCCTACTATATATGCTAGAAGTTTAAAATTTTGAAGATTGACTGTAATGGTCAAGTGGTTTAGACTAATGGTAATGATTTCCTCTTTATACCAAGGGGTATTGGAAAAATGCAAATTTTTTTGTTTTAGGAAATGCATGAAATATATATTTTGTGTTATACAGGGATTAATAGTTCATTTTCCCAATCACCATTAGTTCGAATTTCCATTGGTAGAGGGTACTGAATATGTAAAATAACTATAAGAACGCATATCACCTCTGGTGCATATGGAATTTTTGTTTCAAAAAAATCTTTTATGATAAAGAAGTTTTCCATTTACCTACTTTTAAAATCCATAGAAGTTTTAATTGGAGCTAATGGATGATGGGGAATGCACACAGTAGTATTTTATTAGTAATTATACAACATAAAAGTGTCTTTTACTTCTTAAATTTAAAAAGTTGCTTTTCTCACACTTCTCTGAAAAAAACAAAGGGCAGATCATTGCTGTTAATGGAATGTCAAGTTTCAAATTTCTACCATGAGCAGATTACTTGAACAATTCGTTAAAGGTTTTGCCGTTTGCATATTTAGTGATGTCTAACGATATCACTTAAAACTACCTTTGTAAATACGAATTATAATAATTAGTACCAACTAAAAAAATTCTCCAATTATCTCAAAGCAAAACAGTTGCATTTCCTACCTACCCTGGGCGTAAGGGGTCAACTCAATGTGGGCAACTGAACATTCTAGACCGTCATATTCCATCACCAAAATTTCTAGCATAACTACAGTTTGAAATATTTGTTTAAACTATGGAATTTTTTCCACCGTTAGAGGGCGCGATGATAACTTTTTGGAGATTACCCTTGTTCTTGGTGACTTCAATGCCAAAGTTGGTACTGACTCTGACCTGTGGGGAGGAGTAATAGGCCCTTTTGGTATTGGTAGCTGCAATGGACAACGTCTCCTACAGGTAAGTAAACTCAATGGTTTCAGAATAACTAACACATATCACAAACACCGCGACATACATAAGTACACATGGGTTTCACCTGATGGGCTGCATAAGAATATGATTGAGTATGTATTAATTAATAGCAAATGGGCTAGTTCTGTTAGGAATACCAGGTCATATAGGGGAGCTGAAATTGGATCTGACCATTACCTTGTTAAAAGTGTCTTGCAACCTAAACTTCAAAAGTGTTGTGGTAGGGTTAAAGAATTTACTTTTAATACTGAAGCTCTGAAAGATCCAGTTATAGCCAAAGCTTACCATGATAGGTTGCTTAGTCATTATCACAGTCATGGTATGCTTACTACTGAAGTTGAGAAAGAATGGGATCATTTTAAACAGGCTTTTTTGGACACTAACAGTACTCTTTTAGGAAAAAAGGAGCAGAAGAGACCATGGAGGTAGGAAGATAAGAGGAGGAGCCCTAAGCACTTGAAAATGATGCTTCGGTGACTGCGCGGCAGCCATGTTGTTCTATTCAAAACATTGATCAGTAGTAGAGGTGAGTAACGAAGTGTTGCGCTATAAAAATTTAATTTTTTTCGACATTTGTATTATGGCAGCCTGTTCAGCTTACGGCTGCACGAATCGCCCTTCAAAAAAGATACCAGGAATTACCTTTCATCGGTAAGTTTGTAATTTTTATAAAAGTTTAAATAATTATATAATGATGCAAGCAACTTCGTGTTGAAATTACGCCGCTATGAAATCGGTTTTATTTCGAGTTACAAACCTCGATTCTTCACCAGATTTTTTTTTATTTTTTTCGGATTGTACTCAGTGATAAATGTGAAGATGTACTTCTTATATTGATTGATTGATTTTACGTTACACTTATTTGAGAATTCCTTCTGCAGGCTTTCTCAGTTAAAAAATTTTGTTGGTTGTAATTGAATATCAGTGTGTATTCTATTTAATGGATGATGAATTTACATACTTTTAAATAAAGGTGATTAAAATATCAAGGAGTTTCTTTTTTGTTTTTTATTTTAGGTGGAAGTATTAGATATTATTTTGTTTAAATGTTTCAGTGTTTAAATTCCTCTCTCTTGATTTAATAAGTTCAGTGTAAGAAGGGAAAAGTAAATTACAATAAAGTATTTTCATAAGGTGAGAAATATCTTTCTTTTTTTAAAAAATTTAAACAGCATTTAAGGGTTTTGTTTAAATGCCCCCTTTTTTTCCTTGGATTGGAGTTTTATCTTTTTGAATTTCTTTTTAGATTAACTTAATGTGTCTGGTGTAAATTGTCATAGGTGAGTGACAGCGATCATTAGTTAGGGTGAAAATTTTTCAAATTGTTTAAATAATTTTAGTTAGAGGAGAGTGTAATGCCTTTCTCCTTTTCGTTAATTCTTCTGATAGGGTTCTAATTGTCCCTTTTAAGGTGAATACTGAATTTATTTAATTCTGTATGGATTTCAAATAGAGCGAGTTTATTGCTTGTAGTTATTTTGTTTTTACTTTGGTTGAGGGGTAGGTTAGGCGTACATGAAGATAGGTATGAGAGACTGAGGAGTCAGGCACTGAGATGTCGGGTTCAAGCCACTGTCTGAAATGTTGCCTTTTTTTTTTAAATGGATATTATATTCCCTTCACCCTGTTGATATATTTTTTTTCTTCTTTTTTTTATATTTTTTTATTATTTTTGCTTAGTATAATTTTTAGTTGCTTTTTTTTCATATAGTTTTTTCAGATATTATTTTGAAATTTTCCTTTGTGGCTGAGGAAGGATGTATTTCAATCCTTATGAGATTTTTTTTGAGAGATTGTAATAATTGTGTATTTTGTACCGATTGTTAACTCTGGTTGAGGGAGGAGAATGACCATGAGATGGGGGAGAGATGTGAAGCTGAGGGTACAAACATAGAGCTGGTGGATTCGAGCCACCATCTGGGGCGTTTTTTTGTATAAATATATTTTTTAGTTCTTTTTTTTTTTCTTATCTATTGGCTTTATTTATTTTTGTGGAATGAGAATTTTTTTTAACGTAAAACAGCTATTTTCTGAATCTTACAAATGTGATTTTTTTGCAGTTTAAATGCTGCTATTGCATATAATGTTTAGTGTTTTATCCATAAAATGTTTTCTGCTATTATCAGTGCAGTATAAATAAACTTTCAAAATTTGATAATTGTTTGTTATTCTCGTATTCAATGAAATGCATAAATAGTTCTGCTATACAGTAATTCTGTATTGAAATATTCATTGCACTGAAAAAAACAATATAAATTCCAAATAGCTTAAATGGGTTTTCTCTTAGTCGTAAAAAAATAATCTTCCCGTATATAGCGCACAGTAAAACTGAGTATAACACGTAAAAAGTAGGCTTGATTGCAGCGGCAGACGGTTTGTTTTGAATGCAACAATATGGCTACCGCCCTGCTGCCTAAGCATCATTTTCCTTGGACAGGGAAAGCGCGTTAGGGCCTCTCCTTATCTTCCTACCTCCATGGAAGAGACAGAATTATCTGAGTGATAAGGCACTTGAGCTTATTTCGGAAAGAAAGAACTGCAGGAATGCCCTTAATCAATACCCTACTAGTCCTAATAGAAAGCATTACAGAGAACTTAATAAACGGGTAAAAGATCAGTTAGCTGCTGATAAGAATATTTGGCTTGATGGTTTGGCTGACAAAACCGAGGAAGCAGACAGCACAACAGCAGAGAGCTGTACCAGATAGTTAATGTTTTGTGTGGTAGAAAATGAACAGGTATACAGGGATTGAAGGATAAATAAGGTAAGGTTATAGAAGGTGAGGATTCTGTCATGGCTGGGTGGGCTGAGCATTTCAGTGATGTTCTAAACAATGTGGTTAGTTCTACTCCCATTGTCTGCAATGATGATAGATACATTACTGACTTTAATGTTGGCCTTATAACACAATCTGAAGTTATTTTCGCTATTTCTAAACTAAAACGTCATAAATTCCCAGGGGTAGATGAAATTACTACAGAAATGCTTAGAGCTGGGAATGTTTCGGTTACCACTTGGATGACTGAAATTTTGAATATCTTTTATGAAAAAGGCATGCTTCCTAAGGATTTTACCAGAGCTATTATTATCCCTATTTTCAAAATAGGTGATCGCAGTTCTTGTAATAACTTTAGGGGTATCAGCCTACTCTCTGTTCCAGGTAAAGTTCTTTGTATGATTGTGCTTAATAGAATTAAAAATCTGGTTGATAGCCAATTGCGTGATGAGCAATGTGGATTCAGAAGTGGTAGGGGATGTGTGGATGAGATATTTTTACTTAGGCAGATTCTTGAGAAATGTTTAGAATTTCAGAAACTTTTGGTTGCTAGCTTTGTTGATTTCAAAAAGGCTTTCGACTCTGTTGATCGTCATAATTTGTGGTTGATTGTGAAATCATATGGTATACCAGACAAGTTAGTTAACATAATGAAAGCTCTCTATAATAACACTGAGTCGTGTGTGAAAGTTGGTAAGGCTTGTAGCAATTGGTTTAGCATTACTTCTGGTGTTCGACAAGGTTGCATTTTGTCTCCTTTTCTCTTTAGTTTGGTTATTGATTATGTTATGCGAAATTTACTTCAAAGGAAAGAATGTGACCTTAAATAGGCTGGAGATACGAAAATGTGTGATTTAGATTATGCTGATGATTTAGTCCTTTTGGCAAATGATGTTGATGAGATGAACTCTTTCATTTGAGCTGTTGATGAGACTGGTAGTAGAGTAGGTTTAGTTATAAACAGAGAGAAAACTAAAGTGATGAAAATTGGTCAGGCAGGTTGTGATTCAGTTCATCTGAATGGTTGCAGTCTTGAGCAGGTGCGCAGTTTAATTATCTTGGGAGCTATGAAACAGATACTGGTGATATCCGGCATGAGTTTAATAGACAGATAGGGATTACTGCCGGGACTTTTAAGAATCTATGGGAGTGTGGAGAAATAGGCATATACACCTAAAGACTAAAATTAGACTGTATAATAGTTTGGATCTTTCTAGGGTTAGTTATGGTAGTGAAACCTGGACGCTGTGTAAACAAGATAACATGAAACTAGATGCTTACACAGTATCTTGGGTATCAGGTGGTTTAACTTTGTAACTAATGATGAGGTTAGGCAAAGGAGTCTGCCTCATTTAAGCAGCATATTGTGTAGAGGGAGACTCCGTTGGTTTGGCCATGTTGCCCGTATGGATAATTATAGATTGGCGAATATGGTTATTAACAATGTACCTAGAGGTCTCAGAAGAAGGGGGAGACCTAGGATGCAGTGGGCAGACAGTGTCAAACAGGGCCTTGTTAGAATTGGTGTGCAGTCGCCAGATGCAGTAGGTGTAGCTCTGGACATACTTGCTTGGAGAACTAAATTGCACGGTCTGGTTGGACTTCCGTAACCCATGGCTGCTTGCCGATGATGATGACCTGTCCAACTACAAAAATGTTTTTAATTTATCTGTACAAACTTAAAATTCTCTGTAAAACCCAAAAAGTTGGACCCCAGCCGGCTTAAAGGGTCAACTCACTTTTTCAATGTCTTTGGGCTTTGATTTTTTCAACCTTTTTAGGAGATCGAAAAGTGCAATTCGTAATATTTCATAAATACCTATCCAATATAAAAAGATTTTTTAAATTTTCTATATAAAACAAAAAGATCGATGTCTAAGCAAAGACAGACGACAAAGCGAAATTATTATCGCTTTTTTTTAAAAAAAATAGCCATAAAATTTACTTCTCTATTTTAGCCGTTTTCTAAAGTGCTCTCAATCGTGAACACTGAAATATGTATTAAATATTACCCTACCCTTCTCCGGATCCATAAGTATTCTTACAATACAATTTAACTTTGCATGTAAACAATTCGAGCGACGACAAAACATGAAGTCCAATTTTCAGATGGGTAACCTCTACTACTAACTAATTTCTTTTTTTTTTAAATATAAAGTTTTTTATCTTTAAAGAGTATGGCAATATGTTAATGTGTCATGGCAGCTTGCATGTCGGTGTTTGATAAACCAATGCGTTCCCTAGGTAATATGTTATGTTCTCGGACCAATGTTATAAAGCACGTTCTATATTCGAGCGTTAAAACAAATGTACAATACAGATATATCTCAACTGAACGAAAAATAAGACGATCATTTTCATCTGCTGGTATTGCGATTTTAGCTATAAGTGGTCTGGGTATTGGTGGCGGTGTTTATGGCTACTTAACAGCTGTCCCTGATAGAAAAAGCAGAGTTTTCTCCTCTGCTACACATGAATGCGTTAATGACACTGTTCTGTTAGAGGTACCTCATATAAAGCCTTCGAGAAGAGTAAGTTATTTAAAAAAAATTTTGTTTTAAATACATATATATCATAGAAAATACTTAATATTAAATCTTTGGTTAATACTTTTACTGTAAATGGGCTACCTCATTCATGTTTGGAAAATACTGGTAGGAGTTATGCAGTAGAATTGCATGATTAATATGCCCTAGCTATCCCAGTAGATTCTAATATTAGGATCAGAAATGTTCACTTCAAATCACTTTTAATATAGTTTAGTATTGTCAATGTTTGTTTTGAGCCCAGTTTTTAAGCCTAAGCCTGAAGTTATTCAGCCTCATTTAGATAAAAAATTTCTGTGCACATCAAAAGACATTTATATAGAAATGTATTTTGTGAGTCATGTATTTATATATTATTAATTATGATCATTTTATGACAAATTAAAATATTAATGCCTTTTGGAATGAAAAATATTAGAAATACTAGTAGAAGCTGAAAATTCCTGGGTAACATCATTATAAATGCAAAGAATAATTTATTTGAAAAATTGGCTGTCCTGACTGGGATTTGAACCCAGGTCTCCCAGAAGCATTTTGGGCATCTTAACTGCCGAGACTACCAAGGAGCTAACCATCCTTCAACTACGTGACATATACTTCCTGTTTAGTTACCAAGTGGTGCAATCTATTATCAGGAGTTGGGCAGCCAAGCTGCCACATTTTTGACGGTAGCAATAATAAGTGTAGTAAGTGTTCCTTGTCTACAGGACTGTTTTCCTGTGATAATTTATTACTGAATAATTTTTATAACACTGTGAGCATGAGGGACAAATATTACTACCATGAAAAATGTGGCAGCTTGGCTGCCTAACTCCTGAAAATAGATGGTGTCACTGGTGACTCAACAGGAAGATATGTCACTTAATTGAAGAGATGGTCAGTTACTCGGTGGTGTAGCAGTTAAGACTCCCTGTGTTCTTCTGGTAAGACCTGGGTTCGAATCCCAGTTGGGAAAACCAATTTTTTTCAACTCAATTTTTCAAGTGTTCCTTGTCTATAGGACTTTTTGTGTGATAATTTATTACTGAACCATTTATTTATTACAGGTAAAAAATAACCAAAAGCTGCATGGTGCTTGTTTTTAATCGCTAAAGACTGATTGGCAGTAGTGCAGTTTGCATTACAATGGTCACTCTTTTGTTTTTTGACTCAACGTGATAATACATTGCATTTTTATGTAACATCGAACCTCCTGCTCCCTAGTGACTACCAATGAAACTGGAAAAATTTTCATACTAAATATAAAACTGATGTCTAATTTGCTCCCGTAACTAAAATTAACACTAAATGTACAACATAATAATTAAAGTGCGCAAATATAGAACATTATCAAGCATATTCAACTAAGTTGTGCAGATAATGGCTCTAAGTTGCATAACAAGCCACTGAAGGCACAGTACAATGAGAATACACCAAAAAGAATTTAATGACAAATGTAAAATTTTTGCTTAAGCATATAAAAGATTATCAGCCAAATGAACTTCATCTAGGGCATTTATTCTTAACTGTGCATATCTCTAAACAATGAATGTCATGCCCAGCAATGACACTTTGTACAAAATATAAGAAAATCAGAAACATGCACTGCTGATCGAATTATAAAAAAGCCCCCCGAAACTAAATAATCTCAATGGAGACAACAATAAACAATATACCCTCCATCATATAGTTCAAAGAATCCTCCCCTAAATTACTCATTAATCTTTCTGACTCCATCAAAAACTACCATTTTTCCACATCGACAATTCTACAATACCTGAAATTTTTATATAAAAAAAGCCACCAAACACTTCCAGATATTAACAATAGATCATATTAATAACTTTAAAAGACATAAATACTAACAAAATTAATATATCACTATAATATTAATTACCCCGATTCTGCCTATCACTAAAAATCTGTCATTAAATATATATTATACATAGCCACTCACTTGTGACCATGTCGGTATGTTATCCCAAAGAGTTATCCAGCAAATATGGCAAGAAAAAGCTAACCTAATGTCACATTCACGTCAGATCACACATATGATATGTGACTTCACATATCATATGTGTGATATGTGAAGGTATATATGTCATATGTTTTTGGAGTAGTGTCATCGTTGGCTGAGGACCGTGAACAATACACTGACCCAACAGACTTTCATATGACACTTTAAAAAAAATCCCCCCCCCCCCAAAAGAAAACCCATAAAATCAAAGTGCAAACACACATAATATCAATTACCTGTAAAGTCCTGAATATTCAGGAATTTCAGTTGGTAAGGGTCTTCTGCATAGATAGGTTACATTGCTAAAAACATTTTTAATTTGCAACTTTACATGCAATGCCAATTCCATGGCATAATAATGGCCAATATTACTGCTGTCAATAGCACTGTAACCAGCCAAATAAACTTGTAATTAATCAAATAGATTAAATGAAGTGCAAAATTTTGATTTATCACAAGGATAAGTCCATTTAGGTATATGAAGAATTGGAATTCAGAGAATGAATCCCAACTACAGGAGATGCCAAGTGGTTTCCAGCTGCTAGAATTTATTGTTTTGCTAATAGCCAGTGAGAGTTTGAAATTTTTTGCTGTGCCATTGAGGTAAGTACAGTATGGTAAGGGAAATTTCCTGTATAGGAAGTGAACCCAAACGAATGACGTGGTTTAGCTGCATGCAAAAGGCCGTGATGGCACCCTTCTATTATCTTGACATTTATAGAGGGGTGAGTCTGACACACCAGTTGTAGGAATGAATTTTAAAAATCTTTTAACACATTGCAGCTTACACTAGCCATTTGGCAACATATTATTTCAATAAAACAGTATTAATTACTATTATTATCATGCTTAGCGCATAAAATTACTTATTGTATAAGCCTGTAGATTGCAACATATTTGTTTTAACATTAAATTTGGAGGTAAAAAAAAATTGTTAATATTATTATCATAATAAGGTTAATACTTTTTTTTTTCTTTAAAGAAAGTTAGGCTGGAAAGGGTTAAACAGCTCCAGACTGTGATGTATAAGATGAACATTGAATAGGAGGGACATAATTCTTGTTTTTAGATGGAAATTAGCAACATATGAATGAGGTTTTCAAGCACTTCACTGTAAAGTTGCATATTACAAGATACAGCAATCCCTTGGTATACGAGCAATTGGTTTTAAGTTTTTACTTATAAGAGATGCCCCCACCCTGCCCATGGTCAGTAGGGGACACCGATGGTCTTGGAAAGACCGCCATCCATTGGATGGGATGTTAAGCCATAGCCCAATGTGTGAGAGGGCCTTACCCTATGCATGTTAAAGAACATGCTGGATGGCCTTGGTGGGAGATTACCATCTGTCTCCAACAGCTGTTCCAGTGGGTCCCCTCCCCTAACCTCCGATCTTTCGGAGTCCTTGTGATCTGATCATTTCACCCATTGTGTGCAAAAAAGTGCTGCTCAGAGGTAAAATAACCCAACTCTATGAGAGATACTTAAATTAATACCAGTTTCTCAATTTATTAGCCAATTTTTACTTAACTGAGTTCTCTAAACCGATGGTTCACAAGAGGAAGGAGCTCATAGAGCTTAGCTTGGGAAAAAGTTACAAACAATGTATATATTTGCCATTTTAATACTTTTTTATATATTCATATTTATAATAAGGATAGTAGTAATGTTTATGCATTTTTCATACAGCTTTGATGTAACTATTCTAGAAATGTTTTAGTGGAAAAAAAGTTTCACCAATGAATGGGACTCAAGATCATGCCAGGTGGGAGGTATTGGTTTGAATCCCACTCATGGGTGAAACATTTTTTCTTCAAAAGTATTTCTTGAATTCTTTGTCAACAGATAATCTCTGTGTTTATTATTGATGTAACTATTTTAAGGAAGATATTACTCTGAATTTAATGTCGATCAATTTTAGAGAAAAAAATTGTCTTGAGCCAGGTGGGATACAAACCCATGACCTCCTGAAAACGTGTGCTCTGGACCACCTAGCTACAGGCCCCGATCAAGATCTCCTCTAATTGATCTTGATCGGCAACTGGTAGGGCAGTGGTCCAGAGCACCTGACATGTTATCAGGCAGTCATGGGTTCTTATCCCACTCGACAATTTTTCCTCTAAAATTGATTGACATTAAATTCAGAGTGATATCTTCCTTAATATACACTCACCTGCCATTGAATTAGAAACCTTTATTCAATACTGAGTTGGATCTCCTTTAGCCTGAATTACAGCATGTATGTGGTTTGGCATAGATTCCACAAAGTGTTGGAATGCCTCTACATATCCAGCATTCACCAGACAGTCCTTTAACTTGTTTTTTCCCATTGTGATCAACACTACTGACGAGCAGCAGTCTTAATAGTTGCCTAGATAAGGTGGGGTGATACACATGACCACGTATTTTCCATATATGCTGCACAAGTGATCAAGTGATGTTCACGCACATCTGCATAAAAGTTTCTAATTCAATGGCCAGTGTGTGTGAATAAATGCGTCGAGAAAATGGTCTAAGATGTAACTATTTTTTATGCATAGGCTAATTACTAAGAATGTCATTTAAATGCAATAATTGATCCTTAGTGTATATTTTCATCCTTAGGTGCTGTTCTCTTTTTGTATTAAGGTGAATTATGTATGTTTAGGGTGAAATATTTTACCTCTGGAACCAATTAAAATTTTAATATGGGAAGTAATTATTAATTAATCTTTGTTTTACGAGTTTTCATGTTATGAGCAGTTTTGGAGGAGCGAATTAAGCTTAGAAACCGGGGATTACTGTATATTATATAATAATGTAAATAATTGGTTAAAGTGCATAAAATTATTTAATAGTGACATAAAGAATTAAATCTAGTTAATTACACTGGGCAACAGACAAAAATGTTTTGAAATAAAAATTACAGTAGAGGTACACAGTGCGGTAATTAAAGTAAAGTAATTTAATTATGACACTGTTAAATGTTTTTAAGCACTTCAACACATGGACTATGCTCTCAAGTTTAATAATTATTGATACTTGATAGCATAGTCCATGTGTTGAAGTGCTTAAAAAAATTTAACAGTGTCATAGAGAATTAAATTACTTTATGCTTTGAAATGAAAATATCCATTACTAATTTCGAGATGCTGAACACAAAAATGACAATAAAATTTGTCGATAGGTTCTTGTTTAGGAGTGACAAAGATGGTCATGTATAAATGACTCAGTCCACATTGAGTCCATAGGTACCATTTTGCAATGCTGTATTTTAAACTTCAGATTGCAACATGTTGCATTGTATTGCATCAGCCCACCACACACAAACCTCGAGGTTTTGCATCATTGTCTGATGCAATGTAGTTGAGTCATGACATCGTGGCTTTATGATCGCGGACAAAAGATGATGCAATTGTTAGTCGTAAGCAACATCTCATAGGGTGAACAAATCTTTTGAGTGACTCCCATTTATCCCTGAGTCAATAGTACAACACAAATGATCCTTGCAGTTTTAATCCAGCAGTAGTGATGCCTCGTAACTGTGTTAATAATGCAGATACATTTTGTTACATTTGCGGGGAAGTGACATTTGCAAGCCAGAAAAGGGCCATCACTCCAATTGTGAAAGCGGCATATGAGTTTTATTTTGGATGCAAGATATGGGACCAGGACAAGGCCTGGACTCCACACATATGCTGCAGTGTGTGTGCAAGAAATCTTCAGAAGTGACGATGCCGTTTGCTGTTCCTATGGTTTGGAGAGAGCCAAGCAATCACACAAATGACTGCTACTTCTGCATGGTTCCACCTGTTTCTGGAGGCATTACAAGGGAAAAGAAATGGATAATAGTGCACCAAATATACAATCTGCTCTCCAACTAGTTCCGCACAGCGAAGGCCTTCCCATTCCTGAACTTCCAAAAGAATTTTCTATCGATTCATACGATGAGGAGGGAAGCAAACCGACGTTGGGTTCTCCACATCCTTTGGTGTCTAATGATGATCCATACATCTGCCATGGTGTGTCGACTGTGCCATTCTTACTGAAGAAGAAATGAACGATTTTGTTCATGATCTGTAGCTGTTCAAGGCCAAAGCAGAGTTACTTGGATCAAGACTTAAACAATGGCATCTTCTCAAGGAAAATGTACTAGTGACTTCGTTTCGAACTTGTCATGAACAGTTTGCACCTTACTTCAGAAAGGAAGATGACCTTGTGTTCTATTCTGATGTAGATGGCCTGATGAATGCCCTCAGAATCAAACATGACCCTAAAGAATGGCAACTATTTTTAGACTCCTTGAAATCGAGTCTCAAGGCGGTGTTGCTGCATAATGGAAATCAACTTCCAGTGCATTCCAGTTGGACTAGCTGTCTACATGAAAGAAACCAATGACAACCTAAAACAGCTGTTGAACTGTCTTCAATACAGCAAGTATGGCTTGCATCTCTGTTGTGACTTGAAGTTAGTGGCTCTGTTGATGGGTCTGCAGCTGGAATATATGAAGTATTGCTGTTTCTTATGTGAATGGGACAGCCGAGCAAAGATTGCACTATGTGAAGAGAAACTGGCCTCAGAGGAAATCTCTGAAGGTCAGAGAGAAGAATGTGGAACACCCAGCACTGGCAGAAATGCACAAAATCCTACTACCATCCCTACACATCAGTGTCAGTGTGATGAGAAACTTCATAAAAGCCATGAACCGGACTGCATCAGCTTTCAAGTACTTGGCTGACAAATTCTCTCGACTCAGCAAAGCAAAAATTAAAGAGAGAATTTTTGTGGGTCCTCAGATCCATGAGCTGTTCAGAGACCAGTAGTTCGACAACCTGCTTCCAGATGATGAGAAAAAGGCTTGGGACACGTTTTGTATGGTGTCAACTAAATTCCTCGGGAATGTCAGGGCAGACAACTACAAGAAACTGGTTTAGGACATGTTGTCTCTGTAACCCAAACTTGGCTGCAATATGTCCTTAAAGATCCACTTTCTCCATTCCCACTTAGATTTATGCCCCAACAACTGCGGCATGGTTAGTGATGAGCATGGTAAATGTTTTCACCAGGATATTGCAACAATGGAGAAATGATACCAGGGAAACTGATCCACTTCAATGTTGGCTGACTACTGTTGGACAATCACCAAATATGATCCTGAATAGCTGTACAAGCAAGAGGCAAATCAACGTCGGAAGTAGAAGCGGAGTTTTACCGATACATGTCATATGAACATATTACTCTATTATATAAGAAACTATTGTGGATTTCACAGAACTCATAGCAATTTTGCATTTTCATTGTCATATTCGTGTTCAACACCTTGAAATTTTTAAGGAATGGCTACTTTTACCTCAGAGGCACGACTTTTATGAAAATTTGTTGCCCAGTGTTATTGCACTGTGAAGTTCTCCATTCTTTTCAAATTGAAACTGGAATTAATATTATTTAAGCAAATTTCACATCGCCAAAATTTTTTTTACAAAACTATTTATTCACTTTTAACAAATATCACAAATGATCTATTCATGCTAGAAATTCAAAATTTTGTTGGTAGGATTTAATGGTCAAAGATGCTTATGACGGTAGCAATAATTTTCATCCTTACCACCAAGAGGGGTGAGGGAAGTGAAATTTTCAGTTTTAAGAGATTCATTAGGCTTTGTGATAGTTTATGTAAATCCCACTTTTTTTCATGGGGTGGGGGGGGGGGGGGAGCATTGGCAACCCTTAAGTTGCTTAGAGTCATGATGAGAGGAAATTGCTTGTCAAATTTGGTGATCATAGCTTTTTTAGGAAAAATTATTTTCTCTGTTCTAGGTAGAGGGGCTTTTTTTTTTTCATGTGTGTGTGTGTGGTGGTTGGTAAGAAAAAATGGGAGGCCCTGTCTCTAAGTTTTTTTAATCTACTCCAAGAGGAAATTAGTTGATGGGGTGAATGTTAATAAAACAGTAGCCTGTATGAGAATTTTAAGAACTTTGTGAAAATTGTCTTTTGTACAATTTTAAATTAACTCAAAACATACATTCATCTGCTCAAATGATTTTTTTCTAACAGAGGATTTTTCTTTTCTACTAGTAATCAGTGTTTTGTTTTTGTGATGGTTCGAATTTTAATTGCAAGTAAGATTGCATAGCGATAATCACTGATTCTACATCATCAATGTTTTTTGTTGTTATATAAGGTATTTTAGCTGAAATTTTCAGTATTAAGGTTGCATGGAATATTAAGTGCAAATGGGAACTCCTTAGCAGTAATTTAAATGGTACATTGTCTTCCTTAAGGTGAATTTTATAGTTCTTGGATAAGCATCCTATTGAATAACATAGGAAATTCTTTAATTGCTTTGTCATTTGGTTATGTAACTCATTATCAGTTTCTTCTGATACAATTTTGGGGGCGGGGGTGGCTCAGAAGCACGCCAGGCTCTTAATCTGCAGTTCCCAGGTTCGAGTCCCAGCTGGGTCAGCATTGAGATTTATCTCCGCAAAATTCCTTGCCTTGCCCACGGTCAGTAGGGGACACCGATGGGCTTGGAAAGGCCGTCGTCCGTCGGATGGGACGTTAAGCCGTGGCCCCGTGTGCGGGAGAGACACCTTGTGCACGTTAAAGAACATGCTGGATGGCCTTGACGGGAGGCTACCATCTGTCTCCCAACAGCTGTTCCAGTGGGTCCCCTCCCCCAACCTTCTCTGAGCCTTCGGGGTCCTTGTGACCTGGCCATTTAGCCCATGGTGTGCAAAAAAGTGCTGCTCAGAGGTAAAACAACCCAACCCAACTCTGATACAATTTTGTGTGTGATTTTTACAATTCTTAATTTTTGACATATTTAGAGCTCTACTATTAACTGATTTCCATTTAATAACAGCTACCATATTTATTAAAATATTTTACTATTCTTTAGTTTTGTTTTGAATTAATGACACAAACAGGTTTCATTTTGCTTTGTCCATATGCTTTAACATTTCTAAATGTATTCTTCTTATGAGTGGTCTGCTCTTTGTGTATCTCCCATACATCCAATGTGACTTAATTATGCAGAAATTGATGTTAATTTTTATACACTTTGTGATTGTTAAATTTAAAATTACTGACACTTCAGCAAATTTATAAAAGAGTAAAAAATTCTTTGCACCACAAGAAAGTAACCAATTTGGTAGCTTGAAATGAACAATTTTCATTAAAAATTCAGTCTTCCGCATGGCTCAAAAGTTGCATATATTATTAAAGAATAAAATGTCAAGAAAAAAGCAATGAAACTCGGCATACTTATGCAAGAATTATAGGTCTGTACAATAGAAGAAGCAAATGGGAAATTGAATAATTCTTTAATTAGTTGTTTATTACAATGAAAAATGGAAATGAACATTATTAGTTCAGTTCTAGAACTTTTTATACACTCTGACAACTTGGATCCTTTGAAATTGTTTCATTGCAGGGGGCTTTCTTGTTATTTTCCATAACTTTCACCTTGTTGGGGATTATTTCCAAGAATGACCTATTATTGAGCTAAAATAGCAGGACTACTGTACTGAGTGACTGTATGAGAAGAAAATTAGCTGTCAGCAGTGTGCTTTGAACTACTTTGAGTTATTAATTTGTATTAGTGCATAGAATAACATTAGTTAAATTTAATAGTGATTAACAGTCTGGACTTCAGTGCAATGAGTCATACCATCGTTTGGTGAATGGATGTTCTTGTATTGTGTATCAGAAATCTATTTAAGTTTCAATCCTTTAAACCCAAAGTTTCTGCAAAATATGATTTCAAACCATTACTAATAATTTGATTCTTATTTTTCAATTGCTCAAATTATCATGTATTTGTATATCAGTATCGAAATATAAATTATGGTGATTTACAAGGATAGCAAGTGAAATTAGTAATATGTAGAATAATATATTCTGAGTTGTATTTATTTGGACAAGTGTAATTTTAATATTTGTTTTAGTAATGGTAGAGTTTTTTTACGGTGATTATTGTTTTTATTTTTTCTAGGTTTCTGGTCCTGCAGAAAACATTGGTTTGGATTTAACTCTTTTTCAGTACCAGACATGCCCTTTTTGTTGCAAAGTAAGAGCTTATCTTGATTTTTTTGGAATTCCTTATGATATTGTTGAAGTGAATCCAGTTTTGCGGAAGGAGATTAGGTTTTCAAAGTACAAGAAAGTCCCAATTCTGATTGCTGATGACAAAAAATACAATACAAAGGTAATGAATTTTTCTCATATATTTGAGCACATATTATCTATTAAATGCTTTCTGCTAAAATTATTTAAAGATTTATTTTTCTCATAATTCTTGAAATTCATGCTACATACAATTAGCTGTCAGGTTTATTTGCTTAATTGACCATAGTTATTGATAATTAAGTACCGAAAGTTTAACAAAATAAACTTTTTTTCTCATGCCTTTAATATATGCATCTTCATCTTATCTAAAGAGTCCATTGAATTTTTTATGCACTGAGCATGATTATATGTCGTAGTCTATAAAATTACTCTCTTCAGTTAATTTGCTGTGATTGTTACATAATTTGAACATTGTCATCTAAATTGGGATGGTATAGTTGTTTATTTTTAGAGCATTTTTCTTTTTAGGGACTATCGATGTTTACATTTGAAACATGATTGGTGACACACTTGACACTTATGTGCTTGAACAAAAATCAAAGTCTGTCTTTGAAAAAGTGAAGGATTAAATTTGTAATGCAGCAGCAGCCACCCTCAAAAGATTTTGCACTCCCATGCTTCAAGTTTTTTTGTTTTTTTTTTTTTGCTTGTTTTCAGAAATAAAGAGCTAACATTTTTGTTGTCTGTAGACATTCAACCTTTTAATTATTAGATATACACTTTGTGATCAAAAGTATCTGGACACTTGCTCATCCACATTCTCCTGATAATAGGAAAGGAATTAATATCACGTTGGTCTACCCTTTGCTGCTATCACAGCCTCCACTCTGTGGGGAAGGCTTTCCACCAGATTTTGGTATGTTGCTGTGGGAATTGCCTGCCATTCTGCTACAAGAGCATTAGTGAAGCCTGTCATTGATGTCAGGGTTCAGCTTGTGTAATGCTCCAAATGTATGTTAAACTCTTTACTTTGGACCTTGTGACTGATCCGAATTATAATTTACTGGATAGCTTCGGGCACCAGTCAATTAACCTTGCCAAATAAAGTTAAATAAGGGTTCGCTAAGTATATTATTCATTACTTAGTAATATGAAAACAATTCAAAAAATTGTCAAATTATTAAAGCTTAAATCTAATCAAAATCAATTACCTTGCTCAAGAGAAAAACTAGAGAAGTCAAAACTATTTCTTAAAGCAAAGTTTGTTTTCAAAATATTGTGACTCACCAGAGTGAAACTTCTACATCAGATTCTCGGAGCAACTAAAAGCTCACTCAAAACAACATCTACACCTACATTCTCAAATCACAACTCCAAATTAATAAACATCTCAACTCTGTGCAAAACGTACTCTGCTGCAAAAACTACTAACCCTGTGACCTAACATCACTTATTAATACATGCAGCATGCAACTGACAAATGTGTGTTGCACACTGGGAAAGAACATTTGCATAAACTTATGCTCATGCTAGTTATGAATCATCCATTAGTATGAATTGCTATTGCTAAAGAGTGCAGAATTCAGAAAATGAAAAGCTAATTTCTTGAAAATAAGCATCCTATATTTGCCAGAGGTGACATGTTCTTCTAGTGTTGTATATATATATATTGTTTGTGTAGAGTGGAGTGACAGTCTAATTACTCCAAGGACATTGAAAAGAATGCTCTGTTATTCCTTACTGGCACTCTTGGGAAAATATATTTAAATACTTATATATATATATCTTGTATTTAATTATAGATTAGATATATATATAGTATATAAGCTCACTGAACAAAAAATTAGTCATCTCCCTCTGTAAAAGAGTTACATCCGTTCAACAGCAACAGAGGGTGCACCAGTAATAAACACATCCTACAAATAGCTGTGCCGTGTGCTACGGGGTTCATACAGTGACAAGAAGTTGTTGTGTGCCACTTGTGTATTAGTCGCTCAGTGAAACATGGGTTGCACCAAAGATGTGAATGAATGGCAAAATGGTATTATTGTGTTTGACCGTACCAAAGGGCATAGTGTACAAGAAGTTGCTGTCTTTGCAGGTGTGTCGAAACGTACTGTCCAAACAGTCTTCCAGCAGTGGTGTACATCGCAGTCCACTGCTAATCGTCACCAGAACTGCAGCAGGAAGACTGTGCTCACCAATAGGGACCACTGCAGTGTGTCATACACTGTTAGGGCAAACCACTTTGCAACAAGGCAGGGATTTCTCTAATCTGTCAATGCAGGCCTAAAAAGCTGTTTCCAAATTAACACTCTGAAGGGAACTGCATGCCATGGATATCTGAAGCAGAGTACCACAGAAGAGACCCATGTTAACAGCTCTGCACAAGGCTGCACAGCTACAGTGGGTGTGGTGCCATAAAGACTGGACTGTCGACTCTTGGAAGCATGTGATCTGGTCAAATGAGTCACATTTTTGCTTGTACTCGAATGATGCGAGGCGATGGGTACATCGTAAGCCGCATGAAGCCTTCAATGCGGATTGTGTGCAAAGTTCTGTTCAAGCTGGAGGAGGCTCTTTGATGCTCTGGGGGTGTTTTGGTTGCAATAAACATGTGCACTATTGAATTTGTATGAGGAAATGGGTCCTTTGGTTGCAGTGACATCACACTTGAACTAGAAGGGCTATATGGAGCTACTGGATGACCACATGTTGCCTTTTGTGCAGCATCTCCACAGTGAACACCAGAAGGATACCCAGTCTTCCAAGACAATTGTTGCATGCACAGAGCTCGAAGTATGTCGATTGGCATGATGAGCATTCTGAAGCCTTCGAACATCTTGACTGGCCCGCCAAATCCTCAGATTAGAATCCCATAGAAAACTTGTGGGACTATTTGGGGCAACGAGTGAAGCTCCGTTCCAGCCATCCGGCCAATCTGGCTGAACTACGGCATTTGCTGCTGGGAGAGTGAATGAATATTGATGTGCACTACATCCGCACACTGGTGGCATCCATGCCAGACAGGATTTCGACTGTTCTTCTGTTGCATGGAGGCATCATATGCTATTAGGTGACATTTAGCCAGGGATGACTAATTTTTTTTGTCCGGTGAGCTTATCTTGGTATTTAATAAAATAAAGGGTATTGTAATATATGAGGTCATGTTAATTTTTCAAGGCAATAGAAATGTGATAAAATAATCAAAGATATGAATTAACCAGGTGACTAATTACTGAGATTCTACTATATTAGGTTTACCATTTTGATACTTGTGATGCTTATCTTTTTGCATTTTTTTAGTGAATTAGTTATAAAATAATTTTGAAATTCATTTGTTGCAGCATGAAATTTGAGTGATGCAGTTTTGTTATTGTTTAATTTTTTCATCTGTCTCTTTACACATATAAAATATTTTTGGATAATTTCGTTTCAGCACCAGCTGAATGATTCAACTGTAATCATAAGTGCATTGGGTACGTATTTGCTAAACCCTGATAAAGCACTTCAAGATGCATTGAAATATTACAAAGCAGTTACATATACCAATGATGAAGGAAAGCCTATTACTGAAGTTATGAATCGATATTTTCTTATGTATGGAGATAAATATTTAGATGAAGAGACAACTGAAAATATAAGGTATTTTTTCTATATATATATATATTTTAATATACAAAAAAATTGCATTGAAATTTTCATTATTTTGTGCATTGATTATTGTTATTGAAAAACAGTTCAATAAAAAAAATGTAGAGATGATCATTTTTTGATGAATTATTAAGTTTCATTTTTTACTGCACTACTTTTAAGTAAAAATAGTGCATATAATTATATACATATAGTACACACATTAACTAGAAAAGAAGAAAACAGTTTGCTAAGTATTATTTTTACACTTTTGCATATAATAGAATATAAAAGAGTTGGGTGAAGTGTTCCCTAGAAAGGCATTATTGTCGATGCATATGTGGCAGGGACTACTATTGAGGGAATCAAGAAAAACTAGTTTATGAAAAGCTGTCATTATCATCAACAAATGGTAGATTAGAGAAATACTGATATACAGCAGGAAGTTCATGCTCTGAGATCTCTAAGACCAGAGATGAGGATTGTGCACACAATCAGATGCTCTGGTTGGCATTAACTGAAGAAGAATTTTAATACAGGCAGTGAATAACCCATTTCCAACCAAGGTTTATATGTTTGTTTGTTTTTTTCTCCTATATTTAACATGTTTAACAATTATACGCATGGATAGAAAATTTGGAAAATCTTAATGAATAGCAGTTTTTACCACAAGCCAGGGCAAAGACACATCAGTGTAACAAAAAAAGAGGACAAAAATTTTCTTGCTTTTATGTGCATTAAAAAAAGCATGCTACAAAATTAATGATACTGCATTTAAGAATGAAAATTAATGTTCTTTCCCCTAGAAATATTTCACTGTTGTAATTTTTTTAGCTTTGAAACTCATAAGCCATGCCAAAAAATTCACTCACCATTGGTGAGTGAATTTCTCCAGCTCTAGTTAAATGTCCATTTGAAACTCATAGTCTATCCAAGAAGCTCAGCTAGTAAACTATGATGGAACTTGACTATATGTGTTCCCAGAGTAAACCTAAAGGGGACATTTAGCACAAACACTAATGTAGGTTTCAAAAACATTTTTAAATGTACACAATATACCTATCCCTTGAATTATATGTACTCACTTTAAACAGTCAAAAAAGTGCAGTCAGTTTCAATTTACATAGTGACAGTGAATTATACGGTCAAGAAAGAATAGAGAATTTATATAGTCAAGAAAATGCAACCAGTTTTGTTTTACCTAATTGTAGACTTGATTTTGCATGGTACAGATGGAGATTTTTTTTATTTATATATGTCAATATAATACACATTATTAAAAAAAAAGCAGTGGTATAGTGTCAAGGGAGATAATTAGATTGGCATCCCAATGTAAAAGTTATTTTTAAGAATAAATAAATAATAGTAAATTCCTATAATAAAATCATCGGTAATATTTACACTTTTTCACTAAAATTGTATTCTTGCTATTGCAGTGCAGTCTGTGTCATGACATCGTCTCATTTCCAGCAGCAACTTTAATCTTGGGGTCTATTATATAGGCTAAATACAACTGATTCGTAATTACACTGTTTTATAAAATATATAAATACTATTTTATTAAGTATTTAATGTATTTGATCACTATTAAGCTGTTTAGGTAACAAGATGGAGATGGGTATAGAGGGAAAATTGTCATAAACCCTGCTGGATTTGAACCCATGACCTCCTGATGACACGTCAGGTGCTCTGACCTGATGAGCTACCGATCATAGCACTTGACATGTCATCAGGAAGTCATGGGTTTAAATCCCAACCATGCTCAAGACAATTTTCCCTCTATACCCATCTCCATCCTCTTACTTAAACAATGATGAGCTCTAGATTCATTTATCTATATAAATACTAATTTTATAATATAAAACATTAAATAATGGTACAAATACTTAATTGCTATTTCATATTTAATTCATAAAAATCCTTTAAAATTTTATCTTCAAATTCAATAGTGCACATGTATATTAATGATGGGTATTTTTTGTGACCAAAAGTAAATGTATGAGAAATTAAGCTTATCTGAATTAGTGTAAATAAAGTACAAATTAATGTTATATTGATGCTTATTTTTACTGCTGCACTGAAATATGAAATAAATATGTATAAATACAATTTTCAATTTATGTTTTATTCATAGTAAGGATTTTTTCGGAACATATCTCTCTTCTTTCCATGTTTGTTTTGATTTACACAATGATTTCCTGGAACTTTTCTACCATGTATATCAAGGATTGGGTATATTGCCAAAAGCATATGGGAACTTTCCATGTTATGTGAATAAAAAAAAGTACATTCAAAATTCTTTAATTCCTAAAGTTAGCTTGTTATGGAAAAATGTCACTGGAGATAAATCTAAGATATTACTCCAATCTCTCTAAATCTCAAATTTCAATAATGTTAATTAATATTAAAAGTTACTGAAGCTGAAATGTTTAATGACATCAGAAGTTACTTAAATTTAGACAAATGTCATCAGGAGGTCCTGTGTTTAGATCCCACCCACTTATTTTACTGAAATGATAAATTTAATCTAAAAACTACCCTACTGTCATCATAAACATTGTGCATCCTGCAATGTTGTGATTTTCATTTGGACCTATAGGACAGAGAAGAATCCTCGGAGCTCCTCCTAGCAGCTTTACAGGTCCTCTCATGCATCTGACCCTATTAAGACCAAAGTCACTGCTGACCCCTGCCTCAGTTATAGCTAACACAACCCACAAAGTTTCCTTGCTGGAGCAGTCACTAGTTTCCTAACTACTATGCCAATTAAGGCTGCATAGTGGTTCCTTAACCGACATAGTTTTGCCTTCAAATGTGATGACTACTTTCAAGACAGTAATGCAAAATGTAAGAATTGTTTGTACGTGATACATAAATGCTGCTAGAAATTTCAGTATCTTCCCTGAATTCCATATCTTCTGATACCAGTCCTATTGAGAATGTTTAAGATATGCTGTCACATTGAAAATTTTCTTCACTATTTCTCATCTGTCTTCCACAAGAAAGGACTAAAATGCTTCAAAAGGCCACCATTCATCAGATGAGACATTAAGCTATGATTGCATTGTAAAGGAGAGTGCCATACCCTGTGCATGTTAAAGAATGTGCTTGATGAGAGATTTCCATCAGTCTCCTAATAGCTGTCCAGTGGATATCTTTCCTCCCCAGCTGCCATTGAGGTCCTTGTGACCTGATCGTGTTAGATCATTATATGCAAAAAAGTGCCACTTCAAGATAAAATAATCCAACCCATTCCACTTGTTGGGGTTGAGATCTAGAGAGTTGGATGACAATGTGAAGAAGGTGAAGTTTTTCAAACATTCGAGAGTCTGAATTTGTCCAAATAATTTCTGTACAATATGTGATGGTGCATTGTCTTCTTGAAAGATGCTATCATCTTTGGGGAACAATAATAACATGAAGAGTGTATCTGATCTCCAATAATGTTCAAGTAGATATGCCCTTGATTTTTTTTTTTCAAACCTGTATCATAGACCTAACACATTCCAACAAAATATCCTCCATACAATGACACCACTGCTGTGACCTGCATTGTTTGTACAGTGCAGATGGTTCCATCATCTCATTCTGTTTTCATCAGATGTGTAGTTCTTCAACTGTATGGTGCAAAAGGAAATATAGTTCATTGGACCAGTAGACCTTTTTCCAGTAATTTACAGTCTGTTCTCAATATTCCCACAGGCGAGGGTGGCTCAGTCGGTAGCGCGCCAGGCTCGTAATCTGTATTTCCCAGGTTCGAGTCCCAGCTGAGTCAGCGTTGAGATTTATCTCCGCAAAATTCCTCGCCCTGCCCACGGTCAGTAGGGGACACCAATGGGCTTGGAAAGGCCGCCGTCCGTCGGATGGGACATTAAGCCGTGGCCCCGTGTGCGGGACAGCCATACCCTGTGCACGTTAAAGAACATGCTGGATGGCCTTGACGGGAGGCTACCATCTGTCTCCCAACAGCTGTTCCAGTGGGTCCCCTCCCCCAACCTTCTCTGAGCCTTCGGGGTCCATGTGACCTGGCCATTTAGCCCATGGGGTGCAAAAAAGTGCCACTCAGAGGTAAAACAATCCAACCCAATATTCCCAGAACCATGCAAGGCACAGTTTTTTGGCAGGAGTCGTTGTTGTAGGCACCTACTCTCATATCCCAATTAATGGAGAGTTCAATTCATTGGTCTACTAGAAATCTACTAGATGATCTGCCTATCTTGATATTTGCAGATAAGTTTCTCAAATGTTTTTTTTTTCCCTTGGCCTATCAAAAGCTTGTGCCTTTCTTTCACCTAGTACACTTTCCTTGTGTTTCCCACCACAATTCTTTCAGTAATTAGTTATTTTTAATTTATTGTTTCAGTCTGCCTAAAACGTTTACAACAGCTACTCTGGAACAAACAATGAAGTGTGCTGTTTTTGAGATAGAGGCACTCACACACCTAGTGCCAATACTAATTGAATTTTCACTTGTACATAATTCAGTATAAGCAATGAAATTCTATTATGTTCTCATGTGAGAACAGTATAGAATTTTATTGTTTACAGTGAATTTTGGCAGTGTAAAATTTAATTAGAATTAAATTTTGCTGTGCTATTTTTAAAGTTTCTAGCACCAATAATTGGGAGTTTTTGAAATTCTGATAAATTCTACCATTTGTTCATTATTTGTGTCAATTTTTAATTTCCATGTCTCGCAAACTTCTCCACAAACATGAATGCAAACTCTTCCACTAAATGCTGCCACCTTTGGCATTTATTTAATTTAAATATTGTATTTTTTATGTTTACCTACTTGGTATTAAAAGCAGAGGCTGAATTTAGTAAGGGGCATGATCCCCTCCTCCTCCTCCTCCTTTCATGAGTGCTAGTAGTTTGAATGGTAGTAAAAAATCATATAATAGGTGCAATTTCAGGCAAACAGAAGAATAAACAGGAGGGTGGATGTATGTAACTGCATTGGTGGCAGAAATTGGCAGTTTCCTTGTGGTTCTGGGCTACTTCAGTGATCGGTCCCAAATTTCGTGGGTGGTCCCACTTAGTTCTAATCCTGTTGGGGTAAGAGATCAGGTTCCTAGCTGCTGTAGGTTGGGAGTAATCCCTCAAAAAACAGCCAAAATTTCTGGAGGTGCTGCCATTGCCTATTTTGTGAAAGTAGCAATATGTTGTGAGTAGTGTGGTAGAAAACTGTAAATGAAGTTATCAATGGACATACGTTTGAGAGGATTTAATTGCGATTGGGGTAGTACAATAACGGTGGAAAGCTGGAATGAACTTATCGACATGAAGAGTTATCAATTGACATACATTTTATGCCAAACTTTTGGTATGGGTTTAACTAGTATATATATAACCCATATTTTTCAACAAATTTGTTAAAGAGCACTAACACAGAAGGGAAGGGGGATTTATACCTGAACAGTGTTCCTGCTTGATCCTACCCATGCCTTTTCTTGGATCACTTGCCCCCCCCCCCCCCCCATTTTTTTTTCTGGTGCTGGGCCTGATTAAAAATATTACTGTATTAATTTTTAAAGATTATCATATGAAAACTTAGATTATTGATAATGAAATATTGAAACATTATGCAAAAAAATTGCAATATTTCTCTGATAATCATTCTTTTACAGGGAAGAGCGAAAATGGCGAAAATGGGTTGATGATGAATTTGTTCATGTTCTTTCTCCAAATATTTATCGCTCTCGAAAGGAAGCTTTGCAAGCTTTCAATTATTTTTCAGATGTAGGTGAATGGGAAAAGAACTTCTCAACATTTGAACGTAACATGGTTATATATGTTGGAGCTTATGCAATGTACTTTGTCGGCAAAAGACTGAAGAAACGGTAAGTATAAAAAGATCTGCTAAGAAAAAAAGTAGTAAATTTAAAAGAAAAAATAGTTTTATTTTATAAATTGAAAAATTGCACTTTCACTGTTCCCCTTACTATCACTTTTTTTTCTTCTTCAATAAAATTGTAATTATGGGAAAAGGGATCATATCTTAGCACTTTACCTTTGACAGTGCAAATCAACTCCTTTAAGTAGAATAGAGTGACCATCTTTTTAAAGCAGGAATCAGGATACTTCAGTCAGTACCTTAGGAAGCTGTAACTGGGACACTTAGTTCATTCAAATTCTGGGGGGGGGGGGGGCACAATCTTCTCTCTGTAATTTGATTTCAATAAAAAAAATTTCAGCTGTTCAGCAAATATTTTTGGTAGTTGTTTTGAAAAAAAAGTTAAAATTATACAATGCTCTGTTCATAATCTATCCCTGCAAAAATTCTTGATGACATTTATGATGCTTTTTCACTTGTAATAACTTAAAAAGATATGTACATGTAATATGCAGATTGAAATTCACTGTAATCATTAACATTTGAAAATTATACAAGTTCTTTTGTGTTGTGAAATTAAGATAAGTTCCATAGATAGAATAAGAAAACTATAAGCTTAGAGATATTCCAAAAGTCCAAAAGCACAGTTAATAATAATCTGTTATGTAGAGTTTCAGAGACAAAGAATTGAGTTAACTGATGATAATTCATTATTGTAAATTGATACAGCCGTCCCGTGGCCGAGTGGTTAGCACGCTTGGCTACTGATCTACGGGACCTGGGTTCGAGCCCCGGGTAAGGCATGGATGTATGAATGTTGTTTTTCTGCTGAGGTCCTGCCATCCTCTCAGATCTTCTACTTTGGCATATAAACTGACAGGCTCCTGTCAGACCTCTGTGGCAAGCAGCTGCTTGAGGGGGTATTTATTATTATTTTTTATAAATTGATACAACAGTTCAAAGATATACACTAGTGGACAAAAGTTTGGTTACAACCCATGTTAGATCACTACAAAGTTAAATTCAAACCACTGAAGCTTCATTAAAATAAACTCTATTGAAAAATCTGTCAAAAGTGTTGATGAAATCAATTCTAAATCTTGATTTTTCAACAATATTGGTTCAGTATTAAAAGGTTACAGAAGTTGCAAAATTGACACCAGACACTGATACTCCAGTTGCCCTAAACAATATTCTTCAAAATTGACCAAAACTTAGAGAATTGTTAGTTGAACTTCTAAATACAGTCTTTTTTTTTTTAAAAATGGTTTAATTTAATAATTATATTTCTGCTTTAATTAACAGTTCAGAAAATGTTTTGACTAAAATAGTACTTTTATTAAATGTTCAAGCTTACTGAATGAATATTTTTGAAAACCACAATTTAAATAGATTTAATTAATATCTTTAATACCTTCATACAATTAGTTTATTAAAAGATTATTGTAGAAATTGCAGAGCTTCAAATTTACATTCCTATTGGCTTAACATGGATTGTAATCTTATTTTTGTCCACCAGTATAGAATGTAGTTGCATAACTTATCTTACCATACACTGATCATATGTTTGCTACTGAACAAAAACCTGCATATATTTATTGCAAAAGAAGTTGTTCAATTTTACACTTTTTTTTACTCCTTTACCATGCAGGTGACCAAGTGGTTAGGGTGCTTGGCTGCTGATCAGTGGGACCTAGGTTCAAGCCCCAGATAAAGCATGTATGTTCATGTTGTCTTTTCTGCTGAGGTCTCACCTTCCTCACAGATCTTCTTGATGGCTTATTATACTGACAGGCTCCTGTCATACCTCTGTGACAAGCAGAGCTGCTTGAGGTGGTATTCTTTTATGACACAGCATCGCAAGCTTTTAGTTGAATCTTCAAAAAGTAATAGCATTTAAATAGTCATCAACTGTGGACAGTGAATGATTTTCCCATAACTCAAGATATGGTCAGCATGGTGTAATTGTTTATTTTAAGTAATTAAATTAGATAAATCGTATTAACTATGAAGTTATATCTCTAGTGTTTTAGTAGATATGTTCAGCAGTTTGTGAGTTATGTTTTGGAAACATTCTTAAGTAATTGATTTCTAAAACTTAGAACTCAGTTATTCGTATAAAATGCCACTTATAATATCTTATATTTACAGTTACGCATTAAAGGATGATGTTCGAGAATCACTATATGATGCCTGCAAAATGTGGACAAAAGCAGTTGGATCAAAAAGGAAATTCATGGGAGGTGATACTCCAAATTTAGCTGATCTAGTAAGTATTTTTAAACTTGTATATAATGGCATTAAGTATGAATAAAAAGATTTGGATAATATACTGACTAGTCCATTTAAATTGGAACAGACAGGAATCTGACATTAGACAAAATGGTGAAATTAGCTTTTTGTGCTGATTAAGTAAACAAATTTTGAGATTGCAATCGCATGTTACCTCCACCAATAATTAGCAACATCTGTAACAACTATCAAATTCTAATTCTGAGCATTTTACTCTAACATCATCCAGTTTATTGCATACTTTCCTCAAGGCTAAAAAATATTTTAAGGATGAGTTAAATTTAATATTTTAAGAATGAGTAATAAATTTTATTAAGCATAGAATGAAATCACATTTCGTACATTTACTACTTCAAAATGTGTTCACAGCAAACTTGGAAAAGTACAAATGTTAGAGTCTTTCATAGTGTTAGAAGTTAAGCATTGGTTATGATAATAAGATAAAAGCAATAATACTTCCTTGTTTCACAAAAATGGGAAAAACAATTTAAAGTAGTATTAAAACAGTATAATGCAGTTTTAAACTTATCAAAAGGCATTTGATGCTGTTTGTCCAAGGTATAATGCAATAAAATGATTTTGGTCCTGTTGCCATGTTGTTGTTTTTACTATCTTAAACATGAAAATAATGGAATAGTATATGCTAAAAATACTCATATTTCTGCTTACTTTAGTGTTCATTTCACTGAATGTCTTTCAGACATCCTGATTATGTTAAAAAGTTTCTTTTCATGCTGCTAAATAACCATCAGATAAGTAGTGCAAATGTCATCCGTAAATGTTACGAAATAAAGCATTTGGATAACAATTGAACTATGTTTGTACAGGATGTATTTGCATAAAAATTTAATGTATAAAATAGTTAAATATACATGTAGAATGTAACCATCTTCACTTTTCCCTGATTTGAAGAAATAAGTTAGATTAGTACATAAGGGATATGCATTAGTTGAAACCACAACCTTAGAGTTATTCTTATTAAGGTTGCCTTTAATTGCATAAGTGATTAAGCCCAACTCTTATGATCTGATTCCAGGACTATATCTCAGCTTAGTATACTGAAGGCTAAAAATATTTTCTGAAATAATTTCATAAAATTGACTATTTAATAAGGAATCAAAATTTTTTAATCAAGGAGTTGAATAAAACAAGTTCCTGTTTATAAATTTTATTGTTTTAACATTCAGTTAATAAAAGTTTTCACTAGCACAGTTTAATACATATAAAGGGAAACCTTTAATAAATTAATAAAGCAAAAAATTAATATATTTAAATATACTTCATGGAGTTTTGTATTTCTCATATTATTTCACTGTGGTAATTTGAATGTAATACACATAAAACCGGTGATTTGTAATATAATAATCTACAATTAATGTTTTAATCAATAAATAATATCCATAGAGTTACCTGTTGACTTTGAAGTCAGTAAATAATTTTGTGGAAAAAGGTTTTGCCGATGTGTGGGTTTGAATGCCACACATTAGCAAAACCATTTTTCCACAAAACTATTTATTGATTTATTGACTTCAAAGTCAACAGGCAACTCTGTGGATATTATTTATTGATTAAATCATTAATAACACTAATACCATGAAGTGACTTACTTATTTATTTACTTCTTACTACTCAGTGCAACATTAAAAAGAAATAGTTTCCGTTCCCAATCATAGATGGCACCAAGTCCAGATGCAGCAATCCTGAGATATTGATAAGTTGTATTATTGGGAAAAAAGATGGAGTTGGTGTTAGTTTAGTGGTCTTAGAACACTCTGGCATGTATCTGGAGAGACACAGGTTCGAATCCTGCACATCAGCAAAACTTTTCTGTGAAACTATTTATTGTTTACAATTTGTTATGTAATATGTGAACATGGAAAATCCACATTACAGTTTATATGACATATAGAGAATCAAATTGAAAGATTAGCCCTTCCAGTGTCCACATTGTCTGTATACGTTCAGAGAATCTAAATTGAGAGGCCAAGGATGTATGTATCCATTTTTAGTACAACAAAAAAAAATCGATTTTTTTTTAAAATAAAAATTGCTGTTGTAATTTTATACATATTTTATAAAAATATATAATTCAGGTTTCAAAAATAATATTTTGTTTTTTAATTTGATGAATATTTTATTAAACTACAATATAAATAATTATATAAAGCCATTTGATTGCCATTTCTTAGAAGCACTAAATGGTATTGTTAACGTTCCTATTTGCTGAAGCAACCTTCTGATTTAAGTTCACAAGTTTGATTTGAACTATTAACAATAAAATTTTCCTTAAATTTTCGAAAATCTCCTAAAGATTAACAAAAAAAACTGCTATTTTTAAAAGCGATAGATTTTTGGAAGTAATTACCACCATTTTTTTTTCCATTTCACACTCTTTTCTGTCATAAACCTATTTCAGTATTCCCAAATTATTTTCATCATTTTTCCCAGCATTCTATGTGTCTTTCTCGCTCTTAAAATTGAAACTGGAAGTAAACAGATCCTTCTTAGAAATTCTGGTTGCAGCTGCATTTAATTAGTTATGCTTCACCGAGGCAAACAAGACGCAGATGGCTCACCCATGATATCTCCGTTCCATGTGCTATAAGTGTTTTTTAGTTTTGGTCCAGCATTGGATACCCTTTGTAAAGTTAGTATTTACTTTTTTATATTTAAATCTTAGTTTTCATTTCAGTAGATTTATTTTCAAAAATTAGCGATCTTTTGGCCGATCAATAAGTATTTTTTTTTCACAGTTATGCTACTCGTATGACTAGCCTACAACTTGTTGCTGTGAATATTTTAACATCGCATTAGGATATATGTTAATTTTTATTTTATTATTTAATATTTTTTTCAGTAAAACTTTGATCTGATATCATTTTCTGAAAATAAATGAGATCTTGGATATGGAAGCAAATTCATTTCCGTTAGTTAGCAATCTTTCAATCGGCTGATTTATCGATCTTTCTGAGTTATGCTAGATCAGAGGCCAGTTAAAAGTTGTTGCAGATATTTTATTTAATATCCGATTAGGCTGTATGTAATTTTTATTTTATTATTTCTTGTTTGTTTTTTTTGTTTTTTTTTGTAAAAAAAGCTTTGAGTTTGTACCATTTTCTGAAAATGAATGTCTTGGATATACGGAAGCAAAATAGACTTCCTTGCTACGGAAATCAGTCATCATGTGGGAGGGCAATTTCAAGAAGGTGTCCCATCTGCTAAACTCACGGTGAAATCCTCCCATCTACAAAAAAAAATATATATTTTAAATTAAGAATTTTTATGTTTATATTGAATGATTTTAAAGGACTCCCCCCCACCCCACTCTCAGTAACTTGGCTGTGCCACACAGATAACACTGATTTTTTTTTTTGCTTTTGTGCACAAACCTTTCTGCACTTAGCTAAGATTGCCAAACTTCAACACCCAAAGAAAAATATTCATAATGTTTATCAAAAACAGCAGCCAAGGAAGTTTTTGTCTATTTCATAACCTGTTCAGAAAATTCTGTGAATGTGAGAAGTCCAAGTCACTTTATATAACACTGGCCATGTTTAAAATATATGATGCTGAAAAGAATCATTAAAAGAAATAAAAATCATATTTCAGGTTGAATATTATATCATTCAGGAGGAAATTTCCTTTCAATAAATATATAATTTAACCATTTTTATTCATCAGGTTTTCCAAAATGAAGCCTTAATTGTATAGTGCTATCTTTTTTTTCACCATATCACATTGAAAAAGGCTGATTAAAATCAATATGCTTGCAAATTTGTTTATATTGTTTATTTTCATAAAATTCGTAATTAAATTCTGTTTAATTTGATATATAGCGTGACCTATTTCAGTTGATTGTTTTTTTTTTTTTAATTCTAAAGTTGACTTGTTTATTTGACTCAGCACAGTTGGCTAAAAGTCTGGAATTTTTAACAAAGTTTGATACCAAGAAAAAAATTGCAAAACGAGAGAAATATTTTTTATATTTTCAAAAAAAAATTTTTTTTTGTTAATCAGAAATATATAGCCATTCTATTCATGTGCATTAAATCATTTCTGTCTATTAGTTTGTTTGTTTTTTATATAAATTTTTATTTGTGTTGCCAGATGCATTTTTTACTACATGACTCTAAAAAAAGTCCTCTTAAAATAAAACATATCATCTTTTTCGTTAAATACTTTGTTTTAAAAAAATCCAGAATTGAATGCTGATTAATTTGGCATATAACATGCCATAATTCCTTTCATTAGTTATTTGTCAAAAAATTCTGAAGTTGATTTTTTTTTGGCTGAGGAAAAGGGTGAAAATAGCTTGGCCTCTGGATGGAAACCTGTCTTTCAGGCTGGACACTGGAAGGGTTAAAGGAAGTGGTGCTGCAATACACAGAAGTGAGATGCTTGCTGCCATTTCTTGATAAACAGAGTATACTAATATTTTAAATTTGGATTTTAACCAAATTTGATATTTAGAACATTAAGAAATTGTGATTTTTTTAATGAAATGTTTGCTATTATTTTGAAATTAAACTTTTTAATAGCAATAACCAAAGTTGATCCAATAGTGAAAATATCTCAATTTCAATGCTTCTGTTAAACTTTATACGCTTTAGAATTTTTTTTACAGTTCTTGACTATTTTTAAACCTATTTTATTAGTTTTTAAGGAGTTTTAGGTCCCTTTGGCATTGGTTGTTCCAATGGAATGGGGAACGTTTCCTACAGGCAAGCCATGGTGCAGGAGAGCCATGCTCTCTGCACTTTAAAGAACTAGTTGACTATTTTAAACCTATTTTATTAGTTTTTATTTAAACTATCTTTTTTATTGAGTGAAATAAACTTTCTAGGACATTACTTTGTTTTTACAGATAGATAAGCTTATACATTATTTCTTATTTGCATATAATAATAAACAAAGTATCTCTGAAGCATCTGTTACCACAGAGGTTGACAAAAATAACCAAGAAATTAACTAAAAACTAAATGAAAGGTTTTGTAATAATAGAAATGTTATGAACTATTTGTATTTGAATAATTCAAAAACTTTCTGAAGCTGAAATGAAAAATAAAAAAATTCCTGTTTTAAAAGAAAATATGTTAAATATTTCACTTTAATTTTCTTTGAATTTTTGTTATTTATTACCAACAATTATAAGGGACAAGGGTTAGCTGAGTCTTGCCTCCCAGGCTCATAATCTGCTGTTCCTAGGTTTGGGTTCCCACTAACCCTCATCTTGCTGCTGGTGAGAAAGACATCACAAATGGGCTTGGTAAGACCACTGGCCATCAGATGGTATATCAAGCCATGGTGCAGGAGAGCCATGCTTTAAAGTGCAGGAGAGCCATGCTCTCTGCACTTTAAAGAACTTACTGGATGATCTTGACAGGAGGTTGGCCCATATGTTTCATAATAGCTGCCCAGTGCATCCCTTTTCCCTAATGAACTCTGAGCCTTGGGATTCTTGTGACCTGGCCTTTCAGCCCATTATATGCATAGAAGTGCTGCTCAGACATAAAACAACCCAACAGCTTTCAATCAAATCCTCTTTCTTTTGATGTTTAGCATGATCCATTTCTCTCAGTTACTTCAGGATGAGGTTCTAAAATGGTTTATTTTCTGAAAACACTTAAAAATTAATTAGGCCATCAGACTGAGTTTTGTTTCAGCAACCCAACACTTCCATACCACCTGACTGAGCTTCGTGTGACATGTTCCATTAAACTAATGATTGTTAAGTTATTTAGTTTAATCTACATATGTTACTGTAAGAGTTTTGAGAAGTAAAATCTGCAACATAATTGTAAGTTAAAATTTTGGTGCAATGAGGTGCACTGAATATTTATAAGGCTATTCTGAATACTTTTTATAATACTTTTTATAATATTTTTATAATGCTTTCTTATTCTTGCTCTGCCAAAATGTCTGATAAAACACATTATGCTGATGCTAGAGCTCACACCTTTCTAACAACTTGTCATAGTTCCCATTTCTTTTGCTGTTTTTTTTTCCACAGTCCAGTGATTTAGGACTAAGCAACATGATTATTTCACTCACTCACATGCAGTGTTTTAATATCATGTTTATTGTTCTATTAAATATACAAAATCTTCACTAAGCCTGCAGCAGCATTTATGAGATTTCTCCTCCACAGACTGAAAGATTGTCTTCAAGTTGTGTTTTTTATCACTTAGTGAGATTTATGGCCGAGTGGTTAGCGTGCTAGGCTACTGATCTAAGGGACTTGGGTTTGAGCCCCGGGTAAGGCATGGATGTATGTGTCGTTTTTCTGCTGAGGTCCTGCCATCTTCTCAGGCCTTCTACTATAGCATATAAACTGACAGGCTACTGTCAGACCTCTGTGGCAAGCAGCTGTTTGAGGGGGTATTTATTTTATTATTTTTATTATTTGCCATATAATTGCTCTCTGGACATTGTTAGCTTAGTGATATCTAATACAGTGGTGTACCCAAGAGGAATTTGAATAATGTATATTTTCCAAGACCCATCCCCTATTAGATTCAAACATGATTATAAAATCATAAAAGAAAATAAACCCATTTACAGTTTCTGGGATGGAAAATCCATTAATCCAGTAGTGATATTTCTAGTGTTGTACAAATTTCGTTTTCTGTAGAGTCTTGTAATGTTTCCTCATTTGGGAAATAAATTTCATCCAGATGATCCACTTTAATGTTTAACTTCCAAATAACAATTGCCATGTAAATGCTTTTTCTGCCATTAAATTAAATTTGGGTTTGCATTGAAAAAGCAGTAGGAATTATTTCAAATTCTCTGCCCATAGAAGCAGTAAACTGTTCCAGCATGATTAGTATAGGAAGGCTTGACATTCTGGATTTAGAAGACAAAGCAAAAGTGTCCGTGTCATTAGGGAGGGTGTGAGATTAAACCATCCTGAAAGAAAATAGGCTAGAAGAATTTAGTAACTGATTAATACCATTTTCATATCTTGACTCGTCATTGAATGACCCTGTAATGTTATATGCTCATTATTATGTTAAAGTTATTGAAAAAAAAATTCTTTTGATAACTGGTGGGTATAAATGTGAAATTTGTTTTTTATTTAATCGTAAACACAAAGCAAAATTAGTTCCCTTAAGTTTTGTACATCAGTTAAACATTCCAAGGTAGGTGGAAGTTAGTTAGCATAACTGGCATGTTTCCAGGAGATGTGGGTTCGAATCTCACTCACAGCAAAACCAATTTTTTTCAGCTTATTATTTCATCAGTATAATTCCTTTGTTTGCTTTTATCATGTATTTTAGTTTATCTTTGAAGTTTTTCATTTCTACTGATTTTACAGGAAGTAACTGTTTTTGTGTGGGATACAAGAGGAAGTGACGGGCATTTTTTTCAATTTTGATGATAACTGATCCATTAGATATATAATAGCTTTCACGTTACCTGATACTGCAATGTTTATACACATTGCTAGATACATTCAGCAATTATAACTGTCTGCGTGATTTTAATCTCCTAAACATCCATCTAATCACACTCTGTGCAGATAATGTTTTCTAATCACACTCTGTGCAGATAATGTTTTCTTTGTGTATTTATTCAAGAAATTTGTAGAATTATGAAAAGTGAAAAACAAAGAAAATTCAAAAATGAGGTTACCAAAAGTCTAATGGTGCAAAAACATAGACCTTATTGCCAGGTTAAGTATCACCAACTTCCACACTGTGCCAGTGATTTGGGCAACAGAAGAAATTTTGCAGAAGAACCATTATCACAGTTAGAGAAAAACAACATTGTATTGAATCAATGCATTTCTAATAAAATTATGTCACCCAGTTCATTAATAATGCAGTGGTAAAAACAATGTCAAAATAATCATTCTTGACACCCCTTCTCCTCCATCAAATCTGAAAGTATATTTATGGCCCATTTCAGAAATGTATAACGTTCTTTGTATTAAATCTCTGTGTTTAAGGAAGTACACTGCAGTTGAACTGTAGCAAACATAAAACAATGGAACTTTTTTTTTTCAGTCTGTTTATGGAGTACTTAGTTCTGTGGAAGGATGTGCTGCATTCCAAGATATTCTCTCTCATACAACCATAGGTCCTTGGTATTACCATGTAAAGGAAACTGTTGCCAATCATAAAGGAGTTGTGAAGCTAAATCTAAACAAAGAAGTGGTCAAATCTTCACTTTAAATTATGGTTGCCAAATATGTTTGTTGTCATTTGTATCAAGTTGCAGACTAGTTAACATTTTTAGTAAATCATTGTAATATTAAAATAAATTGTAAAAAACTGTACATAATTGATGAGATTGTTTACCTTAAATAAAAATTCAAATTCTATTTAAATCAGTGGGAATTTTTCACAAACTTTTCAAAAGTTATGTACAGTTAAAAACTCATCAGCCACATAAAAATGGAAATTTAATAAAACTTTAAAGTGAAATTCATGCACATAAATTTAAAATGTAACTTGTGCTAAAATATAAGTTTCATTCCATATCAAATCTCTATAACTCACAACCTCACTTCCGATTTCGGTTAAATTTAATATACTTTTAGAACCCAAAAATATTCTTTGCAACATTTTCGAGTTGTAATTTTACAGATGTGCCAGGTACCTACAAATTCGAGCAATTTAGCCACCTTAAACATTTATGACTCGTATTTCGTTTGTGCAACGATGTTTAAGAGTAGTATCATTCTAGAAGTCTTGAAATAAGCTTTAACCCTTTAACGCCCAGGAAATTTCGAAAAGGGTAGAGGGTGTTAAAGACAAAGGGATAGCACTATTTGGGCGAGTCCATTTTAAATTATGGGCATTAAAGTGAGGTATATGTCATTTTAATTTGTGCAAAAAATTTTAAACCTCTGAAATATTTCATCTAGGAACATATTGAAGGCTCTTAAGTTAAAAATTATTAAATTGGATATATGTATATACTCTAGTAGTGTAAGAAACAGCCAGGTACCTAAAGACACACCTGCCTTCTCAGGTTGCACGCATGAAGGTAAGAATGTAATGGACATGACTTATGCAATGTTAACAATTCTGGAGAATTCTTTTGTTTTCTGAAGGACGCACCTTTTGGGGCCACTAAAGCCTTTACAGATATGAGTTTGCATTTATTTTGAAATAACACAACATGCCTTGATATTTAGTACCCTGAGTCTATATAAAAGTACATATAAGCTTTTAAAATATCAATCACTCAAATTTGGAATTTTCAATCCATTTAAGTAATTGTAATTCGAGAATTACTGAACAGAGAAACACATTACCGTATTCATTGTGCCATGTATATTAGAGGGATACTAAATTGAAAAGATGTAAATATATCGAATTGACTAGATTCAGCTCTTCAAGTAAAACAAATGAGACCATGATTCAGATACTTTCAGAAGCGTAATTTCCTTGATAATAATGCATTGAAAATTATGTAATTACCCATTACTCTAGCCTTAATTGCATGAAAGTAAATTTACATGATAATTTCCAATAGTATTCATTCCTTATTTAGAGAGTTGTACATGATGGAACAATAAAAAATGGCGAGTTTTGTCAAACCATATAAATTTGAAAAAAATCGAATTATTTCAACTTCAAAAAAAACCTTTTTTTTTCCATAAACGATTTCCATCCTGCCTCACCGAAAAGAGAAATTTAAAATTATTAGTAATATAAAATTAGTTATTTTTAAGGGAGGCAGGATGCAAAGCATCTCCAAGGCGTAAATTTGCTTCTTAGCATATATGCCAGTGATGTTCGTCTAGGATATGACTGCATCATTGGAAGATTTCTTTACAGCAAATTTTAAAACAAAAATTAAAGACTTGAATGTCATCTGTTGTTATGCCCCCACAGATGACTATGATGAGAATGAAAAGGATATGATTTACAGGATTTTTTCAGGATTTTTTGAATTCTGTGAAGAAAAGAGATATTTCTCTTGTGCTAGGTGATTTCAATGCTAAAGTTGGTACTGACGCTAATCTTTGGGCAGGAGTTTTAGGCCCCTTTGGCATTGGTTCCAATGGAATGGGGAACGTTTCCTACAGGTAAGTAAACTTAATGATTTGCGAATAACTACCATATACTACAAACACTGGGACATTTTTAAATACTCATGGACTGCATAGGAATATGATCGATTATATTTTAATTAACAGCAAATGGGCCAATTCGGTTAGGAATACCAGATCATACAGAAGAGCCAAAATTGATTCTGACCATTATCTTGTCAAAAGTGTCTTGCACCTGAAGCTTAAGAAATGTGCTAAGGTTAGGAAAATTACCTTCAACACTGAAGGTCTGAAAGATCCAGATATAGCCAAAGCATACCATGGTAGGCTACTTAGTCATTATGACAATCGTGGTTTGCTTACTGCTGAAGTTCACAAAGAATGAGATCAGTTTAAACAGGCTTTTCTTGAAACCAACAGTACTCTTTTGGGTAAAAGGAAACAGAGGAAACAAAATTATATGACCTATCATAGTAAGCTTTGGCTATAACTGGGTCTTTCAGAGCTTCAGTATTAAAAGCAGATTTTTAAACCCTAGCACAACACTTTTTAAGTTTAAGTTGCAAGACACTTTTAACAAGATAATGGTCAGATCCAATTTCAGCTCCCCTATATGACCTGGTATTGCTAACAGAACTAGCCCATTTGCTGTTAATTAATATATAATCAATCATATTCCTATGCAGCCCATCAGGTGAAACCCATGTGTATTTATGTATGTCACGGTGTTTGTAATATGTGTTAGTTATTCTGAATCCATTGAGTTTACTTACGTGCAGGAGACGCTGCCCATTGCCATTGCAGCTACCAATACCAAAAGGGCCTATTACTCTTCTCCAAAGGTCAGAGTCAGTACCAACTTTGGCATTGAAGTCACCAAGAACAAGGGTAATATCTCCTTTCTTGACAGAATTCAAAATATCCTGAAGTTGTTCATAAAACCTATCCTTCTCATCCTCAGTGGGGGCATAACAGTAGATAACATTCAAGTCTTTAACGCTTGTCTGAAAATTTGCTGTAAGAAACCTTTCATTAATGCACTCATATCCTAGAAGAGCATTACTAGCGTGTCTGCTGAGAAACAGACCCACGCCTTGGTGATGCTTATTGTCGTCCCTCCCTGAAAAGAGAGGGGCGGGGGTGGCTCAGTCGGTAGCGCGCCAGGCTCGTAATCTGTAGTTCCCAGGTTCGAGTCCCAGCTGGGTCAGCGTTGAGATTTATCTCCGCAAAATACCCCACCCTGCCCACTGTCAGTAGGGGGCTCCGATGGGCTTGAAAAGGCCGCCGTCCGTCGGATGGGACGTTAAGCCGTGGCCACATGTGCGGGAGAGTCATACCCTGTGCACGTTTAAGAACACACTGGATGGCCTTGACGGGAGGCTACCATCTGTCTCCCAACAGCTGTTCCAGTGGGTCCCCTCCCCAACCTTCTCTGAGCCTTCGGGGTCCATGTGACCTGGCCATTTAGCCCATGGTGTGCAAAAAAGTGCCGCACAGAGGTAAAACAACCCAACCCTGAAAAGAGAAATTTAAGATTATTTTTAAGAATCTGGCCTTTCTCTGTCCATCTGGTCTCTTGCAAGCCGAGAATATCTAAATTATAATGGTGGAATTCTTGTGTGAGGACATCAAGAGAAAAAGCTCTGTGCAGAGTCCTCACATTCCAACTACCTATGGAGAGAAAATGGTTAGTGGGATGTTTAAAGAAACTATGTTTATTGAGAGAGGGAATGCCGACAATATCAAACAGCCCCCTAATCGCAGACATGGGGCAAAGACCCGTCCCCTCACAACTAAAGGCTGAAGCCATCTGCACTAGAAGACTTCGATGTAGAATTTGACGATGCCATTAGAAGCAAAGAGTTCAGGTACCTGCGATGATCTCTGCTCAGGATAATCCACCAGCTGATGAACATATTCTGTAAATCTATTCACTTGGGGCTGTCAACCCACAAACAAACAGAAAACACAGCGGAAGATTTTCCCTCCACAGAAGCCCACCAGTGCAGCAAAATCAGGATCCATAATCAAGCTCAGAGCCATATATCTGTCCAGTATAATTGTGCAGAGAGAGACTGCATTGGTTTGGCAATGTTGCCCATATGCATAGCTGCAGATTTAGGTAACAGGATTATGAACAGTGCGCCTAAGGATTTTAGAAAATGTGGAAGATCTAGAAAGCGAAGACCTAGAAAGCAACGTGAAACAGAATCTTGCTAATATTGGCCTAGAGTGGCCAAATGCAGCAGCAGTAGCTCAGAAGAGACCCATCTGGAGAGGGAAATTACACCATTCTGGGTGGACTTCCATAACCCACGGCTTCAAGTCTTTAATTTTTGTTTTAGAATTTGCTGTAAGAAATCTTTCAATAATGCAGTCATATTCTAGAAGAGCATCACTGGCATGTCTGCTGAGAAGCTAACCTACACCTTGGAGATGCTTTTCATCCTCCTTCCCTTGCAAAGAGAAAGTTAAAGTTATTTTTAAGTATCTCACCTTTACCTGTCCATCTGGTCTCTTGCAAGCCTAGAGAATATCTAGGTTATAGCGCTGGAATTCCTGCATGAGGACATCAAGAGAATAATCTCTATATAATGTCCTCACGTTCCACGTTCCTGCAGAGATAAAATGATTAGTAGGATTTCTAAAGAAACAAGGTTTATTGAGATAGGTAGGGCCAACAATATCAAACAGTCCCCTGATCGCAGGCATGAAGCAAAGACATGTCTTTCCTCCACTAAAGGCTGAAGTCACCGATGCTGGTAGGAACTTCAGACACCACCTTTTCAAGTGACCTTTTTAAGAGTCGTGGCTAGTAAAAGTTCTACAACTTGAGTCTGAAGATTTATCAGCTATTATCAGTATCTGGCACAAGATGAGACACTAGGTGGCACCAGGTGAGGCGAATTTTTTTTTATACAAATTGCACAAATCTCAAGTCTGCGTAGGTTAGTTTTTTTTTTTTATAGAAGTCCTGTATAGTTAGAGGCTGGCCATCTTGGTGATTGACTTCCATTTGTTGATTGAATCACGTGGTTTATGGCCGCCATGTTTTGTCGTACCATGAGACGAAATCCTATGAATTAGCGTGTGTACCTAGTTAAAACTTCTCAGTTGTTAAAGTTTTATACATTTCTACCACTTTTTTGTTTATAAAAGCTTCCATATTTTATCAATACCTCATTGTGCTCCATTTGGATGTAAATATTCCACTCATAGAAATAAATTAATTAATATTTTTTCAAAGAAACTCCGTCAGAAGACAGCAATGGGCTACAAAAGCTAAACGAGCTAACTGGAAAACAAATGAATAATTTTTTTAAGGTTTGCTCGAAAAACGAGCTAATGTTTCCGCTTCGTCATCTGCCTATGTCAATATCTGTTCGTCTGTCTGTCCGTCTCTGTTAACTGTTGTCTGTCCGTCAGTTTTTTCACCTGTCTGTCCATCTATAGATAAATAAATAAAATAAATACCCCCTCAAGCAGCTGCTTGCCACAGAGGTCTGACAGGAGCCTGTCAGTTTAAATGCCATAGTAGAAGGTCTGAGAGGATGGCAGGACCTCAGCAGAAAAACGACACAAACAGCCATGCCTTACCCGGGGCTCGAACCCAGGTCCCTTAGATCAGTAGCCAAGCTCGCTAACCACTCGGCCAGGGAATGGCTAATTTTACTTTTAGAGATAAATGAAAAATTCTTTTTAGGTTGAATAAGTGTTGAAGAAATATTGCGATTCTCAATTTTGAAATCTTCCAATAGCATTAATGGTGCCCTCAAACGGTGTAAAAAGATGGAAAATGCTAAAATTACAAACGACTATTGCAAGCAAACTATTTATGCTAGAAACTTAAATTTTTGGCCAGAGAGGGTAATGGTCAAGTGGTTTACACTAATAGTAAAGATTTGTTCTGTTATACCAAGGGGGTGTCGGTAAAATGCAACTCTTCTGCTTTAAGAGATAAGTGAAAAAACTTTTTGTGCTTTACAGGTGCTCATAAAATATTAATAGTTTATTTACTCAATTATGCAGTAATTCGAATTTCCATTGTCAGAGAGTACTAAATGTTTATAATAACTAGAAGAACGCTTATGGGAATCCCGTTTTCAAAGAGAATAAATTCTTTCTTTGCGATATCCCAATCCTTAAGGACCATCTACTATCGCGTACAAACTGACAGGTTACTTTCAGACCTCTGTGCCAAGCAGCTGCTTCAAGGGTTATTTTTTAATGTATGATGGGGGAAAGTGCAAATAGTAGTATTTTATTAGTAATTATACAACATAAAAAGTATTTTGTCTTTCAGTTCTTAAATTTAAAAAGTTGCTCTTTTCCCACTCCTCTGAAAATAGTGGGCAGATCATTGCTGTCAATGGAATTTCTACCATAAACAAACCACGTAAAACATTCGTTAAAAGTTTTGCCATTTGAATATTTAGTGATCTCTAATGATATAAATGAAACTATCTTTGAAAATGCGAATCATATTTCATTAGTACCAACTAAAAAAAGAGATTTCCAATTATCTCTTAAAATAAAACCTGTCTGTTTCCTACCTATCTTGGGTATAGGGATCAACTCATTGTTGTCTCTGGAATCTTCAAAACAACTCCCATTCCAGGACCAAAATTTCAAATTTCTAGCATAACTACATCGTTTGCAATATTCATTTTAAATTTTGGGATTTTTCCGATTTCTTTTCCATCGCTAAAGAGGGCAATTACAGCTTTCGGGAGATTTGGGAAATGCAAATTCTAATATTTCATCAATACCTGTCCAACCCATCATCATCATCCTCAAGCAGCCATGGGCTACGGAGGTCCAACCAGACCATGCAGTTTAATTCTCCAAGCATATCTGTCCTGAGCTACATCTGCTGCATCCGGCCACTGCACACCAATTCTAACAAGGTCCTGTTTGACATTGTCTGCCCACTGCATCCTAGGTCTCCCCCTCCTTCTGAGGCCTCTAGGCACACTGTTCATAACCCTATTCGCCAATCTATAATTATCCATACGGGCAACATGGCCAAACCAGCGGAGTCTCTCTCTGCACAATATGCTGCTTGAAAGAGATTGCAGACTCCTTTGCCTAACCTCATCATTAGTTACAAAGTTAAACCACCTAATACCCAAGATACTACGTAAGCATCTAGAATCAAAAGCATCTAGTTTCCTGTTATCTTGTTTACACAGCGTCCAAGTTTCACTACCATAACTATCTACACATCCCCTACCACTTCTGAATCCACATTGCTCATCACGCAATTGACTGTCAACCAGATTCTTAATTCTATTAAGCACAATCATGGAAAGAACTTTACCTGGAACAGAGAGTAGGCTGATACCCCTATAGTTATCACAAGAACTGCGATCACCTTTTTTGAAAATAGGGATAATAATAGCTCTGGTAAAATCTTTAGGAACCATGCCTTTATCATAAAAGTTATTCAAAATTTCAGTCATCCAAGTGGTAACCGAAACATTCCCAGCTCTGAGCATTTCTGTAGTAATTTCATCTACCCCTGGGGATTTATGAAGTTTAAGTTTAGAGATAGCCAAAATAACTTCAGATTGTGTTATAGGGCCAACATTAAAGCTGCCAATGCATCTATCATCATTACACACAATGGGAGTAGAACTAACCACATTGTTTAGAACATCACTGAAATGCTCAGCCCACCTAGCCATGATAGAATCCTCACCTTCTATAACCTTACCATGTTTATCCTGCAATACTTGTATGCCTGTCCGTTTTCTACCACATAAAACATTAACTATCTGGTACCGCTCTTTGCTGTTGTGCTGCCTAACTGCCTCCTCAGCTTTGTCAGCCAAACCATCAAGCCAAAGATTCTTATCAGTAGCTAACTGATCCTTTACACGTTTATTAAGCTCTCTGTAATCCTTTCTATTAGGACTAGTAGGGTACTGATTAAGAACATTCCTGCAGTTCCTTCTTTCTGAAATAAGCTCAAGTGCCTTATCACTTAAATAATTCTGTCTCCTCTGCTCCTTTTTTTCCTAAAAGAGTACTGTTAGTTTCCAAAAAAAAGCCTGTTTAATATGGCCCCATTCTTCCTCAACTTCAGTATTAAGCAAACCATGACTGTCATAATGACTAAGTAACATATCATGGTAAGCTTTAGCTATAACTGGGTCTTTCAGAGCTTCAGTATTAAAGGTAAATTTTTTAACTCTAGCACAACACTTTTTATGTTTAAGTTACAAGACACTTTTAACAAGATAATGGTCAGATCCGGTTTCAGCTCCCCTATATGCCCTGGTATTTGTAACTGAACTAGCCCATTTGCTGTTAATTAATATATAATCAATCATATTCCTATGCAGCCCATCAGGTGAAACCCATGTCTATTTATGTATGTCGCGGTGTTTGTAATATGTGTTAGTTATTCTGAAACCATTGAGTTTACTTACCTGTAGGAGACGTTGCCCATTGCCATTGCAGCTACCAATACCAAAAGGGCCTATCACCCCTCCCCAAAGATCAGAGTCAGTACCAACTTTGGCACTGAAGTCACCTAGAACAAGGGTAATATCTCCTTTCTTGACAGAATTCAAAATATCCTGAAGTTGTCCGTAAAACCTATCCTTCTCATCCTCATCAGCATCTTCAGTGGGGGCATAACAGCAGATAACATTCAAGTCTTTAATGCTTGTGTGAAATTTTGCTGTAAGAAACCTTTCATTAATGCACTCATATCCTAGAAGAGCATCACTAGCATGTCGGCTGAGCAGCAGACCCATGCCTTGGTGATGCTTTCCATCCTCCCTCCCTGTAAAGAGAAATTTAAAGTTATTTTTAAGTATCTCACCTTTACATGTCCATCTGGTCTCTTGCAAGCCTAGAATATCTAGGTTATAGCGCTGGAATTCCTGCATGAGGACATCAAGAGAATAATCTCTATGTAATGTCCTCATGTAACGCTCCAAATAATATGCAATAATACTTTAAATGTTTGATCCGATTAGATTTATGCTCCGGATAGCTGAAATGTTTAATTCAGCTATCCGGAGCATTCATAATTAATAAGCTATTCATAATTAATATGCTGGGTGCTAGGCAATAATTAACAAATTGCCAAAAAAATAGATTAAGTTTAAAGTAGGGTTCAAAATGCCAGTGAGCGTTAATGAGTAAGAATCAAAAATGATTGTCAATTTTAAGATTTAATATTATCAAAACTTAAATTCGCGTTGCTCAAGAGAAAAACATTTTACAGACTCAAAATGTTTAAAAATAACAAACAGATTTATTTCCAAAATAGTTCAACTCACCAAGACATCAACACTCTTCTCCTCACTCCTGTGCTACACGCACTGTGATTGGTGCTACGCACCTTGTGCTTAGTGCCTCTGCACTAACTGCTCTCACTGCGACTCGCAGGTTACCGGTTTAAAACACGAGCCGGCGTTGCATGTCGGGAAAGATATTAACATAAGATGACGAACGACGCAAGCTATGACGCAAGAGGGGGCGTGTCCTTGGCACGCGTTTTAGCGGGACAGTCGGAAGATCGGAGTTGCGCATGCGCAACTCCTAGCATCTTGGAAACGAGCGCTGTGATGCCAAAAAGGAAATAAAAATCCCCAAAACGATAAATATAACGTAAATTAAACAAAACTGGTTAAGGTAAAGCAAAAGTGAAAGCTGGGGCATCACAACTCCCCCTTCCAAAGGGAGTCAAAAGATTTGACCTAACAAATTTTGACGAGCAATTTCGAATAAAGGACACATCTTACGTCATTTACACATGGCTGAACATAAATAAGTAAAAGTATGCTAGCGCAAATTTTGATAAGACGAACTATTCTCACTTTGACACAATTTTCCAGCACAACCAAAGGTACCTCCTCCCTTCCCCTCCTATCAAAAATATGTAATTAACAGCTAACCTAGTGTACTTACATACCAGTGGCTGTGACAGTTAACTGTATACTAGCATCATCGGTCTAACTAGTATCACATTCTGATACAAACTCGAAATTGGCATATCTTGAACTGTACAGAAAAAACAGGTTAATAAACTCCTAATCTTCCTAATTCTATAATGTTAAATAGATGAAAAGAAAAAAAAAGGTTACATTTCCTGCTAGCGGGGTGATAACTTCCGCTTATCCCTTAACCACAAATCAAAAATTCGTGAAAGCTAATTCTTCTCCTAAATCACATAGAAAAACGGGTATTCGAACACCGTTATCTCCTCCTAATTACATTCAAATACGCAAAGCTAAGAAAATTGAAATCTTACAAACAAGCGGGATTGTAATCATCCGCTAATTCTTCTCCTATTCACAGAAATCGCGATCTAGCTGAAATAAAAAATCATTAATTACCTCCCCCTTCAGAGCTAACGTCCCCCTCCCAAAGGAGTTATGCTGGTAACAACTCGGTTATCAGACTATGCCATTTGGGGACAGCTCCAAAAAGGTACACACACACAAAAAAAAAATTCTGCACTCATCATCATGGTCATCATCTATATATACCAATAAATGCTGCCAATGTCATCCCAAAAATTACGCATCATTGACACATAAATATTACTGATGACACTGAACAGATTTAAACACATATACATAAATCGCATCTAAGAATAAAGAAAAAAGAGTGTAAATAATTTATAATATACGATGATAACATTTCATCCAATAACTTTTACATGAATCTCCTTTCTTTTTTTTCATACATAAATTCACTTTGGAATGCACGTTATTTTACAATACAAAATTCTTAAAAATGAAAAAATATTAAATCACTAATTCTCTTTCACTCTCCTCATTCATATCCATAAACATTTTACAATTTCTAAACTTTCCAATATCGACTTACAAAATTTTCAGCTATCAGTCAGCTGAAACGAAAAAATCTACAAAAATACATTTTAACTTACGTAAATACAATAACTAGAACTTCGATGAATGCAAAAAAATTCTATTCACACAAGTATAAACTCGAACTACAATAATTTCACTTTCCAAAAATAAATATCGAAACTCCAAAGTTTCAACAAGAATTCAAACATGCTAACTATATAAATCACAATAAGCTTCTTCTTCGTCTTCATCTATTCCAGAAAAAATAGAACATTTATAAATCAACGTGCCAGGTGAAAGAATAGTAATATACTTAAATTTCATTGTTGGCACTCCGTGGCGATAAATCATCCAGTCGGGTTCCGATAACATCCTTCCGTCGTCGTTGGCTTGTCTCATTCATGTGAAGTCGTCGCTGTAGATCTGGCTGATGACGTCATCTTCGTTATGTTGGCTGCTTCGCTGCCGGTTGTCGCTCTGCAGGAACTGGTCGTTTCGTCGGCTTTTCGTCACGCTCTTGACGTCGATGGAACAGCTGAATCTGGCTTTGTCAGTCTTTGTCCTGTCGTGTGCAAAAGGTGATAATCTAATATGTTCTTTTCTCTTCTGATTGGTAAAGGTTCAACATCATCATCAGAGCCATCATTCTCCTGGGTTTGTTGTGGAGCATCTGCTTCTGATCTAGAAAATTCTATAGAAGTTTTGTATATTTTTTTATATTCACAACATTAAAGTATCCTACTGAGGCATTAGTGGTCATATTCGCCAATTCATACAGAAGAGGAGAAAGTTTCTTCCTTATAACATATGGTCCAGCATATAATGGTGCAAATTTCTTTATAAATCCTCTTTCTTTATCACTCTTATGACGTGTTTTAATCAAAATCTTCTCACCTACTTTAAATTCCATATGTCGTCGTCTTTTATTATAATCCTCTCATTACTTTTGTTGTGCTCGTAGGGAATTATCTTGTGCCTTTGAAATAGCTCTAATATGTTTTTCCGTTCTAAACTCAATGGATTGTGGAGATGCGGGTTGGCCAATGAGTCTGTCCCAGGGTAATGTTAGTTCTCTTCCAAGAAATATCCTTGAAGGCGTGAATTTGGTGGTTTCATGTAATGAAGTGCGTAAAGCAAAGGAAAACTGTTGCAAATATTTATCCCATGTACTATGTCTATTTTCAACGTAAGTAGCTATCATTCTGCCAATATTTCGATTAATTCTTTCTGTCAAATTTGATTGTGGATGATATGGAGTTGTATATATGTGTTTTATTTGGAACGTTTCACATACTTCAGCAAGCACATTGGAAATGAATTGGGGCCCATTGTCCGAAACTATACTCTTGGGTACCCCGTATCTGCATATAAATTCATTTACAAATTTCTTTGCTACGATTGTTGCTATTGCATTTCTAACAGGAAATATTTCGACCCATTTCGAAAAATAATCTACTAAGATCAGAATATATTGGGATCCCGCTTGCGTTTGTGGATACGGGCCCATTAAATCCATGCCAACTAATTCCATGGGTTCATTGGAGGTCGTCCTTTACATAAGACCACAAGGACGGTTCTGATCGAATTTCGTGGTTTGACAAATTAGGCATGTTTCTACATAGGTTTTTACGTCTTTTTTCAAAGCTGGCCAATATGATCTTTTGGCCACTTTTTGATAGGTTTTCCGTGTACCTAAATGTCCAGCTGAAGGTACATAATGAAATTCTCGGAGTACGTACTCTCTTAAAATCCTGGGAATAAATGGGCGATAACTGCCTGTTTGACTCGGTCGTCTTCAGCAGTACAAAATATCGTTAATTAATCTGAAATGTCTGGCTCTTCCAACAATACTTGAAGCTCTACTAGGATCTAGAGGTAATTCATCAGTTTTCAAATAATGATACACGTTTCCATATTCTAAATCTCTTTGTTGTTCCCTAATTAAATGTTCCTTGTATTCGATGGGAACTATTGTGGCGAGTGAGGGAGCAAAAGGCTTATCTTCGAGCTCTGGGGTAACTTCTGCCAGCCACACGGGATAATGCATCTGGTAGCTGATCTGCACTTCCCTTTCGATGCTCGACCTTGAAATGAAATTCTTGTAGGCGTAATGCCCAGCGCATTAGACGACCTGTTAGATTGGTAGATGTCTGTAACCATTGTAAAGCAGCAAGGTCGGTAAAAATAGTAATGTCGGATGTGTCTAATTGTACTTTAAATTTTTCTAGAGCCCATATTACGCTTAGACATTCTTTTTCAGTCACTGTATAGTTTCTTTCAGTATGACTCAAACTGCGACTGGCATACATGATACCGTGTTCACAATTGTCATTCTGTACTTGCCTCAGCACGGCGCCGAGACCGACATCGGAAGCATCAGTGTAGATGTAAAAAGGTTTGCCTAACTATGGCAAGGCCAACACGGGAGCATGACACAATGCATCTTTTAATGTCTGAAATGCTGTATCGCAAACAGGTGTCCAGTGAAACCGTTTTCGCTTTCGACGTAATCCACACAAAGATTCGGCCAAATTAGCAAAATTGGGTACAAATTATCGGTACCATCCACACATTCCTAAAAATCTACTAAGTTGTTTCGAATTGCGCGGTGTGGGAAATCGTTCTATGGCTTCGACCTTATTAGGTAATGTTCTTACTCCATCTTTATTAACATTGAAACCGAGGTATTGAACGTCCTCTCGGAGAAATGTGCATTTGGACAACTTTATGGTGAGTCCGGCTTCTCTTAACCTTGCAAATACCAAATTCAAATCACGTAGATGCTCTGAAAAATCAGTAGAAAAAATGACTGTGTCGTCTAAGTACACTTCACAAATTTTTCTTTTTAGGTCACCCAGAACTACGGCCATAAGACGTTGAAACATGGCGGGTGCTCCTGATAAGCCAAATAGTAAGCAACGAAATTGGAATAATCCATCTTTTGTGAGGAAAGCTTTTTGGGTCGATCTGGTGGATATACGGACACCTGCCAATATCCTGAAGATAAATCTAGTGTGCTAATAAATTACTTGCCAGCCAGTTGTGTTAGTATATTCTGAATAATAGGTAGTGGATATCTGTCGGGGACTGTAACAGCATTTAATTTTCGATAGTCTACGCAAAATCTCAAATCGCCATTTTTCTTTTTAACGAGAACGACCGGTGAAGCCCAAGGGCTAAAACTTGGCTCTATCATTCCATCCTCTAACATTTCTTTAATTTGTGTTGAAATTATCTCTTCTTTACTGGGAGGATAATTATATGGTTTGCTGTAAACAGGTCTATTATTGCCGGTGTTGATATGATGTTCTAAAATCTGACATCTACCAGGTTTGTTGTTAAAAAGTTCGTAATTAGCATTGAGCAGAGTTTCTAACTTAACTCTCTCGCTATTTTCCAAATGAGCGTTGTCAGCATGTTTTCTATATCTGATTTTATCTGATCGATAACAAGTTTTTCTTTCATTGTTGCTTTTAATGAAATAGTATTATTGGCAAAATCAAATTCAATCAAGTGTTTTCGTATCGCACCTATTCCTATTAAAGAGTCATATAATAATTCACTTATTACTAAGAATTCAAGTCTTATCTCCACATTATTTAAAGTGATAGGTAACTCAACAGTTCCTTGCGGAAAACACTGCTTGGAAGCACAAGCTAAGTTCAAAGGTCCACCGGACCATTGCTGCAAATTCAGTTTACAATTTTCTGAATTTTATCCCATACTTTCTTATGTAGACATGTAAGATCAGCTCCTGTATCAATGCGAGCTATGAATTCGGTCTTATCGTGATAAAGCTTCACAAAAGGTAAATGTAGGACATTATGTATACCCACAGTAGCAAGGCATAACTCATGAGAGGGCTTTTCTTTAGGAACTTTGGCCTCTCGCTTCAAAGATCCCGATGAAAGTTTCCCGAATTTTCATTCCTTTGATAACAATATTTTTCTGTGTGTCCTAGTCGGCCACAAAAATAACAAGTGAAAGTTTCTCTCTTTTGTTTAACCAACGTTTTAGGTCTAGTGTTATGGTTCGAAGCTTGACGTGGCATAAAGTCTCTACTTCGTTCATATTCTATAGTTCTAGGCGCGTTCGGCGCAAATTGTCGGGACCGTGTTATTTCCGGTCGTGCGGGAGTCATTCTACGCGACTCAACCTGATATCACTGCTTTGGCGGGAATGGCATCCATTGTTGGTTAAGCGTATTTGCTGCAGATTCTCTTCTTGCAGTGTATTGCCGAGTCAATTTGACTAAATCTGCAATTGAATTCACGTTTCGTACTTCTAGGAATTTTCTAATGGGCAAAAGCAATTGAGACAATATGCAATTTACGATATCAATTTCAGCAGCATCAACATCGTACAGCTGGTATAACTCTACTGTACCCCATATAAATTTTTCTATGTCGTCTCTTTCCCTTTGTCTTCGTGAAAACAACTCTGTAGTTAGTTCTGTAAAATCATTATAAGCCGGATATATGTCCATGATTTCATTTTTAAATTCTTCCCAAAGTTCTATGCCGTGACGACATCCTACGTTATTCCACCATTGCTTAGCACATCCAATTAGGCAAGATACGGCTAGAACAACTTTTTTGTTGCTTGGCACTTCATGTAAACGGAAGTGCTCCTCCATGGACTTGACAAATGTCCACGATGACGGACGTTTCGAACCGTCGAAACTTATCTCAGGTAAAGGCCAATTAACATAAGGACTATAGTTAATAGATGGGTTGGCAAATCGTCGTTGTGGCGGTTGAAAATACTCTGTTCTATCGCTTGCTTTTGACGGAACAGAAAATGGAACCTTACATTCAAAGTTTCTTCGTTGGTGAACTGACGTAGCATTGTCATCAAATTTAGGGGTTGTTGCCGTCCCCCATTTCTCCCGATTATCATCAAGCAGATTCATTAGCACTTCTGCTTCCATCATTACATCTTGCAATCTACCCTTTACTCTTTCTAAGTCGGGAGTCATTATGGCGGAATCGGCCATATTGTTAGCAGACATGTTTAGCGGTCTGCCGAAATTTTGAATTTTGGAAATTTTGAAAACCTTTTTTAATCTTGAGCAGCGCTCAAAGGTACTGCTATACAACAATACTAAAGCTACACCAAGCTTACAAAAATATAAATTTGCTTATCAAAAAAAGTTTTTCTTATCGTGCCTACGTACGTGTGTGCCTGGACACTTCTAATCATTATATACAACAAATATATTAATTATCAGCAATAACTACGCTGAAACTTCAGTACCTTTGACTAATACACAAAAATGTTAAGCTTCTTGCTCAACAAAAAAATTCTGCTTAAGCTGCCGTTAAATCTATAAATAGTACATACAACTACTGAGCTCAAAAAATTACTATCTTTGACAATCACAAAATTTATCCACAAATATATATACTATCTTTTAATACTGGCGAGTTCCTGTTCGGGCGCCACTTCTTTTAATGGACTCTGTAACGCTCCAAATAATATGCAATAATACTTTAAATGTTTGATCCGATTAGATTTATGCTCCGGATAGTTGATACGGGCGCCAGGCAATAATTAACAAATTGCCAAAAAAATAGATTAAGTTTAAAGTAGGGTTCAAAATGCCAGCTAGCGTTAATGAGTAAGAATCAAAAATGATTGTCAATTTTAAGATTTAATATTATCAAAACTTAAATTCGCGTTGCTCAAGAGAAAAAAATTGTACAGACTCAAAAGATTTAAAAATAACAAACAGATTTATTTCCAAAATAGTTCAACTCACCAAGACATCAACACTCTTCTCCTCACTCCTGTGCTACACGCACTGTGCTTGGTGCTACGCACCTTGTGCTTAGTGCCTCTGCACTAATTGCTCTCACTGCGACTCACAGGTTACCGGTTTAAAACACGAGCCAGCGTTGCATGTCGGGAAAGATATTAACATAAGATGACGAACGACGCAAGCTATGACGCAAGAGGGGGCGTGTCCTTGGCACGCGTTTTAGCGGGACAGTCGGAAAATCGGAGTTGCGCATGCGCAACTCCTAGCATCTTGGAAACGAGCGCTGTGATGCCAAAAAAGAAATAAAAATCCCCAAAATGATAAATATAACGTAAATTAAACAAAACTGGTTAAGGAAAAGCAAAAGTGAACGCTGGGGCATCACACTCACGTTCCACGTTCCTGCAGAGAGAAAATGATTAGTATGATTTTTAAAGAAATTAGGTTTATTGAGATTGGTAGGGCCAACAATATCAAACAGCCCCCTGATCGCAGTCGTGGGGCAAAGACCTGTCCCTCTTCTGCTAACGGCTGAAGTCACCGATGCTGGTAGGAACTTCAGGCACCACCTTTTCAAGTGGACTTTTTCAAGAGCCACATGGCCTGCCTGAGACACATTACTCCAGTTTAGGCTTGACGATGCCCAACTAGCAAGCTAAGGTTCAGGTACCTGCGATGGCCTCTGATTAGGATTATCCACCAGCTGATATAAGGTATCCCATGCCTCTGTTCACTTAGAGCTGGCAACCCAGAAGCAAACAGAAAACACAGCGGCAGACTCTCCCTCAACAGAGGCCACCAGTGCAGCAAGTCCAGGATCAATAATCAAGCTCAAATCCATAAACAAGTCCAGTCTAGTAGGTATAAATGGTCAGCACCAGGACCCTGTGAAGTTGACCACTCCTCAGCAGGGTTGAAAAAAAAAAAAAAAAGTGGCCATAGATGACCAGATCAGTAGGCCATACTGAACTGGCAGCCCTCCCCTTCCGTTCCCTTCCAAAAGAGAATATCTCTTTTGAAAGGTACTAACGGCCTGCACCACGAGAAGGCGGGGTCGGACATTAGGTGCTAGACCTGGCCGGTTCTGTGCATCATCACTAGGGATTGGTGCACAGCTCTCCTTCCAGTTTACGCCTAGCTACCATTTACAGGTCGTCCAACCCGAAAAGAATTTTTAATTTATCCCTAAAAACATACAACTATCTATTAAAGAAAAAAGTTTTACTATTCTCCATGGGTGTAAAGGGTCAAGTGATTGTTGCCAATGGTAACTTCGTAACCTTCACATTTCAAGATCAAAATTTAAAATTTCTAACATAAATGCATCGTTTGGAATATTCGTTTGATATTTTGGAATTTACATCTTTTTCCACAGTTAGAAGGCGCAATTATAACTTTTGGAAGATTCGAAAAATTCAAGTCGTAATTATTTCATTAATACCTATCCAACACAAAAATATTTTTTATTTATCTGTATAAAAAAAAAGGTCGATGTCTACAAACGGACAGAAAACAAAGCGAATTCTCTTTTTTTTTTTTTTAAAAAAAAAAGCCCTAAAATTTACTTCTCCTTTTTATCTGTTTTCTTAAGTGCTTCCAATCCTGAGCACTGGAATCTGTATCAAAAATTGCCCTATCCTTCTCCGGAATCCATAAGTATACCATTCAACACCATTCAGCTTTGCACGCTAAACAATCAGAGCTACGACATAACATGGCGTCCAATTAAGAGATGGCCAGCCTCTGCCTAGTTTTTTCCCCTCCATTTAGGCTATATTGTTGACATTGGGAATTGGCAACATTAAATTTACCGCAGCATCTAAGATGAAAATAAATAAAAAGGTTTTCCCTGCTTAATATCTTTAAAAATACTCGTTCATAAAAGTGGAAAGTGTTATCCTTCTTGAGGTATTATAACATATAACTTGATTGTATTATGTTGAATAAGTAGCAGAGTATTTATTCGTAATCGGAATTTAATATGTTTATTGAGACCGACTTTTCTTGGAAGCTAAGTAAATGTTTACAAATATCGATTGCAAAAACTATTATCAAAATGTAGTTTTTATATAGTTATAAGTAATGTATAGTTCTTTGCCAGGTGCTAGTAAACTTTACGCATGTAATACATCCAAAAGTAAACAGAAAAATGCTCCAAAGAAATTCAAGAAGAAAATCACAAGTAAATGTAATGTGTCTGCCAAACAGATGAGTCCAAATCATGTAGAAACGATTACCTTAGTGTCAGCAGCAAATATAACTGAAGAAGTGGCAAGTAGTCAGGAAACGGAGAAAAGTGAGTGTTTAGATCGAGATAGTTTTTCAGAAAGCAATGTGCCATTACAGTGTAGTAAATTGAGGCTTGAGGAAACAAATGATAAGATATCTTCAGAACAGGTGAAAGATTTTTGTTTATGTATTTCTGAAGGTAACTGTGAAAATCCTGTAGGTATTTTAAATGAATCTTATGAGAAGAGTGCTGATTTAGAATCAAATGATATCCAAAGTATTTTGGAATGTAAAAACACAAATGTCATATGTGTAAAAGATTTAAGTGATAATAGTGTGAATAAGTTTTCTGATGAAAGTAAAAATTTAAAAAGGGATGAAGAAACAGAACCAAATAGTGAAACTGAAAGTGTTTTTGATCATGGGGAAAAAAAGAATATACATATAGAACACAAGAGTGTTATCATAGATTCTAAGCCACCACCCAATGAAACTTGTGCAATGGTTGAGGTAATGAAACCCACTGATTGTCAGAACTTAAACCATTTAGAGGAAAAGATGCTTTCAGTAGGAACTGAAACTAGTAATAGCAGTATTTCTTCTCCAAAGAACTCTAAACCAACAGTTGATAAAGCTGTAAACACAAGTCTCTTTGATCTGGCATCTGAAGAAATGGAATTGGACTCTGATAATTGTTTGCCTGAAAGTGATTTGAGTATTCTGCCCCAAAAATTATTAAAAAATTTTCATGACTTTAATGGCAGCACTATGAGCCTTAAAATACTGCCAGAAAAACATATGAAAACAAATACATTACAACATGCAAACTCCTTTCCAGAAAATTTCAAAACCTGTGAAACTATTATAAATTTTTCTGATATAGCATCACAGAACTCATCATTATTGAAAACAGTATCATTTGAAAAATGTTTAACATCTATTGATCCTGTAAATATACTGCCAGAAAACTTGAATTTCAGGGAATCTCCTTTCACAAATAACCATGTTGAAACTGATCATGCAAGTGTCAAAACATATGATCCACCTAAGAGTTATAGCTCATCTGTTGAAAATCTCTCTAGTATCTGTTCTCAGATATCCAGTGTGTTACCTCCCGTAACTACTAAAGAAGCAAGACTAAGGTATGTTTACATGATATTCTTGAGCAATTTATTTTATTTCACTTATTTGTGTATTTATAATTAATAGAAATGACTCTTTATTACTCAAATCTTTTAGAAAAATTAGTTGCTACAAAAAATTTAGGTTCTCAAAATTCTTTTTGTAATGTTATTTTATAATTATTATTATTATTTTATAATGTTATTTTTATAATGTATTAAAATTCTATTTATCGTCTACTGTTTAAATATTAAAAAGCACAGTAGGATAAAACTCTTTAATTTCTCACGAATAATTTACTGTACAATGAATTGATCATGTAAGCTATGCCTCTATAACCCAGTAGAGTGCAATGAGTATCACTTAAGATACATAACATCCTAATTGCGACCATTATTTGTCTATCCCTTTATTAGGTTAAGACACTATTTTAACAATCACAAAAACTAGAAGTCAGTAAGTACTCTTATCAAGTTGTTACACAGTTAACTCTACCAACTAAGGTATAACCTTTAACTTATACTCTTAAAGGATCCCAGTGTAGTATATTAACAAAGGATTTATTTACCACATTTGTGTAGATGGCTGGTAAAACTGCATCGGTTGCTGTTGACCAGTTGGTCCAAGGGCAGATCTAATGGCTTCTGAACGTTCCGTGCGACCAGTCCTTATGTTATGATGTAATACAGCTACGTTGAATTCGCATGCACACATTTCCATGCAATCCTTAATGCAGAGTATTTATTACATAAACTTATTGGAATTGGCATAGATGGATAAGATATGGCTTATACCTTTTCTCTCAGACGCCTTGCCATATTACTTCGCCATTACCATCTTCAATTGGCCTCGTTTTCAATGTCCTCCAAACCACTGATGTTCACTTTTAATGTATTCTGCATAGTTCTTAACACTAGATTAATAATCACGGTTTCAATTTTCTTGTATTTTGGTATGTGTTGTCTTCGATGACATTATTTAGTTTTGGTGGCTTTTTTATAATGCCAATTGGCGGTGCACAGTTTCTGATTTTCTTGTGTTCTGGTTTGTGTTGTCTCCAATGACATTATTTGGTTTTAGGGGCTTTTTTATAATGCTGTCGGTGGTGCATTGTTCACGATTTTCTTGGTTTTAAGGTTTGTGCATGATTTATTTAGGTATATTTTTGTATATATGGGTTGGGTTGTTTTACCTCTTTTTTGCACACCATGCGGCACTTTTTTGCACACCATGGGCTAAATGGCCAGGTCACATGGACCCCGAAGGCTCAGAGAAGGTTGGGGGAGGGGACCCACTGGAACAGCTGTTGGGAGACAGATGGTAGCCTCCCGTCAAGGCCATCCAGTGTGTTCTTTAACGTGCACAGGGTATGACTCTCCCGCACACAGGGCCACGGCTTAACGTCCCATCCGACGGATGGCGGCCTTTCCAAGCCCATCAGTGTCCCCTACTGACCGTGGGCAGGGCGGTGAATTTTGCGGAGATAAATCTCAACGCTGACCCAGCTGGGACTCGAACCTGGGAACTACAGATTACGAGCCTGGCGCGCTACCGACTGAGCCACCCCGTTTGTATATATGACTTTATTTATTAGTTTAATTTATGAAAATATACAGGGTGGTGCAAAATGAGCTGAATAGTTTGTTTTCTCTGTAACTTTAGAATGGAATGTAACAAATGAACTATCTAAATGGTAAAAGAAAGCTTTATTCTTGGAAATTTTTTACATCATATGTGAAAAATCATATTGGCCAAATGACCACTCCCTTCATGCTGGCCAAATGACCACTCCCTTCATGCTTGTAAACATGTGCTCTTCTCACGACATTTTCCATGGCATTTCTCAGAGTTTCAGGAGATATTGTGGATATCTAATGTCAGATGTTCTCTTTTGGGGCCTCTATGGTTTGAGGGTTATTGGCATACACTTTATCCTTGAGATAGCCCCAAAGAAAAAAGTCTGGGGCGGTCAAATCCGGTGAGTGTGGTGATTGGGGTTCATTGTGGCCCGAGCGATGGGAACCATGGACCTTTCCATAATTAAATTCTCCAAGGGTTGCCTGTAAGATAAACACAAAAAATTACGAACTGAAAAAAAGTATGATTTTTTAAAAATGGTCGGCTTATTTTGCACTACCACTCTGTATTTATGGAGTGTTTTAAGTGAAAAAGAGGATAATTGTTGAAAATGATGTGTAATTAGGTAGTAGGGGGAGATTGCAGGAATTTGTACTATGTGGGAAATCAAGTGTTGTGTTGTCTTGTTGGTTTCTGTGTTTGTTTTTAGTAATTCGATTGTGAGAGATGTTTTTTAGAGGGGGGAAATTTTTTTTTTTTTTTTTTTTAATGTTGCATTGCCGTCCCGTGGCCGAGTGGTTAGCGTGCTTGGCTAGTGATCTAAGGGACCTGGGTTTGAGCCCTGGGTAAGGCATGGATGTATATGTCCTGCCATCTTCACAGACCTTTTACTATGGCATATAAACTGACCTCTGTGGCAAGCAGCTGCTTGAGGGGGTATTTATTATTATTATTATTATGTTGTATTTGTGTACAACGGAAAATACCATTACCATGGTAATTTCCAAATAAGTAATGTCTAACAAAATACATCACTATAATACACTAATAATTATTTTAATATATGTAACTACTAATAATCACTCAATTCATCTGAAACTATTATAAATAGTACACACATTCATTACAACTGCCATGTTCACTCCCACACACAAAAACTTCATTCTTTCACCAAACGTATTCCACTCCCACCTACATTAGAATCCTCTGAAAGTCCACTGTACACATTTCCCCAAAATCTGTTCTCCTAAAACCCTATCACCCCATAAAAACTTTCTACTTTTTACCACATTTTCCCACATTCCAAACTTTTGCCATTTTCTCCCATACTCACCATAAAATACATCCTACATCCTGCTAAACACAAAAATACCGAATTCCCACTTCCAAATAACCTGGCCATAACATTACATAACAATTGACTAACACTTTCAACAACAACCATCTTAATATTAAGTAATTTCAATTTTTAAATACTTTAAATAACTTATTCTTTATTGTATTTTAACCAAATTTTTTAAAAAACAAAGGGAATAGATTAATTTCCTCTTTTCTATCATGGAAAACTCATAAATTCATATTTTACCTGTGACCATATCGGCTAGTTATCCAAGCAAGAGTGACAAAATATCCAAACATTAATGTCAAATCACACACGTGATATGTGACTTCACGTTACCTACACAAAAGAAACATCATAGAACCGTAGGCCACCGATGACCCAACATCATACAGTTACTCTAATGTTATGTTGCTACATCGTATTTTACGCTTCGATGTCATTTGTTTCCCGAGTAGTGTCCTTCATGGCTGAGGACTGTGAAAAGTCCCCCAGTGTATTTTGTGTAAAAATTGAAATATTTGGCTAAGAGATTGTATATTAGAGATTTCAGGAGGTTGCATTGGAGCAGTAATATTTATCAACTGCCAATTAAAAATTACACAGTATAGTCAAAAATTTAATTCTGCACATAATCACTGTAAATTTGAACCTATATGTTCAGTAAAAGAGGAAAACAAATGAGTGCTTTACAAAAATGTTTCTAACTCTTTAACTAATCAAAATTCCAAACAGGATTTTCTCATTTGAGTTTGAATATCAAAAATGCACTTATTTACAACTGTACCAACTCTCCCAAAACCCTTAAAATTTTCAATTCTGGACTCTAAATATTAACCATGAAAATAATTTAAATGTTAAATTTAGTAACTAGATTAAGCTCTTACAAATCCTAAGCTATGTATTTTGTGCCATATTTAAACTCATTCTGTGTTTTTGTTTAATGTGCAGTATTGTGCTTAAAATCATAGGTTTATATTTTATTCCAATTGCAGAAGTTATGTAGTTGGGAGTGTTAGAGCCTCTGGATCTTTACTTGGTATTGAAGAATTAGTACGGTATTTTCCAGAAAAAAAAGTTACCTTATTTGTAGGCACTTGGAATATGAATGGACAGGTATGTGTTAGTTAAAAAATAAATTTTCATATGTTTCATGGCTACTCTTTGCTATTTAACTAATAAGTGGAATATTTTAAAAAATTAAATGGATTTTTTGTTAGTTTTTCTATATTGTTAATATTTAGTTTTTCTAAGACAATTTTTCCTGAATACTTTTTGTGATGAATTGGTCCCATGTTTTTCAGTTTTGGATTATTTTATTTTATTCATTGTATAAAAAAATTGGCATTTAAAATGTTTTATGGGTACTTTTTGATTAACAGGGCACCAGTCATAATTGTGCGCCAAAGCACCAAACGTGGTAACTTGTTTATATCACGTCACATGACGTGATATAAACAAGTTACCACATTTTGCTACCACATTAGCTATGCAATGACATCATTGCAAATAAGTGGGAAGAATGAACATTGATCCAGTCATTTCCTCCGAGACTGTCAGTTGCTTTTTCGTTGAAATGATGAGTTTTTTTGACGAAAGAATCAACACAGATTATACGATTTGGCAATTGCCAAGTAACCTGAAATTGTGATAGAATCCATTTTGTATTTTTGTTATTTTTTAAATTTTTGTATTTGTCTTTGTTTTTTGTATTTATTTTCGTTTTAATAAAATAGTCATTCTTTTTATGAAGCTGTATATATCGTTAGGGTTGCCGCACAATTACAACTGGCGCCCCTGTTAACTGAAAAGTACCATTATATGTTGCTTAAATTAAGAATTATTTATACAATTTTTTTATTATTATTATTTTCATTTTCCATTTTTTTTCTGTTATTTCTATGTTTGATAATCTTTTTATTCATAAAGTCTTTCATTTGTTTAATTTTTTTAGCAAATAATATTCTTATCAATATTTTTAACCTATAAATTCCACATATGAGTATACTTAGTAGGCAAGATGCTGTTTGCTGTCCCACATCTGCATTAACTCATGATTTTTGCATTATACCTAATTTGAATTTGCTCAGGCCTTATGGTTAAATCTTTTTGATACTAAATAGCTCCTAAATGCTCTATTTCTACCATTAGGCCAGTAATGTAATGATACTTTGTGATGTATCACAAAGTGTCATTACATTACTGGCCTAATGCCAGTAATGTAATGCCATATAATGTTACTGGCCTAATGCCAGTAATGTTTTGACAGCCAGTAATAATGTAATAATAATGACATCACTTATTACATTATTACTGGCTATCAAAATGGTTAAAGATCATAATTTACAAAAGTGCAACTATAATATATTTTGGTTTGCATAACAAGATAATTTTTAAAAATTTATTAAAATATATTGTTATAAAGTTAAGAGATGAAAACTGAGCATGAGTTCAAAAATAATATTTAACAACAATAATTCTAAAATAGTGTAATTTATTACAAAATTATGAATGAAAACATTTATATAAACTAAATTCAGCCAACACAAATCTTCATCAGTATGAAAATAAACCTTCAGTAGAACATAGCACCTTATCACTATTCCTACAAAGAGTTGTTTCCTCTATAATTCTTACTATCTCCACTCAAAGCATAAAATAAGGCTTTTTACAACACTCGATAAGTGGCACAATCATATTTGTGAACAAACCTGCAATCTATCAAGAATAACCTTACCATTTCCTAAAAAACTAAATAACTATACACCAAATGACTTTCTTCTAAGATTTTAGTCATCAAGTACTCCAAAAACTGGCTAAGTGTACTGGTTTCTCAGAACCAATTCTTTTCAGACATTGATCTCCACGTACAAGAGTGAATTCTTTTTCATAACAAGATCCACACTAATAAACTTATTTAGCCTCCCATGCACACACCAAATAAAGACATTTTTTCTTTATACTATGGTGCACAGACTAAGACAAACTACTTTTCCTTCACACATTAATTCTTCTTACAACTCTCTTATTCCTTTTTTTTTTCTGAGTTAAGTTCGTTCAAAGTGATTAGTGATGTAATTCTCACACTGAAGTGAACATGAGGATCAAAATGATATATCACATCATGGTTTCATTATTGCTTGTTCATCTCATAACTATCTGAAAAATGTTAACTGAAGAAAATTAAATCTAGTTGTATTTTGGCATGTATAAATTTTTGAAACATCTAATATTTACTTAGTATAATGGGGCAGGGGTTGGTTCATTCGGTAGTGTGCTAGGCTCATAATCAGCAGTTCCAAGGTTCAAGTGCCAACCGTGTCGGCATTGAAAATTTTATCCGCTAACTCTCTGCCCTTAATGAAAAAGGGGACACAGTTGGGCATGGAATGGTTGCTATCTATCAGATGTGACACTGAGCTGTGTCCTTGTGCACATTAAGGAACATGCAGATGACCTTGATGGAAGGCTTCTATCATGTCTCCTAACAAGTGTCCAGTGAATCCCATCCCCCCCCCCCCCACCTTCTCTGAGCTCTTTGAATCTTTGTGATCTGACCATTGTGTGGCAAAACTGCCATTTAGATATAAAGCAACCCAACTTAGTATAGCACTAACTCAATTATCAGTTTCAACCAAATTAATATAGTACAACTAAGGAATTTTCTTTAAAAATTGCATTTCTTTAAATGTAAGGTGTGTAATAACACAATTCATTAAGAAGTATTTTTATAAACATGTTAAAATAGCATTTCAGAAGGTGCTAATGTTAGTTACCCAAAGCTATTCTCAATAGTTTTGACAGGAAACTACTAATTTATGTTAAGCTGGTTTAATGTCTGTTAGATTAACAGACATTAAATTGATATATAATACTAAATAATTTTAAAATAGAATGTTTTTTTTTAATCTAAATATTAGTATAATGGAAAGCAATAACCAACTTGATACCAACCATCATACTTGTTGAATGGCCATAGTCATCTATTTTCACCTGTAAAAAATTCATTTGTTTATTTTTCATTCATATTGAATTTCACCAGTAAGAAAGCGTGTTTCCATTTTATTTCAGAATGTGTTTCAAAACTTTAAAAAATGTGAATGGTAACAATTTAAATTCATATGCACAAAATTTACCAAGTCCATTTGAAAGTGAAGGAAATTAATAAAATAAAAAATGTTATTGTCAGAAATTAATCAAATACAAATGTTTCTCCGATCTTCATCAAATTAGAATTAAGAAACATGATCCAATTTTCAAAGCTATCAAAAGCCTTTAGGAAAAAAACCCCAACTAAATAAGTGTTTCTGTAAAGGAGTTGTAATGTTCCAACAGATGGTTAAATTTTTATCTCTTTGGACCTTTTGACTGATCCAAATTAAATTAAAACTCCGGATAGCATATCAGGCACCAGGTAATATTAACTTACCAAATAAAGTTAAATGAGGGTTCTTTAGGTATATGGGCATTCATCAAAAGATTTTATTTATTGAAGTTAAATATTAATAAAAAATCAATTATCATTGCTCAAGAGAAAAATGGCAAAATCAAAATATTCATGTAACAAACAAAGTTTATTTTCAAAAAATTCATGACTCACCATAAAAACTGATGAATACAAAAATAGTCTGAGCAAATAAAAGCTCATTTAAACATCTCCAAAACTGACAAAATTCTCAGCTAACATCGTTCTCGTTATTATCTCGACTATCTACTATCATTACTGACTGCTTACTGCTATCATTAACCTACTTCCTACTGACTCTTAGCCTACTACTATCTACTATCATTACTGACTCAGTGACCTAACATCACTAAGTATACATGCAGGGTGTGTTGCATGCTGGGAAAAACATTTGCATAATCTTATGATTGCACGCTAGCTATTACACAAGAGGGCTTGTCCTTAATACATGCATTAACTGCTATCAATCAAAAGTCAGAGTTGCACATGTGCAACTCCTTTAGTGGCTCAGAAGAGAGAAAAGTTATTAAGTCCAACTAAAATAATGATAAATATAATGTAAATAAAGTAAAACTGGTTAAGAAAAAGGAAAAGTGAATGGGTGGACCATCACAGAGTCATTTGCATTGTAGATAGTTAAAAATGTTGTTTATATTTTGCCAAATTTCACAAAAATTTACATTAATTTTAGTGAATTAAAATTAGTTTGATTAAATTTCAAAATGAAGTAATTTTGGTTCTTGGCTCAAAAGTATACATTTATGGAGTTTAACTTATACTAATTTACATAAATTAAGTAAAAATGAAAAAATCACTATCTTAAAACTCTGATGATAGAAATCCATGAAAGTCATGTACAATATATGAAATATGTTTCAGGGTATAGTATGAAAATGAATGGCCCTATCAGTGATATATGCAAATGCATCAAGCATTAAAAGTAGGTGTTTTAGAGCACTTATCCTGCAAAGTGTGAAGGGGGAGGTGGAGTTTCTGAGATAGCAGATTTATTGGATATGTCTACCAGACATTATTTGTCAAAAGAAATGCAGTGATGAGCTATAGGCTTACTTGTCACAGGCCAAAATTCCCATAGATGTTGCCAGATGACTAATGCAAGCATAGACTTTGGAAGAGATTCCAACAAAGGCAAAGTGCATCCAGATGATTCAGTAGTATATGACAATGGGTAACAATCCCAAGGGATGACTGCTATCTGGTGTTATGCACTCAGAGTAGCAGGATGTCAACACTACATCAATTGCTATCAAACCTTGCAGCAGCTGGTGTAATGGCAATATCCATTACCATGTAAGATGAAGACTTTGTGAAATGTGCCTGTATTGTAGTGCCATGCCAGTGGTGTGCATGCTGCTGACCCAGTGCCACAAGAAAAACTATCTAAAAACTGGTGCAGACATCATGTCAACTCCAACCAGGATCAGTGGCAGTTCATGCTCTTCATGGATGAATCCAAGTTGTGATTCACAGCATTAATTAATATGGAGGGAACCAGGAACATGCTGTCATGCCACAAATATCCATAAATGGGACACCTATGGTGGGAGGTACAGATCTGTATGTGCTTCCAAGAAGCTTCATCACCTGTTGCAGATTCAGGGATGAAAATTTGAACCCCTTGTGTGGCCATCTGTGGGTGCAATAGGTGATACCTTCCTCCTACTGGACCATAAATGCCTGCCCACACCATTGTTGCTTTGTCAGTTTCTATCCAGATAATAGCACTACTAACCTTAGGGATTGTCCAACCCGGTCTACTTACCTAAATCAGATAGAACAGGCATGGGATGCTCTCAGGAGATGGGTTGCTCGCCTGAATCCTACTCTTGCAAGGCTCCTAGAGCTTCAACATCTTTGGAGGAGCACTAAAGATTACTACACACAGAGTTGATGGGCAGTCTTATCAACAGCAGGAGACATTACTGTGATGTCTGCATAGCAGTAAGAGGTGGTCATGTTCCATATTGAACTAGTTGGGCATGTATGTGTGTGTGTGTATATATTTGTACATAATTTTGGAAATTAGAATTCGACTGTTATTCTTATGCACATTGTTTATATACACCTATTTTCCAATTCACATACAGCAGATCCAACACATTTTTGAAAAATAAAACAGGTTTTCAGGCTGTTACTTAAATTATGGAAAACAGTGTGTTTTGATTCTGTTGCCAGTCTTTCATACAGTGTATTTCAAAATAGTGTGTTTTGATTCTGTTGACAGTCTTTTCATAAAATAACTAAAAGATACCTTTGAGTTATGCAGTGTAAAAATTGGTGTTTTTTTTTACATATATGTATATATATTTTTTTAATTTGGATTCTTTATATCTTCCATTATGAACTTGCAGGAGCCTCCAGAATGCATTAATGATTTTCTCTTACCTGATGGGCTGCCACATCTTCCAGATATCTATGCAGTTGGGGTTCAAGAAAGTAATCAAGCCAGGTAATATTAAATAGGACTAACATATGCTTTTGCCTTTTATGTAGAGCTTGAATGGTAAGCTTACTTAGCACAGATCAAAGGGCTTGGTTTCAATCCCTGGATAAGGCATGGAAGTTATCTTTATTGTGTTGTCTTTCTGTTGAGCTTTTGCCTTCCTCATAGATCTCTGTGGCCTATTAAACTGACAGATTCCTATTAGACCTCAATGGCAAGCATCTGCATCAGGAGTAATTATTTTTTTTATATTATTTTGTATTAGAAGGCTTTAATTATTATTTTAATTACAGTAATTCACACTTAAATGCCCTTAGAATTTTAAGTAAGAGCACAGAAAACTAGGTTTCATGGCTTATGATCCTATGACTTCTCATTACCTGTCTAGTGTTCTGCTACATGATCTATTAGTGCTCTTGCCATATATGTTAGTTAGTGCTCTTGATGTGATCTATCAGTTTGCTTCTTATTTTTTTCCTTAAGAAAGCATATTAACTTATTTTCTATGATATATAGGGCCCCACATGTGCTGGAAGAAGCATATATTGTGTCCTTAGAAGGATATTTAAATTACTTACTATATAGATCTAGCACTTTTACTAATAAATTATTTAAATCAGTGGTGAAATTGTGACTTTTTGAGTAGGGGAAGCAATTACCAAAAGCAATGTTACAATTAAATCGGAACGCCGTTCCGGTACTCGGTGTTTGCAAGTCAATAAACCAGAATGCCATTCCGGTACTCGATGTTTTCAAATCACTGAACCAGAATGCTGTTCCGGCACTTGATGTTACAAAATCTATAAATGAGAATAGTTCTTACTTTTCGTGTGAAATATTATAAAATTAGTATTATACATTGCATCTTTTCTAGGAAAATGTGGGGATACTGTGGCCTTGTAAGAATGTTACTTTGAGAATCGAGGGTGATGGGGGGTTAAGAAAATGGTTCAAGTACACGAAAAAAGTAAATAATTTAATAATTTCATTTACTGAGAAGTTAGAACGAAAGTACAAATCAATATTACAAAAAACAAATTTAAAAATTCACCTTCAGAAAAGTTGTATAACAAACTTTGAATTTGAGTCATGCGTTCTGAAGAATATCTCAATTTTGCTCTAGCTTTTGGGGTCGACACTGTAAAATTGTAGTCCAGTTGAAAATGGGGTAAAAAATCTTTTAACTAAAATTTAACAAACTCTCAACTAAAAGATTATTCAGTTTTGTTTTTTACTGTTGAAAACAGGCAGGGATACGGGGTATACCTGCGTTATCCTCAGGCAAAAACAACTTTGCATTATATACAGATATCGGACAGAAAAATGGAAACAGTTCCATGTTATCTCAATAGAAAATCGTATTCAGAGCTCAATAACTTCTTCAATATGATTTTTTAAAGAAAAATATGTCTAAAGATACAGATATCAGTAAATTCTGTCTATTTCAATTTTAAACGATATTTATTCAGTATTCAAAGAATTATGAACGCTGGAATATATTTATTTAACAGGCTACAAAAAAATTGACCCCAAAATTTAATTAAAACAGGTTAAGAGATCAGAGATCATAGTTGATTTTAGTAAAGTGCAGGGTGCTTTGCACCCATTACTGATCTCTTAATCTCTTTTAATGTGTTAATTAAAATTTGAAGTCAATTTTTGTGTAGTCTGTTAAATATTCAAATGTTCATAATTCTTTGAATACTGAGAAAAATTGTTTGAAATCTGGATTTAGGCAGATTTGATTGAAGTCTTTAATTTTTCTTTAGACATATTTTTCACAAAAAATCATATTGAAGAAGTTATTGAGTTCTGATGTTACTGATTGTGATTACCTATTGATATAATATGGAATTATTTCCATTTTTCAGCCCAGTACCTGTATATATAAATATGAGTTATCTCATAGTAGCAAAGGAAGGAGGGGAACTGAGGGTGCAATCTCCCCCTCATTCAGGAAATTTATTTTTAAAAATTCATTTATTTATCAGCCAATGACTGATGAATAAATGAAAATTCATTAACTATTTGGCCACTGGGACAGAGGCTTGCTTGGCCATTGATCTTAGGAACCTAGGTTCAAGCTCTGCATAAAGGCAAGGATATTATGCTGACAGACGCCTTTAAGATTTGTGTAGGAAGTATCTGCTTTAGGAGTATTTTATTTATTTGTTCATTAATAAAAATATTACTCAATTTTTGAAAAACCTAATAATTAGAAATATTTTGGTTAATCTTGGCTTTGCCACTGATTGTATATGAAAGAATTATGTCCAATGGATATTTGGGTGAAGGGGGGGATGGCTAATGATACAGTATAGAGAGAAAAGAGCCATGTATTGCATATCATAGGTGACACAAGGAGATATTTAATTTAAAGTTTAAAATAAATGTTGGTATATTCTTAGAATCCAGATGGAGGGAGAAGGAAAGGGTGACAGGGATGTTGAATAAGAGAATTTGGAGAGAAGAGAACCAAATATCACATATTATAGATAACACCAATAAATATTTGATTTAAGATAATTAATGGTATAAAACATTAAAAGTTAGAGGGAAGCTAATGGATATTTGGGTGAGGGGGTGGATGGCTAAAGATAGAGTAATGAGAGAAAGGAACCAAATATCACATATCATGGATAACACAGACATATTTTATTTAAAATAAATGTTAGTATATTCTTAAGAAGCTAGAGGGAGAGAATTGGATAGTATGGTGGAAGGGGGTGTCTACTGATAAAGTATAGAGAGAAGAGAAAGAAATATCTCATGTTGTAGATATCAATGGTAGGAAATAATTTAAAACAGTTACTAACATATACTGTGGAAGCTAGAGGGAACATGTGGAGATATGGGTGGTAAGGGAATGGGCTAGAGGGAGGGGAGTGAATATATGTGGTGGAGGGGGGTGGCTAGAGAGAGCAAATAGATTTTGTGTGTAATGGGAATGGTTAGTAATAGAATATGGATAGGAAAAAAGAGTCCCATATAATAGATGATATAGATAGTAATTAATTTAAAATAAATAATGGTACTTTTCATCACACCCAAACAGTTAGTTTCATCCCCCTAGCTCCTATTGTAAGAGCTAGGGGGATGATAGGAGCTAGGGGGATGAAACTGACTGTTTGGGTGTGGGGGAGATGGCTAATGATAGGATATAGGGAGAGGAGACCCGAATATCAGTTATTATAGTTAACACGGATAGAAATAGACCCAGCCCAATGAATGGTAAAAACATTAAGGCTAGTGATTTATTGCTTTTGTGTTAATAAGCCTGTATGAGTGTAGTTTGGATGATTCCATTTTACTATTTTTATTTTGTTTTCCTTTTACTTTTAATCTTGGTTAACAATAATAAAGAATGTTGATAGATTTTGAATGGGGCTAGGGAAAAATATTACAGAGGACTGGTAAATTTGGCTAGTGCTGTCAATGTCAAGGTTTAGTGCATATATACTTAAAGTATTTCCTGTTTGGGCTGCAGTGAGTGAGGTATGTGAGAGTTAAACTGGGTGGGAGTGGTTCAGCATTGTGAGCTGCAGACCTGAGTATGTGTTGGGTGAGATGGGGGGAAATGAATAGCTCTTATGGAGCCAAAGCTAGTCATTGGGAAGTATCAGTTAGGAATCAATAGGAGTGTTCAGAGTGATGTACAATAATAATATTATTATAACAATATAACCAATCAGCAGGGGAACGTATACATTATACAGTACCAGATATATATAAAGTCATTCAAATATAATAAAAAAAATTATTTCTTTTTCCTTTCCCCTTTCCCCCTCTTTTCATCTTTTTTTCTGATAGTTATAGAGTTTCACAAATATATATATATAATATGGAATAATATGTACTAAGGTACTAGATAAAAATGTAGTTGCGAAGCTGACATCAGAGAAAATACCAATTTGGTGTTCTTTGTGTTTGAGGTTGTGATCAATCAATGTATGAAGAAGGGGGGTTGAGTTGTAGTTTGAATTTAGGATCACCTATGCAGAAAGAGATTAGAGTCACCTAGGCAGGAAGGCAATACAGGATGGTATGGGTATTATAGAGATAAATAATGATGCATGTATCTTGTAATGTATAGAAGAGTATATATTTTTCTGTTATGGGTCATATGGTAAATTTTATCATATAAAATGACAGGAAAGGGTCATTATAAAGTTTTTGTGTTGATGGCCATCGCTATAAGAATGTTTATGGCACTCTTTGTTATTAGTATACATATATGGCAAATAATCCAAAAATAGGAAGCTACAGTGTTACAAAAAGAGATGTTTGAATTAGCATAATAACATAACAAAAATGTATATTTATTTCATTTTACTGGTTTTATTTTATGGCACACTTCGTTATTAGTGTACATATATGGCAAATTATCCAAAAATAGAAAGCTACAGTATTACAAAAAGAGATGTTTGAATTAGCATAATAACATAATAAAAAATAATTTATTTCATACTATAATTTATTTCATTTTACTGGTTTTATTTTATTCACCTCAACAAATATCCAATAGAGTAGTACATGGATTGTGGGAAATATGTTTATAGAGATAAGAAATAAATATTCACGGATTCAGAGTTGTTGGTTCAGAGAGGGAAGTATTGGTAATCCTCGTTCTGTCACACTTTGCCGCTATCCCATGCAGTGGAGTATTCAATGTCATATGTGTATTGTGTGGTGGAATGGGGGAGAAAATGGAATAACTAGAGTGGTGTGGGTGTGACTTTAGTATAGCGTCAAAGATCGTATGGGAATAATATATTGGCAGAAATCAGGTTATTATAGCATGTTGTTAAAATAATTTAGGCCAAATCGAATTATGGTATAAATTAGATCCTGGTGTCTACACCACAAATCAATTCAAACTGATTCGTGGCATAGACATCAGACAATAGAGGGAAGTAAGAGGTAATGGGGAGGTTCTATGTGTAGGGAGAAGAAATAGATTATGTTATATATATATAATATTTTGAATTAATTATTGTAGTATTTTTTAATTTCATCCAATAGATAACATTTATGTGTTTTTTACATATGAGTGTTAGTGAATATAGTATGACTGCACTAAATTGGACATACTATTAAGTTTGTATAAATCATTAGGGTATAAGGAGGGAGCGCTGTGAGGGGGAGTTTAGGCAGGGAAGCATAGAGGCTAAGTCCACGTGGAAATGTATATTGGGTCCAGTAGACAAACCCAGAGCCACATCAAACTGGATGGCGAGACGGCCGCCGGTCTATCGTGCATAATCCTTGAGACACAGCAGCCATAGCGATAGTTTGTAGGTATGCCCTATCCAGTTTGTCAGGGTCAAAGTCAATTGTGTGTGTGTGTAGAGGCAAGTCTTGTTTTAGCTCTTGTGGATGGGGATTAACTTTGTTGAGCCGAGTAGGAGCAGCTACCAGCTTAGGTTGCAAGCCAGAGTGGGTGTGAGGTTGTGGGGGGGAAAGGAATGCAAGGTGGCTGGGCTGGTGCAGGGAATCTTGAGCTGCTTGCTGAGGTAGGTGGGGGTTGGGGGGGAGTAGATGGAATGTGGGCCTCTAGCTGATTGGGAGCCTATCTTGAAGAGAGGTGTATTTGGGAAACTCAAGGATAGTATGTAGGAAAGTAGAAAAGTACAGTAATGCAGCACAATACCAATATATATTCGTAAAATACATATTAATTTTAACGTTTATAATTTTAGATGTTATTGAAAATTAGCATTGGACATAAGACATGAGAAATATAATTATTTACTGAGTTAAAATTAGTTACATGATATACACTGTTTTTGCATTTTTACATTTATTCCTTTTCCTTTTTTTTCTTTTCCTCTTCCTCCCCCCTTATACACATTACAGACAAGAGACATAAATAACCGTTTTGTTAGTAAACGTCACATACACTGTTTTTGTGGTTGAAAAAAAAAAATACTTAACATGAACACTCTAGACAATAAATGTATTATGGTGTTAGTTACAGTTGTTTGATATACATTTTTTTCCTTTTTCTTCCTTTTTTCCCCTTCTCCCTCTTTCTTTTTTCCCTTTTCCCCCCTCCCCTCCACCTACCTTTCTTCCTTCTTTCCCTTCCCTCTCCTTTCTCCCCCCCCCTTGTTTTTCCTGTAATTTAAATTATATATATATTTTGTTATTTTGAGAATTTTGTACACATAGACAAGGGGACATCACAAAACAATTGACAGTACAAAACCCTTTTTTTCCCTTCCCTTTTCCCCCCTGTTCCCCATCTCCCTTCTCCTCCTTACCTAATTTAAAAGTTATATATATATATTTTGTTATTTTGAGAATTTTGTACACATAGATAAGAAGACATCACAAAACAATCGACAGTTCAAAACCTTTTTTTTCCTTTCCCCCCTTCCCCTTCTCCCTTTTCCCCCTTACCTAATTTAAAAGTTATATATATATTTGTTATTTTGAGAATTTTTTACACATGGACAAGAGGACATCACAAAACAATTGACAATACAGAACACTTTTTTTTTTTGAACTTGGAAAACAGCCCTGTTACTGTTTCCAGTCCCTTGAAGCTACATGGGGGTAGTGCCCCACTGCCACATTTTACCGTGATCCTGCCCTTTTTTTTGCCACTGGATGTAGTGATGTACAAGGATATGTAGAAAAAAAATCTAAAATCCATCTGGTGTTGTGCTGTAGTCTTGAAAATTTTTGGAAAGATTTTTCATGGCTCTTGAGATGATGACTTGATTTTCTGTAGAGATCAATTTTGTAAGGTCTGGGTTCGCTGGATTTATATCTTTTAAATCGTTTTTTAAATTCAGAATGTTGCATTTCCAGAAGGTAATGTTTGCTGTCACCTTGTCCACTGCATCTGCAGAAAGGGTTTTTCCTATTCTTGAAAGGACTCTGGAAATTTACCTTGTCCTGTTAATATCTGATCTGTGTAATAGGTGAAGTAACTGTTTGTTTCTTTAACTTCCCTTATGTAGGCATATAGAGTTCTTCCTTTATCACTTGTATCCCATGATCTCTGCCATTCCTCTATTATTTTTTTCCTGATTTTCCTCTTAATATAGCTGAGAGGTAGAGGAACATTATCCGATATAGCTTCTAATTTACTTGCAGCTTTAGCTGCGGAGTCTGCAGTTATATTTCCTTCATAACCCACGTGTGGGCCTTGATCCAGTGCAAAGTGATATTTCTGTTATCATTTATTCTGATATATCTTCTTTTTATATTATTTATCATCGGATTTCTGTCATTGCTGTTTCGTAATGTTTGTAATGCTGATAGAGAGTCGCTATACAGGTTGATATCTTGTTTTTCTCTTAGATTTTCAACGTATTCTAATGATTTTAAAATAGCATAAACTTCTGCCTGATAGTTAGTGGAGTCATCAGAAAGCCTAAATTTTTCCGAATGTGAGGTCATTTTGCATGACGACGAATGCTGCACCTACTCTATTATTATCTTTTGAGCCGTCTGTAAATATCTCTATTCCTGAGCCTGTAGGAATTTCTCTGTCATAGGGGATGATTATTCTGTGTGCTACGTGAGTTGTCCATGAATCCTCTAGTTTTTCCGTTTCCTGTGCTATGAAGTTGTTTTCTAATAAATTAGCATCTTCCTTTAGTGCAGTTAGTTTAAAGAGATTGAATTCCTCCAGTGCCTTTAGGTCGGCGGGGATTAATCCTCCCAGGATTAGGGCTGCTTCAGTGGACACTGTACGGTAAGCTCTGCTGATAAGGAGTGCTGGCTGGCGCTGAGCACGAAGAATGTAGCTTCCCAGTTTCTTGTCTACCTGTAATCTTTCTCCCCATATGCCATGTCCGTAAACAATAATCCTTTCCGAGCTTCTTTTATAAATCTGTTTCAGAATATCTCCTCTTGTCATACAGCTCTCTTCCTACCTTCAAGAGGCCATACACGACGTCAGAAACTTTATCTCTAATGGCCTGAAAGTGCTTGTAAAATTTAAGCTGATTGTCAACTATTACCCCAAAAATTTTAATTTCTGTAACTTGTTTGATGGTTTTGTTATTTATTTTGAATGTCGGAGGTCTTGCCATTCTCTTCTGCTGGGCTATTGTCGTTGTTTGACTTTTTTCTGTACTGAATTTGAGTTTGTTCATTTCGCTCCAGATAGTTAATTTCTCTATCGCATTTTTACCTAATTCTTCAAGTTCTCTTCTTGTTTTTCCTCCTATTATTAATAGTAGGTCGTCGGCACATGCCTGGATTCTGACTTTTTCCGGAAATTTTATATTTAATGCGTGGTCCATTATAATATTCCACAATAGGGGACCAGAGCAGAATCCTTGTGGACATCCTTGTGTAATGTTTTTTTATGTATTTAAAGGTATTTGTTTGGTATATAGTTCTTCTGTCAGCTCTTGTGGATGGGGATTAACTTTGTTGAGCCGAGTAGGAGCAGCTACCAGCTTAGGTTGCAAGCCAGAGTGGGTGTGAGGTTGTGGGGGGAAAGGAATGCAAGGTGGCTGGGCTGGTGCAGGGAATCTTGAGCTGCTTGCTGAGGTAGGTGGGGGGTTGGGGGGGAGTAGATGGAATGTGGGCCTCTAGCTGATTGGGAGCCTATCTTGAAGAGAGGTGTATTTGGGAAACTCAAGGATAGTATGTAGGAAAGTAGAAAAGTACAGTAATGCAGCACAATACCAATATATATTCGTAAAATACATATTAATTTTAACGTTTATAATTTTAGATGTTATTGAAAATTAGCATTGGACATAAGACATGAGAAATATGATTATTTACTGAGTTAAAATTAGTTACATGATATACACTGTTTTTGCATTTTTACATTTATTCCTTTTCCTTTTTTTTCTTTTCCTCTTCCTCCCCCCCTTATACACATTACAGACAAGAGACATAAATAACTGTTTTGTTAGTAAACGTCACATACACTGTTTTTGTGGTTGAAAAAAAAAATACTTAACATGAACACTCTAGACAATAAATGTATTATGGTGTTAGTTACAGTTGTTTGATATACATTTTTTTCCTTTTTCTTCCTTTTTTCCCCTTCTCCCTCTTTCTTTTTTCCCTTTTTCCCCCTCCCCTCCACCTACCTTTCTTCCTTCTTTCCCTTCCCTCTCCTTTCTCCCCCCCCCCCCTTGTTTTTCCTGTAATTTAAGTTATATATATATTTTGTTATTTTGAGAATTTTGTACACATATACAAGGGGACATCACAAAACAATTGACAGTACAAAACCCTTTTTTTTCCTTCCCTTTTCCCCCCTGTTCCCCTTCTCCCTTCTCCCCCTTACCTAATTTAAAAGTTATATATATATATATTTTGTTATTTTGAGAATTTTGTACACATAGATAAGAAGACATCACAAAACAATTGACAGTTCAAAACCTTTTTTTTTTCCTTTCCCCCCTTCCCCTTTTCCCCCTTACCTAATTTAAAAGTTATATATATATTTGTTATTTTGAGAATTTTTTACACATGGACAAGAGGACATCACAAAACAATTGACAATACAGAACACTTTTTTTTTTAACTTGGAAAACAGCCCTGTTACTGTTTCCAGTCCCTTGAAGCTACATGGGGGTAGTGCCCCACTGCCACATTTTACCATGATCCTGCCCTTTTTTTTTGCCACTGGATGTAGTGATGTATAAGGATATGTAGAAAAAAAATCTAAAAACCATCTGGTGTTGTGCTGTAGTCTTGAAAATTTTTGGAAAGATTTTTCATGGCTCTTGAGATGATGACTTGATTTTCTGTAGAGATCAATTTTGTAAGGTCTGGGTTCGCTGGATTTATATCTTTTAAATCGTTTTTTAAATTCAGAATGTTGCATTTCCAGAAGGTAATGTTTGCTGTCACCTTGTCCACTGCATCTGCAGAAAGGGTTTTCCGTTTTTCCTATTCTTGAAAGGACTCTGGAAATTTACCTTGTCCTGTTAATATCTGATCTGTGTAATAGGTGAAGTAACTGTTTGTTTCTTTAACTTCCCTTATGTAGGCATATAGAGTTCTTCCTTTATCACTTGTATCCCATGATCTCTGCCATTCCTCTATTATTTTTTTCCTGATTTTCCTCTTAATATAGCTGAGAGGTAGAGGAACATTATCCGATATAGCTTCTAATTTACTTGCAGCTTTAGCTGCGGAGTCTGCAGTTATATTTCCTTCATAACCCACGTGTGGGCCTTGATCCAGTGCAAAGTGATATTTCTGTTATCATTTATTCTGATATATCTTCTTTTTATATTATTTATCATCGGATTTCTGTCATTGCTGTTTCGTAATGTTTGTAATGCTGATAGAGAGTCGCTATACAGGTTGATATCTTGTTTTTCTCTTAGATTTTCAACGTATTCTAATGATTTTAAAATAGCATAAACTTCTGCCTGATAGTTAGTGGTCATCAGAAAGCCTAAATTTTTCCGAATGTGAGGTTATTTCATTTTGCATGACGACGAATGCTGCACCTACTCTATTATTATCTTTTGAGCCGTCTGTAAATATCTCTATTCCTGAGCCTGTAGGAATTTCTCTGTCATAGGGGATGATTATTCTGTGTGCTGGGTGAGTTGTCCATGAATCCTCTAGTTTTTCCATTTCCTGTGCTATGAAGTTGTTTTCTAATAAATTAGCATCTTCCTTTAGTGCAGTTAGTTTAAAGAGATTGAATTCCTCCAGTGCTTTTAGGTCGGCGGGGATTAATCCTCCCAGGATTAGGGCTGCTTCAGTGGACACTGTACGGTAAGCTCTGCTGATAAGGAGTCTTAGATGTCAGCGGAGGGCACGCGAGTGGCTGGCGATGAGCACGAAAAATGTAGCTTCCCAGTTTCTTGTCTACCTGTAATCTTTCTCCCCATATGCCATGTCCGTAAACAATAATCCTTTCCAAGCTTCTTTTATAAATCTGTTTCAGAATATCTCCTCTTGTCATACAGCTCTCTTCCTACCTTCAAGAGGCCATACACGACGTCAGAAACTTTATCTCTAATGGCCTGAAAGTGCTTGTAAAATTTAAGCTGATTGTCAACTATTACCCCAAAAATTTTAATTTCTGTAACTTGTTTGATGGTTTTGTTATTTATTTTGAATGTCGGAGGTCTTGCCATTCTCTTCTGCTGGGCTATTGTCGTTGTTTGACTTTTTTCTGTACTGAATTTGAGTTTTCATTTCGCTCCAGATAGTTAATTTCTCTATCGCATTTTTACCTAATTCTTCAAGTTCTCTTCTTGTTTTTCCTCCTATTATTAATAGTAGGTCATCAGCACATGCCTGGATTCTGACTTTTTCCGGAAATTTTATATTTAATGCGTGGTCCATTATAATATTCCACAATAGGGGACCAGAGCAGAATCCTTGTGGACATCCTTGTGTAATGTTTTTTATGTATTCAAAGGTATTTGTTTGGTATATAATTCTTCTGTCAGTGAAGTAGCTAGTTACTAGTTTGTATATGTTTTCTGGGCATTTTTTCTTCCTGAGCTCCTACAAAGTAGCACTCCACCATACTTCGTCGAAGGCTCCGCTGACATCTAATGATATTATGGCTGTATATAGTTGATTTGACTTATTTTCTTTTACTTTTTGGTATAATCGATTTAAAGCTAGGTTACAGGATTTATCTGTTCTGAAGCCGTATTGTTCAGCATTGAGATTTTTCGTTTTATGTAGATGGTAATATATTCTTCTTGTTATTAGTTTGTCCATGATCTTGCTTAGGGAAGATAGGAGGCAGATCGGCCTAAATGATCTTGTTTTGCTACTGTCCTTTCCAAGTTTATTAAATAAGATAACTTTAGCTGTTTTCCAAGCTGTAGGAAAGAAACCTAATCACAAGCAGGTTTAAATAGATACAGTAAAATATTTGGTATACTTGTGTTGATTGCCTGTATGATTTCTATATTTATTCTGTCTAATCCTGGTGCTTTATTTCTTGGTATGGACTTGATAACGTCTGTGATTTCTTGTTTTTTGAATTCACGATTGTGCCTACTCTGGAAATGATTTTGGAGCTCCTCCCGTATCGCCTTGTGTTTCTGTGTGTCTTCTGCTGGGTTGTCTTCTTGGAATAGGTCGTTAATTATGCATATAATTATATTTTCATAATCCTTTATCTTGGTGTTATTTTCCGTATTTATTACAGATAGTTGTAGGGAGTTACTTATTTTACTTTTGGTGATTTTATAGGGAAGGGAGAATGGATTTTCCTTTGAAATTTTTTCGCAGAGGGTCTGCCATGATTTTTTTCTGCTGAAGTTAATTAGTCTTCGGTAAATTGCTCCTTGTTTTTTGTATTCCTTTTTCCTTGTTTTTCTCTCAGGGTCTTCAGCTCTCTGATATCTGCGTCGCATCGCATTGTTTTTTTTTCTCTCAATATTTAGTTGGGGATTCCACCAGGGAACTTTTTTTCTTGGGTCCAGTGCTTTTTCTTTTAAGTGTTTGTGGCTAGCTGTGGCTATTAGGTCTGTAAGTGTATTAACAAAGTCGTCGAGGTCACTAGTGGTCTTTATATTTTTTATTTGATTTTCCAGTACTGCTTCCTGTTTAGTGATATCTTCTGTTATCTTGGAAATTCCTTTTGTTGTCAGTCTGTATCTTGATGCTATTTGGTGTGTCTGTTTCACTCCCAGGGTTGTTACAATATATTTGTGGTCACTAAGTGAGTTTTCTTCTAAGACTTACCAGTTGTTTATTTCATTTTCAATGATTTTGCTGGTTATTATTAGGTCTATCCAGCTTTTTCCGTTGACTGTTTCGAATGTAGGAGGCAAGTGTCAATTGTTAATTAATCTCAAGTTGTTTCTGAGAATGAAATCGAATACCATTTCTCCTTTTTCTTCCGTCATTGGATTGCCCCATATGGCATGTTTGGCATTGAAATCTCCATTTATTATAATTTTTTTATTCCTGAATCTAGTGATAAAATTTTCTAATTCTTCTAAATGTTCTTCTCTGTCATCCGAGGGTGGAAAATAAACCGTGATTATGATTATACTTCTTATAGCATCTCTTGCTTCGATCGCGACTATATTTGTTGTCTTATGTAGAGTGATGAAGTCAATCGATTTCGTGGTCGCTATTATTGCCACTTTCCCATTAGGAGCGTGCGCCAACATCCAGTGTAGTGGCAATCCTGCAAGTTTTCCGTCGCTTGTATATGGTTCCTGCACACATAATAAATCTGGTTTGAGATCAGGCTTCATGTGGTCAGTTAGGGCTCTCAGGTTGGCAGTCGCTGTCTTGGATCTACCAATGTTTATCTGAAAAAAGGACCATTGTAGGTTAAGTTCTGGTGTCTAGCCATAGTTCATGCGAGAGCAGATGCATTCTATCTCCCTAAAGTAGCATGGACAGGATCGATCCATCACTCCATGTTGTGTGTTGTACAGTGTCTTGTACTTGACATTGGCTTCCGTGCAGTTGATGCATGTCATCTTTCTTGTGGGGCACTCTCTGTAGTTGTGCTCTCCAGCACGGTTAGAGCATACCTGTACTTTGCTAGTGCAGTTTTTCTGCACATGACCATACTTATAACATTTAAAGCACTTTGTTGTGTTAATATACTCCTTAGTATTATGTCTACTCCATTCAATATTTAGCTTACCTATTTTCATGATGCTGTGGAAGGTCTTGGGTTCACACTCATATATGATATGCTGATCTGTCTTTCCTTGTAGGCCGAATTTGATAGTCATTCCTGAGACAGCGTCCTCTATGCCATTCTGCTCCTGTATGCAGATCTTGACATCGTTAGGGTCCATCTTTGCTGGGATATCATAAATAATAACCTTTGGTTTGATGGGAATGGGATGTCTGGCATTACATTTCTCCTTTAGCTTGGCATCGTTGCTGATCATTGACTTTAGTTTAGCAACGTGAGTCGGATGTTCCAGTTCAATGGCCAGGCCCTTGTTCTGGATCCTTCTCACTTGCTTTATTCCTACTCCTAAAGCCTTTGGGTGTATGTATTCCTTTAGAGTTTGCTTTAATTCGTCCGATGTTGTGACGGTATTTTCTGTTGGATAGACTAAGAGAACATTACTTATACCAAGACTTAACATGGGTTTACTTACCTGTGTTGTCGATTGAGCTATGACTTGAGCGTAGCTTGCCTTACCTGTAGTTTCCATGGCCTTTTTGTAGCCTTGTAGCTCAGCGATTTGCATCTGTTGCTTCATTAGTATACAATGTATATCGTTGAGAGCATCCTTCAGGTCCTTGCTTGTTTCTTTAGTTATTTTCTTGGCTGGGTTTGCGATGATCTCTTCTATCCTACTTTCGATTTCATATGCTTGAGCTAGAAAATCATTCGAGCCTACCTCTCCAGTAGGCGAATCCTTTGTTGGGACTGCTTCAGAAATGACTTCTGAAGAGTCGGCCATAGTCTAAACTGTTAATAAAAACTGGACAAAAACATACAGGGCATAACAAGGTATACACTAAAGAAAATAAAATCAAAAGAAAGCACTTAAAATATCAATAAGATAACCTGATCTTTGTAAGCTGACGAACACCGACGGTAGTCGATGGCACTATCGCTGGGACGATGTCGCGCGTTAGTGCTTTGGCTGCCGCGACGCTACTCGGTCAGTCTTTGGTAAAACCGGTTTAGCAGAGCGCACCAAAAGATGTCTAATGGTAGTAGACCGACGCTAAGGTAGAAGAGCAAGTCCACCTTTAGGAGACAGGTGGAAATCTCTTTAAAATCATATAGCGGGTCCTTCAATGTACTCATAGTAGGGCTCTCCTGAAAATGTGGCAGGGATGACTCTGCCAGTAGTGCGCCAGGCCCGTAATCTGCAGTTTCCAGGTGCGAGTCCCACCTGGATCAGCATTGATATTTACCCTCACAAAACTCCCTGCTCTCTGTCAGTAGGGTACACCCATGAGCTTAGAAAGACAGCTGTCCATCGGATGGGACATTAGCCATGGCTCTGTATGCGGCAGCACCATAGCCAGTATGTTAAAGAACACACCGGTTGGCCTTGACAGAAGGCTACCATCTGTTTCCTAACAGCTGTCCAATGGGTCTCCTCCCCCTACCTTCTCTGAGCCTTCGGGGTCTTTGTGATTGGCCATTTACCCCATTATGTGCAAAAAAATTGCCACTCAGAAGTAAAACTTAGCCTGAACACGGTGTGACAACATAATGCCTCATCCGTAGGATAGTAGTTTTTCTGAACCTTTCGGTTCTCTTTTCTTGCTGAGAGCTAGGTGTGGATTAACAGAAATAAATCACAATTGTAACTCGAGCCTGGGAACGTCAGAAAACTAGTCTGGTGCTTCTGTTCTGTCATTCACTGATCCAAGAAAGCATCAAATATCACTTCATCAGAAAGAGAGGTATCAATGCCTTTAATCATGCCCTGAGGTTGAGAATAGGAGACAGGGTAATCAACCTTGACAGGAATACTCAGGATGGAAGTCATATTGAGGAGCTTATCAGCTTGGTCTGGACTGCTGATCTTGATTAGTAAGCTTCCTGTCTCCATATAGGAATACTTCAGAATCTGTCTGTCAAAAACCTTCACAATCTCAGTGGATATAGGATTCAGATTGTAGGAGCTAAGGGGTCATGAGGAAGCTGAAGATATAATTAGCGGTATAGCACTGGTGTTCTTCCTTTTGTGGCTGACAATGACGAATCCATCATCAGGGATCTCAGGCACCTTGAGATCAACATCTATGATGATGTTGGAGAGGTCAATAAATAGCTGCTCAGCCTCAGACATATCTGCAGTGGAATAGCTTACAGAGCATAGCCGGGTGTAGGAAAAGAAGTACCTGTGGCACTACCAGTGTCAGGTGAGGAGGTCTCAGCAATGTTTTCAGGTACAGATATGGAAGGAATATCAGTGAAGAGACTTGGCACTAAAGAGACAATGCCCAAGGTGTTCGATCCGGCATGCTAGTGTCATTTGAGGCAGTCTTGCCTCCAGATTCAGAGAGAGAGAGAGTGGGAAAGAAGACTTCTTGTCAGGGGGAAGAGGTTGAGACTCTTCTTTCTCTAGAATAAGATTGCTAGCTGTAGCAGGCTTCTCTATAGGTCTAGAAAAAGGTACAGTAATGATTATGCAATTAGAGGCTATCTGCTTCAAAGGAGGGTCCAAATCCAAAGGGCCAGGAGAGGTGACAGAACCACCGTTTTTCCTCTTGAATCCAGGGGAAGAGCAAATCATTATTTCAGAGAACAAAGGGGACCTTAAAAAATAATCATTAAACTATAACAGAATGCACTAAAGAATAAAGTAACTCTCAGACTCTCTCAGACTAACAAAGCAAAAAATAATCTGTACTTACCTAAAGGCACAAATAATTCATGTGAAAAAAACATATTAATACCAGAGCAAAAAAGAATAGAAACCATACTTACCAATAGGTAACAGCAGAATCCCATGTGCTGGAACACATAAAGAAGTAACAGATATGTGTCAGTTAGGAGCTCACTGAAAGCACCTCTTAACTCGTGGCTCTCAGCCTGTTGTACACTTACCTGCTGAGTTATGTGAATTCTTATTAGGTGGTATGGCATTTGTTGATAAAAATATGAATTATGTGACAAAATTTCTTAAACATTTTAGAGTAGAAAAAAACTTACATTAATTCAACAATTAGAATTAACATATAACCATGTTATTTTGGTCTGGTCATGATACAGATATTTCACTGCATTAAAAATTTGTTATTCACCAGGAAAAATATTTTGAAAAATTATTATTGCACAAACATTCCTCAAGTACCCAAACCTACAAAGTCCTACCAATTCTAATTTTGTTCTGCAAGTATGCTTATCTTGATCAGTAGTTGAACTTCCAGCAATTGAAAATCAGTCATATTAAGTTCTTATTTGATGTTCTTGGTTGATCTTAAGATATTGGAAACATTGCTATTAAAAAGAATTATCATAATATTTAATGCAAAATGTTATCATGCATGATGTTGTCATAATTTTCCATAATTTCTTAAGTCAGTCAGTGACCATAAAAACCCCCTAAAATTTAGATTTCTTAATTGCTTAGAAGTTTTATTTTTGTTGCACTCAATTTTATGCATATATTTTTTGTAGGACTGAATGGGAAATCCTGATGCAAACAACACTGGGTCCTTCTCATGTACTGTTTCATTCAGCATCTGTTGGCGTATTGCACTTGGCTGTTTTCCTTCGGAGAGACCTCATATGGTTTTGTTCTGGTATGTGTAACTTTATAATCTGCAGATGGAAAATATTACCTTTCATTGCTTTATATATATAGAAAGAGAGATCATATGCAAGTCTTTATTAACTGGGGGAAGGAGGGGGGTCACATAGTCACTTATCTGAGATACATCTAGAAGTCTTATAATAATAAGTTTGTGATTCGAAAGAATGATGAAAAACTCACTGATTAACTCAGCAATTAAGAGCTAAATATTAACTATGTGATATACACTAAATAAGGTTGTTTGTGTAATGGAAATATTTAGTGAAATGCACAGTTTTCCTGATATTTGTCAGGATTTTATTTGATAAGAATTAAGAGAACACTTAAAGGTTTGAAGTGACAATAAATTTAGGTTCAGTGCATTCAGTTGACAAAGTAATCAATTCACAAGTCACTGCTTAGTTTATATTGTTAGAAATAGCTGCTGATAGTTTTAACTCTAACTTAAACCATTCTTACTGAAATAAAGAAAGTACTGTTAAAACCTACCAGACAATTGGTTCTTTGGGGGATAATTCTAGAATATGGTACAGAAGAGGATCCAATTGCTCCCTACTCAAAAAATAACATTTACAAAAAAGATGTAACTCAGCAGAAAAGGCTTATTTAAATCCTTCTACTCTGAGCATTAAGCATAATTGCGAACTTGTTTGCAATCTTTTACCCTAACTCCCTTTTTTGGAGTAGTTGGGAAGTTTTTGGACTGCATGTCATGGTGGTAACCATTGGATGACAATAAGTGCAGTGGGACATCCGATCAACAATATCGCCAGCCATCTGTTACTTAATATTATTGCACAATACCTGTTGGTTCTTCATCCAAGTAAAGGAAATTCTGTGTTTTGTAAAATTCAACTCAGAAGATCAACATTTCTTAACTGGGCCAATCAAAATGTTCTTACCATTCAATTCTCTAAAAATTGAGTTGCAAAAAATCCAGTCCTCAGTAGCAACAAAGTGTATGACTTCCTCATTAGAAATAGTTGGTGAAGATGTAGTGAAAAAAAAATGAAAAGACATGATCTGTAAATAATACAGTTGTATTAATTAAGCAAAGGCATGTTTATCCAATACTTTAATAAACTGCTGCACACTAAAGCTATTGTGAGTAACCAAAAAGATAATAAATGTGGGGCCATAAGAAAACTACTTACTTGCTGAACTATATGCATTTCCTCGAATTGCAAGGAGAAACTTTTCCAATCAATAAATGAACAAACTATTAAGGCAACAGTTCAGAGCTAATTTCAGAATGAAACATTTGCATGATGTAAAAAATACCTGACATATTTGGTTTGCTGAAATGGTCACACCACCATCGTTAAGAGATTTGATGATATCTCTTAAACAAATAGATTTCATCAAATGTAATGAATAATCAACAAGTAAATTATTTAAAAATTTGATTTGTTAACTTTCAGGCTAAATTTAAAAAACCAAAAAAATTTTTGGACTTTTTTAAACTTTACGACTTAGCAATATATACATGGCCTTGAGTTTTGTTTTCATTTAATTGAGAGTATATGAGAAAGAGAACAATTGGAAATGATAATGGTCAACATCTGCAATGTTTTGAGTGCAACCAGTGCCTTACATCTTGCTTTTGTGTAATTGGTGATTGTTTCTTGGTACATACATACAAAATCCTCATGTAACCATGGGCTGTGGATGTCCACCCAGACTGTAATTTTCCTCTCCAGATGTGCCTGTTCTGAGCTACAGCTGTTGCATTTGGCCACTATAAGCCAATTTTAGCAAGGTCCTGTTTGACATTGCTTCCTAGATCTCTCCCTTTTTCTGAAACCCTTAGGCACACTGTTCATAATCCTGCTTGCTAATCTGCAGCTATACATATGGACAACATGGCCAAACCAATGGTCTTTCTCTGCACAATATGCTGCTCAAAGGAGGTTCATGACTTCTAACCTCAACATTACTCACAAAGTCGAACCACCTAATTCCCAAGATACTGCATAAGCATCTAGAATCAAAGGCATCAAGTTTCTTGCTATCTTGCATACAAAGGGTCCATGTTTTGCTACCATAACTAACCTTAGAAAGAACCAAACTATTATACAGCCTAATTTTAGTATTTAGGTGTACACGTCTATTTTTCCATATTCTCCATAGATTCTTAAAAGTCCCAGCAGCAACCCCTGTTCATCTGTTAATCTCCTGCCTCACATCACCAGTATCTATTACATATCTCCCAAAATAATTAAACTGAGACACTTGCTCAATAGTACAGCCATTCAAAGCAACTGAAGCACTCTCTACCTGACCAATTTTCATCACTTTAGATTTTTTTCTGTTTGTCACCAAACCTACTCTATTACCAGACTCATCAACAGCCCTAATGACCGAATTCATATCATCAATATCATTAGCCAACAAAGCCAAATCATCTGCATAATCTAAATCAGAAATTTTGAAATCTCTAGACTATTTAAGACCAAAATCTTTTCCTTGCAAAGAATTTTGCATAATATAATCAGTAATCAAACTAAAGAGAAAAGGAGACAAAATGCACCCTTGCCTAACTCCACTAGCAGTGCTAAACCAATCACTGCAAGACGTACCAACTCTCACACATGACTCAGTGTTATTATGGAGAGCTTTCATTACACTAACTAACTTATCAGGTATTCCATATGATCTAACAATCAACCACAAATTATGTCAATCAACATAGCCAAAAGCCTTTTTGAAATCTATAAAGTTAGTAACCACAGGTTTCTGAAACTCTAAACATTTCTAAAGAATCTGGTAAAGTAAAAATATTTGATCAATACATCCCCTACCACTTCTGAATCCACACTGTTCATCACGCAGTTGTCCATCAATCTAATTCTTAATTCTGTTAAGTATAATCATGTAAAGAACTTTACCTGGAACAGAGAGTAAACTAATTCCCCTATAATTATCACAAGAACTGCAATCACCTTTTTTAAAAATTGGGACAATAATAGTTCTAGTAAAATCCTTAGGAACAATACCTTTTTCATAAACAATATTCAAAATTTCAGTCAGCCATGTGAAAACACCAATGTTCCCAGCTATAAGCATTTCAGTGGTGATTTCATCCACCCCTGGGGATTTATGCAGTTTTAATTCAGATATAGCGAAAGTGACTTTGGAATGTGATATAGGGCCATCATTAAAGCCAGTAATGCATCTATCCTTATTACAAACAATGGGAATATAAATAATCGCACTATTTAGAACTTCTCTGAAATGCTCAGCTCACTTACCCATCACTGAATTCTCACCTTCAATTACCTTGCCATTTTTATCTCTTAATCACTGTGTACCTGCTGTCTAACTGCTTCCTCAGCTTTATCAGCCAAGCTATCAAGCCAAAGATTCTTATCAGCTGTTAACTGATCTTTTACACATTTATTAAGCTTGTTGTAATGCCTTCTGTTAGGACTAGTAGGGTATTGATTCATATTAATCCTTCACTTCCTTATTTCAGAAACAAGTTCCATAGCCTTATCACTCAAATAATTTTGTTTCCTCTGTTCCCTTTTACCAAAAGAGTACTATTGGTTTCAAGAAAAGCCTGTTTAAACTGATCCCATTCTTTCTCAACTTCAGCAGTAACCAAACCACAATTGTCATAATGACTAAGTATTCTATCTTTGGTTTGCTTTGGCTAAATCTGGATCTTTCAGGCATTCAGTGTTATAGATAATTTTTTTAACCTTAGCACAACATTTCTTAAGCTTCAGCTGCAAAACACTTTTAACAAGGTAATGGTCAGATCCAATTTCAGCTCCCCTATATGACCTGGTATTCCTAACAGAACCTGTCCATTTGCTGTTAATTAATATATAATCAATCATATTCTTATACAACCCATCAGGTGAAACCCATGTGTACTTATGTATGTTGCAGTGTTTGTGATATGTATTATTTATTCTGAAACCATTGAGTTTACTTACCTGTAGGAGACGTTGCTCATTGCAATTGCAGCTACCAATACCAAAAGGGCCTATCACTCCTCCCCTAAGGTCAGAGTCAGTAACAACTTTGGCATTGATGTGACCTAGAACAAGGGTAATATCTCCTTTCTTGACAGAATTCAAAGTATCCTGAAGTTGTCCATAAAACCTTTCCTTTTCATCCTCATTGGCATCCTCAGTGGGGGCATAACAGCAGATAACATTCAAGTCTTCAATGGTTGTCTGAAATTTTGCTGTAAGAAACCTTTCATTAATGCATTCATATCCTAGAAGAACATCACTAGCATGTCTGCTGAGAAGTAGACCCATGCCTTGGTCATGCTTTCCATCCTCCCTCCCTGTAAAGATAAATTAAATTTAAAGTTATTTTTAAGTTATCTTACCTTTACCTGTCCATCTGGTCTCTTGCAAGCCTAGAATATCTAGGTTATAGCTCTGGAATTCCTGTGTGAGGACTTCAAGAGAATAATCTCTATATAATGTCCTCATGTTCGACGTTCCTGCAGAGAGAAAATGATTAATGAGATTTTTAAAGAAACTAGGTTTATTGAGAGAGGTAGGGCCATCAATATCAAACAGCCCCCTGATCGCAGACATGGGGCAAAGATCTGTTCCCCCTCTGCTAAAGGCTGAAGTCACCGATGCTGGTAGGAACTTCAGGCACCACCTTTTCAAGTGGACTTTTTCAAGAGCCATATGGCCTGCCTGAGACACATTATTCCAGTTTAGGATTGATTATGCCCAACTAGCTAAGTGAGGACTCAGGTAGCAGCGATGGCCTCTGATCAGGATTATCCAACAGCTGATATAAGATATCCCGTGCCTCTGTTCACTTAGGGCTGGTAACCCAGAAGCAAACAGAAAACACAGCGGCAGATTCTCCGTCAACAGAGGCCCACCAGTGCAACAAGTCTAGGATCCATTATCAAGCTCAAATTCATAAACCAGTCCAGTCTAGTGGGTATAAATGGTCAGCACCAGGACCTTGCAAAGTTGACCACTCCTCAGCAGGGTTGAAGAAAAGAAAAAGTGGCCATAGATGACCAGATCAGTAGGCCACACTGAGCTGGCAGCCCTGCCCTTCCATTCCCTTCCAAAAGAGAATATCTCTTTTGAAAGGTACTAACTGCCTGCATCATGAGATGGCATTGTCAGACATTAGGTGCTAGACCTGGCCGGTTCTGTGCATCATCACTGGGGATTGGTACACAGCTCTCCTTCCAGTTTATGCCTAGTACAGTTTGTTTTACAATACATCATTGAAAAGTGCTTGAACGGGTTATTTCATTTTATGATTTATTAAACTATTTATGTTAGATAACTTTTCACATTTTATCCACATCGAGGGCTTGTTCCATATCATAAGATGTCCATTAGAGAGAACTTTTCTCAGTTCTTTCAATCTTGTTTTTAACAGACTTTTCTGTATACTTCTAACATAAATATCCTTGTATTTTGTAAATTTATCTTCCAAGAGCAAAAGCAATTATTTTGTTAAATTTGTGATATTATTATTTTCTGCGTGTTTTAAAAACATTGTATGTTGCCTTAGAACCTGAAGATGCAAGTGTTACAACTCGCCCAGGATCTATGGTAAAAACCAAGGGTGCCATTGCTATTTCATTCATATTTTTTGGTACATCATTTCTATTCATCAACTCACATTTAACAGGTAAGTGAAATTTCTTCACATCTGAGATGTTCATTGGTCTTATGTTATTGTGTTTATGTAAATTTTTAGCATATTTTTGTCTTCTAAAAATATTGTTGAAAATTATTGATAATGTTCAAGTTATAAGTTTCATGATATTTGAAAATTAAACTTTATTATAAGCATGCTGCAACAAATAATTTTAAAAATTTACATGTTTGTGTTGGATTGTTTTACCTCTGAGCTACACTCTTTTGCACACCATGGGCTAAATGGCCAGGTCACAAGGACCCCTGAAGGCTCAGAGAAGGTTGGGGGAGGGACCCACTGGAACAGCTGTTAGGAGACAGTTGCTAGCCTCTTTCAAGGCCATCCAGCATGTTCTTTAATGTGCACAGGATATGGCTCTTCCAACATGGGGCCATGGCTTAATGTTCCATCTCACAGACGTTAGCCTTTCCAAGTAGTCCATCAGTGTCCCCTACTGACTGAGGGCAAGACGGGGAGTTTTGTGGAGATAAATCTCAACACTGACCCAGATGGGACTCGAACCTGTACATGTTTGTGCATATTAGAGTAGTTAGCATACTTTGCAGCATAGCAAAGGGATCTAAATTCAAGTCACAGGTAAGAAATTTATTTATTTATTTATTTTTTCTTTCTGCTGAGTGCTTATCTTCCTCACAGGTTTTTTTCTACAATGTATTGACAGTTTTCTGTTAAACCTCTTATCAAAGGATTACCTAAGGCAAAAGATTGGTTATTCACAGAGAGTTAGATTTAAAAATAAAACTAGAAGTGTAACATGCAACCTCTGGCAAATATGTAACACTTGTTTTCAGACAGTGATGTTCAACATTTTATGACTTTAGTATCTTCTAATAATAGAAATCAAACTAATGGATAATATCCATTTTAAGTTTTTCATTTTCTGAATTTAGAGCCTTCTTGCATTGAAAATCAGTGCTGTACTTACACCTTTTGAGGTCCTATGACAAATTTTAGAGGCCCTAGCTATGGCAAATTTAAGAGGCTCAATTTTAAGGAAAAAAAACTCCAAATATTTGAAATATATATTTTTTATTTTTATTGAAGAGAACATTAAGAATAATCTTGTATTGATGTAGCGAAAACATCATTCTAACATTCATATACACTGCTGACTGTGTAAATCTAAGAACCGTATTTATATGATAGATTAAATATTTTAAAATTTGTGACACAGTAAAACTTGAAATGCCCCACCATCCTCACAAATCTTCTATTATGGCATATAAACTGACAGTCTCCTGTCAGACCTCTGTGGCAAGCAGCTGCTTGAGGGGGTATTTATTTTATATATATATTTTATGTCTATCCAATCAAAATGATTTTTTTTCTTTATCTCCTAAAATAATTGCATTTTTTCCACTCATTGGAAGTAGGGGGAGAGATTGTTGCTGTTAGTGTAAACTTCTTGATTATCACATTCTACCACCAAATTTTTAAATGTTTGTTGTGAATATATCACTTTCAGCATTGTTTCTCAACCTCTCTAGTATTGTGGACCCCTTACAAAGTCTTACTCTTTCTGTGGACAACATCCCTAAAGTTATATATTTTGATTAATTAGACTATAAACAACTGTTCTGGTGGTTGAGTGTGGTTAGCGCACATGGCTTAATCAAAGAGATTGTGGTTCGAGTCCTGGATAAGGTATGTTTTCTTTCTTGTGTTGTCTTTAAGCTGTCTCACTTCTCCACAGATCTCTCTGGAATATTAAATTGACAGCTCTTTATAGACTTCTATGGCAAACAGCTGCTTAAGGGGTAATTTACTTTTATAAACTAAATTATTAATACAGAAAGGTGTCATGAATAGTTACGAAAAAATGAGTTTTGCCGTGAGTAGGACCTGAACAAATGACTCTTGAATACATGTCAAGTGTTCTACCCACTAAATTATCAGTGGTTAGTTTCTTCTTAGCTAATTATGACTAAATCTTCCTATAAATAAGTAGCTCTGTGGAAAGAGTTTTTGCCTGTGTACGAGATTTGAACCCATGTTTCTCTAGAAACATGCCAGAGTGTTTTAAGACCACTAAACTAACATTGGCTTTGTCTTTTTTCCACTAATGTGACATCACTCTTTCCATGATTTCTACACCTTAGCTTAGTGCCATCTAAGATCTGGAATGGCAACTATTTATTTTTTATGTTGTGGTGAGTAAGATGTAAATAAATAAGTCATTTCACACTATTAGCATTATTAATGAATTATCTTCCCAATTTTCATTGCTCTTGGTGCCATCTATGGTTGGGAACAGAAAACCAAGTTACCTTGATGATGAATAATTATCTGGTCAATCAAACTCTTGGTATATAGCAATGCAATGTTCAATAGTAGAGCAGTACATCTTGGGACTTGTGAATAGTTAACTGAAAAAATTTAGTTTTGCTGTGAGTGGAACTCAAACCCATGTCTTCTGAATATGTGTTGGGTGTTCCAACCACAAAACTGTCAATAGCTATCTCTTCAGCTATTGCGACTATAACTCTTCTTGATTTTTTGTTGCTCATGCACCATCTGGATGATCTGGGACAGAAACAAAGTTGCGTCAATAATGGCGAATAGATAGACAATCAAACACACTCTCAGTAGCTTGATTGCCCATTCTTGATCATAGATTGCACCACGAGCAACAAAAATATGGAAAATTTATTCTCACAATTAGCTGAAGATAGAGCTGATAGTTTAATGGTCAGAACCCCTCAAGCAGCTGCTTGCCACAGAGGTCTGACAGGAGCCTGTCAGTTTATATGCCACAGTAGAAGGTCTGAGAGGATGGCAGGACCTCAGCAGAAAAACGACACAGACATGTATTCAGGAGACATGGGTTGGAATCCCACTCATGGCAAAACTCAATTTTTGCGTCCCAAGAATGATCAGTTGAGCTCTCATCATTAGGTTCTTTCATTGGCCAAAACATTCCACAGTAGCCAGAGGCAGTTAAAATTTTTGCCTATTTTACTGCCATTTCACATAGATATATCTTCTTTTCTGCTCTTTCACCTACTCTCTCATCTCCAGCCATATAGTGGTTCAATGCAATTTCAAGTTTGTTTCCTGGCTCTTGCTGGAGGCAGAGGAGCACATGAATAATATGAAGCACAGCCAAAGTGTTTCTATACTTCTATGGACCAACCACCTCCAGTTTTTGTGTTTTACTTCATTAAGAAAATATGCTTAAAAAGTAACATTTAAAGTTAAGTATATTTTTATTTGTAAATATTTTAAGTTGTATATATATTATGTTAAAAGCAATTATGTATGAAAGGAAAATCTTGTCTTTTTAAATATATCTAGAGATGAATGATTACTAGGATTCATAATGTGGAAGTGAAAGCAAAAATAAAACTAATTTACCTTAGCACATTAGCGGGATAAAATAATTGCTTCAGAATCAGATAAATGTTTATAAGTGCCATATATATTAATCTAAAAAGAGCAAAATTATTTTAAAAATATAAATATAATAAAATGTAAGGCAAAAAACAAAATATGTAAATTACCACCGGTCAAATATTATTTTTTCCATTTAAATATTTTGGCAAACCTTGAAAAAGTATTAGAAAATAAAGGATAGCAACATTGAAAAGCATTCTTGTTGAGTAATTTAGTTCTGAAACATTAAAAGAAAGAAGATAACTATTAATATCTTTATCATGTTAAGATTACAATAATGGCAGCTGCCTTCAGCAGTGAGTTTCATGTTGGATTGTGTACGGCTGCATCCATTTTTTGATGGATAAATTAACAGGAAACTTCTTATTTTAATGTATTATTAGGTTGCATTAACTGTTTCATGATTTCTTTTGAAAAAAAAAATATTACATTACTATCTTCCAGTATTTGTGCTGTATGATATGTAAACTTCAGGCATGTAAAGAGGTAAGAGCTATATTATTGGTGCTTATTATTTTAAAATGTTTATCACATTTCATACATATAAGAGAAAAAGAGTAATATTATTGGAATTTTGACATTTTAGCACATGAAAAGAAGTTAAAAGAAAGGCTTGCAGATTATGAGAAAATACGTAGTATGATAGATCTTCCCAAATTGATTCCCTTAAAACCTCAGTATCAAAGTAAAGGTATGGGTATTTAATGTAACATATAATAGATTTTCCAATTATTGTTAATATAAAAAATATCAAATATAAAACTAATTTAAATGTCTGCTAAAAATGATAAATTGCGATTTTTAGTGATTAAAATTTCGATTATTTTTATTTGACAGTTCAGATGTTATTTCAGTATTGAATCTTAATAACTTAAATTCACAACCTGTCTTTTTCACTAAATTTTCATTTAAATATTTTCACAAATGGAATAAAAAAATATCTTGAAATGGCTGTGTCAAAAATTTCAACTTTAATGGATTGTGTTGTTTTACCTCTAAGCAATACTGCTTTACAAAAATGGGATGTACATGGCCCTGTCACAAGAATCTTAAAGACTCAGAGTTGGTTAGGGGAAAGAGTATCATTAAAGATTTAGGATACAGAAGTCTCTTGTCAAGGCTTTTTCTAGTTTGCTTTTTAATTGTGTACAGGATAAGGCTTTTCTTCACATGGGACCATGATTTAATGTCCCATGCAATGAGAGTCAGGAGTTACTCAGTTTATAGTGCTCCAGGCTCATAATCTGCAGTTCTCAGGTTCAAAACCCACCTGGGCCAGTGTTGAAATTTATCCCCATAAAACTCCCTGCCTTGATCAATAGGGGACACTGGTGGGCTTCAAAATGCCGCCATCCATTGGATGGGACTCTAAGCCAAGGCCCTGTGTGCGGGAGAGCCATACCCTGTGCACATTAAAGAACACACTGAATGGGAGGCTACCATCTGTCTCTTAACAGTTGTTCAGTGGGTCCCCTTCCCCCAACCTTCTCTGGGCCCTCGGGGTCCTTGTGACCTGACCATATAGCCCATGGTGTGCAAAACAAGTGCTGCTCAGAGATAAAACAACCCAGCCCATGCAGTGAACAACAACGTATCTGATCAAATTGGCATCTTCATGCTCACTGCAGATAGAGTGAGGGTTAGTGGAGAAAACTTTCACAGTGAGACTCTAACCAAACAACAATAGGTTATGAGCCTTGCCACTAACAACTGAGCCAACATCTGCCCTTCAATTATTTGTAATCTTTGAAGGAATAAGGATTGATTATGAATTTAAATTTGATCCAATGGATAATGTGCACTTTGTTAGTGACATCTATTGTAAAGTTTTTGCACTTCATACAGCACTGTGATGGTAAAATTATAGTCCTTAAAGCTAATATGTTCTTTGTCTTGAGTTACAAGGGATTTTTACATTGGATGAAACAGTGTGAAGTTCCATTACAGGGTGTGCAAAAAGGAACATAGGATGCAACTATAGTTTTTTTTGTCTTCGGCCAAGTTGTTTTATAACATGGGAGGGTTAGATAGGAATAATCAATTGGCAGCTATTATGGTGTCAACTTGGTGATCAAGAAGTGGGGGTGTCAATTATTTTTTGATCATATGAACATGACTATTTTAAATGCATATGCACTTGTTGACAAAATTAATTAATTAATTAATAAGATAATGCAGCATTTTTCATCAATATTTTATAACAACATCCCCAAAGGTTAAACTATGCTATTATAGGCAACATTCCATGCAAATTTCAAATATCCAATTGAACTTGATTTGTGATACTACAATTCCTTGTAACACGCAAATTGCTAATGCCTATAAAAACAGGTTGCTACCAGATCACTCCATTTCAAAATTGTTGCTTACAAGAAGGTTGAATTTAATTATTTCTACAGAATATGGCAACATCGTCATTCAGGTGATTCCTTGCAACAGCGGGCTATTAGAAGAAGGAAAGTAGATAGCAAGATGGCTCAAAGTGTTGAGAAAGATAGTATTGACACACTGGAAACAATTTCAGGAGACAGGAACCATTACCAAATGAGCTTGGCCAAGGTTGCCTGAAAGTTACCTCACTCCAAACTGATCATTATTTAGCCCTATCGGCAAGATGGAACAGTACAATGACTTTGCATCAACTGTCTCTTGAGGTTTCTGTGGCCATAGGTGAAAGGATTTCTAGCAGAACATTGTCCCAAAGCTTATATGAGTAGACTCTATGCCAGGAGATGAGTGGTTGTTTCCTGTAACACTCTAACCACTGAAAAGCTCATCTAAACTAATTCTACCATATCACTTGCAACCCTGAACAGTGGGCTAGTGTTCTGTTTTCTGATGAGTCTTGATTTAACCTACAATCAGATTCTAGACATTGTTTAAACTGGAAAGAAAGTGTAATGCAATGCCATCCCTTCAGTATTAGAGAAAGGAATAGTTATGGTGGAAGTGGTGTGCTGTCTGTGGTGGCATAACCATCAGTGGCTGTACTTCTCTTCATGTGTTCAATGAAGGCTCCATAACTGTTCAGAGGTACAAAGATCTTTGAATCCTATGCATAGGAGCTTTTTAGAGGTCCCGGCAGCAATTCCTATTCATCTGTTAATCTCATGCTGCACATCACCAGTATCTGTTACATAGCTCCCAAGATAATTAAACTGAGACACCTTAAGAGTGCAGCCAATCAGATTAACTGAACCACAGCCTGCCTGATCAATTTTCATCACTTTAGTTTTCTCTCTGTTTATAACCAAATCTACTCTACTACCACCTCATCAACAGCTCGAATGAAAGAGTTCATCTCATTAACATCATTTGCCAAAAGGGCTGAATCATCAGCATAATCTAAATCAGAAATTTTCGTATCTCCAGCCCATTTAAGGCCAAAATCTTTCCCTCGAAGTGAATTTTGCCTAACATAATCAATAACCAAACTAAAGAGAAAAAGAGACAAAATGCACCCTTATCGAACACCAGAAGTAATGCTAAACCAATTGCTACAAGTCTTACCAACTCTCACACACGACTTAGTGTTATTATAGAGAGCTTTCATTATGTTAACTAACTTGTCTGGTATACCATATGATCTCACAACCACAAATTATGACGATCAACAGAGTTGAAAGCATTTTGGAAATCAACAAAGCTAACAACCAAAGGTTTCTGAAACTCTAAACATTTCTCAAGAATCTGCCTAAGTGAAAATATTTGATCCACACATCCCCTACCACTTCTGAATCCACATTGCTCATCACATAATTGACTGTCAATCAGATTCTTTAACAGCACAACAGCAAAGAACTTTACCTGGAACAGAGAGTAGGCTGATACCCTTATAGTTATCACAATAACTGTGATCACCTTTTTTAAAAATAGGGACAATAATAGCTCTGGTAAAATCCTTAGGAACCATGCCTTTATCATAAAAGATATTCAAAATTTCAGTCATCCATGTGGTAACTATAACATTCCCAGCTCTAAGCATTTCGACAGTAATTTCATCTACTCTGAGAGATTTATGTAGTTTAAGTTTAGAAATACCCAAAATAACTTCAGACTATGTTATAGGGCCAACATTAAAGCCAGTAATGCATCTATCATTATTACAAACAATGAGAGTAGAACTTACCACATTATTTTATAACATACCTGAAATGCTCATTCCACCTACTCATGACAGAATCCTCATCTTCTATAACCTTACAATGTTTATCCTTCAATCCCTAAATGTTTATCCATTTTCTAGCACACAAAACATTAATTATCTGGTGCAGCTCTCTGCTGTTGTGCTGTCTAACAGCTTCCTTAGCTTTGCCAGCCAAGCCATCAAGCCAAAGATTCTTATCAACAGCTAACTGATCTTTTACACGTTTATTAAGCTCTCTGTAATGCTTTCTATTAGAAGTAGTAGGGTATTGATTAAGTACATTTCTGCAATTCTTCCTTTCTGAAATAAGCTCAAGTGCCTTATCAGTGAAATAATTTTGCCTCTTCTGCTCCATTTTACCTAAAAGAGTGCTGTTTTTTTCCAAAATGGCCTGCTTAAAATGGTCCCTTCTTCTCTACTTCAGTAGTAAGCAAACCATGATTGTCATAATGACTACTTAATCTATCATGGTAAATGTTAGCTATAATTGGGTCTTTCAGAGCTTCAGAATTGAAGGTAATTTTTTTAACCTTAGCACAACACTTCTTAAGTTACAAAACACTTTTAACAAGGTAATGGTCAGATCCAATTTCAGCTCCCTTATATGGCCTGGTATTCTTAACAGAATTAGCCCATTTTCTTATAATTAATATATAATCAATCATATTCTTATGTAGTCCATCAGGTGAAACTCATGTGTATTTATGTATGTCGTGGTGTTTGTAATAAGTGTTAATTATTCTCAAACCATTATGTTTACTTACCTGTTGGAGATGTCCCCCATTGCCATTGCAGCTACCGATACCAAAAGGGCCTATCACCCCTCTACAAAGATCAGAGTCAGTACCAACTTTGGCGTTGATGTGACCTAGAACAAGGGTAATATCTCCTTTCTTGACAGAATTCAAAGTATCCTGAAGTTGTCCATAAAACCTTTCCTTCTCATCCTCATTGGCATCCTCAGTGGGGACATAACAGCAGATAGCATTCAAGTCTAATGGTTGTCTGAAATTTTGCTGTAAGAAATCTTTCATTAATGCACTCATATCCTAAAATAGCATCACTAGCACGTCTGCTGAGTAGCAGACATATGCCTTGGTGATACTTATTATCTTTCCTCCCTGAAAAGAGAAATTTAAAATTATTCTGAAGAATCTGACCTTCAGGTTAAGTCCATTTTATCTGTCCATCTGGTCTCTTGCAAGCCGAGAATATCTAAATTATAATTGCAGATTTCTTGTGTGAGGACATCAAGAGAATAAGCTCTATGGAGTCCTCACATTCCAACTACCCCTGGAGAAAAAATGGTTAGTGTGATGTTTAAAGAAATTGTTTATTTAGAGAGGGAATGCCGACAATATCAAGCAGCCCCCTAATCTCAGGCATGGGGCATAGACCCATTCCCCCACCACTAAAGGCTGAAGCCATCTACACTGGAAGGCTTCCTCTTGTGTAGAATTTGATGATGCCTGTAGAAGCAAGAGTTCAGGTGCCTGCGATGACCTCTACTCAGGATTATCCACCAGCTGTTAAAACATGTCCTGTGAATCTATTCACTTGGGACTGCCAACCCACAAACAAAGAAAAAACATAGTGGCAGATTTTCTCTCCACAGAAGCCCACCAGTGCAGCAAATTCAGGATCCATAATCAAGCTCAGAGCCTTAGTGCAGTCCAGTAAGTTTTTATGGTCAGCACCAGAACCCTGTCTGGTTGATCACTCCTAGGCAGGGTAGAAAAAAAAGAAAAGTAGCCATGTATGTCCAGATCAGTAGGCCACACTAATCTGGCAGCCCTCCCCTTCCATTCATTTCCACAAGAGAGTATCTTTTGAAAACATACTAATGCCCTTCACCACAAGAAGGCAGGGTCAGACATTAGGTGCTGGGCCTGACTGGTTTTATGCATCATCATAGGGGATTGGTGTATAGCTCTCCTTCCAGTGATTATCTAGCTATCATTTAACTTTTGTACTGATATATATAATATATCCACTTATTCTTTCAGTTTAAGCAAACCAAGCACCCACTTGTAGGGGGGGGGGGGTGATGCTCCCATTTGGAACCATTAAAGGAATTAGAATTGATTTGTGCAAATGAAATGGAAAGTACCATATTTTAACATGTATAAGGAACCCCCTGATTTTTCATTAAAGATATTTTTATTTTAAGATATAAAATATTATATTGTATAATATTTTTTATTCTATTATTTTATAATATTAATTATTTTATTCATCATCGGCGGTCTCTTTATGCACGCGCCATTGCTTGACGAACGCGTGCACTTCTCCTCCAATAGGATGTCGCGACCCATTGGGTGTCGGCTTGAGGCTTGCGGTGTTGCAAGTTATGAAGATTTGAGTTTTGAGGAATTAAGTAATTTGTTAATATCTGTAATACTATCCATGTATAAGAAACCCCCCTATTTTTGGGACCTAATTTTTGGTAAAAACGGGTTCCTTATACATGTTAAAATAAATGTTAATAATGTCATGCAAAAAAATCAAGGTAAATTGTCTAGGAGTTTGAAAATTGAATCTGTCAATGTCAATTTAATTTTTAAATTTGGTTTTAAGTTTTCTCTTATCATTTAATATTTTTTTTTTGTTTTACAGATGTAACATCAAGATTTGATAATGTTTTCTGGTGTGGAGACTTAAATTTCAGAGTTGTTCAGGATAGGCCAGCTGTGTTAAGTTTTGTAGAAGAAAAACTAAAACAGATGATTCCAACTTGTGAATTTTTGCTTCAACATGATCAGCTACAAAAAACTATGAATGAAGGTTAGTCAAAACTTTATTTATTTGAATATTATTGACTTCTGCTTTTTGTATTTTGATGTGAACTACATTACTAGTTTTGGCTGCTTTATGGTCATTTCAACACCTTTATTTTGTTGCCAGTTCCTTAATTTTTACTTCCTCTAACTTCCTGATTGTCAGATTTCACTTACCACATTGTTGCTTTGTTATTGTATACTTTTTCAACTTCATGTTTAAATTTTTATTAGTTTTCTTATTTCATTTTGACTTGTAAGTAGCTATCATCTAGGTGGCTGAATGGTTAGTGTGTTTGGTTATTTATCAAAGGCACCAGGCTTCAATCCTAGATAAGGTCGGGATATTTCTTGTGTTGCCTTTCTTTTGAGGTCTCATAATTTTTTACAAACTTCTCTATGGTGTATTAAGCTGACAGGTTCCTGTCAAACTCTGTGACAAGCAGCTGCTTGTGGGTTATTTATTTATTTCCTCTAGGTGCTGTTTATTATTTTTAAGTTGTTCTATTGCAATTGTTTTCCAATACTGCTTGAGCCTTTCTTATTATTCATTCAGATTTTCTGGTGTTTTCTTCATATCTTTCACTTTTGTTTGTAATGGAGATGAAATTAATTATCATTAAAATTAAATGTGATGATTACTCAGTGTCATCAGTTCATTAAATTGAAAGCCTCTTTGGAAATACTGATAAGTATGGTAAAATTTGAGATATTAAGTTTTTAATTAGAAAATAGATGTTGTACTTCTTTAAATTCAGTGCATATTTGGAACTGATGCACTTAAATAAAATAAGTAACTTGACTGTCATCACGACAAATCTTTATTCTCATATTCCAAATGTACATGATGTTAAGCTTGCACTAAAAATCATTCACAGCACAATTTAGTAACTTATGAAATTGAGTTGAATTGTATTAAAGGACTTGATGGGTTTTTTTTTCTGTAATCTCATAAGAATATGCATAGTGACTTCCACCTGTTTAGGTTACTGAAGGAGCACTTTGAAAGAAAACACTTCCAATGTGATTCCGAGATGTTCCCAGTGGTATACACATTAAGTTCTGTTTTTTCAGTGCAGAATCAAATGATGTATCACTGAGCTAAATATTTTAATCATTCTGATAATTATGCAGAGAAGTAAACTGTTTGCCTGGTAGTTTTCATTGATATTGATGTTGATGTAATAAGACAAGTATAATACCAAATATCCCATCCAAACTATTACAAAATAGAACAAGTAGAAGCTTTTGTTCCAGGTAATTACATAAGAATCTCAAGAAACATCTGTGATTCTCAATAAACATGCATAGACATTCTCAATTTTCTAAATAAGTATGCAGATTTTTGATGTTGAATAAATATAATAATGTATAGTTTTTATAGTGACTATTTATGAAGATTGTAGAAAATAATAATTTGAAAATTCAATAAACCTTTATAAAAGAATCAGCTTATGAAATGTAATTATCTTTAATTTACAGTGTTACATAAATTTTTATGTAGGTTTAGCATTTCATGGTTTCCAAGAAGGGATGATAAATTTTGTGCCATCATATAAATTTGACATTGGAACTAATTCTTTTGATTCATCAAAGCAAAGAGTGCCTTCTTATACGGTAAATGTTTAAATTTTAACCTTTTATTTTTCAAATAATAATCTACACTGTTACTTGCAGTTTGTTGTGTGGATGTGTATATAAATGCATTGGTAACTTGGCAGCTAGTCATACCTATATGAAAAGTAAAAATTAGTTTTTAGTAAAGTTTAAGTACTTTTACTGTACCTCTAACTGCAAAGTTATAAACAGAATAAATTCTGCTTTTAAATATGCTGTATATCTGAGTATGCATATGTATGCAAAATGTAAGGAAAAATGTAAACTGCTAATAATAGTCTTCATTAAAAAATTGTATGAAATCTATTGAAAAATTATGTCTTCTGCACTGAAAACACATAGAGATTTATGTAAAATAGGTGATAAAAACTGCAAAATGGCAAAATAATATCTAAAGAATAGGGAAAGAAAATGTTATCATCTGCTTATAGATTGACAAAACTTAGGAGTTTAAGCAATATTTTGCCACAATTTTTGGGATTCAGATTATTTAATTCAAGGAGTTTGAGAGTGAATAAATTTGTTTGGTATTATTTATTGGTATAAGTGGAGTTATTGTTACTAAGGATAATTGGAAAGTACTGAATATGAGGCCTGTATTTGAAAATTATTATACATACAGTTATGTCTGTTAGACCAGTTTTCTTTTTAACATTGTGTTACGAATAGTAGAATTCTCTTCATTGCAGTGCACATAGCACTAGATTCACTTAGTCACAGTAGCCAAAAATAATAGAGTTGAGAATTGAAAATTCTTTGCTGTTAACAATGTTGAGTCACCTCATTTTGTAATTCATCCTCATTTGCAGACCATCAGTATCTCACATTACACCAGATAAAGTATTTGTATTAATATTTTTGAAATTAACTTGATCACAATGGTATCATATAATAATAAAACATATATAATTGTTAAAAAGGGACATGGGCTCTACCTTACACAAAGGATGGAGATAACCTAAAAACTTTATCTAGCTTGTTTTGGCTTCTCATACAACAATAGAACACACAAGGACATACCTATTGGCTTAGTACTCACTCAGTGCAAACCATTAGTCCAGATAGAACTTGACCTCTTGGCACTGGCACATGGCATGGTGGTTGAGAGCCATTGCATTAACCATTTTTCACAACATTAAATCTAATACCTGTATTAGATTTAATAATATCAATACTTATATTTGTCTCATAAAAATTGGGGATTTGTGCAGTAAGCCACAAGCACATGCTAAACATTCACATCTAAGTGAAATTAGTGACCCTAAGATATTTTTAACAGGTCCAAGCAAGTGATAGTCACTAGAGTGAGATTAGAACTGTAGATAGGGTTAAGAATTTCCCATCCAATTTTTTTTAATGTGTCTTCTATTTGAAAAGGGTGTGTGTGTGGGCATTGTCACACTGAAAGACAACTCCATACATAAGAAGTCCAGGGCACTTTCTTCTGATGGCTTCAGTGCTCTATATCAATACTCTAATGTTGAAGAGTATGCAGTCAGGTCCAGATCTAGAAAAAATCGAGGGGGGGGGGGCAAGAAACACAATCAAGCCAGAAGAATGTAAAAGGGGGAGCCAAGTGATTGGAATTCCAATGCGGTATAACATTTCCCTCTTCATTTTACGGGTCTTTAAAAATTTCTTTAAAATTCATGAAATATAAATAAGTTAAATAACTTTTGCCTCTATTCTCCTTACTAGCATTTTGAAAAGAGGGGTGGGGGAGGGGGGGGGGCTGGTGTCTGCAGCAGACCATAGCAGAGCAGATATATCCAGAAAAAAATTGTAATGCATAATATTTTTTTATTACTTAATCCTTTAAAATGCTACTATAAGTGTCAAATTCATTAAAAGAAAATATACATGTAATCTGATACATCACCTGCTCCAATAACTAGCCAATTAGTCTAGTTTTGTAAAAATTGGTAGTGGAAGTCAGGATATGGATAAGGTAATAGATTGGTAAGGTAAGGTAATTTGATCATGTAAAGTAGACCACCTACTTAGAACAGTTTTGTGCATTCAGACTTTACAATATCAAAGCTACTGACCTTTTTGATTAGCTGTATTTGTGCATGCAAAATTACCAATGAAATGTAAAGGACATCAAATGTGTAACAACTCAGTAGTAAAGAATCACAGGATGTGTCCTGTAGATATGGAAATTCATGAAGTAAATTGCCGCTCACGGCAAAGGCAGTTTTTTTTCCAGCTTATTATTTCATGAAGTGTAACAACTCACCTTGCATGGGTTTACCTTCCTTACAAACTTTGTATATTGCTATTATCTCTCATAAGGAACTTCACTCTATAAAGATATAGAAATGCTAATTCTGTGTTATGAAGATACTTCTGTACTTGAAATATAGACAAAATGTCTTATGTGCCATTTTGTAAAATCTTGTTGCCTTAGATCCTGATACATTCACTGTTACCATTAATGTTGGATAATATGGCCTCATTTCTGCTGCGTTTTACTTATATACAGTGTTATAGAGTTTTATTAAATTTATCTTCAGTTATAACTGAATTCAAAAACAACTCAGAGCATACTGTACATATAGGCAAGTGCAGATGAACAGCTATTGCATAAAGTGTTCTCTGAAAGTTGATATGAAACTCATGTACCACTCTTAGAAATTTCAAAATTTTTTTGCAAAATTTTTGTTGGCACATTTGTATATGTTTTTTGTAGTCTTGCTTCAGTTTCTCTAGAGATTAGTTGGTTATTTGATTCCACTACAGTTCATGAAGCAAATGGCATGACTTTCTAACTAAATATTATCTGCATTAATGTGTTATTTGGATATTTTGATTTATAAGTAAAAATCACTTATTAACTGATTCTAGTCAATGTATATTTTATTTTACCTCTGAACAAGGTCACATTGTTATTCAGTCAATCATCTACAGCCCCAGTTCTAGTGGCTTGTAAATTGTGAAATATAATATTCAATATTATATTTCACAATTTACAAGCGATTTTTCACATTTTGCAATTGAAAATTTTCAGAAACTTTTTTGCTGTTATTGTTATAAAAACAACTAATTTTTTGTAGTCATATTTACTTGGTATAATTTTTGTAATATTAATTATTAACCACCAGAAAAAGCTTGTTGAAATTTATGAGGAAAAACAGCCCAAGCCTATATAGGGAAGTGTTAAATAATTAAACAACATTAACATTTGTTAAATTTTCTCTTTAGGTCTTAAATTCACAGTATGTGGTAGGGGCTCAAAAATTGCACTGTTATATAACAAAGGTGGGCAAACTGCAGCTCCCATAGCTACTCTGTACAGCTTTTGAGACAATATTGGGTTTCATTGCCAAATTTCCTAAAATTTTATATTAACCCTTTGAGATCTGGGAGAGGAAACGGTAGGCTTCCCGTAGACCTGAGAGGTATAAAATTAAGAAGTGCTATTGAAATAACCGTTTTCAATAGATTACAAAGAAAACAAAAACATAACGAAAACTTGTTTTAAACAAGTACGGATGATGCAACTGGACTCTGCGTCATCACTCTTCATGCAGTACACACAAGTTACATGCTTGCGGCAGTAGCGGAACATAACTAGTAACTAATTTTTGAAAACAAATCCCAGAAGCAAAGTATCCCAATCTTCATAAAACTGGCTTCTGACTACTCTCTATTTTTGGGACAACTTACTTCTGTGAATCTCTCTTCACTGTAATGAAATTTATCAAGTCAAATCATCATGCTATCCTCATAAACAGCCACCTCCTCGAGCTTCTTAGAACAGCTTTGACATCCTACCAGCCAGATTTTAAACTATTAACTTCAAAAATGAAGACTCAATCAAAGTCTTCAACGAGCAGAGATTAAACATATTCTGCTTTGTTGAGTAGGACTATTATATAGTTTTTTTTTATTATTATTTATAAATACAATTTTAAATTAATATTTTTTGTGGCTCTTGAACATTCAAAACTGTATGAAAAATATTTTATGTGGCTCTTCTTATTGAAGAACTTGTCCATCCCTGTTATATAGGATCTCATAATTCCATTGTTACTTAAGGCTTGTTGTTCACTGCCCTTCATTTCCCTTCCCATGCCCAGAAAAAGTTTGGGAATCAACCACAACAACTATTTTAACTGTATTAGAAAAAAAAAGTTTAATTTTGAACCTCATATTGAGGTTACTAACAAACAGATATATGCTTTATAATTTACCAAAAGAACAATTTATTCTTCAGAATAAAATAATAGAAATTATAATCCATCAACTAGTGTTTGCATACCCACCCTTCTTAAATTTAATAAAACTCTATAACACTGTATATGACATATAAAACATAACAGAAATAAAGCAGTATGATCCAACATTAATGGTAATAATTCCATATCAGGATCTATGGTAACAAGAGTTTGTAAGATGGATGCCAAAATGGCATATTTCAGGTACATAAATATCTCTGTAAAATAGAATTAATATTTCTATAACTCTATAGAATGAGATTCTTTACAAGAGATGAAACACGAGGCTTATAGGTAAAGGCAAATTGTTACGTATTTGATATTTTTTTCAGTTCAGTAGTTGATTTTAGGTGCGTAGATAGCACTAACCAAAAAGGTCAGTAGCTTTGATGTTATAAAGTCTGATTGCACAGAACTATTCTTAGTAGGTGGTTTAAACTCCATGCAAGGTGAGTTGTTGCTTGTTGGAGTTCTTTACAGTTCAGTGTTAAATTTAGGTGCACAGATAGCGCTATCCCAAATGTTCACTGGCTATGATATTATATAGTCTGGAGCACAGAACTGTTCTAAATGGTGGTCTGTTTTACATGAACAAATTATCTTACCTTATCAAACTCTGCTTACCTGATCTATTATTATCCTTATGGATAACATTAAATATAGTGTGTTACATAGTAGTAGGAACTATATATACATAAGAAGACATTATGTTATTTAAGGTGGGTGCCAACATATTTATATATGGGAATGCAGTAGTGTATTTCTGTTCAGTTTGGTTATTTCTATTGATTAGTGTTGGGGGGAGGTGAGAAATAGCATTTAATTGACATTTGACCTTAAAGTGTTGTTTTCTTATTAAGTGGGGGGAATATCCTGCATCTAAACTAATTTGGTATATATAATTTAGGTCTTTAATTAGTTGTTGCTTATGACTACAATGAATTACTGCTCAGCAAAAATATGAGTTGAATGTGAATACTTTATATTACTGTATACACACTATATTAATATCATCCGTAAGGATTGTGATCTTATTCCACCTTCAGGAGGCATATATTATTAAAAATACAATACCGACAACTGAAAATTTCCCCACTTACTGGAATGTAGGAAAAACATACTAACCTTTTCCATCTTAGACTAAAAGAACCTAACACTGATTTAAAAAAAACAAACAAACCTAATACTGCATTAGCTCAGACCATTATTGACAATAAACTACCCAGTTCTATTTATGCATTTTATATTTGTGCATGTAGGCAGATGTAAATTGTATTAAGATAGGTATGTAAGTAGGTTTATGGTAGACTTTGGTAGTAATGTAATTTGGATGATGATATATTAGAACATCTAAATATGGCAAACCATTGTGGTTAGGTTGTTAGTCATAATGATGATACTGTGGTGATCATTTTACCAATTACAAAGTAATTATAATTTTGAAATTGTAAATGATCTTAATCTTTTCATTATTCAGTGATTTCTACCAGTTGTATTACATTATGGTAAAGTTAGGGCAGTTATACACACTGCAACTATGTCACCATGTCTTTAGAGTTATCTCATCACCTTACTGATGCCAATTTTCACAAATCACTGGCATTTCACCAAGTGGCTTCGAATTTTCCAACTGCCCTTTATTTCACCAACTCTTCTTAACTGCACGAAAACAATCCCAATTTTCACAATTTGTGTGTATTTTACCAAATGGCTTCGAATTTTCACAATTTGTGTGTATTTTACCAAGTGGCATCAAATTTTGTCAACTTTCCTAAATTTTACCAAGCTGTCTCAATTTTGCCAATTCACCATAATTTTACAGAAAAAAATCCCATTTTTTACATCTCACCTGAATTTTGCCAAGATTTTCACAAAACCAATCCCAATTTTCACAACTCACTTGTATATTGACAAGTTGCCTCGATTTGGCCAGCTCATCATAATTTTACAGAAAAAACCCCCAATTTTTACATCTCACCTGAATTTCACCAACTCCCTGAGATTTTCCCACGTTGTCTCGATTTTCCAACTCCTTAATTTCACAAAATCAATCCCAATTTTCACAACTCACCTATATTTTACTAAATGGATTTCAATTTTGCATATTCCATTTAGTAAAATATAGGTGAGTTGTCATCATAATTTTACATAAAAAAAATCCCATTTTTTATGTCTCACCTGAATTTTGCCAACTCCCCAAGATTTTTGCCTAGTTGTCTCGATTTTGCCAATTCTCCTAATTTCATAAAACCAATCTCAATTTTCACAACTCACCTGTACTTTACCAAGTGGCTTCATATTTTGCCAACTCCCCAAATTTTTCATAAAAACAATCCCAATTTTCACAACTCACCTGTATTTTACCAAGTGGCTTCTTATTTTGCCAACTCTCAAAAAATTTCATAAAAACAATCCCAATTTTCACAACTTACTTGTATTTTACCAAGTGGCTTCATATTTTGCCAACTCCCCAAAATTTTTATAAAAACAATTCCAATTTTCACAACTTACCTGTATTTTACCAAGTGTCTTCATATTTTGCCATTTCCCTAGATTTTCCCAAGTTGTCTAGATTTTGCTAACACCCTTAAGTAAACAAAAAAAATCCCAATTTTCAGAATTCACTTGGATTTTACAAAGTTGTTTCGAATTTTGCCAACTCTGATTAGCTTTTGGGGGGGAGCCTCCCCCATAGCTATGCCCCTGTGTATTGCAATGCAGAATTGGAATTAGCTCAAATTTCTGAGCCTACCTATATGAAATTAAGGGTGTATAGAAGAAGTCCCTCTGCATCCATAAATGAACCAGTCCCAATGGATACTGATAATTCTACTGTATTTTTCTGAATCTTGTGGTCTTTGTAAACTGTACATAACAGCCAGCTCACAAAAACAATAAAACTAATTATTGGATAGGGTAAGAACACTAAAGAGCTATTAGAGTGTATATTTCAAATGTTAGAAAAGGTCTAGCTGTGACTCTAAAGTAATTATTTTATAGAACTTACTCTGGTAAGTAATACTCCATAAACATTATTATTTTTTAATTGTTTTTGCAGGATCGTGTCCTTTACCGGTGCAAACAATATGGTTCTGTATGTTGCACTCATTACAATGTTGTGTCTGAAGTGCTCACTTCAGATCATAAGCCAGTTTATGCTGTTTTTGAAGTGAAAATAAAACCAGGTAGAGACAAGTAAGTATTATGCAAATCTGAATTCAAAGTGTATGTGAAATAAAATAGAGAATTGAATCTCATTACAGAAATTTTCTGTTATTTTTTAAAATAAAAATTCAGTCAATAAAATTTCAATTAATAAATTTAGTGCATGTATATAAATATTAGGGATGCCTGGCCAATTTTCCATGTAAGATAGCTGGAACTTAGTAAAAGGGGAGATAATTATTGTACTCAGTAATAGAACTGGATAGCTTATTATCAATAATAGTCTGAGCTGATATGATATTAAGTTTTCATTTTTGGATTATATAAATATAAAATAGCAATATATACACTGGTGGAAATTGAAAAAAGAATACCCAGAAGGAATTCCTTTAGGAACATCATATTATAATATGTTAATAGTTAAGGGCAGCAGAAACCAAGATCCAAGATTGAAAGTCATTGGATGAAATAATGACGTCATGGAGAACGATAACATGCAAATGGATGCAGTGCGTATTTAAGGACTAGAGTGTGAAGAAAAAAGTTATTCATCTTGTGTTTGTTGTTCAGTGCTCTTTGAAAAAGCTACCATGCCTGGACTATGCAGGTGCGCAACATTTGCTCAGTTCCTGGAGTTTGAGTGAGATCATATAGTGGGTCTTTGGGAAGCAGGTTGGTCTTTTCATCATATTGCACACTGTGTTGGACGAGAGGTATCGGCAGTGATATAATGGTGGCATTGATGGTCAAAAGAGCGTTCGTAGACATGGTTCTGGGCAACACAGAGGTGCATGACAGGATCGGCATATCAGGAGGGCAGCAGTGGCAGAGCGGATGGCTAGGCATCGTGAATTCAATCCTCTGTCATACCAAGGGTGTCTATAAGAATGATGCACAATCTTTTGGGAGCAGGATTATGGGCACGTGTGCTGCTGGTGCAGTTACCACTGTCAAGCATATTTGCAGTGGTGTCAAGAACAAGTTCATTAGAGGGAAGAATGGCAGTCTGTGGTGAAAGCCGATTCTGCTTAGGAGTGTCTGATGGTTGTTTACGCATCTGAAGGCGAAGAGGTGAGCGGCTTCTTCCATTGTACATCTGCCAGTGACATACAGGGCCCACACTGGGCATCATGGTGTGGGGAGCGATTAGCTATCACTCTCGTATGTGTCTGGTGTTTGTACAGGGTACACTGAATAGCAGTTTGTATGTCAGTGACATTGTACATCCGGTTGTCCTGCCACATTGGAGTGTAATCCCAAATGTGATATTCCAGCAGGGTAATGCCTGCCCACACTCTGTCCGAGCAACTCAACATGCTCTTCAGGCAGTGCACCAACTCCCTTGGCCAGCACACTCTCCAGACTTGTCTCCAATCGAGCATGTCTGGGACTGGATTGGACAAAGATTCTTCCACAGACAGGCAGGCAACGACCATCGCTGAATTACCCATCCAAGTTGAAAGCACATGGAATCGTATCCCCCAGTGTGATATTCAGCATTTGTACAACCAATTGCATGTCAGATTGGAAGCTTGTATTGCTGCTCAAGGAGGTTTAACACCTCATTAAAATGTGTCTTCTGTAAAATGTAATGTGCATTAAAAGTAAAATAAACATTGAAACACTTCACATGTGATCACTGTCCTTTCTCAGCAAGTTGTTTCTATTATATATATATCTCATAGATTACGCTTTAATTGTTAATGGGTTCTTTTTTTCAATTTCCACCAGTATAGATATGTAATATATTAAATATAATTATACATAGATATATAAATAGTAATGCTGTGTCTTTGCTATACATAGGGGCGGGGGTGGCTCAGTCGGTAGCGCGCCAGGCTCGTAATCTGTAGTTCCCAGGTTCGAGTCCCAGCTGGGTCAGTGTTGAGATTATCTCTGCAAAATTCCCCGACCTGCCCACGGTCAGTAGGGGACACCGATGGGCTTGGAAAGGCCGCCGTCCGTTGGATGGGACGTTAAGCCATTACCCCGTGTGCGGGAGAGCCATACCCTGTGCACGTTAAAGAACACGCTGGATGGCCTTGACGGGAGGCTACCATCTGTCTCCCAACAGCTGTTCCAGTGGGTCCCCTCCCACAACCTTCTCTGAGCCTTCGGGGTCCATGTGACCTGGCCATTTAGCCCATGGTGTGCAGAAAAGTGCTGCTCAGAGGTAAAACAGCCCAACTTTGCTATACAGTCTTATTGGTGTGTTTCAATAATAGAAAGTGACAGAAAGGGTGTGTCTGAATAAACTTTGGTTTGAAAAACATCATATCACTAATTAAGGCAAAAGCAGAAATATCTGATTCTGTTGAAGAATAAAAAAATTAGCATTCTGGAAAAACATTTCACATCAAACTGTGGATTTAGAATGAACCAAAATGATTGTAACATAGGACTGTAGCCATAAATAACTATCAATATATGCTCCTTTCTAAAATACTGATAACTAAAACTACAACTGAACTGGAATATTCCCACCTCTTAGTTTGTGTCTTTTAAAGTGATGGGCCTAACTAGATATGTTACTTATGCTGTTGCTGCATTGACTGATATCACTAATCATGTGACATTATGTTTCATGTCAGTTATTGCTGCATTAACCAAAAATATTTTAGCTTCACCACTTAAAAAAGTTACCATCTGCCACTTCAGTCTTGTGCAAACTCTGAAGAAAATATATTAGGTGGCGTAAAAAATATTAGGTGGCTTATAATGGTTTCATCATTTGTGTTTATTTCTTAACATCATTTAATATAGTAATTGCATATTTCTTGCAATACTTATTTGAATTTTGTACATAAAATTTTATTGCCTGAATGCAAACATTCGATTGCTTAGGGTTTAATGGTGCATTAGAAATTAAGGTTGTAGTGCATGAAACAAGCCTTAAGTGCAAATAAGAGTGCATTACTTTTCTACCTTTATATTAGTGAAATGAGTTGAAAATACTATCAAAGATATGATCTAGAAGAAAATATCGGGGATAATTTTTTAAGAAACTTTTTTAGACTTTGTTACCAAACGTATATTTCATTTGAGAAATTATGCCTTAATATTTAAATTATCACTTAATAAAATGAAGATTTTTTTTTTTACATTTTTGTTTTCAACTGTCAGGAAAATAATCACTCTTAGCTTAATGTCAGTATCAAATATAGTGGAAAAATTGTCTTGAGCCAAGTGGGATAGGAATCCATGACCTGATAATATTTTAGATGCTCTGAACATTGAGTTACCGGCTGCCGATCAAGATATCCTTCAATTAATATTATTAGCTTTCTTACTTCCCTATGTATCCCACCCTGCTAATGACAATTTTTCCTCTATATTTAATATCAACATTAAATTAAAAATTATTTCCATGACTCTTGAAGTATCAATTTTTGAAACTGAACTTGGTATTAAAGTAGACCTGTAAGTGGATTTACAATAAACTATGTTAATTTTGAAGGGTTTTCAGGAAATCAAATATATATATAAGAAATTTATCTTGAAGTAAGCAACAAACAGAAATAGATTAATAGTTGTCAGCCTTGGATCCCATAAATTAAATGTTTTATCAGCTTATGTGTGACATCTATGGCAGAGATTCTGAACAATTCATCAGAGGGTGTGCAAGATATATTTCGTACACGGTCAAACACAAGTGAAAGGGACTTAAAAAAAATGCTTTACAATTTGTAATTGTCATATTTTACAGCAGTAAAATTCATATACATACAAAAATCAAATCTTCTCTTTTATTCCCTGCCATTGGGAAATTTCCACAAATTTTTTACATCAGTTTTTTTGTGTCAGATAACCAAATAAGTTCATGCAGCTTTTCAGTGTTATCATTTCAAGGAAAAGTGCATAAATACAAATGCAGGTGGTATGCATGCATCAATACACGGTCTAAAGCACGTGGCATGCTGAGTCAGTTGATGTGTAGCAAACATGAAAAATAGGTGAAATTGGGAAGGGTGACAAAAGCATGTCTATGTCGAATACAGATATTTGAGTGTGCCTACTTTATGAGTTTAAACTGGGAACTAAAGTGGCACAAGCAGCCCCAAGATATGTATGGCATTTAGAAAGAACACAGTGAGCAAACTGATAGCCCAAAAATGGTTCAGAAATTATGTCAGGTGATGAGACACTTGAAGATGTACTCCCTCGAGGGAAGACCGACTATCACTGATGATGAACTGGCCAACATCGAGTTGGATTCATATCAAACGTGCCAAGAGCTTGGAGAAAGGTTCCAAGTAAGTGACAAAACCATTTGTTTGCATTTACGTTGGCTAGAAAAAGTCTGGAAGGTGAGCAAATGGGTTCCACATGAACTGACTACCGACAACAAACTCCAGTGGTTTACGATCTGCTCATCACTGCTTTCATACCACAAGAATGAGCCATTTTTGGACAGGTTGTTGACATGCAATGAAAAATGGGTTTATGTAGGAACACCAAACATTCGTATCATTGGTTGTCATCCAGTGAAACTGTACTGCACACACACCAAAGCCCAGGATCCATCAACAGAAAAGTTTGGGGAATGTCTGGTGGACTACAGCTGGTATCATCATTATGAGATTCTTGCTAGTGGTCAAACAATCACTGCAGTTGTCTACTTGGCACAGCTACAATGGGTTGCAGATGCACTGCTCCAAAAACAGCCTGCACTTGTTCATTGCAAAGGTGTTGTATCCTTCAGGACAATGCTCATCCTCACACGGCATGTGTGACCCGAGACAAGCTCCACAGCCTTGGTTGGGAAATTCTACCCCACCCTCCATATTCCCCAGACATCGTGCCATCTGACTACCATCTTTTCTTGATGATGGACAATCATATACGCAACTGACAATTTCGAAACTGAGAAGCAGTGGAAATGGAGTTGACTGCTTTCTTCTCTTCTAGAGATCGGGAGTTCTACTGGTATGGCATTTACAAACTTGTATCTCATTGGGAAAAGGTTATAGATTGTGCTGGTGCTTACTTTCCTGAATAAAATAACTTTATTCACTTTTCATGTATGGTTTGATTTTATCCTCAAAAAATGCATGAACTTTTTTCGTTACCTGATGTATGTGGCAGTTTTACACCAATTAATCAGATATAACTTCTTTTCCCTTTCATTTCGGTCAGTACCTATGTTTAATTTTACTTCTTACCAACCTCTCTACTTGTATAAAAATTATATTTTATATATTTTATTTATGGGCATTTAAGATATATATATATTTTGAAATGCATTCAAATTAAATTCGGCTTAGTCATTGAGTTTTCCTACTTCATGTATTATTATTATTGCATGCTAGTTAAACCCCACCAAAAGTTTGGTGCAAAATGTCAGTCCATTCATAACTTTTGAGAAATTTTGGGCAGTTACTATTCCATTCATAAGGTGGGTGGTGGCAGCACCCCCAGAAATTTCACACAGTTGCAAGGGCTCCCAATCCACAGCAGTTGGGAACCCAATCTCTTAACCCAACACAACTAGACCTAAGTGGGTCCACCACACCAAATTTGAGACCATTTGCTCAAGTATCCACAAAACCATAGGGTTGGGTTACCTCTGAGCAGCACTTTTTTGCACACTTTGGGCTAAATGGCCAGGTCACATGAACCCCGAAGGCTCAGAAAAGATTGGGTGAGGGGGCCCACTGGAACAGCTGTTGGGAGACAGATGGTAGCCTCCCATTAAGGCCATCCAGCGTGTTCTTTAACATGCACAGGGTATGGCTCTCCCACACACTGGGCCACAGCTTAACATCCCATCTGATGGAGGCAGCCTTTTCAAGCCCATCGGCGGGGCGGGGGTGGCTCAGTCGGTAGCACGCCAGGCTCGTAATCTGTAGTTCCCAGGTTCGAGTCCCAGCTGGGTCAGCATTGAGATTTATCTCCGCAAAAATTTCCTGCCCTGCCCACGGTCAGTAGGGGACACCGATGGGCTTGGAAAGGCCGCGGTCCGTCGGATGGGGCGTTAAGCCGTGGCCCCGTGTGCGGGAGAGCCATACCCTGTGCACGTTAAAGAACATGCTGGATGGCCTTGACGGGAGGCTACCATCTGTCTCCCAACAGCTGTTGCAGTGGGTCCCCTCCCCCAACCTTCTCTGAGCCTTCGGGGTCCATGTGACCTGGCCATTTAGCCCATGGTGTGCAAAAAAGTGCCGCTCAGAGGTAAAACAACAACAGTTTCAAGCCCATCGGTGTCCCGTACTGGCCATGGGCAGGGCAGGGAAATTTGTGGAGATAAATCTCAATGCTGACCCAGCTGGGACTCGAACCTGGGATGCGGTGAGGGGACCACCCTGTGAAGGTTCCTCTTCGTTAAAAGGGAGCTCCTGGGGTGGTCCCCCCAGGAGCAATCAGCTGGTGGGCAGGTCCTGCTAGGATCAACTATGCAGAGCAGTGAGTAACCTTACCCACAGTCCAAGTACAGGTTCGCAAGTTTCCACCCAACTTATTTTCCTTTTGAAGTTATACTTTCTTTGTGAGACCAGTTTGGTCATTCACAATTTTGTTATTTTACACTTTGTTCCTTTTGTGTAGAATGTTTTTGTTCTGCACATTTCTCTTTTTATTTTCCTTTTATTTATTTGTGAGGGCTTGGCTCACTGTGTGGGTATAGTGCCTGCATAGCCCTGGCGCCCGACTGGGCGTCCCCTTGTTGGGCTTCGTGGAGGGTGGGGACAGTGGGCACTAAACCACACACACACAAAAAAAAAAGTTGAAGATGAAAATAATGTGATCAGTGCAGCTAAGAGGGCTCGACATGAGCTCCCATCTTCCTCGTCTGTGTTATCTCTGCCATTGTCTTTGTCTGTGTCTTTGTTCCCGAGATTCCTGATCATCCACTCCATGGGTGATCAGGTACTTGCGGACATGACCCCATTTTTCGTGAATAAAGGTTTGAAAGGTCTTGCAGTAGAGCCGAAATCCGTCAAGCGCTTATGATCTGGCGACTTACAAGTTGAGACTGCTTGTTCAAAACATTCCCAACTGCTCCTTAAGGTTACAGAGATTGGTGGGGTGGCTGATGAGGTCACTCCCCACAAAATTCTGAATTCCTCTCGGGGTGTGATCACTGAGTGGGGCCTCCTCAAAGTCACTGAGGAGGAAATCCTCTCAGAGCTCACACCTCAAGGAGTAACAGTGGTCCACTGGGTTTCGACACGCCATGATGGGAAATTGATACCCTCCCAGGTACTGATTGTGACATTCAACTCACCACGCCTGCCTTCTTCCATCAAGGCTGGTTATTTACATTGTGCGGTATATAACGAACCCTCTGCACTGTTTTCAATTTCAGGTCATGCCCACACAGCATGTCAGGGCAAACCCACCTGTGCTCGCTGTGGCAGTAAGGATAATCTCGATCCTGACATCACAGCAGAAAAGGCATGCTGTGTGAACTGCAGTGGCGAACATCTGGCGTACTCCCTCAACTGTCTGAAGTGGAAGGAGGAAAAGGAAGTACAATGCCTCAAGATAATGAACAACGTTTCTTATGCTGAGGCAAGAAAACTCGCTGCACCGCCTACCCCACCTGGCAAGGTTTCCTATGCCAGTGCAGTCATTGGAAAGCCCATCGTTCCAATGACTTGGGTGGTGGTGCAGACTGATATCAGTGTACCACCTACTGAATCTTTCTCACCTGCAGCAAAGTACCTCCTTACGCAGGCGAAACCGAGGGTGGTGTCGACTTCGACATCAACCCCTGTTTCCATTCCTGCTACTCAGCCTTCCACCTCCACTGGAAGGCCTGCTCCTTCCTGTCCTCAGACAGCAAGACCTTCCAAACTGAAGGGGCCCCCACCGGGGCCAAAGAAGAAAATCACTGCACCACAAAGGGCGGTCACCGATCCATGCCCCTCGGACGATTCCGAGGACATGGATACCGCCCGCCCCTTAGTCACTAAACTGTCCTCTGCAGTGGTTAAGTTGAATAGGAATTCCTCGTCTGCCCTCTCTTCTAAGTCCTGAGATGGCCACACTCCTACATTGGAATTGTTATCTGCCCACTCTTCTAAGTCCTGAGATGGCCACACTCCTACATTAGAATTGCCGTCTGCCCACTCTTCTAAGTCCTGAAATGGCCACACTCCTACGTTGGAATTGTCGTGGATTCCAAAGGAATCTAGACGACATCAGGGCCCTCCTTCAGGCACACCAGCCTGTCTGTGTGTGCCTGCAGGAGACATACTTGCAGCCAGTCACAGATCCCACGATCCGGCACTTTTCTCTAGTTTGCCGGCACCGGGATGGAGATGGTCCGGCTCGTGAGGGTGTCACCATCCTCGTGAACAACCATTGTCCATTCCGGTCCTACCCCTCACCATCAACTTAGAGGCGGTATCTATTCGCCTCTTCATGGGGTTCTCGCTGACTCTGCTCTGTATATCTTCCGCCTGGGAGCATTGTCTTCCAGGAAGACCTTGATGATCTCGTCTCGCAGCTGCTGTTCCCCTTCCTTATAATGGGGGACTTCAACAGACACAGTCCATTATAGGGCAGTGCTGACACCAATGGGAGGGGTGGGATCCTGAATCCTTCTCTCTCCCTGTTGAACACCGGTGTCAGTACCTACTTTCACGCTCCAACCCACACTTTCACTGCCATTGACCTGACCATCTGCTCCTCCTCGATCCTTCCACTCTTTACATGGGAGGTTGAGGACAATAATTACGGAAGCGATCACCTTCCAGTGGTGTGCACCATCTCCCGTGGGGGGCTTTGCAGCCCTTCACACTTCTCACAGTGGAGGCTCGATAGGGCTGACAGGGGTGGTTTCGAGCTGCTCTCTGATCTCGATGACCACTCTGTCAGCCGAGAGCCAATCATTGTGACAGTAGCAGAGACTGTATAGTAGATGCAGCTGCATCAACAATTCCTCAAACTTCGACACAGTTTCCTCGTTTTCCGAAACTGTGGTAGAATCCAGATTGCACCACAGCTCGTAAGGCTCAGAACAAGGCTGGGGGGGGGAGATATCCGACATCCCCCAACCTCAAAAAGTTCTAACGCACAAGAGCGAAAGCTCATTTCATCCGAAGGCAGAGCCAGAAGGAATCTTGGATGAAATATACGTCTTCTATCACCCGCACGACCAGTTCTAAGGTCATGTGGGATAAAGTCCAGAAGTGGGTGGGAACTACACGTCCCACTCGTTATCGATCCTGGGGCACAATGGACAGGCAATTGCTGATCCCAAAGCAGTTGCAGCATTCTGGGGGAGTCATTCTCCTCCATCTCTTCTTCGTCTTCATACTCCCCCGAGTTTCTGGCCCAGAAGAGCAGGGTGCTCTCCACTGTCCTTCCACTCAAATGGCCTGGAGTCTTACAACAGGCCATTCACAGCGGAGGAACTTCTCCTTGCTCTGCACACCTCTCATGCATCTGCTGTCGGGCTGGACAATGTCCATTGTGCCATGCTCCAACATCTCTCACCATCGAGTAAGAATCAACTGTTCCATCTCTTCAATCACATTTTTCTTGAGGAGCAGTTTCCGTACTCTTGGAGGGAGGCCATCGTCTTGGCATTCCCGAAGCCAGGAAAGGATTCCAAGATTCCTTCGAATTATAATCCCATTGCATTGACGAGCTGCGTGGCAAGGTGTTGGAAAGAGTGGTAAATGCCAGACTCATCTGGTATTTAGAACATCACAACCTTCTTTCCAACACCCAGTGTGGCTTTTGCAGGCAACGGTCAACTCTTGACCATCTGATACACCTCAAATCGACTATCAGAAATTCATTTTTATGAAGAGAGCACCTGGTGTCAATTTTCTTCAACATCAAAAAAGCATACGACACGGCATGGAGATTCGGCATTCTTCATGACCTCCACAGTTTCGGCTTGCGAGGTCACATGCTGGTCTTCATCTCCAACTTCTTATTGGCACGTTCTTTTTGTGTCCGTGTCGGCAACACTCTGTCACGGCTGTACCCTCAAGAACAGGGGATGCCACAAGGCTGCATTCTGAGTGTTATGCTTTTCGCTGTCAAGATCAATTCTATTACTAGACAACTTCCTCCATCAGTAGGCAATGCCCTCTATGTTGATGACTTTAGCATCTTTTGCTCTCCGTCCAGCATGAGGGTCATTGAAAGACAACTGCAAATTGCCCTTAACAATCTTTCTGTTTGGGTGATGGCAAACGGGTTTCGGTTCTCCCCACAGAAGACTGCTTGTGTGCATTTTTGCCGCAAGCATAATCTTCACCTGGATCCCGAGCTATGGCTCGGGGGTAACATCATTCCAGTTGTGGCGGAGACCAAGTTTCTTGGTCTCATATTTGATTGGAAATTAACCTTTTTACCGCATATACGTCATCTCAGGTCCAAGTGCACGCAGGCATTGAACATCGTCAAGGTCCTCTCCTCCCTTTCTTGGGGGGCGGACCAATGTTCTTTGCTCCGCCTCTACCATGCACTTGTCTGATCGAAACTGGACTATGGATCCCAGGTGTACGATTCCGCCTGGGATTCGGTGGTGAAGGTACTGGACCTCCTCCATCACCAGGCTCTCCATGTTTGCACAGGAGCCTTCTGCACCTCACTGGTTCAGAGTCTATACGTCGAGACCAGCGAGCCCTCTTTATCTCTTCGCCGTCAGCAGTTGTCCCTACGATATTCATCTAAATTGTGATCCCTGCCTGGCCATCCCACTTGGGACTGCATTTTCAGTCCAAAGTAGGAAATGCTTTACACTAATCGGCCGACTGCCATTCGTCGTTTCGGTTTGAGAGTCCGAGTCTACTTAAGAGACATCAACACCAGTCTTGATAGCATCTCACAGTCGACAGCTGAGCCACTTCCACCATGGCTCGCTGTTTCCCCTTCCTGTGATTTTTCCCTGTGCAGGACGGGGAAGGCCTTTACACCCGACTGTGTGTACCGGCAACTCTTTGCCAGCCATTGTGCTGAGCACCTGAACTTCTTGCCTGTCTTTATAGATGGCTCGAAGTCTGTCACATCAGTGGGATCGCTACAGGCTTTGATCTTGGTGAGGCATTGGCCTCACCCAGTTTTTACTAAGATCCGCCAGCAGCTACATCGTTTGGCAAGCCACAACCAATGTTCTCTTTTGTTGGGTGCCCGGTCACGTCAGGATCAGGGGCAATGACCTGGCAGATGCTGCTGCCAAGTCAGCCACGCCCTTGTCCGACTCTCCACTGCTGGTCCCATATCTGGATTTCCGGCAGTGTTTTACCAACGAACTCCGGGCACAGTGGCAGAGATCTTGGTCAGAACAGCTTACGAACAAGCTATCTGAGATCAAACCTATCATCAAACCATTGCAGTCTTGTTACCACAGGAATTGCAAGGAGGAAGTTGTACTTGCTTGGCTCCACTTAGGTCATTCATTTATTACTCATTCGTTTCTTCTACGGGCGGACGACGAACCCAAGTGGGAGTTTTGCAACACCATTTTAACTATCAAACACATTTTAATCTGATGTCCATGTTTTGACTTCGAACGGTGTATGTTTTTTGACTTTCATGATTTTGTGTCCGAGCCCCTTACACTTGGACATCTTTTATCAGATCATTGTTGTTTTAACGCTGTTTTTCAATTTTTAAAATTTGCTGGATATTTTACTCGTCTATAGTTTTATTCGAATGTTTAACCCAGGTCGCTTACACCTGGGTTCTTTTTATATTTATTACACATTTATACATTTATTTCTTGCTGTTAACTATGTTACCTTTTATTGTTTTACATTTTTTGTATGTGTGTGGTTATTTTTTAAAATTTGGTTGTGGGTCTTATGACTTTTATTTGGACATTCGTTTGGCACATTATAGCCTGAGATGCTAATGCGCCATTAAACCCAAAAGAACCAAATAACCTGGGAACTACAGATTAGTAGTTCCAGGGGGCCCACTGGAACAGCTGTTGGGAGACAGATGGTAACCTCCCATTAAGGCCATCCAGCATGTTCTTTAACATGCACAGGGTATGGCTCTCCTGCACACGGGCCACAGCTTAACGTCCCATATGATGGACGAAAGCCTTTTCAAGCCCATCGGTGTCCCCTACTGACCATTTGCAGGGCGGGAAAATTTGCGGAGATAAATCTCAATGCTGACCCAACTGGGACTCAAACCTGGGAACTACAGATTACAAGCCTGGCATGCTACCGACTGAGCCACCCCCACCCCCAAAACCACAGAGAACTGAAAATTTCCACTGACATCATATCATGGATGTACAAGAAATGAGTCTTCATCTGTTTGTTCACCTGTCCATATGCCCGACCATTTGGAATTAAATCTATTATGTAATAAGATTATATGCAATTACACGTAGTTTGAAGTAAAAATTAATGTACCCCATTGGAAAGGGCTAAGTGTAGTTTTACCAAGGGATATAGCAAATGAAAATATTCAAAAATACTGATTTTGGGACAAATGAATAAGTGCTGCATAAGACTAAGAAACCTCTCTAAGCAAACTATAGTTTAGATAGTCAATATGTTAACTACTTAAAAATAGTATATAGATTTCATTCAACATTGAAATTTCTGTCAAATTTAATTTTTTAATATTTCCTAGCATTCCCTTGGCTGCAGGATTATTTAAAAGAGAAATTTATTTAGAAGGTAAATATATATATATTAGTATTTTTATGCCTTTATAGTACATATTTTGCATGCATACATATTAAATATTTAAACATTTTATTATGCTAATCATGCAGTGTACCAATTTAAATTAAGCTCCTTAATGCATTGCACTGCTGTAGTCTATCAGTCAGTCATGTCAACACCCTTAGTCATGTTTATGGGTGTTGTAATATAAGATTATATAAGAGTAAATTTGTATGAATAATATTTATGATTAGTATTAATATTACAAAGTTGTAAAGATATGAAAAATGATATTAACTCTTACAGTGTCAGTTTTTTTTTCTCTAAAAATCAATTCAACTTCTGAGTCTCATTATAAAACAACTAATGAATGAAATAGTTTACATTGCTTAAAAAAAACATTTAACTCTGAACTAAAAGTATAAAAATTAAAAGGAAAAAAATAGTAGGTAAGCATAGAAAAACATGGAAATTAATATGTAGTGATTTTTGAAAATTGATTAATCAGCTTCTGACACTTAAAGGGTTCATAATAATTCTGCTCAACATTGCTCCTCCCCACCCACCCCCCAAAAAGTTCTGCTAATTCCCATTGTCATACCATGTCTCTTCTCTAAAAGACCTGTTCCCTAAAAGGTTTTTCACTTACACTCGGAGTTCTCGTACATAAACTTGCTGAGTCTGTCATACGCCTCCATTTTAGCTCCTATTATCATCAGATCACCTGCAAATGGGGGATGTTGTTTTCATTTGTTGCTTTACTTCAACACTTTTTAAGTACTGTGCCCAATTCTCTGTACTATTTAATGTAAAAGTAGAATTATTGTGAAATTTGTAATAATAAAATTGAAAAATAAGAGATTGAAAAAATATTGTTGTAATATTGAAATAAAAAAGTATTAAAATTTGTTTTAGAAAAATTACAAAAGAAAAAGAAACTTACAGAAAGAAAAAGAATTCACTCACCTAAATTGACTCTCATGATGCAATGCTACTGTTTATTTCTTGCAGTTAACTGATTTCAGATAAGCAAAAAAAATCTGTATTATACAAAAATTTTCACTTTATGTATGAGTGGTTACATTTCAGATAGGCAGATGATGTGTTAAGGGCTGATCTAACTAGCTCACTTAGGAATTTACTGTGAGCAAGGAGTGAAAATCAGAAGTTGTTTTTGTTTGCATATGTGAAATAGGGGACAAAATATCAAAGCTATTTTAAAAGAAACCACTTTTTTTTTTGTTATGCATACTGAAAGGAGTAAAAAAAAGTCAAAGCTCTTATTTCTGTATGAAAGAAATTCTGTAAATAATTAATTCACCACTGAATTAGAATTAGTATGTTCCAATCATTTTAATTAATCCTCTGCTAGATTCATCGTTGCTTTTTACTTTTGTATTTATTAAAATGAAGTAAATAAGGCCTAAGCTATTATATGTAATTATATTTTGATCTTAAGAGACTTTATTTTATCATTTAATGGAGGAAAAAGGAAATTATTAAACTCTTTTCTGAAAGCTTGCATCATAGTATTAATTTTATTTTTATTACAGCCAACAAAAGACGAGCAATGGCACTTGAAGTGACTACCAATCATGGGAACAGTACAATTTGCAGTCTTATGTAGCTCCTATTGTAGAAGGAGTTTTAATTTTCTGATGCCAAAATGTTTTAATTCTCTAAAGCCAGTAATTTTATACTTAAAACAATGTGTGTTCTAGTCATCTAAACATATGTTTAGGATTGTCCACTGAGTAAAGCATGTGCATAAAATTTGCTCTTTTTTTCAAAGAATTTTGTATTTGTGTGCAGTTAGCACTTAAGTCTGTGATATTTAATGTACTGTTTTGTGCATTTATACAAAAAAAAATTGTTCTCAGGTCTTAATCTTAAATACTGATATAATTTGAAAGAAAAGTTTTACTATTCTAGACCATGTCTTCTCAACTAGTTTTAGACTGGATTTTCTGTTTTTATTTTTAATACCTTTGAGCCTAGATATTTTTATAAGTTTTGTTCCTTCATTTTCATAACAAAATAAAGAAAAAGGCTTTTTGCATTGGAAATATGCTGGTGTCTAAATGTGCAATAGACCCAGTGCTATCTCAGTGGAACTATGTAGTAATTTGACAATCGGTAATTTCTGAAATAAACTTTCGAATGAATATTCATACTAAAAATAAGTTAAAGATCTCAATGAAGAGCATAAATCAGTAATATTCATTCAGTATTGTGAATAGTATAACTGCTGGAATGTTGAACAGCATCTTCCCAGTAATTTTTTCCCGAAAGTTAATTGAAGCACAATAATTTTTATATTTAAACTGTGCACTAAAATAGACCAGTTTTAAATATGTATTTTTTTAAGTATTGAGTTTATTATTTTTATCAGTTCTCATTAGAATATATATTTAGGATTACTGCAATAGAATTATTTGCTATTCAGTGTTCCAACTTCTCTAGTTTATTAATACTGAACAAATATTGTTGAAAAATCAAGATTTTGATTCATTTGATTAAGATCTTTCACTTACCTTTAGTCCACTTTTTCCATCAAAAATTATTCTCTAAATTACAAAACTCTAAATATAGCTTTACACTGATATAACATATGCTTGTACCCTACATCTTTAAACACCAGTGTATATTATTAATCAATTAGCATTCGCCATCGTTTACCTGCACTTTCTTCTATTTGCATAAAGATGCACTGGTTAAAATGTTTCGGCTCTTTGGTGTATGTCCACAGCTTTATAATGCAAGTGTCATAAGGAGAGAGACAGAAACATGGTAGTAGAACCTTTCTACTACCATGTTTGAAATTCGTTTCTCAACTTTCTGTATCAAAGTATAGTTATTACAAATAATTTAATACTTGTTATTTATTTTTTGTTATTTGGGTTGTAGAATACATCTAGTATGCTAGATTATATGTCATGCCACTCAAAACTCAGACTGTTCTGTAAACCACAGAGTTTACAACTTTATAGTACATTTAAAAGTGACAGTTAAGGATTAAAAGATAGGAAATAGTAATAAGTGCACTATTAATATACATATATGTTCTACCACATATTTTAAATTAAACTAGACATATTGTAAATCTGCAAGAAGATGAAATTAAAACTCTGTTTTATAAAAAAAAAATAAATACCCCCTCAAGCAGCTGTCCAATGACAATAAGCGATAGCTGAAGCAAATTTATGTCCTTGTGATGGACATGCTGATTCCCAAGCCATACCTCTACACTCAGCAGTCCAATGTGAAATTAAATATCTAGACAGTATCAAAAGAAACATTTGACTCGACTTGTTATGGATATTGAAGAGGGAAAATTTTTAAGATCCAGAGCTAAAATAGTTATATATATATGCTATGATATGTAATAACAGATCCCAAATTTATTTATTGTTGTTAGTGTAGAATCACCAAAATATTTGCTAACATGTTTAATTGCCTAAATATGTCTCTGAAGATGTATAGCTACATTAGAGCTGCATGAAAGCACTCAGACTATATGGCATAAATTGCCTAATGCCAAGCTGCCTAAATAAACATCATCATAAAATAGAGTTTTAATTTCATCTTACATATGTCAGTGACAAGAAAAAATTAACTTTTATATATTGTAAATCTCCATAATTGAATTTAGTGATAAAAAAGTAGCCATCTCTGTTTAAAATAAGATTTTTCTCGTAAAGGTCTGCTTGGTGAATTTTTTTCACCCTGGCCCTCAGTCCATTTTAAAGAAATCTATCCCACTTTCTAAAAGGAGAAGCTTTAAAACAGTCGGACTTCCGAGATGTAAATCATTCTGATAAAACCAATTGCATTGCATTTGAACTAACTTACACTAGTGCAGTACTCAGAAAATTTCTTAACCATGAATGTAGGTATAATTTGAACGTTCAGACAACTGACAAAACATGCAATCAAAACATAAATTTCTAGACTTTCAAGAAATGATGCAAGAAGCAGAGCAGTCAGTGATTGCTAGGGACTGTTGGTGATATTACATACATTTAGAGTATTTAACATGGACAGGCAGCACTTACAAACATTTTGGTTAACACTTCCAGACTTTTTCCATCATGTTATATATTTAACAGTGCAGTAATTCCACTCTAAAAATGGTTTCAATTATCTATGACTTTCCATGAAACCATGGCTAATTTTAGCATACTGCAATGTGTGAAGCAGAGCAATAAGCAAATGAATATTTATATTACTAGAAGTACAAGAACCCCATTAATCCAGATCTTGTTAAGCTGAATTTCTGCCTTATACAAATTGAAAAATGGATATGTACTGTTAATTTTAAAGGCAGTTGATTTTAGTTTTGATAGGCAATTTTTCCTCCTATGGGATTTTATTGAGCTACGTATGTATCTCTTTTGTTAAAAATAAACATTGGGAGATTTTATGAAAAAAAGTACTGGAGTGGATAATGGAATAAAAGCCTCATAAAACTTGTTGAATGACATATCCAGTAGTTGATCACTGGAGTTTAAATTCAAAATGCATCACTCACCACTCTTATTCACGATTTGCTGAAAAAATTCTTTCATTTCCAGTTTAAAATAGAGGTTATGAAAAATTTCTGTTGAAAAAAAAATATGAAAAATATAATTTACTGATGAAACATACAAAATACATAAATGTTAAGGTAACATGGTTATTATAGGACTCTAGGCATATCTTTCAATGACTACTTTTCGTATCCCAAATATTAAGCCCTGGTCCTCACCAATCATTTGAACCATGGGTGAAAACAGGAATGAAACCTTGGGTTGCTCAAGGATTGATTATTGTTCTTGGTGGAACCTACTCTAAATATATTTTTGTATGTTTTTCTTTAATAAGAATATTTTTTAAGAAGGTGGCTTTTCTTCAATTTTAAGATATATATATATATTTTTTATTTCTGGGCCTACATGTTTTTTTATAGTGCTCCCAGCCCAATGAGATGTGAATGAGTGCTTGGGACAATCAGAGAGCTGTGCAGATCTCTACTTTCTTTTATATATGAAAATGTTTCCATGCTTGAAACAGTTCTCTCTCGAAACAGAGTTCTACTAGACATTCATTTACATTTGCTCTTTAATTATCAAAGTAATAAAGAATATTGTCATATGTGTTATAGTCTCGGTTCAGGCATTTTTCTCAACAAAATAATTTTTTTCACGGATTTCCAAAATTCCTTCAACCAAATTTTTAGTTATCTAAGTGATGCAGATATTCTAATTAGTAGCATGTGTTCTCCCAAACGAGATTTATTGTGATCTAGTCGAGCAGTAATGAAGTCAGTTTTTGGTTTTTCATTTCACTTACAAGATACAACAGAACTTAGAAATTTATCACATTAATATTGGAACATTAAACTGTGGTCCTATATGTAGTAAAGCTATCTGTGATAGGCGTAGAACAAGGTGGGATTACTTTGACAGGAAGCTTCTATCCGTTCATAGCAGCCCTCCAGAGCATGCCAAGCGTGAAATCTTGTGGATCCTTGCGGCTTGGCCGTTTATTAGTCCATCCCTATTGTCGTTTTGTGCCTTTAGTACATATTTAATAGACTCTATATTACAAAATTTATTTTACTCTCATAGTTTCTTTTACAGACTTGCAAATTAACTGTTCTATTTTGACATAATACCACACGGACAGCGGCTATTATTTCATTTTCACTCATTTATATTTGTGAATCCATACACATTCCATGACTCTCTTTAAACTCAAAATAATCTCGCATTGTTTTTCAATGAAATTTTTTTCTGTTTTCATTCTATTTTGCATTCCAGAAAACGTTATTTAATTGCATTTATTTATTGACAAACTTCAGAATATTCAAATAATAAATTATTTTGACTTGAGCATCATGTTTAACAGTATGTGCAAACTTTTTTTTATCTTTATAATCGGAAATTATATATTATTGTGCTTTCTTTACTCTGTAGCTAAGATTAATTGATAAAGTTTGCAAAGCAGCCATTTCATCTTTTTACTTTACACATAAAAGAGATTATGATAGCATCTGGCAGTTAATCGTTCAACCAAATAAATTACCGATTTATTGTTTACCAAGATAAGAATATCCATAAGGTGATAAAAATACTTAGAATAGAGTTCTAATTTTAAATAGCATTTGTGGGGAATGTAAGTGCAAAATGTAGTCGTTTTAGATGCTATCGCAATAGAACATAAATGCACAGTGCATAGATCCGTCCTTCGCTTATCAATTTCAAGTGATCTTTTCAGACTGAAAAAACAGTGTCCTTAATGTTATATTTTTGCATGTTTTGCAGAATTGTTTACTAGTTCTTTGTACAAGAAGAAACTATCAGTTGCAATGTAATATGTATATCTTTATATACAAGGAATTGTTATTAATGCATTGACAACGGGTGAAAACTGACAAAAATCGGAATTTTCGACCAGCAGCTTTCTATTGCTCATGAAGCAAGTTTCTAATCTCGACCTCAAGCCTGCTGATTACAGAGTGGTGATTTTATTCGACCTCCGCTGTCAAAATGTTAAAATGAATTTCTTGAAAAAATCTCCAGTTTTCACTGCAAATTTTTATATAAATAATATTTTTTAGATGAAACAGTTGTATTAATATAGTAATGCCCCTAATGATGTTTAGCTCTAAATTGTGAATAAGAAATTTTTTACCTTTTGATACTTAAATTTCTATTTTAAAAGAATAATGAATGTCGTGTTCAAAAATTCAGCATAATTAACCGAATGTATTGAAACATAACTATGTATTGAAATATGTGATTAATTTATCAACTGTTGCTTAATGCAAAAAGTAGAAAAATTTGAGAATTTTTTCATATGTTCAGGTATTAATAAAAGCTATGATGATTCGAAGCAAAAATTTTTGGAATTGGCCTTTCATTTTTCTGTTATTTATTTGATAACTGTTCTAGATTAATGTGAAATTCTATGATAGTGCATAAAATAAAGTGTGCAGAGTCAGCAAAAGCTATAGCTTAAAAGATGCTATACTCTAACTTTAAAAAATGCGAAAACAACATATTTTTTTTCGATTCCAGTAAGACAGAGAAATAATTCCTCAGGTCATCAATAAACATTTGAGCTCAGTAAGCAAGTTATGAATGCTTTTGAGAAGTATTTCCATTTTCCCAATATCATTAAAATATTTCAACAGGCTTCATGAAGCCGTATAGTAAAACCAAATGCATAATGAATAAAGCAATACTAAAATCTGTTTCCAGCTTATTTTTGCAACACTAATTTGGACTTGCTTTATTGTTTTCTTGAATAATGGCCTGCTGATATTTTTTGTCTTGAAAACTATTGGCAAGTAATCTTTACTACTCCAGCCTCCAGAGAATTTTTAAAAGCACCATTTAAACATGCCTTTTAAACAAGTTATTTCATAAAAATTTAAACAGGGTATGGTTATTAGCATTGAACAACTGTTTTAGTAGCTTTCAAAATAATTGATCATATCAAGCATCTGTATCTTTATGCTTTTGCATACGACAACCTACTGACATTTTCAACAGCCTACAGTGGAAAATATCAGATATGGCTGTAAATATAGAAATTTCCTGAAATTGAGGAATCCTTGAAATTCAAAAGTGGTGTTATATCTGATAATAAACGTAAAGGAAATCAATGCTAAAAAAACAACTATGAATTCAATTATCATGTGAATTAATGTTTCTTCAGTATGGGGAAATAAACCCGATTAAAAGAGTGTTGTAGGGCATTGCCTCATTTCATGTCTAGGTTGCAATTTCAAGATCCAGTTTTTTTGGATATGACCTCTTTTGACGAATTAGGTGGTGAACCATTCGAAGATTCAAGACTGACTAGCTTCATGCAGGTAACAAGATGGTTAAATGTCAGTCATTCTGACTCCACAGCCTAGGAGAGATTCCAGCTGACAAACGGCATCCCCAAAATTAAGGAAGACGAGGCGCAACAATTCCAGAGGAGGACAGATATCTGTAGTTATTTGATCGCAGATGCGATCTTATTACCCAGCTGCATTATCTACAGAAACAAGGGTATATACCTCCACTCTAAACAGAAGACTTCTTGAGTATCTGTGGTAGGCAATCAGTATTGTGCACTTCACCCAGCACAACTGAAGAGAGCCTCTACACTGGAGCATACTCAGTGTCAACTAAACCAAACATCAGTGGAGGTCTCTTGACTGATGAATCTAACTTAGTTATTGAAAATGTTCATGAGCGTTACACCCTGTGAAGGTTCGGCTACCTTCACAGAATCCTGAATATTTGCCAGGCATGCAACCTGTATCCCTGGAAAGAAGGATCCATGTTGTTTAGGATTATCTCTCCCTGTCTGAATGGTGAGGCTCCTACAGTTGGAGAGCCCGTTAGTAGGAAGTAGGGCAGCCTGTTATACACTGAAAGTACAATTTGTTATACACACCCACCAAATAACGTGGGTCCAACTTTTACCCTCACAACAGCAGCAACACATCGTGGCGTGGATTCTACCAGGTGTTCTGTAAAGCACAGAGATGCTGCTGGTGGTGGGTTTTGGCTCGAATTTGCCGTCCCATGGCCGAGTGGTTAGCGCGCTTGGCTATTGATATAAGGGACCTGGGTTCGAGCCCGGGGTAAGGCATGGATGTCGTGTCGTTTTTCTGCTGAGGTCCTGCCATCCTCAGATCTACTATGGTATATAAACTGACAGGCTCCTGTCAGAACTCTGTGGCAAGAAGCTGCTTGAGGGGGTATTTATTTTATTTATTATGTATCGCTCCACTTCGTACCACAGATGCTCAATTGGGTTCAAATCTGGAAAGAGAGGGCCATTCGAGGGTTGTGAACTCACTAGAATACTCCAATTAAACCTTTGCCAAACACGAGTGACAGGCATGGGCACACTGGGCAGTTGCCCAGGGGCCCCCACGATTCTAAATTTCGCAAGTTTGTGTTACATAAACCTCACTTTACAGAATGTTAAATGTTTAAACATTGATTTGTTAAGAGTACCAATAAATCTTAGGCTTAATTTTATTGACCGTGTACATTTTTATTCCCGTAGGTGGGTGGGTAGGGACCCCAGTGCATTGCCAGATAGCCATGAACAGGTGTAGGTGGTCTGTGAGTACATCAACATAGCCTGCGGTGATGGTGGTCTCAATAGGTACAAGGGAACCCAAGGTGGATCACGTAAACTAACCTCGGAGCATTATACTATCTGTAACGTACTTAACAGCTGGGGTTCATAGTTTCGTGTGATCTAAGCCACCACACAATCACTTGTCGGCATGCAGTTAGAACCTCGATTTGTTAAACCAATCTATATTTTCCAGTCTTCCACAGTCCATTAGCAATGTTCCTTCATACACTACAGTCTCAGCCCTGTGATATGCTGTTAACAAGGGTACTCGATGTGAGCTTCATCTACCATAACTTAATTCTGCCATTGTAAGTCGAGTGGTCTTTGCATAAACTTTGTAGCTGCCCTATGCAGGGATTATATAAATATGTCCCTCTCAAGCAGCTGCTTGCCACAGAGGTCTGACAGGAGCATATCATTTTATAGCCACAGTAGAAGGTCTGAGAGGATGGCAGAACCTCAGCAGAAAACAAATGCCCATGCCTTACCCGGGGCTCAAACCCAGGTCCTTTAGATCAGTAACCAAGCGTGCTAACCGCTCTGCCACGGGATGACTAAGTGGTGATAAATTTCAATTCTAGCATAGTTTGGACTAGAACCTGGGAACTACTGATCACGAACCAAATATATTGAGAAACCCTCTCTAATCTTATTCAAACATCCTTCATCAGAGAACTGGACCACATTGTAAGCGGGTCTGAAAGACCTATCACCTGGTCCACTCTAATCTATGTTAGTTTTTCACTGAAGATAAATAGTCCTATCACGCATTAGTCTATACTAAACATGGTAAGTTTTGGATATTTCGATGATTCAGAACCCGTATTCGCATATGACTATTACCGTAGCCAGATATTTAAAAATATAGTTCTTTACGGGTATTATATGTCTGGCACACCCAGGATTTAGTTCGGGAGGGGGGGTCTAAGAATAAGACGAGGGGTTTAACAGTTACTAAAATATTCCATTGAGTGGGAAGGAAAGATTAAAATGATAATTTTATAGCTTTTCCTTTAAACTATTTTTAGTGTCTGACAAAATATGAAGTTAAAATTATACAAAGACAACTGTTTTGGATTTCAAAGCAGCAGTGACTTCTACACTGCTGTCCATGGAAGCAAGTGAAGCAATGGTTCCCTTAAAAATCTCATTAAAAATTAAATGTTTTGACTTAGAAGTATTTTCATAACTTTAACAAGTTTACTTTTATATAATATTCAAATTTTTCTGCTATATTATACTGTATAATTAACAGAAGCACCAAATTACTAGTCTAGGAGTATATGAAGAATCTCGCTTCATCGCTACTGCATTGGTTAACGTATCTTACAGCGGCAGTTACATATTCAATGAGCAGAAATTTCTTTCTTTGAAAGCACTTTTCCCATTGCACCATACATATTTCACATCCTTCTCACCACTAGAGGTTGCCTACACAAGAGGAGGAGTCAAAGGTAACTGTAATTATTATTGAAATAAAGAGGAATTCTTTATTTTAACAGTTACTAAAATATTCCATTGTTTATATTCGGCTTTCTCATTCCAAATTATATGAATTTTATATATATTGATAGTATTGTTCTACCGTTTAACGTGTGTAAAGAAAACGTAAACTGTCCTTTCGCGTTCTATATCTGTCAGCCTAATTCCTCCAATTCACATTTGATGAAGTGGTTTATAACCTCTTAAACTACGTGTTACTATTCTTATTACTAATAACTAAAGATAGTGTTATTAGTACTATAGGTACAATAGATAATAAAATATTTCATTATTTTGGAAAGTTGTGTAAATATGTAGATACAATTCGTCGAGGCTACATCCGTCAGTATACTGTGAAAAATATGTATTTGTGATACATTTCACGCACATCGATAAGTTTAATGTTTTTTGCTTCGTGATTGAAAGAACAAATTGACGTTAAGTGGGTACCTACTGTATTGCATTATTTCATATACGTGTAATTAGTTGCGTTAAAAGATTTTTGAAAATGTAAGGGAAATATGCGAAAATTTAAAATTCGAAAGTTATGTAAATTCGTATTAAAATATTTGAAAACAAAATATAGGCAGTGATCTGGTTCAATTATTGTTTTGTATTATTATTATTATTATTTTTTTTTTAATAATCTGGGAAGCTCTTATCGGAAAGACTAGTAGAAAGTTGTGAAATCTAGAGTGTCTGATACTGGTACAGATAACGTTTACACACCTATATTATGATAATGTTTCTCCTTGATCAAAATGTTCCTATGAGTTTGTCCTCTAATATGCATGACAGTGAAAGCGAAGTGAAAACAAAAATTAATAATGGTTATTTATTCATTTAAAAATTTTTTATTTAATTAGCAGATAGCCGACCAACGCTTAGAGTGGATGGAAATGCATGTCATTTGGCAGTCTCAAAAATCGAACTCCGGTTTTCTATTAGTTTTAGACGAAAATTTCTAAAAAAATGTTAAAACTGTTATATCATGCGCTGATGGCAAACGACCGCTTTCACTAACAACGGGCGACACATTCAATGTCTTATAAAATATGGGTATTTGATATATCTAGTTTTACAAAAAAAAAAAAGTTATTATTTCCCCTATTTCGTCTGTTGGTATCCAGGCACTTAGCCTCATTTTGTTTTAAGAATTAACACTTTTTTTTAGGGTTTATAGATAGAAATAATATATTGTGATTGGCGGTTTGGTGTAATTTGTTCAACGGAAACTTATTCGAAATGGAAATTTCTTTGACGGAAACTTGTTCGAAAAGGAAATTTGTTCCAAATAGAATTTTTTTCGAAACGGAATCAGAGTTATTTTAGGAAAAATGTCGGGATATTGTATCCATCCACTGGGAAAGATTTTAGTGTGTTTTCAATGGAGGACTGGGTGTCAGTGGGGTAGTTTTTGCTTTTATCTCGTTTTCAAAGAAAACCAGATAATAGTTTCACTTTGTCGTCTGTCTGTCTATACGTAGACATCGAACATTTTTCTTGACAGAGATAAATTGAAAATTCTTTTTGCATTGGATAGGTATCAGATGAAATATCACGATATGCACTTTCTGAATCCCTGTAAAACAATAATTATGCCCTCTAGCGGTAGAAAAAGTTGAAATTTCCGAAATTCCAAACGAATATTGCAAACAATGTACTTATGCTAGAAATTTGAAATTTTGGTGATGTAATGTACAGGTTACAAAGTTTCCATTGGTAACAATGAGTTGACCCCTTAGACCCAGATGGGATGGAAAAACACATTTTTAGTTTTGGCAGATTGTTTTTAGAAATAATAGAAAAATTCTTTTTGGGTTAGATAGGAATTGATAAAATATTACAATTCACACTTTTTAAACTTACCAAAAATTATAATTGCACCCTCTAACGATGGAAATATTTGAAAATTACAAACAAATGTTGCAAACGACCTATTTAAGCTAGAAATTTCAAATTTCGTGGTGATATGTAAACACCATGGTGTTTTCATTGGCAACAATGAATTGATCTCAGACCCAGGAGAGGTGGAAAATGACCAATTTTGTTTTAGCAGATTTTTATTTGTCATCCAAGCATTGCACTAGAAAAGTAATCAACAGGCAAAGTTTTGACACCTTTGAAACACCGAGGATTTTTTACTTTTTCCAATCACCATAGGGTCTCGCTTCTCACCTTTCATATTAACACAACAAAGAACTGTCACTCGCTCTTTCGAAAATTTAAATCCTTTAGCAGTTTCATTTTTACACAAATAAGTATGCTCAGGCATTGCACGAAAATAGAGTCCAGTTTCATCTGCAATAATCTTTGGCCACTCTATCCACTCATTAGCTGCTAACAAATAGGCACTTTTTTCTTCACCTTGAAGACGTATATACGCGATATTCTCTCGATTTTTCCACCTGTTGAATCATCCATCAGTTGCAATGAAATCTTCTTTGCCCATACTTTTTGCAAGTTCTTCTTATTGACGCATAAGAGGTCCATTAACCGAAGCATTCTTTTCACGAACATTATTAAACCAAATTTTTAATGTTGACTTATAGGCGCATATATAATGTAGCACTCCAAAATTTTTTGCTTTTCTTCAAGAGACAAATATCTATACTTTTGTTTTGCTTGTGGCATGATCCAAATGGTTCTTTTATAGAGCAGTTTATAAAGTCTTAACAGAGCACAAAATTAAACTAGAGAAATCACAACAGGATACATATGATGAACGTGTTTATCCCCTCTCATTACAATAATGGTCTTGATATATTTTGAAAAGATAAAGGGTACGGTTCAGGTAAAAGTAAATTTTAAACAAGATTTTTTTACGTAATTTTCTAAGAATTCTTGTCATGCACCTATTTAAACGATAAAAGCTATGCTTCTGTTAAAAGTAAGTTTCGAACGAAAGATCTATTTGCGAATTTTCTAAGAATTCTTCTCATTTGCCCTTAAGTGTAATTTACAATTGATAACAATAGCCGAAGTTTGATATAATAGGCGACTTATTTTTAAATAATTTTATATAGGGTGTTTTTGGACGGATTGACTATGATAACAACAGCCAATTGATAGCATTATCCGTGATTATAATAACTGGATTCAACTTATATATATTTCCACTTGTAAAGATGTATCAACAGGCTTTCTATCTAGAAATTAAACCTTTGCTCGAAATATTTTAATCTATTGTGAAAAGACTAGCAGTACATAATTGTACCTGTACCAATATCTGTTTAGTCTCGTCTGTAACACATACAACTTCAGACTCCTCAATAACGTTCAAAATCTTTATCAATGTCAGTACTCATTCTGTCACAAACAGCAATCTCAGAAAATAAACTCTTTTCATGTAAACTCACCTTTTTTAGTTGAATGTAGCTTGATCAAACCAATAAGTTTAAGTTTCTTTTCAGATTCTAATATTTGAATCACTGATACATTATAGTTTGCACCCACTCATTTGCCGATAGTGACTGAATCTATTTTCTAAGTTATCAGTTTGCTATTTTCCAGAAAGTATATATTTAGGTTTGAAAACTGTAAACATATACGAACATAATTTTAGCAGTGTTTCTGTGGTGTGTTGTCTTAAGGCAAAAAATGTTTCTTGTATTAATTTTCCAAACTGCCTAGAAGTAGAAGAACGAGGAACTACAATTGCTTTCCACTTATCCAACCATGAGGAAAATTTTTCAAGGTACTTCAAGGATTGTCATGGCCATTTCTTATGGGATCACAGAATGGGTCAAGAAGATTTTTTCATTTTTAAGGATGTTTAACATTTATTATTTTCCACCACTTAGAAATGATATCCAAGAACTGAATGGTGCCAGAAAACCATATTTTATGTTGAGAAGCAAACTGAATGTGCAATAAAAGTTTGATCATTAAAAAGGCAAGTGGCTAAATTAACATTTTGTTTCTCGAAAGATGTGGGGGAATAGAACTTTTCTGTTTAACTTTGGTGTAAGTTTACTACATTGCTGCTTTCAGCAGCATATAGTTTTTTTATGTGTGACAACTAGCCTTATCACTAAATTTTGATCATCAAATGATGGGAACATAAATGATTGCTCATTATCAAGTTGCCTGAACCAGTTGTTTCGTATAGACTTGAACAAATGCACTGTGACAAACAAGAAAAATATTTGGTGATCCTTATCAAATGGGTTAGGTATGCTACATTTCATTTCCCCTCCACACATAATTTCAAACATGTTTCTATTTATACGGTTTTGTCTGATATTAGAGTATAACCTGCATCAAAACTAAAGCCTTTAGCATCTTCCTTGTGATTTCATACAGTAAATTAGATGTAAAATTTTTTACAGGATGCTAAGAAACTACATCTTTTTTTTTAAAAAAAAAAATAGACAAATCATAGAGTTCGAATATTTTTGGCAGGTAAAGTTTCATATTCAGAGAAGCCTTCTATCACACCTTTCTTGAAACTTACTTTAGGATTAACATATATTTAATCCAAAAGAACAATAACCACTTTTTCATGTTGCTGCAGCAAAGAAGTCTTTTCTCTTAAAAATTTCATATGTGAATTATGTAAGTCAAGACTATTCAGTACCAAGGCGATAACAAAGTGTCTCAAATGAGTTGGATGAGGCAGAGACAATATGCATATCATTTACTCTGTGGAATATCTTGGGCATTTCATTGTCAACAAATGCAGCTGTTCACAAAGAAAATTTATCATTGTTTCCTTCTCAGCTCCACTATCTGAAATGCATCCTTTGCATTCAAAAATAATGCTTCTTGCAAGTTTCAATTTGTTGTCCAATGTTGAAAGAACTTAAATGGCTTATTAAGGCATCAAACTTACTCCATTTATTAACTTTCAGTTCTTCATCTAGCACCCACTTAAATTGATTAATAGGTAGCAACATACTATCATTCCATAGTTCACAAGAGAAATCAGGAAACAATTTTAAAGAAACTGTTACCGAGTTACATCTTTATTTACAACATCTCTAAATGATGCAAAACGTACAATATTATTACATTCAAACCACTTTTTAAACATTTCATCATCTCTTTCACTTGTTCAGTTACACAGTCAGCAGGATCTTTACGTTTGACACTAACCATTTTGGTAAAATACGATGGTTGATTGAAGAAAATATGTGGTATGGCATCAGGCACTAACACAAGCTTTTTTTGCGAAGCTTTCAAAATTGTTCCATCATTTCTTGAAACAGAATCAAACCTTATAACTAAATTATCATTAAAGTGGTGAATGGAAACTACAGAAGAGTCTGATGGGGTGAAATTATTTCTGTGGATGGCCTTCAGCACTTCTCTCTTAAGGCTGAATCTTTGGGAAATTCGAAAGTTGTAGTCTATTTGCTTCCTGAAGATCTATAATTTGATTTACAGCCATTCGTGGCATCTATAATAAAAATTGATGAATATTAAAGTTTACAGCTAAGAAATTAAATGCTGTACACCAGGGATGCAAAACACCTGGCCAAATATTACAGCATGTGTGCAACACCTTGTGCAGTTCCTGCATAATTCCTTCCCCCCTCTGCAAGTTTTGTTTAAAAAAAATTGAGTGACCAAATGTTATTTTCTTAAGGGAAAAAAAGGTTCATGATTAAATTTGTTTAACAATCCTGCTGTACATAGAATGCAGAAAGCAGTAGAAACACTAGCATATTAATTTTATATGAAGCATCAGATCATCCAGGTTTTCACAATATTTAATGAATCAAAAAAGTAATAATAACAGCTTTATCATGATTTATATCTATAAGCCCAAACATCAATATTTTTCTTTTAGAGTAGAATGCACATATAAATGTAGTCATGTGGAATTACGGTTAATATATCAAATTCCAATAATCTTAATATGTGAAAGCAGAATTGTAGATCTTGAATTTAAGAGGAATTTAGACTTCGTATCAGTTATGTTTAAGATTACCTCCTAAGTTTTATTTTCTAATTTTAATATTTGTCATTTCTAAGGCCATGTGGTAGAGAAATAAATATTTTGAATGTAAGTTATATTATACATGGTTTGTGGGATATTTCATTTTTTGCCATATAGGGGTATTTATGGTTGAAATTCCAAACCATACTTCCAGATGGAGCATGAACTTGTATGAATACTTCAAAACAAACATATTTAATATGTATCATAGACATTTGCATTATTACTTCTGGGATTAGTTATACTTTTTTTGTATATCAAAAATAGGTTTAAGCATATATTTTTATGTACCACCATAGCATTATGGAATTTAATGCTTATGGTGGAATGATAGCAAAATACAGAATTCTCAGCATAAGTCACTTTCTTCAGTAGCACCAATGTAGCACTGATCATATTGGTTTGCTTATTTTAAATTTATTTGATAAAAATTCATATCTGATTCATATTATAAACTTGTCTGATAGAAACAAACCTTATGTAAGTTAAGTTACACATACATATCTGTTGAGTATTTATTATGAACAATACACAAAATCAAAACGAAACCAACATATTTCACAAATAATTAAGGAACACATATTTATATACACACATAGCAAAATATTCAATAAGCATAAGCAATTTCCTTATGTATACATGAGACTTGATTTACTGACAAATACTGTATTTTATAACATAGCATTTATGTTGGTATTGAATAAAAATTTAAATATTTATTATCCTTACAGCTGTTTTCTACAACTGTTCTCACCACTTCACTTTCATTTATTAATCGGTAAATATAACTTAATGGTTCATGGTTTAAAAATTTAAATTTACCGCTCATCCTTAAATTAGGCCTAACATTAGGTGTGGTAACAGCTAATCGAAAACACAGCTAAAGTATTACAATAAATTATATTATTAACGAAAATTAAGATACAGAGACTCAAAATATTAACTGTAACTTACCTTTGAATAATATAATCTTTTTAGGTTTGATTCAGAATAACTATCACATATTACAAACACTGCGACTTACATAAGTACACATGGGTTTCACCTGATGGGCTGCATAGGAATATGATTGATTATATATTAATTAACAGCAAATGGGCTAGTTCTGTTAGAAATACCAGGGCATATAGGTGAGATGAATTTGGATCTGACCATTACCTTGTTGAAAGTGTCTTGCAACTTAAACTTAAAAAGTGTTGTGTTAGGGTTAAAAAATTTGCTTTTAATACTGAAGCTCTGAAAGACCCAGTTATAGCCAAAGCTTACCATGATAGGTTACTTAGTCATTATGACAGTCATTATAGACTTACTACTGAAGTTGAGAAAGAATGGGATCATTTTAAACAGGCTTTTTTGGATACTAACAGTACTCTTTTAGGAAAAAAGGAGCAGAAGAGACAGAATTATCTGAGTGATAAGGCACTTGAGCTTATTTCGGAAAGAAAGAACTGCAGGAATGTCCTTAATCAATACCTTACTAGTACTAATAGAAAGCATTACAGAGAACTTAATAAACGTGTAAAAGATCAGTTAACTGCTAATAAGAATAAAGATTCTTATCAGCAGTTAACTGATCTTTTACACGTTTATTAAGTTCTCTGTAATGCTTCTCTGTAATTGGCTTGATGGTTTGGCTGACAAAGACGAGGAAGCAGTTAGACAGCACAACAGCAGAGAGCTGTACCAGATAGTTAATGTTTTGTGTGGTAGAAAACGGACAGGTATACAAGGAATGAAGGATAAACAAGGTAAGGTTATGAAGGTGAGGATTCTGTCATGGCTAGGTGGGCTGAGCATTTCAGTGAAGTTTTAAACAATGTGGTTAGTTCTACTCCCATTGTTTGCAATGATGATAGATGCATTGGTGGCTTTAATGTTGGTCCTATAACACAATCTGAAGTTATTTTGGCTATTTATAAACTTAAACTACATAAATCCCCAGGGGTAGATGAAATTACTACCGAAATGCTTAGAGCTGGGAATGTTTCGGTTACCACTTGGATGACTAAAATTCTGAACATCTTTTATGATAAAGACATGGTTCCTAAGGATTTTGCCAGAGCTATTGTTATCCCTATTTTCAAAAAAGGTGATCGCAGTGCTTGTGATAACTATAGGGGTATTAGCCTACTCTCTGTTCCAGGTAAAGTTCTTTCCATGATTGTGCTTAATAGAATTAAGAATCTGGTTGACAGTCAATTGCGTGATGAGCAATGTGGATACAGAAGTGGTAGGGGATGTGTGGATCAGATATTTTCACTTAGGCAGATTCTTGAGAAATGTTTAGAGTTTCAGAAACCTTTGGTTGCTAGCTTTGTTAATTTCAAAAAGGCTTTTGACTCTGTTGATCGTCATAATTTGTGGTTGATTGTGAAATCATATGGTTAGTTAACATAATGAAAGCTCTCTATAATAACACTGAGTCGTGTGTGAGAGTTGGTAAGGCTTGTAGCAATTGGTTTAGCATTACTTCTGGTGTTCGACAAGGGTGCATTTTGTCTCCTTTTCTCTTTAGTTTGGTTATTGATTATGTAATGCGAAATTCATTTCAAGGGAAAGATTTTGGTCTTAAATGGGCTGGAGATACAAAAATTTCTGATTTAGATTATGCTGATGATTTAGCCCTTTTGGCAAATGATGTTGATGAGATGAACTCTTACATTCGAGCTGTTGATGAGACTGGTAGTAAGGTAGGTTTGGTTATAAACAAAGAGAAAACTAAAGTGATGAAAATTGGTCAGGCAGGCTGTGATTCAGTTAATCTGAATGGTTGCAGTCTTGAGCAGGTGTCACAGTTTAATTATCTTGGGAGCTATGTAACAGATAATGGTGATGTGCTGCATGAGATTAACAGACAAATAGGGATTGCTGCCGGGACTTTTAAGGATCTATGGAGAGTGTGGAGAAATAGGCGTATACACCTTAAGATTAAAATTAGGCTGTATAATAGTTTGGTTCTTTCTAGGGTTACTTATGGTAGTGAAACCTGGACACTTTGTAAACAAGATAACAGGAAACTAGATGCTTTTGATTCCAGATGCTTACGCAGTATCTTGGGCATTAGGTAGTTCAACTTTGTAACTAATGATGAGGTTAGGCAAAGGAGTTTGCAACCTCCTTTAAGCAGCATATTGTGCAGAGAGAGACTCCGTTGGTTTGGCCATGTTGCCCATATGAATAATTATAGATTGGCGAATAGGGTTATGAACAATGTGCCAAAAGGCTTCAGAGAGACGGGGAGACCTAGGGTGCGGTGGGCAGACAACGTCAAACAGGACCTTATTAGAATTGGTGTTCAGTGGCCAGATCCAGTAGATGTAGCTCAGGATAGACTTGCTTGGAGAACTAAATTGCACGGTCTGGTTGGACCTCCATAGCCCATGGATGTTTGAGGATGATGAGGATGATAAGGATGATAAGCAAAACAATATTATTCAAGCAGATACTAGATAGATACAGATTACACTATACAAATAGCTCTGAAGTGAGGAAAAAAAATTGTGAAGAATTTTCACAACCACTCTTGTGTAAGATCTTAAGAAACATATCTGACATAGAAATTTCTGCACTTTCTAATGAGAACATGGATCGGAAGAGAAAACGATCTGGGAAGGATAGTCAAGTTGAGTCAGCATTAAAAATTTGGTTTAATAATGTTCGTGAAAAGAATGCTTCGGTTAATGGACATCTTATGCGTCAAGAAGAAGAACTTGCAAAACGTATGGGTAAAGAAGATTTCATTGCAACTGATGGATGATTCAACAGGTGGAAAAATCGAGAGAATATCGTGTATATACGTCTTCAAGGTGAAGAAAAAAGTGCCTATTTGTTAGCAGCTAATGAGTGGATAGAGTGGCCAAAGATTATTGCAGATGAAACAGGACTCTATTTTCGTGCAATGCCTGAGCATACTTATTTGTGTAAAAATGAAACTGCTAAAGGATTTAAATTTTCGAAAGAGCGAGTGACAGTTCTTTGTTGTGTTAATATGAAAGGTGAGAAGCGAGACCCTATGGTGATTGGAAAAAGTAAAAAATCCTCGTTGTTTCAAAGGTGTCAAAAGTTTGACTGTTGATTACTTTTCTAGTGCAATGCTTGGATGACAAATACCATTTTCAACATTTGGATAATTAAGGGATGTCGAATTAAAGCGAAAAATCTTGTTAGTTGACAACTGCAGGGCGCACAAAAACATTTTGTCATTAAAGAACATCAAAGTGATCTAACCTTCGAACAGTACATCGTTAATTCAGCCATGTGACCAAGGCATCATACGAGCTTTTCAAGCTTATTACCGCAGGCAAATCCGTGGGCAAATTATAGCTGAACTTGATGAAATTCAATATCAATCTGATGCAATTGCAAAAAAGATTTCCCTTCTTGATGCATTGCATTTGCTAGCAATGTCTTAGAAGTAAGTCTCAGAGAAAACTATTGCAAACTGCTTCCAAAAAGGTGGATTTCCTATAACAAATGCTGAAACTCCTGCTTCCGAAGAATCTGGTCATTTATAGCTGAAATTTTCGATCAAATCTCAAGCGGTATGTCTAAAGAAGAATTTGAAAATTGGTTGGATACTGATAGCAATATTGAAGTGGTGACTACAATGACTGTACCGGAAATACGTCAAGCTGTTGCCGATGATAACTCCAAATTATCAGAAGAGAATGAACCTGACCCATTTATAGAAGAAAAATTCATTTTTTCTACGAGTGGAATTTTTACACCCAAATGCAGCGCAGTGAGGCATTGAAGAAATATGGAATCTTTGATAGACAAAAAAAAAAGTGGTAGAAAGGAACACAGCAGCGCGATGGCATTTCGCTAGAAGAATTATTGAATTTAATAACGTAAATACTCTTTGCACACACTAAATCAAATGCGGCAAACTTCCTGAACACTAACTATAGCAAGATGGAGGCGACACTGCTAGAATACCACGTTCTCCTGTGTTACGGCCTGGGTCGACTAAAATGACATATCAGCATCGCTTCATCGACTGATATGGCCTTCTCCTCTAGGTGGTGTTGGTTCAACGCATTGAGGTCTACACTGTAAACCACTGTAGGAAATAATATTTGAACTTCCGATGATACAGAGGCAAATGACTTTCATTTCGACCATTATGTAAATACTGTTTTGTTATGAACCATAGCGTGTAATTTTTTTATAAGCTGTTTATAAAGAGTGAATAATTATTTTAAGGATTCAGTTATAAGTGCGTATATGATTTCATGAGTGAAAAATGTATTGGAAAAAAAAAATTGCCCCCTTCCACCCGATTTTAGGTGATTGTCCGCTTTTATACAGCTTTATCCTACGCTCAATGTAGAATTGAAATTTTATTTTTACGTGTATGGATTTAGAGTTCCATCATCGATTCCATGATTTGTTTAGCGCCGATGATAAAAGTGCGGTAAATTTTATTTTCCTCCAAAATAATGCCCATTTTATAAATTAACTTTTTTTTGCCAAATTACTTACTAAATTAGGAACTTACTAAAACTAATGGAATATTACACATTTTCTGATATTCCAGTAGTTTGAATTTCCAGCCTTAGCACTATTTGGAAAAAGGCATTTCTTTTTTAAAACAGCATTTCATATTTACAAGGAGCATTGGACTATCTAGTTAATGTATAAAAGTGGAAAATGGGTGGTTTCAAATTAGGTTACATTAATCCTTTCACTTTCATACTGGCCCAAAACATCTGAAATTGCAGGTAGGGAGAAAGGAATAGCACTTATTGAATGAGTCCATATTTAAAATCTTGGCCGTTTTGGACAGTTGGTAGTGAAAGAGTTGAGCTTAGCCAAGATGTAGGGTACTAAAAACGACCATTGATCATTAGTCTATGGCTTGCTGATGTAAAGTTATAATTGCCTTTTTCTTTTTAGGATACACAGATTCTTAAAATGCCCTAACATTAGTCTCAATTCTGTTTCAGGTGACCTGCCACATTAGTAATACAAAATCACTCCATTGATGGAAAAGCATTTTTGGCAAACATCTTGTACTAACAGCATATACACTACAGGAAAAAAAATTGCAGCATTATGGAGGGATTAATGCCATTTTATTAAAATGCAGGCAGCTGTTAGCATACACTGTGATGTGCGATTGATTACATTATCAAAAAAAAAATGGAAAATTACCACTTTATGTATTGTTTAATAACCATAATAAATGCTGTTATATAATTTCAAAAACCTCAAGTCATGAGGGGTGTTATTCGACTATCAGGTGGTACACACATGCAAAAATGCCCTCTGGCTATGACTTGCAGTTCACACCTTTCCCTTTTGAATATCATATATATATCTCTAACCCTTAAAATCATTCTTTTTAGACTTAACACAAAGTTGATCTAGAGTGGGTAGTATTTTAAAAGAAGACCACTTATAAGTTGGCTGGTACAGCGGTGATGGAGTTCGTTTCAGCACTGGCACTTTCTCCCAGCTGAATTCTGTTCTTAGGTTGTAGATGTTTTAGCCTCCATTGCTTACTAATCTTTGTTTAAAGCACAGTTTGTGATGTTTCTGTTAGCTTGCAAAATGTTGTTGTATAAGGAACAAAATGGATGATCCTTTGCCAGTGTGTTTTTCTTTTACATATGCATTCTTCTGTCCAGATGTTAACTGGCATTATTCGTCTATGGAGTATTTTGAAGGACAGATAACTTTTTGTGCTTAAACTGGGATACACTTTATATACCTAGTAAAGTGGTATAATTAGTATGATGTTGAACTGCCCAGTGCAGCAATGCATTCATGAACACGGCAGAGAAGGCTCTATAATGTCCTCCTGAGAGATAAAATGCCAAATAGCACAAAGTCACTGTTCCATTTCAGCAATGTGGTTGGCACACCTCTCCAACCTGACCATTAAACCCATTGTGTGCAAAAAAGTGCCGCTCAGAGGTGAAACAAACCCACAACCCTCATAGAGGCCAAGTCTAGAAGAAATGGGGTGAAGGTGGGTGGAGTGGTTGGATTGAGATGGAAAAAATAGAGAAGGCCAAGTAACTGGATCACTGTTTCAGTATACAATTTTTTTATTTAGTTTAGTTTAGAAAAATTCATGTAATATTTATGTTTAATGTAATATTTCTTTCCTCCTTTCAGGTTACTAGGTTTTTTTTCGGGGAGGGGGAGCATGATCTGCCCTAGATTCAGTCTTGATCTCATTAATACCATTTATAAATGATTTCATTTCTTTTGGTTGAAAGCTATGAGGGCTTTTTCTGTAATCTGTCTGAAAGGAAATGGAAAATATAGAGTCTTGAATATATATGTGTAACTATGACTTTATATGTAACATATAATCTTCCTTGTTTCAGTTATAGAATGATATCAGAAGTAACTTTTGGATTTCTCAGACTGTGTCGGAGGAAAAATAAATATGCCAGAAGTATAGGAAAGACCATGGACAATTATATTAGGTCGAGTTATATTGACAAGCATCACTTCTCCTTTGTACACACTTTTACGATTCTTCCTTCACCATGTACCATCTTGAACAAATCATTGTTTAGCATAAACTTTTGTAGTACCTTACCCTGCCATAATCAGTTGAGGGGATATGCAAAGAAAGCCATTGTAAAAGAATCAAAAGGTAGAATTTCATTTGCTATTTACTCTTAAGTTTTTTGTTATGTCTCCATTTCTTTTTTTTTTTTTGGATCTATATTCTTGCAAAATCTATGAATGACTACTATTTTATCTGTTAATCATTTTGTATTCTTCCCTTCTTTTCCCCAATTTAAGTAGCCTCAGTGGCATTAATTGGTAAGTTTATAACTAGAAGAATAACATATCACCTCTGGTCAATATAAGATGCTTGTTTTCAAGGAAAACAAATTTTTTTATTTTTCAAATTTTGCAATGTTATGCTACAACCCCTGTCATTTTAAATACATTCGGGACTCCATCTCCACATAGCATTCCTTATCCATAGGCACATGATGACACACCACAAGAGCCTCCTGGCTGATGTTATTTTTTTGTGAGCAATCAGATTCTGCATCACTTTCTGGTCCAGTCAATAGTACCAGTATATATATATATAGAATAGGGAGATTCACAGCCCTCGGTTGATTTCATCAAGTATTTTAATCACTATTAAGCTGCCCTTAATCCATCCATTTGGAGATGGAGTCCCCAAATGCACTTAAAATGACAGGGGTTGCTAGATTGAGTTGTAGCATAACATCAGCAATAGAGGAGGGATTGATCGGCTGCCAGTAGCTCAGCGGTCAGAGCACCTGGCATGTCATCAGGAGGATGTTGGTTTAGATCCCTCCCGGCCCAAGACAGTTTTTCCTCTCCACTCATCTTTGCCCTGTAGATTAAGGACAGCTTAATAGTGGTTAAAATACTTGATGAAATCAACTGAGGGCTGTGAATTTCCCTGGTCAAAGTATATTATTTTAAATGCTAAAATTATTTTGGTTTTAATAAACAGAATATTTTTATTATTTACACTATATTTTACAATTTTAGGAAAGGGTCATAAACCTAAAGTATATCTAACAGATGAAGAAATGATGGGCATAATAGATTTAAATGCATATCGTAGTCAGCTTCAATTTGTGATTGATGATCTTAGAGCTTCCTATGTGGACCATTTGTCTATTCGAACTTCAGCAGGTATAGTAAAAGGTTTTAGTTAAGAATTTCAAATATTAACCTGATGATTTGTAGATAGAATTCACAAAATAGTGCAACAGTTTTGAATATATGTGTAGCCTAAAACAATAAATCTAGCAGTACTGTATGTAGGCATGATAGGAGCCTGTAGTGTTCACCAGAGAGTGCAGTGTGTTCTACAGTCATAGAATGGTATACTCTTGTAAGACTGTTTTTTATTGTGAACACATCTTATCAGGCAGTTTTATGCAAATGCTACATCACCTCCAAACAAGATTTTCACTCTTCTCAAAACTCGGTAATTTGTTAAAAAAATTTTTAATTAGCTGTGACAGAGGATAAATTTTTGAATAGCAGTTACAAAAAAAAATGCTAAAATTTAATCAGAACTTCATTCCAGTGTATGTATTTGAGTTCTGGTAGTTATTTAATTATATATTCTGATTGCACTGATTAGTGGTAAGCTTTGGTGTAAGAAAAAAATCCAGGATCTAAGTGGCTGGATTGAACAAGAAAAAAATTAGAATCCTTTTTCTGTATAATTATGGTCAGAAATTATTCTTACCAAACAGGTCAATATTTTAAATGCCCAAATACAATCTGACCATTTTTTCCCCTTAACCTTTCCCAGGTCCAGCCTGAAAAACTGATTTACATCCAGAGGTCCAATTATTTTTTTCTCTCTGATCAGCAAAAAAAAAAAATTAACTTTAGACCTTTTTTGCCAAATAACTAATGAAAGGAATTATTGCATGATATATGCCAAATTAATCAGCGTTTAATTCTGGATTTTCTGAAAATATAATATTTAACAAAAAAGATGACTAGTTTTATTTTAATAGGGCTTTTATAGGGTCATGTAAAAATGCATCTGGCAACACAAAAATTTATTTTTAAAATTTTGAAGCAAGAAAATTATTTTTGTTTTGTAATTTTTTTCTTGGTACCATACTTTGAGAAAATTCCAGGCTTTTAACTAATTGTTCTGAGTCACACAAAGAAGTCAACTTTAGGATTTATTTTTTAAATAACCAATCAACAGAAATAAGTGATGTTATATACCAAATGAAACAAAATTTAATTATGAATTTAATGAAAATAAATAATTTAAACAAACTTGTAGACAGCCGTCTTCTTGATCTGTCTGGGTTGGGTTGTTTTTCACTGGTGTGTGTGTGAGAGTGTGTGGAAAAGTACCTATTTCTAGTCAGGATGTTGAACTACCTAGATGGCTGATATACTCAAACTCAGGTATCTTCTCATATATACATTTATTTACAGTATTTAACACTTTATAATATATACAAACAGTGACTACCCACCCTTTACAGTCACTCACTAAACACAGCACAGGCTACAAAGAGCCTCAGCGGTCCCACCACTAGATGAACAAAAGGCTTAATCGAGCCACAGACAATCCGCCTGGCATGCAGAATGCTTCATTGTTGCCACGCAAGTCCTTGTTCGAATGAACCTTCAGATGAGGTCACATGATGTTTCCCAGGGACATTAGGGTCTCTTGGCCAATGGGACATCGACATCATTCATTGTCCCATGTCAGGGGGCACTGGGGCTCTAACCAAATGCACATGTGGCATTTCTTCACCCAGCTCCACAAACTGGATCATCCCCTGCAGGCACTCTGTTGCTGGACAGAAAGGACCCTGTTGCCAAAATAGTGATTCTGGCTCTCGCTCTTTCCATCCTGGCTGACCAAATTCCTACAAAATTTACAAGCATATTAATTTTAATAAGCCTTATTTTTCAATTTTAGAGGAAAAATTGTCTTGAGCCAGGTGGGATACGAACCCACGACCTCCTAATAACATGTCAGGTGCTCTGGACCACTGAGCTACCTGCCGCAGATCAAGATCTCCTCTAATTGACACTATGAACATTCCCTTTATGTCACATATAGGCATTATTTTAGGCAATTTTTAGCCCTAACGGCTTTTTATTTGCCAAAGATGGAAAGCATGTTTTACAAGTATGCTAATGATAATAAATATTGAGATAAACTCAGATAACCTCGACGGTTCAACATCCAGTAATAAATAGGCACTTTGACGTCGATTTCAGTTTTAGAGGAAAAATTGTCATGAGCCGGGTGGGATATGTATCCCACCCGGCTCATGACAATTTTTCCTCTAAAACTGAAATAGACGTCAAAGTGCCTATTTATTACTGGATGTTGAACCGTCGAGGTTATCTGAGTTTATCTCAATATTTATTATAAGCCTTTTTTAATATGATATGGTGAAAAAATAAATTGGACTATACAGTTGGCTTAATTTTTTAAAAACCTGATGAATAAAAATAGTTAAATTATGTATAAAATCATATAATAATAAAATCATTATGCATCCAAGACCATTCATTTTCAGAAAAATGATTCAAGATCAAAGTTTTTTTACTTGAAAATTAAATAATAAAAGAAAAAAATAACAACTTAATGAGATATTAAATAGAATATTTGCAACAACTTTTAAACTGGCCATCTGATGTAGCATAACTCAGAAAGATCAATAAATCAGCCAACCAAAAGATCACTAATTTATGGAAATAAATCGACAGAAATAAATTTGCTTCAGTATCCAAGACCTCTTTCATTTTTAGAAAATGATGCCAGATCAAAGTTTATTTTACTGGAAAAGTAATAAATAATAAAAGAAAATTTAACAGATAACCTAATGTGACGTTAAATATACCATCCACAACAACAAGTGTAAACCAGCTACCCAATGTAGTGTAACTCCACAAAAAACGATAATAATCAATCTATGGAAAGATCGAGAATTTAAGGAACTACAGTAAATCTATAGAAATGAAAACTAAGATTTAATTATAAAAAGAAATAAAATATGGACTTTGCGCAGGATGTTTATAATCCGATTTGTTGGAAGTTTTTGACTTTAATCGGCCATGTAAACCACTTACCAAGTGAAGAAAGTCCTTTTTTGCTTCCATATCCAATACCTCATTCATTTTCAGGAAATGATACAAATCAATGTTTTTTTTACAAGAAACGAAAGAAATATTAACATATAACCTAATGCTATGTTAAATACTATACGCAATGACTTGTAAAGCCTGCCATCTGATGCAGAGATAAAATAATTTGCAGATATAAAATGAATCTACAGAAATGGAAATTGAAGGTTAATACATTAATACTGACTTCATATGCCTCATTAATTAAAGACTGGAGCTATCTCTATTTTGTTATCTTGAAACATTAACCCCTCCCCCCCTCCCCTGTTGAAAACACTCTTGTTGAAATCCATGGTCATTTAGAAACCACAGCTGATCTGAAATTTTCATTTCTTCTGGAAACAGGAAACCTGTATTGAGTTTCTGTGAAGTGTGAAAATAGCAAGGAACAAAACAGTTGTACCAATTACTTTATAAAGCTTTTCAGTTTACACATAAAATGTGTCTTGCTGTATTATAAAAAAATTAGAAGTGTATGAATAAGTATTATGAGACTTTTGTATTGAGCATTTTTTTTATAGTAAAATATTAGTATTGAATTTTAACACTTTTTTGCAAGAAGGGTCAAAGCATTGTGGTATGTCTTTTAATTTCTAACTAAGTGGTGCCCAGTTTGATACTGAGCATGGCAAGCAAATTTTTTTATTGCAGCTCCTGAACGCATAAAATATGTCTTCTCTGCAACTCTAGTCACATGACGAAGTGTTTCAGCACTACCATTGTGCAGTTTACATTATGCGTATGGAACCTTACCTTCTTTACCCTTAATATTCTCTGGACGTGGTATGCCTGTTACTCATAATGTAATCCAAATAAAAGTTTTGAAACTTGTTGCTGAGCTTGGATTAGCTAAAACTTATTCAAGACTTGTTGGATGCACCAGGAAAATGATGAAAAATTTTGACCTTTTACTACATTGATGAACATGACTTACCAAACATTATCATTTGATTCTAATAAAAATTATTAGAGTTCCAGCATTTATACAATTATACATATATTGCAGCATTATACATATACAATTAACCTGAGAAAAACAATATACTATTCATTAGGACAAGTAGGAAACATATGAAACTGCAGTTTATTTTGATGTCCTACAACTGCATTGTTGTTTAAAATTCTCCAGCTTCCATAATAAAAAGCCTGTTTTAGAAGTTACAGAGCACTGAATTTGGATTTCCACTGCATATCATGGAAGTTCTGTAATTTTTGTCTAAGCAGAGTACTTTGACTGTCCTTGTCACCTCAGATGTAACAGTTTAGAAGTTGAAAAGATACCAACAAATAGTTAATTTAAGTCTTTCTTAATCTTCTGCATATAATAAAATGAGCTACAATTCAGAAGCACCGTTATTTGTTTAAAATCAGCCAAAATACTTGAGCATGATATGCACAATAGGTAGGTTATTTCATCAAGATTAATTTAATATTTGTTTTGTTGGGTTTAATAAATTTATAATACAGGCAAATCATAAAAGGCTAACCAAAAAGTTTTGGTGTGAATGCAAAAACTAGAATTAACAATTCTTCCTAATTACATGTTTTCATAGTTCTTTTGTGTAAACAAATATGCTTTATGTGCTCAGTGGCATACCCAGAAACTACCTATGGAGTATTTTTTGACACATTTGCCTAATTTGAATCTCTGTTTTTCAATGACTGCTTTAGAAAATATAATGAATTCTCAAGGGGGGGGGGGGAGATTATACCCTCACACCTTGAATGAAACAGGGGGAAACCCTCATCTTTTTAGCTGTTTTTGGCTGTTTCTGTGATGAGTATAATCATCATACAGTGAAAGAATTAAACTGAAGATTACTGCTGTATCTTTAATGACCTTTAAAGTCTGTTTCAAGATAAAAGTGTTAATTATACACATTATATGAAGCTTAAAATAAAGAAGAAAAAAATGGTGTATATTCAGAAGGGAACAGTGGATTGCTTACAGACAACTCTGATTGGCTGGTAGTTAGTGCTTCTAACTACCAGCCAATCAGAGTGTCCAGTCGGAGTTGCTGTGTGATATCTCTAGTGCATCAATCAGAGTGTCCAATCAGAGTTGTGTGATATCTCTAGTGCAGCAAGCATAGAACAAGCCCATACTTGTTAAAAGTTTGGAATAAATTTATCATTATACTTCTAATTCAGCCAAAGTGGCACTTCTGTTATCAACAGTTATACATGTAATGTTTTATATATATAATTGTAACAGGGACATTTGAAGACTATTGTACTAATTGTATTAAAATGGCATTCTAAAAATTCTTCGTCTTTTTGGTCCCAGAATTTAATTGACTATTTCTTTGCCACTGCCACAAACAGTGCTGCATCTGTTAACTCATATACAGATCATTTTTGTTTTTGCATTAGCATTTACTCTGAACAACTATTTAATTTTTAAAATGCAGTGCATATTAAATGTAAGGGAAATGTTAACATTCATTATTGTGTGTTTCACAAAGATAGTATGATCAATTGCAAAGCCATCTAGAGACAGAAATGAATGTGTTAATGAAGCATTGCTACATTGTTGAAATAATTGCTTTTGTAAGAATTCAGGTTGAAACAAACCTTAACTTATAATAACATATGAAAGGATATATTACTATGCAAAATCCAGTTATTGCAGTGACAACAACAAGCAAAAAGCATCTTGATTCCACCAATTGATTTTAATTCAGAGGAGGTTCATTTCTACTTCAATGGTCTATATATTAATGAACAAAAATCTTAGAGCCTGGTCATCTGAAAAACCATATTGATTTCATCAAACTCATTATTTTTAAAAATACTTAGTATGGCCTATATTTAGCAAATGGATTACTATACCTAGTTTCATTCATGACTTAGCTAATACTATAATATCATCCCTACCATTTCCAAATCAGGAAATATGCTGACATTAGTTTTCTGGCATGATAGTACGCATATTTACAGTGCAAATGTAATATTAGATCTCCTTTGTGAACATTTTATTAGTAGTATTTTGCAATATTGCTTTCCAGAAAGATTTAGGTGAAGATGTTCACCATATTCACTGGACCCACACTTCCTATGGGGATTTCTGAAGGATTGTGCTTACTGCAGTTTCCACATACAGTTTGAATTATGGGTGAAAATTCAAACTATCATTGATGCCACTGTGTGGACATGAGTGCACAATAGTGAACAGATTTGTGATTCATTTATGAAAGATATGAACGATGGAAGATATTATGTCCAAAATGTTTCTACATATAAAAACATGCATCAGGTATGCAATTTTTGAATACATTACAATATATAGTGCATTGAAGTTGCATTATTTTTTGCACAGCAATATACTTTCAATATTATCTTTCAGTTTTTCTAAATTGATTACTCTTAGTTATTCAAAAAAAAAGATAGATTAGTAAATTTTCTTTGACTGTAAATGATGAATTTTGTATTGATGTCAATGAATGATGACTTCATCTGGACCCTGATCTTTTCCTCAAGGATCTGGATCATCCTTCTCTCATCATCCTTCCAGTTGTAGAAGATACCAGGTTTCTAGATTTCATCTTTGATAGTAAATTGACATTTTTTTTTACCATACATCATCTGAGGTCCATATGAGCCTTGACCATTATTATGATTCTCTTTTCTGTCTTATAAGGATTAATGTTCTTTGCTCTGCTTGTATCATGTACTTGTCCAGTCAAATTTGTACTATTGATCCAAGATGTATTCCTCTGCCCAGGATTTGATGGTAAGAATACTGGACCCTGTACATTGGGTTCTTCATTTCTAAACTTCACATCTCTCTAATCCAAAATTTTGCATTTAAGTAATTACATGGAATCTTACCAGTTAAATTACAAATGGACGGGTGGACAAGAATATATATTATTATTATTAGACAGAAGAATGCACTTTGAAAGTAAAAATTTTTATAAGTGATCTATCAAACTGTTTATGAAAATAAGTATGTTATTAGTTGCTACAATGATAGTTGAAATGTGTATAAATCTGTTAATATTCATGTTGCTTTTAAGTATTTCAAATTCCATGAGTATGAAATTATGTAAATTTAATAATCTATCTTCTGTGAATATGAAATTATATAAATTGAATGAGGGCTGGATTTTGACCTGCTGAGGCCCTAAGCTACAAGTTTAGGAGGCATCAAAATTTTGAAAGTTGGAATATATATTTATTTTTCTGATTAAAGGGAGCATTAAAAATAAATGTGAAATTGTTGTAGTGAAAACATTATACTACTGCTGGTATACAATAATGACCATATAAAGTGGAGATAAACAGTGTTTGCACACTAGATTAATTTGAAAATAAAAAAAATTTCTTGACAGTAAACTTCGAACTTTAATTTTTGAGGTGCCTCATAATTGTGAGACCCTAAGCTATAGCTTAGTTAGCTTATGCCTAGGTCTTGCCCTGAATTTAGTAATCCAGATTCTTAATTCTTTAAATACTGAAAGAATATTGTTAACATTTAACTTAACAAAGTTATCATTTGTGTGTCATTTTCACATATAATGTTTATTTTAAAAGTTATGGAATTTTGAATTTGGCTTCCCACTGGCAGAGCATATAAATGCTTGTATGTATAACAGTTTGTTAAGACCCTGCCTTATCAATGATAAAGATTTATATAGCTACAAAGGGCTTTCGAAACACACTTTAAGTATTGTTGCAAAAATCTTGGAAGTATTTAAAATTGGTAAACACAGAAAATTCCATTCTAATCTGATGACTGTTCTCTTCAACAACCTATGAAATTTCAAGATATTGCATGCATACCTACATACCTGCCCATCCATCTTGAAGGTGTGTTTTATCATCACATCCTAAAAAGCGAAATTTAAGATTATTAGGTATCTGATCCATACCTGTCCATCCTGCATATCTTGTGTGCAGAAACATACAGTGCTACCATGATTTTTCCTTTGTACTATTTAGTAACTTCGAGATACTTCTTATAACATCACTATGCACAGTCAATGTTGTGTGTCAAAAGATTATTATCTGTTCTTTGCCAAAATACTTGAAATGTTTTCCTAATAAATTACTACACCTAAATAGTACTAAATAATGTTATACAAAAATTTCTTAATGTGCATGCATTTGTTTTTGGTTCATGAAGAAATATTTGACAACAAACTTTAATTAATATTTCATATTTCCCCTTAAACTATCGTTTTATTTTTTAAAAGGAAGTGTTGAAAAAATTCCTGTAAAAATAGACAATGAGGAGTACCCATTAAACGAACTGGCTCAAATATCAAGAAAAAATCCTCATTTGATTGTTTTGAATCTCTCCAGCTTCCCTGAGGTTAGTTACAATTTCGTGTTTTATATATTGTGCAAATTTTTAATTTTTCCAAATATAAAATTAAAAGGCATCTTTTGTACAAATCTCTACAAAGCATAAAAAATAATAATAAATAAATAATAAATACCCCCTCAAGCAGCTGCTTGCCACAGAGGTCTGACAGGAGCCTGTCAGTTTATATGCCATAGTAGAAGGTCTGAGAGGATGGCAGGACCTCAGCAGAAAAACAAAATAACACCAGCAAAAGTAATTGACATGAATTTTTCAAAGTTTTCACTTTGCTCAGGTTATGTATGGAAGGAAATCTACTAAAATAAAATAAATACCCCCTCAAGCAACTGCTTGCCACAGAGGTCTGACAGGAGCCTGTCAGTTTATATGCCAAAGTAGAAGATCTGAGAGGATGGCAGGACCTCATCAGAAAAACGACACATATATCCATGCCTTACCCAGGGCTCGAACCCAGGTCCCTTAGATCAGTAGCCAAGCATGCTAACCACTCGGCCATGGGACAGATGGAAATCTACTACCTGTTTGCATATTTTGAAAACTGTATTAAATATTCACTCTGACACTAATCATAATGAAACATAATTTGTGCAATATTTTATAGTTGAGGCTGTAGTTATTAATGCAGTATCTTGTAGTTGAGGCTGTCACAATTAGTTTTGTTCATATACACTAAATTATCTAATGGGTTAGATACTTTAATGTTATTTGAATTGTAAGCAACATTCAAAGCTCCCTTACTTTGAAGAAGACATTTTGGAGAAAATGATCATTGGAGATAAATTGAAGATCTTATTCAGATCTCTTCAAAATCACGATTTTCAACAATAGTCATTTAACTCTTCTAATCTCTAGCATAAAAAGCTCTAATGAATCTGAAGGCCTAATGTTTTTAAAATTTGTTCAGCTAAAAAATAGTGAACTTTAGAACCTTGAAGAAATTAACAAACAGAACTATATCATTATATAACTGTGCTATTAGATTATTAGAGAATTTCCATGTTATATGTCAATTGATATCTAACTTCATGCTCTATGACTTTTAAATTATGTATTTGATGGAAAAATGTGAGTGAAGTCTGAAATCTGTTAAACACCTAAGATCAGGTGACTTACTTGTTGAGGCTGCTTGCACTCAATACTCTAAGCTGCTCCTGAAGATCATGGCAATTGGTGGGGTGACCATTTTGCTGTCGTCTCATCAGTCACTGAATTCTGTTGAGTTGGCCACAGAGTGGGATACCCTCAAAGTTTATGAGGAAGAGCTCTGCTTTGAGTTATCCCCACAGGGAGTACTTGCATCAGATAGATTTTGATATGTCGCAATGGGTAGTGCCCACCAAGACACCAATTCTCACATTTAACATGTTTTGCCAGCCTGCTGCCATTGAGGCAGGCTACCTGCAGTGTGAGGTACATACACTGTATATCCCCAACCCTCTGCGTTATTTTCAAAAGCAGAGGTATGGCTATGCCTGCACACAGCTTCTGTGGTAAACCCACTTGCATTCGCTGTGGCAGTGCAGATCATGCTGATCCAAGTTGCACAAGCAAGCTGTGTCAACTGCAGTGGTTACCATCCTGCGTTCTCACATGATTGTCCTAAATGGAAAGAGAAGAAAGGGATGCAACTCAAGATGCTAAATAACATCACTTACCCTGAGGCAAGAAAGCTCACTGCACTGCACGTCCCATCTGGCAAGGTGTCCTATGCCAGTGAGGTTGTCAGAAAGCTATCATTGTGATGACTTCCATGACAGTGTAGGCTGATATCAGCGTCCCACCGTCTGAGTCTTTCTCACCCACCACAAAGTACCTCTTAACAGCTGATGAAACCAAAGTTGGTATCTATTTTGACATCTATTCCTGTTTCCATTCTTTCTACTTCCACCACTTGAAGCCCCTTCTTTCCAACCCCAAATAGCTGGACTTACCAAAAGTCCCCCCCCCCCCCCACCAGGACCCAAGAAAAAGACATTTATCTGTTGCTCGTATGGCAGTCTCTGACCCAAGTCCCTTGATTACTCAGAAAATATGGATATAGACTGCCCTAATTTTCCAAAACCTTTGCTGGTGACAGTAAATATTAACCATTAATTGCCATCTACCCATTCTCTTGAGACCTGAGATGGCCACACTCCTACAATGGAATTGTTGTATATTCCACAGTAATCTTAACATCAGGGTCCTCATGAGGGCACACAAGCCCATCTGCTTGTGCCTGCAGGAAACATATTTTCAGATAGTCACTAATCCCACGATCTAGCATTTTTCTCTGGTAAGCTCATACTGGGATGGGGATGGTCCAGCTCATGTAGTGTTGCCATCCTTGTGAGCAATCATTCAGGTCATACACCTCACCACAACTTAGAGGTGGTAGCCATTCGCCTCTTCATGGGATTTTTGTTGACCCTCTACACCATTTGTCTACCACCAAAAGTATCGTCTTCTGAGAAGACCTTGATGATCTCATCATGCAGCTTCCTTCCCACTTCCTCATTATGAGGGACTTTAATGGACACAGTCCTCTGTGGGGCAATACCCACACCAAAGGAAGGGGTGCAGTCCTTGTGCAATGGCTCCTAGATCCATCACTCTCCATGTTGAACACCAGTGTCAGTACCTACTTTCCCTCCCCTACCCACATTTTCACTGCCACTGATCTCATCATCTGCTCCCATTCTTTACATGGGAAGTCTAGGACAACCCTTATGGAAGAAATCATCTTCCCATGTTATGTACCATCTCTCATGGGGGGGCCTTGCAACCTTTCATGTGTATCACAGTGGGGGCTTGATCGGGCTGACTGGAATGGCTCAAAATTCTTTTGTGAGTTTGACAAACACTCGGTCAGTCAGGAGCAAATCAATATTTCAGTGGTGGAGATGATGGACTGGATTGTTCATGCAGCTGCCTCAACCATTCCTCAAACTTCAACAGTTTCTGTGATTTCCAAAACTGTGGTGTAATCCCGACTGCACTACAGCTCATAAGGTTCAGAACAAGGCATGGGGGGTGTTTCGGAGATATCTGATATCCTCCAACCTTAATACATTGAATGCCACGTCATTCATTTATGGGTCATGCTAATAGTTCGACTGGTTTTAATTCAGCCATTTTCATGAGGAGCCATGTCATTCATATATAAATGATGCAGCATTAAGATCACAAGTGATAAAATAATTAACATAAAATGACATTGAGAGGTAGAAATTATTCTAATTGAAGAAAAAAGTCACATAGCCCCAAGAAAAATCTTAGTGAAATCAGCTTGGTATTGCAATGTGTTAAAACTTTCAAGCATGCCAGGGCAAAAGCCCATTTCTTTCAGTGCCAGAACCAGAAGGAGTCTTGGATCATATATACAGGGTGATTCAAAACTTATCATTCAAATTTCGTGGGGGAGGTAGGGAATACGTCAGGAAACCGATTTCACATAGGAAAGTATGTCCGCAAACGTCATCTACATGAACAAAATGGACAAGTAAAGTGAACACAAGGAAACAGTACAGTTAATTGGTAACGAATGTAACTTTTATTCCAACAAGGTAAAGTACAGGTTCACAGTAGGTGCTCAAAATTGCGACCATTTACACGGACACAGGATTCACAGCGCCGTTGCATTGACCGCCGAACATTTTCAAAAACGCCTGGCATATCACGGACAATGCCTGCGGCGGCCACTATTCATGCAACAAGGTCCATTTCACTGTCGACGGGGGTCTCGTACACATGGGCTTTCATGGCCCCCCACAAAAAGAAATCCATGGGCGATAAATCAGGTGACCTTGGTGGCCAAGCGATCGGTCCACCTCTACCGATCCATCAAGCTCCGAATGTTCGGTTCAGGTAATCACGTGCAACAATTGTGCTATGGGCTGGAGCCCCGTCATGTTGATACCACATATCTTGGTGGATATGCGCAGGAACAGCGCCCAGAAAAGTCGGTAACACTGTCTCGAGAAATATTAGGTATTTCCGGCTGTCCAATCGGGGCGGTAGCAAGTAAGGTCCCAACAAACAGTCACCAATGATTCCAGCCCACACATTTACGGAAAAACGATGTTGTGCAGCATGACTTCTCGTACCATGCGGGTTGTCGTAAGCCCACACATGTGAATTGTGTGTATTGAACACACCTTCACAAGTGAATGAAGCTTCATCTGTAAAAAGGACAGAAGCTGGAAAACTGGGGTCCATGGCACCTTTCTGCATGAACCATTGTGCAAATTCCACATGCTTCGGATAATCGTCAGGATGCAGTAACTGCACCCTTTGCAGATGGTAAGGATGCATACGTTCCTCGTGCAGTATCCGCCACATTGCTGACTGAGAGACCCCAAGCTGCTGAGCAATAGCTCGTGTGCTGGTATTCAGATTATCTTCGATGGACTGTAGGACTTGTTCTGCGACGTTGACAGTCCGCGTCAGTCGTCTTCTCCCCATATCCTGCATGTTGCTGTGCAGTGAACCACGTTCGTGCAGATTGCGATGCACACGTGCAAACATTTGATGCTGTGGTATTCTTCTGTCGGGGTATCGGTCTTCGTAAACTTGCCTAGCTCGGCGGCCGCTTTCGCCAGCTGCCCCATATGCGAGATGCATATCCGCTAGCTCTTGATGTGTAAAACGATTCATCTTATCACTAGTAAGTCAGCTCGTACACTGATGACAGCGGGAGTGGTCGGGCGAGCTGTACACTGGTTGGGTACACACAGCGCCCTCTACATACGCATGTGTACATTTGCAGACATTCTTTCCTATGTGAAATCGGTTTCCTGATGTATTCCCTACCTCCCCACGAAATTTGAACTATAAGTTTTGAATCACCCTGTATATATGTCTATCACCCACGTGGCCAGATCTAAGATCATGTGGGAAAAAATCCGGAAGGTGGGTGGGAATTAAACATCCCACTCATTTTCTATCCTGGAGTATAATGGACAGACAATTACGGATCTTCAAGCAATTGGCAACACTCTGAGGGAATTGTTTTCCTCTATCTCTTCTTTATCCCATTCCCCCAAGTTTCTGGCCCTGAAGTGCAATGCTGAACCCTTTCCATTGTCTTTCCATTTGAACGGCCTTGAGCCTTACAACAGGTCATTCACAGCACAGGAGCTTTGCCCTGCTCTGCACACTTCTCATGCATCTGCTGTCCAGCCAGACAATGTCCATTATACCATGCTCTAACATCTCTCACCATCAAGTAAGAATCGGCTACTTCGAGTTATGAACCATATTTTCATCGAGGAGCACTTTCCAGATTCCTGTAGGGAGGCTGTCATTTTGGTCTTCCCCAGATTCCTTCAAATTATCGCCCCATCACTTTGATGAGTTGCATGTGCAAGGTGTTGAAAAGAATAGTAAATGCCAGACTCATCTGGTATATGGAACACTGTGGCCTCGCCAACGTTCAGTGCAGCTTTCACAGGCAAGTCTACCTTAGATCACCCAATCTGCCTCAAAAGAATGATCAGGAATTAATATTTATGTAGAGAGCACTTGATGTCGATATTCTTCGACATTGAAAGAGTGTATGACAGCGTGGAGATTCAGCATTCTTTGTGACCTCCATGCCTTCGGCTTGAGAGATCACATGTCTGTCTTCATTTCCAACTTTTTATATTCTCATTTGTTTCGTGTCACTCTGCTGCTGTCTTTCCCCCTAACAAAGGCTGCATCCAAAGTGTTACTCTTTTTGCTGTCAAGATAAATTCCATTACTAGACAACTTCCTCTGACTGTAGATAATGCCCTTTATGTTGACGATTTTATGGCAACTGCTCTTTGTCCAGCATAAGTCCAGTATCCTCTGATCAGCATGTTTGCAGTTGTCATTAAAATTAAACAACAGCTGCAAACTGCCCTGAACAAGGGTGATAGCCAATGGGTTTTGGTTATCCCCACAGAAGACCACTTGTGTGCACTTTGCCGCTAGCATAATCTTCATCTAAACCCCAAGCTGTGGCTCAGGGGTTTAGTGAGGTTATATATTCCTATATAACCTAACTAAACTTTTTCTTCCTCCTTTTATACAACTACTCCTTTACTTCCTTCACTTCCTCCTTTTATACAACTATTCCAGTCAGGGCCGTGCGGTAGATTTTCTCATTATGATGCAAGTCTTCGAAATGCCGCCCCTTAAATGTTTTTCTTTAAAATAACCTTCGATTTTGATTTAAAAAAAAGCTGCACAAAATGTACGAATAGTATTTTTAATTTGAAAATATAAACTACTTTAAAATAATGATATCAACTGCAACAATCTACTACAGTTTTACCCTTCTAACTTTAACTTTAGCAAATTCGTTAATTAGGGATGTGTAGTCTAGAGTGGCAGCCAATGTAGATTCAATAGAAATTAATGACAGATTTCTAAGTTTTGTTTGGCTTATTGAACTTCTTAAGTAGTGTTTTATTAATTTTAATTTGGAAAAACTTCTTTCCCCACTAGCTACAGAGACAGGGAATGTTAATAAAATTCTCAGAGCTACAACAGTATTTGGATACAAAGTAATTAAGTTATTTTGGCAAAAATATTTTAAAACATCCAAAGGTTTCATAGAATATGGTAGCATTCGGGATACATCACGTAATTCTTCTTGAAGATCATTTGCATTTATATCTGATTCATTTTTGACTGAAAGTATTGACTGGAGACTGGTACAATAATTTTCTAGCGTTTTGTCATCTATATCCTTGAGTTTTAAAATGTCATATAAAAACTGAATATTTTTGCTATGGGTTTCCAGAAGCGTGAATCATTCATTCAGAGAATTAAGGGTAATGTCCAGAATATAATTGAAAAAGTTTATTTTAAATTTATTCTCCTCTGTTAAGGGTTGATCGACAGCTTCTTCATAGTCAAATTGACGCTTTTTCCTTCTGGCTCTAACTTCAGTTTCAGCAGGAAATTCTGAACTGCATTCAAGATTCTCTGCATTAGCAGCAATTTTCATCTGATCATATCCGGATTGTCTATAACTTTTCACTTTTTGTATGGTTTCTGATAACATCCTTACACAATCTGACAAATTTATAGTTACAGATTGCAATAGCTTCGAGACTGAATTTATTTCAAATAAAATATCATACCAAAGAATTACACCGCATATAAACTTGTAATTTTTAATATTTTTTGCTAACCCTCTTGCTTTAACTTTAGTTTCTGCATCTCTGTTGATGTCTTCTATTATTTGGAATAATGCATCATAGATTTCGCAAAGTTGAAATCGTAAAGGTTTTAACGCATCTACTGTGCTTGACCACCTAGTAGCACTTACTGGTTTTAGAGTTAATTGTGAAACATATTTTTTAAGCACTTTCCAACGCTTTGTAGAACCAGAAAAAAAAAGTGTAAAGTTCTTGTACAATAGAAACAAAAGTTGTTGTTTCTGTAGAAGAAGACGCTGCATCATTCACAACTAGGTTTGAACTAGGTTGAACTAGGTGTAAGAATGACATGCGCAGGGCACATGAAACACCCTTGGATATTTTTCAAGTATTCTATTTTGTACACCCTTTCTTACTCCTTTCATACTAGCTCCGTTGTCATAGCCTTGTCCTCTAAGCCATTTTAACTGAAAACCTAACTTTTCCAAATGTGTCAGAATAAGTTCTGTCAAACCCTCTCCGGTTGAATCACTAGCTTCAAAAAAACCAATAAAGAATTCTTCAATTTCATATTTATTTTGAATGGAGTTTAAAGCGACAACTCTTATTGTTAATGAGAGCTGTTCGATATGACTTACGTCTGGAGTACAATCGGCGATTATCGAAAAATATTTAGCGATTTTTGTTATTTCGACAATTTTGCTTAAAATTACATTTCCCATCAAATTTATCAATTCATCTTGTATATTATTGCTTAGATAAGTCAGATACCATTTATCAGACTCGCGTTGAACTCTCCTGATATGTTCTTCCATAACTGGATCAAACTCAGAAAGCAATTCTACCAACTTTAGGAAGTTTCCGTTATTAGGCTGAAACAAATGTTCAGTTGTTCCACGAAAAGCTAAGCATTGTGAGGCCAATAGTCTAATTATGACATAATTCTTTTTAGAACTCCTCTCCAATACTGAATTTCCATATCCATAATTCATTGATATTCAGCGTCAATAGTTTTTTTCTGCTTTAATCGAATGTCCAATTCTTTTCATGATCTAAAAGCATTTCTGTGATTTACAGACTTTTCGTGCATTGTGAGGGCTCTTATAAGATTTCCCCAGTCAGAATAACTTTTTTCGGGCCAGTCATTAATAACAGACGAATTATCAAATAATATGCAACAAAAGCAAAAAACGGCGTCATTTGTAACAGAGTAAATCAACCAGCTTCTCTTAATGACTTCACTATTGCTCAACACTTTCAAATTATGCGAGGGCGAAAATCTCATCATCATCATCATCATCCTCATCCTCAAGCAGCAATGGGCTACGGAGGTCCAACCAGACCGTGCAATTTAGTTCTCCAAGCAAGTCTATCCTGAGCTACATCTACTGCATCTGGCCACTGCACACCAATTCTAACAAGGTCCTGTTTGACATTGTCTGCCCACCGCATCCTAGGTCTCCCCTTCTTTCTGAGGCCTTTAGGCACACTGTTCATAACCCTATTCGCCAATCTATAATTATTCATACGGGCAACATGGCCAAACCAACGGAGTCTCTCTCTGCACAATATGCTGCTTAAAGGAGGTTGCAAACTCCTTTGCCTAACCTCATCATTAGTTACAAAGTTGAACCACCTAATGCCCAAGATACTGCGTAAGCATCTGGAATCAATAGCATCTAGTTTCCTGTTATCTTGTTTACAAAGTGTCCAAGTTTCACTACCATAACTAACCCTAGAAAGAACCAAACTATTATACAGTCTAATTTTAGTCTTTAGGTGTATACGCCTATTTCTCCACACTCTCCATAGATTCTTAAAAGTCCCGGCAGCAATCCCTATTCGTCGGTTAATCTCATGCCGCACATCACCATTATCTGTTACATAGCTCCCAAGATAATTAAACTGTGACACCTGCTCAAGACTGCAACCATTCAGATTAACTGAATCACAGCCTGGCTGACCAATTTTCATCACTTTAGTTTTCTCTCTGTTTATAACCAAACCTACTCTACTATCAGTCTCATCAACAGCTCGAATGAAAGAGTTCATCTCATCAACATCATTTGCCAAAAGGGCTAAATCATCAGCATAATCTAAATCAGAAATTTTCGTATCTCCAGCCCATTTAAGGCCAAAATCTTTCCCTTGAAGTGAATTTCGCATAACATAATCAATAACCAAGCTAAAGAGAAAAGGAGACAAAATGCACCCTTGTCGAACACCAGAAGTAATGCTAAACCAATTGCTACAAGCCTTACCAACTCTCACACACGACTCAGTGTTATTATAGAGAGCTTTCATTATGTTAACTAACTTGTCTGGTGTACCATATGATCTCACAATCAATCACAAATTATGACGATCAACAGAGTCAAAAGCCTTTTTGAAATTAACAAAGCTAGCAACCAAAGGTTTCTGAAACTAAACATTTCTCAAGAATCTGCCTAAGTGAAAATATCTGATCCACACATCCCCTACCACTTCTGAATCCACATTGCTCATCATGCAATTGACTGTCAACCAGATTCTTAATTCTATTAAGCACAATCATGGAAAAAACTTTCCCTGGAACAGAGAGTAGGCTGATACCCCTATAGTTATCACAAGAACTGCGATCTTGTGAAAATAGGGATAACAATAGCTCTGGTAAAATCCTTAGGAACCATGCCTTTATCATAAAAGATATTCAGAATTTCAGTCATCCAAGTGGTAACTGAAACATTCCCAGCTCTAAGCATTTCGGTAGTAATTTCATCTACCCCTGGGGATTTATGTAATTTAAGTTTAGAAACAGCCAAAATAACTTCAGATTGTGTTATAGGGCCAACATTAAAGCCACCAATGCATCCATCATCACTGCAAACAATGGGAGCAGAACCAACTACATTGTTTAGAACATCACTGAAATGCTCAGCCCACCTAGCCATGACAGAATCCTCCCCTTCTATAACCTTGTTTATCCTTCAATCCTTGTATGCCTGTCCGTTTTCTACCACATAAAACATTAACTATCTGGTACAGCTCTCTGCTGTTGTGCTATCTAACTGCTTCCTCGGCTTTGTCAGCCAAACCATCAAGCCAAAGATTCTTATCAGCAGCTAACTGATCTTTTACACATTTATTAAGTTCTCTGTAATGCTTTCTATTAGGACTAGTAGGGTACTGATTAAAGACATTCCTGCAGTTCTTTCTTTCCGAAATAAGCTCAAGTGCCTTATCACACAGATAATTCTGCCTCTTCTGCTCCTTTTTTCCTAAAAGAGTACTGTTAGTGTCCAAAAAAGCCTGTTTAAAATGATCCCATTCTTCCTCAACTTCAGTAGTAAGCAAACCATGACTGTCATAATGACTAAGTAACCTATCATGGTAAGCTTTGGCTATAACTGGATCTTTCAGAGCTTCAGTATTAAAAGTAAATTTTTTAACCCTAGCACAACACTTTTTAAGTTTAAGTTGCAACACACTTTTAACAAGGTAATGATCAGATCCAATTTCAGCTCCCCTATATGCCCTGGTATTCCTAATAGAACTAGCCCATTTGCTGTTAATTAATATGTAATCAGTCATATTCTTATGCAGCCCATCAGGTGAAACCCATGTGTACTTATGTATGTCGCGGTGTTTGTAATAAGTGTTAGTTATTCTGAATCCATTGAGTTTACTTACCTGTAGAGACGTTGCCCATTGCCATTGCAGCTACCAATACCAAAAGGGCCTATTACTCCTCCCCAAAGGTCAGAGTCAGTACCAACTTTGGCATTGAAGTCACCAAGAACAAGGGTAATATCTCCTTTCTTGACAGAATTCAAAATATCCTGAAGTTGTTCATAAAACCTATCCTTCTCATTCTCATCGGCATCCTCAGTGGGGGCATAACAGCAGATAACATTCAAGTCTTTTAACGCTTGTCTGAAATTTTGCTGTAAGAAACCTTTCATTAATGCACTCATATCCTAGAGAGCGTGTCTGCTGAGAAGCAGACCCATGCCTTGGTGATGCTTATTGTCGTCCCTCCCTGAATAGAGAAATTTGAGATTATTTTTAAGAATCTGACCTTTATCTGTCCATCTGGTCTCTTGCAAGCCAAGAATATCTCAGTTTCTCAGTTTCATCTTTGACCAGAAATTGGCCTTTTTACCATACATCTGTCATCTCAGCTCCAAGTGCACACCAGCATTGAACATCCTCAAGGTCTCTCCTCTCTCAGGTGGGGAGTGGACTGATGTTCTTTGCTCCACCACTTCCATGCACATGTACAGTTGAAACTACTATTGGATTCCAGTATATGACTCCGCTGTCCCATTGCCGAGTGGTTAGCATGCTTGGCTACTGATCTAAGGGACCTGGGTTCAAGCCCCGGATTAGGCATGGATGTGTGTGTGTCATTTTTCTGCTGAGGTCCTGCCATCCTCTCAGATCTCCTACTGTGGCATATAAACTGACAGGCTCCTGTCAGACCTCTGTGGCAAGCAGCTGTTTGAGGGGGTATTTATTATTTATTTTTTATTTTATATGACTCCGCCCTGGATTCGGTGATGAAGGTGCTGGACCTTCTACACCATCAGACCCTCTATGTTTGCACGGGGCCTTCTGTACCTCACCAGTCCAGAGTCTTTACATTGAGGCTGATAAACCATTCTTATCTATTTGCCATCACCAGTTGTGTCTACAGTATGCAGCAAAATTGCAATCTCCACCAGTCCATCCCACTAGGGACTGCAATTTGAATCCTTAGTGGGAAATGCTTTACATGAATCGACCAATGGTCATTCATCCTTTTCGTTTGCTTGTCCGAGGCTACCTCAGAGACATCAACATCAGTCTTGATAGCATTGCCCAATTGACATCTGAGCCATTCCATCATGGTTTGATGTTTCCTCTTCCTGTGAATTTTCTCTTTGTAGAATGAAGGCCTTTACACTTGACTGCATGTACCAGAAATCTTTGCCAGCCACTGTGATGAGCACCTGCTCTTCTTGCCCATCTTCACAGATGACTCTGAAGTCTGGCACATCAGTGAGAATCTTCCCATGGTCTGCTGTGATGTAATCAATGCAGGCCAGATCCCACAGCAATGTTCCATCTTCATTGCAGTTGCACACTATCAGCCTTTTCCTTCAACCATATAGCTTCTAAGCATCAATGTTGGTGTGTGATTTAAACCGACTTGCTTAGCTGACTACAGCTTTGATCTTGGTGGGGCATCAGCCTCACTTGTTTTTTCTAAGATCCACCAGCAGCTCCATCATCTGGCAGCCACAACCACCATTCTCTTCTGTTAGGTGCCTGATCATGTTGGGATAGGGGACAATGACTTGGCAGATGTTGCCAAGTCTGCCATGCTCCTGTCTGATGCTCCACAGCTGGTTCCATACGTGGACTTCCAGCAGTATTTTTTCACTGAGCTCTGGGCACAGTGATAGAGATCTTGGTCTGAGTAGGTTGATAATAAATTTTTCAAGATCAAGCCCATTTTCAAATTGTGGTAGTTGTGCTTTTATAGGAATCGCAAGGAGGAAGTTGTACTTTCTCAGCTCTGCTTAGGTCATTCGTTTATTACACATTCGTTTCTTCTTTGGGTGGACAATGTACCTAAGTGTGAGCTTTTAGATACCATTTTAATGATTAAACATATTTTAATCAAGTGTCCAGCTTTTAACCAGAGTGATGTTTTTATTTTAATTTCCGCAATTTTGCATCCAAGCCCCTTACACTTGAGCATCTTTTATCTGATGAATGCTTTTCACCCCCTCTTTTTCACTTTTTATCCTATACAGGTTATTTTAAAAGATTATAATTTTATGGCTTTGTTATTTATTTTTTGTCCAACCTGGGTGTTTTACACCTGGGTTGGTTTTTATCTCTTTGTATATATATATATTTTTCTTTGTACACTGGTTACCATAAATTAAGGAAAACTCAGAAAAATTATGATAAGCAAAAACCTATATGAATGATTTTAATAAAATTTGATGAAAACATGAATTGCGATGCTAGTTTCAGAATGACATAAAATATTTTACACTAGAAATATTTTTCATCAAAAAATAACACAGGAACTTGTCCAAAAATGAGGTGTCAGAATGTAATGGGCAAGTTCTTTAATAAGGAGTGTGGTCACCCCTTACAGCAATGCAGGCACAACAGTGATGCTCCATGCTGTTTATGATGTTGTGAATCAGCTTACTAGGTAGTAAAGACCATTGTTCCTTTAAATCAGTAATAAGCTCCCCCTTGTTTCAGATGGCAGGTTGAGGGCAGCAACACATCTGCCTAGAGCATTCCACACATGCTCAATCAGATTTAGGTCGGGAGATCAAGCTGGCCACTCCATGTGCAAAATGGTATCCTCTTGTAGGTATTGTGCCACTAGTCGAGCTCTGTGTAGACAAGTGTTATCGTCTTGTAAGATGAATGTTTCACCTATTGCACTAGCATACAGGCATACATAAGGGTCCAGGATGTCATTTCTATACCTTTGAGCATTGAAGTTCCCACTCATCAACACATAGAGGTCTATGTGTCCACCTAAGGAAATGCCATCCCAAACACACACGCTACCTCCACTGTAACTGTCTCTTTGACGGATGTTACTGGGATGATAGTGGGTACCTCATTCTCTGCATATCAAACAATGTCCAGAATCACTCTGCAAGCAATATCTGGACTCATCTGTGAAGAGTACAGACCTCCATTGCTCTTCTGTCCAATTAACATGCGTGTGTGCCCAATTCAACCGCTCTCTCCTGTGACATGATGTGAGGGGTATACAAATTACTGGCCTTCTAGCATACAGACCTCCCTCATGAAACCTTCTTTGCACAGTAGAAGCTGATACAACCCTCCCAGTGGCATTCTGGTTTCAGAATCGGAGACTGAAGAATCATCTCCATAATTTAGTCCCAGCAACATGGAAGGCGGGACAAGTCCTACAACAGATCCACATTTGATCACCCAGGCAGAATTGAATGATCTGGTTTGGAATTTTGGCCTTCCAAAAACCAAAGCTCAGCTACTTGGTTCATGTTTCAAGCAATGGAACCTTCCCAAATTCTGAAATTTTTCTTGAAAGATGATGATCTGGTATACTGTAACAACATCCGAGACCTGTTAGAAGAACTCAAGCTTCTGAACTCCCCTGAACAGTGGAGGCTCTTCATTGATTCCTCCAAGGTGAGCTTGAAAGAAGTTCTATTACACCAATAGTAATGAGCACCCTTCAATACCTATTAGGTATTGAAGGGTGCTTATTACTATTGGTAACTGAATAAAATTGAAGTAATTTTTTGAAGCAGAATCACCATGTTTTGGTATGTTTCATTCATATGGACTGCGTACCTAATAGGTATTAAAGAGTGCTCATTACTATTGGTGTAATAGAAGAAACATACCAAAACATGGTGATTCTGCTTCAAAAAATTCAATACGAGAAATATTGGTGAAATGTATGCACAGACTTAAAAGTAATTGCTTTGTTGACTGGGCTACAAGGAAGATATACGAAATACTGTTATTTTTTGTGTTGCTGAGATATAGCCGATCAAAAGACCGCCACTATGTGAGGAAAACATGTCCTGATCGAACTGAAATTATCCCTGGTGAGAAGAACATAGCACATTTGGCATTAGTGGATAAGACAAAAATCTTGTTGCTGCCTCTGCATATCAAATTAGGATTAATGAAACATTTTGTGAAAACAATGAATAGGAGAGTGATGTATTTGCTTGCTTACTTAGGTGAAAATTTATTCATGATGAAAAAATAAAAGATGGAATTTTCATTGGTCCTCAGATCAAACAATTGTTTCAAGATCCTGAGTTCCAAAATCAATTAAACTACAATGAAAAGAGAGCCTGGTAAGCATTTAGAAATATTTGCCACAATTTTTTAGACAATGTAAGGGTAGATAACTAGGAAGAAATCACTGAAGAACTACTTTCTTCATATAGAGTATTAGTATGTAATATGTCACTAAAGCTGCATTTCTTACATTCACAAGTGTGACTTCCCCCCCCCCCACTATTGATGAGAGTAGTCTCGGATGAGCATGGAGAAAGTTCCATCAAGACAGATACGAAATGGAAAAACGATATAGCGGCAAATGGAATGAGAGTATGTTGGCAGGCTATTGTTGGGCCCTGCAGTGAGAGGCTCCAGAAATAAAAAATATAAATGACAGAAGAAAACAAAATAATTTTTTGTGTAAATATTTACATGCATCAGGATTTATTAGTGTCAGCTTTAACTTTTTATAATATAAATAAATATTTGGTAAAATATGTTTATCTTCTCTGAGTAAAATAGTGGTTTTTAAATTAAACCCATATCTCTAGAAAACTACATGATAGAACAAATCAGCTCTTAGATTCATATTTAGCACCCTCAAAAACAAAAATCAGACAAAATTTTGGAAGGGAGGGAAAAAAAAAATTTTTTTTGCAGACCAGTGTAATCAAATTATACGTGCAAAATTTTCATGAACCATTTTCATCTTGGTCATTGATCTGTAAATGGTAACTAGTTTCATTTGGTATGTAAATGGTAGCTAGGTAGTCACTGGAAGGAGAGCTATGCACCAATCCCCTGTGATGATGCACAGAACCGGCCAGGCCTAGCACCTAATGTCCGACCCCGCCTTCTTGTGGTGCAGACTGTTAGTACCTTTCAAAGAAGATACTCTCTTGTGGAAGTGAATGGAAGGGGAGGGCCTACTGTGTGGTATTAGTGTGGCCTACTGATCTGGACAACTATGGCTACTTTTCTTATTTTTCCACCCTGCTGAGCAGTGGTCAACCACATGTAACGCTCCAAATAATATGCAAAATACTTTAAAGTTGGACCTTTTTCCTGATCCAATTAGTTTTATGCTCTGGATAGCTGACGGGCACCAGACAATAATTAACAAATTGCCAAAAAAGTAGACTAAGTTTAAAGTAGGGTTTAAAATGCCAGCGAGCGTTAATGAGTAAATAGTTAGAATCAAAATTGATTGTCAAAAAGTCTAGATGCTATAAATCTAAATTCGCGTTGCTCAAGAGAAAAAATTGTACAGACTCAAAAGGTTTAAAATAACAAACAGATTTATTTCCAAAATAGTTCAACTCACCAAAACATCAATGAAGAAGATATATCAAACTCACTGTGCTACAACGCACTTTCCTCCTGCACACACTGTGCTCTCTACTGAGTGCCTCTGCACTCTACACTGCCTAGTGCTTCTGCACTAACTGCCTTCTGTGACTAGCAAGTCACCGGTTTAAAAAACAAGAGCTGGCATGTCATGTTGCACGCCGGGAAAGACATTAACATAAAGTGATGAATGACGCAAGCTATGACGCAAGAGGGGGCGTGTCCTTGTGCACGCGTTTTAGCGGGTGAAGTCGGAAGATCAGAGTTGCGCATGTGCAACTCCCAACTCTTGGAAATGAGCACTGTGATGCCAAAAAGGTAATAAAAATCCCCAAAATGATAAATATAATGTAAATTAAACAAAACTGGTTAAGGTAAAGCAAAAGTGAACGATGGGGCATCACACACACAGGGTCCTGGTGCTGACCATATAAACCCACTGGACAGATATATGGCTCTGAGCTTGATTTTGGATCCTGATTTTGCTGCACTGGTGGGCTTCTGTGGAAGGATAATCTTCCGCTGTGTTTTCTGTTTGTTTGTTGGTTGACAGCCCCAAGTGAATAGATTCACAGGATATGTTTATCAGCTGATAATCCTGAGCAGTTTTATCCCTGAATAATCCCTCGGATTATCCTGAGCAGAGGTCATCGCAGGCACCTGAACTCTTTACTTCTATTGGCATCGTCAAATTCCACATTGGAGGAAGTCTTCCAGTGTAGATGGCTTCAGCCTTTAGTGGTGGGGGAACAGGTCTTTGCCCCATGTCTGCGATTAGTGGGCTGTTTGATATTGTCGGCATTCCCTCTCTCAATAAACATAGTTTCTTTAAACATCCCACTAACCATTTTCTCTCCATAGGTAGTTGGAATGTGAGGACTCTGCACAGAGCTTTTTCTCTTGATGTCCTCGCACAAGAATTCCACCATTATAATTTAGATATTCATGGCTTGCAAGAGACCAGATGGACAGATAAAGGTCAGATTCTTAAAAATAATCTCAAATTTCTCTTTTCAGGGAGGGACGACAATAAGCATCACCAAGGCGTGGGTCTGCTTCTCAGCAGACACGCTAGCGATGCTCTTCTAGGATATGAGTGCATTAATGAAAGGTTTCTTACAGCAAAATTTCAGACAAGTGTTAAAGACTTGAATGTTATCTGCTGTTATGCCCCCACTGAGGATGCCGATGAGGATGAGAAGGATAGGTTTTATGGACAACTTCAGGATATTTTGAATTCTGTCAAGAAAGGGGATATTACCCTTGTTCTTGGTAACTTCAGTGCACATATTACAAACACCGCGACATACATAAGTACACATGGGTTTCACCTGATGGGCTGCATAAGAATGTGATTGATTATATATTAATTAACAGGAAATGGGCTAGTTCTGTTAGGAATACCAGGGCATATAGGGGAGCTGAAATTGGATCTGACCATTACCTTGTTAAAAGTGTCTTGCAACTTAAACTTAAAAAGTGTTCTGCTAGGGTTAAAAAATTTACTTTTAATACTGAAGCTCTGAAAGATCCAGTTATAGCCAAAGCTCACCATGATAGGTTACTTAGTCATTGTGACAGTCATGGTATGCTTACTACTGAAGTTGAGGATGATTGGGATCATTTTAAACAGGCTTTTTTGGACACTAACAGTACTCTTTTAGGAAAGAAGGAGCAGAAGAGGCAGAATTATCTGAGTGATAAGGCACTTGAGCTTATTTCAGAAAGAAAGAACTGCAGGAATGTCCTTAATCAATACCCTACTAGTCCTAATAGAAAGCATTACAGAGAATGTAATAAACGTGTAAAGGATCAGTTAGCTGCTGATAAGAATCTGTGGCTTGATGGTTTGGCTGACAAAGCCTAGGAAGCAGTTAGACAGCACAACAGCAGAGAGCTGTGCCAGATAGTTAATGTTTTGTGTGGTAGAAAACGGACAGGTATACAGGGATTGAAGGATAAACAAGGTAAGGTTATAGAAGGTGAGGATTCTGTCATGGCTAGGTGGGCTGAGCATTTCAGTGATGTTCTAAACAATGTAGTTAGTTCTATTCCCATTGTTTGCAATGATGATAGATGCATTGTTGGCTTTAATGATGTCCCTATAACACCATCTGAAGTTATTTTGGCTGTTTCTAAACTTAAACTACATAAATCCCCAGGGGTAGATGAAATTACTACGGAAATACTTAGAGCTGGGAATATTTCGGTTACCACTTGGATGACTGAAATTCTGAATATCTTTTATGATAAAGGCATGGTTCCTAAGGATTTTACCAGGGCTATTGTTATCCCTATTTTCAAAAAAGGTGATCACAGTTCTTGTGATAACTATAGGGCTATCAGCCTACTCTCTGTTCCAGGTAAAGTTCTTTGCATGATTGTGCTTAATAGAATTAAGAATCTGGTTGACAGTCAATTGTGTGATGAGCAATGTGGATTCAGAAGTGGTAGGGGATGTGTGGATCAGATATTTTCACTTAGGCAGATTCTTGAGAAATGTTTAGTTTCAGAAACTTTTGGTTGCTAGCTTTGTTGATTTCAAAAAGGCTTTTGACTCTGTTGATCGTCATAATTTGTGATTGATTGTGAAATCATATGGTATACCAGACAAGTTAGTTAACATAATGAAAGCTCTCTATAATAACACTGAGTCGCGTGTGAGAGTTGGTAAGGCTTGTAGCAATTGGTTTAGCATTACTTCTGGTGTTCGACAAGGGTATATTTTGTCTCCTTTTCTCTTTAGCTGGTTATTGATTATGTTATGCAAAATTCACTTCAAGGGAAAGATTTTGGCCTTAAATGGACTGGAGATACGAAAATTTCTGATTTAGATTATGCTGATGATTTAGCCCTTTTGGCAAATGATGTTGATGAGATGAACTCTTTCATTCGAGCTGTTGATGAGACTGGTAGTAGATTAGGTTTGGTTATAAACAGAGAGAAAACTAAAGTGATGAAAATTGGTCAGGCAGGCTGTGATTCAGTTAATATGAATGGTTGCAGTCTTGAGCAGGTGTCACAGTTTAATTATCTTGGGAGCTATGTAACAGATAATGGTGATGTGCAGCATGAGATTAACAGACGAATAGGGATTGCTGCCAAGACTTTTAAGAATCTATGAAGAGTGTGGAGAAATAGGCGTATACACTTAAAGACTAAAATTAGACTGTATAACAGTTTGGTTCTTTCTGGGGTTAGTTATGGTAGTGAAACTTGGACACTTTGTAAACAAGATAACAGGAAACTAGATGCTTTTGATTCCAGATGTTTATGCAGTATCTTGGGCATTATGTGGTTCAACTTTGTAACTAATGATGAGGTTAGGCGAAGGAGTCTGCAACCTCCTTTAAGCAGCATTTTGTGCAGAGAGAGACTCCGTTGGTTTGGCCATGTTGCCCGTATGGATAATTATAGATTGGCGAATAGGGTTATGAATAGTGTGCCTAAAGGCCTCAGAAAGAAGGGGAGACCTAGAATGCAGTGGGCAGACAATGTCAAACAGGACCTTGTTAGAATTGGTGTGCAGTGGCCAGATGCAGTAGATGTAGCTCAGGATAGGCTTGCTTGGAGAACTAAATTGCACTTTCTGGTTGGACCTCCGTACCCCATGGCTGCTTGAGGATGATGATGATGATTTTCATCTGTCATTTCTAATACTTTTACAATGTTTTCAAAATAAATATTAATGGAAGAGTACAATTATTTTTCATTTGAGTTAACTTGCACTCTTTTTGCTTTATATTTTACTATATTTTCACATTTTTGAATTGTTAATATTTGGTATTTATCACTCATTATAAGCAAACTGTAGATTCCTCATCATAATATATTGCAATTTATCAAAACTTCAATTTCTATTTTTTTATTGAAATGTTTATTATATTCAATAATTGAATTGCTCAAATCACACATCACTTGCATGGACATCCCCAAGCTTTAAAATAGCAAAAAGGATATGAGTAACTTTCTTTGCCAGCTCATTCAGGTTGATATGAATGATAAGAATGAGATGCATTTCTGGTCAACTACCAGCTACAATAAAAATTGGTTATAATGAATGTCAATATTACAAGAAATTACTTTTGAGTGCAATGTTTTGGATATCCTGTCAACTTCATATGCTTATGTGTTATTTAATAATGAGCTAAATTTAAGGATAAACTCAAGGAAAATTTTGACCTTTTTATGCAACTAGTGCTTTTTCTTCTGTTTGTTTAGAACCTTTTTTCTTTTGTTTAAAACATTCTGTATTTTTCCACTTCAATCATAAGGAAATGTAAAAAATGATTTGAATCAGTGTTTTATTTTTAAGTGCATTATAAGCAGCCTGTGTGCATGCACTGCAGCATAGTTTGCTTCTTGTTGTCATGTAGTGTGTGCACATGTTCACGTCACTGTCAGTACAGTGTCACAGGCATATAGTTGAGGATTGTGGTTTCAAAATGCCAAATGAAAAAAAACGAAAATTCTCCATAGAAGTATATACTATTAGGGATTGAAAATAGCATTAAAAAAGTTGATGTCTTTGTGAAACATAACTTGAGTTTGTCGACCATATCAACACTTTAAAATTAAATTCTTGTTTGAAATAAATAAAGAACAAGGCAAGTGATTGCAAATGCCTTAAAACATCTGCCACCAAGTTTATAAAGCTGTATTTCTGTAGCTTTAATGAAGATATTAAAAACTTGGATTGATATTGCATGAACAAGCTCTCAATTATACCATAGTGATCAGAGCAGAAAGTTTTCAAGCATCTTCCAGCTGACTGAACTATTTTACTATTTTTGCAAACATTGCAGTGTAAAATTAAAAATAAGTCTCCAATTCATCAATTTGGCAGGAAGATGGCCCATTCTCTCCCCCCCCCCCTTCTTTAAATGTTAATCTTAAATTGGTAGGCAATCTGGGTGGTTTAAATTATCAGTACCAAGAACTTGTGAAGTTGCACTCTCCTGCTGCTGTGAAAAAAATGAAAGAGTGTTCAAAAATAACCATATCAATAAGCTAAGCAAATCATACTACCAATACCTTTTAGGGGAAATATAATTTTTTTTAATTAACTACAATCACAGCTTTAGTTTATAAAAATATAATATTACACAATTTTTAGTGTATTTACATTTAAGAGGATTTCTTTTCTTGAGGAGAGCTATAACTCTAATTTAGTGTATGTATATATATATAGCTTAAATTGCTGCATAGTGCAATTTACTTATTGCCTCAGATATTACTCTATTACCGTGTTCTTATACCTTTTCCTATCAAAAGTTGTCGAGAATAAAAAAAAGGAATAATGACCAGTTCTTAATCTTTAATACCTTGCTGGTGTAGAGAACAGCTGGTCACTAGGGTTGCAAGTCCCTTTTTCTGCTCTTCCAGCGTACTCTTTGTTAAGTGGATGTTGATGGTATGCATCATTACAGCTATAGTTACCACTCCTGGTATTGTTGAAGATCATTGATGTCATTGATTTTCCGTCGATTATACAGATACCAGTTGTTAATATGCACTGACTTCTGCTGATAGTCCCATTTTCATGATGTTAGGCTTGTGGACGGTTGTACAGTGTAAGCTATTGAGTTTACTGAACACATCCTCAAGAATTCTTTAAAAATATTTAACATATGCACTGAACTGAAATTTTAAGAATTGAAAATTTTTTTTTTTTTAAACTCGTTAAAATCAAACAATTCCTCCTGCGACATGTCATGTTTCACTGCTGCTTCGCTCTGGGGGCTTCATCAGGCACAGTATAACTCACTGTTCAGAGTTTATATAGGAGTCTCCCATCTGACATTACACACTGCTCGCGCAGCAGGTGTGTATGTGTCTGTTCATGCAGCAGGAGGTTTCAAGCCATTGGGAGAGGTGGAAAATCCTTGTTACAAAGCATATTGCCTATGCAAATTAATCATGATGGATTTAGGATATTGAAGTTGAAATTTTGTTTGTGTTGTTAAAGGTTTGTATATTAAATTATTTATTTCTAGTTTATTATCAATTATTGTTTGTGCTAAAACTGTATTAGACTTTTTATTTTTAATGTCTTGTTGGTGTTCAAACATACACCAAAGAGCCAAAACATTATGACCACCTGTCTAATATCCAAGCTACAAGATTTCTAAAGGTACATCCCTCTAGTAGTGCCTTCTTTCAATGTATCTGGTACCAACACATTACCAACAGATTCTTTAACTCTTATAAGTTATGTGGCTGAGCCACTGCAGATCAGATATACTGTTCCAACACAACCACAGATGCTCGATTGGATTGATATCTGGAGAATTTGGAGGCCAGGGCAATACCTGGAAGTCTTCCTCATGTTCCATGAGCCATTCTCAAACAATCTGGATAGTGTGACGTGCATTATCCTGCTGAAAGAAGGCACTACTAGAGGGATGTACCATTGCCTTGAAAGAATGTACCTGATCTGCAATGATATTTAGGTAGGTGTTAGACATCATAGTTTCCTGCACATGAATGACTCGACCCAGAGTTCCCCAGCAGTACACTGCCCAAAGCATTACACTTCCTCCACCAGCTTGTTCTTGTTCCATGGTGTATCCTGGTACCAACACTTGCCCAGGTAAACGATGCACACTTACCTGGCTGTCCACATGGTGCAACAGGAAACAAAATTTATTGTACCAGACGACCTTCTTCCGATCATTCAAGGTCCAGTTTTTATGCCCACGTGGCCATTGTAGGCCCTTTCGACAGTGAACTGAAGTTAACATGGGCACTCAGAGTGGCCTGCGGCTATGCAGCCCCATTTTCAGCAGGATTTGATGTACTGTGTGTTGTGACACATTACTCCCGTCACCAACATTCAAATTACTGGCAAGTTGCACCACAGTATCCCTTCTGTTGGCTTGTACCATACGGGATATCCTTCACTCACCTCTAGCATCAATGAGATGTGGTCAGCCCACACCTTGCTGGCAGTTTGTGGTTTTTCCCACCGTGGACCACTTTTTGAAGGTATTAACCACCATTGACTGTGAGCACTTGCTGTTTCGGAAAATCTATGACCCAGTTCTTTGGTCATTACAATTTGGTCTTTGTCAAACTCACTGCTTTTCCCATCTGAAGAACAATAATAACACCAATTAACTGAGCTCAGTATCAGGTGTTATTTTTACCGTTTCATGAACTTTACACGCACCGTTGTTTACCTGCAGTTGCTTCGATAACGATGCACTGGTCATAATGTTTTGGCTCTTTGGTTTATGTTGCTTGTACGTATGATAAGTTTTCCTTATATAGGTATTTTTACCATTTAATTTATTACGGAGGTTGGGGATGTCTATATTATATACTCCTCGTGTTGAGGGTAGCTTATTTCAATCATTTATTACAAGCTTTTTAATGCTTTTTTTATATTGTAGTAATTTAGTGTCATATTTGCTTAATATATTGCTTAATATCTTAGAAATTCATTTCATTTGTGGAAAACTATATGCATATTTAGACTGCATCTTTAAAGGATTAGGGTTTGATTGGGAGTCTTGTTGGCACTTGTATCTAGCAGTTTTTTCTAATTTTAATCATTTTAACTGGATAGTCTTCTTCTAGAGCAATTTTATATATGAAATCTAATTCCTTCTGCAATGCTTTTTACTGTATAATATGTTTAAATACTCTAAGCAAATATGGACTTAGGTTGACTTTTTATATTTCAACGGGTGTGCTGAATTAAAATGTGTAATATTTGGAATGAAAATTTATTTTTGATATACTTCTGTATCGCATCTCGGGGAAATAATATATCATCTGACTAATGCTAATAATTAATGGGCTTCACTACTCTAAGCTATGTTTGGACTTAGGGGCCATGTTCTGACCAGATCAGTGAATTATCTCATATACCATTTATGGCTGATGATTAATAAGTTGCTATGGATAATAATATATTAGTATAGAAAATGATTAATAAGTTGGTATTTTGTAGTATTTAGTATTTATATGTATTTTTAGGCTTTGAAACCAGTAATTCAAGCAATATATGATTCAGGTATGGGCCTAAATCCACAGCAAGAAGGAACAACAATATATTTACCAATCCCAAAGTAAGATTATTTACTAGTCAGAAATTTCATTTTTCTCGAAATAGAAACTTTTATGACTAAAATCCATATGTGTAATCCATTGAAATTAACATTGAGGTGTATTCATGGGTTTATAATGTTCCCATAGCCTCAGGTAAGATTGCCCCATTACTCAGGTAAGACTGCAACATCTAACCCAATGACCAAGTTTTGATCTACAATGTATAGGACAAGCATTTAAAGTAGTAACTTATGTTTCAGTGCCTACCTACTCTACCAATGCCATTGTAAATAGGTACTGTAGGCTATTTACAATGGCATTGGTAGAGTAGGTAGGCACTGAATAATAAACTACTTTAAGTTAACTAACTTAAAATGCTAAGTTACTACTTTAAATGCTTTTCCTATACATTGTGGATCAAGTAGGTCATTTAGATTCCAGCAGTTTAAGAATTTAACTTATGTCTATTTTTGAAAAGAGGAAAATGTTAGAGATGCAAGATTGAGTGTAGTTAAATATTCACAGATCTGAGATATGAATTCATGGGAAGCATTAGAAATTAACACAGATAGAAAGGATGATTAGTAAGGTAGTATTTTTGAATAGTTCTGCCATTAAATAATCTGTTTCAAAAAATGTTAATGCAGTTCTTAATGTAGAAATTTCTGTAACTGTTTTGACATTATTTAAATATTTCAAGGTCTGAAATTAAGTTTCTCAAACAGGCACTACTTTATTCTTGATGCAATTCAGCTGCAACACATGAGATTTGCTCCCTTGTTTGAATCTTTGTAGTGGTGTAGGTCTTATATTGGTGAAGTTGCCTAAATTGACCTTATGAGATTATTTTTTCAATAAAGGCATTGTATAGTATGATTCAAAAGTCTGCACTAGGTCATAAAAATGAGTAAAAATTAGAATATTTACATATATTAATGTGTAGAATGAAAATAGATATATTTATGAATTGAAATGCATTTAATTATGAAGTCAAAAACTGCATACATTTCCATCCCAGACATGATGACCACAAGTTCCAGTTGGATACATATAAGGATGCATGTGACAAACTTAAAAATGTCATAAACATTATCTTGTATGTTTCACTTATATAAAGTCAATGACTACCATAGTTATTGATTGTGAACCGAAATTCCAACCATTGCTTCTAAACATGTAATATGGTGCATTAGTAAAGGTTTTCCTTAACAATGAATAGTTTACTAAACTTGTATTGTCTTTTCAATAACTTTACACAGAAATATGTTAAGCTTTTTATTGAAATTTGTTACAATGGCATGAAGAGTGAAGGTATAACTAGCGAATATTTGTGTAAATTATTACTTGTGTAAAAAAACTTTCCATGTAGATATATTCCAAATATAGTGTATTAGTGTAATTTGGTGCAGCATTTGGCATATCTCCAGACAAAAAATTACAACAATTGAAAAGTCCATTCTCCAGGATTTGACAAATTGGCACAATCTTAATAACTACATTTACGATTTATTATATATCTTTTTCAGTTGTTTCATTTAAACTTTCTGAAAAATATTTACAGTTTCAAATAAATTTTCCCCCCATGATTTGAACAGAATAACAAGAGAGCATAGAGAAATGCTGGTGAAGAATGCCAAAACAATGTGTGCTAAAGCAAAAGATGATATAAAGAATATCCAAAACAAGTTCATTAAGGAAGCTCGAAAGCAAACAGAACTGTCTAAAGATATAATATTTGATTCACAAGAACAGGTATGTTTTTTAGTGAAATATATATATATGCTAGTGCAGGCCTTGGCAAACTACAGTTCATGGACCACAAGTAGCCAATCATGTCTTTTTGTACAGCCCATGAGCTATTGATGGCTAACATATTAAATTTTTGAAAGAGAAAAACAATATACAGAGGGCAAGAGTCCAACTTTGGGGAAGCAAATTCTCATTAAAATAATATAATTTTATTAATCCTCGCAGTGTCCATGTAGGCTGTATATGTTAAGAGAATCTGAATTGAGAGGCCAAGGACGTATGTATACGTTTTTAGTGTAACAAAAAGAAATTGCCATTGTAATTTTTTTTTATATATATAACTTATAAATATACATAAATTCAGGCTTCAAAAATAATATTTTGTTTTTTAATTTGATGCATATTTTATTAAATTACAATATAAATAATTTTATAAAGCCATCTGATTGCCATTTCTTAGAAGCACTAAATGGTATTGCCGATTTGCTTGTTAACGTTCCTATTTGCTGAAGCAACCTGATTTAAGATCACAATTTGATTTGAATTATTATCAACAAATTATTCCTTAAATTTTCGAAAAGCACCTAAAAATTAACAAAAAAAAAAACTGCTATTTTTGAAAACGGTATATTTTGGAAGTAATTACAAAATATGTAAATAATATAATTTTTTCCGTTTCACACTCTTTTCTGTCATAAACGTATTTCAGTATTCCCAAGTTATTTTTATCATTTTTTCCAGCATCCTTCAAATCGAAACTGAAAGTAAACACATTCTTCTTAGAAATTCTGGTTGCACCTGCATTTAATTAGTTATGCTAATTATGCATTAATTATTGTTAATTATTATTACTGGTTGCACCTGCATTTAATTAGTAATGCTGCATTTAATTAGTTATGCTTAGTTCTTCGCTGAGTCAAACAAGACGCAGATGGCTGACACATGCTATCTCTGTTCCGTGTGCTATAAGTGTTTTTTACAGTTTGATCCAGCATATTGGATCCTCTTTGTAAAGTTAGTGTATTTTTAAAGTTAAACTTTAGTTAGTTTTCATTTCAGTAGATTTCATTTCATGTTTTTCAGCCTGGACACTGGAAGGGTTTTTACTTTAGATTTTTTTTTGCATTGGTTATGCATATGTTATTGATGATATATTTTATTAGTGGCCTGCCATTCCATTTCCATAATTTTAATTTCCATAATTTTAGTTTTCTGTGACCCTCCAATTAAAATGTTTTCCCAGGCCTATGCTAGTGCATTCACACTACCAACATAGATGATAAACCTGTTTAGCTATGAACTTCACCTCTTTGTTTTGATGGTGAAAAACCTAAAGTTAATCACTTACTGTGTGATGGTCCACCTATTCACTTTTACTTTGCCTTGACCAGTTCTGCTTTATTTATGTTATATTTATCATTTTGGGGGTTATTTCATTTTTGAACTGATCACAATTCTCGTTTCCGAGCCATAGGAGTTGCGCATGTGCAACTCTGACCTTTTGAAGGTCAGTTGCTAATGCACACATGTAGGACACAACCCCTCCTGCATAATAGCTAGCGCAATCGTTAGATTATGCAAATGTTTTCCTGCCGTGCAACTGACACGTGCTGGATTTGTATGCCATATGTGTAACTAAGTGATGTTAGGATTGGGTTGAATTGTTTTACCTCTGAGTAGTGCTCTTTTGCACACCATGGGCTAAATGGCCAGGTCACATGGACCTCGAAGGCTCAGAGAAGGTTGGGGGAAGGAACCCACTGGAATACCTGTTGGGAGACAGACTGTAGCCTCCCGTCAAGGCCATCCAATGTGTTCTTTAACGTGCACAGGGTATGGCTCTCCCACACACGGGGCCATGGTAATGTGCCATCTGACAGATGACGGCCTTTCCAAGCCCATTGGTATCCCCTACTGACTGTGGGCAGGGAATTAATGCGGAGATAAAAAGTGACGTTGGGTCACAGAGTCAGATTGTCAGTAGAGATGTAGGAGAGAGAGAGAGAGAATTGTAATTGTCAGTATTGTTAGGAGTCAGCTGAAATATGTTGAAGTAGTATGTTCTAGCACCTAATGTCCGACCCCGCCTTCTCGTGGTGCAGGCCGTTAGTACCTTTCAAAAGAGATACTCTCTTTTGAAAGGGAACGGAAGGGGAAGGCTGCCAGTTCAGTATGGCCTACTGATCTGGTCATCTATGGCCACTTTTTTCTTTTTTTTCAACCCTGCTGAGGAGTGGTCAACTTCACAGGGTCCTGGTGCTGACCATTTATACCTACTAGACTGGACTTGTTTATGGATTTGAGCTTGATTATGGATCCTGGACTTGCTGCACTGGTGGGCCTCTGTTGAGGGAGAGTCTGCTGCTGTGTTTTCTGTTTGCTTCTGGGTTGCCAGCTCTAAGTGAACAGAGGCGTGGGATACCTTATATCAGCTGGTGATGGCTCTTGAAAAAGTCCACTTGAAAAGGTGGTGCCTGAAGTTCCTACCAGCATCGGTGACTTCAGCCTTTAGCGGAGGAGGAACAGGTCTTTACCCCATGCCTGCAATCAGGGGGCTGTTTGATATTGTTGACTCTACCAATCTCAAAAAACCTAATTTCTTTAAAAATCTTACTAATAATTTTCTCTCTGCAGGAACGTGAGGACATTACATAGAGATTATTCTCTTGATGTCCTCGTGCAGGAATTCCAGCGCTATAACCTAGATATTCTAGGCTTGCAAGAGACCAGATGGACAGGTAAAGGTGAGAGACTTAAAAATAACTTTAAATTTCTCTTTACAGGGAGGGAGGATGGAAAGCATCACCAAGTCGTGGGTCTGCTGCTCAGCAGACATGCTAGTGATGCTTTTCTAGGATATGAGTGCATTAATGAAAGGTTTCTTACAGCAAAATTTCAGACAAGCATTAAAGACTTGAATGTTATCTGCTGTTATGCCCCCACTGAGGATTCTGATGAGGATGAGAAGGATAGGTTTTACGGACAACTTCAGGATATTTTGAATTCTGTCAATAAAGGAGATACTACCCTTGTTCTTGGTGACATCAATGCCAAAGTTGGTACCGACTCTGACCTTTGGGGAGGAGTAATAGGTTCTTTTGGTATTGGTAGCTGCAATGGCAATGGGCAACGTCTCCTACAGGTAAGTAAACTCAATGGTTTCAAAATAACTAACACATATTACAAACACTGCGACATTCATAAATACACATGGGTTTCACCTGATGGGCTGCATAGGAATATGATTGGTTATATATTAATTAACAGGAAATGGGCTAGTTCTGTTAGAAATACCAGGGCATATAGGGGAGCTGAAATTGGATCTGACCATTACCTTGTTAAAAGTGTCTTGCAACTTAAACATAAAAAGTGTTGTGCTAGGGTTAAAAATTTACCTTTAATACTGAAGCTCTGAAAAACCCAGTTATAGCTAAAGCTTACCATGATAGGTTACTTAGTCATTATGACAGTCATGGTTTGCTTAATGCTGAAGTTGAGGAAGAATGGGGCCATTTTAAACATGCTTTCTTGGAAACTAACAGTACTCTTTTAGGGAAAAAGGAGCAGAGGAGACAGAATTATTTAAGTGATAAGGAACTTGAGCTTATTTCTGAAAGAAGGAACTGCAGGAATGTCCTTAATCAGTACCCTACTAGTCCTAATAGAAAGCATTACAAAGAACTTAATAAACGTGTAAAGGATCAGTTAGCTACTGATAAGAATCTTTGGCTTGATGGCCTGGCTAACAAAGCTGAGGAAGCAGTTAGACAGCACAACAGCAGAGAGCTGTACCAGATAGTTAATGTTTTGTGTGGTAGAAAACGAACAGGTATACAGGGATTGAAGGATAAACAAGGTAAGGTTATAGAAGGTGAGGATTCTGTCATGGCTAGGTGGGTGAGCATTTCAGTGATGTTCTAAACAATGTGGTTAATTCTACTCCCATTGTTTGCAATGATGATAGATGCATTGTTGGCTTTAATGTTGGCCCTATAACACAATCTGAAGTTAGTTTGGCTATTTCTAAACTTAAACTTCATAAATCCCCAGGGGTGGATGAAATTACTACGGAAATGCTTAGAGCTGGGAATGTTTCAGTTACCATTTGGATGACTGAAATTCTGAATAACTTTTATGATAAAGGCATGGTTCCTAAAGATTTTACCAGAGCTATTATTATCCCTATTTTCAAAAAAGGTGATCGCAGTTCTTGTGATGACTATAGGGGTATCAGCCTACTCTCTGTTCCAGGTAAAGTTCTTTCCATGATTGTGCTTAATAGAATTAAGAATCTGGTTGACAGTCAATTGTGTGATGAGCAATGTGGATTCAGAAGTGGTAGGGGATGTGTGTATCAGATATTTTCACTTAGGCAGATTCTTGAGAAATGTTTAGAGTTTCAGAAACCTTTGGTTGCTAGCTTTGTTGATTTCAAAAAGGCTTTTGACTCTGTTGATCGTCATAATTTGTGGTTGATTGTGAGATCATATGGTACACCAGACAAGTTAGTTAACATAATGAAAGCTCTCTATAATAACACTGAATCATGTGTGAGATTTGGTAAGTCTTGTAGCAATTGGTTTAGCATTACATCTGGTGTTCGACAAGGGTGCATTTTGTCTCCTTTTCTCTTTAGTTTGGTTGTTGATTATGTTATGCGAAATTCACTTCAAGGGAAAGCTTTTGGCCTTAAATGGGCTGGAGATACGAAAATTTCTTATTTAGATTATGCTGATGATTTAGCCCTTTTGGCAAATGATGTTGATGAGATGAACTCTTTCATTCGAGCTGTTGATGAGACTGGTAGTACAGTAGGTTTGGTTATAAACAGAGAGAAAACTAAAGTGATGAAAATTGGTCAGGCAGGGTGTGATTCAGTTAATCTGAATGGTTGCAGTCTTGAGCAGGTGTCACAGTTTAATTACCTTGGGAGCTACGTAACTGATACTGGTGATGTGCGGCATGAGATTAACAGACGAATAGTATTGCTGCCGGGACTTTTAAGAATCTATGGAGATTGTGGAGAAATAGGCGTATACACCTAAAGACTAAAATTAGACTGTATAATAGTTTGGTTCTTTCTGGGGTTAGTTATGGTAGTGAAACTTGGACGCTGTGTAAACAAGATAACAAGAAACTAGATGCTTTTGATTCTAGTTGCTTACGCAGTATCTTTGGTATTAGGTGGTTCAACTTTGTAACTAATGCTGAGGTTAGGCAAAGGAGTCTGCAACCTCCTTTAAGCAGCATATTGTGCAGAGAGAGACACCGCTGGTTTGGCCATGTTGCCCGTATGGATAATTATAGATTGGCGAATAGGGTTATGAACAGTGTGCCTAGAGGCCTCAGAAGGAGGGGGAGACCTAGGATGTGGTGAGCAGACAATGTCAAACAGGACCTTGTTAGAATTGGTGTACAGTGGCCGGATGCAGCAGATGTAGCTCAGGACAGATATGCTTGGAGAATTAAATTGCGCGGTCTGGTTGGACCTCTGTAGCTCATGGCTGCTTGAGGATCATGATGATGATGATGAGTATGTTGAATCAGTATGTGTTGTGTAGATAGAAGGAGTTGTTAGTAGCGATTTAGATAGAGTTGTTAGTACTCCAACTTTTGTATTCATCAACTGAATTTGGTAAGTCTTTGAGTTTTTTTGTTAAATAAACTTTGTTTGTTTTAGAAACTTTCTGAATTTTTGCTATTTTTCTCTTGAGCAATGTTAATTGATTTTTGATTAGATTTAAACTTTAAACTTACAATCCTTTTTGAATTCTTACTCGATAAGTAACTCTAGAGAAATACCTAACCCTATTTCAACTTTATTTGGCAAGTTAATATTGCCTGTTGCCCAACAAGTTAACCAGAATTTTGATTAAATATGCATCAGACAAAAGGTCCAACTTGAATAGTTAATAATCTTTGGAACATTACAACTGCTGAAGTATTTTTATAGGGAGCATGCTTTTATGACATCACTTAGATTATAGTTACTTCAAATCAAGCAAAGCAAGCTTTTTAGGACACTTCATCACTGCAACCATTAATGAGAATATCAGAAAAGTAAATTGAGCTGATTGAAAATGAAAAGCATATCATCACTTACATTTTGTGCCAATTGGCAGTCAAAACTCTGCACAATGGTTCTCAATATCCATGGCTTTTCCAAAGTATGTTGCAGATGATGTAACATTCCAAAAGATTTTTAAACTTCCTCTCTTTGTACCTTTTGACTGATCCAAATTAAATTGGAATCAATTTAGATAGCATATAGAGCACCAGGCATTATTAACTTGCCAAATAAAGTTAAATGAGGATTCGTTAAGTATAAGGGAGTTACGTATTGAGTAAGAAATCAAAAGATTGTCAAATTTTTAAAACTTATGTCTTAATCAAAATCAATTATCATTGCTCAAGAGAAAAAAAATTGCGAAAATATTCATATAACAAAGTTTATTTCCAAAAAATTCAAGACACACCATATAACTCATGAATACAAAAGTCGGAGCAACTAAAAGCTCCATCTCTACTACATCCTTCCTCTTACTGACACTCTCCACTACTCCCTCTGTGATCTAACATCACTTAGTATTGCATGCGGTGTATACAACTGACACGCATGCTGGGTAAAACGTTTGCATAATCTTACAATTGCGCACTTGCGCTAGTTATGATGCAAGAGTGGCTGTCAGTCAAAAGTTGGAGTTGCACATGTTCTACTTTAGTTTTTCTTCATTTATCATTTTTTAACCCCGAACTACCCAAATACTTCACAGTAAGATGCCCAAAACAATTCTTTGGATGAATCCTACACTTTAGAAGAAATTGAGAAACTCACGGGCATGAGAAATGAAATTAACTGTGTAGACAAGTAGATACAGTGTGTAAAAAATTAAGATTAATTTTGTACAAGTTATATTATCTTAAATCATGTTCTCATAAGAAGTTGTTAATTTTAGTTTATTTCGCTTGGGTTCACTCAATTTTAAGCTATGGAATCACATGTTGGGGGGGAGATTATATATCAAACCTACTCCCTCTAGTGAAATTGCAAAATAGAATTGTAAAACTAGTTCCAAATAGCAATATTAGCAATGTAAATTACCATTACATAATCAATAATATATTCCCTTGAGAAAGTTATATTTATATAGAAGTCTTTTGTATCTACATAAAAACAACAATTGGATCGAAAAACGGTTCATCCCATACGATACCAGATGTTCTACAAACATGTTTCATGTTGTGAAATCAAAAAAAGAAATCACGCATAAGCATTTCAATTTTATTGCACCAAAATTATATAATTCTTTACCAAATAGTATAAAAGAAGAAAAAAGTGATTGTAATTTTAAGAAAAAAACCAAATTTTTTTTGGTAAATACTGAAGATATTGAAGACGCTTTTAATGTAATTTCTTAGTTTTTTTTTATCCATTGCCAAAGATTTTCGTTTACAGTAGAATTTTGTTTTTGTAATCTGTAAGAGTTGTTTTGTAACTCCTAGATTACACAGAAATACTTGTAAAATGTATGTTTGTGTGTTTTTTATTTTTAATCGTTTTTTTTTAATTTTATTTTATATTATTTCCTTTTGCTATTTTCCATCCAAATTTGATGATAAATTTTTGTGTGTAATGTTTCTGTAAATGAGAATGGAAATAAATATTATTATATTCATACACTGATAGAAAAATGTGATGGTTTAGAAAGTTATATCAAAATTACTGACCTCATGGCTCAGCATATTGCATGAATGTTTCATTTACCTAGTAGTATCTCAAATGCATTTTAACCTACCTCACTCAACATTTCTCATGATTCAATGCATTATTTTGTTAAGCATTCAGTTTCTGAACTACAAATTTGTATGTGAAGCACAGATGATTCACGTCGCCCCAGGAGCAAATTAAGTGTGAATCATATATGATTCATATGGCAGTCAAAGTGTTGAATTTCATTTTTAATCGTAACTGATGGATGCTATATATCATCAGACAAGCAACCCATGTAAACACGCAGTCTGCAAAAATAAAGTTTTTGTTTAATTTTATGGTAATTTTGTTTTGCAATTTTAAAGTTTACCATGTGATGTTTTTCATCTTTGCAATGAATATAGTCAGAGTAGCATTTAAAAAGTTTATCATAACACACCTCAAGATTATTTCTATTTTGTACAATGGTGTAATTTATTTATTTATTTTTTCAATTAACAATAAATATACTTTTATTTCCAGAAAGGTGCCAAACATACCAGAAATGCTATTATTATACCTTTTATCCCAACACTTATACTACCAATTCCCTACTTTTCTGAAATCAGATACTTTTATGGTTTCTGTTTGCTTTTCAGCAATTGGTGATAATAAAGGACATATCAATGATATGGAAACTGTTGTTAGAGTTCTACTGAGTTCATTGTTAGAAATAATTTTTACATTTAATTCCAGATCAAATATTTGGCTGAGCAAAGTGTAACTGAAGTAGAAAAAGTTATGAAAACGAAACAACAGGAAATCCTTGGAGATAATTAAACAGTTATGGAAATACTGTTTTATGACCTTTGCAAGAATTATGTAATTGAAAATCTAGTTTTATAGATAAAATTTTGAGTTTAATGTTACAAATTCTGATTTGCTGCTATGAGTTATTTGTATTATTGTTTGTTTATAAAAAGAGAATACATTCTCTTTTTTTACAACAAAAAAAAAAGAACATTTCGAAAATGCAAAAACAGTTAAAATCAATCCAAAGTGAATGCACAGTATTCCCTGTTAAGAAACATTAATTAATAGATTCTGAAAAAAAATTCATCGCCGCCACGGCGGGAATCGAACCCGCATCTCTCCAGATTCATGCCAGAGCGCGCTAACCATTGCACCACGGGTCGGATGCATGTCCGAGCGACCTCGTTTAACACGTTCTCATTAATTATATATTTAACACGTTAGCGACAACGTTTAACACGTTCTCATTAACATCTGATAATCAAATGCAACGACTGAAAACGTTGCATCTCCTTGAGTATAGATGGCGCTGTCTCAGTCACGTCTCAGGAAGATTTATTTATGAAAAATTGTGCTGAAAAATATTCGTTGTCCGACGCGTTGTGCTGCCAGTGTAGTGTTTACGGTCCTCAGCCGATAGATGGCATTGCTCAAGTGGCGTGTGTTGCCTTGGAGGACATTATTTAGTTTTGGGGCTTTTTTATAATTTGGTCGGCGGTGCACTGTTTCCGATTTTCATGTTTTTTGGTTTGTGTTGTCTTGGAGGACATTATTTAGTTTTGGGGCTTTTTTATAATTTGGTCGGCGGTGCACTGTTTCCGATTTTCATGTTTTTTGGTTTGTGTTGTCTTGGAGGACATTATTTAGTTTTGGGGCTTTTTTATAATTCGGTCGCCGGAAAACAAAATGGCGGCTGAGGACCGTGAACTGTACTACTGCCGAAGATCTGCAAATTTGTCGGCGTTGGTGTCCGAAGAGAAGGTCAAAATGGTGGTTGAGGCGTTAATTTTATGGGCGATGACGATGGCAGAGGGATGCACATGTTGAGCTATATGAGGCACAATAAATTCGTACGTTAATCCAGGGTGCTTCACAAGGAAAGATCGTTTTAAACGGGAATCGTTTTTGTAATCCTTGGTGATATCCATTTGCACTAATTTACACAGTTAACACTACAATGCAGAGAGAGCTGAAAACACGTCTATCGCTTTCGAAATCCGAAGTTGGAATCTAGAGGCTGGCCTTCTTCTTCTTAAACATCCATCTAACTTCTGGTCCTATTTGTAAAGCGGGCCTCGGCCCTCTTATCATCAGGACCACAAGCAAATGTCGTCGGTGGGGGCAAAAGTTGTAAGAGCAAATTTAGAAAAGAGGTCGAGAGGTAGACGGAGGAAGGCAGGTCTAAAAGTGGTCCAAAGATGGATTAAAAAACGTATTTGTGTGAGGAGAGTAGTGTAAGAGCTAGAGTGAAAGGAATTATTTAAATTTGGAGTGAATGTGTGTAATTAATTAATTTGTGTTGATAAAAAGTGTGTGTGCAAAGTGTTGAAGCTGCCGAGCTAAAACGGGAGCAAGCTGCTGGATCCAGCCAGAAACGTCTCAGCCAATGAGAATGCAGGAATTTTGGTATTGGCTGAGCGCTGAATCCAAGATGGAGGCGGTTTTTACAAGAAGTTAGCTGAAAGAGAAACAGATTGGGAACAGGTAAATTTTGAATAATGGAATAGTAGCCAAAGTAATGGGATTATTAGAATAGGTGGAAGAAATTTAAAACTAACTGAAAATAATCCCAAACGGAGAAATAGTCGATTTGTATGCTCTTTTCCAAAGCATAAAGATAGAGATCCTGATGTTTGTGCAGGATATGGCCAGTGGGCGATAAGGTATGTTTGAGGCCATAAAATGTGGGTTGAAATTCCCATTCTGAGGTGGCAAGTTTAGGGTTGGCAATAAATTTGGGAATATCAACAATGTCCTCGAATGTTTCTATAAATTCGGGGCCTTCTGTTTGTTGTGTGGGCAATGGGGTTGTGGTTTGGTCAATTATGAAATTTTGTATGTTTTTAATAAGTGTGGACATAGAGGAGGAAGGAATGTTTGCTTTTTGTTTTTTTTTGAAGTGTCTTCGTTAGGGGGTGAGTCAGGTGGGGAGGATGGGTTTTTTCTTTTTTGATGAAAGATTTCAGTTACAGGTGGGGTGGTAAAAATAGGGGGAGGAATGTCAGCATGAGGTGAGGAGGTACTTACAGAAGTGGAATGATCTGGAGTCTTCTGTGAGTCCTTGTTTTCTTGTGGCGGAGCAGGTGATAGATCCAAAGTTTGGGTTGGCACTTTCTGACGATTTTTGAAGGAGGCACAGTCCTTTATGAGGTGACCAGATGACCTACACTACTTGCAAAGGAAGGTGACTCCAGGGTAGAAAATATTGGCCGAATAGTTCTCGATTTGGAGGAAATTTGGGATGCCTTTTTCCATCTGAAGGTGCACGATGCGTGTTCCCGTTTGGATTGATTCCAAACTCGGTATTCCTAGATATTCATCTGCAACTGCCATTGGTTGATCGAGTCACATGGTTTATGGGCGCCATGTTTTGTCATACCGTGAGACGAAAGCCTATGAGATAGTATGTGCACCAAGTTAAAACTTCTCAGTTTTTATAATTTTGTATATTTCTTCCATTTTTTTTGTCTATAAAAGCTGTCATATTTTATGAATGCCTCATTGCGCTGCATTTGGACATAAAAATTTCACTCAAAGAAATAAACTAATGAATATTTTTTTCTGAGAAACTCCATCAGAAGACACAATCGGCTGCAAAAGTGAAATGAGCTAACTGTAAACCAACAAATAATTTCTTTTAAGGTTCGTTTGAAAAACGAGCTAAAGCTTCCACTTTATCGTCTGCCTATGCTTGTTTGTCCGTCTGTCCATCTCTCTGTTAACTGTTTTCTGTCCATCTGTCTGTCCGTCTATAGACAATCAATTTCTTTTAGTTTTAGAGCTAAATGAAAAACTCTTTTTTGGTTGGATAGGTATCGAACAAATATTGCGATTGGCAATTTTGAAAATTTTCAATACCTTTAATAGCGCCCTTTTGCGGTTGAGAAAGATTTAAAATGCTAAAATTTTAAAGGACTATTGCAAACAAACTATTTACACTGGAAATCTGAAATTTTGGTAATAGAGTGTTATGGTCAGAAGGTTTAAAATGGCAACAAGCTTCGCCGATTTAGTCAAAAGGGGAGTGTAAAAATGAAACTTTTTTTTAACAGAAAAACGAAACAATATTTTTTTTTGGTTTACAGACACTAACAAAATATTAATGATTTAAACAATATTTGATGATCTCAGACGTTTACCCATAGACGTTTAAAAGTGTATAAATCAATAAATGTTTTTGTGGAAAAAATTTCGCCAACATACTTGATTCGAACCCGAATCTCTCCAGAAACATGCCAGAGTATTTTAACCTGTTGAACTAAAGCCGTCTCAGTCTTTTTTTCTGCCAATAATGACTGTCAATCTTCCCATGATTTTTGGGTGCCTCCTTATGCCGCCATCTATGATCTCGGGTGGCAATTATTTCTTTTTTAGTGCTCTGAGTAAGATAGTAGTAAATAATAGAGTCACATTACGCTATTTAGCGTTATTAATGATTTAAACAATATTTAGTAATATCAGTGTTAACTGTAGATGTTTAAACATCTATAAATCAATAAATGCTTTTTGTGAAAAATGCCAGCGTTAGTTCAACAGGTTAGAATACTCTTGCATGTTTCTAGAGAGATGCGGGGTTCGAATCCCGTATGTCGGAGAATTTTTTTTCCACAAACATATTAATATTTACATTTTTCGAATCGCCATCAATTGGAATTTCCAGTGTTGGAGAGTGCTAAAAGCGGTAAATAAAAATTCGAAAGGCGATCTCTAGCGGCGGAAAAAAGCTGGAAAATACCAAATCTTTAAATGAATATTGCAAGCGATCTCTTTTTGCTAGAAACTTAAATTTTTGGTCATAGAGTATAATGGTCAAGTAACTTACACTAATAGTAATGATTTGTCCTATTGGTAAAATGCAACTTTTCTGCTTTAAGAGATGAATCAAAATATTTTTTGTGTTTTACAGGTACTAATAAAATATTAATAGTCATGACGATCTCTTTTTGCTAGAAACTTAAATTTTTGGTCATAGAGTATAATGGTCAAGTAATTTACACTAATAGTAATGATTTGTCCCATTGGTAAAAATGCAACTTTTCTGCTTTAAGAGATAAATCAAAATATTTTTTGTGTTTTACAGGTACTAATAAAATATTAATAGTCATGACCGAGTGGTTAGCTCACTTGACTACAGATGTAACGGACCTGGATTTGTGCCCCGGACCAAGGCATGGACGTTTGTGTTGTTTTTCTGCTGACCTGTCATCCTCACAGATCTTCTACTATGGAATATAAACTGACAGACTCCTGTCAGACCTCTGTGGCAAGCAGTTTAAGGGGGTATTTATTTATTTTCTCAATTGTACCATAGTTCGAATTTCCACTGTCAGAGGGTACTGAAAATGTAAAATAACTAGAAGAACGCATATCGCCTCTGGCGCATATGGGAATCTCATTTTCAAAGAGAATAAAGTTTTTCTTTTGCCTACTTTTTCACTCCTCAAAAGTTTTAATTATGAATGTTCGTGTAGTTTTTCTGCTGAGGTCCCGCTATCCTCATGGACCTTCTGCTATGGCGTATAAACTGAAAGGCTCCTGTCAGACCTCTGTAGCAAGCAGCTGCTTGAGGGGTTATTTATTTTTATTTTTTTAATGCATGATGGGGTAAAATGCACAGAGTAGTATATTATTAGTAATGATATAACCATAACAGAATCTGCAGCGAGATCACTAAATATCCAAAGAGCAAACATTTAACATTCATTAAAAGTTTTGTTGTTTGGATATTTAGTGATCTCCAATGATATAAATTAAAACTACCTTTGAAATTGCGAATTATATTTCATTAGCATCAACTAAAATAGAGATTTTCAATTATCTCTTAAAACCGTTCTGTTTCCCACCTACCTTGGGCGTAGGGGTCAACGCATTGTTGTCAATGGAATCTTCAAGAGTGTCATATTCCACGACCAAAATTCTGACATAGCTACATCCTTTGCAATATTCGTTTTAAATTTCGGGATTTTTCGACTTTTTTCCACCGTTAGAGGGCGAATTATAGCTTTTGGGAGATTCGGAAAATGCAAATTGTAATATTTCATCAATACCTGTCCAACTGAAAAAGAATTTTTAATTTATCTCTAAAAACAATTTTTTGTTAAAGCAAAAAAATTGCATTCCCCCCTCCCCACCCTGATCTAAAGGGTCAAGTTATTGTTGCCAATGGTAACTTTGTCACCTTTGTATTTCAACACCAAAATTTCAAATTTCTAACATAACTACATCGTTTGGTTATGTTCGTTTGATATTTTGGAATTTTCTACTTTTTCCACCGTTTGAGGGCGCAGTTATAACTTTTAAGAGATTCGAAAACTGCAAATCGCAATATTTCATTAATCCTATCCAACACAAAAAGAATTTGCTATTTTTCTGCCTAAACAAAAAAGTTTGTTGTCTACAGATGGACAGACAACAAAGCGACATTATTATCTCTTTTAAAAAAAAAGTCCTAAATTTTACCTTTCATTCTTAACCGTTTTCTAAAGAGCTTCCAATCGTGAGCACTGAAATCTGTAAAGAATATTACCTTTCCCTTTTCGGCAGTGGCGGCTCGCGTATAGGCACTGTGGAACTGCAGCACCCCCAATTTCAACTTGATATTATCGATAACATTTAATATAATGAGTCCTTTTTTCTTTAATTCTTTCTTTATTCTTGTACAATATATAATCCTTAAGCTTAATGTCAGTAGCCATCCCCCAGTTTATGAAAAAGATACAAAAATCTTTGTATGGAACTGTGCGCTTCACAGTACTAGCGGCGAGGTGTTTGACTGTTGTGCGCATGCGCACATAGGAAGTTAAACGCGAGGCTGCAAGGGAGAGAGAGCCCTGTCGTTCCCGCAGTGCCTACCCTGGCCTGCTGGTTGAAGGTAGTTTTTTTTACTCCGCGTGTGTTGTGCTTAAAAACCGTGTACCATATTCTTGAATGTGATAAAGTGTAGAATTAGATTATGATCCTGCTTCCAGCTATTCTGTTTGATTCATTTTTTTGCGCAAATTAAAACAAGAAGAATGGATTTCATTTTTAAATGAATAGATTAAGCTTGAACTGTAACAATTTAGGTTAAAGTAAGTAAAAAAATGTTTAATTTTGTTCTTTTAGGATTTTATCAAGTTTCTGAATAAATTTTCTTTTTATACATGTTTGTTTCCTTTTGCACAATTTTAAAACAAAGGCTAAAAATTTTCTGGAGCAGCACCCCCACTAATTTTAGCTACGAGTCGCCACTGCTTTTCGGGAATCCATTAGTATTCGTGCAATATCATTCAAGTTTGCACTCTAAACAATTCGAACGACGACAAAACATGGCGTCCGAATTTGATATGGCCAACCTCTACCTATATAGGGCCTCTACCTCTACCTATATAGCACCTCTGGATAAAACGGCGGTTTATTATTATTGTTTTTATTGTAATTGTCTCGCTAAGACCGTACCCGTGTGTAAGTTACGCATGTTCAGCTTGGTGCGTTTAGAGAATTATGATGGGGGTTATGTTGCTTCTGAATTGTTTTTGACAGTTTCGTTTCGTAATTGTATTCTCTTGTCTCATGGTGTGGTTTTGGATAATTACTAGGTAAGTATTCAAATATTCATGAAATGATTGAACTTAAGCAACCTATATAATTCACCAAGTAAAGATTAACTCTCGTGTTTTGACAGTGGTTCACCATGCAATAAGGTTCTGATAAAGTGCTCCTTTCAATTTTTACTAATGAATGAAAAATACAATTACAAAATATTAGAATAAGAAAAATTGCATAATATGTTTCGTTCTTGAAATTTCTATTTAATATTGTTTCATTGAGCATTCGTACAGTGCAAAATCTAGAGATTATGCACCTTCGCTTTTTTTTTATAATCGTCCTTTTACGAAATCCTGGGCTTACCTGCATGCAATAAATGCGTATCATATAATTCATTATTACTTTGAGCATTTTTTAGGATTAATATTGCAATCGGCAATAGTTCATTTCTTGGTACAACGGCCGCCATTTTGTTTTTGACGCAACGTAATAATACTTTGCGTTTTACGGCTACCTATGAAAACGGAAAACAAAATTCGCATAAATATGAAAACGATTTCTCAAAATTACTCCGATAAGAAAATTAATACTAAATATACAACATAATAAATGAAACACACAAAAATAGAACATTGTCAAAAATATTCAACTACGTTGTGCAGATAATGGCTTAAAACTTTCATTATGAAGCAGAGTACAAGAAATATAGCCAAAAAGAAATGATAAGTGCTTATTTACAAAGTAAAATTTTGGTTAGAATATAAATGAATATCAGCAAAATTAAATTTAGGCACTTATTCTTAACTATGCCTTGGCCAACAAATATAGTACAGGCCTGCTCAATTCGAGTTTTCTCGAGACACTTATGCAAAAAAAAATTTGTCAGGGGGCACGCAAACACTTGACAAACAAATTATGTTGTCTGCACAGGTTGTCATTGAGTGTTTGTGTGTTTGGATTTAAAACTGCGATTTTTTCAAAACTTAACATTTTTTAATGCACAATTTTTCAAATTTTCTCTATTTTTGAAGATGGTGATATGTTGTTTTCAGATATGTCGGTCCAGAACAGGTACATATGATATAAAAACAAAGGGACAGGAGTTGAAGATCAAAGGTCACAAGAGCTACGCATATCGTGTTCAAAGGATGTGTATGACTTCAAATGGATGGGGACTCCCCCTGCCCCATCTCCCATGTTAGACAACTGACTGCAAATTGGATTACCTTCAGAACCCCGTGGCCTGAAGCTACAGGGAGTGGGGCGAGATAGAAAGCTGGGTCACGTGGTATATATCTTTGCGCCTTTGCTTGCCTTCGTTCTCTTGGTAGAGAAATTCAATTATAATCAATTTTAAAACTATATATCATTTTGAAAAAAAAAACACAAAAAAAAAAAACCAAAGATGGCTGAAAATCCATTGTAACTTTCAGAAAAAAATCAAAATGAAGGCAAAATAACATGAGAAATAAAAACGAGAAAAACACGATGCTTGGCATTCAAGGGCACAAAGTTTCTCCACTCAGATGCTGAGCTCGTAGCACTGAACAGGTTAATCAGGAGAAAAGAAGTCGCTTTTTTTGCATCTTTCTTTTATCAAATTTCTTTTGTCACTAATGCATAGAGTATTATACTCACAGTAATAATTCAAATCACTAACTAAAGTAATATCTAATATATAATCAATTGTGCATGATTGACTGACAGGGGATCATGCTGATTCTAACTTCAGAAAGTGTAAATCGTGATGTTTCATCAGTAACTATGCAACACCAAATCAATTTTTAATTTATCTCCATAAAGAAATAATATTCTCTTAAAACAAAAAAAATGCATTTTCCCACTCACTTGAGTCTAAGTGGTCAACTCATCGTTGCCAATGGTATAACGTGGCCTTCACATTCTACCATCAAAATTTCAAATTTCTAGCATAAATGCATTGTTTGCAATGTTCGTTTGAAATTTTAAACAGAGGGCGCCTTTATAGTTTCTGGGAGTTAGGAAAGTGAAAATCGTAACATTTCATCAATAGTTGCCCAATGCAAAAAAAAAGAAAAGATTTTTATCTCTATAAAGAAATTTTGCTGAGAGCAAAAAAAAATGCATTTTCTCATCCACCCTGCTCTAAGAGTTGAATCAATTGTTGCCTGTGGAAACTATAGGACATTCACATTCCACCACCAAAATTTCAATTTTTTAACATGAATACATAGTTTGTAAAAAAAAAAAACTAGCATTTTAGTTTGTCATTACTGTATACAGAAGCAAAATCACCAAACTTATGATTTTTTAAATTCAAATCTATACGATTTTTCTTTCAAAAAATACTTACCGATTAAAAATATTAACAGTATATAAATTACAAACATAAATGTAGCATATTTTTCTTCCCATGGTTCTTTACATTCATGAAATTTGAATTTTTTCTCACTACTTTAGCATGAAAATGACTGAAGAAACCTGTTTGTTTGTCAAATGTTTGCGAGCTATTTAGTGAGATCTTATATTTATAGGAGGTTCATGTAAAGGTGCTTTTTCGAGCAGTTGCACAGGCCTGTTCTCTATCATTGTTGGCCAAGACTATGCATATCACTAAACAACAGACGTCATTTAAGCACTTCAACAATGCTAAATGATGCCACTTCTGCATGAACATACTACTAAACAGCAAACCATCTTTCCACACTCAAAAAAAGCCCCCCAAAAAATATATATATATTATAGGAGACAATAATTTTAATCTGAGCTTATCACTTAACAAAGAATTTTCACTCCGCATGTATAACCCCCCCCCCCCCTCAAGTAAATATTCTTATCGAAGACAACTATTTTCCCATAGCATATATCAATTTTCATTTTCCATAGCATATATCAATTTTCATTTTCCATAGCATGTATCAATTTTCATTTTCCATAGCATATATCAATTTTCATTTTGTACATGTACAACATAAAATCAAATGATAAACACACACAAAATCACCTGTAAATGCCTAAATATCCAGAAATTTTGGTTGGTAGGAGGTCTTCTACATAGTGTACATTATTTAAAATGATTTTAATTTGAAACATTCTTGAAATTCATGCTTTAAATCCACAGGATTCAAGTTCCCCCATATGATTGCCATGTTCAGCATATCAGTTCTTGTGCTGCTATTAAGATATACCATGCAGACCAGTGCAAGCTCCATATCTCCAGGTAAGTGAGTTTGTCAGAGGGTATATTGTTGACATGAAGGTCATCTTTCATATTGAGAAATTATTGCTCCTGTGGAAATGGAATGTATCTGATATGCATCGAATGTGCAGAGAATTGTTTGAAGATGGGCAAAAAACACATTGGAAAGGTTCTGGATCTTGTCCACAGGTAACCCCATGGTAAGATTGCCATCTTTGGAGGCTGGCTATAACAGATTGCTCTGCCCCATCTACAGTATTTGCTCAACAATGGAGGTCAGTAACACATCTTCCAATGTTGGCAGTAACTTCGACACTGTTTATTACAATTCAGATTATTGCATGCTCACCAGCCATTGTTAAGACTTAGGCTTGGCATAATTCTCTGACACAGACTTTCTACTATGGCATATAAATTGGCAAGCTCCTGTCAGACCTCTGTGGCAAGTAGCTGCTTGAGGGGGTATTTATTTTTTAATCCAGGATGCTTGGCAGGGAAAGATCCACTTTTTTTTTTATTTTGCTATATACATCAAGGACAATCGAGGGGGCAGTAGTACAGTTCACGGTCCTCAGCCGCCATTTTGTTTTTGACGCAACGTAACAAAACGGCCCTTTTAGTTGATTCCCCCAACTCCCGAGACCCTAACCCAAACAGGGGTTTCTAGAAAAAAGATTGTTTTTTTCGTTACCATAGTAACGAAAAACCCGAGTTTACGTCAAACACAACGCACCGTAACCATAGTAACAAACACAAACAAACGTAAAAAAAATTAAATTACCGCAAAAAAAACCTCGTAACCATCAATTACAGAATGAAAGCTCATAAAAGTGCCAAATCCAACAAAAAATGAAACGATTGCCTTCCTACATACAGTAAACCACTTCCACCATTACCCCTCCCCTCTTTTCAAAACACAATACACTGCCGACCGAATTATAAAAAAGCCCCAAAACTAAATAATGTCCTCCAAGACAACACAAACCAAAAAACATGAAAATCGGAAACAGTGCACCGCCGACCGAATTATAAAAAAGCCCCAAAACTAAATAATGTCCTCCAAGACAACACAAACCAAAAAACATGAAAATCGGGAACAGTGCACCGCCGACCGCATTATAAAAAAGCCCCAAAACTAAATAATGTCCTCCAAGGCAACACACAACGGAAAACCATGAAAATCGGAAACAGTGCACCGGCGACCGATTATAAAAAAGCCCCAAAACTAAATAATGTCCTCCAAGACAACACAAACCAAAAAACATGAAAATCGGAAACAGTGCACCGCCGACCGCATTATAAAAAAGCCCCAAAACTAAATAATGTCCTCCAAGACAACACAAACCAAAAAACATGAAAATCGGAAACAGTGCACCGCCGACCGCATTATAAAAAAGCCCCAAAACTAAATAATGTCCTCCAAGGCAACACACAACGGAAAACCATGAAAATCGGAAACAGTGCACCGGCGACCGATTATAAAAAAGCCCCAAAACTAAATAATGTCCTCCAAGTCAACACACAACGGAAAACCATGAAAATCGGAAACAGTGCACCACCGACCGAATTATAAAAAAGCCCCAAAACTAAATAATGTCCTCCAAGTCAACACACAACGGAAAACCATGAAAATCGGAAACAGTGCACCACCGACCGAATTATAAAAAAAGCCCCAAAACTAAATAATGTCCTCCAAGTCAACACACAACGGAAAACCATGAAAATCGGAAACAGTGCACCACCGACCGAATTATAAAAAAGCCCCAAAACTAAATAATGTCCTCCAAGTCAACACACAACGGAAAACCATGAAAATCGGAAACAGTGTACCTCCGACCGAATTATAAAAAAGCCCCAAAACTAAATAATGTCCTCCAAGACAACACAAACCAAAAAACGTGAAAATCGGAAACAGTACACCCCCGACCGAATTATAAAAAAAAAAGCCCCAAAACAAAATCTGACAAAAAAAACATCTTACCGCTCAAATAACCCTTCCCTAAATTACATTGTCATTTTACCTCTGAGCCTCCATGTTTTTCCCACACCATGGGCTAAATGTCGAGATCACATGAACCCCGAAGGCTCACAGAAGGTACGGAACCCACTAGAACAGCTGGCAGACAGAAACTTCCTGTCAAGGCCATCCAGCGTGTTCTTTAACGTACACAGTAACTCTCCCATACACAGGACCACGGCTTAATATCCTAACCGACGGACGGCGGCCTTTCCAAGCCCATCGGTGTACCCTACTAACTATGAACCGAGTTCGAAAATTTGCCGATACAAATCTAAACGCTGACATAGCTCGGACTCGAACTTTGGAACTACAGAATACAAGCCTGGCGCGCTACCGACTGCGCCACTCTCACCCCACCTCTAAATTTTTCATTCTTTCCCGACTCCATCAAAAAACTGCCGTTTTTTCACACACTGACAATTCTACAATACCCAGAATTACTACATCAAAAAGTCACCAGACGCTTCCACATGTTAACGATAAATCATATAACTATTTTTAAAAGACTCCTAAATATACAACAAAATTAATAAATCACTATAATACATTAAAAATTACCATACTACACGTAACTACTAAAAAAACATTCAATTCACCCCCAAACTATTCTAACAAAATACATGTGTTCTTTACTATCGCCATTTTCAATCCCACGCGCAAAAACTTGCATACTCCCCCACTACATGGGCCCCTAAATATCTTTAATAACTAATTACAAACCATATCCAAACCAATTTAAAAAAAAAAGCTAGAACATATTAATTATTCCTATCCTACCTATCACTGAACCCCCCCCCCCCATATATTAAATATATAATACACACGAACTTACCTCTAACCATATAGGTATGTTATCCAAAGAAGTCATCAAGCGAAAATGGCGAAAAAAACCAAACGTAACTTCACACTCTCGTCAAATCACACACATAACACGTGATTCTATATTACTTACCCAAAAGAAACAAATCAAAGAGCCATAGGCCACCAATAACCAACAGTTACGTTTTTACGTCATACTTTACAAATCAACATCATACATAAAAACCAAACGTAACTTCACACTCTCGTCAAATCACACACATAACATGTGATTCTATATTACCTACCCAAAAGAAACAAATCAAAGAGCCATAGGCCACCAATAACCAACAGTTACGTTTTTACGTCATACTTTACAAATCAACATCATACTTTACACTTCGACGTCACACGCCACTTGAGCAATGCCATCTATCGGCTGAGGACCGTAATCACTACACGGGCCCCATAGTCTACTCGGGTGCTTAATTAAAGTAAAAAAATGTGTTATATAAATAACATTTAAAAAAACAGCATGAAATCTTAACTTTCACTCATGACTGGATCCAGTTTTTGAGGAATTATTGGCAATGACTGGCCCAGTCAGCTGTTTCTTTTGTCCCTCATCTGATTTATCATACCATTGGTATTTCTCTGAAGACAATGCTTTTTTCAGGATGTTGGTCTCTTTTTTTTTAGTTGGATCATAAAATTGAGTGCAGCTACTGAAAGCTATATTAACTTTTATATTAAGCAAGTCCTTTATGAATGAAACTTGTAGGCACCCACATTTGGTTGACTAAATATTACCCATCATTGAGACTCTCTACAGGTGCTGAGGTACCATCCAAACACAAGCTAAATTCAACAAGCTTAGAAATGTTATCAATACAAATGTTAAGTTTCTTAGCTATTTCAAGTATGCGCATACATCTCTGAGTTAAACTTCAGTTGTCATTAAATTTTTCTCTCATATAAATCTGATTTGTTAATGATAGTTCAAAAATTACCGTAGGGTACAGATTGCTCTGCCCCATCTACGGTCTAATCATCTAATTAAAGTAATTTAATTCACTATCTAGAGAATTAAATTACTTTACTTTAATGATAGTTCATCAAACAATTCATCAATATTAAAAAATGTTTATTGTCCTATTAGAGAATTAAAGTATTCAGCACTTTTTTCGATATCAACCCACTCTAATTTAGATTTACGATTTACCCAAGAAAATATTTTAAGATTTTCAAAATTCAATTGTCATAATTCTAAATATGCTATGCTCATTTTGTAGAACTCGTCAAAGTGTGTCAATAGTTCACCTTCAGAAATTTCATTTTAAATTTTTAACAATAGCTGTTTCGCAGCAAATGGCACAAATTTCACAGCCCTTCTTTCGTCATGATATTTTGAAGCAGCTTCTATTGCAGTGATATCATTTGATTCTAAAAATTTTATAGTGTTATGAAAAAGTGTTAGAGTTCTGTGAATCATAACATTTCATCAATATTTGTCCACTGCAAAAAAAAAAAGTTTTATCTGTATAAAGAAATTTTGTTGAGAGCAAAAAACAATACATTTTCTCATCCACCCTGCTGTAAGAGGTTTTTTCTCATGCCATCCTGCTCATCCACCCTACTCAGAGAATTCTGTGAATCATAACATTTCATCAATACTTGTCCAATGCAAAAAAAAAAGAGTTTTATCTCTATAAACAAATTTTGTTGAGAGCAAAAAACAATGCATTTTCTCATCCACCCTGCTGTAAGAGGTTTTTTCTCATGCCACGCTGCTCATCCACCCTACTCAGAGAGTTCTGTGAATCATAACATTTCATCAATACTTGTCCAATGCAAAAAAAAAGAGTTTTATCTCTGTAAACAAATTTTAAAATATATACCTCATTCTCCAAGTTTTTGAAAAATGAAGAATTGAAATTTTAGAATTGTTGGACAATTTTCTTCATTCATAAAAAGTAATTTCAATGCATCAAATATGTCAAGAACTCTGAGTTGCAAGAGCAGACTTAAAACCATGTAGCACTGTATGGCAACATTTTTTTTTGTATTCTACCTCTGCATCTTCACAAAAGGATTTTAAAGTTTATCAGTGGCTGTTTGTACAAAGTTATAATGTGAGCTGAACAACCAACTCCTAAAATAGGACATCCCAATTTGCATTCGAATTTTCTGTCTACATTATTTTCTCCCTTTCTTTTCACCAAAATTACTGTTTGTGTTGTCTGTACAGAAGCAAATAATTTTCTTTTTTGAGTTATGTTTTCTGGCAGTTTCCATTATGTAATTAATGATTATATCAGAAATTTCTCCAGGCATTTTTTCAAAATTTAGTAGCTTTACCTGAATCCCAGAATCCAACGAGAAATATCTGACAATAATTGGGACTAATTTTACTTCTTTTTCTATTGGAAGTATTGATACTGATGGTAATGAAATTTACTTTCTGCAGGTCTGTTTAAACTTTATTAAAAATGTGCAGTGATATAATATTTGTCATGATGGCTTTGGATGGCAGTGGCACGATGCATGGTACAACATCTATTTTCTAATGAATCTGTCTGTTCAAATCTGATGGCACAATCCTCATTTGCCAGCATGCTGGTGAGAGGAGTGTATTCGGACAAGGTATACAGCACTAACACTAAGTGGGATTATGGTGTAGGGTGTGATCAGTTCTGGAAACAAATCAGCCCTAGTACTTATCCATACCACCATTACCAGTACTCATTCAGGATATTTTACAGCCAATAGCTCTTCTGTACTTACAGACTGTTCCACATGGCATATTTCAGCAGGTCAACAGAAGGCTCCATGCAACAACTGCCACTGTTGAATACCTCAGGCAAAACAATGTGCATATCCTCCTTTGGCCCACTAAATCCTCTGAATTGTCACCCATCGAATATCTGTGGAGTATGATCAAATGGAGGTTGTGGCAATACCAGCACATCTTGGCAAATGCAGACAAACTTTGGGCATGGGTACACAATGCTTGGATGACTATTCCACAATCCAGCATCAAATGTGTGACTGCATACCTCACCCTGTATAGCAAGTCATATAAGCAACGGGTGGACAGTCATTATTAAACAAAACTCTGAAGTAACTCTCCAATTGCCTCCATATAGTAACACTGCATTGTTATTTAACACACTAAACAGTAAGGCACAGAGCAAACCAATTGCATGTTTTCCATGGGTAATACAAATGAATGCAGGAGTGTCCATAGCTAAGGGACCTGTTTCAGACTTAACAGAGAGATAATAGGGTATAGCCCTGAACAGCTACACAAGCATCACAATGATTTTTATAGCATTTTCCAGGCTGGTCATGAGATCTGGTGGCTGTACATCCCACTCTTCCCAAAGAACAGATTAGAGTTCATGGAGTATTCTTATAGGGGGTTGACAACCTCCAACACATCTCTGTATGGTTTTGGCCCAACAATAAATTCAGTAATGCATTTTCCAATGTTGGCAGTAATAGTTCTGAACCCACTATTGAAGTGAACCTATCATTTCAAAGTAAACATTTAAAATGATAGGTTCATGTCCAAAGAATAGGCTTGGCCACTCCATATTAATATCCTCACTTTGAAGGAAGTATTGATTGGCTGAACTTTATGAGTGCAGGCATTATCATCCATCAAAATAAACAATGAGCCAACAAAATTCCTGAAAAGCCTCACATAAGGTTGAAGGATATCATCCCAATACCTCTGAAGAGTTGAAAGTGCTTCTGACAAAAACAAGTGTGGGAACCCATTTGACATAATGCTTTTCCAGACCATCAAACCACTAGTGTCTCCCTTCCCTTGGTCAGTAGGGGACACTGATGGGCTTAGAAAGGCCACTGTCTCTCTGATGGGATGTTAAGCCATGGCGGGAGTGCCATGGCGGGAGTGCCATACCCTGTGCATGTTATAGAACATGCTGGATGGCCATGTTGGGAGGCTACCATCTGTCTCCTAACAGCTATCCAGTGGCTCCCCTCCCCCCAACCTTCTCTGAGCTCTTGGGCTCCTTGTGACCAACTGACATTATAGTTAAGTTCACTATAGTTCATAATTCTTTTTGTATGATCTTGTTTTAATATTAGAGTTATTAGTTTGCTTTTAACTTGTAAAATTAGTAATATAGTTTTTTTTTCTTTGTATTAATTATTGTATTTTTTTTTAAGTTTAAGGTGTTCAAGGCCTTACAAAATATTTAAAAGAAATTTTAACCTTCTGGATTGCAAAAAATGACTGCTGTGAGTAAGAATTTTGTTACTAACTATTCACAACTATATTGAGAAATCTAAAATATATATATATGCTGAAATATAATAGAAATTTTATTCCTGATATATTTGTTAGAAACTCGATAATTTGTATTGTACAAATAGTATGTTGATATTAATAATTAAAATTAAAGGGAAAGTCTAAAGTAAAACTTGAATTCATGTACACTTATTCTCATATTAAAAGATGTTGGACAAAAATGTAGATAACTCAAAATGGTTTTCAGAAAACACAAATGTATGAGATCATGATTCCCATAATAAATGTGTTTGAATTAGGGTACGTTATTTATTAATAAGGCATATGATCACACCTGATAGCCAAATAGTTTGTATGGTGAATTTTCATACTGTTTTTGAGACTTTGTAATAATATACTTCTCTGCAAGGGCAAATCTAAACTCAGTGAGGTATATGAAACTATTAAGAACTGAAAATATCCATTTTGGTTAGGTGAAGATGTTTGTGGTTAATGTATTGTTGATAAATTATCAAATCACATTAACCCTTTTTCTATCTTATCAGCCCAAAATGGCCAAGATTTTAAATGGATTCGCCCAACCAAAGCTATTCCTTCCTCTTCACAACCTCTTACCTGCAGCTTGGGCTGTTTTGGGCCAGTATGGTAGTGAAAAGGTTAAATAATAACTAAAATAATAATTAAGTTATTTGATATTTTTTTTTACTGATTCAGTTGTGCATATAAAATTAACATAATACTATTTAGAAATACTCCCCCACTCTCTCCTCAAGCAGCCATGAACTATATAGATCAAACCAGACTGTGCAATTAGTTCTCCATATATGTCTATCTTGTGCTTCTGCTATTGCAACTTAGTCACTGCAGGCCAATTCTAACATGATCCTGTTTGACATAGTCCATATGTTGCATTCAAGACTTCCCTCTTTTTATGAGGCCTTTGGGGATGCTATTAAAGCTCTATTTGGGAAAAATGTAACTCTGCATGCAGGAGTATGGCCATATTAAGTATGTACAGAGTGTGCTGATTATGTAAGGGATAGAGACCAGAAAATGCATTGTTAAAAAAAATACATTAGACATTTTTAATTCATTTGAATAAATGTAAATAATGGGAGTGCATTCTGTAATGTGTGATCTTCACACATTAAATACAGAACAGAAAGTTAATCTCCATTAAGATACAATATAGATAGGGACTGCTTCATTCAATGCAGCATAAACTCTAAAAAAAAACACTACAAATTTTTGTAGTGTGAAATTTTGAACTCATTGGAGACAGGTTCAATTAATTTTACAGGTGGGTTAAAGGCCTCCTACAGGTTCAATTAATTTTAACACTTTAAGGTCCAATATTGGACTTAGTCCAACATACTTTCCCCAAACCTGTTTTTACTCATTTTAGAGAAAAAAAGTAAAGAACGTTTTAAAGATATTTCAATACATTTTACAGAATTTTTTTTTGTCTTAGTTTGGGAAAATAATGATGGGCTTAGTTGATGACAATATCAGGAGGAGTTCAAGGAAAGGTACCTGGGTTACTTACACACTTCTCCTCTTTGGTTAACAAGCTGCAATTCAGCAAGAGGGTGAAAAAATGCAATACACATATTTTATTTAATGAAATATTTTTGAATATATGTTGATAAACATAAAATGCATGCAGTGTTTTGATGTATGTAGGATTTTCCCCCCTGATTTCTTGGCAATATAAGTGTGGTGGATGTATATCAGTGATCTTCTTAACAATTAATTAGTTAATAAAGATTTAAGGTATATATAATAGCTGTGAACATGCATGGGATTTCATGGGCATCTGTTGACAGTGCATGTCTGTCTTTTGCCAGCATGCTGACATAACTCTTGGCATCTCTCCTGCATGCTGGTGACTTTTTTCATTGTTGGCTTGAGCTTCATTCCTATACAAACTGTAGAAACAGAGATATCTCTTTTTTAAGAGATTTTGACCCATGAAAAGCATTTATTTCAGTTCCCATCCCACACCAGCGGTTCTGAGAAGTCTTTCTTACATGTTCGTAGTATGCACCATAGCTATTTGAAGTCCACAGTCCATGAATCATAGATTGTTGGGTCTGTTGATTGGCAGGAGCTTGCAGAAATTATGGGGCCAAACTGTCGTGAACATCTGCACAATAGCTGCCTCAGGCTTGCTTGGGAAAATAATGATGGGCTTAGTTGATGACAATATCAGGAGGAGTTCAAGGAAAGGTACCTGGGTTACTTACACACTTCTCCTCTGATTTTTTTTAACTCTGTGCTTGAGTTTGTGTTGGCATGATATTGCTTCATAGGCTTGTCAACCATAGTTCCAGCATAGATAGGATATTCCAGATAGATAGGATCCCATCCAGCATAGATAGAAGATTATGTTATGAAAGCTATCAAGTTATGAAAGCTATCAAGCTTTCATAACTATCCTCTTAAATGGTTTGCAACACTTCAGCTGCAGGGCTTCTTAGATAAGCTGCAAGGTAATTAACCTTATTGAAATCACTTTAACCATTGGGTACAGCAAGATTATCTAAATCCCATCATTAGCATGTGATATACAGCAACTTTCCACATTAAGTTCGATTTCATAAGGTCTTACCGTATGATCTGCTAGATTCCCAAAAACTCCACTGGTGTCTGCCATTACCACCATTCAGTTTTGTTAGAGGTCAAGACAGGAATTAGATGGTACTATGTGGCAGACTTTGCTGTCCAGTTAATTTACCCTAACCAGTGTTTCAGTGCCATTTCAATTTAGGAATTTTTGGCAGTGTTTTACACTAAGCTTCAAGAAAACTGACTAGCATCTTAGTCATAACAAATTAAGCACAAATTGTTCTAAATCTGGTTCATTATGAAACCCTGACATAGTTTTTACAGGAATCATAAAGAGAAATTTTACTTGTTGACTGTGTATGGCATAATGAATTTTTAACTCTTTCGTCTACAGATAGACAACCAACATGAGTGTGAATTTTGTGATGCCATTTATGAGTACATCAGTAGTGAAACCCAAATTAAAACTATTTATACATTTATTTGTTTAGTATTAGTGATATTTAACAATACTCTCATTTACTTTCCTAAAAGCATGATCCCCATATTTCATAATTTAATTCTGCTCTACTTCAACTTTATTTTTGTGTGTGTGTGTTGTTGGCCTTGTTGTTGGATCATACTGCTGAATATATTATAGATCGTAGTTCTCAATTTTTCACATGTTCTTGTATTTTTGAATTTTACTGGGTATTGTATTTAAATTTATTGTTACCTCTTTATTAAAAAAAATCATTTCTTGCAACTGCTTTCTACAGAGAGTACAGGGACATGTCAGTATAATATGTCACAGAAATGATTTGTGAGGAAAGTGAGACCTCATTAGAAAGACAACACAAGGCAAGAAACATCCATTTTTTATCAGGAGATTGAACCAGGTGCCTTTAGTTAGCCAAACACACTAATCACTCAGCCATCAGAATGGTTTATTTACCAGGGTCTTTTACGCCTTTTGTAGTTTTCTTTTATTGCCTTTATTGAGTTTTTTTTTTATTATGATTAGAAATTCTACATTGAATTTAACCAACATATAAACAACTAAAAGCAAAAGCTTGACTAGGTTATTACAGTACAAAAGTAAATTTAAAATAATTTAAGAATGAGAGAAAAAAAAAAGGACAATTGATTTAACAGACCATAATAATAATTAACAGATGAATTAATCAGTTGATGACAATGACCAGTATAAGAGCAATAATCTAATTCATATTGGCCATTTTTGTTATTTGCTTTTATTTACCTAGCTTTTTTATTGCATTATGGCCTCAGTTGCCATTGCACCATATAACCATCCTGTAATAAGGTATATGATAAAGTATTTGATCATATGATAGAGGAATCAACTCAAAAGGATATGTCAGTTGCAATTAATACAAGTCTAACTGAATACCTGAAAAAGGTAAAACATTTCATGCAAATAAGAGTAATAAAATGCACATCATTATTGCAATTTATTGTTTAATGGTCTCTAGGTCTCTAAGTAATAATTTGTTATGTTATTTGCTATAGGTTGATCATTATAAGCAGTATTGAAGTATACTGTGATTCTACCAATTATGTAGTGATTGTACCTTTTGCAGCTTATTTGTTACTGATGAGATTTTTCTTTTTTTTTTTTTCAGGAACCCAGTATTCCACTCCCTTTAGAACCTTCTCCCCCTCCAGAAGCAGATGATAAGAGACTGTGGATTGGCAACATTGACAGTCGACTGACAGAGTATGCAGTAAAAAACTTTACAATTCAAATTTTTAAATGCAGTTTTTTCAGCTTTTCCTGTTTACGTGAGGGTTAATATTTATGCTTTTAATTTATCACATTTTAACTGTCATTTATGAAAACAGTAATGTTAAGTCAAAATCACCAAAATCCTTTACTCAGTGATAATGAAAATATATCTTTAAAATGCTGGGAAAAAACTGTTTTCACACACAAGTAGTTCTCCTTCATTCATATCTGCATGTCCTCCAGCTAAAGAAATCTTAAAGATCCTTTTTTTATTCCCTGCAAGTGCCCTCTCTAGGGTAATTGAATGCTCACTGGCACTGACTCTAAACTTTATTAAAACCATCTTTGACTTTTCATTCAGAAGTAAGTAATAAAGAAAAATTAAAATCTCCAAAACCAAATTCGTTCAAGCTTTAAAACAGTTAAAAAATTATGGTCCACATTTATTAAACTACCAATGCCAATTTGGCAATGAAAGTGTAGTTTCATGATGGCCATCAGGTTAATCACAGGGTGGTGTTTTTATGTTCAAAACTCTTACAATGTGCTCAGAATCATATAATTAAGATGATGAAATTAAGAAATAATGATTATGTATCAAATGATCTTTCAATTTCTGGACTAAATAGGTTTTATATTTTTAATGTTATTAAACATATTGAAAAAAAATTGAGATTTTCAGATTATTAAAAAGTTTAAAAAATGTTAAGGGTATCAAACAGTTGGTACTGAACAAGTAGCAGATTATAGATTCCTCATTTAGAAATTGGGATATTTGGCTAGCCTCTAATTCCATGCTCAATTTTAAGATTTAATGATTGAGTTTTTGTAGCATCAATTAGACAAGGGAGTTAAACTTTATCCCCTAAATCTGGATATTTTACTGCATATTTTAACAGAATATAATTTTTCTGTATTGTTTATATTGTTTACCTTTTATTTGAGTGTTTTACACTTGAGTTGGTTTTATCTTCTGTCTTTATATATATTTATTTTTTCACGCTTGTTTAGTTCTTATTTCCAACTTTTATATTCATTACTTTTGCTTTTTTACTTCTTTTTCTCATTGTATTTTCCATGTTTGATTTTAAATGTTATTGCAGGCGCTATGGTTTTTCTGTTTGATGCAGTATGATCTTAATTGCCTTTGTGTCATAATTCTGGATAATTTAATTTTTTCAAATAAAATTATAGTAAATAAATATATGTATATACACACACTACAGAAGATAAAAAATGTAACACTTGCAAGAAGTTATGCAAATGTGATGAAATTTAGGGAGGCGGTAGTATATGGAAATGCATGGGAATGATTAAGTTTGAAGATGATTGAAAAGATTGGACAGACACGAGCTGATGTCACAGGTGTGGAGTAGTCAAACAGATAAAGGCAGCCAAAGCTCCCTGGTTGACAAAACGTGGAAATTGTTCTAAACTGCTAAAGATGCCCTTAAACAGAGGTTGACAGCCGTTCCAACAGTTAACAGACTTTGGGTATGAAAGAATCACTGGCTTTAGAGAATCTGGTTTGTCATACAGAGATGTGGCCAACTTTGTTGGCCGCAATCCCAGCACCATCGTAAATATATGGTACCAGTGGGTTCAAGAAGGATCAGGAAGATGGCATATGATCATGGAGTGACAGGGCTGCCATTTGTGATGCATTGCATTTCATGACAAATTCGCGACTACAATGCAACTGCAAAGGGACTAGCAACAGATAATGCATCGAATACTTACCAGGCTTTTACAGTCTTCATTGCAACTTATCATCCGGCACTGCATATGCCCCTCACATCTGCCCACAAGCAAGCACGTCTTCAGTGGTGTCACCTCAGACAGAACTGGAACGAACAAAAGAGTAAAGTACCGTGGTGTTTAGTGACAAAACTCGTTTTTGTCTTGGTCAGCATGATAGTAGACAACGTGTTCACCATCATCCAGAGGAAAGTAACACCACCCAGTGCTTGCGACATCATCACACAGCTCCAGCACCTGATGTCTTGATGTAGGGTACCATTAGTCAGACATCTCGGTCAGAACTGGTCATCATAAGGGGATCTCTAACTGCCCAACGATATGTTACTTACATTTTGCAGCCAGTGGCTGTTCCATTTGTTCAGCAGCATGGAACCTTTTTACTAGCAAGATAATGCCTGTCCCCACACAACCTATATTAGTCTGCAGTATCTACACAAGCAAAACGTTCAGGTACTACAAAGGCCAGCACCCTCGCTTGACCTTTCGCCTATTGAACATGTCTGGGACATGATGGGCTGACAGTTCCAACAATATCCATGAGGTGCGCCAACCACTGTCGCTGAAATGGAACACTGACTTCTTTACCGCTAGATAAAGTGGTAATTTTCCATATTATTTTTGATAATGTAATCAATCACACATCTCAGTGAATGCTAACAGCTGCTTGGGTTTCAATATAATGACATTAATCCTTCCAGGTGTTGCATTTTTTTTTCCTGTAGTGTATATACAGGGTGTTTCAAAACCCTTACAAATTTCAATGGGAGATAGGGAACACCAAGACAAACCTTTTTCGTCTATGAATGTATATCCACTGATGTAACCCTTCGGTGCTAGAGGGCGTTGTTTGATGGCTCCTCAAATCGCTAGAGGGCTGAGGTGGGAATGGAGAACGGACTTATGTTTGCCGTCAGCATTCATAAATTAGACACATTACATATAACATGGAGTGTTTCATGACTGCTGAGATGGCTGACATGCATCTGGTGTATGAATGAGGCTGCCAATAGAAACAGAAGAGCTGCTATGAGGTTGTACCGACAGCACTTCCCAAACAGATGTGTGCCAAACCACCAAACATTTGCATGTTTGCACCAGCAATTGCGAGAAACTGGAACATTCCATGCAAACATGCATGACACTGATCAGGAGAGAACCATGCACACTCCTCACATGGAAGATCCTACTTCGGATTGAGGACAATCCAAGCACAAGCTGTTGCATGTAGCCTCGGTGTGAAGTATGCCCTTGTGAAGAGTGTTGTACAAGCAGCAGTTATATATATTATAGTCCAGACATTGCAACCTCAGGATTATCCTCTTTATGTGGAATTTGTGCGCTGGTTTCTGCAGCAGACTGTGGTGCAGCCTGATTTTCCAGCTCATGTGCTCTTCTCAGATGAGGCCTCTTTCACACGAGGGTTTATTTAATGTGCACAATTCTCACGTTTGGGCGAATGAAAATACACATTGCCGCAATGGCGCATGGTCATCAACAACAGGCGCCGTCAATGTTTGGACGGGTATTGTCCATGACATTTTGATTGGGCCATACCTGCTGCCTCCCCATCTCAACAGGCATATTCATCGGGTATTTCTTGAAGAAATGTTGCCGGGACTGCTGGAAGCCCTGATTATTCGCTGATTATTCTGCTGGAAGCCCTGAATATTGTTTCAATACGACGGGGCGCCAGCACACTTTAGCAATGATGTGTGGGATTATCTGAATGCCACTTTTGGGGACCGATGGATAGGCTGAGGTAGACCCATCATCTGGCCACCAAAATCACCCAATTTAACTTATATTCACCCAATTTCTTCCTTTGGGGACACATGAAGAACCTCTTGTACGAGAATCCCATTTACTCCGATGAAGACCTTGTCGCAGGAATTGCAGTCGCCACTGCAACTGTTCACGAAATTCCGGGAATCTTTCAACATGTATGGCAGTCAATGCTTCAATGCTGTCATGCATGCAATGTTGTTGCTGGTCACAACTTTGAGCACATTCTTTAAATAAACATGTTGTTCACACTTTGTTTCCATTCATTTATGTCCACCAATATTTCTGTCAGTGCCCTCTAGCACCGAAGGGTTACAGCAGTGGACATACATTCATAGACGAAAAAGGTTTGTCTTTGTGTTCCCTATCTCCCATTGAAATTTGTACATAGAGTTTTGAAACACACTGTATAATGCTGTATAATGGCTGAGATATGCAGATTTATAAGTAAAACATAACCATAAACCATTTGTGAGAATTTGTACATCTATGCCAAATTTGCCTTTGTATCAAGTAATTTTTTACAATGCACATGAAATGTTCATAGCAATAAAGTGAAAAAGAAAGAAAAACTAAGAAAACAGAAAAAGACAATAAAAAAAGAAAATATTCATGTATAGCCAAGGGTTGAAACCATATGGCTACTATATAATATATATTAAGGATAAATGCAATAGTAATAAACAAGCTTATAGGGAAAAACAATTCAGCATCTGGCAACATAACTGAATATAATAATTCTCATTAAACTTTTATGGCAGTTCAACAATAAAAGCCGTTTTGTGTTAAAACGGTTTTTGGTTTTTTACAATTGCTAAAGAACAATATACAATCCATACTCATAATTTTTCATTAAGTAGACATTAACATTAAATACACATAAAAGAAACTGTAACAAATAGATATAAACAATTTCAGTTTAAACATTAAGGAGTCAACACTCTTCAAAATCAGTATAATAGTTTTTACTCCAAATACCTAAAGCATAACTCAATATCTTTTAATTTAGCCACATAACTTCCACTCATTTTTAAAAATGAAACATGAACAAATATTTTTGATATCATCAGGTAGTTTAATGTAATTTTTAGGGGCCAAAGATTCAAAGATATATGGAAAATTTCCTAGCTATTGAAACAATTAATTGACTCTACCTGAATGTAACTTGTATATCATTACATGTACAGGAAATTTATCAGTATTTTTTCTGATATATAATACATAACAAAATTGTATATGTATAAATTTACATATTGGTAAAATATTATTTAACAAGTATAAATTATTCACAGAAAATAGATTTAGAGTGGATATTGCTATAAAAGTCTTGATTTGTATCATTATTAAAGATAACAAATTACTGTAGTAATTTCCACCCCAACAAGTCGCAGCATACTGGAGTGATGAATCAAACAATAAAAAATGCAAACATAATAAAAAAGCAGAGTTTGCATATTTTTTAATATAATAAATTATGTTGGTAACATAGCTTATTAACCAAAAATGATATATATGACTTTCATTTCAAGTTATTTTCAATACGTAAACCTATTTTTATTATTACTATTTTATTTTTGCAACACTTAGCACAGAGAAGAATCCTAGAAGCTATTCCTCACTTTTACAGGCCTTCTCATACAGCACCAAGATGCCCTACTAAGACCAAAGTTGCTGTTGACTACTGCCTCAGTTAGAGCTAAAACAATACACAAAGTTTGCCTTGCTGAAACAGTCCCTAGCTCCCTAACCACTATTCCAGTTAGTTTTTTATTGAATAGGTTTTGTTTATTAAATAACAATTACAGTTGCCTTTAAAATCACAATTTAAGTTGTACATCTATGCAAAATTTGCCTTTGTATCAAGTAATTTTTTAAACATTAAGGAGTAACCACTCTTCAAAACCAAATTATCTCTTGATAACTGGAAAACCATGTATTTTTTTTTCTTTATTTATGTCATTATCAGTAAATCACATGTTCAGTTTCAAAAGATCTAATATGGTTTTCTAATACTTCAATACTATATTCATTATAAATCAAAGCTATATCATCGATGAAGAATAGAATTTTACCATATAAATCACAAAAGGCATCAACATAAAAAAAAGAAAGTTTCCAATAACAAACCTTGGGGGATGCCTTTTTTTTATTTTTATTTTGCTGTTGGGTTGTCCAAAGTGAACAAATTGTTTCCTGCTGTTTCTATATGATTTAAATCATTTATTAACTAGTTCTCTAATTCCAGAATGGTACATTTTAAGAATTAATAAATTGTGTGTATTTCAAACACTTTAGAAATTTCCAAAAAATTTGGCAGCCATATATGAGTATTTCCACAATTTATTCCACCATGTATTGTTTTAGTAAATTTAAGCAGTTTCATTTCTGTATTTAGACCTGATCTGAAGCCATATTGATTTGTGGCATAAAAAGTTAAGAATTTAGAAATTTCTTCAATCTATTTTTCCCCAGGATCTCAAAAACTTGAGCAAGCATTGACAATATGAAAATGGGCCTGTAATTTTCAGTATAATTTTTATTATCCCTTTTAACCCTTCCAGTACCAGGCTGAAAAACAGGTTTCCATCCAGGGGCCAAGCTATTTTCTGCCTCTGCTCAGCCAAAAAAAAAACTTTAGAACTTTTTTTCCAAATAACTAATGAAAGGAATTATGGCATGTTGTATACCAAATTAATCAGCATTTAATTCTGGATTTTCTGAAAATCAAGTATTTTACAAAAAACATGATATATTTTATTTTAATAGCACTTTTTTTTGAGTCATGTAGTAAAAAAAAATGCATCTAGCAATGCAAATAAAAATTTATTTTATAAAAAAACTAATAGACAAATAATTACAGTGCACACGAATAAAATGGCTATATGTTTCTGAATAACAAAAAAAAAATTTTTTTTTGGGTTTTAAGTAAATATTTCTCTTGTTTTGTATTTTTTTTCTTGGTACCATACTTCGAGAAAATTCCAGGCTTTTAGCCAATTGTGCTGAGTCAAATAAACAAGTTAACTTTAGAATTTAAAAAAAAAATAACCAATCAACAGAAATAGGTCATGTTATATATCAAATTAAACAGAATTTAATTACGAATTTTATAAAAATAAATAATATAAGTAAATTTCCAAGCATATTGATTTTAATAAGCCTTTTTCAATGTGATGTGGAGAAAAAAAAGATCGCACTATACAATTAAGACTTCATTTTGGAAAACCTGATGAATACAAATGGTTAAATTATATATTTATTGAAACGAAATTTTCTCCGAATGATATAATATTCAACCTGAAATATGATTTTTATTTCCTTTAATGATTCTTTTCAGTATTGTATCTTTTAAACACGGCCAGTGTTATACAACGTGACTTGGACTTCTCACATTCATGGGATTTTCTGAACTGGTTATGATATAGAAAAAAAAAACTTACTTGGCTGCTTTTTTTGCTAAATATCAGGAATTTTTTTTTCTTTGGGTGTTGAATTTCGGCGATCTTGCCTAAGTGCAGAAAGGTTTGTGCAACAAAGCTCCAGTCCTTCCTGAAATTGTCCTCTCACATGACTGCCAATTTCCATAGCAAGGGGGGCGGGGAGGGCTCAGTGGGTAGCATGCCAGGCTTGTAATCTGTAGTTCCCAAGTTCGAGTCCCAGCTGGGTCAGTGTTGAGATTTATTTCCTCAAAATTCCCCACCCTGCCCAAGGTCAGTAGGGGACACTGATTGCTTGGAAAGGCCATTGTCCGTTGGATGAGACATAAGGCCATGGCCCCATGTATAGGAAAGTCATACCCTGTGCACATTAAAGAACATGCTGGATGGCCTTGACGAGAGGCTACCATCTGTTTCCCAACAGCTGTTCCAGTGGGTCCCCTCCCCCAACATTCTCTTAGCCTTGGGGTCCTTGTGACCTGGCCATTTAGCCCACGGTGTGCAAAAAAGTGCCGCTCAGAGGTAAAACAAACCCAACAATCCATAGCAAGGAAGTCTATTTTGCTTCCGTATCCAAGACATTCCTTTTCAGAAAACTACAAGCTCAAAGTTTTTTTACTAAAAAAAAAGAAATAATAAAAATTGCATATAACCTAATGCAGTGTTAAATAAAATATCTGCAACAACTTTTAACCGATTTCGGAAAGATCGATAAATCAGCCGATCGTAAGATCGCTAACTAACAGAAGTAAATGTACAGAAATAAATTTGCTTTCGTATTCAAAAGCTCATTTATTTTCAGAAAATGATACTAGATCAAAGTTTTACTGGAAAAGTAATAAATAATAAAATATAAATTAACATATAGCTTAACACAATGTTAAAATATCCACAGCAACAAGTTGTAGGCTGGCCATAGATGTAACATAACTATGAAAAAATCAGTTATCAATTGGCCAAAAGATCGCTAATTACCGAAAATTAACTACTGAAATGAAAACAGATTTACATATAAAAAAAGTAAATACTAACTTGACAAAGGGTATCCAATATGCTGGACCAAAACTGTAAAAAACACTTATAGCATATGCAATGGAGATAGCATGTGTCAGCCATCTGTGTCTTGTTTGCATCAGTGAAGCATAGCTAATTAAATGCGGCTGCAACCAGAATTTCTAAGAAGGATGTGTTTACTTCCAGTTTCGATTTTAAGATCAGAAAAGATGCATAGAATTCTGGGGAAAATGATAAAAATAACTTGGGAATACTGAAATAGGTTTATGACAGAAAAGTGTGTGAAACGGAAAAAAAAAATGGCAGTACGTATTTTGTAATTACTTCCAAAAATCTATTGTTTTTAAAAATAGCAGTTTTTTTGTTAATTTTTAGATTTTCGGAAATTTAAGGAAAAATTTGTTGATAATAGCTAAAATCAAACTTTTGAGCTTAAATCACTAGGTTGTTTCAGCAAATAGGAACGTTAACAAGCAAATCGGCAATACCGTTTAGTGCTTCTAAGAAATGGCAATCAGATGGCTTTATAAAATTATTTATATTGTAGTTTAATAAAATATGCATCAAATTAAAAAACGAAGTATTATTTTTGAAGCCTGAATTATATATTTATACATAAAAAATTTTCAACAGCAATTTTTATTTTTACAAAATCGATATTTTTTGTTGTGCTAAAAACCGATACATATGTACTTTGCCTCCTCTCAATTCAGATTCTCCGAATGTATACAGATGACCTGGACGCTGTAAGGGTTAAATAAAAATGATACAGATTCATTGTTAATTGATCAGAAAATTCCCCACATTTGAATGATCTATTGATAAGTTTTAATTTGTTTAATTATAATTTGTAATTTTACTACATTAATTTGATCCAAATTCATATATTAACCCTTTTTCAATCCATTTACAAAATTTTTTTAACTTTTCATAATTTACAGGAAATATGTGTACTTATTACCTTTAATTAAATGTATAATCTTTAATGAATATTTATCCACTATCAAGCTATTTTTTTAAGTAACAGGATAAGTGTAAAAGAAAAATTATCTTGAGCCAACTCAAGACAATTTTTCCTCTACACCATTTTTATCCTGTTACTTAAATAGCTTAATAGTGATTAAATATTTAGTAAATTAATGTTGAGCTGTGAATTCATATGTCTAAGTATAATCTTTATTGTATATAATGGACAGATGACAAAGTGAAAACAGAAATTCTTTTTGTGTGTGAATGAGCTAAAAATCAATTTCAAATGATGTTTTAAATTAATGTTACACACTGCTTGATTTTGGTATTCAAAGCTTGGGTATGTTGCAGTAAGGCATACTGCAACATGAACAGATTTTCCTGGGCAGCATTCATATATTTCTCAAACTTATTCCACTTTTTCAGCTGAGACACCTAGTCTTGTACTTTTGCATTTCAGAACACTACCATTGTTTTTAAAGTTAGTCATCCATTCATAATACTTTTCTTTAGGTGGGTTTGTTATAATGTATATAATAATTACCCAGACTTGAGTTGCTGATTTTTGTCTCATACACTGGGCTTTTTCTTGAGGTGTCAGCATTATTTATAGAGCTTTGCCCATGGGAAAGTTAAAAGTAACTTTACATTGATTTTTCATTTACTTTTCTCTTTTGACTGTGTAAATTAAAAAATATTGCTTTCTGTGAAAATAGTGAAAAAAAAATAGCTATTAATATTTCATTGTTATGTTATTTTGCATTGGTACTGTGATTTAAAGATTGTTACTTAAATTATGTTATTCTTTCTTTTCAAGATATCATCTGATTAAAATTCTCCAGCAGTATGGAAAAATGAAGAAATTTGATTTTCTCTTTCACAAGTCAGGCCCACTCAAAGGGCAGCCTAGAGGTTATTGCTTTGTCACCTATGAAACAAGAGAACAAGCTGAAAGTGCTTTAGGATCACTAAATGGGAAATTAGCATTAAATAAAAGCCTTGTAGTAAAATGGGCTCATACTGTACCTACAGTAAGTGACAACTTTTATAACTTAATTTCATATTTTTTTGAGTTTTGCAAAATAATAGAAACATTAGAAAGTTGAAGCATTTAGTTAGTGGACCATTGCACTCATATCTCTTTGCTGAGTACAAACATGCTGGTTCAGTATAAGAAGCATACTGGCAAAAATTGAGTTGGCTTCCTGCATTAATGGATTACACAGAGTAAGATCATCCCTTTGTACCTCATTTTCTTTTTCTTACAGAGTATGAATGATTTTCTGCAAGGTAGCATGAATGTTTCTGCCATCTCTAGGGAAACTATCCTACTTAGTGTTAAATGGTTTTAATAGTGTTACTAAATTCAATGTTCTGTATAGTAAGAATAGTAAGAAAAAAATCTCTTGTCAAAGAGTGAATATGATGTTTCAATAATATGACATGAATTTCACCAGTTCTTGAATTACTCTGATGGAATTGCAGGCTATTCCATGAGTTAAGATGATATCGTGTTTCTGGAATTCTCTAAGTGGGTAAAGTACCTGGTATTTAGTTCTTCTTACAGATTTGTGGTTACTATGAAGAAAATAGTATTGTGAACAGATGGAAGGGTCACTAAAAATGGGGGAAGCTCTCTTGAGCTTATCAAATGAACATTCAACTACTATAAGCATCATTATTTTAGAAGATACTTCCAACAGTGGAAAAGAACAAGCATCATTCCACTCCACACCATAATAGAACTATCTGCATACTGAATGGTAGTGACCAGGTAGTGTAAGTTGTAGATTTCTTGCTTCTGAAGATGAACCTATCTGTAGCTGTCTGCTGAAGAACTGGTGGACTTAATACCACTCATCTCATATCGCACCTTTTTAATATTTGTGGGGCACTTGAAACCTAGAATCTATCAGTTGATAACTTAGCCATTGAACCACTCAAGAATTGAAGGATGCCATAATGGCATGGCTGAGATAGCCATGATCAGCAAAGAAACATTGATAGTGATAAATAGAATATGACAAGGTACATCAAGAGTACTGAAAAGTCAAGACCCATGTTGAACATTTTGCTTCCTAATTATTGTAATATCACTTGTACTCCAGCAACCATTGACTGTTTTGTTTCTTTATCATTTCATGTAAGAGTACAAATATGTGTGGGGTAGGGGTGGCTCAGTAAGTAGCGCGCCAGACTTGTAATCTGCAGTTCAAAGGTTCGAGTCCCAACTGGGTCAGTATCGAGATTTATCTCCACAAAACTCCCTGCCCTGTCCACGGTCATTAGGGGAGCCCGGCTTAGAAAGGCCATCGTCCGTCGGATGGAACATTAAACTGTGGTCCCATGTGTGGGAGAGCCATACCCTGTGCACATTAAAGAGCACACTGAATGGCCTTGATGGAAGGCTACCATCTGTCCCCAACAGCTGTTCCAGTGGGTCCCCTTCCCCAACCATCTCTGAGCCTTTGGGGTCCTTGTGACCTGGCCATTTAGCCCATTGTATGAAAAAAAATGCCACTCAGAGGTAAACCAAAACAAATATGTGTTCCAATTACTTATGCTTTATCAGTTGTCCAGACTTGTGAATCATATTCTATATTAAATATAATGCTTTTCAAACCATGGAAGAGAAACTACCTCTTTTGCAATTCCATGACAAGCCTGTGCTCTGTGTGTCAGTTCAGTTTTTCTACTAAGAAGCACCGACTAAATAGACCAATAATTAGACCCATTTAAATTTGCTGAGGTTTAATTTTTTTTTGGTTGTGCATACAGTATTGTTCTGAGACATAAACATTCAACCTCTATGTAAACATCAGCCATGTGGTTAATGATTTGCATTTAGCCTTAATTTATCACCAGCTCTAAGATATCCAAAGAGGAAACTGGCATTTATTTGGTGACCATTCTGAAAGGCATTTCTATTGCTTCTCAATCCTCTGAATATTGAATATAGACATAGTTTATATGTTTTGTATTTTTTATTTTCACATTGTAAAAACACAGTGAATAACAGTAGAATATGCTGAATGTAATTGTTGAGTATAGCATAAATGAAATCACAATTCTTAGACTTTAATTATTTTAACAGTTTCAACAATTACCATAGTCAACAAGTTAAACTCTGAATCACTGTTAAAATGTTAAATTAAACTTAATACACTGATTATCAGAAACAAATTTTTCATTTTCACTTTTTGAATTTTAATCATCTGGAAATGACAATGTATCTGTAGCATAGGGTTGTAAATTTTTTTCCCAAAGAGAAATAAGTAATTTTTCATGTAATCTAAGATGGAAATGTATATTTAAAACTGTAAAATAATTTCTTAATAAAAAGTTTTAAAAATAAAAGGGAAGAGTCAACAGAGCCGACATTAGTTTAGTGGACTTAGAACACTAGCATGTTTCTGGAAAGATGTGGGTTTGAATCCTGCACATGGGCAAAACCTTTTTCCACAAAACCATTTATTGATTGACTTTAAAGTTTACAGGTAACTCTGTGGATATTATTTATTGATTAAATATAAATTATTTGTACTGGAATAATTAATATAAAACATATCAATCACAATAATATCAGATTATATTATTAAATCTCTGTTGGAAGCCTAGTTGAAAAAATTATGCTAACCTGAAAATTAATCCCTTTCTATTTGTATTGATGAGACTCAAGTGATTATGCCACCATAAGTAGCATCAACTACTGGTGCACATGTTTATGCTTTCCCTCTGTTGCTCCATAAGTAGATTATGAATTGCATTTTTGGTTCTTCAGTAGATGTAATTTTCCATCTAGCAAAGCTGGAATTCTTTTAAACTTTGAATGGAAGATGCAGATTTTTATTTCTAGTGAAAGTTACATTGTCTAGCAACTAGTTACATTGCTTTTAGTCAATATTTCAGCAGACTTTAAATTTTAAACACCATGTAATCATATTTGTACATCAAGGGTAGCAAAATATGGTGTACATCATATTTTGCTACCCTCAAAATGGAAATAGCCCTATTTACCAATTTTTAGCTCTCTAGCATCAATATATCGAGATTTGACCTCAAAGGACACATTACATTTATAATTTGACATAATTTTTAAGATCTACAACTCAAAATACCAGGGGCAGGGGTGGCTCTGTCGGTAGCGCGCCAGGCTCGTAATCTGTAGTTCCCAGGTTTGAGTCCCAGCTGGGTCAGTGTTGAGATTTATCTCTGCAAAATTCCCCGCCCTGCCCACGGTCAGTAGGGGACACCGATGGGCTTGGAAAGGCCGCCATCCGTCGGATGGGACGTTAAGCCGTGGGCCTGTGTGCTGGAGAGCCATACCTTGTGCACGTTAAAGAACACGCTGGATGGCCTTGACGGGAGGCTACCATCTGTCTCCCAACAGCTGTTCCAGTGGGCCCCCTCCCCCAACCTTCTCTGAGCCTTCGGGGTCCATGTGACCTGGTTATTTAGCCCATGGTGTGCAAAAAAGTGCCGCTCAGAGGTAAAACAACTCAAAATACCCCTAAGTACCAATTTTTAGCCCCCTCCCACTGGTAGATCTATATTTGACCTTTGACCTCAAAGGACCCATCGCATCCAAAATTTTAGGTCAGATTCTTAAAACTAATCTTAAATTTTTCTTTTCAAGATAATTTAAGAGATAAGAAGATAAAAAGCATCTGCAAGGCATAGGTTTGCTTCTCAGCAGACATGCTAATAACGTTCTTCTAGGATATGAGTGCATTAATGAAAGGTTTCTTAAAGCAAAATTTCAGACAAGTATTAAAGATTTGAATGTTATCTGCTGTTATGCCCCCACTGAGGATGCCAATGAGGACTAGAAGTATAGGATTTACAGACAACTTCAGGATTTTTTAAATACTATCAAAAAAGGAAATATTACCCTTGTTCTAGGTGACTTTAACACCAAAGTTGGTACTGACTGACCATTTGGGGAAGGGTGATAGGCCCTTTTGGTATTGGTAGCTGCAATGGGCAATGTCTCCTACAGGTAAGTAAACTTAATGGTTTCAGAATAACTAACACTTTTTGGAAACATTGTGACATACATAAGTACACATGGGTTTCACCAGATGGGCTGATAAGAATATGATTGATTATATATTCTTATGCAGCAATGGGATAACTGCAATATATACTATAACTGCAATGGAGTAGTTCTGTTAGGAACCAGGTCATATAGGGGAGCTAAAATTGGATCTGACCATTACCTTGTTAAAAAATTACTTAAAATTAACTTAAAATAACTTAAAAGCAACTTAAAATTAAGAAGTGTCGTGCTAAGGTTAAAAAAGTTACCTTTAACATTGAAGTTCTGAAACACCCAGTTATTACCTTACCAGGATAGGTTACTTAGTCATTTTGACAGTCATGGTTTCCATACTACCGAAGTTGAGGAAGAATGGGACCATTTTAAACAGGTTTTTCTTGAAGCTAACAGTATGCTTTTTATAAAGAAAAAGAGCACAGGAGGCAAAATTATTTGAGTGATAAGGCATTTGAGCTTATTTTGGAAAGAAAGAACTGTAGGACTGTCCTTAACCCTTCCAGTGTCCATGTTGTTTGTATACGTTCGGAGAATCTGAATTGAGAGGAGGCCAAGGACATATGTATCAATTTTTAGTACAACAAAAAATATCGATTTTGTAAAAATAGAAATTGCTGTTGAAAATTTTTTTATGTATTATATAAATATATAATTCAGGCTTCAAAAATAATATTTCGTTTTTTAATTTGATGCATATTTTATTAAACTGCAATATAAGTAATTTTATAAAGCCATCTGATTGCCATTTCTTAGAAGCACTAAACGGTATTGCCGATTTGCTTGTTAACGTTCCTATTTGCTGAAGCAACCTTGTGATTTAAGCTCAAAAGTTTGATTTTAGCTATTATCAACAAATTTTTCCTTAAATTTTCGAAAATCTAAAAATTAACAAAAAAACTGCTATTTTTAAAAACGATAGATTTTTGGAAGTAATTACAAAATACGTACCGCCATTTTTTTTTTTTTTCCGTTTCACACTCTTTTCTGTCAAAAACCTATTTCAGTATTCCCAAGTTATTTTTATCATTTTCCCCAGAATTCTATGCATCTTTTCTGATCTTAAAATCGAAACTGGAAGTAAACACATTCTTCTTAGAAATTCTAGTTGCAGCTGCATTTAATTAGTTATGCTTCACTGATGCAAACAAGACACAGATGGCTGACACATGCTATCTCCATTGCATATGCTATAAGTGTTTTTTACAGTTTTGGTCCAGCATATTGGATACCCTTTGTCAAGTTAGTATTTACTTTTTTTATATGTAAATCTGTTTTCATTTCAGTAGTTAATTTTCGGTAATTAGCGATCTTTTGGCCGATTGATAATTGATTTTTTCATAGTTATGCTACATCTATGGCCAGCCTACAACCTGTTGCTGTGGATATTTTAACATTGTGTTAAGCTATATGTTAATTTATATTTTATTATTTATTACTTTTCCAGTAAAACTTTGATCTAGTATCATTTTCTGAAAATAAATGAGCTTTTGGATATGAAAGCAAATTCATTTCTGTAGATTTACTTCTGTTAGTTAGCGATCTTATGATCGGTTGAGTTATCAATCTTTCCGAAATCGGTTAAAAGTTGTTGCAGATATTTTATTTAACATTCCATTAGGTTATATGCAATTTTTATCTTTTCTTTTCTGAAAAGGAATGTCTTGGATACGGAAGCAAAATAGACTTACTTACTGCAGAAATCAGTCATCTTGTGGGAGGGCAATTTCAGGAAGGTGTCTCATCCACTAATCTCGCAGTAAACATTTCACCCATCTAGAAAACCCTCCCATCTAGAAAAAGAAAACCTTTATTTTTTTTAATACAAGTTTTTATATTGTGAATGATTTTAAAGGCACCCCCAGTATCTTGACTGTGCCACAAAGATGATATAATGTTGTTGTTTTTTTTTTTGCTTTGATGCACAAACCTTTCTGCACTTAGCCAAGATCACCAAATTTCAACCCCCCCCCCCAAAAAAAAAAAAAAAAAAAAAAAAAAATAATCATAATGTTTAGCAAAAAAAAGGCAGCCAAAGAAGTTTTATCTATTTCGTAACCAGTTCAGAAAATCCAAAAATCCTGTGAGTGTGAGAATTCCAAGTCACATCATATAACACTGGCTGTGTTTAAAATATATAATTCTGAAAAGAATCATTAAAAGAAATAAAAATCGTATTTCAGGTTGAATATTATATTATTTGGGAGGAAATTTCCTTTCAATAAATATAAATTTAACTATTTTTATTCATCAGGTTTTCCAAAGATGAAGCCTTAATTGCATAGTGTGATCTTTTTTTCACCATATCACATTGAAAAAGGCTTATTAAAATCAATGTGCTTGCAAATTTCTTTGCATTATTTTATTTTCATAAAATTCTTAATTAAATTATGTTTAATTTGGTAAGCCGTCCCGTGGCCGAGTGGTTAGCACGCTTGGCTACTGATCTAAGGGACCTGGGTTCGAGCCCCTGATTAGGCATGGATGTGTGTGTCGTTTTTCTGCTGAGGTCTTGCCATCCTCTCAGATCTCCTACTGTGGCATATAAACTGACAGGCTCCTGTCAGACCTCTGTGGCAAGCAGCTGCTTGAGGGGGTATTTATTATTTATTATTATTATTTTAATTTGGTATGTAACATGACCTATTTCCATTGATTGGTTATTTTTTGAAAAAATTCTAAAGTTGACTTGTTTATATGACTCAGCACAATTGGCTAAAAGCCTGGAATTTTCTCAAAGTATGGTATGGAGAAAAAGATTACAAAACGAGAAGAATATTTACTTAAAACCAAAAAATTTTTTTGTGTTATTCAGAAATATATAATCATTTTATTCATGTGCATTATAATCATTTCTGTCTATTGGTTTTTTTTTAATTAAATTTTTATTTGTGTTCCCAGATGCATTTTTTTTGCTACATGACTCTAAAAAAAGTGCTAAATACTTTATTTTCTGAAAATCCAGAATTTAAATGCTGATTAATTTGGCATACAACATGCCATAAATCCTTTCATTAGTTATTTGGCAAAAAATTTCTAAAGTTAAAAATTTTTTTTTTGTCTGAGCATAAGGCAGAAAATAGCTTGGCCTCTGGATGGAAACCTGTTTTTCAGGCTGGACACTGGAAGGATTAATCAATATCCAACTAGAATATATAGTAATAGAAAGCATTAAAAAGAGTTTAATAAATGTGTGAAGGATCATTTAGCAGCTGAAGAATCTTTGGCTGGATGGTTTGGCTGACAAAGCCAAGGAAGCAGTTAGACACAGCACAACAGTAGAGAGCTGTACCAGATAGTAAATGTTTGTGTGGTAAAAGGCACAGTTATACAGGGATTCAAGAATAAACAAGGTAAGGTTATAGAAGGTGAGGATTCTGTTATGGGTAGGTATGCTGAGCATTTCAGTGATGTTCTAAACAATGTGGTTATTCTACTCCTGTTATTTGTAATGATGGTTTGGTTCTATATCACAGTCTGAAGTTATTTTGGCTATTTTTAAACATAAACTACATAAATCCCCAGGGGTAGATGAAATTATTACTGAAATACTTAGTGCTGGGAATGTTTCAGTTACCACTTAGATGACTGAAATTTTGAATATCTTTTATGATAAAGGCATGGTTCCTAAGAATTTTACCAGAGTTATTATTATCCCTATTTTCAAAAAAGGTGATCGCAGTTCTTGTGATAACTATAGGGGTATCAGCCTACTCTCTGTTCCAGGTAAAGTTCTTTCCATGATTGTGTTTAAATCTCTGCAAAATTTCCCCGCCCTGCCCACGGTCAGTAGGGGACACCGATGGGCTTGAAAAGGCCGCCGTCCGTCGGATGGGACGTTAAGCCGTGGCCCCGTGTGCGGGAGAGCCATACCCTGTGCACGTTAAAGAACACACTGGATGGCCTTGACGGGAGGTTACCATCTGTCTCCCAACAGCTGTTCCAGTGGGTCCCCTCCCCCAACCTTCTCTGAGTCTTCGGGGTCCTTGTGGCCTGGCCATTTAGCCCATGGTGTGCAAAAAAGTGCCGCTCAGAGGTAAAACAATCCAATACAATCCAATGATTGTGTTTAATAGAATTAAGAATGTGGTTGACAGTCAATTGCATGATGAACAATGTGGATCAGATATTTTCACTTCGGCAGATTCTTGAGAAATGTTTAGAGTTTCAGAAACCTTTGGTTGCTAGCTTTGTTGATTTCAAAAAGGCTTTCGACTCTGTTGATCGTCATAATTTGTGGTTGATTGTGAGATCATATGTGAGTTGGTAAGGCTTGTAGCAATTGGTTTAGCATTACTTCTGGTGTTCGACAAGGGTGTATTTTGTCTCCTTTTCTCTTTAGCTTGGTTATTGATTATGTTATTCAAAATTCTTTCCAAGGGAACGATTTTGACCTTAAATGGTCTAGAGATTTCAAAATTTGTGATTTAGATTATGCATATGATTTGGCCTTGTTGGCTGATGATGTTGATGAGATGAATTCTTTTATTAAGGTTGTTGATGTGACAGTAGTAGAGTAGGCTTGATTATAAACAGGGAGAAAACTGAAGTGATAAAAAATTTGTCGGGCAGGCTGTTGTTTGGTTAGTTTGAATAATTCCACTCTTGAGTGGATATCTCAGTTTAATTACACTGCTGGCTATTAAAAGTGCAACACCAGGAAAGACAAGAGATATCAAAGTTATATTTAATGAATACATAGCTTATGTTACAAGGATCAAATGATTACAAATACAATTCGGTTAGACTTGTGGAATACAAAGAAATCAGTATCTTGTGTAGCCACCATGAGTGGCAATAACTACTTCTACATGGTCCGGCATTGAGAGGATGAGACGTCAGATGTGTGTTTGGGGAATGTCAGTCCATGCAGTTTTGATACATAGCCAAAGTTCATCTGTTGTAGCAGCTGCTGGTGTTTGGTGTGCTAATCGTTATGAGATCATGGACTAGACATGTTCAATTGGAGACAGATCTGGTGAATGTGCAGGCCAAGGCAGAAGTGTCACATGGTAGGTATCCAGCAATTGTTGGACGATGTATGCCACATGTTGTCATGCATTGTTCTGTTGTTAAATGGCATCAGAGAGTCCCTGAAGATGACCACAGGCTGCAACACCTCAGTGATGTAACTCTGGCTGTTCAAAGTACTGGTAACGTGTATGAGGCGTGTGCATTAGTGGAGTCCAATGGTACCCCATACCATAACATCAGAGGCAAGACCTCTATGGCACTGCATCATGCATGTCTCACTGAGCCTGTTGCCGTGGTACCACCAAATATGGATTCGTCCATCATGGTGCTGCATATTGAAGCGGGATTCGTCTGAAAAGATGATGCGATGCCATTCGCAACGTTCTTGGCACCATTGCAGTCACATACACCTGTGTTTTAGAGTCAATGGTAGCTGAATCAATGGCTGCCTACCAAAGATGCCCTGATGCTGCAGACAATGTCAAACCATATATGTGGACACTGGTTAACTGTTGAGCTAAGATGTTTGATGTGTCTACGATCATTCAAAGCCATGCACACAAGATGTCTATCCTCTCGTTCATTTGTGTGACAAGGCCATTGAGATTCTTCACGTCAGTGAGTTCGTTCCTCCTCTACCTACTGACGCCATGTTTTCATCACTGTGGCAACATTCTGCCCAACACAAGTACCAATGTATCAGTATGATAATCCACTTTCCCGTAATCCCACAATTCTCCCTCGATCAAAGTTGGAAAGCTGGTCGTATGGATGCCGTGTTCTTTGACTGGGCATACTTGATACTTCAGTGCACAATAACTGCGAGCAAACACAATTCCATTGCTTTACACCAGCTCTTTGTAATCTCCTCTTATACCACTTCCTGATGGCATTACTATCACGTATGTGCTGCGCTTTGAATCGTTTACATATTCTCCCATGGGCTGCCCATCTTTCATACAGATCCCTGGGGCACTCCAGATTGCAATGTGACTTCATCATTGATTTTATTTTGGAGTGGGGGTGGCCCAGTCAGTAGCGCATCAGGTTCGTAATCTGTAGTTCCCAGGTTCGAGTCCCAGCTGGGTCAGCGTTGAGATTTATCTCCGCAAAACTCCCCGCCCTGCCCACGGTCAGTAGGGGACACCGATGGGCTTGGAAAGGCCACCATCCGTTGGATGGGACATTAAGCCGTGGTCCCATGTGTGGGAGAGCCATACCCTGTGCACATTAAAGAACACACTAAATGGCCCTGACGGGAGGCTACATCTGTCTCCCAACAGCTGTTCCAGTGGATCCCCTCCCCCAACCTTCTCTGAGCCTTCGCTGCCCTTGTGATCTGGCCATTTAGCCCATGGTATGCAAAAAAGTGTTGCTCAGAGGTAAAACAACCAACCAACATCTTGCATATTTCGGGACAATCTGATGAGTTCTTCCTGGTATTACACTTTTAATGACCAGCAGTGTATCTTGGGAGCTATGTAACAGATACTGCTGATGTGTGGTATGAGATTAAGAGATGAATAGGGATTGCTGCCGGGATTTCTAATAACTTATGGAGAGTATGGAGAAACAGGCATATACACCTAAAGACTAAAATTAGACTGTATAAGAGTTTCTTTCTAGAGTTAATTATGATAGTGAACTTGGACCCTTTGTAAACAAGATAACAGGAAACTTGATGCTTTTGATTCTAGATGCTTACGTAGTATCTTGGGCATTTGGTGGCTCAACTTTGTAATGATTAGGCAAAAGAGTCTGCAACCTCCTTTGAGCAGCTTATTGTGCAGAGAGAGACTCTGTTGGTTTGGTCGTGTTGTCCATATGCATAATTATAGATTAGCGAATAGGGTATGAACCACTGTTCATAATCTTATTGCTTGAAAGCTTGAATTTGTTCATAACCCTATTGCTTGAAAGCCTCAGAAAGAGGGAGAGACCTGGGATGTGGTGGGTAGACAAACAAGACCTTGTTAGAATTGGTGTACAGTGACCAGATGCAGCAGGTGTTGCTCAGGACAGATATATTTGGAGAACTAAATTGCATAGTCTGGTTCGACCTCCATAGCCCATGGCTGCTTGAGGCCGATGATATCTACAACTGAAATACCCCTAGGAACCAGTTTTTAGCTTTCTAGCATTAATAGATCTGAATTTTACCTTTGACTTCAAAGGACCCTCGGAATCTGAAATTTCGTAATGTTTCGTATATCTACAGCCCAAAACATCCCTGCACACCCATTTTCACATTTCTATCACAGGTAAATCAAGGTTCAGATTGTTCCTGAGGTTTAGATATTAAAATTTTGGATTATTTATGAGATCAACAATTCAGATTATCCCTAGGTGCAAATTTTCAGAGCTCTACTATTTCTGCATCATAGTTAGAATTAGCGTGATCCCTTGTCACTGGGGTGGGAATAGTTCAGCCTATAGTGCACCAGGCTTGTAATCTGCAGTTCCCAGGTTCAAGTTCCAGCTGTGCAGAATTGAGATTTGTATCCGCAAAACTCCCCACCTTGCCCATGGTCGATAAGAGACATTGATGGGCTTTGAAAGACTGCCATCCATTGGATGAGATGTTAAGCTGTGGCCCCATGTGAAAGGAGAGCCATACTCTGTGTACATTAAAGAACATGCTGAATAGCCTTGACAGGAGGTTACCATCTGTCTCCCAATAGCTTTCCAGTGGGTTCCCTCTCTCAACCTTCTCTGAGCCTTTGGGGTCCTTGTGACCAGGCCATTTAGCCCACTGTGTGCAGAAAAGTGCTGCTCAGAGGTAAAACAACCTAACCTGTCACTCAGGTCAGTCAATTGCTCACAACTGTCTGCATATATGTATTAGATGCCTTCTTTGCTTAAATGGCTAAAACAATGTAGAATAAATGCTAAATGAATAAAATATTTTAATAGTAATAAAAAATTAATTGTTTGTATTGAAATAAAAATATATATAAATCACAATAATATCAAATTATATTTTTAAATTTCTGTTGGAATAATTAAATAATTTAGAAAAGAAATGCAAAATGAATTTTAATTTTTTTTTATCAAACTAAGCTGAAAATATATAACAAAATTTGTCACTTGAAGCAAAATAAAGAATTTTACTTTTATTTTTTCTTTTAATTTTTGCAATTTTATTGCAGTTAACTGCACTTTTGTCTCACATAGAACATGACTTATTTATATGTGTCATTCACTTAAGGCTCTAAAGATGTTTATTTTGTTTTCTGAAAACACTTCATAATTAATTCAACCATCAGAATAAGTTCATTTCGGAAATTTTATATTGTAAGGGTTTAAATGTAGCTTTTTTAATTCACATCTTTTAGAATGCAGCATACATCTACTGCATTCACACCTCCTATATGGTCTAGAGTTTTCAAAATTTCTGATTTAGGTTAGGCAGATAATTTGGCCTTGCTGGTTAATAATGTTGATGAGATGAATTGTTTCATTAGGGCTGTTGATGAGACTGGTAATAGAATAGATTTGGTGATAAACAGAGATAAAACTAAAGTGATGAAAAATGGTCAGGCAGTTGGTGCTTGTCACTCTGAATGGTTGCACCCTTGAGCAAGTGTCTCACTTTAATTATCTTGGGAGTTATGTAACACTGGTGATGTGCAGCATGAGATTAACAAGTGAATAGGGATTGTCTCTGGGACTTTTAGGGATCTATGGAGAGTGTGGAGAAATAGGCGTATACACCTAAAGACTAAAATTAAACTGTATAATAGTTTGGTTCTTTCTAGGGTTAGTTATGGTAGTGAAACTTGGATGCTTTGTAAACACAATAACAGGAAATTAGATGCTTACGCAGTATATTGGTATTAGGTGGTTCAACTTTGTAAGTAATTAAGAGGTTAGGCAAAGGAATCGGCAACCTCCTCTGAGCAGTATATTGTGCAGAGAGAGACTTTGTTGGTTTGGCCATGTTGCCCGTATGGATAATTATAGATTAGGGAATAAGGTTATGAAGAGTGTGCCTAAAGGCTTCAGGAAGAGGGAGAGACCTAGGATGTGGTGGGCAGACAATGTCAAACAGGACCTTGTTAGAATTGGTATGCAGTGGAGAGATGCAGTAGATATATCTCGGGACAGATATACTTGGAGAACTAAATTGCTTGGTGTGGTTGGACCTCAGTAGCCCATGGCTGCTTGAGGAGGAGGAGGAGGAGGAGGAGGATATAGAGTTTAATTGTATAAAGACAACACTATGTGAAAGGAGCCTTTGTAGAATTTGAGGAAGGTTGAACATTATTTACCAAAGGATGGGGAAATAAGTAACATATTGCTTTCAATTTTGATAAGAGGAAGCTGTATGCTGAATTTGGATGCTCTAGTACTTAACATTTAAGAGAAGTTCGTCCGTCATAAAGAGTTTTTTTTATTATTGCTATAATATAATTTTATTTTTAGTGGGGGGGGGGTGTTATTTAGTGGGAAGAAAAGTTGGAGGCTAAGCCCTCATATTGTTCTAAGTTATGGTAAGAGGATGTTCTATATAAATTTAACAATTTTACTCTTAATATATACTTTTGAAAAAAAAAGAGTTTTCTTGATGAATGGGCAGGAATGAACCCACATCTCCCATTTGCATGTGAGAGTTCTAGACTACTATCATTGGCCAGTTTATTTCTCCATTAATTGTGACTTCAAATCTTCCCGATTTCCTGATCTTTATTGATTAATTTTACTCTTACTGTTTAGGTGAAATTCTTGATCAAATAGGACAAACAGACATACAAACTCACTAAACTATATATCAGATAATGCAAAGCTCTTAGAGTGTAATTACTTGGTATTTAGGACATCTGTCTTTAGTGTCTTTCAAATTGAATATTTCAACCATTTTCACAAATACTTTGAATATTGATGCATGCAGATAGTAATTACCTATTCTATAAAGTTAGTATGTTATTTGTGTTTCATGAGAAATATTATTGTGATATTGGTAACTTTTTACCAAACATTTTGTTAAATGTACATATTTGGTCACAAAAATGATTTTTCGAATAACTACTTACTGTGGAGTGATTATATGGGCGATGTCTACTAGCTAATTGTCATTAACTTAAACATCTTTTGAAATAACGCTGATGAAGCTGATAGCATCATTTGTTGTGATGGAATGCAAGTTTTCGCAAAACAGAATATAGTTCACAATTGATACAAGCTGTTTAAGTGAGCCAACCAATGTACTAGCATACCATCTTATGTATCTGCTACTAAAGGCAACAAGGATTATTGCTAAACTGTATCAAACTCTTAGTTTAGGCTTAGCATATAAAATCCTTAAGATGCATTGCCAAATTTGATTGTGAAATAGCATATACAAAGTTTTCTCATCAGTCATGAACAAATTTCTTAGTAGTATTAATATATAGTTATTATTTGAATTTAAGTTATATATTGAATTTTAAGATAGGCTTGGAAAGGCCACTGTCTGTCAGAGGGGATGTTAAGCTGTGACCCCATGTACGGGAGAGCCATACCCTGTGCACATTAAAGAGCACACTGGATGGCCTTGACGGGCTGCCATCTGTTTCTCCAATAGCTGTTCCAGTGGGTCCCCTCGCCCAACCTTCTCTGATCCTTCAGGGTCCTTGTGGCATGGTCATTTAGCCATTGTGTGCAAAAAAGGTGCCACTCAGAAGTAAAACAGCCCAACCCATTTAGCTATTTCTGGGTGTTTTAGAGCAGTGTTTTTTTTTCTCTTTCAAGTCGTGAGATTATTAACTGAGTTTATACTAAGATTGAGGAAATAATATGAAAACAATACATTAAACTAACCCTAGCCCCAAGTGTGTTTTCTCTTTGAAGTATTAATGTATAGTTATTATTTGAATTTAAGTAAGTTCAAGATAGTAATAATTGTTTCTTTGGCTTTCAGTCAAAAATAGTTTTTTTACATTGAGTCAGAATAAATGAAGTTTGAAAAACTTGTAGAGTCTCAATGTTTACAGATAATTTATGTTTTTTACAATGTTTCTTTTTTAACTACAATACACTTTTAATAAGGGTAATAGTAGACCCAATCTCAGTTCCCATATATTTTCAGATGTTCCTAACATAACTAGGCAATTAATCATTAACTAATGCATAGTCATATTCTAATTTAATCCCTTAGATGAAATCCATGTGTATTTATGTCTTTATATATGCATTGTTAGTTATTATCAAACTAATGAAACAATGTGAGCTAGCTCAACTGGAAGAGTATCTGAAATGTTTTCAGGAGGTTTGGGTTCATTCCCCATACTTTTTGAAACAGTTTTTTACAAAAACTATATAATTACAAGGCAGCTAGACATCACCTGTGTGATCTACTGTTGTTGAATTTTTCACTGATAAACAGTGTTTCTGTGTGTTTGACTATAAAAATAAAATCTTTCTGTATACAACTTGTGTTCCGTTTCCTGATCATAAATACTCCCATGAGCACTTCGCAATTGTGGATGTGAACTCTATAGTCACCTGTTAGCTGTGATCGAACTCAATGTGGCTCTGTAATACCATCATTGTGGACTAGATCCCACCATTGTTCCATCTTCACTTCAGAGTTGCATGATATCAATCTTGCTTTGGACCGGACCACATAGCGACCATGCATCATCATCAGTGTGTGTTTACACCAACTCACTTAGTTCACTACAGGCTTTGATTTTGGTGCAGCCTTGGTCTCATCCTGTTCTCTCCAAGATCCATCAGCAGCTCTGTCGTCTGGCAGCCACCTCAACCATACTCTGCTGTTGGGTGCCTGAGTAAATTAGCATTGGAGGCAATGACTGCTGCCAAGTTGGCCATTCCCCTGTCTAGCTCTTCGCTGCCGATTCTATACCTAAACTTCTTGCAGCATTTTTTCGTCAAGCTAAGGGAACAGTGCCAATGATCTTGGTCTGAACATCTTAAAAACCAGCTCTTTAAAATAAAACCTGTTCTTAAACTGTGGCAGTCATGTTTTTCAGGAACCCAAGGAGGAAGTTGTACTTGCTCATCTCTGCTTAGGCCCTACAGTTAGACAACAAGCCTAAGTGTGAGTTTTGTGACACTTTTTTAACCATCAAACATATTTAAATCAAATATTCAACTTTTATTTGGGAACTTTGTGTTTAATTTAGTTATCACATTCCGTCTGATCTTCTTTTTTAGATCCTGTGCTTGAATTTTAAAAAAACTTGGTTATTTTAAACATTTAGTATTTTACTGCTGTGTTTTGCAATTTACTCTTGTTGCTTTTGCCTTTTTCTACAGGTTCTATACACCCATTATTAAGTTTTCCTATATTATACTGTTTTTGTTTCTTTCTTATATGGACTATTTTTTGCCCATTGTTTTTCATATACAACTATATTGTTTTATTGTTTACTCATTTTCACTTAGGCATGTTGCTTTTAACTTTGATTGAGGGCAACATGTTTTATGCAACATGACCTAACTTGTCCACACCATAAAACCCCAAACAACCAAACCTTAATGTGGTGAAATGAAGGTTGCACATAATTCATTGTGGTTCATTATTGAACTTAGTGTGGTCTATTTGGGTTAGCTCAGTTGGCAGATCAGTTTGCTTCAGAAAGTTGTGAGTTTATGTCTCATATCCACTGAAACTCAGTTTTTTCAGTTAACACTTCAGCTGTTATAATGCAATTGGATTTCTGTGTGAATTACTATTATTGAATTCCCATTAAGTTCGCTTCCTGTAGAAAACACCTTCCATTTCAATTCCCAATGCCAAAATTTTTTATAAATAACTAAGTTTCTGGCTCACAGCAACCTAAAAAAAAAACTCACATGACCCACCAATGAAGAAAGGTTGCCTATAATTGATTTAAACCAATATTTAATACCTGTCACCAGTCAATTATAACTCCCTTGAAAGAAGAAGAAAGTGTCAGATTAAGAATTTTTTGACCCCCAGCCAAAAGCACTATATCAACACTGATGATCTGTAACAGTACAGCTGAAAAATAATTCGCAATTGGATGATAATAAAAAGTTTCCTTATTGATATGAACACTGACACATTTGATTAGCCATTTTGGATAACAGTAAAACACATAATTCATTCTCTTTTGTATCCCTGAAGAAATATCACTTGCTTATATAAAATATAGACACATACAATGTAAAAGAGTTTAGAAATTTAAAGGTTATAAAGCAATAATTACAATTTCTGATTTAATGAAATCTGTCAGATTGACACGAATTACATGTATGATGCTTTAAAAATTGTAACTTTAAAATATAAATGCTACTCAAAAATTATAAAAGTTCTATGTTGCATAGTTTTTTTTGCTTTGGGTGTAATGGAAGAATGCATGTTATGTCCAGTTGTCTTGTCTCTTGCTTTCTCCTGAAATGGTACCCACTTGGTATGAATTTATTGTTGAATATTTGTATTAAAGTTAGATGTTGTTAATTAAATCTTATATTTTGATATTTATTATTCATTAAGGTTTCTAGTAGAATATTATTTTGCTGGAATTGTTCAAGAATTATTTTCCAAGGTGCATGAATAATAGGAATATTGGTATTGCAACAGTTTGTTTTATTAAGGTAAATTATTAAATTTTCCGTATATTTTATTTGTATACCAAGTTGGGTAAAGTGATAATGAAAGATTAATTTTAGATTCATCTTTACTGAAGATAACTGCACTTGAAAAGTCAGTGGTTGGTTTATATATGGTTTTATGTTTGTGTATTCTGTATTGTAAGGTTTGTGTCATTCCTTTGTAACTTGAACATTTCCCCCCCTCATTTTGTTGGGATGACATCGTTCAAACATTGGGATGACATCGTTCTTGCATTCAAATTAGGATCTCTATTTTTTTGTATTAAAGATAGTTGAATATTTTATGGCAGCAGCATATGTGTAATTCTCATGATATTGTTGAATGTATGGTTTAAATCTGATAAAAGTTGAACTTGTGAATTTGATTAAATTGGTACATCAATAATATTTTGATAAGGTGTAATAGAATTTTGCTTTTATTTCTGTTGTTGTTATTCTCCAGTAGAGTAAAATGCCAAACATTTATAAGGACTAAATGTTTTTGAACATTTATGTTGTCATATTGTTTATTTTGTTATATGTTTAGGATATCCAGCTTCATAACTTAATTTCTAGCTTTTTGTTATTTTTTATGTAAATAATTATCAGCTGTAAAATGTATGAAATAATTTTTATAGACAAGTATCTATATTTTTGGTGATATGAATTGTATGGTGTTAAGATTATTGATAATGTCAATTTTTTCAATACATTAGTTGCTGAGTTTAAATTTTTCAATTTAATATATAAATTTTATTTTTGGATAAAGTCCAAATCAGTTAGATTATTTAATTCTGCATCAAACACATGTAATAAATATATTATCAAAATATTCCCAAAATATTGGTTTTAAACTTCTATTTTCATTCATTTTAAATTCATTATGTACCTAATAATATCCATAAAAAGTGCAGGTAAAGATTGGTTTTCCATTGCTGTTCCAAATGTTTGGTTGTGTTGTGAAGGAATTTGTGTTATTAATTGTATTTAAAGCATCAGTGATGGCAAAAATTTTATAAATATATTTTCAATTTATGGAGTGTATAATAATTAATCCATCCAGTGTATAATGGACATTTCATTACAATATAATGGACAAATCAAAACATTACCATTTTGATATAAACTAATTACATCTAAAGAGACAAATATAAGATATTCTAAAACACTCAGATCTAGAAGAAAAAAAAACAGGGTGGTAGTATGACATTTATCCCTCCGTTTTACAGGTCTTTAAAAAATTTCTTGAAAAATTCATCAAATAGAAATAATAAGTTAAATAATTTTTTACCTCTTTTACCCTTATTAGCATTCTGAAGGGGGGATGGCCCCTTGGGCACCCCCTCTAGATCCAGCCCTAGAATAATAAATCTTAAATACTTGACAAAAATTAATTTGATGGATACAAAGGAGATAAAATTTCAAAAAGTTTCAAGTTTGTACTTTAGATACCAATGGGCATACTGGTTAAGTTTATATATTTTTATACGAAGCAATGAGTTTGAATATTATAAAGGTTATCAATAGTTTGTGTACCTTTTTTATATCAGTAGGTAAGTGAGGTTTATATATGATGTTTTGCAGTTATGATAATATTGAAGACAAAGGATTATGATCGATTTGCACGCATTAAATTTTGCAATGCATTCCAATTGAATTAGTGTATGTTACAATTTATATATATATTCTTCATGAGAGATAAATCATTTACTTTCATCAGCAGATAAAATGTAAAGATCAGGTCTGCTTTCACAGTTTTTTTAATTCTATTATTAATTTTTTATGTGTTTTTTGTTATCTACAATTGATAAAATGATGCAATCAGTTTTGCTATCTTTGTCTTTTTTGTATATAATGTATAATTTCCTCTTAAGTCTGAGATTAATTTTTATAAATTGATAGTTTTTGATGGTGCAAAATCCTTTCTGAAACTCTGTAGAGTTTTGTGTAGAGTATAGTCAGTATAATTTAAATTAGGAACAGGTTTAGTTCTATTGATGTTTTGTTTTAGAGAACCTGGTAATTTATCAACTATATAAATCCGCCTGAAAGATACTGCTTTGGTCTCTAATTCAGGGAAATGAGAAGTGTTGTGGGGTTTTTCCCAGTATCAATCAGTTAGTGGTTCAGCCCACCCAGGTTTTCTTTTTGTGGATTGAGTCAGATCAGGCGATCTGGGATCACTCTTGCATTCTGAAGCAAGAAATATTTTTGCACTGTTTAAAGTCTTTAGCAAAGTTCTCTATGACAGTGTGGTAATTCAGAAACAAATTGTATCAATATCAGCAGCAGTTGAGATTTAATTCATGTATCACTTTCTGAGTCTCACTAGCTGCCAAGTAGCTCTTGGAGCAGGTGAAACCTAAATCAACATCGTGAGGTCACTCTTATTTTCATTCTCCTACCTGCATTTTCACTGCCATTGATCCATTTTATTCAATCCTTCCACTCTTTACATAGCAACCATCCGTAGCAGAGTGGTCAGTTTCCCATGATATGTGCATCTCTTGTGGAAGGCCTTGTAACCCTTTGTATATGTGTGAGTGGGGTTTGATCAAGCTGACTGGAGTGGTTTAGAAGTACTCTTGAATTTTCAGCCAGAAGTCTCACACATTCAGCCAGAAAACAATCAATATTGTAGTGGTGGAGATTATGGTTTGTATTGTCCATATAACTGCTTCTACCATGTCTCAGATTTCAAACTGGTTTCCTCCTCTTTTTTTTTAAACCATTGTGAAATTTTAACTGTACCACATCTTGTAAGGCTTGGAACAAAGCTTGGGGATTATTTCAGAGATAAGCATCTTCCACTTTAATGATTTCATCCTCACTGAAGTGAGAGCACATTTCTTTGAGTGTGAGAGAGGTCAGTTTCCCATGATATGATCTTGAATCAACTATATATTTTCCATTACCTACATATGACCACTTCTACAATCATGTGGGATAAAGTCTGGAAGATGGGTGGAAACTGTCCCACAATCAATCAGGCTGGAGCATAGTGGAATGCAGTTGCTGATCTGACAGCAATTGACAATACTCTGGGGAAATCCTTTTCTTCCTCTTCCTCTGAGTTTCTGGCTTTGAAGAGCAAGGCTGAATTGAATGCTCTTGTGCTTTTTCCACTCAATGGCCTTGGAACTCCTTGAAGGAACTCCTTGCTTTGCATTTTTATCATGCTTCTGATATCAGGTGGTCTGTAAATGGTAGCTAGGTAGCCACTGGAAGGAGAGCTATTCACCAATCCCCTGCGATGATGCATAGAACCGGCCAGACCTAGTACATAATATCCAACCCCACCTTCTCGTGGTGCCAGCCATTAGTACTTTTCAAAAGAGACTCTCTTGTAGAAGTGAACGGAAGGGGAGGGCTGCCAGATTAGTGTGGCCTACTGATCTTGGACAACTATGGCTACTTTTCTTTTTATTTATTGAGAAGCACAGTTGGATAAAACACTTTAATTTCTCATGAATAATTATTGTACAATAAAGTGATCCTGTATATTATGCCTCTATAACCTAGGAGAGCGCAATGAGTATCACATAATACACATAACTTAACAACCTAATTGTGACCATTTTTTTTGTCTACCCTTCTATGAGGGTTGAGACTCCTACTTTAACAATCAGAATAGAAGTTAATATGTACACTTATCTTGATGTAGCAAAGTTAATTCTACCAACTAAGGTATAACCTTTAACTCATACACTTAAAGGATCTTAGTGGAGTATATAACAAAGGTTTAGTTACCAAATTTGCGTAGAAGGCTGGTAAAACTGCATCAGTTATAGTTTTATATATTATAAAATATAAAAAGGCTCTATTCTCCCACACTATATTAGGGCGTATAGATATTGCTCTGTGCAGGATAGTTTCCAAAAGGAAATAGATTACGTTACACAAACAGCTATGGAAGTAGGGTATTCTAAGAAAATACTGAATAGATGGCAAAATAATGCGAAATTCATAGTAATAAACGAATCCCAAGTAACATTAGGGCAGCCTCAACACACTACAAAATTCGCTCATAATTTTCCATACATTAGAAAGGTAACAGATACTTAGAAAGAAGGGAAGGGCTGTAGAATATACTTACAAAATATACTTAGAAATTACAATGTAACATTACCGGTTACAGTAACAAAATCGATTAAAAAGTTGATTGTTAATGATAGAGATACAAAAAAAAAACCCATGGGGGGGGGGTCTATCAAATAGATATTCCTGATCCTTTAGAAAGATTAAAAGGAAAAGATACTTATATTGGAAAGACATACCGACAGTACGCTACTAGAGTGCAGGAACATAAAATAGATATTCAAAAGAAACTACCAAATACAGCCCTGGCCCAAACCGTAATTGAAAATAATATTAAAATGCACAATATTAATTATAAACCTTTAGTTGCCCCCCTCCCCCCTTACTAAATTTCAACTATCATATGCAGAGAAATTGTACATATACACACACACACACACATTGTAACACAATATGCAATACTGACATTTAATCATCTGCATGGACTCTTCTGCTTCAACAGCAGAATGTCTCCGAGTCTAATGCGCACGATTGCGTACGGGATGACGTGGGTGGTGAGACGGATTTAAAGTGACACTTCACATTGAACAGCTTGAGCCTGGTGAAGCCACTGATGGGAGGTGAGCAAGACGCATAGCTCCGAGTAACATCTAGGAGTAAATATGGACATTAAATGTGAGTTGAGGAAGGGCCTTGGGTTTTAAAGTTTTAATGGCCGAGTTAGGATGTTTAAAGTTTTACCATGTTAAAAAATGCCTTAACCCAGAAAGAGGGCAATGAGAATGGAAGGAGGTTACTAATATGTTCACAACTTCAAAGCTAATCCAGCGTTGAGGATTTGCAGAATATACTGAAAAGTGAACATCAAAGGCTTGTGGGGCAGTGAAATGGAAGCCATTGGAAAATGGTAATGGCGATGTAATATGGCAAGGCATCTGAGATAAAAGGTATATGCCACATTTTATCCATCTGTGCCAACCCAATAAGAGTGTGCAACAACTATTGTGCATTATGGATTGCTTTGAAATCTGTGTAAGCTATTTCAATTAAGCTTTATTACATCTATAAGCATAAGGACTGGTCGCACGGACTGTTCTGGAGCCACTATATCTGCCCTTGGACCAACTGGTCGACGATAACAACCGATGCAGTTTTACCAGCCTTCTATGCAAATTTGGTAACTAAACCTTTGTTACATACTCCACTAAGATCCTTTAAGTGTATGAGTTAAAGGTTATACCTTAGTTGGTAGAATTAACTTTGTAACATCAAGATAAGTGTACATATTAACTTCTATTCTGATTGTTAAAGTAGGAGTCTCAACCCACATAAAAAAGACAAAAAAATGGTCACAATTAGGTTGTTAAGTTATGTATATTATGTGATACTCATTGTGCTCTCTTAGGTTATAGAGGCATAATATACAGAATTACTTTATTGTACAATAATTATTTGAAGAATATTAGTGAGAAAATAAAGTAAATATTAGTGAGAAATAATAAAATAATAAAATTATAAAATAAATATTAGTGAGAAATTAAAGCACTTTTCTTTTTTTCCTACCCTGCTGAGAAATGGTCAAACACACAGAGTTCTGGTGTTGACCATATAAACCTACTGGACTGAAATAAGCCCCTAAGCTTGATTATGGATAATGAATTTGCTGCACTGGTGGGCTTCTGTGGAGGTAAAATCTGTGTTTTCTGTTTGTAAGTTGACAGCCCCAAGTGCATAGATTCACAGGATATATTTTATCAGCTGGTAGATAATCCTAAGCAAAGGTCATCGCAGGCACCTGAACTCTCACTTCTACTGGCATTGTCAAATTCTACATTGAAGGATATCTTCCAGTGTTGATGGCTTCAGCCTTTAGTGGTGGGGGAACTGGTCTTTGTCCTATGACTGCAATTAGGGGTCTGTTTGATATTTTCAGCATTCCCACTCTCAATAAACACAGTTTCTTTAAAAATCCCACTAACCATTTTCTCTCTATAGGTAGTTGGAATGTGAGGACTCTGCACAGAGCTTATTCTCTTGATGTCCTCACACAGGAATTCCACCGTTATAATTTAGATATTCTCAGCTTGCAGGCGACCACCAGATGGACAGATAAAGGTCAGATTCCTAAAAATAATCCTAAATTTTTCTTTTCAGGGAGGGAAGATAATAAGCATCTCCAATGTGTAGGTCTGTTCTCAGCAGACACGCTAGTAATGCTCTTCTAGGATATGAGGGCATTAATTGAAAGGATTCTTACAGCAAAATTTCAGACAAGCATTAAAGACATGAATGCTGTTATGCCTCCACTGAGGATGCTGATATGGGTGGAAAGGATAGGTTTTACAGGCAACTATAGGATATTTAAATTCTGTCCAGAAAGGAGATATATTACCTTTGTTCTAGGTGACTTCAGTGCAAAGTTGATACTGACTCTGACCTTTGGGGAGGGGTGATAGGCCCTTTTGGTATTGGTACCTGCAATGGGCAACGTCTCCTACAGGTAAGTAAACTTAATGGTTTGAGAATAACACACTTATTACAAACACCGTAACATATAAAGTGCACATGGGTTTCACCAGATGGGCTGCATAAGAATATGATTCATTATATATTAATTAACAGTAAATGGGCTAGTTCTATTAGGAATACCAGGGCATATAGGGGAGCTGAAATTGGATCTGACCATTACCTTGTAAAAGTGTCTTGCAACTTAAACTTTAGAAGTGTTACGCTAAGGTTAAAAAATTTACCTTTATTCTGAAGCTCTGAAAGATTCAGTTATAGCTAAAGCTTATCATGATAGGTTATTTAGTCATTATGACAATCATGGTTTGCTTACTACTGAAGTTGAGGAAGAATGGGACCATTTTAAACAAGCTTTTTTGGAAACTAACAATACTCTTTTTGGAAAAAAAGAGCAGAGAAGGCAGAATTATTTGAGTGAAAAGGCACTTGAGCTTATTTCAGAAAGAAAGAATTGTAGGGATGTCCATAATCAATACTCACTAGTCCTAATAGAAAGCATTACAGAGAGATTAATTAAACGTGTAAAAGATCAGTTAGCTGCTGATAAGAATCTTTGGCTTGATGATTTGGCTGACAAAGCCGAGGAAGCAGTTAGGCAGCACAACAGCAGAGAGCTGTACCAGATAGTTAATGTTTTGTGTGGTAGAAAACGGACAGGCATACAAGGATTGCAGGATAAACAAGGTAAGGTTATAGAAGGTGAGGATTCTGTCATGGCTAGGTGGGCTGAGCATTTCAGTGATGTTCTAAACAATGTGGTTAGTTCTACTCGCATTGTTGGCTTTAATGTTGGTCCTATAACACAATATGAAGTTATTTTGGCTATTTCTGAACTTAAACCTCATAAATCCCCAGAGGTACATGAAATTACTATGGAAATGCTTAGAGATGGAAATGTTTTGGTTACCACTTGGATGACTGAAATTCTGAATATCTTTTATGATAAAGGCATGGTTCCTAAGGATATCATCAGAGCTATTGTTATCCCTATTTTCAAAAAAGGTAACCGCAGTTCTTGTGATAACTATAGGGGTATCAGCCTACTCTCTGTTCCAGGTAAAGTTCTTTCCATGATTGTGCTTAATAGAATTAAGAATCTGGTTGATAGTCAATTGCGTGATGAGCAATGTGGATTCAGAAGTGGTAGGGGATGTGTGGATCAGATATTTTCACTTAGGCAGATTCTTGAGAAATGTTTCGAGTTTCAGAAACCTTTGGTTGCTAGCTTTGTTGATTTCAAAAAGGCTTTTGACTCTGTTGATCGTCATAATTTATGGTTAATTGTGAGATCTTATGGTATACCAGGCAAGTTAATTAACATAATGAAAGCTCTCTATAATAACACTGAGTCGTGTGTGAGAGTTGGTAAGGCTTGTAGCAATTTGTTTAGCATTACTTCTGGTGTTCGACAAGGGTGCATTTTGTCTCTTTTTCTCTTTAATTTGGTTATTGATTATTTTTATGCGAAATTCACTTCGAGGGAAAGATTTTGGCCTTAATGGTCTGGAGATAAGAAAATTTCTGGTTTATATTATGTTGATGATTTAGCCATTTTGGCAAATGATGTTGATGAGATGAACTCTTTCATTCGAGCTGAGAGAAAACTAAAGTGATGAAAATTGTCAGGCAGGCTGTGACTCAGTTAATCTGAATGGTTGCAGTCCTGAGCAGGTGTCACAGTTTAATTATCTTGGGAGCCATGTAACAGATACTGGTGATGTGCGACACGAGATTAGCAGACGAATGGGGATTGCTGCCGGGACTTTTAAGAATCTACGGAGAGTGTGGAGAAATAGGCGTACACACCTAAAGACTAAAATTAGACTGTATAATACTTTGGTTCTTTCTAAGATTAGTTATGGTAGTGAAACTTGGGACACTTTGTAAACAAGATAACAGGAAACTAGATGCTTTTGATTCCAGATGCTTACGCAGTATCTTGGGCATTAGGTGGTTCAACTTTGTAACTAATGATGAGATTAGGCAAAGGAGTTTGCAACCTCCTTTAAGCAGCATATTGTGCAGAGAGAGACTCCGTTGTTTTGGCCATGTTGCCCGTATGAATAATTATAGATTGGCGAATAGGGTTATGAACAGTGTGCCTAAAGGCCTCAGAAAGATGGGGAGACCTAGGATACAGTGGGCAGACAATGTCAAACTGGACCTTGTTAGATTTGGTGTGCAGTGGCCAAATGCAGCAGATGTAGCTCAGGATAGACATGTTTGGAGAACTTAATTGCACAGTCTGGTTGGACCTCAGTAGCCCATGGCTACTTGAGGAGGAGGAGGATGTTGATGAATCCCAATTATCAGAACTCACCCATATTTTCTAAGTGGATTCGAATTTTGCCAACTGCCCTATATTTTGTTATGTTTCCCAATTTGTTCAACACTCCATAATTTCACAAAAAAATCCCAGTTTTCACAACTCAAATATATTTTACCGAGTGGATTCGAATTTTGCCAACTTTCCTAGATTTTACAGAAAAAAATCGCAATTTTTACATCTTCCCTGAATTTGCCAAGTCACTTCGAATTTTATCAACTCTCCTTAATTGCACAAGAAAGGCACAATTTTCACAACTCCCCTGTACTTTACCAAGTGGTTTCCAGTTTTGCCAACTTCCCTAGATTTTGCCAAGTTGCCTCGATTTTCTCAACTCTCCTTAATTTGATGTAAACAGTCCCAGTTTTCACAACTCTCCCATATTTTACCAAGTGGATTCAAAGTTTGCCAACTGCCCTAGATTTTGCCAAGTTTCCTCGATTTTGCTAACTCGCCACAATTTTACAGAAAACTCAATTTTTACATCTCACTTGATTTTTGAAAAGTCACTCTGAATAATAAAAATTGAGATAAACTCAAGATAAACTCGACAGTTCAACATCCAGTAATAAATAGGCACTTTTTGACGTCTATTTCAGTTTTAGAGGAAAAATTGTCTGAGCCGGGTGGGATACGAACCCACGACCTTCTGATAACATGTAAGGTGCTCTGGACCACTTAGCTACTGGCCGCCGATCAAGATCTCCATTAATTAACGCTATGAACATTCCCTTTATGTCATATATAGGCGTTATTTTAGGCAATTTTAGCCCTAGCGGCTCTTTATTTGAAAATAGATGGAAAGCATGTCTTACAAGTATCCTAATGATAATAAATATTGAGATAAACTCAGATAAACTCGACTGTTCAACATCCAGTAATAAATAGGCACTTTTTGATGTCGATTTCAATTTTAGAGGAAAAGTTGTTTGAGCCGGGTGGGATATGAACCCATGACCTCCTGATAACATGTCAGATGCTCTGGACCACTGAGCTACCAGCCGCCGATCAAGATCTCCTCTAATTAATGCTATGAACATTCCCTTTATGTCACATATAGGCGTTATTTTAGGCAATTTTTAGCCCTAGCAACTTTTTATTTGCCAATAGATGGAAAGCATGTCTTACAAGTATGCTAATGATAATAAATATTGAGATAAACTGATAGGGAATGTTCATAGCGTTATTTAGAGGAGATCTTGATTGGCGGCTGGTAGCTCAGTGGTCCAGAGTACCTGACATGTTTTCAGGAGGTCGTGGGTTCGTATCCCACTTGGTTCAGACAATTTTTCCTTTAAAATTGAAATTCGACGTCAAAAAGTGCCTATTTATTACTGGATGTTGAACTGTCAAGTTTTTCTGAGTTTATCTCAATATTTATTATTATTAGCATACTTGTAAGACATGCTTTCCATCTATTGGCAAATAAAAAGCTGCTAGGGCTAAAAATTGCCTAAAATAACGCCTATATGTGACATAAAATGAATGTTCGTAGCATTAATTAGAGGAGATCTTGATCGGCGGCTGGTAGCTCAGTGATCCTGAGCACCTGACATGTTATCAGGTGGTCGTGGGTTCGTATCCCATCTGGCTCAGACAATTTTTCCTCTAAAATTGAAATAGACGTCAAAAAGTGCCTATTTATTACTGGATGTTGAACTATCAAGTTTATCTGAGTTTATCTCAATATTTATTATCATTAGCATACTTGTAAGACATGCTTTCCATCTATTCGCAAATAAAAAGCTGCTAGGGCTAAAATTTGCCTAAAATAGCGCCTATATGTGACATAAAGGGAATGTTCATAGTGTTAATTAGAGGAGATCTTGATCGGTGGCCGGTAGCTCAGTGATCCTGAGCACCTGACATGTTATCAGGTGGTCGTGGGTTCGTATCCCCTCTGGCTCAGATAATTTTTCCTCTAAAATTGAAATAAACGTCAAAAAGTGCCTATTTATTACTGGATGTTGAACTGTCAAGTTTATCTGAGTTTATCTCAATATTTATTATCATTAGCATACTGTAAAACATGCTTTCCATCTATTGGCAAATAAAAAGCTGCTAGGGCTAAATATTGCCTAAAATAATGCCTATATGTGACATAAAGGGAATGGTCATAGCGTTAATTAGAGGAGATCTTGATCGGCGGCCGGTAGCTCAGTGGTCCAGAGCATCTGACATGTTATCAGGAGGTCATGGGTTCATATCCTACCCGGCTCAGACAATTTTTCCTCTAAAATTGAAATCGACGTCAAAAAGTGCCTATTTATTACTGGATGTCACTCTAAATTTTGCCAACTCCCCAAGATTTGCCCACTCGCCTAGATTTTGCGAAGTTGCCTCGATTTTGCCAACGTGCCATAATTTTACAGAAAAAAGAACAATATTTACAGCTAACCTGAATTTTGCCAGCTCTCCACGATTTTCCCAAGTCACTCCTAATTTTGCCAAGTTTCCTCAATTTTGCCAACTCCCCATATCTCTACAGAAAAAAAAGAAAAATTTTTACATCTCACCTGATTTTTGCAAAGTCACTCAGAATTTTGCCAACTTGCCATAATTTTGCAGAAAAAAATCGAAATTTTTACATCTCACCTGAATTTTGTCAACTCACCACGATATTGCCAAGTCACTCTGAATTTTGCTAGCTCCCCCAAGATTTTACCAAGTCACTCTAAATTTTGCCAGCTCACCTGTATTTTACTAAGTGGCTTTGAATTTTGCCAACTGCTCTAGATTTTGCCGTCTTGATTTTCCAGCTGCCCTAGATTTCACCAAATTGTCTAAATTTTGCTAACTCCACTTAATTTTACAAAAAAAAATTACAAGTTTTCACAACTCGCATACATTTACATTCAAATTCACATACATTTGCATTCAAATTTTGCCAACTCAGAGTTACTCTTGGGGAGAGCCTCCCTCATCCCTCCCTCCATAGCTACACCCCTGACGACTGTAATGAGCTGTACATCAAATGAAAACTTGTTGCATAAGGAATATCATTTACTACATATTTTAAACAATTTAATTGAATCCGACCAAGCTTGTTAAAAATTTACTAAGTAATAATTTGTACCTGTATTAACAAAATATAAAAAAAAAAATCATAAAATTGTAAAATTCATTTCAATTCATTTAGTCCAAAAATAGGGAAAAAAATAAATTACTTGTTACCAGAGCCATATCTAGTTTTGGAAGCCAAAGTGTCATGCCCCCTCTTCATTTTTTTTTTCTAGATCAGGATTGCTTTGAGCAATAGGGCCAATCTATATTTAACAAAACAATTTTATGCATAAATATCTTTAATTATACAAAAAAAAATCTGAAGTTATCACTTTATTGAAAACAGTCACTTTTGTACACATCTTCAAATATTACAGAGCTGGAAAATTAATGTTGCTAGGACAGGGAAATGGGATTTTTTTTTAATATTACCACTGCTTTTGTAGAATATTGAAGAAAAATCTCCAGTGTTGGAATAAATAAGAACGGAATAGCATTTTTATGACAAACACGACTGTATAATTAAATGATGTTCTGTTAAGCAATTTAGAAATATAGATTTAGCAAATGTCTGCATCAGTTCTGAGCTTCATTCAAAATCTGCAAAGTTTCATTTAATTTCTGGGTCCTAATTCATCTTGAATTTGTTTTTCTGTTAAATCTCTACACTTTGGCATGATAAAGCACAAAATAGTAACTCTGATGAAAGGGAGAAAATATAAATATAATATAAACATTCGGAAAAACTAAACGGAACTGATAAACAAGTAACCTAACATAAAGACTGAACCTAAAAGCTCAGTTGTGGCTCCTCTCCTTGCTTTCACTGTAACAGGAAACAAACTCTTTAGTCAGGGCCTATTGTCTACATCATTGCAGCACTGCTGGCGGTAACCCACTCCCTCTATGCCACCAGCAACACGAGACAACACACCTTGATTTCCATACCCCCCCCCCCCATGAAGAGTTCCAAAAGTATCCAGCTGCTGAGCAGGCACAGAAATGTATTGGGACAGATGCTGTCCCAGCCGCTGTGAAAAGATTAATGTCCCATCTGATGGACGCCACCATTCCCTACTGATGGTTGGTGATATCTCCTACTGACCAAAGGCAGGGCTGAATGTTTTGTGGACATAAATCTTAATGCTGGTCCACCTGTGGCTCGAACCTGGAAACTACAGATTACAAGCCTGGTACGCTACCAATTGAGCCACTCCTACCTTCTTTAGGCAGGTGACCAATCAGTGTGCGGGTTTTGTGGCACCATTTTAACCATTCATTATATTTTTATGCAAGTTACACCCATTGTTTACTTTTGTCTTTAATTTTGTTATATCTGTTGTTGCTTTTATCATTTATGTCTTGATTTAAATTTGGTTGTGGGCTCCATCCTTTTTTTTTTATGTTGTTTGCATAGTAACTTTATTTGTTGATTCACCATAAAACATGAACCAACCATCTAAAATTTTTACTTAACCCTTTCAGGACCATAAGGTTTCTAAGAGTAAATATTAGTATGTAACTGTTTATTTTAGTTTGTTTAGACGTAAAATAAATAAAAATCATAAGAAAAATACATAACTATGTGTAGTTTTTTTGGAATTTTATGGGAAATATTTTTCCCAATGGACTATAAAGGTAACACAAATTATAGTTAGGCTTATTATGCAATGTCTTTTATTTATTGGTTTATTAGAACAAAATGTTAACTAAAATAATACAAAATTATGAAATAAATTTACTATACAAAATGATGTACTAATTGATATTCTGCGAAGCAATTTCTTTTGGTAGTGAGGCAAAGATGGACATTGCACATAGTACATATATTATGCGTCCTGACAGTTCTGTTTTTGTTTTCTAAACGTTTCCGTTTACGTAATTGCGTTCGGCATACGTTCTATTTTGACATTCTGTATAAAAAATGCAGATAAGGTTATAATTAAATACGACAATCACCAATTTTAAAATGGGAAAAATGTTTCCCTTAGTCTTGAAAGGGTTAAAAAGTAAGAATGATAGCTCCTTGTTAAATATAATTACTTATAATGTTTGTTTGTTTTTTAGTTTTGATAGTTCATCTTTTTTATAATATACTATCTGTTAGAAGTTTAATTTCTGCAATTTTTAAGTAGTTAATATTAACATCTTTTTAAATCTATTTATGAATTGCAAATAATGTTGAGATTTGTGGTTGTAATAAATGTTTGCTCAATTAGTTGTATAAGTATAAATGTATTTGAGCTATGCACATGTTTATAAATACTAATCTTCTAAGCAATGAATCACTAAAAGTTAAAATCAAGTTCTTATCAAATCTTATCAAGTTAGTGAATAGTCACATTACACTGCCTGGCTAAAATATTAGGAACACTGTATCATGTGTAAAGTACCACGAAAATACCAATTTATTCAAAAATGTTTTACTAACGCAAGTTTCTACATCACTACAAAGTCCTGTAAAAGCTTAAAGGCATGGTAGAAGGCAAGGTTAAGTGCTACAGGGTAAAAAGGCTGACTTTGAAAGGGGGCTCATTGTTGGAGCACAAATGTGCAAGAGCATCCTTGACACAGGTGATGGAACTCAGCAGAAAATCATGGACACAATATCCCAAGTATATGAAGGGCAACAATCTCAAAAAATGTCCACCAATCATGGCAAAGGTGGGGAAAAAAGGCTCTGACACACAGGGCAGTTTGTTTGCACAAACTATGGCAAAACAGCTGCTACAGTTATTGTCTGAGAGAAATGACTGGTAGCATTACTTCAAAACCCATTTTAATGAGAACTATGCACAAAGAATTGAAAGCTTTGAAATTTGGGAACTGTACTATGATACATATAATGAAGTGTGTATATCTCAGTGTTGGAGTTAATTAGATTAAGTTCTTTTTGTAAATACCAATGGAAATTGTAATGGTAGAATTGAAATATTTTTTACCAAACTATTTTTCGTGTTTAATTAATAGTGTGTTATTATTTTGCTTAATTGCCTATTGAAACTTTGCTTAATTCGATATTTCTTCAAGGAAACAACACAAAATAAATGATGCTATGTATTATTATCTAAGATGACAAGTGATTATTTATTCAAGAGTGACCAAATTCATTCACAAGGAAGTTGGGATGGATTGTTTTACTTCTGAATAGCACTTTTTTGCACACAGTGGGCTATTGGTCAAGTTACAAGGCTCCTGAGGGCTCAGAGGAGGTTTGGGGGCCCACTGAACAGCTATTATAAGACAGATGGTAGCCTCCCTTAAAGGCTATTCAGAGTGTTCTTTGACATGCACAGGGTATGATTCTCCCACACACAGGTCCACTGCTTTACGTCCCGTCCCACTGATGGCTGCTTTTCCAAGCCCATTGGTGTGCCTTACTGACAAAAGGGGAGGCAGTGTTGTGTAGATATATCTCAACACTGACCCAGCTCCATTCACAAGGATGTGTATTGTCATCTAATTTCAAACTGTTTTTCAACTCTGCTCCTGCAGTTTCATTATGTTTAATCAATGTACTTAATCTACTTCATGCATTCTTCTGCATTCGCCCCAGATGCAAAAATTTTCAGCAGCAGTTCAGTGTCCATGTATCTTCTACTGAGGTGTCTCTCAGACATCCAATAAGTTAAAATTATTTTGACCTATTTTAGCTTTTCATCCAAGGTGACATTTTACTAATAAGCAGCCATGGTGGAGTTAAGACGCACTAAAGATACAATTGTAACGATACAATTGTACGAGCATCAACATAATATACAAGCCCAGTATATTATGCAAGTTGTGTGGTTGATATATTAGCAATGTAAGATATCCATGATGATCTTAAGTATAGAAAAAAAATAATCTTGATTATATGAAGATATACAAACCTACAACCTCCTGATAACATGTCGGGTATTCTAATTCTACCACTGAGCTACTGCCCACTGAGATCTCTGTTATGATATCATACAATATTTTTAGTTTTTGTTGTTCTTTTTTTTAAATGTAATAACTTATAGTATCACAAGGAAGTAAAACCAGCCAGGATGACATGTAAAAGTTACTCCTGGTCTATTGAATTTCTGTCCTGCATTTCAGCCCATTTTGCAGCAAAAAGAAAATGAGATTTATGTGTAAATCATTCCAACATCAACTGCAAATAGATAGTTGTATCACAAATAGAGTAGATAGTAATAACCAGTAAGATATTATTATTGTGACACTAACATATTTTGTTAACTATACAGGAAGAAATATATCCGAAGAAGCCAGTTCTTACACTTACTGGACTACAATCTGATGAACCTAAAAGCAATAAAAGGTATGTTAAAAGAATATTTAAATATCTGTTTTATTTGCATTTCAGAATAGAAAAAAAAATTTTTGCAAAGGTAAACTTTTGTGTTTCTAGAATATTTTATGTTTGTCTTCATATTCTGATAGGTGACGCATATTCAGTTACTGCAAAGGATGAGTGGCAAGGAAATGATAGTTTTTGCAAACCTATTCCCAACAGTGTAGGACTAATTTTGGGATATGGGCTCTGCTGCCATTTATGCTCAGTTAACTTGAAGCAATAGAAAAAGCTGAAAGATTAATTAACCTTAGTACTGATTCTAACTGGACAGGAAGAATTTTGGCAAAGCAGGACAGAGATGAGGATTATTCTTTCTGAGAGTAACAACTTGTTTGGCAGCATTACTGCAGCTTGTTGAATAGCAGGACTATTTTAAGTCAAGGCAGCTCTTTGACTCATTAGTAAAAAGATGTTATTTTCTTACTTAATTCTCAGCATTTCTTTGTATGATTTTTAAATATCTTAAATAATCTCTTGGAGAAATGTCTGCAGTGGAACATCTACATTTGCACGTATTCATTCTTGTGTGTGGATAGTTGAGGTTCTACACTCAAGACTAAGGTAACATAGATTTCCTACTGATCATGATAAATTCTGTGAAAAGTAAACCGCTTTACATAAACAATAATAATGCATAAAACTATCACATTGCATATGAAATTGTTTTTTTTTTTTGCTCGTAAAATATGAGAGACGTTTGAGCTTTGAGTTTTATGAGATTTGAGTTTCTATTCTATAAATGTGGTTAGCTCCAAATATGTACAGTTATGTGGGCACTAGTTGAAAAACAAGGGTTTGGTGATAAAGGAGAAAGAACTTATTTTTCACACTTTCTTTATTTCGACAGTAAATGATTACTTTTTTTTCTCACATGACTGTTGTGTGGAATATTAAACATGTATTCATGATCTGGTTAAGGCTCTAATCAATTTTTATTTCAGAGCAGGGTTGGTGATATGGACATCAATAGGAATTATTCTGAGGAAGGGAATTTAAATTAAAATATTTAAAGTAATGCAAATTTAATTATCTCTAAATTCAAGGGGGAGAAATATAATGTCTATGGTTGGAAACCATTTATGCACTTTCAGTGCAGATGAAATCTGTTGTAGCAGCATCCGTTCATGGCAAACTGATTGAATTGCACATTACACAATATCATTTTATGTTTTGCATTGCCTCAAATGGAATCTCTCAGAGTTTTTCACCAAGATTAGCACTGATCATAGCTAGTCATAGTTTCCATTAAGATCAATATAGGATGACAGGTTTTACCTTCTTCCATGCAGATCAAATCTCTCATATTGTGCCTCTATGGCCCTTCAAAGGACATCTCACAAAACATCTGAACAATAATATGAATCAAATTTCCTATCAATATGGCCTTCAATAAAATTTAATGCAATCTGAAATGTGGATACAATTCACAACTTCATCATCATCCTCAAGCAACCATGGGCTACTGAGCTACATCTGCTGCATCTGGCCACTGCACATCAATTCTAACAAGGTCCTGTTTGACATTGTCTACCCACTGGATTCCCAGGTCTCTCCCTACCTTTCTGAGCCTTTAGGCACATTGTTCATAACCCTATTCACTAATCTATAATTATCCATATGGGCAACATGGCCAAATCAACGGTCTCTCTCTCCACAACATGCTGCCCAAAGGAGGTTGCAGACTCCTTTGCCTAACTTCATCATTACTTACAAAGTCAAACCACCTAATGCTCAAGATACTGTGTGAGCATCAAGTTTCCTGCCATCTTGTGTAGAAAACATCCAAGTTTCACTATCATAATTAACTCTAGAAAGAACCAAACTATTATACAGTCTAATTTTAGTCTTTAGGTAATCTTTAAATAGTCTTAGTTAATATATGCATATTTCTCCAAACTCTTCATAAATTCTTAAAAGTCCCAGCAGCAATCACTATTCGTCTGTTAGTCTCATACTGCACATCAAAAATATCTGTCACATAGCTCCAAGATAATTAAATTGAGACGCCTGTTCAAGACTCCAACCATTCAGATTAACTGAACACAGCCTGCCTGACCAAGTTTCATCAGTTTAGTTTTCCCTCTGTTTGTCACCAAACCTACTCCAATACCAGTCTCAACAACAGCTAAGCCATGGGAGAATGACAGAGTTCAGCTCATCAACATCATTTGCCAAAAGAGCTTAATCTTCAGCATAGTCTAAATCAGAAATTTTCAGATCTGCAGACCATTTAAGGCCAAAATCTTTCCCTTGCAGTGAATTTCACATAGCATAATCAATAACCAAATAAAGAGAAAAGGAGACAAAATGCACCCTTGTCAAACAATAGAAGCAATTCTCAACCAATTGTTACAAGCCTTGCCAACTCTCACACATGACTCAGTGTAATTATAGAGAGCTTTCATTATGTTAATTAACTTGTCTGGTATGCCATACGATCACACAATCAACCACAAATTATGATGATCAACAGAGTCAAAAGCCTTTTGAAATCAACAAAGTTAGTAACCACAGGTTTCTGAAACTCTAAAAATTTCTCAAGAATCTGCCTAAGTGAAAATATCTGATCCACACATCCCCTACCACTTCTGAATCCACATTGCTCATCATGCAATTGACTGTCAACCAGATTCTTAATTCTATTAAGCACAATCATGGAAAGAACTTTACCTGGAACAGAGAGTAGGCTAATACCCCTATAGTTATCACAAGAACTGCGATTACCTTTTTTTAAAATAGGGATAATAATAGCTCTGGCAAAATCTTTAGGAACCATGCCTTTATCATAAAAGATATTCAAAATTTCAATCATCCATGTGATAACTGAAATATTCCCACCTCTAAGTATTTCAGTAGTAATTTCATCTACCTTTGAGGGTTTATGTAGTTTAAGTTTCAAAAATAGCCAAAATAACTCCAGAGTGTGAAATAGAACTAGCAATTAACCCAGTGATGCATCTATCATCATTACAAACAATGGGAGTAGAACTAACCATATTGTTTAGAACATTACTGAAATGCTCAGCCCACCTAGCCATTGGAGAGTACTCACCTTCTATAACCTTACGTTGTTTATCCTTCAATCTCTGAATACCTGTGTGGTTTTTTACCACACAATACATTAACTATCTGGTACATCTCTCTGCTGTTGTGCTGTCTAACTGCTTCCTCGGCTTTGTCAGTCAAGCCATCAAGCCAAAGATTCTTATCAGCTGCTAACTGATTCTTCAGACGTTTATTAAGCTCTTTGTAATGCTTTCTATTATGACTAGTAGGGTACTGATTAAGGACATTCCTACAGTTCTTTCTTTCTGAAATAAGCTCAAGTGCCTTATCACTCAAATAATTCTGCCTCTGCACCTTTTTTCCTAAAAGACTACTGTTAGTTTCCAAAAAAGACTGTTTAAAACGATCCCATTCTTCCTCAACTTCAGTAGTAAGCAAACCATGATTATCATAATGACTAAATAACCTTTCATAATAAGCTTTTGCTATAACTGGGTCTTTCAAACTTTTTAACCTTAGTACATTTCTTAAATTTAAGTTGGAAGACACTTTTAACAATGTAATGATCATATCCAATTTCAGCTCCCCTATATGACCTGGTATTCCTAACAAAATTAGCCCATTTGCTGTTAATTAATATATAATCTATCACATTCTTATGCAGCCCATGTGTGCTTATGTATGTCGCGGTGTTTGTAATAAGTGTTAGTTATTCTGAAACCATTGAGTTTACTTACCTGTAGGAGACATTGCCCATTGCAGCTACCAATACCAAAAGGGCCTATCACCCCTCCCCAAAGGTCAGAGTCAGTACCAACTTTGGCATTGAATTCACGTAGAACAAGGGTAATATCTCCTTTCTTGACAGAATTCAAAATATCCTGAAGTTGTCCATAAAACCTATCCTTCTCATCGGCATCCTCGGTGGGGGCATAACAGCAGAAAACGTTCAAGTCTTTAACACTTGTCTGAAATTTTGCTGTAAGAAACCTTTCATTAATGCACTCATATCCTAGAAGAGCATCACTACCGTGTCTGCTGAGAAGCAGACCCACACCTTGGTGATGTTTATTATCGTTCCTCCCTGAAAGGAGAAATTTAAGATTATTTTTAAGAACCTGACTTTTATCCGTTCATCTGATCTCTTGCAGACTGAGAATATCTAAATTATAATGGTGGAATTCTTGTGTGAGGATATCAAGAGAAAAAGCTCTGTGCAGAGTCCTCACATTCCAACTACCTATGGAGAGAAAATGGTTAGTGGGATGCTTAAAGAAACTGTGTTTATTGAGAGAGGGAATGCCGACAATATCAAACAGCCCTCTAATCGTAGGCATGGGGCAAAGATCCGTTCCCCCACCACTAAAGGCTGAAGCCATCAACGCTGGAAGATATCCTTCAATGTAGAATTTGACAATGCCAGTAGAAGCGAGAGTTCAGGTGCCTGCGATGACCTCTGCTTAGGATTATCTACCAGCTGATAAAATATATCCTGTGAATCTATGCACTTGGGCTGTCAACTTACAAACAGAAAACACAGATTTTATCTCTATAGAAGCCCACCAGTGCAGCATATTCGTGATCCATAATCAAGCTTAGAGCTTTATTTCAGTCCAGTAGGTTTATATGGTCAGCACCAGAAATCTGTGTGGTTGACCACTCCTCAGCAGGGTAGAAAAAAAAGTAGCCATAGTTGTCCAGATCAGTAGGCCACACTAATCTGGCAACCCTCCCCTACTGTTCACTTCCACAAGAGAGTATCTCTTTTGTAAGGTACTAATGGCTTCACCACAAGAAGGTGGGGTCGGATATTAGGTGCCGAGCCTGGCTGGTTCTATGCATCATCACAGGGGATTGGTGTATAGCTCTCCTTCCAGTGACCAAAATGGACTAGTGGGATTCAGAATGAAGTTAATAGTGGATTAGAAAATGCCTTTAACATGCTGTTTTTAATAGTAAACTCTGCCTGATAGCTGAATAAGTTTTGAACCATACACTAGAAAAAAATTAACTTATCTTTAGGTAAGTTATAAAAAGATACAGGTCATGTCATGATATATATTAAGAGAAGGCAATTAATTTTGAACAATATAACAACAGAAATTCAGATGTGAGTGAAGCATTTTGTATATATTTTCATAACTAGGGCAAGATTCTATTTTTTTCCATTTTTAGTTTAATTAACAAAGTTTCATAAATTAATGTTACCAGTTTTTATTAAAAATTTCTTTCTTCGTATTTCATATTTCCATTTTAACATACATCTTTATTTGTTTAAGCTTTCTTGTTTCATTGTATTAGATTCGATGTATATGATCAAATTTCCAATTATCTTACCAAAGTAGATCTAACACTTTAGAGATATGTATAGATATTGTTTAAAAAAATACTATATATAAATATTAAAATAGCTTAGTCAAAGATCGAAGTTCAATAGAGCCAAGGCCATATCTGGAGTTGGAAGCTTGTCCTCCCATATTTTTTTTCTAGATCCAGGTCTAAATAGAATTACATATTATTTTCATTATTATTACTAAAGAGTTTTATTTAGAAAACACTGTTTATGAACTGATAAATATTAAAGTTAGATTGGAAAATATCAAAATCTTTCCTTTTTTAAAGGATTTATAGATAGATAATACACACTGATACACAATGATAGCACACTGTGAAGATGGTAGTAAAGCAAATTTCATCTGTAATGTTACAATTTTAAAGAAATTTACTTCATACACAACAATTCACTGAAGGTTTCTGATTCTACTAACCATGCAGCAAAATTATGATGTATTTATAAAGATTTGTTTCTATATTTTGAATTCTGATAAATGACTTGTTTTAATAACTAATAATCACATTTAAATGGTGCCTATATGTAATTTTGAAATAAAATAATTTTTCTGTATCATTCAAAATTAAATTCTGCTTTGGTGTATGGTACGACATATTTCTGTTTGTTTTTATAAATAAGATATTAAAATAAGTTGTTTTTATTGATTCAGCCCTTTAAGTGTTACTCTAGCATGACAAAAAAAATTTAAAAAATTGGAAGTATTTTGGCTAATTTTTGCCCTTTTCTGTTTATTCCATTCAGTGTGAAAAGCCAAATTAATGCTATTGAAGCTAAGCTAAAGGCTATGGAAGAACAGAGAGACAAAGAATTAGAGCTGTGTCTTTCAGCAGTTCCTGCTCTCACAGTACCACAACATCAAAGAGGAGTAGGAAATACTTCTCACCGCAGAACAAGAGATGGACCATACAATAAGCTTGAACACAGACAGTATTTTGGAAAGAGAAGATGACACTTAATTAACCGCTGGGATATGTTGATTGTAATATTTGATCATCCATATTATTTATATTATTAGCATCATAAACTGCCCATACGAATGTGGGCTCCACTGTTGCAAACATTTGCATATTCAATAATTCTCAGCTTTTTGTAAATTTTGAAAATAAAGTAGTCACTCAGTATATTCCAAATGCTTTTTATTTTATTCTGCATTGCCTGTGATATTTGTGTTGAAACCAACAAGAGCTGCAGTCAGGAAATTTTTCTGGGGGGGGGGGGGGGGGGTACGTGCGATTAAGTGAAAATGATTAATACCATCATCTTTCTATCTTCGTTTTCAGACATTATCATAAGATTGTCATCACCAAGGACAAAAATACTTGAACTAAATCGCATGTTCTGGTTGAACCTCTGTAGCCCATGGCTGCTTGAGGATAGTGATGATGTCATCACAGTTAAATAAATTGTTCTAAAATTTAAAAATATGTAAAAATTTTCGTTTTAACCATACTCAAGCAGTTCTGACAGAAATTTTATATATTCCAGGCCTTAAAGCTTATTCCCACACACACTAAATGCATCTGCTTTCAATTAGGTTCTTTAATGCAACTCTTATATATGAAACTTGTCCTAAATATTGGTAACAAAAAAGTGCCATTTGTAGAAATAAAAAACTACCTTTAATGATCATTATATTATTGTAAATTTATAATGAATGAGTACTGAGTGTGGGTATAAGTAAATATTTTTATGATACAAATTATAAAGCAATGCAATTACGAAAGCATGGATGAAAATACCTCTCAATTATTTTTTTTCAGACGATGTCCTTCATAACTTTAGAGATAAAATGACTAAATGATTCTTTGTTTACCTTCGACAATTTTGTCTTCCTTTTAGTCTCTTTCACATCTTGTTAGCTTTAACTCCCTCTTTCGTTTGTGCTATTTCAGACCCACTAGTGCTGAACCTCTTTTCACAAATCCACAACCCTAACATTACAATTATATCTTGAGTTTCAGATCGGTTCTATGTTCCAATTCGTTTGTTACGTAAATCTCTCGCAGAAGCATACACGAGCGTTCATGTCACATTTATCATAAAGTAACTGCATCACTTTCATCTGTCGTAACACTGTCCCCTACGTAGTCTTTGTTCGTCCCAAATAATTCTGGATTCCGCAACTTCTTCACTTTGATGAAACAGGGCAAAACGATCCACATGAACCACGTTGCGCTTTGTAGTTACACGTTGACGGATACGATACACCACGTCGTTAATCCTGTTGACTACTGTACGGATCTTTCCAAGGTTTCTGAAGTTTTGGTGAAAGTCTATTCTTTTTATGTGGATTGTACAGCCAAACAAGATCTCCTTGATTGAAAACAGTTCCATTTGTTTTACTGTCGTATCTCGTTTTGGTTCTCTCGCTTGCCAAGTTGATGTTATGTCTGATGGAGTAATGGATTCCTTCTAGTCGTTGTAATTCTTGTACGTATTGTGGAGCGGATACAGGTATTGCTTCGGGCCGACCACATAAAAGGTCACAGGGAAGATTTAACTCTCTTCTAAAGAGTATCGTGGAAGGTGTCTGTCCAGTTGTCTCCCCCCCCCCCGATAGGAGACCACCTTGTCGTGGTGGGGGGGCCTAGGGCCCAGCAAATCGGCTGAAGGCTTTGCCGGCCGGATTGGGTCCCCGGCTGGAGCATTGCCGAAGCCAACCGAGGTTGACGATGCTGCCAACCGGTTCCTTAGCCGGTTGGTCGGTGACAGCGTCTGAGACCTCGCCTATCAGGAGCGCTGGGTGAGCTGTTCGAGGGCTCGGCAGAACGGAATTGGCTCCTAGTAGGCCAGAGCCCTCACAAAAGTCTGGGTCTTACTAAGAGTCTCCACTCCAGACGCCGATCGAACTTGGATCTATATATCCTTGTTCATGGCTAACCGGGGAATAGATTAAAGTAAGGTTTCTTCCGGTGGTCAGCTTTCCTTTTATAGGACTGCTGCCATGTGAGGCTGGAGTTGAGGTGTGCCTATAGGGCGTATTCCTTGCCCCCGGCTCTAGATAAGCACGGCTTTTCATAACCAGGTAGTGCTGTACAAGCGGAACCGGGAATTGCCGTGGTTGCATAAGATCGCAACAAAAGAGATTCATTGTCCAGTTGTCTCGTGTACTGCTATTCTGTATGCCAACAAAAGGAGTGGCATATGGTGATCCCACTCACATTGATGGTCGTTGACAAACAATGCTAGATGTGCAATTGTCCTATTAAATCTCTTAACCATACCATCTGACTGAAGGTGTAGGGGAGTTGTTCTGGTTTTCTGAATGCCTAATAGACGGCAGATGCCTTTAAACACGTTGGATTCAAAATTGCGTCCTTGGTCAGAGTGGAGTTGCAAAGGTACTCCATACATACTAATGAAGTTATTTACTATTATCTCTGCAACTGTTGTTGGTTCCTGGTCTTCGATGGGATAGACCTCAGGCCACTTCGTGAAATAATCTATTATGACTAATAAATAGCGATTTCCAACATCAGTCTTGGGGAACGGACCCATTACATCAATGGCCATCCTCTCAAAAGGAGCACCAACGTTATACGTCTGCAGCTTACCACGACTCCTAGTCTTAGGGCCTTTCTTTGCTGCACAGGCCTCACACTGCCTACACCATCTCTCAAAGTCTACCCTACTTTTCAGCCACTGAAATCATTCCCTGGCTTTAGCTAATGTCTTATTAACACCGAAGTGTCCTCCATTGGCACTATCATGTACATCTTTCATCACAAGTTCCACTCGGGAGCGAGGAAGGATTATCTGCCAACGGATCAGCCGTCCAGTGGGATTCTCCCATCTTCTGTATAATACACCGTTTCTCACTTCTGAGGAGTCCCACTGTGCCCAGTAACTTTTGGTAGTTGGACCATATCTCGACATTCCCTCCTAATTAGGTTTTATATCAGATTTTTTAATCAAATCCAATATTGACCTTATATCGTCTAGTTGGACCTTTGTAATTTCTATTGGACTCCAGATGTTAGGAGATCACTGTTTGCTTTTGTCGATGTTATTTGTCTTATGAGCATTACTTCTTTAGTACCATATTTCAAATCTGCATTATAACAATGCTAACAGTTGTCAATACATGGACTTCTGGAAAGGGCATCTGCATTCCTATGTATTTTTCCACTTCGATGCTCGATGGAGAAATTGTACTCTTGTAACCGCTGTATCCACCTAGCGATTTGTCCAGGGTTTTTAAAGTATAGTAACCACCTGAGTGCAGCATGATCAGTGCATATAAGAAATTTTTGGTGATAGATATGATAAAAATGCTTTATTGCTTTTACTATTGCTAACAGTTCTTTTCGTGTGACACAATAATTTCTTTCTGGTTTGGACAGGGTTTTGCTAAAGTATGCAATAACTTTTTCTTGTCCGTCTTGTTATTGTGAAAGTACAGCACCAACTCCTGTGTTACTTGCGTTTGTATCTATTATGAACTGTTTTTCAGTTTGTGGATATATTCTAACACTGGTGCTGTGGAAAGCTTGCTTCAACTGTTGGAAGACTATGTGACATTTGGTGGGCCACATGAACTGCTAACCTGTCAGACGATGTAATGGCCTTGTGATGTTGGAGAAACCCTTTACAAATAAGGTAAAGGAGATTTGGTTCATGGTATCGTGGTTGCAAGTACTTTAGTCAGTGTAGATAAAGAACAGATTCCTATCAGAGTGATGAACTGTAACAAATCCAATAGAATATTGAAAAAGGGTGAAGAATTAGCAATATGTAAACCTATTACTTGGGTAACAAGTATAAACGCAATAGAAGTTACTAAAACCAACACCATACAGATATCCCATCTCATCTTACTGACTTATGGAGAGAAACAAGAAGAATGTTAACTGAAGACCAGGCTGCTAAGGCCGAGAACCTACTGAAAGAGTTTTCCGTCATTTTTTCTGCCAAATCAAATGATTATGGCCGTGCTAATCTGACATAACAAGATCAACACTGGTGATTCTCCTCCAGTCCATCTACTGGCAAGAAGGCTTCCATTGGCAAAACGAGAGGAGACAGAACAACTCGTAAGAGACATCGAAGCTCACGACGTTATAGAATCATCACCGAGTCCCTAGACATCACCAGTGGTTCTTGTCAAGAAAAAGGATGGGTCTTACCGATTTTGTGTGGATTACCGCAGATTAAATGACATAACAAAGAAAGACTACTCTTGTGAGTAGTACTACTACTAGTCTACTCTCATGACCTCAAAAGTTTTTGTATACTGTAAAATATTATCTGAAATAAAAATTATCTATCTATCTATCTATCTATCTATCTATCTATCTATCTATCTATCTATCTATCTATCTATCTATCTTTACCCAGGTTTGATGATACACTGGACACTCTATCTGGGTCAAAATGGTTCTAGACATTAGACTTGAAGAGCTGCTATTGGCAAGTTGGTATACGTCCTGAAGACTGAGAAAACAACTTTCACTACAAGAAATGGACTTTCGCAGTTTAAAGTGATGCCATTTGGACTTTGCAACGCACCTGCAAAGTTTGAACGACTAATGGAGTCGGTGCTCGAAGGTTTGTCTTAGGAGGTCTGTCTGGTTTACCTGGATGACATCATCGTTCTTGGAAAGACTTTTGAAAAACATTTGAGAAATCGTCAAGTGTTTGAAAAACTTGGGTCAGCCAAGTTAAAATTGGGACCAAAAAAAGTGTAAACTGTTCCAGCAAGAAGTTCATTACCTTGGTCATGTCATCACTACATCAGGGATTAAGACTGATCCTAGTAAGATAGAAGCTGTAAGAGACTGACCTCCACCACAAGATGTTCATCAACTTCGTAGTTTTATTGGACTCTGCACCTACTAGAGAAGATTTGCCATTACATCGTTTGATTTTGAGATTTGATTGAAAAATCTGATAAAAGACCTAATTGGGAGCAAATCTCGAGGTATAGCCCAACTACCAAAAGTTACTGGGCACAGTGGGACTCCTTAAAAGTGAAAGACGGTATATTTTAATTATACAGAAATTTACACAATTCTTAATTGTTCAGAATAATGTAATTATTTCTGTATAATTACAGTTTAATTATACAGAAGATGGGAGAATCCCACTGGATGGCTGATCCGTTGGCAGATAATTCTTCCTCGCTCCCGAGTGGAACTAGTGATGAAAGATGTGCATGATAGTGCCAATGGAGGACACTTCGGTGTTAATAAGACATTAGCTAAAGCCAGGGAATGATTTCAGTGGCTGAAAAGTAGGGCAGACATTGAAAGATGGTGTAGGCAATGTGAGGCCTGTGCAGCAAAGAAAGGCCCTAAGACTAGGAGTCGTGGTAAGCTGCAGACGTATAACGTTGGTGCTCCTTTTGAGAGAATAGCCATTGATGTAATGGGTCCGTTCCCCAAGCCTGATGTTGGAATATTTATTAGTCATAATAGATTATTTCACGTGGCCTGAGGTCTATCCCATCAAAGACCAAGAAGCAACAACAGTGGCAGAGATGATAGTAAATAACTTAATTAATAGGTATGGAGTAACTTTGCAACTCCACTCTGTGATATTTGAGGACGATGTCTCAAGGACGCAATTTTGAATCCAATGTGTTTAAAGGCATCTGCCAACTGTTAGGCATTCAGAAAACCAGAACAACTCCCCTACACTCAGTCGGATGGTATGTTTGAGAAATTTAATAGGGCAATTACACAACATCTAGCATTGTTTGTCAATGACCATCAACGTGAGTGGGATCACCATATGCCACTCCTTTTGTTGGCATACAGAACAGCAGTACATGAGACAATTGGACAGACACCTTCCATGATGCTGTTTGGAAGAGAGTTACGTCTTCCCTGTGACCTATATGGTCGGCCCCAAAGCAATGCCTGTGTCCACTCCACAATACGTAGATAAAATAAACACATTACTAATTTTGTGGTGAAAATAAATGAAACTAAAATCTTATATCTGAATTATTTGCAAAAGGAAACGAAACTGATTATTGTTTTTTAAATAAGTTACAATTAGGTTCTTATTACTAATAACTGGGGAAAATAACTGGAAGAATAATTCTAATTTTCTTTTCAGATTTTTTTGGTAGGAAATTTGAGCCCGTTTCATTTTATCAGTAACATTTCCTCAATGTAATGAAAGGACTGCCATCCATCAGATGAGACATTAAACCATGGCCCTGTATGGGAAAAGAGCCACACCTTGTGCATGTTAAACATAATGCTGGATAACCTCGATGGAAAATTTCCATCTGTCTCCTATAACAGATGGCCTTGTGTCCTAACCCAGTTGGTCACCTTAGCCAATCTTTTCTGAGCCCTTGGGGTCCTTGTGACATAGCCATTTACCCCATTGTGTATAAAAAATGGGGTAATCAGTCGTAAAAATTTCAAAAATCTTCCGAATTTGTATAAGAATGCACTCTGAAACTCCGGAGTGAAATAAAAATATCTTCAATGCAATATTACAGTTTCCTACTTAAAGCAAATATATCTGCCTTAATCAAGACCCTGAACAAAATTTCAGTTATCGAACAAAATTATTACTATGGTATTTTTAAATATACCTGAGGATCACGGAGAAAAAAAATCTTTATTTTTCAGAAATCAAGATCTCCTTAATTTTAAAATGAAAAAGAATATTAAAATCATAAATTCGTGTTCATATTTAATCACTGGATTCATTAATGCATTAAACCTGAAAAAAATTGAGGAATCTGCTTAAATTCAGAAAGGTTTCTAAACGGAATTAAAATTCAGATTTCATAACTGTATAAATAAAACAGAAAATGTTTCCACGCTATGTTATTTATTTTATTTTGATTGATTTGATAAAATTAGTAGTGAAATATAATTTCCGATATCTACTTTGAAGGGCGATTCGTACAATTGAATGCTGAACAGGCAGATATAACATAAAATTATCAAATCTTCAAGTTTTTACAGAGTAGATATCGTTCTGTTATTACAGTTAAAGCTAATATTTGAATAGAAGATCATGGCTGCCGTGCAGTCGCTCTTAACGACCTTAACTGCTTAGGGCATCTCGCCCTAAACAATTAAATTTATATATAAAAAAAAGGGTTCTTTCTTACCTCCATGGTCAGTACCAAAGACGTCATCATTCTCCGTTTGGATACATACCATTTTATACTTCATTACTCCACAAACAAAAAGTTCCATAGACAACCTCATTTCACAATCATTTCTATGCACCTATTTAAGCAGTAATGTATAAATATGTTAAAAACTTTATTTTGACATCAACACAGACTGAAAATCTAAAAGAATTCTTGTAAATCAGGAAACACGTTAAAAAAAATATGTTAGCTAAATATTTCTCACTGTAACATAATTTACGATAAGATTTTATAAATTTAATGCTCAGGTTCGATATTTAAGTCGACATCTTTTCATATGAGAATATTAGTTATTTTATATATATAGCAACAGTTACATTTGATATCGCATATATGAGTATGCTGAAACATTACAGAATATTGTAATATTATTGAAACATGGCAAAATATTAATAAATATTTTAACATTTTGAATTTAAAAGTTTTTAATAAATTTCAGTTGCTCCTTCTAGATACACTGCTCGCCATTAAAAGTATAACACCAGGAAGAACTCGTCAGATTGTCCCGAAATATACAAGATGGGTTGCCCATGAGAGAGCATGTAAATGATTCAAAGCGCAGCACATATGTACATCATATGTGATAGTAACGCCATCAGGAAGTGGTATAAGAGGAGATTACAAAGAGCTGGTGTAAAGCACTGGAATTGTGTTTGCTCGCAATTATTGTGCACTAAAGGATCAAGTATGCCCGTCAAAGAACATGGAATCCATACGACCAGCTTTCCAACTTTCATCGAGGGAGAATTGTGGGATTACGGGAAAGTGGATTATCATACCGATACATTGGTACTTGTGTTGGGCAGAATGTTGCCACAGTGATGAGAATATAGCGTCAGTAGGTAGAGGAGGAACGAACTCACTGACGTGAAGAATCTCAATGGTCCTGTCACACAAACGAATGATAGGACAGATATCTCGTGCGCATGGCTTTGAATGATCATACATCCACGTCAGTAAGTATCGTACAACTCAACAGTAAGGGTGTGTTATACATCAACCAGTGCCTGCACATATAGTTGGACGCATCTGCAGCATCGGGGCATCTTTGTTAGGCAGCCATTGACTCTACAACAGGTGTATGTGACTGCAGTGGTGCCAAGAATTACACGCATGGATGTGCGAATGGCATCACGTGTTTTCAGACGAATCCCACTTCAGTATACAGCACCATAATGGACGAATCCGTATCTAGTAGTACCGTGGCGACAGGCTCAGTGAGACATGCATGATGCAGTGCCATACAGGTCCAGCCCCTGGTGTTGCGGTATTGGGTGCCATCGGACTCCACTCACACATGTGCCTCGTACACATTACTGGTACTTTGAACATCCAGCGTCACATCACTGAGATGTTGGAGCCTGTGGTCGTAACCTTGTCTTCAGGGGCTCTCTGGTGCCCTTTACAAACAGGACTATGCCCGACTACACGTGGCATGCATCATCCAACAATTCCTGGATAGCCACCATGTGACACTTCTGCCTTGGCCTGCGCGTTCACCGGATCTGTCCCCAATTGAACATGTCTGGTCAATGATATCATGACGACTAGCACACCAGACACCAGCAGCTGCTACAAAAGATGAACTTTGGGTACATATCGAAACTGCATGGACTGACATTCCCCAAACACACTTCCGACCTCTCATCCTCTCAATGCCAGACTGTGTAGCAATGGTTATTACCGCTCATGGTGGCTACACAAGTTACTGATTTCTTTGTATTTCACAAGTCTAACTGAGTTATATTTGTAATCATTTGATCCTCATCCCACCCACCCCCCGATAGGAGACCACCTTGCCGTGGTGGGAGGACTTGTGGCCCAGAAACCGGTTGAAGACTCTGCTGACCAGTATGGGCCTTGGTTGGACAGAGCAAAGACCAACCGAGGTCAAAGGCATCGCTGACCGGTTTTGTGGACGGTGCCAAGACCTCAAAATCAGGCGCTCAGTGGAGCAGTTCAAGGGCCCTGCCAAACGGATTGGTCCCCTATTAGGCAAGGGCCCTTTTCAAGGTCTGGGTCCCACTAAGAGTCTCCACCCCGGGTGCCAAGTGAACTTGAATCTACATATCCTTGTTCATGGCTAACCGGGGAACAGAGTAAATTCCAGGTTTTGACCGATGGATGAGGTTTCCTTCTATAGGACTGTTCGCCATAGGATGTTGAGGATGAGATGCATCTATATGGTGTAGCCTTGCCCCCGACAGTAGATAGTCGCAGCTTTCCATTCAACTTGGTAGTGTCGTGAGACAGAACCGGGGATTGCCGTGGTTGCTGTGTTGTGCAGCAACAAAGAGATACTCATCCCACCAAGAGACTGCATGTGTCATTGTCTATGGATTTACCATCAGGTCACAAAAATGGAAATCTGCACAGACGGCTCCAAGAGCGAGGATGATGTGGGCCTATCCTGCACTATCTGCAATCAAGGAGCCAAAGTGTATGATTATAAGGGAAAGGTCTCTGTAAATGGCTCGGCCTTCAAAGCACAGCTCTTGCCATCATAGTGGCCCTTAAATGGGCTCTCAATGACGTCAGTCACAATAACGACATCCGGCTGTATACCGAAAGCCGGGCAGCTCTGCAAGAGCTTAAAGATGCGAGCAACGGGCATCATATGGTTTACGAGGTCAAGGCTCTCCTAATCACTCAGTACATGCCAAGGATCTCTTTCTCCTGGATCAAGGCACACGCAGGTCATGAAGGAAACGAGTGGGCAGACCAACTGGCTCACTCAGTAGGTACTGACACCCAACCTGAGATAGCGGTAAAGACTTCTAAAACTACCCTGAAGTCTGTTAAGTCAAAGAGTTTTGGATGAGTGGCAGAGGCTCTGGGATATGACCGAGAATGGTCTTCAAGCAAAGACAAAGGGTCGATATATCCTTGATGTCCTCGGACCACTACCTTATGTAGGTATTGACGGGACATGGGAGCTTCCCAGCGTATCTGGAGCGATTTAAGATCTCTGCCCACAGTTACTGCAGCTGTGGGGCTCCAGACGCAGATGTCAGGCACTACATCCTCCGATGTCCGATCACATAAGGTTTTGCTAACGAACTCAGAATCTCCCAAGCAATCAGTGAGGTAGCAGGAGAGACAGTCACTGTTGCCATCAGGAGTGCCAAAGTCAGGCATCCTTCAGGACCCGCCTCCCTGTAAATGAGATCCTTGCAGAGGCGTACGAACGTGTTGACATCGGGGCAGTTACCAAGGGCGCCTGAATCACAGGGCAGTGCTGGGGTGGCACAAGCCGTTCCACAATATCTGACGTTCATGTGCAAAATAAATTCGAGAGATTAGCTGCACGTAGCTCATTGAATTTAATACATATTGTTTATATCGTCAAGACGGCATATTATAAATTTTCGTTATTTCCTAAAAAAATATTTTTTCCTTTTATCGGCGGACAATTAGCAGCCACCCTCCCCCCCCACCCACACCGCTCCTGCACCACGTATGCCATAAAACAGCTTTGGGGCGCAATTTCCAACTGTTCATATTTCTTCTCCCCCAGTAGGAGACCACCTTGTCGTGGTGGGGGGCCCAGAGTCCAGCAACTCGGTCGAAGGCTGTGCCGACCGGATTGGGTCCCCGGTTGGGCATAGCCAAGACCAACCGAGGTCGAGGATGCCACTGACCAGTTCCGTGTTGACCAGTTGGGCGGTGACGATATCTGAGACCTCACCTATCAGGTGCTCTGGGTGAGCAGTTCGAGGACTCTTCTGAAAAGATTTGTGCCCCAGTAGGTCGAGTCCTCACCAAAGTCTGGGCCTTACTAAGAGTCTCCACCCCGGACGCCGAGCGAACTTGGATCTATATATCCTTGTTCATGGCTAACCGGGGAACAGATTAAAGTTAGGTTTCTTCCGGTGGTCAGCTTTCCTTCTATAGGACTGCTGCCATGTGAGGCTGGGGTTGAGGTGCGCCTATAGGGGGTATTCCTTGCCCCCGTCCCTAGATAGCACGGCTTTTCATAACTGGTAGTGTCGTATAGGCGGAATCGGGAATTGCCGTGGTTGCATAAGATCGCAACAAGAGAGGTGTTCATATTGCTTTTAGAAATCATACCGTTACAAAATAAAATTTTGTTACATAGTTATCTTTTTCTTTGAACGGGAGTTTATAATATTTACATTGTATTGAATTATCATGTTTATAAACCCAGGGATTGAATTTTGATGAGATTATTAACGATTTTGCCAACGAAAAAGTAGGAAAAATTAAATTACCTTTAAACGAAATTACTTGCATAATTAACTGCAGTTTCTTTTGCAATTAATATTTATTCACGTAATTGTATTAAAATAATGACAATAAATATATGTAATATAAATAAATAAATAAAATAAAAACTAAATCCCCCCCTCAAGCAGCTGCTTGCCACAGAGGTCAGTTTATATGCCATAGTAGAAGATCTGAGAGGATGGCAGGACCTCAGAAAAACGACACAGACATCCATGGCTTATCCGGGGCTCGAACCCAGGTCCCTTGGATCAATAGCCAAGCGCGCTAACCATTCGGCCACAGGACGGCTGTTAATAACGTGTATTATTTTTTTTATCAATAACTGAACAAGGGCAGACAATTACAAATTTGCTAAGGGCGCCAAAAGCCTAGCTACTGCCTCTGGATCCTTGTAACAAGAGCGATGTATTCACTAAACAGGGCTTTCATATCTCTTGTCTTTCCTGGTGTTGCAATTTTAATGGTCAGCAGTGTATTTTGAATCTGGGGTTGTGCTTTTAGCATCCATCTGTTTTATGAACATAAACTTGTCATTGTTGAAATCTAGAAACAAATTAAGGGTGAGAGGGAGGGGAAAGAAACGCAGTCGAGCCCGATAAACATAAAAGAGGAAGCCAAGAGAATGTATTTTCAAATTTGTAAATGCTTGGCTACTGATCTAAGGGACCTGGGTTCGAGCCCCGGGTAAGGCATGGATGTGTGTGTCGTTTTCCTGCTGAGGTCTTTTCATCCTCACAGACCTTCTACTATGGCATATAAACTGACAGGCTCCTGTCAGACCTCTGTGGCAAGCAGCTGCGTGAGGGGGTATTTATTATATTTATTTATTCTTATTTTAACCCTTTCACGACCAAGGGAAACATTTTGCCCATTTTAAAATTGGTGATTGTCGTATTTAATTATAACCTTATCTGCATTTTTTATACAGAATGTCAAAATAGAACGTATGCCGAACGCAATTACGTAAACAGGAACGTTTAGAAAACAAAAACAGAACTGTCAGGACGCATATGTACCATGTGCAATGTCCATCTTTGCCTCACTACCAAAAGAAATTGCTTCGCAGAATATCGTAATTAGCACATCATTTTGTATAGTAATTTTATTTCATAATTTTGTATTATTTTAGTTAACATTTTGTTCTAATAAACCAATAAATAAAAGACATTGCATAATAAGCCTAACTATAATTTGTGTTACCTTTATAGTCCATTGGGAAAAATATTTCCCATAAAATTCCAAAAAAAAAACTACACATTGTTATGTATTTTTTTATTTATTTTACGTCTAAACAAACTAAAATAAACAGTTACATACTAATATTTACTCTTAGAAACCTTATGGTCCTGAAAGGGTTAATGCAGTATAACATTTCTCCTTCCAATTTACAAGCCTTTGAACATTTTTTGAAAATGTATGAAATGTAAATAAGTTTAATAAATTTTTATCTGTGCAAGCAGCTGCTTGAGGGGGTATTTATTTATTTTTTTTATTATCCTTACTAGCATTCTGAAAGGGGAGGAGGGGGTGAACCCTTGGGACCCCCTCTTCCAATCCTGCCCTGGAGTAGTAAAGGATTATCTATGGCTGTACAATATTTTTAAATAAAATACTATAATTTGAACGACTTTTAAGCCATTGAGGTTGTAATATTTGACACGGGATTCCGATTCCCATACCTCTGGCAGCCATGATCACAGGTGGGTGTGCTTGCAGACTGCTTAAGAAGGCAAGAATATCACGATGCCTTGCGAATGGCTGGCAAACTTCGATGAATGAATGACGACCAAATGATTGAATTGAAGCAGAACTTTCCTGTTTTTTGTTTTTTATTTCAATGAGGTTATTCCAGTGTAGTAATTAAAACAACAAAATAGATTTAATTAATACACACTTATTGATATATATCGGATGAAAGCGAAGACGCTGGAAACTGCTTCTCTTTCAAATTGAGGTTTTGTGTGAAAATTTAGAAAAAATTCGGTATGCTCTTAATAGTTTCAGCTTGTTTAACCCTTTCGCTACCATATCGGCCCGTCGGCCGGGGAGAAGGTAGGTTGAATGGGTGAACTCTCCCTCCCCTCTTTGCGCATCTCCCGCTCAGAGGGTTCATAGGACCATCAATTAAAGTCTAATTGACTAACTGCCTTCATCCCTGCGGCAACAGGGGGACCCTAGGAGTGGACTGCAGAATGTGGGTTGTTTATTGCTTTCTTGAAACTTACATTTCAGGAAAAAGCAAAGGAAACGTGGAATATTTTATTCGATTTCAAGGGGAGAGAAAAACGTCTTAGGACTGAATAATGTATTCATGCATTGAATTCACAACTCTAAAATCTCTTAAAAGAGCTTTTTATAGAAAAATGTGATTATCGGCGATAAAATTTGAGGATCTATCTGCAGTCTGCCTAAATACCTACTTTTAATATTTTTAATATTTAATGAGTTACAGAATCTGCTATATTTAGAATTAACTTACCTTGCTAACTAAAAATCATTCAGAATTCACATACTGTTCAATCGTTACATATGCTGCTAAAAATATACATTTTATTAAAGTTTACAGAAAGTTTTTTTTTATATTTTAATATGTTGAATTAAGTTTTCAGGTTTTAATTAAGTACATTTTCCAGCTTGCAAAATTCTTTGGATACTGAACAATTATTCGTGAATAATCAACATTTAAAGAGATCTGATAGAGACCTCAAGCATAACTTTAGTCATATTTTGTTCATATTAATATTAAGAAGTTACTGATGTCTGAATGTGACTCCATATTCAAATAACATGAAACGTTTTTTCTGTTCAGTACCTACGTATATGTATACTGTTTAGACAACAATATAAAAGAATTTCCGCATTTTATTAATGGGATGCTAACTTCTGAAGCTTTCTAACTTAAAGTATAAGGTTTTATGGTAAAATGTTACAACAAAAAAAAATGAAGATCTGCATTTAACGGATCTAATTATTAAATTTCAATAATATTCTCTTATTATTTAAGGAGTTGCATATGCTGGAATATTTAACAGAAGCAATGCGTAAGGAACTTATATAATCTTCACTAATAGAGAAATAATTATTTCTGCAAACTTCCAAAATAAACAATTATTTGATAAAATTGGTTAGAACAAAATATCCTGTATATAGTTGGTTCGAGGGGAGGGCATGTCCGTCTTTCCCCCATCTTCAGAATGTTAGTAACCGGATTGGAGATGAAAATAATATGAAGAAATATGTAACACAATTTTTCAAAATAATTTTAAGACCACTGCAACGGAGAGGGAATTTTATACTCAAACTGCAATCCAGTTTTTTTCCATCTTTCGTTTATTTTTTTCTTTCCTGTTCGATCCGTTTAATTGTTCTCTCACATATATTTTTTTTCTTTAGCCGGCTTATACAAAACTGTTATATAGTTTTAAAGTACTTCTGAAATAGATTTCTGATATAATGAGGTTGTCAAATATCTAAATTTCTATAACCCTTTAAATATTGAAAGAATTATGTTGAAAATGTAGAATTAAAAAGTCGCGTGTTATTATGACTAATTTATCTTCAATAAAACACTTTACACTAAAATTTTACTTTACCTTCGAATATGCTCCTCTTTCCCACTATGCAATGCTCTTTCTAAGTCGGCAGTGGATATATGACTGCATATTGCGTCATTCCGAAGAGTTTGAATCTGTCCACCTTCACCAACCCACTTTTAATTCAATACTAACCCAATCCTATGGAAATATGTTTCACATAACATGTTCTTTATGCGAACATGCTGAAAACGTGTTCTAAGAAAATTCTCTGATAAAGCTTAGGATGTTCGTATATTTAAGAACACTACAAATAAATGAAAAATTTAATTATCACAGCAGCTTGTCAAAAAGATGTTAGATGAGCCTGTTAGTACGTATAATGCGCTATGGAGAAGATAGTGATGAAGGCGAGACCTCAGTAGAAAGACAACATAGAAAAGAAATATTCATGCCTTTTCAGGGATTCGAACCCGCCCCCCCCCCCACCTTTGGCTATTAGCGAAGCGCACTTCAATATGATAAGGATTTCATTCAAGAAGTCAAGTCAGAATAATAATAATAATAATAATAATAATAATAATAATAATAATAATAATACCGCCCTCAAGCAGCTGCTTGCCACAGAGGTCTGACAGGAGCCTGTCAGTTTATATGCCATAGTAGAAGATCTATGAGGATGGCAGGACCTCAGCAGAAAAACAACACAAACGACCATGCCTTATCCGGGGCTCGAACCCAGGTCCCTTAGATCAGTCGCATTATATATAATCAGTGTATTACAGTACGAAAATTCAGGGATGAAAGATTATTATACCTTCATAAATGATTTTACGATGTGCAAATTCGTGTACCTCTGATTAGAAAAATGTAAAAGAAATCATAGAGACAAAGTTCTTCTACTCTGCACTGGGGTGGTTAGATCTTAGGTTTAACCTCTAAGCTGCACACTTTTGTACGCAATAGGCCAATTGGCCAGGTAACAAGGGCTCAGAGAAGGTGAGTGTAGGAGATATACTAGAGAGCTGTTAGGAGACAGATGGTAACATCCCGTCAAGTGCCTTCATTGTGTTCTTTTACTTGCATAGGGTATGGCGCTCTTGCATTCAGGTCACAGATTAATGTTCCATCTGACGGACGGCAATCTTCAGAAGCCCAACGATCTTCTCTCGGGGGTTAGCGAAAGAAAAACGTTTGCGCATTTAGTAATGGAAATTAGGAACATCAAATTGTGAGCCTGGAGCTCTGTCAATTGAGTCAACCTCCCCCCCCCCCCCCACACACACACAGAGGCACCCCAGGTTGTATGGAGGGAAAGAGTCGTACCTACCTCCTTTTGTGAATGAGGCAAGAATAGAAAATTGACCCCCAATATAGTTTCATAGCAGTCTTTTGCTGCACCCCTCATCTTGTAATTTTCTGCATACCCTACAAATAAAGCCCCCCCCCCCCCCCCCCACCTCGACAACTTCCAGTAATTTTGCCATAGAGGGGTATTAGTCCATACGAAATATACTTCAATATAAATCTCAGCTGAATATCTTGAGCCGTTTTACCGCTATAGGCATTTACAAAGAGGCAGCATTGCACCCCCCCCCCCCCCTCCCAAAGAAAAAAAAAAGACTTCAACATAATAAAAATAACTTGAGATCGATAAATTTTTCACAATCACGTTACTTTTCCCATATAACTTACGAGAGAAGGGAACGCAATTAATAACTAGAAGACTACATATCCTCTTTGTTGAATAAGGGATATTCGTTTTTCAAAAACAATGAAGTTTCTAATTTCGGGCTTTACATTCCTCTTATAGCAGAAATTTGATTTAATGGATGATCGGTAAAATGCAAATACTAATATTTTATTAGTACCTTTACCACAAAAATGAATTTATTTTTTAACAAAAAATTTCCTTTCCCCACCCACCTCTTGCAAGTACGAAGCAAATCATTACTGCCAACGTAAACCATGTAACCACCACAATCTACCGTACAAATTTTAAATTTCTATCAGAACCGATCATTTGAAACTTTTTTTTAAAAATTGCGGCATTTTCAAACTTTTTCTACCATTATAGCTCGCTATTGAAAGATTCGGGGAATCAATACCTATCCAACTAAAATGAATTTTTGATAATATTTCCAAATAGGAAAAAAAAACATATGTACACGCTGGCAAACAGATCGCAAAGGGGAGCAAGTTTTTTTTATATATAATGTGCTTAAAACTACATTTTCTTTTGAATACCTATTTCGAATTCTGTACTACACCACAAACTTTTAAATAGTTTTGTAGCTACAACACTGTGAAAAAAATACCCCCTCAAGCAGTTGCTTGCCACAGAGGTCTGATAAATAAAAATAAATACCCCCTCAAGCAGCTGCTTGCCACAGAGGTCTGACAGGAGCCTGTCAGTTTATATGCCACAGTAGGAGATCTGAGAGGATGGCAGGACCTCAGCAGAAAAACGACACATACATCCATGCCTAATCCGGGGCTCGAAGTAGAGAGATAGTAGCCTTAGATCAGTAGCCAAGCGTGCTAACCACTCGGCCACGGGACGGCCGAGGTCTGATAGGAGACTCAATTTATATGCCATAGTAGAAGATTCTGAGAGGATGGAAGGACCTCAGCAGAAAAACAACACATACACCCATGCCTTATCCGAGGCTCGAACCCAGGTCCCTTAGATCAGTAGCCAAGCTACTGCGCTAACCACTCGGCCACGGAACGGGAACGCAGGTCAATTAGATCAGTAGCCAAGCGCGCTATCCTCTAGGTGGTGTTGGCTAAACACTCGGCCACGGGACGGCACAACAATACTGTGAACTTTCTTGATATTTTGCCAAAGTACCAGTATTATTCTTTTTTTCTATTTTTCATTTCTTTCGCCACGAAACTTTGGTACACATTGCAATTTTTAGTAAAATTGGAGTCAGATGATTGATTCGTATTTTTTAAATTATTTTTGAAACATTACCTCTAAAATTGATTCGATTTTTTTTTCCCGTTGGAGTAGCGTGTTGTTAGAAGTGACAGGAAATATTTCGAGAATTGCAGTTGTGTTGTAAATAGTCAAGTGTTCAAGATTTATGGCTAAAGGCAATATATATATATAATTTAAAGAGTTGTAAAATTATTTATAAAATATATATTATATTAATAAAATTTATTCCTAAAACAGGCGTTATTCCGCATAACTTCCGAAGACTATAGCACGAAACGTTTTTCGCGAAAACAATAAACGTATAGACATTCCAGTATGCAATTTATAAATACCTTTCTTGGCTACTTATCAAAGTGACCCGAGTTCGAGCCCCGGGTAAGGCAAGGATGTTTGTGTTGTTTTGCTGCTGAGATCTTGCCTTCCTCACTATGGTATATTAAACTGACAGGCTCATGTCAGACCTCTGTGACAAGTAGCTGTTTGAGGGAATATTTATTTATTTTAAATTAATTGGACCTTGCACTTAGTTTATATTTTTGGCGATTGAAATTTATGTAGAGAAAGTGTTTGTTTACTTTGATTTAATCTTTAAATTTTTTCAGTAACAATTTTTTGTTTGCATGGGCCGTCCCGTGGCCGAGTGGTTAGCACGCTTGGCTACTGATCTAAGGGACCTGGGTTCGAGCCCCGGAATTAGGCATGGATGTGTGTGTCGTTTTTCTGCTGAGGTCCTGCCATCCTCTCAGATCTCCTACTGTGGCATATAAACTGACAGGCTCCTGTCAGACCTCTGTGGCAAGCAGCTGCTTGAGGGGGTATTTATTTATTTTTTTTTTTATGGCATCATGGGCTTTGGGAGAAAATTTTTCAGGAGGGGCAAAAATTATTTCAGAGTGTAGCAAATTTTTTGGGGGTGGGGTTGGGGGTGGAAAAGCAAATCAATATTTCAAGATAGAAATATTTAACTCAAGTCATTCATTAATTAGAGCAGTTGTGAGCGGAGTAATCATTAATAATCATTTTTTTCATTAATTATTTTTAAATTAAATATTAAAAAATTATTTTAAATTAATTATCATTTCAAAATTATTTATTATTTTCATACATTTTTCACACAACAAACCAACTGAGGATGCTCAAAAAGAGAACGAAAAAATGGGAGACATATTTGAAAATACACGTAAAAAATATTTTTTCTTATCAATAACTCTAAATAATATGCTTCGAAAGGCAAAAGAAAATATAAAAAGAAAAATCAATATTATAAATTCCTAAGGAAAAACTTTACTATTTGGTACACCTGAGTTATTTATCACTAATTAATTTTTCGAGAAATTTTACCAGGAGGGGGGGAGAAGGCCCCTCTTCTCCCTTACCGCTTTCTCTGCCGACGCCCATGGACAGCATTGTACTTTTTTATTTCCTTTACTGACTTTTCCGTTTGATCACCGAATTATTTCAAGCATCACTCATTCTCGACCAAATAAAAGTTCACTAAAAAATAAATCTTCCAAAAACTGGAAAATAAAGTCTGTAGTTCTTATATGGAATTTTAATTTCGCGTACTGTTTTCTGCTTAGAAAATATATTTTGGGAAGCTGTATTATTCTTTCTTCATTTATTAATTTTCGGCTCTTTTCGACTTACTTACATTTTAGCATTCGCTGTTGAATCAAGGTAAACGCAGAAGACAAGCCTTTTGTTCTCTTTTATTGCACGCCCTAGAGGTCCCGCTCTCCCCGCTTCATGCAGCCCTTCAGGTTAGGGCGGGTTAGAGAGAATGTTTATGTGCTTGCTGATGACCACTTCAAAGTGTCACAATACATAATGTGAGCCAAAATCGCCCCTCCAATGTTTCCCGTAGCTGAAGGTCACATTTTCAACAACTGGTTGCTCTCTAGTGACAATCTGAAGGGTAGTTTCTAGACATAAGATTCAGTTCAGTAAAATGGCTTTTCGACACAAAAATGTTTGACTAAAAGCAAATTTTTCTTTCATATCTCCAACAAAATGAATTCGGTTTCTTATCGAAATAACCAATTTATGTAATGAAATGAAAATAAAAGTAAATTATCCCACAACAGTTTCTTCTCACAGATGTTTGACAGGAATCGGTCAATATGATAATAAATAATAATAAATAAATACCCCCTCAAGCAGCTGCTTGCCACAGAGGTCTGACAGGAGCCTGTCAGTTTATATGCCATAGTAGAAGGTCTGAGAGGATGGCAGGACCTCAGCAGAAAAACGACACATATAGCCATGCCTTACCCGGGGCTTGAACCCAGGTCCCTTAGATCAGTAGCCAAGCGTGCTAACCACTCGGCCATACGCTATGGAAAAAATTTGTGAGGAAGACGAGACCACAGCAGAAGGAACCTTTTTACATAGGGTAAGACTTTTTAAAGTTAAAAACCTCCATTTGAAGGATAATTATCCAGGTAATATATATATTTATTTTTAATTCGTGTTGAAATAAAAGTAATTAAAATATTTAAATATTAGATAATAATTTTATTATTGACATAACATATATATCGCCATTATTACTTCGGCGAGTATACTTCTGCGAGACAGTGGCAGATGATTTAATTAGCTAAAAGATTAGCAGAAAGAACATTACATATGTTGCATACTAAGTAATGTTAAGGCCACCTTGCTTATTTGATGATATCACACTCTAACATCAATCCAAAATTTAAGAATATCGAAATCTTGATATTTAGATGGAGAGTAATAAATTGGCGGCAAATTCTGAAGTAATCAAATCAACCACGTCGACCATGTCAATAGCTTTACATAATCATACGAAATTTGGATTATGCATCGATTTAATAAATGAATCTAGGTCAGATGCCTTCTCCAGAAGTTTGTAACAGATGTTTGAAGGTTCCTATTAATTATATTTATCCAGTTCGAAGATGGAACCACAGAAAATTCTTTCTTAGCTAATATGACTGTATCGGACCACGTTTGTTCCCACAGCAGTTTTAAAAGTACCAAATAGCAAACTTAAACAAATCGATACTATACTAATTTAATGTTTTGGTTTTATAAGAAAAAGCAAAAAATGCGCTTCATGCAGTAATACATTGTAGGATTACAGCAGTTTTCAAAGAAAACGAAATAAAAAAATTAGAGAAAACTATTAGCTCGTTTTATTTTAAAACGAGATAATCAAACTTTTTTGTTTATAAAGACAAAGTAAAAATTATTTTTCTGTTACACAGGTGTTAATGCAGGCATGGCCAACTGTTTTTGCCCCCGGGTCGGATTGGAAAAAAAAATATTTTCACGGGCCGGACGAAATATTAAAATTGAAAAATGTTAAGCAAAACACTTATTTCTTTAAGTAAACAAAATTTTATTATGAAATTTGTTTATGAATAATTGTAAGTAAATCAATACAACAAATTAACATAATAACTAATGCGACGTGTTGAGGCGGTTTGCATCGCTTATTATTTTTTTAATATCTGGTTCTATACTTGTAGTAGCTATTCTTAACACAGCCTCCAAATGTAAATCATTCAATCTTGATCTTGTTGTACTTTTATTTAGATTCATTAAAGAAAAGGTTTGTTCACAAATATAAGTTGAGCTAAAGATTACTAAATACGTCTTGGCAAGTTTTCTTAAATTTCCATATTTTTCATTATTCAATTGCTTATAAAAATTACACAAATTTTCTTGCTCTTCTCGATATTTCTCATGTAATAATTCATCACATTGTAAATTAATTATTTCTAATTGTATATCAACAGGAACGTCATCAACTTGTACAGAAAATGGATTTCGGATAATAGATAAAATTTTATCAATTTTTTTTGAAGCAATCGAATCTCTGCTCGAAATCTGTCATTAGTGCAAGGATGTTTTTATTAAATGTTTTAACCTTTTCTTTTAAAATATTTAAAGATATGGTCTGTAACGTTGGAAAATGATCAAATTTACATTCAGCCAGAATTGTAGAAAAAAGGCTAAGCTTCATTTTGAAAGCTCTTAATTTCTGTATTAAATCATGAGCAAATAAATTTTTTCCTTGTATACATGTGTTAAATTCGTTCAAATGTGTGAGAATATCCAAAGAAAATGCTAAATCACAAATCCAATTTGGATCTAATAATTCAGGAAAATCCTCATTTTCTTTAAGCATTAAAAATATTTTTATTTCCTCTTGAAGGTCCCACACACGTCTTAAAACTTTTCCCAAACTTAACCAACGGATTTTATTGTGATATAGTACATCTAAATGACTGGTATTTAGTTCTTCAAGGAGCTCAATAAATTGCCTGTGATTTAATCCTTTTGATCGTAGGAAATTCACTAATTTCACAACTACATTTGTAACATGATCGATTTTTAAAATATTTTTGCACTATGCAAAAATATTTTACTCGCCTGCTGGCAACGTCGCTTGAACATCGAGTGCAGATGAGTATAAAAGTTTTAATTTTTTATAACGGAATCTTTTTTAAAAAATATAGAAGTATCGAGAATTCATTCGATTAATTACTAGAAGTTAAATGTTAATATTGAAAAATTGTTCGCGGGCCACATAAATTCATTACGCGGACCGGATCTGGCCCGCGGGCCGTATGTTGGCCATGCCTGTGTTAATGAAACATTACGATCTGCACTTTCCCAATCCCTCTAAAGCTGTATTATGCCCTTAAAAGATGGAAAATTTTGAAAATTCAAAATGAATATTGCAAGGGATGCATTTATCCTGGAAATTTGAAATTTTGGTAGTGGAATGTGAACGTCGTGAAGTTTCCACTGGAAACACTAAGAGTCATAATCAGAAAACTTTTTTCAGTTGGATTGGTATTAACGAAATATAATTCCCATTTTTCCAATACCTGGTAGTTTTAACGTATATCGTTAGAAAGCACTAAATATGGGATACTGTTTACGACTTTTCCTAATAATATGAATATGATATAAATTTCAAATTTAGGTAGTGGCTTTTCAAGGGATAGTCCACTGACATCAATAATCTACTCGCTTTTCCACGAGAGGTGTGGGAAATGCAACATTTTAAATTGAAAGATTAGAAGACGAATACGTTTTATGTTGCCTAATTGCTAATAAATTACTGTTTGCATTTTCTGTATCATTCTCTAACTCAAATAAAACTTTTAAGGAGCGAAAGAGTAGGTAAAGGAAAAACTGCATTCTCTTTGAAAACAAGATTCTCATATGCGCCAAAGTTGATATTGTTATTTTAATTTGAATTTCTTTCGCCACGGAATTTTCGTACACATTGCCACCTTCAGTAAAATTGGAGTCAAAATTGAGTCTCATATTCGTAAAAATTTAAATTATTATTTGAAACATTTAACTCTAAAACTAGTTCTCTTTTTTCCGTGCGAGTGGCATGTTTGAAGCAAGTGATAGCGAATATCGCACAACCTAGAGATACGGCTCTCCCCGAAAAATTGTCAGAGAATTTCAATTGTGTTATAAATAGTCAAATGTTCAAGATTTATGGCCAAAGGCACAAATTCCTAAGACTGACGTCATTTCGGTAACTTCCGAAACCTATAGCACGAAACATTCTTCGCCAAAACAATAAATGTATTACTGATCTTCATTTACTTTAGGCTGCTGGTAAAAAGTACGGAAGTTGTGAACCACCACCAATCTGATGAATTCCTGAACCATTTTTCAGCAGCACAACTCAGCATACAATTTATTAATATATTTCTTGTCTACTTATCAAAGGGACCTGGGTTCGAATCCCAGGTAAGGCGTGTTTGTGTTGTTTTCCTGCTGAGATCTCGTCCTCCTCACAGACCTACTATGGTGTAAAAACTGGCAGGCTCCTGTCAGACCTCTGTGACAAGCATCTGCTTGAGGGGCATATTTATTTATTTTTATGTAATTGGACCTTGCAGTTATTTTGGAAATATTCTTGCGGAAGGCTGCATTATTTTTTTTGGAGGAGGTGAAAGAATGAAATCAGTGTAGATAAAATATTTGTTTACTTTGAATTTAATCTTCCACCCTCCACCAGAATTTCATTTCCTCCACCCAATGTTAATTAATGATAACTGAAAAATGAAGGAATTAGAAACTGATTATTAAATATCATTTTTAAAATGTTTTTCATGTTAATCTTTAAAATTTTTTTAATAACAATTTTATTTCGCATGGCACTATGGACTTCGAGAGAAAAATTTTCAGGAAACGACAAAAACGATTTCAATGTGGAACAATTTTTTTCGGGTAGGGTGTAAGCAAATCAATATTTCAAGATAGAAATATTTAACTCGAGTCATTCATTAATCGGAGCAGTTGTGAGAGAAGTAATCATGCATACATCACACAACAAAGCAACTGAGGATGCTCAAAAACAGAACGAAAAAAATGGGAGACATATTTGAATATACGTGTAAAAATGTTTTTTCTTATCAATAACTATAAATGATACGCTTCTGAAACAAAAGACAACGCAACAAGAAAAATCAATATTACATTCGTAAGGAAAAACTTGACTATTTGGTACACCTGTATTATTTATCACTAATTAATTTTTCGAGAAATTTTCCCAGGAGAGGGGAGAAGGCCCCTCTTCTCCTTTACCGCCGCCTCTGCCGACGCCCATGGATAGCATTTTACTTTTTTATTTTCACTACTGACTTTTCACTTTGATAATTGAAATTATTTCAAGCACAACCCACTCTTGACGAATTGATATAAAAATTGAATAGGAACAGATTGCTCCATAAACTCGACAATAAAATCTGTAGTTCTAATATTGCCTTAAAATTTCCCATACTGTTTTCTGCTCAGAAAATGTATTTTTGAAAGCTGTTTTATTTGATTTCATTTATTAAATTTTTTTCATCTCTTTTCGACTTAGTTTGCAGCGTTCGCTGCTGAATCAAGGTAAACTTTGGAGCTAAGCCTTTTGCTCTCTTTTATTGCATGCCTTAAAGGTTGCAATACTGCAGAGGGAAGTTCTTCCCGCTTCCTGCTGCAGTGGCCTGCAGGTTAGGGCGGGTTAGAGCGAGTGTTTACGTGCTTGCTTCTGAGCAGTTAAAAACACAGGTTTTCACTCCCTACACAGTGCCAGCCAATGTCGCACCTCAATTGTTTTTCGGAGCTGAAGGTCACATTCTCATGAATTGGTTGCTTTCTTCTGACAATCTGAAACGCAGTTTCTAGATCTAAGATTCAGTAAAATGGCTTTTCGACTCTAAAATGTTTTACTGAAAACGCATTTTTACTTCATTTCTCTAAAATGAATTCGGTTTCTTATCGGAATAAACAATTTATGTAATGAATTGAAAATAAAAATAAATTATCCCTCAAACTGTTGTTTCTCACAGAGGTCTGACAGTAACCTGTTAGTATGATACGCTATAGAGATAATATTTGATGAAGGCGAGAGATCGCAGTTGAAAGACATATCTATATATAGGGTACGGATTTTTTAGGCTAAAAAAAACTCCATTAGGGTGATAATTATCGGGTAAAACTTTTTTTTTAATTTGTGTTGAAATGAAAATAATTGAAATATTCAGATATTAGGAAATAATTTTATTATTCACATAGGAATTGCAAAAAGATTATAATATTATTTCAGTGTTACAATCCTACTTATGGCAAAACCAAATTTTTTTCAGCTCAACATTTCATGAGTTCCATGTCCACAGGACTTATCCTGTGATTATTTACTACCAATTGTATACATTTAAACACAAATAAGTCTAAGGCTATTACTCCCATCTACCTACTATCTCAATTCCTGATACCAATCAAATTTTACACCAATCACTTAGTTGCCTAACAAATGCTGACATTAACTTTCAGGTAATTTAGGTGTAAATGATATTATTGAAAAAGTTTCATCAGCGAAGTACTAGGTCAAGGTAAGGTGGAAGAAATATGTAAATTATGTTTGTGGGAAATTAAGATTCTGCTCTGTAATTTTGTCCAGACTCCGCGCTATTTTACCTTAAATATCTGTCAAATTATCATGCAATATTAATCAACTGGAGAATCAGTCATAAGTTATGGTTTACCTGTTATGATAAAACTTACTGTTCACATAGAGCTAAAATAAGAAATATTCAAAATACAATTGTTAATCATTGTACCAACCAATGCAAAAATGAACTCTTGACCACGCTATTATGAATATATTACCTATCAGTGAACTATATAAATATAAATTGATGCTTAAATATTATTTTGATAATACTTATAAATTCAAAATTAGAGTATAAATCTAAAGGTAAATACAAATTACCACAATTTAGAAACAATTATGTTCCGGAAATTTGAAGAAATTATGAAATTCCCTCTGTGTTTAACAGTATCTCTGAGGAGTTATTAAATTAAAAAAGAAATTAGAGATGTTAAAAAAGTTTTAAGTACATGGCTTCTGATGAACGAGTGGTTAGAGAGCTTGGCTACTGATCAAAGGAACCTGGGTTGGGTTGTTTTACTTCTGAGCGGCACTTTTTTGCCCACCATGGGCTAAATGGCCAGGTCACATGGACCCCGAAGGCTCAGAGAAGGTTGGGGGAGGGGATTGGATTGGATTGTTTTACCTCTGAGCGGCACTTTTTTGCACACCATGGGCTAAATGGCCAGGTCACATGGACCCCGAAGGCTCAGAGAAGGTTGGGGGAGGGTACCCACTGGAATAGCTGTTGGGAGACAGATGGTAGCCTCCCGTCAAGGCCATCCAGCGTGTTCTTTAACGTGCACAGGGTATGGATCTCCCACACACAGGGCCACGGCTTAACGTCCCATCCGACGGATGGCGGCCTTTCGAAGCCCATCGGTGTCCCCTACTGACCGTGGGCAGGGCGGGGAATTTTGCGGAGATAAATCTCAACGCTGACCCAGCTGGGACTCGAACCTGGGAACTACAGATTACGAGCCTGACGCGCTACCGACTGAGCCACCCCCGCCCCCAAAGGAACCTGAGTTCGAACCCCGGGTAAGGCATGGATGTTTGTGATGTCTTTCTGCTGAGGTACGCCTTCCTTAGAGACCGTCTACTATGGCGTAGAAACTGACAGGTTCCTGTCAGACCTCTGTGGCAAGCAGCTGCTTGAGGAGAAATTCATTTATTATTTTCTGTAGTAACTTTTCAATCAAATACTGAGTTTATTTTATAAAATTATAATTGTTTAATGTATACTGTATTTGGAATCCTATGGATAAGCAGCTTTTTATCTTTGTAGGATTCAATTTTGTACTAAAAATGTTACGGAAAGTAAAGGCAATTATGACATAAAAACTGAAAAAAATATCCTATATGCATATCCATTGTTTCTTCGGCGAGAAGAGCGGGGTGGCTCAGTCGATAGCATGCCTGGCTCGTAATCTACAGTTCCCAAGGTTCGAGTCCCAACTGGGTCAGCATTGATATTTATCGCTATAAAAACTCCCCTGTCCTGCGCATGGTCAGCAGGGGACACTGATCGGCTCGGAAAGGCCGCCGTCCGTCGGATGGTACATTAATCCGTGGCCGGTGTGAGAGAAAGAGTAACACCCTGTGCACGTTAAAGAACAGCTGGATGGCCTTGACGGAAGACTACCCATATATCTCCCAACAGCTGTTTCAGTGGGTCCTCAACCTTCTCTGAGCCCTCGGAGTTCTTGTGACCTGGCTATTTTCCCATTGTGTGCAAAAAAAGTGCCGCTCAGAGGTAAAAAAAAACCAATTCTTCGGTAAGATTACTTCCGAAGCCCGGCCGTGGCAAATGATTTAGTTAATTAAACGATTGCTCTACATCACATCTGCTGCAAAGTAAGAAGTGTTAATGCCACCTTGCTTATTTGAGGATATCAATCCAAAATTGAAGAATATACAAATCTTAGTTTTGGGTGGAGGATCTAATAAATAAGAGAGGATTCTGAAGTAGTGAAGTCATCGTCCACGTCGACGAATTGTCTGAATAGTTGTGCATAATCATATGCATTTGAATTAGCACAGAGTTACTAAATAAGTCTAGATCAGATGCCTTTCTCCAGAAGTCTGTAACAGATGTATGAAGGTTTATATTAATTGTACCTATCCATTTAGGTATAGAACCTCAGAAAATTATTTCCTAGCTGAAATGACTGTAGTTGACCAAGTTTGTTCTCATAACAGTTTTACAAATAGGAAAATCAAACAAATCAGTATGCTACATGAGTAGTTTAGTCACACCCCCGTTACCCCTTTGCACAGTGCTTTCCCCCCTATGACGTCACCGACCGGAAATTGACCTGTTTTGGTCCACGTTGCCTTCTGAACTCTGGGGCCCTATGTTGCAATCAACAGGAAATTGACCCTGATGTCGCAACTGTCGTTGGCGCTCCTTATTAATAATTAATAATTCATAATTAAAAATTCCTCCCCCTTTTAACCCCTGGCGCTATCTAGTGCCTATGAGGAACACTATTTTCCCAAAAAATCCTTATTTTAACTCTAATTTTAAGCCCTCCTTCTCGAACAGTCTCGATTTTTCTTTATTTCAGACCCCCCCCCCCAATGGTTGCCTTATATTTTAAACCCTCCACTTGCAGACCCCCTATTTGACCTATATTTTAAGCCCTACCTATATTTTAAGCCCCCTCCTTCCCTCGGACCGGCTGATGCAAGCCTCAGAATAATTGCACAGAAAAGGATGATACAAGTCTCAATTGTAAAAACACCTCCAAAAAGACCCCCTGGTTGACATATATTTTAAGCCCTGGATTTTGTAGACCCCCTGGTTGACCTATATTTTAAGCGCTACCTATATTTTAAGTCCTCCTTCTCGAATAGTCTCGATTTTTCTTTATTTCAGACTCACCTATATTTTAAGCCCTGGATTTTGCAGACCCTCCTGGTTGACCTATATTTTAAGCCCCCTCCTTCCCACGGATTTCAAGTCTCAGAATAATTCCCCCTCAATGCGAGAGCCTGTCCGTGGTGAGGGGACCACCCTGTGAAGGTTCCGCTGGCTCGGTTACCTTCACAGGGTCCTAAACGCTCGCCCGCGTGTTTGCCGTGCGCGGAGACCCGTGTCCCTGGAAAGGAGGATCCTGGCAGTTGCTCAGGGGTCCCCGTCTTCTCTCCCCAGCTCATGACTGGTGGGGTCTCCTTTGGCAGTATTGCCATTGGGGAGCCTGTCTGTCGCGGGGCTGGGCAGCGACTTCCGGGGCCGCTGCTATACACTGCTTTGGCCTCTGCTTCAGGTAAACGGGAGGTCCTGGGGTGGCCCCCTCAGGATCAATCGGCTGGTGGGCTGGTCCTGCTAGGGTCAACTATGCAGATCGGTGAGTAACCTTGTCCACCGTCCAGACAACGGTTTGCGAGTTTCCCCACACATTTACTAATTTTGTAGTTTTCTTTCTTTTGTGTGGCCAGCTCTTGCCTCACACTTTATTGCTTTGTTGCTTCTTTTCTTTTGTGGGAACTCCGATGAGTTTCCCACCACTTCTCTTTTTCTTTTCTTTTTGTTTTGTTGTGCGGGCTTGGCTCACTGCCTGTATGGGTATGGTGCCCGGGCAGCAGTGGCGCCCGACTGGGCGTCCCCTTGTTGGACTCCATGGTGGGTGGGGACAATGGGCACTGAATTTTCTACAACAAACATGAGTTCCACAACTCAAAATTCATCGGTCAATGCCGCCAAGAGGGCTCGCCATGAACCCCCAACTTCTTTGTCTTTGCCTTCGTCTTCGTGTGTGTCTCCGTCTCCGAAGTTCCTGATCATCCACTCTACGGGTGACCAGGTTCTTGGGGACATGTCCCCCTTTTTTATAAACAAGGGTTTGCAAGGTCTTGCGGGAGAGCCGAAATCTGTCAAGCGCCTAAGATCTGGTGACTTGCAGGTGGAAACTGCGTGCTCCAAGCATTCGGAGCTTCTATTAAAGGTTACAGCGATTGGTGGAGTGGCTGTCGAAGTCACTCCGCACAAGACGCTCAATTCCTCCCGGGGTGTGATCTCTGAGTGGGGCCTCCTCAAGGTTTCTGAGGAGGAAATCCTCTCGGAGCTTTCAGCCCAGGGAGTGATCGCAGTCCACCGGGTTTCTTCACGCCGTAATGGAAAGTTAGAGCCCAGCCGGGTACTTATTCTAACTTTCATCACACCACGCCTGCCTACTTCCATCAAGGCAGGATACTTACACTGCGAGGTGTGGCCATTTATCCCCAATCCTCTGCGTTGCTTTCAATGCCAGAGGTTTGGCCATGCCCGCACCGCATGCCGGGACAAGCCCACCTGTGCTCGTTGTGGCAGTCAGGATCACCTTGAACCTGACTGCACAGCAGAAAAGGCATGCTGTGTAAACTGCCGTGGTGAACATCCGGCGTACTCCCGCGACTGTCCGAAGTGGCTGGAGGAGAAAGAGGTACAGCGCCTGAAGACCCTCCACAACATCAGCTATCCAGAGGCGAGAAAGCTTGCTGCACCGCCTGCCCCACCTGGCAAGGTCTCCTATGCCGGTGCGGTTGTCGGAAAGCCCATCGTTAAGATGGCTTCCATGGCGGTGCAGACAGACATCAGCGTTCCACCTGCTGAATCTTTCTCGCCTGCTGCCAAGTACCTCTTGACGCAGGCGAAGCCGACGTCGGTGTCCATCTCGACATCGACACCGGTTTCTATTCCTGTGTCTGTGCCTTCCACATCCACCTCCGGAAGGCCCCCTCCACCCCGCCCATAGACAGCAAGACCTACGAAACCAAAGGGGCCCCCGCCGGGGCCCAAAAAGAAAATTTTACCTCCTCGTTCGGCGGTCTCTGATCCATGTTGCTCGGACGACTCCAAGGACATGGACAACGACCGCCCTAATTTTCCAAAACCGTCGCTGGCGACGGTTAAAATAAATCGAAAGTCGTCCGCCACTTCTTCTAAGACCTGAGATGGCCACACTCCTTCAATGGAACTGTCGTGGATTCCAGAGGAATATTGACGACATCAAGGTCCTCCTGAGGGCACACCAACCCCTTTGCGTGTGCCTTCAGGAGACATTCTTGCAGACAGCCAACAATCCCACTATCCGGCACTTTTCTCTCGTTCGCCGGGACTGGGATGGAGATGGTCCAGCTCATGGGAGTGTTGCCATCCTCGTGAGCAACCATTCTCCATTCCAGGTCATTCCCCTCACCACACATTTAGAGGCAGTTGCCATCCGCCTCTTTGTGGGATTTTCGTTGACTGTCTGTTCTGTCTATCTCCCACCCGGAAGCATCGTTTTCCGGGATGACCTTGATGACCTCGTCTCGCAGCTGCCGTCCCCCTTCCTCATCATGGGGGACTTCAACGGCCACAGTCCGCTCTGGGGCAGTGCTGACACCAACGGGAGGGGCCGGATCTTGGAGCAGTGTCTCCTGGATCCATCGCTCTCCCTGTTGAACACCGGTGTCAGTACCTACTTTCACACCCCAACCTGCACATTCACTGCCATTGACCTCACCATCTGCTCCTCTTCGATCCTTCCACTCTTTACATGGGAGGTCGAGGACAATCCCTACGGAAGCGATCACCTCCCCGTGGTGTGTACCATCTCTCGTGGGGGGCCTTGCAGCCCTTCGCGTGTCTCCCGGTGGAGGCTTGATCGAGCTGATTGGAGTGGCTTCGAGCTCTTGTCTGAGCTCGATGAGCACTCTGTCAGCCAGGAGCCCATCAATGTTGCAGTGGCGGAGTTGACGGACTGCATCGTCCATGCAGCTGCCTCTACTATTCCTCAGACCTCGACTCGGTTTCCACGGTTCCCAAAACCGTTGTGGAATCCCGACTGCACCGCAGCTCGTAAGGCTCAGAACAAGGCTTGGGGGGTGTTTCGGAGATATCCGACGTCCCCCAACCTCGAAGCATTCAAACGCGCCAGGGCGAAAGCCCGTTTCGTCCGGCGCCAGAGCCAAAAGGAATCTTGGATGAAATATACATCTTCTATCACCCACACGACCAGTTCTAAGGTCGTGTGGGATAAGGTCCGGGAGATGGGTGGGAAATACACGTCCCACTCATTATCGATCCTGGAGCACAATGGACAGGCAATTGCTGAGCCTCGAGCAATTGCCGACATTCTGGGGGAGTCATTCTCCACCATCTCTTCTCTGTCCTCATACTCCCCCGAGTTTCTGGCCCAGAAGAGCAGGGCCGAGCGCTCTCCGCTGTCCTTCCATTCGAATGGCCTGGAGTCTTACAACAGGCCATTCACAGCAGAGGAGCTTCGCCGTGCTCTGCACACTTCTCGTGCATCTGCTGTGGGGCCAGACAATGTCCATTATGCCATGCTCCAACATCTCTCACCATCGTGTAAGGATCGACTGCTCCGACTCTTCAACCGTATTTTCATTGAGGAGCAGTTTCCGGACTCCTGGCGGGAGGCCATCGTCTTGGCCTTCCCAAAGCCAGGCAAAGATCCCAAGATTCCTTCCAATTATCGTCCAATTGCGTTGACGAGCTGCGTCTGCAAGGTGTTGGAAAGGATGGTAAATACCAGGCTGGCCTGGTATTTGGAACATCACGGCCTTCTTTCCAACACCCAGTGTGGCTTTCGCAGGCACCGGTCTACTTTAGACCACCTGATCCGCCTCGAATCGGCGATCAGGAATTCTTTTTTACCACGAGAGCACCTGGTGTCAGTTTTCTTCGACATCGAAAAAGTGTACGACACGGCGTGGAGATTCGGCATTCTTCGTGACCTTCACAGCTTCGGCTTGCGAGGTCACATGCCGATCTTCGTCGCGAACTTTTTATCTTCTCGTGTTTTTCGAGTCCGTGTCGGCAACACTCTATCGCGGCCTTTCCCCCAAGAACAGGGGGTGCCTCAAGGCTGTGTCCTGAGTGTTACGCTTTTCGCTGTCAAGATCAATTCCATTACACGGCAACTTCCTCCGACTGTAGGCAATGCCCTCTATGTTGATGACTTTAGCATCTTTTGCTCATCGTCCAGCATGAGGTCATTGAATGACAACTGCAAACTGCCCTGAACAATCTCTCGGTTTGGGCGACGGCCAATGGGTTCTGGTTCTCCCCACAGAAGACCGCTTGTGTGCACTTTTGCCGCAAGTGTAATCTTCATCTGGACCCCGAGCTGCGGCTCGGGGGTAACATCATTCCAGTTGTGGCGGAGACCAAGTTTCTCGGTCTCATCTTCGACCGGAAATTGACCTTTTTACCACATATTCGACATCTCAGGTCCAAGTGCACGTGGGCATTGAACATCATCAAGGTCCTCTCCTCCCTCTCTTTGGGGGCGGACCGATGTTCTTTGCTCCGCCTTTACCATGCACTTGTCCGGTCGAAACTGGACTACGGATCCCAGGTGTATGACTCCGCCCGGGATTCGGTGGTGAAGGTGCTGGACCCACTCCATCATCAGGCCCTCCGTGTGTGCATGGGGGCCTTCCGCACTTCACCGGTCTAGAGTCTCTACGTTGAGACCGATGAACCATCTTTATCTATTCACCGTCAGCAGTTGTCCCTGCAGTATGCATCAAAATTGCGATCCCTGCCAGGCCATCCCACTTGGGACTGCGTTTTCAGTCCCAGGTGGGAAATGTTATATCAGAATCGGCCGACTGCCATTCGTCCTTTCGGTTTGCGTGTCCGAGGTTACCTGCGAGACATCAATACCAGTCTCGATAGCATCGCACAGTCGACAGCTGAGCCACTTCCACCTTGGCTTGCTGTTTCCCCTTCCTGCGATTTTTCCCTGTGCAGGACGGGGAAGGCCTTTACACCCGACTGTGTGTACCGGCAACTCTTTGCCAGCCATCGTGCTGCGCACCCGGACTTCTTGCCTGTCTTCACAGATGGCTCGAAGTCCGGCACTTCTGTGGGATCAGCCATGGTCTGCTGTGATGTAATCATTGCAGACCAGATCCCACAGCAGTGTTCCATCTTCACTGCTGAGTTGCATGCTATCAGCATTGCCTTGGACCATATAGCAGCTAAGCATCATCGTCGGTGTGTGCTTTACACCGACTCGCTTAGCTCGCTACAGGCTTTGATCTCGGTGAGGCATCGGCCTCACCCTGTTCTCTCCCAGATCCGCCAGCAGCTCCATCGTCTGGCAGCCACCACCACGATTCTCTTCTGTTGTGTGCCCGGTCATGTCGGCATCAGGGGCAATGATTTGGCAGATTCTGCTGCCAGGTCAGCCACGCCCCTGTCCGACTCTCCGTTGCCGGTTCCATATGTGGATTTCCGGCAGCGTTTCACCATCGAGCTCTGGGCACAGTGGCAGAGATCTTGGTCTGCACAGATTGCTAACAAGCTCTTCGAGATCAAGCCCATTGTCAAACAGTGGCAGTCTTGTTTTCGCAGGAATCGTAAGGAGGAAGTTGTCCTTGCTCGGCTCCGCTTAGGTCACTCGTTTTTAACCCACTCTTTTCTTCTTAAGGCGGACGCAGTACCTAAGTGCGAGTTTTGTGACACCGTTTTAACAGTTAAACATATTTTAATTGAATGTCATTGTTTTAACCTTGAACGACGTATGTTTTTTAACTTCCACGATTTTACGTCCAAGCCCCTTACACTCGGACATCTTTTATCAGATCATTGTCATTTTAACGCTGTTTTTCAATTTTTAAAATTTACTGGATATTTTAATCGAATTTGATATACTAATTATACTGGATATTTTAATCGCATTATTTACCTAAGGTCTCTTACACCTGGGATTATTTTATTTAGTATTTCTACAGTTGTTTTACTCTGTTTCTACGCACCTGTTTTTTTGTTATTTTACCCATTTATAATGTTGAAAATATATTTTTAATTTTGGTTGCGGGTTTCTATGTCTTTTATCTTTTATATTGTCTTTTGTTTGGCGCATTATGGCCTTGTTGCCGATGCGCCATTAAACCCCAAACAACCAAACTCAGAATAATTCCACAGAAAAGGATGACACAAGTCTCAATTGTAAAAATCAACTCTCAAAGTTGTATTCTTATTAATTAAAACCTTTTCTATTAAAAGTTACCTCTATTAAAAATCTTTTGGTGTTCATTTTTCCAGGACTGCTAAACGATTCCCTTTTATTAAATTTCAATTCTTTGGGATTCATTTTTTCCAATCCTGTTAATCGATCCCCTAGTAAATAAAAACTCTCACTCACCTTTATTAAAATCATCCAGCTCTCGTAATAAATCAGTTTACTCTAGATGTGTTTAATCGGGAAAAAAAAATCATTCCATTGCTAAGCGTGATTCGATACCTCCACGTTAATTTCGGGAAAAAGCCTCATCGGATCCAAGGTCCACGTATTTTACTAGAAGAATGACACAGTAACTGTTCAACAGAAAATTAATAAAATCTGGTTTAAATTATTCGTAGGACTTGTATATAAGACCTACCTTGCAATAGACGTTCAGCATCGTGCTTTATTGTGTTTGCATTTGACGCTGATAAGGTTTAAAAATAGATGCTGTCAACAGCAACAACCTTGTTGTTTCCTAGAACCCACATCACGCGATATGGTGCAATCCTTTATCAGCGGGGAGGTCAAGAGGACGAGTGTCCAACTTCCGGTTCGTGTTATGTTGCAACTGTCCACGTTGCCTTCTCAGATTGAACTTTGACCCCGGTGTCGCAATCGACTGGAAATTGACCTGTGTTGGTCCACGTTGCCTTCTCAGATTGGACTTTGACCCCATATGTCGCACCCGACCATATTTTAAGTCCTCTTCATAGACCCATGGTTGACCTATATTTTAAGTCCCCTTCTCGAATTTTCTTGTTTTTCCCCTGTGTAACCCATATTTTAAGCCCTCCCCTCTTCATAGACACCCCTGTTGATCCACCTATATTTTAAGCCCTCCCCTCTTTAAACCAAATCAGTTTTTGCGCATTTAATCGGTGTCATCCAAAGTCCATACTATTTTTAGTACGTATCCTGTATTTAAAAAAAAAATTGCCTTCGTCGCCGTATTTGAACGCGCTACCTCAGTGCCGATAGCTGAAGCGTCATCGCCAGGGTGGGGAGTTTTGCAGAGATAAATCTCAACTCTGGCCCTGCTATCCGCTCGACAATATTTGCTACTGATAAAACGATTTCCGTCATTAAAAAACGAATGAAATAATGGGGTATCACTGGGAAAACACTGGGAAGAACACAAACTGATTTCGTGCTAAAACATCTCCAGATTTCAGCTTACTTGAAAAACTATTGTTAGAAATGAACCAGTGACTTGAATCAATCAACTTCCATAAGAATACACAATTATGGTACAGTGTCGGGAAGAAATATGTTTCAACGAAATTCAATTGCATGTATTACGATCAGAAAAATAATTTAGTGGACAAAGTTTAAAATAGTTATTAAATGGTACCTTACCGTGCAAGTGCACTTCAGGCGAAAAGCCTCCCCTTCGAACACTACACCCAGTTTTTCCGAAGTATCTGTGTCACAAGTCTTCCTACATCATCCCTAAACAGAGAATTGGATTCAGTGTGCAAGAAGATCAAGACCTCATTTGAAGGAGCACATAGTGGATATTGTACTCCATAGTGAAATGAACAGTGGAAAATATATCCCTCTTGCGGGACCTAGTTATATCCTTACTCCAACAGAATTACTATTAAAAACGTGCTATTGTTAATGTATGTGATTTCCGACAAAAAAATGTTTTGTCTGTTTTAGCCACTTTGTATCCTGCAATAGGAAACACTGAACACCTTAACAACTATATACATTTAGAAGAAAACACATCAGGTCTAATTTTCCCTTTAACAATAAATCAAATATCTAAATTCGAAAAAATTAACATTTCTGTCTGGATACGAGAAAGAGATGTTCCCACTCTACATCACACCATTCAGATTTAAAGCGCACGCAAATCTCCTACTGTTATCAGACGATGAAAAGCAGCATTATTGTTCCATTAAGAATTTGTTTCTATGAAATTCAAAGGGAGAATGCTGTTTTCCATATTATAGGGAATGCAATTAATACATTCCTTGCAGATGGCTGACCTTTAGGTTATGAAATAATCTTATTAGAACGCTTAAAATTGAGATGACACACATTAGCTCCTCGGAGAAGCGCTAGCGGGTAGAAGACTATACCCGTGTAATGAATATATTCATTCGACATAAAAAAAAAACCTACGCCAATATCGCGTACACTAACGTGCTCCTCTTAGCTGATGTGTTTGGTGGCAGATACTGACCCCTGCTATGTTTACACAGCTCCTGCCTTCATACCTGAAGATGACAAATACTAGAGTTGATAACCTACAATGTATCTTTTTGGAAGGCATACGAGGAGGAATTTCGGTGATATGCAGACAACAAGCATTTAGAATGAAAAACTGATTGCAAGTTTGCTTTACTGTCATACAAACCTGAAAAGAGATGAAATGGGTAGTACTTTACCCATGATACACCATGTGACTAGGTCGTTAAATCAAATTACATACATAAACGAAAATTAGAAAAACAGCGAAATGCTTGGTAAATTCAATGAGAATCACTAAAATGTATAGAGTGTTGGAATATCTGTAAATGCACACACATTTCAGTGGATAGGTGAATATTTTCACAATTCTTTGGAAGTGGAAGGCACAATAACTGTAAAACATACTGTGACGAGAGAGAAAGTATAAAAATGTAGTGGGATGGTTGTAAAAAATCGCTTCAAAACAGAAAATTACAACGCAAATACTGAAAGATAGAAAAAAACGACTATTCGACGGTTATTCCAAGCTGTTATCTCACGCTCTTTTCAGATTTCCTGGTTCTATAGTTCCCTGGTACGTAGCGCATAAGTGTGGGTGTAGTTGGCTATTTTTCGTTGCAAACGCAAGTTGTTTTCACTATTAGTTATTTTTCCTGCATGAGAATACACATTTCTATACTACATTGCGTACACACGGATGGACGAATATCACAAAATACTTTGCATATAGAAAACATCAGCAAAGAACCACAGAAGTTTGGAAATTTAAAATCTGAAAACTCAGTGTTTATAAGAAAACAACAATATTTTCAGTATTTCCATGAAAAGTTGAGTCCCAGAATCGATCCGCTAAACCCGACTTTGCATTCTCTGACTTCAACCACCAATAAAACGTAATGTAAGCTCTCTCGTCGGTTATCCCAAGCCGCTATCTCTTTTCAGAGTTTCTGGTCCCCTCGGTACATTTGAATAAGCGCATAAATGTGGGTGAAAATGGCTATTTTTCGCTGCAAACACAAGTTTTTCGACAAAGATAGGGTGTTTCACTACAATCTAAAATGGGATTTCATGTGGTTTAGTTATTTTTCCTGCATGAGAATATTTCTAACCTATCTCATAGACAGCAGGTTAGTTACTTCGGATCTAACAAAGCCAAGGTTTGAGATCCATAGTAAGACATGAACGTCTGTGTTGTTTTCCTACCAAGACCCCGACATCCTCTCACCCCCTTCTACTGGGTCGTATGAAAAAATCCTGTAACTGTTGCGACAATTAGCTGCGTGAAGGTGTATTTATTTTTAAAGCAAAGACACACTAATTTCGGACTCGCTAGCTAGAGAACAATATATTAACTTTGCTAAAGTTTGATTTTAACGATCAGATAGTGTATACATCACCACTTTTTTAGTTCATATTAATATCATTGTCTCATTATAAGCGATTTCATACAAAGAGATACGCACTCTATGTTTCACATCTAAATCTATAGAGATAACGATCACTACCCATGGAACACATCTGTGAAAAAACACGCTATGATAGGGTTTGAGAAAGATTTTTAGTCCATGGGGGGTGCTGCACTGCAGGAAAGCACATTATCTTTGATATCAGAACCGACATGAAAGTTATACTGTTTGGGTTTGAGAAAGATTCTTTAGTTCACGGGGCACCACATGAATAAATGCATAAGTACGGGTGAAGATGACTCTTTTTCGCTGCAAACACAAGTTTTTCGACAAAGATAGGGTGTTTCACTACAATCTAACACGGGATTTCATATTTGTTTAGTTATTTTTCCCTGCATATTTCTATACTAGTGTGGAATTCTTAGAACAAGTGGTACTGTGTTCGTGTGAAAGTGGTTCTGGCAAGCACACGTTTTTTGATAATGTCATGCACCCTGTTTGGAAAGAACACTGTCTATGGAGCATTACTCCTGTAAATTCCATAAGCATAATGATTTCAGCTGTATGTGAACCAAACATTCACTTGAGAAGAATATTTAAATAACATCAGTGTGAACTCATGGATACATAAAACGTGTCTCTTTCTTGTGTCTCTTCATATCTATATACTATTCTCACGAACACAAAAGATAGAACTTTCGAAGGAAGATGATCAGTGCAACAGTTAAGAAACTGATTTTCTGTGTTTTGGGGCTTTTCACCAATGCCATCTAGGGGCAAATATGTTGACTGTCTGATTCGAGTAAAAACAAGATTATTACTTTTAAGCAGTCGGTTTATGAATATGTAGGAGAATGCTTTTCTGATCTTATGCAAAATATATTCTTGTGTGGTGTATGGTATTATTCAACGGATGTCTTTCTAAGTGTATGCATATATCCGTGCAATTGACTAAGTTTTTTCTCACACACTTGTTTCGTCTCTGTAATTGTATGTTGGTGCGTGCGTATTCTTTCATGTTTGTGTGTGTGTGTGTGTGTATGTTTCTGTGTGCGGGTGAGTGTGTGCGTGCGTGCGTATGTTTTCATGAGTGTGTGTGTATACGTCTTCATGTCTCTCTCAGTGTGTGTGTTTCATCTTTATGTGTATATGTTATCGTATGTGTGTTTGTTCACATGCAAGAATAAACATATTGTCTTACGGACACTTGCTTGCTACAGAAGAAGCTAACAATTTAAAACGAGACTAGTGGTTACACAAAATATTTCATCACAGATCTTAACTTCAATACTCATATTTCAGGAGATGTAAGGATTTTTCTTCAGCACGTTCGAATATTTTTTGAACACGACTGTCTTACGTTACGTCTTACGTTACGTTTCCTGTCAGATGTCTCGTAACGAACAAAGCGTCTGTGTGTGTGTTTTGCTAATACAGAAGAGGACATTCAACCGAGAATATTTCAAACTTAGAATAACACAACATCCTGATGCGTTAAGAACGAAGTGGAGGGATACTAACAGCTGAAACATGACCTGAAGCGATCGAAATCCTGTTGTTTCGCGCAAGGGGACGAAGGGTGATAAATCGTAATACTACTGAAAAAATCCTTGTTTCAAAAAAGAGGCCTCTTTTTACATATAAGTTAGGGATACTTTATCAAACTTTGTACAGTCTGATATGAACACGAGTACCGCTGGATTGACTACATTAGTGTGATAGTGATAATAATTTCTCAGTAATGTTAATCTATAGATCTCATGCTTAAAATATTAAATTATTTACTAACGAATTTTACGCCATTTGAAAGATATAAAAAGTAATACCGTTAATATAATTGGTGATATGATGCATTTCTGGCTTTAATGTTGGCCCTATAACACAATCTGAGGTTATTTTGGCAATTTCTAAACATTGACTTCATAAATCCCCAGGGTAGATGAAATTACTACGGAAATGCTTAGAGCTGGGAATGTTTCGGTTACCACTTGGATGACTGAAATTTTGAATTCCTAAGTATTATACCAGAGCTATTATTATCCCTATTTTCAAAAAAGGTGATCGCAGTTCTTGTGATAACTATAGGGGTATCAGCCTACTCTCTGTTCCAGGTAAAGTTCTTTCCATGATTGTGCTTAATAGAATTAAGAATCTGGTTGACAGGCAATTGCGGGATGAGCAATGTGGATTCAGAAGTGGTAGGGGATGTGTGGATCAGATATTTTCACTTAGGCAGATTCTTGAGAAATGTTTAGAGTTTCAGAAACCTTTGGTTGCTAGCTTTGTTGATTTCAAACAGGCTTTCGACTCTGTTGATCGTCATAATTTGTGGTTGATTGTGAAATCATATGGTATACCAGACAAGTTAGTTAACATAATGAAAGCTCTCTATAATAACACAGTCGTGTGTGAGAGTTGGTAAGGCTTGTAGCAATTGGTTTAGCATTACTTCTGGTGTTCGACAAGGGTGCATTTTGTCTCCTTTTCTCTTTAGCTTGGTTATTGATTATGTTATGCGAAATTCACTTCAAGGGAAAGATTTTGGCCTTAAAAGGGCTGGAGATACGAAAATTTCTAATTTAGATTATGCTGATGATTTAGGCCTTTTGGCAAATGATGTTCATGAGATGAACTCTTTCATTCAAGCTGTTGATGAGACTGGTAGTAGAGTAGGTTTGGTTATAAACAGAGAGAAAACTAAAGTGATGAAAATTGGTCTGGCAGGCTGTGATACAGTTAATCTGAATGGTTGCACCCTTGAGCAGGTGTCACAGTTTAATTATCTTGGGAGTTACGTAACAGATACTGGTGATGTGCGGCATGAGATTAACAGACGAATAGGGATTGCTGCCGTTACTTTTAAGAATCTAGGGAGAGTGTGGAGAAATAGGCGTATACACCTAAAGACTAAAATTAGACTGTATAATAGTTTGGTTCTTTCTAGGGTTAGTTATGGTAGTGAAACTTGGACGCTTTGTAAACAAGATAACAGGAAACTAGATGCTTTTGATTCTAGATGCTTACGCAGTATCTTGGGTTATAGGTGGTTTAACTTTGTAACTAATGATGAGGTTAGGCAAAGGAGTCTGCAACCTCCTTTAAGTAGCATATTGTGCAGAGAGAGACTCCGCTGGTTTGGCCATGTTGCCCGTATGGATAATTATAGATTGGCGAATAGGGTTATGAACAGTGTGCCTAGAGGCCTCAGAAGGAGGGGGAGACCTAGGATGCGGTGGGCAGACAATGTCTTGTTAGAATTGATGTGCAGTGGCTAGATGCAGCAGATGTAGCTCAGGACAGATATGCTTGTAGAATTAAATTGCACGGTCTGGTTGGACCTCCGTAGTCTATGACTGCTTGAGGATGATGATGAACATTCATTTATTTATAGATGAAAGTGATGTAAATGAATATGAGGATTGTTGGTGATAACTGAGATTTAGACAGTATATCAATATTCCCACAAAATCTGTAGAAAATAGTGCTGCTTGTATAGCCAAGGTTTAAGTTTGTGAAAATTTTGTCACTCTCACCATAGAGGTTGTTTTTATGTGAAACTCGTATAACTGATCATTTGCTATTAGTGCTTATATTCGATATCGAAATAGGTGATGTGATGTGATAAAATGTGATGGGAAGGTTAGAAACCCTTCAACAATGGGCTTCCTGCTATCCCAAAATCGAAATAGGTATCGTACAAAAAACTTATATACCAAATTATTCTTAAAATTATGTATAAAATTAGAAGTACAGTATATGTCTTAAGTAATTGAATGTCAGCGTTCTTTATTGAAATCCAACAGTGTGTGTGTTAGCTCAAATTGAAGCAGTGGTCAGCAGGTGACTTCGTTCTTAGTATGGCAATTTTTTTTAAGAAGGCCTGTAAACATAGGAGCAGCTTCTAGGATTGGGTTGTTTTACTCAGGGCGGCATTTTTTTGCACCAGTGGGTTAAATGGGCAGGTCAAAGGACCTCGAGAGCTCAGAGAAGGTTGGGTAAAGATGACCCACTGAGCAGCTTAATAGCTGCTCTCCTAATGGAGAGAGTATCCGCTCGTAAAGGTTGGGTAAAGAAGACCCACTGAGCAGCTATTAGGAGAGAGTAGCCGCTCGTAAAGGCCATCCAGAGTGTTCTTTAACGCACATAGGGTATGGCTTTGCCACGATTTAACGTCCCCTCCGACGGAGAGTGGCTTTTCCAAGCCCACTGGTGTCCCCAGCTGACCAAGGACATATATCTCAGCTCTGGCCCAGGTGGGACTCGAACCTGCATGCTACCGAATGAACCACTCGCGCATCTTTAGCTTCTAGGATTCTTTTCTGTCCTATATGTCGAAATGACACAAAAATGGCTTTTTCATTAAATGATATGTGTCAAATTTATATTAAAGAGAACTATGGGAAAAATAAATAGATCACAATTGAAATTATCCATTTAATCAACATGAACAAAAATTGTATATGAAGCATAATAGATTCATTGGAAATCTTGAGCTGAAAATGGAGTATGCAAATCTAAATAAATTCTTTAAAATTAAATTCAAATTGGCTAAAGAATATTTTCGTCACACAGAATTTAACAAATGTGGAAAAGATTCAAGAAAGCAGTGGAAATGCATTGATGAAATTTTAGGCCTAAATCCAGCGATATATACTTTACCGGGTAAGTAGAGTTGTAATTTTCCATATTTTTTTGGATGTAATGTAATCAATCGCACATCTCAGTGTATGCTAATAGCTGCCTGCGTTTCAATAAAATGGCCTTAATCCTTCCCGGTGTTGCAGTTTCTTTTTCCTCTAGTGTATTATAATTCCACTCTTCAACGCGAGAGGCAAATGCTCCACAGCACAGGCAGAACACAAACCACGTGCTCAATTCCAATAATGATGGCTGAATGCTGCAATCCTGACAGCGATTTTAAAAAGCTATAGTTTTGCCTATTTTTAAGTCTGGAGACAGAAACTTGTTTTTTAATTATAGGCCAATATCAATTTTTGTCACTGAGGTATAGAAATACTAACAGACGAAATAAATTTTCATACGTTTTCACGAAAGCTAAAAAATTGAATTTATGATTTTGAGGATATGGAAAAAAACTCTTTAAAATTAGGGAGATTGTTCCTAATTTCTATTTTTTAATATTTTTCTTCTTATCTCTCTTTAAGACATTAACAATTTGAATTAAACAATTGTTGCAATTGCAGTTTTTTTAATTAAATCTGTTGCCTTCTATGCCATTGATGTGATCATGACAGAAAGCATTAATTTTGTAATATGTTAAGAAATGCTTTTTTTTTTATTGTTGATTTATCTGTTTTTTAACCTGCTAATTCAGTTTGAGTCTTTGAACTCTTCTGGTGTTCTGCATTTCCAAAATTATCTTGTAAATAGTTATATTGCATTATATATAATATGAGGTCTGTAAATGGTAGCTAGGTAGTCACTGGAAGGAGAGCTAAGCACCAATCCCCTGTGATGATGCATAGAACCGGCCAGGCCTAGCACCTAATGTCCGACCCCGCCTTCTCGTGGTGCGGACCGTTAGTAACTTTCAAAAGAGATACTCTCTTGTGGAAGTGAACGGAAGGGGAGGGCTGCCAGATTAGTGTCGCCTACTGATCTGGACAACTATGGCTACTTTTCTTTTTTTTCTATCCTGCTGAGGAGTGGTCAACCACACAGGGTCCTGGTGCTGACCATTTATACCTACTGGACTGGACAGATATATGGCTCTGAGCTTGATTATGGATCCTGATTTTGCTGCACTGGTGGGCTTCTGTGGAGGGAAAATCTTCCGCTGTGTTTTCTGTTTGTTTGTGGGTTGACAGCCCCAAGTGAATAGATTCACAGGATATGTTTATCAGCTGGTGGATAATCCTGAGCAGAAGTCATCGCAGGCACCTAAACTCTTTGCTTCTATTGGCATCGTCAAATTCTACATTGGAGGAAGTCTTCCAGTGTAGATGGCTTCAGCCTTTAGTAGTGGGGAAACGGGTCTTTGCCCCATGTCTGCGATTAGGGGGCTGTTTGATATTGTCGGCATTCCCTCTCTCAATAAACATAGTTTCTTTAAACATCCCACTAACCATTTTCTCTCCATAGGTAGTTGGAATGTGAGGACTCTGCACAGAGCTTTTTCTCTTGATGTCCTCACACAAGAATTCCACCATTATCATTTAGATATTCTCGGCTTGCAAGAGACCAGATGGACAGATAAAGGTCAGATTCTAAAAAATAATCTTAAATTTCTTTTTTCAGGGAGGGACGACAATAAGCATCACCAAGGCGTGGGTCTGCTTCTCAGCAGACACGCTAGTGATGCTCTTCTAGGATATGAGTGCATTAATGAAAGGTTTCTTACAGCAAAATTTCAGACAAGCGTTAAAGACTTGAATGTTATCTGCTGTTATGCCCCCACTGAGGATGCTGATGAGGATGAGAAGGATAGGTTTTATGAACAACTTCAGGATATTTTGAATTCTGTCAAGAAAGGAGATATTACCCTTGTTCTTGGTGACTTCAATGCCAAAGTTGGTACTGACTCTGACCTTTGGGGAGGAGTAATAGGCCCTTTTGGTATTGGTAGCTGCAATGGCAATGGGCAACGTCTCTACAGGTAAGTAAACTCAATGGATTCAGAATAACTAACACTTATTACAAACACCACGATATACATAAGTACACATGGGTTTCACCTGATGGGCTGCATAAGAATATGATTGATTACATATTAATTAACAGCAAATGGGCTAGTTCTGTTAGGAATACCAGGGCATATAGGGGAGCTGAAATTGGATCTGACCATTACCTTGTTAAAAGTGTCTTGCAACTTAAACTTAAAAAGTGTTGTGCTAGGGTTAAAAAATTTACTTTTAATACTGAAGCTCTGAAAGATCCAGTTATAGCCAAAGCTTACCATGATAGGTTACTTAGTCATTATGACAGTCATGGTTTGCTTACTACTGAAGTTGAGGAAGAATGGGATCATTTTAAACAGGCTTTTTTGGACACTAACAGTACTCTTTTAGGAAAAAAGGAGCAGAAGAGACAGAATTATCTGAGTGATAAGGCACTTGAGCTTATTTCGGAAAGAAAGAACTGCAGGAATGTCTTTAATCAATACCCTACTAGTCCTAATAGAAAGCATTACAGAGACCTTAATAAACTTGTAAAGGATCAGTTAGCTGCTGATAAGAATCTTTGGCTTGATGGTTTGGCTGACAAAGCCGAGGAAGCAGTTAAGACAGCACAACAGCAGAGAGCTGTACCAGATAGTTAATGTTTTGTGTGGTAGAAAACGGACAGGCATACAAGGATTGAAGATAAACAAGGTAAGGTTATAGAAGGGGAGGATTCTGTCATGGCTAGGTGGGCTGAGCATTTCAGTGATGTTCTAAACAATGTAGTTAGTTCTACTCCCATTGTTTGCAATGATGATAGATGCATTGGTGGCTTTAATGTTGGCCCTATAACACAATCTGAAGTTATTTTGGCTGTTTCTAAACTTAAACTTCATAAATCCCCAGGGGTAGATGAAATTACTACGGAAATGCTTAGAGCTGGGAATGTTTCGGTTACCACTTGGATGACTGAAATTCTGAATATCTTTTATGATAAAGGCATGGTTCCTAAGGATTTTACCAGAGCTATTATCATCCCTATTTTCAAAAAAGGTGATCGCAGTTCTTGTGATAACTATAGGGGTATCAGCCTACTCTCTGTTCCAGGGAAAGTTTTTTCCATGATTGTGCTTAATAGAATTAAGAATCTGGTTGACAGTCAATTGCGTGATGAGCAATGTGGATTCAGAAGTGGTAGGGGATGTGTGGATCAGATATTTTCACTTAGGCAGAATCTTGAGAAATGTTTAGAGTTTCAGAAACCTTTGGTTGCTAGCGTTGTTGATTTCAAAAAGGCTTTCGACTCTGTTGATCGTCATAATTTGTGGTTGATTGTGAGATCATATGGTATACCAGACAAGTTAGTTAACATTATGAAAGCTCTCTATAATAACACTGAGTCGTGTGTGAGAGTTGGTAAGGCTTGTAGCAATTGGTTTAGCATTACTTCTGGTGTTCGACAAGGGTGCATTTTGTCTCCTTTTCTCTTTAGCTTGGTTATTGATTATGTTATGCGAAATTCACTTCAAGGGAAAGATTTTGGACTTAAATGGGCTGGAGATACGAAAATTTCTGATTTAGATTATGCTGATGATTTAGCCCTTTTGACAAATGATGTTGATAAGATGAACTCTTTCATTCGAGCTGTTGATGAGACTGGTAGTAGAGTAGGTTTGGTTATAAACAGAGAGAAAACTAAAGTGATGAAAATTGGTCAGGCAGGCTGTGATTCAGTTAATCTGAATGGTTGCAGTCTTGAGCACGTGTCACAGTTTAATTATCTTGGGAGCTATGTAACAGATAATGGTGATGTGCGGCATGAGATTAACAGACGAATAGGGATTGCTGCCGGGACTTTTAAGAACCTATGGAGAGTGTGGAGCAATAGGCGTATACACTAAAGACTAAAATTAGACTGTATAATAGTTTGGTTCTTTCTAGGGTTAGTTATGGTAGTGAAACTTGGACACTTTGTAAACAAGATAACAGGAAACTAGATGCTTTTGATTCCAGATGCTTACGCAGTATCTTGGGCATTAGGTGGTTCAACTTTGTAACTAATGATGAGGTTAGGCAAAGGAGTTTGCAACCTCCTTTAAGCAGCATATTGTGCAGAGAGAGACTCCGTTGGTTTGGCCATGTTGCCCGTATGAATAATTATAGATTGGCGAATAGGGTTATGAACAGTGTGCCTAAAGGCCTCAGAAAGAAGGGGAGACCTAGGATGCGGTGGGCAGACAATGTCAAACAGGACCTTGTTAGAATTGGTGTGCAGTGGCCAGATGCAGTAGATGTAGCTCAGGATAGACTTGCTTGGAGAACTAAACTGCGTGGTCTGGTTGGACCTCCGTAGCCCATGGCTGCTTGAGGATGATGATAATGAATGATATTTCATGCACACTGTATTTTTTTCTTAATTTGGTTGATGGTATTTATAGCCCATGATCGCTTTATATTCCAATATGAGAACATAGTCTTCTATGACATAATTTGAACTTTATCATATTATATTTTTTTACTGAGGGACAATCACAATAAATAAGACAGAACATATGACCCTGCCATAACCGACACACGAACCGCACTCCGGCAGTTGCAGTCCTCAATGGTTGCGGTTTCACCGCTAGTCAACGCGATGCCGCAAATCCACCTTAGATCGTAAATAGAGTAGAGCGACATGCGCATGCTCATGACATTGCAACGCCTAACATCAAAAGCTGTGGTATCATGTGACTGATGGAAAGAAAGCATTGGGAATGGTGTTGCACTGCGGATTTCTTTGCTTCGCAAGATTTATCAAAGAAGGAACAATTGCATTTTACAGGTAAATAAAGCAATTTTTAACTTAGATCATTATACTAATTATTTATGTCTTTTATTGTTAACAAAATAAAATATTAATACGTATTTCTTTACTCGCATCCGACAATTGAACGTTTCTTTTAACATGACTATAGGGGGCGGGGATGGCTCAGTCGGTAGCGCGCCAGGCTCGTAATCTGTAGTTTCTAGGTTCGAGTCCCAGCTGGGTCAGCGTTGAGATTTATCTCCGCAAAATTCCCCGCCCTGCCCACGGTCAGTAGGGGACACCGATGGGCTTGGAAAGGCCGCCGTCCGTCGGATGGGACGTTAAGCCGTGGCCCCGTGTGTGGGAGAGCCATACCCTGTGCACATTAAAGAACACGCTGGATGGCCTTGACGGGAAGCTACCATCTGTCTCCCAACAGCTGTTCCAGTGGGTCCCCTCCCCCAACCTTCTCTGAGCCTTCGGGGTCCATATGACCTGGCCATTTAGCCCATGGTGTGCAAAAAAGTGCCGCTCAGAGGTAAAACAACCCAACCCAACATGACTATATATTTCAATAAACATGAAAATATTGATTACTAAATTATTTTCTCAGGATGGAAGCATATAATATGATCTCTTAATCATGGGATGCTAAATTGTGAGCATTCTAATCAGCTTTTGACAAACATAGGGGCGGGGGTGGCTCAGTCGGTAGCTCGCCAGGCTCGTAATCTGTAGTTCCCAGGTTCGAGTCCCAGCTGGGTCAGCGTTGAGATTTATCTCCGCAAGATTCCCCGCCCTGCCCACGGTTAGTAGGGGACACCGATGGGCTTGGAAAGGCCGCCGTCCGTCGGATGGGACGTTAAGTCGTGGCCCCCTGTGCGGGAGAGCCATACCCTGTGCACGTTAAAGAACACGCTAGATGGCCTTGACGGGAGGCTACCATCTGTCTCCCAACAGCTGTTCCAGTGGGTCCCCTCCCCCAACCTTCTCTGAGCCTTCGGGGTCCATGTGACTTGGCCATTTAGCCCATGGTGTGCAAAAAGGTGCCGCTCAGAGGTAAAGCAACCCAACCCAAATTTGACAAACATTTTTTGTCATGCATTATTTTTGGGACTGAATTTTTATTTCTGTTAAATAGGGTATGGAATTACCTGGAAATGTTATTGTATAAGCTCAATCATTGGAGTAATACTATATTTATTTCATTAACCGTGCACTATTTTTATTGGAGCATATGCTTGCAAATTTTTCTCCTTTCTGCTAATATAAATCAAAAATTGCTAAATTCGTATATGTGTCCTAAAAGTAGAAAATAAATCAAAAACTTATCAATGGTGCAATCAATTGCTAAATTTGTATTCACTTCAGAGGAAGATAGGGCGTTGATTGTCTTCTTGTGTAAGTATGTAAATAGGGGACATTCTTCTTACTACTCACGAATTAGTTTCGGTGGTCAGAAAATTCAAAATTTCCGGAAGGCTCCGAGAAATTAGTTTCCGAGGTCGGAGAATACGATTTTAGAATAAGGTTTCCAATTATTGAAATATTCCACCAGACAGGAAATATTAAAATGATATTCTATACGAGTAAAATTTTACAGTTGTTTTTAAATCCATTATTATTTGGTGTCAGACATATACTATGGGGCTAAAATATAATTATACAAAGGCAACTGGATTTTACAACGATTTATACGACTGGATTTTCGGGGGAGCTGACTCAAATCCCCCATCCCACCCACCTACAGTACTGTGCAAATTAGTGGGGACAATAGGAAAATGCAGTAACAAAGACACACCTAAAATATTTATTTGATTAATAGTGTAGTTAATAGTGAATGTGACCCCCCTTAGCTTTAATTACTTCTTTCCCCCTCTCAAACATTGATGCCACTAGCTTTCCACAAATCTTCTTCACTTCAGGGTCGTGGTACCACACTTTCATGACACTTTCTATCATTTTGTCTATCATTTTCGTTGTGCAATCCATCTTAGATATGCGGGCTTTAACAATGGTCCACATATTTTCAATGGGGTTCAGATCGGGTGAATTTCCTGGCCACTCCAATACCTTCAAATGTTGATGGGTAAAGAAGCTCTTAGCAAGCTTAAAATTGTGGCATGGAGCCAGATCCTGTTGAAATACCCCATCGCTGTTAGGAAACAGCTTCTGCAGTGTTGGGACCATTTTCGGCTCCAGAACGCCTATGTACTTTTTGCCGTCCATCATTCCTTCAATGAGGTGAAGCGTCTGTGACCCGGAAGCTGTGAAACATCCCCAAAACATAACCTTGGGTGGGTGTTTGGGGGATTGCTGGATGTGGCCGGATTGAAGAGGTTCTCCAGAATTGACGAAATTTGACCTGTAGCCATGCATCTCAGAGTGGGTTTCCTCCGAAAATATCACTTTTTCCCAATTCTCCACAGTCCAGTCTCGATGTCTCTTTGCCCAGGATAGCTTTTTTTGCTTCATAGCGGGTGTCAAAAGCTGCTTTCTGGATGGGCGTCGAGCCCGGATGCCACGCTCCAGAAGGCGACAACGTATGGTGGAATCATCTATATTAACCCCATGAGGCGCAATCTCCGTTTTGATGTCTCCACTGGTCTTCTTCGGATCTATGATACTAATTCTTCGAATAAGACTATCATCTCTAGGGGTGGTTTTTCTTTTTCTTCCACAGTGTCCTTTATGGGACGTTTCCACGGACCCTGTCTCCTTATGCAGCTTCATGATCCGTGAAACGCTGGATTTCCCGACGCCAACTGCTTTTGCTATCTGTCTAGCAGTAAGTGAAGTGTTTTCGCCTAAAGCGATTATTTTAACTCGTTTACGAGGCGTGGTGTCCATGATGTATTTAATAAAAAAAGTTTCCAATGAAAATTGTGAACTACTTACATAATCACGTCCTCAGCCTATGAAATATCAATTCCGACTGAAGTGGAAATGTAAATAATAGCAGAATAACAGAACAGACAATTCTATACTTGCAACAGAAGGTTACGATCAAGTTTAGACTTGCAGCAGAAGGTTACGAACAAGTTTAGACTTGCACAGTTTAGACTCAGCAGCGGAAGCGATTTAGCGTTCCATCGCTTCTCCCAACTAATTCGCACAGTACTGTAACTCAAATGAATATGAATAAAGGTTATTATTATTATTGTCCACCATTTCTAGCTCTTTTTGTCCACCTTTTTTCTTAACACTGGCATCTGGTAACCTCATGTAAAAAAAGGTTCAGAGAAGGTTGGGGAAACGGACCCACCGAAGGACTGTTAGGAGACAGATGGTGGCCTGCATTCAAGGTCATCCAGCGTGTTCTTTAATGTGTACGGAGTAGGGCCCTCCTACAGAAGATGCCATGGCTTAATGTCCCATCCGACGGACTAAGGTCTTTCCAAGCCCTTTGGTGTCCCCTACTGACTATGGTGAGGGCGTGGACTTTTGCAGAGATAAAACTGATCGCTGGACCAGCTAGAATCGAATCTGGGAATTGCAGATTAGGAGCCAGGCTTAATGTGACTGAGCTATTCACGCCCGGAATATTTACGAACATACTTACACAGGAATATTTTTTTCCGATATTGACCGAACGGATTTTCTTCCTCACACATACTGGGAAATGTTATTGATTAAATGGTTTCATTTAGCAATTATTAATATTTCCAGTTCAATTACTAAGTAATAAGCGGAAAATATTATTATTAGGAACGCTGAAATGGATTTCTTAGCATTCATTGCTATTAAAATATTAAATTGAGTGAGTGAAAATAAGGTGGATTCATTTTCTTGTGTAGTAATAATGTAAATCTAACAACTAATCAAATAAATGCTGCTAAAATATATATTTATCAAATGTTAGTGTTATAAAGGAAATAATTGCAATTATTTGAAATGACGAATTATCAAATTCAAATCACAAAACTTTTCAGTGTGGGAAATCGATTTTACATCTACTAATGCAGAATCACCTAAATGGCACTTTTACGCAAAATTCGCCAAGTCACAAGAACCCCTCTGGTCAGAGAAGGCTGGAGAATACTACCTACTGGACAGTTGTTGTTATCAGAAATGCAGAAGCATTCTGATAACAACAACTTTGTTGCGCTTCCCGTCAAGGAGTTTCAGCGCGTTGTTTAACGTGCACAGGTTATGACTTTTACGTACACAGAGCCACAGCCTAACATCCCATCCGATGAACGGCGACCTTTTCAAGCCCATCGGTGTCCCCTTTCTCATCGGGGGCAAAGTGGGATTTTGCGGAGATAAATCTCAACCCTGGCAAAGGTTAGAATTCGAACATGGCAACTACAGATTACGAGACTGGCATGATACTGACTGAGCTAAAATCCCCCCTCCACTCACAAGGAAATAACCAGCTGTGATGACAGGGGTTACGACACCCCCCATCCTCCCACCCATCCGAAAATCCAGTCGTATTACGCTAAATCTCAAACTTGTCTGCTTCCTGTGAAATTCAAAAGAGTTTTATTTGTTCAGTTTTACTTTAGCCCCATAGTATATGTCCAACACTACAAAATATTGAAAAAAAAAACTGTAAAACTTCATTCCATATACAATAATAATTTAATGTTTCCTGTTCGGTGAAATATTTTAGTAATTGAGAAAACTGGAGTCAAGTCTTAATCTCAGCCTCCCCCCCCCCCAGAGGCTAAATTGTCATACCCCCTTGAAACTAAATTGTCGCCGACCTCTCCCCCAAAACTTAATCCTGGGGAACATGCCTGTTCCTCCTCCTATTCTTCAGGAAGGGATAGCCTAACTGCACACAGAGGTGTGGGTTGGGTTGTTTTACCTCTGAGCGGCACTTTTCTTTGACAACAATGCGCTAAATAGCCAGATCACGAGGACACCGAAAGCTCAAAGACGTTTGCTGAATGGGACCTACTTGGGCAGCTGTTGGGAGACAGATGGTAGTCTCCCGTCAAGGCCATCCAGCGTGTTCTTTAACGTGCACAGGGTATGGTTCTCCCGCACACGGGGCCACAGCTTAATGTTCTATCTGATTAATGGGGCGTTTTCAAGCCCACGGATGTCCCCTGCTGACAGAGGGCAGGACAGGGATTTAGCGGATATAAACTTAAACGCTTCCCCAGCTGGAAGTCGAACCTGGGAACTACAAGTTACGAGTTTGGGCGCTACAGAATGAACCACGCCACCCTCTAATTATTCAAGTCATTTAATCCTTCGGTGCTAGAGATTCAATTGCTAGATATCAAATTTAGATCTTTCGGTGCTAGAGAGCTAACAATTGCTTCCAGAAGAGTATGTTGGATCGTATATCGTCATCTCGCATGAGGGGCGGAGGTGGCTCAGTCGGTAGCGCGCCAGGCTCGTAATCTGTAGTTCCCAGGTTCGAGTCCCAGCTGGGTCAGCGTTGAGATTTATCTCCGCAAAATTCCCCGCCCTGCCCACGGTCAGTAGGGGACACCGATGGGCTTGGAAAGGCCGCCGTCCGTCGGAGGGACGTTAAGCCGTGGCCCCGTGTACGGGAGAGACATACCCTGTGCACGTTAAAGAACACGCTGGATGGCCTTGACGGGGGGGGGGGGGCTACTATCTGTCTCCCAACAGCTGTTCCAGTGGGTTCCCTCCCCCAACCTTCTCTGAGCCTTCGGGGTCCCTGTGACCTGGCCATTTAGTCCATGGTGTGCAAAAAAGTGCCGCTCAGAGGTAAAACAACCCAACCCATCTCGCATGATATAAACATTAAAATTAATAACACTCATATTACAATTTCCACTTCCATTAAGTACCTAGGTATGACAATAGGTAATATTGTTGACTTTGGAATTCACATAAATAAAACCGTTGCTTCAGCTTCTAAAAGAACTTCTATATTGAGGTACATTCTAAACTGCATATCCTCCTATGCCCCAATATTCTACAAAATTTACATCAGACCTAAACTCGAATATTGTGCCTCCACTCTTTTTGGTATTAATAAAAATAACTCTTATAACTTAGAAAAAGTTCAAAATGAAGCTCTCAAAATCATTAGCAAAATCTATTTTAACAAACGAGAATCTCTGACAATTACTGATATTCGCTCCACATCCTTCGCTCTGATAATAAAATGTATTCCTATTCCGAAGATTTTCACAGCTAAGTATGGTGAAATTTCTTTTGCCTTTCAAGAAACGTCAACTTGGAACTCTCTACCGAGCGATATCACTTCTTTAAATTCTAAAACAAAATTTATATTACTCCACTTCTATTGGAATATTGAAACGTTTGACCAACATCATCTCCTCATCCCTCTTCCCACTCCCCATCTTTGCTCTTTGTCTGGATTATACGCAATCTTTTTTACCCTATTCATTCATTTAATATTACTCTCTGCTGTCTTAAACCTTCTTTTTCTTCCCCCTAAGTTTACTAAGTTTTTCGTATCATATTTCAAATTATATGTTTGTCTTCTTCTGTGCAACTTGTCATTATGTTTATATGTATCAAATAATTATGCAATTCTTGTAAACATGTTTGCATTTTTGTACTATCCTCAATATTTCTTTTTAATTTCTCAAATGTACTGGGGCATCAAGCCACTTGAACGTTTAAATTAATATCCAAAATTTCCTGTACCTTGGCTTTACTGTAACCCCCTATACGGAATAAATTATTATTATTATTAACTGTTAATAGACAGATGGTATCCTCCCGTCAAGGCCATCCACCTTGTTCTTTATCGTGTACAGGGTATGGCTCTCTCGCACAGAGGATCATGGTTTAACGTCTCATCCAACGGACAGCGGCCTTTCCAAACCCGAACCTGGGAACTGAAGATTACGGGTCCAGCTTGTTACCGACTGATTCACCTCAAGGCCACCGATTGGACAGCATGGACCAAAAAAGAGGTAAATGAAATACACCTATCCCTCGATTTACACGGTACTCAGTTCACACAATTTTGGCTTTGCACGGTCAAAAAATGCAACCCGTTTCGATTGACACCTTACTGACTGAGATGTACATAGAAAGGAAATCTCAGTCAGTACAGTGTAAATCGAAACTGGTTGCATTTTTTGACCGTGCAAAGCCAAAATTGTGTGAACTGAGTACCGTGTAAATCGAGGGATAGGTGTATTCATAAAATCTAACTGAAATAAGTTTCAAAAAATGAACTGAAATCTATTTGTTTCCAAATCTCTTAGAGTAATGTGTCCATGATGACTCTGTTTAACTATTAAGGAATGATTTGAGATTCATTAAGAGGTTAAAAAAAACCTACATGAAGATTTTAGAATTTGAAATTTCATTAAATTAGTAGTATATTTAAGTAACAGCAATTCTGCTACTGCACTATCCAGGTCTAGAATGATACGGGCAGATTTTAACCCCCCCCCCCACCACCACCACCTAACGAGGAAAAATATTTTTAAAAGAATTTTTTCAATTGTTTGCCACTATGAATCAATATTTAATTAATTAATTTTGAAATAATTTTTCAATGCAATTAAATCTTTTATCTCAGTTTAATTGAAACATTTTAGAAGCTGCGAAATTTAGTAATGGAAATTCGTTTCACTTAATATGCCATGCAAGTATATTTTTTAAAAGAAATATTCACCATTGTTTCCTAAATGCATCATTCTTGAATACTTAATTAAAATTAATCCATGGTAATATCATAATTTGTTAATCGCCGATTTATTAAATGGAATGGGGTAAAGATATGCGAATTTTGATTTGATGAACATCAATATAAAAATTCAAAAACATTTTTTTTTTGAAATTATAATATATGAAATTAATGCTATAAAGGAAATAATTGGAATTACTTTAAAATGAAAAAAATATGAAGAAACTATTTAGGGCATATATAGATCGTAAGCCGTCCCGTGGCCGAGTGGTTAGCGCGCTTGGCTACTGATCTACGGGACCTGGGTTCGAGCCCCGGGTAAGGCATGGATGTTCGTGTTGTTTTCTGCTGAGGTCCTGCCATCCTCTCAGATCTTCTACTGTGGCATATAAACTGACAGGCTCCTGTCAGACCTCTGTGGCAAGCAGCTGCTTGAGGGGGTATTAATTTTTTATTATAGATCGTATATTTCACTGATACGGACATCTCCGAAGGGTACTGTTGCGTAAAATAGGTTGACCAAGTCACGAAGATCCCGCTGCTCAGAGGAGGAGGGAGAAGACGATTCACTGGATAGCGGTGAGGAGAAATATGGAATCATCCCGTGAGAGCTATTCAGCATGTTCTTTAACGTGCATAGAGTTCAGCTCCCTGGGGACACGGCTTAACATCCCAACAGCGCACAGAGGCTTTTCCAATTCCATCGGTGTCCTTTCCTGATTGAGGACAAGGCTGGCCCGAGTGAGAATCACACCTGGGAACCGAAGATTACGAGTCTGATGCTCTACGGACTCAGACCCTCATGCCCTCTTGTTTTCCGGGTATTAATGGGATATATGATCATGGACTTTACCTATACGCTTCGTTGAAATTCACCGAAGGGCTTGTTTGTAATTCATATTTTTGTGTTTGCTGCTGATTTTTCGAGCACCGTGTATTTTGTTATATGGTATTGAAATTAATTGTATTGTGTTGCCTGTCACCTTAACAGTAACATTACGAGATTTATGTTTAATTTCATAGTGACAGTTTCCTATATCAGAATTAAAATTATGAATATTTTAACGGCAATATTTTCACGGGATTGTTTGGCGGTAATAAAGTTGAAAGAAATCACGGATTTGTGTTTGCCGTCGTCATTCCTAAATCAGACACATTACGTGTAACGTGGAGTGTTTCACGACTTGCTTCCAGAATGTGACCTTTATATCTTTCGCTGAATGTGTCGGATCTCGCGCCATCTATAATAAGTGAAGGTGACTTTCTATTATTTATTTATTATTATGTATTATTATTATTATTATTTATTATATTATTTACCAAAAACAACACAATTCCCACTGAAAATTTCTGCGCATACCATTGGCAACGCGGATAATACATTGTAAATATGGAATATATTTGTTGCGTTGACTTCACTGTTGTTATTCGTAAGAAACCAAGTCGTAGAATCTTGTATGCAACAGAACAAATCATTACGGAACAATGGAGAAGACGTTAAAGTTGGAACTGTCTCTGTCAAGTTAAAATTGCTTACAACGGCACCTTCCTCGTCCTAGGGGTCGTCCTCTTCATATCATCATCTCACCAAGGTAGGCCTGATTTTCAATATCTTATTTATGTAGTCAGGGAGTTTATGTGTGTATGCCGTAGTGAATATATGTAGCGCATACCTGTTCCATTTGTTTACTCTATGTCCTTGCTGTTTGTCGGGCGTTCGACGCCCAGAAGATTGGTCGCACCGTATTAAGTGCAGACATCTATAAAATCGCGTTGGTAAGAAATGGTAATATATTGGGGAATATTTAATGAATTTGGATTTCAGTTAAAATAAAATGTCTGTTATTAGTTGAAAATACTTTAGCTCAGGAGTTATTTTTCACGAGTATAATTATAATATCTGTGTTAGCCAAGTAGGCGGAGATGTTCAAGGCTTATACCCTTGGTTATCCGACCTTCGTTTAGACAGCTAACAGGAAGTAAAGTAGTAACTATATTTGTATAACCGATTTAACACCGCTGAATTAAATTAAAAAGCTAATAACTATCTGAGCTGTTTAGTATAGTTTTAGTAATTCAAATTAACATTTTCGATTGGTGAATACATCATGGTACAGAAGCGGACAGGCAGAAGCATAACACACAAACAAACTTTCTTCCTATATATGAGAAAATGCATTAAACTATAAATAATGCTTTTCATTGCACATTATTAGTAAGTACAATTTTTTTTTTCAAACCTTACACTCGCCATACACAATTTTCCCATATTTAATTTTATTTAGTTATAAAGTTCCTTAGCACTCCCGTGACCGAGTGGTTAGCGCGCTTGTCTACTGATCTAAGGGACTTGGGTTCGAGCCTCGGGTAAGGCATTGATGTTCATGTTGTTTTTCTGCTGAGGTCCTGCCATCCTCACAGAGCTTCTAGTGTGGCATATAAACTGACAGACTCCTGTCAGACCTCTGTGGCAAGCAGATGCTTGAAGGGGTATTTATTTATTTATGACTGACAAATTATATCCAAGGTGCTGCCACTTGAACTGAAACAACTCTACTGATTTGAAAAATTCGGTGTTTTGAGTCAGGTAATATAGTTTATCGGACTTAGAAACTCCTGACGTGGAGAGTATCGTTCTGTACCTCAAAATCTGTCCACTTCTTTCTTACCCTAAAAGAGGTTTTTATTATATTTTATGGGTCAATATAATTTATCAATCGTAATGCAATTTATGTCAAATTACAGCTTGTGACGTGGAGACTGAAATATCATATATTTTAGATCAATGTTTCCCAAAATGTGTGCAGTGAAATTTGGATGATATTGTAGATAAAAGAAAATATATAAATCATTTTGTTGCTACTTTCTGACACTGATTCTTCATTTTAACTCTTTCCGTTTAATCAAAAATATCCATATTGAATGTTAAAAGCAAAATTAACACAAAAAATTCCCATAACCCGTACGACTATGCACTGTCTCAATACAAGTCAAAACTTGAACCGAACAGTTCTGCGTTTACAAATGTCTCTGCAGAAATGCCTATTTTTGAAGTTATCTGGGTATTTGTTAGGGCAATTATCATCTAGGTATCAAACAGTTGGAAGGATAAACTTTAAAATTTTATTGCTCAACAACAGAGAACTTCAGGTTATTTTTATTTCTTATTTTTGCATATTAATGTGAATTTTTGCATATTAATGTGAATATTAAAGTGATTTGTGTGGTTCAATTGATATACTGTGGGGAGTATAGCTAGTAATGTTGCCGATTCAAGACAAACTGCGCATGCCCGAGTCTTCGTAGTGTCACCATATTTATGGCGATAAATAATGTACCGTGAGCAAAAAAAGTTTGAGAATCACTGCTTTAGAGTTTGAAATCCGAGCAACACAAGATAAATTTTCTTGTTAATCATAATTCACTAAAATATGAAGCTCTTAGCAAACAAATGGCTGCATATATATATATAAGTTAGAGGACTTAAAGATATTCTAATTTTGGGCTCAAGTAAGGGTCAGTTGGCTCTGAGTCAAATATGTTGAATCAGCGTTCAAAGGGCAATTTTTTTTGAGCGGCACAATTTTGCTTTTTTTTTTTCAGAAACAAAAGCGCTAATGTCTGTCTGTAGACATTCTTCGTTTTAGAAACAAATCAAAAAATATTTTTAGGTTGTTTAGGTATTGATGAAATATTACGCTTCGTACTTCTGAAATTTCCCTATAGTGTTAATTGCGCCCTCTAATGGACAAGGTACACCATTGGTCTTGGTAAGGCCACCGTCCGTCGGATGAGACCTTAAACCGTGGTTCCTTATGCGGAAGAGTCATACCCTGTGCACGTTAAAGAACACACTGGACGACCTTGACTGAATCTGTGTAACAACATCGTTCCAGTGGGTTTCCTCCCCCAACCATCTCTGAGCTTTCGAGATCCTGTGGCCAGGCCATTTAATCCATTATGTGGAAGAAAAGAGCCGCTCGGAGGTGAAACAAACAACAAAAACCAAGCCCTCTAACGGTGAAAAAGTTGAAAAGTCAAACATTTAAACTAATATTACAAGCGATTTAATTGTATTTCAAAATTAGAAATATTGACGGTGACATTTAACCATCAATAATTTCATCGACAATTTTTTTTGTTGCGTTTAGAGATAATCCTGGTTTTAGAAAAAAAATTAAAATTGTTTTTGCGTTGGATAAGTATTGATAAACTATTACGATTCATAATTCCCTAATCTTCCTAAAGTTTTAATTGCGATCTCTGACGGTGGGATAATTTGAAAATTTGAAACATTTAACGTATATTGCAAAAGATCTATTTGTGCTAAAAATGTGATTAGTGATAGAGTGTGATGATCGAGGAGTTTAGGATGTTGGTAACAATTTGTCCCTTAATTCCTGGGGAAACGCAATTTTTTGCTTTAAGATATTAATGAAAATCTCGTTTTGAGTTGATTAGTTACTAAAGAAATATGAAGATTCATAGTCTTGAAAAGGCTTTAATTTGCATCGTTAGAGGGCGCTAAATGTAAAACCTGAAGTGATAGTGCAAACGAAACATTTAAGCTAGAAATTCTGGTGGTAGGTGTTGATCAAGAACAAATACCCAGATAACTTACTAAGAGATGTATATTACTAAGATATATATATATATATTTCAGTAACTTTGGAAAAGGCTGGTAAGGTGGAAAATTGGTATTAATTATTTGTCAAATTTATAACCTAATTTTGATATATTTGAAAAATTTAAGCATATTTCAAAGCATCAAAAAAGAAACCTTTCTTCATAGAGATATTTACCAAACATGCTAAAATATGAACATGATAGCTACAAAAAATCTTTAACATTTCAACAGTACTCCCATCTTACCTGTAGTTTTATTACTCTCTGATTTATTTATCTCATTATCAGTAGCATCATAAAAAGTAAACTGAGTTTTGAGAGTATCTGAGAGCTGTTTGGCCAGAATGCCTGGAAGTATCATTAGCATTAAAATTGGAATCAGAATCCACAAATTTATTTTGCATATCAAATTGATAATTAATTTAACTTATCATACCACCGAATCCTTTAATTTTGCCGTGTGGGAAAAATACAATTCTTTTCTCTTACTTTGATATCACATATATAATTTTACTAGATGTAATTTTAAAACAGCTTGGGAAAACAAAAACCCCAAAGTTCAGGGAATTTTAACTTTCCCACACATTTGAATCCATTTATTGTAAAGTAAAACTGTTATGTAGAAGTCGTAATGATATATCGACAAAACTGCATATTAGTAATCTTGACAATGTTTGATCACCATATTCTGAACAATTTTAAGAAATAACTGATATAATGCTGAATGTTTAAAAGTCATATCATTGCACATTGAACAGTATAAGTTAATCATATATTTTAATGCATATAAAATACGCACAGATGTTATCGAAACAGTAGGTAGTTCAGATTTAAATATTTGATATGGGAAAGAAGAATGGCTCAAAAGAGACATACCTCGGCTTTGAATAATTATTTCTACTGTTTGAAATATACATGGTGCTCTCCTTATTGTGTCAATTTTGCGTACTAATTTGCAAATGCTTATCTGTAATAATGATACAAATATATATATATTACATAAAATAATGTGGATTATATTTTCATTTGTATCATTCGGAGTTTTATAATCCCACAGATAAAGTAGCCCAAACAAGACGATTTCCATATGTGATCTAGTCATTGTAGCACAAAATCAATACAAGAGTCTCTACTGTGTACATGTTTGATAATTTTTTTATTCTGAAACTAAACAAGAAGTTATTTTTAAATTGATTCATTAATTTTAAATATTTTTATAATAATATTATATAATCTTTACAAATATAGTTTAATATTTTACATATTTTTTGTTTAAGGCTATAAAGGAAAAGCAATAATAGCGAACTGAAAAGCAATATATTCATACAGTTTGGAAGTTAGTGTGAAAATGAGACTTACTAGAGACTGCTGAAGGTGGTGCTGCAAATAGTGGTATTGACTCCCCATCTTTGCCTATTATTATTATTATCTATGTTACTCTGTACATAATCCTATCTTTCACATTATACTTCGAATACTGAGATAAAATATTTGATCCCTCAATATCTAACACTCGTGTTTCAAAAGTCCAGGTTTGCTTTTGGGGCCAAAATATCAGGAATGACATACACTAAACATTTGGTAAAACTAAGCTAGATAAAGTGCAACAAAGACATTATTACCTGAGACGATTTACCTTACAGACGTTCATATTTCTCATTTGTCTAGGTTATACTTTTGTGTCAAACTTTATATATTTTCATAGCATCACACATTTTAATACGTGATAACATGATATGCTTTCGTAAGGATTAAATTTACCTTTCTACATCAATATCTGCTCAATAATGAAGCATTGATAAACATAATCAGATGTCCCTACTACAATCAAAATAGTTTTAAATGCAACAAAATGATGTTAATAACTCATTTAACTCTCTTTTGCATCTATCAATAGCCTCTGGTGAATAACATCAGGGAAAAACTTTCTTCTTCTATTCGCTCCACTTTTTCTGTTTATTATACCGGTATTCACTCATCACTGCCTATTCTGACAGCATTCGCTCATCATTGCTTATTATGCTGGCATCAGCTCATTACCTCTATTCTGCACCATTCGCTCATCGCGGTCTATTCTGACAGCATTCGCTCATCTTTGCTTATTCTGCTGGCATTAGCTCATTACCTCTATTCTGCACCATTCGCTCATTACCTCTATTCTGCACCATTCGCTCATCGCTGTCTATTCTGTCAGCATTCGCTCATCATTGCTTATTCTGCTGGCATCAGCTCATTACCTCTATTCTGCACCATTCGCTCATCGCTGTCTATTCTGTCAGCATTCGCTCATCATTGCTTATTCTGCTGGCATCAGCTCATTACCTCTATTCTGCACCATTCGCTCATCGCTGTCTATTCTGTCAGCATTCGCACATCACTCTCTAGTCTGTAAAATAAGCCTCACTAAATATTTCATAAAATTTAGCAAGATGTAATTTTGAAAAATATCCTGAATACATTTTGCTATTTTAAATAAAGTTATCCGCAATTACGGGAAGATACACTATTTATCACCGTGTAACTCCTACATCTCCCTATGAGAACTTCGTAATATATACGACTGAAAGTTTCGCACATTTAATACCTGTTTTCTAAATAAAAATAAAAAATAAATACCCCCTCAAGCAGCTGCTTGCCACAGAGGTCTGACAGGAGCCTGTCAGTTTATATGCCACAGTAGAAGATCTGAGAGGATGGCAGGACCTCAGCAGAAAACAACACGAACATCCATGCCTTACCCGGGGCTCGAACACAGCTCTACCACCACTGAAATAATATTTTGCACTTAAATTCTGCTTTGTCAAAAATATAAAGGTCGCTTCTTTCATATAAAATGAATTACTTTTTTCATCTGTGACATTTTCCTACGATGTTATAATCTTAAATCGAACATCCTCGTTGAATTTTCTAACATATATATATTTTTTTTCCTATCTAAAATATTTTTATTCATAGAGGCCATCAATAATAATGTTATATGTGTTCACGTTGCTGCAGATCCCATCTACGTTAAAAAGAATTTCTTACCCGCTGTATTATAAGCTATCTGCATCATCAGTAATCTCTTATCTGCCAAGTGCATTTGAGTGTGGATATCGGCTGATAAATCCACGGCTATCCGTCCACATCAGCTGCGTGTTTCAACTATAATATGACACTAAAGGACTAAAAAATAGTCTACTAAAGTTGAAAATGATTATTGTTTGATTCCAATTTGACTGTGTTTTGAATTTCGACTATTTTTAGTTCCTGCAGAGAGCAGAAACAAGAACTGGATTTCCAAAAGGAATATGTAGGTGCTTCTTTAAAGCAGATCACAAATTAATTAGGAATTACATCTAATTATTTAACTGGTAGCAAATAGTCTATAAGTCAAAACTCTAAAATGTAAAATAAATCAGACACAATTAATTGTTGTGTCAATGACTCACTACGATAAGTTGTGTCAATGACTCACAACGATCATTTCTAAACATTTATTTTTTAATGTGATATATACCCTGAAAATTACTTCAAAATAATATAGTTATATTACTTTCAATTCAATAGTCGCATTCCTATTAAAAAATATTATAAACTATTATAAACTTTAAATTCTGCCAACTATTTTCACAGAAATAATCCCAAAATTTACGTCTCGCTTGAATTGTAGCAAGTTAGTGTGAATTTTTCCATCTCCCCTTGATTTGGCCAACTTTCCTTAATTACACAAAACCAGTCCCAATCTTTACATCTCTCCTAAATTGGCCAAGTCACTTCAAATTTTTCAAACTCCCCAAAATTTTGCCAAGTTTTCTCGATTTTGTCAGCTCTCCTTAATTTCATAAAAGCAATTCCAATTTTCACAAGTCGCCCGTATTTTACCAAGTGGATTCGAATTTTGCCAACTACCCTAGATTTTACTAACTCGCCACAATTTTACAGAAAAAGTCCCAATTTTCACATCTCACTTGAATTTTCCCAATTCTCCACGATTTTCGCAAGTCACTCCGAATTTTGCCAACTCCGGGCTACTTTGGGGGGGAGACTCCCCCCCCCATCCCCCCATGGCTACGCCCCTGCATCTGACTACACATAGCTCTGTAAATAATGATGAGTTCAATAAGAAATATTCAGTTTAAAGGAATTAAAGTACAACCAACTTAGCTTTATTGATGACAAAATGCTTACAGACATTAACCATGCGTCAGGCTCGTAATCTGCAGTTTCCAGGTTCGAGTCCCAGCTGGGTCAGCGTTGAGATTTATTTCCACAAATCTCCCCGCCCTGCCCACAGTCAGTAGGGGACACCGATGGGCTTGGAAAGACCACCGTCTGTCGGATGGGACGTTAAGCCGTGGTTCCGTGTGCGGTCGTGCCATACTATGTGCACATTAAACAACACGCTGGATGGTCCTTGACGGGAGGCTACCATCTGTCTCCCAACAGCTGTTCCTGTGGGTTACCTCACCCAACCTTTTCTGAGCATTCCGGATCCTTGTGACCTAGCCATTTAGTCCATGGTGTGTAAAAAAGTGCCGCTCAGAGGTAAAACAAATCCACCTTGATGTATGAAAGGATATATTAATTATATTTCAAATAATCTCTGCGGATAGGATTAATACGGAATGCTACGTTGCCCAGAGATTTTTTTTTTAACTTTAGGAGCTCCTAATTATGCAAATTTAAATCAACGGAAGATAGTGAAGTTGCGCGTGTAAGGCATGGATATGGATGTTTGTGTTGTTTTTCTGCTGAGGTCTCGCCGTCCTCACAGACATTCTGCTATGGCTTGCAAGCGGCTACTTCAGGAGCTATGCAATTATTTTTATTGGTTGAAATTTATATTAAAAATTAAACGAAAAAAATTAAAAGAAAAAAGTTTGTTTTGAAATCCTCGACTTCAGTGGCTAGCAAAATAAAGTTTAAATAATTCAAATGGAAAAAGTTAGCAGTTTCAGCCGTCCCGTGGCCGAGTGGTTAGCATGTTGGGCTACTGATCTAAGGGACCTGGGTTCGAGCCCCGGGTTTAAGGCATGGATGTAGTAATGTTTTTCTGCTGAGGTCCCGCCATCCTCTCAGACTCTCTACTACGGCGCATTAAACTGACAGGCTCCTGTCAGACCTCTGTGGCAAGCAGCTGCTTGAGGGGGTATTTATTATACTATTAGCAGTTTCAGGTGCATCTGTACAAATTGAAATTAGGAAAAAAAATAGATTTCTGCAGTGCAGGGACTGCCTATAGATAAATAGACATTCGAAGCGAATGGTAAGACTAGAGTCAGCTAACTATTTAAATAAGATTATTAGATAAAATATGACTTCAGGAAACTATCTATAGATAATAGACAATCTTAAGAAAATGCATAATTGCAGGCTCGGATATAGGAAAAATCTAGTGGCGCGGGGACAAGAAATGCAATGGAGGCGGAAAAATTCAAAAGGAAAGATGAAAGAGGCAGGATTGTCAATGAACTATATTATTTTCTCCTCCATTTTACAGGAATTCAAAAATTTATTTAAAAATTCATTAAATTTGAAAAACTTTAATACTCTTCCTGAAGCAGTGGCGATATTCCGCATACTCGTATATATTTTATTTATGTAATATTCGGATAATATGATTTATTCTTTTCACGAAGAAGGGTCATGGGAAAGGTCAAAGCCAGGTGAAGAGGGGAATCACCCCCCCCCCCCCACCTTCAATACACCAGTGGTATATGCAATTAACTTTTTATTCATGGTGATTGGAAAAGAAATATTTTTATTCATGGTGATTGTAAAAGAAATGTTTCAATTTCAAATTTTCAATTCTAGAACATTTGGTACTCGAACCAGGAAACTGGAAATTAGGAAACTGGAGCGTTACTAATTGAGTCAACGTCCGCCCCTCTTTGTACATGAATCTATTAGTGCTATCTGCCGTCACTTAGGTGGATGGCATAAAAATATAATACATAGAGCCCAAAATATAATATATAAAGCCCCCAGAGCCCATACCCAATGTAATTATGTTTATGGGCTCTGGGGAAGAATTGATAGAAACCAGCGCATGTGCCCTTTTAATAATAATAAGAGGAAACTGATCCCGAAGTTGGTGCTCCCTGTTCTTACAGTTTCGAAGGAGTTCTTAATCAGACAGACAAAGGATTTCTGAAACCCATAGTAGATTTAGCTAATGTTAAATCTGATTCATATTTAAGTGATAATTTTAAACGAATGCTAAAGAAAATTTATTCAAAGACTGTTATCTGGTGTGATGTGTTTTACAATATGTGATAGGCGAGAGAGGTCACAAATTGTCGAATCTGCAAACTACAATCGGCTAGAATTATTTTTGGAAAAATAAAAAATTATGCAGGAAGTACGCTCTGATTCATTTTCGCTTCAATTCAATAACTCGCTCTCTTAACAATCAATTGTTAACGAAAAGAAATTTAAAAAATTTCATCATTCGATCACAGAAAGAATATTTGGGAGAATAAAAATGATTGTTAGAAGCGATTCGTAAACAAATACACGCATTGTTAGGAGTTTGATTTAAATCACAGAAACATCAGACTTCTATGCGACCTCTTGTGCGATAGGTCTGAGGGGAGCCATTGGACAGGTGTTAAGAATCAGACACAAGTCTCCCATCTCCCATCAAGGTCATCCAACATATTCCCGTCAAGCGTTGAGGATACGTCCGACTTCATCCACGACTCTATTTGCCGACATTTAAGTGATTCGGACCTGGGGACTACATTGCCGAGCGTGGAGAGCTATTGACCAAGCCAAAGTCCTTAAGACTTAAGGTAAGTCAATTAAGGAATGAGGTAAGTGAAACTAATTCTTTTAAAATTTTTAGGTGTAAATAAGTACGGTATTAAATTTTGTGCCCAGGAAACTTGGCAGTCTTTATAGTCATAAGGGAAAATTTATCTCTCATTTAGCTGGAGTGATAACAAGGTGGGACTCATGCTAGAGGGCATCACATCTATCGAAAATTTTAAAATAAAATTTTTCTAAACTTTAAGAATTTGTTGTTCATTTTATTCGTTAAGGTTAAGGCATATGTTATTAAATTCTAAATTTAATTCGTAGAAGAACTAGATTAGATGCTAGCAAATGGCGCCTTAATGTTGTTTTTCATTATTGATGCCCTCATCATCATTGAACCACAAGTATATCTCAGATACGAGAGAACTGATCAGATCTGTGTCGCATTTTAGGTCAAAGTGGGGTCAGAGTGACGGGCTAGATTGATTTCCGGTAAATGAATTGAATATTAAATGTATTTCAGTCTAAGTCGTCAACATATTATTTTTTCGCAAAACATAAACGCTAAAGTAATATGATATTCCTGTTGTGGTCTTAAGCTCAAATGTAGATGTACTAGTGTTTTGCCTGTTACACATATTTCAATACTTTAAGATTTTGTGTTTTCGATATTTTTGCCTCGCTATGTAAATTTATATATGAGAGTGTTTTGAGTATTTCTTTCTAAAAAATATACACTACTGTAAAAAAATAATTTGTCTAAATAATTTAAATAATGAATTAACTAAATAATAAAAATAATAATAATTGGAATAACGCATATCGCCACTGACGCATATAAAAATCTCGTTTTCAAAGGGAATAAAGTTTTTCCTTCACCTACATTCTCACTCTTTAAAAGTTTTAATTTGAGCTAAGGAATGGTGCGGAAATGCGAATAGTATTTTGTTAGTAATTATACAACATAAAAGTATTCGTTCTTTAACTCTTAAATTTAGAATGTTGCATTTTTTGCACACCTCTCTCAGAAAAATGGATAAATTGTTCCTGTCAGTGGAATAGCCACTTGAAAAGCTACCACAAGGATTTGAAATTAATATCAATATATATAATTTATAAAATTTAACCATTTCTACCATTTTTATGTTAATTAATCTACAAAGATATATTAAAAAAACTACCTAAAATGAATAAAATCACTAGTTTTATCAGTATACTGTGTTATGGACTATCTTCTAATATTTAGGAAATTCTGAGTTTGAGTTTGCTAAATTCAATAATTTATAGTTTGCATAATTATGTATTAGCGAATAAGGTTATGAAGAGTGTGCCTAAAGGCCTCCGAAGGAGGGGGGGAGACCTGGGATACGGAGGGCAGACAATGTCAAAAAGGACATTGTTAGAATCGGTGTGCAATTGCCAGATTCAGTACATGTAACTGAGGACAGATATGCTTGGAGAAATAACTTGCACGGTCTGGTTGAACATCCGTAGCCCATGGCTGCTTGTTGTTGATGATGATGATGATCAGTTAATGGCTTCTGCAAATTGGATCGATCAGAATTTGTTAAAACATGTGGTACATTAAACTGAAATTACAAGTATATTGAAACCTCTAACTTGTGGAAGCAATTTCAATGCTACTAAATTGTAAGCCTTAATTATATGAAAATTCTCTTTGGGATGCAATGATAATTAAATAGCCTCAAATAATCATAACCAGCCTCCAATTTTTCAAGTATAACATTCCAAATAAAAAAGATTAAAATTCCATTATCAAGTCTTATTTCTGATGTTATTAAAACTGTTATTTTTTATAATTAATTAATGCTACATGCAAAAAGTTTAGCTAAAGTAATATGAGTAGAATTATTTTTGTTTAATCAATAACGGGGTACTCATTCTGAAAGGGGTTGGCTCAGTTGGTAGCGCGCTAGGCTCATAATCTGTAGTTCCCAGGTTCGAGTCCCAGCTGGGTCAGCGTTGAGATTTATCTCCGCAAAATTCTCCGCCCTGTACACGGTCAGTACTGGACACCGATGGGCTTGGAAAGGCCGCCGTCCGTCGGATGGGACGTTAAACGGTGGACCCGTGTGCGGGAGAGCCCATATCCTGTGCACGTTAAAGAACACGCTGGATGGCCTTGACGGGAAGCTACCATCTGTCTCCCAACAGATATTCCAGTGGGTCTTCTCCCCCAATCTTCTCTGAGCCTTCGAGGTCCATGTGATCTGGCCATTTAGCCCATGGTGTGCAAAAAAGTGCCGCTCTTAGGTAAAACAACCCAACCCATCTCGAAATTGTGATCAAGAGCGCTTTCTGCGCATGCAGAGACGGAAATGAACATGAAAAGCACCAAAAATGTGCAAAGGTCCCTATTCTACAAGAGATTATTAACAAATTGGGTCCTACGAGGGATTATTAATAAATCTCTCTCCAGTGGATATCCTTCCCCAACTTTCTCTGAGTCTTTGGGATCCTTCTGACCTGGCCATTTAGCCCATTGTGTGGAAAAAAGTGACCTTCAGAGGTAAAATATTCTAACGTTGAAGAACACACTGGATAGACTTGACGGGAGGCTACCATCTGTCTTCTAAAAGCTGTCCAGTGCATATCCTTCCCCCACTTTCTCTGAGTCTTCGGGGTCCTTGTGACCTGGGGGCGGGGGTGGCTCAGTCGGTAGCGCGCCAGGCTCGTAATCTGTAGTTCCCAGGTTCGAGTCCCAGCTGGGTCAGCGTTGAGATTTATCTCCGCAAAATTTCCCCGCCCTGCCCACGGTCAGTAGGGGACACCGATGGGCTTGAAAAGGCCGCCGTCCGTCGGATGGGACGTTAAGCCGTGGCTCCGTGTGCTGGAGAGTCATACCCTGAGCACGTTAAAGAACACGCTGGGTGGCCTTGACGGGAGGCTACCATCTGTCTCCCAACAGCTGTTCCAGTGGGTCCCCTCCCCCAACCTTCTCTGAGCCTTCGGGGTCCTTGTGGCCTTGCCATTTAGCCCATGGTGTGCAAAAAAGTGCCGCTCAGAGGTAAAACAATCCAATCCAATCCTTGTGACCTGGCCATTTAGCCCATTGTGTGGAAAAAAGTGACGTTCAGAGGTAAAATATTCCAACGTTAGAGAACACGCTGGATAGCCTTGATGGGAGGATACCATCTCTTTCCTAAAAGCTGTCCAGTTGATATCCTTTTCCCAACTTTCTCTGAGTCTTCGGGGCCCTTGTGACCTGGATATTTAGAACAGTGTGTAGAAAAATGTGACCTTCAGGGGTAAAATATTCCAGCGTTAAAGAACACGCTGGATAGACTTCACGGGAGGCTACCATCTGTCTCCTAAAATCTTCTATTAAAATCTTCAATTACGATATCTAATTTAGGAACAAATTTTTAAAAATTAGCTGTTTTACTAAGTTGCTTCATTTCTTCGTAGAACCCTTTACAAGTTTCAAAATGAATTAAATTGTTTTCCTGCAAATTTGATTTCAACAATTGTAATTTGTTTCTAAACCCAGTAACATAATTATAAAGACAGCACACGTTTTGGTCTTTTCCTTGTAAGGATTTATTCAAGACATTTAAATAATCTGTTTTAGAAATGACATTTGAATAGAATTCAAGACATTTAAATAATCTTATTTGTAAATGAAATTCATCTTTCTCCCACTTCCGTGAGAAAAAAAATGAATTTCATTTCGAAGTATAAAAAAATCTCTTGAGGCATTTTCCGGCACTTAACCACCGAATATTAACGATGTAAAAGCAAATCGCCATACTCTGCATGCAGTTCGTCCAAAAAAGCTTTAAATTTTCTGTGTGTAAGAGAACGATTTCCGCCACGAATTAAATTGGTAATTTTGACAACCTTTTCCATTACGTCGTTTAGTCTCAGCGAAATGCCGCCACAATGTCTCGTGGTGCACAATACAGTGCAACATTCGACAATGCATGCCCAGTTAAAACGATTCGTGCTGTCGTTAGATGCTTCTTATTACTGCAGCTTCATCAAAATATTTGTTTGATGACGCCGCATTGCTTTTAAAAGGTTTCAGAAGTTTGCCGATCGGCTTAAGATTGTTTTGTAAACTTTATAGAATGAGTAAGTTGAAGATTGCATATCAAGTAAAGTAATATATGTCGACAAAAAATTATAAGGTGGATTACAGACATTTATTTAAGATTTCAAGTAAAAACTTGATTTTATTCGCGGGCCACAAAAATCCTTGTGCGGGCCCGCTAGTTGGACAGCGCTTCTCTAATTAATGTTTATATATGCTCTAATAATGCTTAAATGCTACGTTTCAATGTATCATCCAGAAAAAAAGATGTCCAGCAGTGGTAAATATGGACTTTTTGAGGAGCGCAATATCGGTCCACCTCTACCAATCCAAAGATTTGAAAATTCGCATTTTAAGACATTAGCTCTATATCATATGGGATGTGATCTATATCATATGGGATGTGATAGTTACCATCCCATATGATATTAACGCCTCTCTGTTATAACGTGGTGCGGGGATGGCTCAGTCGGTAGCGAACTAGATTCGTAATTTGCAGTTCTCAGGTTAGAGTCCTAGCTGGGCCTTATTTCCACAAAACGCCCCACCCTGCTTTTGGTCAGTAGGGATGATCTTGTGTGCAGTAGGGATGATCACCTCTGGTTAATAGGGGGTGGGGAGTGGGTCCCGAAGGACCCACTCCCCATCAGTGATCCTGTGTGCAGTAGGGATGATCAGTGATCCTGTGTGCAGGAGAGTCACACCCGCCATACAATCTGCACGTTAAAGATAAATAAAAATAAAATCGTTGCCAGATATTTTTCCTGAATTCTGTAATCAACCATAGCGTTCGAATACTTTTTTGAGCGACTGTACGTCCCTGCCTACGGGGTGTCATCAATACCTATCCAATTCAAAAGGAATTTTAAATTAATCTCTTAAAACAAAAAAGATGACAGTGTACAAGACAGATAAAAAAAAAACAAAATGATGACATTAGTTCGTTTAAAAAAAACTGCAAAAAAAATTGGAAAATGGTTGTGAAATAATATTATTAATGAATTGTGTAGAATTTCCTTTTCCATTGTCTCTGGTTTTTCATTAACCCACCCTCCCTTAATAAAAATAAGTCCGCTGAGAACCCCGTCGTCTTCTACTAAATATCGAACTCGTCTATCTGCTTTGAAATCCAAAACAATTGTCTTTGTTTCGTTCAGTTTAAAAAAATTAAAAAGAAATTGAACAGTAACAGTTGGAAGTTTTATACAACTTTATTTTAGCCCCATATGTTATTCTGACACTAAAAATATATTAAAACAACAATTATAAAATCTCATATAGAATATCATTTTAATCTTTCCTGTTCGGTGGAACGTTTTAGTAACTGGGAAACCCTACTCAAGGCTTATTCTTAGACCGCCCCGAACTAAATTCTAGGTACGTGCTTGCCCGTAGGCATCAAATTTAGCTCTCTAAAAGTGGTAAATTAAAATTTAATTTTTGATCTCTAAGCCCCAACACACAAAGAATCCGAGATTTTTAAAGCTTCTGGGATCCGAAGTACTCCTATATACCAATATTCACATTTCTAGCACTTTTACGTCAATGCTTTGATCTCTGCTTCACCTCTCTCTGACCTTGAAGAACAGGTCGAAGATCGAATTTCGGATTTTTTTCTCCCGAGAACTAAGATTCCAATTACCCCTAAGTGGAGATTTTCAGAACTTTACAACTTCTGCATGATGGTCGTAATTAGCGTCATCCTTTGTCACGCACTAACTCACAATCAGCTAATTTTTAATTGTCAACTGAAATTCACGAAATAGATGTCTATAAGAAAATATAGAGGTAAAAAACATATCCTATTAAAGTATTCCGATCGAGAATGATCGCTGAAAATAAGGCAAATTCTAGCGAATTTCTGCGATCCTTTTCTTATTTGGAAAGAAATTCCTGTGATCCTAATTAAACCAAAAAGAAAAATCCGTTTTAATGTCCCCTAAACAGCGTCATGGGCCTACTTTTCCACTGTTCAATTCTAAAAAATTGGTTTTTTGGGACCTAGAATTTCAGTTGTGAGCCAAAAAAAAAATAGTGCCACTCGGAGGTGGTGTTGATGGTGGATATCGCGCCTGGATCGTATTCTGCAGTTCCCAAATTGGAGTCCCAACTGGGCGAATGTTGAGCCTTATGTCCGCAAAACTCCCCGCACTTCCCTCGGTCAGGAGGGGACACCGATGGGCTTGGAAAGGCAACTGTCCGTCGGATGGAACGTTAAGCCGTAGCCAAGTGAACCTGAGAGCCATAACCTGTGCACGTTAAAGAGCACGTTAGGTGAACTTTACGAGAAACGACCATCTGTCTCGTAACAACTGTCCAATGATTCCCCTCCCTCCAAACCTGCTCTGAACCCTCGGAGTCCTTGCGGCCTGACCATTTGGACCATTGTGAGCAAAAAAAGTGCCGCTCAGAGATAAAACAATTCAACCCTTTTCCTGTATCTACATCTGAGCCATTAAGTCCTAGCGACTTCATTTGGCCAGTGAAGGTAAAAAAAAATCATGCTGACAATTAAAACAACCCAACCAAAATATAATAATTAAGAAACTTTCATTTTGAAATCAATAGGATATGAATGATATAATAATAATTTAACGATTTGTTTCCATTTTAAAAGTTTTTAGAAAAAAATTTCGAAAAAATGTTTTTTTTATTTATTATTTTTATTCCAACGTTAATCTAAATATTTCAATTGATTTCTTCAAATCATACGGAAGCCCGAATAATTCAAAAACACGGATATTCTAATTCACGCAATTGACCAACAATATCAGTTAGAACAATGTCACGTAACAGCCAACAGATCCATTATTAGAATGCGATCACACTGTGTCGTAACGCAAGAATTACAATCAGAATATCCGTTTTCAGAGCGGCGGCAATCATTCAGCCTAAGATGAGACTGCGCAGTTGACGATTTCGAAAATTCTCGTAGATCATTGGTTCATTAATAGGAAAAACGATCGTGCCGACTTATATGACCTATGAGAATTTTCAAGACGTTAACTGAGCAATCTTCGCCCCCCCCCCCCCCCCCCCCCGTCCCACTCTAACGTGACCCGAGCCGTTGGTCTACTTTGGTTGTTTTACCTGTCAACGTCACTTTAGTTCGCGTAATGAGCTAAATGATCAGGTCAGAAGACCCAGGGCTGGATCTGGGGGGACCGTGCCTTGACGTATCCTCTGACGTGCGACCTTGCCTTGACGTGTCCTCTGACATGCGACCGTGCCTTGACGTGTCCTCTGACGTGCGACCGTGCCTTGACGTGTCCTCTGATGTGCGACCATGATCTGAAGTTCCTTCCGATGCTTATTACAGGTATGTAAATAAGTACAAACTGTTTTCCTAGGAGCTGTACCTTTTTTACATACAATGTACTTAGTGATCAGATCATAAGGACCGCAAAGGTTCAGAGAAGGTTGTATGAAGGGAAACCACCGGGTAGCTGTTAGGATATAGATGGTAGCTCCTGTCAAGGCCATCCAACATGGTCTATAACATTTGTTATGTCATTTGACGGACGGCAGCCTTTCCAAGCCGATCGGTGTCCCCCTGTTGACAGAGGGCAGGGCAGGGAGTTTTGGGGAGAAAAATCTCAACACTGACCCATGGTAGGACTCGAACCTGAGACCATAAGATTATGAGCCTGGCACTTCACCGACCGAGCCACCACCAACCCAATACCTTTAACAACAAAACTCAGGTTGGTGCCCTCATAGCAGTGATGGCGATTTTATGACAAAAAATGATTTTATGACGCGTGCCAAAGGTAACATGCACGATGTTTTTTGTTGGCACTCCCTTGAGAGGTGAAGAGAAATAGTGAATACGGCTAGTATAGAGAATTAGAAACAATGACCACAGCAATTCAATACATGTTTATGGATTAATCATTGGTAGCAAGATGACGACTAGGTTGTTATAATTAGTTACTTATTCATTACGAATTTGAATTGTGCATCCATATGTTTAAAATATCTCGCCACATTTCTCAAAAAGCTGCATCAGAAACAGACGTATTAAAGCTATCAACTGATAGCTTTAATACGTCTGTTTTTGATGCAGCTTTTAGTTTACTTGATCATTGATTTCCTTTAAAGCACTTCTGTAGAACTTAAAATTTATTTAAGGTTTCTGTTTTTGCTTGACTTATAAAAATTCACTTCATTCTAGTAAAGGTATCGAAATGTCGTGATGCGTTGAGCACAAGAGTTGAAAGTAGTATGTGAGTTTGTGCGTGTGTAGGAATGATTTTCATTTTCACTTGTGTAATGGCGAGCCTAAAACTTAGTGTTCCGTATCCTTATATTTGAACCGTTAAAATATTGTACTATTTGATTTGCATTGTATGATGAACTGATAGGTTTGATCCATGCATAATATAGGAGTGAAATGTCCGCGCATTATTTTTTTACTCTAAACTAAAAACATCACCAATAACAAAAGTGACCATGTACAGTCGCTCAAAAAAGTATCCGAACACTATGGTTGATTACAGCATTCAGGAAAAATATCTGGCAACGATATTTTTAGAAATTAGTGATCTGGCAACCGTCGTGTCACGTGACACGACGGTGGCCAGATTACTAATTTCTAAAAATATCGTTGCCAGATATTTTTCGTGTACAGTACACGAAGGTTGCCAGATTACTAATTTCTAAACACTCGTCAGATATTTTTTCTGAATTCTGTAATCAACCATAGTGTTCGGATACTTTTTTGAGCGACTGTACACTAGCAGGGTCTCAGCTCCTCGAGCAAAATTATTAAGGGGCCATCGATTCACACCTGTCCTCGACTTACACGGTACTTGATTTACAGAATTTCGGCTTCACACGCTAAAAAATGCAACCAGATTCGATTTATACCTTAATTTTCGCAATCTATCGACCGTTTAATTCGCAGGATGGGTGTATTTCAACAGTTTCTTTTAAATTTATCAATTTGTCATTAATTTTGTCTTTTTACATTTGCACGGTATACCCTTATGAATCTCTGCTTATTCGTAGTGAAAAAAATGCTATTTTTATATAAAACTTTGAATGTGTTTTTTTTTCCTTCTAAATATTGTTTACAATTAATTTTCCAATTTATATTTTTATTATATAGGCAAAGTTTTCTGCGCACTTTGTGCTTTGAGTAGCATGTGAATTTATGCGTGTGAAGGAATAAGTTTGTGTTATTTTCGTGCTAATAAAAAAATATTTGTGCATATATATTGTGCATACAATATTTTTTCTAAAATATTTGTGCATACAATTTCGTGCTAATATAAAAAATAATGTAATAATAAGCATATGCTTATTATTACATTATTTTTTATATTATTTTCGTGGTAAATATGTTTTCTAATGCGAGTGTGGAAGGATTAGGGAATAATTCAAAGCTTTTGCCTTGGGTGACAGAATGCCCACGTTCTATCGACACTGACTTAAAACACAACAGCATTCGCTGTTATATCTTTATTTACCATTCTTAGTGAAACAAAAATGTACAATACGTAGTGAAACGAGCCTAATATGTACTTGAACCTTCCCTCACCACTTCCCCAGGTACGTCAGGTCACGTAATTATTACAATGGCCTATTATAAATAGTAGAGGACACACACCAGACACACTATTAAAATCAACTCTGTCCAAAACAATAGGTTCAAATTTCGGTGTTTTCTTAATCCATAGTTTAAAATTTTTTTGAATAATTTCCGTAATCGCACTAATTAAAATAATAATAAACGTATATTATCACAGTAACGTTACGCCTAATATTTTTGCACGCGAATCTTGTTCATGCTAATAAGACCTGACCGACATATGAAATCCATAGTGCAATACCACCCTCCCCAATCTAAAAGCAAACGAATGAAATAGGATTGCTTTATTCTTAATTTCAAAGAGCTTTCCTAATTCACATTAAATATTAATAATATATAGCTTTGGAACATACTAACACAGCAAATAAAATAAAACACTAAATATTTAAAATTTCAACTTCCTGACAAATTTGACAAAACGGACGAAAAGGAAAGACATGACCTGTACCAAAAATATTTTCCACCCAGGAACTCCAAACTAGATCAGAGTAGAAGTGTAAAACAAAATTATCTGTAGGGGTTCATGAGAGACTGTACGAAATTCTAACTTTATGACACACAGTAAACCCTCGATTTAACAGACAAATTGCACAAGGGGAGAAAATATCCACTAAACCAGAATATAGATGAAGAGTCAGTGGGATTCTATACAAATCAGAATAACAAGTTTACATTTACTACTTATATTTCATAATATTATTCGAAATAGTGAGTTCAAAGTAATTAATTATGTATTTATCTAAGCAGGCATATTTACAAACATGTTCAGCGGATCTATTGGTTCTAATTTTTCAATTAATTCTAACTTCTATTTTACATTTTAATCTATTTCTTTACCTTTTACGCCTACGTTTTAAAACATGATTGATTTAAAATTTCAACATTTAATTGTAAAATAACAGGAAAACTCCAAAAGACGTATAGGGGCGTTCCCAGATGTAGCTCTACACACTGAGACAAGAAACACACTAAAATACAATGGATAACACACAATAATTCGGCACTGACGCAAATATCACATTGCACCCCTACGGTTCAGGGTCCAACCTAGAGAAATGGTGGGAGAATATATTCAAGTACATATTCCGACCGTTTCAGCTTTCTAAAAATACAACTTTTAACACTATACTCTGCACACACCAAACACACTAGATGACGTAATCAAAAGAAGCAGAGTAATTAAACCGCTCTGAGATGAAATGACTGAATGTGATCTATTGCTTCTGTTGAAAGTGATTGCCATTTGCTGAAATGGCTGAATGCAGACAACTATTCAACCAGTGTCTCTCGAATAACAAATACATTCACAGACTGAAATAGGTATTTGACTCAATTCAGCTTTCCTATTTTCCTAATAACCTCTCACACTTTGCACTATATACAAAGCAACACACGTCCTAGGCTAATCAAAACGGACAAAATAATTATGCCGTTACTCTTATAGCTGCACACATTCTATAAGATCTCTTGTAGGACATTGCTGTTCGCCCAAAGGGCTGAACGCAGTCAACTATTCAACCAGTGACCCTCACCTACACATTAACATATTAAAATACATATTTGTCTGCTTTCACCCTTTGACTAACAACTTTAACATTTTCCACTAGGTACACTTATACGCCAATGAAGAGTGATAACTTAATTATTCCGCTGTGCGCTCGCTGCACGCGTTCTCTATCATATGTTGAGGGTGATTAATCTCCGTCCAGAGGGGTGAACGCAGTCATTTATTCAACCAGTGACCTACAGATACACATTAAAAGATTAAAATGCCTATTTGTCTGATTTCACACTTTGATTAACTGCTTTAACGTTTTCTACTAGGTACATAACAACACACTAAAACGTCAATTAATAGGGTTAAATTAATTATTCCGCTGTGCGCTGTAATGGCTGCACGCGTTCTATATCTTCTGTTGATGGTGATTGCTGTTCGTCCAAAGGGCTGAACGCAGTCACTAATTCAACCAGTGACCCCCAGATACACATTAAAAGATTAAAATGCCTATTTGTCTGATTTCACACTTTGATTAACTGCTTTAACGTTTTCCACTAGGTACATAACAACACACTAAAACGCCAATTAATAGGGTTAAATTAATTATTACGCTGTGCGCTGTAATGGCTGCACGCGTTCTATATCTTCTGTTGAAGGTGTTTGCTGTTCGTCCAAAGGGCTGAACGCAGTCACTAATTCAACCAGTGACCCCCAGATACACATTAAAAGAATAAAAATGCCTATTTGTCTGATTTCACACTTTGATTAACTGCTTTAACGTTTTCTATTAGGTACATAACAACACACTAAAACGCCAATTAATAGGGTTAAATTAATTATTACGCTGTGCGCTGTAATGGCTGCACGCGTTCTATATCTTCTGTTGAAGGTGTTTGCTGTTCGTCCAAAGGGCTGAACGCAGTCACTAATTCAACCAGTGACCCCCAGATACACATTAAAAGAATAAAATGCCTATTTGTCTGATTTCACACTTTGATTAACTGCTTTAACGTTTTCTATTAGGTACATAACAACACACTAAAACGACAATTAATAGGGTTAAATTAATTATTCCGCTGTGCGCTGTAATGGCTGCACGCGTTCTATATCTTCTGTTGATGGTGATTGCTGTTCGTCCAAAGGGCTGAACGCAGTCACTAATTCAACCAGTGACCCCCAGATACACATTAAAATATTAAAATGCCTATTTGTCTGATTTCACACTTTGATTAACTGCTTTAACGTTTTCCACTAGGTAGATAACAACACACTAAACGCCAATTAATAGGGTTAAATTAATTATTCCGCTGTGCGCTGTAATGGCTGCACGCGTTCTATATCTTCTATTGAAGGTGGTTGCTGTTCGTCCAAAGGGCTGAATGCAGTCACTAATTCAACCAGTGACCCCCAGATACACATTAAAAGAATAAAAATGCCTATTTGTCTGATTTCACACTTTGATTAACTGCTTTAACGTTTTCTATTAGGTACATAACAACACACTAAAACACCAATTAATAGGGTTAAATTAATTATTCCGCTGTGCGCTGTAATGGCTGCACGCGTTCTATATCTTCTGTTGATGATGATTGCTGTTCGTCCAAAGGGCTGAACGCAGTCACTAATTCGACCAGTGACCCCCAGATACACATTAAAAGAATAAAATGCCTCTTTGTCTGATTTCACACTTTGATTAACTGCTTTAACGTTTTCCACTAGGTACATAACAACACACTAAAACTCCAATTAATAGGGTTAAATTAATTATTCCGCTGTGCGCTTTAATGGCTGCACGCGTTCTATATCTTCTGTTGATGGTGATTGCTGTTCGTCCAAAGGGCTGAACGCAGTCACTAATTCAACCAGTGACCCCCAGATACACATTAAAAGAATAAAATGCCTATTTGTCTGATTTCACACTTTGATTAACTGCTTTAACGTTTTCTATTAGGTACATAACAACACACTAAAACGACAATTAATAGGGTTAAATTAATTATTCCGCTGTGCGCTGTAATGGCTGCACGCGTTCTATATCTTCTATTGAAGGTGGTTGCTGTTCGTCCAAAGGGCTGAAAGCAGTCATTAATTCAACCAGTAAACCCCAGATACACATTAAAATATTAAAATACCTATTTGTCTGATTTCACACTTTGATTAACTGCTTTAACGTTTTCGACTAGGTACATAACAACACACTAAAACTCCAATTAATAAGTTTATATTAATTATTCCGCTGTGCGCTGTAATGGCTGCACGCGTTCTATATCTTCTGTTGATGGTGATTGCTGTTCGTCCAAAGGGCTGAATGCAGTCACTAATTCAACCAGTGACCCCCAGATACACATTAAAAGAATAAAAATGCCTATTTGTCTGATTTCACACTTTGATTAACTGCTTTAACGTTTTCTATTAGGTACATAACAACACACTAAAACGCCAATTAATAGGGTTAAATTAATTATTACGCTGTGCGCTGTAATGGCTGCACGCGTTCTATATCTTCTGTTGATGGTGATTGATGTTCGTCCAAAGGGCTGAACGCAGTCACTAATTCAACCAGTGACCTCCAGATACACATTAAAAGATTAAAATGCCTATTTGTCTGATTTCACATTTTGATTAACTGCTTTAACATTTTCCACTAGGTACATAACAACAGACTAAAACTCCAATTAATAGGGTTAAATTAATTATTCCGCTGTGCGCTGTAATGGCTGCACGCGTTCTATATCTTCTGTTGATGATGATTGCTGTTCGTCCAAAGGGCTGAACGCAGTCACTAATTCGACCAGTGACCCCCAGATACACATTAAAAGAATAAAATGCCTCTTTGTCTGATTTCACACTTTGATTAACTGCTTTAACGTTTTCCACTAGGTACATAACAACACACTAAAACTCCAATTAATAGGGTTAAATTAATTATTCCGCTGTGCGCTTTAATGGCTGCACGCGTTCTATATCTTCTGTTGATGGTGATTGCTGTTCGTCCAAAGGGCTGAACGCAGTCACTAATTCAACCAGTGACCCCCAGATACACATTAAAAGATTCAAATGCCTATTTGTCTGATTTCACACTTTGATTAACTACTTTAACGATTTCCACTAGGTACATAACAACACACTAAAACGCCAATTAATAGGTTAAATTAATTTTTCCGCTGTGCGCTGTAATGGCTGCACGCGTTCTATATCTTCTGTTGATGGTGATTGCTGTTCGTCCAAAGGGCTGAACGCAGTCACTAATTCAACCAGTTACCCCCAGATACATATTAAAAGATTGAAATGCCTATTTGTCTGATTTAACACTTTGATTAACTGCTTTAACCTTTTCCACTGGGTACATAACAAAACACTAAAACAAAAATTTATAGGGTTAAATTAATTATTCCGCTGTGCGCTGTAATGGCTGCACGCGTTCCATATCTTTTGTTGATGGTGATTGCTGTTCGTCCAAAGGGCTGAACGCAGTCACTTATTCAACCAGTGACCCCCAGATACACATTAACAGTTTAAAATGCCTATTTGTCTTATTTCACACTTTGATTAACTGTTTTAACGTTTTCCACTAGGTATATAACAACACACTAAAACGCCAATTAATAGGGTTAAATTAATTATTCCGCTTTGTGCTGTAATGGCTGCACGCGTTCTATTTCTTCTGTTGATGGTGATTGCTGTTCGTCCAAAGGGCTGAACGCAGTCACTAATTCAACCAGTGACCCCCAGATACACATTAAAATATTAAAATGCCTATTTGTCTGATTTCACACTTTGATTAACTGCTTTAACGTTTTCCACTAGGTAGATAACAACACACTAAAAGCCAATTAATAGGGTTAAATTAATTATTCCGCTGTGCGCTGTAATGGCTGCACGCGTTCTATATCTTCTATTGAAGGTGGTTGCTGTTCGTCCAAAGGGCTGAAAGCAGTCATTAATTCAACCAGTGACCCCCAGATACACATTAAAATATTAAAATGCCTATTTGTCTGATTTCACACTTTGATTAACTGCTTTAACGTTTTCGACTAGGTACATAACAACACACTAAAACTCCAATTAATAAGTTTATATTAATTATTCCGCTGTGCGCTGTAATGGCTGCACGCGTTCTATATCTTCTGTTGATGGTGATTGCTGTTCGTCCCAAGGACTGAACGCAGTCACTAATTCGACCAGTGACCCTCCAGACACACATTAAGCGATTAAAATGCCTATTTGTCTGATTTCACACTTTCATTAACTGCTTTAACGATTTCCACTAGGTACATAACAACACACTAAAACGCCAATTAATAGGTTAAATTAATTTTTCCGCTGTGCGCTGTAATGGCTGCACGCGTTCTATATTTCTGTTGATGGTGATTGCTGTTCGTCCAAAGGGCTGAATGCAGTCTCTAATTCAACCAGTGACCCCCAGAAACACATTAAAGGATTAAAATGCCTATTTGTCTGATTTCACACTTTGATTAACTGCTTTAACGTTTTCCACTAGGTGCCTAACAACACACTTAAACGCCAATTAATAGAGTTAAATTAATTATTCCGCTGTGCGCAGTAATGGAGGCACGCGTTTAATATCTTCTGTTGATGGTGATTGCTATTCGTCCAAACGGCTGAACGCAGTCACTAATTCGACCAGTGACCCCCAGATACACATTAAAAGATTAAAATAGCTAGTTGTCTGATTTCACACTTTGATTAACTGCTTTAACGTTTTCCACTAGGTACATAACAACACACTAAAACTCCAATTAATAGGGTTAAATTAATTAATCCGCTGTGCGCTGTAATGGCTGCACGCGTTCTATATCTTCTGTTGAAGGTGATCGCTGTTCGTCCAAAGGGCTGAACGCAGTCACTAATTCAACCAGTGACCCCCAGATACACATTAAAAGATTAAAATGCCTATTTGTCTGATTTCACACTTTGATTAACTGCTTTAACGTTTTCCACTAGGTACATAACAACACACTAAAACGCCAAAGAACAGAGATAAATTAATTATTCCGCTGTGCGCTGTAATGGCTGCACGCGTTCTATACCTTCTGTTGATGGTGATTGCTGTTCGTCCAAAGGGCTGAACGCAGTCACTAATTCAACCAGTGAACCCCAGATACACATTAAAAGATTAAAATGCCTATTTCTCTGATTTCACACTTTGATTAACTGCTTTAACGTTTTCCACTAGGTACATAACAACACACTAAAACGCCAATTAATAGGGTTAAATTAATTATTCCGCTGTGCGCTGTAATGGCTGCACGTGTTCTATATCTTCTGTTGATGGTGATTGCTGTTCGTCCAAAGGGCTGAACGCAGTCACTAATTCAACCAGTGACCCCCAGATACACATTAAAAGATTAAAATGCCTATTTGTCTGATTTCACACTTTAATTAACTGCTTTAACGTTTTCCACTAGGTGCATAACAACACACTTAAACGCCAATTAATAGGGTTAAATTAATTATTCTGCTGTGCGCTGTAACGGCGGCACGCATTCTATATCTTCTATTGATGGTGATTGCTGTTCGTCCAAAGGGTTGAACACAGTCAGTAAATAAACCAGTGACCCCCAGATACACATTAAAAGATTAAAATTCCTATTTGTCTGATTTCACACTTTGATTAACTGCTTTGACGTTTTCCACTAGCTACATAACAACACACTAAAACGCGAATTAATAGGTTTAAATTAATTATTCCGCTGTGCGCTGTAATGGCTGCACGCGTTCTATATCTTCTGTTGAGGGTGATCGCTGTTCGTCCAAAGGGCTGAACGCAGTCACTAATTCAACCAGTGACCCCCAGATACACATTAAAAGATTAAAATGCCTATTTGTCTGATTTCACAGTTTGATTAACTGCTTTAACGTTTTCCACTAGGTGCATAACAACACACTTAAACGCCAAAGAACAGGGATAAATTAATTATTCCGCTGTGCGCTGTAATGGCTGCACCCGTTCTATATCTTCTGTTGGTGGTGATTGCGGTTCGTCCAAAGGGCTGAACACAGTCAGTAGTTAAACCAGTGACCCCCAGCTACACATTAAATGATTAAAATTCCTATTTGTCTGATTTCAGACTTTGATTAACTGCTTTGACCTTTTCCACTAGGTACATAACAACACACTAAAACGCCAATTAATAGGTTTAAATTAATTTTTACGCTGTGCGCTGTAATGACTGCACGCGTTCTATATCTTCTGTTGAGTGTGATCGCTGTTCGTCCAAAGGGCTGAACGCAGTCACTAATTTAACCAGTGACACCCAGATACACATTAAAAGATTAAAATGCCTATTTTTCTGATTTCACACTTTGATTAACTGCTTTAACGTTTTCCACTAGGTACATAACAACACACTAAAACGGCAATTAATAGGGTTAAATTGATTATTCCGCTGTGCGCTGTAATGGCTGCACGCGTTCTATATCTTCTGTTGATGGTGATTGCTGTTCGTCCAAAGGGCTGAACGCAGTCACTAATTCAAGCAGTGACCCCCAGATACACATTAAAAGATTAAAATGCCTATTTGTCTGATTTCACACTTTGATTAACTGCTTTAACGTTTTCCACTAGGTACATAACAACACACTAAAACGCCAAAGAACAGAGATAAATTAATTATTCCATTGTGCACTGTAATGGCTGCACGGGTTCTATATCTTCTGTTGATGGTGACTGCTGTTCGTCCAAAGGGCTGAACGCAGTCACTAATTCAACCAGTGACCCCAGATACACATTAAAAGATTAAAATGCCTATTTGTCTGATTTCACACTTTGATTAACTGCTTTAACGTTTTCCACTAGATGCATAACAACACACTTAAACGCCAATTAATAGGGTTAAATTAATTATTCCGCTGTGCGCTGTAATGCCGGCACGCGTTCTATATCTTCTGTTGATGGTGATTGCTGTTCGTCCAAAGGGCTGAACACAGTCAGTAATTAAACCAGTGACCCCCAGATACACATTAAATGATTAAAATACCTATTTGTCTGATTTCACACTTTGATCAACTGCTTTGACGTTTTCCACTAGGTACATAACAACACACTAAAACGCCAATTAATAGGTTTAAATTAATTATTCCGTTGTGCGCTGTAATGGCTGCACGCGTTCTATATCTTCTGTTGATGGTGATTGCTGTTCGCCCAAAGGGCTGAACGCAGTCACTAATTCAACCAGTGACCCCCAGATACACATTAAAAGATTAAAATGCCTGTTTGTCTGATTTCACACTTTGATTAACTGTTTTAACGTTTTCCACTAGGTGAATAACAACACACTTAAACGCCAATTAATAGGATTAAATTAATTATTCCGCTGTGCGCTGTAATGGCGGCACGCGTTCAATATCTTCTGTTGATGGTGATTGCTGTTCGTCCGAAGGGCTGAACGCAGTCACTAATTCAACCAGTGACCCCCAGATACACATTAAAAGATCAAAAGGCCTATTTGTATGATTTCACACTTTGATTAACTGCTTTAACGTTTTCCACTAGGTATATAACAACACACTAAAACGCCAAAGAACAGAGATAAATTAATTATTCCGCTGTGCGCTGTAATGTCTGCATGCGTTCTATATCTTCTGTTGATGGTGATTGCTCTTCGTCCAAAGGGCTGAACGCAGTCACTAATTCAACCAGCGACCCCCAGATACACATTAAAAGATTAAAATGCCTATTTGTCTGATTTCACACTTTGATTAACTGCTCTAACGTTTTCCACTAGGTACATAACACCACACTAAAACGCCAAAGAACAGAAATAAATTAATTTTTCCGCTGTGCGCTGTAATGGCTGCACGCGTTCTATATCTTCTGTTGATGGTGATTGCTGTTCGTCCAAATGGCTGAACGCAGTCACTAATTCAACCAGTGACCCCAGATACACATTAAAAGATTAAAATGCCTATTTCTCTGATTTCACACTTTCATTAACTGCTTCAACGTTTTCCACTAGGTACATAACAACACACTAAAACGCCAATTAATAGGGTTAAATTAATTATTCCACTGTGCGCTGTAATAGCTGCACGCGTTCTATATCTTCTGTTGATGGTGATTGCTGTTCGTCCAAAGGGCTGAACGCAGTCACTAATTCAACCAGTGACCTCCAGATACACATTAAAAGATTAAAATGCCTATTTGTCTGATTTCACACTTTGATTAACTGCTTTAAAGTTTTCCAGTAGGTGCATAACAACAAACTAAAACGCCAATTAATAGGGTTAAATTAATTATTCCGCTGTGCACTGTAATGGCTGCACGCGTTCTATATCTTCTGTTGATGGTGATTGCTGTTCGTCCAAATGGCTGAACGCAGTCACTAATTCAACCAGTGACCCCCATATACACATTAAAAGATTGAACTGCCTATTTGTCTGATTTCACACTTTGATTAAATGCTTTAACGTTTTCCACTAGGTACTTAACAACACACTAAAACGCCAATTAATAGGGTTAAATTAATTTTTCCGCTGTGCGCTGTAATGGCTGCACGGGTTCTATATCTTTTGTTGATGGTGATTGCTGTTCGTCCAAAGGGCTGAACGCAGTCACTACTTCAACCAGTGATCCCCAGATACACATTAAAAGATTAAAATGCCTATTTGTCTGATTTCACACTTTGATTAACTGCTTCAACGTTTTCCACTAGGTGCATAACAACACACTTAAACGCCAATTAATGGGGTTAAATCAATTATTACGCTGTGCGCTGTAATGGCGGCACGCGTTCAATATCTTCTGTTGATGGTGATTGCTGTTCGTCCGAAGGGCTGAACGCAGTCACTAATTCGACCAGTGACCCCCATATACACATTAAAAGATTAAAATGCCTATTTGTCTGATTTCACACTTTGATTAACTGCTTTAAAGTTTTCCACTACGTACATAAGAACACGCTAAAACGCCAATTAATAGGATTAAATTAATTATTTCGCTGTGCACTGTAATGGCTGAACGCGTTCTATATCTTCTGTTGATGGTGATTGCTGTTCGTCCAAAGGGCTGAACGCAGTAACTAATTCAAACAGTGACTCCCAGATACACATTAAAAGATTAAAAATGCCTCATTTTGATTAACTGCTTTAACCTTTTCCACTAGGTGCATAACAACACACTTAAACGCCAAAGAACAGAGATAAATTAATTATTCCGCTGTGCGCTGTAATGGCTGCACGCATTCTATATTTCTGTTGATGGTGATTGCTGTTCGTCTAAAGGGCTGAACGCAGTCACTAATTCAACCAGTGACCCCCAGATACACATTAAAAGATTAAAATCCCTATTTCTCTGATCTCACACTTTGATTAACTGCTTTAACGTTTTCCACTAGGTGCATAACAAAAAACTAAAACGCCAATTAATAGGGTTAAATTAATTATTCCGCTGTGCGCTGTAATGGCTGCCCGCGTTCTATATCTTCTGTTGATGGTGATTGCTGTTCGTCCGAAGGGCGGAACGCAGTCACTAATTCGACCAGTGACCCCCAGATACACATTAAAAGATTAAAATGCCTATTTGTCTGATTTCACACTTTGATTAACTGCTTTAACGTTTTCCACATGGTACATAACAACACACTAAAACGCCAATTAATAGGGTTAAATTAATTATTCCGCTGTGCGCTGTAATGGCTGCCCGCGTTCTATATCTTCTGTTGATGGTGATTGCTGTTCGTCCAAAGGGCTGAACGCAGTCCCTAATTCAACAAGTGACCCCCAGATACATATTAAAAGATTAAAATGCCTATTTGTCTGATTTCACACTTTGATTAACTGCTTTAACGTTTTCCACAAGGTGCATAACAACAAACTAAAACGCCAATTAATAGGGTTAAATTAATTATTCCGCTGTGCACTGTAATGGCTGCACGCGTGCTATATCTTCTGTTGATGGTGATTGCTGTTCGTCCAAACGGCTGAACGCAGTCACTAATTGAACCAGTGACCCCCATATACACATTAAAAGATTGAAATGCCTATTTGTCTGATTTCACACTTTGATTAACTGCTTTAATGTTTTCCACTAGGTACATAACAACACACTAAAACGCCAATTAATAGGTTTAAATTAATTATTCCGCAGTGCGCTGTAATGGCTGCACGCGTTCAATATCTTCTGTTGATGGTGATTGCTGTTCGTTGAAAGGGCTGAACGCAGTCACTAATTCGACCAGTGACCCCCAGATACACATTAAAAGATTAAAATGCTTATTTGTCTGATTTCACACTTTGATTAACTGCTTTAACCTTTTCCGCTAGGTACATAACAACACACTAAAACTCCAATTAATAGGGTTAAATTAATTATTCCGCTGTGCGCTGTAATGGCTGCACGGGTTCTATAACTTCTGTTAATGGTGATTGCTGTACGTCCAAAGGGCTGAACGCAGTAACTAATTCAACCAGTGACTCCCAGATACACATTAAAAGATTAAAATGCCTATTTGTCTGATTCCATATTTTGATTAACTTACTTTAACATTTTCCACTAGGTGCATAACAACACACTTAAACGCCAAAGAACAGAGATAAATTAATTATTCCGCTGTGCGCTGTAATGGCTGCACGCATTCTATATTTCTGTTGATGGTGATTGCTGTTCGTCCAAAGGGCTGAACGCAGTCACTAATTCAACCAGTGACCCCCAGATACACATTAAAAGATTAAAATGCCTATTTGTCTGATTTCACACTTTGATTAACTGCTTTAACGTTTACCACTAGGTACATAACAACACACTAAAACGCCAATTAATAGGGTTAAATTAATTATTCCGCTGTGCGCTGTAATGGCTGCACGCGTTCTATATCTTCTGTTGATGGTGATTGCTGTTCATCCAAATGGCTGAACGCAGTCACCAATTCAACCAGTAACCCCCATATACACATTAAAAGATTGAAATGCCTATTTGTCTGATTTCACACTTTGATTAACTGCTTTAACGTTTTCCACTAGGTACATAACAACACACTAAAATGCCAATTAATAGGGTTAAATTAATTTTTCCGCTGTGCGCTGTAATGGCTGCACGCGTTCTATATTTCTGTTGATGGTGATTGCTGTTCGTCCAAAGGGCTGAACACAGTCACTAATTCAACCAGTGACCCCCAGATACACATTAAAAGATTAAAATGCCTATTTGTCTGGTTTCATACTTTGATTAACTGCCTAACGTTTTCCACTAGGTACATAACAACACACTAAAACGCCAATTAATAGGTTCAAATTAATTATTCCTCTGTGCGCTGTAATGACTGCACACGTTCTATATCTTCTGTTGATGGTGATTGCTGTTCGTCCAAAGGGCTGAACGCAGTCACTTATTCAACCACTGACCCCCAGATACACATTAAAAGTTTAAAATGCCTATTTGTCTGATTTCACACTTTAATTAACTGCTTTAACGTTTTCCACTAGGTACATAACAGCACACTAAAACGCCAATTAATAGGGTTAAATTAATTATTCCGTTGTGCGCTGTAATGGCTGCACGCGTTCTATATCTTCTGTTGATGGTGATTGCTGTTCGTCCAAAGGGCTGAACGCAGTCACTAATTCAACTAGTGACCCCCAGATACACATTAAAAGATTAAAATGCCTATTTGTCTGATTTCACACTTTGATTAACTGCTTTAACGTTTTCCACTAGGTGCATAACAACACACTTAAACGCCAATTAATAGGGTTAAATTAATTATTCCGCTGTGCACTGCAATGGCGGCACACGTTCAATATCTTCTGTTGATGGTGATTGCTGTTCGTCCGAAGGGCTGAACGCAGTCACTAATTCGACCAGTGACCCCCAGATACACATTAAAAGATTAAAATGCCTATTTGTCTGAATTCACACTTTGATTAACTGCTTTAACGTTTTCCACTAGGTACATAACAACACACTAAAACGCCAATTGATAGGTTTAAATTAATTATTCCGCAGTGCGCTGTAATGGCTGCACGCGTTCAATATCTTCTGTTGATGGTGATTGCTGTTCGTTGAAAGGGCTGAACGCAGTCACTAATTCGACCAGTGACCCCCAGATACACATTAAAAGATTAAAATGTCTATTTGTCTGATTTCACACTTTGATTTACTGATTTAACGTTTTCCACTAGGTACATAACTACACACTAAAACTCCAATTAATAGGGTTAAATTAATTATTCCGCTGTGCGCTGTAATGGCTGCACGGGTTCTATAACTTCTGTTAATGGTGATTGCTCTACGTCCAAAGGGCTGAACGCAGTAACTAATTCAACCAGTGACTCCCAGATACACATTAAAAGATTAAAATGCCTATTTGTCTGATTCCATATTTTGATTAACTTACTTTAACATTTTCCACTAGGTGCATAACAACACACTTAAACGCCAAAGAACAGAGATAAATTAATTATTCCGCTGTGCGCTGTAATGGCTGCACGCATTCTATATTTCTGTTGATGGTGATTGCTGTTCGTCCAAAGGGCTGAACGCAGTCACTAATTCAACCAGTGACCCCCCAGGTACACATTAAAAGATTAAAATGCCTATTTGTCTGATTTCACATTTTGATTAACTGCTTTAACGTTTACTAGTAGGTACATAACAACACACTAAAACGCCAATTAATAGGGTTAAATTAATTATTCCGATGTGCGCTCTAATGGCTGCACGCATTCTATATCTTCTGTTGATGGTTATTGCTGTTCGTCCAAAAGGCTGAACGCAGTCACTTATTCAACCAGTGACCCCCAGATACACATTAAAAGATTGAAATGCCTATTTGTCTGATTTCACACTTTGATTAACTGCTTTAACGTTTTCCACTAGGTACATAACAACACAATAAAACGCCAAAGAACAGAAATAAATTAATTTTTCCGCTGTGCGCTGTAATGGCTGCACGCGTACTATATCTTCTGTTGATGGTGATTGCTGTTCGTCCAAAGGGCTGAACGCAGTCACTTATTCAAGCAGTGACCCCCAGATACACATTAAAAGTTTAAAATGCCTATTTGTCTGATTTCACATTTTAATTAATTGCTTTAACGTTTTCCACTAGCTACATACAAACACACTAAAACACCAATTAATAGGGTTAAATTAATTATTCCGCTGTGCGCTGTAATGGCTGCATGCGTTCTATATTTCTGTTGATGGTGATTGCTGTTCGTCCAAAGGGCTGAACGCAGTCACTAATTCAACCAGTGACCATCAGATATACATTAAAAGATTAAAATGCCTATTTGTCTGATTCCACACTTTGATTAACTGCTTTAACGTTTTCCACTAAGTACATAACAACACACTAAAACGCCAACTAAAAGGGTTAAATAAATTTTTCCGCTGTGTGCTGTAATGGCTGCACGCGTTCTATATCTTCTGTTGATGGTGATTGCTGTTCGTCCAAAGGGCTGAACGCAGTCGCTTATTCAACCAGTGACCCCCAGATACACATTAAAAGATTAAAATGTCTATTTTTCTGATTTCACACTTTGATTAACTGATTTAACGTTTTCCACTAGGTACATAACAAAACACTAACACGCCAATTAATAGGGTTAAATTAATTTTTCCGCTGTGCGCTGTAATGGCTGCACGGGTTCTATATTTCTGCTGATGGTGATTGCTGTTCGTCCAAAGGACTGAGCGCAGTCACTAATTCAACCAGTGACCCCCAAATACACATTAAAAGATTAAAATGTCTATTTGTCTGATTTCACACTTTGATTAACTACTTTAACGTTTTCCACTAGGTACATAACAACACACTAAAACGCCAATTAATAGGGTTAAATTAATTTTTCTGCTGTGCGCTCTAATGGCTGCACGCGTTCTATATTTCTGTTGATTTTGATTGCTGTTCGTCCAAAGGGCTGAACGCAGTCACTAATTCAACCAGTGAGCCCCAGATACACATTTAAAGATTAAAATGCCTATTAGTCGGATTTCACACTTTGATTAACTGCTTTAACGTTTTCCACTAGGTACATAACAACACAGTAAAACGCAAATTAATAGGGTTAAATAAATTTTTCCGCTGTGCGCTCTAATGGCTGCACGCGTTCTATATTTCTGTTGATTGTGATTGCTGTTCGTCCAAAGGGCTGAACGCAGTCACTAATTCAACCAGTGAGCCCCAGATACACATTAAAAGATTAAAATTCCAATTAGTTTGATTTCACACTTTGATTAACTGCTTTAACGTTTTCCACTAGGTACATAACTACACACTAAAACTCCAATTAATAGGGTTAAATTAATTATTCCGCTGTGCGCTGTAATGGCTGCACGCGTACTATATCTTCTGTTGATGGTGATTGCTGTTCGTCGAAAGGGCTGAACGCAGTCACTTATTCAACCAGTGACCCCCAGATACACATTAAAAGTTTAAAATGAATATTTGTCTGATTTCACACTTTAATTAATAGCTTTAACATTTTCCACTAGGTACATAACAACAGACTAAAACACCAATTAATAGGGTTAAATTAATTATTCCGCTGTGCGCTGTAATGGCTGCACGCGTTCTATATTTCTGTTGATGGTGATTGCTGTTCGTCCAAAGGGCTGAAGGCAGTCACTAATTCAACCAGTAACCATCAGATACACATTAAAAGATTAAAATGCCTATTTGTCTGATTCTACACTTTGATTAACTGCTTTAACGTTTTCCACTAAGTAAATAACAACACACTGAAACGCCAATTAAAAGGGTTAAATAAATTTTTCCGCTGTGCGCGGTAATGGCTGCACGCGTTCTATATCTTCTGTTGATGGTGATTGCTGTTCGTCCAGAGGGCTGAACGCAGTCACTAATTCAACCAGTGACCCCCAGATACACATTAAAAGATTAAAATGCCTATTTGTCTGATTTCACATTTTGATTAACTGCTTTAACGTTTTCCACTAGGTACATAACAAAACACTAAAACGCCAATTAATAGGATTAAATTGATTTTTACGCTGTGCGCTGTAATGGCTGCACGCGTTCTATATCTTCTGTTGATGGTGATTGCTGTTCGTCCAAAAGGCTGAACGCAGTCACTTATTCAACCAGTGACCCCCACATACACATTAAAAGATTAAAATGCCTATTTGTCTGATTTCACACTTTGATTAACTGCTTTAACGTTTTCCACTAGGTACATAACAACACACTAAAACGCCAATTAATAGGGTTAAATTAATTATTCCACTGTGCGCTGTAATGGCTGCACGCGTACTATATCTTCTGTTGATGGTGATTGCTGTTCGTGCAAAGGGCTGAACGCAGTCACTTATTCAAGCAGTGACCCCCAGATACACATTAAAAGTTTAAAATGCCTATTTGTCTGATTTCACACTTTAATTAATTGCTTTAACGTTTTCCACTAGGTACATAACAACACACTAAAACACCAATTAATAGGGTTAAATTAATTATTCCGCTGTGCGCTGTAATGGCTGCACGCGTTCTATAATTCTGTTGATGGTGATTCCTGTTCGTCCAAAGGGCTGAACGCAGTCACTAATTCAACCAGTGGCCATCAGATACACATTAAAAGATTAAAATGCCTCTTTGTCTGATTCCACACTTTGATTAACTGCTTTAACGTTTTCCACTAAGTACATAAGAACACACTAAAACGCCAATTAAAAGGGTTAAATAAATTTTTCCGCTGTGCGCTGTAATGGCTGCACACGTTCTATATCTTCTGTTGATGGTGATTGCTGTTCGTCCAAAGGGCTGAACGCAGTCGCTTATTCAACCAGTGACCCCCAGATACACATTAAAAGATTAAAATGCCTATTTGTCTGATTCCACACTTTGATTAACTGCTTTAACCTTTTCCACTAAGTACATAACAACACACTAAAACGCCAATTAAAAGGGTTAAATAAATTTTTCCGCTGTGCGCTGTAATGGCTGCACGCGTTCTATATCTTCTGTTGATGGTGATTGCTGTTCGTGCAAAGGGCTGAACGCAGTCACTTATTCAACCAGTGACCCCCAGATACACATTAAAAGATTAAAATGCCTATTTGTCTGATTTCACACTTTAATTAATTGCTTTAACGTTTTACACTAGGTACATAACAACACACTAAAACGCCAATTTATAGGGTTAAATTCATTATTCCGCTGTGCGCTGTAATGGCTGCACGCGTTCTATATCTTCTGTTGATGGTGATTGCTGTTCGTCCAAAGCGCTGAACGCAGTCACTAATTCAACCAGTGACCCCCAGATACACATTAAAAGATTAAAATGCCTAGTTGTCTGATTTCACACTTTGATTAACTGCTTTAAAGTTTTCCACTAGGTACATAACAAAACACTAAAACGCCAATTAATAGGGTTAAATTAATTTTTCCGCTGTGCGCTGTAATGGCTGCACGCGTTCTATATTTCTGTTGATTGTGATTGCTGTTCGTCCAAAGGGCTGAAGGTAGTCACTAATTCAACCAGTGAGCCCCAGATACACATTAAAAGATTAAAATGCCTATTAGTCTGATTTCACATTTTGATTAACTGCTTTAGCGTTTTCCACTAGGTACATAACTACACACGAAAACGCCAATTAATAGGGTTAAATTAATTATTCCGCTGTGCGCTGTAATGGCTGCACTCGTACTATATCTTCTGTTGATGGTGATTGCTGTTCGTCCAAAGGGCTGAACGCAGTCACTTATTCAACCAGTGACCCCCAGATAGACATTGAAAGTTTAAAATGCCTATTTGTCTGATTTCACACTTTAATTAATTGCTTTAACGTTTTCCACTAGGTACATAACAACACACTAAAACATAAATTAATAGGTTTAAATTAATTATTCCGCTGTGCGCTATAATGGCTGCACGCGTTCTATATTTCTGTTGATGGTGATTGCTGTTCGTCCAAAGGGCTGAACTCAGTCACTTATTCAACCAGTGAACCCCGGATACACATTAAAAGATTAAAATGCCTGTTTGTCTGATTTCACACTTTGATTAACTGCTTTAACGTTTTCCACTAGATACATAACAACGCACTAAAACGCCAATTAATAGGGTTAAATTAATTATTCCGCTGTGCGCTGTAATGGCTGCACGCGTACTATATCTTCTGTTGAGGGTGATCGCTGTTCGTCCAAAGGGTTGAACGCAGTCACTAATTCAACCAGTGACCCCCAGATACACAATAAAAGATTAAAATGCCTATTTGTCTGATTTCACACTTTTATTAACTGCTTTAGCGTTTTCCATTAGGTGCATAACAACACACTTAAACGCCAAAAAACAGAGATAAATTAATTATTCCGCTGTGCGCTGTAATGGCTGCACGGGTTATATATCTTCTGTTGATGGTGATTGCTGTACGTCCAAAGGGCTGAACGCAGTCACTAATTCAACCAGTGACTCCCAGATACACATTAAAAGATTAAAATGCCTATTTGTCTGATTTCACATTTTGATTAACTGCTTTAACGTTTTCCACTAGGTGCATAACAACACATTTAAACGCCAAAAAACAGAGATAAATTAATTATTCAGCTATGCGCTGTAATGGCTGCACGCATTCTATATTTCTGTTGATGGTGATTTCTGTTCGTCCAAAGGGCTGAACGCAGTCACTAATTCAACCAGTGACCCCCAGATACACATTAAAAGAATAAATGCCTATTTGTCTGATTTCACATTTTGATTAACTGCTTTAACGTTTTCCACTAGGTACAAAACAACACACTAAAACGCCAATTAATAGGGTTAAATTAATTATTCCAATGTGCGCTCTAATGGCTGCACGCGTTCTATATCTTCTGTTGATGGTGATTGCTGTTTGTCCAAAGGGCTGAACGCAGTCACTAATTCAACCAGTGACCCCCAGATACACATTAAAATATTAAAATGCCTATTTGTCTGATTTCACACTTTGATTAACTGCTTTAACGTTTTCCACTAAGTACATAACAACACACTGAAACGCCAATTAAAAGGGTTAAATAAATTTTTCCGCTGTGCGCTGTAATGGCTGCACGCGTTCTATATCTTCTGTTGATGGTGATTGCTGTTCGTCCAAAAGGCTGAACGCAGTCACTTATTCAACCAGTGACCCCCAGATACACATTAAAAGATTAAAATGCCTGTTTGTCTGATTTCACACTTTTATTAACTGCTTTAGCGTTTTCCATTAGGTGCATAACAACACACTTAAACGCCAAAAAACAGAGATAAATTAATTTTTCCGGTGTGCGCTCTAATGGCTGCACGCGTTCTATATCTTCTGTTGATGGTGATTGCTGTTCGTCCAGAGGGCTGAAGGCAGTCACTAATTCAACCAGTGACCCCCAGATACACATTAAAAGATTAAAATGCCTATTTGTCTGATTTCACACTTTGATTAACTGCTTTAACGTTTTCCACTAGGTACATAACAAAACACTAAAACGCGAATTAATAGGGTTAAATTAATTTTTACGCTGTGCGCTGTAATGGCTGCACGCGTTCTATATCTTCTGTTGATGGTGATTGCTGTTCGTCCAAAAGGCTGAACGCAGTCACTTATTCAACCAGTGACCCCCACATACACATTAAAGATTAAAATGCCTATTTGTCTGATTTCACACTTTGATTAACTGCTTTAACGTTTTCCACTAGGTACATAACAACACACTAAAACGCCAATTAATAGGGTTAAATTAATTATTCCACTGTGCGCTGTAATGGCTGCACGCATACTATATCTTCTGTTGATGGTGATTGCTGTTCGTCCAAAGGGCTGAACGCAGTCACTTATTCAAGCAGTGACCCCCAGATACACATTAAAAGTTTAAAATGCCTATTTGTCTGATTTCACACTTTAATTAATTGCTTTAACGTTTTCCACTAGGTACATAACAACACACTAAAACACCAATTAATAGGGTTAAATTAATTATTCCGCTGTGCGCTGTAATGGCTGCTCGCGTTCTATATTTCTGTTGATGGTGATTCCTGTTCGTCCAAAGGGCTGAACGCAGTCACTAATTCAACCAGTGGCCATCAGATACACATTAAAATATTAAAATGCCTATTTGTCTGATTCCACACTTTGATTAACTGCTTTAACGTTTTCCACTAAGTACATAACAACACACTAAAACGCCAATTAAAAGGGTTAAATAAATTTTTCCGCTGTGCGCTGTAATGGCTGCACACGTTATATATCTTCTGTTGATTGTGATTGCTGTTCGTCCAAAGGGCTGAACGCAGTCGCTTATTCAACCAGTGACCCCCAGATACACATTAAAAGATTAAAATACCTATTTGTCTGATTCCACACTTTGATTAACTGCTTTAACCTTTTCCACTAAGTACATAACAACACACTAAAACGACAATTAAAAGGGTTAAATAAATTTTTCCGCTGTGCGCTGTAATGGCTGCACGCGTTCTATATCTTCTGTTGATGGTGATTGCTGTTCGTGCAAAGGGCTGAACGCAGTCACTTATTCAACCAGTGACCCCCAGATACACAATAAAAGATTAAAAAGCCTATTTGTCTGATTTCACACTTTTATTAACTGCTTTAGCGTTTTCCATTAGGTGCATAACAACACACTTAAACGCCAAAAAACAGAGATAAATTAATTATTCCGCTGTGCGCTGTAATGGCTGCACGGGTTATATATCTTCTGTTGATGGTGATTGCTGTACGTCCAAAGGGCTGAACGCAGTCACTAATTCAACCAGTGACCCCCAGATACCCCTTAGAAGATTAAAATGCCTATTTGTCTGATTCCACACTTTGATTAACTGCTTTAACCTTTTCCACTAAGTACATAACAACACACTAAAACGACAATTAAAAGGGTTAAATTAATTATTCCGATGTGCGCTCTAATGGCTGCACGCGTTCTATATCTTCTGTTGATGGTGATTGCTGTTTGTCCAAAGGGCTGAACGCAGTCACTAATTCAACCAGTGACCCCCAGATACCCATTAGAAGATTAAAATGCCTATTTGTCTGATTCCACACTTTGATTAACTGCTTTAACCTTTTCCACTAAGTACATAACAACACACTAAAACGCGAATTAATAGGGTTAAATTAATTTTTACGCTGTGCGCTGTAATGGCTGCACGCATTCTATATCTTCTGTTGATGGTGATTGCTGTTCGTCCAAAGGGCTGAACGCAGTCGCTTATTCAACCAGTGACCCCCAGATACACATTAAAAGATTAAAATACCTATTTGTCTGATTCCACACTTTGATTAACTGCTTTAACCTTTTCCACTAAGTACATAACAACACACTAAAAGGACAATTAATAGGGTTAAATTAATTATTCCGCTGTGCGCTGTAATGGCTGCACGCGTTCTATATTTCTGTTGATGGTGATTGCTGTTCGTCCAAAGGGCTGAACGCAGTCACTAATTCAACCAGTGACCATCTGATACACATTAAAAGATTAAAATGCCTATTTGTCTGATTCCACACTTTGATTAACTGCTTTAAAGTTTTCCACTAAGTACATAACAACACACTAAAACGCCAATTAAAAGGGTTAAATAAATTTTTCCGCTGTGCGCTGTAATGGCTGCACGCGTTCTATATCTTCTGTTGATGGTGATTGCTGTTCGTCCAAAAGGCTGAACGCAGTCACTTATTCAACCAGTGACCCCCAGATACACATTAAAAGATTAAAATGCCTGTTTGTCTGATTTCACACTTTGATTAACTGCTTTAACGTTTTCCCCTAGGTACATAACAACACACTAAAACGCCAATTAATAGGGTTAAATTAATTATTCCGCTGTGCGCTGTAATGGCTGCACGCGTACTATAACTTCTGTTGAGGCTGATCGCTGTTCATCCAAAGCGCTGATTGCAGTCACTAATTCAACCAGTGACCACCAGATACACATTAAAAGATTAAAATGCGTATTTGTCTGATTTCACACTTTGATTAACAGCTTTAACCTTGTACACTAGGTACATAACAACACACTAAAACGCCAATTTATAGGGTTAAATTCATTATTCCGCTGTGCACTGTAATGGCTGCACGCGTTCTATATCTTCTGTTGATGGTGATTGCTGTTCGTCCAAAAGGCTGAACGCAGTCACTTATCCAACCAGTGACCCCCAGATACACATTAAAAGATTAAAATGCCTGTTTGTCTGATTTCACACTTTGATTAACTGCTTTAACGTTTTCCACTAGGTACATAACAACACACTAAAACGCCAATTAATAGGGTTAAATTAATTATTCCGCTCTGCGCTGTAATGGCTGCACGCGATCTATATCTTCTGTTGATGGTGATTGCTGTTCGTCCAAAGGGCTGAATGCAGTCGCTTATTCAACCAGTGACCCCCCAGATACACATTAAAAGATTAAAATTCGTATTTGTCTGATTTCACACTTTGATTAACAGCTTTAACCTTGTACACTAGGTAGATAACAACACACTAAAACGCTAATATATAGGGTTAAATTCATTATTCCGCTGTGCGCTGTAATGGCTGCACGCGTTCTATATCTTCTGTTGATGGTGATTGCTGTTCGTCCAAAGGGCTGAACGCAGTCACTAATTCAACCAGGGACCCCCAGATACACATTAAAGATTAAAATGCCTATTTGTCTGATTTCACACTTTGATTAACTGCTTTAACGTTTTTCACTAGGTACATAACAACACACTAAAACGCCAATTAATAGGGTTAAATTAATTATTCCGCTCTGCGCTGTAATGGCTGCACGCGTACTATATCTTCTGTTGATGGTGATTGCTGTTCGTCCAAAGGGCTGAACGCAGTCACTTATTCAACCAATGACCCCCAGATACACATTAAAAGTATAAAATGCCTATTTGTCTGATTTCAAATTTTAATTAATTGCTTTAACGTTTTCCACTAGGTACATAACAACACACAAAAACACCAATTAATACGGTTAAATTAATTATTCCGCTGTGCGCTGTAATGGCTGCATGCGTTTTATATTTCTGTTAATGGTGATTGCTGTTCGTCCAAAGGGCTGAACGCAGTCACTAATTCAACAAGTGGCCATCAGATACACATTAAAAGATTAAAATGCCTATTTGTCTGATTCCACACTTTGATTAACTGCTTTAAAGTTTTCCAATAAGTACATAACAACACACTAAAACGCCAATTAAAAGGGTTAAATAAATTTTTCCGCTGTGCGCTGTAATGGCTGCACGCGTTCTATATCTTCTGTTGATGGTGATTTCTGTTCGTCCAAAGGGCTGTATGCAGTCACTAATTCAACCAGTGACCCACAGATACACATTAAAAGATTAAAATGCCTATTTGTCTGATTTCACATTTTGATTAACTGCTTTAACGTCTTCCACTAGGTACAAAACAACACACTAAAACGCCAATTAATAGGGTTAAATTAATTATTCCGATGTGCGCTCTAATGGCTGCACGCGTTCTATATCTTCTGTTGATGGTGATTGCTGTTTGTCCAAAGGGCTGAACGCAGTCACTAATTCAACCAGTGACCCCCAGATACACATTAAAAGATTAAAATGCCTATTTGTCTGATTTCAGATTTTGATTAACTGCTTTAACGTTTTCCAATAGGTACAAAACAACACACTAAAACGCCAATTAATAGGGTTAAATTAATTATTCCGATGTGCGCTCTAATGGCTGCACGCGTTCTATATCTTCTGTTGATGGTGATTGCTGTTTGTCCAAAGGGCTGAACGCAGTCACTAATTCAACCAGTGACCCCCAGATACACATTAAAAGATTAAAATGCCTCTTTGTCTGATTTCACACTTTGATTAACTGCTTTAACCTTTTCCACTAGGTACATAACAACACACTAAAACGCCAATTAATAGGGTTAAATTAATTATTCCGCTGTGCGCTGTAATGGCTGCACGCGTACTATATCTTCTGTTGATGGTGATTGCTGTTCGTCCAAAGGGCTGAACGCAGTCACTTATTCAACCAGTGACCCCCAGATACATATTAAAAGTTTAAAATGCTTATTTGTCCGATTTCACACTTTAATTAACTGCTTTAACGTTTTCCACTAGGTACATAACAACACACTATAACACCAATTAATAGGGTTAAATTAATTATTCCGCTGTGCGCTGTAATGGCTGCACGCGTTCTATATCTTCTGTTGATGGGTTGGGTTGGGTTGTTTTACCTCTGAGCGGCACTTTTTTGCACACCATGGGCTAAATGGCCAGGTCACATGGACCCCGAAGGCTCAGAGAAGGTTGGGGGAGGGGACCCACTGGAACAGCTGTTGGGAGACAGATGGTAGCCTCCCGTCAAGGCCATCCAGCGTGTTCTTTAACGTGCACAGGGTATGGCTCTCCCGCACACGGGGCCACGGCTTAACGTCCCATCCGACGGACGGCGGCCTTTCCAACCCCATCGGTGTCCCCTACTGACCGTGGGCAGGGCGGGGAATTTTGCGGAGATAAATCTCAACGCTGACCCAGCTGGGACTCGAACCTGGGAACTACAGATTACGAGCCTGGCGCGCTACCGACTGAGCCACCGCCGCCCCCTGTTGATGGTGATTGCTGTTCGTCCAGAGGGCTGAATGCAGTCACTAATTCAACCAGTGACCCCCAGATACACATTAAAAGATTAAAATGCCTATTTGTCTGATTTCACACTTTGATTAACTGCTTTAACGTTTTCCACTAGGTAGATAACAAAACACTAAAACGCCAATTAATAGGGTTAAATTAATTTTTCCGCTGTGCGCTGTAATGGCTGCATGCGTTTTATATTTCTGTTGATGGTGATTGCTGTTCGTCCAAAGGACTGAACGCAGTCACTAATTCAACCAGTGACCCCCAGATACACATTAAAAGATTAAAATGCCTATTTGTCTGATTCCACACTTTGAATAACAGGTTTAACGTTTTCCACTAAGTACATAACACCACACTAAAACGCCAATTAAAAGGGTTACATAAATTTTTCCGCTGTGCGCTCTAATGGCTGCACGCGTTCTATATCTTCTGTTGATGGTGATTGCTGTTCGTCCAGAGGGCTGAACGCAGTCACTAATTCAACCAGTGACCCCCAGATACACATTAAAAGATTAAAATGCCTATTTGTCTGATTTCACACTTTGATTAACTGCTTTAACGTTTTCCACTAGGTACATAACAAAAGACTAAAACGCCAATTAATAAGGTTAAATTAATTTTTCCGCTGTGTGCTGTAATGGCTGCACGCGTTCTATATCTTCTGTTAATGGTGATTGCTGTTCGTCTAAAAGGCTGAACGCAGTCACTTATTCAACCAGTGACCCCCAGATACACATTAAAAGATTAAAATGCCTATTTGTCTGATTTCACACTTTGATTAACTGCTTTAACGTTTTCCACTAGGTACATAACAACACACTTAAACGCCAATTAATAGGGTTAAATTAATTATTCCGCTGTGCGCTGTAATGGCTGCACGCGTACTATATCTTGTGTTGATGGTGACTGCTGTTCGTCCAAAGGGCTGAACGCAGTCACTTATTCAACCAGTGACCCCCAGATACACATTAAAAGTATAAAATGCCTATTTGTCTGATTTCACACTTTAATTAATTGGTTTAACGTTTTCCACTAAGTACATAACAACACACTAAAACACCAATTAATAGGGTTAAATTAATTATTCCGCTGTGCGCTGTAATGGCTGCACGCGTTCTATATTTCTATTGATGGTGATTGCTGTTCGTCCAAAGGGCTGAACGCAGTCACTAATTCAACCAGTGACCATCAGATACACATTAAAAGATTGAAATGCCTATTTGTCTGATTCCACACTTTGATTAACTGCTTTAAAGTTTTCCACTAAGTACATAACAACACACTAAAACGCCAATTAAAAGGGTTAAATAAATTTTTCCGCTGTGCGCTGTAATGGCTGCACGCGTTCTATATCTTCTGTTGATGGTGATTGCTGTTCGTCCAAAAGGCTGAACGCAGTCACTTATTCAACCAGTGACCCCCAGATACACATTAAAAGATTAAAATGCCTGTTTGTCTGATTTCACACTTTGATTAACTGCTTTAACGTTTTCCACTAGGTACATAACAACACACTAAAACGCCAATTAATAGGGTTAAATTAATTATTCCGGTGTGCGCTGTAATGGCTGCACGCGTTCTATAACTTCTGTTGAGGCTGATCGCTGTTCATCCAAAGCGCTGATCGCAGTCACTAATTCAACCAGTGACCCCCAGATACACATTAAAAGATTAAAATGCCTATTTGTCTGATTTCACACTTTGATTAACTGCTTTAACATTTTCCACTAGGTACATAACAACACACTTAAACGCCAATTAATAGGGTTAAATTAATTATTCCGCTGTGCGCTGTAATGGCTGCACGCGTACTATATCTTCTGTTGATGGTGATTGCTGTTCGTCCAAAGGGCTGAACGCAGTCACTTATTCAACCAGTGACCCCCAGATACACATTAAAAGTATAAAATGCCTATTTGTCTGATTTCACACTTTAATTAATTGGTTTAACGTTTTCCACTAAGTACATAACAACACACTAAAACACCAATTAATAGGGTTAAATTAATTATTCCGCTGTGCGCTGTAATGGCTGCACGCGTTCTATATTTCTATTGATGGTGATTGCTGTTCGTCCACAGGGCTGAACGCAGTCACTAATTCAACCAGTGACCATCAGATACACATTAAAAGATTAAAATGCCTATTTGTCTGATTCCACACTTTGATTAACTGCTTGAAAGTTTTCCACTAAGTACATAACAACACACTAAATCGCCAATTAAAAGGGTTAAATAAATTTTTCCGCTGTGCGCTGTAATGGCTGCACGCATTCTATATCTTCTGTTGATGGTGACTGCTGTTCGTCCAAAAGGCTGAACGCAGTCACTTATTCAACCAGTGACCCCCAGATACACATTAAAAGATTAAAATGCCTGTTTGTCTGATTTCACACTTTGATTAACTGCTTTAACGTTTTCCACTAAGTACATAACAACACACTAAAACGCCAAATAATAGGGTTAAATTAATTATTCCGCTCTGCGCTGTAATGGCTGCACGCGTTCTATGTCTTCTGTTGATGGTGATTGCTGTTCGTCCAAAGGGCTGAACGCAGTCGCTTATTCAACCAGTGACCCCCAGATACACATTAAAATATTAAAATGCGTATTTGTCTGATTTCACACTTTGATTAACTGCTTTAGCGTTTTACACTAGGTACATCACAGCACACTAAAACGCCAATTAATAGGGTTAAATTAATTATTCCGCTGTGCGCTGTAATGGCTGCACGCGATCTATATCTTCTGTTGATGGTGATTGCTGTTCGTCCAAAGGGCTGAACTCAGTCACTTATTCAACCAGTAACCCCCAGGAAAATATTAACAGATTAAAAGAGGTATTTTTCTGATTTCACACTTTGACTAACAGCTTTAACCTTGTACACTAGGTACATAACAACACACTAAAACGCCAATTTATAGGGTTAAATTCATTATTCCGCTGTGCGCTGTAATGGCTGCACGCGTTCTATTTCTTCTGTTGATGGTGATTGCTGTTCGTCCAAAGGGCTGAACGCAGTCACTAATTCAACCAGTGACCCCCATATACACATTTAAAGATTAAAATGCCTATTTGTCTGATTTCACACTTTGATTTACTGCTTTAACGTTTTCCACTAGGTGCATAACAACACACTTAAACGCCAATTAATAGGGTTAAATTAATTATTCCATTGTGCGCTGTAATGGCTGGCCGCGTTCAATATCTTCTGTTGATGGTGATTGCTGTTCGTCTAAAGGGCTGAACGCAGTCACTAATTCAACCAGTGACCCCCAGATACACATTAAAAGATTAAAATGCCTATTTGTCTGATTTCACACTTTGATTAACTGCTTTAACGTTTTTCACTAGGTACATAACAACACACTAAAACGCCAATTAATAAGGTTAAATTAATTATTCCGCTGTGCGCTGTAATGGCTGCACGCGTACTATATCTTCTGTTGATGGTGATTGCTGTTCGTCCAAAGGGCTGAACGCAGTCACTTATTCAACCAGTGACCCCCAGATACACATTAAAAGTATAAAATGCCTATTTTTCTGATTTCACACTTTAATTACTTGCTTTAACGTTTTCCACTAGGTACATAACAACACACTAAAACACCAATTAATAGGGTTAAATTAATTATTCCGCTGTGCGCTGTAATGGCTGCACGCGTTCTATATTTCTGTTGATGGTGATTGCTGTTCGTGCAAAGGACTGAACCCAGTCACTAATTCAACCAGTGACCCCCAGATACACATTAAAAGATTAAAATGTCTATTTGTCTGATTTCACACTTTGATTAACTGCTTTAACGTTTTCCACTAGGTACATAACAACACACTAAAACGCCAATTGTTAGGGTTAAATTAATTATTCCGCTGTGCGCTGTAATGGCGGCACGCGTTCTATATCTTCTGTTGATGGTGATTGCTGTTCGTCCAAAGGGCTGAACGCAGTCACTAATTCAACCAGTGACCCCCAGATACCCATTAGAAGATTAAAATGCCTATTTGTCTGATTTCACACTTTGATTAACTGCTTTAATGTTTTCCACTAGATGCATAACAATACACTTAAACGCCAATGAACAGGGATAAATTAATTATTCCGCTGTGCGCTGTAATGGCTGCACGCGTTCTATATTTCTGTTGATGGTGATTGCTGTTCGTCCAAAGGGCTGAACGCAGTCACTAATTCAACCAGTGACCCCCAGATACACATTAAAAGATTAAAATGCCTATTTGTCTGATTCCACACTTTGATTAACTGCTTTAACGTTTTCCACTAGGTACATAACAACACACTAAAACGCCAATTAATAGGGTTAAATTAATTTTTCCGCTGTGCGCTGTAATGGCTGCACGCGTTCTATATCTTCTGTTGATGGTGATTGCTGTTCGTCCAAAAGGCGGAACGCAGTCACTTATTCAACCAGTTACCCCCAGATACACATTAAAAGATTAAAATGCCTATTTGTCTGATTTCACACTTTGATTAACTGCTTTAACGTTTTCCACTAGGTACACAACAACACACTAAAACGCCAATTAATAGGGTTAAATTAATTTTTCCGCTGTGCGCTCTAATGGCTGCACGCGTTCTATATTTCTGTTGATTGTGATTGCTGTTCGTCCAAAGGGCTGAACGCCCTCACTAATTCAACCAGTGAGCCCCAGATACACATTCAAAGATTAAAATGCCTATTTGTCTGATTTCACACTTTGATTAACTGCTTTAACGTTTTCCACTAGGTACAAAACAACACACTAAAACGCCAATTAATAGGGTTAAATTAATTATTCCGATGTGCGCTCTAATGGCTGCACGCGTTCTATATCTTCTGTTGATGGTGATTGCTGTTTGTCCAAAGGGCTGAACGCAGTCACTAATTCAACCAGTGACCCCCAGATACACATTAAAAGATTAAAATGCCTATTTGTCTGATTTCACACTTTGATTAACTGCTTTAACGTTTTCCACTAGGTACATAACAACACACTAAAACGCCAATTGTTAGGGTTAAATCAATTATTCCGCTGTGCTCTGTAATGGCTGCACGCGTTCTATATCTTCTGTTGATGGTGATTGCTGTTCGTCCAAAGGGCTGAACGCAGTCACTTATTCAACCAGTGACCCCCAGATACATATTAAAAGGTTAAAATGCCTATTTGTCTGATTTCACACTTTAATTAACTGCTTTAACGTTTTCCACTAGGTACTTAACAACACACTAAAAAAAATAAATACCCCCTCAAGCAGCTGCTTGCCACAGAGGTCTGACAGGAGGCTGTCAGTTTTAATGCCATAGTAGAAGGTCTGAGAGGATGGCAGGACCTCAGCAGAAAAACAACACATACAACCATGCCTTATCCGGGGCTCGAACCCAGATCCCTTAGATCAGTAGCCAAGCGCGCTAACCACTCGGCCATGGGACGGCTACACACTAAAACGCCAATTAATAATGTTAAATTAATTATTTCGCTGTGCGCTGTAATGGCTGCACACGTTCTATATCTTCTGTTGATGGTGATTGCTGTTCGTCCAAAGGGCTGAACGCAGTCACTAATTCAACCAGTGACCCCCAGATACACATTAAAAGATTAAAATGCCTATTTGTCTGATTTCACACTTTGATTAACTGCTTTAACGTTTTCCACTAGGTGCATAACAACACACTTAAACGCCAATGAACAGGGATAAATTAATTATTCCGCTGTGCGCTGTAATGGCTGCACTCGTTCTATATTTCTGTTGATGGTGATTGCTGTTCGTCCAAAGGGCTGAACGCAGTCACTAATTCAACCAGTGACCCCCAGATACACATTAAAAGATTAAAATGCCTATTTGTCTGATTCCACAGTTTGATTAACTGCTTTAACGTTTTCCACTAAGTACATAACAACACACTAAAACGCCAATTTAAAGGGTTAAATTAATTTTTCCGCTGTGCGCTGTAATGGCTGCACGCGTTCTATATCTTCTGTTGATGGTGATTGCTGTTCGTCCAAAAGGCGGAACACAGTCACTTATTCAACCAGTGACCCCCAGATACACATTAAAAGTATAAAATGCCTGTTTGTCTGATTTCACACTTTGATTAACTGCTTTAACGTTTTCCACTAGGTACATAACAACACACTAAAACGCCAATTAATAGGGTTAAATTAATTATTCCGCTGTGCTCTGTAATGGCTGCACGCGTTCTATATCTTCTGTTGATGGTGATTGCTGTTCGTCCAAAGGGCTGAACGCAGTCGCTTATTCAACCAGTGACCCCCAGATACACATTAAAAGATTAAAATGCGTATTTGTCTGATTTCACACTTTGATTAACTGCTGTAGCGTTTTCCACTAGGTACATAACAACACACTAAAACGCCAATTAATAGGGTTAAATTAATTATTCCGCTGTGCGCTGTAATGGCTGCACGCGATCTATATCATCTGTTGATGGTGATTGCTGTTCGTCCAAAGGGCTGAACTCAGTCACTTATTCAACCAGTAACCCGCAGGAAATTATTAACAGATTAAAATGGGAATTTTTCTGATTTCACACTTTGATTAACTGCTTTAACCTTGTACATTAGGTACATAGCAACACACTAAAACGCCAATTTATAAGGTTAAATTCATTATTCCGCTGTGCGCTGTAATGGCTGCACGCGTTCTATATCTTCTGTTGATGGTGATTGCTGTTCGTCCAAAGGGCTGAACGCAGTCAGTAATTCAACCAGTGACCCCCAGATACACATTAAAAGATGAAAATGCCTATTTGTCTGATTTCACACTTTGATTTACTGCTTCAACGTTTTCCACTAGGTGCATAACAACACACTTAAACGCCAATTAATAGGGTTAAATTAATTATTCCGTTGTGCGCTGTAATGGCTGCACGCGTTCAATATCTTCTGTTGATGGTGATTGCTGTTCGTCCAAAGGGCTGAACGCAGTCACTAATTCAACCAGTGACCCCCAGATACACATTAAAAGATTAAAATGCCTATTTGTCTGATTTCACACTTTGATTAACTGCTCTAACGTTTTCCACTAGGTACATAACAACACACTAAAACGCCAATTAATAGGGTTAAATTAATTATTCCGCTGTGCTTTGTAATGGCTGCACGCGTTCTATATCTTCTGTTTATGGTGAATGCTGTTCGTCCAAAGGGCTGAACGCAGTCACTAATTCTACCAGTGACCCCCAGATACACATTAAAAGATTAAAATGCCTATTTGTCTGATTTCACACTTTGATTCACTGCTTTAACGTTTTCCACTAGCTGCATAACAACACACTTAAACGCCAATGAACAAGGATAAATTAATTATTCCGCTGAGCGCTGTAATGGCTGCACGCGTTCTATATTTCTGTTGATGGTGATTGCTGTTCGTCCAAAGGGCTGAACGCAGTCACTAATTCAACCAGTGACCACAAGATACACATTAAAAGTTTAAAATGCCTATTTGTCTGATTTCACACTTTGATTAACTGCTTTAATGTTTTCCACTAGGTACATAACAACACACTAAAACGCCAATTAATAGGGTTAAATTAATTTTTCCGCTGTGCGCTGTAATGGCTGCACGCGTTCTATATCTTCTGTTGAGGGTGATCGCTGTTCGTCCAAACGGCTGAACGCCGTCACTAATTCAACCAGTGACCCCCAGATGCACATTAAATGATTGAAATGCCTATTTGTCTGATTTCACACTTTGATTAACTGCTTTAACGTTTTCCACTAGGTACATAACAACACACTAAAACGCCAATGAACAGGGATAAATTAATTATTCCGCTGTGCGCTGTAATGGCTGCACGCGTTCTATATCTTCTGTTGAGGGTGATCGCTGTTCGTCCAAAGGGCTGAACGCAGTCACTAATTCAACCAATGACCCCCAGATACACATTAAAAGATTAAAATGCCTATTTGTCTGATTTCACACTTTGATTAACTGCTTTAACGTTTTCCACTAGGTGCATAACAACACACTTAAACGCCAATGAACAGGGATAAATTAATTATTCCGCTGTGCGCTGTAATGGCTGCACGCGTTGTATATCTTCTGTTGATGGTAATTGCTGTTCGTCCAAAGGGCAGAACGCAGTCACTTATTCAACCAGTGACCCCCAGGTACATATTAACAGATTAAAATGCGTATTTGTGTGATTTCACTCTTTGATTAACAGCTTTAACCTTTTCCACTAGGTACATAACAACACACTAAAACGCCAATTAATAGAGTAACTTAATTATTCCGCTGTGCTCTATAATGGCTGCACGCGTTCTATATCTTCTGTTAAGGGTGATTGCTGTTCGTCCAAAGGGCTGACGCAGTTTCTTATTCAACTATTGACCACCAGGTACATATTAACAGATTAAAATACGCATTTGTCCGATTCCACACTTTGATTAAGAGCTTTAACCTTCTCCACTAGGTACATAGACATCGCACTAAAACGCCAATTAATAGTGATAGTCTGTGTCTGTCTGTGTTAATGAGTATGTTAGTTTTTCTTTCTGTGTGCTTTTTATTGTGTTAGTAAGTGTTGTATGTCTGTCTCTACGTTTGAATGTTAGTGTGTTAGGCTGTCTGTCTGTCTGTGTGAATGAGTATCTCAGTTTTTCTTTCTGCGTGCATGTTATTGTGTTAGTATGTCTGTTGTGTGTCGGTCTCTACGTATGAATGTTAGTGTGTTAGTCTGTGTCTGTCTGTGTGAATGAGTATGTTAGTTTTTCTTTCTGCGTGCATGTTATTGTGTTAGTAAGGGTTGTATGTCTGTCTCTACGTATGAATGTTAGTGAGTTAGGCTGTCTGTCTGTCTGTGTGATGAGAATGTTAGTTTTTCTTTCTGTGTGCATGTTATTGTGTTAGTAAGTGTTGTATGTCTGTCTCTACGTTTGAATGTTAGTGTGTTAGGCTGTCTGTCTGTCTGTCTGTCTGTGTGAATGAGAATCTCAGTTTTTCTTTCTGCGTGCATGTTATTGTGTTAGTATGTCTGTTGTATGTCGGTCTCTACGTATGAATGTTAGTGTGTTAGTCTGTGTCTGTCTGTGTGAATGAGTATGTTAGTTTTTTTTTTCTGCGTGCATGTTATTGTGTTAGTAAGTGTTGTATGTCTGTCTCTACGTATGAATGTTAGTGTGTTAGGCTGTCTGTCTGTCTGTGTGAATGAGTATGTTAGTTTTTCTTTCTGTGTGCATGTTATTGTGTTAGTAAGTGTTGTATATCTGTCTCTACGTATGAATGCTAATGTGTTAGGCTGTCTGTCTGTCTGTGTGAATGAGTATGTTAGTTTTTCTTTCTGCGTGCATGTTATTGTGTTAGTAAGTGTTGTATGTCTGTCTCTACGTATGAATGTTAGTGTGTTAGGCTGTCTGTCTGTCTGTGTGAATGAGTATGTTAGTTTTTCTTTCTGTGTGCATGTTATTGTGTTAGTAAGTGTTGTATATCTGTCTCTACGTATGAATGCTAATGTGTTAGGCTGTCTGTCTGTCTGTGTGAATGAGTATGTTAGTTTTTCTTTCTGCGTGCATGTTATTGTGTTAGTAAGTGTTGTATGTCTGTCTCTACGTATGAATGTTAGTGTGTTAGGCTGTCTGTCTGTCTGTGTGAATGAGTATGTTAGTTTTTCTTTCTGTGTGCATGTTATTGTGTTAGTAAGTGTTGTATATCTGTCTCTACGTATGAATGCTAATGTGTTAGGCTGTCTGTCTGTCTGTGTGAATGAGTATGTTAGTTTTTCTTTCTGCGTGCATGTTATTGTGTTAGTAAGTGTTGTATGTCTGTCTCTATGTATGAATGTTAGTTTTTCTTTCTGTGTGCATGTTATTGTGTTAATATGTCTGTTGTATGTCGCTCCCTACGTATGAATGTTAGTGTGTTAGGCTGTCTGTCTGTCTGTGTGAATGAGAATGTTAGTTTTTCTTTCTGTGTGCATGTTATTCTGTTAGTATGTCTGTTTTATATCTGTTTTAGGTATGAATATTAGTCTGTTATTCTGTGTGTCTGTCTGTGTGAATGAGTATGTTAGTTTTTCTTTCTGCGTGCATGTTATTGTGTTAGTATGTCTGTTGTATGTCTGTCTCTACGTATGAATGTTAGTGTGTTAGTCTGTTTCTGTCTGGGTGAATGAGTATACTAATTTTTCTTTCTGTGTGCATGTTGTTGTGTTAGTATGTCTGTTGTATGTCGGTCTCTACGTATGAATGTTAGTGTGTTAGTCTGTTTCTGTCTGGGTGAATGAGTATGTTAGTTTTTCTTTCTGTTTGCATGTTATTGTGTTAGTATGTCTGTTTTATATCTGTCTTTAGGTATGAATATTAGTCTGTTAGTCTGAGTGTCTGTCTGTGTGAATGAGTATGTTAATTTTTCTTTTTGTGTGCATGTTATTGTATTAGTATGTCTGTTGTATGTCTGTCTGTAGGTATGAATGTTAGTGTGTGAATCTGTCTGTCTGTCTGTGTGAATGAGTATGGTAGCTTTTCTTTTTGTATGCATGTTATTGTGTTAGGATGTCTCTTGTATGTTAGTCTCCTCGTATGAATGTTAGTGTGTTATTCTGTCTGTCTGTATATGAATTAGTATATTATTGTTGCTTTTTTTATGTATATTATTGTGTTAGTATGTTCTCTATTATATCTAAGATATAAATAAATGTATTCTCATACCGTCCTCGAGGTTAATATCTGGCACGTGGCTTTTTTGAGGTTCTTATTTTGACTTGGTCATTTAAGCTCCGCTTGTGTAAAGAGAAAATGCCTCGAAGAAGGTCAGGAAGAGTTTGAAAATGATTTGGAAAAGTTAGCTCTCCAACAGAAGAAGAAAATAATAATTGATTTTAATTTTAATGCATCGGGAAAAAAACATCTCAACATTTATATTTAAAATACTGTCTCATGTGTATCTTTCTCAATTAAATTAGCCTTGCTGATTTGTCATCTTCTAGGAACACAAAACAGGGATCAGGCTTCGTGCCGTATCTTTGAAAATTAGTAAATAGGTTTCATATAGTATGTAAATTCATGGTTTAACTTACTCTTTGGAGATTCTTTTTACACACAATGAACTAAATGACCAGGTCACAAGGACTTAGAGAAGATATGGAGAAGAAAACCCACTGGACAGCTTTTAGGTTGTTCAGTGGGTCCTCTTCAAACTGGACAACCAATAGTGCACTTTTAAATTAGTGTGGAATGCTCATTTTCAGTCCATTCATTGCAGTGACTCAGTAGATCTTCTTGATTTCCAGCCACTAGTGGCGAAAGCTGTAGTGGACAGTCGCTTGCCGAGAAGCGAAGGTGCTAGTGGAGGTTTTTGACTATTGGAGCAAGGTCTAATTTTTTCCCTTTTTTATATTAGATCTTGCGCAAGATGCCATAAAATATTTCCATTAAATTTACTTAACAGATAATTCTGATTCACACTTTAATGGATATTTTATATTACTTGAAGCCCTCTTTTTCCTTCCACACAACCTGCCTATGTGTGGAGGGGTTTTCTCCAGGTTAGAGCAAAACACTCTGACATGGATGGTGCCTTGACGTGGCGTCAGAGCTTTTCACTAAACCATCTGGCAGATACCTGTTAAATGTTTTAGTGAGTACTGCAATCATAAAAAAACCCTACTAGTAGCTACTACTACTAGTCAGCATATAGTCGAAACGAATCGGCAATTCTTCCCGCAATTGTAGTATGTCAAAAACAAAAAAGGAAAAAATATGACATATTCCCAGAATTGCAAAAGTATGCATTCTTTACCTGTTGATCTATATTAGACATTTAACTGTCAATCTTCTTACAATACTGATAAAAAAAATGGTTATGTTTACCAGACCAGGTCCGGATTTAGAAAAAACTAAAAGTGGGAGAGAAGTAATTGACTTGATCGAGGAGGAAAAAAGTGGGGCAAAAAGCTGCAATTGCGTTGTAGGATAAGAATTCCCCCTACGTCTTAAATACGTTTAAAAAGTTTTAGAAAACTCTATGAAGTAGATAGTAACTTTCTGAACCTTTTTGCTCCGTTACATTACTGAACATTCTCAAAGTAGAAGACCAATCCTCACACACGCAGACCCAATATATGCGACCCTGTTGTACGCTAATTTGAAATGCAAGAATATCAAAACGTGGTAATTTGAAATCAGCAGATAACAATCTCAACTCTGTCATTATACAGAGTGTACAGAAAATAATGTCACAAAATTAAACGGTTATAACTCATGATATAATGAACGTATCTTTATATAGATGCTCTTACAAAGTCGCAAAATATGGTAGCTTTTAATGCAACAACTACTTAAGCACCATTCCTTATACGGGCAATATCAGCTTAACAATTCGCCTTCATCCATGCCCTTTGAAGCATATCTGGAGTGGTGGGAAAAATGTTAGAAAATCACAAAATATGGTATTTGAGTAGTAGCATAAATGAGAGTTCTGGCACAGTAACAGGGTCAAGAGAATTTTATGAAAATCTATGGGAAAAGTTATGGGGGAGGAGGTAAATAGTACGTTTCTTGTGGTTTTTTGTGAAAATATGTGTGAAAATACGAAAATTTTGAAGTATTTTTTAGCACGTGAAAAACTAATTTAAGTTTTTTTTTTGGCAGATGAGGTTTAAATTAATTTGTTTAAATTAATTTTCAGAAAAATGAGGTGTGTGTGAATGAGACAAAAAATGATATGGTTTTTTGAGTTATTATACACTTCAATCAAAACTTTTATCTAACCAAAGTCCAGGTAATATTTATCTTATCAAAAAAGAATATTAAAAATTTTATTAACCAAAGTCCAAGTAATATTTATCTTATCAAACAAGAATATTAAAATTTCATCTAACCAAAGTCCAAGTAATATTTATCTCATCAAACAAGAATATCAAAACTTTTATATAACCAAAGTCCAAGTAATATTTATCTTATCAAACAAGAATATCAAAACTTTTATATAACCAAAGTCCAAGTAATATTTATTTTATCAAACAAGAATATCAAAACTTTTACGTAACCAAAGTCCAAGTAATATTTATCTTATCAAACAAGAATATCAAAACTTTTATCTAACCAATGTCCAAGTAATATTTATCTTATCAAACAAGAATATCAAAACTTCTATCTAACCAAAGTCCAAGTAATATTTATCTTATCAAACAAGAATATCAAAACTTTTATCTAACCAAAGTCCAAGTAATATATTTGTCTTATCAAACAAGAATATCAAAACTTTTATGTAACCAAAGTCCAAGTAATATTTATCTTATCAAACAAGAATAACAAAACTTCTATATAACCAAAGTCCAAATAATATTTATCTTATCAAACTAGAATATCAAAACTTCTATCTAACCAAAATCCAAGTAATATTTATCCTATCAAACAAGAATATCAAAACTTTTATCTAACCAAAGTCCAAGTATTATTTATCTTATCAAACAAGAATATTAAAACTTTTATCTAACCAAAGTCCAAGTAATATTTATCTTATCAAACAAGAATAAGAAAACTTCTATATAACCAAAGTCCAAATAATATTTATCTTATCAAACTAGAATATCAAAACTTCTATCTAACCAAAATCCAAGTATATTTATCCTATCAAACAAGAATATCAAAACTTTTATCTAACCAAAGTCCAAGTATTATTTATCTTATCAAACAAGAATATTAAAACTTTTATCTAACCAAAGTCCAAGTAATATTTATCTTATCAAACAAGAATATTAAAACTTTTATCTAACCAAAGACCAAGTAATATTTATCTTATCAAACAAGAATATTAAAACTTTTATCTAACCAAATTCCAAGTAATATTTATCTTATCAAACAAGAATATTAAAACTTTTATCCAACAAAATTCCAAGTAATATTTATCTTATCAAACAAGAATATCAAAACTTCTATCTAACCAAAGTCCAAGTAATATTTTTACCTGAATATATATTTTTCTTATCAAAGAAAAATATTAGAATTTTGATAGATCAAAATCCTCATTGATGAATCAATATATATATATATCTAAATGACTGGAAGCTGGCTATCAAAGAGGCTATCAGGTAAAATGGTTAAACACAAGGCAAGAAAGATTTGAGTTTACTATAGAAATTTGAAAAAAATGTCTCCTGAAATAAAAAAAAGATTGGTAAAATAATCTTATGATCAGAATTTTTTGGATCTTCAACAACATTTAAACAGATAATTAAAACATTTTTCTTAAATAAGGAACTTTGTCTGAATAAACCTTAGTATTTAAGGTGAATCTTTTCCTACAAAATATATCATTTCCTGCAGAATATTTAAAGTTCTAATTGGCTGGGTTCCTACCTTATAGAATTTGTCATGATCTGCTGGAAGGTAAGTGATAAGTAAGAAATATTTAAATCTAGTAGTTTAGAATAGTTTTTGAGAATGTATGGAATTTGTATAGAGAGAGAAGAATTTTTTTAATGTTATCGTATTTAATTCAAACTAAATAGAAATCATTTATTTAAGTTCAATTGACTGATGTCATTATTTTAGAATTCACTGCATCTCATTATTAAAGTGAAGCTGTAAAAAATACTGGTTCGGGAACTACTTTTTTAAAACATGCGAATAGATGTAGTAGATTTCGAAATGATTGTATTAAAATAATTTTTTTTAGCCAACAACTAAAAGTTCCCCTTCCCCAAAGAATATAAAAAATAAAACCCATGCTTGTAGATCACTGGAAAATTAATTAATTGGGTTTCAAAAATTGTTTATCACCGATCTCTAAGCGGTTTCCTAAAATCATGTCACTTGAGACTGTCTGTGTTTATTCAATAGCATCCTGTACTTGCCTCGTGTTTAACACTTTGACCTGATTTTAAGAAACTGAAGATGAACTTTAGCAAGCCAATAGGAATTTCGAGATAAATATGTGTCAAGATATTTTCGAAATTCTTGACGGTTTCATTAGAGGTATCGTGAAAGTTTTAAAGGTAAGTGTTTCAATTATTCTTTCATTATGAGCTTTTTTTTCAACCTACTAATTGAATCTGTTGAAATGAGAACTGGTATGTGACGTGCAAAGATTGCATTACTGGGGAAAAAACCGATGGCGGTAATATTTCAGTCAATGATTGGAGAACTATTTCTGTATTAAATAGTGGCAATAAACTTTTTGCGAAGGTTGTTATGATCAGAATGAGTAACTCTTTCGAACCTTATTGGGCTTATGCAGCTTCTGTTGGGGAGGAAAATTTCTCAAAATTTGAGTATTATTTGTGATGGAACTATACTAATTTAAAACGTAGCAAATGCTGCGTACTCTCTGTTTATCAAAATAAGGCTTTCGATACAGTGTCGCACAACTTTTTCTGGCACCTATTTAAAACCCATAACTTTGGTAGCAATATTATAAACACTTGGGCTCGAAATTATTATGCTCTGACCAGAGATATTAGATTTAAACACTGATTATTAGCATTTCTAAACTAGTACTTTTTTATAGTTGTTTTCAGTTCAATGCTTTGTAAATGGTATTGCCTTTTTTACGATACATATCAGAGATTCGATTATATCGAAAACCACAAGTGTGAATTCCATTGACATGTCGTTTTGTGTATTCTTGGGATAAAGCAATTTTTTTATTCTGGTATACGTGTATATCATGTTGCTCCGATCGAAATTCTGTTTGTTGCGTATATAGAATTTTTTCATCAAATAGACATTGCCGATAATCTACGTGATTAAATTCATTTTTTACTGCATTAGCTGATTTTTTGGGAATTGGAGCATCTATAGAATATAATTTTGGACGTAAAGCAACAACCTTATTTGATTGGAAGACCTTTTAATTCGTCTTTAAATTTTCCTCAAACTATTTTATTTGATTCACTGTATAATGCATGGTTTGTAGGGTAATTTGAGAAATCAAAGTAGTCTGAATTAAATTTCTGATATATGTCATCTGTCTGGATGTCGACACAGAAGGAATTGGTATTGGGTAAACAACAATTCTGCATTGAATTTTCGTTTCAGAAAATTGTAGAAGTAATTATACATGTGTAATTTACTCAACTCCAAAATCGTTACACCAACGTAAAATGGTTTATCTAATCTAATATTTTTCATTTTCATATGGAAAATTACGAAATTTTCTGCAAGTTCAACACAAGGAACGTACCTAGGATTTGCAATTAATTTTTTAAGCTTTTCTTCAATGTTTACAATGTGACACTTTATTATCTTTCTCTTATTTTCTAAATATTTGCCATATATAGCATTGTTCATCAGTTTGGAAAAGTCTTTTACAAGATTATTTATGGCATTAATTCTTTTAGTTGCATTAAAATCTATGTAAGGTTTCAGCCATGGTTTTCGATCAAATTCCAAGATTATATACACCTGTTTCACCCTCAGTCCCAGTTCGACATAGAATTTAAGTAACCTATAGTGAACGACATAATTTTGCTTGTCGAACAGATTTGGAATCAAGAATGGCACATTACTATCAGAGAGTTTCAATTTTTCAGGAGCCAAGGGGAAATCATTGGGTAAATCGTGCAGATGTGCCGGATATTCTAGATGAACTTCGAAGAAATAACCCTTTTTGCTGTCATCTGAAATATTAAACAAGTTAATATCATTTACCTATTTGGAAGAGGTTGAGACATTGCCCAGCCATATAAATTGTTTGCATCAAAGTACGTGATATAGTTTTGTGGTTTACTTCTCTCATCTCGACCTACTAAAGGATTGTTGACCTGTGCAAATCTCTTAGACACTAAAGATATTCCTCCTCGCAGAGCTCTTTCTATGAAAAAATACATATCACCTTTTATAAGTTCCAGCTCAATTTCTGTCATTTTTAAACAGGCAGCATAGGATAAGTCAGGAGAGCTAAAATAATGACAAGGATCGAGTTGGTAGTTATTCACACACGAATTTCTGTAATTTTCAAATATATCTCCTAGCAGTAATACATCAGTGATCATGTACAGATCGTGATATTCCCCGAAGGTAGCAATAGAAAAGGCTTTCCACAAAATTTGAGCTCTTTCGTATTGTTCATGGTTTTGAAAATTCTCTTTGGGTGGAAGTGACGTTTGCAAAAACTGAGCACTCTGTTGCAAGTACTCATACGGAAAACTTCCTTTCCTTTTCAGAAGTTCTTTCTGTGAGTCATTCAGATTATATTGTCTGCAGTATTGACTTAGGATGTAGAAATTTTCCACATTTTTCGACAGTGAATCCAGTGAAGAGCTGAGGAACATGAATGAATCAATAAATTTAATTTGACCGAATTTAATGCATATATATTTTTCTGTAGTTTGAGTAATACAAGAAATTTTTTTCTTATCTTTAAATTTCCACAAATCTTTTACTATAAAGTGACCATCAAATCCTTTGAGATTATGAAACAACACTGGTATTTCAAGTGAGAATTTGTTTTGAACATTACATTTGTTGTGAACAGCACCTGTGTATTTTCCAGTTAAGTGGTCGTGGTACCTTACTCTATCAGTTCCAAGAATTTTCCGACAAATATTACAATATTTTGCTCCAGTAAAATTTTGACAATCAAAATCGGTCACCTTAATATTTTTTTTCTTCAAATCATTGATCAAAATTTCGGCTTCGATCATTTCATTCAAAAATTCTTTTACATTTTTCCCTCTGTACATTCTGATTTCTGTCAGTTTACCTCCCTATCCAACTATAATATATGCAAATCCTGACGGTACTAAATACTTAGTTCGCATCCTACATGGATTAATCTCAATTCTTCTACATTTTCGAAAAACATCCGAAGTCTACATAAATCACATATGGGTGTTTCAAACCTTTTATAATTGTATGGAATTTCGTACTATTTCTTCGGGACACTTGATAGTTTGTAAAGTGTTTGATTTGCAATTATCTACGGATTCTTTAATGAATCGTCGCGAGTGAAATTACGAAGACAAGTATGGGCAGGGATGGGATTTACCATTATGTCTTGAAATGTATGCTTCTATATTACTAATATTTTTAATCCAACAATAGTGAGAATTACTGAAGTCTTTTTAAAGTAAAAGTTGTATGGGTTCTTTAACAGGATTCTGTGAAATACATAACGTATGCAAACCCCCTTTCTTAGAATTAAAAACATTTATAAAAAGATTATTTAAAACCTCGAACTTCGGGATTTGATCGTGGGTAACTGGATAAGTCAATGAAGATGTGTCTAAGACGTTTTCAAATGTTTTATATTTTTCCACACGTTGTAGATGGTCTTTAGCAGGATGTAGAGCTGATAATATTAATCACAAGAAACATTTGTTGTAGTAGTTTTTAACATTCACTATTCCTATTGTAGATTTCAAATGTTCTGGTAAATTAACGAAAGCAGATGCTCCAACTGCATTATACTGAAACATTTGAATTTCCATAGAAAGCATTTTGTCAAACACCCATCCACTTCCCTTTTGTATAAAATTTTCAAAGTCGTTATCAATTTTCTCATAAGCATTTTTAAATTAACTCATTGAGATAGGTAGGCAAACTGATTATTTCGTTAAATGTCGAAAAATGTGCACATATTTCTTTCTCTCCTTTAGAAACCGTTTGCTTTTTAAATTTTATTTGTAATATGAATCTAACTTTTAGAGGCTGACTGAGTTTATTCTTTATTATATATTTCCATTTATTGTTATTTTTCTCCAGGAAACTTTTTATGTCTTCTCTGACATTTATGTTATCAATTTTATATGTGAGAAATGTTTTCCGAAAAGCACTGCTTTTATTTATATGATATTGATTCAGATGATGATTGTAATTGTCTTTTCTGTTAAAGCTGGAATTGCAAAATGAATTCGCATTTTTCAAATATGTGAGAAGTTCATGCAGTTTTCATATGATGGTTCATATTGGACTTGCGAATAGATATCCCACAGTTGGTACATTGAATGCGCTCATCTTTGAGTTAGCAGTTATACCCTCTTTATTATATATAGGAGCTAAAAATCATGGTTGGATTATGCAAAAAATCGGAATTTTTTGCATAATCGGAAGTTGAAATAGACATGACTGTAGTGTGTGTCCAAGAGTAAATTTCTAAACAATACCGATGTTATTGAACATAATCTTATGTTCCTTTTTGTCAATAATATCGTTTTTTAGCAAAATATCCAAAATTTCAACAAATTCATTTACTACTTCTGTACTGGTGTTTCCAGCTCGTTTACTGGCAACCAATATCGATAATTTTTCGCATATGTCGTCGAAACTCTTGTATAGTCCAGAACCAAACTGTTGACTTACTATTACTGTGAGCATCATTTTAATCGCCTTTAAATATTTTCTAAGTGCCTCAATGTGATTATCGATAATCCGATATTTCTCAGTAGTTCTACCAGAGCATTTGGTTTCTGTAGCCTTATTGCCCCCCAGTTTCTGAAGATGCCCGATTGTTTGGTAAATCATTTCTTTCAGCTCAAGAATGGGGTTTATCGCCCATAACATTTCATTCGGAAATTTTAGATTATATCGGTTTAATATTTCATCTTGCAAGTTGGAATCTGGATTATATAGACGAACGTTTTTTTCTGGCATCTCAGTGGGCTCTTCTGGCTCCAAAGTTTTCGCTACATCCTGTATGTTTTTCATGGTTTCTCCACGCACAGTTTCCAGACCTTTTAACCGTTCGACCACTGGCTTGTGAAATTTTTCGAGCATTTCCTTAACTCGTTCCTCTCCCAAAATAATGTCTTCAATTTTCGATTTTGTAGTAGCTCGTGATTTCAAGATTTCATCTATAATACTGTGTAATTGCTTAATATCTTTCATCTTTATTCATATATATATTAATATTACATATTATTCATATACATATACATTATTTATACAAATATGCAATATATTTATATTACATTTATACAAATATGTAATACAAATTATACAAATATGTAATATATTTATATTACATATTATTCATTACATATTATTCATATACATACGTATATTATAATAAAGACATATACCCAGTGACGAAAATCTGAAACAAGACCTCCAGGTACTTTTCATCTTTCTTTTGGATCTGGATAGTGTCTAGCAAGTGAAACACTAATCGTGCTGCCCCTGTCAAATTTCTTGTTTACCGGAGTAACAGAAAAAAATTGCTGAAGTTGTGGTCTTACTACTTCAATGAGTTTTTGATCGTCCACGTTGATACTATTATTTATACTAAAAGAGGGATTTGTTGTGCAGCAGATTACCTTGCTTATATATCCATTAGAAATGCATAGATGGTAATTATCTATGAAAATAGGTGGTGTTAGTAGGTCGAATTTTGTGTTTATCCGTATAATTGGATGAGACTAATATGTCTTTTTTCACTCCTTTATCACCATAGGTAAGGCAAATTACAGTATTTTTATCAACGTATAATTTTGTAGCAGCATCATTGTTTACAATTGGGGTGCCAACATTCGTAATTCGTTTTCCATTTGCATCGCCATTAAAACTGCTCCCACTTGATGCAAAAAGTCCATTTTCATTTCTCAATAGAGCATTGCACGGGTTAGAATTTAACTTTGTCAAGCCATCAACGTAACGTTTTGTTGTCGCATTTCAGTTGTGCCTCGGTTCCCCGAGATTTCCTATTCTCTTATTGTTGGCATTAAAGATATCCTCGCCAGTTAATGCGACTTTTTCCAAATATCTCTTAATTGCAGCAGCAGAATCAGACTCGGGATTGGCAATATCAAGGATTTGTTTTCTTTCTGCATTGAAACTAAGCCGTCGAATGCAATGCTTCGTGGAACGTAAAACCCATTTTTATTTCTCACCAATGTATTCATTGGAGTATTTTGAACAGTGGTCAAGTTGTCGACGTAGTGTTTCATAGTGGCATTGGATGAATCGATCGGTTCTGCAAGATTTTTAATGCGTTTATTGCTTGCATCGTAATTGTCATCGTCATTGCAAAGTGCTCTTTTTTTCCAAATATCTTTTTGTAACTACTCCAGAATCTGCATCCGGTTCAGTAACATTGATTATTTATTTGTTTCGTGCACCGTAGCGATTGTTTCGAAAAATTAAAGAAGTATTATTAACGTAGTGAATGGTAGCGACATTCTCCATTTTCTACAGGTCTGCCTACATTCGATATTCTTTTAGTATTTGCGTCAGAATTTCCCGTGTGATTCAGTGTTATAAACTCTTGTTGCAGATATTGTTTTGTCACAGAGTCCGAACCCTCTTCGCGATTGGCTACATTTCTCAATTTTTTATTACTCATGCCGTAGTACCCATCGTGTGTCAATTTAAAACCGACACCTGGAATTCCCGCTGGTCCTCTTTCGGAACCGGTCTCAGAGCTGATGACGCCAAACCCGTCAAGTAATTCATCTTTATTTATCAAAATGTTTTCTGTACTTGAGAGTCATGTGCTTGGTTTTTTTATTGATTAATAAGAAATCGTGTGGTTTTGAAACTACATATGCATAAAACTGCAAAAAAATATCTTTCCTGATTTCTGTTGCATGATCCATTTGTATCTGCAACGTTTCTCTCTTGTTCTGCATATTAAAGAATATAAAATAATTACACTGTAGTCGAATGTCTTTTGGAGTCGAAAAATAACTCTGTGTCAGGTAAATCAATGATATGTTCTTTTTCCTTCCTCTGACGAATAATTCTTCGATGAGTTTTTGATCTCTTTCGGTTACGAAATCGTTGAAAACAATCAAATTTTGCATGTCGGCATCCAGTTCGTTGACCTTCACGATATCTTCTTTACTGAAAGAGAAAGTTGCAATTGAGAATTTTTCGCCAAATGTTTTCTCCAAAATTTCGTGAAAATCGTCGAAAATTTCTTACATAAACTGATATTTCGGCTCGGTTAAATCTTTGGCATATAAAAAGATTTTATTACAGTAGAGATGTTTAAATATTAAGTTCAACAAAAGGTTCGTCTTCCCTGAGCTCGATGGACCACAGATTAAAAGTCTAAAAGGCCAGAGAGGTGCTAATACGTTTCTGTTCAAGAATTTCTCATCTTCTTCAAAGTCAAAATTTTGAATCTCCATTTGCTTTATTTAAAAAAACATCCTCTTTGACCCATGAATTAAATGTATTACCATAACCAAACCATTTAACATAATACTCTTTTTTATTATTCTTCACTCTAGTTTTCAGAATGTTTATAACTTTATAAATGTCATCTTACTTTTCGTATTTCACCATTTCTTGGGTGTAAAAACTACCAATGATTGGTTCTCCTTTCAGATCCTTGATCTTATAGGTTATGGGATCTGTATTCAGAATTTGAGCAATTTCAAAAATCTCTTTTTTAAATCCGGCAGATAACCTTTTCTAAACGGTGTCTTGTACTTGGCGATTCTCACTCTGTCGACAATTTTAAATTTTGGTGCTGTAATAGATTTAAATCTTTTATCAAACAGATTAAAATACACAGTATCTCCGTTTTTATGCAAGCTTGCCTCTTTTGGGGTCATTCTTATTGATCTGTGATAGGAAGTATTGCAGTTCTTAACGACTTTTGGTAAGACATCGATCCATTTCCTAGTGTTATTGGCAGTGAAATATTTCCACATTTTTGCCTTTAGAGTCCTATTAGATCGTTCCACAATTTGAGTTTTAGTCTCATTTTCTGTGGCAAACCAATGGACACCTCGTTGATTAAATAATGCTTCAGTTTCTTTATTGATAAACTCAGTTCCCTTATCCATTTGTAACTTGGATGGTTTACGTTGTTTAAAAATTTTGACAAATGCTTTGGTAATCTCATTACCCGTTTCTTCTTAATAGGTATTGCCCAGGCGAATTTGCTGAAAATGTCAATCACGGTTAAAATGTAATTAGTGTGGTTATTGTGAAATTTAAATTTTTGCATATCGATTAAATTACTCTGCCACTGGTCGTTTACATTCGAGACATAAACCCGTCTGGTTTGGAATTTTTTATAAATGGGTTTGTGTAACGTGTACACATCTTGTTGTTGGAAAAATCTTTTTACTTCTTTTCCTTTAATCCAGTTTTGCGCATTAGATCTTTTCATAGTAAACGGAAGAAAGCATCTTATTTCTTGTGTCCTAAACCGAACCGTTTCTTTGTTTTAATGATAGGTTTGATTATCGTTCTTGAAATTCTTTCTCCTAAAGTTAGATTCTGAATTTCATCCAAATCATTTAATAATTCTTGGTCGGCTTCGTGTCTCTTTAGTTTCTATAGATTTGCTGTAAGAAATGTCGTGCTTTTTGCAGGCTTTGTCCACACGGTTAATACCAGGATCTCCTCGCATTAAACTTTTCTCCAGTTTCGTAAACGGTTCACAATACTGGTAACCTGGAATGTGCATTTCAGGTGGATTAAACCTTTCTTGAATCCAGCTTACTATATCTCCACCTTTTACAAATTTTCCTTTCTGTTTCACAAATCTATATTTCATTTTTCCACATGTTCGGCATCTGCTTCTCATCAATACTCTTTTATTCTTTGATGTGACATATTCAAAGTTATCCGTTAAAGTTTTCGTTTTACACTTTACACAATACATGCTTAATTTCTAAATATAAAATATAAGTACATGATACTTATAAAATAAAATATAATGTATCACAGTTATCTAATTAGTTTAACGTCTGGACAAAAGCAAAACTTGAGGAGTGCATTTGTAAATAAGAATCCTATAACTTTAAGTATTGATCCACAGAAGAAAGGTAACGATACTTTGAAACTGACAAAGAGACAAATCGTTAAACTGAAAAAATCTACAACGCCAGTTCGACTTCGTTTCAGTAAAACACCGCTAGGTGGATTTCTGCCGTTCTTAATACCTGCACTCGTAGCATTGGGAAAAGCAGCTGCAGTTGGAGCTGCGGGATATGCTGGTACTAAGCTTGCACAAAACGTTTTAGGAAATAGGTTATACGTTCCTGGAAAGCAAGGAACAGCTGGCTTATCTAAAAATAAAAGAAAGGGAAAAGGTTTGTACATTCCAGGAAAACAAATAATTCAGGAATTTAAAAAAAAAGAGCTTAGATATCGAAAAAATAATGAAAAACGAAAAAGGATTCCGTGGAGTATACTCTATCGATTCTTTGCCAACAAAAATGTTCATGAACGAAAATGGTATAGTGAACTTTAACGTTTCCTGTGGTTCAGGAACTGATTGGGTAGCTTATTTCAGCGATACGAAGTTAACATACGTCGAGTACTTTGATCCATTCGGTTTATCGCCACCAGAAGAAATAAAACACTATTTACTTACAGCTTCAAAGTCGATCGTGTATAACTCTTCACAAATTCAAGCAATGGAAAGGCACATGATACACGTACCTTTGCAGACATGCCCAGGATGATTTGATACTTTCAGACACTGAGGGCAGAAATTTCTTGCTCCAAATAATCCTGATGGTGAGGTAATCGCATCAAAATGGCAATTACTAAATAGCAGAAAGAGGGTTTGGGGTGCATCTCCGCCTACGAATATGGGGACAAATCCGTCGTCAGCCGAGTACACAACAATACGAAACTCTGGAGCCAGTTGTTGTTGAAACATTTTGATTTCTGGGAGGCCGCATAGTCCAATAGGAATGCCAGCATCTGCGTGTAGTTTTTCTGCTTCTAGTCGCTGTAACATGGAATCACTACGTCTTACACCTTCAGAGTTGTTTGGCAATCCTCTTTTTTTCATGTTTAGTGCTTTGGCCACTACGAGGGCACGAGCTAAACACATTTCATCAGTATTGTTGATTTTCAATACAAATTTTTTGTTTGTTAGGAAAGAGTCAATATTGACGAGTGATCTTCTTCCAGGAGAGTTAAAATGGCCATATCCACCAGTGCCTTCCTTCCTCAGATCCGCACACACAAAATCAAATTCTATTTCACTGTGTCCTCCTAGCCCCTCGTTTGACTGGATGACTCGCTCTATTGCAGTCATGAACCGCTCAGCAGTGAGATCGTTTCGCAGTATAAGAGGAAGGTTCACAGGATTTTTGATGTCAGGGCTCCTAAAGCACAAGCACACGTGAGAATAATCCCCTCGAGGCACAAGGTCTGACAGCATTTCGCTATGAATGCCACGCAGAGCCGGAATGAAATTATGCGCTTGTACATCCTCCATTCCTTTAAGCTGAACGGTTGTGGACACAAACGTTGTTTTAAACTTTTGTGAGATAAAGTTTCTCACATTTTTTATGGTATAGGAAGGTCCATCAGTGGCACGGGAAGTTCCGGGAACAGCACCATCATTAACTGTGACAGACACATAGGGTGATCCACCTAACTGTAAAGGGCCACCTTTTGTTCTTACAATCCTTGCTTGATGTAAAGCACGAGTTGGGGGACCGGAAGCCCAGAACCGGGGAAGGAAGGTCTCTCCCCAGTCTTGGGCCGCTTGCACGAAACGTTATCTGAATCAGCAGGACGCTTTTCCTGGATGAAACAGCTTTTAAATTTTGATCCATTAATACATCAGAGGTTGTCTGCTTCCTCTCCTCCTCCATAGGCGATGAAAAAATTAGCCACTACAGGTACGATAAAACTGGACATGATAAAACTCTGAAAATCGAGACGCAAAAGCTAGTAGATGATCAGAACTAATGAGTTCCTACCCCGTCTGCATGACCTTTTATACTCCCTTATCAGGTGAGTCCATTACGGTCAACAGTAACAGGGGGAAGGGTCCCCTCCCATGCATAGTGGACTCATTGACCAATGAGGGTTAAGAACGCTATCTGGTATTATTAGCTTGTCTTAAATGGATTCCTGAAGGCGACGAATGACTCATGGTCAGGTTTCTGAAATCGAATTCTTCCATGGCATAATGGAAAAGTTTATTCCTAAAATATTTCTCGGAATTATTCAGAGCAAGGCTGTTATAAAATATTTCGAAATTGCACTATAAATATTATTCAGAGCGTAGTTTTCAGATTAAAAAAATAACTTTTCCCCCGTCCATCGTGGTTCTTTGCGATACATGAAAGAAAAGTGAGATACAAAGTTGCAGTAGAAGAATAAATTGTGCGATTTACAAGGATTTAAAATTTATGTCTCAGAGCTAGGAGTGTCAATTGGGAAAAAATAACGTTTCAAAGCATTTCTGCTTTTGTGACGTCAATCAGTGAAACGTGGTCCACAGGAGAGGGTGAGATAGAGATGCGCAGAGGTTATAAATGTATTTCTAAAAGTGATTTACAAGAAATAATTTATTCTTAATTTTCCACGAAAAAAACGAGCCAGAAATATAGTTCCCTATATGATGTTTCAGAACGTTTTGCGATGTCTTTGAATAAAGGATGAGAATATGCGAAGAGGTTAAAAATTTATTTTTATTATGATTTACGAGGAATAAAAATAATCATTCGTAAGTTAAATTGCTAGGAATAAAATATTAACCGAGACAGAACTCTAATTCCCTATATGATGTTACAAAATATTTTGCGATGTTTTGAAGGCTGAGAACGTGAAAAGCTGCTACGAAAAACAGGGAATAAAAATAATTTTTTCCAGGAATAAAATATTAACCGGACAGAACTGTAGTTCCCTATGTGACGTTTTAAAACGTTTTGCTACGTACTTTCAATAAAGGATGAGAAAATGCGAAGAAGTTATAAATTTTTAAATGCGATTTATAAGGAATAAAAATAATATATTCCTATGGTAAATGTGAATAACAAGAAATAAAATTTCAATGAAAATTTCCTAGGTTAAATGTGAATACCAAGGAATAAAAAAAAAAAAAAAAAATCATTTTTAATTTATTTTGAAGTTAAATGTGATTTACAACTAATAAAAAAAATCATTTAACAATATTCCTAATTAACAAGAAATAAATATATAATACGTAATTTAATAAGGGCCGTCCCGTGGCCGAGTGGTTAGCACGCTTGGCTACTAATTTAAGGGACCTGGGTTCAAGCCCCGGAATTAGGCATGGATGTGTGTGTCGTTTTTCTGCTGAGGTCCTGCCATCCTCTCAGATCTCCTACTGTGGCATATAAACTGACAGGCTCCTGTCAGACCTCTGTGGCAAGCAGCTGCTTGAGGGGGTATTTATTTTTTTAATTTAATAAGGAATAAAGAGATGCGAAATTTATAATGATCGTTTATACCAAATTCATCCACATTTAAGCACAATAACATTCTACGACCTATGGCGTAGTGGGTTAAATCGCTGGTGAGAGATAATGGGATCACACCCGCGCGTGAGATGAGTTTTTTTTTTAAAAAAGAGTGAGCTGCACTGCAGTACTTTGTGAAAAAAGGTAAACAGGTCTGGACAAGATGATTGCATCATAGTTGAGGTCACCCTTCATGGGTTTGTGCAATAGGTCGGAGAGGGGATGCCCTTAACGTTGCCGCCAAAAGTTGGTAAATTTCAGAATTAGTTGCCAATGGGTTGGAATCGTGAGAATATTTCGAGGGTAATGACGTCAGACACTAATATGGAGGGCTCAGAGTAATTTGGGAGTTTTAGAATTGTTTATTTCACGATGGGTGGGTCAAGCAGGGTGTCTTAGAGGGGAGGCTTGTGACGTCAGGATTCAAAATGGCGGAAGAACGGTAAAAACGGAGGAGTTTGTGGCACGAAGGTGATGACGTCAGATGGGTACATGACTGGAGGTGGGTGTGGTCATAGCCCGTGACCTTGGTGACTTTTCAAGGTCAAATCCGCTAGGGGGTCTAACCACTACTGACGTGTTGTACAGTTTCGTGCCTCAAACACCGCCTGGCAGTTTAATCGACACACATCCGTTCTTCCCCATATATTTACCGCTGAATAAAACTGATTATATTTGCAACGTTTGAATGAAAGTAACCGATCAGAATAATAAAGTAACTGACTTGAACAAGGAAAACGTGACTTATATGTTACACATCAGACCTAAATAAAGATGAAGATATTAAGACAGCGAATTAAACTATTTTATGCAGTTCCGTCGCGTATCGTTAGCAAAAACGGGAAAATATCCCCTAAAAGCAGAAATATTCTTAATCAGTTAATTTACGGAAATGGCTTAAAAATCATAAAGTCATAAAATAAGTATAAGATGGACGTTGAGGCTTCTTACTGGAATTTGTTCGAAGACGCAATAGACGACAATTCAACGACAAAATAGTTGGAATATCGAGAAACCAATGTGAATGTTAAAAATCTCGAAAAATACGAAATATTTACCACAGACATGGTTTTCTACATCCGCACAACAGTTATATACATTAGGGTGGGCCGAAAAAATTGAAAATTTTTTTTTCAAGTCGTAATACCGCGGAAAAGTTGCGAATTGGGGAGACTAAAAAGGGGTAAAAAAAGAAATAAAATCGGTTTATATCTTCCGGTCGCGCATGTGCTCTAAAGTTTGCCGAAATTTGGAAAAATTTATAATTTTACGATAATTTTTTTATCTTACTTAACTTGTCACTATTTAAATGTAATAGCTCTAGTCGACTCTTACTCGAACCGATAATGATTTAGAAAACAGAATGGTTCAAATCGGTTAAGGTCTTCCGCTCGCGCAACAGCTGTCAAATCTAACAAATTCTCGCGCTCGTCGTAACACGCTCGGGTCAATGACCACGACGCTCCCCCCACCTACCACTCTCGCCACCGCGCCGCGCCATTGTTCTGTCAGTCTGCACTTATTCCTCGTGTTTGATGTGTGTTTCGTTCGCTCTTCCAGTTATTATTTTGGCATTTGCATTTATTTCAATGTTGGTTTTGTGTTATGACATTTTTTTGTAACTTTGTAACTTAACGGTGATATACTGTGGCTGTACCTAAGCTGTCAGATCCCCACAATAGACAGAAGTATACTAAGTAAGGATCAGCAATATCTACTCGATATTTCCATGGCAATAAAGTCGGGAAACTGTAAAGAGGATTTGGCTGTACGAGATCCTGGTTCCTTGTCACACTCGAGGTGGTTGACAACAGCAAATCGAACTTTCAGATTGTACTTAAGTGAAGAAAGTCCCACACCTGAACTTCAAGAAATAGTTGTATTTATTTTGAAGTCATACATGCCAATGTGGTTTAGTATTAAAACAAGTAAATACTTTACAGAGGGAGCAAAACTTGTGTACCAATCAATACAATCTTCAAGGTACCTGCCTGAAGATTTACGTAATATTGTCGACCCTGTGATCGAACGAAATGGCTTTTTCGCTCATCCAGAACATTTAATGTTAGCCATGACACAAGATAATACAAAACACATAAGAGAGCTCGGACTTCGAAGAATTCTAAAGGCGAGACAGTTAGATCAAAAGAGAACAACTATCAGAGCATTCATGCCGCCAAAACTCAATTTCAAGGCTCAAGACTACTCGGAAATAATTAACTGGATGGACTGTGATTTATCTTCTCCCCCATTATTAAAAGATATCAGTGACGATGAGATTAAATCACATATTCAAAGTGACTCAGTCCCTAATTGGGATATAACATTCAAGACATTCTCAGTTCACACACAGGCAGTTGAACGATGTGTGAAACTCGTGACAGAAGCCTCAGGAAAAGTTTGCGGAGCTGAGTCTAGGGATGGTTTTATCAGAACGACTCTGCTGTCAAGGTCAACCATGCCTAACTTCGCCCATAAATCAGATTTCAAAGTACCTTCAGCTAAGAATGAGTGAAAACGGAGATGTTCAATTGTTCAACATGAGTTTCTTGGACTTACGACTCTTCATACAAAAACTTAGTTTTTTCAATAAAAACATCTGTTTATAAATATTACTAATGGTCTAAAATAATTTGTTTTTAAACATTTAAACTTGTATTCAATAAAGAACAAATATAAAGAACATGTAAGTTGTTAGTGTTATTTTTCTTTGAACTGTGATCTACCTTTATTTGTAAATTTTTTTCAAAATTTCATTAAAGTTGAAGGCAATGTGCGACCGGAAGATGTTGATGGATTTAAATAATACTTAAACATTATATTCTGTGGTTCTAATACATAAGAATTTGAGCTATTACATTCGGGAAGACGCTAATTTAAAAACGTTAAAAATTATCGTAAATATGTGAATTTTTCCAAATTTCGGCAAAATTTAGAGCACATGCGCGACCGGGAGATATAAACCGATTGTATTTCTTTTTTAACCCCTTTTTAGTCTCCCCAATCCGCAACTTTTCCGCGGTATTACGACTTGAAAAAAAAATTTTGAATTTTTTCGTCCCACCCTAATATACATGTCAGAGGCAAAATACTGAAATCAGATGGGTCTGATATCGGCGGCAGTGATGTAGTTACGATAGTCAATAACGGGTACAACCAACACTTTTAAGAGAGCTCAATATTATATCGAAAGCAGAGAATTGGAAGATATTGAATTGCCAGGAGTGACGACCACGATTCACAATTTAATTGATTTTACCGAAGACTTTTCACAGTGCTGCCACAAGTATGATGTGGTTCAAAGATACCGCAGACAGTTCGAAAATGAATAAGTATTTGTATGACGGAGGCGAAGATAAACTGGACACGAATAATAAGATAAAGGATTTTGCACAAGCGTTGAAGAAAAATCCTGAATTCAATTAAGGATTCTCGGACAGATATGAAATTACAAAAAATAGTAAAAATGTAAGTTTATTCTTACCACTGAATGGGATGTTTGGATTCTGCCGAGACGTGGATGAAGTGTTTCGCGGTGTAAAACATACCATAAAACTAGAAAAAAGTGACGACAAAGACATTTTTCGGAGAGTTGGGGCTACGTTGTATAAATTTGAAATATCTCACGTATCTTGGTTTATTCCAAAAGTGGAACCATCACTACAAGTACTTGCAAAACTAGAATCTCAGTTAGCAAGCTACAATCCAATGAGATCTTTGGGAATCGTGCAAACTGTACACATCTGATATCGAATTCACTCTCATGTAAGTTGGCAGGTTACTACAACTCAAAATAAACCTGTCCATCTTTATATTGTCTTGCAAAAGTCTAACCGATTAAATAGTCAAACCAGAAGCAATATGGTGTTTGATCACATGTTACTAGATCAGATTCAGATCAGAGTGAATAGCAAACAGATTCCCAAACAAGAATTCGAGTGCAACTTTAAACCCAACACTTTAGACCATGTACGAGTTTACAACAGCTTTTTAGATGCAAAAAATATGGCTATCAACTCGGGAACACAAGTCAATTATTAAGATTTTATGAAACTGTATCCGATATTCCACTTCGATGTCAGCAAATACGAATCACATCTATATGAATTATCAGCAACTGCTGACATCGAAATATGATTTAAATTAAATAGGGCGCCAAATGAAGTTATCATGTATATTTTTTGGCAACATGGAATTTACTTGTAAGGTGTGTAGTAAGGACGCAGATTTAAAAAAGGTGTTATGGTTCACGTAAAGCTACTTTTCATATTGGATGTATGGGGATAGGACTCGAGGTTTATAGAAATATGTCAGTAGACAGAAGAAGCAAAAGGGTATGTAATAATTGTAAGAAGAAAACAGTTACCTCAACGATGGGCGATTCCCTTTCTACAAGTGAAGTGGAACATGTGCAGCCATCTATGGGAGATGAAGATAACCATTCTGTGAACAATGGTAAGCCAAGTTGCTTTATGGATTCTTCTGATCATAAATTAAAAGTGGAGCTTATTAATATTTTTAAGTTGGAAATTAGGAAAGAATTCGCAGAGTTTGAAAAAAGAATTAATCAACAAAATGTTGATATTCTTAGATTGTTGAATTCTGTAGTAAAAAAATAGATGACTTCGTAAAGGAAAATGAATTAATTATGAATGAGCTTAAATGTCATAGGTCTGATCTTGACGAAACTAAGGAAAATGTATTTTTATTGAAAAAACAAATTAACATATTAGAGTCTAAGATTAAAGACTTAAGACTAGATTCATTAAAAAAAATCTAGAGATTGTTGGTATACCTCAACAACCGCAGGAGAATTTACAATTAATTGGAAATAAGGTGTCTACTATATTACAAATTCCCCAGAAACAAGAGGATATAAAATTAATTAAAAGGGTTCAGTCTGGTAATGCTGATAACCTGGTAATATTGTAATAGAGTTTAAGAACGAAGACATCAGAAATAAGTGGTTAGAGGGGAAAAGAAAAGGGAAGAAGTTATTTCTAAATTCGCTAAATGAAGAAATGGAAGAGAAACCATTTTACATAAATGAGCAATTAACAATAGAAAGGAAGAGATTACTTTATAAAGTCAAAGCTCTTCAAAAGGAATTTAAATATAAATATGTATGGATTAAATTGGGAAAAATATTCCTAAGGAAAAACGACGACTCAAATGCCATCAGAATTGATAATGAGTCAAACTTAATTAATATCTGATGCGCTATAAAGTTCCTTAAAATGCGTTTTCGATTTTTTGTTTGGTTAATTTTTTTCTAGCCATAAAATGGAAGGAACATCGGGTATTTATATTGACCTCGAAGAACTTAAATTGATCCATTCTGATTTCAAAACAGGAATTAGTTTTATTCATTTGAATATCAGAAGTTTACGAGCGAATTTTGATGTGTTTTTGGCATTGATAGAAAGTAGTAATTGTAAACCAGATGTAATAATCCTTTCTGAGATTTGGATACCTGACAATGAAACATCTTTATATCATATTGAGGGATACAAAGGATTTTTTAACTGTATTCTATTATATTCTTGCTGAAGGCAGCATAGTTTACCTTTGGCGGAGATGGAAGATTAAATTCAATGCAGATAAAATACTTGTTTACTTTGATTAAAATATCCCTCCTCCACCAGAGTTTGATTTCTCTACCCAATGTTAATTACTGATAACAGAAAAATATAAGAATTAGAAACTGCTTATTAAATCTCATTTTTCGAATCTAATCATGTTAATTTTTAAAGTTTTTTTTCAGCAACAGTTTTTTTTGCATGCCTCCGGTATAATATTTTATTTGGGAGGAGGGGGGCAAAATTATTTCAGAGTGGAGTAAAACTTATTTTTCAGATAAATGGGAAAGCAAATCAATTTTTCAAAATATAAATATTTGACTCAAGTCTTTCATTAATCAGAGCAGTTGCAGAGACAGTAATCATGCATATATCACAAAGCAAATGAGGATGTCTGAAAATAGAACGGAAAAAATGAGATACTTATTTTTTAAAAATATATGCAAAAATGCTTTCTTATATTAATAAATATAAATGATATGCTTCCGAAAACATAGGAAACGTAATGGGAAAAATCAATACTACATTTTGTAAGAAAATAATATTACTATTTAGTACACTTGTGTTATTTATCATTAATTTATTTTTCAATCAATTTTACCAGAAGAGAGGTAATTGCCCTCTCCTCCCTTCCAGCTCCCTCTGCCGACACCTATAGATAGCACTTTATAATTTCATTGCTGACTTTTCCGTTTGATCACGGAATTATTCCAAGCATAATTCACTCTTGACGAAATAAAAGTTCACTAGAAATTGTTTCTTCCAAAAACTCAAAATAAAGTTCATAGTTCTGATATTGCTTTAAATTTTATGTACTGTTTTCTGCTTAGCAAATGTATTTTTGAAAGATGTTTGATTTCATTTTGTTCTTTTATTTCTTTGTCTCTTTTCGACTTGCTTAGTTTGCAGCGTTGGCTGCCGAATGAAAGTAAACATGGGAGTTAAGCCTTTTGTTCTGTTTTATTGCATGCCCTAGAGGTATGGCTCTCCCCGCTTACTACTGCAGTACCCTGCAGGTTAGGGTGGGTTACAGAGAATGGTAATATGCATGCTGCTGACCAATGCAAAGCACAGATATTCGCTCCATGCACAGTGCCAGTCAAAGTCGCACCTCCATTTTTTCCCGCAGCTGAAGATCACATTCTCATCAACTGGTTGCTTTCTAGTGACAATCTGAAGGGTAGTTTCTAGAGATAAGATGTAGTCAGTAAAATGGCTTTTCGACTCTAAAATTTTTCACTGAGAACAAATATTTGTTTCAATTCACGAAACTGAATTCGGTTTCTTAGGAAAAAAATCAGTTTATGCAATGAAATGAAAATAAAAATTAATTATCTCTCAAACATCTCCTTCTCAGAGAAGTCTGACAGGAACCTGTCATACTACGCTATAGACAAAATTTGTGAGGAAGGCGAGACCGCAGCAGAAAGACACATCTATACATAGGGTACGACTTTTTTCAGATTAAAAATAACTCCATTAGATGAATAATTATCGGGAAAAAAATTCCTCTTTTTTTTTCAATTTGTGTTGAAATAAAAATAATTGAAATATTCAGATATAAGGTAATAATTTTATTATTGACATACGATAACATATGCATATCCATAGTTTCTTCGGCAAGAGGGTTAGTTGATAGCCCGGCAGGCTCGTAATCTACTTGAGGGCAACTGCAACTGCTGGAGGGAATATTTAATTTTTAGAAAAGAATTCATAGCGGAATATTTAACGGAAGAATGGTTTGCAAAACTTTTAAAAATTGGTGGAATTGAAAAAATATAGATATAGATGCATAATTTTAATTCCCATAAAACATATAATTTCACGTAATATAATAATAAATGGTTTGAAAACAAATTAATACACAGAACACTTAATTTTTATAAGTTCAATCTTTATCTGATATTATTACATAATCATCCTAAAATTTCGGGTGGGGGGAGAGAGGGTCTTATTTTTCCTAACAGCAAATTTGGGGTAGTTAGTTCCTATACTGCAGACTGGCATGTTTGGAGCTCTGCAATAAACAAATTATTAAATGAAAAATAATTCCTTTGTGACAAGATAGTAAGAAACTTAACGTCTTTTATTCTAGATCAAAAGGCTCTGAGGTGAGGCTACTGATAATTGAAATAACAAAAGAAAGGTACCGAACGCGCCCAAAGCTGCTTACCTTCGGTGATCGGACGGCGTTTTCAGATTCAAATTTAAAGCATTTGTTATTTAATTATGAAAACATTTACTTCAACCAAAGCCGTATTATTAAGTGCAGTGGCCGACACAGTACGTAACTATTTGATGAGGGGATTGAATTATGGATCAAAAGAAAAAATAGAAGCTTTTGTTACCTGAATTTCTTTTTCTATTTGAGTTTACCTTACAATTTTATTCGTTTTCCTCTTAATGCTGCTGCAGCTCATTTGTTGTCGCTCTGTAATGCGACAACGAGAAATATCTCCTGTTGACTACTACTCTAGATGCTGAAATGTCGGTGGTTTGACTAAGCAAATAATGATGTGGTTAGAAGATGGTGACATCAACAACTTTTGACTCGCTTCATGTGTAACGAGAGAGACAGGGACGTACCCAGGGGGCCCGGAATATTGTATTGTTTTGTGCGCACAAATTTGTATTGTTATCCACTCATTCTGTTTTCCGTGGTCCCTGGTCTTAGGTTGGTATACGCTGACTTTCCCCCCTCCCCACACACACACTCTGCCATAGTTACTGGCTTTAGGCATGGGCCATCATGCTCTTGTCCTTTTCCATCCTCTCTGCTTGTTTTAGTCATTTGCTTAATTGAATCACTTACTGAATTACTTTCCAATGTAATTCATAAAAAATGATACACAATTTCATTCTTTTCACCCTCCCAAGTTCAGGTTGTGTGGTCCAGATCAACTCTCTCTCTCCACTTATATTTATCTTTGCAATCTTGGTCTTATTTATATCTCAGACTTCTCTAACTGCTTTGAGATCCAAAACATTTGTATTTGGAACTAAAAATAGATAGAGTTGCATTTGGAACACTAAAAGTAGATTAAAAAAAACTAAAAAAATTTATTATTATTTATTAGCATGTTTGTCTACTGATCAAAGGGACCTAGGTTTAGAGCCCCGGATAAGGCATGGATGTTTGTGTTGTTCTTCTGCTGAGGACCAGCCATCCTCACAAATCCCTTCTACTATGGCGTATTAAACTGAAAGACTCTTGTCAGACTTCTGTGACAAGTAGCTGTTTGACGAGGGTATATAGATAATATCTACCCTGCCCTCGGGGAGAAAATATGCCACTGAGGGGATTGGGGAAGGCCGACGTCAGTTAAATGGGAAGTAAAATTTTAGCCTTGTGTGCAGGATAACTCTAGCCTGTGCCATTAAAACAGTAAGATTGAGGCAGGCTTCCATCTGTCTCCTAACAGCTGTACAGTGGGTCTTTGCTGTAACCAGGATATTTAGCCCATCGTGCAGGAAACATAGCCGCTCAGACGAAATATGTTAACTCAAGCATCATTCCATCCTCCTCACCCCAATTGACAAGAGCAGACCCGGATCTGAAAAAAAAACGAAAAGAGAGGGAAACAAGAAACACAATCGAGCAGAAAAAACGGAAAGGGGGGGGGGGGACAAGAGGCTGTATTTCCAATGCAATATATCATTTTCCATTTGTTTTTTAAATTTTTGAATCTTTTTTTTGAAATATCCATGAAACATAAATAAGTTTAGTAGTATTTGTTTCTATTACCCTTACTATGATTCTGAAAAGGAATAGGAGATGCCCCCCCCCTCCCTAGATCTTGTCCTTGGACTCGAGTATGTAACCCTCCACCCATAAGACTTTTTTAGGCACGTTACTGATGATCTGAAATGTAAAATAGAACAGACTACTTTTGATATAATCATTTGCTGAATTGAATCACTTACTCAATTACTTAACAATGTATTCTATAAAACTCATAATGATACAAAATTTTATTCTTTTCACCCTCCCAAGTTTAAGTTGTGTGGTCCCAGTCAGCTCTCTCTATCCACTTATTTTTATCTTTGCAATCTTGCTCTTGAAGTCCTCTTTTCGACATTCTTTTTTTCATACCATTTTTCCATCTCTTTCACCGTCTTCTTCCTGTGGGTTCTCATTTCCATATTAAATTTAGCCCTCTTCCTTTATCTATCATATTCATAAGTCTTTCTCATTTTGATAATATTTTTTACACCTCCAATATTTTTATGTAATCTCTGATTGCTTTAGTTTCTCTATTTCTCATTTTATCTAGTCTTTGCTTCCTCGGATATCTTTTGCAATATCCACTTCGATCACTTTTATCTCAGATGCAAACCTTTCTCACAAAATCATTTTTGATCCTTATGTTAGAGTACTGTCTACAATTGTATTAAAATCTATTCTTTAAAAATCAATTCAGCACTCCTATTGCTTTCTATTTTTGGTCCTCTATTTTAATAATCTTTCTTTAATTTTTTTCATCATACATTCGACTATTAATAACAGCTTTCTCTTTGTTGGGTGTTAGAAAACTGACATCAGAATCGAAAAAATGGAAACATTGGAAACTTTTTTCTTTGAAAAATTTCAAATTATGACATCTATTTTATGTAAAAAGATGTAATCCAAGTAATTACAATCTTATGCCAGTTTTTAAGTAGAAAATCAAATTTAAATAGCTTTTAAAAGTTATTATTAAAAAATAATAATGAAAACACTCTTCAAAAATCAACAAACAAGCATGCGTTTTAAAAACCGTTTTGGGAAAGGAGTTAAGAGCAAAAGTCACAGGAGTCTGATATCTCGTGTTCAATGGGTGTATGTAGCTCATGACCATATGGGTTTCAAGGTGAAGGGATGCTCAGCTTAATGAGAGGCAATTTACGGAGTGGAGGGGAGCTCTGCCTGGCTCGGCTGCGGTTAACTCCGTTCTCCCTTCGGGTGAAGGAAGGCGGGACGACAAACTAAGAAGAGTCCATTTCAAAACTCGGGCGGTTTGGTATTCGGAGGTACTTCGTTTTCCAAGGCCTGTGGTAGTTAAAGGGTTAAACAAACGATACCATGCAAACTAGCACCACTCAACACACCCTTCACACCCAACGAACTTATCACAGCCATACACCAGGCCAATAAAAAAAGCACACCTGGCCCTGACAACAACACCTATAACACTATAAAAAACTTTGGCACAAAAACACTAAGCACATTGCATAACATATACAATGAATGCTGGAACTCTCACACCTTCCCCACTGAATGGGAAGATATACACATTATCCCAATTTTGAAACTACATAAACCAGCATCAGAAATTTCTTCTTATCGACCAATTGCATTAACATCATGTATACTAAAAGTTCTAGAAAGAATGGTGCTCTCCAGACTAAAATTCTTCCTCCAACAAACAAATACACTCCCCACTTGTCAAACTGGCTTTAGAGAGCACAGGTCAACCACAGATAATTTCTTTGACATTATCACATCTGCTGAACTAGCCTTAAATAAAAAAGGAATTCTTTGTTCTGTCTTTCTAGACCTCACCTCTGCTTTTGATACTGCCTCACACACCAACATACTCTACAAATTACATCAACTAGGCATCACTGGAAACATTTTTCGATTCATATTTTCACATTTTCACATTTTCTCGATGACGTCATGGACCTGTCCTTATATGGCAAATTATGGATAACGTCATAGATATGCGCAGATCTGATGCGCATAGGTATTCTGATGGGATATATATTAGGATAACTATACATGCTGTCAATCAAAAGGTGCACGTCATATCTTATGACATCATCGATATATCCTTATATGGCTATTTATGAGTGACGTCAGGGCCGTGCCGTGCTATGATACAGAGAGGCGGCCGCATCAGGCGGCACCGTAAGGGGGCGGCATAAGCAGCGAAATCAAAATACAATTTGAACCCATTCAATAATTAAAAATCTTTACGCAACGCTTTTCTATATTGGTCTATGTTATTCCGATATTGATGTATACGATTTATGATTTATCGTACGCCTCTGCCTAAGCGCTTTCGGTATCCTTTGATCTCGGTTTCTGGTGCAGGTGCATCGTTGGCGAGCGCTCGCCAAAAGACTTTTGATCTGACAGCGGCGGCTCCTAAAAGCTGAGGCGGCAATTATCACAAAAGACAATTGCTGAGGCGGCAATTATCACAAAAGACAACAAGTGTTACGCGTTGATAGTTCTGCTTTGAACTTACAATTATTGACAATATTTGATTTTAATGTTAGTTTCTCATGAGACGTGGCAAGCGGCTGTGCTGTATTTAAATCAGTAAATCAGATATGTAATATATCTGTATCAGTATAATATTTGTGCATTTATACTAATTCAGTTTTTGTGTTTAAAAAGTAGATCAGGTAAGAGAATTATTGTTTTTTACAGAAATTGTAGTTACTTATTATCATTGAAAATGATTATGTTATGACAATTGGGACTCGAATTAAAAAGTAGTATTTGCATGGACTGGGTATATCTCAGGTGCGGAACGTCTGCCTCTGTGTGATAGATAGAGAGTTATTTAGGTAATATTGGGTTACTTTTGCTTTCTGTGTGTGATAGAGAGTGAGCTGCTTAGGAAATATTTGCATTTGCCTACTTTTGCGTTCGTTATTTATTGCTCTATTTTTACCAAATTCATATACGTTGAAGTGGAGACAATACAATAACAAGTTAAAGAAATGCATATGTCAAAACAGCTGCTAGCTGTCAATTTGACAGATATTCATTATCTATTTATTATGTTCTGTTACCTACAAATCTTACTAGCTTTTTTTTTGACAGAACTTATTCTGACACATTTTTAAAAGTTAGGTTTTGAGTTAAAGTGGCTTAGACAACGGAGCTAATACAACGGCACCAAAATACAAGGCTATGACAACGGAGCTAATATGAAAGAAGTAAGAAAGGGTGTACAAAATAGAATTCTTGAAAAATATCCAAGGGCGTTTTATGTGCCCTGCGCATGTCATTCTTTAAACCTAGTTGTGAATGATGCAACGTCTACTTCTACAGAAACAACTTTTTTTTCTATTGTTCAAGAACTTTACACTTTTTTTTCTGGTTCTACAAAGCGTTGGGAAGTGCTAAAAAAATATGTTTCACAATTAACTCTAAAACTATTGAGTGCTACTAGGTGGTCAAGCACAGTAGATGCGTTAAAGCCTTTACGATTTCAACTTTGCGAAATCTATGATGCATTATTCCAAATAATAGAAGACATCAACAGAGATCAGAAACTAAAGTTAAAGCAAGAGGGTTAGCAAAAAATATTAAAAATTACAAGTTTATATGCGGTGTAATTCTTTGGTATGATATTTTATTTGAAATAAATTCAGTCTCGAAGCTATTGCAATCTGTAACTATAAATTTGTCAGATTGTGTAAGGATGTTATCAGAAACCATACAAAAAGTGAAAAGTTATAGACAATCTGGATATGATCAGATGAAAATTGCTGCTAATGAGATTGCAGAGAATCTTGAATGCAGTGCAGAATTTCCTGCCGAAACTGAAGTTAGAGCCAGAAGGAACAAGCATCAATTTGACTATGAAGAAGCTGGCGATCTACCCTTAACCCTTTCAGGACCATAAGGTTTTTAAGAGTAAATATTAATATGTAACTGTTTATTTTAGTTTGTTTAGACGTAAAATAAATAAAAATCATAAGAAAAATACATAACAATGTGTAGTTTTTTTGGAATTTTATGGGAAATATTTTTCCCAATGGACTATAAAGGTAACACAAATTATAGATAGGCTTATTATGCAATGTCTTTTATTTATTGGTTTATTAGAACAAAATGTTAACTAAAATAATGCAAAATTATGAAATAAAATTACTATACAAAATGATGTGATAATTATGATATTCTGCGAAGCAATTTCTTTTGGTAGTGAGGCAAAGATGGACATTTCACATAGTACATATATTATGCGTCCTGACAGTTCTGTTTTTGTTTTCTAAACGTTCCCGTTTACGTAATTGCGTTCGGCATACGTTCTATTTTGACATTCTGTATAAAAAATGCAGATAAGGTTATAATTAAATACGACAATCACCAATTTTAAAATGGGAAAAATGTTTCCCTTAGTCGTGAAAGGGTTAACAGAGGAGAATAAATTTGTAATAAACTTTTTCAATTATATTCTGGACATTAGCCGTAATTCTCTGAATGAACGATTCACGCTTCTGGAAACCCATAGCAAAAATTTTCTGTTTTTATATGACATTTTAAAACTCAATGATATAGATGACAAAATGCTAGAAAATTATTGTACCAGTCTCCAGTCAATACTTTCGGTCGAAAATGAATCAGATATAAATGCAAATGATCTTCAAGAAGAATTACGTGATGTATCCCGAATGCTACCATATTCTATGAAACCTTTGGATGTTTAAAATTATTTGTGCCAAAATAACTTAATTACTTTGTATCCGAATACTGTTGTAGCTCTGAGAATTTTATTAACACTCCCTGTCTCTGTAGCTAGTGGGGAAAGAAGTTATTCCAAATTAAAATTAATAAAACACTACTTAAAAAGTTCAATAAGCCAAACAAAACTTAGAAATCTGTCATTAATTTCTATTGAATCTACATTGGCTGCCACTCTAGACTAGACATCCCTAATTAACGAATTTGCTAAAGTTAGAAGGGTAAAACTCCAGTAGATTGTTGTAGTTGATATCATTTTTTAAAGTAGTTTATATTTTCAAATTAAAAATAGTATTCGTACATTTTGTGCAGTTTTTTTTTAAATCACAATCGAAGGTTATTTTAAAGAAAAAACCTTTAAGGGGCGGCATTTCGAAGACTTGCATCATAATGAGAAAATCTACCGCACGGCCCTGATTCCTTTATCTGCTGAACACCGTAGAACTCGTAGAAGGTGGGCTGATGAGCATCGTCATTAGACCCGTGATGAGTGGTCAACGATCTTCTTCTCTGATATGTCATGGTTCAGCCTGCAGCCTGACAATCATCGTGTCCTGATCTGGTGTGAACGAGGAACACGGGAGGATCCACTTTTCATGCGAGAAAGGGACTCCTTCGGTGGTGTGGAATCATGGTGTGGGCTGGCATCAGCATTGGTGGTCGTACCGACCTCCACGTCATCAGAAACGGATCTCTGACTGCTGTCAGATATCGAGATGAGGTCCTGCACCCTATAGTGGTACCCTATGCTGGAGCAGTTGGAAACAACTTTCTTTTCATGGACGATAATTCAAGGCCCCACCGTGCGCATCTCGTCAACAACATGCTTCAGGAGGTAGGAATCGTACGCATGGACGTTCTCCAGACCTGAATGTTTAATAAATAATAATAATAATGTTTATTGACTATATAAACGTATAATACACTTAATAATAAATAAATAATGTTTATACAACATAACAACATAATGAGTTAAAATAAAATCACAATTCGGTATGAACAATTGAACTGATATAAATAAATCCATGTGATGTAAAATGTTTATTGTGAAAAGAAATGCAATAAAATAGAAGCCATATAAGAACAACCAATGAGCTTTATGCTCTTACAGGTTGTCAAATTAAATTATTAGTTATTAACGATATGCATTTATAATACAGAATTAAAGGTTTAAGAGTGGAAAAGTTAATAATTTTTGATTTATTCATTAATGACATGAAATGTGGTAAGTAACTTAACAATGAAATAAAGACTCAATATTGTGTATATGCAATAATCTTCGCTTAATTTTTATTTTAAATATATTTTTATTTCTTTCTTCCCTTATATTTTTCGGTAATTTTTTTAAATTTTGTGAAGCTAGAATCATGAAATGTTTATGGATAATTTCTTTTCTTGAAAAAGGTACATAATAAAGTTCTTTATTTCTAAGATTTATTTTTATATGTTGTAATTTTAAGAAATCTGGGTTTTTAAACACAAACATAATAATTTTATAAATATATAATTGTCCTAAATTCAAAATTTCATTTTCAATAATCATATTTTTTAAAATCGTAATTTTGTTATTCATAATAACCTTCAGAATTCTGTTTTGTAATGTTATTAATTTATTTAAAGAATTAAGATATGTTCTTCCCCAACTAATTAAACAGTATTGTAAAGTAGATTGAATCCATGAATAATAAAGAGTTATTAGAAAGGAAGTACCTACAATTTTCTTTAGATGATGTATTTTAATTAGGAAATATTTTAAACGTTTTGCAATTATATTTGTATGACTATTCCACTTCAAATTATTATCAATAGTAATCCCCAAATATTTGTATGTTTTAATTTGTTTAATTTCTGCATATGTACATACAATATTATTATCACAAGTAAATCTATGATATATGATTTTATCTTTGAGATAACTCTTGTTAGTGAGACTGAAATACATTGAATACGATTTTCCGATATTTAATGTAAGATGATTTTGATGAAACCATAACTGATTTTTTTTAAAAATCATGAGATATAGTCGATTTCAATTCTTCAGAATTATTACTTCTATATACTATAGCAGTATCATCAGCATAGGATATAGGATATCCTTTTAAGTTATTAAAAAAGAAATCATTGAAATAAATCAGGAATAAAATAGGTCCTAAAACTGAGCCTCGAGGCACTCCTTTAGTAGGCAATAAGGGTGAACTTTTTATACTTTTTATGTCTACAATTTGTTTTCTATCTGTAATATATGACTTAAACCATTTTAGCGTATTTCCTCTAACACCAATGTAATTAAGTTTCTGCAATAAGGTATCATGATTTACAGTATCAAATGCTTTTGAATGTCAAAAAAATTACCATAGTTTTTTGAGAATTATTTATACCATGTAAAACAGTATTGGTCGTTTCCAGTACTGCATTATCTGTACTCTTATGTTCTCTAAACCCAAATTGCGATTTATAAAAAAAATGATGAATTATTCAAAAATTTTATAAGTCTATTTTTCATTATTATTTCGATAATTTTTGAAAAAATAGGTAATACATAGATTGGTCTATAATTATTTAAAATATTTTATCTCCTTTTTTGTATGTAGGCTTTACAATAGCAGTTTTCAATTGGTTTATAAAAATGCCAAAATTAAACGATATATTTATGATTTGTGTTAAAAATGTTGCATGGTATTTATTAATGATTTTAATATTTTTGGACTTATATTATCAAATCCATAAGCCTTATTTTCATCTAAATTGTTTATAATATTATTCAATTCAGCTTAATCTGTGATTTTTAAAAACATGGAATTTTCGTTATTTAAGACAGAGGGATAATTATGAAAGTTAATAGTTGTGTCATTATTATAATTATTAATATGAATGAAATGATAATTAAAGTCATTAATTAATTTTACTACATCAGTAAATTAAATCATTGAACATGTTTGGGATGCACTGGGAAGACGTCTGGCAAACCGTGCAATGTCTCCCACAACACTTCTTGAGCTGGAAGTTGCCCTGGAGCAAGAGTGGCAGAGGATCCCACAAGAACTGCTGGACATTCTGATCCTGTCCATGCCCCATCGCTGTCAGTGTGTTCTGGCAGTCTTGGGTGACCACACACCCTACTGAACAGTCAATGAGTGGCACTCTCGTCCAGTTTGACATGCTTCTATTCACACCCACCAATATGTCACTTGCTACTCAATCACGACAATTGACTTTGCATCTCATTTGCATAATCAAACAACTTTCTTTGACTTGTCGTTTGCTTTTCTGATGGTCTTGTTTAATAAAAAAAAATTCAAATTCTTCTTTTTTTATCGCTTCATATTCATTTTGAAATATCCCCTAATTTTTGTGAGCAATATATATAAATAAATAAAAGAACAAAACAATATTGTAAAACATACAGTTCAATTTATCTAATTTCGCTCAAAATTCTTAACTTGTAGTAGCGAAAAATAATCAGTCAAAAATTTAATCTGATGTATATTATTCATTTTAATATTAATTTATCATAAATTAAAGAAACTTTAGGTATACTACTATGATGCAGTAATCAAATAATCGTGGCACTTCGCATAAACCGAAAAAAAACAACAAAAAAAAAACAATTCGAAATACTAGTTATAGTGAGATAAGAATCAGGGACGTACCCAGGGGACCAGGGGAACACCCTTTCCCCTCCAAAAAAAAAAGAAATCTGGTCGTCTTATACGAAATCTTAAACTTGTTCACCTGCTTCTAAATCCAAAACAGGTTCTTTATAAAATTTTATTTTAGCCCCCTATTATATTCAGATATATGGGCTCGCTGTCTGCAGTTCCAGGGTTCGAATCTCACTTGTTCCAGAGCTCAGATTTATCACCGCTGCCTCGGTCAGAAAAGGGACATTGATGAGCTTCGAAAAACCGCCGTCTAGGATGGGACGTAAATCCGTGGTTCCTTACGCAGGAGATCCATATATTTTGCACATTAAAGAAAACGCTGGATGACTTCGAAAGGAGGCTCCCAACTGTCTCCTAAGAATAGTGGATCCCCTTCCCCTAACCTTCTCTGAACACTTGTAGTCCTTTTGCGGCCTGCCCATTTAGCCCATTGAGTGCAAAAAATGTGCCTCTCAGAGGTAAAACAACTCAACCCAAGCAAGAAATTGTAAATTGCAGCCCGTGGTATTATTAGAACATTTACGGTATTTTCAATACTGAACGGATAATGTTGAAATTTAAGATTTAGATATATTTCATTCAAATATGCAATTTGCCATCAGTATAATTCCCAGAAAAATTTTATTCTTGAGGATATTCAGTTTGTATTTTTACTTTCTATTGGTTTGCTATTTGTTAACGATTTTGAGGCTTTATATAATAAAATGCAGTGTGTGAAACAAAACGTCTGAAAATTCAAAGAATAGCAGGTGGTCACGGGAGTAAAAAAAATAAATTTTTTCTGTAGGAAAGTAAGTCGCAGAATTATACGAAATGGACCAGAAAGGCATCCCAATAATTTTAATTTTGTTTTCGAAAATTATTTACGTCAAATATTACAATTTGCATTTTAGATCTTCCATTCCTAGCGGATTTTTTTAAATATTCTAGTAATATTACGGGTAATATACAGGTTTATTATTTGTTTACTCCTCCTACAATTTAAATTTTCCACGAGTCTTCTTCCCTGTATCCTGCTCTTGTAAGGAAGGAGAATAGGTGATAGCTTCTAACGCTGTTTGAAATTATTGCAACAAAGATGAACCTCATAACGTATGAACGTTTAGAAAGAAATTGTATGAAGAAATGATTCTATAAAGTAAGCAGTTTAAAGAGGTAATTTATATCTACAAGTGCTGACGGGAGAGTAAAAATTGGGAAGAATCTAAATTAACTAATGAAAGATAAATTTTATTTACTTACCGATTCGTTCACTTTTTGTTTTCTATTTAAATGATGATTACATAGAAAACAAAATGCAAAATTCAAGTCACCAAGAAATTTGCATTATGTCCTGTTAAATCCAGAAAGATCGGCAGAAAGAAAATCTACATAACCTGCCTTTCGGTCATTAAAAAAAAAGATATTTACCTTTGTCGGAATTTTTTTAGTGTAAGGTGAACGCTTTTTAACTAATGAAATTCAAAATTATATACTAATGCCTGAATTTTCTAGAAATATGTCGTTTCAGAATTGTTGGATGCTTTTCAGAATTGTTGAATTGTTGGATTGTTGGCAGTGTCTTCTTCAGGAACTGAAACTAAGAAAGATACTCTGGTTTAAGAATTTTTCTTTTCACTTTATAAACAAATAAAATGCTGAGTGAAAAAAGATTGTGCTATATTGTTTTATCTCTGTGCGTCACTTTTCTGCACTCAGTGGGCTAAAAGGTCCAGGTTGCAAGAACCTTTTTATATTGCTCATGTATGGTTGAGATTCTGATGGAGAGCTGTTAGATGAAGATGGAAGAACATCATCTAGATTATTCTTTGTCGTGCATAAGACATTACTCTCCTCTGCACGGAACCACGTCTTAACGCACTATCCGAGTCCATCAATGTCCCCTTTCTCGTGAGGGTAGGGTGCGGATTAGTGGAATATCAACTCTTCCAGAGGTAGAACTCTAACTTGGGACGACTGATAACATTTCATATGTAACTGTTTATTGCATACGTACATGTCACACATCAACAATTGAATATTCCTTCAAGGAGAACTCTCGTTTCCGCGAAGACTCATTCAAGAACTTTTGATAGTTTTTATTTTTATTTTTATATTAATATTTATATTAATTTTTTTAAATTTTTATAAGGAATTTAAACAGTCTATGTTCTTTAGAAAAATAATTAGTAGATTATAGTATATGGGTTTAAGTGCTTTTTCTTTGGTTCAAGGATTGATTGAAAGTTAAATTGATTAGTTTTATGTTTTCTGAGTTTTTGGAAGTATTTATTTCTTTCGCCTGTAAATTCTTTACATTGAAAAATTATGTGTTCTATTGTTTGTGGTTCATTACATTTTAGACAATTTGGTGAATTTATTTTATTCATTTCAAAGAGCATGGTTTTTGTCATTGCTAGACTGGGCTTTGATTCTTAATATTATGCTAATTTTTTTGTAATCCATAATTGTTGAATTTATTAATTTTATGTGAAATTAAGTATCTGTGTGTGTGACTTACATATGTGGAATACCAATTTTGAAGTGTACTGTTCATGTGTTTTTTATTTAAGTTTTTATGTAGGAGAAAATGATATGGGGAATTCATAGAATGGTTCAGGTTTTTTGCACTTTTTGCTAAAGTGCCTGCAATGTCATTGTATTTTAGATTAATGTGTGAGGGTATCCATTGTATATGCAATATGTTGTGTTGTTATATATGGTTGTACATTAATGTGTAAGTGTCATTTATGAAAATATTATAATTACTTTTAAATGGATTATCTTTTAAAATACCTAAAGAGATCTTGCTATCAGTCAAGATTACACTATTTTTGTTGGAGAATTGGAGAGCCCAGTTTATTGCTAGTATGATAGCTGTCAATTCAGCAGCAATGAGGACGGGAGTAGGAAAATCAAATTTAAATTGAATTCAAAGTTGTTTCTTGGACAGTAAAATTCCCCAGATGTTATTGTTTTTTCAAAATTCTGAGATCAATCAGTATAAATTTATATGTAGTTTTTGTAGTTATGTTCTATGTGGGTTTCTGATAGAAGTTTAAGCGTTGATTTATCTGAGGGATTTTTTGAATGAATTCCAGGAATATTCTTAGATAATACTGGAAGGGTTGATATCCATATTGGAAAGTTGGTTAAAAAGTCTCCACTGGTATTTTTGTTCATTATTTCTGTTACTTTTTGTTTCTCGTGGAAGTTATTTAATGCGATGTCTGGCAAGTAGTTTATTATGACTAATTATTTGGCTAAACCACACAGTGTAGAATGATCTTCATTTCCCAATACGAATGGTAATCAATTGTTAATTATCCCCAATACGAATGGTAATCAAATAGTTGCGAAAAATTTGAATTTCTCTTAGCTTATAGTTGAGACGATTTGGTGCACATTGATAACGTTGATATCTTCGTGTTCCTGACGCTCAACGTGTCACTTCTGAAGGAAGCAGCTGCTTAACTTCGGAGAGCACTTGGGATCGCATGCAGTCTACTTTTACGGAGACTTCTGAACACTTTTTGTTCGCACCATCTGGTAAATGTTGCGGGAATCTTTTCTTTTCGAAGTCTTAATGCCTCGTGATACGCTCGGCCAATTGCCGTGAGCTATAATTTTAACAAAAAAAGAAAGAAACACTTTAATCAAAAAATCGTGTTTCGAGATAACGAAATTAATTTTCAGTGCCTAGAATAACTCCCTAAACTGGAGGTAATTAAGAAAAATATTTCTAGCATCTTTATTATATAAATTAATGATTCAGTTATTTCCCCAATTGAAAGCAAAAACAGAATTTTTACATGCAATATAGCTTGTTCTTTGCATAAATTCGAAAATTAAACTAGGAAACAGGTCGCTCACGTTATAGGCGAACGAATATTAACATCACGGCTAGCAAGATAACGCTAATAATTAAATTTAAACAAAAGAAACTGACATAACAACTTTATTAGGTTCCAAGGCAAATGCAAAATGCTGGTTGGAATGTTATGTTGAATAAAAGAATACAAAACTTTAGATATTGAGAGATATCAATATAAAAAGTTTTCGACATAAAAGTGCATAAATATAAATGTTCAACAATATGAAGGGCGTCGATACTAAATTTTAATCAATGCAAAATAAAGTCTATAATACATATTTATATATCAATGCAAATACTGTCGATACTAAGCTTTAGCCAATATAAAATGACGTCGATATTAACTCTTTATCACTGTGAAATGGCTACGATATCAAAACTTTATCAATATAAAATGCAGTTGATATTAAACTTTAATCAGTATAAAATGACGTAGATATTAAAATCTTTATCAATATAAATTACTATAGATATTAAACTATAACCAATATAAAATGCATCGATAATAAATCCTTATCAGTATAAAATGCCGTCGATGCTAAACTTTAATCAATATAAAAGGGCTTTGATATCGAAACCTTATCCTGTCTGCTATATTCAACAATACAAAATGTCGTTGATATCAACTTTAATCAATATTATATGATGTATATATTAAATCTTTATCAATATAAAATGCCGTCGATATTAAATCTTTATGACTATAAAATGATGTCGATATTAAACTTTAATCAATATAAGAGGATGCCGATATTAAACTTTACCCAATGTAAAATGCCGTCGATATTAAACTTAAATCAATATAAAGTTACTTTAATAATAAACCTTTATCAATATAAAATGCCGTCGATAATAAACCTTTATCAATATAAAATGTCGTCGATATCAAACCATTATCAATGTAAAATGACGTCGATATAAGTTTATACCGATTTAAGCATGTCGTTATCACAGATTAAATAGTTAGCACAGATAGACGACCTCCATATATGTCCATTGAGGTACAAAAAGATGCTATCACTCCTGCCCGGCAGCCCCCAAACTAGTCCTGTTCCAATAATACACTGCACGACATTGAAATTGCCCCATCCAGAAGTAGTGAGGGGATAGGGGTGAAATGTAGCATACACATAGCAATACATATTGGCATACCATGATTTAATTTTCGGTCATCTACAGCGGTTAGAAGATGAGATAATGCAGCGCAATATGACTGCCTCAGTAGGTGGTTGCATCGCCGTGAACGGCAATACAGGCAGTAATAAGGCGTGGCATGGAGTCATACAGTCGACGGATATGGTCCTGAGAAATTGCACACCAAACAGTTGACTTGCTCCCATAATTCATCGAGATTCCGCACTGGCGGGTGAGAGGATTGCACACGTCGTCCAATGTGGTCCCACAGATTTTCTATTGGGGATAAATCTGGAGATCCTGCTGCTCATGGCAATACTTGAACATGTTACAAACATTGTCTGAAAACCCTAGTAGTGTGTACACGGGCATTGTCATGCTGGAAAATGGGCTGCTGCATGCCTCCCAGGAACGGTAACAAAACGGACTGCAGAGCCGCGTTAACATATCGTGCAACTGTCAGTGTTCCCGTGATGCGAACAAGAGGTAACTTGCTGTCATATCCTAATAGCACCCCATACATTATGCCTAGCTGATGGGCGGTGTGCCGTTTGTGAACAAAAGTTCGATCTGTCCTCTCACCAGGTTGTCACCATAAACAGACCCGTCGATTGTCAGCACCCAGACAGAAACGGGATTGATCACTAAACACAACAGTGTTCTATTCGTGACCCCAGTTCGCACGACTTCGGCACCAATCCAGACGAGCGCTGCGATGGTTTGCAGTCAATGACAGTCAATGTAACGGTTGCCTAGAGCCCATGTGAGACTCATGCAACCTTCGGTTTACGGTTCGGGTCGTTATGGGGATGTCCATGTCTGCTGACACAGCCGTCGAATATCGCCTGCAATGCTCTGTAGTGACGAACGAGCATGTCGAACAATGTATCTATCAAGCCGTGCTGATGTCTGTCGGACGACACCACTCCCTCTGTGACGCACCCTAGAACCTTCATTTTGTCATTGTTGCCAACAGCGTCCAACAGTTCTTGCATCCCGATGAATATGGGCAACGACACGACGTGTAGGCCATCCAGCTTCACATAGGCCTATAATTCTTCCTCTCTCAAAAACATCCAAATGATGATAAACCTGCCAACGGCGTGTGCCAGGCATATTCGGCCTTCGCTGAACAATTTCCAAGCGGAACTACCTAATCTCAACCGATCGTAGGACTTCCACTTGCATAAACGCAATACCATCCCCGTTCCTACTGCATCTTTTATCTCTTGAGCCACACACGTCATTGGCTCCGGATTATCATCATTTGCATATCTCAACTGCGCACACCCGCCCTTCTATTTCAATGTTTGTACGATATATCCTTCTGGATGTGGCACTTTCAATGTCGAGCAGTGTAGTATATAATTGCAATTTTAAAATTACACCTAATTTTTTTTTTAAAAGCGAGTAGTTCATTTCACATTATTCTATATTATTTTTATATAATCTTAATAACTGAATTTTTCTACTTCATATTTTTTTGAAAGGCAATAAAGAAAACAAATAATAGATACGGAACTGAAAAGCAAGCTGTCCACACACTTGGAAACTTGGTGGGAAAATAAAAATTACGACCGGCTGACAAAAGTAGCACTGCTTGCAGTGCTGTTCTAGAGATTCTTTATTAGAAGAGAGTGGCCATACGGGTGATTCAACCTGATTGGTCAATCCCAAAGTCAGCCATGTTATTGCCAAATAGTGCTGTCTTCAAACGATGTGCATTGAAAATGAACGTATAAGACGGATCTTTTGCATCCAGTGTTAATTAGATTCTCTTTTTAGTTTGAAATAGATGCTTTGTTAGCTTACTTTAACCAAGATGATAATTCCGCAATATTTGGCATCAATAAAGATGTGTTATTTTGAACTTTTTTGTGCCTGCTTTAACATTATAATCAATTCCTTATTTCTGCTGGTATATATTCGACAACTTGAGCTAAAAGTCTAGGATTTGAAATTTAGCATTATACGCTAAAGTTATTTTATTGTACTTTGAACAAAATGCCTTGCTGTCAGGGCCGGACTTCGACTGTCTGAGGCCCTAAACTAAGGTATATTGAAGAGGCTCTAAGCTATTCGAATTTATGAGCCCCCAAAAATTCGAAAGTCGAAATATATCTATCTATTCTGATTGAGGGGGACATTAAAAAATACACATGAAAATGATGTGATGAAAACATTATTGTAGCATTGTTAAGCAAAAATGAACAGCGTTTGCACAGAAGAATAAATATTAAAGAAATTTTCGTAACGCAGTGAAACTTGATATACATTTCAATGAGGTCCCTCATATCGTGAGGCCTTAAGTTGTAGCTTAGTTAGCTTATGTGTAAGTCCGGCCCTGCTTGCTTGGGGCGGGGGTGGCTCAGTCGGTAGCGCGCCAGGCTCGTAATCTGTAGTTCCCAGGTTCGAGTCCCAGCTGGGTCAGCGTTGAGATTTATCTCCGCTAAATTCCCCGCCCTACCCACGGTCAGTAGGGGACTCCGATGGGCTTGGAAAGGCCGCCGTCCTTCGGATGGGACGTTAAGCCGTGGCCCCGTGTGCGGGAGAGCCATACCCTGTGCACGTTAAAGAACACTCTGGATGGCCTTGACGGGAGGCTACCATCTGTCTCCCAACAGCTGTTCTAGTGGGTCCCCTCCCCAACCTTCTCTGAGCCTTCGGGGTCCATGTGACCTGGCCATTTAGCGCATGGTGTGCAAAAAAGTGCCGCTCAGAGGTAAAACAACCCGGCCCTGCTTGCTGTTGTTCAGCTGTAAATTGCCATAATAATGCCGAGAAGAGATTTAATAAAAGAGCTTTGCTAAGGGATCCAGTTCGCCGATCTTTATGCAAAAGTAAAAAAGATTAAATTTTAAATCTATTAATGCAAGTCGTCTTTGCGAGGAAGTTTAGAAATATTTCCAGTTATTTCGAAATTTTAGCAGCTGATTTAGGAATTACAGCTTTCCATTAATGTAAGTTATCAATAAGTGCAGAAAATTTAATTCAAATAACAAAACAAATGCAAATCATTTTTTTAAAAATTAAACTGGTTATAAGAATAACATAATGGGTTTATGGCAATAAATTTCGGTTGCAAATGTATTGGCCCGGCACTGAATGCAATGCCGGGTCAAAACATTAAAACACCGAAAAGCGAATTTACTTTTGTCCTCATTCCTAAAAAAATTATTTTGAGATCGCAAGCGAATTTTTCTTTGCGTTACAACTGATTTAAAAAAACTGATTAACTAAAGTTATTTTATTGTACTTTGTTCCTCCCTTTTTTAGATTTTTTGTCATTACCCTTCCCTTTGGGTTTTTTGACAGTATCAGAAATACTATGAATTAAATCTAATCCATGTTTTGGGGCAGAGGTTAAATCCTGAATGGCTTCCAAACCGTTGATTTGAGAAGAGCAATGTTCAGTATATACAAGCTCATTGATGTCTTTCTCAATATAAAATCTTTCCAAAATTGCATCATTAAATTTGTCGCGATCATCTGGTAAAATGGAGTGAATGTCAGTAGTAGAGTCCCATTATACGGTACCTCTTTTGCACAGTGCTTCCCCTATGACGTCACCGGCCACGCCCCCTTATTAATACTTATAACTGACCACGTCATCTTATTAATATTAGTAATTCATAATTAATAATTCATATTTCATAATCAATAATTAATAAAGACCCCCTTGGTTGACCTGTATTTTTTAATTACCCCTCATTAATAAAACCCTCCTTATCAAAAGTTCTGCTCCCCTTTATTTTAACTTTATTAAAATCCGTGGCGCCATTTAGTGTATATCATGAGTACTATACCGTTAGAAAAGCCCTCTATTTCAGCCATAATTTTTCCAATTTTTTGACTTCCCCTCATTAAGAAAATCCCTTATCAAATGTTCCACCCCCTTTATTAAAAACCCTATCAAAACTGCCCCGGTTGACCAACCAGTATTTTCTAATCCCCCGACTTTAAAGACCCCCTAGTTGACCGACCTGTATTATTTAATCCCCCCCTCATTAAAAAAAACCCTTATGAAAAGTTCCGCCCCCTATATTAAACACCCCTCACCGATCACAAACTCCCGAATAAGTTCCTTGGTTTCTACCCTCATCTGAAATTTACCAAGTCCAACTGAACTTTCGGTGGCAAAGTTCAAGGTATCTCTCTCATCCCTTTGGCGGTCATTTTCGATAAATCCGTTATTCATCAAAAAGTCCTCCCATTTCCCATTTATTAAGAAAACCTTCATTAATTAAAACTCGGCAAAAGTTCCACCCCCTCACATCCTGGGTGGTAGTGTTGAAAGGTTAATCCTTCTCGAAATTTCTAGCAACGGTCATCTTGGATTACGTTACGTGCCATGCTGTCGACCTCCCTTTCTTTCCATATCAGACGTGATGTGTTACAACATTAAAACCCACTGGCACTCTTGATCGTCGAAAAATTTCGAGATGGGTCCGAAAACTAAGTCCAGAGATGTCACTCATTGACAGCCGTTCTGACTAAACCGCATTGTCACCCCTATTTCTACCCCCCTTTGTTTCAGGCCATCACAGGAGATACGGTAGGGAAACAATGTTTTGGAAATAATTTTCAATCCTCTTATCGAAACATCCCATCTTCCCTTTATGATTGGTCAGCTATTTTGTAAATAAACAATGTACCTCATCGGAAGAAGACAAACCATTTTGAAATTTCCCTTCACGCCCCTAAACCTCCAAGTGTTGTGCCTCTGTTATTAAAATTAATCTCCATTGGGTTGAAGGATGTTGCCATCAGATATCTGTGTTCACACATATTCTGAACTGCACTTTCCGCGTCAGGACTTGTTTCGGAATGATAAAAGTGATTTTACGTTAAATTCTTATTTCTGCCGAGTCTCAATTTATTATTCTCCGCATTTTCATCGAATCACAGATAAAAAGTTCCCTCTTCCTTACAAATTTCAATCATCTCCCAATTCCTCTACTAAGTCACTTCAAAGACATAGTGATTGCAAAAGAATAATCAATAAAACTAACTTTTTTAATTTCCGTATATCCGTTACGCGACTGGGTCACAAGTTTAAAACTTTTTATTCCTAATACTTATTACCGCTGCATCCTTACCACAAGATACAAAATATTCTTTCCTACGAAGTAATGTTACGCAGTAGCAATCTATAACAAAATATTATTTCTTCCTCGGAAGAAAAATCAGCTAATTGTTTGAAAGTAAGATATCATTTTTTTTTTAAATCTGTAATTCTAAACGCTCTCACAGTTTTTATAAATCGTCTTTTCCTCAATTTACCAGCGAACGTGTGATCCTATGACTCACGTTGTGAATCCTATGAATCACGTTTATTTCGCGTTGCGACCTCTCGGTTAGTACACGTGTGTGCATTACTCTTTACAAGGTCAGTTGTTTTCATTGGGTAAAAATAATTCTGTAATGAATTTTGTACGCTGCAGAATGCTATAGAAAGTAAGGAATGCTAAATTTAGAAAACAATTCATACGTTGAGTATCCTCAACGTATGAATTGTTTTCTAAATTTAGCATTCCTAATTACCTTGATACCCTTGCGTTTCTGCTTACGGTGTGTAAAACATCTAACTTTGGTTCTACATCCAAGTCCAACATGAATGTATGTTAATGGTGTAGGGGATATTAGTTTTAACAAATAGTATAAAATACACTCATACACTAAGCTACTATAAAAATAATACACTTAATAAGTCTCACTCGATCGATATACTGATAACAACTCTCAACTTACCTGAGCTAATCCATCGAAATTTTATTTGCAGCTGGAGTGATCGTCAAAATTTAGCAAATACTTCAGCGATTATATCAGTATATCTATGGAACAAGCTACATGAGAAAGCTTCTTCGATTCGGTAACATAAAAATCCGCCTAACTAAAAATTTGCAGGAATAATTTAAAAGTACAAACCTCAGCAATAAGTTTTGGATATTTACTACTGTTCAGTGACACCGGTGAAAACGAATTTTTCCCTTATGAAGAAAAGCAACACTGATATTTGATTTTTTTTTTATATTTGATTTTTTTTTTATATTTGATATTTTGATATTTGATTTTCATGCAAAAAGTCCTAGGTTTCGAACAAGATCATTTAGTTCATTTGCTGAATCAGATGAGACTCATCTAACTTTTTAGGGGTGTATGTAGGATCGGAATCTGTATGTGCCTCAAAGTCTTCCTCTGATGAATGGGAATCCATCTCCTCCCAGTTAGTTGGAGGTGTTGGTATAGGAATATCTTCTACATGAGGAACTGGCCTTATGACTGAAAGCACATTTTGATATTGTATTTTGCTTTTGTTCTTTTTTGAAAAGCACGACACTTTAGTTAAACAAAAATAGAAATCATGCAAATGACTAGTTGGCCAATTCCAAATCATTGGAACTGCAAAGAGCATGGATTTTATCTTACCTTTCTCAACTATTCACTCAAAGCAACAACTCTCAACGAAATGCAGCACACATGTGGAGCCCATGTTTTGTCCTGATCTCCAACATGACATCCAAAATACAAGTTATAGGCAATATTTGTCAGAGAACGACCCTGGGATTTTAAAATATAATTTCCACACACATAACAAAATTTATCTGGCACAATAACACATTTACGATGCTGACTTTGTGCCATTTAAATGCCAAAATTCACTCTTCAAGGTACAGCACATGTTCCTCCTATAATGAAAACAACAAATGGCGGTCTGAGGTTAGATTACTGTTACATGTTTTCTCCCACTTCGCAATCAGTGTTTCTAGCCACAAAAAGTAAAATATCCAGTATCCTCCCAGTTGCCTGGAAGTGTTAAGTATAGGAAGATTCTAACACGAGTCAAAATTACCAATAACATAAAAACGTGGCGTGCTAGCCATTTTTTAAGGCCAGATCTGACATCAGCACTTGAAAAATAGTTAAAGGCAGTTATAAAATCCTTGTAAACCAGTGTTATTAAGGATTACTTTAGGAACTTTACTTAAGAAACCATTTTAGGAAAAATACCAAAAATCCTCAATCTAAGAAATGTTGAAATGAAGTTTATTTTTATTCGTTTTCGCTACTTAAGGTTCTTTAAAGTACTTTTCAGAAATGTTTCCTATTCCTTCCAGTCCAAAGTGCGGGAATTGGGGAAGAAATACGAATTAGAAAGTGTTCTCCATGAAGAACTGAGTTTGAAAATCCAAGCATTGCAGCGATTGCAAACTAGTTACCTGGAACACTTCGTGGTCTCAGACTTCAGAGGCGAGTGCTAATATTTGTCTATTCTCTATGTTGACTTTATTTTATCAGGGCATTCTATGTCATGTAAGTGTTTGTATAAAAGAAGCAACGGTTAAGATTTATTTTTCTTTTATAAACAGACGATTCTTCTTAAATAATGCTTTTATAATTGTTTAGTCCCCTAAAATTCTCTGTGGTAGGAAAATTTACACCATGTAAATAAGCCAACCCGAGGACTATTGGTTTGAAACATGGATCACCCAAGACCAGGTGTGACCAGCATTTTCCTACAGTGTAATGGATATTGATCCTTATACTATGATGGATATTGATCCTTATACTATGATGGAAATGTGCTATATATATATATTATGTTCAGTCAAGTGATAATTAATATTGGGTCCAGTGTTAATCCAGTGATAATTAAATCAGAACACTTGCTCAAGGGTGAAACGAATTAAAGTGCCACCTGCCTGACCAATTTTCATCACTTTAGTTTCTCTCTGTCACCAACACCTTACCAGTTTCATCAACAGCTCCAATGAAAGTAATTTTTAGTGGTGTATTAAAACTTTTTAACTCGTTTTTCATCCTGCTCTTTTCATTGTTCAGAAGTCATCACGTGAATGGCCACAAAATAAGTTTTCAAGATCCATAAACAAAGAAGTCACTGAATTCCTTTATTCTCTATCTTCCTACTACGCTTCTACCTATATCCGAAGTTAATATAAACAATTGGTAATAATAAATTAAAAAATTACATTTTAATGAAATAGAGAATTAATTATCATTTTTTTCCTTACTAGATTTCCAGCGAGATAATTTTTTCACGTCACCAAAAGTAAAGTAGATCCCCTTGCATCCAGTTCTCTTCCAAGTGGCTCTTCCAGCATCCCAACTTCTGTTCCTTCTGTTCCAGTCTCCCCCTCCTCCTCCTCCACCACCACCATCCTTCGAGATCAGACTCCTCCAAAGGCAACAGCTTCCTCTCCTTGTGCTTTCCATTCAAGTTCTTACCTCGCAGAAGGTGACTGGTTTTGTAGCTTGCTTACTTTGTTTCCGCTTTTCTAATAACATGCAACAAAATGGGCCAAGTGATGCAAACGAGCCCGTAAAAAATAAAGGGGGGGGGGGGGGCAAGAGACTGTATTTCGATTGTAGTCTAACCATTTCCCTCCTTTTTAGAGCTCTTTAAAACATTTCTTGAAAAATGCATGAAATATGCATAAGTTTAATGATTTTTGCCTATATCTTTACTAGCGTTTTAAAATTTTTTTGCTTATATTAAAATGGGGAAGTTTTAAAATGGGGAGGGGCATGACCCCTTGACTTCTCCCACTACCACTATCAAATTTGACCTTGCTATACAGCCGTATCAAATCATTATAAAGCTCAAGAGTAAAGAGATACAGATTACTTCTAAGTATAGAATTAAAGAAATATTTTTACTCAAAACATGGGTTGAGTTGTTTGGGTTGTTTTATCTCTGAGTTGCACTTTTGTGCACACAATAGGCTAAATGGCCAGGTTACGATGTTCACGAGGGCTCAGAGAAGGTTGGGCCCACAGGACAGCTGTTAGGAGACAGATGGTAACCTCTCATAACGACCATCCAGCATGTTCTTTAACGTGCACAGGGTATGGCTCTCCCACACATGGGCCCACGGCTTAACATCCCATCTGATGGAAGCGACCTTTCCAAGCCCATCGCTATCCCCTAATCTGGGAACTGAAGATTACAAGCCTGGCATGCTGCCAACTGAGCCACTACCACCCCAATCTCAAAACATAAGTTTCCCCCTGAGCGATATTCAAACCCACATCTCCTGAATACATTCCAGGTGTTCTAACCACTATACCATCAACAGCTAGTTTTTTTCCGGACAACTATGACTATAGATTATCCCATTTTGTCGCTGTTCGTAGCGCCATCTGTGATTTGGAACGTGAAACATTTGAACATTGCAACAAATTTTTCCCTTGGGGCAAATATAGAAATGTTTATCGTTCTCGATCATAGATGGCGTCAAGAGCGCGAAAAATTGTAATGATTTATAGGCACCATTGTGAGAGAAATGAAGAAGCTGCTGATAACTGAGTGGTTAGAACACCTGGCATTCAACGTTCTTTCTCATTTTTGGAGATAGTGCCCGCAGAAGAAATTCTTCGTGCGCCGGGCTGTTGGGTTCATCTTTTGCGAACTTTCGTACACGGAGAATGATGGATCTGCGCGAGGCCCATCTTGGCAGTGTCTTCGCATCGTAGAGGGAACGTTGTTGGCATGTAAATATACAGAAGACGTGGGTTCAAGTTTCACTCAGGGCAAAACATGTTTTTTCAGAAAAAATATATAATTCTTTAGAGAGCTTTCAAAGCGAAATACTGAATGTCCTTCATTTGTAAAATATTTTTTTTCGAAAAATGACACCAAAGATAATTTGAATGTCCAAAATTCATATATCATGTATTTCAATGCATGCTATTTGAAGAATTTGAATAGTCAAGAGAAAAATCAATCATCCTGGAACTTTATGCAATATTACAAATTATTGCTTCTAATCTATAAAAATTCAATTATTTTAGCCAAAACCAGAATTAATACAAAACGTGTCCAGAACACGTACGTATTTATTTCCTAAAACAAAAAAAAGTTGTGCTTTCCAACTTCCCCGGAGTTAAAAGGCGACAACTCCCACATTGTATATCCCTTTGCCCATCATAATCTACCATTAATCCTTTGGATACCAAGCTGTCTGAATACTCCTATCGCCATAATCCAGCTTACCGGCCGAGAGTTTTCAATATTGCTTTCCCTCTCTGAACGATTAGCAATGAGAATGCAAATGAGGGATTAACGAGGTAGGCAAAAGGGGCGTCGTCAACCATTCCCTCGGGGGTTCTGTAAAGTGTCACTGACAATATTCGCTTGCATCCCGTTGTACAGTATGAGTTCGGTAGTAATTTCCACCAGAGGCAAAGCTGGGTAGGAGAGTAAGAGCGAAGCTTGTAGGAAAGTTGGGTCTAACACTGCGAAATATTTCTGCTAGTGGATTGTTGATCTTTACGATTTCCAGATTATTGTTTTAACGCTTACTATATCTTTATCAGAAGAGAAATGGCATTCATATTTTCGTAACATTATTTTTTTTCTCTTAAAATATTTTTAACATTTTTTTTAATTTAAAAATGTGATAATTTTAAGAATTATATGTTTTAACTTCATGGCGATAGAGAACTTCACAAATTTTCCAAATGAGTGTGGTAGTGGGAAAAGGAAATAAGGAAGTAAAATATTTAGTAACGCTCCTATTAACATAAAGTAATGGGCAAATTATATCTTTAGAAATTAATATTTTAAAAGCTTTTTAAACGTTACTTGTCGTACACTATTTTCGATTAGTATAATATATAATATAAAAAAAAGACATTTTTCCCTTTTTGCTCCCCATAAAATTTCAATCTAGTAAGTTATTAGTTTTTTAGACAGCTTAATTTTTGGTCAACATTTAAACAAAATATTTAATCCACTTGCAAATTGCTCTGACATTTGGGAAAAATCATAATACCATAAAATAGATAAGTAGTTATCAACTTTTTCTAATCCAAAGACAAACGCAAAAGAGAAAAATATTGGGCAAAAGTTTAAAATCGAGTGCTATATTTTTTTGAAAACAATATGAGCCTCATTTTTTTTCCTAAAGCTGGATTATTGAAACATTAAGGTTTTTAAGAGTAAAAGTCTTTGGAAGATTAATTTCATACATTTATATCAAATGTATGAAATTAATCTTGCAGAGACTTTATGTGAAATTATTTTATGAATATTTCAAAATTCTTTCTTTCCGCTGTTTACAATGGAGTAAAATAAAATAAAACTTTTGTGGGCAGGATTTGTTTTCTGCATCTTTTTGTGGTATAATAAAAATGAAAAATAAATTTAAAAAACTGGCCTACCTATAAACACCTTAAAACTTAGACAATAAACCTGAAATACATGGATTGTGCAATCAGTCACTGAGTTCGTATTCCCTTCAAAAGAAGATAGTTAGCCCGCAAGGCCGGATTTAGCTTCAGGACGATCCAAGAATTTCGTTTCAGTGGGAGGGAGATTGTTTTCGGGAGGTCCGAGATTTTTGTTTTGAGAGGAGTCCGAAAATTCAGTTTTGGGAAATCTCACTTGTGTATGATTTCTCATTTGCCAAACTAAATAGTATGAGATTTTATATTTTTTTAAATTTAATATTTTGGTGCCGGACATGAAATTAAAGACTGAAATAAAATTATGTAAAGACAAGTGTTTTGGATTTCAAAGCGGTAATGAAGTTTGAGATTTAGTATGACAGCTGGAAGTTCGAAGGGAGGGGGGACGAACTTTTCAGGAGCGTGGGTTTCTAGGTACTTCTTTGGAATTACTCTTGTTGAGTAGGTAAATTGGCGCTTTATCTCACATTGTAGTAAATGCGAATTCAATGACTGATTACATCAATATTCTTTAGGTTTATTTTGTATGTTTTGAGCGTATGTAGGAAGTAGGTACTTTAACGAAAGCCATCTCAAACAATAAAATCAAATATAAAAATTTTAACTCAACTCTAATATTATATCAAAGAATTTTTAACTGCTGCAGAAGCTCCAATCTCCAAAATACGTTCGTGTTATCTATTCTTCATTTCCTTTTCGTTTAGCGCAAACATCTGAGTCATACCAGATGAAGTTAGAACTGAAAGGTCCAGGATCAAAGCTATCTCACCGTGCTGCAAATTTGCCAATAAGCTAATAGTTGTATTCGCAGGATAATACCCCCCACAGACAGTGCTTTGCCCCTATGACGTCACACATCCGCTTACGTCATAGGTACATTATAAGCAATTAATTTTTTTAATTCCTTATAGGCAAAATATTTGCATCATGACATTTGCTTATTACACGTGCATGTTTTTGTTTTTATTAATTCGTTTAATTATATGACTTTGTAACAATATCAAAGGCTTTATGTTATTTCGATATGCTCCTCCTATCCCAAGAGAGTACCGTATTTCTTCGATTCTAAGACGCACTTTTTTCCCACATAAACGTCTCTAAAAACGGGGTGCGTCTTAGAATCGATGGCGTCTTAGAATCGCAGAAAAGACGGCTCAGAAGAATCAGACTCTGATATTGATTCAGAAGGAAGTGATGAATAGAATACTTACTGATAAATAAGTACTATTGTTGTTAGTAAATTGAATTCTATTATAATAAAAATATTTGTTAGATATATTTTAGCAATTTATTTATTTTTTATTTCTTAGAATCAAAACTTTTTGTCTGTTGGTGGTGCTGAAATTAAAGTGCGTCTTAGAATCGATGGCGTCTTAGAATCGAAGAAATACGGTAATACACAGTTAAGGTAGAATTTAACCATAAACTTTAATCTAAACATTTCTGTTCCACTGAAGTTAAATTCCCGGAGTCTCCCCCAAACTGAATTCTCGGACCCCCCTACCGAAACTTAATCTTGCGCACCTGCCTGGTTGGACTATACATCTCTCCCCTCCCTCCTCCGCCGTCCCATAGATCCGGCCTGGGGCCCGGTATACTTAATATAAAATAATAATAATGTAAAATGGTTTAGAACATATTTTTACCACAAATTTCAAAAAATAGCAAAGACCTTCATTTTCCATTAATATTTTCCAATCCATATCAATAGTATGTTGAATATTGTTCTCAAAAATGCAACATTCCACAAATGGCTTATCATTCAATTTTTCCATTCAAATTCAATATATCAATTATAATTTCCAGGTCAGAATATCGTATCTTTGTGATGAGAAGTTTGCGTCGGCACATGCTACTTATGAATAAACAGCAAAAATCACTCTTTGAGCAGTTGACCAAAATTAGTTAGATGATTCTTCATCTGAATTTCGAGAGAGTCTCAGCTATTTAAAGAGTGGGGTTGCACAGATAAGTGGAGTTTGAACTGTCCCTAAGGCTCATTTCTCATATTAGATCTAATGCACGTCATGTGATCGACAGTATTCTCGGATCAGTCAATGCGGTGTCCCATATGGCTTTGGTACGACAAGCAGGATAAATATTGATGATGCGGGACAGTTGGCAACACTAGGCGTACCCAAGTGTGCTTATGTTGGGGGGTGTTAAGGTTGTGGATCTGAGTATCATACGTTTTTTAATGGAGTCTCCAGAAATGAAACACTCAAGCATACAATAAAAGAAATTACAAATAGACCAAAACATGTTAACTCTCATTGAAAGTTTCTGAGTATACCTTTGGCAACGCAGATAAGACTTTGTAAATAACTAAGACATCAATTGCGTTGACTTCACTATTGTTATACGTAACAAACCAAGTCGTAGAATAGTGTTGTACGCAACAGAATAATTCATTACGAAACAATGAAAAATACGTTAACGTTGGAGAAGAGGCCATGTCTCTCTGTTAGAATTGCCTACAACTCCGCGTCGTCGAGGTCGTTCTCCTTCGCATCCTCATCTAATCAAAGTAGGTCTGAACTTCAATATACCATTTATCTAGTTAGGGAACTTATGTGTTTATGCCGTAGTGAATTTATGTTAGTGCATACTTGTTGTATTTCTTTTAGCCAATATCCTTGCTGTTTGTCGAGCGTTGGACGCTCAGAAGATTGGTTGCACCGCATTAAGTGCGGACGTCTGTAAAATCGCGGTGGTAAGAAATGGTAATATATTGGGAGTTAAATGGGGAATAAGATTTCTGTTATTGTTTAAGTATACTTTAGCTCAGGAGTTATTTGTTATGTGTTCAGTTACATGTTATATCTATGTGTTAACCGAGTAGACGGAGACGTGCAAGGCTTACACCCTTGGTAATCCAACCTTCGTTTAGCCGGTTAACAAGACGTTCAATATACTAAATAGTAAGTAAATATATTCGGGTCGATTTGTAGTAACCCAGGTGGATCTGATTTATACCCTCCATTCACAGAAATCGATATTTCATTACATCTGGTCTGGAAATCGGGTTTCAATTATTTTAAACATCTTTCTGTTCTTTATCATTTAACAACAGATAAAAATGCCCAATTATTTTTTACCAGATGTTTCGAAATATATTCAATTATGGCAAATTACATTAATAACAATTGCATTAATTATATTAGTATTAATAATATTTACATTAATATTAATAAAATTGCATTAACCTGTAAATAATGCTTTTCCTTTTCATTGTATATTACATTATTAAATATAATAAATAATAAATACCCCCTCAAGCAGCTGCTTGCCACAGCGGTGGAGTACGTACAAATTTTCTGCACAACTTAAACCCACCATAGCACAATTTGCCCATATTTAATTTTATTTCGTTATAGAATTTTCTATGACTGACAAATTGTATCCAAGTGCTGGAACTTGAATTGAAATACGAAATTATTTGAAAAATTCCATTTTGTGAATGAGACAATATTGTTTTTTCGGGTTTAGAAACTTCTGACGTGGAGACTATGTTCGGAATCCCAAAATACATCCACTTCTTCCCTCCCGAAAAGGAGGGGAGGCAAAATTTTATTAGTAGAGGAGAATCAATCGTAAGCGTTTTATGCGAAATGAAAGCTTGTGACGTGGAGAGTGAAATCCCATATACTTTAGAGCAGTGGTTCTCAAAGGATGTGCCGAGAAATTTGGGATGGAATTGTAGATAAAAGGAAATTTAGAAACCATTTTGTTGCTCCTTCCTGAAACTGATTCTTCATTTAACTTTTTTCCGTTTAATAAAAAACTTATCCATATGAAAATGGGATAACATGCAGGGCACAAAGCGGGGACGGATCTAGGGGGTGCAAAGGGACCAACCCCCCCACCCCCCTTCCTTTCAGAATACAATAAGGGTAAAAGAGGGAAAACTTATTAAATTTATTTATATTTTATGCATTTTTGAAGATTTTTTTTAAAAACCTTCAAGTAGAGGATGAAATGTTAGAGTGCATTGGAAATGAAGTCTCTTGGCCTCCCCTTTGACATTTCTTTTTTTGACTCGATTTTGTTTCTTGGGGCCTGCCTCGATTTTTTTCTAGATACGGGCCTTACACAAAGCATACCGTTAATACACACAGCGTAGTACTAACCTTAATACACGTCAGAACTTAAAAAAAAGTTCTCTGCGTTTACAAACGACTGCACAAAAATGGCTATTATTGAAGACAAATTGCGCATGTGCGTATTTCCCGTAGTATTACCACCAAAAATTTTAGTGCCATCAGTATTCACTGCGAAATATACGATGTGCCGTGAGCAAAAAAAAAGTTTGAGTATCACTGCTTTAAAGAAAGAGAAAAACCCGAGCAACAGAAGATAAATTTGCTTGTTAATCATAATGCACGAAAATTTGAAGTTCTACAATAAACAAAAGGTTATATATAAATAAGTCAGAGGACCTAAAGATATCCTAGCTTTGGGTCTCAAGTAAGAGTCATCTGGCCCAGACTGAAAGGTTATAGTAGCGTCCAAAGGATAATTTGCTTTTGACAGAGTCATAAGCGAAAGGCTTCCTCTGGGAGACTTTTTTTGTTCCTTTTCAGAAACAAAAGAGCGAATGCTTCACTTTGTCGTCAGTCTGTCAAATTCTTTGTTTTTAGAAACGGATCAAAAATTCTTTTGTGTTGGTTAGGTATTGTGAAATAGTACGATTCGTACTTGCGAAATCTCCATGCAACTAATTGCGCCATCAAACAGTGAAAAAAGTTGAAAATGGCAAACATTTCAATATTGTAATCGATGTAATTATATTAGAAATTTTTAATATTAATGGTAACATTTCACCATCAGCACAAGCACAATTTTTCTTGTTTTTAGTGATAATATTTATTTCCAAAAGCAAAGAATTATTTTTTCGTTGAATAGGTGTTTGATAAACTATTATGATTCATAGTTTTTGAATCTCCCAAAAGTTTTAATTGCAATCTCTGACGGTGGAATAATTCCAAAATTTCAAATATTTAACATATATTGCTAAAGATATGATGTTTTACTGATAAAATATCACAATCAAGGACTTAACACGTGCAGCAACGATTTGTCCCTTCACTTCGGGAGGGGGGGGGGTGCAGGGAGTGACGAAATGTTTTGTTTTAAGAGATTAATGAAAGTTCTTTTTGAGTTGAACAGGTACTAACGAAATATGATGATTTATATTTTTCAAACCCTTCAAAAGGCTTTAATTTACATCGTTTCATTTTCACTGAAATGATCTTATCAGTAACGGTAATCGATATGTGCTGGAGTCATTCGGTCTAATGTTCAACTGCTATTAGGGACAAGACTACAGTATTAATTTTTTTCCCGTCAATTAGGTGAAAAAAATGAATAGCCTTAAAGTCCAACCAGAGTTTTACCTCGCTGACAGAGAAACTGAAAGAATTAACTGAAGCTGAATTTTGTTGTGGTTTGGGTTGTTTACCTCTAAGTGACACTTTTGTGCATTCAATGGGCTAAACCGCCAGGTCATAAGGACCACAAAGGTTCAGAGGAGGTTGGGGAAGGGGACCCACTGGATTACACTTGGCAGACAGATGAGAGCTTTCTGTCCGGGCCTTCCAGCATGTTCTGTAACGTGCACAGGGTATGGCTCTCCTTCATACATGGTCAGGGCTCAACAACCCATCAGAATGACCGCGACCTTTGTAATCTCATCGGTGTTCCCTTTCACACCGAGAGTAGGGTGGAGCTTATGGGAGATAAATCTCAACTCTGATACAGTGGGAACTCGAAATTGGGAATATCGCATTACTAGTCTGGTGCTGGTGATTATGATTCAGGCAAGACATGGTGGCTACCTCAGGTACCAAAGTTTCAGTTTATGCTTCTGTTCAGGAGACTTCAAAATAGCTTGTTCCCTTCAATCGGGTTAGCTAGATAATCAGCGTTATCTGCTCTCTGATTGGCCCATTCAACACACCGAAATTGTCTTTCATTTTGAGAGTTTAAACTCTCTAGATCGCTCCTTCAGCTGAGTTTGGTTAAATTGACATCGAATGTCAGCGAATACACTGATGATCTTTAAGCTGAACGCAGTGCTATGACTTTACTCTTTTTACCTACAGGGTACCGAGATTTATGAAAATTACATGATAAAATTCAAAGCAGTATTTATATAGCTTAGTAGTTGTTATAAGAGACAAAAAAAGTAACATCAAGTACCAGGTTACCAATTAAAAACCCATTAACACCTGATAAATAATGAATAATGACGTAACTCAGATAAAACATGGCGATATGTTTTGGCAGTTCCGGAAGATGGTCATTCTCAAGTGTAAAAGATATATTTCGAAAGACATGGAGCTGGCCATTTCGTTGCAATACGAGAACACGGTGCAATTCCAAGTTATCATGCAAACTGCCTTTGTGGTTCACATAAAGGATACGTTATTTTTATTTACTTTTTATTGCGTGAAAACTTTAACAGCTTTAGTACAATACAGTGTTAAGATGATTTTCAACTATGATTTAATATACAAATTCCATGTGATTAATTTTTAGAGAATGCGTTTAATAACAAGTTAGTTTACCTCACGATATACGCTGCAGTGCGTACTCAACATCTTCTCATGTAAGGAAAGTTGAGGGGTTTTGATACTTTGGCGACTAGGAGCTACCATATTCCATAAATACTTCTCTTAATATACATTAAGTATATATTTAAGTGTGTAATAGAGATTACAACTTGCATCTTAATCCTTGCGTACTCTACCAACACGTTACTATATGGAGACATTAAAATCTTAGAATTTATATCTTCGGATGAGTTACCTGTTTTCGTTTTACAATTATCACTTACAGATCCACAAGGGTTGATAGGAATGGCATTCTGTGTAGGTTAAATTTCTTCAGAACAATCTGAAATATATTCCATAAGACTGGAATCAAGGATTGAAACTGCCAAGATAGATACAGCAGATCACTGGGATGCTCCCGAAATCACTCATGACCAGTTGAAATATGGACGTGATCATGACTACCATTTGAAAGGGAACCACGTCGATCTCAGTCCTTAATAACTGCCATTTTGTCCACAGATACAATGGATTCCAATAGAAACTTCCCATGCTATAATATCCCTACCATCAGCCAGAGGTTTGGGATTGAAACAATCCGAGCGATGCTTCACTTCATCTGCAACACACTTTGGACGTTCTTTATGAGATTTTTTTTCCATTATGAGAATTTGAAATGAGAAGTGATAATGGCTTAATTAACAACGCTGCATGCAATCAATTGGTCACTTGAAGGGATTTAAAGCAATTTACTAAAGAAATTCGCAGCCCACTGCAAACGGTTGCCTAGTTCCTTATCTAAGTGAGCTCTTTACGGTAAATCCACGGCGAGAACTTCATTCACTTTGGAGATGGCGAAATCATTTCTTCTCTTACAATATTTAAATGTGGGCTCAGATAGGAAAGATTTTGTGCAATATTAGAATGATATCATTGGTGGTCATTGCATCTCTTTCGTCCTCATAATCTATCTGCAGAATCATCACATTGCTTACAAAATCACATTAATTATCTTTACCTATTGTAAGAGATATGCAAACGATTCAACCCTTCGCTTGAAAAAGCGTGATCACAGAGCCAGGATGGGTCTTTCTCCTGATGCTTTAATGGGATATTAATTATTTGAATAAATGTTTTCGTACTAGGGGTTGTGTGCATGACTAGGTAAGTGTCATTTGAATACACATTGTGTATTCAAATGACACTTATAAGTCAGATTGGTTTACACTTGCTTCATCGATTCGACTTTTTAAAAAATATTTTTAACAGATCGGGGATGTTTTGCAAGGGATAGCCGAGATTAGATATTTGTTACAAATCATCGACATCTATCGAAACTACAATGATTATTCCCTAAAATAATGATGATGCTTATGGGCCTAGAAAGACTGTCATCCATCAGATAGGACGTTAATGCAAGGCCCTGTATGCAGGAGAACAATATTCTGTGCACTTTGAAGAACAGGGAGACTTCCATCTATTTCTTAAGAGCTGTCCAAAGGATCTCTTTCACCAACCTTCTCTGAATCCTTTAGGTCTTTTGTGTCCTTTAGGTCTCTGTTCATTTAACACATTGTAGGAGAAAAAGTGTCTTTAGGAGGTAAAAAAAATCGAACATTTCTATGTTTACATTTTAGGAAAAATAATTATTTCAAAAATAACCCTGGTGTTCGTTTGAGGAAATACTTGAGATTTCTTCTCGTGTATCATGTCTTCTTTTAAAGTTTATATCTTATGATGAATGATTTTTCTTTAATTAGTAACATACGGCAAGCAATTATAATCTTATTAGTTCTGTTTGCGATTTATATTCAGTTGTCGCCGAATGTGAGACTCATTATTATTTACTATTAAATTCTGACAGATTGAGCAACATTTCATTCTCCCAGAAAGCAGGGAAAGCAGTGCCAAAGATAAGAACGGGAAGAGATGTAGAGGAGAAGGCTTTAGCAAAAGCTACACTGGAGGAGAGCAATGAGCGTGCCTCCGGACGAACGCCAGCCATACGAGCACTTGACGAGGAAACCCCTGCTAGGAACACAGAGTCGAACCCTCTGACCCAGCTACAGGATCTGTTGGCAGCCTTTCCGCTGTGCCAGATCCAGGCAGATCTAGTACGTTTGGGGGAGCGCCTCCACCAGATTGAGGGACAGCGAGAGAGGAGCCATACCAGTCAGCCCCAGCAACAGCGGCACCCCTTGGCGGATCACCAGGGTGTCTCGTGCTTTACGTGCGGTGGAGTGGGCCATTACGCCCGTCAGTGTGCGTCGCCCCCGACCCTACGCCCACGTGACCCGCGATACCAAACAGGACGAAACCGGCAGCAAAATCGAGACCGAGCAACTCCACGGAGGACCCGCTGGACGAGAGAGAATGGATTCCCCTTTACACCCCCTCAGCGAAACTCGAGATCAGGGTAGTAGTAGTAGAACACATAACATAAATTGAATATTCTTGCTTTATAAAAGCAAACTCATTCAGAGGCTTTTTGAATCTGAATTAAGTTAAATAGATGGTATAGTATTAATGATGGTATGGTGTGGTCAACTTCACAGGGTCCTGGTGCTGACCATTTATACCTACCAGACTGGACTTGTTTATGGATTTGAGTTTGATTATGGATCCTGGGCTTGCTGCACTGGTGGGCCTCTGTTGAGGGAGAATCTGCCGCTGTGTTTTCTGTTTGCATTTCAGTGATGTTCTAAACAATGTGGTTAGTTCTACTCCCATTGTTTGTAATGATGATAGATGCACTGGCAGCTTTAATGTTGGCCCTATAACACAATCTGAAGTTAGTTTGGCTATCTCTAAACTTAAACTTCATAAATCCCCAGGGGTAGATGAAATTACTACAGAAATGCTCAGAGCTGGGAATGTTTCGGTTACCACTTGGATGACTGAAATTTTGAATAACTTTTATGATAAAGGCATGGTTCCTAAAGATTTTACCAGAGCTATTATTATCCCTATTTTCAAAAAAGGTGATCGCAGTTCTTGTGATAACTATAGGGGTATCAGCTTACTCTCTGTTCCAGGTAAAGTTCTTTCCATGATTGTGCTTAATAGAATTAAGAATCTGGTTGACAGGCAATTGCGTGATGAGCAATGTGGATTCAGAAGTGGTAGGGGATGTGTAGATCAGATATTTCCACTTAGGCAGATTCTTGAGAAATGTTTAGAGTTTCAGAAACCTTTGGTTGCTAGCTTTGTTGATTTCAAAAAGGCTTTCGACTCTGTTGATCGTCATAATTTGTGGTTGATTGTGAGATCATATGGTATACCAGACAAGTTAGTTAACATAATGAAAGCTCTCTATAATAACAATGAGTCATGTGTGAGAGTTGGTAAGTCTTGTAGCAATTGGTTTAGCATTACGTCTGGTGTTCGACAAGGGTGCATTTTGTCTCCTTTTCTCTTTAGTTTGGTTATTGATTATGTTATGCGAAATTCGCTTCGAAGAAAAGATTTTGGCCTTAAATGGGCTGGAGATACGAAAATTTCTGATTTAGATTATGCTGATGATTCAGCCCTTTTGGCAAATGATGTTGATGAGATGAACTCTTTCATTCGAGCTGTTGATGAGACTGGTAGTAGAGTAGGTTTGGTTATAAACAGAGAAAAAACTAAAGTGATGAAAATTGGTCAGGCAGTTTGTGATTCAGTTAATCTGAATGGTTGCAGTCTTGAGCAGGTGTCACAGTTTAATTACCTTGGGAGCTATGTAACTGATACTGGTGATGTGCGGCATGAGATTAACAGACGAATAGGTATTGCTGCCGGGACTTTTAAGAATCTATGGAGATTGTGGAGAAATAGGCGTATACACCTAAAGACTAAAATTAGACTGTATATAGTTTGGTTCTTTCTAGGGTTAGTTATGGTAGTGAAATTTGGACGCTGTGTAAACAAGATAACAGGAAACTAGATGCTTTTGATTCTAGATGCTTACGCAGTATCTTGGGTATTAGGTGGTTTAACTTTGTACCTAATGATGAGGTTAGGTAAAGGAGTCTGCAACCTCCTTTAAGCAGCATATTGTGCAGAGAGAGACTCCGCTGGTTTGGCCATGTTGCCCGTATGGATAATTATAGATTGGCGAATAGGGTGCCTAGAGGCCTCAGAAGGAGGGGGAGACCTAGGATGCGGTGGGCAGACAATGTCAAACAGGACCTTGTTAGAATTGGTGTGCAGTGGCCGGATGCAGCAGATGTAGCCCAGGACAGATATGCTTGGAGAATTAAACTGCGTGGTCTGGTTGGACCTCCGTAGCCCATGGCTGCTTGAGGATGATGATGATGATAGTATTTGTAATTTTTTTTTTTATAAAATATCAAGAATTTTTGAGTTCTTCAGAAATTGAATGAGATAGTTATACAGAACAGGTATTAGCTTTGAGTTTGAAGAAAATAAGATACTTTGAAAGTCATAAGATAAAATATTAAGTTTTGAAAGTTTTGAGAAATATTGTCTTCTTTCATTATCATAACTTTTGCAATTGAAAATAATATGTTCTAATGTGTGAAAAGTATTGCAGTTTGGACAATTAGGAGAATCAATAATTTTATATTGAAAGAGTCTATAGTTAGTTAGTGCTGTATTGGTTTTAATTCGAAGAATGGCATTTATTTCGTTTTTTTTCAAATTAAAGTCATGGAATTTTTGAATTTTGGGATTAATTTTATAGCGGTGGGATTGAGATCTATTATTATTATACCAAGATTGCAATTCTTCTATTAGTAATTTTTTATTTGTTAATTTGATTTGATAAATAAATGATGGGGTTGGAATATGTGAGTTGTGATTTAAAGCTTCTTTAGCCAGCCTATCTACAGTTTCATTATCAGGAATGCCCACATGGGCAGGTATTCATTGAATTTTTAAGATATTGTTATGTGATAAATGTTTAAAAGTATGAAATGAAAGATCATTTGTGAATACATTAAAGTTAGTTTTAAGGGGATTTTGGAAAAGGCTAAAAAGTGCAGATTTGCAATCTGTAAAAATAACTATTTTAGAATTGTAAAATTTTGTGGCCCATTTTGTGGCTTCTATAATGGAGTAAAGTTCAGTAGCTATGTTCAAAAAGGAAGTATTAAATTTAAATTTTGAAGAGAAATTAAATTCTGAGAAAAAAATAGCACCAGAATAACTTTTAGTGTTTGGGTTGGAAGACCCATCTGTATAAATTTTGATATAATTATTAAATTGATAATTAATGTGTAGTAATGAAATTTCTTTTATAATTGTGGAGTCATATGATTTTTTATTAGAGAAACCTGGGATTTTATCAAACATTGGCGGAAAAGATGTTGTCCAGTAAGGAATGGATCAGGGTAGAGAAGAGTTACGACAAGCCAACCAAAGATCAAAGATCACTAATGACAATGCAGAGCACCGGGTCGAGACCCATATCTCTTTCATCGGATGAAGAACTATGATAAAAAATTTAGACTACTTCGGCGCAATGCCGAGACATTTCCGTCAAGTGAGATTAGTTCATGTGGGGGGAAGAAAAAGGGGATCCTTTGTCAACCCAGGATAGTGGCCGCCCCCGGAGCTGGATTAAAAATGCAGGTCTTGGGAGGGCCTCACCACATGAAAACAGAGATATGTAATTTGAAAACTAAGTCAGGACAAAAAAGGGAAAAGAAAAGGAGCCTAGGAAAGAAGGGATTTGGGGCGTCTACGTCGCATGTTGGGATGAATTTCATAATCGAGGGCAAGATGAACCAAATTGTTGGGATGAGTTTGAGCATCAGCATGGAATTTGTTAGCCATGTTGTGGATTATCTCAGAGATGTCAGGAATTTGTAGATCTCGCTGAAGAATGGAGTTTCGTACAAACCAGGGAGCTGCTACAGCTGATCGGATAATCAAGCCAACCACCATACGGCTCCTTTAAACTAGAACGGGAGAGAAGCCCCGGATGCACTTCCCAGAGTCCCCTCGAAGCGTCAGCCGTCCGCATTGCCCTGTGTGCCATACTATGCAGTGATGAAAATTCACCTATTGTGTCTGGCCGCATGGAGGACACGGAGGTGTCGGCCCTTGTCGATACCGGCGCCATTGTGTCCGTCATGAATAGCCAGTGTTTTCAGCGCTTGAGAGGCCGAATCTTGCACAAAACGGTCCCCCTCCAACATAATTTGAAAACTGTAGATGGCCACCCCCTTCCAGTGATAGGCAGATACATGGTGACCCTCACATTTGACGGGATTAGATTTGAACACCCCATAGTAGCCCTTGACATAGACACTCCACGATACGACATGATAATGGGACACGATATCCTCAAAAAGCACCGATTCATCATAGATTGTCATTCAGGCACACTGCACAGGAAAAAGGACGAGGCAGCGGGCATCAGGGTGCCGTTCGCGCTGCAGGGCGAATTGGACCGACAAGTGGATGAGTTGTTAGAGCAAGGAATAATAAGAGAAAGCACCTCTCCTTTTGCGTCACCCATCGTCTTAGTGAAGAAAAAGACTCCACCTACAGATTCTGCGTCGACTACAAGGCCCTAAATGTGAAAACAGTCCCAGATTCGTACCCCCTCCCCCTCATAAACGAAATTATCGACCAACTAGCTCACGCCAAATATTTTAGCTCACTGGATATGGTATCCGGTTATTGGCAGGTTCCCGTTCACCCACGTGACGTGGAGAAAACTGCGTTCATCAGCAGGAAAGGGTTATTTGAATTTAACTACTTACCATTTGGACTGAAGAACAGTCCCGCTACGTTCCAGCATTTATTGGACCACGTATTAATGGGAATGCGACAAGAGCAAGTTCTCGTCTACCTCGACGACATAATGGTGGCCTCCCAGACATTTGAACAACACACAGAACGGTTACAGAGGGTATTTGACCGCCTAAGGGCCTACAATTTAAAGTTGAAGCCAGCAAAGTGCCAATTCACGAAGGAATCCCTCACTTACTTGGGACATTTTATTTCCGCAGAAGGGGTCCAGCCGGACCCGTGGAACGTCCAGGCCATTGAAGAATTTCCTCGTCCCCGTAGTGTCCGGAACGTTCGAGCCTTCCTAGGCCTAACCGGCTACTACCGGCGTTTTATCGATCGCTACGCCGATCTTACAGCCCCCTTGGTCCATTTAGTGAAGAAGGACACCCCTTTTAGATGGTCTCCAGAAGCGGAGGAAGCGTTCGAAGTACTGAAGAGGAAATTAATGACCGAGCCCCTTCTCCTGTACCCCGACTTTGGACGGAAATTTTTCCTGTCAACCGATGCGTCGGATATTGCGTACTCGAGCAGGAGACGGATACTCGAGCAGGAGACGGAGACGGTACCCGTCATCCGGTAGCTTACGCCAGTCGGAAATTGAAGCCCCCGGAAACACGCTGTCTCAGTCACGTCTCAAGAAGAAAAACTTAAAAGGTCAAATTCTGAAAATATTCGTTGTCCGACGCGTGGTGCAAATGGTTAGCACGCTCTGGCATGAATCTGGAGAGATGCGGGTTCGATTCCCGCCGTGGCGGCGATGAATTTTTTTCAGAATCTATTAATTATTGTTTCTTAACAGGGAATACTGTGCATTCACTTTGGATTTCAATTATATATTTAACGCGGTAGCGTTAGCGCGTCAAATGTGAGGGTCACCATGTATCTGCCTATCACTGGAAGGGGGTGGCCATCTACAGTTTTGTTGGAGGGGGACCGTTTTGTGCAGGATTCGGCCTCTCAAGCGCTGAAAACACTGGCTATTCATGACGGACAGAGTGGCGCCGGTATTGACAAGGGCCGACACCTCCGTGTCCTCCATGCGGCCAGACACAATAGGTGAATTTTCATCACTGCATAGTATGGCACACGGGGCAATGCGGACGGCTGACGCTTCGAGGGGACTCTGGGAAGTGCATCCGGGGCTTCCCTCCCGTTCTAGTTTAAAGGAGCCGTATGGTGGTTGGCTTGTCGTAACTCTTCTCTACCCTGATCTCGAGTTCGCTGAGGGGGGGGGGGGTAAAAGGTAATCCATTCTCTCTCGTCCAGCGGGTACTCCGTGGAGTTGCTCTTCTTCTTTCACATCCCTCTAAATGCTGGTCCTATTTGTAAAGCAAGCCTCGGCCTGCTTATCATCAGGACCACGAGCCAATGTCTTCTGTGGGTGATAGAGTGAGGGAGAAGATGTTAAAAATTGGTATTTTAATTTTTAGAGGCAAGGGTGGAAGGAAAGGCCGAAAGTTTGCACAGATCTTATTTTGTTCCAAAGTTGGTAAGTGTCGCGAAAATCGTGGAATGAGAGAGAAAAAAGGGGGAGAAGGGTATAATTTAGTGATAATTTAGTGTTAAGTAGGCTAAACATTAAAATTGTGGACGGGGGAGCAATAATTTGAAGGGGGGGAGAAATAAAGCCAAAAATAGCGTCAGAGCAGCGAGATGATGGAAATCGATCGCTAACGTCACAGCCAATGGGATTGAAGGAATTTTGGCATTGGCTGAGAGCGGGAGCTGGAAGTTGGTTAGGTTTGACGCTAACGGAGACGAGTGGGCAAGAGGGGTCTCAGCCAATGAGGATAAAGGAATTTTGGGATTGGCTGAGAGTGAGGAATGGAGAGGAGGCAGAATTTTGATCCCCACAGTCACACACTACAAATACTTAGGGTTAATTATTGACCGCAAGCTGACATGGAATCACCACACAAATTACATCAAACACACATGTAATGGAGCACTCAACATACTCACTGCCATAACTAGGACAACATGGGGTGCCAGTGATAGAGCCATGATTACTTTCATTAAAGCTTTCCTAAACTCAAAACTTGAATATGGTCTCTCATCACTGAACACTGCCACACACACTCATATCCAAAAACTTGAAACAATTCAAACAAGAGCCATTAGACTAGCACTGGGCCTCAAAGCTGGCTGCCCAAACCTGGCCACTTGGGCAGAAGCTAACATGCCCCCCCTTACAATTAAACGACAATTACTCACATGCAATCACTACATAAAAATGAAACATTTCAATCCCACACACCCTGCACTTAGAAGAATTGACTCACCTAACAACACTACTCCCACTGCATACATTATTAAACAACACCCTGCATATCTCACCTGGAAACATATTAAAATTTTCTCTCCTAAACACACACTTCCCTTCTGGCAAATTAAGACCCCCCACATTGAACTCAATCTCCCCAACATCACTCAGAAAAAACACCACCACCCTCTTGAACTACAAACTGCTGCTGAACACATAATATCTACCATCCCCCCCACTGATATCACCATTTTTACTGATGGTTCCTACATCCCCAACACCACAAATGGATCCGCTGCATTTCACTGTCCTAACCTACACTTCTCACACAAAATTAAACTTAACCTTGCCTTCAATAGCACCAACACAGAACTTGCAGCAATACACAGGGCACTTGAATGGGCTACCCCCCTCAACAAACAACACATACACATCTTCACTGACTCAAAGCCTGCCCTACAAAGCATCAAACAAACCAACATTGATAACACACAGAACTTTTCCCTTTACCACATTCAAAAACTTGCTCACAATTTAATTATGACTGGTCATACCATCACTTTCCATTGGATTCCTTCCCACTGCAACATTCCCCATAATGACACTGCTGACCACCTAGCCAAACAAGCCCTTACACTTCCCACACCTAATTACCATACTTTCACTCCTTGTACCCAACATATTAAATCCCATAAAACCAACTTTCACAACACATGGGCAGAATCATGGGCCCAACACACCAGCATCAAAAACACTTTCAGAGCCACAGTATCTAACACTCCCAATGAAATTTTTTTTCACTATTTACCCCGACACTCTCAAACCTCCATACACAGACTCCGTACGGGCAGAACTAACCTTAATAGGGATCTTTTCCTTATAAACAAGGCTCCCTCTGCACTCTGCCCCAACTGCCAGGTGATTGAAGATATCCCTCACTTTCTTCTACATTGTACACTCTTCACTACACAAAGAAACAACTTCTATCACCAACTTGCAAAACTTGGAGTCCACACATACAACATTCAAACAATACTCAATCCCTCCCACAAACACAAACAGGCCCATTTTTCTGCCCTTGCTTCCTACATTCACCTTTCTGGCAAATCCATTTAGCCCTTCCCCCTCCTTACCATCTGATTTGCTGTTCTTTGTTTTTTTTTTAAAAGATCCACTTGGACAAACATAAAGATCCAAGAGCCAAAAAGATCCATTGGACAAAAAAGATCCATTTAAGGACAAAAAAGATGCTCTTTGGACACCTGATTTGCTAACTTTTCATATTTATACAAATTCATATAATATATATATATGTTCAAATATATATAATTCTTCAAAATAAATATAATATACTTAATTCCTGATGTAATATTATCATTTTTACTGATTTACCCATTGTCTGATCACTGATCCCTTCCACAGTATACCCACATATTGCCCCTGCTTACTTTTTTATTCATTTTATTCATACTCCACCACTAACACACCTCACTGCCTCACCTCCAATTTACAGACACATTACCCACCTTTATCCTAATCCCCACTTTCAAATTCATTTAGCAACTTTTCTTAATGAATTTTGCATTGTCCTTTGTCTGGCCTTGCTTTACCCTACCCCTTCGCCTGGTTTTCACTGCACTACAGTGCACGTGATTCTGTCAACTTCCCAAATGTTAATTTCCCTTTCTCATCCATTTTTTTTTCTGAAATATCCCTCATTACTTTGGGACTGATACCTCCTCCCCCCTCCCTTTTCACCAAATCTCACCCCTTGGGCAAGCCCCTGCCTGAGGAGGTCTTAAAATTTGAACTTTTAGATTATTAAAAAAAATTTTTTTTTTCTTTAACAAAAAAAAAAAAAATTTTTTCTTTTTTTAGTGCTGACACCCTTTACTGAACTTTTTTGTTCTATGCTTATTTCCTACACCTTACCCCACCTGCCCCCTCTTACCCCTAACCCATTTGCTCACCCTCCCACTCCTCTTGTGTGATGAATTTCCTTTGATTTTGGACACTCTTCTCCTTCCCTTTTTTATTGGCACTGAGTCATCCTTTCACATCCCTGTTGCCATTTCTCCTTCTTCTATAGGCGGCCTGCGGCCAAACGCCTTCGCCAGATTGTAAGTACACTGTGCTACGCTACGTTAGCTTCTGTCTTACATTCCCATCCAGCATCCTCTGACGACCCTTGCGTATGGACCAGATGATCCTAATTCCACCGGAATATGGTACAGAGTGGTCCAGATATGAATGAAGAGATTTATGTTTATGCAGCAGAATTTTGATCACTGAACACACGCTCTTTTGACCTGTTTCTGGGAGATTGTGAACACTCTTTCCTCTCCACCTCTTTTCATTGGACCTGAGTCACTACAGCCCATCATTGTTGCCTTTCCCTCTCTCATCAAAAGGCGGCCTGTGGCCAAACGCCTTCGCCAAAATGTAAGTACACTGTGCTACGCTACGCTAGCTTCTGTCTTGCATTCCATTCTGCCTCCTCTGACGACCCTTGCATATGGACCAGATGATCCTAATTCCACTGGAATGTGGTACAAAGTGGTCCAGATATGATGGAATAGGTTTATGTTTAAGCAGAATTTTGATCGCTAAATGAGTAAAAAAGATGGAAAAGGGCTAATTTTGAACGGAAAATAATTTAAAAACGGAAGAATAGTGAATTATTTATAAAGAGGGAGGAGATTCTTTACTAATTGGAGGAAGTCCCAAATAGAAAAGCACTCTCTCTGCGGGCATTTGCCTAAAGCAGAGAGGTAAAGGTCTCGATACTTCGGCAAAATGCAACCGTCCTTGGATAGCGTTTTTTTAAGAGCTTTAAGGTGGGGGGGGGGGGATTTCCCATTCGGAGGAGGCTAATTTAGGGTTAATAAGAAATTTTAGAAAATCAAGGAGGTCCTCAAAGGTTTCAAGAAAATCAGGGGGGTCAGAATTTAGAGTAATAGAGGGGGAGGTGGATCGATCTATGATGAAATTTTGAATATTACCTATTAATGAGGAAGGCGAGTCAGGATCTGGCTGTTTTTTCTTCTGATGGGCAGTAGACTCGGAGGCAGAAGGTGAATCCGATGGAGAGGGAAGGTGCTTTCTTTTTTGTTGAAGGGGAGTAGAAGGAGCTGACTCTTCCGGAGCGGGAATTTCTTTTGGAGCATCCTGAACTTCTTCTCTTTGAATGGAGGTTGGTGCCAGCAGTTGCGAAGAGTTGGTGGTCGAGATAGAGTCCGAAATTATGACCGATTTTGATGCGGGAGGTGGCAGGTTCTTCTTGGCGAAGGCTTCGCAGTCCTTTATGATGTGGCCTGGGAGCCTGCACCACTTGCAAAGCCGGATCATGCCAGAGTAATTAATTGTAGCCGAAAAGGTAGAGATGTGGAGGAAATTGGGTACCATTTTCTTCATCTCCATGTGGACTACCCTCGTACCCGTCCGGATGGATTCCAATCCCGGGAGGTTCAGGAACTCTTCTGCAATGCTTTTTACAATGCCATATGGCTTGAGGGCGTCCACGATGTCACAGTTAGGGATGAAGAATGGTAGTTTAGAGATGAAAACTTTTTTCTGGGGATATCCTAGGCGCTTGAATGCGATGGGCTGGTCCGTGGGAAACACCAGGTTCGGATCAGCAGCAAAATCATCCGCAGCGTCTTCAGAGGCAAAAGTAATAATGGTGATATCTTTGGAAATACTTTGTGCGACTTCAATAGCAGCTGGGTCCTTATTGTTGGCCAATATAGTCATGAAAGTCTCATAGCTGAGATCACGATGTAAAAACTTGAAACAACGATTTAATCTGGAGTCCTTATTGATATCCATTGTTAGCTGAATTCACAAACACGTGGAAAACAGAGAGCACTAGCGAACACGTCTTACTATCTTGAAGTCCGAGGTTGCAATCCGTGGAGTTGCTCAGTCTCGATTTTGCTGCCGGTTTCGTCCTGTTTGGTATTGCGGGTCACGTGGGCGTAGGGTCGGGGGCGACACACACTGACAGGCGTAATGGCCCACTCCACCGCACGCAAAGCACGTGACACCCTGGCGATCCGCCCAGGGGTGCCGCTGTTGCTGGGGCTGACTGGTATTGCTCCTCTCTCGCTGTCCCTCAATCTGGTGGAGGGGCTCTCCCAAACGTACTAGATCTGCCTGGATCTGGCACAGCGGAAAGGCTGCCAACAGATCCTGTAGCTGGGGCAGAGGGTTCGACTCTGTGTTCCTAGCAGGGGTTTCCTCGTCAAGTGCTCATATGGCTGGCGTTTGTCCGGAGGCACGCTCATTGCTCTCCTCCAGTGTAGCTTTTGCTAAAGCCTCCTCAAATGTGCGGGGGTTATGAGACAGTACGAACCGCTTGAGCCGCGGGGCCAGGCCCGCCAAAAACTGGGCAAGGCGCATCTGATCGCCGATTCCCTGATCCTCGCTGTCCATGTTTCTTCCTGCTGTTCCCAAAAACTGATAGGCCCAGGTCCGAATGCGGGCAGCATACTCCCGGACACTCTCATTCGCCGTTTGCTGACAGCTTGTGAATTTGTGTAGGCGGGTGGCTAATGGCGCCTTACTATCGAACCTTTCCAACACCGCCCTTTTGAAAACTCAAACAAGAAGAAGAATATAATGAACACTTGGAGATTACAGCAATTGTCGCCAGATCCTTCTACCAAGACATTTCTTAAACCACCACATTTGGAAATAGGACATCTTGGTAGGATTCAAAGTCCTGCAACATAGAACAGTGTAAACAGTGAAAAAGATAAGATTATGAAGAGTTGGAAAGTGAGATATTGTCAACAGATCCTTCTACTAAGAGAGTTCTTAAACAGCCTCCTCCAAAGCTTGGAAAAGTGTATCCTGGTACGATAAAAGTTCCTGCCTGTGATAACAAAGGAATGAGTGCCAAGGAGAAGATCTTAAAGAGCTGGAGCGGAGAAACATTGCCAAGAAATCCCTTCTGCGAAGAGACCTATTAAATCGCCTCCACAACAGTTCCCAAAGGTACCTTCTGGTATGATAGAAGTTCCTACCCCAGAATACAGCAGATATAGTGCCAAGGAGAAAATTATGAATATGTGGGGAAAAGGACAGGAAAGTTCAGACAATTATACTAGAGGACAGGTCAAACGGCCAAGTAAGATGAGTGAAATGGACTATAATGCACTCTATAAGTCGATATTCGTCCCAGTGCCCTTGAAAGGAAAGTCCCAGCAGGTTCTTAGATTAAAAAAGAAGGAAACTCTCTTTGCTCCAGTTAAGGCGGTTGACTCCATGATGAAGACATCGAATAAATGGGATGGAGAAAGGAAAGAAAACTGTTAAGGAAGCGTATTTATGATCCCTCTTTTTCCTTCCACATTAGCTGCCTATGTGTGGAGGTGTTTTCTCCTGGGTTAGAGCAAAACACTCTGACATATCAGTAATGACATTTAATGGAGCCGGATCCCTCTTTTTCCTTCCACATTAGCTGCCTATGTGTGGAGGGGTTTTCTCCTGGGTTAGAGCAAAACACGCTGACATATCAGTAATGACATTTAATGGAGCCGGATCCCTCTTTTTCCTTCCACATTAGCTGCCTATGTGTGGAGGGGTTTTCTCCTGGGTTAGAGCAAAACACTCTGACATATCAGTAATGACATTTAATGGAGCCGGATCCCTCTTTTTCCTTCCACATTAGCTGCCTCCTGTGTGGAGGGGTTTTCTCCTGGGTTAGAGCAAAACACTCTGACATATCAGTAATGACATTTAATGGAGCCGGCACCCTCTTTTTCCTTCCACATTAGCTGCCTATGTGTGGAGGGGTTTTCTCCTGGGTTAGAGCAAAACACTCTGACATATCAGTAATGACATTTAATGGAGCCGGCACCCTCTTTTTCCTTCCACATTAGCTGCCTATGTGTGGAGGGGTTTTCTCCTGGGTTAGAGCAAAACACTCTGACGTATTAGTAATGACATTTAATGGAGCCGGCACCCTCTTTTTCCTTCCACATTAGCTGCCTATGTGTGGAGGGGTTTTCTCCTGGGTTAGAGCAAAACACTCTGACATATCAGTAATGACATTTAATGGAGCCGGCACCCTCTTTTTCCTTCCACATTAGCTGCCTGTGTGTGGAGGGGTTTTCTCCTGGGTTAGAGCAAAACACTCTGACATATCAGTAATGACATTTAATGGAGCCGGATCCCTCTTTTTCCTTCCACATTAGCTGCCTCCTATGTGTGGAGGGGTTTTCTCCTGGGTTAGAGCAAAACACTCTGACATATCAGTAATGACATTTAATGGAGCCGGATCCCTCTTTTTCCTTCCACATTAGCTGCCTATGTGTGGAGGGGTTTTCTCCTGGGTTAGAGCAAAACACTCTGACGTATCAGTAATGACATTTAATGGAGCCGGCACCCTCTTTTTCCTTCCACATTAGCTGCCTATGTGTGGAGGGGTTTTCTCCTGGGTTAGAGCAAAACACTCTGACATATCAGTAATGACATTTAATGGAGCCGGCACCCTCTTTTTCCTTCCACATTAGCTGCCTGTGTGTGGAGGGGTTTTCTCCTGGGTTAGAGCAAAACACTCTGACATGGATGGTGCCTTGACGTGGCGTCAGAGCTTTTCACTAAACCATCCGGCAGATAAATGTTGCAATGAGAGCTGTAATCATAAAAAATTCTACTATGAGTGAGCATATAGTCGAAGGGGGACACCAACCGGCAATTCTTCCCTAAATTATAGTATGGGGGAAAAAAGGGGACCGGAACTAAGAGGCTTTCGCCAAATTGAACAGTTCATTCCGAAAGAATCATTAGCTCGCCTTGGAGCGGTAGAAAACTTGGATAGACGACAGCGATTAGTCAGGGCCGTGCCGTGCTATGATACAGAGAGGCGGCCGCATCAGGCGGCACCGTAAGGGGGCGGCATAAGCAGCGAAATCAAAATACAATTTGAACCATTCAATAATTAAAAATCTTTACGCAACGCTTTTCTATATTGGTCTATGTTATTCCGATATTGATGTATACGATTTATGATTTATCGTACGCCTCTGCCTAAGCGCTTTCGGTATCCTTTGATCTCGGTTTCTGGTGCAGGTGCATCGTTGGCGAGCGCTCGCCGAAAGACTTTTGATCTGACAGCGGCCGCTCCTAAAAGCTGAGGCGGCAATTATCACAAAAGACAATTGCTGAGGCGGCAATTATCACAAAAGACAACAAGTGTGTTGATAGTTCTGCTTTGAACTTACAATTATTGACAATATTTGATTTTAATGTTAGTTTCTCATGAGACGTGGCAAGCGGCTGTGCTGTATTGAAATCAGTAAATCAGATATGTAATATATCTGTATCAGTATAATATTTGTGCATTTATACTAATTCAGTTTTTGTGTTTAAAAAGTAGATCAGGTAAGAGAATTATTGTTTTTTACAGAAATTGTAGTTACTTATTATCATTGAAAATGATTATGTTATGACAATTGGGACTCGAATTAAAAAGTAGTATTTGCATGGACTGGGTATATCTCAGGTGCGGAACGTCTGCCTCTGTGTGATAGATAGAGAGTTATTTAGGTAATATTGGGCTACTTTTGCTTTCTGTGTGTGATAGAGAGTGAGCTGCTTAGGAAATATTTGCATTTGCCTACTTTTGCGTTCGTTATTTATTGCTCTATTTTTACCAAATTCATATACGTTGAAGTGGAGACAATACAATAACAAGTTAAAGAAATGCATATGTCAAAACAGCTGCTAGCTGTCAATTTGACAGATATTCATTATCTATTTATTATGTTCTGTTACCTACAAATCTTACTAGCTTTTTTTTTGACAGAACTTATTCTGACACATTTTTAAAAGTTAGGTTTTGAGTTAAAGTGGCTTAGACAACGGAGCTAATACAACGGCACCAAAATACAAGGCTATGACAACGGAGCTAATATGAAAGAAGTAAGAAAGGGTGTACAAAATAGAATTCTTGAAAAATATCCAAGGGCGTTCTTTAAACCTAGTTGTGAATGATGCAACGTCTACTTCTACAGAAACAATTTTTTTTTCTATTGTTCAAGAACTTTACACTTTTTTTTCTGGTTCTACAAAGCGTTGGGAAGTGCTAAAAAAATATGTTTCACAATTAACTCTAAAACCATTGAGTGCTACTAGGTGGTCAAGCACAGTAGATGCGTTAAAGCCTTTACGATTTCAACTTTGCGAAATCTATGATGCATTATTCCAAATAATAGAAGACATCAACAGAGATCAGAAACTAAAGTTAAAGCAAGAGGGTTAGCAAAAAATATTAAAAATTACAAGTTTATATGCGGTGTAATTCTTTGGTATGATATTTTATTTGAAATAAATTCAGTCTCGAAGCTATTGCAATCTGTAACTATAAATTTGTCAGATTGTGTAAGGATGTTATCAGAAACCATACAAAAAGTGAAAAGTTATAGACAATCTGGATATGATCAGATGAAAATTGCTGCTAATGAGATTGCAGAGAATCTTGAATGCAGTGCAGAATTTCCTGCCGAAACTGAAGTTAGAGCCAGAAGGAACAAGCATCAATTTGACTATGAAGAAGCTGGCGATCTACCCTTAACCCTTTCAGGACCATAAGGTTTTTAAGAGTAAATATTAATATGTAACTGTTTATTTTAGTTTGTTTAGACGTAAAATAAATAAAAATCATAAGAAAAATACATAACAATGTGTAGTTTTTTTGGAATTTTATGGGAAATATTTTTCCCAATGGACTATAAAGGTAACACAAATTATAGATAGGCTTATTATGCAATGTCTTTTATTTATTGGTTTATTAGAACAAAATGTTAACTAAAATAATGCAAAATTATGAAATAAAATTACTATACAAAATGATGTGATAATTATGATATTCTGCGAAGCAATTTCTTTTGGTAGTGAGGCAAAGATGGACATTTCACATAGTACATATATTATGCGTCCTGACAGTTCTGTTTTTGTTTTCTAAACGTTCCCGTTTACGTAATTGCGTTCGGCATACGTTCTATTTTGACATTCTGTATAAAAAATGCAGATAAGGTTATAATTAAATACGACAATCACCAATTTTAAAATGGGAAAAATGTTTCCCTTAGTCGTGAAAGGGTTAACAGAGGAGAATAAATTTGTAATAAACTTTTTCAATTATATTCTGGACATTAGCCGTAATTCTCTGAATGAACGATTCACGCTTCTGGAAACCCATAGCAAAAATTTTCTGTTTTTATATGACATTTTAAAACTCAATGATATAGATGACAAAATGCTAGAAAATTATTGTACCAGTCTCCAGTCAATACTTTCGGTCGAAAATGAATCAGATATAAATGCAAATGATCTTCAAGAAGAATTACGTGATGTATCCCGAATGCTACCATATTCTATGAAACCTTTGGATGTTTAAAATTATTTGTGCCAAAATAACTTAATTACTTTGTATCCGAATACTGTTGTAGCTCTGAGAATTTTATTAACACTCCCTGTCTCTGTAGCTAGTGGGGAAAGAAGTTATTCCAAATTAAAATTAATAAAACACTACTTAAAAAGTTCAATAAGCCAAACAAAACTTAGAAATCTGTCATTAATTTCTATTGAATCTACATTGGCTGCCACTCTAGACTAGACATCCCTAATTAACGAATTTGCTAAAGTTAGAAGGGTAAAACTCCAGTAGATTGTTGTAGTTGATATCATTTTTTAAAGTAGTTTATATTTTCAAATTAAAAATAGTATTCGTACATTTTGTGCAGTTTTTTTTTAAATCACAATCGAAGGTTATTTTAAAGAAAAAACCTTTAAGGGGCGGCATTTCGAAGACTTGCATCATAATGAGAAAATCTACCGCACGGCCCTGAGTGACGTCATAGGTATCTGATATCAGGGTTTATGGAGTATATATTAGGATAACTATACCAAGACGTCATTCTTAAGCTCTACGCTGATTGGCTAGTTATGTATGACTGTCTGTCCTACTTATGGATAACGTCATAGGTGTGCCGTCCCGTGGCCGAGTGGTTAGCACGCTTGGCTACTGATCTAAGGGACCTGGGTTCGAGACCCGGATTTAGGCATGGATGTGTGTGTCGTTTTTCTGCTGAGGTCCTGCCATCCTCTCAGATCTCCTACTGTGGCATATAAACTGACAGGCTCCTGTCAGACCTCTGTGGCAAGCAGCTGCTTGAGGGGGTATTTATTTTTATTTTTATGCGCAGATCTTACGTGCAATGTACTTCGTATGTCGGAGAGTGCAGAATAGAGTACTTCCGAGATGAAAATAAGCATCCAATAGACTCCGTTGGCATCTTAAGGTTTAAATCTGATTGCTTAAAAATAATTATTGAAATACCTACCTGGAATATTGATTATTTAAAAATTATAAGAAGTTTAAAGTTTCAAATCTATTTAAATACTTTAAACGGTCCATTTTTTTAATAAGACAGGAATCAGTGTGCCGAATTATCATGACACGCCCCTTATTTTTTTAAGCCTAGTGAGAACGGTGAAGTTATTCTTATTTCTTGAAAATTATAAGTGCGTTCTTATCATAGGAATTCCTTTACATTGAAAAAAGGGCGCGAATTTTAAATCTACATCTGCCACCTACAACCCATGGAATTCCATCATCATCATCATCATCCTCAAGCAGCCATGGGCTATGAAGGTCCAACCAGACCATGCAATTTAGTTCTCCAAGCAAGTCTATCCTGAGCTACATCTACTGCATCTGGCCACTGCACACCAATTCTAACAAGGTCCTGTTTGACATTGTCTGCCCACCGCATCCTAGATCTCCCCTTCTTTCTGAGGCCTTTAGGCACACTGTTCATAACCCTATTCGCCAATCTATAATTATTCATACGGGCAACATGGCCAAACCAACGGAGTCTCTCTCTGCACAATATGCTGCTTAAAGGAGGTTGCAAACTCCTTTGATAACCTCATCATTAGTTACAAAGTTGAACCACCTAATGCCCAAGATACTGCGTAAGCATCTGGAATCAAAAGCATCTAGTTTCCTGTTATCTTGTTTACAAAGTGTCCAAGTTTCACTACCATAACTAACCCTAGAAAGAACCAAACTATTATACAGTCTAATTTTAGTCTTTAGGTTTATACGCCTATTTCTCCACACTCTCCATAGATTCTTAAAAGTCCCAGCAGCAATCCATATCCGTCTGTTAATCTTATGCCGCACATCACCAGTATCTGTTACATAGTTCCCAAGATAATTAAACTGTGATACCTGTTCAAGATTGCAACCATTCAGATTAACCGAATCACAGTATGTCTGACCAATTTTCATCACTTTAGTTTTCTCTCTGTTTATAATCAAACCTACTCTAGTACCAGTTTCATCAACAGCTCGAATGAAAGAGTTCATCTCATCAACATCATTTGCCAAAAGGGCTAAATCATCAGCATAATCTAAATCAGAAATTTTCGTATCTCCAGCCGATTTAAGGCCAAAATATTTCCCTTGAAGTGAATTTCGCATAACATAATCAATAACCAAGCTAAAGAGAAAAGGAGACAAAATGCACCCTTGTCGAACACCAGAAGTAATGCTAAACCAATTGCTACAAGCCTTACCAACTCTCACACATGTCTCAGTGTTATTATAGATAGCTTCCATTATGTTAACTAACTTGTCTGGTATACCAAATGATTTCACAATCAACCACAAATTATGACGATCAACAGAGTCGAAAGCCTTTTTGAAATCAACAAAGCTAGCAACCAAATGTTTCTGAAACTCGAAACATTTCTCAAGAATCTGCCTAAGTGAAAATATCTGATCCACACATCCCCTACCACTTCTGAATCCACATTGCTCATCACGCAATTGCCTGTCAACCAGATTCCTAATTCTATTAAGCACAATCATGGAAAGAACTTTACCTGGAACAGAGAGTAGGCTGATACCCCTATAGTTATCACAAGAACTGCGATCACCTTTTTTGAAAATAGGGATAACAATAGCTCTGGTAAAATCCTTAGGAACCATGCCTTTATCATAAAAGATATTCAGAATTTCAGTCATCCAAGTGGTAACCGAAACATTCCCAGCTCTAAGCATTTCCGTAGTAATTTCATCTACCCCTGGGGATTTATGTAGTTTAAGTTTAGAAACAGCCAAAATAACTTCAGATTGTGTTATAGGGCCACCATTAAAGCCACCAACCTATCATCTATACAAACAATGGGAGTAGAACTAACTACATTGTTTAGAACATCACTGAAATGCTCAGCCCACCTAGCCATGGCAGAATCCTCCCCTTCAATAACCTTACCTTGTTTATCCTTCAATCCTTGTATGCCTGTCCGTTTTCTACCACACAAAACATTAACTATCTGGTACAGCTCTCTGCTGTTGTGCTGTCTAACTGCTTCCACGGCTTTGTCAGCCAAACCATCAAGCCAAAGATTCTTATCAGCAACTAACTGATCTTTTACACGTTTATTAAGTTCTCTGTAATGCTTTCTATTAGGACTAATAGGGTATTAATTAAAGACATTCCTGCAGTTCTTTCTTTCCGAAATAAGATCAAGTGCCTTATCACTCAGATAATTCTGTCTCTTCTGCTCCTTTTTTCTTAAAAGAGTACTGTTAGTGTCCAAAAAAGCCTGTTTAAAATGATCCCATTCTTCCTCAACTTCAGTAGTAAGCAAACCATGACTGTCATAATGACTAAGTAACCTATCATGGTAAGCTTTGGCTATAACTGGATCTTTCAGATTTTCAGTATTAAAAGTAAATTTTTTAACCCTAGCACAACACTTTTTAAGTTTAAGTTGCAACACATTTTTAACAAGGTAATGGTCAGATCCAATTTCAGCTCCCCTATATGCCCTGGTATTCCTAACAGAACTAGCCCATTTGCTGTTAATTAATATGTAATCAATCATATTCTTATGCAGCCCATCTCGTGAAACCCATGTGTACTTATGTATGTCACGGTGTTTGTAATAAGTGTTAGTTATTCTGAATCCATTGAGTTTACTTACCTGTAGGAGACGTTGCCCATTGCCATTGCAGCTACCAATACCAAAAGGGCCTATTACTCCTCCCCAAAGGTCAGAGTCAGCACCAACTTTGGCATTGAAGTCACCAAGAACAAGGGTAATATCTCCTTTCTTGACAGAATTCAAAATATCCTGAAGTTGTTCATAAAACCTATCCTTCTCATCCTCATCGGCATCCTCAGTGGGGGCATAACAGCAGATAACATTCAAGTCTTTAACGCTTGTCTGAAATTTTGCTGTAAGAAACCTTTCATTAATGCACTCATATCCTAGAAGAGCATCGCTAGCGTGTCTGCTGAGAAGCAGACCCACGCCTTGGTGATGCTTATTGTCGTCCCTCCCTGAAAAAAGAAATTTAAGATTATTTTTTAGAATCTGACCTTTATCTGTCCATCTGGTCTCTTGCAAGCCGAGAATATCTAAATGATAATGGTGGAATTCTTGTGTGAGGACATCAAGAGAAAAAGCTCTGTGCAGAGTCCTCACATTCCAACTACCTATGGAGAGAAAATTGTTAGTGGGATGTTTAAAGAAACTATGTTTATTGAGAGAAGGAATGCCGACAATATCAAACAGCCCCCTAATCGCAGACATGGGGCAAAGACCCGTTCCCCCACCACTAAAGGCTGAAGCTATCTACCATGGAAGACTTCCTCCAATGTAGAATTTGACGATGCCAATAGAAGCAAAGAGTTCATGTGCCTGCGATGACTTCTGCTCAGGATTATCCACCAGCTGATAAACATATCCTGTGAATCTATTCACTTGGGGCTGTCAACCCACAAACAAACAGAAAACACAGTGGAAGATTTTCCCTCCACAGAAGCCCACCAGTGCAGCAAAATCAGGATCCATAATCAAGCTCAGAGCCATATATCTGTCCAGTCCAGTAGGTTTATATGGTCAGCACCAGGACCCTGTGTGGTTGACCACTCCTCAGCAGGGTAGAAAAAAAGAAAAGTAGCCATAGTTGTCCAGATCAGCAGGCCACACTAATCTGGCAGCCCTCCCCTTCCGTTCACTTCCACAAGAGAGTATGTCTTTTGGAAGTTACTAACGGTCCGCACCACGAGAAGGTGGGGTCGGACATTAGGTGCTACCCTGGCCGGTTCTATGCATCATCACAGGGGATTGGTGCATAGCTCTCCTTCCAGTGACTACCTAGCTACCATTTACAGACCATGGGATTCCAGTATTTTGAAATGCTGAATCCTGATTGGCTGATGCTAACTTCTTAAATATTAGAGATAACCCTATGATATGACCCCTTTTCTCAAAGGTCTCGTCGAGACGCATCTGATTCCGAACCCGGATTCGACCCAGGACATGCGGTTTTCGAGATTTTAACGTTTTAAAATTCATTTTAAACTTGTTAAATATTGAGTTCAGAGCCTCGTCCTCGATATGGTAGTGAATTAATTTGACGTCGATGCCGAATCACATGGTCCGAACCCGCTATCTGTAATGGTTGGAGCATTATAACGATTTTTCGCTAGGCCTAATCGAGCTATACCCTATACTTTAACATTAGTAAAATATCGATTTTGCACACGGCCCTCTTTATAACCTTTTACCCATAATTCAAAGGGTGACGAACCTCATTTGTCCGCGAACGTCATTTATCAGGTTTCCTGTTTCACTTTGAAAGGTTGTTCTCCCTCGGTTTCTAAAAAAATTTGAGGTGGTTTCCTTAATGTAATTTCTATGGCTCTTTTGAATGCCTTTTAAAAAAAAACTACTGGACCGATCTTTGTGAAATTTTATCAATCATAAGAACTCGACGATCTCTCATGTTTGACCGATTGTCAGATTTTTTACGTTGACAGATTCCTTAATATTTACGACGAAATTTTGAAAATATTAGCTACCGCTACTTTATACGAGCTTCGAATACCTACTAATATAAGCAAATTGCCTGTTCGGGCAAATTGTAAACCTTTCCCACGACCCGTTTTGTTCTTGCCCCAAAGCGTTGAGCATGCAGAATCCGTCGGGTTTGGGGGGTAGGGGAGGGTCGCGATCACTATGCTACGGTCATAGATCACGATCACTGTGCTACCTAGTGAGCTAGCTCCCGAAGTAACCAGTGATGGCTGCGCAGGTCCTGGGCATTTGGCAGCCTGCGATCGAGCGCAAGCAACATTGGCGGGCGCTAGTCAAAGTGTGGCCCTTAGGAAAGTATGGCGTATCAGCTATTACGGAATTGTAATAGCCAGTACATTGTACTTTTCCGTTTTTTCCGAATCGCCTTTTTAAGGTATTCTTAATGTATGTAGCTATACACTACGCCGCCTGTCGCATTATTTAAAACACCCAGAATGTGCAAAGGCCTTGTGAGAACGAATCTGTAAAGTGATGAATCACTTGAGTATGAATCTTCGGGTCACGTGACTCAGTGGACCGAATTATCATGAAATTCGCCGGATGAGCGGAGGCCAAGTGAGAACGAATCCGTCAAGTGATGAATCTCTTGATTCTGAATCTTTAGCTCACGTGACTCTACTTCGGACACTAGAAAGGGTCCTTTAGTTTACCTTTCTGGGTAAAATGTCTTTTTGTGTTCTCTTTGGTCCATTTTCAGAATCTGTTTTTTGACCTTTGCTCTCCTTCTATCAGACCTAGAGTTTTCAGACTTTAGGGTCACTTTAGGGCAACCCTTTTCCACACTATTCAACCGCTAGGGGGCGCTTTTCCCACTGGAAGGGTGTGTTCAATTAATTTTTTTTTACATGTAGAAAGGGTCTGTTTGTTGCGATTAAACCGCTATTGTGTGGGCGGGAAAGTGCTTAATACACTGTTTCCTTTGTTCTCTGACTCTGTGGGGCTTAAACGTTTTAAACCCCTAAAACAGAGCTAAAAGCTATTCCTGTGCTAACAACACTTGAATTTACAGTTTGAGTGACAATCTGATGGTTTATTTCCATCCAGGCGTACTATAAAATAATATTTTATGCCTTAAAAATATTTTCACAGCACAGAATTTTGAAAAAAATCGATTTATGTATCCAAATAGCTCTTTTAGCGCTGTTTTCCGCGCATAAAATATACGAAAACTATATGTGATGTGTAATCACTTTTGAATTTACAGTCAGATTCACAACCTAATGCCTTATATTCATCAACTATTATTATATAATGAGATTCTATGTCTAAGGTATAGTTTAGGTGCATAGAATTCCGAAAATATCGAAAAATTCACCAAAATATCAGTTTCTACGCTGTTTTAAACGCCTAAAACGGAGCTAAAAGCTATTCCTGTGCTAACAACTTTTCAATTTACAGTCTGAGTGACAATCTGATGGTTAATTTCCATCAAGGCGTAATATAAAATGTTCTATGCCTTAAAAATATTTTCACTCCATAGAATTATGAAAAAAATCGATTTCTGTATCAAAATAGTTATTTTTAGAGATGTTTTACGCGCATGAAACACAGGTAAAAGCTATGTGGTGGGTAATAACTTTTGAATTTACAGTCAGATTCACAACCTAATGCTTTATATTCATCAACTATTATTATATAATGAGATTCTATAGCTAAAGTATAGTTTAGGTGCATAGAATTTCGAAAATATCGAATAATTCATCAAAATATGAGTTTCAATGCTGTTTTAAACGACTAAAACAGTGCGAAAAGCTTTTCGTGTGGTAACAACTGTTCAATTTACTGTCAGAGTGAGAATCTGATGGTTTGTTTCTATCAAGGCATGATATAGAATGACATTCTATGCCTCAAAATCATTTTCCCTGCATAGAATTTTTAAAAAATCGATTTATATGTGAAAATACCTATTTAGCGCTATTTTCCTCGCATAAAACATAGTTAAAAGCGATGTGGTGTGTAATGACTTTTAAATTTACAGTCAGATTCACAACCTAATGCTTTATATTCATCAACCAGTATTAGATAATGAGATTCTATGGGTAAAGTATACTTTAGGTGCATAGGATTTCGAAAATATCGGATAATTCACCAAAATATCAGTTTCAATGCTCTTTTGAACGCCTAAAACAGTGCTAAAAGCTATTCTTGTGCTAACAACTGTTCAATTTACTGTCAGAGTGAGAATCTGATGGTTTGTTTCCATCGAGGTGTGATGTGAAATGATATTCTATGCCTTAAAAACATTTTCACTGCATAGAATTCTGAAAAAAAAAAAAACGATTTACGTATCAAAATAGCTATTTTAGCGCAGTTTTCCGCGCATAAAATAAAGGTAAAAGTTATGTGGTGTGTAATAACATGAATTTTCAGTCAAATTCACAACCTAATGCTTTATTTTCATCAACTCGTATTATATAATGAGATTCTATTGGGTAAATTATACTTTAGGTGGATAGAATTTCGAAAATATCGAATAATTTACCAAAATATCACTTTGAACACTGTTTTAAATGTCTAAAAGAGAGCTAAAAGCTATTCCTATGCTAACAACTATTCAATTTACAGTGTGAGTGAAAATCTGATGGTTTCTTTCCATCAAGTCGCAACACTAAATAATATTCTATGCCTCAAAATTATTTTCACTGCAGAGAATTTTGAAAAAAAAAATAGATTTATGTATCAAAACAGGTATTTTAGCACTGTTTTCAGCGCATAAAACATATGTAAAAGCATTGTAGTGTGTAATAACTTTTAAATTTACAGTCAGATTCACAACCTAGTGCATTATATTCATAAACTCGTATTATGTAATGCGTTTCAATGGCTAAAGTATAAATTAGAGTGCATAGAATTACGAAAGTATCGAATTATTCACCAAAATATCAGTTTCAATACTAAAAGCTATTCCTGTGCTAACAACTGTTCAATTTACTGTCAGAGTGAGAATCTCATGGTTTGTTTCCATCAAGGCGCGATATAGAATGACATTCTATGCTTAAAAACATTTTCACCGCATAGAATTTTCAAAAAAATCGATTTACATGTGAAAATAGCTCTTTCAGCGCGGTTTTCGCGCATAAAACATAGGTAAAAGCTATATGGTGTGTAATGACTTTCGAATCTACAGTCAGATTCACAACCTAATGCTTTATTTTCATCAACTAGTATTATATAATGAGATTCTATAGGTGAAGTAGAAGAATTTCGAAAATATCGAATGATTCTCCAAAAAATGAGTTTCAATGCTGTTTAAACGCCTAAAACAGAGTTAAAAGCTACTCCTGTGCTAGCAACTTTTCCATTTTACACTCTGAGTGACAATCTGATTTTTAATTTCCATAAGATGTAATATAAAATGTTCTATGCCTTTAAAACATTTTCACTGCATAGAATTTTCAAAAAAATCGATTTACATGTGAAAATTGCTATTTTAGCGGTGTTTTCCGCGCAAAAAACATAGGTAAAAATGCATGGTTTGTAATGACTTTGTGGACTGACCGCAAGGGTCAGTCCCCAAAGTCCCCTAATTTCCTAAAAAACTGCGCCGTAGTGATCCACTTTGGAAGCAAAAAGCACACCCTTCCAGTAAGAACAGCGCCCCCTAACGGTGGGATAGTATGAAAAAGGGGGTCCTAAAGTGACCACAAAGTTTCAAAATTCCATGTCCAATAGGAAGAGAGCAAAGGTGAAAAAACAGATTCTGAAAAGTCACGTGACTTGGAGATTAAAATTTTTCATACATTTTACAGCACATTCAATCTGCGCACACCGATGACGTTATCCAGTACTTGCGATATAGGGACAACCTTATCACGTGATTAACAATCTGTCAATAACAGGACAGACCTAATTAACATCATTTATTACAACCCATCATAGTAAAGCTTAAGGATGACATCAGGATATAATTATCCTAATATATACTCCGTAAGCTTAACATAGCTAATACTTTTGTATACGGCTTTTCTCTACGGAGCTTGTCTTTCGAACTCAAGCTATGCTATCCTATGGGTAATCCAGTGCGAATTGTCCTTCACTCTAGCCACGAAATGAAGAATTAATAATTTCGGCCAGTGTAGTGTTTACGGTCCTCAGCCGATAGATGGCATTGCTCAAGTGGCGTGTGTTGCCTTGGAGGACATTATTTAGTTTTGGGGCTTTTTTATAATTCGGTCGGCTGTGCACTGTTTCCGATTTTCATGTTTTTTGGTTTGTGTTGTCTTGGAGGACATTATTTTGTTTTGGGGCTTTTTTATAATTCGATCGCCGGAAAACAAAATGGCGGCTGAGGACCGTGAACTGTAGTACTGCCCAGTTTATATGCCATAGTAGAAGGTCTGATAGGATGGCAGGACCTCAGCAGAAAAACGACACATACATCCATGCCTTACCCAGGGCTTGAACCCAGGTCCCTTAGATCAGCAACCAAGCGCGCTAACCACTCGACCATGGGACGGCTGCAATTCTTTGGAAATTCATAAAGTTATCATATTACGTAACTTAGAGTAATAAGAGTACCTAATAAATTTCTTATCAGTGCCATGTTTCTACATACGTTACACAGACACACACACTTTGCTGAACTCTAACTAATCGATTATTATATTATTTAATTATTATATAATTATTCTACATATTCGAGAGTGGCAATGAAATGCGTTTTCAAAAGAAGCTGCTAGACTCCTGTGTCAGTCTAAATAAATTGTGTGCCCCGGTGTACAGAGTTCATTTTGCTTTGTCCACCTGTGCTAGCCTGTGCCGACAAAGTTCAAAGACACCGACCGCCGGTAATCGCGTTCTGTCGTGTGCTGCGTTTTTAATTGTGTTTGGAAATTTGAGCTTTAAATCAAAAAGCGATTGATTTTCTTTTTAAATGTATCAAAGCAGGCACGTGTTGTCCATCGGCATAAATAAGAATATGAATGGCGATAAATCACAAAGACGAAACAAAAAGTCGGTATGATGAGAGGATAATGTAATGTGCCTAAAAAAATAATTAATTTTAGTTGGATGGACAAAACAATAGTCAATATTTTATAAAATCGCTTTTTGTCTTCGGTTCATCTCACTTAGCTGGCCGACCAGCCACTCTGGGCCCCCCTAATCCCGGGCACCCAGGCTAGAGCCCTGTCAGACCCCTCCCCCCCTTGTGACGGCCATGCTTCCCTCTTACACAGCATGAGTCATCATTTTTTAGGCAATTACTGTTCTCATTGCAATTTCTATCATGTCTTTTACAAGTGTCTCTCAATACAGGAGGTTTTCAATTTGACAGTGTGCCATTTGTTACAAATGTGAATAAAGTTGGTACAGCATCATTAATTAATTACTCTGTAATTTTCTGAAGCTTTATTTTTAAAACAGTAAAATGCTGGGAACAGATAGTACTAGCTTACTGTTTAAAGAGAGACAGTGGAGCATCTAACACAATTGACAAGCCTTAGCATTGCAACTCATAAATTTTTTCATCAAATATTAAAATCAAATTTTAGGCTTCATTTATCACATGCAAAATTATAAAATCCCTATTTCAAACGTTTCGTTTGAGAAAAAAAAAATTGTATTATTTTGGCAAAATAAAAATGCAATGCAGAAGTCTCATAAAATTAATGTAGTTTAATATTTCTTTTTGAAACAAAATTCACGATAATGTTCTATAAATTCCATGCTGTTTCAATCTGTAAATTACCTTCTTTTCATATGTAAATATTATTAGTATCATTTATGAAAAAATCGTGAACTACATTTGATATACTAGGACAGAACGGTATTTTGAAATGCTTTATTTATCTTTATGCCTCTCGGCTCTAACAATTTCAATTTAGAAGCATTTCACGATTTTCGTAAATTACTAACTTATGAATATCAAATTGCTTCTTTTACAATAGTTTTCAGTAGTTAGTGCACAATTCAAGTAAGTCTAAGATCGTGGTGAAACATTTGTTTACGCTATCCAAACATGTCTCTCTGAGGAGTTGGTTTAAGATTTTGTAAATGTTCATGGCGTCCGTTGCCAGTACCTCTGTGGTCAGTTCTACCTTGGCCAACAATGATATAGAGTACAGGCCTGCCCCCATTGGAGTTTTCTCGAGGCACCCTTATGCAAAAATATCCGCCAGATGGCGCGCAAACTCTTAAAAACAAACCAAGTTGCCTGCATAGGTTTTCATTGAAGTGCTTTCTGTGTTCGGATTTAAAACTGCAATCTTTTCAAAACTAAAACTTTTTAATGCACAATTTTTAAAATTTTCTCTATTCTTAAAGACGTTGTTTTCCGATGTGTCGGTCCAGAACAGGTGCATATGATATAAAAACAAAAGGACAGGAGTTGAAAATCATAGGTCGCAGGAGCTACGTATCACGTGTTTAAAGGATGTGTGCGATTTCAAATGGATGGGACTCCCCCTTCTCCCACCTGCCACGTTAGACGACTGACTGCAAATTGCATTACCTTCAGAACACCATGCCCTGAAGCTACGGGGAGCGGGGCGAGGGAGAAAGTTGGGTCGTGGATCACGTGGTATGTATCCTTGCACCTTTGATTGCCTTCGTTCTCTTGGCAGAGAAATTCGATAGCTTTTACAAACAATTTTTAAAACAACTATGAACTATATCAATTTGAAAAAAAAATCAGAAAGACAGCTGAAAATGCATTGTAGTTTTCAGATGAAAACCAGAAGGATGAAAACAAATAACGCGAGAAATAAAATAAAGAGTTGGGTTGTTTTACCTCTGAGCGGCACTTTTTTTGCACAACCATGGGCTAAATGGCCAGGTCACAAGGACCCCGAAGGCTCAGAGAAGGTTGAGGGAGGGGACCCACAGGAACAGCTGTTGGGACACGGATGGTAGCCTCCCGTCAAGGCCATCCAGTGTATTCTTTAACGTGCACAAGGTATGACTCTCCCGCACACAGGGCCACGGCTTAATGTCCCATCCGACGGATGACGGCCTTTCCAAGCCCATTGGTGTCCCCTGCTGACCATGGGCAGGGCGGGGAATTTTGTGGAGATAATAAAATAGAGAAAACGCGATGATGCTCAATGCTTGGCATTCAAGTGTACAAATTTTTTCCACTCATATGCTGAGCTCGTGGCACTGATTATCAATAAGATTAGTTTAATAGATTGAACAGGTTAATCGGGAGAAAGGAGGTCATGTATTTTTTTTTTGCATCTTTCTGGTATCAAATTTCTTTTGCCGCTAAATGCATAGAGTATTATATTCAGAGTAATAATTCAAATCACTAACTCAGAGTAATATCTAATATATAGTCAATTGTGCATCATTGATTGATAGGGGATCACGCTAATTCTAACCTCGGAAAGTGTAAATCGTGATATTTCATCATATAATAATACAACACCAAATCATTTTTTAATTTATGTCTATAAAGAAACAATATTCACTTAAAAAAATTCCTATGAAAACTTCAGGACGTTCACTTTCCACCGCCATAATTTCGAATATCTAATCATACATGGTTTGTTAAAAATTAGAAAAAAACGTAGTATTTTAGTTTATTATTACGGCATACAGAAGCGAAATCACCAAACTTATTTTGATTTTTTGAATCCAAATCTATACGATTTTTCTTCCTAAAAACACTTTCCGTTAAAAAATGTTAACAGCATGTAACTTACAAATATAAATGTAGCAATTTTTTTTCCCCACGAAATTTAAAGTTTTTCTTCGCTACTTTTATACGAAAACGACTGAAGAAACCGGTTTCCTAGTGTTTGCGCGCCATCTAGTGAGATTTTATGTTTAAGAGGTTCGCTAAAGGTGCATTTTTCGAGCAAATCAGCAGGCCTGTAGTCTATCATTGTTGGTCAAGGTTCTACAACCTCTGGTAATATTTCCTCGATGTTGTAAGTTTGTTCTTGGCATCGAGAAATATTACGCTGTTCTTGGGTTTGGCAACATTTTTTAGTTTCCAGGTGTACGAAGTTTTAAAGGATATGATTATAACTAAGTAAAATGAATTGGTAGGTATTTAGTATATATATATAAGTATTGAGGAACGTATTGTGTTTATATTTAGAAATTATATATTATAAATTATATAATTATATATGGCTACTGATCCAAGGGACCTGGGTTCGAGTCCCGGGTAAGGCATGGATGTATGTGTCGTTTTTCTGCTGAGGTCCTGCCATCCTCTCAGACCTTCTACTATGGCATATAAACTGACAGGCTCCTGTCAGACCTCTGTGGCAAGTAGCTGCTTGAGGGGGGTATAAGAGCATGGCTACCTCCATTGAAAATGCATATAATTACAGTTATACCAGGGTGATCATGTCCCCTTTTTCAGTCTCTGGATTGAAGGCCATGCCCCCAACGAATAAATGCCCGTGGAATATGATTTTTGTAAGTGCCGGATCTAGAGGGGGGGAGACTTTTCAGAATGCTAATAATTTTTTTAGTGGCAAAAATGACCCGTGTAGAAGTGATTACGGGCCTCAAATTCATCCGCGTAGTTACTACAGCGTGATTTGTGGGATTGTTCTGTAACATTCTAGGTAAATATTCTGTTAATGCATTTTTAAATTTATGTTAGACGTTTTGTTACATGTTTTTTTTTTTGGTAAAAATTGCAGTTGTTCTGGTATTATGACTTTTATGCACTATTTCAAATAATTGTCTATAATGAGATTTTTTATGGGGCTTTTTTTAAGTGCAGAACCAATGTTAATTCCTTAATGATAAATGTTTTTAATTAAATCTACTTTTGATGACATGGTTATTTTGGAGGCTTTTTTAAGTGCGGAACAAAGTTTCATTCCTCAGCGATAAGCGTTAATGAAACACCGTTTCGATGAAATTTTTTTAAGGTTTATTTTCAAGTGTGGAAATGTGATTTTCTTTTGTATAGCATTGTATATATTATGATGCATAGCCTATAAACATGTCTGAAGGTAGATGCGGAATGGACTAATTTTTTATCACGGTGCTTTCAGAGTGCGGTGGAAAAAAGGTAAGATGGTGGCCGAGGTCCCTATACTGCAGTTCTGCTGCTCTCTGTAGTACTTTCTATTAGGACTAGTAGGGTATTGATCAAGGACATTCCTGCAGTTCTTTCTTTCCGAAATAAGCTCCTGTGTCTTATCAGTCAATAATTTTGCTTCCTCTGTACCGTTTTTCTTAAAAGAGTACTGTTCAAGAAAAGCCTGGTTAAAATGGTCCCATTCTTCCTTAACTTTAGTAGTAAGCAAACCATGACTGTCATGACTAAGTAACCTATAATGGTAAGCTTTAGCTATAACTGTGTCTTTCAGAGCATCAGAATTAAAAGCAAATTTTTTAACCCTAGCTCAACACTTTTTAAGTTTAAGTTGCAAGACACTTTTAACAAGGTAATGGTCAGATCCAATTTCAGCTCCCCTATATGACCTGGTATTCCAACAGAACTAGCCCATTTGCTGTTAATTAATATGTGATCAATCACATTCCTATGCAGCCAATAAGGGTGAAACCAATGTGTACTTGTTTATGTTGAGGTGTTTGTAATAAATGTTAGTTATTCTCAAACCATTAAATTTACTTACCTGTAGGCGATGTTGCCTAATGTAGCTACAAATACCAAAAGGGCCTATCACCCCTCCTCAAATGCTCAGAGGTGAAACAACCCAACCCACCCCTCCCCAAAGGTCAGAGTCAGTACCAACTTTGGCACTGAAGTCACCTAGAACAAGGGTAATATCTCCTTTCTTGACATAATTCAAAATATCCTAAGTTGTCCATAAAAACCTATCCTTCTCATCCTCATCAGTGGGGGCATAGCAGATAATATTCAAGCTTTTAATGCTTGTCTGAAATTTAGCTGTAAGAAACCTTTCATTAAGGCATTCATATCCTAGAAGAGCATCACTGGTGTGTCTGCTCAGGAGCAGACCTACTCATTGGAGATGCTTTTTTTATCTTCCCTCCCTGAAAAGAGAAATTTAAGGTTACATTTAAGAATCTTACCTTTATTTGTCCATCTGATCTCTTGCAAGCCGAGAATATTAAGGTTATAACAGTGGAATTTTTTTGTGAGGACATCAAGGGAATAATCTCTATGCAGAGTCCTCACATTCTAACTATCTATGGAGAGAAAATGGATAGTGGGATGTTTGAAGAAACTATGTTTATTGAGAGAGGGAATACCAACACTATGAAACAGTCCCCTAATCGCAGGCATGGGGCGAAGACCTGTTCCTTGACTACTAAAGGCTGAAACCATCTATACTGAAAGATTTCAACCAATGTAAAATATGGCGATGCCTGTAGAAGCAAGCATTCAGGTGCCTGTGATGACCTTTACTCAGGATTATCTACCAACTGATAAAATGTGCTGTGAATGTATTCACCTGGGGCTGTCAACCCACAAACAGAAAACTTAACAGAAGATTTTCCTTCCACAGTAGCCCACCAGTGCAGCAAATTCAGAACCCATAATCAAGCTCAGAGCTGTATTTCAATCTGTTCTGGTAAGTGTATATGGTCAGCACCAGGACCCTGTATGGTTCACCACTCCACAGCAAGGTAGAAAAAAAAAGTAGTCATAGTTGTCCAGATCAGTAGGCCACACTTAATCTCCCCTTCCATTCTCTTCCACAAAAGAGTATCTCTTTTGAAAGGTGCTAACGGTCTGCACCAGCCTGGCTGGTTCTATGCATCATCACAAGGGATTGGTGCATAGCTCTCCTTCCAGTGATATTATTAGAAAGCGTAAAATGATGTCATTCTATTTATTCATAACTGGGTCACCCAATTGCATTTTTTATTGCATTATTATTTTTAAGACTCAGTAACTGAAAAAGAATTGCAACCATTCTATTTCAACATATATATTTATTTCATTATTGATAATTGTTATGAGCATTGATAATTTTCCTCTTTCCAATTTTTTAATTTGTTTTTTAACAAATGGATTGATTGAACTGATGCCAACTGATGGATGACCCTTCTGCATACAAGATAGAATAACATATACTCTATGTTGAAAAAAAAGTGTTGGGACACTTTCATGTTATGTGAATGAAAAACCACTTTCAAAGCTTCTTAACATTGAAAATAAACCTTTTACACAAAAACTGTTATTGGTGATAAATTGTGGATGTCACTCAAATCTCTCTAAATATATTTCCTGCAATATTTGTTTCATATTTAAAGCATGAATGGAAGCTAAAGCATTTATCTTTAACTTTTGACACTTGTGAAAAAATACTTCAATAGATAAAACACAACTCTTGTAACAATTTGTTCACTAACATAAATATCTGAAGTTTGCATGACATTTTTTTAATATTTCATCAATTTGGAGGCAATGTGACAGTGTCAATTTTCAACAATCTTTGATCAATATTTAAAGAGTCGTTATAGTGGGACCATTTAACAGCAGACGACACTGTTATATTGTCTCCAAATTGATGGCATCTTAAAAAATCGTCATACCAACTTTAGATATTTAATTTATGTTATAATAATAATAATATCTTTATTAAGCCTTAGTATGGTTATATACATAGATTACCCCACTAAGCCTTATGGCTTGTCAGGGAACAAATTGTTACAAGAGTTGTGTTTTATCTATTGTGGTATTTTTTACAAGTGTCAAAAGTTGAAGATAAATGTTTCAACTTCCATTCATTCTTTAAATATTAAAGATTGTGGGAAATATATTTAGATATTGTGGGAAATATATTTGAATTTTTGTGGTGAATAGATATTGTGGGAAATATATTTAGAGAGATTTGAGTGACATCTACAATTTATCGCCAATAACAGTTTTTGCGTAAAAGGTTTATTTTCAATGTTTAGGAAGCTTTGAAAGTGACTTTCCATTCACATAACATGGAAGTGTCCGGACACAATTTTTTCAATAGTCTATTTCATTATTTTGCATTTATTCTGGAAATATTTCACTATAATGTAATGTTATATCCATAAATCAATAAATTTTTTTCCACAAAAATATTTAAATTTTGCCATAATTGCCTCCCAAAATAACTAACCATAAATATTTTGCTACCAAAAATAACTAATCTCAATGGAAACAAAAATTTTAACCATATTTATTGATAAACAACAAATTTTCGTTCACGTGTAAAATAAAATAAATACCTCCTCAAACAGCTGCTTTCCACAGGTCTGACAGGAGCCTGTGAGTTTAATACGCCATAGTAGAGGGATCTGTGAGGATGGTGGGATAACCCCATCAAAATAAATCTCATCGGGGATAACTATTTTTATTACAGCTTATCACTAAAGAACAAATTTGGTTTTACACTTGAACACCCAAAAATAACTCACTAAATGATTAAAGGTGAAAAAAATAAGATTGAAATCAAGGGATAGACAAATAAAAGCACTTACCTGTAAATGCCTAAAAAAAATCCAAGAATTTTGGTTGGTAGGTGTCAGGGTACATCGTCTGCATTCACTAAAAACAGATTTAATTCACAGTATAGGTAAAATTCTCATGATTCCGGTTTCCCCCACATGATAGTGTAAAGAAAGCCACAATATTCATTTCATACCCAACTTTTTATAAACCTTAAAATTTTCAAAATGCAGGATTCAGAGGCCACAACAAATCTCAGTAGCAGATGACATACTTGACATTCAATTCTGCAAAAACTCCAACTGTTATACATTATACCCTTAAATTGCATTTATTCATGTATTCTCAACTTACATTCTGCATATCAACATATCTTCTACTTATATTACGTTTCTGCATGATGTGCCATGTTCCTTAACACATGCATTAGCGGCTGTCAGTCAAAAGTCGGAGTTCTGCATGAACAACTCTTTTAGCAGATCAGAAGAAAGAAATGTGATTTAGTTGAACTGAAGTAAATCCCCAAATGATAATTATAATAAATAAAGTAAAACTGGTTAAGGAAAAGTGAATGGGTGGATCATCGCATCCTTTGATTCTAAAATTGCATCGACAATTTAAATTTTAATGATACACTCAACTGTTTTAATTTCTTGTGAACTTCTAGCCATGGAGAAAGTATTTTCATATTTAAACATAAACGACAATCACAGTGTTGTCTGTTGACTTTTTAATGGTTATAAATATTTTGTGGAAAAAATTTTGGTGACATACCGGACTTGAACCCGCATCTCCTCAGAAACATGCCAGAATATTCTACCAATTAATATACTTATTGTCATATGTTCACTCCAAGGAATCAGAAAACTAAAAGGTTTTATTACTTATGACTTCTTATGATATTTCCATGTGTCAAGTTCTCTGCTTTAGAGTCAAAATTATTTGGTGATGAAAGCCAGGCTGTCAACTTATGAACTAGTATTTTCAAACAATATGAATTGTAAAAGATCAGATTTAATCATTGATGAACACAAAGAGGAAGTTCCACAAACACTTAAGGATTGTGTTATTATTTAATTTATGGTTAATCTTAAAGCAATGGCCTGAAAGTAACATCTTGGCCTCTGACACCAAAGGTGTGAGATATATTATTTTTTAATTCTTGTGATATTTCTACATGTAAACATCAATGTGTTGTATTTATTTTTTGTAATTTTGAATCCTTTTTATATTTTTTTGTGGACTTATGATTTATTTATTTTATTTGTATTAGATTTTTAGGATGAAAATATAATACAATGCTATCTAAGGTGTATTATACCATTCACTTTTATTTGTGACCTTTTATATAGCTGGTATTAATTTTTTTACAGTATTTAGTGTCTGAGACCCAAGAAAAAAGTGACACAAGTAAAAAAAAATGCAGTTTTCCAGAAACAGTGTACAATGATATGTAAATTTCTCTCTTCAAAGTGAGAAAGATTCACAAATACAATTACGATATTTGTAAATGGACAGTGCTCCATTTAGTACTTAATAATACTGACACTTTACAGTAATCAGCAGTACATTATAAAACTTTGCATGTGTAGTTAAGGGTTAAAGACCATTCTGAATGGCTTTAAGTTATTGCACTGATTTTTTTTTTTGCAATTTATTACAAATGGTTTAAGTGATGTAGAAAGAAAGTGATAATTGTGGATAAAGACAATTTGGCTGTTATCCAATAACTTTGACTACCATCTGAGTAAAATGACTTCTTCTCTGCTTGAAGAGGCTATTTGATCAAGAAGTGTAGTGTCACATAACTTGAGGTTTGTCATCAGACACCAACTTTGTTACAGAAGTGCACTTTTTTTTTTATTTGAAGAGAGGAATGAAAAAGTGGTATGTCGATAACTGTATGCCATTATTTGCTTTTTTTTGTATTAATCAGAATCAGACACTCTTAAATATTTCTGAGGCATTTGCCATTTATCCATTGTTATTATTTAAGTAGTAAATTCAGAATGCAGACAAGTGGAACAAATCTTTACCTTTGTTATGTTGGATCTCAAACTCAGATGATGAGCCTGTAACTATATATATACATTGAAGAGCCAAAACGTTTTGACCAGCACATCTTTATCCAAATTGAAGCAACTGCAGGTAAATAATGCGTGTGAAGGTCATGAAATAGTATAAATAATGCCGGATACTGAGCTCTATTAATCTGTTATTCTTGTTCTTCAGATGGGAAAGGCAGTGGACTTAAATGAGTTTGACAAAGGCCAAATTGTAATGGACTGATGACTGGGTCAGAAATTTTTTGAGATGGCAAGGCTTGTGGGGTGCTCACAGTCAGCTGTGGTTAATACCTTCAAAAAGTGGTCTGAGGAGAGAAAAACCACGAATCACTGGCAAGGTGTTGGCTGACTACAGCTCATCAATGCTAGTGGTGAGCGAAGGCTATCCCATATGGTATGAGCCAACAGAAGGGATACTGTGGTGCAACTTGCCTGTAATTTGAATGCTGGTGACAGGAGTAATGTGTCACAACACATAGTACCTCGAACCCTGCCAAAAACGGGGCTGCGTAGCCGCAGGCCACTCCGAGTGCCCATGCTAACCTCGGTTCACCACCGAAAGTGCCTACAGTGGGCACGTGAGCATCAAAACTTGACCTTGAATGATTGGAAGAAGGTTGTCTGGTCCAGTGAATCTCATTTCCTGTTCCACTATGTGGACAGCTGGGTACATGTGCGTCGTTTACCTGGGGAAGTGTTGGCACCAGGATGCACCATGGGACAAAAAACAAGTCGGTGAAGGATGTGTAATGCTTTGGGCAATGTTCTGCTGGGAAACCCTGGGTCCAGTCATTCATGTGCAGGAAACTATAACATCTACCACGTACCTAAACATCATTACAGACCAGGTACATCCTTCCATGGCAGTGGTATAACCCTCTAGTAGTGCCTTCTTTCAGCAGGATAATGCACCATGCCATACTGCCCAGATTGTTCAAGAATGGTTTGTGGAACATGAGGAAGACTTCCAAGTATTGCCCTGGCCTCCAAATTCTCCAGACATCAATCGAGCATCTGTGGTTTGTGTTGGAACAGCATATCCGATCTGCAGTGGTTCAACCACATAACTTATAAGAGTTAAATGATTTGCTGGTAATGTGTGGATACCAGATACCACAAGACACCTTTAGAAATCATGTAGCATCCATGCCTCGCTGAGTAAGAGTTGTTTTGGCGGCACGTGGAATACCAATATCATATTAGGCAGGTGGTCATAATGTTTTGGCTCTTCGGTGTATGTAGCAATGACTTTGCCATTCATAGCAAACTTCCACAATGTGTGGGATATAAAGGGATGGGGGTCAGTAACATGCCAGGCTTCTAATCTGCTGTTTTCAGGTTTGATTGACTGTGCCATTTTTAGCTTGTTTCCAAAAAGCAAAATGAGCCAATGTTTTCACTTGTCATCTGTTCTGCCTGTAGACATTCAACTTTCTTGTTTTTAGAGATAAAAGTTCTTTTTGTGTTGAATAAATGTTGGTGAAATATAATTTGCATTTTCCATATCTTCCACTGGCTTTATTAATAGCACCCTCTAATGATGAAAAATACTTAAACATCTAATGAATGTTGCAAATAGTCTATGCAAAAAAATTGAAATTAAAATAAATGACAATCACAGTTACCTGTTGACTTTTTAACATCTATAAATCAATAAATGTTTTTCTGAGAAAAAAATTTCTGACATATGGAACTCAAACCCATATCTCTACAAAAGCATGCCAGAGTATTCTAACCATTGAAGTAATGCCAGCTCTATCTTTTTTTCTTTCCACTAAGTAAAAGAGTGAAAAGTGATACTTTGTGGAAAAAAGACCGAACTGGCGTTATTAGTTCAATGGTTAGAATACTCGGGAATATTTCTGGAGAGATGCGATTTCGAGTCCTGTACATTGGAGAAATTTTTTTCCCCACAAAACATTTAGAAATTTGAAATTTTTTGTGGTAGAGTGTTATAACAAAAAGTTTGACAGCAGTGTTTTACCTCCAGAGGAGAGGTAGCTCAACTTTTTTTTATTGTAAGAGATAAATTAAAGATTCTTGTTCAGTACTTGTTGATAATGCAGAAATTTAAACAAGTTAACACATTGAAGTAAATGGACTTTGATTACAGCTTGGGTTGGATTGACTTGTTTTACCTCTGAGCAGCACTTTTTTTTGTACACAATAGGCTAAATGGCCAGGTCACAAATACCCCATGTGCTAAGGGAATGTTAGGGAAAGGAACCCACTGAACAGCTGTTAAGAGATAGATGGAAGCCTCCCATTAAGTCCATTCAGAATGTTCTTTAACATGCACAGGGTATGGCTCTCTCCTGCATACAGAGTGACAGATTAAGGTTCCATCTGATGGACAGCTACCATTGCAAGCCAGTCAATGTCTCCTAATGACAGAGTGGGAAGTTTTGTTGAGATAAATCTCTATGCTGGGTTGTTACCTCTAAGCTGCACATTTTTGAACACAGTGGGCTATATGGCTGATTATCAAGGACCCCAAGAACTCAGAAAAGACACTACAGACTGAGCCACTCTTGCCCTATTTGATTATAGGTTTGCAATCCAGGGAACTGGTGCAGAAAAAAATCATAATGCTGGTAACATCAGTAGCATTAACACAAGAAGTGTAGAATCCAGATTCTGGATATACACTGAATGAACAAATTATTTTACAGTCCCCAGTAACAATATACAAAGCAGGAGTATCATGTCCAGTCACTTGGGATGCTGAAACTGGCAATGCCTATAAATAGAGCAGGTCTCTATTTGCATTGGAAATCAGTCATAAAAAAGGTAATCATGGGTAAAGACAGTAACATAAGTGTGTTTGACTGTAGCCAGATAGTAGGTATGAGGAAGACCAGTTCGATCACTGCAACTGCTGAACTGTTGGGATTTCCACATCAGATCATTGCACGTGTATACCAAAATTACAGCAAAACTTCCAACCAGAGGGAGAAATGTTGATGTAAACGTGCAATTGACTCTTGCAGGCTGGTGCAGTGAGTGCAGACTGCCTTGCATCATTACAAGGAATCACACAGCTACCATAGAGCAGATAACATCGCAATTGAATAAGAGTGTGTCAACAAGCTTATGCACATAGACTATCCATCGTACCATGAAAATAATAGGCTATGGCAGTCAACATTCACCTCATGTCCCTTTGTTGACAGCAAGACATTGAAGATTAGGCTGCAGTTTGCAAAGTCCTAACACAACTGGATTGTGGAGGACTGGAAACACATCTGGTCTGATGTATCACAGTTTCAACTTTATCATGCCGATGGGAGTGTGCATGTGTGTGTAAACCACACAAAGCTATGGACCCAGCTTGCAAGTTAGGGGTCATACAAGTGTGGAGGTGGTATAAGAGTTTGGAATACATTTGCATGGGCTTTGTTGGGGCCCCTTGTACCTATCAAGACCTCTGTCACTGGCAGAAGATGTGTGACCTCGCTGACCATCTACATCCGTTTGTAATGATTCTCTTTCTGCACCATGATGCCATCTCTAAACAGGACAACGCCACATCATATACTCCCTGAATGGCGACCAATTCGCCCCAGGAGCATTCAAATGAGTTTACCACACTCAAATGGTCCCTCGATCGCCAGATCTCAACCCCATTGAGAATTTGTGGGACAAATTGGAAAGATCTGTTTGAGCCCACCAACCTCCACTGACAACTGTGGATGCTCTATGACAGGTGATCCTTGCTTCATGGGTGGCAATTCCTACTCAGTGTTTTCAACACCTCATTGAGTCCTTACCAAGATGTCTGGCTGCTGTTGTGAGGGCAAAAAGTGCACCAATAGATTATTAAATAGGTGTATATAATTATCCATTCAGTGTATATATACAGGGTGATTCAAAACTCTTGGGCCAAACTTTAAGGGGTGATAGAACACACCTAAACAAGCACTTTTCGTCATACAATGCATGGTCGGACTAAAGCGGTGAAGCGCTACTGGTTAGCAGTTACTGTGTCAGGAAGTCTTTGGGCTTCCCTCGCATTCCTGTCCGCAGCTCCGTACGTGAAATGCATGTCTGCCTTCTCCTGATTCGTGAAACAATCCATCTGTTCTGCAATCCACGGTAGAAATGACGACGAGTGTGAAAACCAGCACTTATAAGTATTCACTGGAAAGCGCCCTCTAGCGCTTCACCGCTTGAGTTCCGACCATGCATTGTATGATGAAAAGTGCTTGTTTAGGTGTGTTCTATCACCCCTTAAAGTTTGGCCCAAGAGTTTTGAATCACCCTGTATATATACATCTTCAGCTAAGATGGTAATATAATGAAAGTAGATAGAATATTAATTTGAACAGGATATTGCACAAAGTTAATATATGACATTCAATAGATAGATAATGTATTCTCTTGTTTTAATTATTGCAAAGTGGTAGGTGAATTTTGGCAACTATTTCTTTATTAATTAAGTTTTGTTTGGGAAATCTTTTAGTCAAATTTTTCATGCAGAAATTATGGTTTGTAGTTGTTTATTGTATCATAAATCAGGATTAATTTCTCAGCATATGATTGTTTGAAATAAGAATTAGATGTTGAATAATAGTCCCTTCATCAAAGATTGGGATTCCATATATTGTGATATTATAGTCGAATCATATTTACTTTTTACTTCCACGTGAATTTTTGTAAAGTTCTATATTATCAAGAAGTATTGTAAATTTTGGAGAGCCATATTCAGTGCATGTTAAGGAATCAAGGCAGGATGGCCTTGATGGGAGTCTTCCATCTGTCCCCTATCCTAGTTTGAGTTCTGTGGCGCAGCCATTTAGGCCATTGTGTGAACAAAGGTGCCGCTGAAAGGTAAAACAATCTAACTTAGTATATAATAAAGCCATGTTATTCATAGTATATTTTTTTTTGCACTGAATGTTAAAATTTTATTACAGATATCTGAAGCATGGAAGATGAAGCACCTGTCATATATGGGCTGGAGTTCCAGGCTCGTGCTCTGACAGCTCAGATTGCAGAGACAGAAATAGTCAGATTTTTTGTGGGAACACAGTCTCTAAAGTTTGACAATCAAATTCATCAGTTAGAATACGAAGAAGAAAACAATACCATTGTTAAAACTGTTTTTCTTCACAATGTAGGAGAAGTTTGGCATATCAGTTCATCTCCATCAAATCCATATTTAGTTTCCACTTGCTATAATCAAATCAGCCCTAGTGGGAAATGTGAAATGCATGGAGCTGTATGGAGAATCCCTTCTAACCACAAAACAGGTGATGGGCCATCAGACGATTCTTCATCTTCACCTCCATCTGTAGAACTGGTAACTGAATTAGAAGCGGCAGATAGTGGGAATGAAGTGAAGAGCATCATATGGGAACCAGGTGATGGAAGACGTGTACTATCCCTTGTTGATTCATCTCTGCACTTATGGGATTTGAATGGGAACTGTAAACCAGTTCTTGTGGCTGCTGCATCTGCAGACCAGAAAGGAAGACCCAAATTTACCGCTGCTAGGTGGAATCCACATCACAATTGCAATCTAGTGGCAACAGCTGTAGACACTACTATTCGAAGCTGGGATTTACGATCCATGAAACAAGCTTGGACAGTAGAGAGTGCTCATGGCCAGCTTGTTAGAGATTTGGACTTCAATCCTAATAAACAATATTTTCTTGCTTCTTGTGGTGATGATTGTCAAACTAAGTTTTGGGATGTACGAAACCCTCATGTTCCATTAATGGTGTTAGCAGACCATTCTCACTGGGTGTGGAGTGTGAGATATAACAGTTTTCATGATCAATTAGTCCTCACTTCAAGTAGTGATTCTAGAGTTATATTATCCAGAGCAGCATCAGTATCTTCTGAGCCATTTGGTCACTTAGTAGATGATGACGAAAATATAAACAATGATGATGAGAGAGAAAATGGGAAGGGAGCCAAATGTAGTTACGACACTGTTGTGACAATGTATGATGAACATGAAGACAGTGTTTATGCTGCTGAGTGGTCAAGTGCAGATCCTTGGTTATTTGCATCTCTGAGCTACGATGGAAGATTAGTGATTAACAAAGTACCCCGTGCTGAAAAGTATCGAATTTTGCTGTAGTTTTTAAAACTGTCGCTGCCATGTGTTTAACTATTTTGATATATAGGCTTTAAAAAATGGTAATAAAATAAATTACGTATCAAAATAATACTGCTAAAAAATATGTATTTTACTACCTAAATCAATAATTACACAAAAAGAGCGATTATTTTATAAATACTTATAATTTTTCCTGCATTTTAGTAATTATGCCACTTTTTAGAAATAAGGGTAAAATTAGAGATTTATTCTATTATGACCAGTATTTAAAGGTAGTGACCATTTACATGAAAGGCAAATAACCACTTAAAATGTCAAGATCAGTATTTAACATCATAATGGTAACAGCTATTGCATTATTAATTTTTACATCAGTGGCTTATACGACGAATATCACCACTTTTAATAACAAATAAGTTGTTACAATAATTTTTGAATAGAGGAAAAATAATTGCTGAAACCTTTCCTAATTATTCCAGGTGGTGGACATGGCCGCCACTGATACAGGGTTACATATTAAATCCGAAACCCATATAATATTACATTTTAATTTTATTGTAATTATATGATGCAGTAAAGATTACAAAACTGGCAACCCATAAGAAAATAGTCCGTTCTTGAAATACTGCAACTATGTGCATCATGTAACGATGCAGCTTTCACATGTAGTTGAAGCAGGGATACCAGAGCAGTAAAGTAGTAGGAATGGAAAAGATTGATTTATAGAAAAAGTGTTGTGTCAAAAGTACCTCTTGCGGATGGGTTCTGCTGAACCCATTTTGCTGCCAGAGGCAATGTGAAAAATAGCTCCTGTTTCTAGGTATTCATCCCCCATAACCCAAAGTACTTAGATTATAGAGCAGAGGTGGGGAACCCTTGGCACGCCTGCCAAATGTGGCACGCCAACGACTTTTTTCAGAGCACGCAACCTAGGGCTCACCTTAATAAATAAATATCCAACTTCTTCGCTGAGTTGTATATTTTAACTAATAGAATTCAACTTTATTAAGTAGAGCGATATCAAATGAAAAAGCAATAAAGAAACAAACACTATCAACTGTTTTAGCAATAATAAGTAATAAGAAAATAAAACAAAATCCTCTTTCCAAGCCGTCTATCTCCGCGATATACTGACGTACAAGTTTTGTCCCGTTCAGATGTTGCATCAGTCGCCAGGCAGCTGGACGTGGCGTGACTCCTTTACCATCATTGAATGGCGATGACCAAATCTGTTGGATGAGTTGGATTCGGTGTACAAAGGGCTAATAATATACAACAATGTTTGTTGGCTTAGTCGAGGTCTTGTTCTGAAACGATTTGTTGAATTCCTGGAGGAGATAAATCTCTTTTTGACTATTTAAAGAAATGTATGACCTCCTGTGTGTTTGTAAACTGATGTTTTTTTGCGAACATTTAAATGACTTGAACCTTAAACTACAGGGCTCTGGTAAGATTCTTGATATTATGTTTGATGACATAAACGCATTTGAAATGAAACTAGGAGTATTTAATAGGGATGTAGACAGAGATTTAGATATTTTCCAAACCTAAAGAAATACATCAATGTTCTCCAAAAGGATTACGAAACAGACCGCCAATGTATTCAAAAGCTATTTTTAAACGTCATTGAGTCAACTGCTTAGCAGTTCTCTCTAAAATTTGTTCAGATTATTAGAAGAGACTGAAAAATTCATTAAGTTTCTAGACACTATAAAACTGGATGAATTAAACTTGCAGATGTTTTCGTTGATAAATGTGGATGATTTTGAAATGCAGTTGATTTTCAAAGTAGCTCAATTTGGAGGCAGAAATTTGTTGACCTTAGAGCTGACTTGGAAAATATTACAAAGGCGCGATTAGAGACGGGAGTAACAGAGAGAAAGAAGTGCGGAAAACGAGGTATTAAGGACTTGGAATACTATTCCAGAAACTTGTGTATGCTTAAAAACCCTTGCAACAGCATTATTATCTATTTTTGCATCTACATATTCTTGTGAATCGTTGTTCTCAGTGATGAGCTTTGTTAAGTCTCGTAAATAGGAGTAGCCTTTCAGATGAAATTAGTAGCGCATGCGGGGCGGGGGTGGCTCAGTCGGTAGCGCGCCAGGCTCGTAATCTGTAGTTCCCAGGTTCGAGTCCCAGCTGGGTCAGCGTTGAGATTTATTTCCGCATAACTCTCCGCCTTGCCCACGGTCAGTATAGGGGACACCGATAGGCTTGGAAAGGCCGCCGTCCGTCGGATGGGACGTTAAGCCGTGGCCCCGTGTGCGGGAGAGCCATACCCTGTGCACGTTAAAGAACACGCTGGATGGCCTTGACGGGAGGCTACCATCTGTCTCCCAACAGCTGTTCCAGTGGGTCCCCTCCCCCAACCTTCTCTGAGCCTTCGGGGTCCATGTGACCTGGCCATTTAGCACATGGTGTGCAAAAAAGTGCCGCTCAGAGGTAAAACAACCCAAACAAAGTAGCGCATGCATGTCTCTAAAGGTTACAAACTATAAACCTGATATAAATTATCTGTCAGTGATGCAGCAGCAGAAGTCTCATTGATGCGAAATAAATAAAACGTCCACAATATTTCTTTCTCAAGTTTTGATTTGGTGTTTTCTGTTAAAAAATGGTAAAGATTAACTTCTGTGTAATATATTTTGTAGGTAAAATAACATTTTATTTTCTCTATAATTTTTATGTATTACTCGTAAGGGATTAAGAATTAATAAAAGAATATTTTAAATTTTCTTTTATTGTGTTTTAGGCAAATAAAACGATTGAGAAATTGCGTCTTTAAATTGTGTGGCTGTATATGGCAGCTAGAATTACACTTAAAGGCTAATAAAAAATATCCACACTATCAACAGAGTAGAAGGACTTAAGTAAAATTCCCTCACTAATTTTTACATTCAGTCAATCTTGCATGACTTACAATAATCACTCATAATATTCTTTAATTTAACCGTTATAGTGTGATTTTTGATTATTTGAAAGGTTCTCCCAATACTTAAAAGACACCAAATAATAATATGCTCCCAAAATTTCGGTTGGCACTTGAGAAAATTTTGCATCGAATATTTGGCGATTTTGGCATGCACACTTAAAAAGGTTGCCCGCCCCTGTTACAGAGTAAGATTAAGAATTGAGAAGTTTTTAAATCGCACAATTTTAATACATGTGAAATCATGGGGTATGTACAGTTTCAGTGCCCAATAGAAAAAAAATTAGGAAAATGTTTGGTTTCATCTATCATATTCCAAAATAAATCGCAGAAAAATTAAATATTTTGCGGAAAATGCAGATCACTTGAAACATTCGTTAAAAGTTTTGCAGTTTCAATATTTAGTGATCTCTAATGTTATAAATTAAAACTACCTTTGAAAATGTGAATTACATTTCATTAGTAACCAACTAAAAAAGAGATTCCCAATTATCTTTTAAAACAAAACTGTTCCGTTTCTTACCTATCTTGGACTTAGGGTCAATTCATTGTTGTCAATAGAATTTTCAAGACGGTCACATTCCACGACCATAATTTCGAATTTCTAGCATAACTACATCATTTGCAATATTAATTTTAAATTTTTGGGAGTTTTCAATTTTTTCCACCGTTAGAGAGCGCAGTTATAGCTTTTTGGAAATTTGCAAAATGCAAATTGTAACATTTCATCAATACCTGTCGAACCCAAAAAGAATTTTATCTCTAAAAACGCACTTTTCTGTTAAAACAAAAAAAAAGTTGCATTAACCTCCCTTCCTGGGTCTAAAGGGTCAAGTGATTGTTGCCAATGGTAACTTCGTAACCTTCACATTTCAACACCAAAATTTTAAACTTGTAACATAACTATCGTTTGGAATATTCGTTTGATATTTTAGAATTTTCAAAATTTTCCACCGTTAGAGAGTGCAGTTACAACTTTCGGGAGATTCGAAAAATGCAAATCGTAATATATCAATATCTAAGACAAAAAATTTATTTCGTATAAACAAAAAAGTTCAATGTCTACAGGACAGACAACAAAGCGAAACCTGTACTTATATAGAGCCTCTGGACCACTGCGTTACTGTCGACAGACATGATTTACGAGCTTATGATGGTAATGCTTTACCAATCAGAAATGGGGGGCGCTTCCCCACAACCGAAAAGGTATTTCATTGCATTTACCTTATGAATAACTGAAATGGAGCTTTCTTTTATAGTCTGCTAAGTTTCAGATTTTTAAATTTCAAACATTCCTCTAATTGATGCTATGAACTTTCTACCAGCAGTACACAATTCTCCGTGTCTCATGAAGGTATACTCAGTGGTCCAGAGCACCTGACATGTTATCAGGAGGTCGTGCGTTCGTATTCCACCCGGTGAAGACAATTTTTCCTATAAAATTGGTCGATGTTAACTTCAGAGTGATATCTTCCTTAATATTCATTAGATACGACGAAAAATATCTATTGTTGCTATGAGCATGTTGGAGAGGTGCGACTTTTCTCATGGCACGGCTATTTCGGAAACTTTACATTCGGTCATAAAATAACATTATCAACACAGCATGAGGTGGGGGCGGGGGTGGCTCAGTCGCGCCAGGCTCGTAATCTGTAGTTCCCAGGTTCGAGTCCCAGCTGGGTCAGCGTTGAGATTTATCTCCGCAAAATTCCCCGCCCTGCCCACGGTCAGTAGGGGACACCGATGGGCTTGGAAAGGTCGCCGTCCGTCGGATGGGACGTTAAGCCGTGGCCCCGTGTGCGGGAGAGCCATACCCTGTGCACGTTAAAGAACACGCTGGATGACCTTGACGGGAGACTACCATCTGTCTCCCAACAGCTGTTCCAGTGGGTTCCCTCTCCCAACCTTCTCTGAGCCTTCGGGGTCCATGTGACCTGGCCATTTAGCCCATGGTGTGCAAAAAAGTGCCGCTCAGAGGTAAAACAACCCAACAGCATGAGGTTCAATAGTTCGTAAATGTTCACTATATTGCTGTATGCAAAAAATACGTATATACGGCAGCCGCTGGTGTTATTAGTGTCCAAAGGATGTGTTGCAGAGGGATGAAAGAAGCACTCCGAGTTGATTTCAATGCGTTAGCGTTGTGGTCAAGTCTGCTTCTTGTTGCCCTCTTCCTTGGAGGCTGTCGTATGCACGGGTGGCAAGACCAGGAGCTTCAAGTGTGCCTGCCGAAGAAGGAACGAAACTGGTCGTGCCACCCGTGCATACGACAGCCTCCAAGGAAGAGGGCAACAAGAAGCAGACGACCACAACGCTAACGCATTGAAATCAACTCAGAGTAAGTGCTTCTTTCATCCCTCTGCAAAACATCCTTTGGACACTAATAACACTAGCGGCTGCCGTATATACGTATTTTTGCATACAGCAATATAGTGAACATTTACGAACTATTGACATTCGGTGTTTGATGTGAACTTCCCCAGAAACTAGCAGTTTTCCCGCCGATAGCACTATCGATAATTTTTTCGACTATCGAATGTGGTGATAGAAAAAAAACTTATCGAAACATCAATAGTTAGCATCGATAGTGTTACTATTGCCATACCGCTTTGCGTGAAAACGTTCGATCATTTGTAGCACGGTCAAGGAGCGTGAAGGCAAGTTTCTTGGTGTGACACTATTTGAGGTGATGGTGCAGACAACGTAAAATGTATTGATCGGGAAAGAAAGGAAGTGGTAAGTATTTGAATGTTATTTGTGTATCATAAAGGTTTTATTACATTATATAATAGTAGAAGACACTGTTTTAGATATAATTAGATCTGGGTAAATAATTAATCAGGTGATTCAAAAAGATACATTTCTTTGTCCTGTACTTACAACGTTCTTATATAAGAACGAATAAGCTGTATTGTCTAGAAGAAACATTTGAACATTATTTGTAGTGTATTTTTAGTGTAATCTAGATAGGTCATCTTTGCAGTTATAAATATATTTAATTTTAACTAGTCATCGCATTTTGGAAAAATTGTTTAATTTTTGAAACTTGAGACAACTTTTGACGCTATTGAACATAATTGAATCTTCCGATATTTGTTCAAGAGCTGTCCAGATCCAGCAATGATTGATTTTAATCTTCATACATACCGGTAGAAATTCAAACACAACTTCAAAAGATTTTCCGGAAATGATTTCAATTAAGGGTGTGTTAAAAATAAATCAGAAATCTGATAAGTCATGGAATAGGTTCATCCACCGGTTATAACGAAAATTATTCCAAACCTATAAAATAAAAATAAATACCCCCTCAAGCAACTGCTTGCCACAGAGGTTTGACAGGTGCCTGTCAACCTATAAAGCATGAAAATGGCCTTTGCTAGCTGCTTTAATTGAATAAATAACTGATATAGTATTTTGAATCAAAGCAAATATTGATTTAGTTGACCTTCACTGGCAAATCAATACAGCAATTCATTCTGATTCTTTTTCTGAACCTCTCATTTGAACCAGTCAGTATGGCTGATTCAGTCAATCTTATTCTTTTGAAACTTTGCAAAGAAAAAGTGTGTTTATTAATTACAGTAGTTTTAGCTTCTGTAGTTTCTGTTAATTATTTACATCATTCATTTATTTTGGAGAAATTGTTCAAACCTTGTGACATTTGTTTAGTAGCTTTTTTTGTGGCCAGCAGATTCCAATGTAACAAGAATTCCAAGAATTGCTCAGCAGGTTATCTGGAACTGGAGCCGAGATTTGCTCTCAATAGTTGCTTTATAAATTTTATCACATTACACATATACTATATTATTATGCCCATTTTGGCCCGTGTAGTGTTTACGGTCCTGAGCCGATAGATGGCATTGCTCAAGTGGCGTGTGACGTCGAAGTGTAAAGTATGACGTAGAAACGTAACTGTTTGTGGCATATGGCCCTTTGATTTGTTTCTTTTGGGTCGGTAATGTGGAGTCACGTGTGTGATTTGACGAGAGTGTGAAGTTACATTTGGTTTTTTTTTCGCCATCTTTTGCTTGATGACTTTGGATAACATACCTATATGGTTAGAGGTAAGTGCGTGTGTATTATATATTTAATAGGGGGGGGGGGGTCAGTGATAGGTAGGATACGAATAATTAATATGTTCTAGCCTTTTTTTTGAAAATTGGTTAAGATATGGTTTATAATTAGTTATTAAAGATATTTTGGTGCTGTGTAGTGGGGGAGTATGCTTGGGGGGAAAGAATGCAAGTTTTTTGCGTGTGGGATTGAAAATGGCGATAGTAAAGAACACGTGTATTTCATTAGAATAGTTTGAGGTGAATTGAATGTTTTTTAGTAGTTACGTGTAGCATGGTAATTATTAATGTATTATAGTGATTTATTAATTTTGTTGTATATTTAGGAGTCTTTTAAATTTAGTTATATGATTTATCGTTAATATGTGGAAGCGTCTGGCGACTTTTTGATGTAGTAATTCTGGGTATTGTAGAATTGTCAGTGTGTGAAAAAACGGCAGTTTTTGATGGAGCCAGGAAAGAATGAAAGATTTAGATGTGGGGTGAGAGTGGTGGAGTCGGTAGCGCGCCAGGCTTGTAATCTGTAGTTCCAAGGTTTGAGTTCGAGCTATGTCAGCGTTTAGATTTATCTCGGCAGTTTTTCAAACTCGGCTCATAGTAGGGGACACCGATGGGCTTGGAAAGACCGCCGTCCGTCGGTTAGGATGTTAAGGACCTGGCCCTGTGTGTGGGAGAGTTATACTCTGTGTACATTAAAGAACAGGCTGGATGGCCTTGACAGGAAGTTGCTGTCTCCCAACAGCTGTTCTAGTGGGTCCCGTAACTTCTGTGAGCCTTCGGGGTTCATGTGATCTTGCCATTTAGCCCATGGTGTGGTAAAAAAGTGGGGGCTCAGAGGTAAAACGACAATGTAATTTAGGGGAGGGTTATTTGAGCTGTAAGATGTTTTTTTGTCAGATTTTTGTTTTGAGGCTTTTTTTATAATTCACTCGGCGGTGCACTGTTTCCGATTTTCATGTTTTTTGGTTTGTGTTGTCTTGGAGGACATTATTTAGTTTTGGGGCTTTTTTATAATTCGGTCGGCGGTGTATTGTGTTTTGGAAAGAGGGAATGGTGGAAGTGGTTTACTGTATGTGGGAAGGCAATCGTTTTATTTTTGTTGGATTTGGCACTTTTATGAGTTTTTATTCTGTAATTGGCGGTTACGAGTTTTTTGCGGTAATTTAATTTTTTTTACGTTTGTTTAAAACGCAATTTTATGTTACTATGGTTACGGTGCGTTGCGTTTGACGTAAACTCGGGTTTTCGAAAAAAAAACAATCTTTTTTCTAGAAAGCCCTGTTTGGGTTAGGGTCTCGGGAGTTGTGGGAATCAACTAAAAGGGCCGTTTTGTGACGTTGTGTCAAAAACAAAATGGCGGCTGATGCCCATGATCTGTACTACTGCCCCGAATGGCCACGTGTGCCTCTGGCAACCTTCCAGGGCCTCATTGTGACCATGCCACACCATCTTGCCACTGTCATCCAGGATAAGGGTAGTTATTAGGTATTCATGGGCACCTTTACGCAGCGTAGACTCCGGAGACCCATCCGCCATTATTAGGTATTCATGAGGGAGGTTGGTATGTTATAGAAAGCCAGTAATTTGTATACCCCTCATGTGATGTCACAGGATAGCCATTGAATTGGGTGCAGATGCATGTTAACTGGACAGAAGAGCATTGGAAGTCTACTCTTCACAGATGAGTCCAGATATTGCTTGCAGAGTGATTCTGGACACTGTTTGATATGGAGAGAATGAGGTACCCGCTATCATCCCAGTAACATCCGTCAAAGAGACAGTTACAGTGGAGGTAGCGTCTGTGTTTGGGATGGCATTTCCTTAGGTGGACACATAGACCTCTGTTTGATGAGTGGGAACTTCAGTTCTCAAAGGTATAGAAATGACATCCTGGACCCTTATGTACGCCTGTATGCTAGTGCAATAGGTGAAACATTCATCTTACAAGACGATAATACTTGTCTACACAGAGCTCGACTAGTGGCACAATACCTACAAGAGGATACCATTTTGCACATGCAGTGGCCAGCTCGATCATCATCATCATCCTCAAGCAGCCATGGGCTACGGAGGTCCAACCAGACTGCGCAGTTTTAATTCTCCAAGCATTATCTGTCCTGAGCTACATCTGCTGCATCCGGCCACTGCACACCAATTCTAACAAGGTCCTGTTTGACATTGTCTGCTTACCACGTCCTAGGTCTCCCCCTCCTTCTGAGGCCTCTAGGCACACTGTTCATAACTCTATTCGCCAATCTATAATTATCCATACGGGCAACATGGACAAACCAGCAGAGTCTCTCTCTGCACAATATGCTGCTTAAAGGAGGTTGCAGACTCCTTTGCCTAACCTCATCATTAGTTACAAAGTTAAACCACCTAATACCCAAGGTACTGCGTAAGCATCTAGTTTCCTGTTATCTTGTTTACACAGCATCCAAGTTTCACTACCATAACTAACCCTAGAAAGAACCAAACTATTATACAGTCTAATTTTAGTCTTTAGGTGTATACGACTATTTCTCCACAATCTCCATAGATTCTTAAAAGTCCCGGCAGCAGTACCTATTCATCTGTTAATCTCATGCCGCACATCACCAGTATCAGTTACATAGCTCCCAAGGTAATTAAACTGTGACACCTGCTCAAGACTGCAACCATTCAGATTAACTGAATCACAGCCTGCCTGACCAATTTTCATCACTTTAGTTTTCTCTGTTTATAACCAAACCTACTCTACTACCAGTCTCATCAACAGCTCGAATGAAAGAGTTCATCTCATCAATATCATTAACCAACAAGACCAAATTATCTGCATAATCTAAATCAGAAATTTTCGTATCTCCAGGCCATTTAAGGCTAAAATCTTTCCCTTGAAGTGAATTTCGCATAACATAATCAACAACCAAACTAAAGAGAAAAGGAGACAAAATGCACCCTTGTCGAACTCCAGACGTAATGCTAAACCAATTGCTACAAGACTTACCAACTCTCACACATATGACTCAGTGTTATTATAGAGAGCTTTCATTATGTTAACTAACTTGTCAGGTATACCATATGATCTCACAATCAACCACAAATTATGACGATCAACAGAGTTGAAAGCCTTTTTGAAATCAACAAATCTAGCAACCAAAGGTTTATGAAACTCTAAACATTTCTCAAGAATCTGCCTAAGTGAAAATATCTCATCTACACATCCACTACCACTTCTGAATCCACATTGCTCATCACGCAATTGCCTGTCAACCAGATTCTTAATTCTATTAAGAACAATCATGGAAAGAACTTTACCTGGAACAGAGAGTAGGCTGATACCCCTATAGTTATCACAAGAACTGCGATCACCTTTTTTGAAAATAGGGATAGCAATAACTCTGGTAAAATCTTTAGGAACCATGCCTTTATCATAAAAGTTATTCAAAATTTCAGTCATCCAAGTGGTAACCGAAACATTCCCAGCTCTGAGCATTTCTGTAATAATTTCATCTACCACTGGGGATTTATGAAGTTTAAGAGTAGGGATAGCCAAAATAACTTCAGGTTGTGTTATAGGGCCAACATTAAAGCTGCCAATGCATCTGTCATCATTACAAACAATGGGAGTAGAACTAACCACATTGTTTAGAACATCACTGAAATGCTCAGCCCACCTATCCATGACAGAATCCTCACCATCTATAACCTTACCTTGTTTATCCTGCAATCCTTGTATGCCTGTCCGTTTTCTACGACATAAAACATTAACTATCTGGTACAGCTCTCTGCTATTGTGCTGCCTAATTGGTTCCTTTGTCAGCCAAACCATCAAGCCAAAGATTCTTATCAGTAGCTAACTGATCGTTTACACGTTTATTAAGCTCTCTGTAATCCTTTCTATTAGGACTAGTAGGGTACTGATTAAAGACATTCCTGCAGTTCCTTCTTTCTGAAATAAGCTCAAGTGCCTTATCACTTAAATAATTATGTCTGCTCTGCTCCTTTTTTCCCGAAAGAGTGGGGCGGGGGTGACTCAGTTGGTAGCATGGCAGGCTTGTAATCTGTACTTCCCAGGTTCGAGTCCCAGCTGGGTCAGCGTTGAGATTTATCTCCGCAAAATTCCCTGCCCTGCCCACGGTCAGTAGGGAACACCGATGGGCTTGGAAAGGTCCGTTGGATGGGACGTTAAGCCATGGCCCCGTGTGTGGTAGAGCCATACCCTGTGCACGTTAAAGAACGTGCTGGATGGCCTTGACGAGAGGCTACCATCTGTCTCCCAACAGCTGTTCCAGTGGGTCCCCTCCCCCAACCTTCTCTGAGCCTTCGGGGTCCATGTGACCTGGCCATTTAGCCCATGGTGTGCAAAAAAGTGCCGCTCAGAGGTAAAACAACAACCCAAATCCTAAAAGAGTACTGTTAGTTTCCAAAAAAGTCTGTTTAAAATGGCCCCATTCATCCTCAACTTCGGTATTAAGCAAACCATGACTGTCATAATGACTAAGTAACCTATCATAGTAAGCTTTAGCTATAACTGGGTCTTTCAGAGCTTCAGTATTAAAGGTAAATTTTTTAACCCTAGCACAACACTTTTTAAGTTTAAGTTGCAAGACACTTTTAACAAGGTAATTGTCAGATCCAATTTCAGCTCCCCTATATGACCTGGTATTTCTAACAGAACTAGACCATTTGCTGTTAATTAATATATAATCAATCATATTCCTATGCAGCCCATCAGGTGAAACCCATGTGTATTTATGTATGTCGCGGTGTTTGTAATATGTGTTAGTTATTCTGAAACCATTGAGTTTACTTACCTGTAGGAGACGTTGCCCATTGCCATTGCAGCTACCAATACCAAAATGGCCTATCACCCCTCCCCAAAGATCAGAGTCGGTACCAACTTTGGCATTGAAGTCATCTAGAACAAGGGTAATATCTCCTTTCTTGACAGAATTCAAAATATCCTGAAGTTGTCCATAAAACCTATCCTTCTCAACCTCATCGGCATCCTCAGTGGGGGCATAACAGCAGATAACATTCAAGTCTTTAACGCTTGTCTGAAATTTTGCTGTAAGAAACCTTTCATTAATGCACTCATATCCTAGAAGAGCATCACTAGTGTGTCTGCTGAGAAGCAAACCCACGCCTTGGTGATGCTTATTATCTTCCCTCCCTGAAAAGAGAAACTTAAGATTATTTTCAACAATCTGACCTTTATCTGTCCATCTGGTCTCTTGCAAGCCTAGAATATCTAGGTTATAGCACTGGAATTCCTGCGTGAGGACATTAAGAGAATATTCTCTATATAATGTCCCCACGTTCCACATTCCTGTAGAGAAAATGATTAGTAGGATTTTTAAAGAAACTAGGTTTATTGAGATAGGTAGGGCCAACAATATCAAACAGCCCCCTGATCACAGGCATGGGGCAAAGACCTGTTCCTTTAGCAGCCTTTAGCAGGCTGAAGTCACCGATACTGGTAGGAACTTCAGGCACCACCTTTTCAAGTGAACTTTTTCAAGAGCCACATGGCCTGCCTGAGACACATTACTCCAGTTTAGGCTTGACGATTCTCAACTAGCTAAGTAAGGTTCAGGTACCTGTGATGGCCTGTGATTACTATTATCCACCAGCTGATATAAGGTATCCCATGCCTCTGTTCACTTAGAGCTGGCAACCCAGAAGCAAACAGAAAACACAGCGGCAGACTCTCCCTCAACAGAGGCCCACCAGTGCAGCAAGTCCAGGATCTGATTGAGCATATGTGGAATGCTCTAGGCAGATGTTGCTGCCCTCAACCTGCCATCTGAAACAAGGGGGAGCTTATTACTGATTTAAAGGAACAATGGTCTTTACTACCTAGTGAGCTGATTCACAACATCATAAACAGCATGGAGCATCACTGTTGTGCCTGCATTGCTGTAAGGGGTGACCAGGACAAGTTCCTGTACGTTATTTTTTGATGAAAAATGTTTCTAGTGTAAAACATTGTATGCCATTCTGAAATTAGCATTGCAATTCATGTTTCTGTCAAATTTCATTAAAATAATTCATATAGTTTTTTGTTTATCATAATTTTCTGAGTTTTCTTTAATTTATGGAAACCAGTGTATAATGGGCTGATTGAATTTAAGCTTTTCTACAGTTTCTCCTTAACAGTGAAACAAAAGCTGCATTAAACATAAATCCACTTCTAAATCAGGCAAATGTAGTAATGCACATATGTGGGTGGATCTGAAAGTAAGGTTACAAGGTTGTCATACCCAATATCTTTCATGTACACAACCAACCACACAAAGACCAACCATTACACTATTTTTCAACATAATCATCATAAAAATTCAAACACTTGTTGCTAGGTGTAATGAACTTATCCATTCTATCAATGTAAAAGTCTTGGCTATGGTGATTCAACCATGCAGTGACGGCACTTTACACCTCTTCCATTTTATGTGAAATTACTTTCTTACAAGTGATCTTTCCATGTGGAAAGTATGGCGAATTTTTGGCCGTACAAACTTTGCTCACCTACACATTGTGAATAACTGCAAGACAATTTGTTGATTTCTGTACTAAAATCAGAATCCACTGCTGAGCATTTCAGATAACAACAAATGAACCATCTGTTTTAAGGAACGAGAATCCTTAAAATAGTCAATAAAACCCAAAAAAACTGTTACAGGGTTTTAACTACACATTTCTGTGGATTATGTAAAGGTCAAAAATAATGCATTTTTCTTTAGTGAAATTTTCACATGGACACCAATGTATATAATGTTGGTCCTGCAAACTGCAAATCCTTATATCTAGGTCAATTGTTTTATCCTAAAACAATTTGTGCAAAACACTGAGGCTGATAATGAGAGTTATTTGCTACTCTTGATTTGTGTTGATGAAAATTTTATACCACAAAATTGCAATGTCTGAAGATGATAATCTGTAAAATTAGTGTAGTTTATGCAGGGTGACATAAATATTTGTTACACATTTGCCATAAACTCAACTGCCAAGTGGTACGCAGTAGACATGGAGCAGCATGTACACATTTTACACGAGTTTGACTAAATATTCATCCTTTCTGGTACCATGGTTTAATCAGACTCGAAACCACTTTAAATAATAATAACAAACACTTTATTTTCCTTTTTGAAGATACACAATAAATTACCCTGCTAGAGATTACTATTCTCTGTGCAGGTTTCTTGCTATTTTTCTCCTTTTTACAAATTATACCTGGCATCTAAATAGGATTGCCAGCACTGACCTCGCTGAGCAAGACTACCCCACAGACTGCAATTTAAGTTCTCTTTTCCATTGTTCATAGCTGTGGTTTCCTTTTGTCCTTTCTGACCTCTATCAGGCCTGTCCAGATCTGCTTCTGCAGTTAGCATGGCAGAGCTAATTCTCGTGGAATGCAGATAGGGTGCGATCTTCCATGCTCCTGTAGATATGGAAAGTGGGGGACACATTGTCCCAGCTGATCTGATCGATTCTATCATTCTTTTAAGAAATTTCCCTGATATCACTTATTCCCCAATCATTCAGCCTTATATATTCGTGGACTCTGATAATGGGGACCTCTATAATGAGACAACTGTCCTGTGGGCCAAGTCGTTAACATGCTTGGCTACTAATCAAAGGGACCTGGGTTTGAGCCCCAGGTAAGGCATGGATATCTGTGTTGTTTTTCTGCTGAGATCCTGCCATCTTCACAGATCTTCTGCTGTGGCGTATTAAACTGCTCATGATGCGTTATTTGTTACTCTTGATTTATATTTTGATATACCAAGTTTTGCATTGTCTGAAGCTAGTAGCAAAAACTATGTGCAGGATGCAATGAAACCACTAATACCTACTACATTGAGAGAGCTATATTCTTAGTAGCTTGCTATCCTCTTATCTGTCCTTGTTCATGAAGTTCTGGCTGATGTGCTCTATACAGTCCAAAAATACTATTACACAAAACAGCAATTTAAATTTTATTGAATTGGGGTTTAAAAAGTAAGAATGCACACTTGACTATTGGAAGTTTGAAGAGATGTACTTTATTGATACAATTGGAATGATTTTATCCACTATTGTTGATTTTTTTTGGGGGGGATAAAGTTTTTGTTTTTGGTTGAACATCCATGGCCGAATGGTTAGCACGCTAGGCTACTGATCTAAGGGACCTGGGTTCGAGCTCCGGGTAAGGCATGGATGTATGTGTCGTTTTTCTGCTGAGGTCCTGCCATCCTCTCAGACCTACTATGGCATGTAAACTGACGGGCTCCTGTCAAACCTCTGTGTCAAGCAGCTGCTTGAGGGGACTTTTGTGATTGTTTTGTTTAATGTGCTCAAGTCTAAAATGGAGTCTTTAAGGACGTTTTAGGCTTTTGAAGAGCCAGGATCTGGAAGTGTCAACTGTATAATTTAATTGTGAATAATGGTTGTTATTCATTAAAAAGTCAGCAAAGCAAATTGATAATATATTCTATTCTGTGGAAGGTGCTGTTATGAAAATAGACTTCATTGATTGTGCTGAAAACTCTATTCATTGTAGATTCAACATCTTATCTCATGTAATAAAAAATAATAAAAATAAATACCCCCTCAAGCAGCTGCTTGCCACAGAGGTCTGACAGGAGCCTATCAGTTTATATGCCACAGTAGGTCTGAGAGGATGGAGGAACTCAGCAGAAAAATGACACATACATCCATGCCTTACCCGGGGCTTGAACCCAGGTCCCTTAGATCACTGACCAAGCGCGCTAACCACTCGGCCAGTTTGTATCTTTAAAAATAAACAAATAGGCTCAAATCTAATCACTGTATTGATTACATTCAGACCTGTGGCAAGCAGCTGCTTGAGTGGGTTTTGATGAAAAAATAGCATAGCCTCTGGATGTAAGCCAGTTTTTTACTCCCTGTTGTAAACTGCAACAAAATCTGATATATGAAAAAAATCTTAGAAACTGCATTGTAAAGTTAAAATTTTTTGTGGAAAAGGAATATAAAAATGCACTCAAAATATGAGTTTAATGTCTCAAAAGGAAATTTTTCCAGTTATATTCATTGATTTTTAGTTTCAAATTGTTGATTTTATTATGAAAAATTTTGAAAACACCTACAGATGGAACATCGTGATATAAAATAGTGTTATAACATTTGCAATAAGCCCTAAATTAACTATTAGATAATTGACTTTCATTTTTCATGATTTTTACGAATCCTTGTTTTTTTTTAGCTTCAGTGGTGAAAACTGGAGAATGGCATGTTCTTTAGCATTGATTTTCAATAGTGGCCATGAGCTTACTTTTTAGAATATATTTTTATGATATTAAAGCAGAGGTGGTCGAACAATCAATCACATTCAACTCTGGTCCAGGGGCATAATTATGGGGGGGAAACTCCCCCAAAAAGTAAATTGCAGTTGACAAAATTCAAAGGGACTTTGTAAAATCCAGGTGAGTTGTAAAAATTTGGATAAAGGGAGTTGATAAACTCTAAACAACTTGGCAAAATTCATGGTTAGAGGTAAAAATTGGGATTTTTTGGTAAAATTATGGTGAGTTGGCAAAATTAAGGCAACTTGGTAAAACCTAGGAGAGTTGGCAAAATTAATTGTGACTTTTATGTGTAAAAAGGATTTTTTTTCTCTAAAATTATGAAGAGGACAAGAATCCATTCTCCCCTTCAAAAGGGGATGGAAATTTAGAGGGATCAACCTTAACTAGTTATATCACAAATTAAAGCTTATGACATCTCCAATGTCATGGGCTATCTCAACCACGTCTCTAAAGAAGAGTGAGGAAAAATCTGGGCTGCTTATTTTCTGTATAAGTTTTTTTTTTATTTCATTTTGTCACTGAACACACCTACCTTCGAAAACTTTGATATATGACACATCAACATCGATGACATTTTCCCTCCCTTTTGGAGTCATGTTTGAGCTACCCATGACATTGGAGACATCACAAGCTTTAATTTGAGATATGAGTCGTTATAGTCTAACCCTATGAAATCCTCTCTCCCCCCCCCTTTTTTTTTTAATCAGGGAATGAATAATGGGGAGAAAATTTGTAATAGTTTACAATGGTCATTATATAAGCTTTCATTTGGCATTTTAACTCTTAACTGCAGGCCCTCACAGCAAAATATAATAGAATAACTTCCACAGTTCCCAGTTTTAGGGGGAAGAATGCCTGGGGTTTTTTTTTTATTACTATGACACTCTCCCACATCACAAGCTTTTGTTAGACACATAGCTTGTTACTTTCCGCACTTGCATTCAGGAGATGCATGGGAACAATCATTTTCATATATCCCTCCTTTTTTTAGGGGAAAGAAAGTACAAGGGTTAATTTTTCGTAGCCTATGACATCCCCATGTCAGAAGCATTAGTTTGACATATAGCTTGTTACTTTTTGGCACTCTCATTCTGGAGATATTGTAGAAGGATTGCTTTCATATTTCCCCTTTTTTAGGGAGGTAAAGTATTGGGGGTCTTTTTATATAGCCTATGACACTCCCCGAGTCACGAGCTTTCATTTGACACATAAATCATAGTTCCTCCTTCGCATTTGAAAGATATGGCAGAACAACTTTTTGATAAATCCTCAAACTGTCAAAGTCGAAAGAAATAGGGGGATAGGTAAAAATGGGATTGGTTTTGTTTAATTAAGTACAGTTGGTGCAATCAAGAAATCTTTGAAAATTTTAGGGAAGTTGGCAAAATTTGAAGCCACCTGGTAAAAAAGTCAGTTGTGAAGAATGGAAATTATTTTGTGAAATTTAGTTGTTGATATCGAGAAAACCTGGCAAAATCGAGACAGCTGGGCAAAATTTTGTAGACCTTGTAACATCATGGCAAAGTTTCAAAATTGAGGGACTTCATAAATATCCAAAATCAATGGTAAGTCCCCTCCACATACACACTGAGCAAAATTCAGTGTATGACATTTACAGAAGATACATAAAGAAATTTATGTAAAGTGCTTATTTTCTCACTTGGCAAATTTTCATTCTCTTCCCCTCCCAACTATATCCCTTCACTATGCCCCTACTCTGGTCGATCCCGTAGCTGGCTATCAGTTTACACTAATGTGAGTGCACTGCCACTACTGTATCACAAGTCATTGTTTGTGAACAAGCAATGGGCAACGTCTCCTACAGGTAAGTAAACTCAATGGATTCAGAATAACTAACACTTATTACAAACACCGCAACATACATAAGTACACATGGGTTTCACCTGATGGGCTATATAAGAATATGATTGATCATATATTAATTAACAGCAAATGGGCTAGTTCTGTTAAGAATACCAGGGCATATAGGGGAGCTGAAATTGGATCTGACCATTACCTTGTTAAAAGTGTCTTGCAACTTAAACTTAATAAATGTTGTGCTAGGGTTAAAAATTCCACCTTTAATACTGAAGTTCTGAAAGACCCAGTTATAGCCAAAGCTTACCATGATAGGTTACTTATTCATTATGACAGTCATGGTATGCTTACTACTGAAGTTGAGGAAGATTGGGATCATTTTAAACAGGCCCGTTTGGACACTAACGGTACTCTTTTAGGAAGAAAGGAGCAGAGGAGGCAGAATTATCTGACTTATAAGGCACTTGAGCTTATTTCAGAAAGAAAGAAATGCAGGAATGTCTTAATCAATACCCTATTAGTCCTAATAGAAACATTACAGAGAACTTAATAAATGTGTAAAGGATCAGTTAGCTGCTGATAAGAATTTTTGGCTTGATGGTTTGGCTGACAAAGCTGAGGAAGCAGTTAGGCAGCACAACAGCAGAGAGCTGTACCAGATAGTTAATGTTTTATGTCGTAGAAAACGGACAGGCATACAAGGATTGCAGGATAAACAAGGTAAGGTTATAGAAGACCAGATAGTTAATGTTTTATGTCGTAGAAAACGGACAGGCATACAAGGATTGCAGGATAAACAAGGTAAGGTTATAGAAGGGGAGGATTCTGTCATGGCTAGGTGGGCTGAGCATTTCAGTGATGTTCTAAACAATGTGGTTAGTTCTATTCCCGTTGTTTGCAATGATGATAGATGCATTGGTGGCGTTAATATTGGCCCTATAACACAATCTGAAGTTATTTTGGCTGTTTCTAAACTTAAACTACAGAAATCCCCAGGGGTAGATGAAATTACTACGGAAATGCTCAGAGCTGGGAATGTTTCGGTTACCACTTGGATGACTGAAATTTTGAATAACTTTTATGATAAAGGCATGGTTCCTAAAGATTTTACCAGAGTTATTGCTATCCCTATTTTCAAAAAAGGTGATCGCAGTTCTTGTGATAACTATAGGGGTATCAGCCTACTCTCTGTTCCAGGTAAAGTTCTTTCCATGATTGTGCTTAATAGAATTAAGAATCTGGTTGACAGTCAATTGCGTGATGAGCAATGTGGATACAGAAGTGGTAGGGGATGTGTGGATCAGATATTTTCACTTAGGCAGATTCTTGAGAAATGTTTAGAGTTTCATAAACCTTTGGTTGCTAGCTTTGTTGATTTCAAAAAGACTTTTGACTCTGTTGATCGTCATAATTTGTGGTTGATTGTGAGATCATATGGTATACCTGACAAGTTAGTTAACATAATGAAAGCTCTCTATAATAACACTGAGTCGTGTGTGAGAGTTGGTAAGGCTTGTAGCAATTGGTGTAGCATTACTTCTGGTGTTCGACAAGGGTTATTTTGTCTCCTTTTCTCTTTAGTTTGGTTATTGATTATGTTATGCAAAATTCGCTGCAAGGGGAAGATTTTGGCCTTAAATGGTCTGGAGATACGAAAATTTCTGATTTAGATTATGCTGATGATTTAGCCCTTTTGGCAAATGATGTTGACGAGATGAACTCTTTCATTCGTGCTGTTGATGAAACTGGTAGTAGAGTAGGTTTAGTTATATATAAACAGAGAGAAAACTAAAGTGATGAAAATTGGTCAGGCAGGCTGTGATTCAGTTAATCTGAATGGTTGCAGTCTTGAGCAGGTGTCACAGTTTAATTATCTTAGGAGCTATGTAACAGATAATGGTGATGTGTGGCATGAGATTAACAGATGAATAGGGATTGCTGCCGGGACTTTTAAGAATCTATGGAGAGTGTGGAGAAATAGGCGTATACACCTAAAGACTAAAATTAGACTGTATAATAGTTTGGTTCTTTCTAGGGTTAGTTATGGTAGTGAAACTTGGACGCTGTGTAAACAAGATAACAGGAAACTAGATGCTTTTGATTCCAGATGCTTACGCAGTATCTTGGGCATTAGGTGGTTCAACTTTGTAACTAATGATGAGGTTAAGCAAAGGAGTCTGCAACCTCCTTTAAGCAGCATATTGTGCAGAGAGAGACTCCATTGGTTTGGCCATGTTGCCCGTATGGATAATTATAGATTGGCGAATAAAGTTATGAACAGTGCCTAAAGGCCTCAGAAAGAGGGGGAGACCTGGGATGTGGTGGTCAGACAATGTCAAAAAGGACCTTGTTAGAATTGGTGTGCAGTGGCTAAATGCAAGCAGATGTAGCTCAGGATAGACATGCTTGGAGAACTAAATTGCTCGGTCTGGTTGGACATCCGTAGCCCATGGCTGCTTGATGATGATGATTAATGGATTTTTTTAATAAAATGTGTTAATTCTAGTATAGTCATTCTTGATTTATCACCATGCAATCAAGTCCCAGCTGGATCAGCATTGAGATTTATCTCCGCAAAACTCCCCGCCCTGGCTACGGTCAGTAGGGGACACCGATGGGCTTGGAAAGGCCGCCATCCATCGGATGGGACCTTAAGCCGTGGCTCCGTGTGTGGGAGAGCCATACCCTGTGCACGTTAAAGAACATGCTGGATGGCGTTGACTGGAGGCTACCATGTCTCCCAACAGCTGTTCCAGTGGGTCCCCTCCCCCAACCTTCATAGTCCATGTGACCTTCCATTTAGCCCATGGTGTGCTAAAAAGTGCCACTCAGAGGTAAAACAACCCAACCCACCATGCTAATGTTGGCATTATGTTTCATAAACACAATTTGGAAAAAGTTATAGCGTACAGGTCTTTTGTTAAATGGTAAAGGGTTTGTATTTACTTATTTCCTCTACTAAATTTTTACTTTGAAAAATTTGGCCAAATTTGGAATGTTAAAACTTCAGTTAATGCAATTCTAATTATTATTTTTGCAGTGTCATGCATCTACTTCTCAATAGCAAAGTTAGTGAAAACAATCGCCTTTTATGGATATTTATAATAAATAATTTTAAGTGGAAAAGATTAATTTAACAATGCCACGTTAATATGTTTCTTAAATTGTTATACTTAACTGGTCAAGCAGTGTTAAATCATTATTATGAATTTTGTACTATAGTCAATTGCAAAAGATTTTCTGTCTTAAAAAGTTGATCGCAGATCCAAAAGTTTGGCCCTCCCTATGCATTGGTCTATAAGAAATATTGGGAGGGGGAGGTATAAAAGAGTACTGTTATTTTATCATGGGAATAAACATTTGTATTTTGTTTGTGATTAGAATATGTGTTGACCCATTATATCGACGACCTTAAAGTATCGGAAGCTGATTTATCACTTGAAAAATCACCACAAATGAACCTGTACCATGTTTGTTATGCTTATCTACCCTTTTTTTTTTTCATTTTTGCTTATAATTAAATGCTTCATTTTGGTTACATAATGTGAACCCAGTCCAATGCCCTAAGTAAACTTTTTAAAATCAATGTAATTAAAAAGGTTTATTACAAATATTTCAATTTCATATACATTATGAAAAACTAGAATTAAATATGCAAGAAATTGAAAGAAACTAACATAAGTTAGTAGCCATTAGCTACCCTTGGACAGTAAGGGACACCAATGTGCTTGGAAAGGCAGCCATCCATCAGATGGATGTTAAGCCATGGCCTTGTGCAGAGGCCAGGCTTGTAATTTGCAGTTCCCAGGTTTGAGTTTCTGGGTCAGCATTGAGATTTATCTCTGCAAAGTTTATCACCCTGCCCTCAATCAGTAGGGAACATTGATGGTTTTGGAGAGGCTGTCGTGTCAGATAGGGCGTTAAGCCATGGCCCAACAATTGGAGAGCCATATCTTGTGATGTTAAACAACCCTGGATGACCTTGATGGGAGGCTAACAATTGTACAATGGATCCCCTCCCCCCAACCTTCTCTGAGCCCCCATTCCCTTGTGTGAAATAAAAGTGCAGCTCAGAGACAAAATAACCCATCGGTGACCCAAAACAGGTTACCCAAGTTAGTGAAGAAAGGTGAAATTACAATTGTTCATTCTGTAGAACTTTGCCTATTGCATTGAATTATTTTAAACAACCTGACCTTAAGATATATCCTTTCTAAAAGAGTGGAGTGAATGGTAAGATATTGGATAATCCAATTACTGGTTCCCTCTGATCATAATTTAAGCAACACATGAGTTACCTCAACATTGATGAATGTATAAAGATTAAATTGCAGCCTGTCAGATAGGGTATTAAGCATTTCATGTAATGTGCTATGAACACTGCCTGTCAAAAGAATTTCAAACTCAACAGTCTTTGACCAGAGAAAAAAAAATAGTTTCTATGTAGGTAGGTAGGTAGGTATTTTATGCCTGCTATGATGATGTATTTGCTATCGTATAATTTATGATGACAATTTTCACCACCAATTTTTCTGAGCTGGCATCAGTATTTGTTGAAAACTGTTACATTTTTATTTGAAATTTTGCATTGTCTGCTATATTTATATTTAAATTTCCTGTTTCAGGATCAGATATATTACTAAATAAAGTTTTCAGTAATTGATGCCAGAAGAAGGTAAGTTTTGCTTTCATATTTTTAAACTAAATGATTCTCAAGAACTCTTCTGTTTTTTGTTGGTTAAATAATTAAGCAGAGAAACATTCTGTATATAGTTCAGTTATTTCTAGTGTTACATCAAGATAGGTTCACACAAGAATGATGGGTAATAATGTAATGAAACTATTCTGGAAGTCCAGAGCGATGGAGGTTGCTCAGTAGCATGCCAGGCTCAGAATCTGCCATTCTCAGGTTTTTGAGTGTCAATACTGCCTGGGTTAAGATTTATATCTGCTAACCTCCACTCAGCCAATCAAGGTCCTACTGTATTTTGTATTTGAATGATTTATATAATGTTTTAAGTAAATTCAATTGTTTTTGACCAATTGCCATATAATGAGAAAGGAGACAATTTTTGCAGTTTGATGTGTAGATTTATTATGCCCTGTGCACATTTAAAAAATCCTGTAGGATGGTTAATCTTCGTGAAGACAACTGGAATTTTTCACTACAATGTGGAATTAGTTTCTCTAATAGCAACTGTTCTATGCAGTTTATGTTGTGATAGTATATTATAACGCTCCAAAGAAATGAATTACTTTTAAAGTTTTGACCCTTTGATCCAATTATTTTCATGCTCCGGATAGTAGAGTCAGGCACCAGGCAATAATTGACAAATTGCCAAAAATAAAGTTTAATTAGGGTTCGAAATACCAGCGAGCATTAATGAGTAAGAATTCAAAAATATTAAATGATTGTCAAAATTTAAATACTAGTTCTAATCAAAACAATTAACGTTGCTCAAGAGAAAAAAATTAGTAAAGATTCAAAAAAGTTTAAATAACAAACAAATTATTTCCAAAAAACTCGCCAAAACTTCAATAAAGAAGATACTACATTTCTTACTACAAACATCTTCAACAAACTCCAAACTAAAACATCTCTAAACTGTGCTCTACTGCTCTCTCTACTATCTTCTGTGCTACTGTGACAACATGTCACCAGGTTATAACAAGAGGCTACAGAGCCCGCACTTGTCATATTGCACGCCGGGAAAGACATTTGCATAAATTGACAAGCGGCGCAAGCTATGATGCAAGAGGGGTGTGTGTCCTTGTACACACGCTTTAGCAGTTGACAATCGAAAGTTCGTAGTTGCGCATGCGCATCTCCTAACTCTTGGAAACGAGCGCTGTGATGCCAAAAAGGAAATAAAAATCCCCAAAATGATAAATATAATGTAAATTAAGCAAAACTGGTAAAGTAAAAGTGAACGAGGGGGCATCACAATATTGTAATCAATGATTGGAATTCCAGCTGAGGATAAAAAAAAAGGTATGCTGAACATTGTACACATGTTTTTAAAATGCAAAATTTCATTATAATTCAACTTCAGAAAAAAAAATTTTTTTTATTAGTAGGAATATGTGTTGGGAGATTTGTAGGATATATAAAACTGCCCCATTCTTGTCCCTATGAGAATGGAAATATGTAAACAATTGTTTCATTTATATCTTCCAAAAACTAATATGTGTAGTAACATGAATAAATCAAGAGCCAATCTCTTGATTTAAAAAATCATAATGGTGGATTGTATTGTATAAAAAGAAATTAGAGAAGTATTTCTTGGCTATAAATGGTATTGAACATATTTTTAACAGTTCCTTACATAGTACTACAAATTTTGTATACTCTGATTCATGACAGTTGAAATCACAACAGATACTGTAGGCAAAATTAAAGTTTCACCAATGTTATGTGGTTTGCTAGCTTTTGTAATTAGCTTGGAAAGCTCATAAGATGCAAGTAAACCTTTGTCTAGTTTAGCTACTTGTTTATCAATGATTGGAATTCCAGCTGAGGATAAAAAAAAAGGTATGCTGAACATTGTACACATGTTTTTAAAATGCAAAATTTCATTATAATTCAACTTCAGAAAAAAAAAATTTTTTTTATTAGTAGGAATATGTGTTGGGAGATTTGTAGGATATATAAAACTGCCCCATTCTTGTCCCTATGAGAATGGAAATATGTAAACAATTGTTTCATTTATATCTTCCAAAAACTAATGATATGTGTAGTAACATGAATAAATCAAGAGCCAATCTCTTGATTTAAAAAATCATAATGGTGGATTGTATTGTATAAAAAGAAATTAGAGAAGTATTTCTTGGCTATAAATGGTATTGAACATATTTTTAACAGTTCCTTACATAGTACTACAAATTTTGTATACTCTGATTCATGACAGTTGAAATCACAACAGATACTGTAGGCAAAATTAAAGTTTCACCAATGTTATGTGGTTTGCTAGCTTTTGTAATTAGCTTGGAAAGCTCATAAGATGCAAGTAAACCTTTGTCTAGTTTAGCTACTTGTTTACTAAACAATTGATTCAATGTTTTCCTTGCTTGGAAATCACACAGTTTTTTAAATTACTCTAGATTTGTCTTTCCTGTTCTTGTGTATTGTCTCCAAATGGTTTTGCAGCTTGCATAGTTGCATGCTTTCATTTGAAAGTACAGTCATACGTATAAGGTGCTTTGGTGATGAAATAAAACCATAGTCCAAATATTCAACCCAATATTGTCAACATTATTGGAGAGAGTACATGTAGCTTACCTCTGACTACCCTAAGGGGTAGTGGTAATGGCTATCAATAATTAATCTACTGTGTAAATTGAGGGTTGGGTGTACTTAAGGTGTAAAATGGCCTGAAATTAATATAGTATAATGTAATTCTTCAAAAAGTCTTCATTCATTCTTAACTGCTCTTTAACTCATTCTTTAAGTCATACCACTTTGTTCTGAATATGAATCTCCCAAGAAAAACAAATTTAATTCTAAATGAGAACCAGAGCTGGATTATGGAAAAAAAAAATCCTTATCAATGTAAATTTTCTTCAGGTACATTATTTACTTTGGCACTTTTACGAAATATTTGGGCATTTTTTTTTAGTACTTTCTATGGCAAGTTACACTGTTAAGCAGCATTAATTTTATGCAACTGTTTTCAGGCACTAAATCATAAAATTATCAAGCATGAGCTCTCTCACTCTACAGGCATAGACAGTTTCCTAAATGTAGTATACTCAGTGTTATTTAACACTAGCACGCTTGCTTTTGAATTAGTCAGACAAGAAATATAATTGTACCTAATTGAATGGAAATTGTAATTTAGATATGACTGAAATATAATTGCATATAAATGTAAGCAGTAACTTTCACCTTAAGTGCTCCTGTTATAAAAGGTTTCCGTATATTTAGATCAGAAGCTATTTCTTAAAACAACTTAAATGCTGAAGTTCAACTTAGCTGCAGCCATTCCACCTTATACTCAGCATAATGTAATACACTTTGATATTTCTGAATAAATATTTTGTATTTAATGTATTTCTTAATGAACTACTCAATAAGTATTTGAAGACCAGTTTTGGAATATAACTACTTGAAAATATTTTAGCATATTCTTTGATTCTTAATTACAACCAATGATGATAATGTCACAAAATGCCACTAAAACATATCTATCATAAATCTGACCAAGTGATAATAGCGTAAACATGTGACTAAATTTCAACCTAATTTATAAGGAAGGATTAAAACAGATTTCAATTGAAGAGTAGTAGTTAACACTGACACAAAACAAAAATGCAAAACTATATATAGTGTGCTCCTTTATTTTTCTCTTGTATTTGAATTTGAATGACTTCAAATTTTAATACAGGTTGCAAAAAAAAAAGAACTGGATGTATTGGAAAAATCATATTTATGAGATTATGATGATGAAAATAATCCAGATTGTACTCTGGGTCTAAAGTTTAAAGGAAGCAAAACCTTGGTAAGTAATTTATTTATGGGAAATCAAATATAATTGAATTATATAATTATTTTCAAGTGACTTTTTAGAAATAAGTAAGATATCCATGTAATTGATAAATTTTTTTAAATCATATATATTGTGCCTGTAAATGGTAGCTAGGTAGTCATTGGAAGGAGATCTATGCACCAATCCAGTACCTTTCAAAAGAAATGCTCTCTTGTGGAAGTGAATGTAAGGGGAGGGCTGCCAGATTAGTGTGGCCTACTGATCTGGACAACTATGGCTACTTTTCTTTCTACTCTGCTGAGGAGTGGTCAACCACATAGGGTCCTGAAATAAGGCTCTGATTATGGATCCCTGAATTTGCTGCACTGGTGGGCTTCTGTGGAGGGAAAATCTTCCGCTGTGTGTTTGCAGGTTGACAGCTCCAAGTGAATAGATTCACTGGATATGTTTATCAGCTGGTGGATAATCCTGAGCAGAGGTCATCACTGGCACCTGATCTCCTGCTTCTACTATTATCTTCAAATTCTACATTGGAGGAAGTCTTCCAGTGTTGATGACTTCAGCCTTTAGTGGTGGGGGAACTGGATTTTGTCCTATGACTGTGATTAGGGGGCGGTTTCATATTTTCAGCATTTTCTCTCTCAATTCAATAAACACAGTTTCTTTAAAAATCCCACTAACCGTTTTCTCTCCATATGTAGTTGGAATGTGAGGATTGTGTTATTCTCTTGATGTCCTTACACAAGAATTCCACCATTATAATTTCGATATTCTCGCTTCCCAGAGACCAGATGGAGAGATAAAGGTCAGATTCATAAAAATAATCTTAGATTTCACTTTTGAGGGAGGGAGGCATTGGGGAGACATTGCCCATTGCCGTCTCCTACAGGTAAGTAAACTTAATAGTTTAAGAATAATTAACACTTATTACAAACTGTGACATACATAAGTGCACGAGTTTCACCAGATGGACTTCATAAGAATATGATTGATTATATATTAATTAACAGCAAATGGGCTAGTTCTGTTAAGAATACCAGGTCATATAGCGGAGCTGAAATTGGAAACGTTGTGCCCACTTATAGGTAAAGCTTACCATGATAGGTTACTTAGTCATTATGACAGTCATGGTTTGCTTACTGCTGAAGTTGAGAAAGACTGGAACCATTTTAAACAGACTTTTTCGGAAACTAACAGTACTCTTTTAGGTAAAAAGGAGCAGAGACGGAAGAATTATTTGAGTGATAAGGCACTGGAGATTATTTCAGAAAGAGTTACAGGAATGTCCTTAATTGATTACTAGTTCTAATAGAAAGCATTACAAGATCTTAATAAATGTGTAAAAGACTAGTTAGCAGTTCATAAGAATCTTTGGCTTGATGGCTTAACTAACTAAACTGAGGAAACAGGCCTCCTTCACACTTACCCCTCATCGCGTCGCAAATGCACTGTAATGTAACTCGCTGCTCCACAAGCAACGGCTGTAGCCTTCATATTTAACGCATGGTCTGCAACAAAGAATTAAGGCCATTGGTTCTCGCTTCAAATAACCTTGAACGCATCAGTAAGTCCATTTCTGCAGCCAAAAGATTGGCGCTAACTATAAGGTAACTTGCATTTAGAATTGTTTTTAGTTCGTATTCAATAATAGCTAATGTTTTTACTTTGTTCGTCTGTCTTTATACATGCAACCAGGACCGGATCTAGGGGGAGGACATTGGCCTCCATTCAAAATGCTAGTAAGCGCAGAAGAGGCAAAAAATTATGAAACATTAAAATGCAACGCATTTAAATATTTTAAAGAATTGCAAAACTGAATGTCAAATGTTATACTGCATTGGAAATAGTCTCTTTATCACCCCCCCCCCCCCCCTCCTTTTATATTTTTCAGGATTATGTTTAACTTCCCCCCCCCCCCCCATTTGAAGGTTTTCTAGATCCAGGCCCTGCATGCACTTATTTTTTGGTTTTTCGATATATTCTTCTGGGGTTTGAAATGATTGAGCTAGTGACACTTTTCAAATCTAAAAAACTATCTGACGATGGAAAATTTTGAAAATGCAAGACCTCTGTGGCAAGCAACTGCTTGAGGAGGTATTTAATTTTATTTTAAAATCCAAGAGGCTCTGTGTATTATTCTAGTTGTATTTTGTTAATGAATCATTAACCACTCTTTTTGATATGAGCAAGCCATCAAATTGTTTGGAAAAATATATAATAAAGGTAAAAGATGAAACCAGATCTTTTATTTTTCCCTAATATTATTCTCTAGAACATTCTTAAACATTTATATACACATATTCCAGCTCATAAAACTGCAATTCAATAATATTTTTCTAACATCATAAAACAGGTGAAAGTAGAATATACTGGTTTAATAACAATTTTTACTTGACAGAGTGTCACACAAATATTAAATATAACGTTCATCACATAGAAATTCACCTGAAACATTGCTCAGATGTGAAGCTATTGATTCCCACATATTTTGTTTCATTCCTCGATCCCTATAATTTTGATGCATTTTGTCATAAAGACACTGGCAATCGCACACTAAATTTAAAAGTTTGTGGTCATCCATCACGCCAACGCACCTAATAAGAAATGCTCACTTTCGTCCAGCTATTCTAACTACATCATTCTTCAGCGGCTATTTGATTGGCTCTTGCTTGCGGTTGCTTGCATACCACATGGCAAAAGTAGAAATAGAACTGACTCCAGCTGCGGTCGTGTGGTGGCCAGCATAGAGGAAGTGACCCCTTACTGCCGATTCCACAAGATGTGCAGTCTTCGAAAACTCGTCCTTGCAGAGTGGTGAGCAGTGCTGCTAATGGGTAGCTGGCTTTAGACAGCACATCAGCAGAGAGCTGTACCAGATAGTTAATGTTTTGTGTGGTAGAAAATGGACAGGTATACAGGGATTGAAGGATAAACAAGGTAAGGTTATAGAAGGTGAGGATTCTGTCATGGCTAGGTAGGCTGTGCATTTCAGTGATGTTCTAAACCAGGGATTCTCAACTACTATATCTATGTAAGGGGTATGCCAGTTACATACACATTTTCAGGGGGTACTTGACGCATAAAAGGTTGAGAACCACTGTCACCAGGGGTAGGCGATATTATTACTGAAATGCTTAGAGCAGGGAATGTTTCAGTTACCACTTGGATGACTGAAATTTTGAATAACTTTTATGATAAAGGCATGGTTCCTAAGGATTTTACCAGAGCTATTGTTATCCCTATTTTCAAAAAAGGTGATTGCAGTTCTTGTGATAACTATAGGGGTATCAGCCTACTCTCTGTTCCAGGTAAAGTTCTTTCCATGATTGTGCTTAATAGAATTAAGAATCTGATTGACAGTCAATTGCGTGATGAATAGTATGGATTCAGAAGTGGCAGGGGATGTGTAGATCAGATTTTTTCAATTAAGCTAGCGTTGTTGATTTCAAGAAGACTTTTGACTGTTGATTGTCATAATTTGTGGTTGATTGCAAGATTGTATTGCATACCAGACAAGTTAGTTAACATAATGATATCTCTCTAAAATAATACTGAGTTGTGTGTGAGAGTTGGTAAGGCTTGTAGCAATTGGTTTAGCATTACTTCTGGTGTTCGACAATGGTGCATTTTGTCTCCTTTTCTCTTTAGTTTGGTTATTGATTATGTTATGCGAAAATCACTTCAAGGGGAAAGATTTGGGCCTTAAATGGGCTGGAGATATAAAAATTTACGATTTAGATTATGCCAATGATTTAGCCCTTTTGGCAAATGATGTTGATGAGATGAACTCTTTCATTCGAGCTGTTGATGAAACTGGTAGTAGAGTAGGTTTGGTTATAAACAGAGAGAAAACTAAATAAAAAAAATTGGTCAGGCAGGTTGTGATTCAGTTCATCTGAATGGTTGCAGTCTTGAGCAGGTGTCACAGTTTAATTACATTAGAAGCTATGTAACAGATACTGGTGATATGTGGCATGAGATTAACAGACAAATGGGGACTGCTGCCTGGACGTTTAAGAATCTATGGAGAGTGTGGAGAAATAGGTGTATACACCTAAAGACTAAAATTAGACTGTATAATAGTTTGGTTCTTTCTAGGGTTAGTTATGGTAGTAAAACTTGGACACTTTGTAAACTAGATGTTTTTGATTCCAGATGCTTATGCAGTATCTTGTGCATTAGGTGGTTCAACTTTGTAATTAATGATGAGGTTAGGCAAAGGAGTCTGCAACCTCCTTTGAGCAGTATATTGTGCAGAGAGAGACTTCGTTGGTTCGGCCATGCTACCCGTATGGATAATTATAGATTAGTGAATAAGGTTATGAAGAGTGTGCCTAAAGGCCTCAGAAAGAGGGGGAGACCTAGGATGCGGTGAGCAGACATTGACAAACAGGACCTTGTTAGAATTGGTGTGCAGTGGCCAGATGCAGCAGATGTAGCTCAAGACAGATATGCTTGGAGAACTAAATTGCAGTCTGGTTGGACCTCTGTAACCCATTGTTTCCGAAAAATTCATTTTGACTCCCTTTCTTCCTTTGATGATATGAATTCAGTTATTTCATCATTATCATTGTTTTCATTTTTTTTTACTACATATAGGCTTTTGATTTTTATTATGACTAATTTTGTTACCTTTAACATAAATTCTTATAATGACAGTAAAAAAAATTACTCCATCAAACAGCTGCTTGAGAAAGTATGGCAGGAATCTGTCATTATAAGATATTACTCAAAAATTTGATGTATATTAGTGTCATGGTGTGTAGATCTGTATCTTGTGCATGTTTAAAAAATCTGGTTTGTTTCATTTTTTGCAAGAGAACTGGAATTAGTTACTCTAATAATGACTTCTGTACACACAAACTCTACCTTATCTGGGGTTGTGATTATGCGAGTGTTTTATAATATTCAAATTGTGTTGTGTGCAATGATGATTTGAATTTCTTCACCTGAAATTCCATGTGGAACAAAATGAGCTTTTTAACTCTGAGTGTGTAATATCCTTTGGATATATTTTGTTTTAATAGAAAATGAGCTAATTGTCTTGCACAAATATCTTGACACTAATTTTGTTATACTGAAACAAATATTGAACTTTTTAAGTAGTGTTATAATTGAATTAACTGAGATGTAATTGAAGTTTAGTTAAGCATTTCCAGGCTGTAGTCTAAAATAACAAAGTTGATAATTATGTAAGAAAATTAGTATTTTGAAAATATGAAAACTGGTGCCTATGATTGAAAGATATACTCTGAAAACTGTGGTGACAATATATCTGTACCTAGGTCTCTGAGGCACTGGTGTTGATTTCATATTCAGATATTAATAATATCTGATCTGTAATTGGTTTTATTTTGATTTCAATAAGAAACTGCTGACTAATTATTATGGCAAGTTTTAATTTTGAATGCCTTAAAAAAAGGTTGAAATCAAATACCTGTGGGTGATTATTGATGAAAAATTGTTTAATAACCACAAGTCGGGAGGAGTGCAACATGGCTATCAGGTGGAAAATGCCCTTTAGCCATGACTCATTGCAGTTCGCAAAGGCACTTTCCTTTAGCTGATTACTGGTCTTATGCTGTAGATGTTGATATTTCCATTGCTTACCAGTCCTTTGAAGCACAGTTTTAATGTTTCTGTTAACTGAAAATGCGGTCGAATTAAACACAAGATGGATGATGGTTTGCCATTGTGTCTTTCTTCTACGTGTGCATTCCTCTGTCAAGATCTTAATTGACACTGTTCAACTTCAAAGGTTCTTGAATTGGCATGGTATTACTCTCTGTGCATATCCTCAAGATTTAAATCTTTAAAAACTCTTAAATAAAAGAACAAACATTGCACACGACTTTTAAAATATTAAAACCATTTCAAATGACTGTGCAGGCTCCAAGTCGTTTGTTGTTCCATTGAATAAGGCCAAAAAATTAAAATGTCATTAACATATTGCAGATAAAAGGATGGTTTAAAAGTAGCTTTTGCAAGTGTAGTTTCTTCAACGTGTCACATAACGACATCGGCCATGAGACCAGACATATACCTAATTATATACCTGCTAATTCGGTACATCCGAGAAAATATAAAAAAAAGTTTTTCCTCATTTTATTTGAGCATACAGATATTGTTTGGAAAAAGTAACATAACAAAAAGAATTGGACTATAAAAAGAAAAGAAGCTGGATATTCAACATTTGAAAAGACGGGAAAGAAACACAAAATTCTCCTATGTACACCTGCATTTTTAAGATCGCCCTATAAGGTGATGTTTTAAATTAATAGCTTGTTTGAAATATACTAAAAACGTAACAAAAATATTCTTAAAAAATATATTAGTCTACCTGCTACTGTAACACACTATTAAAATTTTGACAATAAATGACAGACAAAAATGCACCCATAGGCGGAGTTTATGAGATTACCATCCCTAACCCCTTGAAAATATTACAAGGAAAAGATAAATATATAGGAAAGGCTTACAGACAATATAATACCAGAATGCAGGAACATCAGAAAGATATAATAAAAGGTAATTCAAATACAGCATTTGCTGAAACTATATTAAATAATAATCTAAAAATAGACAAAATCGATTTCCCACCCTTAATAGCTCCAAAGTCTAAATTTCAACTTCTTTATGCTGAGAAGCTATTAACACACGCGAATTTTAAACAAAGTATGTAATACAGACATTCCACGTGGAATCTGCTATTATACCTGCAACAATGCGTGCGCACACTGCTGATGACGAAACAAGCGAGACAGGTATATAAGCGAAGGAATCAGCTGTTTGTGAACTGAGTCTGAGGACGCCATGACATGGAAAAATGGCGAAATGCGTTGCTCCACAAACGACTTGGAGCCTGCACAGTCATTTGAAATGGTTTTAATATTTTAAAAGTCGTGTGCAATGTTTGTTCTTTTATTTAAGTTTTTAAAAATTTAAATCTTGAGGATATGCACAGAGAGTAATACCATGCCAGTTCAAGAACCTTTGAAGTTGAACAGTGTCAATTAAGATCTTGACAGAGGAATGCACACGTAGAAGAAAGACACAATGGCAAACCATCATCCATCTTGTGTTTAATTCGACCGCATTTTCAAGTTAACAGAAACATTAAAACTGTGCTTCAAAGAAGGACTGGTAAGCAATGGAAATATCAACATCTACAGCATAAAACCAGTAATCAGCTGAAGGAAAGTTCCATTGCTGAAATGAACTCCATAGCTGCTGTACTAGCCAACTTATAACTGGTAAATATTTTTTTTAATATCTAGCAGCTGCTTGAGAGGGTATTTATTAATTTTTTTATTTACTCTAAATCTCGTGTGTGTTAATTTAACAAAGGATTATCAAAAGAAAGGATATTTTGAACTTATCCTTATTTAAAGGGAAAGAGGTAGCAAAGCTTTATAAGGATTCCAAAAAAAAAAAAGTTTCAGCCATTTCAATAATTCCTGAGTACGGGGAAATATATCTGTTTAAAAAAAAGACTTTTTAAGGCATGAATTAGTAGACGGGAAAGCATGCACTTCCAGTTAAATTTGATACCTGTAAGATACTGAGTGAAACTGCTGACTTACCTTTCGCTCCTATCTGATGTGCCATTGTTCTAAATTGAATTAAAGTTGATTTTAGATTACAGGATTAAAATTTCACTTCAGTAGGCTAAGGCTGTCAGGAAATGAACTCTCATGAACAATTTTCTCTGTTATTAATAAAATTGCTTCTGAATGGGAATAAGAGTTGCAATGTCATTACCATCTCAAGCTGAAGTTCTGTGACATTTAGATAAACTTGACTTTGCGCTTAGCAATCTTATGTGCTCTGTCAGTTGCTATCCTTGACTAATTTTACCATTTTGTCATTGAATCCCTTTTGAGATATACACAGCAATGTAATTAATCAATGTGTAGAGAGTCTCATCAAATATATAATGGTACGTGTGATGATCTTATAGTTCAGCTGACTGCTGATGCTGACATATCTTTCATTCCTATCTGAAGTGCCTTTGAATGTTACCTAGGTGAATTTATTGCACCTACCCTTTTAAATGGCATGTTTCAAAAGTCTGAAACACCTTTAAATATGTTTTGTGTCCATCGCTTAAGTTATAGTTCCAAATTCATGCTAGTGTGCTATTACAGTATTTTTAAGGGAAGTTTTAAACCTCTAAGATGCTGTGTTGAAGTGACTGCTTCATAATTTGATCCTATACTGGAGAAAGATCAAATTGTAATCCATTGTCTGCTGTGAAACATCTCGCAGTTAGTGATATATTGTGGCAGTTGTTGAGCTTGGATGCATGCATATTTGAAGCAATATAAACGTACATTGCTGTTTAATAAGTGGGGGGGGGGGGGGGTAAATGATGTTTGAAGTGAAGGCCTAGTAATTTTTAAGAATCCTAAGCTTGAAAGGTTAATTATAAATTTACGAAGTTTTCCAGCTAATCATTATTTTGAAAGTATGGAATAAAGTCTAAAGAAGTAAAATCATAGAAGATAATCTTTTGACTCTGTGGTAGAATCGTTTACTGCTACAGCACCATTTGACATGTTAAGATTGACAAATCATTTTTGCTCGTTTGAAGTTCTATTAAAAAGTAATATTTGTGTCCTAATTGCATGTGTTTGCATGGAGTGAATGATGCTAACATTGCTCTGTCTCTGATTTGTGGACTTGATGCATTTCTCTTTAATATTGCCTGACACTCCTTTAGTATTAAGTACTTGTAATGTACTTATTTAATGTAAACTAGATATCTAAAGTAAAATTAAACCATCTGATGAAAGTTTCAAAAAACATAATTAGAATTCTTTTTTAATTATCGGTTTTATTACATTTTTCAAAATCATTAAAATATTTTATTTTTCATATATTATGATTGATATTAACTTAATGTAACACGTTTATAATCCTATAAGTAACATCTTTATAAAACATAATTGGTTGTTTTTCAAAACCTTGTAGATACAAATTATAAAGACGTTTAAATTGTAAAGCGCATTTAATAAAGGAAACAAAATCGAAAAGTTTCCATAAGGGTGATTGGCAGGACTTCGACCTTTCTAACTTTACGATCATTAGAATTCACTCTCAACTGTATTAAAATATATGAGAGTTTTCATAACCAAATGGCTGATGTGAAAGCTATGTTAGCTGTAAATGGTGGGCGACTAGTTACATCAGTTTTTATGTTCGGAAAATTGTAATTTAAATGGTAAAACACTTTTCTACTTTGTTACAGCTATGCTGTGATTCTTTTTATACTCAAAACAATTCATTATTTACACAAATATAAAGTAATTATAATTTTTTTTATCCTTTATTGCAGGATCAGCTTGTGTTTTATACCAGGTAGGTTTTTCAGGTATCTATTGTAGTTAACTACATGTCATGTCAGCATTTCTTATGGCATTGAGCTAGTTTTCGCTTAGGCCTCTTCGAACAGAATGACTGCTTTCTTAAATGAATAATATTTTTTCATTTACTGAAGTGATTCGATGTAAAATTTAGAGTAATAAATATCGTTTATGTATTTGTGCTGCTGTTTTCTTTGGCACTGTCTTAAGAACAACTTGTTTCTCACTTTGTATCTAGGTTTGTATATATTGCAGCAATGACTGGAAGGTATATCAATACTCTGATAGTGGGCATGAAAAAAATATATTTTAACCTTGAAGAGAACTTAAAAAAAAATGTGCTAAGGTTAAAAAATTTGAAACCGCTATTGCTACAGTCTTGGGTTTACTTACTACTGAAATTGAGGGTTCAGAGAGAAGCAAAGAAACGGAAGTTCAGGGGTACGCAACCTCGATTTGCCCATGCAACTTATTTTCGTAGACTTCTAAGAACTGCTTGCCACAGAGGTCTTGACAGGAGCCTGTCAGTTTATATGCCATAGTTGCGAGATCTAAAGAAGTATTATAATAGTGATATAATGTTGAAGTTAAATAGTGTCTTTTTATCTGCTTCTCATTACTAAGTAAAACCTCAAGTATGCAGACATGGCGCAACGCTAACAATTTGACGCGGTTCGATACCAGTTAAAGGAGAGCTTTTTTATTTTACTGTCTTTATTTTTTTTTCCTGAATTGTGTTACAAATATGTTTTAACTCTTGACTATGCTGATGTTTTCAACTAACGCATGCTGGTGGGGTTTTAGATTAAAAATGAAAGAAACCACACTGCTTTACCACTGACAACTTATTACTAAAAGATAGCCTGCCATCTGATGTTGGTCTGGGTCACAGTTAAAGGTTAATACTCTTACCTTTCTGTTTCGATTAGAAACATTCTTGGGAAGAAGCCTCTTTTTCCCTTAAATTCGATGATGTACATATCAATAAAATAACATTATTAATGTATCGTATGATTAGAGCAGTGTTTCAAATTGGTGTTACTAGAACATGCCCCAAATATTCTGGATATATCCCACTGAAAACTTATATTTAGATATTTACTTATTTAATGAAATAAAGATTATATTTGAAGATACGTGAAATTGAATGGGTATTCCACTATTATCACATTGTAAAGTATTCTGCCTCTCAGTAATGTTTGATCGTAATCTCAGTATCGTAGATTGTTACATAATAAAATGAAATACCAGGTACAATAGTACCCATAACCTTCATCTGGAAATATGCCTAATTAGCATTAGTTTGAAAAGACAAAAGTAAACCACACAATGGTGGGCCCCAAAGGGCAAAAGAACATAAAGCAAAGAGTAGTAATGATGCACAAGAGATCTAAAATGGATAACTTTCTTTAGCAAAAGCCATCATCTTAGGTCTTTTGTATCTGTTAAGGACTTCATGATCGTAGTCCAGAAGGTAGGATTTAATCTCGTGTGGGTTTCTCTGCACTGACTCGTAGAAACCTCGCGAGACAAACTTAAGATATGTGTTAATATGATCAATGCCCAGATCTTTATGCAATTGTCTATTGGTTGCAAACCAGGGAGCATTGACCACACATCGCAGGATTTTATTCCGCAAGACCTGTATCTTGTGAATGTTCGTCGGAGTTGTGTTCGCCCAAATTGGGGAAACAGGATATCAGGTCGAATGACCATGTGATAAATTAGTAATTATCAATGGATAATACAGAGTTTCTTCCTAGAAGAGTCCCCAGTTGAAATCTGACAGTTAACTTTTGTGATGATCCCGTGTATATGGGATCCCACTTGAGCTTCTGATGCAGAGTGACTCCCAAATATTTGACAGTCTCTTGCCATTTGAATTGTTCATATAAAAAGTGTAAAGTTAGAGGATTTTTAATCCTCTTACCACTGAAGAAGATGACGTTACTCTTCTCAGTGTTGATATTTATTTTTCATACCAGGTATCCATTTTATCAAGGCAATTCTGAAATCTGATTGCAAAATCAACTCCCAAGGAATGGGAGATGAGAGCAATGTCATCAGCATTTGTGCGATAACGATTCGCTCAAATGAAGGAATATCAGAGATATAATGAGAAGAGAGTAGAGCCTTGAACTCCAGCGGCCACTACTATTTTGGTAGAAATGGAAGATTTAATATGAACCTGGAATGTTCGATTTAAGAGATACGATTGAATGATACAGATGAGTCCCGTAGGCATTCCAATCTTGGGGAGTTTGTAAATGAGGCCGTCCATCCAGATGCGGTCAAAACCCTTGGCCACATCTAGAAAGACTGCGGCAACTGTTTCCTTCTTGTTCAGTGCCTCAGAAATAGTTTCCAAAACTCTGAGGACCTGATGTTTTGTCGGATCTTTTACGCCTGAAACCAAATTGGGTTTCAGGTAAGACAGGATGGATTGAGAGGGAACTCTTCCAATCTATTGAGCATAATAAACAGTTTTCCTAGGCAGGAAAGCAGACTGGACGATAGCTGTCAGGAAATACAGGGTCTTTTCCTGGGTTGTGTATCAGTCTGATATAAGCGTTTTTCCAGGCTTCTGGGAAAACGGTGACGGAGAAGGAAATTAAAAATCCCGCAGAGATGCGTAATGGCTTTCTTCGGAAGGTGTATCGGCATTCTGTTGGAAATATCGGGGCCTGCAGCCTTGTTGGGTTTCAATTTCTTGATTGCTTGAGACAGCTCAAGAGGAGGTGCAAAGGGTAGTTCCTGATCTTCCTGTCCGAAACGAAAAAGAGTATCTTCACAGGTGTCATGATCAAAATTCTCTTGAAACTAATTCAAGGAATACCGTTTGCATTCCAGGAAAAAATCTGGAGGTAATTCTTACTGTTGTGCTCCATCTGAGGACAGCGAAGAGACTAGATCAGGCATGGCCAACTGTTTTCGCCCCCGGGCCGGATTGGAAAAAAATATTTTCACGGGCCGGACGAAATATTAAAATTGAAAAATGTTAAGCAAAACACATTTCTTTAAGTAAACAAAATTTTATTATGAAATTTGTTTATGAATAATTGTAAGTAAATCAATGCAACAAATTAACATAATAACTAATGCGACGTGTTGAGGCGGTTTGCATCGCTTATTATTTTTTTAATATCTGGTTCTATACTTGTAGTAGCTATTCTTAACACAGCCTCCAAATGTAAATCATTCAATCTTGATCTTCTACTTTTATTTAGATTCATTAAAGAAAAGGTTTGTTCACAAATATAAGTTGAGCTAAAGATTACTAAATATGTCTTGGCAAGTTTTTTTAAATTTCCATATTTTTCATTATTCAATTATAAAAATTACACAAATTTTCTTGCTCTTCTCGATATTTCTCATGTAATAATTCATCACATTGTAAATTAATTATTTCTAATTGTATATCAACAGGAACGTCATCAACTTGTACAGAAAATGGATTTCGGATAATAGATAAAATTTTATCAATTTTTTTTTAAGCAATCGAATCTCTGCTCGAAATCTGTCATTAGTGCAAGGATGTTTTTATTAAATGTTTTAACCTTTTCTTTTAAAATATTTAAAGATGTGGTCTGTAACGTTGGAAAATGATCAAATTTACATTCAGCCAGAATTGTAGAAAAAAGGCTAGGCTTCATTTTAAAAGCTCTTAATTTCTGTATTAAATCATGAGCAAATAAATTTTTTCCTTGTATACATGTGTTAAATTCGTTCAAATGTGTGAGAATATCCAAAGAAAATGCTAAATCACAAATCCAATTTGGATTTAATAATTCAGGAAAATCCTCATTTTCTTTAAGCATTAAAAATATTTTTATTTCCTCTTGAAGGTCCCACACACGTCTTAAAACTTTTCCCAAACTTAACCAACGGATTTTATTGTGATATAGTACATCTAAATGACTGGTATTTAGTTCTTCAAGGAGATCAATAAATTGCCTGTGATTTAATCCTTTTGATCGTAGGAAATTCACTAATTTCACAACTACATTTGTAACATGATCGATTTTTGCACTATGCAAAAATATTTTACTCGCCTGCTGGCAACGTCGCTTGAACATCGAGTGCAGATGAGTATAAAGTTTTAATTCTTTATAACGGAATCTTTTTTAAAAAATATAGAAGTATCGAGAATTCATTCGATTAATTACTAGAAGTTAAATGTTAATATTGAAAAATTGTTCGCGGGCCGTATGTTGGCCATGCCTGGACTAGATAGTCGAAAGCTTTTAGCCCAACGGTCAGTTTACCCATCAGGCCGTTGGTATTCATTGATTGATGACAGCCATTAATAAAACCTTTGAAACATTAAGATTTTTAAAGATCAGGGAGATTTCCTTCAGATCGTTCAAAATGATGGCATCAAACTGCTCACTTGTAGAAGGAGCTTGCTTTGGGGGTAAAACATTAGACTTTTAGGTAAAGGTTGACCTTTTCCAGTTGTGGCAGTTGGTGTGCCTTTAGCAAGAGCACTTGCATATAATATTTGGGTAATAATAGCCTTCTTGGACGGGGAAGTATTAGATTTATCCTTAAGTGGAGTTGCCACCTCACGTGTAGGAAAATTAGGCTTATAATTGGCCGTGTTGCCAAGGCCACAATTGGCACATTTTGGCGGACTCTTCTTACGAAGGCAGTCCGTCGTGTGATTTCCAGCTCATTTGACGCAGCGTGGCCATATCGCTGGCATTTATGGCAATGTGTTGGTGTTTTTTTTTTACCTATAACTCTCCACACGTATTTTCAGGTGAAAGAGGTCTGTGACATTGTATATCTTTATTTGCAGCATCCTTAGGCAATTCTGCCAAGAATACAGGGATCGGAGATTTGTCTTTTCCACGTCTCATCTGTGAGAGTATAATAATTGTAAAGCCCAGGCGACTTGGACATCATCAGTGGATAATGTCTTTGGGTAGATTTTTGTTTACTACTCTGAGGTTTTTCTCCTCTTTTAATTTGTATGTATGAAATTGTTGCATTGAAACTTCAAAAAATCTGACAAAGGACCTGTAATCATTGGAGCATTTGGTTTGTAATCTGACCGTTTCTCCAGAGGTCTTTGCAGTGAAAGCTTCCACAGCAATTTTAATTAATTCTTTGTAAGTGTTCATTCAGTTCTTAGGAGAACGTAAAATGATGGGAGGTATTTTCCCATTATTATTGCTATTGCTATTCCCTTTAGCAGTAGCGGTAGAGTCGGAAGCCTCCATTTCTGAAACGAGGGTCCAATTATTCCTCCTCTAAGACCGAAAATCTGGTCTTAGAGGCATAGGCAGAGTCGGTGGTGGGAGACAAGGGGTAGGATCCAATTCCTGAACAACTTCCAAAACAATTGTTTGACTAGAGCAAACATGTTCGTTAATATCTTTCTCAAGATAACACTTCCAATATCGCATCATTGAATTTGACGCGATCATCTGGCAAAAGACTAATTCCTTCATAGAAGGTAAATTTGTTAAAGTTGAGTTTAAATCGAACAGGAGTTTATTTTTCTCCAATAAAAACGTGCAAATTTGCACGTTTTAAGTCAGTTGTGAACTATCCATAGACACGAGCTTCAGAGGTCCGGACTAACGTCATTAACAGAGTAGATCTCTTGTCAGGACCGGGATAGAAATTTCATGAATGTCAGATTTTGACATTGCAAATGCTTAAAAGTTTGAACAAATTTCAAACAAAAGCAGTTGAAAATAAGTAAAAATAAAAGAAATAGAACAAATTTACATAAAATTTATGCACACTATTCTAAAATATCAAATTGACAGTTGTAACTGTAAGAACCGACTCGGACCGGATTTGAAAAGGACAGAATTACTGTAAAATAACAGTAATCTGTACAAAAACGATATTAAAACTCAAAAATGAGTATAAAATATCAGAATAAATGTAAAATTACAAACCTAATGAAAGATAAAATACAAAAAAGCTACTTTTCAGCAGCGACTAGAATAAAACGAAGAACTTCAAAAACGCTACTTTTCCAGTAGCGACTAAAATCGAATAAAATACGAAAAACTCGGAGCTAGAATACCTCAACGGAGGATTTTTAAAGTCGAAATGCTTACTTGTATAGTATGTTTCCAAGCCAATAACGGCCAATCGATGAGTCGGCTATCAGCAAGTACTCTTCCAACGCCAATAACGACCAACTTAAAGTCGGCTTTTGGCGCGTACTTTGCCTATGTTGATAGTGGCCAACTCACGTCGGCTATTGACTTGTCATCATCATCCTCAAGCAGCCATAGGCTACAGAGGTCCAACCAGACCGTGCAATTTAGTTCTCCAAGCAAGTCTATCCTGAGCTACATCTACTGCATCTGGCCACTGCACACCAATTCTAACAAGGTCGTGTTTGACATTTCCCCACCGCAACCTGGGTCTCCCCTTCTTCCTGAGGCCTTTAGGCACACTGTTCATAACACTATTCGCGAATCTATAATTATTCATACGGGCAACATGGCCAAACCAACGGAGTCTCTGCACAATATGCTGCTTAAAGGAGGTTGCAGACTCCTTTGCCTAACCTCATCGTTAGTTACAAAGTTAAACCACCTAATACCCGAGATACTGCGTAAGCATCTAGTTTCCTGTTATCTTGTTTAGACAGCGTCCAAGTTTCACTACCATAACTAAACCTAGAAAGAACTAAACTATTATACAGTCTAATTTTAGTCTTTAGGTGTATACGCCTATTTCTCCGCAATCTCCAAAGATTCTTAAAAGTCCCGGCAGCAATCCCTATTCGTCTGTTAACTCATGCCGCACATCACCATTATCTGTTACATAGCTCCCAAGATAATTAAACTGTGACAACTGCTCAAGACTGCAACCATTCATATTAACTGAATCACAACCTGCCTGACCAGTTTTCATCACTTGAGTTTTCTCTCTGTTTATAACCAAACCTACTCTACTACAAGTCTCATCAACAGCTCGAATGAAAGAGTACTCCAATTAGTAAATGAAGAATTAGGATCTCTATTAAATACTGAATCAAAATAGAAATAAAGAAACTAGCAAATGAAACCAGCAATTCACCTGGTACAGGACATCAACCACTATGGCTGCCATCATTTATATATAAAAAAAATCAATGGACCCTGATCAGCACTTTTGCTGAGTTTTTTGAAGTTGAATATTCTTTCCAATGTGATAATTCAACCATTTTTCATTAGTTCATATCCCATGTTAGATGCTTCTTTTTTTGGCAGTAACTCAACATCATTTGCCAAAAGGGCTAAATCATCAGCATAATCTAAATCAGAAATTTTCGTATATCCAGTCCATTTAAGGCCAAAATCTTTCCCTTGAAGTGATTTTCGCGTTAACATAATTAATAACCAAACTAAAGAGAAAAGGAGACAAATTTCACCCTTGTTGAACACCAGAAGTAATGCTAAACCAATTGCTACAAGCCTTACGAACTCTCACACATGACTCGGTGTTATTATAGAGAGCTTCCATTATGTTAACTAACTTGTCAGGTATACCATATGATCTCACAATCAACCACAAATTATGACGATCAACAGAGTCGAAAGCCTTTTTGAAATCAACAGAGCTAGCAACGAAAGGTTTCTGAAACTCTAAACATTTTTCAAGAATCGGCCTAAGTGAAAATATCTGATCCACACATCCCCTACCACTTCTGAATCCACATTGCTCATCACGAAATTGACTGTCAACCAGATTCTAATTCTATTAAGTACAATCATGGAAAGAACTTTACCTGGAACAGAGAGTAGGCTGATACCCCTATAGTTATCACAAGAACTGCGATCACCTTTTTTGAAAATAGGGATAACAATAGCTCTGGTAAAATCCTTAGGAACCATGCCTTTATCATAAAAGATATTCAGAATTTCAGTCATTGAAGTGGTAACAGAAACATTCCCAGCTCTAAGCATTTCGGTAGTAATTTCATCTACCCTTGGGGATTTATGTAGTTTAAGTTTAGAAATAGCCAAAATAACTTCAGATTGTGTTATAGGGCCAACATTAAAGCCACCAATGCATCTATCATTAATGCAAACAATGGAAGTAGAACTAACTACGTTGTTTAGAACATCACTGAAATGCTCAGCCCACCTAGCCATGACAGAATCCTCCCCTTCTATAACCTTACCTTGTTTATCCTTCATTCCTTGTATACCTGTCCGTTTTCTACCACACAAAACATTAACTATCTGGTACAGCTCTCTGCTGTTGTGCTGTCTAACTGCTTCCTCGGCTTTGTCAGCCAAACCATCAAGCCAAAGATTCTTATCAGCAGCTAACTGATCTTTTACACGTTTATTAAGTTCTCTGTAATGCTTTCTATTAGGACTAGTAGGGTATTGATTAAGGACATTCCTGCAGTTCTTTCTTTCTGAAATAAGCTCAAGTGCCTTATCACTCAGATAATTCTGTCTCCTCTGCTCCTTTTTCCCTAAAAGAGTACTGTTAGTTTCCAAAAAAGCCTGTTTAAAATGGTCCGATTCTTCCTCAACTTCAGTAGTAAGCATACCATGACTGTCATAATGACTAAGTAACCTATCATGGTAAGCTTTGGCTATAACTGGATCTTTCAGAACTTCAGTATTAAAGGTGGAATTTTTAACCCTAGCACAACACTTATTAAGTTTAAGTTGCAAGACACTTTTAACAAGGTAATGGTCAGATCCAATTTCAGCTCCCCTATATGCCCTGGTATTCCAAACAGAACTAGCCCATTTGCTGTTAATTAATATATAATCAATCATATTCTTATGCAGCCCATCGGGTGAAACACATGTGTACTTGTGTATGTCACGGTGTTTGTAATAAGTGTTATTGGCCGAGTGGTTAGCACGCTTGGCTACTGATCTACGGGACCTGGGTTCGAGCCTCGGATTAAGGCATGGATGTATGTGTCGTTTTTCTGCTGAGGTCCTGCCATCCTCTCAGACCTTCTACTATGGCATAAACTGGCAGGCTCCTGTCAGACCTCTGTGGCAAGCAGCTGCTTGAGGGGGTTTTTATTTTTTTTATTCTGAAACCATTGAGTTTATATACCTGTAGGAGACGTTGCCCATTGCCATTGCAGCTACCAATACCAAAAGGGCCTATCACCCCTCCCCAAAGGTCAGAGTCAATACCATCTTTGGCATTGAAGCCACCTAGAACAAGGGTAACATCTCTTTTCTTGACGGAATTCAAAATGTCCTGCAGTTGCCGTAAAATCTGTCCTCATCCTCGTCGGCATCCTCACTGGGCATAACAGCAGATAACATTCAAGTCTTTAATGCTTGTCTGAAATTTTGGTGTAAGAAATTGCAGCTCTTATTTTTTGCAAATTGTCTTATGTTTAATAAACTAATGGCTCTTTGTATTTTTTATGATACTATCCACAAAATTTCAGTTTCTGCTAGTATTTTTGTAATATTTTTCTTTCGAAATAGCATTAACATTCTTTTTTGATATAAAACGATTTGAATTAATATTATAAGAATAAAGTAACTGCTTATCAACTCTCGTTTCAGTATATTTGTTTTATGATGTTACTGAATTTCTTTTCCACAAATCGGGTTCAGTCTGGTGCGGATTCGAAAAACAGCCCGAAAATTATTCTCCTTCTCATAACGGTCTCCTTTGATGTTTTGCTTATATTTCTTTTGACTTCCCAATCAAAATTTATCAGAATAGCCATTTCTTTTCGTACAATGTGATGAATAACAAGGACCAAGAAGGCTCAGAGAAGTTTGGGGAAGAGACCCACTGGACAGTTATTTGGAAACGGATGGCAGGCTCCTGGACTTTGCAAGTTAAAGAGCACACTGGATGGCCAGCCATCTGGTGTGTTCCTTAACTTGCACAGGCTATGGCTCTTCAGCACACAGGGCCTTGGTTTTATGTCCATCCAACAGATGGTGGCCATTCCAAGTCCATCGATGTTCCCTACTGAACAAGGTAGGCATGAAGCCTTGCGGATATAAATCTTAACAGAGACCCAGGTAGGATTCGAACCTAGGAACTGCATATTATGAGGCTCTGTGTTCAGGAGAGCCCTACGTTGAAGGAGGAACTTAATGATTTTAAAGAGATTTTCATGTCTCCTAACGGTTGCCCAGATCCAGGGCCGGCGTGAATTTTTGTGGGGCTGGGTTCCAAAATTGTGCGGGGCCAAAAAAAAAGCGCATTTATATGTACTTCTAAATTTTATAATAAATTATTTATTTTAGTACAAAGTGTGGTACATTTCTACATACAACTTATAGGAACACAGAGTATATTAAATATTACATAATTTTTTTTCGCCGCAAAATCTTTAATTACGTCATCAAAATTGACCGACATTTCGTTTGTTGCGATGGGCATTTCGTGGACTGCGGGTTCCAGGGAACTCACTGTACCTGCCTCACGCTGGCCTTGCTCAGATCCCTATCCACTTGTCAACTCTGAGCCTTGGGGGGGGGGGGGGGGGGAGTCCTTGTGACCTGATCTGTAGCCCATTGTGTATACAAAATTATCATAGGTGAAGCTTTTCAAAACGCATTGTAATGATGAGCATACCTGTTTTTCGAATGTCAACAAAATTCCGCAGTTTCCACACGTTTGTTTATAGAATTCAATATTGGAAGGAGAAATTTTAGAGATGCCTTTACTGAAGTGCAAACACATTATCAATTAAATGAAAAACAACAAGAATGAAATTTAGAAATTACACATTTCTTGATATAGAATCAGTGACATAGTCAAAATGAACCAAAATATTTCAAATTTGGTTTTTCAAAAACATTTTAACATTTTTATTACGTTATCAAGTTAATGAAAAAATAAATAAAACACCTCAAGCAGATTCCACATATATCTTACAGATACCTCTCAGTTTAATATCCATATCTTTTATCAAGGAGTTATGAATGACAGGAGATGCCCTAACGCGCTTTCCCTGTCCAAGGAAAATGATGCTGACGCAGCAGGGCGGTAGCCATATTGTTGCACTCAAAACAAACCGTCTGCCACTGCAATCAAGCCTACTTTTGACGTGCTATACTCAGTTTTACTGTGCGTTATATACGGGAAGGTTATTTTTTTACGACTAAGAGAAAGCCCATTTAAGCTATTTGGAATTTATATTGCTTTTTTTAATGCAATGAATATTTCCATACAGAATTACTGTATAGCAGAACTATTTATGTATTTCATTGAATACGACAAAAACAAACAATTACCAGATTTTGAAAGTTTATTTATACTGCACTGATAATAGCAGAAAACATTTTATGGATAAAACGCTAAACATGATATGCAATAGCAGCATTTAAACTGCAAAAAAATCACATTTGTAAGATTCAGAAAAGCCTGCAGAAGGAATTCTCAAATAAGTGTAACGTAAAATCAATCAATCAGTATAAGAAGTACATCTTCACATTTATCACTGAGTACAATCCGAAGAAAATAAAAAAAAAATCTGGTGAAGTATCGAGGTTTGTAACTGGAAATAAAACCGATTTCATAGCGGCGTAATTTCAACACGAAGTTGCTTGTATCATTATATAATTATTTAAACTTTTATAAAAATGACAGACTTACCGATGAAAGGTAATTCCTGGTATCGTTTTTGAAGGGCGATTCGTTCAGCCGTAAGCTGAACAGGCTGCCATAATACAAAGGTCGAAAAAAATTAAATTTTTATAGCGCAACACTTCGTTACTCACCTATATAAAAAATAAATACTCCCTCAAGCAGCTGCTTGCCACAGAGGTCTGACAGGAGCCTGTCCGTTTATATGCCACAGTAGAAGTCTGAGAGGATGGCAGGACCTCAGCAGAAAAACGACATAAACAGCCAGCCATGCCTTTACCCAGGGCTCGAACCCAGGTCCCATAGATCAGTAGCCAAGCGCGCTAACCACTCGGCCACGGGACGGCTTACTCACCTATACTACTGATCAATGTTTTCAATAGAACAACATGGCTGCCGCGCAGTCGCCGAAGTATCATTTTCAAGTGCTTAGGGCTCCTCCTGTTATCTTCCTACCTACATGTCTTTTATGCAAGGCTTGAATCCAGGTTCGTGAGATCAAAGTCAAGTTCCAAGCTAGGTAACCATTTGGCCACAGGGACCCTGATTAATAAACGATTTCTTAAAAATAAATTTCCTGGATGAGGGGGTATTATCTTCTTAATAATGTTCTCCCCTTTATTATTAGGATATAACTTATACAAGTACCGGACTGAAAAATGAAAATAGTTCCATGTTATTTCAATAGGTAATCACATTCAGAGCTGAATAACTTCTTCAGTATAATTTTTAGAGAAAAATATATCTAAAGATAAATTTAAGACCTCAATCAAATCTGCCTAAATTCAAATTTTAAACATCATTTTTTCAGTACTCAAAGACTTGTTGACACTTGAATATTTAACAGGATACAAAAAAATAACGGGTGCAATTCACCTTGCACTCTATTAGAGTTATCTCTGATCTCAACCTATTTTAACCCTTTGCACTCCAGGAGTTTTTTCAGTACATACCAGTAACTCCAAAGGATTTTAGGAAAATTTAAGAAAAAAATTTAGGCTATTTATAAAAAAATTTTAAAGGAGAAAAAAATGATAAGATGATGAATAAAGGACATAAAACTAATAGAAATATTATTTTATTATCTTTTTATGACAATATGCAGATCTTTATTCGAAATTTTTATAATTGTTTAACATATATCTGTAAAAACAGTCCCATGTGCATCCTTGATTTATTGGGACACGTGTCACAATATTCCCTAGTTTCACGTCTTCCGCCTTTTTGTGCTCTCTTTGAGCATACCACACAATCCCTCTTTGGGTCTCTCCTTAAGGCATGTAGTTTGCCATTCAATCGAGTTGTAGATGAAGAGGTAGAAGCTCTACTACGATCTCGAAAATCTCCAATCAGAAATAAAATTACAATATGTTAAATTACTTTTTATATAATTAAATTACAATGTGTAATATGCAATGCAGCGCACACGACCGAACATCAGTAGTAAATGTGTAGAACTGATGTGACAATGTTTGTACCAGCTCAAAAAGGGTATTAGGACCTTTTTTCAATAAACAATAGACCTAGTGTTTGAGTCGCCGCTACGGCGCCTATGCAGTGCAAAGGGTTAAATTTAGGGGTCAATTTTTTTGTAGCCTGTTAAATGCTTTCCAACGTTCATAACTCATTGAATACTGAACAAATATTGTTTGAAATCGAGATTTAGACAGAATTTATTGAGATCTTTAGACATAAATTTCTTTAAAAAATCAAATTGAAGAAGACCCTCACGACTCCCAAATAACATTGTTGCAAGACCACAGTATCTTCACATTTTGTTTTTAGAAAAGACGCAATGTGTAATACTAATTTCTAATAATATTTGATTTAAAAAGTATAGAACTATTTTCTCTCATAGATTAGGAAACATCAAATTCGATTTCGTTCAAAAGTCGATTCCGTTCAATGATTCGGAAGCATGAGTGCCGGAAAGGCGTTCTGGTTTATTGATTCCCAAGTATCGAGTACCAGACGGTGTGTCTGGTTCAGTGATTTGGAACATCGATTATCGAAACGGCGTTCCGATTTAGTCGTAAAACGGCTTCCGGTAATTGTTTCCCTTATTGAAACAGTCACGCTTCGTCACTGCCTTTTAGCCTAGATATTCCAGCCTTGCAAGATACCAGATGGAGAGATAAAGGTGAGATATTTAAAAATAAATTTTAATTTCTCTTTCCAGGGAGGGAGGAGGGAAAGTTTCTTCAAGGTATAGGTTTGTTTTTCAGCAGACACGCCATTGATGCTCTTCTAGTATATGACTGCATTAATGAAAGATTTCTTAGAGCAAAATTTAAAACAAAAATTAAAGACGAATGTCATCTGTTGTTATGCCCCCACAGAGGACTCTGATGAGAACGAGAAGGATACATTTTACAGCCAGCTTCAGGATATTTGGATTTCTGTGAAGAAAGGAGATTTCTCTTGAGCTAGGTGATTTCAATGCTAAAGTAGGTACTGACGCTAAGTTGGGTTGGGTTGTTTTACCTCTGAGCGGCACTTTTTTGCACACCATGGGCTAAATCGCCAGGTCACATGGACCCTGAAGGCTCAGAGACATTAAAAGACAGCTGCACTACATGGTGAAATAATTATTGCTGTTATTCTTAATATTCATATTTTTACCTAAAATAAACTTGATAACCGAATATTTCTTTTTCATCAAATAAAAATTGTATTTATGTATTATTGTCAGCAAGCACTCTTTTTTTTATTTATTGTATATCTGCCTCTTTAAATAATAACAAAAAAAATCTCCTCAAGCAGCTGCTTGCCACAGAGGTATGACAGGAGCCTGTCAGTTTATATGCCATAGTGGAAGGTCAGTGAGGATTGCAGGACCTCAGCAGGAAAATAACACAAACATCTATGTCTTACCATGGGCTCAAACTGTGATGGTCCACCCATTTTTTTACTTTTCCTTAACCAGTTTTGCTTTATTTACTTGTACACGTTAGTTACACGTTAGTGTACAGTTATTGTGAATTGGTGTAGTGAGTAGCACAGATGTAGGAGTCAGAAGTATTGTGAAAAGTACGAGATTTAGGTAGATGTGAGTTGTTAGTACTCCAACTTTTGTATTGAATTGGGTGTCTTTGAATTGTTTGGAAATAAACTTTGTTTGTTTTAGAAACTTTTGAATTTTTTCTATTTTTCTCTTGAGCAATGTTATTTGATTTTTGATTATATTTAAACTTTAATTAAACTTGACAATCCCTCTTCAATTCTTACTTGATAAATAATGCTATATACATAACGAACCCTATTTCAATTTTTTTTGGCAAGTTATTATTGCCTGGCACCTGATACAGCTATCCGGAATTTGAATAAATTTGGATCAGACAAAATATCCAACTTTAAAGTTAATAATCTTTGGAGTGTTATAAAACCTAGGTCCTCATGTAATTCTATTAATTATTTTACATTCAAAGTTCTGAAATCATTTCAAATAAGCATATAATTCTAAACAAAATACAGTGAAAAATAATCAAAATAAAGAGTTTAAATGCATTCAATTTGAAACTGTTGAAAGGAATTTGCAATGACATTATCGTTGTTCAACAATACTAAATGATTTTACCATTTGCTTAAAAATACATTTAACCTATTTTTCCTTGGAATGACCAAACATTCTAATTTTAGATTGGAGTCAACATTTCCATTAGAAAGAAAAGAGAGAGAGTATATTTTTTCATCATTAACCGAGATCATTAGTTCTACTGTCCATTGAAACCAATACATAAATGAAAGAGGAAAGGGTTTGGATTGGGTTGTTTTACCTCTGAGCTGCACTTTTTTGCACACCGTGGGCTAAATGGCCAGGTCACATGGACCCCGAGGGCTCAGAGAAGGTTGGGGGAGGGGACCCACTGGAACAGCTGTTGGGAGACAGATGGTAGCCTCCCGTCAAGGCCATCCAGCGTGTTCTTTAACGTGCACAGAGTATGGCTCTCCCGCACACGGGGCCACGGCTTAACGTCCCATCCGACGGACGGCGGCCTTTCCAAGCCCATCGTGTCCCCTACTGACCGTGGGCAGGGCGGGGAATTTTGCGGAGATAAATCTCAATGCTGACTCAGCTGGGACTCGAACCTGGGAACTACAGATTACGAGCCAGGCACGCTACCGACTGAGCCACCCCCGCCCCTACTGACGCTAATCTTTGGGAAAGAGTTTTAGGTCCCTTTGGCATTGGTTGTTCCAATGGAATGGGGAACGTTTCCTACAGGTAAGTAAACTTAATGGTTTCCGAATAACTAACACAACTACAAACACTGGGACATTTTAAAATATACATGGGCTGCATAGGAATATGATAGATTATATTTCAGTTAACAGCAAATGGGTCAATTCAGTTAGGAATACCAGATCATACAGGGGAGCCGAAATTAGGTCTGATAATTATTTGGTAAAAAGTGTCTTGCAGCTGAAGCTTAAGAAATGTGCTAAGATGAAGAAAATTAGCTTTAACATTGAATGTCTGGAAGATCCAGATGTAACCAAAGCATACCATGATAGTCTAATTAGTCATTATGACAATCGTGGTTTGCTTACTGCTGAAGTTGAGAAAGAATGTGATCAGTTTAAACAGACTTTTCTTGAAACCAACAGTACTTTTTTGGGTAAATGGGACCAGGAGAAACAAAATTATTTGAGTGATAAGGATATGGAACTTATTTCTGAAATAAGGAAGTGCATGATTAATAAATCAACATCCTAGTAGACCTAATGGAAGGCATTACAACGAGTTTAATCCTAATGCGCTTTCCCTCTAAATTCTTTTGTATCTCTAAGAAAAGTGCATTTACATTATTTCAATTCAATACATATATATTTTTCGGCAATGAATATTCTTATATCGAATAGCTATTGCAGATTACTGTATATCTATTCCGTTACATAACTATTAATTTGATTACCCCAAACGTTTTATAGAAGTAGATAAATTTGAATAAATGGAACAATAATAAAAGAAACGATTAAATAATTTTTGAAATTTTACTGATATGTTTCTCCAAATCAGTTTCTGCTTTAAACATTAATTATCTATACACAACAAATATAGGGACCGGATCTAGAGGAAGGGAAAGGCCTATGCTCCCCCCCCCCCTTTAGATTCCCTCCTCTTTGACAATGTTACTAAGAGTAAAGGAGCTAAAAAAATTGTAAATTTGTGCACATTTCAATGAATTTTTTAAGACAAAAGAAAGGGGGAAATGTTATATTACAATGGAATCCAGGGTCTTGTCCCCCTTTCACTTTTTCCCGTCTCTTGCCCCCCTATTTTTTTATTACGTACTTGGTAAAATATAATAGCGAACTTGAAATGCCAATCACAAATACAACATGCTGTCTCCTATGTTAACTAAATTTTTTTCTTATTCTACAAAAAAATAAAATAAATGCATTTAACGAAATTAAAACCAATAATCTAGAAATTACAACAATAGCAATTATAATTTTTTTAGGAAAGTTTATATAATTTAATTTTTGGTGGAGACAGAATACAAAACGCATCTGCATTTCATGCAACAAAATGTGCTTTCCTCCGAGCCTTCCTCCTATTAAAGGAGAAATAAACTGAAGAAATATATTAGTCAACTATAATACTCATTGTTTAAAACACTTTTGATCTTGCTGAAATTTTAATTTATATGTCCCTACTGTGCCAACGTTGGGATTTATGTATGCTAATACCTCACCTGGCCCTCAGTGAGAAAGGGGACTCTTATAGCTTTGAAAAGGCTGCTATCCATCGTATGTGATATTGAGCCATGATCCCTTACGCAAGAGAGTTATTGGGCTGTAATACCTCTTAGAAGCACCTTTTTGCATACAATGGGATAAATGGCTAGGTCACAAGGACCCCAAAGCTCAGAGGAGGTTAGGGGAAGGGAACCCACTGGATAGCTGTAAGGAGACAGATGGCATCCTCTTGTCAAGATCATTCAGTGTGTTCTTTAATGCGCACAGTTTATGGCTCTCCTGTACATAGGACCATGACTCAATGCCCCATCTCATGGATGGCAGCCTCTCCAAGCCCATTGGTATCGCCTTTATGGCAGAGGGCAGGTTTGGGATTATGAGATATAATTCTGAGTGATGAGATATTTGGAACTCATACCAAAGAAGTTTTTTTTTTACAATGAATGAATTTTTCTTTACATTTTATATTCATCTGAGAAGCCCAATCATATATAGCATATATGAATAATTCAACAATATAAAGGTAAAAAAGCAAAATTTTTAATGTGTGCATTTTTTCCAAATTGTAATAAAATTTACAAAGGAATTAAATATAATTTTTCCTAAGAGATATTCTTTATCATAAGATAAAACACACATTACTAATTTTGTGGTAAAAATAAATGAAACTAAAGTCTATATGCGAATTACTTGCGGAATGAGAGGAAACTGATCAGTGCATTTTTTTAAATAAGCTGCAATTATATTTTTATTAATAATAATTGGGGGAAAAAACGAAGACTGAAGCTAATTTTCTTTTAAGATTTTTATGGTAGGAAATTTGAGTCCATTTAATTTTATCAGTAAAGTTTCCTCAATATACTGGAATGACTGCCATCCATCAGATGAAACATTAAACCATGGCCTGTGTGGGAAAAGAGCCACGCCCTGTGCTTGCGAAACAAAATACTGGATAACGATGGAAAGTTTCCATCTGTCTCCTATAACAGAGGCCTTGTGGCCTAACCCAGTGGGTCACCTTAGCAAATCTTCTTTGAGCCTTTGGGGTCCTTGTGACATACCATTTACCCCATTGTGTGTAAAAAAAGTGGTAATCAATCGTAAAAAAAAACCGAATTCAAAATCCTCTAAATTTTTAAAAGAAAACAGTATGAAACTCCGGAGTGAAATAAAAATATCTTTAATGCATTATTATAATTTCCTACTCGAAGCAAATATATCTGCCTTAATCAAGACCCTGAACAAAATTTCAGTTATCAAAAAAATTTATTTCATTTTCAGAAATCAAGCATTTCCTTAATTTTAAGGTGAAAAAGAAATTACTATCATAAAATCATGTTCATATTTAATCACTGGATTCATTAGTGCATTAAATCTGAAAACATGGAGAAATCTGCTTAAATTCAGAAAGGTGTCTAAACGGAATTAAAACTCAGATTTCATAACCGCAATAATAAAACAGAAAATTAATTTGATAAAATTAGTAGTGAAATATAATTTCCGGTATCTGCTTTGAAGGGCGATTCGTACAATTGAATGCACAGGCTAAAATATAAAATTAACAAATCGTTAAGTTTTTCGGAGCAGATATCGTTGTGTTACTACAGTTAGAGCTAATGTTTTGAATAGAACAACATGGCTGCCGCGCAGGCGCTCTAGCATACTTTAAGATTACTTAGGGCGTCTCCTCTTAATAAACGTGTAAAGGATCAGTTAACAGCTGTTAAGATGGCTTGATAGCTTGAATGACAAAACAGAGGAAGCAGATAGACAACAAAACAGCAGGGGGTTGCACGAGATTGATAATGCTTTTTGTGGGAAGAAACAGATAGGTACACAGGGATTGAAGGATAAACATGGCAAGGTGGTTGAAGGTGAGGATTATGTGATGGTTAGGTGGCTGAACATTTCAGAGATGTTCTGAATAATGTGATTATTTCTACTCCCAATGTTTGTAATGAGGATACATGCATTACTGTCTTTAATGATAGCCCTATATCACATTCCGAAGTAGCTTTGGCTATCTCTAAACGAAAACTGCAGAAATCCCCAGGGGTCGATGAAATCGGCTGAAATCTAGAGCTGCGAACATTTGTTTTGTCACATGACTGACTGAAATTTTGGATGTTTTTTATGATACAGGTATTGTTCCTAAGGATTTTACTAGAGCTATTATTGTCCCGATTTCTAAAAAAGGTGATCACAGTTCTTGTGATAATTATAGGGAATTAGTTTACTTTCTGTTCCAGGTAAAGATTGCAGACATAAATTACTCTCATAGATCAATGTTTTTAGGTATTGGGATGTAGCATTCCACGCTCTTCTCTTCAAAGTAGTTCTCATTATTTTATCTACGAAAAGGGGATAGCTGTTTTCATATTTTTTAATTTTTTTTTTTCATCGACTAAATTTAGAAAGTAATGCATAAGGTGCGGATTGATATACTCAAAGGCCTTGATATAATACACTAAAGGTCAGAAGTGCTTAAGATTACACTTCTGACCTTGAATATATTATATTCGAATAGACTTTCCCACTAAAGCGTTGCATATATCATCAATTATAATGATACAATGATCTTTGGGTCACTGAGACATAAAAACTTCTATCTGTTAGTATTTAAACTCTTTGGTTGAAAGTTCAGTAGGAAATTTCAATGAGCTTTAGCTTAAAATGAATCGTTGTGTTTTTAGATCCAAGTGCCTTTCGTCCAATGAGATATAACAGCTGCGGAGAATATCCAATGAGACATAGCCACGAGTACACTTTAATTCATATTGCCGGCAACTTTTCTGGTATCCACTGCGTTTGTATTTCTTACGGCTAATCATTTAATATAAGTAGGACCACTACAAGAGAAAATTTCTGTAAGTAGTTAATAAATAATGAAATATTGTCGAAGAATTGTTAAGTAATTGTTTTTTACATAGTATTATGCATATAAACTGAAGTATTTATATATGCATAATATGTACAATTTGTTTTCAATGTATATTTTTTGTTTACCTTGTCTTTCACACGAAGAGAAATAAAATTACGTGAAAATTATGTACCTAAGTAATAGTTTCCGTACTGAGACTTCACAGGTATTTTTTTTACATTTGGACAAGTTTGAAGATCTGTTAGTTGAAAGAATACGTGGCAATGCAGTATGTGTTTTTAAGTAGACTTTTTAAATATTCTGGAGGTTAAAAATTTAACTGTGCAAGTGATGGTATCATAAAGGGTCAGAGAAAATTGTGCTTAACATAATCTGCAAAAACCTATACACCTTGAAAGTAACGCTGTTGAATGAGACTTAAAGGGCCTCACGTGTAAGCATCATTGCATTTCAATAGGTTAAATGAGGTGAAAATAGGTACAATTTTCTAAAATGCTTTAATGTATTTGTGTGATGTCTTGTTAAAACTTTCACTGTTAAAATTTTATGTTTATAGAAACAGTTGAAAGGTGTCAAAAATTCTGGCAATTTGGAATTTACAGTGGTAAAAACTGCTGAAGAGCATAGTAGATAACTATTACAGAAAACCAGTGTGGATGAACCAGAATGGTGTGTTTAAAACAGTTTTCTGGCAGCAATTTGAATGTGTTTTGAAAAATATTTTTCTACTTAAAAGGCTTTAAATTTCATGAATGCTTTATAGAATAATAAAAGCTGTTTAATGCAACTTGCAGCTCTTAAAATGCAGAAAAACTGGTTCATTTTTATAGTTTTTCATTTAACGATACGTTGATCTCACTATTGCACAGTAGTGAAATGTATATGACCACTTTGGAAGCAGTTGAAGCAATGGGATTGTATAGTTGTTGCATCAGTTTTTGTTGGGTTGGGGTTGCCTCAATCTATAGCATACCAAGCTTGTAATCTAATGTTCCCAAGTTTGAGCCTCACCTGATCCAGCACTGAGAGGGGCAGGGGCCACTCAGTTGGTGGTGCATCAAGCTCATAATCTGCAGTTCCCAAGTTCAAGTCCCAGCTGGCCCAGCATTGAAATTTATCTCTGCAAAACTCCCCACCCTGCCTTTGGTCAGTAGGGGACACTGATGAGCTTAGAAAGGCCACTGTCCATCAAATGGGATTTAAGCAGTGGCCCTGTGTGCAGGAGAGCCATACCATGTGCATGTTAAAGAACACTGTGGATGACCTTGATGGGGGGGGGGGGTTATCATCAGTCTCCTAACAGCTGTCTAGTGGGAGCCCCCCCCCCAACTTTCTCTGAGCTAATGGGTCCTTGTTACCTGGCCATTTAGTCCATTGGGTGCAAAAAAAGTGCCACTTGTAAGTAAAACTACCCAACATTGAGAATTTTCGGTTAACGGGTTGCCAGTCGTAATTGTGCGCCAAACTTCCTGAACCATCTCTGAGCTGTTGGGGTTCTTGTGATCTTGTCATTTAGCCCTTTGCAAATATGTGCCACTTAAGGTAAAAGAACAACACATTTTTCACAGATCATTAGTTGAGCTATCAATCACTTTAATTTAGTGATATATGAAATCATTAAATTATTGACAGGTAATTGAAAGTTCAGTAAACAAGTGACCTGTGAGAACTGTTGGTGTCTCAGCTGCTCTTTGGTCTGAATTGCTGCAAACATTCTATACATGTTTTGCCACTACTGTTTGACTAAAGTTTGTACCATTGATTCAGTGTCCTGTTTTTCTAAAAATGTTTAAAAACACATGTAAAGTGTAAACATGGCAAACTGACAGAAGGTTGACCTAAACATTTTAATAGTTCTCTAAAGTTTATGATCCAATTGTTATACTAGGCCTTTTTTTAATAGAAATATTTTAAATAATATTTTAAGAAAGGGGATTGTAGTTCTTGTGATAAGTACAGAGATATCAGTTTACTTTCTGTTCCTGGTAAAGATCTCTGCATAATTGTGCTTATAAGAATTGACCTTTAAGGTTTAATTGCAGAATATATTGGTTTTCAAAATTGCCATAAATTAGTGTTCAGTGTGTTTTCTATGCTGCCTTTTTTTGTTGTATATTGTTTTGTATGTTTTATTGTTTAGAATTCAGTGGTCAATTTGTGTATGATTTTTTTCTGCCCAATAGTTGCTCAGAATAAAATTCTAAAGTTCGTTATAACCTGAGCAGCTTATACTCCATAAAACCCCAAACAACCAATCCATCACAGTGAGTTTTTTTTTTTTAAAGTAAACATGACCTCCTAATGGTTTTAAGTATTTGATTAGAGTTTGATTAATACTTTGTGCTTGGAAGTGTTAAAAGCTGTATAAAAAAGAACTATTTATCTGCTCATATTTGTCTTTAGGAATGTGGAGCAGAGGTTTTCTTAGTAGTGTTCCAAGCTGGTAATCTGAAGTTCACAGGTTCAGGTACCAACTGTACCATGTTGAGAATTTGTTCCACAAACTCCCATTCAGCTCTTGCCAAGAAAGGAGACACCACTGGATTTGGAAAGGCCATGGCCCCCAATCACCTAATACAAATATTTAATAATGTTATACCATTAATTAACTTCACCCACAGGCTGAAATTTACCACCTTTATGAGACCGAAATTGACCATTTGTACAGTGAAATTTTCTGTATTAATATACAATACATACAAAGTACCTTATACAGAGGGCATTCAAAATGTTCTTGAGATGTGTCTGTAGATTTGCACTTGTTCCTCTGAAGTTAACAAGTTATGACCGTTTGAAAGCTTATCTAAACTTGTCATTACGTACTATAAACAAAGGCCATATCATCATTTCTCTTTTTGTTGGTGGCACATAAAGTCCGGTCTGCGAAATCTGCGAGTTGTTGCTATGGAGCCTACTAAAGATGGAGAAATTCATGCCGATTTATCACAAAGTATAGGAATCGCATTTTTCATATGGCACTGTTATGAGATGGATGTGGATATTCAAAGGACACTAGAGCTTCAAAGACCTCCCTCATGCAGGAAGATCAAAGGAGGCTGTGAACCAGAGAGCCATTGCTGTTGTTCATGAACTCATTAAGGAAATCCCAGACATCACTGTTTAGGTAATAAATTTAGATGTCAGAGTATTGATTGTCAGTGTGGAAACAATTATTCATCAACATTTAAAGTTCTGAAAGATCTGTGCTAAATAGGTACCCCACAAACTGACAGAACAGCAAAAAAGGGCCAGAGTTGACTTGTGCAAGGAGATGCTAGCAGTGTTTGAATGTAGTGGCCTCAAATGGTTAACAGACATTGTCACAGGTAACGAGACAGGATTTTATTACTATACTACTCCCAGAAAGATTGACAACATGTTTTGGTTGCAGAAGATGAACCATATTCCAAATTCTCTAAAAATGTATTTTGCTCAAGGAGGATAATGTTCACAATTTTTTTCAATTCCTTAGGAGTGGTAGCCATGGATATCTTACTGAAAAAATGATTATAAATAACCAATACTACACCAACATTATTTGGAGGGCAGAAGTTTTCTGTCCAACTGTGCAGAATTATCTCAAATCCAACAAAGCCCCTCTCAAAGTATTGCTGTTATTGGACAATGCCCCTGCTCATGCTCTGAACTGGCAGCCCACATTAGTGTGAAGTTTCCTTTTGTCAACATTAAATTCCTCCCACCTAACACCACTCCTCCAGCCCATGGACCAGCAGGTCATTGCCAACTTCAAGGAGATCTATGCAAAGCTGATGTTGCTAAATGCCATGAGCACACATCAGCTCCTAATGTCCCTACCCTCAGTGAATTTGGAAGAAGGAGTACAACATCCTTGATGCTGTCAGAATTGTTGTAAAGGCATGGAAAGAGGTAACCACAACCACTATGAACTTTAATTAATAGATTCTGAAAAAAATTCATTGCCACCACGGCGGATGCGGGTTCGATTCCCGCCGTGGTGGCGCTGAATTTTTTTTCAGAATCTATTAATTACTGTTTGATGTCTATCTTAACAGGGAATACTGTGCATTCACTTTGGATTGATTTTTAATTATATATCAACGTCTTAGCTATTACATCTGATAATCATCATTACATTAATTACATCTGATAATTCTCATTAACATCTGATAATCAATAGCAACGACTGAAAAAGTTGCATCTCCTTGAGTATAGATGGTGCTGTCTCAGCCACGTCTCAGTGAAGAAGATTTATAAAGTCTTATTCTGAAAAATTTCATTGTCCGATGTGTGGTGGTAGCGTGCTCTGGCATGAGTCTGGAGAGATGCGGGTTCGATTCCTGCCGTGGCAGCGATGATTTTTTTTCAGAATCTATTAATTAATGTTTGATGTCTATCTTAACAGGGAATACTGTGCATTCACTTTGGATTGATTTTCACTATGAACTATGCACAGAAGAAACTGTGGCCCTCTATGATCCATGATTTTGAGGAACAAAGCAACCATGAAGCTGAAATTCTCCACCTTGGACAGGCAATGGGATTGGAAGTTGATGCTTATGATGTGCAGGAACTTCTTCGAGAGCATGAGAGGGAGTCAAATATAGCAGACCTCCAAGAGATGGCAAAAGAATCTGACAGTGGTGAGGAAGAGCCAGAGGAAGAGAGAGCAACTGTCTCTACCACACAGATAAAACATTTCCTGGAAGGTTGGGAAGGAGTTAAGGAGATCACAGCTTTCCATCCTAACATAGAGGAGACAGAGTTAACACTTTGCCATATGAATCATATATGATTCACACTTAATTTGCTCCTGAGGCTGCGTGAATCGTCCGTGCTTCACATACAAATTTGTAGTTGAGGACTCGTGAATCAGTTGCGCTTCACACTAGAATGCAGGAACAAATCCATGGGGTTAACGTGGCAAAATTTCAATTAAAGTATATTGTAGGGGTCAATGAAATAATCTGACATTTTGTACTTACTTTATTGAATTGTGGTGCTAAATAAAATAAGAAAATACTGTTTATTTACTAAACAAAACAGTGTATTCTGAAAATATAATCAAACAAAAGCAAACGTTTTAAAACTAAAAACAGAAATCTAACATGTATTGTTATTTTACTTCACATATGTCAAGAATACTCGAATAATAAAATTTATAAAGTGCATTCATGTACAACAGTAAAACAAGGAACACAATAATATTTGTTGCATTGGACACATTCCAGTGAGTCTGTGTTGCTTTGGAAACTGCATATTTTCTATTATTTCCTTGTATCACACCGCCCATAGATAAAAAAAAAGCATGCTCAGGCGGTGTGAAGCACACGTGATTCACACTTTCAAAAACACTTTGAAAGTGTGATTCCCACTTTCAAAGTTTGTTTTTAAGCAAAAAATTAATAATTGTATAAACTGATATTGTATAGCAATTTAAGACCGATTTTAGTTGATTTAAGAAAAAAAAAGATGTGGCCTGAGAACTCAAAAAATTTAACATTGCGGCAGTCAACCTGTTGAACATCTACTCTTTCAAAGACAGCACTGTGGCCTATTTTAAAACGTTGTTAAATTAGTGGAAGAAACAGAACACCCTACATATTCTTAAACCTCTGGCAAGATTTTCTCCTTCAACCTCAAAAGAAGGAAGCACTGTCACTCCAGAGATTCCTCCTGCAGAAGAAAAGGTACAGTACATAGAACTCCCTGACACTTTTGCGGGAGAGTCTTCTTCCCAACACTAATCCTTCTCCTCACCTCACCTCAAGCGTAACATGTACAAGACCAAGATAAATAAAGCTTTTTTATTGTTTTTTGTTTTTGTTTTTTATTTATTTAAATTTTTATTGTTATTGTTTATTATTTAATTTGTATGTGTAATACACATTAATTAATAGGCATAAAACATTCATTATTAACTTAAAAAAATTTACAAAGCCTTAAATTAATAGCTTTTTTTGGGGGAGGGGCAATAAATTTTTACTTCTGGATCTCTGAAACGGATTACCTAAAACCCCATTGAATGTGTAATTCGTTTAACATCACTTTTCCCAGAACAAATTAGTGATATTAAACAAGGGTCGATGTACTTGTTAAAAGCTTCAAGTTGGTATCCAAATTGGGTATTTTAAAAAGTTCATAAAATGTAAGGTAACTTTTTTTACTTTATTCTAAAACACACATCATTATGCATTGCCATTGTTTTATATAATGCTTATTATAGAAAGTTCCTTATTAAAAGAATTAATGCATTGAATTCATTCTTTTTGCTAACATATATCTTGATTTCTGTCCCACTTGGGACGACATTTTCATTTCAAATGGGAAATGCTTTACACCAATTGCCTGACTGTCATACATACTTTTCATTTGCATGTCCAATGTTTTGAGACGTGAACATCAGTCCATTGTCATCGCCCAGTAGACAACTGAGCCACTTCCAACTGGCTCTGTTTCCCCTTCTGTGATTTTCCTCTCTGCAGGATGCAGAAAGCTTTCATAACTTACTCTGTGTATCAACAACTCTTTGCCAGCCACTTGCTATGTACTGTCGATTTCTTGTGTCTTCACAAATGGTCTTAAGTCAAGGGCTTCACGAGATTCACCATATTCAACTATGATGTCATCACAGTGTACCAGATCTCACTGCAATGCATCATGTAGTCAAATTGTACACTGTCAGTCTTGCTTTGGACCATTTGCTGCTGAGCCATCAGTATTGATATGTTTTGAACACTGACTCACAGGCTTTGATCTCAGTGAGGCCTTCACCTTATCTAGTTTTTTCCAGGTATGCTAGTAGCTCCATTGTCTGGCCCTCCACATCTGCAATTCACTTATTTCAAGTGCTTAGATATGTTGACATCAGGGAAATGTCCTGGCTCTTTTGGTAGAGTATCTTTATTGAGCTCTAGGCACAATGATAAGTATCTTGATCAGAACAAGAACAATCCCTATTCTTCTGTTTATCTTATGCTGCACATCATCATTATCTGTTGCATAGCTCCTGAGATAATTAAATTGAGACATTTAGTCAAGATTGCAGCCATTCCAAGCAAATGAAATATCATCTCCTTGACAAAGTTTCATCACTTTAATTTTTATTCTATTTATCACCAAACCTATTTTATTACTAGTCTCATCAACAGCCGTAATGAAAAAATTCGTATCATTAATATCATTAGTGATCTGGGACAAACCATATGCATAATCTAAATCAGAAGTTACAAAATCTCCAAATGCTCCTCATTTGTGCAAAAAAAAAAAACTTCATGGAAGAAATATTTTCTCTAATCAGATAATTGGTGAGGTGTCATAATTTGATTGGTATAGGCCAGGAGTCAGAAACTGACAGCTCTGAGCACTGGAAAGAATGGCTCTTGATGCTTTTCAGTTCAACATTCAACTCTGATTTTTTTTTTTATGATTTTAATTAAAAACAAGCACTAGAACAGGTTGGCAGACAATAGTCTGAAAGCACTGATGCAATTAAAGTTCTGTAAATATACTCTAAATTTGATTATGTTGGTCATGAAGACTCAAATTAAAAAGTTGCCCTGATGGAATAGCAGATTTTTTTTTCTTTTCAATAGTATTTTGTATTCACTTAAATGCATCTATTTTGAAATTATCAGTTTTTTTTTGTTAAAATAATCTATGGTTTCTTTTTCTTGTTACAGCTCTTAACCCAATAAAGATTATAATTTGTGGCTCTCAAAATTTTTTGGTTTGCCCTTTTTTTTGCTGTTTTGGCTCTTCACCCAAAAAGTTTCCTACTCCCTGGTTTAGGCCCAAGTAACTAGTCTTTTTAACCGTGTACCCCAGCCCATCCCACATTTTCTGTGAGCAGTGGCATAAATTGCAGTTGTGCTTTTAATCCAAAATAATTTTTGTGATTGGAGAGATTACTAAACCTTGTTCTGTTTTTATAGAAGTACAGCTGAATTTGTCCAAGATGTATATATTTTTTGCAACTTTGGAGCTGTCTCCAATAATAGAAATAAAGTTTTCTTTGAAATAAGTGTATAGCAATGGTGTCACATTTGAGACACTGAAATAATTGTACAAGTTTTGTATTTCAGTCCGTCACTACCTCTAAAAAATACACTACAATTAGATGTGCACTTGAGCACTATTTCATTGATATGATTGCTTCATTTCTATAATATAAACAAATAATTTTCTGAAAAATCCCATGTTAAAAAAAGTTTTATGGAGCTCTTTATTTTCTGTTTTTTTTTTTTTGCTGTGTTATGGAATGGTTAGAAGACTAGCTTCTTGGATCAGCTTTCAAAAACCCTACATACATCAAATTATGGCACCTTGTCAATTACTGATCCTTTGGCATGGAATGATCTAAATGCAGCTGCCTTTTAAAAATACTAAAACTAGATAAAATTTGGTTTCCATTAATGCAATGCATATTTTTTGCTCCATTTAAGTGTTAGGTAATGTCAAATAGCTGCACAAGAATCTAGACTACAGGTGACCAATCTTTTTCAGCAGTTTGCCACATTTTATGATGGAAATGTGTTGTGGCCCTCCCAGGTGCAGAATCAGAAGACATCTTGGATAATTTACATTTGGAATAGCAAATAAGTTGTATAAATTTATATATATTTTTTTCTTTCAAATCAGGTATGTCACAGTTGGCCACCCTTGATCTACACACATTATTAGGTCACAAACAATTGTTTATATACAATAAACTTCCAGTTATCCAGCTTTTTAGGTATTGGTGGTTGTCAGTTATGTGAGAACTATTTTTATAGAAACCAAATATGGAAGGTACAATATTGTATTTAAGCCTTAGCAATAAAAATGCAGTTAAAACAATAATAATAATAAAAATGAAATATAATGTCATTAATACAAATATAAATATCTAAAGTATAATTGTTTTATGCATTACAAATTGAGGTGTGAAAGTTTTCTGATAAACAGACAAGACAATTATAAATTCAACTACCTGTTACTGTAAAGGCTTCACTGGAATGAAAATGCTTAGCATGTCATAGTGTGAATATAACAATCTGTAGAAGATGAGGACAGTGCCAGTGGCATCGGGAACTACCAAGTCCATAGAAATTTGCCATACCAAGTTCAAATATTCAGTATGAAGATTGCATGAGAATTCTGGATGCTTGAATAGCAGATAACCAGGAGTTTAATGTATTTAGCAGCAAAAGTGAAAAAAGATTGAGAAACTTGTGGTTCATTTAATTTCCACAGTGCTGAATAGACAACCAAAAGTCACCTTAAAGTCACGGTTTACACTGGCTTAAAATAGACCACCAGTAAATGTTTCAACTTAATCCTTAAAGTGGTCAAAGCCAGTTAATAATTTTTTAAAATCAGTCTGAAGTAGTTTCCATTTCAATTTCTGCTACTTTATTATTCAGAATGAAATGTTCTTTAATTTACTATATTACATGACCTCTATATGTGTTAGTTTCTGCAGGATTAAATTCTAGATTTCAAGTGCTTTTCTGCTAAAAAAAGGTAAAAAATTATCTTGCCCACATACACTGTTAGAAACCTGACACTTTAAGGGTTAAAGAGATAAAATCTTTACATGTATTTTATTTACAAATGTAATGAATTCAAAAATGTTTTTTACTTAGAGGAACATTTTAAGTATTATATTTCTAGTTGATAATTTGAGAGAATATGTTGAGGTAGCAGTATTTAAATGTTTAAATCAAAGTTTTAATCCATGTTCTTATGTTAGCTGTGCAAAATAGTGTAAAATTTTCTTTCTTCTGCTATTAAAAACTAAAAAATTTTTTTTAAAGGACATGAATCTCCTGGCAAAAACATTAAGTGTGGCATTACTTGTGAATGCCCTAGTATCGGGAAAGAGAGATGATGACTCAAAGAAAGAGACTGTTGGTACTGTAATTGGTATAGACTTGGGGACAACATATTCTTGGTAGAGTATTATTAAATGTTTATTAAGCTTTCTGTTTATGTTTAAGATGTATATTCTTGAGTCCATTTTCCCCTTTATTCCCTTCTGTCAAAAGTAATCTTCATCTTTATCACTCAAGTAACACACTTGTTTTATTCAGAATTGCATTCTTTGTTTTAAGTACATCCTACTAAATAAATCTCAATTCTACTAATCAATCTCTCATCTAATAAATTTTTTATGAGCATTAGGAGTTATATAAATCACTTTAGCTGCTTGCCACATAGGTCTATGATGAAGGCTAAACCTATGTAATTAAAAGTAAGCAAATCCCATTTATCATAATGGTTGCATTGTTTGTTCATTTTCAGGAAACAGTTCAAAAACAGTTTTTTGCTGGAAAATGAAGAAATAATCAAAGAAATATTAATACATAAACTAATGCAATTGTTACGAGGGAAACCATAGTTGGTCCCCTGAAGGTTATTGGTTGTATTATAGTGGTTATTGGTATTATAGTGGATTGTTTGGCTTTAGTTCGTTATTAAACTTCCAAGTTTAGTAGAGTTCGTGAAGCTCAGTTAATTCAGACTAATAGATTTACTCATCTCTGCAGTTTAGGTAACAAACGAAGTTTAATAAAAGAATAATGCTGATATAAAAAGGCTGCTCTAATTAGCAAAAGCGGTCTAAGCAGATTGAGACTAGTTCTAGTATTTCCATAAAGAATTCTAAATTCAATGATATCTGAAGTTAGTTCCCAAGTTCTTGACATGATATTTATCGGAAGAAAATTAAAATCCCTTATCCTCCAGGAAGGAAAATCCATCACCAAGAAGGTTGTTGAAAATCCTCGTCTAGGGTTATGGCACTCAAATAAATAACATGTAAAAAGGAGGGCAGACTTTTAATTGAAGATAGAAGCTCAGCTGATCCAGCTCAAGAGCAAACTATGGGTAAGGTTGTGTGGGCTCTATCTAGCTCAGTTTCTCTCTGACACTCTGCTTTAGCTGACTAAGGGCGAGAAGATCCAGACTGTGTGGGGCTCGGGGTAATATTCTTCTTTCCTGATCCAAAAACAGCTCCCCAGTCTTACGCTCACGTCTTCCATTGATTTGGTGGGGAAGAGATGCTAGGAGGGTGATGACCATGTTAGGTATTCAACTGGGGATGTGGGTCCTCAGAGAAACTGAGTCTCCCAACGATCTGAAAATAGTGGTGTCCATATAAGGATCAGGAGTGGAAGAGAGATAGAACTCAAAGATAAACTTCTGGTTCCTTTGCTTCTTTCAAAGTAGTGAGAAACTAAATGGTTTTCTTATAATATCCTAAATTCTATATTATTAGTTATCAAGGGATGCTAATACCATTATAATACAATGTTAAATCAAATATACACATCAGGGTCATTCCATGTCAAATCGAACAAAATTTTGGAAAGAGTTCACCACCCATCACAGATTTCAATGATCTTTGGCATAAATGTTGTAGACATAAGATGTCTAATTGTCTGAAATATTTTGAGTTAAAAATTTTTTTGTAAGGAGTTATAATCGTTTAACGTAAGGGGAAAATATAGAAATTGTGATTAAAGGTTTTTCTTTTTTTTTCTTTGCTTTTATGGTAGATGAGAAGACCAAACTTAGTCTACTGATGTAGATTTTTACTTATTAATTCATTAAAATAAATAATAATAAATACCCCTCAAGCAGCTGCTTGCCACAGAGGTCTGAGAGGAGCCTGTTAGGTTATATGCCATAGTCGAAGGTCTGTGAGGATGGCAGGACCTCAGCAGAAAAACACCACAAACGTCCATGCTAGTTTCAGAATAATTTTAGGAACTTTTAGGAATTTTAGGAATTTATTATAGGACAATTGATCAAAAATAAAGTGTAATTTATCATTTTCAAGTTATATGAACTGAAGTCGGAACATTTAATAACAAGTCCTGGTTTTTACCAATCACAATCTGGTCACCCTACATGTTACTCAACATTTGTATTCAATTTGTTCCCTCTAAATATTGTGCTTTTTCATTTGCTCGTCTGTAAAAAAGGATATGAACTTTTATCAACAGCAGTATTATAGCTGTGATATATTTTAGAAGTACAAAGTGCCGAATAGTAGTTGAAGTTGCAAAGTCGTGTTTGAGTGCAAGCAACAGAGCATGTCTGTAGCTTCTCTGTACATCTCCTCTAATTCGCAAGAGTGTTAGTGTGGCCCCCTGAAGTGCATCATTAGTGATAACATTGGTACAAATTCAATATTTTTTTCTCGTTATCAAAGAAATGACCATGCTCCAAAGTTCATGCAATGTTTCTATGGAGGACAATGTACAACATATGTCAGTTTTAATTTTTTATCTATAGGCCCACATCACTTTTTTTTTCACATTTTAAAATTTTCAGTTTCTTAAATTTTTTTTCAAAACTGTATTAAATTTTTCAAATTTTTTTTTAATGAATTTATCAGGAAAATCTACATCAGTATACTAAGTTTGATCTTCTCATCTACCAAAGAAGCAAAGAAAAAAAAAAAAGAAAAATCTTTAATCACAATTGCAATTTGTATATTTTCTTCTTAGGTTAAAAGATTATAACTCCTTGCAAAAATTTTTTGGACTCGAAATATTGCGGACAATTAGACATCTTATGTGTACTAACATTTATGCCAAAGATCATTGAAATCTGTGATGGGCAATGGCCTGGTTGAATTGACATGGACTGACCCTCAACAATTTGTAAGCTGGCCATCGATTGTAGCATAACTGTGAAAAAGTCGATAATAATCGATCGACCAAATAGTTTGTAATTTACAAAAATGAGAACTAAGGTTTAAGTATGAAAAAAATACCAATTTTGTGAAGGGAAATGATATCTAATGTAGGAAGGAAGGAAGTATTTGGACTTTAACCATGTAAACAACTACCATTTAGCTACTTAGCAGATGGCTTTCACCAGTGAGTGAGCAATTACTAACGCATCTGACTTGCTCTGCCTTGACACTGTGTGCTGCAGCCAGTCTTGAAGAAGCTCTGGCTCTGAAGGCTTTTTAAGTATGGTTTCGATTTGAGGAGTAGAAACAATCCCGTTGAATGCTGGGATAAATGATAGAAATGATTCCTCAAGTACTGATATACTGTACATACTTGGTAATTCCTTCAAATTCTACAGTTTTTAAAAATAACAGTTTTTTGCTAATTTTCAAATTTTTGAAAATTTAAGTAAAAATTTGTTTGTAATTTGGATGAATAATTTGGTAAATGGATGAGCTACACATCAAACCAAATTTTAATGAATGTGCATTTGATGGCAAAAATGCTGCAAATAGTTCTTGTTTTCTTGGTAACTGGTGTTATGTTTCCTTTTAAAGATGTACACATGCTTTTGTGAGAAATATAACATTTGAAGTTCTTGGTGTAGATTTTTTAAAAATTTCAATTATTTTTGGAGCTATAGGATACAGAGGCATATGTTAGTGACCATAATTCCATTAACAGAAAAGCAATGTCTTTTTTACCACTTTCACTGACTGTTGCATTATTATTGTCAATAATGTAATTCATTGTAATAATTTACATAATTAACATTATATACATATCTACATTATTAAATTTATATTATATTACATACATATTGCCTGGGAAATTCCAGACAGATTGTTTAGGGTTGGGTTGGGTTGTTTTACCTCTGAGCGGCACTTTTTTGCACACCATGGGCTAAATGGCCAGGTCACATGAACCCCGAAGGCTCAGAGAAGGTTGGGGGAGGGGACCCACTGGAACAGCTGTTGGGAGACAGATCTTAAATCAGGTGATTGCTTCAGCATACAGTATGTTAACAAGCAAATTGACAATGCCCTATGGCACTTCTAAGGAATGACAATCAGATGACTTTAGCAAATTATTTATCATCATCCTCAAGCAGTCATGGGCTATGGAGGTCCAGCCAGATTGTGAAATTTAGTTCTCCAAACATATCTGTCCTGAGCCTGCATCTGGGCACCAAACAACAATTCTAACAAGGTCCTGTTTGACATTGTCTGCCCACTGAATCCTAGGTCTCCCCTTCTGAGTCTTTTAGGCACACTGTTCATAACCCTATTTGCTAAGCTGTAATTAAGCATACAGGCAGTATTGCTAATAGAATCTCTCTCTGCAAAATATGCTGCTCGATGGAGGTTGCCAACTCCTTTGCTTAACCTCTTCATTACTTACGAAGTTGAACCACCTAATACCAAGATACTGTGTAAGCATCTAGAATCAAAAGCATAAAGTCTCCTGTTATGTTGTTTACAAAGGCTCCACATTTCACTACCACAACTAACTCTATAAAGAACCAAACTATTATATAGTCTAATTTTAGTCTTCAGGTGTATACACCTATTTGTCCACACTCTAGAGATTCTTAATATAAGCCTAGCAACAATCCCTATTTGTCTGTTAATCTCATACTGCACATCACCATTATCTTTTACATAGCTCCCAAGATAATTTAACTGAGACACCTGCTCAAGAGTGAAACTATTCAGATTGACTGAATCAGTAGCCTACCTGAACAATTTTCATCACTTTAGTTTTCTCTCTATTTATTGACAAACCTATTCTACTACTACCAATTTCATCAACAGCTCTAATGAAAGAGTTCATCTCATCAACATCATTTGTCAAAAGGGCTAAATCATCAGCATAATCTAAATAAGAAATTTTTGTATCTCCAGAGCATTTAAGGCCAAAATCTTGTGTTTGCAGTGAATTTTGCATAAAATAATCAATAATCAAACTTAAGAGAAAAGGAGACAAAATGCACCCTTGTCGAACACCAGAAGCAATGCTAAACCAATTGCTACAAGCCTTACCAACTCGTACACAATACTAAATGTTATTTTAGAGAGTTTCCATTATGTTAATTAACTTGTCTGGTATGCCATACAATCTCCCAATCAAGCACAAATTATGGCAATCAACAGAGTCAAAAGTCTTCTTGAAATCAATAAAGCTAGTAATAAAGGTTTCTGAAACTCTAAACATCTCTCAAGAACCTCCCTAATTTAAAAAAAAACTGATCTACATATCCCCTGCCACTTCTAAATCCACACTACTCACGAGAACTATGATCACCTTTTTTAAAAATAGGGATAATAGTAGCTCTGGTAAAAATCCTTAGGAACAATGCCTTTATCATAAAAGATATTCAAAATTTCAGTCAGCCGTGTGGTAACTGAAACATTCCCTGCTCTAAGCATTTCAGTAGTAAATCTACCCCTGGTGATTTATGCAGTTTAAGTTTAGAAATAGGCAAAATAACTTCAGACTGTGTTATAGGGCCAACATTAAAGTCAATAATGCATTTTTCATCATTACAAACAATGAGGGTAGAACTAACCATATTGTTTAGAACATCACTGAAATGCTCAGCACACCTAGCCATGACAGAATACCTACCTTCTATAACGTTACCTTGTTTATCCTTCAATCCCTGTATACCTGTCTGTTTTCTACCACATAAATCATTAACTATCTGCTACAGCTCTCTGCTGTTGTGCTGTCCAATTGCTTCCTTGGCTTTGTCAGGCAAGCCATCAAGCCAAAGATTCTTATCAGCAGCTACTGATCCTGTACACCATTTATTAAGCTCTCTGTAATCCTTTCTGCCGTCCCATGGCCGAGTGTTTAGCATGCTTGGCTACTGATCTAAGGGATCTGGGTTCGATCCCCGGATAAGGCATGGATGTCCATGTTGTTTTTCTGCTGAGGTCCTGCCATCCTCACACACCTTCTACTGTGGCATATAAACTGACAGGCTCCTGTCAGACCTCTGTGACAAGCAGCTGCTTGAGGGGGTATTTATTTTATTTAATCTTTTCTATTAGGACTAGTAGGATATTGATTAAGGACATTCCTACAGTTCTTTCTTTCTAAAATGAGCTCAAGTGCCTTATCACTCATATAATTCTGCCTCCTCTGCTCCTTTTTACCTAAAAGAGTACTGTTAGTTTCAAGAAAAACCTGTTTAAAATGGTCCCATTCTTCCTCAACTTCAATAGTAAGCAAACCATGACTGTCAGTCATAATGACTAAGTAACCTATCATGGTAAGCTTTAGCTATAACTGGGTCTTTCAGAACTTCAGTATTAAAGGTAAAATTTTTAACCCTAGCATAACACTTTTTAAGTTGCAAGACACTTTTAACAAGGTAGTGGTCAGATCCAATTTCAGCTCCCCTATATGACCTGGTATTCCTAACAGAACCTGCCCATTTGCTGTTAATTAATATATAATCTATCGCATTCTTATGCAGCCCATCAGGTGAAACCCATGTGTACTTATGTATGTTGCGGTGTTTGTAATAAGTGTTAGTTATTCTGAAACCATTGAGTTTACTTACCTGTAGGAGACGTTGCCCATTGCCATTGCAGCTACCAATACCAAAAGGGCCTATCACCCCTCTCCAAAGGTCAGAGTCAGTACCAACTTTGGCATTGAAGTCACCTAGAACAAGGGTAATATCTCCTTTCTTGACAGAATTCAAAATATCCTGAAGTTGTCCATGAAACCTAACCTTCTCATTGGCATTCTCAATGGAGGCATAACAGCAGATAATATTGAAGTATTTAATGCTTGTCTGAAATTTTGGTGTAAGAACCTTTCATTAATGCACTCATATCCTAGAAGAACATCACTAGGATGTCAGCTGAGAAGCAGACCTACACCTTTGAGATGCTTATTATCATCCTTCTCTGAAAAGAAAAAAATTAGATTATTTTTAAGAATCTGACCTTTATCTGTCCCTCTGGTCTCTTGAAGCCGAGAATATCTAAATTATAACTGTGGAATTCTTGTGTGAGGTCATCAAGAGAATGATCACTGTGCAGAGTCCTCAATACCTATGGAGAGAATATGGTTAGTGGGATGTTCAAAGAAACTATGTTTATTGAGAGAGGTTATGTCACAATACCAAATAGCCCCCTAATTGCAGGCATGGGGCAAAGACCCATTCTCCCACTACTAAAGGCTGAAGCCATGTACACTGGAAGACTTTTGTAGTGTAGAAGCAAGAGTTGAGATACCTGCAATGGCCTCTGATCAGGATTATCCACCAGCTGATAAAATGTATCCTGTGAATGTATTCACTTGTGGTCAACCCACAGAGAGGAAACGCAGTGGGAGATTTTTCCCTCAACAGAAGCCCACCGATAAAGTAAATTCAGGATCCATAATCAAGCTCAGAGGCATTATTCTTTCAGGTATATATGGTCAGCACCAGGACCATGTGTGGTTGACCACATATATAAAAAAGGTAAGTAGAAAAAAAAATGGAAAGTAGCCATACTCCAGATCAGTAGGCTACACTGATCTGGAAGCCCTTCCCTTCCACAAGAGGGTATCTCTTTTGAAAGATATTAATAATAAACATTTGGTGCTAGGCCTGGCTGGGGCTGTACATCAATCATCACAGGAGATTGGTGCATAGTTCTCCTTACAGTGACCACCTAGCTACCATTAACAGACCAAATGACCAAATTGTAGTTTAATTTTTTAAAGATTGAATTACATATTTTTATAAGATATAAGAAAATGTTCAAATGGCAATTTCTGTTTAAAAAAAAATCATAAGTTTATTGTACTATAAATGAGCATAGATGTTTTTTGACCTCATTTCAGATTCTGTGAATGTCTATATTTGTCATGGACTATGGTAGGTTAACTTTTGATAAATTTCTTTGAACTCATTGCTGCTCTTAAATGTTTAAACTACCATAAAATATTTAAATACTGAAAGAATATTTTTGAAAATAGAGCTATAGATAGATTTCAAATCTTTAAATTATCCTCAGCCTCATTTCCTCATAAAACACTTATTTGTGAATGTGGATATCTTCAAAATTCACTTTCCATTGATAAAACATGGGGTGAAGTGGTCATAAGCCAATGACCACTGAATGTATACATTAATTGTATTTTTCACCTTTTGCTGTTTCAGGGATCATGTCATTCCTTAAGAACTATAGTAATCAGAATCAAGTTAAAAAAATTTTATACACAAATTTTTTCAAGAATGATTTTTTACAATATAGGTGTTTAGGTGTATTTCGGTCCATTTGCCACCCTCCAAATACAACTGTTTTTTCTATACCATTAAAAATGCTATATTTAATCCAATCCTTTTAAAGGGATAGCATATTACTTGACAGTAGCTATATAGTCTTGATAGTTTCTGCTGTGAAGACTATTTCAGATTTAAATGTGTGTTTTCAGAACATGATGAATTCTTATTAAATATTTGCTATGGCATACTATGAAACCTTTAATTTAGACAAGTTTTTTTTCCAGTGTTGGTGTTTTCAAAAATGGACGAGTGGAAATAATTGCAAATGACCAGGGCAATCGAATTACACCGTCATATGTTGCATTCACAACTGAAGGTGAGCGTCTTATTGGGGATGCAGCAAAAAATCAATTAACTACAAATCCAGAAAATACTGTATTTGATGCGAAACGTCTCATTGGACGTGAATGGAATGATCCTTCAGTTCAACATGATGTCAAGTTCTTTCCTTTTAAGGTAAATATATTTAAAATTATATCATCTGGTTTTGTGAAATTATTTTGTGTAAATTTTTATTTTACTGCATTTTGGAAATGATATACCTAATATGTCATGAGCAACTCTGTAGATCAGAAAATAGTTATTAGTTTTAAATATTCCAGAGATATTGGCACTGTATAATATCTTAAATTTTTCCAGATTGGGAGCATAGGTACTGGTAAACACTGTTTGCACAGCACAGACTGTTAGTACCTTTCGAAAGAGATACTCTCTTGCGGAAGTGAACAGAAGGGGACAGCTGCCAGATTAGTGTGGCCTACTGAACTGGACATCTGTGGCTACTTTTCTTTTTTTCTACCCTGCTGAGGAGTGGTCAACCACACAGGGTCCTGGGGCTGAATATATATACCAACCTGAATGGAATTATGGCTCTGAGCTTCATTATGGATCCTAGTTTTGCTGCACTAGTGGATTTCTGTGGAGGGAAAATCTTCTGCTGTGTTTTCTGTTTGTTGGTGGGTTGATAGCCCCAAGTGAATAGATTCACAGGATATGTTTATCAGATGGTGGATAATCCTGAGCAGAGGTCATCGCAGGCACCTGAACTCTTTGCTTCTATTGGCATCGTCAAATTCTACATTGGAGGAAGTCTCCCAGTATAGATGGCTTCAGCCTTTAGAGGTGGAGGAACAGTTCTGTGCCCCAGGCCTGCGATTAGGGGGCTGTTTCATATTGTTGCCATTTTCTCACTCAATAAACATTGTTCCTTTTAAACATCCCACTAACCATTTTCTCTCCATAGGTAGTTGGAATGTGAGGACTCTGCACAGAGCTTTTTCTCTTGATGTCCTCACACAAGAATTCCACAGTTATAATTTAGATATTCTCGGCTTGCAAGAGATCAGATGGACAGATAAAGGTCAGATACTTAAAAATAATCTTAAATTTCTCTTTTCAGGGAGGGACGACAATAAGCATCACCAAGGCGTGGGTCTGCTTCTCAGCAGACATGCTAGTGATGCTAGTGATGCTCGTGATGCTCTTCTAGGATATGAGTGCATTAATGAAAGATTTCTCACAGCAAAATTTCAGACAAGAGTTAAATACTAGAATGTTATCTGCTGTTATGCCCCCACTGAGGATGCCAATGAGGATGAAAAGGATAGGTTTTACGGACAACTTCAGGATATTTTGAATTCTGTCGAAAGGAGATATTACCCTTGTTCTACGTGACTTCAATGCCAAAGTTGGTACCGACTCTGACCTTTGGAGAGGAGTAATAGGCTCTTTTGGTATTGGTAGCTGCAATGGGTAACATCTCCTACAGGTAAGTAAACTCAATGGTTTCAGAATAACTAACACTTATTTCAAACACCGCGACATACATAAGTACACATGGGTTTCACCTGATGAGCTGCATAAGAATATGACTGATTATATATTAATTAACAGCAAATGGGCAGTTTCTGTTAGGAATACTAGGTCATATAGGGGAGCTGAAATTGGATCTGACCATTACCTTGTTAAAAGTGTCTTGCAACTTAAACTTAATAAGTGTTGTGCTAGGAGTTAAAAAATTTACCTTTAGCACTGAAGGTCTGAAAGACGTAGTTATAGCTAAAGCTACCATGATAGGTTACTTAGTCATTATGACAGTCATGGTTTGCTTACTATTGAAGTTGAGGAAGAATGGGGCCATTTTAAACAGGCTTTTTTGGAAACTAATAGTACTCTTTTAGGAAAAAAGGAGCAGAGGATGCAGAATTATTTGAGTGATAGGCACTTGAGATTATTTCAGAAAGAAAGAACTGTAGGAATGTCCTTAATCAATACCCTACTATTCCTAAAAGAAAGCATTACAGAGAGCTTAATAAACATGTAAAGGATCAGTTAGCTGCTGATAAAAATCTTTGGCTTGATGGCTTGGCTGACAAAGCCGAGGAAGCAGTTAGGCAGCACAACAGCAGAGAGCTGTATCAGATAGTTAATGTTTTGTGTGGTAGAAAACGAACAGGTATGCAGAGATTGAAGGATAAACAAGGTAAGGTTATAGAAGGTGAGGATTCTGTCATGGCTAGGTGGGCTGAGCATTTCAGTGATGTTCTAAACAATGTGGTTAGTTCTACTCCCATTGTTTGTTATGATGATAGATGCATTGGTGGCTTTAATGTTGACCCTATAACACAATCTGAAGTTACTTTGGCTATTTCTAAACTTAAACTTCATAAATCCTCAGGGGTAGATGAAATTACTACGGAAATGCTTAGAGCTGGGAATGTTTCTGTTACCACTTGGATGACTGAAATTGTGAATATCTTTTATGATAAAGGCATGGTTCCTAAGGATTTTACCAGAGCTATTATTATCCCTATTTTCAAAAAAGGTGATCATAGTAGTCAAAAAAGGTGATCTGTACTGCTTGTGATGGGCTATTTGGTCGATTGGTTGGTAATAAATTGACCAGGATTTATTGCAGTTGTATAGTTACACTCTTCCATTACGGTCACATTTTTCCACTTGTCATCTACCAGATAGCACTTATACAGCTTGCTGCAATTGGTACATTGTTATATGCAAGGCAGCAACTTGCTGATCTGGGATTTGTATGGTCATCATAAGTGAAACTGTCTCGAATGATAGTGTGAACAGCCAACTGGGACACCTTTGTGGCTTTGGTGACTGTCCTCTGGGTTTCAGGAGTAACTTTTCAATACAACCAAGTATGTCAACTCATGGCTAATTCAAAGTCATCATTTGGCTTTGGGCAATAAAAGTAAATGTAGAAACCAAAATAGAGAATGATGGAAACAAATTGTGTTTGTAATTTATTAATGGAGTTGTATTTTTTTTTAATGTTTTGTTAGTTGAAACAGATTATTTTCAGTTCTTGACCTCCCCCCCCCACCTTAAGAGCTGCATTTTGGGTTATTCCGTGCATTCCAGAACCTAATTTTTTGTAGAAAAACTGCAATATATTTATTGCAAGTATTTTGAACATAATAACGTATGATGTACTTCTGCTCAGTTTCCTTCCCCTGCGCACAGTCAGTAGGGGACACTGATGGGCTTAGAAAGGCAGAAGCCCATCGGATGGTATGTTAAGCTGTGGTCCCATGTGCGGGAGAGCCATACCCTGTATACGTTAAAGAACACACTGGATGGCCTTCACGGGAGGCTACCATCTGTCTCCCAACAGCTGTTCCAGTGGGTACCCTCCCCCAACCTTCTCTGAGCCTTCGGGGTCCATGTGACCTGGCCATTTAGCCCATGGTGTGCAAAAAAGTGCTGCTCAGAGGTAAACAACCCAAATGCTCAGTTTCCAGATCAGCCACAGTATGTAAAAAAATCGGAGAAAAGTGAATATCTTTCGTAGCTGCCATATTGCAGTGTTTTAATTTGCACACACTGCTGTGTTGCCGTATATGCATTAACTCATGAAAAGCTACTAATTGGTGGAGATCGCAGACCACAAATTTAAATGATCCGCCCTTGTATATTAGTAATATATCCAGTCAAAGAATATTTGTGTTATAAATTTTCTTATATATTTTTGAAAATTATTGGTTTTGTGAATTTTAATTTTCTTGAAACCTAGTGCAATATGTGCTCTTCACTAAGAACTTTGAACCTAATGCAATATGTGCTCTTCACTAAGAACTTTGAACCTAGTGCAATATGTGCTCTTCACTAAGAAACACCAATATATTTAAGAATATATTGTTTGCTTTTACAATTTGTTTTCTGAATAGGAGCGATCCAATTTTAACTTTTTTAGACACAGACAATGATGATTTATTAATCCTTGAAATGACAAAATGAAGATAAAAAAACATATTTCAGTAGAAGTCTGGGATTAATAGAAACTAAGACTAATGCAATGAAAGTAACAAAACATTGTGGAGGAATATACTGATATACATCCAAAACCTAAAACCACTCAAGTGCAATCATTGGAACATATAACTGGAACATACAACTGGAAAAGGTTAACAATAGGATTTTTTCTCATATCAAAAATTTTCATTGAAAATAATTTTTATTTTCTGCTTGCAGCCTACATGTGACATAATGGAATTTGTACTGTAGGTAGAAAATGTTCATTTCATCAATTAGAGGAGATCTTGATCAACAGCCAGTAGCTCAGTGATCCAGAGCACATGACATGTTATCAGGAGGTCGTGGGTTCATATTCTACCCAGCTCAAGACGATTTTTCCTCTAAAATTTAAATTGACTTCAAAGTGGTAATTTATAGGTTAATTCTCCTGACTTTAGATTATCTGTTATTTTCCATTGCTTTTTAAATATTCATTTCTTTAGGTAAATTTCTAATATAATTAATTCATCTATATTTTTATTAACCAGTTGAGGAATAATTAAAACATCACTTTTTTTTTTTCAGGTTGTAGAAAAAAATAGCAAACCTCATATTAAAGTGCAAACTGCTCAAGGAATGAAGATGTTTGCTCCAGAAGAAATTTCTGCAATGGTTTTAGTTAAAATGAAAGAAACTGCAGAAGCATATTTGGGGAAAAAAATTACAAATGCAGTAGTAACTGTACCTGCATATTTTAATGATGCCCAGCGTCAGGCAACTAAAGATGCAGGTGTTATTGCTGGTTTAAATGTAATGAGAATAATTAATGAACCAACAGCTGCTGCTATTGCTTATGGCTTAGATAAAAAGGAAGGTGAAAAGAATATCTTAGTTTTTGATCTAGGAGGTGGAACATTTGATGTGTCCCTGCTGACAATTGATAATGGAGTATTTGAAGTAGTAGCAACAAATGGAGATACACATCTTGGTAAGCATATATTTACAATGTGATTTTAGTACAAATTTTATTTATTACTACCTGAATGGCACCTGGTAGTGCCCACATTTCACTTTTAATCTGTATATTTTCTGATTTTCACTGCACTGTAGGTTAGTTTTTTAAGGACCCCTCCTTACCATTGAGCACAAGATGCAACATGAAGAATTACTTGGCATTACTCAGGTTGTTGCTGATGTCATAGCCCATGGCTCCATTTCTATGGAATATAGCCCATATTCTATTCCACTATCAAGAATTTTATTTTTGTTTTGACCATTTTGGTGTGTGGGTTCCCCCATTGTGTGACCCCCAAGTTGGCAAAACTTCCCACCCTGCCCACAGTTAGAGGACACCGATGGGCTTGGAAAGGCTGCCATCTGTTGGATGGGATGTTAAGCCATGACCTCGTGCGGATGTTAAGCCATGCCCTGAGCCTTCGAAGTCCTTGTGACCTGGCCATTTAACCCACTGTGTGCAAAAAAAAGTGCCGCTCAGAGGTAAAATAACCCTACTTCTAGTTCCTGCCTGCAGCGAACACAATAAATAATGCCTTTCGGAATGTGGGAAATATGGCAATGGATTTATATTTTATGACATGTTTGCAGTTAGGGAGTAGCAAATGCCAACAATGGATTGGCAACAACAGTGATTAGTTTCCTGTAGGAATAGCATGGTAAATACTTCAGCTTGCAGAAAGCTCCCTTTTTGGAATTTTCGATTTGAAATTCGCACTTATATGACAACCAGAAACAAAGTGAAATTTTGAAGAGGCTGCCACAATTTCCTGTTGAGTTATGGGTATTAGATAGATAGACATCTATCATTATTACAAATTATATTTGTTGGGAAAAAAATCTAAAATTCATTATTGTTGCCATAAAAGTAAAGTTAAATGCTGAATAAATCTATATCATAAATATATGATTTGCTGTTAGTGTTATGTGTTTCAGTATAGATGCAGATATTATTTAATTTTGCTGATATGCTAGCATAATAAACGTAGAGATTAGCTTGCTGGCTGAACTTTTTTTGACTCTTTCAAGTGAACTTATTTTAATATGTTCTGAAAGAATCTTTGTCAAGGAAAAAATTTTCCCCTTTCTCATCTTTTCATACTTAAAACCAAGATGAGGGATTAAAACTTTATTGTTATTGTGTGCTTATTGTAAGGTCAGAAAATTCCTGTTCACTTGAAGAAAGCCTTAAGATAAAAAAAACCAAGAATTATTGAGAGCTGTCAATATAATAATGCATAATAAGTATGGCTGCATGAAATGTTAGAACTTAGTGTCCAGAGAAAACACAAGCATTCTGACCCATCAGCAATTTATTAAGAAATAGGAATATCATGAAGTGTTTATATCAATATAATGAAATAAATTAAAAAGCAGAAAATTTTAAAATAATTATTGCAGTTTAAATGAAAAAAACCACTGAAATATTTTTATTTATCCCATGCATTGACAGTACTAATTTTTTTATGAAACTATTTATTGATTTATTGACATGTCAACAGGCAACTCTATATATTTACTACTAGCAGATTTACCTGGCATTGCTTGGATCTGAAACTTTCTAAAATGTAGAGTAGATGGCAACTCCCCGTGTCGCAAGCTTTCATTTGGCATAAATATCATTACAATAGATTTTAAATATTGAATAAACTCCACTTTTTTTTGGTATACACTAAATAATTACCACTTTTGAGTCATTCAAATTTTAGAGGAAAAATTGTCTTGAGCTGGGAGGGATACGAACCCATGACCTCCTGATAACAAGAAAATTTTTCGTCTAAAATTTGAATCGACTCAAAAGTGGTAATTACTTAGTGTGTACAATAGATTTCCTCCTCCGCACCAGACACCAGACATCTGTAGTTCCCAGGTTTGAGCCCCAGCTGGGTCAGCATTGCCCACAGTCAGTAGGGGACACTGATGGGCTTCGACAGGCCGCCATCTGTCTGATGGGATGTTAAGCCGTGACTCCATTTGTGGAAAGCCATACCCTGTGCATGTTAAAAACACACTGGATGGCCTTGACGGGAGACTACCGTCTGTCTCCCAACAGCTGTTCCAATGGGTCCTTTACCCCAAACTGCTCTGAGCCTTTGGGGTCCTTGTGATCTGGCATTTAGCCCATTGTGTGCAAAAAAAAGTGCTGCTCAGAGGTAAAACAACCCAACCTCCCCCTCGGTTTAAAATTTTCTCCCTCATTTACGGGTGGAAAGAAATGGACATAGTTCGAGTTACCCATTATCCTCCTCACATCAGAAGTTTCTAAACCAAAAATCAGAATTTCTTCGCTCATATAAATGAACTTTTCAAATCACTTCGTACCCACCAGAGTTCCTTTGATACAATTTGCAAGTCGTATGTAATTTTATAGCAAAAGAAAATTAACTATGATCTGAGGTGCATAAAAATGTAAAGGTACAAAAAATTATTATTAAACAAAATTATTTATTAACATAATATTTAAAATATTTATTAATTATTTGTATGCTTTTATTAACTTTTGCACATTTTTCAAATTAAGTTAATGATTTTAACTTCTGATATGAATTTAGTTTTTGTATCCATGGACATCCTTCTGTATCCATGGACACTTGTGCTCTTGATGCAGCATACTGAACAATGAGTTTATCACATGAAATCAGAAAGAAATTAGTTTGATGTATTCATTATTTCAAATTTAATGGTGACAACAGTTATTTTGAATAACAACTGTTAATGTTTAATCGCACAAAATCAAATTAATTTAGTTTGATGTATTCCTATTTTCAAATTTATTAGTGGCAACAGTTATTTTGAAGAACTTTAAACCATTAAATAAGTTTTTGTGGGGATTTTCAGAAATTCAGACCCACCCACTGCAATTTTGGTTGACCCCAGTGAGTTCGTACATAGCCTTATATTCTTTCCCTGGGAGAAGGGAATGTTCATGCAGAGTTTGGTGTCTCTAGCTCTTCCGGGGGCAGAGTACATAAGCGGACAGACAAAACTTTCTTCTTTATTTATTAAATTGATTATTAAATTCTGTTTATTTCTTTTTTTATATCAGATTGCTGTAAGGTAAACTCCATCTTGGATGAATAACTGCTATTTTTTTTATTATGTTAAATGGATTAATGATTTCATAGGAATTTTGTCGTTATAAGATTTCATAATATTTATGGTGAGGTTTAAAATAGGTAAGAAATTTTTTAATTGAACCATTGAAAAGCTTTTTTGTAGATTACATGTAGTGTAGTTTTTGTTAGGAACAAGGAGTATTTGAAATAAAATGGATATATGAACTTTTTATTTGTAAAAAATGTTTTGTATTATATAGGTAGTAAATTGTAAATATATATAGGTAAGTGGCCAGCTTTTTTAAGGTTATCTATGAGATATAGATTTTTTTTTAATCTTGAGTCAGCATAGGTGGTAAAAGATTGTGATTTATTTCTAAACATTTTAGTTATTCCAATGCATTGTTGGTGCTGTCCCATGGATGAGTGGTTAGTGTGCTTAGCTACTGATCAAAGGGACCTGGGTTTGAGCCCTGTATAAGGCATGGATGTTCGTGTCATTTTTCTGCTGAGGTCCTGCCAACCTCACAGACCTACTATGACATATAAACTGACAGTTCTCAGGTTCGTGTTCCAGCTGGGCTAGCATTGAGATTTATCTCTGCAAAACTCCCTGCCCTCCCCATGTCAGTAGGGGACTGATGGGCTTGGAAAGGCTGCCACCCAATGGATGGGATGTTAAGCCATGGCTCTGTGTGCGGGAGAACCGTAAAATTGTGCACATTAAAGAACACATTGGATGGCCTTGACTGGATGCTACCATCTGTCTCCCAACAGCTCTCTAATCCATCAGGGTTCTTGTTATCTAGCCATTTAGCCCATTGTATGCAAAAAGCACTGCTCAGAGATAAAACAACCCAACCCAGCTGATGAAATATGTAGAGCTTCATTATATTAACTTAGCTTTTTCAAAACCTTGTGATTTCTTTAGATGATTTGTTAGTTCTTATTGATACTGCAGTATAAAGCTTTAACTTACAAACTCTACATAAATTGCATCAAAATCTAAGAGAAATAAATACTGAGTATTAGGCAAGATAAAGGAAAGCCCAAGTGTCTTGGTAATTAATATGTAGGATATATGTGGCTAATTTGCATTTTTCTTTTTAATTTTTTGCTGTAATTTTAAATTATAAATTTCAGTATTTAAATTTGAATTTAACAATAAATGTGAGCAAATAAAATGCTGTTTTATTAGGTGGTGAAGATTTTGATCAGCGAGTAATGGAACATTTTATTAAACTTTACAAGAAAAAATCTGGAAAAGATATTCGTAAAGACCATAGAGCTGTTCAAAAATTAAGACGGGAAGTAGAAAAAACCAAGAGAACACTATCCACAGCCCATCAAGCTAGAGTTGAAATAGAATCTTTTTATGATGGTGATGATTTTAGTGAAACACTTACAAGAGCTAAGTTTGAGGAATTAAATATGGTAAGATTTAATTATTATAATGTACTCTCTTGTTATATAGACCTGTTATATAGCAATTAATGTACACAAGTGACATAATTGTAATTCTAAATGACATAATGAATAGAAACCTTTTTGTAGTTCATTTGTATTTGTGCTAAATGAAATGCATTGGGAATATAGAGATATCAGCAAATTAGACTCAAACTATGTTTCTGCTACAAAAAGTTATTTTATTTTGGAATAAATACAGTACTGGACAATTAATAGCAACTCTCCTGTTTTAGCCATTTGTTTTTGGGTTTTGCTTGGGAAAAAAACCCATTTCATTTATAATTTTTACCAAAAGGTGAATGACCAAGAAGTTTACATTCTTAGGATCATATCAATGATATGATCAATAACTATATATTCTTCTAACAAAAATAGGGTTATTGACAGAAAAAAAAATCTGACATGTTATTCAAATGGATCAAACAATAGTATGGAATGACAATTTTTTTTTATCATCCTCCTCAAGCAGCCATGGGCTACGGAGGTCCAACCAGACCATGCAATTTAGTTCTCCAAGCAAGTCTGTCTTCAGCTACATCTGCTGCATCTGGCCACTGCACACCAATTCTAATAAGGTCCTGTTTGACACTGTCAGCCCACCGCATCTTTGGTCACCCCTCTTTCTGAAGCCTTTAGGCACACTGTTCATAACCCTGTTCGTCAATCTATACTTATCCATACAGGCAACATGGCCAAACCAGCAGAGTCTCTCTCTGCACAATATGCCGCATAAAGGAGGTTGCCGACTCCTTTGCCTAACCTCATCATTAGTTACAAAGTTGAACCACTAATGCCCAAGATACTGCGTAAGCATCTAGTTTCCTGTAATCTTGTTTACAAAGTATCCAAGTTTCACTACCATAACTAACCCTAGAAAGAACCAAACATTATACAATCTAATATTAGTCTTTAGGTGTATATGCCTATTTCTTCACACTCTCCATAGATTCTTAAAAGTCCTGGCAGCAATCCATATCCGTCTGTTAATCTTATGCCGCACATCACCAGTATCTGTTACATAGCTCCCAAGATAATTAAACTGTGAAACCTGTTCAAGATTGCAACCATTCAGATTAACCGAATTACAGTATGTCTGACCAATCTTCATCACTTTAGTTTTCTCTCTGTTTATAATCAAACCTATTCTAGTACCAGTTTCATCAACAGCTCGAATGAAAGAGTTCATCTCATCAACATCATTTACCGAAAGGGCTACATCATCAGCATAATCTAAATCAGAAATTTTCGTATCTCCAACCCATTTAAGGCCAAAATCTTTCCCTTGAAGTAATTTTCGCGTAACATAATCAATAACCAAACTAAAGAGAAAAGGAAACAAAATGCACCCTTGTCGAACACCAGAAGTAATGCTAAACCAATTGCTACAAGCCTTACCAACTCTCGTGCATGACTCAGTGTTATTATAGAGAGCTTTCATTATGTTAATTAACTTGTCTGGTATACCATGTGATCTCATAATCAACCACAAATTATGGCGATCAACAGAGTCGAAAGCCTCTTTGAAATCAACAAAGCTAGCAACCAAAGGTTTCTGAAACTCTAAACATTTCTCAAGTATCTGCCTAAGTGAAAATATCTGATCTACACATCCTCTACCACTTCTGAATCCACATTGCTCATCACGCAATTGTCTGTCAACCAGATTCTTAATTCTATTAGGCACAATCACGAAAAGAACTTTCCCTGGAACAGAGAGTAGACTGATACCCCTATAGTTATCACAATAACTGCGATCACCTTTTTTGAAAATGGGATAATAATAGCTCTGGTAAAATCCTTAGGAACCATGCCTTTATCATAAAAGGTATTCAAAATTTCAGTCATCCAAGTGGTAACAGAAACATTCCCAGCTCTAAGCATTTCTGTAGTAATTTCATCTACCCCTTCAGATTTATGAAGTTTAAGTTTAGAAATAGCCAAAATAACTTCAGATTGTGTTATAGGGCCAACATTAAAGCCATCAATGCATCTGTCATCATTGCAAACAATGGGAATATAACTAACCACATTGTTTAAAACATCACTGAAATGCTCAGCCCACCTAGCCATGACAGAATCCTCACCCTCTATAACCTTACCTTGTTTATCCTTCAATCCCTGTATACCTGTCCGTTTTCTACCACACAAAACATTAACTATCTGGTACAGCTCTCTGCTGTTGTGCTGTCTAACTGCTTCCTTGGCTTTGTTAGCCAAGCCATCAAGCCAAAGATTTTTATCAGCAGCTAACTGATCCTTTACATGTTTATTAAGCTCTCTGTATTTCTTTCTATTAGGACTAGTAGGGTATTGATTAAGGACATTCCTGCAGTTCTTTCTTTCTGAAATAAGCTCAAGTGCCTTATCACTCAAATAATTTTGCGTCCTCTGCTCCTTTTTCCCTAAAAGAGTATTGTTAGTTTCCAAAAAAGCCTGTTTAAAATGGCCCCATTCTTCCTCAACTTCAATAGTAAGCAAACCATGACTGTCATAATGACTAAGTAACCTATCATGGTAGCTTTAGCTATAACTACGTCTTTCAGACCTTCAGTGCTAAAGGTAAATTTTTTAACTCCTAGCACAACACTTATTAAGTTTAAGTTGCAAGACACTTTTAACAAGGTAATGGTCAGATCCAATTTCAGCTCCCCTATATGACCTGGTATTCCTAACAGAACCTGCCCATTTGCTGTTAATTAATATATAATCAATCATATTCTTATGCATCTCATCAGGTGAAACCCATGTGTACTTATGTATGTCGCAGTGTTTGAAATAAGTGTTAGTTATTCTGAAACCATTGAGTTTACTTACCTGTAGGAGATGTTACCCATTGCAGCTACCAATACCAAAAGAGCCTATTACTCCTCTCCAAAGGTCAGAGTCGGTACCAACTTTGGCATTGAAGTCACATAGAACAAGGGTAATATCTCCTTTCTTGACAGAATTCAAAATATCCTGAAGTTGTCCGTAAAACCAATCCTTCTCATCTTCATTGGCATCCTCAGTGGGGGCATAACAGCAGATAACATTCAAGTCTTTAAAGCTTATCTGAAATTTTGCTGTGAGAAATCTTTCGTTAATGCACTCATATCCTAGAAGAGCATCACTAGCATGTCTGCTGAGAAGCAGACCCACGCCTTGGTGATGCTTATTGTCATCCCTCCCTGAAAAGAGAAATTTAAGATTATTTTTAAGTATCTGACCTTTATCTGTCCATCTGATCTCTTGCAAGCCGAGAATATCTAAATTATAACTGTGGAATTCTTGTGTGAGGACATCAAGAGAAAAAGCTCTGTGCAGAGTCCTCACATTCCAACTACCTATGGAGAGAAAATGGTTAGTGGGATGTTTAAAAGGAACTATGTTTATTGAGTGAGGAAATGGCAACAATATGAAACAGCCCCCTAATCGCAGGCCTGGGGCACAGAACTGTTCCCCCACCTCTAAAGGCTGAAGCCATCTACACTGGAAGACTTCCTCCAATGTAGAATTTGACAATGCCAGTAGAAGCAAAGAGTCCAGGTGCCTGCGATGACCTCTGCTCAGGATTATCCACCATCTGCTAAACATATCCTGTGAATCTGAAACTATTCACTTGGGGCTGTCAACCCACAAACAAACAGAAAATACAGCAGAAGATTTTCCCTCCACAGAAGCCCACCAGTGCAGGAAAATCAGGATACGTAATCAAGCTCAGAGCTGTAATTCCGTTCAGGTTGGTATATATGGTCAGCACCAGGACCCTGTGTGGTTGACCACTCCTCAGCTGGGTAGAAAAAAAGAAAAGTAGCCATAGATGTCCAGATGAGTAGGCCACACTAATCTGGCAGCCCTCCCCTTCTGTTCCCTTCCAAAAGAGAATATCTCTTTTGAAAGGTACTAATGGTCTGCACCACGAGAAGGCGGGGTCGGACATTAGGTGTTAATCCTGGCCAGTTCTTTGCATCATCACAGCGGATTGGTGCATAGCTCTCCTTCCAGTGACTACCTAGCTACCATTTTTTTAACGAAAAGTTATTTCTTAGTAAACACCATTTTAATATTTTGTGGGATATTTATGAGTTTCTGTAACAGCTTTGCATCACCTAGGCATCGAGAGTACAAAACTTTTTAATGTGGAATTTCATGGTGATACTCAATATTATTCTCTCTTATCAATCTGTACATTTTGAGTCTATTTTCATGAACATACTTTTTTAAAGTATCCATAGATTTCCTATGGCATTCATATCAGGAGAGTTACCAGACCAAGGTAGTGTTTTGGTACACAGAAATTCCTTGATGAGTTTTGCTTGGTGACATGGGGTAAATTTGTCCTGTAAAGTGAATTCTCAATTGCTGAATAGCTCTCTTGCTGAGGGTAGCATTTGAGGAAAAAGAACATCTTTGCTCAGTTAAGCATTGACAGTGCTGTCAAATAACTTTGACCTTCCCACATCTTTAGCTGCAAAACATTCCAAGACCACGGCAAGAGCAGTAAACTTGACAGTGTTGCACATGACGAATGCACTCATTCACTGGGAGTGTTAAAAACTTGAAAACAATTACTACCACTTGTTTTTGTTTTATTGCTAAAAGTGTATTTTAGTCTTCTTGAGACCAGTGCTGGTGTTCTTTAGCTCATATAATGTGCTTTTCATTGTTTTATAGTGAGCATTAGCTTTTTTTAATGGATGCAGAGATTTGATGCCATTTCCAATAGGCCTTTATGGATCTACCAATTGCTTCGATTCCAGTTTTCTCTTTCCACTCTCTGGGAATGCTTTCAGAAGAAGCAAATTTGTCTTCAAGGCAGATACGACAAAAATGATTGTCTGTTTTTGATGTTGAGAGGTGTTTTCTTCCATGTTTACCTGCTTATCTGCTCCATGGTCCTGCCATTTTCTTTGCCACCAAACTGTTGCCCTGTGTATACTGACAATATTTGCAATTTCAGTGTCTGCTTTTGTACATTCCTTCAGACTCACAATTTTAGTTAGCCTTCCTAAGAGTAATATTGATATTTTTATACCATCTTGCTTTCAAAAAGGTAAAGCACACACACTTCAACAAATTACAGATCCACTCTGAGACAAATGCCATCTCACGAAGTTCAATACAAGTGACCTTAGACAGCTACAGGTGCATGGGAATATGTTATGGTATGTGGCAAATTGTATTATTTCACTACTTTTCATTCTTTGCTATTATTTTGTTTATTTGAACCATGTGGCTGAATTAATATGGTTATTGATAGAAAATCTTTCTAAATATTATCCACTTTGTAAGTCGATTTAATTTTAGAGGAAAAATTATCTTGAGCCGGGTGGGATATGAACCCATGACCTCCTGATAACATGTCAGGTGCTCTAAACCACTGAGCTACCAGCTGCCGATCAAGATTTCCTCTAATTGATGATATGAACATTCTCAACCTATAGTACATATTCCATTATGTCACATATAGGTGCTGTTCGAACGATCTTGCCACAATATGGCAAATAAATGCCTTAAAGATGGAAAGTATATCTTACAAGTATACAATTGATTAAATATTGAATAAACTTGACTTTCTTGGTATATACTAAATATTAACCACTGAGTTAGTATATACCAAGAAAGTCGAGTGTATTCAATATTTAATCAATTGTATACTTGTAAGATATACTTTCCATCTTTAAGGCATTTATTTGCCGTATTGTGGCTAAGATCACCTGAACAGTGCATATATGTGACATAATGGAATATGTACTATAGGTTGAGAATGTTCATATCATCAATTAGAGGAAATCTTGATCAGCGGCCGGTAGCTCAGTGGTTTAGAGCACCTGACATGTTATCAGGAGGTAGTGGGTTCATATCCCACCCGGCTGAAGACAATTTTTCCTCTAAAATTAAATCAACTTACAAAGTGGTTAATATTTAGTATATACCGAGAAAGTTGAGTTTATTCAATATTTAATTAAGAAAATCTTTCATTAAGAAAATTAAAAATGAAATGGGTTTTATTGAGCACAAAACAAAAAGTTAAAATAGATGAGTTGTCATTAATTTGTCTGGCACTGTATCTGTGTAATGTATCTGTTGGTATTTAATGTTTAATATACTATCCTAAACTGGATCAGAACTAATACTTTGTGTAGCAGATGGGATATTAGATCTAGTGGATAAAATGTTGACCTTTCAAAATATGTAATAATCTTTGATTTGATACCAGGATTATTTAGTTATATTTCCCAGGCTTATTCCATTATGAAAATTTTTTGTAATAAATTCTGTGGAACATGCAAGCAGTGACATAGAGTGGGGGGGATGGGTTTATAATCCCTATTTTTGAGGGCTTAATTATATACTTTCTAAAGCAGTCTCCAAAAATCGCAGGCTAAGTATGTCAGCCCTCTTTTCTCCATTTGGGTGGGGGTGGCTCAGTCGGTAATGTACTAGGCTCATAATCTGCAGTTCCCAGGCTCAAGTGTTATTTGGGCAAGTGCTGCGATATATCTCTGCAAAATTTCCTGCCCTCAGTCAGTAGGGAACACTTCCGCACACATATGGCCATTTCCGTTTTTTGAAACTTCGATTTAAAAAAAAAAATAGGAATTTAAAAATTTTCTTATTATACAGGGGTTTATCAAAATAATGGAACACTGATGGCAACTGGAGTACATGCAATGTGCCATATACATATCACAGGAACGATGTCACCTGCGATGTGAGGTATATCTGCTATCACAGAAGTGCCACAGGTGCAGGTGAAATAGCTGTTGTGGTGTAATTGTCAACAATGTCAGATCTTGATGACCTCCAAAAAGGCATGACCATTGGTGTGCATCTTGCAGGAACTTCAGTAACCAGAACAGAAATAGTAGGTGTAACACAAAGAACTGTAAAGATTATGACTACCTATCAAAAAGGACAGGGTGTGCCTCCAAATGTGCAAATTGTGGACACCCTATGAAGTTGTCAGATAGGGATAGGCGAACGTTGGAATAGATTTTACAGTGGAAGCACAAGACCACAGCACTGCAAATAGCAGCAGAGTTGAATACCAGTCAGAATGATCCTGTTTCCATCAAACAGTTCGTTGGAAACTTCATCATGCCAGTATTTGTGTCTGTGTTGCAATCCACAAACCTCTACCAACATCAATGTAACAAAACATGTAAAGTTCAAAGCACATAAAAACTGGGATGCTAAAGACTGGCAACATGTCATCTGATCTGATGAATTGTGCTTCACATTGTTTCATACCACTGGTAAAGTGTATGTCTGTCGAAAACCTGCAGAAGTGTACCACCCTGACTGTGAAGCATGGAGGTGGATCTCTGATGCTGTGGGGTGTCATATCATGGCATTCCTTAGGGTCATTAGTTATTTTGCAGGGTGGTGTCACATCCACATTGTACGAATCCATTCTTGGGAACCATCTGCACCAAATGTAGGCATTGTTCCCTAATGACCATCTCTGGTTTCAAGCAGATAATGCACCTGTGTATTGTGTGAAATGTGTCAAGTTGTAGTTTGCAGAGCATGAGGATGAGGTACAGCAGCTACCCTGGCCACCTCAGTCTCCAGAGCTGAATATTATTGTACATTTGTGGGAATACCTGGAGTGCAAGGTCAGATCACACTTTCCACCTCCAGCATCACTGGCACAGATGGGTCATATTTTACAGGAAGAATGGTCCTACATTCCATTACTGTATGTGCATGACTTGTATAAGTTTATTCCATTTTGAATTGCATCTGTTCTGAATGCCCAAGATGGGCCTTCAACTTGTTGATAAAATGTTCTCCACACACAGTATGTGTTTCCATTATGTTGATAAATCCCTGTATCATAAAAATGCATAAATCAAATTTTAAAAACTTTTTTATTTTGATGAATATTTTATTAAGTGAAAAACTGTAATGAAAAAATTATTGTAGTGAAAAAAATAACTTTCCTCTGGATGAAATCTAGTTTTTCAGTCTGGACCCTGGAAGGTTTAATTTTCTGCTATGTCTTCCAATCCTTGCTCATTTTAAAAATGTAATATATATATTTTTAAATAATCAGTATTTGGCATGAATTCTTCTATTAATTAAACTGAACTGTGCTAAAACATTTTTTATTAAAATAGGATCTTTTCCGCTCAACTTTGAAACCAGTGCAGAAAGTGCTAGAAGATGCTGATCTTCAAAAGAAAGACATTGACGAAATTGTCTTAGTTGGAGGTTCTACTCGAATTCCCAAAATTCAACAACTGGTTAAAGAGTTCTTCAATGGCAAAGAGCCATCCAGAGGGATTAATCCTGATGAAGCAGTAGCATATGGGGCAGCTGTTCAAGCTGGTGTACTAAGTGGAGAAGAAGATACTGGTATGTTAAGGGTATAAAATTTTTGATTGTTAAATGTTGTATGCATTCATATTGCTATATTATGTAGCTTCTATTTTTAATTTGAAAATATTTCTCATTGTTGTTGAGAATGGATCAGTAAGCATCTATCCAGTCTCGTAAATCTGCATTTCCCAGGTTTGAGTTTCAACTCTCCCAGTATTGAGATTTATTTTCATAGACTCTCTCTCTGTGTCCTTGGTCAGAAAGGCAATATTGATGGCTTGGAAAGGTTGCATACATCAGATGGATTGTTAAACCATGGCCCACTTTTGTAGGAGACATATACTATGCATGTTAAACAATATGCTTGATGGGAAACTTCCATCTGTCTTAAAATAATTAGCTGGGGGAAAAAAAATTGGCTTCATCCTAAGTTGCCATTCAGGATGAACCAAATTTTTTTTTTTTCAGCTAAAAATTTCCATCTGTCTTCTGTCCGATGTCCAGTGGGTCTTCCCTCAACCTCCTGAGCTCTTGGTATCCTTGTGACCTGTCTGTTTTGTCCACTGTATGCACAAAGATGCCACTCAGAGGTAAAAAAAAATCCTTTCTGCTGTTAACTAAATGTTTTCTTATATTTGTTTTAACACTTGGGCAGAACAAATATGAAAACATACCTACCATGTTAATCATAACAACAGTTAAACAGTTCTAGGCCTGCTACAGGAAAAAACAAGAAGAATCTGACTAAAGAGCACAAAGAATGTTTCTAGAAACCTAAAGAAAGGTGAAACCTGTTTTTGTTGCAGTGGTGACATTCTCTTCCTCTTATAGAAGGATAAGACAGAAGTCTGCATGATTAATGCTGCACACAGTGCTTCAGTAACCTCCGCAAGACAGAAAAACTGCGGATGAAATGCGGACCATTTGTGTAAAACAATATAACAAGTGTGAAAAGAATTAATAGAGCAGGTCAATATGCACGAACATGCAGTATACTTAAACAGATGGAGCAAAAATTGGAATTTATTTAATCGGCTGCAGTTTAATTCTTATGGAATATATACTTACTCCACCATCAAAAGAAAGAGATAAAACAGTTACAATTTGATGGGGCCAGGGATTGGATCTCTGATCAATAGGGAGTTGAATGTGAACTAGAACCAGGGTCTTTTTACAGTAATCGTAAGAACCAAAATTGCTCTGTCAAGAAGATTGTCTGTAAGGATCAAAGAACATGTTCTGAAAGAAATGGTCCCTGAAAATGAGAAGAAAAACTTGACAAGGTTCAGAGAATATATATATATTGTATATATCACAGTGGAAGAGAAGCAATACTGTACATCTGCAAGAGCTGTGGTATCACACTTGACCAGAGGAACTGCTTTCAGAAGTAGTAGGTTTTGGGAGTGTGCACACGAAATATTTTGTTAATACATCAAATGTGATTAAAGATAACTTTATATTGATGCATGTTGTTTTATGTACATTATTTATGATATTCTGTACTTGAAAATTGCCTGGGAACAAGGATTAGTCTACAACAAACCAGTGTATAATTTTGTTTCTGTTCTGATGTTATTATTTCTATGCACATGTTTTCACATGCCAAGTTTCAATTCTCTTCATCCTGACCTTGGATTGCAAAGGAAATCTTTGTTTTACAAGTTGCTGTGGAGTTAATGCCCTGACTAACTTCCAAATTACATTTCATCGCTGGAAAAACACTGGAAAAAATATTAAGTGCAGTGTTTGGATTCTTTATAAACTTCTAGAGAACAGTCTTGTGCAATGATTGCCCAGGTGTGCTTCTCTTCATTAGTGATATGCTCATGAAATATTTTTGGATCAAGTTTTGACTGGAGAAAAAGAAATAGCTCTTTTATATCAATTTCAATGCAAAATGCAGTAGTTGGATAAAGATAAAAATTCAATATCTTCACCAAAATATGGTTTACACCCATCTGAGGTTTTGTACATTCATATTGTTCTTCATATATTTACTTTTTTCTCATTTACATCTGTTTTCTGTGTGTGCTTTTAACTCTGGTTGCAGGCTTTGTGTTTTTACTTTCTGTTTTATCTTGTTTGGTGCATTACAGCCATAGTTGCTAATGCACTATAAAACCCCAAACAACCATCCTTTCTGAAGTAATGTGTTACATCTCACAGAATAAAAAAGTTGCATTTTTTTAAAGGACAGAAGGTACTTCCCAACAAAAAAGAACAGAGATAACCTAGAAGCTATATTAAGCTTGTCTTGGTTTCTCATATAACATACAAACACGTACACAAGGACATGCCAACTAGTCTTTGTACTCAGGTATGTTAATCACTAGCTACATACCAAAGGTAAGGCTTATTCATTTTATTTTGAATTCTTGAAACTAAATCAGATAATTACAGAACTCTGTTAAGAATAATTGTTTACACTCGGCTTTAACAGTAAAATGGCTCTGTTAATTCAAAACGATGTAATCCTGTTACATAACAATGCTCAACCTTATATTGCAATAAAAACACTGCATGAAAATGGAACTACAGTTGGAAAACTTGCTACTCTTTCTATACTCGCCAGATTTTGCACTATCTGATTTTCATTTATTCAAATCTCTAAAGTAATGATCTGGAGCTAGTCATATGAACTGGTTGTTAAAAGCAGTGCCATAAACGTTTTTTTTTTTACAAAAATAAAAGTTACAGAATTGCTGTTAAAATAAGAACCCAAAGTACAGGTAGATATCTGAGAAGAAGGAATATTGTGTGGATGAGTCCATTTAAAATCTTGGCCACTATAGGATGTTAAAGGTAGTGAAAGTGTTAAAATTGTGTTTCAAGTTAAAATATAGATCTTGTTTTTGGTTAAAATCTTTGATTTTTATATTTTCGCAGTATATTGCAGAGCTTACATTGTTTCACTGTTGAAACCAATATTGTTCTCACATATTAATTGTTTGAGCCATCACATAGCCAATATTTCTCTTCCACTGGTTTGGCTAAAAAAGTTAACCTTTTTATTCTGCCTTTGTTATTCACTTGGATGAAAGAATATAATGGTAGCTAGGTAGTCACTGGAAGGAGAGCTATGCACCAATCCCCTGTGATGATGCATAGAACCGGCCAGGCCTAGCATCTAATGTCCGACCCCGCCTTCTTGTGGTGCGGACCGTTAGTAACTTTCAAAAGAGATACTCTCTTGTGGAAGTGAACGGGAGATATTCTCTTTTGGAAGGGAACGGAAGGGGAGGGCTGCCAGTTCAGTATGGCCTACTGATCTGGTCATCTATGGCCACTTTTTTCTTTTTTTTCAACCCTGCTGAGGAGTGGTCAACTTCACAGGGTCCTGGTGCTGACCATTTATACCTACTAGACTGGACTTGTTTATGGATTTGAGCTTGATTATGGATCCTGGACTTGCTGCACTGGTGGGCCTCTGTTGAGGGAGAGTCTGCCGCTGTGTTTTCTGTTTGCTTCTGGGTTGCCAGCTCTAAGTGAACAGAGGCATGGGATACCTTATATCAGCTGGTGGATAATCCTAATCAGAGGCCATCGCAGGTACCTGAACCTTACTTAGCTAGTTGGGCATCATCAAGCCTAAACTGGAGTAATGTGTCTCAGGCAGGCCATATGGTTCTTGAAAAAGTCCACTTGAAAAGGTGGTGCCTGAAGTTCCTACCAGCATCGGTGACTTCAGCCTTTAGCAGAGGAGGAACAGGTCTTTGCCCCATGCCTGCGATCAGGGGGCTGTTTGATATTAACCACTACCAATCTCAATAAACCTAATTTCTTTAAAAATCCTACTAATCATTTTCTCTCCGCAGGAACGTGGAACGTGAGGACATTACATAGAGATTATTCTCTTGATGTCCTCATGCAGGAATTCCAGCGCTATAACCTAGATATTCTAGGCTTGCAAGAGACCAGATGGACAGGTAAAGGTGAGATACTTAAAAATAACTTTAAATTTCTCTTTACAGGGAGGGAGGATGGAAAGCATCACCAAGGCGTGGGTCTGCTGCTCAGCAGACATGCTAGTGATGCTCTTCTAGGATATGAGTGCATTAATGAAAGGTTTCTTACAGCAAAATTTCAGACAAGAATTAAAGACTTGAATGTTATCTGCTGTTATGCCCCCACTGAGGATTCTGATGAGGATGAGAAGGATAGGTTTTACAGACAACTTCAGGATATTTTGAATTCTGTCAAGAAAGGAGATATTACCCTTGTTCTTGGTGACTTCAATGCCAAAGTTGGTACCGACTCTGACCTTTGGGGAGGAGTAATAGGCCCTTTTGGTATTGGTAGCTGCAATGGCAATGGGCAACGTCTCCTACAGGTAAGTAAACTAAATGGTTTCAGAATAACTAACACATATTACAAACACCGCGACATACATAAATACACATGGGTTTCACCTGATGGGCTGCATAAGAATATGATTGATTATATATTAATTAACAGCAAATGGGCTAGTTCTGTTAGAAATACCAGGGCATATAGGGGAGCTGAAATTGGATCTGACCATTACCTTGTTAAAAGTGTCTTGCAACTTAAACTTAAAAAGTGTTGTGCTAGGGTTAAAAAATTTACCTTTAATACTGAAGCTCTGAAAGACCCAGTTATAGCTAAAGCTTACCATGATAGGTTACTTAGTCATTATGACAGTCATGGTTTGCTTAATACTGAAGTTGAGGAAGAATGAGGCCATTTTAAACAGGCTTTTTTGGAAACTAACAGTACTCTTTTTAGGGAAAAAGGAGCAGAGGAGGCAGAATTATTTAAGTGATAAGGCACTTGAGCTTATTTCAGAAAGAAGGAACTGCAGGAATGTCCTTAATCAGTACCCTACTAGTCCTAATAGAAAGCATTACAAAGAACTTAATAAACGTGTAAAGAATCAGTTAGCTACTGATAAGAATCTTTGGCTTGATGGCCTTGCTGACAAAGCTGAGGAAGCAGTTAGACAGCACAACAGCAGAGAGCTGTACCAGATAGTTAATGTTTTGTGTGGTAGAAAACGAACAGGTATACAGGGATTGAAGGATAAACAAGGCAAGGTTATAGAAGGTGAGGATTCTGTCATGGCTAGGTGGGCTGAGCATTTCAGTGATGTTCTAAACAATGTGGTTAGTTCTACTCCCATTGTTTGCAATGATGATAGATGCATTGTTGGCTTTATTGTTGGCCCTATAACACAATCTGAAGTTAGTTTGGCTATTTCTGAACTTAAACTTCATAAATCCCCAGGGGTGGATGAAATTACTACGGAAATGCTTAGAGCTGGGAATGTTTCTGTTACCATTTGGATGACTGAAATTTTGAATAACTTTTATGATAAAGGCATGGTTCCTAAAGATTTTACCTGAGCTATTATTATCCCTATTTTCAAAAAAGGTGATCGCAGTTCTTGTTATAACTATAGGGGTATCAGCCTACTCTCCGTTCCAGGTAAAGTTCTTTCCATGATTGTGCTTAATAGAATTAAGAATCTGGTTGACAGGCAATTGCGTGATGAGCAATGTGGATTCAGAAATGGTAGGGGATGTGTAGATCAGATATTTTCACTTAGGCAGATTCTTGAGAAATGTTTAGAGTTTCAGAAACCTTTGGTTGCTAGCTTTGTTGATTTCAAAAAGGCTTTCGACTCTGTTGATCGCCATAATTTGTGGTTGATTGTGAGATCATATGGTATACCAGACAAGTTAGTTAACATAATGAAAGCTCTCTATAATAACACTGAGTCATGTGTGAGAGTTGGTAAGGCTTGTAGCAATTGGTTTAGCATTACTTCTGGTGTTCGACAAGGGTGCATTTTGTCGCCTTTTCTCTTTAGTTTGGTTGTTGATTATGTTAGGCGAAATTCACTTCAAGGGAAAGCTTTTGGCCTTAAATGGGCTGGAGATACGAAAATTTCTGATTTAGATTATGCTGATGATTTAGCCCTTTTGGCAAATGATGTTGATGAGATGAACTCTTTCATTCGAACTGTTGATGAGACTGGTAGTACAGTAGGTTTGGTTATAAACAGAGAGAAAACTAAAGTGATGAAAATTGGTCAGGCAGGTTGTGATTCAGTTAATCTGAATGGTTGCAGTCTTGAGCAGGTGTCACAGTTTAATTACCTTGGGAGCTGCGTAACTGATACTGGTGATGTGCGCCATGAGATTAACAGACGAATAGGGATTGCTGCCGGGACTTTTAAGAATCTATGGAGAGTGTGGAGAAATAGGCGTATACACCTAAACACTAAAATTAGACTGTATAATAGTTTGGTTCTTTCTAGGGTTAGTTATGGTAGTGAAACTTGGACGCTGTGTAAGCAAGATAACAGGAAACTAGATGCTTTTGATTCTAGATGCTTACGCAGTATCTTGGGTATTAGGTGGTTTAACTTTGTAACTAATGATGAGGTTAAGCAAAGGTGTCTGCAACCTCCTTTAAGCAGCATATTGTGCAGAGAGAGACTCCGCTGGTTTGGCCATGTTGCCCGTATGGATAATTATAGATTGGCGAATAGGGTTATGAACAGTGTGCCTGGAGGCCTCAGAAGGAGGGGGAGACCTAGGATGCGGTGGGCAGACAATGTCAAACAGGACCTTGTTAGAATTGGTGTACAGTGGCCGGATGCAGCAGATGTAGCTCAGGACAGATATGCTTGGAGAATTAAACTGCGCAGTCTGGTTGGACCTCCGTAGCCCATGGCTGCTTGAGGATGATGATGATGATGATGGTATATGTTCAGAACATTGCAGCCTCTCATTAGAGACATCAGCATGTTAATACAGTAAATTGTTACATAATATTGTAGCTGTGTTCCTGGAAACTGATGTTGAATAAAACATTAAACTACCATATTTCCTTGAGTATAAGATGCATTTTTCTTACTGTAATTCCTCTGAAATTGGGATGTGTCTAAGAATCCATGTCCAAAGACTAAATTGTATGACCAAAGTGCAAGGAAAATAGGTAATGCTGATACATGTAAAAGAGGATTATGCATGCTCGGTCATTTATGATATTTGTGTGGGCGTTTGCAGAAAAAACAGTGGAACAATTTCGAGAAATGCTGCATTTCAAATGTACTTGATGGTACAGAAGATGATATTCTGTGGGACAGTTCTGATCTTGACTGCCCTGACTCAAAAAGCGACTCGGAATAACCTGTAGCTTGATTGTGAAACTGGATGTATGAGTGATGATGACAGTGAATGGCAAAATTGCTGAATTTTTAGTGTTGATCCTGTTTAATACAAATATGCAAGTTTTATGTCTAAATATAAATGATTTTGTAGTAAATTCCCCCCCCCCCCCCAAAAAAAAAAAAAAAAAAAACTTATTGCTATTTTAGGGGTCCATCTTGCAATCGATGGCATCTTATAATCAAGGAAATATGGTATTTCCTTTTTTTTGCTATATAAATGTACCAAAATAAAGGGAGATTAACAACTTTTTAAATATTATTATATTGTAGATCATTGTGAGTATAAAGGAAAATTGTCTTCAGATAGGTGGCTTCCCAATAGAGGATAATTGCTCAAACATCTATTCAATCAGTTACGATTGTTTGGATAATAATTCAAACATCCACAATAGAGGAAAATTGCTCGACAGCCATTATAGCTCAGCAGTCAAGAATTTCCAACTGTAGTTCCACCTGACATTACATCTGAAGGTCATGGGTTCAGATCCTACCCAGCTCAAGACAATTTTCCTCTATTCCCACATGGACCTAGAGCATAATAGTTTCAAAAAGTTGTTACTATGAGGTGCTGTGATTTTAAAAATGTTAATATTTAACAGATAATTATGTTACTAATGTAGCAGATAATTATGTTCATAGATTTTTGCTTCCTGTTTAAAATATAATTTCAATGTTTAATGATTATTGTTGGTGGAATCAATAAATATGTATGCAACAAAAATAGACCCCTCCCCACCCCCATGGAAGTGGTTAAAATGGAAATGTAAAAGTTATGCTAAACTTTAACTTGGGTTCTTCTTAATAGAGCCTTGAATATTTAATATGCTTTATGGTGGTATTGGAGAAACTCCATAAAAGAAATTTGGGACCAAGTAGTCAAGTGTTATGGGGAAACTTGAAAACTATTTAAAATTCCAAATAAATTATAAAAATAGTAAGAGGAGTTTAAAAAATAGGTTCTGTTATAAGGAAGGACAGAAATATGTAAAATTTCAATTTCAATGTTGATACATTTAAAAACTTTTAATGGTAATGATAGAAATTGAGATAATCTACTTCTGTAGTTTTTGTCTTCCTGAAATTTTACAAATTAAGAAACAATCACCTCATTCAAGTCCAGCCAAAACTCTACACACTTTGTACTACCCACTCTATGCAGAATTTCTCTTTCTCAAACTGCTATTAGTACATCCAGATTGCAACTTCTCCATAGCTGCTCTTTTAAATTTAGAATATTACCCCACTAGCTGGCAAATATTACCCCACTAGAGGTTCTGTAAATGGTAGCTAGGTAGTCACTGGAAGGAGAGCTATGCACCAATTCCTTGTGATGATGCATAGAACCGGCCAGGCCTAGCACCTAATGTCCGACCCTGCCTTCTCGTGGTGCAGACCGTTAGTACCTTTCAAAAGAGATACTCTCTTGTGGAAGTGAACAGAAGGGGAGGGCTGCCATATTAGTGTGGCCTACTGATCTGGACAACTATGGCTACTTTTCTTTTTTTTCTACTCTGCTGAGAAGTGGTCAACCACACAGGGTCCTGGTGCTGACCATATAAACCTACTGAACTGGACTGAATTAAAGCTCTGAGCTTGATCATGGATCCTGATTTTGCTGCACTGGTGGACTTCCGCTGTGTTTTCTGTTTGTTTGTGGGTTGACAGCCTCAAGTGAATAGATTCACAGGATATGTTTATCAGCTGGTGGATAAACCTGAGCAGAGGTCATCACAGGCACCTGAACTCTTTGCTTCTATTGGCATCGTCAAATTCTACATTGAAGGATATCTTCCAGTGTTGATGGCTTCAGCCTTTAGTAGTGGGGGAACTACTGTGCCCCAGGCCTGCGATTAGGGGGCTGTTTCATATTGTTGCCATTTCCTCACTCAATAAACATAGTTCCTTTTAAACATCCCACTAACCATTTTCTCTCCACAGGTAGTTGGAATGTGAGGACTCTGCACAGAGCCTTTTCTCTTGATGTCCTCACACAAGAATTCCACAGTTATAATTTAGATATTCTCGGCTTCAAGAGACCAGATGGACAGATAAAGGTCAGATACTTAAAAATAATCTTAAATTTCTCTTTTCAGGGAGGGATGACAATAAGCATCACCAAGGCGTGGGTCTGCTTCTCAGCAGACATGCTAGTGATGCTCTTCTAGGATATGAGTGCATTAACGAAAGATTTCTCACAGCAAAATTTCAGATAAGCTTTAAAGACTTGAATGTTATCTGCTGTTATGCCCCCACTGAGGATGCCAATGAAGATGAGAAGGATTGGTTTTACGGACAACTTCAGGATATTTTGAATTCTGTCAAGAAAGGAGATATTACCCTTGTTCTACGTGACTTCAATGCCAAAGTTGGTACCGACTATGACCTTTGGGGAGGAGTAATAGGCCCTTTTGGTATTGGTAGCTGCAAAGGTAATGGGTAACATCTCCTACAGGTAAGTAAACTCAATGGTTTCAGAATAACTAACACTTATTTCAAACACCGCGCCATACGTAAGTACACATGGGTTTCACCTGATGGGTTGTATAAGAATATGATTGTTTATATATTAATTAACAGCAAATGGACAGGTTCTGTTAGGAATACCAGGTCATATAGGGGAGCTGAAATTGGATCTGACCATTACCTTGTTAAAAGTGTCTTGCAACTAAAACTTAATAAGTGTTGTGCTAGGGTTAAAAAATTTACCTTTAACACTGAAGATCTGAAACACGTAGTTATAGCTAAAGCTTATCATGATAGGTTACTTAGTCATTATGACAGTCATGGTTTGCTTACTATTGAAGTTGAGGAAGAATGGGACCATTTTAAATGGGCTTTTTTGGAAACTAATAGTTCTCTTTTAGAAAAAAAAAGAGCAGAGGATGCAGAATTATTTGAGTGGTTGGCACTTGAGATTATTTCAAAAAGAAGGAACTGCAGGAATGTCCTTATTCAATACCCAACTAGTCCTAATAGAAAGCATTACAGAGAGCTTAATAAACGTGTAAAGGATCAGTTAGCTGCTGATAAGAATCTTTGGCTTGATGGCTTAGCTGACAAAGCTGAAGAAGCAGTTAGATAGCACAACAGCAGAGAGCTGTATCAGATAGTTAATGTTTTATGTGTTAGAAAACGGACAGGCATACAAGGATTGAAGGATAAACAAGGTAAGGTTATAGAAGGGGATGATTCTGTCATGGCTAGGTGGGCTGAGCATTTCAGTGATGTTCTAAACAATATGGTTAGTTCTACTCCCATTGTTTGCAATGATGATAGATGCATTGGTGGCTTTAATGTTGGCCCTATAACACAATCTGAAGTTATTGTGGCTATTTCTAAACTTAAACTTCATAAATCTGAAGTGGTAGATGAAATTACTACAGAAATGCTTAGAGCTGGAAATATTTCTGTTACCACTTGAATGACTGAAATTTTGAATATCTTTTATGATAAAGGCATGGTTCCTAAGGATTTTACCAGAGCTATTGTTATCCCTATTTTCAAAAAAGGTGATCGCAGTTCTTGTGATAACTATAGGGGTATCAGCCTACTCTCTGTTCCAGGGAAAGTTCTTTGCATGATTGTGCTTAATAGAATTAAGAATCTGGTTGACAGTCAACTGTGTGATGAGCAATGTGGATTCAGAAGTGGTAGGGGATGTGTAGATCAGATATTTTCACTTAGGCAGATACTTGAGAAATGTTTAGAGTATCAGAAACCTTTGGTTCCTAGCTTTGTTAATTTCAAAGAGGCTTTCGACTATGTTGATCGCCATAATTTGTGGTTGATTGTGAGATCATATGTTATACCAGACAAGTTAATTAACATAATGAAAGCTCTCTATAATAACACTGAGTCGTGTGTGAGAGTTGGTAAGTTTTGTAGCAATTGGTTTAGCATTACTTCTGGTGTTCGACAAGGGTGCATTTTGTCTCCTTTTCTCTTTAGTTTGGTTATTAATTATGTTACGCGAAAATCACTTCAAGGGAAAGATTTTGGCCTTAAATTGGTTGGAGATACGAAAATTTCTGATTTAGATTATGATGATGATTTAGCCCTTTTGGCAAATGATGTTGATGAGATGAACTCTTTCATTCGAGCTGTTGATGAAACTGGTACTAGAGTAGGTTTGGTTATAAACAGAGAGAAAACTAAAGTGATGAAAATTGGTCAGACAGACTCTGATTCGGTTAATCTGAATGGTTGCAATCTTGAACAGGTGTTACAGTTTAATTATCTTGGGAGCGATGTAACAGATACTGGTGATGTGCGGCATGAGGATAACAGATGGATAGGGATTGCTGCCAGGACTTTTAAGAATCTATGGAGAGTGTGGAGAAATAGGTATATACACCTAAAGACTAAAATTAGACTGTATAATAGTTTGGTTCTTTCTAGGGTTAGTTATTGTAGTGAAACTTGGACACTTTGTAAACAAGATAACAGGAAACTAGATGCTTTTGATTCTAGATGCTTACGCAGCATCTTGGGCATTAGGTGGTTCAACTTTGTAAGTAATGATGAGGTTAGGCAAAGAAGTTTGCAACCTCCTTTAAGCAGCATATTATGCAGAGAGAGACTCTGTTGGTTTGGCCATGTTGCCCGTATGAATAATTAAAGATTGGTGAATAGGGTTATGAACAGTGTGCCTAAAGGCCTCAGAAAGAGGGAGAGACCTAGGATGTGGTGGGCAGACAACGTCAAACAGGACCTTATTAGAATTGGTGTGCAGTGGCCAGATGCAGTATTTGTAGCTCAGGACAGACTTGCTTGGAGAACTAAATTGTACGGTCTGGTGGACCTCTGTAGCCCATGGCTGCTTGAGGATGATGAGCTGGCTGAGAACTCAAGCACGGCAATTAACTTGTTTATTAAAAATATGGCCATCTGTGTGTTCTCAATAAAACGAAGTCAGATGCCAAAGGAACATTTTTTTTATTGGAGATTCTCAGGTGATATGCACAAAAATATTGCTGTATACATTTTTCATTATATTAATGTGTTTTATGATTAAAAACTATTTTGGTGTTTTTAAATTATTTTCTTCTATTATTGGATATCTTTTATGACAGGAATACAATGGGAAAAATAGATTCCTTTGGCAATGTGATTGCAACATCTTAGGAACATTATATTGATTGGGAAACATTTGGTTTTCATTTGAAACTTAGTGGCATGTTAAGCTGTACAAATAAATATACGTCAATCAGAAAGTACCGAAGTGCTCTCCTTTTTTGATAACTCCAATGGATATTATCAAGTTGAACTGGAAAATCATGAGTTTTTTGTAAAATATTTCAATGACTCCAATTTCATTGACTCATTTGACTGAGAAAAATCATAACTGGTTCATATCAGTTGTTACTTTTCTTAGATTCCACTACTTCTAAAATTATTTATATTGCTCCTCAAATATATGATGCAATTAGAAAGAATAATTATTGTAGCTTGACTGAAAATTAAATTATTAGGCATGTGTGACTTAAAAAAAATGGTAGCCACTTTAGGGGACCATCTGATTGGAGCATTATAATGAACTTAGTACTGTTTGTTCTTAATATAATTGAAGTAATTCAATAGCTGGGATTCAGAATTTGTTATTTAGTCAAGTTTATCCTATTGTCATAAAGTTACACATTTCTGTAGTAGTCGGTATCTAATTCAATCTCAATTATATTAGTTAAAATAAACTTTGATTTGAAATATTTGTATTTGTTTTCTCCCTTTTAGTTATTTGTATTTCAGTTTTTATTTGAATAATGTTTTTTTACTATGTCTCTATAAAAGTCCTATTAAAATGAAACTATACATCTTTTTTCGTTAAATATTTTATTTTCCAAAACTCCAGAATTAAATGCTGATTAATTTGGCATATAACATACCATAATTCCTTTCATTAGTTATGTGGCAAAAAAAGTGATAAAGTTCAGTTCTTTTTGATGAAACACAGTTGAAAAAAAGCCTGGCCACTGTACAATTCAGGTTAAACATGTAGAAGAAAGTGAACTGAAAAGTGTTGTCATATATAGGCATGCAAGTTTCACTGCAAATATGTGAATTATTGTGATAAAAGATGTTTTCGTTCTTAGAACTTAGCTTCTTCCCACTTCCACCACTGATTAATAGTCTTTTTTGATTTTTTTTCCCACACGATAAGAGTTAATAAAGTTTTTTCTTATTACCTTGCATTTTATAATTAAAAGGCAGGGAAAATCAATGATGAAAAATGCAAAAAATATAGTTTATATCTAAAGTCTGTTTTATTCTCTGATAAAATGTTTTGCGATTGAAAAACATGGATGGAATTCAGAAATATATGTTAATTTTATTTTCCAGGTGAGCTGGTTCTTCTAGATGTAAATCCATTAACCCTGGGCATTGAAACTGTTGGAGGTGTAATGACTAAACTTATCCCAAGAAATTCTGTTATACCTACCAAAAAATCCCAGATATTCTCAACTGCTGCTGATAATCAACCAACAGTTACAATACAGGTAATTCAAAAATATTCTCTTAAATACTGGTTGAAAAGTGTTTGTAAAAAGTTGTGTAGACAGCAAAATTCAAAAATTTGATTATGATTATAATTTGAAATACATTAAAAAAATACAGATTTGATTAATACCACTGAAATTGCTATAGAGTGGTTGAATTAACTCTAAAATATATTTGTGTATTCATTGTAGTATACACAAAGATCAACCTATTGGTATGATTTGGGTAAAAATGTGTGAGTGGTACAGGGTGAAAATTTGTGTCAAGAAACTGATTGTTCATCAGTTGTCCAAAAGGTTTAGCAGTGCTAAAGATACATGACTGATTTCACTGGGCAACACACAAAAAGGCTTTGAAATGAAAATAGCCAATCTTTACTAATTTCGAGGTGCTGAACATGAAAATGACAATAAAATTTGTCTAATGGCTCTTGTTTAGGAGAGACAGATGGTCCTGTATAAACGACTCAGTTTGCATTGAGTACATAGGTAACCATTTCACAGCACTGTATCTTAAAACTCCAGATTGCAACATATTGTGTTGTATTGTATTGCATCAGCCCGCCAGATACACAACCCCCAGAGGTATTGCATCATTGTCTGATGTAATGCAGTTGCGTCATGACATTGCAGCTTTACAATCGTGGGCAAAAGATGATGCAATTGTTAGTTGTAAGCAATGTCTCGTAGGGTGAGCAAGTCTTTTGAGCAACTCCCATTTACCCCTGAGTCATAAGTACAACACAAGTGATCCTTGCAGTTTTAATCCAGCAGTAGTGATGCCTCATAACTGTGTCAATAATGCAGATACATTTTGTTACATTTGTGGGGAAGTGATGTTTGCAAGCCAGAAAAGGGCCATCACTCCAATAGTAAAAGCGGCATATGAGTTTTATTTTGGATGCAAGATCGGGGACCAGGACAAGGCCTGGGCCCCACAGATATGCTGCAGTATGTGTGCAAGAAATCTTCAGAAGTGGCTGAAAGGCAAAAAAAAGTGGCGATGCCATTTGCTGTTCCTATGGTTTGGAGAGAGCCAAGCAATCACGCAAATGACTACTACTTCTGCATGGTTCCACCTGTTTCTGGAGGCATCACAAGGGAAAAGAAGTGAACAAAAGTGTACCCGAATATACAATCTGCTTTCTGACCAGTTCCGCATGACAAAGGCCTTCCCATTCCCAAACCTCCAAAAGAATTTTCCCTCGATTCAGACGATGAGGAGGGAGGCGAACTGGTATCAGGTTCTCTGCAGTCTTCGGTGTCTAATGATGATCTATACGTCTACCATGGTGTGTCATCTGCGTCACACATTCTCACTGAAGAAGAAATGAATGATCTTGTTCGTGATCTGGAGTTGTCCAAGGCCAAAACAGAATTATTTGGATCAAGACTTAAACAATGGAATCTTCTTAAGGAAAATGTCCGAGTGACTTCTTTTCGAACTTGTCATGAGCAGTTTGCACCTTATTTTAGAAAGGAAGATGACCTTGTGTTCTGCATCGATGTAGATGGCCTGATGAATCCCATCAGAATCAAACATGACTCTCAAGAATGGCGACTATTCATAGATTCATCGAAATTGAGTCTCACGGCGGTTTGCTGCATAATGGAAATCGACTTCCATTCCAGTTCGACATGCTATCTACATGAAAGAAACCTACGACAATTTAAAACAGCTGTTGAACTGTCTTCAATACAGCAAGTAGCGTTAGAATCACAGGACGGTGTTGTGGTGGCACGAACTGTTCCACGATATCTGATGTTTATCTGCAAAATTGAATGATTAGCTGCCCGTAGTTCCTTGAATTTAATACGTATTGTTTATACCATCATAACGTCAAGACAGCATATTATAGATTTATGTTATTTCCCACAAAAATTTTGTTTTTCCTATTATCGGCGGACAATTAGCCGCCCCCATCCCCTGCACCGCTCAAGTCATAAAACAGCTTTGGGGTGCAATTTCCAACTGTTCATATTACTTATACAAATCATGCCGTTACAAAATAAAATTCTGTTACATAGATATCTTTTTTTGGATGGGAGTTCATAATTTGTACATTATATTGAATTATTTTTGTAAACCCCTGCGATTATTTAAAATCAACATGAGGACAGGAGCGTACATCATCACTTTGTTTCCTATCAATCGAGCGAGAACTGACTAAAAATTAATTTTGATGAGATTTTGCCAACAAAAAGTAGGAAAAATTAAAATACTTAAAAAAAATTGCAATTTCCTTTGTAATTATTTATGTACAATTAATATTTATTCATGTAACTGTATTAAAATAATGATAACAAATATATATAACATAAATAACGTGTATTTTTTTTAAATCAATAACCGAACAAGGGAGGGCAATTACAAATTTGCCAAGGGCGCCAAAAGCCTAGTTAAGCCTCTGGCTGGGATATATGAAGTACTGCTGTTTCTTATGTGAATGGGACAGCCGAGCAAAGACTCTGCACTATGTGAAGAGAAACTAGACTCAGAGGAAATCTCTGAAGATCAGAGAGAAGAATGTGGAACACCCAGCACTGGCAGAAATGCACAAAATCCTGCTACCGTCCCTAAACCTCAAACTCGGTGTCATGAAAAATTTCGTAAAAGCCATGGACCAAACTGCATCAGCTTTCAAGTACTTGGCGGACAAATTCCCTCGATTTTGAGCAAAGCGAAAATTAAAGAGGGAATTTTTGTGGGTCCTCAGATCCACTGTCCCTACAGTATGCAGTGCAATTGCAATCCCTGCCAGGCCATCTCACTTGGGACTACGTTTTCAGTCCCCGGTGGGAAACATTATACCAGAATCGGCTGACTGCCATTCGTCCTCTCAGTTTGCATGTCCAAGGTTACCTGTGAGACATTAACACCAGTCTCGATAGCATTGCACAGTTGACAGCTGAGCCACTTCCACCTTGGCTCGCTGTATCCCCTTCCTGTGATTTCTCTTTGCAGGTCGGGGAAGGCCTTTACACCCTACTGTGTGTATCATCAACTCTTTGCCAGCCATCGTGCTGCGCACCCAGACTTCTTGCCTGTCTTCACAGATGGCTCTAAGTCCAGCACATCGTGGGATTGGCCATGGTCTGCTGTGATGTAATCATTGCAGACCAGATCCCACAGCAGCGTTCCATCTTCACTGCATAGTTGCATGCTATCAGCATTGCCTTGAACCATATAGCAGCTAAGCATCATCGTCGGTGTGTGCTTTACACCAACTCGCTTAGCTTGCTACAGGCTTTGATCTCGGTGAGGCATCTGCCTCACCCTGTTCTCTCTAAGATCCACCAGCAGCTCCATTGTCTGGCAGCCACCACCATGATTCTCTTCTGTTGTGTGCCCAGGCATGTCGGCATCAGGGGCTATGACTTGGCAGATGCTGCTGCCAAGTCAGCCACGCCCCTCTCCGCTGCTGGTTCCATACTTGGACTTCCGGCAGCATTTTTCCATTGAGCTCCAGGCACAGTGGCAGAGATCTTGGTTTGAGCAGGTTGCTAACAAGCTTTTCGAGATCAAACCCATTGTCAAACTGTGGCAGTCTTGTTTTCGCAGGAATCGCAAGGAGGAAGTTGTACTTACTCGGCTCCTCTTTTGTCACTCGTTTTTAACACAATCTTTTCTTTTTAAGGCAGACGATGAACCTAAGTGCGAGTTTTGTGACACCATTTTAACGATCAAACATATTTTAATTCATTGTTCATGTTTAAATTTTGAGAGTCGTTTATATTTTACTTTTCATGATTTTACGTCCGAGCCACTTACTCGGACAACTTTTATCCGATGACTTACTTTTAACACCTTGTCTTTGATTTTTTACGTTTTACTGGGTATTTTACACATTTATGAACCTTTTTACTTTGTTAACTTGATTTTACACTTGTTTCTGATGTTTAATGGGTCCTATACACCCATTTTTATTGTAGATTTTTATACTTGTTGATACTTTTTATTCGCCCTTTTTTACTTATATTTCTTGTGCTGGTTTTGTTTCTGTGTCTTTAAATTTGGTTGTGGGTTAAATGATTTTTATCAGTTTATATCTTTTTGCTTAGTGCAATATAGCCTTGTTGCTCTTGCGCCAAAAAACCCCAATCAACCAACCAACCAACCTCAGATCCGAGAGTTGTTCAGAGACCAGATGTTTGACAACCTGCTTCAGAGTGACTAGAAAAAGGCTTTGGGCGCATTTCGTCTCATGTCAACTAAATTCCTCGGGGAATGTCAGGGCAGACAAATGCAAGAAACTGATTAAGGACAGGTTGTCTCTATCACAAACTTGACTGCAATATGTCCTTAAAGATCCACTTTCTCCATTCCTACTTAGATTTCTTCCCATTGAATGTTTTCACCAGGACATTGCAACGATGGAGAAACGATACCAGGGAAACTGGTCCCTTTCAATGTTGGCTGACTACTGTTGGATGCTCACCAGAGATGATCCTGAGCAGCTGTACAAGCGATGGGCAAAGCGATGTCGGAAGTAGAAGCAGAGTTTTACTGATACATGTCATATCTAAAGTATTGCTCTATTATATAAGAAACTATTGCGGATTTCTGAGAAATCATAGCCAATTTTTCATTTTTCTTGTCATATTCATGTTCAGCACCTTGAAATCTTCAAGAAATGGCAAAATTTATCTTAGAGGCATGGCTTTTATGAAAATTTGTTGCCCAGTGTTTTCAGCAAGAATGGATAATGACATCTACATGGTTGTTTTCCATTGTTGTTTTTTTCCTTATATTGTGACTTTAGTTAGTTGTTGGTTTTATATACCTTTTTACCTGTTTTTATCATGCTTAACAGACTATATATAGCCTTAGTAGCTAGTGCACCATAAAATTCCAAACTTCCTACAGTAGTTGATCCCAACATTGTTTCATGCCATCTAATTTGCTCTATAAATTGAAGATTAAATAAAGTTCTTGTTCAACATATCTATCATAAGCTGCTGAATTGAACTACTAAAAATACAGGTAGAAATCTCTTTTGCACCTTATTTCATGCATGCATGCATGCCCCTGAAACTGCCACGGACTATGGAGGGACAATCAGACTGTAATTCAATTCTCCAAAACGTTTTTCCTGAGCTATATCTGTTGCATTTGGCAATTTCAAGCCATTTCTAACAGTCTCGTTTGGCATCGTCTTCCTAACACATTCTAGATCTACTTTTTTGAGGCATTCAAAGCTGCCCATTGATTCACAATTAAGTTCTTATGTCTTGCTAGAAGTGTTGTATTATGAAGCAATATAAAGTGGACTGCTATACTCTGTTTTACCTAAGTTGAGACCTGATGTGAACAAACAGCTCTTTGCCTATTAGCTAAAAACCTCATCACTACTGATAAACGTATTTCCCTGCATAAAAAATGTATCAGTTACTGACACTGGTTTCAACAAAACAATGATTAGGAAAAATAAAATTTAATCTTATTTATTTGGTTGCTAGATGATGCACTCCAACTTTATTAGCACTTAACACTAACATTCAGAAGATTCATGAATTTGAACAGCAAATAAGAAACTAAAACCACCAACTCTCAAAGAAGACCTGATGGCTTCATGATGTATTTGTATGCAGTCAAAATGGCACAAACAATGAAACTTTCTTACTTGATCATATGCAGAGGGGTTCTCAACGTGGGGTACCCAGTAAAATATTTTGGGGTATGCCATGAGAGCTCAAAAGTTGCTAGATCCAGTAAAGTCGCTAAGTTGGCAACATTGCTGTGCAAAAATTTCATTTTTTGTGTTTATCAATATATGTAATATATGAATACAAAATTTAATGTGTATATATATATTTTATTACCATTGTTGTATAACTATAATCTTGTCTTTCTATACAAGGGGTACACCAGTTACATACACATTAAGCATAAAATGTTGAGAACTGCGCTAGAGGATAAGAAAAGTCAACTTTTGCATTTTAAGTGATAAATGAGATATGCTTTTTACAATTTATAGGGCTAATAAGATCACTAATAGTTTACATTTCCCTATCACCCATTAGTATTAGTTATTACACTTAATAGGTATTCTGAAAATGAGCATCCCATATTTGCTAAAGATGATGTGTTATCTTTATAGTTTAGTTATAAAATTAAATGACCTAATTTATAACTTCTAACTTTTGTTTCTTTTAACTTCAGGTTTATGAAGGGGAGCGCCCAATGACAAAAGATAACCATCTCCTTGGAAAATTTGATTTAAATGGAATTCCACCTGCTCCAAGGGGTGTGCCGCAAATAGAAGTTACATTTGAGATTGATGTTAATGGCATTTTAAAAGTAACTGCAGAAGATAAAGGAACAGGAAATAAAGAAAAAATTACCATTACTAATGATCATAATAGACTTACTCCAGAAGATATAGAGCGTATGATAAAAGATGCAGAAAAGTTTGCAGATGATGATAAAAAAGTCAAGGAACGTGTTGAAGCAAGAAATGAATTGGAATCATATGCATATTCCTTGAAAAATCAGATTGGTGATAAGGAAAAGCTTGGTGCCAAGCTAAGTTCTGCTGATAAAGAAAAAATTGAAGAAGCTGTGGAAGAGAAAATTAAATGGTTAGATAATAATCAGGAAGCTGAAGCTGAAGTATTTCAAAAGCAAAAGAAAGAATTGGAAGATGTAGTTCAACCTATTATTTCTAAATTGTATGCAGATGCTGGAGGACCACCTCCTTCTGGTAGTGATGATGATGATGGTAGAGATGAACTTTAAAAGTAGTAGAAGTTTATAAAAAATATTTTGATGGTGGAGGATTAATGAAAAAATAAATCCAACCTAAAAATTCTGAAATTATATTTATAGGCAATTTACCAGAAAGAGGAGCATTTTTGGAGTTTGAGAATAGGTTGGGGACATCAGCAATTACTTTGCAATTTAGATTTAAAGACGTAATTTTTATGCACCATTGTATTCTACATCAGGAAATCTGAAATTTCTCAGTCAGAAATTATTCATCGGTTATTTATTTACGTATTTTTCATCAAGAGATAGTTTGATTTAAATTACACTTAAGCACTTTTGTAAGCTGGTTGAAAACCATAGGATAACAAAACTTTTTCCATTCATTTTGTGATACTGTAATTGCAGTCTTTAGTTTTGTGTTGAATTTTGTTTGGTAATTTTTTTAAACTCGTTTTATATATACTACTTAGCAAGCAGATTAAACTGTGTTGTTTAATTTTAGTGGTTCATGTTTCAGAGAAAAGCATTTAGCTCATTTAAATTGATGATGTTACAACTAGTATCAATTTACATATTATCAGCTACTTAATTGCAACAATTTTTTTTTCTGTTGAAAGCAATTTACATTCACGTGGATCACTCTTGTTTTTGAATTTTTTGTTAAAATTGGAATTTTGTAGGTTTTGTGATAAAAGAAATCTCATTGCATGTGTAAAATATATTTTGAACATGACATTTATGCAAAATTTGTATATAAATTTTATTTTGTATTATTTATACTTTGGCTTTAAATATATATATAAATAAAAATGTGACGTGTGATACTGGAGATGTGTTTAGTTTTTACTTTTATAATGGTTTATCTAAACTCATTCACATCATATACCTCATTATATAAGTGCTATAATAAACATAACTTCACTGCTATTTTGTGTGTTCCAGATGTTTAGGTACAAAAACAATTGTGTTTAAATGTAAATTGCCAATCGAATCATTTAAATTATTTTTAAATCAACATAATTTGTCAACTGACCAAAGTTCTGTGTAGAGATTTATTTCATTTGAACATGAATAGTCAAATGTCGTCATTGAAAAGTTGAAATGCATTTTAATAGAATTCCGAAATGAATAATTCAGGGATGGATATCTTGAAGGATGTTCATTCGTAGTGATAGTTTTGGGGTTCCCACCAGATTGTTGAAATTAAAAAAATAAATTTTTGCAAAACAAAACTGAAAAGATATCTTCATGATCAGCTTTGAAAAGAAATGTAACGTGGAAGAAAGATTTAACTTGGTGAATGAATATTCCCTTTCAAAATTTCAAACTGATAAGAGACTTGGGCTCGAACCCTGGGTAAGGTATGGATGACTTTCACTGAGGTTTCACCATCCTCGTAGATCTTTATGGTCTGTTAAACTGACAGCACCTGTCTGTGGTGAAGGGACCCATCCTGCGAATGTTCTGCTGGTGACCTTCACAGGGTCCTGAACGCTCACCCACGTGCTTACTGTGCGTGGATACCTGTGTTCCTGGTTAGGAGGATTCTGGTGGATCCTCATCTGCACTCATGACTAGCAGGTTCCTCTTTGGCCATCTTCCCATTGGGAAGCATGTTCGTCGTTGCTCTGGGCGGCTTACACCGATCAGCCTAAACATTAAAACCACCTACCTAATATGATGTAGGTCCTCTCGCCGCCAAAAGAGCTCACCTGATGAGACATAATTCAACGAGATGTTTGTAGGTGTCGCTTGATATTTGGTACCATGACTGCAACAGAAGATCCAGCAGTTCCCGTAAATTACGTGCTTGGGGTGATGCTGCTCGAACCACAAATGCCGGTAGGATTATGTCCGGTGAATTTAGGGGCCATGGCAATAAATGGAATTCTTATGTTCTAGGAACCATTGCTGAACCTTCTTCGCAGTGTGTCATGAAGTTAGTCTTGTTGAAAGATGCCATCTCCGCCAGGGAATACAGTCTTCGTAAAGGGGTATACTTGGTCAGCAATGATGTTCAGATAGGTGACATCTGTCAGAGTTTGCTCTACAGGGATAATTGGTCCAAGTAATCCCCAAGAAAATATTGCCCAGACCATAACACTCTTCACCTGCCTGGATCCCACAGTGCATCCAGGTGAGAAGGCTTCTGTGGGTAAATGTCGCACACGAGCTCCTCAATTCACATGGTTTAACAGAAAACGCGATTCATCTTACCATGCGACCTCTTCCAGACTTCTATGGTCCAACGTTAATGATTACGTGCCCACTGCAAGCGTTGACAACGGTGAACGGCTGTGAGCATAGGCACACAAATGGGTCTGCTGCTGTAGAGACCCATATCCAAGAGCTTACGGTGAACTGTATTCGGACACATTGGACCCTTTACCACAATTGAAATTTTTAAGTCTGCCACAGTAGCCCTCTTGTTGCTGTAGACAAGACGAGATAGCCTGTGCTGACCTCTGGCATCAATGAGGTGTGGCCGGTCCACACCTTGTCGACAGCTCGGAAATATCGCCTGTTTCGGACCATCTTTGATAGGTACCAACCAGTGCCATCTTAACTGTTGTAGGCCTCTGGGCAAAGCAAAGCACTGAGGCTACCCACCCACCTACAGGAATAAAAATGTAAACGGTCAATTAAATTAAGCCTATAGTTTTACTTTTAACAAAATCAATGTTTAAACGTAAAAAACATGCTGTAAAGCGAGGATTAATCAACAAACTTTTGCGAAATTTAGAATCGTGGGGGCCCATGACAAGACGGCCCTGGTGTCAACTACAACATAGCGTGAGTAACCTACCAGCATCGCTGTTTCGGAGATGCTCTTACCAGGCAGGCGTCTTGCCATAACAAACTGGCATTTGTCGAAATCAGATATAATTCTTTGCTTTTCCCATGTTGAGACGAAACGAAATATTGCCTGCGAGAGCTCCAACCTAGGTATATATATATATATCATTTGTGGCACGTGACACTGGCTGCATGCGCACTTCTTTTCATAACGCAGAAGTGGTTTTAATTTATTGGCTGATCGGAGTATTCCGGGACCGCTGTTATCATGGAGGCGGGAAAGGAGAGGCCCTAAGCATGCTGTACAAATCCCCTTTCAAAACACTACCGGAAATTTCACTAGTAAATTTATCAAATTAATCGAAACAAAGTAAAATATATAACGTGCAAACATTCTTCTCTTGCATTATGAAATATGTGTTTTATTCGGTTTACAAACCTTTCAGGATTTAAGCAGATTTCCCCATTTCTTTAGGTTTAATGCAATAATGAATCCACTGATTATGAATGATTTTTCTGATATTCGTTTTTATTTTAAATTAAAGGTGATTGATTTTGAGAAATGCCTCTAAAAATTTGTTTAATTTAAATTTTTGCTCAGGTAATTGATTAATGCAGATATTTTTTCTTTAAGCAAGAATTTATAATATTAAAAACATTTTCAATTGATTCTGGAATTTCAGATTGCATTCTTATACAAATTCAGAGGATTCTGCGTTATTTTACTACTGAGGGCTACTCTTTTTTCATACTGTGGGGTAAATGACTGTCAGAAGGACTCTGAGAAGATTGGCTAAGGTGACCCACTAGGTTAAATCACTATTAGGCCATCTGTTAGGGGACATGGAAGCTTCCCATCAAGGTCTCTGAGCATTTCGTTTAACGTGTACAGAGTGTGGATTTTTTTCACACAGAGCAATGGTATAATGTTCTATCTGATGGATGGCAGTCCTTCCGGTACATAGACCAAATTTGCTGATAAAACGGGCTCAAATTTTCTACAAAAAGATTTTTAAAAGTAAATAGCATCAGTTTTTTAAGTTATTAATAATAACTTTAAAGTACTTATTAAATTTTTAATAAGAACTTAATTGTAGATTATTTTCAAAAATGCTTCAATAAGTTTTGTTTCATTCCGTAAATAATTTGAGTATAGATTTGTTTTATTTTTAACACAAAATTTGTAATGCTTCTTTTATATTATAACAAACATCTGATAAATTTTGCAAAGGATTTCAATAAAATTTAAAAACAAAATGCGTAAATTGTATAATATAAAATGTGTAAAATGTATGATAAGAATTTTTTGCATGCATAAATTGAAATATACTGCTCACAAAAATTTGGGGATATATTATCGCTTCATATTCATTTTGAAATATCCCCTAATTTTTGTGAGCAGTATAGTTTCAAATGTTCAACGATTACTTGACCTTTCATAATATTATTTATAGGGAAGTCTGAATGAAGGATTTATTTAAGATTATCCTTTACTATTCTGCTGAATATTATTTCTTAGGGAAGAAGTTGAATTCTTTGGAAAAGTTTGGTGTCTTGAAGGAACGTTAAGATTTTACTATAAATTTTTATTCTTATATTAGGTTGTGAATGAGCCAGAATTTGTTGCAGAGTCATATCTTGGATGTTTAATTTAGTTTTGTAAATAATTTTCTTCTTTCTATTTGGTAGCATTAATAGAACATGTCATATTTACTGTGGTTTTGCATTGGCTGCAGTTTGGAGTATTTTGCTATACATGTATGTATAAAATATTATTAAAACAACAATGTCCAGTTCTTAATCTTGTTATTATTATTTGCTCTGTTCTGCTTAAGAAGTTGGGTTTTCCTGTTAGAGATTCCCCCCTCCGATTTCTTCTATGGTATTTTCATTATTTGTAGAGGTTTATTATAAAAAAATGTTTCCTTGTTATTTTTTTCCTATTATCATTACTGAGTGGAAGGGGATGTCTATTATTTTGTCAGGATGTGTTATGTATTTGGCCAGTTGGTCAGCAATTTTATTTCCTATTATTCCTAAATGACTTGGAATCCATTGTAGATAATAAAGGTTGTTTTTACTGATGGTTAGGTATTGTTTTTCTTCAGTGATTTGATTAACCAGGGATGGGTGGATAGTAAATTCTGAGTGTGAGGTTAAAGATTTTAGGGCAGATCTGCTGTCTGAGAGGATACCGAACTTAAGGTTTTTTTTATCATATTTTGCCCATCTAATAGAGCTTTCAGCACAACAAGATCAGCAGTTATTATGGCCACGTGTTTCTGCATTAGGAAATTTTTTCTTAGGTTATCTTGAGGTATATAAATTGTACCACTTGCTTGTTTAGATTCTGAGCTATATGATCCACCAGTATAGATCATTTTATAGTCATGATAATTTGCTGCGATTTCCATTTGTATCCTACTTTTTCTTTTTTGAGTGAGTGTTCTTGTCTTTATTCCTTCAATATTCAGCTTATGTTTGGTCTATGATGTAATCATGGGGATATCGCTAGTATATAAGTTTTCTTTATGCTGGCATTTTTTATTTCTTGATACATATGTTGTGTAATTTCTAAAGCAATGGTTATTTTTTTTTCTTTTTTTTCCCCTTAATATCATGTATAATACTTCATAGTTGTGTTTGTCATCTTAAAATTTGCCGTACCTGTTTCTTTCATAATGGAAGGTATAGGACTAGAATTCAGTGTTCCAATACAAACCTTACTCGTATTCTCAAGGTGGGAGTGAGGGGAGGCAGCATGACCCCCTTGCCTACCCTAGATGCAGCCCTGGACATATGTAAGGGGATTGAAAGGGCAATAATTTATGTCCTTTGTTATTTATTACAAAAGTTTGCTCAGGAGATATTTATATGTGCTTGTTTCATGTCAAAGTTATTATTAACCAAGTAGACGAAAGAAGTGCAAGGCTTACACCTTTGTTTAGCTGGCTAACAAAGGTTGAATTGGATATTTATGTGGGAAATCCCCAGGGAAAGAATGCATCCCTTTAGAACTCTCTCACTTGCGGTGGATTGCTCATTTAAATTGAACTCTCATTCAAGATTATCTGATCAGTCTTCCTATTGACTGACAACCTGCATGGTGTAAAATAAAAATAAATACCCCCTCAAGCAGCTGCTTGCCATAGAGGTCTGACAGGAGCCTGTCAGTTTATATGCCATAGCAGGTCTGTGAGATTGGTAGGCCCTTAACAGAAAACGAGCCAAGCTTGCCAACCACTCTGCCAGGGGACAGCTCTGCACATTGTGATATCTAACGTATACTTTAATAATGTACTTAATTCAAAACGTACACTGCACAATGTACGCTTGGAATAAAGCACACTAAAGCATATGTTAGATATCTCTTTAAATGCATTTTGGAATTTGAATATTTTGAGTCAAATAAGATTCGAATAATCTTTCCCCAAGCAGCTCTGCTGTGACTGCCATATCTTGGAATTGTTACAACAAGGTACACAATGTAGTGCCCTTTTTCACTTAGGTGGATAGTGTGAGTGCTCGATCCTAATTTAAGGATGGTACAGCAGATTTAGTTGCACATTCAAGATTCCGATTCTATTGGAAATTGACTAAGGGTCCATTGCCAGTTTATTCAAGAGCGGGATCCTCACCTGGCGAATTGCAGCTCTGAACTTCAAATTTTAAGCGTTGCAAGTCAGGAATGTGCTAAAACGAACCATTAAATTTTTAAACATCTCTGGAAAGCGAAAATTAGTGCAAGGTTTAGTTGATAGTTTGTAAGTAGTGAAATTTATGTCAGAAAAGTGCACATTACCCACATAAGTTCTATTTTCGTACAGTATATTTCCATTCATGGAAATGTTATCACATATAACTTGATTGCTTGTAAAGACAACCAATATTTGCAACTCAAGAAATATGGAAACTTTAATAATTCGCTCACTTCTTGATGTTGCACCACTTGAAGCATTCTCCATTATTTAAATCTGAACAAATTAGAGTTCAAATGCTAATTTTCTTTAGATTTAACTTATTGAAAATATATGATACACATATTATGATACGTTCCTTTAAAACAAAATAAATTCCGAAGATTAAAAAATATGCACTCTCTCGTACCTGTAGTTTTGTTTAAGGTTTCAATTTCTATGTCAGAAATAATCCTAAATTACATTAATGATTATGTTTATAGATTTCCTATTACATATTATTAACCATTATTAGGGTGATGGTTAATAAATATGAAACGTTTGCAGATTGGAAAAACAAGTTGCGAATGCCGACAAAACACAATAAAATATGCAGCATGCATTTCAAACTAGATCAGGCGTGTCCAACCTTTTGACTTCCCTGGGCCACATTGAGTGAAGATTACTTCCTTGGGACACTTGAGTGAAAATGAATTGTTTTGGGCCGCACATAAAATATGTAATATAGTTAAAGTATATGAATAATAAAATTTCATTTTTTTTCTTATGTTTTTTATTATAAAATTAAAAAAAGGGCAACATATAATTAGTGGGATATCAAAAACTCGCAGACAATCACAATCATGTTGAAACCTTATGTCGCAAACACAAACTTTACGATTTTGTGGGCCGCATTACTAGCTGTCCAGAGCCGCGGGTTGGACACGCCTGAACTAGACTGTTGCATTAGGTGAGATTTATCAAGAATCCCAATGTACATTTTAATTAATAGAAATTGCCAAAAAAACATGCTTTTTCGTGTAAATGCATAATATAGTGGTACTTTACAAAATTGACATTATACATAGGAAAAAGTTTTACATTTTCTTTTTATCTAAGAAACATCTTTTACAGTTTCTGCCTATACAGAGCTATGGAAATTTCTTAGGATTGGGTTGTTTTACCTCTTAGCAGCACTTTTTTGCACACCTCGGGCTAAAGGCAAGGTCACAAGGACCCCGAAGGCTCAGAGAAGGTTGAGGGACGGCGGCCTTTTCAAGCCCATCGGTGTCCCCTACTGATCGTGGGCAGTGTGGGGAATTTTGCGGAGATAAATCTCAACGCTGTCCCAGCTGGGACTTGAACCTGGGAACTATAGATTACGAGCCTGGCGCGCTACCGACTGAGCCACCCCGCCCCAGGAAATTTTTTAGGGAATTTCATGTTAAAACTAATTTTGAAATTCTCTAACCTCTAAAATTCGCTTTGTATGGAAAATATTGTTGAAGGTGAATTAAAGATCTCAGTTAAATCTATTCAAAACTCTGTTGTCTAATACAATGGTATTACATGAGATACAAATTGTATTTTAGAAGTTCTAAATTATTCCACTGATTCAACATTGAAATAAATAATAAAGAAAATTCCAATTGATAGCTCCTATGTTCTCATCCCTCTACATGGTTCTAATAAGACTTTATTGATATTTTATATTCAGTACCTTGTTTTTTCTGTCTTTTTTTCGTAATGGAGGCCTTTCCACCCATTCATGTTTTCTAAATGTACAATGTGTTTTTCAAACGAAACGTTAAAGATAGAAGAGCATCTTTACGACTTTCCTATATCGAGCGTTGCCTGACTGACTATAGAAATTTGAAGCCCAGGTAGGAGATATAAAGAGGGTAAAAAGCTTTTTAAAATGTATTCTTAAAATGCATTTCATAGAGGGCGCTTTCCTAGAGTTAAAAGTTGCAACACTGTTTACAAGTGGAAAAAAGTCACTGATTTCGCCAGGACTTGTTTGACGCACGTAATATCTTTAACTAATGAATTAGGTAATATATACGTTTGTAGAGAGCCCTAGATTTTTTTTAGAATGAAGTCAATAGTAGTGAAGTGTTAAGAGTAAAATGGCCACGATATCAGATCCTGACGCGCAGCTCACTGACGACTTTTTTGATTGGAATAAAATGTTTTACACATCATGGCCTGTGTTTTTATCAGATCTTATGAAACCACCTTTGGTAAGTTTGTTTTGATTCCAGTTTGTTATTGAAGACTTTTTTATGTGTTGTACAATTTTGTGAGTGAAATTGCCAGATAGATGGATTTTTTCAATATATTCAATTAAGTATACTCGTGACATACTTGTCATCTGCTTTTTGAGACTGAGCAGCAAAGACACTGCTTTCATGAGACACAAGAAATGTGACTGTAGGAGAAGTTTCTACAGTCAAATAGGGGAGATCCTGATCGTCCCTAATAGTTAAAGAGGCAGTAGTGCAGACCACGGTCCTCGGCCGCCATTTTTTTGACGCAACGTAAAAAAATGATTCCCACAACACCCCAGACCCTAATCCAAATAGGTGCAAAGACAAGCAACGTAAAAGAAAACGCGATTCCACTAAAAAACAACCCTCACAACCACGAATTACTAAGAAAATTAAAATTATAAAAAACAATACATTTCCTTCCCATATACTACAAATATACCCTAAGACAATACATTGCCTTCCTAAATACTACAAAATCTTGCAATCTCCCCCCCCCCTCTTTTTCCAATAGTTAAAACACTCCACAAATATATTTCTACAAACTAAACTAATAAATCAAGTCACACATACAATAATTGAAATAAATCAGAATTAATCAAATCAAAGCACAGATCTCAAAACCAAGAATATTGTAAACAGTGCACTGCTGACCTACATTATAGAAAAGCTCCCAAAACTAAATGTCATCAGAGATGATACATACCAAAAAGCATGAAAATCAGAAACAGTGCAGTGCTGACCAAATTATAAAATAGTCCCCGAAAATAATGTCCTCGCAGACAATACATACCAAACAGCATAAAAATCGGAACAGTGTACTGCTGAATGAATTATAAAATGCCTCCAAAACTAAATAATGCCCTTGCAGACAACACAAACCAAAAAACATGAAAATCGGAAACAGTTCACTGCCAACCGAATTGTAAAAAAGCCCCAAACCAAATAATCTCAGAAAAAAAAAAAAAATCACATCGTATAGCTCAAAGAACCCTTCCCTAAATTACTCCTAAATCTTCCTGATTCATTCAAAAACTGCCATTTTTCCACACTGACAATTCTACAATACCAAAAATTTCTATATAAAAAAAGCCACCAAACATTTCCAGATATTAAAAATAAACCATATTAGTAACATTAAAAGACTCCTAAATATCAAACAAAATTAATATATCACTATAATACACTAATAATTATTACACAAAATTACCAATAATCACTCAATTCATCTCAAACTACTACAACGAAATACACATTTTCATTACTACTACCATTTTCACTCCCACACACAAAAATTTCCAACATACTCCACCGCCCCTTACTACATTACAATCCTCTAAAACTCGACACACATTTCACCACAAACTATTCTCCTAAAACCCTAACACCCCCATTAAACTTTCTCATTTTTACCACTTAATTTTTCCACATTCTAAATTTTACCATTTTCTTCCACACTCACAACAAAATGCATACTACATCATACTAAACACACAAAAGATTTAAAATAATTCTAAACTGGTTCTAACCACTCCTCCCCCTTCAAATGTCCCTCATCCCAAAGAACTAACAAAAAACATTCCCCCACACAGTCAAAAAAACTACCAAACTCCCATATCCAAAGGACACAATCACATCACTACAAAACAGTTGACTAACACTTTCAACAACAACCCTCCTAATATTAAATAAATCCAGTATTTCAATACCAGTATATCTTAACTTATAATTTACCATATTTTAACCAAATTTTGGAAAAACAATGGAAATGTATTATCCCTATTCTGCCTATCATTCAAAACCCCTCATTAAATATATTATACATATCACTTACCTCTAACCACATACAGGCATGTTATCCCAATCAGTGCTAAACCAAAAATGGCAAAAAAAAAGCAAGCAAATGTCACATTCATGGCAATTTCCTTAAGTAAACCTTTCATAGGGGTTACTTATGACCAATCACACATATGACATGACTTTACGTTAACCAAAATAAACAAATAATAGAACCATAGGCCACCAACAACCAATGGTTACGTTTCTATGTCATACGCTCCTCGAGCAGTGCCATCTGTTGCCCGAGGACTGAGTAAACTACACTGATCAAAAATTTCATTGGTGGGTGTTGGTGGGGTGTTTAACCTCCACTTTGAGTGTTAACCCCACTCCCCCACCAATATCTGGAGAGCAAATCTCTTTTGGGTGTTTAACCTGCCCTTATTGGAGGCTAATTTCATCATGATCTTAACATACCTTGAACCTTGCTGGTAGAAGTAGTTGCTTTAATTTGCAACTGAATAGAAATATGAAATGTTCCATCCATATAAGTGTGAATAATGTTCACACACCTTGGTGTGTTTTATATTAGTTGTGGATTATATAACTATTAAATTTACAATGAGGTCATATTTGGCCTAATTGGAATTGTGAAGTATACCTTAAATATGGTTGTAAGCATGTATTCTCTTCTGACTTTGTCAATAAACTTTTTATTGATACCATAATGATATATATTCTTCCATAATTTACCTTTGTTTTTATGTGTGGGAACTGGTAGTTGTGTTCAATTAACCACAGTTGATTAATAACCTGATAATTCATAAGTAACCCCTATAAAGGGTTTACTTACGGAGTTTTTCCAACTGTCTATTTAATATGAAAATATGTTAGTTCACTATTTGAGCACTTGCCTCTCCATTCCCCAATTAACTGATATGTCCACATTTTTTTTCAGAGGTAGAATAAAAAATGAATTACAAGTTTTTTGGGAATCAAATGCAATAAAATTTGTTATATCCATAACAGGAAAAGAAAATAATTTATAAAAATCTCTGACTTGGGGGTGGAGGTATCCCCCCCCCCCTCACATATACACACAGATTGCTAGTAAGGGTAATGAGGTGAAAAATTATTAAACTTATTTTTATTTCATGCATTTTGCAAGAATTGTTTTTAAAGTGTGGTTAAATAGAGAGGGGTGTTATACTGCATTGGAAATAGTCTCTTCACACCTCCCCCTATTATATTTTTCTGGCTCAATTGTTTTTCTTACCCCCCCCCCCCCCCCCCTCAATTTTTTTTTCTAAATCTGTGCCTGTGTGGTAGTGATGCTAAACATATAACAGATGCAAAATGTAAATTGTGACCCTAAAAATAGCATGCAAATATTAATCAAGGCAGTATACTTTCAGATGAATTTCATTTAAGATAAGGAATTTTACAGGATGAGATTTTGAGCCCTTGTCCCTAACCGTAACTTGATTACAAGGCTATTTGGAGTGTGGCTAAAACACGTATTAAACCAAGCAAATTTCCAATTTACAATAAAAGAAATTGAAGACTTTTAAAATGGAAACTGAAAAATGCAAACAGCAAGAAAAAAAAAAGAAGGAAAATGCAAATCAGCTGCCCTTCCACTCTTTAAAGTACAAAGTTAAAACTTATTTTCAAATTGAAGTTAACAATAAAATAACCCCTCAAGTAAATCAAAATGCTCTGCAGATAAACTAGTAGCTTTGTGGGTTTGAATATAAGAAAAAGATTGAAACTCATAGAGTAACATGGCCATTTAGCCCATGGTGTACAAAAAAGTGCCGCTCAGAGGTAAACATAGAGTAACACTGGATGCTGGACTTAGTAACCTCATTTTAATTCATTCTATAATGCCAAAATCTGCAAATTTTGAAATGTTTTGGTGGCATAAAATGGGATTTTCTATCAAATATGTCTAAAGGCTCTACAAGCAATAAAGTATATTTTTGCCTTCAGGCATATTTTGTGTGATCACTATTTCTGCTTGCAATCTTTTATGCTTCCATATATATTCTTTTGATATATTTTGCAGGCTGTGAGACATTGTCATAATTAAAACTCACAAAGCATTAGTCTTTGATTACTGTTGTATTTTTTGCATTAAATTAGTAATATTCCTTTTCATCAGTTAGGGATATTACAAAAAAATTTCTATGTGAAAATAGTTTTATATTTTTTTTAAAAAAGATATCCTTAGTAGAAATAAAATATTCAACTTTTTAAATAAAGAACTTAATTTTCTTTCCAAAACTTTCAGTGCCAAGAAGAGATCTTCATTTAGGTAGTTGTCAGGGGTTTGACAATCATAAATGAGATGCATTACGGTAAAAAATAATCAAGGAATGCTGAATTGTTATGAGGGTGAAAATTAAAAGATTCAGTTAGTACAGGTCTTGGATCCTGGAGAGTAATAGGTCACTGGCTGAAATAACAGAGAAATATGCAGTCAGTGGAGGTCAGCAGGGCCAGACTTGCATGTAAGCTAATTAAGCTACAACTTAGGGCCGCACAATTATGAGGGGCCTCACAAATTTAAGTTTACTATGTCATAAAATTTTTTTCATATTCAAATTAATTTATTGTTCAAAAAACTGTTCATCTCAGCTTTACGCAATTGTTATTGTATACCTATGCTAGTATAATGTTTCACCGCATCAATTTAATATTTATTTTTTAATGTATCCTTCAATCTGAATAATAAATATATAACTTATTTTGACTTTTGGAATTCTTAAACCTATTGTAGCTTGGGGCCTCTTAAACATACTGTATAACAGGCCACAGAAGGCCGAAGCCTGACCTTGGAGGTTAATCGTGGCTGCACAAAGTATGGTAAGTGGATTCTGATACTGAGAAGGTTAAAGACACCAAAGTGGACTAATCTTTGGTGGGCAATATGAAAGGCAGATGAGGAAGGTGGTAGAGTATCTAGCTGGTGCCTATGTAATGGGAATACCTGCCGATTTCAAGACATGAAGTGACAGCAGCGCTAGTTACAGTTTTGTCCTCTGTGGCACTGTCGATCTGCTGATTTGCTTGCTACTTGCTTCATAGCAGTATAAGTTATTATGATGTTTACCACTAGTTTCAAAATTGAATTCTGATATGGATTTGTTCATATGTGATTTATTTACTGTTCTGTCTACTTGCCGCTATTTCTAACTACAGTACTGTGCAAATTAGTTGGGATAAGAGAAGGAACGCTAAGTCCCTTCCACTGCAGAGTCTAAACTGCTGCAAGTCTAAACTTGTTCGTAACCTTCTGCTGCAAGTCTAGAATTGTCTGTTGTGTTACTCTGCTATTATTTACACTTCTACTTTAGCCGGAATTGATATTTCATAGGCTGAGGCCGTGATTATGTAAGTAGTTCACAATTTTCATTGGAAACGTTTTTTATTATGTACATCATGGACATCACGCCTCGTGAACGAGCTAAAATAATCGCTTTAGGCGAAAACACTTCACTTATTGCTAGGCAGATAGGAAAAGCAGTTGGCGTCGGGAAATCCAACGTTTCACAGATCATGAAGCTGCATAAAGAGACAGGGTCCGTGGACACGTCCCGTAAAGGACATTGGGGAAGAAAAAGGAAAACCACCCCTAGAAATGATATTCTAATTCGAAGAATTAGTATCATAGACCCGAAGAAGACCAGTGGAGACATCAAAAGGGAGATTGCATCTCATGGGGTTAATATAGATGCTAAATAATGAATAATATATTAGTGTAATATAGATGCTAAATAATGAATAATATATTAGTGTAATATAGATGCTAAATAATGAATAATATATTAGTGTAATGTAGATGCTTCCACTGTATGTCGTCGCCTTCTGGAGTGTGGCTGCCAGGCTCGACACCCCTCCAAAAAGCAGCTTTTGACACCCGCTATGAAGCAAAAAAGGCTATCCTGGGCAAAGAAGCATTGAGACTGGACTGTGGAGAATTGGGAAAAAGTGATATTTTCCGACAAAACCCACTTTGAGCATGGTTTGAGCCCACTTGAGCACTTGTGCATGGCTACAGGTCAAAGTTCGTCCATTGCTCGCGTGGAGAACCTCTTTGATCTGGCCACATCCAGCAATCCCCCAAACACCCACCCAAGGTTATGTTTTGCGGATGTTTCACAGCTTCCGGGTCACAGACGCTTCACCCCATTGAAGGAATGATGGACAGCAAAAAGTACATAGGCATTCTGGAGGCGAAAATGTCCCAACACTGCAGAAGCTGTTTCCTAATGGCGATGGGGTATTTCAACAGGATCTGGCTCCATGCCACAATTCCTTTTATTCCTCTAAACTGAAAAATAATAAAAATTGAACTACTTTATGTCAAATCGTTGATTGAGGTGATAAAAAAAATAACATTGCTTTAAACAAGCAAGAAAACAGGAGGGTCCTTATAGATCACAAGAAGTAACATTGAAATAAAAAAGCTAACGTATAAAGAGTCAATTCTGTGCTGCAGCATAAATTTGTGCGTATTGCATTTAAAAACTGCAAACTATTGCTTTTAATCATTAATTTTGTTTAGCAAATTTTCCATTTCATCCTTTATTAAAAAATTCGGGTATTAATGTCAAAATGATCTTGCTTAAATCTATTGCTTTATGCATTTCCCTTAACAATAAACTCTATTGCAATAGTAATTAAAATTATTAAATTAGGTAACAATTGGTTTGGAAAAACATTAAATTTTATTTCTTAAGGAATTACTGTTAAATAATACTATTGAGTAAACACTTGAAAATTTTGGATTTTTATGGATAATAATTTTCAGTTGTAACACAATTATTTTTAAACATATTTTTCATTATAGAGAGTTTAAATCATTATTCTCATTGCATCTCTAAGATTCTAGTTTATTGTATTTGATTAACTATCTTTCTGATTCTTTACCATGTGATTGACCAGATCATTATATACTTACTGTTAGCATAGGTTAGTGTATTGTGGAACAGTGCTACTCTCATGTGGCAAGTTCTAAAGCTTCCTATACGTGCTTGTTAACACAGGGATATGTGGAAATAGACAGGCATTCCTATTATGTAGGCACCGATCAAGCCCAAAAAGACTGCAAAAACAGCTTTTGTTGATCTGCTTTGTACCTTAACCTTTCCATTATGGCCTGTACAACATTTGTACCACACACTCAACTCCCATCTCAAACCACCACCTTTTTCTCATACTTTTCTTTTATATTTTGCTTGGCAGACTTTATAGTTCATCACTCTCAGCAAGCCAGTTTTCTGGCAATTATTTGCTTCTTCTGAATTGCATGTTGATCATGATCATCAGTCTATTGACAGCTACTCTGGAGGAAGATATGTAGAATGCATTGAAAGTTGTCTAAAAGTAAATAATGATCAAAAAAGTTTTAAACTTTATTTTTGCTAATAGCATGAAGAAAATGACTACCATAATTGTTTTACTAATTCATTATTATGTTTATGACTGTTGTATAAATTTTTATTTCTAGATGACAATAATTCTCATAATTATAATATCAACAGTAGTTGGAATAGGAATAGCTATTGCATTTCGAAAGCTGAAAACGAAAGGTAAGTGGGAAATTAATTTTTTTTAAACCACTGAATGTAATTGAACTCCATTGCTTATGCATTAACTCAATTTTTTAAAAACAACTTTTGGTTTGTAATAAAAAGGAAAACACTAGTTGGCAGGAATGTAAAAATCTTTGGTGAACAAACTGTGTGTGTGATGATTCCAACAGCATCCACATCTTGAAATCTACATGCTTAATTATTTAAGTTATGAGACAGTCAACTTATTCATTTTTAATTGAGTGCATGAAAAATGAGATTAAATGTTGCTGGTTAAATTTTGTAAAAAAAAAAAATTGAGTTTGCCAACACGAGCCCCACAAATTGGTAAACTCGTTTTTTCCATAAAAATTTATTGATTTATTGACTTCTATGTCAACAGTATATGTATTTATACTATTGGTTAACATATTGGTTTTTAAAAAAGAACATTATAGGAAGTTTATTAGTATTTTAAAGAGCAGTTTGAAGCTGATAGTGCTTTTTGGCTTGATACCATTGTAAAAGAAAAACTGCTAGAAACACTACATTGTGATGAGAGAGAAAACAGATCATCCATTTCTCATCTCTTTGAATTAAAAATTATAGTCAACATATATTAATCAATATGGATAAGCTCAGAGCTTCAAAACAATACTTCCCCTCCTCCTTAGAAGCCATTGCTGTTGGTGGAAATTTCTCCCGGGGGAGTGGGGGAAGAATCTTGAAAGAGTACCAGGCTTTTTTTTTTAGATAATGGGCATTGCTGTTTAGATGTGTTTAATCATATTGAACGTTGAACCAAAATAGGATAATTTACATTTCCAACAATAAATTTCTTTTATTTAGATGAAACGTTATTAACAAAATTTTATTGTCTAAAGCACTCATAATACAAGCCAGAAAAAACGAGTAATACTCCAGTTTTCTTAAAACTTACTTTTTGGAGATGGCTCTATTGTCAAGCTTATAGCCTAAAAGGATGGTGAATTCCTGTTGAATTCAGTCTCCACCAGCACTATTGTCTTTCAGATAAGTGATTTATAAACCTTTCCATCTACCATGGGTGGCAAGCTGGGAAGAATAGCACACCTAAGATGCTTTTTATCTCATGCCCTCCAACTAATTTCCTAATAGTCATTTATGTATAGAAGCTAGTTAGAATTTTTCAAATGTTTGTGACTGGAAAGTTAAAAGTTCCTTGAGTTTGAAAATCAATCCAGCATTAATTAATAATAGTTTGTGTAAAATAATTTTTTTTAAGAAGTATAGTTTTAAAAAGTTTGTTTCTTTGAACTCATGGAATTTTAAAGAATCTTTAAATAATTGAAAAACATTGCAGGAGAACATGTTGGAAAATTCAGATACTCTTAATTTCCATAATGTCATTCGATAAAGAACTTGTTAAAGTTTAATTAATTAAACTTCTGAACATATATTATCATTGATACAACACTGAAATTTTTTCAATTATTTTATCCTTCTAAGTATAATGTTTTAACTTTCAAAATGAATCACTTCACTGAGATAAGATGCACACCTGGATCTAGGGAAAAAAATGGGGTGGGGCAATAAATGGATGGAGTTGGAATGACCAGAATTCTAGTACATTATTTTTCCCTGTTTTTAAAATATTTTATCACAAATATGTGTGCACAAAATATGCAGGTTTAACATTTTTTCACCTTTCAGTGATACTAACATTCTGAACCCTTTCTCTACCATACCAGCCCAAAACGGCCCTAACTTACAGGTAGGAGGTAGTGATGAGGAAGGAATTAACATTGATTGGATGAGTCCATTTATAATCTCAGCTGTTTTCGGCCAGTATGGTGCTGAAAGCATTAAAGGGAGAATGTTCCTTTGCCCCCCCCCCCCCCCCCAACCTTCTATATTACTTTCTGATAATATGAATACCTGGGAATTATGAGGAAAAATGTGTTTTATCTGAGAATTACTGGGTAGGAGGAATGGAATGTTCAGTTATTTTTATTTTCTTTATAAACATTTTCTAGTAAGTGCTGTAAATCAGTGATCCTCATCAGACAACCCATGAAATGTTGCATACTGACCTGCCAAGCATAAATTTAAAACTAAAGTACAGAATAATCTTAATTATTTTACTAAAATAATTATTCAAATCTAAATTTTCATCAAATTCACAGTCAGAATCAACAAATATTTCATCAGTTTGAAACAACTGCTTTTGAATTTCATCATTAGATAGACTTTTCTTTCATTATTCCATTTGAACAATAATAGATTAATATAAAGAGAAGGTAAAATTGGTTTGTTGTACAAGATGTGGTATCTTATATCTCTGGTACAGTATGGTGTGCTGTACCAGAGTCTTTCTTTTGCCAAATTTTCTTACTGGTACGACTGCTGTACCAGCCATCTTCAAAAGGTTGAAAAATTAATTCCTAGATTTCCAGTAATGAAGAACAAAGTTGTGCAGATGCTGCTGCCATATCAGCACTGCCCCTCTCCACTACTTCTTTGCTGATTTCATATATGATTTCTTGCAATGTTTTTCCACTGAGCTCAGGGCATACTGTCTGCAGTCTCTCAAACTGTCAAACCATGACAGTCTGTTCACAAGAAATTATTTGGAGAGAATCGCAATCACAATGAATTGGTATACTTTGTATATGCTCAGGTTCCACAAAAGTCGTGAATTTCTAATAAATTCTTCTTCAGGTGGATGACAAACAGGTGTTAGTTTTTTTTATACTATTTTAACCATTAAATACATTTTGATTGTGACACATTGAACACATAATTGAAACACACAATGTTTCTATTCTCAAACAATATATTTTATTTACTCTCATCATTTATCATCAGAGCCCCTTACACTATAGCCACTTGTATATGATGACTTTTTTGGAACCTTTTTTTGCATTTTTAAAATTTCTTGGATATGTTAATTAAATTTAACCTATTAAAATTTTATTATTTGAAAAATTTTGATTCTTGCTTTATACATGGGCCCTCTACACCCATTGTTGTTATCTTTTATACTTTTTTTTTGCTGTGTTTGTCATCATTTCTTCTCTTTCTGTCATTTGATTTTTAACTTTTGTTGTGGGTTTGGTGACCTTTACTATTTTTATTTTACTTGTTCCAATATACCCTTAATTGCATTTGTGCTATAAACCCTAATCATCCATCCATGGACCACCTCAGCCTGTTACTGTCCAGTTTCCAATCTCCAAATGTTTCTCCATTTCATTGAAAACCATAAATCAGTTTGTTAACTGGCTGTGTTCTTCCACTTATGTTCCAGCTCATATGATTGTTTTATTGTTTGTTTATTACTAAAATGCAAAAGCATGCATATTTTGATATCTGATATATGAGCATAATAAAATAAAAACTTATTTTATAAGTCTTTGTGCTAGTTCATATGTACACATCCTACATAGAGAAATCTGATTGCCCAAACCATTAAGAAAATGCATTGTAAAGAATATGGGAACTACTAAAGGTAATTTTTTCCAAAAGAAAAGAAAAAAAACTTAGGATAATATATACTTTGATTTAACTATGATTTTTAATTACCAAAGGAGTGAAAAAAAAAGTTAGGATATTATTTTCAAAAATTACTAAGATATTTTTTCTTAAGAGAATGTTAGATGTAGTGCTCACTCATATTTAAAGATTACCCAGCCATGTTCAGCTTTAACATTCTTCTCAGCCTGTAAAAGGAAAAGAGCTGGATCACATTACTATAAATGATTTATATTCGTTGTGACAATTTGTCAGTACTGCTTTGTTGGTTGATCACTTATGAAATAAGATGTTATGAAAGCTGCTTTTATACATACACTTGATTTGCTTACTGTGTTAGTTGTATGTGATATTCACATTTTACTAACTCATTGATTTAAGGTAGTATTTCTGACTTTGCTCTATCTTGTCATTTTTTTTAAATTCTTAACCCTTCCAGTGTCCAGAACTTATATATCTGTTTTTAGTATTAAAAAAAAAGCAATTTTTAAAAAATAAAAATTGCCATTTTAAAATTTTTTATAGATATCTTATAAAATATATAATTTAGGCTTGATAAATAATATTTTCTTTTTTCATTTGATGCACATTTTATTAAATATATGACATAAATAATTTGTTAAAGCCATCTGATTGCCATTTCTTAGAAGTGATATAAGGTATTGGCAATTTGTTTGTTAACATTACTCTCTGCTGAAGCAATCCCCTAATTAAGCTTAGAAGTTTGATTTGAACTATTATCTACAAATTTTTCCTAATAAGTTTCTAAAATCTCCTGAAAATTAACAAAAAAAACTGCTATTTTAAAAAATGGAAGATTTTAGAAGTTATTTTGAAATATGTGCCTTTTTTTGGCATACCAATGTAAAAAGTGTTATTAAAATTAATATGTTGGTACAAAGTTCAAATTTTGTATTTCAGTAAAATACAGTATTAAATTCTCTTTAATTTGATATAGAACATGACCTATATCTGTTGATTAGTTATTTATTAAAAATATTCTAAAGTTCACTTGTTTATTGTACTCTGCAACAAACCTGAACTTTTCTCAAAGTATGGTATGGAGAAAAAAATTTCAAAACAGAAGAAATGTTTACTTTAAACAAGAAAATTATTATTTTTTTTCAGAAATAAATAGCCTTACTATTCATGTGCAGTATAATAATTTCTGTATATTAGTGTTTTTTAAATAAATTTTTATTTGTGTTGCCAGATGTTTTTTTTTACTACATGACTCTAAAAAAGTGCGATTGAAATAGAATTAGACATTTTTTTGTTAAATATTAGATTTTGAGTAAAATTCAGAATTAAATCTGATTAATTTGGCATATAATATGCCATAATTCCTTTCATTAGTTATTTGGCAAAAAAGTTCTAAAGTTAAATTTGGCCTCTGGATGTAAACCAGTTTTTCTGGCTAGACACTGTAAGGGTTAAATAAGTTCAATTTTTATAATATATGGTTTGTAAATGTAAAGGGCAAAACAGTGTGTTGAATTAAAGGTAGATTAAGTTAACTCTATAAACACTGTAGGTGCTGGACTAGTCACGTGTTATCACAAGAAACAATCAGCTCATTAACACTAATGTGGTAATTGATGGTCGTAGAGCGGTGCAGTGAAGTTTAGGTTAAATAGTCATACCTGCATTTTCTTCATTCTTCAGAGGTAGCTTCAGCGGTTGTTCAAGGAGGACAATTCCAGGTTGTGTGCCATTCTAAGTAGCTGATATTTTCACAGGTCAGCCCTCATGCAAACAGCTGTAACTAAAGAAACTCCTCCACAGTTTGACATTCCCAAAATAATAAACTCTCCACCCACTACGTACCAGCTGAAAATAATGGAAGACTTCCTCATCTACATCAATATGAATTTTGTATGCAACACAGACATAATATCGCATCCTTCAACCTGGAAACTTGCTAGAAAGAACACAAAAACTCCTTATTTAACTATATTCCATGCGTCAGGTGAACCTGGACCCTGCTGACATTTAGACCAGGGATTGCACCCGTCACTGCCGCCAGAACCCAATGGAAGAGCGTCACAACTGGGGAAAGGTAGCGGGGCCACACACGACAGGGAAATAAAACAGCCATACCACCCATAATAGCGCAACAAAAATATCTGTGAGAAATATAACTTACTCAAATTAAAATTTAGTGTACCAATTTAATTGACAGCTCAATTTATTTTACACTTTTGTTACATTACAAGCATGTACTTTAAAGCTTATAACAACACAAAGAAACAAGTGTTTTTCTTTTCCAACATAACTATACAATTTTGAAAGTGTAAAATACAAAACTCCACATGAGCCAAAGCTCATCAGTGAGAAACTAAATTTGAAAATGAGAAATAGTTTGTAGGAACAATTTTAACATACTTCTCACAAACATATCACAAACCTGTTAACATTATTATGACTCAAATGTATATTTAGCAATATAATCAAGTGAGGTGTAATCACTATAATTGATTTTCTACATTTTACCCGAGTACCCACTTAATATTATTTAAATATGGTAAGATATTTAATTTTTATGTTATTATTTTTCATTATGTTATTATTAGGTAATTTTCCTTATTCTTTATGTTATTATCATTATTATTAGGTAAACATTGAATACTTTGGGAGCCTGGCCTACATAATGCTTACGAACAACCATTTCTCTAGGAGAAACCACATTTAAAATACCACTGTGGAAGTTTATTGAACACTCTTACACTTGAATCATCCAATTGTTGACAATACATGTTTAACAAGGGGCTACTCGTTAACATGTATAAATTGTGTGTTGGTGTATAAATTGCAGACTTGTAACATTTGTACCGATCTATAATAATTCCGATTACTATTAAATTTCATTTTTTGAGCATGCACCTCATTGCATAATTTGAAGATTTCAAATGGGTCACAAACTTGATTCAGAATGGGCACCTATGAAATAGTACTTGTTCCAAATAAGATGTTTCCAAGAATTGTATATTACTTTAAACCTGGACACATTCAAATACTTCAAATAAAGTATATTCTTGAAAGCTTTTTATTATACTTTTTACATGCCATTTCCACATGAGATTCCTATCTATAAATACTGGCTTTGATAGATAACAGTTCACCCGATACTTCGTAATTTATTTTCTGGAACTTAGACAATGTATCGACTCTGTTCTACCATATTATACCAAAATTCTGGACTACTCATAAATCCTCCAGTGCAGCTCAGAGAGCACTTCTGATTGATTCATTCCCCTCTCATGACACCTCAGGGGCAAACCCCCGGTCCACTTTTGACCTTGGTGACCCTGTGCACCCACCGATTGAGCATTTCATGTCAATCTCATCCCCCTGCCAGGACAGTGCCTGCCTGATGATGTGCCAAAATGGATGGCATGAAACACGCCGCAATGCCTGGTCACCAACATCGCATATAGGCAACTGGCTCAGCGTACTAATAGGAGTGCGAAGTTTAGAATGATGTGACTCATACCACAGAGACAGCAAAGGGTAACACCATCACGCTTAAGAACTATCGCCAAATGAGGAGCAACAATACCGGACCTGTGAAAATAATAGCTACTGAGAAAAGCACACAATCTGGAATTGTCCTCCTTGAACCACAAAGGCAGCAAAGGGTAACACCATTATGCTTAAGAACTATCACCAAATGAGGAGCAAGAATACTGGACCTGTGAAAATAACAGCTACTGAGAAAAGCACACAATCTGGAATTGTCCTCCTTGAACAACCGACAAAGCTACCTCTGAAGAATGACGAAAATGCAGGTATGACTATTTAACCTAAACTTCACTGCACCACTCTACAATCATTAATTACCACATTAGTATCAATGAGCCAATTGTTTGTCATAATGTGACTAGACTAGCACCTACAGTGTTTATAGAGTTAACTTAATATATCTTTAATATGGTGTGTACAAATTTAAAGAAAGTTTATTTATTTGCAGTGAAAATTGTTACAGCAACTATGATGGGTTCATCACGTCCTCGTTTTCGCAAAAGAGATAAAGTAATGTTCTATGGAAGGAAGATGTTGCGAAAGGTATGAATTACTTAATGTTATAATTTAACACTGACTAATTGCAGTTCTGAATAGAGTAATTTAAGAGTGTATTTCAGTATGTGATAATTACCTGTCCATCTGGTTTCTTGCAAGCTCAGAATGTTCAGTTTATACCATTTGGAATTCCTGTGTGAAGACATCAAGAGAATGATCTCTTCTTAGAGTTTTCAGATTCCAAAAAGCTATTGAAATGGATAGTTGGATTTTAAAGATACTAGATTTATTGAGTATGTTACAGCCATCAATATCAAACAGCCCCCCTAATTGCAGGTGTGGGTCAAAGACCCATTCACCCACTAATGGAGACTTAGCCACTAATGCTGATAGGAACTTAGACACCACTTTTAATCACATTCTGTCACTGGACACCTGATATGAGTAGGTCTAACATGTGTGGTTGTTTGCCAATTCAGTGCAGGTAGGAATATTTGTAGGCAAGCATATGCTAGTCTGAATTGTGATTGTGAACATACAGTTGAAAAAAGTATGAATATGTCATTGGTTGCATATGCAATCTGATGTTTGAAATGTTCCAATATAAAACTTGAGTGGCATAGTGAACCAGTGGAAGACTGTTGGTGATGCAACTGTATATTTGCATTCTTGTAGCCATAAAAACAATGCTAGACATCTTTAATCATTGAGAAGAACAGTCACAGCTAATTGTTACTCATCTCTGTCACTAAGAATCATCTGCCTAGATTTTCTCATCTGATTAGTCAAAACTAATCAGATGAGCAAATGTCCATTGGTATTCTGGTAAGTGCATCCATTGTTCTTAGAGAACTGATTGGCATTGGTTTTTATAGCTGAACTGCTGCACATAAACCACAAATGACACAATGTGATGGCAGTTATTACTTAGTCTAGTGTAAATTCCATCATTCCTAGAATCTGGAACAATGGAAATAGGTTCTATAGAGTGCTAATAGTGTTTCACCATGTTCCACTCTGACAGTCAGTTATGGGTGAGGAGAACGTCAGACCACTACCTACCATCTTGCCTTATCCCAACAATAAAGTTTGGAAGAAGTGGTATCATGTGTGGAGTTAGAATGAGGTCCATTTATCATGTGCCTTGAATGCTCACTATTGCTGCTTTTTTATGTGTTTTGAGCAATAGTGCACTGTCATTGTTATGGCAGTATTACAGGAATGGTTTCTGCAGCTTTGAACATGATACTGCTTGATTTCACAAAATATGACTTGTATCCACATAGTTTGAACAGAATAAAGAGATTGAATTGGTCAGTACAGAGTCCTAATTTTGACTCTGTTGAACATATTTGAGATGAATTGTAACGTTACATCAGAGCAAGACCAGTTTGTTCCACAATACAGCTGATGACTGCTTTGCATGTAGAATGGATTAATAATACCTCCTCCTCCTCCTCCGCTGCCGCTGATTTAGTTCTCCAAGCAAGTGTGTTCTGAGCTACATCTACTGCATCTGGCCACTGTACACCAATTTTAATAAGGTCCTGTTTGACATTGTCTGCCAACTGCAACCTACGTCTCCCCCTCTTTCTGAGGCCTTTAGGCACACTGTTCATAACACTATTCGCCAATCTATAATTATTCATACGGGCAACATGGCTAAACCAACGGAGTCTCTCTCTGCACAATATGCTGCTTAAAGGACGTTACAAACTCCTTTGCCTAACCTCGTCATTAGTTACAAAGTTGAACCACCTAATGCCCAAGATACTGTGTAAGCATCTGGAATCGAAAGCATCTAGTTTCCTGTTATCTTGTTTACAAAGTGTCCAAGTTTCCCTACCATAACTAACCCTAGAAAGAACCAAACTATTATACAGTCTAATTTTAGTCTTTAGGTGTATACGCCTATTTCTCCACACTTTCCATAGATTCTTAAAAGTCCTGGCAGCAATCCCTATTCGTCTGTTAATCTCATGCCGCACATCACCATTATCTGTTACATAGCTCCCAAGGTAATTAAACTGTGACACCTGCTCAAGACTGCAACCATTCAGATTAACTGAATCACAGCCTGCCTGACCAATTTTCATCACTTTAGTTTTCTCTCTGTTTATAACCAAACCTACTCTACTACCAGTCTCATCAACAGCTCGAATGAAAGAGTTCATCTCATCAACATCATTTGCCAAAAGGGCTAAATCATCAGCATAATCTAAATCAGAAATTTTCGTATCTCCAGCCCATTTAAGGCCAAAATCTTTCCCTTGAAGTGAATTTCGCATAACATAGTCAATAACCAAGCTAAAGAGAAAAGGAGACAAAATGCACCCTTGTCGAACACCAGAAGTAATGCTAAACCATTTGCTACAAGCCTTACCAACTCTCACACACAACTCAGTGTTATTATAGAGAGCTTTCATTATGTTAACTAACTTGTCTTGTATACCATATGATTTCACAATCAACCACAAATTATGACGATCAACAGAGTCGAAAGCCTTTTTGAAATCAACAAAGCTAGCAACCAAAGGTTTCTGAAACTCTAAACATGTCTCAAGAATCTGCCTAAGTGAAAATATCTGATCCACACATCCCCTACCACTTCTGAATCCACATTGCTCATCACGCAATTGCCTGTAAACTAGATTCTTAATTCTATTAAGCACAATCATGGAAAGAACTTTATCTGGAACAGAGAGTAGGCTGATACCCCTATAGTTATCACAAGAACTGCGATCACCTTTTTTGAAAATAGGGATAATAATAGCTCTGGTAAAATCCTTAGGAACCATGCCTTTATCATAAAAGATATTCAAAATTTCAGTCATCCAAGTGGTAACAGAAACATTCCCAGCTCTAAGCATTTCTGTAGTAATTTCATCTACCCCTTTGGATTTATGAAATTTAAGTTTAGAAATAGCCAAAATAACTTCAGATTGTGTTTTAGGTCCAACATTAAAGCCACCAATGCATCTATCATCATTGCAAACAATGGGAGTAGAACTAACCACATTGTTTAGAACATCACTGAAATGCTGAGCCCACCTAGCCATGACAGAATCCTCACCTTCTATAACCTTACCTTGTTTATCCTTCAATCTCTGTATACCTGTTCGTTTTCTACCACACAAAACATTAACTATCTGATACAGCTCTCTGCTGTTGTGCTATCTAGCTGCTTCCTCAGCTTTGTCAGCTAAGCCATCAAGCCAAAGATTCTTATCAGCAGCTAACTGATCCTTTACACATTTATTAAGCTCTCTGTAATGCTTTCTATTAGGACTAGTAGGGTATTGATTAAGGACATTCCTGCAGTTCTTTCTTTCTGATTAATAAAATAATCTCAAGTGCCAATCACTCAAATAATTCTGCATCCTCTGCTCTTTTTTTTCTAAAAGAGTACTATTAGTTTCCAAAAAAGCCCATTTAAAATGGTCCCATTTTTCCTCAACTTCAGTAGTGAGCATACCATGACTTTCATAATGACTAAGTAACCTATCATGGTAAGCTTTGGCTATAACTGGGTCATTCAGAGCTTCAGTATTAAAAGTATATTTTTTAACACTAGTACAACACTTATTAAGTTTAAGTTGTAAGACACTTTTAACAAGGTAATGGTCAGATCCAATTTCAGCTCCCCTATATGACCTAGTATTCCTAACAGAAGTAGCCCATTTGCTGTTAATTAATATATAATCAATCGTATTCTTATGCAGCCCATCAGGTGAAACCCATGTGTACTTATGTATGTCGCGGTGTTTGAAATAAGTGTTAGTTATTCTGAATCCATTGAGTTTACTTACCTGTAGGAGATGTTACCCATTGCCTTTGCAGCTACCAATACCAAAAGAGCCTATTACTCCTCCCCAAAGGTCAGAGTCAGTACCAACTTTGGCATTGAAGTCTCGTAGAACAAGGGTAATATCTCCTTTCATGACAGAATTCAAAATATCCTGAAGTTGTCCGTAAAACCTATCCTTTTCATCCTCATTGGCATCCTCAGTGGGGGCATAACAGCAGATAACATTCAAGTCTTTAACGCTTGTCTGAAATTTTGCTGTGAGAAATCTTTCATTAATGCACTCATATCCTAGAAGAGCATCACTAGCGTGGCTGCTGAGAAGCAGACCCACGCCTTGGTGATGCTTATTGTCGTCCCTCCCTGAAAAGAGAAATTTAAGATTATTTTTAAGAATCTGACCTTTATCTGTACATCTGGTCTCTTGCAAGCCGAGCATATCTAAATTATAACTGTGGAATTCTTGTGTGAGGTCATCAAGAGAAAAAGCTCTGTGCAGAGTCCTCACATTCCAACTACCTACGGAGAGAAAATGGTTAGTGGGATGTTTAAAGAAACTATGTTTTTTGAGAGAAGAAATGGCGACAATATGAAACAGCCCCCTAATCACAGGCCTGGGGCACAGAACTGTTCCCCCACCACTAAAAGCTGAAGCCATCTACACTGGAAGACTTCCTCTAATGTAGAATTTGATGAAGCCATTAGAAGCAAAGAGTTCAAGTGTCTGCGATGACCTCTGCTCAGTTTATCAGCTGATTATCCACCAGCTGATAAACATATCCTGTGAATCTATTCACTTGGGGCTGTCAACCCACAAACAAACAGAAAACACAGCGGAAGATTTTCCCTCCACAGAAGCCCACCAGTGCAGGAAAATCAGGATCCGTAATCAAGCTCAGAGCTGTAATTCTGTTCAGGTTGGTATATATGGTCAGCACCAGGACCCTGTGTGGTTGACCACTCCTCATTAGGGTAGGAAAAAAGAAAAGTAGCCATAGATGTCTAGATGAGTAGGCCACACTAATCTGGCAGCCCTCCCCTTCCGTTCACTTCCACAAGAGAGCATCTCTTTTGAAAGGTACTAATGGTCTACACCACGAGAAGACAGGGTCGGACATTAGGTGTTAGGCCTGGCTGGTTCTATGCATCATCACAGGGGATTGGTGCATAGCTCTCCTTCCAGTGACTACCAGCTACCATTTATATATGCTTATAGAAAGTATGTATAGAAGGTCAAAGATGAGCTCACACATTGATGAGATTGCCAAGAAACAAACATTGTCAAAAGTAGTTCTAGATGTCCATTGACTTTTGCTAACAAGCATATTATGAGAAGACCTCCACCTTTTTTATCCCTAGATAAAAGCATCAATTTTTTGTTCAAGTGCTAGGGGATTGAAATGTAGAACTCGAATAAAATAGATAAATAAGCATTTTTATTATTAATTCAGAAGAGCTTCTCATAGAAATAATTGCATTGTACAATAGACAATGAATTCTGAATAATTAATCTCTTTTCTAGAAATTTCAATATGAATGACAGGCAACACAGCTAAAAAATATTTCTATATGTAACTGGTAATCAAGAAAGCAAATAAGAGTAAGAGTACTTTAATATCTCAGTGAAATTAATTTAATTGAGAAAACATAAACTGAAGTATATGGTATAAATTTCCTCATGCTTGTGAAAGTTTCAGAATGTTTTTCTCATATTGTTCATTCATTTGCCTATTGCACAATTAACCTGTGGTTCTATACATATTTGAAACATCACAATGATATAAATAGTTTATATTTTGACAGGTTCGTTTGTTATCCAGTCAAGCAGTTGGTGGGAGAACTAGAATAAAGAAAAGACAGATGGTTTTACGTTTTGCTAAAAGGTAAAGACATTGAAATCTGAAACATATTTCTTAATATTTATTGTTTTGCATTTATGTATATGATATATATTTATAAGGAAACAAGTAATGAATAGTTAAAGGTTAGTGAAAGAGATGCTTAAAAAGTAACAAGGCATAGTTTTGTAATCAGGACCAGACAGAGGGTGGGCCAGAAGGCCCATTTAAATCAGGCCTCTGGCCTTGGGGACCTCAAATGTGCATGTCTTTGTGAAATTATGTTAAACAATTGTAAGTAATGTGTAAATTTTGAAACACTGTAAATTGTTTTTATTACATAATTTAAAATTTCTTTTAATAAATTATAGAAAATTTGATTTTTAAAGTATCTATGAAATATATTTATATAAATTATGTAGCTTTCAGGGTGGCCCAGACTCTGTAATAATGTCTATGTCACAGATAGAAACTGCAAAGAACTATGCCCTGAGATGTATGTAATGCATGGAATAGAGTTTGAATATGTTATATATATTTTAAAAGTTGAGAAAATTATCAGTGTGTTTTATATAGTAATAAAAAGGTGTCTGTAGTTGAAAACCTGTATAAGGTAACTTCCACTGTGATAAACAGAAGCAACTAAGCACAGCATTTAAAGTGTGACCTCATGTCACAGTGCAAGCCATTAAGCCATTAATACCTGTCAAAAGAGTTTATTCTCTCCTCCTGAAGTATCCCTGCTTAATAGGGGAGAATATCCCTTTTGAAAGGTATTATTGGCATGCTGCCAAATCAGTTCTCTTGATCTCAGTTATATGGCTATTTTAATTTTTATTCACCCTGCTGAAAAGTGTTGAACTTTTTTTAGGATCTTGATGCTGAACATCTAAGCTAAATGTATTGCCTAATGGTTAGTTTTTGAAGATTGATACCTGGATTTGTTGCACTGGTAACTTATTAATAGAGAATACCTTTATATTTTCTAATTTGTGGGTTACTGACTCCAAATAAACAGATACACAGTATACTTTACATTGTGTGGTGTGGTGGATGAATCTGATTAGAGGCCATAGCAGTGCGTGAACTGTATATTCTTGCAACATTGTTCACCCTAAACTGGAATAATATATCTTTGACAGACCACTTTTCTGGTGCTTGAAAGAGTTTCATATTCTGATGTTTCTACTAGCATAATAGATTGGATTGCCTCTTAGGGACACTTTGTGCACACAACTGGTTAAATGGCTTGATCATAAGAATCTCAAGGGACCAACAAGAAGAGGATCCATTGGACAGCTATTAGGAGACATGGAAGATTCCTGTCAAATCCATCCAGCATGTTCTTTAATCAGCACAGGGTATAGCTCTCCTTCATCTGGTAAAACCCACATGTACTTTCATATGTCATGGTGTTTGTAATAAGTCTCATTCTCAAACCATTAAGTTTGCTTACCTGTAGGAGACATTGCCCATTGCAGCTATCAGTACTAAAGAGACCTGTCATCCCTCCCCAAAGGTCAGAGTCAGTATCATTTTAGCAATAAAGTTGCCTAAAGCAGGGGTAATATCTCCTTTCTTGAAAGTGGCGGGGATGGCTCAGTCAGTAGCATGTCAGTTTTGTAATCCCTAGTTCCCAGGTTTGAATCCAATCTGTTCCGGTATTTAGATTTATCTCATCAAAACTCTCCACCTTGCCCTCAATCAGTATAAGACAACAGTAGGCTTGGAAAGGTTGCCATCTGTTGGATGGGACATTAAGCTATGGCCCCATGGGCAGGAGAGGCATCACAAGTGCATGTTTAAGAACACATTGGATGGCCTTGATGGAGGCTACTATCTCCCAATAGCTGTCCAGTGGGTCCCCTCCCTCTAACCTTCTCTAAGCCTTCGGGATACTTAAGACCTGGCCATTTAGCCCATTGTATGCAAAATAGTGCCACTCAGAGGTGAAACCACTGGACCCTAACCTGACAATTTTAGAATTAAACAACCTGACCCTTAACAGAATTCAAAATATCCTGAATTGAAGTTGTCCATAAAACCACCTTTCTCATCCTCCTCAGTGGGGACATAACAATAGATAACATTCAAGTCTTTAATGCTTGTTAAAATTTAGCTGTAAGAAACCTTTCATTAATGCACTCATATCCTAGAAGAGCATCACTACCATGTCTGCTGAGAAGCAAACCTATATATATTGATGTTACTTTCCATCTTCCCTCTCTGAAAAGAGAAATTTGAGATTGTTTTGAAGTATCTGACCTTTATTTGTTCATCTGGTCTCTTGCAAGTGAAGAATATCAAGGTTATAATGGTGGAATTCTTATGTGAGGACATCAAGAGAATAATCTCTTTACAGACTCCTCACATTCCAACTACCTATGGAGAGAAAATGGTTAGTGGGATGTTTAAAGAAACTGTGTTTATTGAGAGAGGAAGTGCCAACAATATGAAACAGCCCCCAAATTGCAGGCATGAGGCAAAGACCCATTTCCCCCACTACTAAAAGCTGAAGCCATCTACACTAGTAGGACTTCCTCCTATGTAGGTTTGATAAGCCTGTAGAAGCAAGGGTTCAAGTACCTGTGATGGCATCAGATCTTGATTATCCACCAGCTGATAAAACACATCCTATGAATCTATTAACTTGGGCTATCAACCCACAAACGAATAGAAAAACAGTGAAAGATTTTCCCTCAACAGAAGCCCGCAAGTGCAGCAAATTCAGAATCCATAAAATCAAGCTCAGAGCCATTATTCCATTCCGGTTGGTGTATATGGTCAGCACCAGGTCCCTGTGTGGTTCACCTTTCCTCAGGAGGTTAGAAAAAAAGAAAAGTAGTCATAATAGTCCAGATCAGTTGGCCACAGTGAGCTGGTAGCTGTCCACTTCTGTTTCCTTCCACAAAAGAATATTTCATTTGAAAGGTACTAATGGTCTACACCACGAGAAGGTGGGGTTGGACTTTGACCTGGCTTGTTCAACTTTTATTAAAAAGGTGACAAAATGAAAATCTGAGTCAAAACATGTTTAAATTGTGATTTTTCTAAAATATTTGTTCACTATTTAAAGAGTTAGGGAAGAAGCTGGAATATTTAATAATAACTTAATTTATTCTGCAAAAACAATTCAGAATGAACAAATATTAAAACAATGATTATATGAACTGAAAAAATATTATATAGATTTCAATAAACTTTAGCTATTATTTTAACTTGTTTAAATTATAATTTTCTGATCAATTATTTTTGACTGTTTAAATATTAAAAATTTCACAATTATTTAAATGCTTGACAAATAGTGTTGAAAATCTAAATTTGGATAGAATATGAGATTCATATTCAATTACATTTTTTAATAGAAAGCTTAGTTAAGAAGTTGCTGAATTTTGAGAGTGATTCCTTATTGGCATAATGTGGAACTATTTCCATTAAAGTCGCCATGAGTGTAAGAGATGGGAATGGATATTTGCCCTGTGCTTGTGATTAGGAAGTTCTATATTACTCTAGGCCTTCTTACCTCTTATAGTTTAGTGGTTTATCCTCTCTGGATGCAAGCATCCAATGAATCCCTAATTTAGTTAATTTTTTTAAATTTATTAATAATACAATAAATCACTTATAAAATATCAAATGATATTTTTTACTTTTAGTTATTTAATTATTCATTCCAAGTACTTAATACTCTCCCTCAGTGTTGAGGTCTGTTCATTGGTGAGGGGACCACCCTGTGAAGGTTTATTTATTCAGCTAGGTTGCCTTGACCGAATCCTAAATATCTGCATGCCTGTTTGCTGCAATTGATGTACTTGGAAAGGCTATGACTCTATATAGTCTATGATTGCTAGGGTCCCTTTCTGTCTGCTTTATTGTTGGAGAGCTTGTTATAAATTCCCAGCCTAGCAATACTTTGGTGGGTTGCTGCTGTATACTACTTTGTTCTATACTTCAGTTAATCACCTTTCCAAGATGACAGAAGATTGTCATCTGTTTCCTAACAGTTGTACAGTGGGTTGTCTCCACCAAATCTTCTCTGAGTTCTCAGGATCCTTGTGACCTGGCCATTTAGCCCATTGTGTGCAAAAAAAGTATCACTCAGTGGTAAAATAACCCAACTGACCTTTTCAAGATCAATTGGTTGGTGGGTTTGACTACTAGGTTTGACTGTACAGTTCACTGAGTTCTTTGTTTAGTCCCTTCTTGATAATTGGTAAGGAGGACCACCCTATGATGGTTCTGCTAGATTAGGTAACTTCACAGGGTCCTAAATGCCTAATTACATGCTTGTAATGCATTATGACTCATGCACTGTGGTAGTTACTCAAGTACCACAGTGCATGAGTCATAATGCATTACAAGCATGTAATTAGGTCTCTCTCCAGCTCATGACTAGTGGGATTCCCTTTGGCCTGTGTTGCTATGGGGAGTATGTTCATTGCTGCTAAGCACTTTAGAGGGCCATATTGCCTTGGCTTCATGTAAAGGAGAGACCCTGGGTTGGATCCTACAAAATCTAGGCCCATTACTGTTGGGCTGGTCATGCTATGGTCAACTGTGCAGTAAGTTTCTTACCTAGGTCTGTGTACAGGTATGTAAATATCCTTGCCATATTCAGATCCTCTCTCTTGAGAAGTGGACCCATATTCTTTAATCTACATGTATTGTGCAATTGTCTGGTTGAAACTGGACTGTTGATTCTAGTTATTTAATTCTGCATGTGATTTGGTGGGGAAGGTTCTGACCCTATCTCCCTCTCTCTTTCTCTGTGTGTGTGTGTGTGTATGGTGACCTTCTGTTCGATCTTTACATTTAGGCTGATGAACTTTATCTATTTGCCTTTACTTGTAAATTGTGATTCCTACTGGGCCATCCCATTTAGGACTACTTTTTATCCACAGTGGGAAATACTAAAACACCAGTTGTCCAACTGCCATTCTTCCTTTCAGTTTGTGTGGCTGAGGCTACCTAAGAGACATGAAATCAGCCTAGTAGCATGCCCAGACAACAGCTAAGTCTCTTCCCCCTTGGCACACTGTTTCCTCTTCCTATGAATTTTCTCTTTGCAGAATGCCTTCAGTTCAGACCCCCTCATGCAAACTTCTGTCTAGTGAAGGGACCACTCTGTGAAGGTTAACACTTGAGTGTGTTTGCTGTACGCTGTGACCCATGCCATGGAAAGGGGGATCTTCGTCTGCTCTCTCCAGTTCATGACTGGTGGGATCCCATTTGGCCTGTCTTGCCATTGAAGAGCCTGTTCATTACATAGCTCAGCAATGCTTTTGAAGGCTGCTACTATATACACTACTTTAGCCTTTGTTTCAGTTAAGTGTAATCATCATTACATTTAAGAATACACTACTTTAGCCTTTGTTTCAGTTAAGTGGGAGGTCCTGGGGTGGCACCCCAGGATCAATTATCTGGTGCTCTGAACCTGCTTGAGCCAACTATCCAATGTGTGAGTGCCTTTGCCCACGTCCAGATACAAATTTGCGAGTTTCTTCACTTTTACTTTTCCTCATATTTTTACTTTTTGAGGATAACTCAGTACCTCACACTTTTATTTTTCCTCTTATTTTCCATTTGTAAGAACTAGGTTCACTGGCTGTGTGGGTTTAGCGCTTATGCAGCCCTGGTGCCTAATTGGGTGACCTCTTGTTGGGCTTTGTGGTGTGTAGGTACCATGGGACTGAACCTTAAATCTAACAAATATGAAGTTGACCACTTCTCTCTCTTCTGCTTGAGCTGCAAAAAAGGGCTCACCATGGACCTTCATCTGTCTTCTTCAACAGGTGACTAGGTACTATATGTCTCCATTCTCAATCAGAAGTGTTTGGTAGATCTCATGGGTTGTCCAAAATCCATCAAACACCTAAGATTTGGAAACTTTTCGAGATTGCTTGTGCTTAACCTTCTGAACTGCTCCTGAAGGTCACAAAAAATTGGTCGGGTGTCTATTCGATTTTGCCTCATCATCAATTGCAGCATGAACTGAAACAAGAAATAGTAATAACTACTGTTAAGTAGAATAATTGTAAAACTAACTTTAAGTAGAATATTTGTAAAAAAGCAGTTTTTCTATGAAAAATTAACAATTAATCCTTTTCTGTTATTTATTCACCTAAAAGTAGTATAATATTTTTATATACCTTTTATAAATTGCAGATTATTACGCCTAAAAAGGGAACAACCTCTCACATTGCAAGTTATGGAACCATCACAGGCATTTTTAGAAGAGGCTATTAGTGATCATTCAGAACAGAGACTGCCACCTGAAGTGATGTATATGTTGAAAAGTATAAGGTTGGTATTATTTATATTAAAAAAATAATAAATACCCCCTCAAGCAGCTGTTTGCCACAGAGGTCTGACAGGAGCCTGTCAGTTTATATGCCATAGTAGAAGGTCTGAGAGGATGTCAGGACCTCAGCAGAAAAACAGCACACACATCCATGCATTATCTGGGGCTAGAACCCAGGTCCCTTAGATCAGTAGCCAAGTGTGCTAATCATTTGACCACGGGACGGGCATTATTTATATAGCATCTTAATATACTAATAGTGTTTTAATTATCACAGTTTGTAATTTCATTATTGTAATTTTTTTTAAATCTAGCAGTTTTGGTGCAGTACTTTAAATGCAGCATTTTAAAATTCTGAATAGATGTCACATAGCACCGATGAGTGCCACTAGCACAACTAAAAGAATTTCAATTAAAAAAAAAATATTAGTTTCCATTTTGAAAATTTTTACATGTGTCTTAAGCTTCCAACTTTGTTTAAGGCCAAAAAATAATATTTGATTTTTCATTTTGGTGCAAGTTTTTATGTGCTGTAAAATAATATAAATAATATAATATAACATTTGAATGCCATTTCTTAGTACCCATTTTTGGCATTACTATAAATTCTGTATCCCATATAAAACTTCTACCCCTCCTTTGTGAATACACAGGCATCTGGAAAATTATCTGAACCAGTGCCAAGCTAGGGCCATTGTAGATGAACTTGGGGCCACTCATCAGGGTAATTCCACTTCAACCAAAGTAATAAGTTGTGCCATAGTAACTAGAATTAGTCTGATATTTAAATCAGATGAAATAGAAATTTATTTAATTCGATTATTACAGGTTTCCAGCTCAGAGAAATGGGTATTATGCTTGCTGTATCCAACTAAGGGTATCACTATGAAATGCCACAGGAAAAACGGCGAATGTGCAATTCACCGCGAACAAAAATGCTGAATGTACAATTTATTAGCAGCAAAAATGCCGATTGTTCATTTATACAAAATCTCAAACTTGTGTACCTGCTTTGAAATCCAAAACAGTTATCTTTATTTAATTTTTTTTAGTCCCATAGTTTTTTTAGTCCATTTTTTAGTCCAACACTAAAAGTAGATTTAGAAAACAACTATAAAGTTTTATTCCATATGGAATATAATTTAACCTTTCCTGTCCAGTGAAATATTTTAGTAATTGGGTGATAACCCTATTCAAGTCTTATTCTCAGAAGACTTGCACACACGCACCCGAAACTAAATTTTCAGATACTCCCCCCTCCCCCAGTACTAAATCCTGGGTACATGCCTGCTTTCATACTAGGGGCAGTATAGTGGGGTTTCAGTCAGTAGCATGCCAGGCTCATAATCTGCAGTTCTTAGGTTCAAGTCTCACTTGGGCCAGTGTTAAAATTTATCTTCACAAAACCCCCACCCTGCTTTCTGTCACTAGGGGACACCAATGGGCTTGGAAATGCCACTATCTGTTGGATGGGATGTTAAGCTGTGATGCAGTGTGCAGAAGAGCCATACCTTGTGCAAGTTAAAAGAAGAAGCTGGATGGCCTTGACAGGATGCTACCATCTGTCTCCTCCCTCCAATCTTCTCTGAGTCTTCAGGGTCATGCGACCTGACCATTTGGCCCACTGTGTGTAAAAAAAGTACCTCTCATAGGTAAAACAATCCAACTTCCATGCTATGTTAATCGAAAATGACATTGAGCTGCCAAACCTTGAAAATATGTCTTTTTAAAACATAGGTACACAAATGTTTTGGGCATAGAAAAATATTATGTTTTCTATGAGCCAATTGTTGAGGGGGGGGGGATGCAAAATATATTTAATTATATTTACACATTGTTCTTCTCATATGTATAGGTACAAAATAATAAGTAAAAATATGAAATGAAATGTTTAGGTTACAAAGGTACAAATTTGTACATTTTTACATTTATGATCAAAACTAAAATTGACATTCAATTCAAAATTTCATTGTCTTATTTATTTTTAAAATTACATTTGCAATTTCAATCACGAATTGCAAAAGCCAAATTGGTATCACAAATTTAATTCTCACAAAAATCACTGTTAAAATTGAAGTTGTTCTCAGATAACCTTTACCAGATATTTCAGTTTAACATTTTTATATTGTGGTAAAAAGCACCAAATATTTACTTTTTTAGTGCTGGTTCTTATGCTAATCAATCTTATTTTAGCGAAGTCTCACCATTGATTGCTGTCTTGCTTTTGTATAGGGGCTGGCCCACTTCTCTTGGAATATATTATTCAGGCATCCAGTGTTCCTTGTGCGTGCACATTTTACCATTTCTGAAGTGCTGGTCTTGTTCACAGAGATGGTATTTCTTCCTGTGGAGGTATCACTTGATCTTTGCTTAAAAGGACATTTCGTTGACATATTGAGACTTTCTTGATTAGAGCACATTTAAACACAGCATATTTAACTGATTTTATAAGTTGATAGCATTCTCTGAGAGCACACTTCAGCTTCACTGCTTCTCACTTTATTACTTTTAAAATTAATTACTAGTTGAAAGCAAAAGTTAAAACAGGAACTTTCCTGGATGCGTTTCCCTCCATCAATGGATGGCATTGTCAGCGATGGCTGCATCTGTTACCTTAGTGGCAATTATAGTGTCAGCCTTCTGATGGTGCTGCAGGGTTGGTTGGTTGGTTTACCTCTAAACGCCACTTTTTTGCACACAATGGGCTAAATGGCCAGGTCACAAGGACCCCGAAGGCTCAGAGAAGGTTGGGAGAGGGGCCCACTGGAACAGCTGTTGGAAGACAGATGGTAGCCTCCCATCAAGGCCATCCAGTGTGTTCTTTAATGTGCACAGGGATGACTCTCTCACACACGGGGCCACTGCTTAATGTCCCTTCGACAGATGGTGGCCTTTCTAAGCCCATCGGTGTCCCCTACTGACCATGGGCAGGGCGGGGTGTTTTGCAGAGATAAATCTCAACAATGACTCAAGCCTGGGAACTGCAGATAAGAGCCTGGCGCGCTGCCAACTGAGCCAACCCCACCCCAGATGCTGCAGGGACTCTTCCTTCTAGTAACATAGAGTCCATGTATGTGGTAGGGGGGTAATTTCTGTATTGCATAAGGTTTTTTTCCTATTTATAAGAATATTTTCAAGATAGTTTAACTGAAACTTAATGTGTGTGTGTGTGGGGGGGGGGGGAGCAGCTATGAACTTCAGTGTAATATTTTAATACCTGCTTCATGCTCTTTTTCCCTTTCTTCCATTTGTCTGTATGTTTTTTGTATGTAAAAAAAAATTACATAGGAAAACATACAGACAAAAACTTACGAAATGTTTTCCTAAGTTTTAGTTGAACTGTTTTTATTTTGAAATTTTTGTTCTGGATTTTCAATTTTGACTTGATATACTGAAAACCTACATATATATCCAACATCATACATGTAAAATCTAGAAATCCAAAAAATTATAAAAATGCTGTCTTTAATACATGCTTTATGCGAGTGTTATGTTACTGCTCTGAAAAGGAAAGTTTAATGCAAGAAGTGCAATATATTATATAATATTGTACAGCAGGCTGGTTATCAAATTAAATATATGAAAAAATACTTGAGAAATAAATTTAAGCGTAAAAGGGAATCTCAACCAACACCAGCACGAAAAGAAATAGGATGTATTATATTTTAATTTATCTTTATTACAGAGCATTGACAGATACTTTAAAAGCTATTGTTAGGAAACATCAATCCCAAATTCCAATAACTATACAAGATAATGTGAAATCCATATGTATAAATGATAGAGATAGAATGCACTCTACGGGAGGTGTATTTCAAGTCAAAATTGAAGATTGTGAACAAAAATTACAAAATAAAAATAGCTACATAGGAAAAATGTAGACAAATGGAAGAAAGGAAAAAGGAACACGAAGCATACATTATAAAGTAAATAGGAAAAACTGCATTAATGCAAGCTATCCTAGAATATAAATTGCTCATAACAAATATTACACCAAAGTTAATAGCTGCTCTCCCCAATAAGTTTCAGCTAAACTATCTTTAAAATATTCTTATAAATCTAATAAAAGACACCTTACGCAATGCAGAAATTACCCCCTTCCACCTGCATGGAATCTGCTACTATGTCACTGGAAGGAAGATTCCTTGCAGCACTATCAGAGGGCTGACACTCTAATTGCCGCTATGGTAACAGCTGCAGCCACTGTTGATGATGATGCCATCAGTTGGTGGGGGGAAACGCATCCAGGAAAGTTCCTGTTTTGACTTTTGCTTTCAACTTGTAATTAATTTTAAAAGTAGTCAAGTGAAAAGCAGTGAAGCTGACTCAGAGTCAGCTGTTCTCAGAGAATGCTATCAACTTATAACATTGGTTAAATGTGCTGTGTTAAATGTGGTCCATTCAAGAAAGTCTCAATAAGTCAACAAAATGTCTGTTTAAGCAAAGATAGAGTGGTACCTCCATGGGAAGAAATACCATCTAAGTGAACAAGAGTGGCACTTCAGAAATAGTAAATGTGGCCACACAAAAACACTGGATGCCTGAATAATATACCCCAAGAGGAGTGGGCCAGCTGCTATACAAAAGCAGGACAGCAATCAATGTTGAGACTTTGCTCAAATAAGATCAATTAGCATAAGAACCAGACTAAAAAAAGTAAATACTCATGCTTTTACCACAGTATAAAAGTGTTAAACCAAAATATCTTTTAAAGATTAACTGAGAGCAACTTTAATTTTAACAGTGATTTTTGTGAAAATTAAATTTATTTGTAATAATAACTGAAATTTTGTTATACACTGACGAACACTGGACGAATTATTATATACATCTATCTAATAGCCTGTTGCTCCATCTTTTGTCCTTACAGCAGCAGCCAGATGTCATGGTAAGGACTCAATATGGTGTTGAGAACACGTAGGTGGTATTGCCAATCATGAAGTGAGGATTGCCTGTCATAGAACATCCACAGTTGCCAGTGGAGGTTGACGGGCTCAAACAGTTCCTTCTAATTCACCCACAAATTCTCAACTGGGTTGAGGTCCGGCAATCGAGGGGGCCATTCGAGTGTGGTAAACTCACTTGAATGCTCCTGGAGCCAGTTGATCTCCACTTGGGAAGTATGTGGTGTGGCATTATCCTGTTGAAAGATGGTGTCATGGTGTGGAAAGAGAATCATTATGAACGGGTGTAGGTGGTCGGCAAGGATGTTCACATACCTTGTGCTGGTGATGGTGGTCTCTACTGGTACAAGGGACCCCAAAGAAGTCCATGTAAATACACCTCAAACTCTTACACTGCCCCACCTGCCTGTATGACCCCACCTTGGAAAGCTGGGTCAATCACTTCATGTGGTTTATGCCACATGCACACACTTCCATTGGTGTGATGGAGTTGAAACTGTGATTCATGAGACCAGACAGTGTGTTTTCAGTCCTCCGCACTCCTGTTATGAAAGACCTTTGCAAACTGCAGTCTAATCTTTTGGTGCCTTGCAGTCAAAAATGGGACATGATGTGGACGTCGATTGCCATAACCTATTTTTTCCATGGTACAATGGATAGTCTTCATGCATAAGCTTGTGGATGTGCCCTCATTCAATTCTGGCATTTTCTGCTCCATGGTAGCCATGCAATTCCTTGTAATAATGTGATGCGGAACAGTGTCTTCTCACTTTGAGAGTCAATTCCACATTTAAGTCCACATTTCTCTTGCTGGTTGGAAATTTTACCATATTTCACTTATCTTGGTATACATGTGTGGGTCTGACATGGAAATCCCAACAGTTCAGTGTTTTACAGTGCTTGAACAACCGGCCTTCCTCACACCTACTATCTGGCCATGGTCAAACACGCTTATGTTGCTGCTTTCCCCATCATTACTTTTTTGTGACTGGTTTCCAATGTGTAGGCATTTCCTATTTATAGGCATTGCCAGTTTCCCCCTTGGAATTTACCCTGCTTCAAATTACCAGTCAGTGTCTCATGTTACTGGATGCAGTACTTCTACTTTGCATATTTTTATCGGGGTGTATATAATAATTTATCCATTCATTGTAGTTAGTTTTTACACTGAATTACAGTTTAGGCTTTATAGGGTTAAAAATATTAATTATAAAGAGTTGCAAATATTTTTTAAGTTGGGGGAGGGGACCCACTGGACAACCACTGGAGACAGATGATAGCCTCCCATCAAGGCCATCCAGCTTGTTCTTTTAACTTGCACAAGGTATGACTCTTATCTATGGTCATACGTATAGAACAGTAATATTAAGTATTTTATAGAGATAAGAGATTATGTAGGATTGGGGGTGACTAAGCTTTCATTACCTTCAAAATTTTTATTCTTCCATTTCTCTGCTTCTTTTTCTTTTTTATTGAAATCTTAATTTTTTTTTTAATATTTCCATCCTTAAAAGTGAGGTCCTCCTTGAAGGTGTCCTCCCCAGCCATGATGTTAATCTGGCTCAAAGTCCAATTCTGAAAAAGTTGCAGCAGCCATGCAGGGTCAAATATAATATTAATGTTTTTTATCATTGGTTTCTGAATTATTTTACATGAAATTTTTAATGTAATTAAAGGTTTTTATCTGTTTGTTTTATTTTGTGACCTTTGTATAGGTCCTGATCTAGGAAAAAATTGAAGCAGGAGCTAGATTCAAAATTGAGCCAGAAAATAGTAGGGGATTGTGGTGGTGGCAAGAGACTAGATTTACAATGCAGTATAACATTTCTCCCACTATTTGAGAAGTCTTTAATAAGAAATTTCTTGAAAAATGCATAAAATATAAATGAGTTTAATGATTTTTGCCTTATTTACCCTTACTAGCATTCTGAAAGGGGGGGAGGGGACCTTCCTAGATTCGACTCTGCCAGTGTATAGCTGTGTATCCCTGCCACAACCTGCACTTTTGAAAAGGAGTATGATGAAAAATAATATTGTTAGTTACTTTCATTTGATAAAAAAATGCTAACATATCAGGGGAAGACACATCAATTTATATTTAAAAAAATGTTAAGATCTTGGGTATTGAATTGAATAATTTTGAATTAAATAAATTGAATGCAAAGTGTTCATGACACAGTCTGAAGAAATAATTAGCTTTTCATTATTTTTCAGTTGGATTTCTCAAAACAATTGCTTTAGCATTGCCCTCCAGCCTTGGGGCATCACAATGATTTATGTGTCAAAAGAAAACTTATGGGGATTACATTTAAAAGGTGTAGTTTGTTAACAGTTGCTCGACATATCTTACAAGTTTAGTGACCAATTGTAATGAGTTATGTATATCAAATGAAAGCTTATGATGTAGGGAGTGTAATTGGTAATAAAAACTTGTTCATGTTTCTCCTTTCCAGAAAAATGGGAGAAGTTTGTAGATGTTTCTTCCACTATCACTATATCTCTCCAACCCAGGAGTTGAAAAGTGACAGGATATATAATTCCCCTCACCCAAGAAAAGAAAACAAAATGTTAAAAGATAAATTTATTCAATGACAATTTATCCTCCAAATTACTACTAAAAGTAAATATGCAAATTAAATTTTTTTTTGAAAAATACACATCATGTGTGCTTTAGAAAGATGATCAAACAAATTGCTCAAATGTTTGACCAATACAAAACCCAAGCTATGGTAGTGGCTTTGCAGGGTTGCCTTTCCCCACACTCCACACCTTATTAGACCTTCCTCAAAAAGGCTCTTGAAAGGAAATGTTTCCTATCAAAGAAATATATTTAGAGAACTATAGAAGAATGCTTCATGGGGCATCATTCTATGCTGAAGGTATCTAGTGACGAGTAACACTATTGAAATAGTGTTTAAATGCATTAAGGGGTTGGGGGTGGCTCAGTTAGTAGTGCACCAGGCTTCATATTCTGCAGTTCCCAGGTATGAGTCCCAACTGGGTCAGTGTTGAGATTTATCTCTGCAAACTCCCTGCCCAGGTCAGTAGAGGGCACCGTGGGCTTGGAAAGACCACCATCTGTTGGATGGGATGTTAAGCCATGCTCTAGCTGCTTGTCCTAGTGTGCAGAAGAGCCGTATCTTGTGCAAGTTAAAGAACATGCTGGATGGCCTTGATGGGAGGCTTCATCTGTCTCCCAGCAGCTGTTCCAGTGGGTCCCTTCCCCCAACCATTTCTGAGTCTTCAGGGTCCTTATGACCTGGCTATTTAGCCCATCATGTGCAAAAAAGTGCCTTTCAGAGGTAAAACACAACTCTAAATGCAGGAGGATATTTTATGTAGTGCTGTATTGCTCAATATGATGATAATTTAACATCCACTTTGAACAACCCTGATACATGGGACAAACAGTGCCTTTGGATACTTTTTATAAAGGATATGTGTTTACTTTATACTCATGCAGATCATTTAACCTTTATGTGTTAGGGATATGAATAACCACAGAAACATTTTGAACTTTTTATATCTATGTAGATTTCTTGTAACAGTCGTATTCATTTATTTGTGTTATTAATTAGGGAGGATTATTTATAATGTTTTCAAAATTATGTATAGTGAGAAGAAAAAAAAAAAATATGTGATTAGGCTGAAAGTTTCAGTAGTTAGAAGTTGTGCTAACTTTAATATGTTTTTCAGGGTATTTGGCTTTTTTGAAAAACCTTTGTTTTTGGAATTATGTAAGCATATAGAGTCCTCTCAAGTCGCTGCTGGAAGTTTACTTTTTTCGATAGGTGAACCAGATGATAGCATTTACGTAGTTCAGAATGGGAGACTAGTAGTCTATGTCACTGAAATGGTAATTTTTTTTATAAATAATAAAGTGTTTCTACATTTATGTGCTTAGCTTTTCTAATAATATATTTGAAAATGGAGGTATTTATTGATCATACTTTCAACTAATAATTCAATATTAATTGTTCTAGTCTAATTTTTAACATTTCATTGGCATTTATGTAATCTTTAGCCAACCATTCAAATACCAACTTGATGAGTAAAAAAAAAAAACATATTTCTTTTATTCCTCCTATAGTATTGCATTTTGCAAATAGGCTGTACTGTTTAAAATACCGTATATTTCCGCAGATAAGACTACCTTCAGATAAGACGAGGTATAAATTTTCGTCAAAGTTTTAGCATATATCTGTCCTATAAGACGACCTCAAACTATCAACGGCCTATGAATTTAGTTTAGATTGGCGATCATCATCTGGATAATAATACTGTAAAGCGTATACGGAATTATGTCCTATTCCCAAACATTCGCACTGATTCGGACATTCGGGTAATGACCTTGACTATTCACAAAAGCGTCATATGGGCTATTCTATTTTGGTGGTACAGAGTAGGGTAAAAAACGGACAAACCGTAATTATTTATTAGTACAGAGTAGGGTATGTGGACATACCCTACTCTGTACTAATAAATAATTACGGTTTGTCCGTTTTTTCCTCAGTTGCTCAATAAACATAACTTTTAATATTTATTTTGTTTTAGTATTGTTTTACTATTACAATGTAATGTATTATTTACTATTACAATGTAATGTATTATTTACTATTACAATGTAATGTATTATCATATAGCGTATTTAAATAATATGATATATTTTTCGATAAGTTGTAGTAATAATGGTTTCAATTTATATAAATTTCAATCTAATTTTTTTTGTATCTGTCCTACAAGATGACCTGGATTTTGGGGGCCTTTTTTTATGATTCAACTATCGTCTTATCTGTGGAAATATATGGTAGTCATGAGATAATGTACTCACTATATCAGTGTAGAGCTGCATTAAAAGCTAACTTTGCAAAATATAAATATAAAAATAAATACCTCCTCAAGCAACTGCTTGCCACAGAGGTCTGACAGGAGCCTGTCAGTTTATATGCCATAGTAGAAGGTCTAAGAGGATGGCTGGCCCTCAGCAGAAAAGTGACACAAACAGCCATGCCTTACCCGGCAGCCATGCCTTACCGGGGCCATGCCTAACCGGGCCTCGAACCCAGGTCCCTTAGATCAGTAGCCAAGCGTGCTAACCACTCGGCCATAGCTAAAAAAAAATTCCATTTAATGAAAAAATGTCACTTGAGATGTTAAAAATTCAGCAAACTTTGCTCAACTTCTATTTTCAGCATTGTTGATTTACTATTTAAAGTGTTATGGAAGATGGGACATTAAACAATGACACCTACTTTGTAAGAACTTCTTAACACAATTGATGAAAACTGAAAGAATTAGTGTGAAACTTAAAACTTGCACTAATTTATGAAATAGTTGGCTATAATGGATATTATTTAGGTTTTAATTAAATCTTGAGCTGAATTCTTGACTAATTCCACAATATATTGTTTTAACTTCCATAATTAAATTTCAGTTTTAAATTTAATGACCTTTAACAGAGTTATAGAGCTTTGAATGTGGAGTCATGCAGGTGACCAAAATACATTAGTTACAGTGAACTGCAATAAAAAAATGCCAGAATCATAGTTATATATTGCAAAATGATTATAATGAAAGAAGCATCTTGAATTAGTGTGCAGATTCTAAAACTCAAACCCAGTAAAGTTCAAAAATTATATGCCATATTGTGTAAGGATTTTCCTTTATCAAATTTCATTACAATATTAGCATAAAGATACATAGTAAATTGTCAGGGGATGGAAAATGATTTCATTTTACCCAATTTTTTTTTTACTCTATTGCTTATTACTCTGACATTTTATTGCAGTTTTTGAGCATATGGTGGCTAGACATGTACTGTTTTTTGTTGTTTGCTGTGCATTTCTCATCTTCCTCTGTGATGAAATATTGAATCTATTAGCACCTGAAGTCCTATTGTCTCTTTTTGTGGTGCAGACCATTAATACCTTTCAAAGAATATACTCTTATGGAGAACAGAAGAGAGTATTGCTAGGTCAGGTTGATCTATTAATCTGTTCTTCTTTGGCTGTTTTTCATAATTTTTTCCAACTTTTAAGGAATGGCCAATTATATAGGTCTCGACACTGACAATTTTAATTAACTAGATTATCTGCTGGTATTGATTCTGAATAGTGGAATAAGTGGTTGTTTAACTGGTGAGCATCTGATGAGGAAGAACCAACTTTTTTTTGTTCTGGGCTGCAGCTCAAAGTAAAGAGATAAATAAAATATCTTGTAGGTGATCCTGATTAGAGGACATTGCAGTCACCTTAATCCTTCTACAAACAAATCTAATCTTAATGTGTTTCCTGAAGGTCAGTATCTAGGTTTTCTCAAAAGATTCACTCTAAAAATGGTGTTTGAAATTTCTTACCAACATAGTTACTAGCACATAGGGTGTGAGTAGTTGGTTATGGAGCTGTTTTCGTACCTAAGTTCGTACTTCGTAAAGTCTTCTCACAAGAATTTCATTCGTGTAACCAGGCCATTCTGGACTTGAAAGAGACTAAATGATAAAAATCCAGATAATGAAAAAATGTCTAAATTTCTAATTTCAGGGCATGATGATGACAAGCATTGACAGGTTTAAGATTATTACTTATTAGCAATGACAGTTATGTTCTATAACATGTTTATTCCTGCTTGATACACTTTTAGGTTATGCTGCTTGTGCTCTAGTTGCTGTATGATATATATACATCATTAACCCTTTCAATGTCCAAGTTGTTTATATGCATTGACAGAATCTGAAATGAGAGGCCGAGAATGTCCATGTCTGTTTTCAGTACAACACATAAACTTCGATTTACGAAAAATAGAAATTGCTTGTTGAAAATTTTCTTTATATATTTTATAAAATGCATAATTTAGGCTTGAAAAGTAATACTTATTTTTTTCATTTGATGCATATTTTATTAAACTAGGATATAAATGCACTACAGAAAAAAAAAAATTGCAAGACCTAATGACACCCCATACCAAGACACCAGGTGCTTGAGTTGTGGGATGATGTCGCACACACTGGGTGGTGGTCCTTTCCCCTGGATGATGGCAAACACATTGTCTAACGTCATGCTGACCAAGACAAAAATGAGATTCGTCACTAAACACCACAGTATTCCATTCTTGTTTGTTACAGTTCTGTCTGAGGCGACACCACTGAAGACATGCTTGCATGTGGGCAGATGTGAGGGGCAAATGCTATGCCAGACGATAGGCTCACAATGAAAACTGTGAAAGCCTGTTGTTTACCGTCCGCCTGGTAGTATTTGATGTGTTACCTGTTGCCAGTCAGTGCTGATACTAATAGGAGGGGTGGAGTCCTGGAGCAGTGGTTCTTGGATTCTTCACTCTCCCTGTTGAACACTAGTGTCAGCATTTACTTTCACTCCCCAACCCGCACATTCACTGCCATTGATCTCACTATCTGCTCCTCCTCGATCCTTTCACTCTTTACATAGGAGGTTGAGGACAATCCATATGGAAGTGATCACATCCCCGTGGTGTGCACCATCTCCCGTGGAGGGCCTTACAGTCCATCACGCGTCTCACAGTGGAGGCTTGATCAGGCTGACTGGAGTGGATTTGAGTTCCTTTCGAAGCTCGATGACCACTCTGTCAGCCAGGAGCCAATTAATGTTGCAGTGGCAGAAATGATGGACTACATCATTCATGCAGCTGCCTCTACTATTCCTCAGACCTCATCTTGGTTTCCATGGTTCCGAAAACCGTGGTGGAATCTCGACTGCACCACAGCTCATAAGGCTCAGAAGAAGACTTGGGGAGTGTTTTGGAGATATCCGACACACTCAACCTTGAAGCATTCAAATTCACCAGGGCAAAAGGTTGTTTTGTCCGGTACCAGAGTCAGAAGGAACCTTGGATCAAATATACATCTTCTATCGCCTGTAAACTAAGTTCTAAGGCCATATGGGATAAGGTCCAGAAGATATGTGGGAAGCACATGTCCCACTTGTTATTGATCCTGGAGCACAATGGACAGGCAATTGCAGACACTCTGGGGAGTCATTCTTCTCCATCTGTTCTTTGTCCTCTTACTCCCCCGAGTTTCTGCAGAAGGGCAGTGTTGAACGCTCTCTGCTTTCCTTTCACTCGAATGGCCTGGAACCTTACAACAGGCCATTCACAGTGGAAGAGCTTTGCTTTGCACACCTCTCATGCATCTGCTGTCAGGCCAGACAATGTCCATTATGCCATGCTCCAACATATCTCACCATTGAAAGGATCGGCTGCTCCAACTCTTCAACCGTGTTTTCATTGAGGAGCAGTTTTCGGACTCCTGGTGCGAAGCTATCATTTTGGCCTTCCTCGAGCCAGGCAAAGATTCCAAGATTCCTTCCAATTATTGTACAGTTGCACCGATGAGCTGGTGTGCAAAATATTGAAAAGAATGGTAAATACCAGTCTGGCCTGGTATTTGGAACATCACGGCCTTCTTTCCAACACCAAGTGTGGCTTTTGCAGGCATAGGTCTACTTTAGACCACCTGATCTGCCTCGAATCGATGATCAGGAATTCCTTCTTATGTTGAGAGCACCTGGTGTCAATTTTCTTCAACATTGAAAAAATGTACGACATGGCGTGGAGTTTCGTTATTCTTTGTGGTGACCTCCATAGCTTTGGCTTGAGAGATCACATGCTGATCTTCATCGCAAATAGTTTATCTTGTACTTTTTGAGTTCTTTTTAATAACCAATTTGGCTTTTTGTAGGGACAGGTCTACTTTAGACCACCTGATCCACCTCAAATCGGCAATCGGGAATTCCTTTTTACGTCAATAGCACCTGGTGTCAATTTTCTTCAACATTGAAAAAACATGACATGGCGTGGAGATTAATCATTCTTTGTGACCTCTATGATTTCAGCTTGAAAAGTCACATGCCGATCTTCATCACAAAAAATCATCATTCATATCATTTCATACATTTCGAGTTCGTATTGGCAACACTTTGTCGCAGCCTTTCCTCCAAGAACAGGGGGTGCCACAAGGCTGCATCTTGAGTGTTATGCTTTTCATTGTCAAGATAAATTCCATTACACAGCAACTTCCTCCAGCTGTAGGCATTATCCTCTATGTTGACAATTTTAGCATCTGTTGCTTGTCGTCCAACACGGGTCATTGCAACTGCAAACTGCCCTGAACAATATCTCGTTTTGGGTGATGGCCAATGGGTATTGGTTCTCCCCACAGAAGGCTGCTTGCATGCACTTTTGTTGCAAAGTATACTTCATCTGGACTCTGAGCTGCAGCTTGAGGGTAACATCATTCCAGTTGTGGCAGAGACCAAGTTTCTCGATCTCATCTTTGATCAGAAATTGACCTTTTTACCACATATCCGACATCTCAGTTCCAAATGCATGCGGGCATTGAACATCGCCAAGGTCCTCTCCTCTCTCTCCTGGGGAGCTGACTGATGTTCTTTGCTCCGCCTGTACTGTGCACTTGTCCAGTTGAAACTGGACTATGGATCCCAGGTGTATGACTCCACCCAGGATTCAGTGGTGAAGGTGCTGGACCCCCTCCATCATCAGGCCCTCCATGTTTGCGTGGGAGCCTCTCGTATCTCACCAGTCTAGAGTCTTTACGTTGAGACTGACGAACCATCTGTATCTCTTCGCCGTCAGCAGTTGTCCCTACAATACACATCTGAATTACGATCCCTGCATGGCCATCCCATGTAGGACTGCATTTTCAGTTCAAAGTAGGAAATGCTTTACATTAATCCACCGACTACCATTCGTCCTTTTGGTTTGCAAGTCCTAGGCTACCTCAGAGAAATCAACACATCTCAATAGCATCGCACAGTCGAGTCACTCCCACTGTGGCTCACTGTTTCCCCTTCCTGTGATTTTTTCCTGTGTAGGACGGGGAAGGCCTTTACATCTGACTGTGTACTGGCAACTCTTTGCCAGCCATCATGCTGAGTACCCGGACTTCTTGTCTGTCTTCACAGATGGCTCGAAGCCCAGCACTTTAGAGAGATCGACCGTGGTCTGCTGTGAATGCCATCATTTTAGACCAGATCCCACTGCAGTATTCCATCTTTACTGCAGAGTTGCATGCTATCAGCCTTGCCTTGGACCACATAGCAGCTAAGCGTCATCATCGGTGTGTCTTCTACACCGACTCGCTTAGTTCGCTACAGGCTTTGATCTCGGTGAGGCACCGACAACACCCTGTTCTATCCAAGATCCACCGGCAGCTCCATCATCTGGCAGCCACCACTGTTGTCTATTGTTGGGTGCCGGTTATGTAGGGATCAGGGGTAATGATTTGGCATCTGCCAAATCATTACCCCTGATCCCTACATAACCGGCATAACCCCTGATCCCTACATAACCCTACATAACCCAAAAATCTCCACTGCTGGTTCTATACCTGGACTTACAGCAGCGTTTTTCAAACAAGCTTCGGGCACAATGGCAGAAATCTTGCTCTGAACAGGTTGGTAATGAGCTTTTTGAGATCACACCCATTGTCAAACCACGGCAGTCTTGTTTTCACAGGAATCGCAAGAAGGAAGTTGTACTTGCTCGGCACCGCTTAGGTCATTCATTTATCACTCATTTATTTTTTCTTTGGGTGGATGATGAACCTAAGTACAAGTTTTGTGACACCATTTTAACTATTAAACACATTTTAATCTACTGTCCCACTTTTAACTTTGAATGGCGTTTTTATTTCCACTTCCAATATTTTGCAGCTGAGCCCCTTGCACGTAGCCATCTTTTATCTGATGACTCTTTTTTTTACCTTCTGTCTGCTTTTTTATGCTATACAGGTTATTTTACAGATTGTGATTTTATGGCTTTATCTTTTATACCTCGATCATCCTAGGTCTTTTACATCTCGATCATCCTAGGTCTTTTACATCTGGTTCATTTTACCATTTTGTATGATATATGTGTATTGATTTTGTCTTTTACATTTACAGTTTTTGCTTTTAACTTTGATTGTGGGTTTTTATGTCTTTTACTTTCTTTTTTTTTATTTTGTTTGGTGCATTATGGCCTCTGTTGCCTATGTGCTATAAAACCCCAAACAACAAACCAACCAACTGCTCTCATCAACAGCATGCAGTGTCGATGTGACACTTGTATTGCTGTCCAGGGGTCATAGACACCTTACTGAACTCTAGTGCATGAGCAAATGCATTTCCAGGTAACTTCTCCAGTTGCCACCCTATTCAACTACAGTGCATTGCTCCAGTTTATCCTGTATTTTATGTCAGTTATATTGCACATTTGTTTCTTCCGTATTCCATCTACACTATAACACCCATGTCATTGTATCATCTCATATTTTTTCATTTTATCCATTTTGTCAACTATGCTTAACTTTTGGACACCAGTGTAGATTCATTCAGAGTTATGAGAATGTACAAATTAAACAGATTTGCTTTTAGTTTTTAAATCTTATATATAAATAAAAATATAACAAAAAGTAGGCAGTGTGTTTTGAAAGCATATACTGCAGGTGACACCCACATTATTTTCTATATATATATAGTGGCCACAAGTACACAAGCCACAAGTAAATGTTAAGCTTTTTTCAAAGTTACACATTGAACTGGAAAGTGTTAATGATGTGTGTCACCCAATAGCTGAGGAAAAAGAAGTGTATTTTATCTTTTTTAAAACTTTAGAATCGCTTATCACTTATCACTTAATGTTCTTTTCCTTTTTACTCCTTGGGCAGAAACGGTTTTTTTATGACAAGTTTAAAGCTCAGAGATCCTGAGAACTATGAAATGTCTAATTACATTGCTTAAAACAAGATCAAAAATATTTTAACTGAAAACAAAGTACAGGTAACTCTTGATATATGCATTTTTGATCAATGTGAGTTTCGGTTAATATGGCCACAAACATTTATATCATTCCTCTATATGTGCTCTCTAAAATTTCGAATAATGCAACTGATTATGAAATAAAAAAATTTTAACAATGCAAAAAAAGTCACCCAAAAACTTTTGTGGCTTCGAAAATCGAGTTGACACTGTCATTGAAGAAATTATCTTCATTGGAAAGGATTGATTTGCCCAATGTCAGAGAATACCTAGATTCGCATTCACAGCCACTCACTGACATGGATCTTATAGTATTGGAGCAACAGTGTACCTACGATGAGAAAGAAGAATTGTGTGTCCACACTCATAGTCTGTTAACTATTTGAATGGCTGTTGATGTCTGCGTAAGGACATCTTTTGTGGTTTAGAACAATTTCCACAATGTGTTGCCAACCAGGGAGCTTTGGTTGCCTTTATCTGTGTTTCACTGCTTCACACCTGTGACATCAGCTCGCACCTGTGACATCAGCTCACACCTGTCCAATCGCTTTGATTGTCCTGCAAACCTAATCATTTCCACATATTTCCATACACTACCACCTCCCTAAATTTTGTCGCATTTGCATAACTTTTTGCAAGTGTTGTATTTTTTATTTCTTGTAGTGTAATTTGTTAAAGCCATCTGATTGTGTTTTAGACCCCATATATGGTTGCTGATTTATTTATTACATTACTCAATGAAGAAGCAACCCCCTAATTTAAGCTCGTAAGTTTGAACTATTATCAACAAATTTTTCCTTGGAATTTCGAAAATCTTCTGAAAATTAACAAAAGGCTATTTTTGAAAACCAAAGATTTAGAAGTAATTACAAAGTACACACCTCTGTTGTTTTTCCTTTTTGCACTCTTTTCTGCCTTAAACCTATTTCTGCATTTCTAGAATTATTTTTGCCATTTGTATCATTTATCCCAGCATTCTTTGTGTTGTTCCTGTTTTTCAAATCGAAAGTACAACTAAAACTGTAAGTTAAAAAGGCTTCTTATTCAGAACAAGATCAGAGCTTGTTATGAAGACTGCATGCAGTGTAAAGTAATCACGGCAGAGCAGGTGCCATGAGGTAGTTAATTGCTGACGTGCACATCAACTAGCTACATTGTGGATTGTTTATTACTTTATTCCCACACATTGGATATTGTCACATGCATATAATTAGTATTTTAGTTATACTTTTACAAATTAACCTTCATTTTCATTTCTGTAGATTATCAATAGATTCTGAAAAAAAATTCATCACCTGTTAAATAATGTTTGATGTCTATCTTAACAGGGAATATTGTGCATTCACTTTGGATTGATTTTAGATTATCAATCTATTAATCGATTATTATTAACCCATCCAGGATCCCGCCTGAAAAACTGATTTACATCCAGAGACCCAGCTATTTTTTTCACTATGATGAGCCAAAAAAAATTTAACTTTAGAACTTTTTTGCCAAATAACTAATGAAAGGACGTTATTATTATATGCCAAATTAATTTGCATTTAATTCTGGATTTTCCAAAAATGAAACATTTTTACAGAAAACCCCCCGATAAGTTTCATTTTAATAGGACTTTTTTTAGTCATATAGTAAAAAAAATGCATCTGGCAACACAAATTAAAATTTATTTAAAAAAGCTAATAGAAATGATTATAATGCACATGAATAGCACAGAATGCACAGAAAAAAATGAATGAATAACACAGAATACTAATGCACAGAAATGATTATAATGTACAAAAAAGTTTAATTTCCTTGTTTCAAGTAAATATTTCTCCTGTTTTGTAATTTTTTTTCTCAGTTGCCATATGTTGAGAAAAGTCCAGGTTTTTTAGCCAATTGTGCTGAGTCAGATAAACAAGTCAACTTTAGGTTTAAAAAAAAATAAACAATCAACATAAATTGGTCATGTTATATATCAAATCAAACAGAATTTAACTCCAAATCTTATGAAAGTAAAGAATGTGAACAAATTTACAAGCATATTAATTTTAATAAGATATTTTCATGGTGATATAGTGAAAAAATAGATCGGACTATAAATTTAAGGCTTAATGCTGGTAAACATGTAGAATAAAAATTGTTAAATTATAAATTAATTGAAAATAAAATTCTTCATGAATAATAATATATTTACCTGAAATACTATTTCTTTTAATGTTTTTTTTCAGTGTGGTATATTTTGAAGCATGGGCCAGCATTATATAAGGTGACTTGGATTGCTCACATTAATGGGAGGATTTTCTGTCCTATTTATGAAATGGAGGAACACTTTCATATGTTTTTTTTACTAAACATTTTGATTTTTTTCTTCGGGTGTTGAACTTGGGAATCTTGGCCAAGTGCTAAAAAGTTAGTGCAGCAAAGCCAATAAAAACAAACATATATCATCAGAGTGGCACAGCCAAGTTACTGAGGGGTGGTGGTGGTAAAATCTTTTAAAACTGTTGAATATAAGCTTAAAAACTTGTAATTTTTTATTTTTTTAACATTCTCATATAATGCTCCAAAGATTATTAACTTTTAAAGTTGGACCTTTTGTTTGATCCAAATTTATTCAAATTCCGGATAATGTATCGGCAATAATAACCTGCCAAATAAAGTTGAAATAGGATTCGTTAATGTATAATATCAGGCATTACTTATCGAGTAAGAATTCGAAAAGGATTGTCAAGTTTAATTAAAGTTTAAATATAATCAAAAATCAATCGATGTTGTTCAAGAGAAAAATAGCAAAAATTCAAAAGTTTCTAAAACAAAGTTTATTTCCAAAAAATTCAACATGCCAAACTCAATGGTAGAATACAAAAATTGTAGACTAACAACTCCTTCTACTACACATTGTTTCAATACAGAGTTAATGTTAACAAACAAATCGGCAATACTGTATAGTGCTTCTGAAATATGGCAGTCAGATAGCTTTATTGATTTATTTATATTATAGTAATAAAATATGCATCAAATGAAAAAAGAAAATATTTTTCGAGCTTAAAATAAGTATTTTTAAAATAGATATGTAAGAAAATTTTCAAACAGTAATTTTTTTAAAATCGAAGTTTCATGTGTTGTTCAAAAAAACGTCTATAGACGTTTCCTGAAAATGAATGAGGTTTTGGCTCAGAAGTAAAAAGGACTTCCTTGGCATGGAAATCAGTCCTACTGTGGGAGGTCATAATAAAGATCCAGCACAGAACCCTGTGGTACTCTCCTGTTGAATTTGATTTGCTCAGATATAGTCCTATTAACTTGTGCAAATGCTTTTCTTTCAAATAGAACTTTATCCTGAAATAAGTAACAAACAGAACTAGGTCATTTTCTTTACAAATGAGAATTTGGTTCTGAGCAATGGAATAATGGATTAACTATGAATAATAATTAATTAGCAGCAGAATAAGTATTACTTCTGGAACTTTTAAAAACCCATGGAGGTGCAGAAAAATGGACTATACACTTAAATTTTAAAATTAAGTTGTTTAATAGTTTGACCCTCTCTAGAGTTTACCATAGTGAAACATTTGACTCTTTGCAAAGTAATAGGAAACTTGATGCTTTTGATTGTAGATGTTACGTAGCATTTTGAGCATTTGGTAAGTTGCATATGTAACCAACAAATAACTTGTAAGGTCTCGTAAACCATTTTTGCACAGCATCTTTAGAGTAAGAGAGTTTATTTCAGACTCTGTGTTGGACTCTGTAAGCATCTTATGTGAACTGTTGCCAGCAAGCAGAATTGTGGATTAGTGAATAGAGTTATGAACAATGTTCCTCAAAGCATGTGTGAAAGAAAGACAGATTAGAATGAAGTTGGGGAGAATATAAAAGAATAACTTAATTAGAATTGGTTTGCTGAGGCCAAACTCACTAGCTGTTGCTCAAGATAGACATAGTTAGAGAACTGATTGCACAGTTTGGATGTTTGTAGCCTATGGAGTGTGAGAATTATATATGTTAATAGAATAGAAAATGATGCTATTTAATGCTGTTATATTGGTATGATTGAGAAAGTCAGGTTGGGGTGATATTTTTAAAAATTCCTAACAATTATTGACCTTTTCATACTGTTCTTCAGATATAAAAATAATATTTAGACAACATGTATAATTTTTTTGTACACATACTAGCATTAATTAATTATTATTCTTTTCTCTCAAGATAAGTAGAACTACTGATTACACTGAGCAACAAATTTTCATAAAAGCATGCCTCTGAGATAAAAGTAGCCATTTCTTAAAAATTTCAAGGTACTGAATACAAATATGACAACGAAAATGCAAAATTGGCTACGATTTCTGAGCAATCCACAATAGTTTCTTATATAATAGAGTAATATGTATGTATGACATGTATCGGCAAAACTCCTTCTACTTACGATATCACTTTGCCCATTGCTTGTACAGCTGCTCAGGATCATCTCTGGCAAGCATCCAACTGTAGTCAGCCAACATTGAAGTGGACCAGTTTCCCTGGTATCGTTTCTCCATTGTTGCAATGCCCTGGTGAAAACGTTCAACGTGCTCATCACTAACCATGCCGCAGTTGTCAGGGAAGAAATCTAAGTGGGAATGGAGAAAGTGGATCTTTAAGGACATATTGCAGCCAAGTTTGTGATATAGAGACAACATGTCCTTAATCAGTTTCTTGTAGTTGTCTGCCCTGACATTCTCAAGGAATTTAGTTGACACCAGACAAAATGCATCCAAAGCTTTTTTCTCATCACCCTGAAGTAGGTTGTCGAACATCTGGTCTCTGAACAGCTTGCGATTTGAGGACCCACAAAAATTCCCTCTTTATTTTTTGCTTCACTGCGTTGAGGGAATTTGTTAGCCAAGTACTTGAAAGCTGATGCAGTTTGGTCCATGGCTTTTATGATGTTTTTCATCACACTGAGTTTGAGGTGTAGGAATGGTAGCAGGATTTTGTGTGTTTCTGCCAGTGCTGGGTGTTGCACATTCTTCTCTCTGACCTTCAGAGATTTCCTCTGAGGCCAGTTTCTCTTCACATAGTGCAGAGTCTTTGCTCAGCTGTCCCATTCACATAAGAAACAGCAGTACTTCGTATATCCCAGCTGCAGACCCATCAACAGAGCCACTACCTTCAAGTCATAACAGAGATGCCAGCCATACTTGCTGTATTGAAAGCAGTTCAACAGCTGTTTTAGGTTGTCGTAGGTTTCTTTCATGAGACAGCGTGTCTAACTTGAATGGATGGAAGTCGATTTCCACTATTCAGCAACACCACCGGTAGACTCAATTAGGAGTTTATGAATAGTTGCCATTCTTAAGGGTCATGTTTGGTTCCGAGGGCATTCATCAGGCCATCTACATCGGAGCAGGTCATCTTCCTTTCTAAAGTAAGGTGCAAACTGCTCATGAGGAGTTCAAAACGAAGTCACTTGGACATTTTCCTTAAGAAGATTTCATTATGTCTTGATCCAAGTAACTCTGCTTTGGCCTTGGACAACTCCAGATAGTGAACAGGATCATTCATTTCTTCTTCAGTGAGAACGTGTGGCACACATGATACACCATGGTAGAAGTATATATCATCATTAGACACCAAAGGCTGCAGAGAACCTGACGTCAGTTTGCCTCCCTCCTCATCATCTGAATTGAGGAAAAATTCTTTTGGAGGTTTGGGAATGGGAAGGCCTTCGCCATGTAGAACTTGTTGGAGAGCAGATTGTATATTCGGGTACACTATTGTCCACTTCTTTTTCCTTGTGATGTCTTCAGAAACAGGTGAAACCATGTAGAAGTAGCAGTCATTTGCATGATTGCTTGGCTCTCTCCAAACCATAAGAACAGAAAACGGTATCGCCACTTTTTTTACCTTTCAGCTATTTCAGAAGATTTCTTGCACACACACTGCAGCATATGTCGGGACTCTGAAAATCTTAAATGGGCTTAATCTTAAATAAAAATTATATTGGGGACCAGGACAAGGCCAGGCCTTGTCCTGGTCACTTGGACATTTTCTGAAATTAACCCAATATAATTTTTATTTAATCGATCTTGCATCCAAAATAAAACTCGTACACTGCTTTCACTATTGGAGTGATGGCCCTTTTCTGGCATGCAAACGTCACTTCCCTGCAAATGTAACAAAATATATCTGCATTATTAACACAGTTATGAGGCATCACTACTGCTGGATTAAAATTGCAAGGATCACTTGTGTTGTACTTATGACTCGGGGGGGGGGGTAAAATGGGAGTCGCTCAAAAAGACTTGCTCACCCTATGAGACGTTACAGCTAACAATTACATCATCTTTTGTCTGTGATGTCATGACTCAACTACATCGCATCAGACAATGATGCAATACCTCCTTGGGTTGTGTGTATGGCGGGCTGATGCAATACAACACAATATGTTGCATTCTGGAGTTTAAAATAGTGTTGTGAAATGGTTACCTATATACTCAGTGTGGACTGAGTCGTTTATACATGACCATCTCTGTCTCCTAAACAAGAGCCAATCAACAAATTTTATTTTCATTTTCGTGTTCAGCACCTCAAATTTAGTAAAGATTGACTATTTTCATTTCAAAGCCTTTTTGTGTGTTGCTCATTGTTATCATCAGAGACACTCCTGATGTGAAGTACAGTAAGAACAGTTACATTGGTTTGATTATTTATGTGAACTCTTCCTTCAGATGTGAAGTGACCAACAGTTCCTATATAATGCCAGAAGAGACTGTGGGAACTTTTTCTCTCAATCATCGAAAGATTCTTGGTATACTAGAACCTTTTTATTGAGAATGATTGAGAGTCATTAAGAATCAGCAGTGCATTACAAAAGATCACATTTATAAATCTTAAAAGATATTTAATTTAATTAATCTTAAAATATAAATTAAATATTAAATATTTAATTAATCTTAAAAGATATTTAAGATTTTTTTTAAATTTTAACTTTTTTGGTCAATTGTGAGTTGCCAGCATGGATAAAAACTAAGGGAAAGGAAGGGTTGGGTTGTTTTACCTCTGAGCGGCACTTTTTTGCACACCATGGGCTAAATGGCCAGGTCACATGGACCCCGAAGGCTCAGAGAAGGTTGGGGGAGGGGACCCACTGGAACAGCTGTTGGGAGACAGATGGTAGCTTCCCATCAAGTCCATCCAGCGTGTTCTTTAACGTACACAGGGTATGGCTCTCCCGTACACGGGGCCACAGCTTAACGTCCCATCCGACGGACGGCGACCTTTCCAAGCCCATCGGTGTCCCCTACTGACCGTGGGCAGGGCAGGGAATTGTTGCGGAAATAAATCTCAACGCTGACCCAGCTGGGACTCGAACCTGGGAACTACAGATTACGACCTGGCGCGCTACCGACTGAGCCACCCCCGCCCCAAGGGAAAGGAAGGAATAGAAGTTTAAGGTTGTGATGATGTACAAGTTAGATCAGAATTTTCTGAGGTAGAGAATGACGATAGTAGTCAGCTTTAAATTTCTTCTGCCAGTTTCTGAGAAAAGAGCAAATAATGTGCCGGGTTGACTGATATTGAACTAAAATTTAAAATATGAGAAATGGAGATAGAATGGAAAGAGAAAATAAAAGAAAATTCGAATGGGAGAAAGAAAGCAGTTGAATGTGAAGAATAGAGAATAAAAGGCTTGAAATTAAGGCATTAAAAGTACAGCTAGAAGACATAGGAAAGTGAGTTATGCAATTTACAGAGGATGTGATAAAAGTTCATTAATATGAGAAGTATTAATTGAACAATAAAAAAATGGTAATGTAAAAATTAACAAAAATGTTAAGGTCATTTCAAAAAATTTATAAGTTTCAAAAGTTTAGTTAGTACAATTGAGGTAAGTTTCCAAATAAGAATAAGTTGTCAAGTGAAATGTACTGAAAATGGTAAGAATGTTTCTGGTGAAGTAACTGGTAATAGAACAAATCTAGCATTTCGGTCTTTGGCTCATTAATGCAGCACTTGACATGTTACCAAGAGTTCATAGGCTCATTTCCCACCTGCTCATGATAATATTTTCTGCTATGCTTGAAAGTGTTCTTCACCCTACAGATGCTAACTTGCATTCTTCATCCTGCAGATGTATACTTGTGTTTTTTTACTATTTTTGTTTTAAAAATAATATTTAAGTTCCTGAAATATATATTTAAAAGAACTTGATATTTAATGTTGCTATTCATTAATGTTTTGTTTTCTTTTTTTTCATGCAGGATGGAACTGAATTAAATTTGAAAGAAGTAGGTCCTGGAGAAAGCATAGTTAGCTTGCTTAGTGTAATGGATGTTTTGACTGTAAGTATATTATGTTTTAATTTTATGCAGTGCTCTGTAATTGTTCTTGTATGTCAGTTTCAAATTTGTCATTAATCCTCTTATTACCAAGTTATATCTAAACAGTTGGTCCACTGTTTCTAAAATGCCAAGAATCCTAATATTGGCACTCATGTTAACATTTCTTGAATGAGTATTAAAGTTATCTTGTGTACCATACTAATTCAATACATAGCACAGCAATTGGAAAAATGCAGCATTGAGATTATTTTGCTGGTCATGCTCTACCGTTTTTACATTGTCCCTGTGTGTCTTTCATATTGGTGATATGGGAGTGAGATAAACAGAAACTAGTATTATGTGACGTAAGATAAAACCAAAGTGCTATTGGTATTTGTAAGAATCTGTGGAGATTGTAAATGGTTTGTAATGGGACCTGTAAATGGTAGCTAGGCATAAACTGGAAGGAGAGCTGTGTACCAATCCCTAGTGATGAGGCACAGAACCGGCCAGGTCTAGCACCTAATGTCTGACCCCGCCTTCTCGTGGTGCAGGCCGTTAGTACCTTTCAAAAGACAGATTCTCTTTTGGAAGGGGAGGGCTGCCAGTTCAGTATGGCCTACTGACCTGGTCATCTATGGCCACTTTTTTCTTTTTTTTCAACCCTGCTGAGGAGGGTCAACTTCACAGGATCCTGGTGCTGACCATTTATACCTACTAGACTGGACTTGTTTATGGATTTGAGCTTGATTATTGATCCTGGACTTGCTGCACTGGTGGGCCTCCGTTGAGGAAGAGTCTGCTGCTGTGTTTTCTGTTTGCTTCTGGGTTGCCAGCTCTAAGTGAACAGAGGCATGGGATACCTTATATCAGCTGGTGGATAATTCTAATCAGAGGCCATCGCAGGTACCTGAACCTTGCTTAGCTAGTTGGGCATCGTCAAGCCTGAACTGGAGTAATGTGTCTCAGGCAGGCCATATGGCTCTCGAAAAGGGGTGCCTGAAGTTCCTACCAGCATCGGTGACTTCAGCCTTTAGCGGAGGAGGAACAGGTCTTTGCCCCATGCCTGCGATCAGGGGGCTGTTTGATATTATTGGCCCTACCAATCTCAATAAACCTAATTTCTTTAAAAATCCTACTAATCATTTTCTCTCTGCAGAAACGTGGAACGTGAGGACATTACATAGAGATTATTCTCTTGATGTCCTCATGCAGGAATTCCAGTGCTATAACCTAGATATTCTAGGCTTGCAAGAGACCAGATGGACAGGTAAATGTGAGATATTTAAAAATAACTTTAAATTTCTCTTTTCAGGGAAGGTGGATGGAAAGCATCACCAAGGCGTGGGTCTGCTGCTCAGCAGACATGCTAGTGATGCTCTTCTAGGATATGAGTGCATTAATGAAAGGTTTCTTACAGCAAAATTTCAGACAAGCATTAAAGACTTGAATGTTATCTGCTGTTATGCCCCCACTGAGGATTCTGATGAGGATGAGAAGGATAGGTTTTACAAACAACTTTAGGATATTTTGAATTCTGTCAAGAAAGGAGATATTACCCTTGTTCTAGGTGACTTCAATGCCAAAGTTGGTACCGACTCTGACCTTTGGGGAGGAGTAATAGGCCCTTTTGGTATTGGTAGCTGCAATGGCAATGGGCAACGTCTCCTACAGGTAAGTAAACTCAATGGTTTCAGAATAACTAACACTTATTACAAACACCGCAACATACATAATGGACACATGGTTTTCACCTGATGGGCTGCATAAGAATGCGATAGATTATATATTAATTAACAGCAAATGGGCTAGTTCTGTTAGAAATACCAGGTCATATAGGGGAGCTGAAATTGGATCTGACAATTACCTTGTTAAAAGTGTCTTGCAACTTAAACTTAAAAAGTGTGTGCTAGGGTTAAAAAATTTACCTTTAATACTGAAGCTCTGAAAGACCCAGTTATAGCTAAAGCTTACCATGATAGGTTACTTAGTCATTATGACAGTCATGGTTTGCTTAATACCGAAGTTGAGGATGAATGGGGCCATTTTAAACAGGCTTTTTTGGAAACTAACAGTACTCTTTTAGGAAAAAAGGAGCAGAAGAGGCAGAATTATCTGAGTGATAAGGCACTTGAGCTTATTTCGGAAAGAAAGAACTGCAGGAATGTCCTTAATCAATACCCTACTAGTCCTAATAGAAAGCATTACAGAGAACTTAATAAACGTGTAAAAGATCAGTTAGCTGCTGATAAGAATCTTTGGCTTGATGGTTTGGCTGGCAAAGCCGAGGTAGCAGATAGACAGCACAACAGCAGAGAGCTGTATCAGATAGTTAATGTTTTGTGTGGTAGAAAACTGACAGGTATACAGGGATTGAAGGATAAACAAGGTAAGGTTATAGAAGGTGAGGATTCTGTCATGGCTAGGTGGGCTGAGCATTTCAGTGATGTTCTAAACAATGTGGTTAGTTCTACTCCCATTGCTTGTAATGATGATAGATGCATTGGCAGCTTTAATGTTGGCCCTATAACACAATCTGAAGTTATTTTGGCTATCTCTAAACTTAAACTTCATAAATCCCCAGGGGTAGATGAAATTACTACAGAAATGCTCAGAGCTAGGAATGTTTCGGTTACCACTTGGATGACTGAAATTTTGAATAACTTTTATGATAAAGGCATGGTTCCTAATGATTTTACCAGAGCTATTATCATCCCTATTTTGAAAAAAGGTGATCGCAGTTCTTGTGATAACTATAGGGGTATCAGCCTACTCTCTGTTCCAGGTAAAGTTCTTTCCATGATTGTGCTTAATAGAATTAAGAATCTGGTTGACAGGAAATTGCGTGATGAGCAATGTAGATTCAGAATTAGTAGGGGATGTGTAGATCAGATATTTTCACTTAGGCAGATTCTTGAGAAATGTTTAGAGTTTCAGAAACCTTTGGTTGCTAGCTTTGTTGATTTCGAAAAGGCTTTCGACTCTGTTGATCGTCATAATTTGTGGTTGATTGTGAGAACATATGGTATATCAGACAAGTTAGTTAACATAATGAAAGCTCTCTATAATAACACTGAGTCACGTCTGAGAGTTGGTAAGTCTTATAGCAATTGGTTTAGTATTACGTCTGGTGTTCGACAAGGGTGCATTTTGTCTCCTTTTCTCTTCAGTTTGGTTGTTGATTATGTTATGCGAAATTCACTTCAAGGGAAAGATTTTGGCCTTAAATGGGCTGGAGATACGAAAATTTCTGATTTAGATTATGCTGATGATTTAGCCCTTTTGGCAAATGATGTTGATGAGATGAACTCTTTCATTCGAGCTGTTGATGAGACTGGTAGTAGAGTAGGTTTGGTTATAAGCAGAGAGAAAACTAAAGTGATGAAAATTGGTCAGGCAGGTTGTGATTCAGTTAATCTGAATGGTTGCAGTCTTGAGCAGGTGTCACAGTTTAATTACCTTGGGAGCTATGTAACTGATACTGGTGATGTGCAGCATGAGATTAACAGACGAATAGGTATTGCTGCCGGGACTTTTAAGAATCTATGGAGAGTGTGGAGAAATAGGCGTATACACCCAAAGACTAAAATTAGACTGTATAATAGTTTGGTTCTTTCTAGGGTTAGTTATGGTAATGAAACTTGGACACTTTGTAAACAAGATAACAGGAAACTAGATGCTTTTGATTCCAGATGCTTACACAGTATCTTGGGTATTAAGTGGTTTAACTTTGTAACTAATGATGAGGTTGGAGTCTGCAATCTCCTTTAAGCAGCATATTGTGCAGAGAGAGACTCCGCTGGTTTGGCCATGTTGCCCGTATGGATAATTATAGATTGGCAAATAGGGTTATGAACAGTGTGCCTAGAGGCTTCAGAAGGTGGGTTTCTAAGTTTTCTAAAGTTTTCAATCGTAGTGAAACTTGGGCCTTTTTTAAGCAAGATAACAGGAAATATGATACCTTTGATTCTAGATGCTTATGTAGTATATTGGACGTATAATGGTTAGGTTCTGCAAGCAATAATGAGGTTAGATGGAATCATCAACCGCCTTTGGGGAAAATCTTGTATATATAGAGACTGCATTAGTTTGAGCTTGTTGCTCAATTGAAAGAAGTAGGTTCTAATTGAAGAAAATGGGTGATGTAGAATGCAATGGGCAGAAAGTGCCAAAAAGGACCTTGTTAGAATTGGCATGCAGTGGCTAAATGCTATATCTGTAGCTCAGGGTAGATATGTTTGGAGGGTTAAATTACATAGTATGGTTGGATCAGTGTTGCCTATGGTTACTTGAGGATTATATATGTATATGTACAGGCATACCACTTTCAGCATGGAGAAAGTGTTCCTGGAAATGGGGTGGCTCAGTCAGTAGCACACCACGCATGTAAAATCTGTAGTTCCCAGGTTCAAGTCCCACCTGGGCCAGCATTGAGATTTATCTCCACAACTTTCCCTTGTGATGGTCCACCCATTCATTTTTACTTTTCCATAACCGGTTTTATTTTATTTACATTATATTTACCATTTTGGGGAATATTTTAGTTGGCCTCATTCCTAGCCACTAAAGGAGTTGTGGATGTGCAACTCTTGACTTTTGATTGACAGCCGCTAAAATGCATATTAAGGACATGCCCCCTCTTGCGTCATAGCTAGCTTGTGATCGTCAGATTATGCAGATGTTTTACCCAGCATGCAACATATGTGTCAATTGTAGGCCACATGTTATACTAAGTGATTTTAGGTCACAGAGTCAGTATGGAGTTAGGAATCTAAGTCAGTAGATGGAGGGTGATGTTAGTAGTCAGAATGAGAAATGTTGGAAGGTGGTGAAGGAGGGAGACATTAGTAGTGATTTTTTTGGAGTTATATTTAGAGAGGGAGCTTTTAGATGCTCACACTTTTGTATTTATCAGTATATATGGTGAGTCTTGAAGTTTTTGGAAATAAATTTTGTTTGTTATATATATATTTTACTTTTCTATTTTTCTCTTTAGCAACAGTAATTGATTTTTAATTAAGATAAACTTTTAAAAAATTTGACAATCTTTTGATTTTTTACTTAATAAGTAACACCAATATACCTAATGAACCCTCATTTAACTTTATTTGGCAAGTTAATATTGCCTGGCACCCAGTATGCTATCCTGAGTTTCATTTTAATTTGGATTAGATGAAAGGTCGAAAGTAAAGAAGTTTAATAATCTTTTGGAGCATTACACCCTGCACTGCCCTCGGTCATTATGGGACACCAATAGGTTAGGAAAGGCCCTCATCTGTCAGATGGGATGTTGAGCCATATCCTGTGAATGTTAACCCTTCCAGGGTCTAGTCCATATGTACACGTACGGAGAATCTAAGTTGCGAGTGTCAATGCCGTGTGCACACGGTCTTAGTACAACAAAAATATATCGATTTATAAAAAATAAAAATTGCCGTTATAATTTATATATATATCTTATAAAAATATATAATTCAGGCTTCAAAAATAATATTTTGTTTTTTAATTTGTTGCATATTTTACTAAACTGTTTTTTAATTTGTTGCATATTTTACTACTACAATATAAATAAAAAGCACTAAACGGTATTGCCGATTTGCTTGTTAACGTTCCTCTTTGCTGAAGCAACCTTCTGATTTAAGCTCACAAGTTTGATTTGAGCTATTATCAACAAATTTTTCCCTAAATTTTCGAAAATCTAAAAATTAACAAAAAAGCTGCTATTTTTAAAAATTGTAGATTTTGGAAGTAATTACAAAATACATACCACCATTTTTTTTTCCGTTTAACACTGTTTTCTGTCATAAACCTATTTCAGTATTCCCAAGTTATTTTTATCATTTTTCCCAACATTCTATGCATCTTTCCCACCTTCAAATCGAAACTAAAAGTAAACACATCCTTCTTAGAAATTTTGGTTGCACCTGCATTTAATTAGTTATGCTTCACTGAGGCAAACAAGCCACAGATGGCTGATGCAATCTCCATTGCTTGTGCAATGTGTTGTTTACAGTTTTGGTCCAGCATATTGGATACTCTTTGTCAAGTTAGTATTTTTTGTTATATTTAAACCTTAATTAGTTTTCATTTCAGTAGATTTATTTTTGGAATTTAGCGATCTTTAGGCAGATTGATAAGTATCGATTTTTTTCATAGTTATGTTATGTCATATGGCCAGCCTACAACTTGTGGTAACATCGCATTAGGCTATATGTCTATTTTTATTTTATTATTTATTACTTTTCCAGTAAAACTTTGAACTAGCATCATTTTCTAAAATAAATGAGTTTTTGGATACAAAAGCAAATTTATTTTTATAGATTTACTTCCATTAGTAGATAAATCAATTTTTCCGAGTTATGCTAGATTGGAGGCCAGTTAAAAGTTGTTGCAGATATTTTATTTAACAGTCCATTAGGTTATATGTAATTTTTATTTTATTATTTGTTTTCTTAGTAAAGAAACTTTGAGCTTGTACCATTTTCTGAAATTGAAAGTCTTGTATACGAAAGCAAAATAGACTTCTGTTGCTATGGAAATTGGCCATCATTTGGGAGGGCAATTTCGGGAAGGGCTAGTTCTTGGTGCACAAACCTTTCTGGACTTAGACAAGATTGCCAAACTTCAATACCCAAAGTAAAAAATTCATAATGTTTAATAAAAAAAAGCAGCCAAGGAAATTTTTTTTCTGTTTCATAACCAGTTCAGACAATTTCGTGAATATGAGAAGGCCAAGTCACGTTGTATAACACTGGCTGTGCTTAAAATATACGATACTGAAAAGAATCATTAAAGAAATAAAAATCATATTTCAGGTGAATATTATTTGGGAGGAAATTTCCTTTCGATAAATATATAATTTAACTATTTTTATTCAGCAGGTTTTCCAAAATGAAGCCTTAATTGTATAGTGCGATCTTTTTTTTTCACCATATCACATTGAAAAAGGCTTATTAAAATCAATGTGCTTGCAAATTTATTTATATTATTTATTTTTATAAAATTCGTAATTAAATTCTGTTTAATTTGATATATAACATGACCTATTTCTGTTGATTGGTTATTTTTTTTTAAATTCTAAAGTTAACTTGTTTATTTGACTCAGCACAATTGGCTAAAAGCCTGGAATTTTCTCGAAGTATGGTACCAAGAAAAAAATTACAAAACAAGAGAAATATTTACTTAAAACCAAAAAAAAATTTCTTTTGTTATTCAGAAACATATAGCCATTCTATTCGTGTGCACTGTAATTATTTGTCTATTAGTTTTTTATAAAATAAATTTTTATTTGCATTGCTAGATGCATTTTTTTTTTACTACATGACTCAAAAAAAAGTGCTATTAAAATAAAATATATCATGTTTTTTGTTAAATACTTGATTTTCAGAAAATCCAGAATTAAATGCTGATTAATTTGGTATACAACATGCCATAATTCCTTTCATTAGTTATTTGGCAAAAAAGCTCTAAAGTTAAAGTTTTTTTTTTGGCTGAGCATAGGCAGAAAATAGCTTGGCCCCTGGATAGAAACCTGTTTTTCAGCCTGGGCCCTGGAAGGGTTAAAGAACATGTTGGATGACCTTGACAGGAGACTACCATCCTTCTCTTAACAACTGTGCAGTGGGCCCCTCCCCATCCTTTTCTGAGCCCTTAGGTTCTTTGTGACCTGGCCATTTAGCCCATTGTGTGCAAAAAGTGCCACTCAGAGGTAAAACAATCCAACCTGGGACTAGGAGTGCTAACCAAATCAGCTCTATACAGGGTTGTTATAGCATAGTCCCTATGGAGATGCATTCATAATTTAATTGCAAAATCGAATTTGCTATGTACGATCAACATATTAGGATTTTATTGGGTTATGTAACCAATAATACAAATGATACTCATGATTTTATAAATACATTCTGTATTGTCAAATGAATAATAATGAAATAAAGATTTAATGAAATAAGTTAAAGTGCATGGCACAATCCAGAACATGGCAAACTTGAGAGTGTTGGGAGATAAAATGGGAGTTACTGGTGTGAAGATGGCCCAGATTGTGCACATCCTCCAAAGATGGGCCAGGTAAATGGCAGAGAGACCTCTAGAAAGTAAATAGATTGGTGAGGGTCACTCAAACTGAGGAAAGCACAGAATTACCTTAAATGCTCCTTGGGGATGCTAGCACTCATTGGTCAAGAGCATACAGTATATACAGTGCCACGAGTTCTCACTAGCTGAGAGTGCATGATAGATAGTTCTCACTCTACTGATTGACTGGCCATGAGAATCGTATTATATAATAGGCGTAATTCTGGGTGGGTGGGCAGATGGATACATGTGACATCATCGGTGGCAGAAATTTGCAGTTTCCTCATGGTTCCATGGCTACTTGAGTGATCAATCTCAAATTTGGTGGGGTGGTCCCACTTAGTTCTAACACTCTTGGGTTTGTTGATGGAATTCTTAGCTGCTGTGGGTCAGGAGTGATCCCTCGAAAAGCATCAGATTTCTGGGGTGCTTCAATTGCCTACTTTGTGAATGGAGTACCATGTGTGGAGAAGTGTGAATGAAGTTATTGATCGACATATATTTGGCGCCAAACTTTTGGTGGGATTTAATTGTGATTAGAATGGTGAAAACCTATGAATGAATTTATCAATGGCCAGAGTTATTGATCCATTTTGCACCAAACGTTTGGCCTGAGTATAACTAATAATAAGTATTAACTGTACTGGTCACTGCTGTAATGGATTTATATGCTATATATATGTGTGTGTATTTAAATATGAAAATATAGTGCTCACAAAAATTAAGGGATATTTCAAAATGAATATGAAGCGATAATATATCCCCTAATTTTTGTGAGCAATATATTTCTGAGACGAACAGTACTATAATGAATCAGTGCTGTACAGGGCAGCACTAAGTGGGGTATGTATGCATTTGTACATAGTAGGAACATTCAAGGCCAGCTAGATAAACAGATATATGCAGTTGTCAAATAATTGGTAATCCAAAAGTGCATCTGGGATAGTTCTATTGGAAGTTTTGAAAACAGTGCAAATTTGCCTGACCACAGCAATAATTTCGAAACCGAAGCTAAATGATATTCTGTTTATAAAATAGCTTTGTTGACACACAACTAAGATGGAGCTGTGCTGTTTCACTACAAGGAAATGTCTGTGATTGATCAGTAGAGATCCCAAGGAAATCTTTTCGATTTTAGCATAATTTTTATTTCAAGCAGAATCAGTAAGTGCAAATAATTGTATAATTTTAAATGTCTTTCCAGAATTGACTAAAAAATAAGAATTCCAGTTTCTTTTCAAAAGAAGAAAAAAATTGTAGTCTTGCACTTTGCAAACATGTTTTTGTGTGCTAAAATTCAAAAGGTGCAATTAGGTAACCAGCTTTTGACATACAGAATATTACAAAATAATTATTGTAGGTAAAGAACTCAAAGGGCAGAGATAACCTTTGAGCTATTGTAGGTAGTGATATCGTTTGAATTTCAAGATATTAGTTTAATGGTTCTTAAGCAATGATAATTTTACGAACCTAGTTAACAGTAAAGTTTAACAAATAGAATAATTTGTGTTTATTTTTTAAAAATTTTGTCCAGCTGTGAATTATATTTTCTTAATTCAATGTTGGTGAAGTTTAGTTTGGCTTTGCTGACTTGCAATGGAGAATTGCCTATTTCTTAAAATTATGTCTTACTAGAGGTTTCTTTAACCCTTCCAGTGTACCAGCCTGAAAAACAGGTTTCCATCCAGAGGCCAAGCTATTTTCTCCCTATACTCAGCCAAAAAAAAAAACTTTAATTTTAGAGCTTTTTTGCCAAATAAATAATGAAAGGAATTATGTCATGCTGTATGCCAAATTAATCAGCATTTAATTCTAGATTTTCTAAAAAAAAGTATTTAACAAAAAAGACTGTTTTATTTTAATGGGACTTTTTTAGAGTCGTGTAGTAAAAAAATGCATCTGAGAACATAAATAAAAATTTATTAAAAAAAACAAACTGATCAACAGAAATAATTACAATGCACACGAATAGAATGACTATATATTTCTGGATAAGAAAATTTTTTTTTTGTACAGTTGTAACTGAAAAGTTACTGATCAGAAAAACTTTTTCTGTTATATGTATGCACTTATAAGTATATCAAATTTCATTGAAATCTGAGACTGTGAGGTCTGGTGAGCTTTGTTGATTTTGGAATGGCCCAGTTGCATTATGTGCAAGTGCAAAACTGATTTCCTCTATCACCTATCTGTTTATCTTATGTTGAAGAACTGATTTCATTGGATAAACAGAAACTATATTTTAACAGAACTTTTTTTCCCTAAAAAAATTCAGCTATTCCATTGTTGATATTACAATAGACAAAATAAATTCACAAGCAGAGGTTTGTATGCTCAAGTCATAGAAATATTTTCATTTGTGCTTATATTAATATATATATATTTGATCAAACCAAACAGTTCAGCCATGGCTTTACTCATGTTGATGTAAACATCTTATTAACCCTTCCAGTGTCCAGCCAGAAAAACAGGGTTCTATCCAGGGGCCAAGCTATTTTCTACCTATGCTCAGCCAAAAAAACTTTAACTTTAGAACATTTTTGCCAAATAACTAATGAAAGGAATTATGGCATGTTGTATGCCAAATTAATCAGCATTTAATTGTAGATTTTCTGAAATTATAATATTTAACGAAAAAGACCATATATTTCATTTTAATAAGACTTTTTTTTTAGGGTCATGTGGTAAAAAAATGCATCTGGCAACACAAAAAAATAAACTAATAGACAGAAATGATTACAATGCACATGAATAGAATGACTATATATTTCTGAATAACAAAAAAATATACTTTTTTGGTTTTAAGTAAATATTTCTCTTGTTTTGTAATTTTTTTCTTGGTACCATACTTCGAGAAAATTCCAGGCTTTTAGCCAATTGTGCTGAGTCAAATAAACAAATTAACTTTAGAATTGAAAAAAAAAACCAATCAACAGAAATAGGTCATGTTATATATCAAATTAAACAGAATTTAATTACAAATTTTATAAAAATAAATAATATAAATAAATTTGCAAGCATATTGATTTTAATAAGCCTTTTTCAATGTGATATGGTGAAAAAAAAGATCGCACTATATAATTAAGGCTTCATTTTGGAAAACCTGCTGAATAAAAATAGTTAAATTATATATTAATTGAAAGGAAATTTCCTCCTGATTAATATAATATTCAACCTGAAATATGATTTTTATTTCTTTTAGTGGTTCTTTTCAATATTGTATATTTTAAACACGGCCAGTGTTATACAACATGACTTGAACTTCTTACATTCACGGGATTTTCTGAACTGGTTATGAAATAGAAAAAAACCTCTTTGGCTGCTTTTTTTGCTAAACATTATGAATATTTTCTTCTGTGTTGAAGTTTGGCGATCATGGCTAAGTGCAGAAAGGTTTTGTGCACCAAAGCAAAAAAAAAAACAGCATTATATCGTCTGTATGGCACAGCCAAGGTACTGAGGGTGGGTGGGTGGTGGTGAAACTTTCTATGTGAGTTTAGCGGAGGGAATGCCTTCTCAAAATTGCCCTGCCACATGTTGGCTGATTTCCGTAGCAAGGAAGTCTATTTTGCTTTCGTATCCAAGACATTCATTTTCAGAAAACGGTTAGAAGCTCAGTTTTTTTTACTAAAAAAACTAGAAATAATAAAAGAACCTAATGGGATGTTAACTAAAACATCCGCAACAACTTTTAAGTCAACCTCCAATCTAGCATAACTCTCAAAGATCGATAAATTAGCCAATCGAAAGCTCACTGACTAACAGAAGTATATATATATATACAGATATTAATTTGCTTCCATATCCAAGACCTCATTTATTTTCAGAAAATGATACTAGATCAAAGTTTTACTGTAAAAGTAATAAATAATAAAATAAAAATTAACACATTGCCTAATACGATGTTAAAATATCCACAGCAATAAGTTGTACACCGGCCATACGATGTAGCATAACTATGAAAAAATCAACACTTATCGATTGGCCAATAGATTGCTAATTTCCGAAAATAAACTACTAAAATGAAAATTAAGGTTTAAATATAAAGAAAAGTAAATACTAACTTTAGAAAGGGTATCCAATATGTTGGATCAAAACTGTAAACAACACTTATAGCATCGCAATGGAGATTGCATGTGTCAGCCATATGACACATGCAATCTCTGTTGCATGTGTCATCTGTTTGCCTCAGTGAAGCATGACTAGTTAAATGCAACTGCAACCAGAATTTCTAAGAAGGATGTGTTTACTTCCAGTTTCGATTTTAAGATGGGAAAGATGCATGGAATGCTGGGAAAAATTATAAAAAATAACTTGAATACTAAAATAGGTTTATGACAGAAAAAAGTGTGAAACGGAAAAAAAAATGGTGGTACATATTTTGTAATTACTACTAAAATCTATGGTTATTAAAAATAGCAGTTTTTTTGTTAATTTTTAGGAGATTTTCGAAAATTTAAGGAATTATTTGTTGATAATAGCTTGAATCAAACTTGTGAGCTTAAATCATAAGGTTGCTTCAACAAATAGGAATGTTAACAAGTAAATTGGTAATACCGTTTAGTGCTTCTAAGAAATGGCAATCAGATGGCTTTATAAAATTATTTATATTGTAATTTAGTAAAATATGCATCAAATTAAAAAAAAAATATTATTTTTGAAGCCTGAATTACACATTTTTATAAGATATATATATATATAAAAGAAATTACAATGGCAATTTTTATTTTTAAAAAATTTGTTATACTAAAAACGGATACATGCGTCCTTGGCCTCTCAATTCAGATTCTCTGAATGTATACAGACAATGTGGACATTGAAAGAGTTAAAATGCTGTAATTTTATCAAAATGTATTAATTATATTTTGCTAATTTAGATTTTTACATTTAGACTGCTTGTCAATAGTTAAGCATGTATCACTGAAAAGGGAATAAAAATAATTATTACAGATTGAAGTTTTTAACTTGATAGGTATTTTTTGCATAGTTTGTAAAAAAACAACAACATGTAAACCCATATAACATCACATAATATGTAAATCTGATAGTGGAAGAATTACTTCTATAGACATTAAATCATTTCAAGTTGAAATGCTACATTGTCAGTCTAGAACAGCTGATTGCTTCTCCATACATCAAAAACTTTTTAGATGACTTCAAATGATGGAGAGCTATTGGGAGGTAGGACACACAATCATGGAGGTGGCTACATTCTATTGTGTTCAACATTATTTTATCTCACAGTTATAGCAGAAATTCCAAACAACCTAAATAGTTACCAGAAGACTTGTTCAAAGGCATCCTAGAGTAGTTCCTCAAGATGATCACAATATTGGATTACTGTCTTGATGGAACAGGAGAGCAACAGCATCATCTTTGTGTCCAGGCCTCATTGCAACCATGGGAAGGCAGATATATGACACAGATGTGACCAGTAGACTTTCCAAGGCCAGACTATGCCCATTGACTGCAAGTCCATTAAACTGCCAGACACAGTTTGCTTCAAACTGCCATGGGTCTGCTTGAAATGGGTCAAGATCATGTATCCTGGACCCAAGAACAATGGAGCTACATCCTGTGCATGGATTAATTGAGATTTTCTCTACAGTCAGACAGCAGAAGTTTACAAATCTGAAGAGAGGAAGGGAGACAACTAGCCCCATAACATTGAGAGAAATGCATTATGGTGGAGATCTGACTCTGTGAGCTGGGTTTTCATCGAGTGGCCATACTATATTTTGTGAATGCTCTGAGATTTGGGATGAGATCCTTGATCCCTATGTCAAACCCTATACTGGTGCAGTAGATGATGATTTCTTCATGGATGACAATGCCAACCCACACAGAGAAAACCCCTCGGTGTGAGCTCCTGTATGCGGTGAGGGGACCACCCTGTGAAGGTCCCCATCTTCTCTCCCCAGCTCATGACTGGTGGGTTCCCCTTTGGTCGTCTTGCCATTGGGAAGCGGATTCCGGGGCCTCAGCTATATATATACATGCTCTGTATATCTGTGGCCTCTCCTTCCGGTAAACAGTAGCTCATGTGGTGGCCACTCAAGAGCAATTGGCTGGTGGGCAGGTCCTGCTAGGGTCAACCGTGCAGAGCGGTCAGTAACCTTGCCCATGTCCAGGTACAGGTTTGCGAGTTTCCTCACCAATTATTTTCCTTTCGTAGTTATAATTTCTTTCTGAGGCCAATTTGGTCGTTCACAATTTTGTTATTTTCCACTTGTTCCTTTTGTGTAGAAAGTTTATTTCTGCATATTTCTCTTTTTTCCTCTTATTTATTTGTGAGGGCTTGGCTCACTGTCTTTGCCTGCGTAGCCCTGGTGCCCGACTGGGCATCCCCTTGTTGGGCTCAATGGAGGTTGTAGACAGCAGGCACTGAACCACACAAAACAAAACATGAGAGTTGATGATGAAATTAATGCGATCAATGCCACTAAGAGGACTCAATATGAACCCCCATCTTACTTGTTGTCTCTGTTATCTATGCCATCTTCTTCTTTGTCTGTGTCTTCCTTCCCAAGATTCCTGATCATCCACTCCTTAGGTGATCAGGTACTTGGGGATATGTCCCCATTTTTTGTCAATAAAGGTTTGAAAGGTCTTGCGGGAGAGCCGAAATCCATCAAGCAATTACGATCTGCCGACTTGCAGGTTGAGACCTCTTGTTCCAAAACTCGGAACTGCTCCTGAAATTCAGAGATTGGTAGGGTGGCTGTTGAGGTCACTCCCCACAAAACTTTGAATTCCTCTTGGGGTGTGATAACTGAGTGGGGCCTCAAAGTCACTGAGGAGGAAATCCTGTCAGAGCTCACTCCCCAAGGAGTAACAGCTGTCCACCGGGTTTCAACGCGCCATGATGATAAATTGGTATCCACTTGGGTACTTCATTGAACATTTTAGTAGTAAATGTCCTTTGGCAGAGCAGTAGGCTAAGCCTCAGGATATCTGTAACTCAGTAGAACAAGTTAGTACTTCCCCCAGTACAGAGGAGAAACAGTCGAGTCACAAGGGCTGACCTGGACCCCAGAGGGTCGGTAGATCTCCAGGCAGTCAAGAATCAGTCTGTTGTGGAACTGATTATAGCCTTCAACACACCACACCTGTCTTCTTCCATCAAGGCAGGTTACTTAAATTGTGAGTTGTGGCCGTATATACCGAACTCTCTGCACTGTTTTCAGTGCCAGATATATGGTCATGCTCGCACAGTTTGCCAGGGCAAATCCACCTGTTCTCACTGTGGCAGTAAGGATCATATCGATCTTGATTGCACAGCAGAAAAGGCAAGCTGTGTGAACTGTAGTGGCGAACATCCAGAATATTCCCGCGACTGTTCCAAGTGGAAAGAGAAGAAGGAGGTGCAACACCTGAAGATCATCAATAACATCTCTTATGCTGAGGCGAGAAAGCTTGCTGCAACGCCCGCCCCACCTGGCAAGGTATCCTATGCCAGTGCAGTCATTGGAAAGCCCATCGTTCCAATGACTTTGGTGGTGGTGCAGACTGACATCAGTGTACCACCTACTGAATCTTTCTCACCTGCAACAAGATACCTCCTGACACAGGCGAAACCGAAGTTGGTGTCGACTTTGACATCAACCCTAGTTTCCATTCTTGCAACTCAGCCTTCCACCTCCACCAGAAGGCCTCCTCCTTCCTGTCCTCAGACAGCTAGACCTTCCAAACTGAAGGGTCCCCTACTGGGGCCAAAAAAGAAAACAATCACTCCTCCACAATGAGCGGTCACTGATCCATGCCCCTCGGATGATTGTGAGGACATGGATACTGACTGCCCCCTATTCACTAAACCGTCCTATGTGGCGGTTAAGTTGAACAGGAATTCGTCATCTGTCCACTCTTCTAAGTTCTGAGATGGCCACACTCCTACCATGGAATTGTCATGGATTCCAGAGGAATAATGATGACATCAAAGCCCTCCTTCAGCCACACCAGCCCATCTGTGTGTGCCTGCAAGAGACATACTTGCAGCCAGTCACAGATCCCACGATCTGGAACTTTTCACTAGTTCACCGGGATTGCAGAGGTGTCGCCATCTTCACGAGCAACTATTCTCCATTCCAGTTCGTGCCCCTCACCACCATCCGCCTCTTCATTGCCATCCGTCTCTTCATGGGTTTCTCACTGACTCTCTGCTTTGTATATCCCACCTGGGAGTATCATCTTCAGGAAGACCTTGAGGACCTCGTCTCACAGCTGCTGCCCCCCTTCTTCATCATGGCGGACTTCAATGGACACAGTTCACTTTGGGGCAGTGTTGACACCAACGTGAGGGGCAAAGTCCTGGAGCAATGGCTCCTGGAACCTTCTCTCTCCCTGTTGAACACTGGTGTCAGTACTTATTTTTACTCCCCAACCTGCACATTCACTGCCATTGACCTCACCATCTGCTCCTCCTCAATCCTTCCACTCTTTACGGGAGAAGTTGAGGACAACCCTTATGGAAGCGATCACCTCCCTGTGGTGTGCACCATCTCCTGTGGGGGGGCCTTGCAGCCCTTCATGTGTCTCACGGTGGAGGCTTGATCGGGCTGACTGAAGTGGTTCCAAGCTGCTCTCTGAGTTCGATGACCACTCTGTCAGCCAGGAGCCCATCAGTGTGGATATCGGAATGTTGAACGTTTCAAGGTTGGGGGGCATCGGAGATATCCGATGCCCCCCAACCTTGAAATGTTCAACCGTGTCAATGTAAAAGCTCGTTTTGTCCAGTGCCAGAGCCAGAAGGAATCTTGGAACAAATATAAATGTTCCATCCTCCAGATTCTATCACCCGCATGACCATTTCTATGGTTGTGCGGGTGATAGAACATTTATATTTGTTCCGCTGTCGGGACAAATATATATGGTTGTGTGGGGTAAAGTCCGCAAGATGGGTGGGAACTACATGTCCCAATTGTTATCGATCCTGGAGCACAATGGACAGGCAATTGCTGATTCCAAAGCAATTGCCGACACTCTGGGGGAGTCATTCTCCTCCATCTCTTCTTCTTCTTACTCCCCCAAGTTTCTGGCCCAGAAGAACAGGGTGAAATGCTCTCCACTGTCCTTCCACTCGAATGGCCTGGAGTCTTACAACAGGCCATTCACAGTGGAGGAGCTTCTCCTTGCTCTGCACACCTCTCGTGCATCTGCTGTCGGGCCAGACAATGTCCATTATGCCATGCTCCAACATCACTCACCATCGAGTAAGGATCAGCTGCTCCATCTTCCCAATCATATTTTTCTTGAGGAGCAGTTTCTGGACTCCTGGTGGGAAGCCATTGTCTTGGCCTTCCCTAAGCCAGGAAAGGATTCCAAGATTCCTTCCAATTATCGTCCCATTGCGTTGATGAGCTGCGTGTGCTAGGTGTTGGAAAGAATGGTAAATGCCAGACTCATCTGGTATTTAGAACACTACAACTTTCTTTCCAACACCCAGTGTGGCTTTCGCAGGCAACAGTCAACTCTTGACCATCTGATATGCTTCAAATCAGCCATCAAAAATTCATTTTTACGTAGAGAGCACCTGGTGCCAGTTTTCTTCGATATCGAAAAAGCATACAACACAGCTTGGAGATTTGGCATTCTTCACAACCTCTATAGCTTCGGCTTGAGAGGTCACATGCCGATCTTCATCTCCGACTTCTTATCAGCACGTTCTTTTCGTGTCCGTGTCGGCAACACTGTGTCATGGCCTTACCCCCAAGAAAGGGGGTGCCACAGGCTGCATTCTGAGTGGCATGCTTTTCGCTGTCAAGATTAATTCTATTACTAGACAACTTCCTCCATCTGTAGGCAATGCCCTCTATGTGACGATTTTAACACCTTTTGTTCTTCATCCAGCATGAGGGTCATTGAAAGACAACTGCAAATTGCCCTGAACAATCTTTCTGTTTTGGCAATGACAAACTGGTTTTGTTTCTCCCCATAGAAGACCCCTTGCGTGCATTTTTGTCACGAGCATAATCTTCACCTGGATCCTGAGCTAGGGCTCGGGGATAACATCATTCCAGTTGTGGTGGGGACCAAGTTTCTTGGTCTCACCTTTGATTGGAAATTGACCTTTTTACGACACGTTATCTCAGGTCCAAGTGCACGCCAGTCATTCAACATTGTCAAGGTCCTCTCCTCTGTTTCCTGGGGAGGTGACTGATGTTCTCTGCTCCGCATGTGCAGTGAAGTTGTCTGATTGAAACTGGACTACGGATCCCAGGTGTACGACTCCGCCCAGGATACAGTGGTGAAGTTGCTGGACCCACTCCATCACCAAGGCCCTCTGTGTTTGCACAGAAGCCTTCCTCACCTCACTGGTCCAGAGTCTTTACCGATGAACCATCATTATCTCTTTGCCATCAGCAGTTGTCCCTACAATATGCATCTAAATTGTGATCCCTGCCTGGCCATCCAACTTGGGATTTTCAGTCCAAAATGGGAAATGCTTTACACAAATCGGCTGACTGTCATTCGTCCTTTGGTTTGCGAGTCCGAGGCTACCTCAGAGACATCAACACCAGTCTTGATAGCATCGCACAGTCGACAGTGGAGCCACTTCCACCTTGGCTCGCTGTTTCCCCTTCCTACGATTTCTCTTTGCAGTTTGGGGAAGGCCTTTACACCCGATTGTGTGTATCATCAACTCTTTGCCAGCCATCGTACTGCGTACCCAGACTTCTTGCCTGTCTTCACAGATGGCTCTAAGTCCATCACATTGTGGGATTGGCCATGGTCTGCTGTGATGTAATCATTGCAGACCAGATCCCACAGCAGCGTTCCATCTTCACTGCATAGTTGCATGCTATCAGCATTGCCTTGAACCATATAGCAGCTAAGCATCATCGTCGGTGTGTGCTTTACACCAACTCGCTTAGCTTGCTACAGGCTTTGATCTCAGTGAGGCATCTGCCTCACCCTGTTCTCTCTAAGATCCGCCAGCAGCTCCATTGTCTGGCAGTCACCACCATGATTCTCTTCTGTTGGGTGCCCAGTCATGTTGGTATCAGGGGTACTGACTCAGTAGATGCTGCTGCCAAGTCAGCCATGCCCCTGTCCGGCTATCCATTGCCAACTCCATATCTGGATTTCCGGCAATGTTTTACGATTGAGCTCCGGGCACAGTGGCAGAGATCTTGGTCAGGATAGTTTGCGAACAAGTTCTTTGAGATCAAACCTATCATCAAACCATGTCAGTCTTGTTACCGCAGGAATTGTAAGGAGGAAGTTGTACTTGCTCGGCTCTGCTTAGGTCATTTGTTTCTTCTGCAGGCAGATGACGAACCTAAGTGCAAGTTTTGTGACACCATTTTAAGTATTAAACACATTTTAATTGAATGTCCTTGTTTTAACTTCGAATGATATATGTTTTTTAATTTTCATAATTTTACATCCGAGCTTCTTACACTTGGACATCTCTTATCAGACCATTGTTGTTTTACCTCTATATTTAAATTTTTACGATATACTGGTTATTTTAGTTGCTTATAGTTTTACTCCTCTATTTATTATTTTACATGTTTAACCCAGGTTGTTTACACCTGGGCTATTTTTTTTACATTGAACATATTTTTACATTTGTTTTTTGTTGTCCTCAACATTTCATTTTATTGTTTTACATGTTTTTCTTGTTGCCATTGTAATTTATTTTAAAAAATTGGTTGACAGTGTCATGACTTTTTTTTTTGAACAATTGTTTGGTGCATTATAGCCTTAGATGCTAAAGCACCATAAAACCCTAAACAACCAACCAACTAACCAACCAGAGAAAGACTGATCATCCAATATCTTCAGTATCCAATGGATGGAGTGTCCTGCATCCTCTCTTTTTAACACCCTGTGCAAACCCTCCAGGACTGATCTTATTGCTCAGTGGATTTTATTGCCCTCTCATTGTGGATTATCTTAATGAGAGCATGAATCAACATTGTCAGGTCTGCAGTAATGTTAGAGGGAGCCAATTACACATTAAATTTATCCAGATATATTTTGAGAGATGCGTATTTTATTGATCCATGTGTAATTTTTGATGAGCAGTATATTTTTAAAACAGTATTCTTTGTATTTGAGAAAATTTTCTTGCAATTTTCAAAATGGAATACATTTTGAATTGATACATTATGCAGTTGATAATTCTTAGCATTAACTTTTACATACCCTTGTTTTATAGTATTGTAACTGTGCAAACTATCAATAATTTAAAAGTTGTTTTATGTTACTTTCGTTTTTTCTGTATCCTTTGGATAATATTTTTACTTTCCCTAGGGTCATATAGCACCTTATAAAACAGTATCAGCCAGAGCTCTGGAAGATTGCAATGTATTAAGGTATTTTGTTGCTTATTCTTTTTAATGTGGAGTTTTACATGCTGTAAGAAGTTGCTGTAACAGTTTTAGCTTTCAAAATCTGTTATAGTGTTTTTGGCATTTTTTTTTTTTGTTAAACAGTTAAGAAATGCTTTTCTCAGGATTTGTTTTTGTTTGAAACATCTGATTGCACTTATTAAATCCACCATTATTCCCTTTGTCCCCCCCTTCGAAGGTCTCTGTGTTGGATAGAGATTGTCCAATGAAAATTTCCTTTATTTTAGTAACCTTCACTGATTTGTACATGCCCATCCATACACACAGCCAGGAGAGCATCCCCCACTTCCCATAAACGAACTAGGATAGGAAAAAAATTTAGTGAATAAGATGCAAGAAATGAATTTTTTTCGTATGCCAATTTCTTTTCAATCCATTATTCTATTGCATATAATTATAAGCTTTCTAGAAATAAGTAAAAAATATGCATTTATATATTGAATTTTTTTTCTTATACTCCTATATTTTAATTGATGTCTGAGATTATTTGGTTCTTTCTAGGGTTTGTTATGGTAGTGAAACTTGGACCCTTTGTAAGCAAGATAACATGAAACATGATGCTTTTGATTCTAGATGCTTAACAGAGTCTTGGGAATTAGGTGGTTTGACTTTGTAAGAAATGATAAGATGTGAGAAAAGAGTTTGCATCATCCTTTGAGCACCTTATTGTGCAAAGAGAGACTGCATTGGTTTGCCATTGCCTGAATGCGTAGCTAGGTGAATAGGGTTATGAACAGATATGTTTGGGGAACAAAATTGCAGTCTTGTTGGATATAGTCTGTATATATCATATAGTCAACATCTTCTGAATTGCATAGTTATAAAAATTTAACCTTTATAATTAACAGTATCATATGCAACAATAGCAGTGCATCAGTGCTATTAATATTATCTGTCATAAAAATAAGCTGATAGACTTACCACTCCATTATACCATATGTCATACTTTGAAATGACCAGTTTTTCTGGCATAGGATATGACAGCTGCTGTGGTCATCACCTGTACTCCAAAGCAGGAAAGTAAAAGCAGTTGGCACACGATCAGATATACCAAGACATGTGTTCCATTCATCATTTATGATGTCTGCAATTAACTCTGAACAGATGAACAGTTTATGAAATTCAGTTATGCCAGTACTACAGGGTGTTTCAAAAAGGACACAACCCTAAATATAAGAGAGTAGAACTTACATGCATGTACATTTTATGCCATATTAGTCAGTTGGCATTAATGTACTCAAGGTTAACAGCCTTTAGCAGTTGAAATGACCTTGTCATGTGCTAGTCTCACTCAAGCATTCATTCCTTTGTGTCAGCTGTCTTTTTCCAAAAATGAACGTGTACTTATTGTTGAGACTTACTGTGTGTACAAATCTTACAAACTTGTAAGAGAGGAGCTTGAGTTGAAGTTTTCTCAGTCTGCTGTTCCCAACAAGTCGACAATATTTCATTTGATTGATAAATTTTGTGACAGTGAGTCTGTACAGGATCGAAAGAGTCCAGGCTGGCTATCACTATTAACTGCCGAAGTTCTTGATGATGTGTCTCAGTGTTTAACTTGCTCACCCAGAAAATCTCTTACAAAGTTATCTTCACAGTTTGGACTGTCACCAACTACTGATTTCAGGGCTACAAAGAAGTTAAAATTTTGTTCTTTTGTTGATGAAAATGGAATTGAGGTGTTGGACTGTGTTTATTTCAGTGATGAGCCTTGGTTTTGGAGTATGTGATCAGTATAAACAGTTGAATATGGAGCAGTGAAAGTCCTCACATTTTTCATGAACAACCATTACGCGCATGGAAAATTGGTGTTTGGTATGCAACTTCCTGTCGTCATGTGATAGGGCCTTTATTTTTTGACTCAACTGTAACTGAAGTTTATTCTGACCTCATCCAACAGTTTATTGCACTATTGGATGTAAATGAACAAGAGTGTTGGTTTCAACAAGATGGTCCGACCGCCCATAATGCAAATGACACAATGGTCATGTTGCAGGAATTTTTTGGTGATCATTTGATTTCAAAAAATATGTGGCCCCCAAGATCCCCAGATCTTACTCCTGCAGATTTTCTCCTTTGGGGATATCTCAAATGTGTAGTGTTTCAAAACAATCCTCATACACTTGAAGACTTGAAGGCTAACATTGAAAGAGAGATTTTAAACATAAGGAAACAAAAAATTTCGAAAGGTGGCTGCAAATGTCATGAAACGGGTACGAACCTGCATCCAGGTTGCAAGAAATCACTTTCAACAGCTGTTGTAAAGGTAGATATATGTCTAATTTGCATCTTTTGAAATTTGTGTCTTTTGTCAAGTTTAAATAGAAAAATACAATAGAGGGTTGTGTCCTTTTTGAAACACCTTGTAGTACTTACAAAACTAAATGCTTACTGTTAATAGTATCTTAATATATGACATACACTACAGGAAATAAAAATGCAACACTTGCAAGAAGTAATGCAAATGTGACAAAATTTAGGGAGGCAATAGTATATGGAAATGATTAGGTTTGCAGAACGATCGAAACGATTGCACAGGTGCAAGCTGACGTCGCAGTTGCGGAGCAGTCAAACACAGATAAAGGTAACCAAAGCTCCCTTGTTTACAAAACATTGTGGAAATTGTTCTAAACCACTAAAGATGCCCTTACACAGATGTCGACAGTCATTCCAACAGTTAACAGACTTTGAGCATGGAAGAATCATCAGTCTTAGAGGAGCTGGTTTGTCATATAGAGATGTGGCCAACCTTGTTGGCCACAATCCCAGCACCATTGTACACATGGTGCCAGTGGGTTCAAGAAAGATCTAGCACACACCAACAAGGATCAGGAAGACGATGTACAGCCACGGAGCGACAGGACCACCATTTGTGATCGCAACTCCAATGCAACTGTAAAGGGACTGGCAACAGGTAACACATCTAATACATACCAGGCAGACAGTAAACAACAGGCTTTTACAGTTTTCATTACAAGCCTGTCATCCGGCACTGCATCTGCACCTTGCATCTTGCCCACGTGCAAGCACATCTTCAGGAGTGTCACCTCAAACAGAACTTGAATGAACATGAGTGGAGTACCGTGGTGTTTGGTGATGAATCTGGTTTTTGTCTTGGTCACTGTGATGGTAAACAATGTATTCACCATCATCCAGAGGAAAGGAATGCCACCCTGTGCATGTGACATTGTCAGCTCCAACACCTGGTGTCAGGTGCCATTAGTTGGACATCTCGGTCAGAACTGGTCATCATAAGGGGATCTCTAACTGTCAACAATATCTTACCAACATTTTTCAGCCAGTGACTGTCTCATTTGTTCGGCAGCAATGAATCTTTTACCAGCAAGATAACGCCCGTTACACAAGCAAAATGTTCTGATACTACCAAGGCCAGCCCGCTCGCTGGAACTTTCATGTATTGAACATATCTGGGACATGATGGACCGACAGCTCCAACAACACTCAAGAGGTGTGCCAACCACTGTAGCTGAAATGGAACAGCTACTTCGCACTATTTGGTGTTCTATCCCTTAGGAGGACATTATAGAGCTGTACAATAGCCTTCCCTGCTGTGTTTATGAATGCATTGCTGCACGGGGTGGTTCAAATATCATACTAATTATATCATTTAATGGGGTAGGTAAAGTGGTAATTTTCCATATTTTTTTGATAATGTAATCAATTGCATTACTCAGTGTATGTTAACAGCTGTCTGCATATCAATAAAATAGCATTAATCCTTCCAGGTGTTGCAATTTTTTTTCTGTAGTGTATCTTACAGCATAGCAGCATGTGTATATAATGTAAGATGTTTGCAACTATTCACAAATAATTATAGTGGTGCTTAATCTTAAAATTTTTAAAGTGTTACTATAGACTGAATTAAGTTGAATTTACCTATAAGTCATAAAATGGCAAATTATTTTAAACATAATAAATATTTTGCTTTCCCTGTTTTTTTCCCTGATGTATTTTTTATTTATTCTGTTTATTTTGCTTATTTTTACATTTTGATTTGTAAACCTAAATATTGTGATTCAGTTGACAAATATTTGTGACCCATCGTTCAATTACAACTTCTTTATGTTGGGAATATTTGCTTTAAGTTTACTGTGAATGTTTAGTAGAATTGTAATTCATTGTTATTTATAATGTAATCAAAAAACTGATTTGTATTATTTATACATCCATTAGGTTGCGAGTTGAAGCTTTTCATCATCTTCTTCAGAAATATCCAGAATCGCTGGTTCGAGTAGCTCAGATCATAATGGTTAGACTACAGAGAGTTACATTTACAGCCTTACATAATTACTTGGGTTTAACTCTCCAGCTCATACGATCTGTGAGTTTGATATTGAACTTTTCAGTTTGTTAATGATATTAAAATTGCATAGGCCAATAATTTGTTTTATATAATAAATTCTAAAACAATAGACTTCTGTGATAAAAATATTTTGATAGCTTTGTAGATTTTGTACAAGCAGTGTTATGACATTCTCTCGAATTTTCAATAATTCATTTTTTCCTTTCAGTCATCTACAACAAGTAAGAGAACATCAACTATTATCTCTCCAAAAGGAAGTCCATCAAAACCAACATCAAGACGTACCAGTCAAGTGACTGCTGTTCGACCATTTGTAACAGAATCACATTCAAATGGAAAATTAGCTACAGTTGTAGATAAACAAGGTAAAAGCAAATGCAGTGCTTACATTTGTTTGACCTTCTTGACTGTTTATCTTGTTCATGTGTATAACCCAGTGGCATGTTGCATGGGTGAGACAGTCCAACAATAGGCATTTTTTTGTTACATTAGTAGGTACATGTTTTGAAATTTTTTCATTTTGTGAACTATATTTCATGAAAGAATACACAAATATAAAACTATAATGGCAATCATTTGGTAACAAAAATATTCCATACTGTTCACATGAAGGATATTATTTGTCACCCCCAAATTACATGGCATATAAACCAGTACATTATTCTAGTTTCAGCTCTAGCAACCATCTATATGTATTTATTGTACCATGAATTTTGCAAAGTTTTATTATGTATGCCATTAAGAGAGTAGGTCTTTTTTTTAACTTGCACTTCATGTAATGTCAGAAATGAGGTTTCAATTAAAAACTCAAGGTCAGCATACTCACTACCTACAGGCTCATACATTTGGGCCATGATTATAACAGAAATATAGAAATGTTAATTTTAAAAATACAACTACTAAACTATAATTTATTATTGTAATATGTATGAAAATACTGAAATTCATATATGCTAGTGAATCTGAAATCTAAAAATATAGGTAGTTAATGGTTAACAAATTGTGTACAAAGTTTAACTCACCTCTTCTTAAAATTGCTTTGAACCTAGGTTAAATTGTGTCTGTCCTTTCTACCAATCTTTGCTAAACATGCAATATCAGGTGACTTGAGATACACTATGAAATTTTTATGAAACTGAAATGCTTTGGTTCTGTTGCCAGATCTGTAGCTTTTTTTATTTTATTAATGTGTCATGAAGAAATAAAATAAAAGATGAATGTAATTTAAGTGAAAAAGAGTGAAAATATAATTTGTAATTCTTGATAAACATTTCTTTCAATATTTGAATTTATTATTATTGTTATCTACAAAAATGAAGTTTATTAGCTAAATAATTATACTGATTTTACTTTGGGGAATCTTGGTTTCATAGCCTTCCCTAACACTAAGCCACTGGTATAACCTGTGTTGACAGTGTTGACTTTGACACTGGTTTGCATTCCTTCTAGCTTTCCATTGGCACTTCTTGAAGGTCTCATTTTTGCCCAGATACATCCAGATCTTCCAAACTGAAGAATACCTTTTATTAATAAATAATATCCACAGAGTTACCTATTGACTTCAATGTGAATAAATCAGTAAATAGTTTTGCGGGAAAATGCTTCACCGATATGCGGGATTCTAACCCACATCTCTCCAGATACACGCCAGAATGTTCTAAGACCATTAAATTAACATTCCCATAATCATGAGAAGATTGATAAGTCATATTAGTGGAAAAAAGACTAATCTGATGTTAGTTTAGTGGTCTTAGAACATTTATTAGTCTTATACATTAGTATGTTTCTGGAGAAGTAGGTTCAAAATCCACACATTGACAAAACTTACTTCCATAGAACTATTTATGGAAGGATACCTGCTAGAGCTGAAGAAACAGACTGGCCTTCCTTGCATGGTGGGGCAGGGATGGCTCAGTAGGTAGCACGTTGGGCTTGTAATCTGCACTTCCCAGGTTCGAGTCCCAGCTGGGTTAACATTGAGATTTATTTTTTGCAAAACTCCCTGCCTTGCCCACGGTCAGTAGTGGACATCGATGGTCTTGGAAAGGTCACCGTCCTTCAGATCGGATGTTAAGCCATGACCTCATGTGCGGGGAGAGCCATACACTGCACGTTAAAGAACACGCTGGATGGCCTTGATGGGAGGCTATCATCTGCCTCCAAACAGCTATTCCAGCATTCCCCCACAAATCTTCTCTGAGCCTTCGGGATCTTTGGGACCTGGCCATTAAGCTCATGGTGTGAAAAAAAAGTACCACTCAGAGGTAAAACAACCCAACTCAACAACCTTGCATGGTAGTGTCTGATTCATGTCTGTTGGACACAAGCTGTTCTTTTTTTGAAAAATCTTCATCCATGGAGGTATTTTAAAACTTAAAATCATAAATTATTATCCACACGTTCCTTGAAGACCCGACAGAGTCGCACTCCTCCAATGAAATTGTAGATTCTGCAGAAATCTGGACAACATAAAGTGTACCTTTAGGCACATGAGCTCACCTGTGAATGTCTACAGGCAATGTTTTTACAGGCAGTCATTGAAGTTGCAATGAAGTATTTTTTTCTTCCTTGCCAGAACAGAGATGGAGATAGTTTGTCACATGGATCATCTCTATTATCGTGAGCCATTGTTTTCCTTTCCAAATCATATCTCTCACCAATATCTTAGAGGCAATAGCTATTTGCCTCTTTGTGGGATTTTCATCTCCCCACTGGAATTGTTTTCTAGGCTGACCTTGATGATCTTATCTCGCAAATGCCATCTTCATTCTTCTCACGGGGACCTCAGTGGACACAGCCTACTTTGGGGCAGAACTAATATCAGTGGGATAGGTTTGGTCCTTGGACACTGGCTAGATGATATTCACTAGCCTATGCACATTTCGCCTGCTGTTGATCTTAACATTTGCTCCCCCTTGATCCTACCACCTTTTAGTGGGTCAAAAGTAGAAGCAATTTCCTCCATAATAATAGCTCTCCCATTGGGTCATGCAATCTTTCGTATGTGTCATGGTGGAGAATTTATTAAATTGATTAAGCTGATTGGAGTGGTTTCAAAGTGTTCTACAATTTTGACTCTGTCAGCCAGGAACTTATGGAATTTTTTAATATTGCACTGACTGCATTGTCCAGTGGCTCCTCTACCATTTCTCAGACTTCGACATGGTTTCCTATTTTTCAAAATTTAGATGGAATTGGGACTGCACTACAGCTCCTAAGGTTTAGAGCAAGGCTTGGTGTTTTTTTTTTTCAAAAGACACCTGACTTTCTTTAACCTTAATACTGTTAAGTGTGTATGGGTAAGAGCCCGATATATATGGTGCTTAGATCAAGTTCATTGCTGTCATCTGCAGTCATATGCATGCTCATAGTTCTAAGGTTATATAGAATCCAGAAAATCCTCAGTTCTAAGGTTATATAGAATCCAGAAGATGGGTGGGAATGTTTTGGCTCACTCATTATCAATTAGGGAAGTCTCACAATGTACATGCAATTGTTGATCTTGCATCATTGCCAATAAATACTCTGGGAGAAATCTTTTTCCCATCCCATCCTTTTAGGTCTTGAAGACCAAGGTCAAACTCCATTTCCCTTCTTTTTGAATATCCTGGATCCTTACAACATGCTGTTAACTGTGAAGGATTTGTCCCTTGCCGGCAATCTTTTTATCTTCTATCAAGCCAGAAAATATCCATTATGTCATGTTCCAACATTTCTCACTATCAAGAATCGGCTGCTTTGCAATTTTAATAATATTTTCTTGACCAGCAGTTTGTAGTGAGATGTTATCATTTTAACTTTCCCTAAGCAAGGTAAAGATACCATGATTCCATCCAGTTATTATATTGCATTAATGAGTTGTGTCTGCAAAGTGTTGGAAAGAATGATCAATTCATACTCATCTGGAGACCTATTACCTTTCCAACTTCCATTGTGGTTTTTGCAGGCAATAGTTAACCTTGACGATCCTAATATGCTTTTGCATTGATATGCCTTGAAAATGGCTCTCTAGAATTATTTTCTCTATAGATAGCACCTGTCTTTTTCAGCATTATAAATGCATATAATACAGCATGGAAATATAGCATTCCTATTACTTCCATTCTTTTGGCTTGAAAAATATTCAGCACATTCTTTTTTAATCCATGTCAGTAAAACTCTGTTGCAGCCTTTTTCCCAAGAACTTCAAATTTTTTCAAGGCTGTGTCTTGAGTGTTGTGCTTTCTTCTGTCAGTATCAATTGTATCATGTGAAAATTCCAACTGTAGGCAACACTCTTTTTGTAGATGATTTTAATGTCATTTGCTCTTCTTCCAAGTGTGATGGTCATTGAGTGGCAACTGCAAATTGAACAATCTCTTGGTTTGTGCAAAGGTGATGGGTTTCAGTTCTTTCCACAAAAGCTGTTTGCTTGCACTTTTGCTGTATGTGTAAACTTTATCTTGGCCCTGAGCTGCACCTTGGGGATTTCTTAATTTTTGTTGTTTTCAACCACCATATTTCTTAGACTAAGTTTTGTAGTGTCGTCTTAAAAATTATTGACAATTTTTTTTCACATTCATAATCTTGGGTAAAAATGCATGCTGGCATGAAAAAGACACAAAGTGCATGTGTCTTTTTGTTAGTGAACCAGTGTTTGTTGCTCTGTATCATGCATTTGTCTGGTCAAAACAGGACTATGAATCCAAAGTGTATGATTCAGTGGAGAGGGTATTGATTCTTTCAGATCCATGTGTGCAAGATCCATGTATTCTGATTATCTGCTGTCATTCAACCTTTTGGTTTACATCCTTTTTGTTGCATTAAAATCAGTCTCAATAGTGTTCATTTGGCAGTGAAGCCACTTCTACTGTGACTCACTGTTTTCCCTTTCTGTGATTTCCTTCATTAGAGGTGGGGAGGGCCTTTACACCTGACTGTGGTACCAGGAACTCTTTGCCAAGCCTTGTGCTGTATACTCTGTTTTCATGCTTATCTTCACCAATGTCTTGAAGTCTGGGGCCTCAATGGGATTGGCCATGGTTTGCTGTGACATCAGAGTGGACGATATCCTAACTGAAAATACCACCTTCACTGCAGAGTTGCATGCTATCAGTCTTGCTTGGATCACACAGTGGCTAAGCATCAATATATCGCTAGGTATCAGTGCTAAGTATGAATCCTGTTGTCAGACAATGACAATTATCTCCTTGCAGTAATCACTGCAAGGAGTCAGCAAACTCCTGCTAAGTATGAATCCTGTTTTTCAGACAATGACAATTGTCTCCTTGCAGTAATCACTGCAAGGAGGAAATGGATCCATCAAAGATGAAGTTGCACTTGTTTGGTTTTGCAAAAAATTGATTTCTAAGACATTTTTATCTCAGGACAAAAGTCACACAAAGTTGGTAATCAGGTAGATTACCAACTTTGTGTGGGTTACAAAAATAAACTATCACAAAAGTCAAGAGTTGGTAATCTACCTGATTACCAACTCTGTGTGACTTTTATGACAGTTTATCCATTTGTAATATTTTGGATGAATTTAATGCAGAATCTTTAATGCAGAATAAACTATTTCCTTTTGCCGGCAGAGCTTCTTGGACACCTTTTTATCTATTGAATCATTTCTAAACCTTTTGGCTTTTTAATTTTCTTGTCTAATCACACTTAATTTTGTACCAATGTATTTTACATTATATCTTTGCTTACTGTTATTTTTAACATATCAGCATCCTGAATTCAATTCGTTAAATATAATAAAGTTATAGTACTATTTTTTTTAAAATCAAATTTGGAGACATTTTGGTTATTTAACAAGTTTAATGTTTATGTGCAAGACCAGTAAGACCAAAAATAGGAGCTTATATACAGGGTAATTGCAAAATAGTTGTACAACTTCAAATATTTATAACTGTTTTATTTTCCATTTTATACACATGAAAAAGAAATAGTTACCAACACAGTGAAGAGAAAGACATTAAGTTTGTAGAATCAAATGTGAATGCCAAAAGTGATGCAGCAGACATCCAAATGAAATTCAGTTTTCTTCCATACTCTGTGGATCTATTCAGGAATTACCATGTCCTTCAGTTTATTGATGGACTGAAATAATGGCAGACACTAAACATTCTCTCACTTGCAGCAAGAAATGCTTGTAACTTGCCTTGTTGCCTTTTTGAAAAACGATCCTTCTGGGTTGGTCATCAACATCGATCAGTGGTAATAAAAGTTCTCCAGTATATCCAGTGCATGTCACCAACAACTGTTTTTTCACAAAACAAATGACCCATAAAGTTATGCAAACCAATGAAAAGCAAACTTGATGTATTTCTCTTCATTGTCTTATCATTAATTTGCCTTTCATGGGACAAATAAAGTAGTAATTGTAAAGTAGCTTTGTGTCCCCCATAAGAAAAGGGCAAAATTTCATTATCAACTTTTAACAAACCAATAAGAGAAACTCTAAAACTTAAACATATATAAATTTCTTTCTATTATTGACATATAAAAATTGTTGGTTTCATAGGAACTGATGGCTCTGACATGGATGATGGCAAGGAGTGCCATTCTGTATCTGAAGTTGCTGAAGTAGAAGCTGCTAGTTTGCCAAGTGCATGTTCTATGTCACTTGATGTCCAACCTGTACTTCCTTCTCAAAAACCAGTAAGCAACAGCATCCTATATGTGAGATAAAAGTAATAACGTGATATTAAAAGTAATAAGGTAATATTAAAAGAAAGCCCTCTTAAACATCAACCGCAGAGTTAAAGGAAAAATTGTCTTGATCCTGGTAAGAATGGGCCATTACCCTCCTCATAACACGTCACTTCCTTTGGCTATTGAGTTACCAGCTGCCAATCGAGATTTTCCGTATTAAAGACATGAACTTTTTCCACTAATAGAATATCGAGTTTCACTTGAAGGCAGACACTTCTTCCACTTTCAAACAACACTGTGAAGTAGATGGTTAAAGTGCAAGGCAAGTATATCAGTAATTGTAAGTAAAGATTTGTTTTTGATTCAGTTGAAATTCAATGAGTAAAAAACTGATGTTGATTCATTTCAAATTCAATGAAATCACTTTTGAACACCAAACTCAAGTAGGGATAATTTGTTTTGAGCCAGATAGAAAATACAAATCACTAAGTTCCTGATAAAGTGTTTTGATCAGCTCAGTGGTCAGAGCACTTGACAGTATCAGGAGGTGGTGGGTTATATCCCACCTGGCTCAAGAAAGTTTTACTGATAGATAAACAACCTAGTTTGTGTTCAAGAGTGCTTTCATTGAATTTCAGTTGAATCACCATCAAAACTTATGAAATTGATGTAGTTGGAATGATATACTTTAAGCATCTACCTTCGTGATGTTATTTGGAAGTGGAAATTCTTGACTTTATGTGACACACCTATATGATTCTGTACTACTGGCAGAAGGTTCATATCATTAATAGAGGAAATTGTGATTGGTGGTTAGTAACTCAGTGGCCTGAGCACCTGATATGTTATCAGGAGGTTGTGGATTCATTCCATCTAGCTAGAAATGGAAAAATCGTATGTATACAAGGTGATTCAAAACTCTTGGACCAAGCTTTAAGGGGTGATAGAACATGCCTAAACAAGCACTTTTTGTCATACAATGCATGGTCAGAACTCAAGCGGTGAAGCGCTAGGGGTTAGCAGTTACTGTGTCAGGAAATGAAGAAACACAAGAATGACAGAAGAGGTTTGAAACAATTGCAGGAAGTACAGAATTTCATTGAACAAATTACAGAAACTGCTCAAAAGAGTGACCACCAACATTAATGCAGGCTTCGCACCTTCGACGTAGTGATCGGTGTACATGGGCGAAAACACCAGGCATTTCTCGTATGGCGGCAATAGAAATTCTGGCAACAAGGTCCTCATTGGAATTGGTGGGGCTGTCATAGATGAGGCTTTTCATATGGCCCCATAGGAAAAATTCCAGACATGAGAGATCGTGGTGGCCAAGCGATGGGATCACCTCGACCAATCCGTCATCCTGGAAATGTTGCATCCAAGGCATTCCGCACATCCACGCTGAAATGGGGTGGCGCTCCATTGTGTTTGAATGTTTGCTGGAACAGAGTTCAGTAATTCTAGCAAGACTTCTTGTAAAAATACGAGGTACGTTCTCCCTTTCAGTCAGGCTGGCAGAAGGTATGGGCCAATCAAAATGGTCATGGAGGATTCCAGCCCAAACATTTATGGAGAAATGCTGCTGGTACGAATGTGGTTGTATGGTGTGCTGATTACTGGTGGCCCACACATGTGAATTGTGGGTATTAAAAATGCCCTCGTGTAAAGGTGCATTCGTCAGTGAATAAGACGTGCATCAAAGTCCGGTTGCGCTGCAGTCTGCTGCAGGAACCACTGTGCAACAAAATCCACACGAGGCCGATAATCTGCAGGTGGCAAGGCATTCACCCTCTGTGCATGGTAGGGGTGTAATTGTTCGTCTCGTAGAACTAGCCACACCGTTGATTGGGGCACACTTACGGCATGGAAAATTGCTCGCGTGCTACATTCGGGACGATCTCCAATCCTACGTAGAATTTCCTCTGTAACACGTGGCACACTCTTTGCTCGCCCTGTATCCTGCAAGCCACTGAGAAAGGAGCCTGTTTCTCACAGATACCAGTGCAATTGCTGAAAGGTTTTACAATCAGGCACGCATCTGGTCGGAAAGTGCTCCCGGTGCAGTCTTTGGGCTTCCTCGCATTCCCATCCATAGCTCCGTACGTGAAATGCATGTCTGCCTTCTCCTGATTCATGAAACAATCCATCCGTTCTGCAGTCCATGGTAGAAATGACGACGAGTGCGAAAACCAGTGCTTATAAGTGTTCATTGGAAAGCGCCCTGTAGTGTTTCACTGCTTGAGTTCCGACCATGCATTGTACGACAAAAAGTGCTTGTTTAGGTGTGTTCTATCACCCTTAAAGTTTGCCCCAAGAGTTTTGAATCACCCTGTATATTTCACAAATTTTACCCATTTATTTGTTTTTCATAGTTCTTTTTGCAAACAAATGCATTTCTTATGTTTTTGTATTTTTTTAATTATCTGCAAACTATACAATTTATTTTGCAGCTCACAGTGGGCTGTTTTAACAGCCTTAATATAAGATAATGTTTCAAAATTAATATATACGTTTTCCATTCACTATGTTCAAGAGATGAAAATTTGAGACTTAACTGGAATAATGGTTAGTGATCTTCCTTTCTTATCCTTTCTTTTCTAGTCTTTTTTTAATATTGTTCTTGGAATTTCATTTCCATTGCTTGTAATCTGATTTTATCCCTTAAAATATTCCAAGTGTCTGAAGCATATGTCAAAATTGGTAGCAAATATAGCTCATAGAACAATAATCTGTGTCTTATCCACCCATAGTATACTGCAGGGGTTGGCAACCTTTTAGTAGTGTTGTGCCGAAGCAATGTTGCAAAGTTACTCAGCGTGCCAACCTAAATCCACAATATATATTTATATACAACAACTATTGAAACAAATTAATTTGATCTTGTATTAACACACTTCCGATACATTAAATAATTATTCTATTCTTTGTAGATTATTCAATACTTTAAATAGGAACAAATACAAATGTGTTTTGCAAAATTTAAGTTCTGAACACATTATTTTGAAATTTTATTATAAAATTGCCATATGTATATTTTGTTAAGACAAAGTCCAATAGTTTGAAGAACAAAAGAATTAAATAACTCAAATGTAAAACACGTTATTAAAATTTTAATATGAGTAATCATTGATTATTATTGATCTGAGTCATTAATTAATTAATGGGATCCTTGTCCTTGCTTCTCCTTGTTTAATTATTCAATATCAGGTGTGAATTTGATCACTTTCAGCTTCACACAGGTTTCTGAATGCACAAGTTTTAGGTGACTTCTCTGTGGACTAAAACAGCTTTCATGTGTGAGAAAATTTTTTCACATGTATAAGTTGACCCAAAAGCAATGCAAATGCAACTTTCTTCAAACAGGTGAATGCTTCAGAGGCAGGGATGTCCAGCAGTTGAGGATGGCAGCTGACTTTTCCAAGCAGTTCAAGAGTTTTCTGAAATGCTACAAATTTTATCGTCCATAACTCTGATGACTTGAATTCGATGTGTTGCATTTCAAAATTGTCAACATCCAGTCACTCGAGAAAAGAAATAGGTCAAATGGGATGGTAGTAAGATCAATTAAGTCGGGCTTGATGAGGTAAGAAAATATGGGCCCATGAATTTGGAAATCGACCTTGTTTAGCAAACTCTCCTTTGAGTGCTTCAACGTACTTCTGAAGCTAATCTCTGTTGACAGTGAATCGATTTGAATGAGCCTTTATGTTTGGAAAATACTTGTATGTGTTAGTGGTAATATTATGGCAAAATATGTCTAATTTTGACACAAATCCTTTCCAGTGCTCAAAAATATCAAGTACTGTTTGACCCTGCCCATGTAAATGCAAGTCAATTCATTCAGATGTGTAGTTATGTCAGCCAGAAACATCAGCTTGCACAGCCAGTCCTCATCATTCATTTCCAGGAAAAGTTGTTCTTTTTCATCAAGAAACACCTTGATTGCTTCTAGACATGATACAAATCTGTTCAAAACATTACCTCAACTAAGCCAACGAACATTGCTGTACAGCAGGAAGTCCGCATATGCACTCTCCATTTCTTGTAGAAGAGACTTGAATTGCCTTTGGGTCAATGAAGAGTGAGAAACTATGAAGCTAACTATCTTGACAACAGTTTCTATTTCAGAGTTCAAGCACAGTGATGAAATCTTTGCACACAAACTCTCCTGGTGTATAATGCAATGGAAGCTCAATACTTGATGTCCAATATGAGCCTCAAGAAGTTTAACAAATCCTTTGTTCTTTCTGACTATTGCAGGGGCAGCATCAGTAGTAACACAAAATATTTTATTCATGTTAATATTCTGGTTTTCGAAATAGCTTACAAATACAGTTACAATGTCCTCTCCCTTGGCTGTAACATCAAGAGGTATCAAGCAGCACAGTTCTTCATAAATACGGTCATTGTCACAATATCATGCAACTATAGCTAGGCAGAAGGATAGCACGGAAATAGAACATCGTCAAGGTCAGTCATTGTTGCTCCACACTCAGTTTGCATCAGATCTCACATTCTTACCTCCAATGTCTAATAACTTTCGTTTTGAAAGGATGTAAAAACAGGAATAGCTTTAAAAGAATTATATGCTTCTATTCGATTAAAAATAAATTTTTTTATGATATCATATACTATATTTCAATTCACTCAGCGTGCCATTGAAAATCGTTCCACGTGCCATGCTTGGCACTCGTGCCATAGGTTGCCGACGCCTGGTATACTGCATACACTTCTGTAAAATCCTGGGGTGGGGATTGACTCTGTTGGTTGTGCACCAGGCTCATAATTTGTAGCTGCCATATTCAAGTCTCATTTGTGCCAGCCTTGAGATTTATCTCTTCTAAACTTCCACCCTATATCGGTCAGAAAGGGGGGCATTGATGGGCTTGGGAAGGCCACCATTCATTGGATGAGACATCCATGGCCCTATGTACAGAAGAGCCATACCCTCTGCACATCAAAGAACATGCTGGATGACCTTGATAGGAGGCTACCATCTGTCTCCTAAAAGCTGTCCAGTGGGTATCCTTCTCCAACTTCCTCTGAGCTCTTGGGGTTCTGGTGACCTGGCCATTTAGCTCATTGTGCACAAAAAAAAAGTGCTACACAGAGGTAAAACAATGCAACTGTAAAATCTTTGCCTATCTGAGAATCTCGTAATTTCTTAATCACTCTTGCCATTTTCTTTAAGTGTTTCGTCTTTAACATTTTTATCTCCATGTTTCAGTCAGAAGTCTTTGTTGTAATACTTCTATAAGACCATGCCACTACATATATCTGCCAAGACTGCTGTATTTTTATATGATCTTCTCTTTGTTCAAAGATATCATCCATTACAATAAGTAACATAGGGGATAGAACACTTCCTTGTTGTAATCCATTTTTTATTTTGAACCATTCAATATATCCAAAATTGATTGTAAATTTTCTGTGATCACCGTGATTTTGTGTGATATTCTTTTTTTCTCATTCTTTTATTAAAAAAAATGTTATTTTTTCTTAGTAATATTTTGTGCCTTGCTTTATTTTGTACAGGTCACATACAGTCAACCTGTCATGGAAACAGCAACAAAGATTCGCAAAAGGAGAACTAGTTTCTACTTTCCACCAGATCAAGGAACTAGTCAAATTGAAGAAGAAGATTTGAATAAACTTGCTGTAAAAGGCTTTGTTCAGAATTTGGGACTTAATGTAATTATTATATAGTTTTATTAATTTTTGTATTAAGTGCATATTAGCACACATTTTTTTTGTACAGTTCTAATGATTTTTATTGGTTTGTTAAATAACTATAACACACTACAGTGAAATCTGTTTTGATTGACTACTTGCCATTCTTATGTAGCATTTATTCCCAGAAAGAACTTATGCATATTTTAAGGCTTAATGTAATAAAGAGTTTAAACAATTAGATTATCAACAACAAATTTGCTTTGAAGTGAATATAAAAAGCACATTTTTTTCACAAAAACTAAATAGAAGGGTAAAATATCTTTGCAAAATTTAATACCATTGTATTATGCATTTTGTGGGAAGTGAAGCTTGATAAAGAGGCAAAAGTTGCACGAATTTTTCTTTTATGTTTTTGAAAAAAAATTTGTATGTAACTTATATTTTAATATTCAGATATAAGAAAGTGTTCCATCTGGGTGGGTTTCATTTTGAAAATTTCCTTAATTTTAGTCACTGTTTGGAATTGAGTTTTTTTTATATGTACAATGTAAAATTGTTATGGCCATGGGGTAGTTTTTATCTTGTTTTCAAAGAAAACAAGAATAATAGTTTCGCTTTGTTGTCTGTCTGTCTGGAGACATCGAAGTTTTTTGTTTACACAGATAAATATTCTTTTTGTGTTGGATAGGTATTGATGAAATATTACAATGCGCACTTTTCAAATCTCTCTAAAGCTATAATTATGTCCTCTTGCAATGGAAAAAATTGAAAATTGAAAATTTTCAAATGAATATTACAAACCATGTATTTATGCTAGAAATATGAAATTTTGGTGGTGGAATGTGAAGGCCACGAAGCTTCCATTGCCATACCAACAATGAGTTTTGACCCCTTAGACCCAGAATAGAGGGGGTTGGAAAACACGCCTTTTTAGTTTTATTAGATAATTGTTTGTTTTTAGAGATAAATGAAAAATTCTTTTTGGGTTAAATAGGAGCTGATAAAGTATTATGATTCACACTTTTTAAATCTACTGAAAACTATAATTGCACCCTCTAATGGTAAAAAAAATTTGCAAATTGCAAAATTTCAAACAAATTTTGCAAACGACGTATTTAACCCATTTCTTCCCAGTGCTGCGTGTACGCAACACTGGGAAGAAATGGGTTAAGCTAGAAATTTTAAATTTTAGTGGTGGAATGTGAACGCCATGATGTTTCCATTGGCAACAGTGACTTGACCTCTTAGACCTAGGGGGGGGGGGGAGTGTTTTGTTTTAGCAGATAATTCTTTTTATTTAGAGATAAATGAAAATTTTTTTAGGATTAGATAGGGTTTGATAAAATATTAAGATTTGCACTTTTGGAATCTTTCAAACACTATTTGTGCCCTGTAGTGGTGAAAAAGTTTAAAAATTCTAAAATTTCAAACGAATATTGCAATGATGTATATTAATGATAGAAATATGAAATTTTGGTGGTGGAATGTGAACGTCAGGAAGTTTCCATTGGAAATAATGAAAATGATAATTAGAAAACTCTTTTTTAATTTGAGTGGTATTCATGAAATACTATAATTTGCATTTTTCAAATACTTAGTAGTTTTAATGTATATCTTTACAGATCACTGAAATGATTAAACGGCAGAGCTGTTATCGAGTTGTACATATAATATGTATAGAATGGAAATTTGAAAAGTTAGTGGTAGTTTTTAAGAGATATTCTACTAATAGCAATAATCTACCCATTTTTCTGATCTACCCGATTTTAACCTCTCCAGAAACAATGTAACAAACTCTTTTTAGATTTAATAATTAAAATATGAATATGTATATGTTGTATAATTACTAATAAAATGCTATTTGCATTTTCCCCATCATCCACTAGCTCAAAATAATGCTTTTAAGGAATGAAACAGTAGGTAAAGGAAAAACTTCATTCTCTTTGAAAACGAGATTCTCATGTGTGCTAGAGGCGATATGTGTTCTAATTATCCTGTCAATAGGTGACCGTTGTAATGTTCCTATTGGCTGGGTGGTTGCTTTTACCTTGTCATCGCCACAGTTGTAATGTTCCTATGGGTTCTTATTCCTATCTTATAGACTGTTGCATGGTTGTATGTCTGTAGTATCAATCAACTCGAGCTGAGGCAGAATGAAAACTTAACAATTTATTTTGAAGATTAATACAGTTTATAATACTGGGCTGTCTGGCAATCAAAGGTGAAGATTGATCACTAATCACACTATATTAACCCGTAGAGGATGGTAGTTTATTGTATGTATATACTGGACTTCCTCCTTCAGTTTCCAAGGGAAGAAATCCATGTGAGTATGCTAACTTCCCCCACTCAGCTCCCGGATGACTTTTCCACAACCTCACTGCTTTGGAGCTCTACTCATTCTCCTCGTCACTCTCTCTTTTTCTGTTGCCAAGACCTGCTCTGGCTCCCTGGGATCATAGACATTAGCCCAATGACTTTGCATGAATCTGCAGTTTAATCTACCTTGATTGCTCCAGACAGCCCCATTCATTAAGCTGACTTCCACCTTGGCTATTAGTGATCTTGCTGCATACAGTAAGCCAGAAGCCATTATATATGGAAGTGCTAAACTTGATATACAGTACATACCAATAGTTGAGCAGAGCATGCTTGTCTGCAGAACCAAGGAAGGAACCAGAGTTCAAATACTACAGAAGGTATGCATGCTTTTCGTTTTTATTCTGTTGATGCCTTGATACCCTGAAAGTCTGTGTGGCATTATAAACTGAGGTTCCTGTCAAATGTTTGGAGAAGTAGGCTGCTGGAGGAGCATTTATTTTATTCATAATAATCCATGGTAATAGAAGAAAGAGCAAGCATAGTTAATCAAGAACATTTATACACCAACGGTTATTTAACTATGGAGTTTTAATGTATTTTTATGTTCACCTTTTATATGAATCATGCTTTTTATTCTGTTTTAAGAATTCACAATGTAACAAGCAAAATATAAATTGTCTGTGTAAAAAGAAATTTAAACTTTGAATCTGTCAAATGTTTTGAAATATATGAAATCTATTAAACCAGACATGAAATTTCATATCTGTATTATTCCCCCATCATACTGAATGAGCAGTACCCACTATTATTTTTGAAGAATGATTTAGATCCTAACTCTCAACACTTTTTAATTAGCACTATAATTGCTTCTTGATTCAAAATTTCATTTTTTCTCATGGTCCTGTCACAATGAAGTCATTAATATCTTGATGTTCAGTTTCATAGTTTTCCAAAAATGCATTACTTGGTTCATTCAAAGGTGCAAAAGTTTTTAGTTTTAACATAAAGCATTCATAATTAGAGCTGTGTCAACCTGTTGATGAGAATCAACCTCACTTAGATATTGCATTTTTCATACTTTAAGATGCACTTATTTCCCTGAAAAATACTGACTAAAATTCCTGTTCCTTAATAGTTTGAAGATGTAACAGAATGAAATGCACACACACACATACACACAAAAACACAACAAACAACCTGATTATAGGGGCAGGGATTGACTCAGAAAGTAGCACACTAGTATCATAATTGATGTTCCCAGGTTTGAGTCCCCACTATGTAAACATTGAAATTTTCTCCACTAGCCCTCACTCTACTTTTGGTGACAAAGGGGATGCAGTGGGCTTGCTTGGAAAGTCTGAAACCAGTTCCAAATATCTCTTCAAGAATAAATAAGTTTCGTGAAAAACCAACCTCAGCTGAAGAAATGAAATGTTTCTTTGCTTTAGTCCTAGCAACAGGCCTTGTTCAAAAACAATCCTTGACTGAGTACTGGTCTAAAGAGATGGTTGTATATACACCTTTATTTTCAAAGGTCATGTCAAGAAATAGGTTCAGACTGTTGCTGCAATGTTTCCATTTGTGTGACAGCATTGTGAGGCCAAAAAAAGGTGAATCTGGCTGTGATCCTTTAGCTAAACTAGGTCAGGTGTTTCCTGATATTATAGATAGATTTAGAACAACATATGTTCCAAATAGAGAGCTAAGTATCGATGAGACAATAATTGGCTATAAAGGCAGAATTTATTTTAGAGTATATAATCCCCAAAAACCTAAAAATTTTGGCATAAAGCCTCATGACAGTAGCATAGGCCATGCACATGCTGTCACTATAAAGCTGATGGGCAGTTTACTATACCAAGGCTATCATTTGTATATGGATCACTGGTATTCTTCTCCAGCCTTGTACCAAGAACTGTATGCAAAAAAAAAAAACACCTGCTACAGGCACTATAATGCCAAATGGAAGGGGTCTACCTAGTTATAATTTACGAGAGAAGTTGGGAAAGGGAGATGTCATTTCATTCGAAAAAGGTGCTCTTTTACTTATGAAGTGGCATGATAAAAGAGATGTTATCATGCTCTCTACTTTTCATAATGCTGAAATGTCAGAAGTCCAGCAAAGGAGAAAAAGACAAGAAGGTGGAGGCACGCAAACTATTTTGAACCCCAAGTGTATCATTGACTACAATGCTCAAATGGGAGGTGTGGACCATGCAGACCAGTTACTCCAGTATTATCCAATAAAACGTAGATGTTTGAAATGGTGGAAAAAGCTATTTTTCCATATAGTAAATATTGCTGTTGTAAATGCCTATATTATATTTAGGGAACATAATCCATCAGTAAGCCATTATCAATATAGGCTCTTGTGAATCAGTTACTTGAAGAAGATACAGATATGTCTAACCAGGGTAAAACATGTACCCAAAGCACTATACCTCCAATTATGTGGTTAACTGGATGCCACTTTTCCAGAATAATTCCAAAACTGCATCAGAAGAAACAACCATCTCAAAGATGCATTGCGTGTTCAGCACCAGGACACGGAAAAGAAACAATATACGATGTGAGGTCGTCTTATGCAGTGGTGCATGTTTTAAGTTGTATAATACAGAAAAAAATTACAAGAGGAAGTAGCACTCTTCTTCATGGTAAAAAATATATTTTATTATTTGGAGTGAAATATTCTTTGTACTTGAATCCAGTAAAACAATTCTAGTTTGTAAATTTTTCAGAATTAGGTCTTCATTGCCCTACCAAACCTTTTTTTTCTACAGCATCACTCTGAAAAAAGTTTTATTAAAATTAAAATACTTCTTATTTTCAAATATATTTTATTTTCATAATATTCATAGTTAACTTCTGTTTAATTTGATATATAACATGACCTATTCCATTGATTGATTATTTTTAAAAAATATTCTAAAGTTGACTTGTTTATCTGACTTAGCACAGTTGGCTCAAAGCATGGAATTTTCTCAAAGTATGGTACCGAGAAAAAAATTACAAAACAAGAAAAATATTTACTTAAAACCAAAAAAGTAATTTTTTTGTTATTCAGAAATATGTAGCCATTCTATTCATGTGCATTGTAATCATTTGTCTATTAGTTTTTTTTAAATAAATTTTTATTTGTGTTGCCAGATGCATTTTTTTACTACATGACCTTGAAAAACAATTTGTTAGCTTTGGCTAGGAAGGGAGCCGACCCCGAGTTCTGGGAATTGGATGGGCTGCAGGAGTGTTCCCAGCTAGTGGAATGTAGTGAGCAAGGCTCTGCATGAGGTTGCTGATAGCATGTTCCTGAATTTTGATTGGGAAACTCATAATTTGCCTGCTAGGGAGATAGAATTTAATATATACAATAGAGAGAATTTGATCTTTATGACCAAGAAAAATTGATTTAGAAATTAAAGATTGTAGGCATCCAGCTACAAATTACCTTTATCTTTTAATTCATTTGAGGTCATAAATTGTAGAGCTAGTTTTGGTGAATGTAAAGAAATGCCATTAAAAGGGGAAAAGAATGATAAGAAAGGTAAGCTGGTTAGTTTCTCAGATATAGTGGGACTTAACGATAGCAATTTAGTTGATAAACAAGAAGTGCAAGGATGTGGCTTAAAAGTTGTTGATGAAAACTTTGAATTAGGAAGCTTTAATGGTGATGTTTGCATCGGGAAAAAATCAGGATGCATTTTAATATATAATATGAATTATTATATAATAAGATGCAAATGTACAAAGACCAGTTCCAAAAATTCTGTTGTAAATGGAGTTATCAGACAAGTAGAAATCTTAGTTGTTGCTGCTGAGAGGAATGAGCTTGATAGTAAGTTGGCACTCTTGGGTGAGGTGTTGGCTGGCAAAGGCATGCTTCAAAAAGGGAATGTCACTGATGAAGACAGTTCGCAGACCTTTGGTGCACTGAGGGCATTGAAATTAGCCACCAATGCCAAGTATAACCCAACTTTCGTTTCGTCTTTGGGGATGTCTAGGTAGCAGAGCAATGCAAAGAGAGGCTCGATTAGAGACTGCACTTCTGGTGCAGTCAGCGGCATTGTGTTATTATAGTAAAGAAGAGGCACAGCAGGACCCCTGTAAAGGGATTTTATGAGCATTTGTGTTGCACGCAAATTGAACCCTGTGCGATGTGTAAATGCTGGCACTCTGTAATTTTGCTATAGTACTGCACTATACATATATAGCAAACTGTAAAAATGCGCTAGCAAAACATGCTAAATTTTGATCACTAATTAGTGATGGCAGTTTAGCTAAGGGTGTGGAATTGATGGATTATCAGTGTGCAGATATACATTTGAGAGGACTAATTGCTGGTAATGTAATTAAAAAGTCTTCTAATTGCAAACAGTTTTAGAAAGGGAAATAGGGCACACCACATTTTATAATGAGTGTAATGGGGACATGGGGCACAAGGGATTTGACTGAAGTGAACTTATTTCTGTAGGTTGGGTTGAAGCCAGCGAAAGTGGTTCCACAACAACTAGACTTGAAATTATTTGAGGCCATTTCCGTATTTAGTGCTGGGATGTGTTCAGTATAGGTCTATCTTATTAGTGCAAGGAATCTTAGAATATATGTAATCTATAATATTAGTAGGTGATGAACTTTTGTGCACATGTGCACTTTGAATGAATGAACAATTGGTTTCAGGGTATAATAACTATGCAACTAAATGAACTCATTTTTGATTGCACAGAATTTATTTTTAGAGAGGACAGAAAAACTAATTCAAGTTGTGCACTAAAAGAAGGACTGGTGAACTTAACAGGCCAGTCAAGGATTTGCCCATCTGAGCTTTCACGTTGCCTCTCCATTGTATACTGTATTAGGCGAGAGCCATACGTGACCTATGTGTGGCTCAGATGACCTGTAGAACTCTGACTGGTTTCATTTTTTGGTTCTTTTTCAATTTTTTTTTTTCAATTCCCAAGGAGTGGTAGCCATGGACACTTTACCTGAAAAAATGATTATAAATACCCAATACTAATACATCAACATTGGTTTGCCCAAAATAGTTAAGGAGATTGAAGGAGCAGCCATGCAAGGCGAGTTATTATATATGTGATGTTATGTTACAGTTAAAAAAAATTTCAAATATAAGTACATTATCAACTGTTGAGGTTAGTAGCATTGATATTATTATTCAAATATGTTAACTGTTCAAGTGGACTGGTCTGCACAACATTACCAATTCTTCTTTATGATAATGCTAGTACTCAGAAAATCTAGCAAGTTACAGCCTATCTGGAGCAGGAAAAAATCAAAGAGATACCCTGTATGTTCATACCGATCTTGCACCAGACGATGTTTGGTTGTTTCCAAAAATTAGAAAGGGACTTGTAGAAAGACCTTGCAAAATGCATTCATTCAGAGTTGTGGAATATTCCTTGAGAGGAGTACCACCACCAAGTGTTCCAGAATTGGTGCAGATGTCTGCAACTTTGCATAGATGCTGGAGGGGAGTACTTTGAAGAAGTTTTGTTGAGGTAAGTGCAGTGGATTTTGTTCTGTAGATGCATGTCAAGAACTCTTTTAATGCCCATCGTAATATCCTTTCACAATAATTGTGAAACTGAAAGTTTCCCATGCATGATAGATAACACTGTTCTACAAAAAAACAATTCTTTTTTCTAAGTAAGAGTTGTGTGATTCTTAAAGGTTTTTTAGTGCAGACTTCAGATCTGTGCTTAAATGTTTTCTATCAGTAATAGTTTTCAAGTTAGACTATTTTTAATTTTTCATTTTATTCCTAGATTTACAATGAATAATAATAGGAAAAAAAATAGATTATTCTTAGCTTCCTTAGTATTAAAATGATTATAGATTCATGCAGAAAATTTTACAGAATATTACACAGAAATAAATTGAATACAGAATAATTGAATAACAAAAATACCAAGCGTAAATCTTTCTTTTATTTTCATTTGTGCTGTCTCTTTTGAGATTCCAACAAAAATCGGCTAACATTGTAGGCATTCACTTCCCTTGATATCGCTTTTCAATTGTCGAAATATCGTTGTGAAACCTCTCACTGTGCTCACTGGAGACGTCGCTGAGATTTCCAGAAAGTAGTCAAGATGTGAATGCAGGAAGTGCACTTTCAAAGACGTTACATCCTAAATCCCGATATGCATGTAGCATCTGGTTTACTATTTCTTTTTAATCTTTAGACCTCTTTTTTCCAAGAATCCCAATATGCATGTAGCATCTAGTTTACTATTTCTTTTTAATCTTTACCTCTTTTTTCCAAGAAAATTATCTGTAACTTTCTTAAAACATGTCCAAGCAAGTTTCTCTTTCTCTGTTAGAGATTCGTCAAATTTCACATCTTTCTTCAACTGTCTTATTTGAGGGCCAACAAACACGCCATCTTTTATCTTTGCTTCTGAAAGACGGAAATTTTGTTGTTGGTAGGCAAATCCTCTACCATATTTATCCACTGCCTTGACAAATTGCTTCATAAGTCTCAGTTTTATATGAAGGGGAGTAAGGATCACATCCTCATAGGCTATAAGTCTGCTTCTATAAATTTTTTGCTCCCGCTTTTCAATTATGTATTGGCCAAGTTTTCTTCATGTAATGGGATGCTCTGTCTTGACTGTCCCATTCACAAAGGAAACAAGGAAATTTTGTGTTCCCTTATTGCATTTCCAATATCATGGCAATGATTTTTAAATCTCCACATATTTTCCAATTGAAATCCATATATTTAATGTATTTGAGCATTATATCTAGAATCTTGTATGATTCTTTTGCCATACTAGCATAGGCAACTGGAACAGAAGGCATTAAATTAACATTATGTAGTAAAACTGCCTTCAACCTAGTTTAGGATGCATCTATAAAGGGCCTCCAATTTTGTGGGTCATGAATAAGGCTTAAATCTGTCATCAAATTGGTAATATCATTACAGAAAAGTCAATCGGCCATCATGTGAGAAGAATGCAACAAAATTCTGTTCTCTATTTCTATATAAAGTTATACTTGTACTAGGTTGGGGAAGATTCTATTCTTGCAACCTAGAGCCCAGCAGTTCAGCATTTCGTTTACTTAGCCCTAGATCACGGACCAAATCATTCAGTCATCTGCTTGAGTTAAAAAGCTTTGCCCTAGATCACGAACCAATCGTTCAGTTCATCTGCTTATGTTAAAAAATGTGGAGTGAAATCCCCGATCACTTCTTTCTGGAGGTGATTCACGTGCCTCACTCTCTTCATCAGTACTTTCTCTATCTTCTGTTTCCTGACTTGGAGTTAGTGGAACTGGCAAAGTTTTAGAATGTGGTACTGGTCGTATTGCAGAAGTTGGGATAATTGATGTGTCTCTTTGATTTTCTGCTGGTAAAGCCCTGGCTACTTGTCATATAGAAGTAGCAATCTGTGGAATTGTCTTTTGGTACCCTCCATATCATGGGTACAGCAAATAACATGGTGCTACCTTTACACTTCCACTAGTTTATTAATTGCACATAGCAAGTCATCAAAAAACTAATCATAAAATAGACTGGAACACAACAATAATTAAAAAAGAAAAAAAAATGCATTCATAAGAAAAGCAGAAGAAAGATTAATAATACAATCAACAAATGGTGCCATGAATGACATGCTTGGTTATCGGTTACCTGTAATCTGGCAACCACTACTACAAAAGAAAGTTCCAAGAACTCTGCAACCTCCTTGGAAGATGACCACAGTCAGAGGTCGAAATATTAGGAAAGTTATTCTCAAGTATTGGACCAGATGATAGATGGGCCAAGGTCCTTCTTACAAAGTGGTCCAGAAGAAGGAAGAGTTGGGTTGGGTTGTTTTACCTCTGAGCAGCACTTTTTTGCACACCATGGGCTAAATGGCCAGGTCACATGGACCCCGAAGGCTCAGAAAAGGTTGGGGGAGGGGACCCACTAGAACAGCTGTTGGGAGACAGATGGTAGCCTCCCGTCAAGGCCATCCAGCTTGTTCTTTAACGTGCACAGGGTATGGCTCTCCCGTACACGGGACCATGGCTTAACGTCCCATCCGATGGACGGTGGCCTTTCCAAGCCCATCGGTGTCCCCTACTTACCGTGGGCAGGGCAGGGAATTTTGCGGAGATAAATCTCAATGCTGACCCAGCTGGGACTCGAACCTGGGAACTACAGATTACGAGCCTGGCGCGCTACCGACTGAACCACCCCCGCCCCCAAAAAGAAGGAAGATAATGTTTTACTATTGCTACTACTATCAAGTAAGTGAATCCTGGTCTTAAGTTTTTTAAATTATAACACACTAGCATTAAAAGTATTAGAGATTCAGAACCATCCATTTCTACCTCCCATATTTCAGAATGCTGTTCAACAAATGAAGAAATATAAAGTTGTAATGCAGAAAATTGATTTATTAACTTGGTCAGAGACACAACATGGGTATATATTTCATGAATAAGTATCTGTAGATAACAATTGTACAATTCAATGCTGGTTTGAAAAATAAAGAAATGCCTAAGATTCTTAATTTCTCATTGGAGTGGGAAATGCAAAATTGTTGCTCATAGTTCAAGTAAAGAAATTTAACAAGGATCCAAGCAAAAGAAACTTGATGAGAATGCAAAAATCGATATTCCATGTAAGTATGTGAAAATTATAGAATAATCTAGAAAAAAATGAATTGCTGCAGTTGATAAAGCCTATGAAAGTCATTTTCACTATTCATATTTTTAAAAGTCTGTAGTATGATAAAGTGCAATCAACCAATGGCAGATGCCAAATGGTAGATTTGCAAAAGAATAGAATAAACTTTTAGATTTGATTCCATTCAAAAACAAACTGCTATGTATGTGTATTAAAAAACATATATTCAAAGAATTAAAAAACCAGTTTTAAGAAAAAATTAGAAAAAAAATTAAAGTATTATTGTAAATGATTCAAATGCAATTTAAGAAAAAATTACAGTTCATTTTCTACAGTATAATAATGATAGTTATGAGGAACAAGTGACTTTTTGTAGATTTAAAAGAACTAAAAAATGCAGAAGTGATTTTTGAGACTTACCTTTCTGCATTAGAAGTACATAGTTTAATAAATGTTACTTAATAGATATAATTGTTACTTAAAAGACTAATTGGTTTTAATGCTGAGGAAGATAGAATGATGGTTGTAATCATCATATTCTCTCTCCCTCAGCACTCTGATAGGTAATCAAGAGTCTCAGCTCATCTACTAGGGACATTTTTTGAAATAATAGTCTGGCACTGTTTAAGGTATTGAGTACAGCTGCTAATATTGAATGATGTGATTAAAGACAATACCTAAAAATCAACCATTTTGAGATTTTTTTGCAAAAAAAATTACTGTTTTTATCATCTTTTATTTATGCAAACTCAATCTTTAGGTTCTTTGTAACCTGCCCATTTAATTTATTGAACAGTCAGAGAAGTGATATTTAGAAGTAAAATAACCTTGATTAGAATATGTTTGAATTTCTAAATCTTACACTGCCATCACTATACTCTACTCATGTCAAATAAACTCACTGGACAAAAAATTATTCACCCCTGGCTGAATGTCACCTAATAGCGTGTAATGCCTCCGTGTGATCGAAGAACAGCCTAAATCCTATCTAGCATGGATGCCACCAGTGTGCGGATGTAGTGCACATCAATATTCAACCACTCTTCCAGCAGCAAATGCCACAGTGAAGCGCTGTCCCAGTCATTTTGCCAGATTGGCCAAATGACTGGGACAGCGCTTCACAGGTTGCTCCAAATAGTCCCACAAATTTTCTATGGGATTCAAATCTGGGATTTGGAAGGCCAGTGAGATGTTCGAAGGCTTCAGAATGCTCGTCATGCCAATCCGACACACTTCGAGCCCTGTGCATGTGATAATTGCCATCTTGGAAGACTGGGATATCCTTCTGTGTTCACTGTGGAGATGCTGCACAAAAGGCAATATGTGGTCGTCCAGTAGCTCCATATAGCCCTTCTGGTTCAAGTATGATGTCACTGCAACCATGACAGTCGTATGTCATGGTTGTCCTTTCTTCGTATGTGAAACACCCCGAGAACATCCCAGCCCCCTCCAGCTTGAACAGAACCTTGTGCACAGTCCTCATGGAAGGCTTCATGCGGATTACGATGTACCTGTCACCTTGCATCATTTGAGTACAAGCAAAAATGTGACTCATCTGACTAGATCACATGCTTCCAAGAGTCGACAGTCTAGTCTTTGTGGTGCCGTGCCCACTGTAGCCATTCAGCCTTGTGCAGAGCTGTTAGCATGGGTCTCTTCCGCAGTACTCTGCTCCAGATATCCATGGCATGCAGTTCCCTTCGGAGTGTTTGTTCGGAAACAGCTTGTTGTAGGCCTGCATTGACTGACTGGGGCAATTCCTGCTCATTGCAGAGCAGTTTGCCCTAACAGTGCACGACACTCTGTGGTGGTCTCTATTGGTGAGCAGTCTTTCTGCTGCAGTTCTGGTGTTGATCAGCAGTGGACTGCAATGTACGCCACTGCTGGAAGACCCTTTGGACAGTACATTTCGACACACCTGCAAAGGCAGCAGCTTCTTGTGTCCTTTGACTCAGCCAAATGCAATAACACCTTTTGGCCACTCATTCACATCTTTGGCATGACCCACGTTTTACGTAGTGACTAACACCCTCATGGCACACAACTAATTTGTCACTGTATGAACCCTGTAGTGCATGACATAGCTATTTGAAGGACACGTTTATTATTGGTGCGCCCTCTGTTGCTGTTGAATGGACTTAACCCTCTTGCAGCAGAAGATGACTAATTTTTTGTCAGGTGAGCTTATTTGGAGATCAGTAATATAGGTACTAGTCAGCATTGTAAGTGCAACAAATCAAATTTAAATTTTTAAAAACTTCCAGTTTGATTTTTTTTTTCTTTATAAAACACTTACTTATAAAACATGCATAAAAATATACACTAAAATTTAAAATACTCTTGTTCACTTTTGTGCAAATTTCAATGCCTATAAAATAATTTTGGATTCACCAGCTTTCCGATTGTCATTCCTTAGTATCCAAATATTGCATTACCTTTTTCTTCATGTAATTCCACATCTGAAAAACCTCCGATTTGAGGTTACAAGTTTGATCTGAACTATTGCTAACATGTTTTTCCATTAAGTTTGGAAATTCGAGTGAAAAAGTGTTTTTTTTTCTCTCTCTTCAAATCAGAGGATTTTGGAAATAATTACCAAATAAGTGCTTTTTTTTTTTATTTTACTCTCTTCTTTCTGGTTTAAACTTCAAGGTTTCTATAATTATTTTTATTATTCAACACATCATTCATTGCATCATTTCCTGAGACGAAATCAAAACTGCTTGATTCGGGTATAAATAAAATAAATACTCCCTCAAGCAGCTGCTTGCCACAGAGGTCTGACAGGAACCTGTCAGTTTATATACCATAGTAGAAGGTCTGTGAGGATGTCAGCACCTCAGCAGAAAAACAACATACAACCATGCCTTACCTGGGGCTTGAACCCAGGTTCCTTAGATCAGTAGCCAAGTGTGCTAACCACTCGACCATGGGACGGCTAAGATTCGGGTATATACTCTCTTAATTATAGCTGAGAGGGAACAGCAAAGATTCAGTGGTCATTAATTGGATACTCATGTAATGGCTGTTATTGCAACATCAGCCTGATTTCTGTAATGATTGGATTTCATCTTCATTTATTTAATCAATGCTTTATTTATACTTTTATTGAACTTTTTTACTTCCATAAATTTATTTTGAATTTATTTCCATAGATTTATATATAATTATCAATTTTTGGAGTTATGTTGCATCTTTGACATTTTTTTTCCGAACGGGAAAATTTTTAACTTTGCTGTGGTTTATTTGTTAATCTTTTTATTATTTCATTGTTTTCCAATAAAAAAACTAATCTTTTACCATTTTCTTAGAATGAATGATGTCTTGCTATAGTAGCAAAAAGGGTTTCCTTGGGTCAGAATCAGTCCTCTTATGGTTGGAAGGGGGATCATGAAGCAGTTTTGTCAAGGTTGTTTTCTCCCTCCATTCTCTGCTCCCTACATTCACTGTTATACTGAGGGTTTTTTAAACCCCACCCCCAGCAAATTTAATTAAAAATATACTTAGTTTATATAGAATGGTTTAAAAAATTTTTAACCCCAAATTCTTGACTTTGCCACTCTGAGAATATTGAAATTTTCTTAGCCTATTTGCATTGAGAAAATCTCCAAAGTGCAACACTCAAACAGAAAATATGTAACATTCATTGCAAAAAAATTAACAGGGCAGAAAATCCCATGAGAGTGAACAAAGTTACCCTATGCAATTCTGACTAATGTTTTAAAGTTTTAGTATAAAACAAATTAATAAAAAAACAGTAACAGTTTTGTTTTAGATGATTTTTAAATTATATTATTGAGAAAGAACTTTCCTTTGTTATATAATTTAACTTTCATTAGGTTTCCAGAAATAAACTTTAATTGCCTTTCCAGATCATTCCCCTACATCACTTTAAAACAGTCTTATTAAAATTAATGTTTGCTAATTTTTTTATATAATTTGTTTTAATAAAATTCAGAATTAAATGCTGTTTAATATAGTATTCTCATGACCTACTTCTGTTGATTGGTTATTTAGCAAAAAAATTCTAAAGTTGACTCTTGTATTCGACTAAACACGGTGGCAAAAATCCTGGACTTTTCAAAGTGTAACACTAAGAAAATAAATTGCAGAAAATTTCATGTTACAAGAAAAATATATTTTTCTATTATTCAGAGAGAAATTTCTTTCTCTTCATGTGCATTATAATTATTTTGGTACATTAGTTTTTTCAAATAAATTTTATTTGGCTTGCCAGATCCTTTTTACAACTATGTCACTCTGAACAAGTCTTATTAAATTAATATTCTTTTTGTTTTTGTTAAATATTTTCATAAAAATGGCCTATTTCTGTTCATTGGTTATTTGGCAAAAGAGTTTTAAAGTTAATTTTTTTGGCTGAACACAGTGAAAAAATTGATTTGTGGTTTCATTCCAGTTTTTCAGAGTGGCCACTGGAAGGGTTAAGTGACTGAGTTGGCACTTATAATACTGTAAACTACCTTTTCCTTTGCTCTAAATGACGTGCTTAAAAAAGTGTTTAAGATAAATATAACATATTATGAAATAAATGCAAGAAATTCTAACAGATTTTGTAATTAACACATTAAATTTAAATAATTTATGTATATACATTTATAGGATGATTCCTTGGTTAAAGATTTTGTCACAGTTAAAGAATTGACAGCTGGCACTTGTATAATTCAGGAGGAAACAGTTGAAGATGTTGCACTTCTCTATGTCATAATTGGATCTCTAAATGTATCACAGAAAACAGTTGATAAAAAAGAAGAGGTATGTTTATTGTTGCTACAATGTCTTGAGAAAATTAGTAACCATCTTTGTACTTAGAAATAAGCAAAATATTTTGTCTTTTTTTTGTTTTGGTTGGCACAAAAAGCAATTCTTAATATTAGTTTGTAAGTTTAACAAACTTGCAATAATGTATTGTTATAATAAAAGTAATTTTCAGTTAGCATAAAACATTATTTTAGCTAAATGCAGTAGAAATCCACACTCTCTTGATAACATGTCAGGTTCTATTGATGATTAACTCTTAGAGTACCAGGATTGATTAAATTGATACTAGAAAAATTTGCATAAATGCCAGAATTGATCAAATCAATCCTCTTTATGTCATATGTACTTTCTTTTAAAATCAGGAGATGGCATGAATGGAATAGTCCAGAGTTGAAATATTACCATCTTAGTACCAATTATGAAGGCCATGCACAGATGACCCAGCAATTCAACTGGCATTCAAAGGGTTAAGATTGACAGACAAAAGCACTGCACAGCTTTGTGTCATTTGGGTAGTATAGAACAGATTGAGTATTATTTGGAAAGATGTTAATTTTATAGCCCATCATTATAAGTCTGAAATCATCATTATCAACTTGCATGTAAACATCTCTTGATCAAAGTACAATTTTAAGTTAGTGAAAAGAATAATTTTTTTTCCTGCTTAGATTTGCATCAAAATCAGACTTTTTTGTAAGATTAGCTTTTAATTTGATAGTGTACATAGAGGGGTTTTGTGGATTTGTTTAAACACATAAGAACCAAATAAAAGTTTCTGCTAACTTAATATTATACTTTAATGAGTACCTCTGGGTTGTTAATGATGAATACACTGAAAGGACAATTTGTTATACACACCCACCTAATAACATGAGGGTCCACCTTTCACTCTCACAACATCAGCATCATGGCATACTCTACCAGGTGTTGGAAACTTTTGGGTGGTATTGCATTCCATGATTCCAAAACAGCAGACTGTAAAGCCCTGAGAGTTGCTGGTGGTGGGTATTGGGTTCAAATGCATCACTCCACTTCGTCCCACAGATGCGCAATAGGGTTAAGATGCAGAGAGTGAGAAGGCCATTTGAGGGTTGTGAACTCACTGGAATGCTTCTCCAACCAGCCCTTCACTAAATGGGAGTGATGAGACAGGGCATTGTTTTGTTGAAAGAAGGCATCCTGCTGTGGGAAATGGATAGCCATGAATGGAGTAGATGGTTGGCAAGTACATCAATATAGCCTTGTGAGGTGATGGTGGTCTCATATGGTACAAGGGACCCAAGGGTGGTCCACGTAAACATGCCCCAGAACATTTACACTGCCTCCACTGGCCTGTAATGCCCTGACTTGACAGTCCATGTCCTTGTGTGATCTACACCACATATGCAACCTCCTGTTAGCATGTTGTAGTTAGAACCTCAATTTGTTGAACAAAGCTACCCTTTTCCAGTGTTCCATGTTTCATTGGTGATATTCCTTTGCCCACTGCAGCTTCATAGCCTGTGATGTGCTGAACAAGGGTTTCTTGATATGGGTGTTGGCTGCTATAGGCAAGTTGTGACATTCTATGTTGAATGGTCCTTGCACAAACCTTCATAGCTGTGCCATCATTGAATGCTGAGTTATCTGCACTGTGGCCCTCTGTTTTGACATTACAATGTGGGAGTGGAAACACACCTCAAACGTCAACAGCCTAGTTATGGCCACATTTTTCCTTTGGTTGCAGGTTTCATCAGTTTTGATGTATTCCTGGTACACATGTGTGATAGTTGCATGTAGAAATCCTGGATGTTCTGTCATGAATTATATGGAGCACTCCATCTTCCTGCTACTGACTATCTGTCCACTATTAAACTTGCTCAGGTTTCCGTGTTTACCCATCATAATAATCACAGGTACACTATAGCAGTAGGTATATGACCTAAATGTAGCCATCAAGGGGTTTTGGTTGGCCACATTATTGCGGCGAAGTAGGGCAGGTTTGTGGATGGGTGCAGTGTGTATAATAAATTGTGCTTTCACTGTATTTGGTTTATGAACCTGGATTAACATGGTGGGCTATAAAATTGACATATTTTTGAAGGACACTACAATCACAGCCCCCCTAATGCATATATAAAGTAATATGAAGTTTTTGATTGGATATCTTGATTAATGGCAATTATATAGTAGGAGAGTATAGTGGTAGAGCATTTGATATTAATGCATCAGCATAATATTACACTTAATATCTTTTCTGCTATGTGATATAATCTTAAGATTGACATCTTTTTTAATTCATTAAAAAAAATATTTTCACTTTGTTGTCTGTCTGTAGCTGTCCCATGACCAAGTGGTTAGCATGCTTGGCTACTGATCTGAGGGACCTGGGTTCGAGCCCCGTGTAAGGCATGAATGTGTATGTTGTTTTTCTGCTGAGGTCCTGCCATCCTCACAGACCTTCTACTATGGCATATAAACTGACAGGCTCCTGTCAGACCTCTGTGGCAAGCAGCTGCTTGAGGGGTATTTATTTATGTCTGTTCCACTCTCTGTTCCAGGTAAAGTTCTTTGCATGACTGTGCTTAATAGAATTAAGAATCTGGTAGACAGGCAGTTGCTTGATGAGCAGTGTGGATTCAGAAGTGGTAGGGGATGTGTAGATAAGATATTTTCTCTTAGGCAGATTCTTGAGAAATGTTTAGAGTTTCAGAAACCTTTGGTTGCTAGCTTTGTTGATTTCAAAAAGGCTTTCAACTCTGTTGATCGTCATAATTTGTGGTTGATTGTGAGATCTTATGGTATACCAGACAAGTTAGTTAACATAACGAAAGCTCTCTATAATAACACTGAATCGTGTATGAGAGTTGGTAAGGCTTGTAGCAATTGGTTTAGCCTTACTTCTGGTGTTCGACAGGGTGCATTTTGTCTCTTTTTTTCTTTAGTTTGGTTATTGATTATGTTATGTGAAATTCACTTCAAGGGAAAGATTTTGGCCTTAAATGGGCTGGAGATACGAAAATTTCTGATTTAGATTATGCTGATGATTTAGCCCTTTTGGCAAATGATGTTGATGAGATGAACTCTTTCATTCGAGCTGTTGATGAGACTGGTAGTAGAGTAGGTTTGGTTATAAACAGAGAGAAAACTAAAGTGATGAAAATTGGTCAGGCAGGTTGTGATTCAGTTAATCTGAATGGTTGCAGTATTGAGCAGGTGTCACAGTTTAATTACCTTGGGAGCTATGTAACAGATACTGGTGATGTGCGACATGAGATTAACAGACGAATAGGTATTGCTGCCGGGACTTTTAAGAATCTATGGAGATTGTGGAGAAATAGGCGTATACACCTAAAAACTAAAATTAGACTGTATAATAGTTTGGTTCTTTCTAGGGTTAGTTATGGTAGTGAAACTTGAACACTTTGTAAACAAGATAACAGGAAACTAGATTCTTTTGATTCTAGATGCTTATGCAGTATCTTGGTCATTAGGTTGTTCAACTTTGTAACTAATGATGAGGTTTGGCAAAGGAATCTGCAACCTCCTTTAAGCAGCATATTGTGCAAAGAGAGACTCCGCTGGTTTGGCCATGTTGCCCATACGGATAATTATAGATTGGCGAATAGGGTTATGAACAGTGTCCCCAAAGGCCTCAGAAAGAGGGGGAGACCTAGGATGCGATGGGCTGACAATGTCAAACAGGACCTTATTAGAATTGGTGTGCAGTGGCCAGATGCAGTTGATGTAGCTCAGGACAGACTTGCATGGAGAAATAAATTGCACTGTCTGGTTGGACCTCCATAGCCCATGTCTGCTTGAGTTGGGTTGGATAGATATTGGGGTGAAATTTATTCAGAAAAATTTCTATAGCAAACATGCTATGCAATAATTTTTTTGTATAGCAATTTTTTTTACGGAGCATGTTTTTATTTATTCCCCCCATATTTTCCATTTATGTTGTTTCTGGTCATTAAAAATATTTAGAAACAATACCATTAAGTTATCATTAGCATAAGCCCTTGGTGACAAAAAAAAAATTGGAATCAGTACCTGCATCATAAATGTCATAATAATGCAAAGATATCAGTCCTTGCATCAGTAGAGGTAAGACACAAATGAATTTGGCCATAGGCAGTGACTGTTACTGAAGTGGTTCACATGGAACATGAATTGCACTGACAGTACATTACTTATTCTTCTTCGGAATGTGTCATCACAAGCATGAAAGGCAAGATGTGTGCACACTTTTATTGGTAGCAAAATAGAATCTTATAAAAAAAAAGGAAATAAATTTAATAAAACTCTATATCATCATCATTATCCTCAAGCAGCCATGGGCTACGGAGGTCCAACCAGACCGCGCAGTTTAATTCTCCAAGCATATCTGTCCTGAACTACATCTGCTGCATCCGGCCACTGCACACCAATACTAACAAGGTCCTGTTTGACATTGTCAGCCCATCGCATCCTAGGTCTCCCCCTCTTTCTGAGGCCCTTGGGGACACTGTTCATAACCCTATTCGCCAATCTATAATTATCCGTACAGGCAACATGGCCAAACCAGCGGAGTCTCTCTCTGCACAATATGCTGCTTAAAGGAGGATGCAGATTCCTTTGCCTAACCTCATCATTAGTTACAAAGTTGAACAACCTAATGACCAAGATACTGCATAAGCATCTAGAATCAAAAGAATCTAGTTTCCTGTTATCTTGTTTACAAAGTGTTCAAGTTTCACTACCATAACTAACCCTAGAAAGAACCAAACTATTATACAGTCTAATTTTAGTCTTTAGGTGTATACGCCTATTTCTCCACAATCTCCATAGATTCTTAAAAGTTCCGGCAGCAATCCCTATTCGTCTGTTAAATCTCATGCCGCACATCACCAGTATCTGTTACATAGCTCCCAAAGTAATTAAACTGTGACATCTGCTCAAGATTGCAACCATCCAGATGAACTGAATCACAACCTGCCTGACCAATTTTCATCACTTTATTTTTCTCTCTGTTTATAACCAAACCTACTCTACTACCAGTCTCATCAACAGCTCGAATGAAAGAGTTCATCTAATCAACATCATTTGCCAAAAGGGCTAAATCATCAGCATAATCTAAATCACAAATTTTCATATCTCCAACCCATTTAAGGCCAAAATCTTTCCCTCGAAGTGAATTTTGCATAACATAATCAATAACCAAACTAAAGGGAAAAAGAGACAAAATGCACCCTTGTCGAACACCAGAAGTAATGCTAAACCAATTGCTACAAGCCTTACCAACTCTCACACACGACTCAGTGTTATTATAGAGAGCTTTCATTATGTTAACTAACTTGTCAGGTATTCCATATGATCCCACAATCAACCACAAATTATGACGATCAACAGAGTTGAAAGCCTTTTTGAAATCAACAAAGCTAACAACCAAATGTTTCTGAAACTCTAAACATGTCTCAAGAATCTGCCTAAGTGAAAATATCTGATCCACACATCCCCTACCACTTCTGAATCCACATTGCTCATCACGCAATTGCCTGTAAACCAGATTCTTAATTCTATTAAGCACAATCATGGAAAGAACTTTACCTGGAACAGAGAGTAGGCTGATACCCCTATAGTTATCACAAGAACTGCGACCACCTTTTTTGAAAATAGGGATAATAATAGCTCTGGTAAAATCATTAGGAACCATGCATTTATCATAAAAGTTATTCAAAATTTCAGTCATCCAAGTGGTAACCGAAACATTCCCAGCTCTGAGCATTTCTATAGTAATTTCATCTACCCCTGGGGATTTATGAAGTTTAAGTTTAGAAATAGCCAAAATAACTTCAGATTGTGTTATAGGGCCAACATTAAAGCCACCAATGCATCTATCATCATTACAAACAATAGGAGTAGAACTAACCACATTGTTTAGAACATCACTGAAATGCTCAGCCCACCAAGCCATGACAGAATCCTCCCCTTCTATAACCTTACCTTGTTTATCCTGCAATCTTTGTATGCCTGTCCGTTTTCTATCCCATAAAACAGTAACTATCTGGTACAGCTCTCTGCTGTTGTGCTGCCTAACTGCTTCCTCAACTTTGTCAGCCAAGCCATCTAGCCAAAGATTCTTATTAGTAGCCAACTGATCCTTTACACGTTTATTAAGCTCTCTGTAATCCTTTCTATTAGGACTAGTAGGGTACTGATTAAGGACATTCCTGCAGTTCCTTCTTTCTGAAATAAGCTCAAGTGCCTTATGACTTAAATAATTCTGCCTCCTCTGCTCCTTTTTTCCTAAAAGGGTACTGTTAGTTTACAAAAAAGCCTGCTTAAAATGACCCCATTCTTCCTCAACTTCAGTATTAAGCAAACCATGACTGTCATAATGACTAAGTAACCTATCATGGTAAGCTTTAGCTATAACGGTCTTTCAGAGCTTCAGTATTAAAGGTAAAATTTTTAACCCTAGCATAACACTTTTTAAGTTGCAAGACACTTTTAACAAGGTAATGGTCAGATCCAATTTCAGCTCCCCTATATGACCTGGTATTCCTAACAGAATCTGCCCATTTGCTGTTAATTAATATATAATCTATCGCATTCTTATGTAGCCCATCAGGTGAAACCCATGTGTACTTATGTATGTTGCAGTGTTTGTAATAAGTGTTAGTTATTCTGAAACCATTGAGTTTACTTACCTGTAGGAGACGTTGCCCATTGCCATTGCAGCTACCAATACCAAAAGGGCCTATCACCCCTCCCCAAAGGTCAGAGTCAGTACCAACTTTGGCATTGAAGTCACCTAGGACAAGGGTAATATCTCCTTTCTTGACAGAATTCAAAATATCCTAAAGTAGGAGACGTTGCCCATTGCCATTGCAGCTACCAATACCAAAAGGGCCTATCACCCCTCCCCAAGAGAGTCAGTACCAACTTTGGCATTGAAGTCACCTAGGACAAGGATAATATCTCCTTTCTTGACAGAATTCAAAATATCCTAAAGTTGTCCGTAAAACCTGTCCTCATCCTCAGCAGCATCCTCAGTGGGGGCATAACAGCAGATAACATTCAAGTCTTTAAGGCTTGTCTGAAATTTTGCTGTAAGAAACCTTTCATTAATGCACTCATATTCTAGAAGAGCATCACTAGCATGTCTGCTGAGCAGCAGACCCACGCCTTGGTGATGATTTCCTTCTTCCCTCCCTGTAAAGAGAAATTTAAAATTATTTTTAAGTATCTCGCCTTTACCTGTCCATCTGGTCTCTTGCAAGCCTAGAATATCTAGGTTATAGCGCTGGAATTCCTGTGTGAGGACATCAAGAGAATAATCTCTATGTAATGTCCTCACGTTCCACGTTCCTGCAGAGAGAAAGTGATTAGTAGGTTTTTTTAAAGAAATTAGGTTTATTGAGGTTAGTAGGGCCAACAATATCAAACAGTCCCCTGATCACAGGCATGGGGCAAAGACCTGTTCCTCCTCCGCTAAAGGCTGAAGTCACCGATGCTGGTAGGAACTTCAGGCACCACCTTTTCAAGTGGACTTTTTCAAGAGCCATGTGGCCTGCCTGAGACACATTACTCCAGTTTAGGCTTGACGATGCCCAACTAGCTAAGTAAGGTTTAGGTACCTGCGATGGCCTCTAATTAGGATTATCCACCAGCTGATATAAGGTATCCCATGCCTCTGTTCACTTAGGGCTGGCAACCCAGAAGCAAACAGAAAACACAGCAGCAGATTCTCCCTCAACAGAGGCTCACCAGTGCAGCAAGTCCAGGATCAATAATCAAGCTCAAATCCATAAACAAGTCCAGTCTAGTAGGTATAAATGGACAGCACCAGGACCCTGTGAAGTTGACCACTCCTTGGCAGGTTTGAAAAATAAGAAAAAAGTGTCCATAGATGACCAGATCAGTAGGCCATACTGAACTGGCAGCCCTCCCCTTCCGTTCCCTTCCAAAAGAGAATATCTCTTTTGAAAGGTACTAACGGCCTGCACCACGAGAAGACGGGGTCGGACATTAGGTGCTAGACCTGGCCGGTTCTGTGCATTATATAAAATAGAGCAGAAGTGCAGCATCATAATCTATGAAACACAATTAGGACCATAACAGAGCAGATATATCTAGCAGCGAGATAGTAATGCATAAAACCTTTTTTTCTACTAGAATATATTAAGTTATAACAATAATCATTAATTACAGTAATAAGAAAATATTAAAAATATATTGTAATACATAACTTGCTGTCTGTATAAGCTCCTGTCACTAGTCTAGTCTTGTAAAATTGGTAGCTTAAGTCAGGAATTGGATTAATTGCTATTCAATGAGAAACTTACCTCCCCTGCAAAAATCTCTGCAATTAAAATTAATGCAGGTTGTCACAATGTCATCAATTTTCTTTCAAATGTCATTTACTTTTGTATCTCTCCAATGTATATCGCTATGTTAATAGTTTGTTAGATATGAATGTTGTTAGATCATACTTCAGTATTTCAGCTGCTTTTAACTAAACAGTGTTAGAGAGATTTTATTAGGTTTTGGATCTCTTAAAAAAAATTTCCCAAATGACATAGGGTTGTTCCCTGGTGAAAATGTAAAGCCATATGATGCTTCTGTGAATCTGATTTGTTCAAAGACCTGCTTAGCAGAGATGTTGATTGGTCAGAGCTTAATAGTCAGAGTTTCTGACATATATCAGGAAGTTATAGTCACTTAACACCTAGCTATAGAGACCATTACCACTAACTTAAGAACTATTTTTATCTATAAGTGAGGTTTGTCTGTGGTTTGTTTTTTACATTGGGTATGTGAAAAGTTTCTGCTCAAAAACAAAGGAAATGCTTGTAGTTTTTAGTAGCAATGGCCCTTGTAAAACCTTGTAAAAGTAATGAATAAAAATGAATTTAAAAAACTGCCTATCATTCTCTATTTTTTTTTAAGTAAAAAGAGAAACTAAAATCTCCACTAATTTTATCACTATTGAAATTAATTGGCAGTCTGAAGTTTAGGGCACTCATAAATGGATTTAATTTTCTGAGCTTTGGTGTTTAGTACAAACATTCATTGGTGCCAATGTACTTGTATATTGTATATTTCTTCTGAGATGTTTTCTTCCTCACAGATCTTTATGCTGTATGTCAGACGTCTCTCACAAGTGGGGTGCATTAGGAGTAATTTGTTTTATTTGTTTATTCGATACAAACATAATCATACAACATACCACAACCTGAAGCCAGATATGACAAAATAATGACATGAAATTATGGTAAAATACTGACTACATCAGTTTAAAAATAAGTTTTGTGGAAAAGTTAAATAGTCAGTTATGCAGTAGTAAATATATGGATTGCTATACACCAGTTAACAAACCAGTTCCTCTGAGATGACCGAGTGAACACGTCTTGACATTTACGTAAGTTTGAATCTGCAGAGATGTGGGTTTGAGTCTCAAGCATCAGCAAAACTCACTTTTTCCAGAAAACTCTTTATTAATATGTCTTTATATTGAAAGATTTAATATTAATTTTTTCAGAGTACATTGTTTGTAGCACATGCTGGAGAAATTGTTGGAGCCCTTGCAGTTTTGAGTGGCGAACCATCTGTCTTTACTGTAAAAACAAGACATGCTAGTTGTGTGGGAATGCTGAGCAAAAAACATACATATGAGTAAGTATGTTGTTTATGTATTTAACAAACTTCTGTAAGTGAAGTGTTGAATACAATGCACACTATATTTCCAAATTATGTGAATGGAGAGCACATTCAAGACCCTGATTTTTAATTTAAATTGCTATGGGAAAATGTCACTTGAGATAAATCAGAGACCTCAGTCACATCATTTTAAATTAACTTTCAACAATTAAATATTCAGTTTATATTTAAAGAGTTATTGAAGCTGAAATATTTTACAGCAGTACTGCTTGGCATAAGAATTCACCTTGAGAGTTAATTGAAACCCAAATAATAATTGTTATAACAAATCATTCACTAAAGTAAATGTTATTTTAAAAGCTTTTGAAATGATTTTTTTCAGTTTAAGAAAAAATATATAATAAAAAAAAATGTTCAGAATGAACATTAATAGCAGCATCTGCTCTTAAGTGCCCCAGCTTTAATAACTTTTTAAATCTTAACAAATATTATTGAAAATTGAGATTTAGAGAGATTTGAGTGAAGTTTTCAATATATCTCAAGTGATGTTTTCCTGTAGAAAGCTTACTTTCAAAGTTATGGAGTTTTTAATAGGGCTTTTCAGTCACATAATAAACTCACCGCACAAAAAAATTAGTCATCTCCCACCATAAGAGGGTTACGTCTGTTTGACAGCAACAGAGGGCACACCAGTAATAAACACGTCCTACAAATAGCTGTGCTGTGCGATATGGGGTTCATACAGTGACAAGAAGTGGTTGTGTGCCACATTTGTGTTAGTCGCTCTGTGAAACATGGGACTAACATGCCAAAGATGTGGATGAGTGTCAAAAGGGTGTTATTGCATTTTGCCGATCCAAAGGGCATAGCGTACAAGAAGTCGCTGCCTTTGCAGGTGTGTCGAAACGTACTGTCCAAAGGGTCTTCCAGTAGTGGCATATATCACAGTCCACCACTAATCATTGCCAGAACTGCGGCAGAAAGACTGCTCACCAATAGGGACCGCCACAGTGTGTCATGTACTGTTAGGGCAAACCTCTTTGCAATGAGGCCAGGAATTGCTCCAGTCAGTCACTGCAGGCCTAAAACAAGCTGTTTCCGAACGAACACTCCAAAGAATTGCATGCCATGGATATCTGGAGCAGAGTACTGCAGAAGAGACCTGCACACCTGGTGGCATCCATGCCAGACAGGATTTTGGCTGTTCTTGTCACACAGAGGCGTTACATGCTATTAGGTGATGTTCAGCCAGGTGTGACTAATTTTTTGTCTGGTGAGCTTATATGGAAGCATCCAAATACTTTTGTGATGTAGTGTATAATTAAGTAGTGTCTTTCTTAACCCTTCCAGGGTCCCACCTGAAAAACAGATTTACATCCAGAGGCCTAGCTATTTTTCACTGTGATCAACAAAAAAAAAATAACTTTAGAACTTTTTTACCAAATAGCTAATAAAAGGAATTATGGCATGATATTTGCCAAATTAATCAGCTGTTATTTCTGGATTTTCTAAAAGTAAAATATTTAACAAAAAAAAAAAGACTTGTTTTATTTTAATTGTGCATTTGTAGACATTTGTAGTAAAAATTCATCTGGCAATGCAAATAAAGATTTATTTTAAAAGAAAGCTAATAAAACTAAAAAGAATTTTATTCTTATTTTAGGAAAATAAAAAAAATTAAACAAATTTGCAAACACATAGATTATAATAAGACTTTTTCACTGTGATATAATGAAAAAAATAGAATGCAATTAAGGCTTTTAGAAAATCTGATGAAAAAAAACAGTTAAATTGTATTAATCGAAAAGAAATTTCTTCCTGAATAATATAATATTTACCTGAAACATATTTTTATTTCTTTTAATGATTCAGTGTAGTATTTTTAAAGCATAGGCCAGCATTATACAATGCTGGCCCATGCTTTAAAACCTGGATCGCTTACATTTATGCGATTTTCTGTCCTGTTTATGAAATGGAGGAACACTATCTTAGGTCTTTTTTTACTAAACATTTTGATTTTTTCTTTGGGTGTTGAGTTTTGTCAATCTTGGCAAAGTGCCAAAAGGTTTGTACACCAAGATAAAAACAAACAAACAAACATCTATATCGTCAGAGTGGTATAGCCAAGATACTGGGGTAACAAGATACAGGTATTCAACCTGAAATATGATTTTTATTTCTTTTAATGATTCTTTTCAGTATCGTATATTTTAAACACGAACAGTGTTATTCAATGTGACTTGGACTTCTCACATTCATGGGATTTTCTGAACTGGTTATGAAATAGAAAAAAACTTCCTAGGCTGTTTTTTTTACTAAATATTATGAATTTTTTCTTTGGGTGTTGAAGTTTGGTGATCTTGACTAAGTGCAGAAAGGTTTGTGCACCAAGGGCCAGCCCTTCCCGAAAGTGCTCTCCCAAATGATGACCAATTTCCATAGCAAGGAAGTCTATTTGCTTCCATATCCAAGACATTCAATTTCAGAAAACGGTACAAACTCAAAGTGTTTTTTATTTAAAAAAACAAGAAATAATAAAGGAAAAATTACATATAATCTAATGGGATGTTAAATAAAATATCCGTAACAACTTTTAAGCCGGCCTCCAATCTAGCACAACCTGGAAAGATCGATAAAAACAGCCGATTGAAGATCACTAACTAACAGAAGTAAATATATAGAAATGAATTTGCTTTCATATCCAATACCTCATTTATTTCCAGAAAATGATATTATTATCAAAATTTTACTGGAAAAGTAAAATAATAAAATAAAAATTAGCATATTAAAATATCCACAGCCACAAGTTGTAGGCTGGCCATACGATAAAACATAACTATGAAAGAAAAATAATTTCCGAAAATAAATCTACTGAAATGAAAACTAACTAAGGTTTAAATATAAAAAGAATACTAACTTGACAAAGAGTATCCAATATGCTGGACCAAAACTGATAAAAAAAAAACATCACACGGGAACAATGCAGATATCATATGTCAGCCACCTGCGTTTTGTTGATACAGTGAAGCGTAACTAATTAAATGCAGCTGCAACCAGAATTTCTAAGAAGGATGTGTTTACTTCCAGTTTCGATTTTGAAGGCAGGAAAGATGCATGCTGAAAATCTGAAATGAACTCTATCTTAATAAGAAATGGAAGAATAACAACATTTCTGTGCAGTAAATAATCAAAACACTTTTATTACACTTAGGATTGAATTAGTCCAAAATGTTTTGGTAAAGATTCAGTAATAATTACAAAACACACACACTATTGCATAGTTATTTGTCAGGAATGTGAAGAGTTCATGAAATATTTTTATATGATGTGAGCAAAAAAACTATTTTGATGTTTCAGAATTCTTCGGAAACAACCTCTTGCTGTTTTACTCTTGGCCCAGAGTGTTATCAAGCGTTTATCTTCTTTTGTACGGCAGATAGATTTTGCTTTGGATTGGATAAATGTTGAGTCTGGAAGAGCTATTTACAGGTAAATATTGTGTGCACTATTTAATTGTATTTTCTTATTTCTATAAAAGTAAGGAAACAAATTACAGTAATCTTTCAATGCTGATTCACTATAGATGTTTCCTATGAGCACTCTGTGTGTTCTTATTTCCAAAGCCATATATTAGGCTAATGTTTCTCAAACCGTGTTTTACCAAGAAAATGATGTTATAGTGGACAAATTAAATACTGCACATGAAACTATCCTTGACAATATCACCAGATCTGTATCACTGGTTGACCTTGTGTCCATTGTTGGTCACCCAGAAAAAAGTATAGTAATCATCCTCTAAAGGACTTTTAATAAATTAAAACTTAGGCTTATAATAATATACTCTGCTTACCATAACATGATTAGATGGGTCCAATCAGTGTACTGTGCTAGGTAGCAGAATTTGTTCATTGACACATCTTGCCTCTGGTTACACAATGCTCACTTCTGCACTACATCATTAGTTAAGGTTAAAAAACTCCTTGGTGTAAGCTCCTGTCCATGATGAAGGGACCACCCTGTGAAGGTTCCCCTGACTCAGGTACCTTCATAGGGTCCTGAACTCTCGCCTGTGTGTTTGCTGTGCGCAGAGACCCATTCCCTGGAAAGGAGGATCCTGGCAGTTGCTCAGGGGTCCCTGTCTTCTCTCGCCAGCTCATGACTGGTGGGTTCCCCTTTGGCTGTTTTGCCATTGGGGTCTCTGTCTGTCGTGGGGCTGGACAGTGAATTCGGGGGCTGCTGCTATACACTGCTTTGGCCTCTGCTTCAGGTAAACGGGAGGTTCTGGGACAGCCCCCACAGGATCAATCGGCTGGTGGGCAGGTCCTGCTAGGGTCAACTGTGCAGAGCGGTGAGTAACCTTGTCCACATCCGGGCAACTGTTTATGAGTTTCCCGACAGATTTATTAATTCTGTAGTTTTCTTTCATTTGTGAGAATGAGTTGTTTCTCACTTTTCCTTATTTTTTTTGCTTTTTTCTTTCATGAGTCCTCAAGTGAGATTCTCACATTTCCCTTTTAATTTTCCTTTTGTTTCGTTGTGAGGGCTTGGTTCACTGTCTGTGTGGGTATGGTGTCAGGGTAGCCCTGGCACCCAATTGGGTGTCCCCTTGTTGGACTCCATAGTGGGTGGGGACAATGGCTACTGAACCACCAAAAACAACCATGAGTTTTTCAACTCATAATTCTCCAGCCAATGCTGCCAAGAGGGCTCGCCGTGAACCCCCATCTTCTTTGTCTTCGCCATCGTCTTTGTGTGTGTCTCCGTCTCCAAGGTTCCAGGTCATCCATTCTACTAGTGATCAGGTGCTTGGAAACATGTCCCTGTTTTTTATTAACAAGGGTATCATAGGTCTTGCAGGAGAACCGAATTCTGTCAAGTGCCTAAGATCTAATGACTTGCAGGTGGAAACTGCCTGCTCCAAACATTCGGAGCTACTCTCAAATGTCACAGCAATTGGTGGAGTGGCAGTTAAAGTCACTCCACACAGACACTTAATTCCTCCTAGGGTGTGATCTCTGAGTGGGGCCTCCTCAAAGTTTCTGAGGAGGAAATCCTCTTGGAGCTTTCACCTCAGGGAGTGATAGCAGTCCACGGGGTTTTGACACACCGTGATGGAAAGTTAGTACCCAGCCGGGTACTAATGATTACTTTCAACATGCCACACCTGCCTACTTCCATCAAGGCAGGTTACTTACATTATGAGGTACGGCTGTTTATACCAAACCCTCTGCGTTATTTTCAATGCCAGAGGTTTGGCCATGCCTGCACTGCATGCTGGGACAAACCCACCTGTGCTCATTGTGACAGTCAGGATCACCTTGAACCTGACTGCACAGCAGAAAAGGCATGCTGTGTAAACTGCTATGGTGAACATCCAGCGTACTCCCGCGACTGTCCAAAGTGGTGGGAGGAGAAAGAGGTACAGCTCCTAAAGACCTTCCATAACATCAGTTATCCAGAGGCGAGGAAGCTCGCTGCACCACCTGGCAAGGTCTCCTATGCTGGTGCGGTCATTGGTAAGCCCATCGTAGCGATGGCTTCTGTGGTGGTTCAGATCGATATCAGCATTTCGCCTGCTGCTAAGTATCTCTTGACGCAGGCGAAGCCGACGTTAGTATCAATTTTGACATTGACTCAAATTTTTATTCCTGTGTTTGTGTCTTCCACATCCACCTCTGGAAAGCCCCTCCCTCCGAACCATAGACAGCCAGACCTTCTAAACCTAAAGGGCCCCCACCATGGCCTAAGTAAAAAACAACTCCTCCTCCTTGTGTGGTGGTATCAGATCCGTGTCACTCGGATGGCTCTGAGGACATGGACACAGACCATCCCATTTTTCCAAAACCATTGTTGGCGACAGTTAAAAAAATCGAAAGAGTGTCTACCAATTCTTCTAAGACCTGAGATGGCCACACTCCTACAATGGAACTGTCATGGATAAGAGGAATATTGATGACATCAAGGTCCTTCTGAGGGCACACGAACCCATCTACATGTGCCTTCAGGAGACATATTTGCAGACAGCTAATGATCCCACTATCTGACACTTCTCTCTCATTCATTGGGACCGGGATGGAGATGGTCCAGCTCATGGGGGTGTCGCCATCCTCGTGAGCAACCATTCTCCATTCCTGGTTGTACTCCTCACCACCGATTTAGAGGTAGTCGCCATCCGCCTCTTTGTGCGATTTTCTTTGACTGTCTATTCTGTCTATCTACCACCCGGAAGTATCGTCTTCCGGGATGGCCTCGTATCACAGCTGCCATCCCCCTTCCTCATTGAGGGGGACTTAAACAGACACAGTCCACTCTGAGAAAGTGCTGACACCAATAGGAGAGGCAGGATCCTGGAGCAATGGCTACTGAATCCATCGCTCTCCCTGTTGAACACCAATGTCAGTACTACTTCCACTCCAAAACTCACACATTCACTACCATTGATCTGACTATCTGCTCCTCCTCAATCCTTCCACTTTTTACATGGGAGGTCGAGGACAATCCATATGGATGTGATCACCTCTCCATGGTGTATACCATCTCCTGTGGAGGGTCTTGCAGCCCTTCATGTGTATCCCGGTGGAAGCTTGATCAGGCGGACTGGAGTGGTTTTGAGCTCCTTTCAGAGCTCGATGACCACTCTGTCAGCCAGGAGCCAATCAATGTTGCAGTGGCAGAGATGATGGACTGTATCATCCATATGGCTGCCTCTACTATTCCTCAGACCTTGACTCAGTTTCCATGGTTCCCAAAACTGTGGTGAAATCCCGACTGCATTGTAGCTCTTGAAGTTCAGAACAAGGCCTAGGCGTGTTTCAGAGATTTCCGATGTCCCCCAACCTTGAAGCATTGAAACGCACCAGGGCAAAAGCCCATTTTGTTCGGTGCCAGAGCCAGAAGGAATCTTAGATCAAATATACATCTTCTATCACCTGCACTACCAGTTCTAAGGTCGTGTGGGATAAGGTCTGGAAGATGAGTGGGAAATGCATGTCTCACTCATTATTGAAACTGGAGCACAATGGACAGGCAATTGCCGACACTCTGGGGAGGTTATTCTCCTCTATCTCTTCTTTATCCTCCTACTCCCCCGAGTTTCTCGCCCAGAAGAGCAATGCTGAACGCTCTCCGCTGTCTTTCCATTCGAATGGCCTGGAGTCTTACAACAGGCCATTCAGAGTGGAGGAGTTGCTTTGCACACTTGACGTGCATCCGCTGTCAGGCCAGACAATGTCCATTATGTTGTGCTTCAACATCTCTCACTACTGAGTAAGGATCAGCTGCTCTGACTCTTCAGGGAAGACTTGGTAGCGTGCCAGGCTCATAACCTGCAATTATTAGGTTCGAGTTCCAGCTGAACAAGTGTAGAGATTTTTCTGTGCCAAACTCCCCACCCTGCCTACAGTGGACAGGGGTCACTGTTGGGCTTGAAAAGGCCACCGCTCGTCGGATGGGATGTTAAGCCGTGGTCCCGTGTCTGGGAGAGACACACCCACGCACATTAAAGAACATGCTGGATGGCCCTTATGGGAGGCTGACACCCTTTTCCCAACAGCTGTGCAGTGGGTCCCCTCACCCAACCATTCATGAAACCACAAGAGCTTCGAACTCGGACATCTGTTCCAAATAACTGATGTTTAGGTAGCGAATATCATGTTTTTAAAATTAAAAGAGCTCGAATTTACCTAAAAATGGTAGACTTTCGGCACAATTCATGTACAGAGTTGCAGTAAAAATTAGACCATAATGCTACCTAACCATATTGGTAATATGTTATTTGGTAATATGCATTGTTCAAAATTGGAAAGTTCATAATTAGAGATATGAATGAACTGATTGGTTTTGATAATATTAAACTAATGTAAATGATAGGTACTCTTCCAGCTGCTCTGCAACCTTAATGTCAGCATTCTGATAAGCATCAACCAGCACACAAGGCTCAAAATTCGAAAGTACTAAAATTAGAGATATGAATGAACAGAAGATTCCGATAATATAAAAGTAATGCAGATGATAGGTACTCTCTCTGCTGCTTCGCAGCCTCAATGTCAGTGTTCTGATAGGCCTCAACCAGCACACGAAAGTGGCTTTGGTGCCATCCATAAGATGTAGTATTGTCCTGTATAGTAGAACATCAGATGGCATCATTCAATCATATTCAAGCTCCGACTCTTTAACCGTATTTTCATCGAGGAGCAGTTTATGGACTCCTGTCGGGAGGCTATCATCTTTACCTTTCTCAAGCCAGGCAAAGATCCCAAGATTCCTTTGAATTATCATCCAATTGCTTTGACAAGCTGCATCTGCAAGGTGTTGGAAAGAATGGTAAATACCAGGCTGGCCTGGTATTTGGGACATCAAGGCCTTCTTTCTAATACCCAGTGTGGCTTTCACAGGCACAGGTCTACTTTAGACCACCCAATCTCTCCTCAAATCGGCGATCAGGAATTCATTTTTACGTCGGGAGCACCTGGTGTCCATTTTCTTCGACATCAAAAAAGCATACGACACGGCATGGAGATTTGGCATTCTTTGTGCCCATAGTTTTGGCTTGCGAGGTCACATGCCAGTCTTCATCGCCAATTTTTTAAAATCTCGTACTTTTCGAGTTCATGTCAGCAACACTGTTGTGGCCTTTCCCCCAAGAACAGGGGGTTTCACAAGGCTGTATCCTGAGTGTTGCACTTTTTGCAGTCAAGATAAATTCCATTACACGGTAACTTCCTCCGACTATATGCATTGCCCTCTATGGTGATGACTTTAGCATCTTTTGCTCATCATCCAGCATGAGGGTCATTGAATGACAATTGCAAACTGCCCTGAACAATTTTTTCCGTTTGGGCGATGGCCAATGGGTTTCGGTTCTCCCCGCAGAAGACCCTTGTGTGCACTTTTGCCGCAAGCTTAATCTTCATATGGACCCCGAGCTGCAGTTCAAGGGTAACATCATTCCAGTTGTGGCGGAGACCAAGTTTCTCGGTCTCATCTTCAACCGGAAATTGACCTTTCTACCTCACATCTGACATCTCGGGTCCAAGTGCATGCAGGCATTGAATATCCTCCAGGCCCTCTCCTCCCTTTCTTGGGGGTGTGTGGGGGAGTGGACCGATGTTCATTGCTCCGCCTATACCGTGCACTTGTCCAGTCAAAACTGGACTTTGGATCCCAGGTGTATGAATCTGCCCAGGATTCGGTGGTGAAGGTGATGGACTTCCTCCATCATCAGGCCCTCCGTGTTCCATGGGAGCCTTCTGCACCTCACTGGTCCAGAGTTTTTATGTTGAGACCAACGAACCATCTTTATCTATTTGCTATCAGCAGTTGTCCCTGCAGTATGCAACAAAATTGCGATCCCTGCCTGGCCATCCCACTTGGGATTGTGTTTTCAGTCCCCAGTGGGAAATGTTATATCAGAATCAGCCGACTGACATTTGTCCTTTCAGTTTGCGTATCCGAGATTACCTGCGAGGCATTAACACCAGTCTCAATAGCATCGCACAGTTGAAAGCTGGGCCACTCTCATCTTGCCTCACTGTTTCCCCTTCCTGAAGTTTTTCCAGGAAAGGCCTTTCCACCTGACTGTGTGTATCAGCAACACTTTGCCAGCCATCATGCTGAGCATCCGGACTTCTTGCTTGTCTTCACAGATGGCTCAAAGTCCAGCTTATCAGTGGGATCAGCCATGATCTGCTGTGATGTAATCATTACAGATCAGATCCCACAGCAGTGTTCCATCTTCACTGCAGAGTTGCATGCTATCAGTCTTGCCTTGCACATAGCAGCTAAGCATCATCATTAGTGTGTGCTTTACACTGACTCACTTAGCTCGCTACAGGCTTTGATCTCTGTGAGGCATTGGCCTCACCCTGTTCTCTACAAGATCCGCCAGCAGCTCCATCGTCTGGCAGCAACTACCACCTGTTCTCTTCTGTTGGGTGACCAGTCTCTTCGATATCAGGGGCAATGACTTGGCAGATGCTTCTGCCAGGTCAGCCATGTCCCTATCCGAATCTCCGCTGCTGGTTCCATACGTGGACTTCCAGCAGTGTTTTTACATCGAGCTCTGGGCACAGTGGCAGAGATCTTGGTCTGTATAGGTTGTCAAAAAGCTTTTTGCGATCAAGCCCATTATCAAACTGTGGCAGTCTTGTTTTCTTAGGAATTGCAAGGAAGAAATTGTATTTGGTCAGCTCCACTTAGATAATCCATTTCTTACACTCTTCTTCGGGTGGATGACAAACCCAAGTGTGAGTTTTGTGACACCATTTTAACCATTAAGCATATTTTAATCTCATGTCCAGTTTTTAACCTTGAATAGCACTTTTATATTAACTTTCATGATTTTGCATCCGAACCCTTACACTCGGACATCTTTTATCTGATGTCTCTCTTTTAACTCCTGTCTTTGCTTTTTTTTTGTTTTTCTGGTTATTTTACTCATTTGGGATATTTTTACATTGTATTCTAGATTTTATTGCTGTTTCTGATTTTAAATGGGTCCTATACTGTTGTTGATTTATACACTTATTGGTCCTTCTGTTTCGTTTTTGTGTCATTCTTTCCCTTTTTTATGTTTCTTTTAACTTTGGTTGTGGGTTGAAGGCCTTTTATCTGTTTATATACTTTTGTTTGGTGCAATATAGCCCTAGCTGCTCTTGCACAATTAAACCCCAAACATTCAACAGCCATTAAGGTTAAAAAATATTTCCTTTTTTTACTTTCAATTAAAAAAAAAATACTCCTTAAGCAGCTACTTGCCAGAGGCCTGATTAGAGCACTTTTGGCCTTTTCACCAGAGTTTATTTTTCATACTGAGGAGACAGATGAAAAAAATACTGCAACTTACAGATTAAAAATTACTATTACATAATGTAATACTCCAAAGATTTGAAATATACTTTTAAGTTTGGACCCTTTTGTCTGATCCAATAATTATTTAAGCTCTGGATAGCTGAATTGGGTGCCAGGCAATAATTAACAAATTGCCAAAAATAAAGTTAAATTAGGGTTCAAATACCAGCGAGTGTTACTTAACGAGTAAGAATTCAAAAATTAAATGATTGTCAATTTTAATGTAAATTCTAATCAAAACAATCTAATGTTGCTCAAGAGTAAAATTAGTAAAGATTCAAAAAAGGTTTATATAACAAACAAATTTATTTCCAAAAACACTCACCAAAACTTCAATGAAGAAGATACTACATCATTTCTATCTTACTACAAATTTTTCAACAAAACTCCAACTACACTCTGCTACTGCTACTCTCTCTGTGCTTGTGCTCCTGTGACTAACATGTCACCAGGTTATAACAAGAGGCTACAAAGCCAGCACGTGTCATGTTGCACGCCAGGAAAGACATTTGCATAAATTGATGAGCAGCGCAAGCTATAACACAAGAGGGGGCGTGTCCTTGTACACGCGCTTTAGCCGGTGACAATCGAAAGTTCGGAGTTGCGCATGCGCAACTCCTCTGCTCTTGGAAACGAGCACTGTGATGCCAAAAATGAATTAAAAAATCCCCAAAATGATAAATATAACGTAAATTAAGCAAAACTGGTTAAGGTAAAGTAAAAGTGAATGAGGGGGCATCACAATAACCAATTAATTAAAATTTTAGGTATATGAAGTCATAATTCAAATGATGGGAGAATTTTTTTTTTATATAGCATTTTAGTTTAACTTATCAGCATAGTGTTAACATAGACTTTATATAATAAGATTTTTTTAAATTTATACGCCATAGTCTATAGTAACGGTGAAATGTGTAGCTCTCGAAAGATCCGAGTGCCGATGCAGATTGTGCTTCTACAGTACTTGAGCACTGGTATGAAGGCAGTTTTGTATACTTGTTTTTATATCTTAGTTAATCGGTTTTTAATGTTTTAAATGTTTAAAGTACACAGTTATGTCAAAAACTAAGGAAGTGCAACTGTTGTCATCACTGTGATATGTGCCAATGAACTTGCAATAAATACTACATATGATTGTTAACAGCTTTAACATCTACTAAGTACAATGATAATTTGGATAGAAACATCGTAGGCTCCACGGAACCAGATTTGTTTTTAAGGTACAAGGCTGTAAAAATATTCTTCAATTTCCTCTTTAGAAGCATTACTATATAAAAAGTTCTTAGATATTAAGAAATTTTTGGGATAAAGAGTGGGGCGGGGGTGGCTCAGTCGGTAGCGCGCCAGGCTCGTAATCTGTAGTTCCCAGGTTCGAGTCCCAGCTGGGTCAGCGTTGAGATTTATCTCCGCAAAAATTCCCCGCCCTGCCCACGGTCAGTAGGGGACACCGATGGGCTTGGAAAGGCCGCCATCCGTCGGATGGGACGTTAAGCTGTGGCCCCGTGTGCGGGAGAGCCATACCCTGTGCACGTTAAAGAACACGCTGGATGGCCTTGACGGGAGACTACCATCTGTCTCCCAACAGCTGTTCCAGTGGGTCCCCTCCCCCAACCTTCTCTGAGCCTTCGGGGTCCATGTGACCTGGCCATTTAGCCCATGGTGTGCAAAAAAGTGCCGCTCAGAGGTAAAACAACCCAACCCAAAGGGATAAAGAGTTTAATTCTATAAGCAGCTTCACTAATATGCTCATCTAGCTTAGTTTTTCCGTATCTAAAGTAATACTTTTGTGCTACCATCTGCTTTTATATAATAACAGTATGAGTAGTGATAAAAAGTTAATCCATAGATTTTAAAATATTTATTTGGCAATGAAAATAATTCAGAGTGATGATTTCATCCAACAGTGATGGTTTTGAAACTGAGATAGTTTTTGTTATTTTGTACATTGAGGGGAAAAATATATGAATTAGAAAATATTAAAAATACCTATATTCCTCTATGTGCCCTAAAATGTAAAAGAATAAAAGTTAACATACCAAGTATAAAATCACTTACTGAATTTATATTAACTTCAAATGAAGATAGGGAATGGTGATATTTTTTGTTCAGTTGGCAAGAGATATCAGTTTTGGCATTCTGTCTTCCTTTGAAGGTAATGTGAATTCAGTAAGCGATTTCATTATTAATAAATTTTACTTTTTACATGCCACTTTGGAGATGAAAATTCTTACATTCTCTGTAAGAATACAGTCACTACATTCTCTGTGTTACTATGTGCACCTTAAGCTTTCATTTGACATATGACTCATTACAATTAAATTTGTGTTTATGACAATTGTACAGGGCCAGATCTGAATGGGGGGGGGTCTGTCCCCCATTTCAGAATTCAAATAAGGGTAATAGAGGCAAAAAGGATTAACTTATTTATATTTCATGCAGAAGAGGGAACAGAGGTGAAAATAAATAAAAATAAATAAATACCCCCTCAAGCAGACCCTGTCAGACCTCTTGCCACAGAGGTCTGACAGGAGCCTGTCAGTTTATATGCCATAGTAGAAGATCTGAGAGGATGGCAGGACCTCAGCAGAAAAACAACACGAACATCCATGCCTTATCCGGGACTCGAACCCGGGTCCCTTAGATCAGTAGCCAAGCGCATTAACCACTCGGCCATGGTTGGAAATCCAGTCCCCCCCCCGAACTTGGTTTTATTGCATTTCTTCCACCCCTTCTCTTTCTAGATCTGGGCCTGCAATTGTGTATTCAATTTTCTTACCTATTTTTTGTTTGGGGGGAGGGGAAAGAGGGTGCATAATTTGGGGTGGTCCAGGACATTATCAACATCACAAGCATTTGAGATATAACTCTATGATTGACAACTATCAGTTTTCAATCTTCCTTTTTTTTTTGAGAAAGTGTGGAGGCATAACTTGAGAGAGTCAATAGCACCCCCATGTCACAAGCTGTCATTTGGGACATAACTCATTGCACTCAGTTCTTGCATTGGAAGATTTAATGAAACAATCATTTACATCTTTTCCTTTTTAGAGAGAGGGAGAGTAATGGCCAATGTGTTTGGAAGACAGTGGGACAATTATTTGCATATTTCCCTCTTTTCTTAGAGAGGAAGAAAATATTGGGGCTAAATTTTTTATACCCTATGACACTTCCCATGTCACAAATTTTCATTTGGTATCTAGTAACTGCAATCAGTCAATGGATTGGGAGGATACCAGTTTCAACAAATGACAAGTGAAAAGTTGTAGGAAGATAGGTAAAGCTAGCATTATACAGGAGACAAGACAAACACTGAACTGTTTAAAAAGATTTAAAAAAAATGCATATTCTAACTTTGATAACAGCAAATAGCATTAGTTATTTGAAGTTAATCATAAGTAAAAAAGAAGTAGCTATTATTATTAGCTTATTTTTTAAATTATTTAAAAAACAGAAACAAATACTTGATTGTGTTTCTTATTAGACAAGGGGATATATCTGATTGTACCTACATCCTCTTGAGTGGACGTCTAAGATCAGTACTTACTCGAGATAATGGCAAAAAAGAGCTAGTAGGAGAATATGGCCGTGGAGATCTTGTAGGAATTGTAAGTTTGTATCTTTAATCTCTATTCTTTTAATTGGTGTTAAAATTATTAAGGAACCATTCTTTTATGTGATAGCTGCAAATTTTATATGATGTTGGATGACATACATAAACAACTACAGTTGAACCTAGACTTTTGCAGATTTATTCACGAGTTTGCCATCAATAATTAAATGGGATTTTTTTTGGAATTTTGCGGCCTACTGCGGAAAATTGCAAACGATGCACATAAACTAGAAAATGTAGAGAAAACTAAAAAATGTTTAGTAAGTCATAAATGCATAAAATAATCTATTTTATCATTTACTACCATAAATTTATATACAAATTTATTATAAAAGGTTAAATTTTGTAAAAAAAGTTTCAGTGCACTAAGAACTATGCACCCTGAGGACGCCACGCTCTTTGTCTCGGTACTAGCCAGCCTCATCAGCACGCGTGTTTTGTCTCTCAGTGTGTGATGTACTGTACTTTATTGTACTGTATATAACTGTGTTTTATAAACTTTAATAATTTTACTGCTATCTAAATACTGTACGTGTACTGTATTGCCTCTCTCTCACTCTTTGTGCATGTGGGGCGAAGATGGCTCAGTCGGTAGCGCGCCAGGCTCGTAATCTGTAGTTCCCAGGTTCGAGTCCCAGCTGGGTCAGCATTGAGATTTATCTCCGCAAAAATTCCCCGCCCTGCCCACGGTTAGTAGGGGACACCGATGGGCTTGGAAAGACCGCCGTCCATCGGATGGGACGTTAAGCCGTGGCCCCGTGTGCGGGAGAGCCATACCCTGTGCATGTTAAAGAACACGCTGGATGGCTTTGATGGGAGGCTACCATCTGTCTCCCAACAGCTGTTCCAGTGGGTCCCCTCCCCCAACCTTCTCTGAGCCTTCGGGGTCCATGTGACCTGGCCATTTAGCCCATTGTGTGCAAAAAAATTTCGCTCAGAGGTAAAACAACCCAAACACTCTTTGTGCATGTGTGTGTTAACCTACGTTGTTGATACTGTAATTTTAAATTTAGGAAACATATTGTTACAGTACAGTGTATTGCTTTACTTTTTTTTGTGTGTTAAATATGGCCAACAGTATTAAGAGTTAAGGTTTGGGGGGGGGGGGCTAGAAATATTTGCGATTTTTCCACATTTGCGGCGGTCCTGCACCCCTAACCCCTGCGAATGTGGAGGGCCAACTGTAATGTCTTTTGCAAAACTGATTGTTTACCTTAAATATAATTCTGTTTTTAAAATGCTTTTAAAAATTAACAGTTGTATTCATTGTTGTCTTTGTTAATTTCAAATTAAAAAAAAAATACAGAAGATAAATTAATTTTTTTCTGGGTACTTTCTAAAGTGCAGCTTTACTACTGTCCTTAGGAAATTTGTGGCTTGAATAGATGCTCCTGCTGTTGAATTGATGATTTCTGTGTGATGTCACCACTACCATGTAGACCAATAACAAATGTATCTACTCCAATTTTATAGGAATCTCTTGCATACATAATTGTATACATAAAAATTAATCTATAGTGAATACACAGTATTCCCTGTTAAGATAGAAATCAAACATTAATTAATAGATTCTGAAAAAAATTCATCGCCGACTCGGTGGGAATCGAACCCGCATCTCTCCAGATTCATGCCAGAGCGCGCTACCATTGTACCACACGTCGGACAATGAAATTTTTCAGAATAATTTCATTGTCCGACATGTGGTACAATGGTAGCGCGCTCTGGCATGAATCTGGAGAGATGCGGGCTTGATTTCCGCCGTGTCGGTGATGAATTTTTTTCAGAATCTATTAATTAATTGTATACTTGCATTGAAACAATCGGACAATGAAATTTTTCAGAATAATTTCATTGTCCGACATGTGGTAAAATGGTAGCGCGCTCTGGCATGAATCTGGAGAGATGCGGGCTTGATTTCCGCCGTGTCGGTGATGAATTTTTTTCAGAATCTATTAATTAATTGTATACTTGCATCCTCTTCAAACAACCATGGCCTATGGAGCTCTGACCAGACTGTAATTTAATTCTCAAATACACTTATTATGGGCTATAGTTATTGCATTTGGCCACTGCAGGCCAATTCTAACATGGTCTGTGGGACAGTGACTACCTATTGCATCCACTAAGTAATTACCACTTTTGAGTCAGTTGAAATTTTAGAGGAAAAATTGTCTTGAGATGGGTGGGCGCTGTTCAGGCAATCTAGCCACAAGCAACAGATAAATGCCATATAGATGTAAAGTATATATATAAGTTGATTAAATGTTGAATAAACTTGACTTTTTTCATATACACTAAGTAATTACCACTTTTGAGTTGATTGAACTTTTAGAGGCAAAATTGTCTTGAGCCAGGTAGGATACGAACCCATGACCTCCTGATAACATGTCAGGTGCTATGGACCACTGAGCTACTGGTGCCGATAAAGATCTCTAATTGATGATACAAACATTTTCTACCTACAGTAAATATTCCATTATGTCACATGTAGGTGCTGTTTAGGCAATCTAGCCGCAAGCTGCAGATAAATGCCATATAGATGGAATGTATATATTACAAATATAAAAAATAAATAAATAAATACCTCCTCAAGCAGCTGCTTGCCACAGTGGTCTGACAGGAGCCTGTCAGTTTATATGCCACACAGTTGATTAAATATTGAATAAACTCGACTTTTTTGATTTTTCCTGCACTTGCATTCTGATTTGCATGGAAATCACTGCTGCTGGGTAATTTCAGTGATGAGTCGTTATGTTATTTGCATAAAATAGATATATCTTAAACTCATATTTTCAGACACTGAAAAAATGCACAACTGAATTATTCCCATCAGTGTGAACTCCTGTCTGTGGTGAGGAGACCATTGTGTGAAGGTTCCACTGATTCTGGTACCTTCACAGTGGAAAGATTCACTTCCTTTCCTGGATTTCACTTCCTGGAAAGAAGGATCCTGGTAGTTTCCCCCTTGGTGTGAGCTCCTGTACGTGGTTAGAGGACACCCTATGAAGGTTCCCTTGGTTCTGGTACCTTCACAAGGTCCCGAATGCTCGCCCACGTGTTTGGCATGCATGGATACCTGTGTCCCTGGAAAGGAGTATCCTGATAGTTGCTTGGGGGATCTCATCCGCTCTCCTCAGCTCATGGCTAGTGGGGTCCCCTTTGGCCTTCCTTTCCATTCGGGAGCCTGTTTGTTGCAAGGCTGGGCATCGTATTCTAGGGCCACTGCTACACTCTGCTTTGATCTCTGCTTCAGTTAATCGGGAGATCTTGGGGTGGCCCTCGCAGAATCAATCGGCTGGTGGGCTGGACCTGCTAGGGATAACTATACAGTAAGGTGACTGAATGCCTTGTTCATGTCCAGCAATGGTTTGTGAGTTTACACATTTATTAATTTTGTAGTTTTCTGTGAGAACGGTTTGTTTCTCACACTTTTTTTTTTATTTTTTCACTTTTATTTTGATATTTTTCCTTTTTTTTTTGTTGTGAGGGCTCTTCTCACTGGCTGTGTGGGTATGGTGCCCAATTGGGCATCCCCTTGTTGGCTCTCTGGTGGGTGGGGACAGTGGGCACTGAACCATAAAATCATGAGTTCCATTAAAGGAAATTCATTGGCTAATGCCACCAAGAGGGCTTCCATGAAACCCCATATTTTTTTCGTTGTCATCCTTGCCTGTCCCTTTGCCACTGAGGCTCTTAACCCTTCCAGGACCCAGGCTGAAAAGCAGGTTTCTATCCAGGGACCAAGCCATTTTCTGCCTATGCTCAGCCAAAAAAAAAACTTTAACTTTAGAACTTTTTTGCCAAATAACTAATGAAAGGAATTAGGGCATGTTGTATGCCAAATTAATCAGCATTTCATTCTGGATTCTCTGAAATTATAATATTTAACAAAAAAGACCATATGTTTTATTTTAATAGGACATTTTTAGAGTCATGTAATTCAGCACGCTTGGCTACTGATCTAAGGGATCTGGGTTCAAGCCCTGGGTAAGGCATAGATGCGTGTGTCGTTTTTCTGCTGAGGTCCTGCCATCCTCTCAGACCTTCTACTTTGGCATATAAACTGACAGACCTCTGTGGCAAGCAGCTGCTTGAGGGAGTATTTATTTTAGCCGTCCCATTGCCAAGTGGTTAGCACGCTTGGTTACTGATCTAAGGGACCTGGGTTCGGCCCCGGGTAAGGCATGGATGTATGTGTCGTTTTTCTGCTGAGGTCCTGCCATCGTCTCAGATCTTCTACTCTGGCATATAAACTGGCAGGCTCCTGTTAGACCTCTGTGACAAGCAGCTGCTTGAGGAGGTTTTTTTTTATTAATAAAAAATGCATCTGGCAACACAAATAAAAATTTATTTGAAAAAAAAAACTAATAGACAAAAATGATTACAATGCACATGAATAGAATGACTATATATTTCTGAATAACAAAAAAAATAATTTTTTGGTTTTAAGTAAATATTTTCCTTGTTTTGTAAATTTTTTTCTCAATACCATACTTTGAGAAAATTCCAGGTTTTGAGCCAATTGTGCTGAGTCAAATAAACAAGTCAACTTTATAGAATTAAAAAAAAAAATAACCAATCAAGAGAAATAAATCATGTTATATACGAAATTAAACAGAATTTAATTACGAATTTTATAAAAATAAATAATATAAATGAATTTGCAAGCATATTGATTTTAATAAGCCTTTTTCAATGTGAATGGTGAAAAAAAAGATCGCACTATACAATTAAGGCTTCATTTCAAAAAACCTGCTGAATAAAAATAGTTAAATTATATATTTATCGAAAGGAAATTTCCTCCCGAATAATATAATATTCAACCTGAAATGTGATTTTTTATTTCTTTTAATGATTCTTTTCAGTATAGTATGTTTTAAACACGACCAGTGTTATACAATGTGACTTGGCCTTCTCACATTCACGGGATTTTCTGAACTGTTTATGAAATAGAAAAAAACTTCCTAGGCTGTTTTTTTTTACTAAATATTATGAATTTATTCTTTGGGTGTTGAAGTTTGGTGATCTTGACTAAGTGCAGAAAGGTTTGTGCACCAAGGGCCAGCCCTTCCCGAAAGTGCTCTCCCAAATGATGGCCGATTTCCGTAGCAAGGAAGTCTATTTGCTTCCATATCCAAGATATTCAATTTCAGAAAACGGTACAAATTCAAAGTTTTTTTACTAAAAAAAACAATAAATAATAAAATAAAAATTATATATAACCTAATGGAATGTTAAATAAAATATCTGCAGCAATTTTTAACTAGCCTCCGATCTAATGTATCTCGAAAAGATCATAAATCAGCCGATTGTAAGATCGCTAACTAATGGAAATAAATTTGCTTTCATATCCAAAAACTCATTTATTTTCCGAAAATGATACTAAATCAAATTTTTACTGGAAAAGTAATAAATAATAAAATAAAAATTAGCATAGCCTAACGTGACATAAAAATATCCACAACAACAAGTTGTATCCTGGCCATACGGTATAACATAACTATAAAAAAAAAATCAATATTTATCGATCGGCCAAAAGATCGCTAATTTCTGAAAATAAATATACTGAAATGAAAACTGACTAAGGTTTAAATATAAAAAAATACTAACTTTACAAAGAGTATCCAATATGCTGGAAGGAAACTGAAAAAAAAAAAACACAGCACACGGGGACAATGGAGATATCACGTTTCAGCCACCTGTGTCCTGTTGTTGGGGCGGGGGTGGCTCAGTCGGTAGCGCGCCAGGCTCGTAATCTGTAGTTCCCAGGTTCGAGTCCCAGCTGGGTCAGCATTGAGATTTATCTCCGCAACAATTTCCTGCCCTGCCCACGGTCAGTAGGGGACACCGATGGGCTTGGAAAGGCCGCCGTCCGTCGGATGGGACGTTAAGCTGTGGCCCTGTGTATGGGAGAGAGCCATACCCTGTGTACGTTAAAGAACACGCTGGATGGCCTTGATGGGAGGCTACCATCTGTCTCCCAACAGCTGTTCCAGTGGGTCCCCTCCCCCAACCTTCTCTGAGCCTTCTTGGTCCATGTGACCTGGCCATTTAGCCCATGGTGTGCAAAAAAGTGCCGCTCAGAGGCAAAACAGCCCAACCCTGTGTCTTGTTGACTCAGTGAAACATAACTAATTAAATGCATGTGCAACCAGAATTTCTAAGAAGGATGTGTTTACTTTCAGTTTTGATTTAAAGGCTGGAAAGATGCATAGAATGCTGGGGGAAATGATAAAAATAACTTGGGAATGCTGAAATACATTTGTGACAGAAAAGAGTGAAAAGGGAAAAATTAAAAATAGCAGTTTTTTGCAAATTTTTAGGAAATTTTCGAAAATTTAAGGAAAAATTTGTTGATAATAGCTCAAATCAAACTTGTGAGCTTAAATCAGAAGGTTGCTTCAGCAAATAGGAATGTTAACAAGCAAATCACCAATACCGTTTAGTGCTATTAAGAAATGGCAGTCAGATGGCTTTATAAAATTATTTATATTGTAGTTTAGTAAAATATGCATCAAATTAAAAAACAAAATATTATTTTTCAAGCCTGAATTACATATTTTTATAAGATACGTATATAAAAAAATTACAATGGCTATTTTTATTTTTAAAAAAATGATGTATTTTTGTTTTACTAAAACCGTATGCATACGTCATTGACACTCACAATTCAGATTCTCCTTACGTATACATACGGGTTAGGCCCTGGAAGGGTTAATCATCCATTCAATGGGTGATCAAATAATTGGAGACATCTCTTTTTTTTTCATCAATATCGGTCTGGAAGGTCTCACAGGAGCTCTGAAATCAGTCAAGCACTTAAGATCAGGTGACTGGCAGGTGGAAACTGCTTTCTCAAAACATTCCGAACTACTATTGAATGTTACAGTGATTGGTGGAGTGGTGATCACTGTCATACCCCACATCATCATCATCATACTCAAGTAGCCATGGGTTACGGAGGTCCAACCAGACCATGCAATTTAGTTCTCCAAGCATATCTGTCCTGAGCTACATCTGCTGCATCTGGCCACTGCACACCAATTCTAACAAGGTCCTGTTTGACATTGTCTGCTTTCCGCATCCTAGGTCTCCTCCTCTTTCTGAGGCCTATAGGCACACTGTTCATAAACCTATTCACCAATCTATAATTATCTATACAGGCAACATGGCCAAACTAACAGAGTCTCTATCCACAATATGTTGCTTAAAGGAGGTTACCGACTCCTTTGCCTAACCTCATCATTAGTTACAAAGCTGAACCACCTAATGCCCAAGATACTGCATAAGCATCTAGAATCAAAAACATCTAGTTTCTTGTTATATTGTTTACAAAGTGTCCAGGTTTCACTACCATAACTAACCCTAGAAAGAACCAAATTATTATACAGTCTGAAATTTAATTTACACCCCACAAGACACTTAATTCCTCCTGGAGAGTAATCTCTGAATGGGAAGGAAATCCTCTTGAAGCTGTCATCCCAGGGAGTGACAGCAGTCCACCAGGTTTCACAATGCCATGATAGGAAGTTAATTCCCATCTAGATATTGATCCTCACTTTCAATATGCCATGCCTTCCATCTTCCATCAAGGCAGGTTACCTTCAGTGTGAGGTACAGCCTATATTCCAAACCCTCTGCATTGCTTTCAGTACCAGAGGTATGGCCATGCCACACTGCTTACCGGAGCAAACCCACCTGTGCTCATCGTGGCAGCCAGGATCACCTTGATCCTGACTGCACAGCAGAAAAGACAAGTTGTGTAAACTGCAGTGGGGAACATTTGGTGTACTCCTACAATTGTCCAAAGTGGCTGGAGGAAAAAGAGGTACAATACCTCAAAATTATAAACAACATATCGTATCCAGAGGTGAGGAAGCTGCTGCCTTGCATGCCAAGATCTCCTATGCTAGCTGCGGTGATTGAAAAGGCCACTGTTGTGATGGCTTCCGTGGTGGTGCAGACCAATATCAGCGTTCCACCTGCTGAATCTTTCTCACCTGTGGCCAGGTACCTCGTTATGCAGCCAACATTGGTATCATTGTTGATATCAATGACGGTTTCTATTTCTGCATCTGTGCCTTTCTCTTCCTCTGGAAGGCCGCCTCTATTACAACCCCAGACAGCTAGACCTTCCAAATCTAAAGGGTACCATCCGAGACCTAAGAAAAAAAATCACCCCTCCTCGTGTGGCAGTCTTAGATCTGTGTTCTTTGGATGACTCTGAGGACATGACACAAACTACCCCATTTTTCTGAAACCGTTACTGGCTATGGTTAAATAAATCAAACGTCAACAACCCAATCTCCAAAGACCTGAGATGGCCACACTATTACAATGGAATTGTCATGGATCCCAGATGAATATTGACAATATCAAAGTCCTCCTGACGGAACACAATCCCATCAGCGTGTGCCTGCAGGAGACTTATTTGTATAAGTCACCGATCCCATGACCAAGCACTTTTCTTTGGTTCGCCTGGATTGGAATGGAGATGGTTCAGCTCACGATGGTATCACTATCCTCATAAGCAACCATTTTCTATTCCAGGTCATACTGTTCTGAACCCCTGTTTGTGCTTGGCTGAATGGGGAGAACAATGGGACTACAACATTATCTCAAGTGCTATGTTGTGACTCGAATATTCGTGTGATTGCATGTCTATTGGTAATCTTACCAAGAGGCTCTTCGCCTCTCTCTATCTGCTTAGCTCTCAGCTAAGGTCATAAGAGAGAACACAATAAGAGTTTTGCATGAAATAAAAGTGACCAGCACCTGATTTTGTTTTCTTAGCATAAAACTACATTTTTTAGTTCTCTTTGGCAGATACAACTTTAGCCATTTTTGGCACACTTTTGCCTGGTTCAAAACACAAATGTTTTCAAACAGAAACAGAGATCTTTCTGTTAACATCTAAAAACTACTACAGAGCCCGGCAGTGGCCTGCTAATGAGGTTGGTGGAGGAGACAGGGAAGGATAAGAGCAAAGTAAGAGTTTCTCTGACCTGTTTTCCATCCAGTGTCCCTCGGACCATCTGGATCCTTCTCAATGGGGGGGGGGGGTACTTGTGAATCGTGCACAGTTCCTAAAGTGGTAGATGGCAGTAAGGGCATGACCCTTCCTCACCTCTCGTCAAGCTTTCATGTCATAATTAATTGTTACAAAATGTGGTTGTAGGAGTTGACATCATCGATAATCAGCTGTTGTATATATTATTGTCGTGACTCACATGACAGTTACTAACTTTAGATGCTGCGATTTAATTACAATATCAGTCCACCATAATTCACTATTGACTTGGTGTGCAAAAAAAAACTTGTAGACCTACTGAATCTAGTATTACTTAGATGGATAAATGAAATTGCACTTCATATGGGTTACAAATATTTCTTGGCTCATGTCCACCTGAGAAGTAACATAGCACATTGCCAGTATAGTTCTCAAAGCCATCAATTCACATTACAATGCAAGGGCCACCACAACCCTCTAACATACAGTTAAAAAAAAATCTAACTCTAATCAATACTGATTTTAAAAAAAATGTCTTACTCAAGCAGTAAGAACTTAGGGACAGCCTTATAAAAACTTGTGGTTATCTAATATCACTTTTGTAACACTAATCTCAATGACAATCATGCCAGGGATACAATCCTTTCTCAAACATGTAACTTACTAACTAATGCAACATGATAATTTTCAATGATGTAAGAAAAATCTCTATGCAGCTAAACTAACTGACAATAAAAATACAGCATGGACACAGGTCCATAAAGTTGGTAAACCTAACAATTTCTGTTGCTGTTAATAATTCTCCAGGTCGATACAAAAAATGGATACATCTCAGTGGAAAATAACCAATTTGATGATGTTAGACAATCTCAATTGGCAAAAAAAAATACTGAAGCTTACTTCCAATGAAGTAAATGCAATCTCATGTGACATTAATAACAAAGTATACTGCAGGAACCTCCCAAAGAAGTTAACAGTTCTCAAAGAAGCTGACCTAACTCAATGATACTGAAAGTTCAAAGATGACATGTTCTGATTCTCTAGTGCAGTGGTTCTCAACCTTTTTTATTCTTCACATACCCCCTGGAAATGTGTATGTAACTGGCATACCCCTTGTATTGATAGATAAAACTATAGTTATAGTATAACAATGGGAATAAAATAAAACATATATATATAACATATATCTAGCGACTTTTGAGCTCCCATGGCATACCCCAAAAATTTTACCATGTACCCCACGTTGAGAAACCCTACTCTAGTGTATACAGAGTGTAGTTTGGTGTCATTCACGACTTTGTCTCTCTCATAATTAATTGCGTATGGGGGTGTTTAGTTGGTGTGTCAAACAATCGGAACACAGGCAGGCTTCACAATTTATCCAAGGGCCCTTCAAATAATGCAGACTCCTGTACTGACTTGATTTCTGATGGCAAGGGGTGTGTTCCATTGGCATGTGGGTGTGGTCAGGGCAGTGGCTACATTTCAGACTTGCCCATAAGCAAATCGATCCACTCCATGGATCTTCCATTCTGTTCATTGGAACTGCTCAGAATTCACCAAATCTTCTATTTCGAGGCAGAAGTAGGAAGGTGATGGGGTGTGTGTGTAAGGGATAAGGATGGTTACTGGGGCATGGCTGAGAAGCATGGCTCACACCAATGGGGTGTGCACTGTAGCTGAGTGAAGGAACTGTGTCTTTCCCTAAGGTGGTGCTGACGCTCGAGCATCCCGTAACTATGGGCAGTAGGGCAGAACTCTGCAGTTTGTTCCCAGATGAGTTCCTTACTCTCACAATCAGTGTTAAGTGAGCATGTGCCAGGGGGGGGGGGGGGAGGGGTGATCCTGTCTGCAGCAGGAGGAAAGTGACTTTCCCATATAGATCATGATGATGCAATGAATATAAGTGTGGGGTTGGTTGCCGATGGGGAGTGCTTGGAGTTGGCAGGCAGTAGTCATTCTTGGGACTGGGCACTGCTTGAGCTGGATGGCCTGTGACAAAGTTCTGGGTGGCTTGCAGGTCCAAATCTTATTTGTTGTCTTCTGGTTCCAATTCTGGGTTTGCCACTGGGTGGGGCATTCAGTGCACTTTAATAGATTCTGAAAAAAATTCATCGCCGCCACAGCGGGCGATGAATTTTTTTCAGAATCTATTAATTATTGTTTCTTAACAGGGAATACTGTGCATTCACTTTGGATTTCCATTCAGTGCACTTAGTGGGAAATCAGGGATGTCTGGTTCAACGAATAAGTGGGTTCTATTTTACTTGCAACTTTGTGAGGTGTCTACATACATAGTTTCAATCTTGTGGGGGGTCTGTTTCCAGTGCTATTTTGTAGTTGACCTGTTGAAGGACTCTCCAAGTCCAGTGGACAATTTTAGAGTTTCTTTGTGTTTCGTCAGGGCACCCTGGGGCTATGCAAGAATGCAAGATCCCCAACTTTTATACCCTGGTTCACTGTAATTCTTCTACATTATCTCTCCTGTCATCCTGCTGCAATCTCTAGGTTTTTCCTCACAAGGTCACATGTCCAGTTCAGCTTACTGGTTAACCATTCTCCATAACTCTCAATATCTGCATAGTCAGGGGCTCTGGGTCTGCCATAGTTGATATGACAGGGCCACATCCCTAGTAGAAAATATGGAGTTTTGTGAGTCGTGCTATGGGTTGCACTCCTGTAGGCCATCAGCACGAATGGCAAATGTTCATTGCACCTGTTATTCTTGTTGGCCACCAGGTGAGACAAAATGGAGGCTATGGATTTATTGAACTTCTCCACAAATCCATTTGAGGTGGGATGATAGTAACTCATTCTGCTTAATTATACCTAATTTATGGAATATCTCGGTCATTACTTGACTGGTAAAATTCCAGTAGTTGTCACTAATCACTGTGGTGGGGATTCCATATTTCGGAACATAGTCCTTGAAGAAGACTCTGGCAAATGCTTATTGGGTGGATAGTGCATAGACTTCAGGCCACTTGGTAAAATATTCCATAATGACCAGAATGTATTTGTTGCTTCATTGAATGAGGGGAAGGGGGCCTAAAATGTCCATTCCAGCTCACTGGAAAAAAGAAGGGTTAACTCGTGAGAGGGCTCAGAATAATTTTCCCTTGTGTTTCTCCTGATAGCTGCACCTCTGTAAGCATGAAATGCAGGTCTGTACATAGTTGGAAATGCCGGAGTACATTTTTGGCCAATAGTACTCGGATTTAACTCTATAGTGTTTTGTCTTCGCACAGATGACCAGAACAAGGGTTATCATAACATAACTCCAAAACCTGGCTTCATAGACTGAGCAGTACCACTAGTTGCTCTATGACATCAGTGCGAAGGTTTTGTGGGTGCCAGGGTACCAAATGAAATAAAACTCCCTCTTTCATGTAAAAAAGGGTCGAAAGCATTCGGGGCAGAGCTGGTATTTTGACCTTTCAAGGCCTCTGTAATATTCCTGAGTGCACGATCAACTATCTGCATCTCCCTTAGCTGAGTTCTGTCCCTTAACTGGCTGGGAGGGTGTGTGTTCTTGAGTGTCTGTATATTACATGACAAGGTATTGACAGGGATATTGTGCTTTCCCAGGTGATACACGACATCAAAATCATAATCCTGAAGTGTGAGATTCCACTTCGTCAATCTGCTAGAAGGATCTTTAAGCTTCATTAAATATGACAAGGGAGTAATGATCACATCAACTTAAAATTGACATCCATACAAATACTGCTTGACATGGGTTATTTAAAATTTTATCATGAGGGCCATTTTCTCAATGATGGAGTGGCATGCCTCCTGGGGTTTATTTCCGGCTGGCATAAACTACTGGCCAACGGAAGCTGTCATCCATCTCCTGCTCGAGTATGCTGGTGACTGCAATGTCCAACACATCGGTCGGCAGAAAAAACTTCCGCCTAAAATCTCAGGGTATAGGAGGATAGGCTTGGTCATTTAGCTTATATTTCAGGGTTTTGAATGAGGCATCTTCCCCCAGGGTCCAAGTGAATTTTGTTTCCTTCTTAACGAGTTATACCAGTGGGATTGTGAGATTGGCATACCAATCAATGAATCATCAGTAATATTCGGTCAAGCCCAGAAAGGCATAGACATTTCAATTGGACTGGGGTCTAGGGAAATCCTTGATTGCTCTCACATTACGAGGGTTGGGTTACACTCCTTCTGCAGAAATCTGATGTCCAAAATATGTCAGATATTCCTTCATAAACTGACATTTGGCTGGCTTCAATTTTAAGTTGAACACCCTGAGTCAGTCAAATACCTTCTTCAACCATTTGGTGTGCTGATCAAAAGTCTGGAACGTGACCAAAATATTGTCTAAATACACCAGAACTTGCTCCTAGCACATGCCCAAGAGTTCATTATCTAACAAATGTTGAAAAGTAGCAGGACTATTTCATAGTTCGAATAGCAAAAAATTAAATTCAAACTGCCTTTTTCCAACATCTAAGGAGTGAACAGGGACTTGTCAGTAACCGGATACCATATCCAGAGAGCTAAAATATTTGGCATGTGCTAACTCATTGATGATCTCATTGATGAGGGGTAGGGTGTACAAATCTGGGATGGTTTTGGCATTGAGTTTTTTCTTCACCAATATAATGGGTGAAGCAAAGGAGGAAGCACTCTCTGATAATTCCTCTCTCTAGGAAGTCATCTATCTGTCTATCCAATTCACCCTATAGTGCAAAAGGCACCTTGTAGGGTTGCTGTCTCATTGGCTGGTTATCCTTGTTATGAAACTTGTGATACATGGTGTCTGTGCCGGTCAACTCACTCACTTATTGTGCAAATATGTCGCTGTTCCTCATTGTCACATTAACAACCTTCCTAACTGGCTTTTTGCAGGGTCCAAGGTGGTCCATCTGAAAATCATCCAGGAACAGGGGCTGTGAGTTCCTCCTCAGAGGGCTACTAGGGGTCTGGATTAGTTATGTATCAAGGGTTTCCAAGGTTGCTATTCTCATGCACTTGTTTTGTCGGTTGGGAGCCATGTAGGTGCCAGCAACTCGAATGTTGAGCATTGTGCTATTATCCATACTGTTCATGGACCTGGCTACAGGCAAAGGTCCAGTTTTCATTTTGGCATGAGATTGTGTTAGTATTGTGCAGTCTCTAAGCTGGGGGGGGGGGTCAGTAAATTCGAATTATTTTTAGTTTGGCATCATTTTTTCTCATTACAAGCCACTAAAGGAGTTGCACATGCACAACTTCGATTTTTGATTGACAGCCGCTAATGCGTGATTTTAGGACATCCCCTCTTGCATCATAGCTAGCTCATGATTGTAAGATTATGCAAATGTTTTACCCAGCATGCAACACACTCATGTCAGTTGTATGCTATATGTAATACTAAGTGACATTAGGTCACAGAGTCAGACAGTGATGAAACAGTTAGTAAGAAGGTAGTGATGATAGTAGAGTAATGATAGTGGAGATAGAGAATAATATTAGCTGAGAAATTGTCAGTTTTGGAGATGTTTAAATGAGCTTTTATTTGCTCACACTATTTTTTATTTACTAGTTTATATGGTGAGTTGTGAATTTTTTGGAAATAAACTTTGTTTGTTAGATGAATATTTTGACTTTTCTATTTTTTCTCTTGAGGAATGATGATTGATTGCGATTAAGATATAACTTTTTAAAATTTGACAATCTTTTGATTTCTTACTCAACAAGTAATGCTCATATACCTAACGAACCCTCATTTAACTTTATTTGGCAAGTTAATATTGCCTAGTGCGCAATATGCTATCAAGAATTTTAATTTGGATCGGTCAAAAGGTCCAAAGAGAAGTTTAACAATCTTTTGGTGTGTTACAGTGTTTTCACCAATAGCTTTCAAACTGTGTTAAAGGGAAACCATCTGATGCAGAATTCAGGCTTCATCATGAGGAAACATTGTCTGTCCATAACACAAATAGTGGCACCAGTATTGATGAGAGCTGATATCACTACATCCTCCGTGAAACTGGAAACAGTGGGCGAAGCTTCATCATTGCCTGAAATGGCACAAGAAGTAATGTGGATGGCTGGGGCTTCAAAGGGAGTCTGTGAAGTGTGTCTGTTGCTTCCCTCCCATTCTAGTTTAAATGAGGAGTTTGGGGAAGTGCTGGTTGATGGTTTTTGCCATTTCGCTTCTCCCATACTTGGGGAGATGGGAAACAGGGATGATTCCTCTCTCTGGGTTCAGTCAGCATATAATGCAAGTTCTGCTGAAATGCTCTGTGGTGGGGACCTGGGATCACATATCTACAGGGCCAGGACCAATGCATACTGGCAGGGATAGTGTCCCCATCAGTGGGCATTGGTCCCGGCCCTGCAGATAACTACTGCATGCAAAGCATGTGATGTTTTGGTGATCCAAGCACCATGGGTGTGTATCTGCCACAGGGCACTGCGGCCAAAAGGTCTTGTAGTGAGGGTAAGAGGTTTGATTCCCACAGCTTGCTTATCATTGAAGAATGAGCCAAATCTGGTTACTAACCTTAGGATTAGTTGCTCCCTCTGTTGTGTTACCCTGCTTCAGGAACTTATATGCTATAAAAATAAATACCCCCTAAAGCAGAAGAGGTCTGACAGCAGCTTATCAGTTTATGCTCTACAGTAGAAGTCTGAGAGGATGGTGAGACTTTAGCAGAAAAACATGATCATTCATGCCTTACCTGGGCTCGAACCCAAGTCCCTTTGTCAGTAGCCAAGTGCGCTAACCACTTTGCCATGGGATGGCTAGGGTTTGAATATGGGCAGCATACTTCCAGACACTCTCTCATTAGTTGAAACAACACTAAAATTATGTAGCCTTGTGGCCAGAGGATCCTCACTATCAAAACACTCTAATACTGCCCTCCAAAAAAAAAACTCGAAACTTTCCTCTTTCTGCAGCTCCAGTGAAGCATTTACAAATTCAGTTCCGGCCCCTCGTAACTTGGAGTGGGCAATAATGGCCATCTTGCTCATTGCCATCACATAAGTTTTCCTACACTCTTGATCTGCTCAAAGAACACTGTTGCTGTACAGCTTCTATCACTTTCATAAGGGTTAATTGAATTCACAAATGCAGCCAGAAGGGGTCCTAATGATGGGGGGGGGGGGGGTCTCTGAGTTTGTATTTCACCTTCTATCTGACTGTCCATTGTGTTTTGTGGTGTGGGTAATGACATGTGTATCGCTTGGACCTCCGAAGTGCAAGGAAGTTGTATACACAGCGAGAATTACTGCTCTTGAAAATGCTAATAGAGAAATGCACTTCTCACAAAATCACCCTGGCAGTTGTTCAGTGCCCCAATTTTCAAATTACTACTGCCTCACTAGCTTAATTGCCATTACAAAAATACAATTTTCACTCTGAAAAATAGAACACATTCAATTCCTGACTAAAACTTTCTTATCACATGCAAAAAAGAAATTTACAAGCTAGGGGCATATTCACTTCAACCAGTCAAATTCTATTTCACCATAAAATTTCACAATTTTTTTTTCAATATTCTTTCTAGTCATTATACATACTCTCTTCAACATTAAATTACTATTTCTGGTAGCTTTTACTCTTAAGTTTACTTTCAACTTTTTTAATGTACATTTCAAAGCTGCTTAACCAAAAAAAAAATTTTTTTTTTTATCTTACTTGGTCTTGGTTGCACCACCACCAAGTTCCCTTCTTAACAATATGCAATTTCTCACTAATAGTCATACAATCCATGTCTAAACTCATAAACTTCCTTTAAGTTCATACACTTTAGTTTATACACTTTCTAATTTCCCTCTAAACACAATGGTTCCCCACATGAAACAATGCAATTCCTAACTTAATATTTGCAAACATGAAATAAATCGATCTAAAATTCACTAAAATTTTTGCCTATGATTATAACTACACTGAACACAATCCTTTTTAGATATGACATTCTTAGCTAAAGCCACTCCTGTCTATTCACACAATGCTAGCTAAACACAGTATTCCTGACTAAAATCAGGTAATTCTAGTAAATTGTAACACTCCTAACTATAATAGCACAATTTTAGCTGAACAGTACATCATCATCATCATCATCCTCAAGCAGCCATGGGCTACGGAGGTCCAACCAGACCGTGCAATTTAGTTCTCCAAGCAAGTCTATCCTGAGCTATATCTACTGCATCTGGCCACTGCACACCAATTCTAACAAGGTCCTGTTTGACATTGTCTGCCCACCGCATCCTAGGTCTCCCCTTCTTTCTGAGGCCTTTAGGCGCACTGTTCATAACCCTATTCGCCAATCTATAATTATTCATACGGGCAACATGGCCAAACCAACGGAGTCTCTCTCTGCACAATATGCTGCTTAAAGGAGGTTGCAAACTCCTTTGCCTAATCTCATCATTAGTTACAAAGTTGAACCATCTAATGCCCAAGATACTGCGTAAGCATCTGGAATCAAAAGCATCTAGTTTCCTGTTATCTTGTTTACAAAGTGTCCAAGTTTCACTACCGTAACTAACCCTAGAAAGAACCAAACTATTATACAATCTAATTTTAGTCTTTAGGTGTATACGCCTATTTCTCCACACTCTCCATAGGTTCTTAAAAGTCCCGGCAGCAATCCCTATTCGTCTGTTAATCTCATGCCGCACATCACCATTATCTGTTACATAGCTCCCAAGATAATTAAACTGTGACACCTGCTCAAGACTGCAACCATTCAGATTAACTGAATCACAGCCTGCCTGACCAATTTTCATCACTTTAGTTTTCTCTCTGTTTATAACCAAACCTACTCTACTACCAGTCTCATCAACAGCTCGAATGAAAGAGTTCATCTCATCAACATCATTTGCCAAAAGGGCTAAATCATCAGCATAATCTAAATCAGAAATTTTCGTATCTCCAGCCCATTTAAGGCCAAAATCTTTCCCTCGAAGTGAATTTCGCATAACATAATCAATAACCAAGCTAAAGAGAAAAGGAGACAAAATGCACCCTTGTCGAACACCAGAAGTAATGCTAAACCAATTGCTACAAGCCTTACCAACTCTCACACACGACTCAGTGTTATTATAGAGAGCTTTCATAATGTTAACTAACTTGTCTGGTATACCATATGATCTCACAATCAACCACAAATTATGACGATCAACAGAGTCGAAAGTCTTTTTGAAATCAACAAAGCTAGCAACCAAAGGTTTCTGAAACTCTAAACATTTCTCAAGAATCTGCCTAAGTGAAAATATCTGATCCACACATCCCCTACCACTTCTGAATCCACATTGCTCATCACGCAATTGACTGTCAACTAGATTCTTAATTCTATTAAGCACAATCATGGAAAGAACTTTACCTGGAACAGAGAGTAGGCTGATACCCCTATAGTTATCACAAGAACTGCGATCACCTTTTTTGAAAATAGGGATAACAATAGCTCTGGTAAAATCCTTAGGAACCATGCCTTTATCATAAAAGATATTCAGAATTTCAGTCATCCAAGTGGTAACCGAAACATTCCCAGCTCTAAGCATTTCCGTAGTGATTTCATCTACCCCTGGGGATTTATGAAGTTTAAGTTTAGAAACAGCCAAAAGAACTTCAGATTGTGTTATAGGGCCAACATTAAAGCCACCAATGCATCTATCATCATTGCAAACAATGGGAGTAGAACTAACTACATTGTTTAGAACATCACTGAAATGCTCAGCCCACCTAGCCATGACAGAATCCTCCCCTTCTATAACCTTACCTTGTTTATCCTTCAATCCTTGTATCCCTGTCCGTTTTCTACCACACAAAACATTAACTATCTGGTACAGCTCTCTGCTGTTGTGCTGTCTAACTGCTTCCTCGGCTTTGTCAGCCAAACCATCAAGCCAAAGATTCTTATCAGCAGCTAACCGATCCTTTACAAGTTTATTAAGGTCTCTGTAATGCTTTCTATTAGGACTAGTAGGGTATTGATTAAGGGCATTCCTGCAGTTCTTTCGTTCCGAAATAAGCTTAAGTGCCTTATCACTCAGATAATTTTGCCTCTTCTGCTCCTTTTTTCCTAAAAGAATACTGTTAGTGTCCAAAAACGCCTGTTTAAAATGATCCCATTCTTCCTCAACTTCAGTAGTAAGCAAACCATGACTGTCATAATGACTAAGTAACCTATCATGGTAAGCTTTGGCTATAACTGGATCTTTCAGAGCTTCAGTATTAAAAGTAAATTTTTTAACCCTAACACAACACTTTTTAAGTTTAAGTTGCAACACACTTTTAACAAGGTAATGGTCAGATCCAATTTCAGCTCCCCTATATGCCCTAGTATTCCTAACAGAACTAGCCCATTTGCTGTTAATTAATATGTAATCAATCATATTCTTATGCAGCCCATCAGGTGAAACCCATGTGTACTTATGTATGTCACGGTGTTTGTAATAAGTGTTAGTTATTCTGAATCCATTGAGTTTACTTACCTGCAGGAGACATTGCCCATTGCCATTGCAGCTACCAATACCAAAAGGGCCTATTACTCCTCCCCAAAGGTCAGAGTCAGTACCAACTTTGGCATTGAAGTCACCAAGAACAAGGGTAATATCTCCTTTCTTGACAGAATTCAAAATATCCTGAAGTTGTTCATAAAACCTATCCTTCTCATCCTCATCGGCATCCTCAGTGGGGGCATAACAGCAGATAACATTCAAGTCTTTAATGCTTGTCTGAAATTTTGCTGTAAGAAACCTTTCATTAATGCACTCATATCCTAGAAGAGCATCACTAGCGTGTCTGCTGAGAAGCAGACCCACGCCTTGGTGATGCTTATTGTCGTCCCTCCCTGAAAAGAGAAATTTAAGATTATTTTTAAGAATCTGACCTTTATCTGTCCATCTGGTCTCTTGCAAGCCGAGAATATCTAAATTATAACGGTGGAATTCTTGTGTGAGGACATCAAGAGAAAAAGCTCTGTGCAGAGTCCTCACATTCCAACTACCTATGGAGAGAAAATGGTTAGTGGGATGTTTAAAGAAACTATGTTTATTGAGAGAGGGAATGCCGACAATATCAAACAGCCCCCTAATCGCAGACATGGGGCAAAGACCCGTTCCCCCACCACTAAAGGCTGAAGCCATCTACACTGGAAGACTTCCTCCAATGTAGAATTTGACGATGCCAATAGAAGCAAAAGAGTTCAGGTGCCTGCGATGACTTCTGCTCAGGATTATCCACCAGCTGATAAACATATCCTGTGAATCTATTCACTTGGGGCTGTCAACCCACAAACAAACAGAAAACACAGCAGAAGATTTTCCCTCCACAGAAGCCCACCAGTGCAGCAAAATCAGGATCCATAATCAAGCTCAGAGCCATATATCTGTCCAGTCCAGTAGGTTTATATGGTCAGCACCAGGACCCTGTGTGGTTGACCACTCCTCAGCAGGGTAGAAAAAAAAGAAAAGTAGCCATAGTTGTCCAGATCAGTAGGCCACACTAATCTGGCAGCCCTCCCCTTCCGTTCACTTCCACAAGAGAGTATCTCTTTTGAAAGTTACTAACGGTCCACACCACGAGAAGGCGGGGTCGGACATTAGGTGCTAGGCCTGGCCGGTTCTATGCATCATCACAGGGGATTGGTGCATAGCTCTCCTTCCAGTGACTACCTAGCTACCATTTACACTCCTGACATAATACAGTTCTAGCTAAAAATATGATAGTTCTAACCAATATCAACACAGTTGTAGCTATGTACAACATTCCTAACTAAAAATATCACAATTCTAACTGCATATGGTTAAACATAATAATTCATCGCTCAAATGACTTCTAGCTAGACTCCTATTTTTTTTCACAATAATACATTCACTTTTCGTACCAATTTGTGGAAGGTTACTTTTCACAATAGTATATTCATTTTTAATTTCTGCAATAACTTCACAGATTTGAAATCCTAGTTCGCAGGCACCAATTTGTTCTAAACCCCTGTTTATGTTTGGCAGAAAGGGTGAAACAGTGGGGGTACAATATTATCTCTGGGGCTAAGTTGTGACTTGAATATTTGTGTGATCGCATGGCCGTTGTATTGGTAATCTTTCCTAGAGGCTCTTCACCTCACTCTGCCCACTTAGCTCTCGACTAAGGTTATAAGAGAGAACACAATAATAGTTTTGCCTGAAATAAAAGTGACTGGCACCCAATTCAGTTTTTCTTATCATAAAACCACACTTTTTAATTTTTTTTTGCAGGCACAACTTTAGCCATTTTTGGTCCACTTTAGCCGGTTCAAGGCATGGACATTTTCAAACAGAAACAGCGACCTTTCGTCGACATCTAAAAACTACTACAGAGCCTGGCAGTGGCTGCCTAACGAGGATAGTGGGGGAGGAGGAGATGGGGGGAAAGATAAGAGTAAAGTAGGAGTTTGTCTGACCTGTTTTCCATCCAGAGTTGCTCGTACCTTATGGATTACTTTGGCAGCTCAACAGCATCATTTTAAATGACTTGGTCTCTGGCCTCTGCACTTGTGAGATGAAAAACAAAAATGACATCGCACTAGCAACATTTCAACCTCTGCAGACAATGATTACAAAGAAAAGCCATTGCTACTTTTCTTCAATGGTGACTAAAGAACAAAGTAAAAAGTAGATGAAGCCAAATCTACATGATGGTTTCTACTCAAGAAGATTGCAGACAAAGTAGACAGAGGTCCAGCATGTGTTCTCACAGCCTGGCTATTTTTTAAGCCTTCCAATTGGTTGAGGGTGCATGTCCAACACGACATGGTGTATGACACTGCTGACCTCTTATTAGATGGGTTGTTGCTAGGCACACAACAGCATCGATGAAATATGCAAATGTGACTGAGGTAGGGAGGGATGCATTCTGTGGAACATTCTGGAAAATGACTGCACGACTTGCTTTCCTTGGAGGCACAGGTCAGTGAAGACATCAGCGAACCGAACAGGAGGGGTGCATGTGTGACAGCCATTTCAAAAAAGGCATCAAAATTGGAGGCTGCAGATAATAGTGCTATTTATCTGCAGCCTCTATGAAGAGGCAGTTCCATTCGCCTCTTCGTGGGATTTTCATTGACTGTGTGCTCCCTCTACCTACCCCTGGAAATATCGTACCCGCTCATTCACTGCCACTGATTTGACCATCTGCTCCTCCTCGATCCTTCCACTCCTTATGTGGAAGGTCGAGGACAATCCTTATGGTAGAGATCACCTCCTTGTGGTATGTTCCATCTTCTGTAGGGAGTTTTGCACCTGTTCATGTGTATCACTGTGGTGGCTCGATCAGACTGACTGGAGTGTTTTTGAACTCCTTTGTGAGTTCAACGAACACTCGGTCAACCAAAAGCCAATCAGTGATGCAGTGGTGGAGATAATGGACTGTATCATCCATGCAGCTGCCTTAACTATTCCCCAGACCTCAACCTTGTTTCTGAAACCATGGTGGAATTCCTGAACCATTCTTGGAATTCGGCTGTTGTTGTGCATGGAGTCGCATGGCTTTCTGTGGGTTCCTAGAAATAATGGTTCTCATTTCTGATATCATTTGCAGTTTTCTCGCGAAGTTATTTTTTAAATGTGTGATATTTACACGGAATAATAATACACAAACACTACTTGTACAACATACTGCATGTGTATGCCTTTACTTCATAACACAGACAGTATACAAAAAGGGAGTATGAGGAGAAAAACAAATAAAAGAATGAATCTCTGCTAATCGCAGAACTTGCAGCACTGTGCATGACCTTTATCACTGTGCAATCTGTTAGTAATAAGAAGCTACTTTAAATAACACACTTCAACAGTTATCTCAACTGTCGGATGTTTTTGAACTTGCTTGTCTACACTTGTAACCTTCATGCACATCAGTGGTCTCTGCTGTGGTCTGTGATGTAATCATTGCAGATCAAATCCCACAGCAGTGATCCATCTTCACTGCAGAGTTGTATGCTATCAGTCTTGTCTTGAACCATGTTGCAGCTAAGCATCATCATTGGCATGTGCTGTACACTGACTTGCTTAGCTCACTACAGGCTTTGATATCTGTGAGGCATTGGCTTCACGTGTTCTCTCCAAGATCTGTCAGGAGCTCCATCATCTTGCAGCAACCATGAACATCCATTTCTGTTGAGTGATCAGTCATGCCGGCTTCAGAGCAATGACTTGAGAGATGATAAATAATGAGGTAAACTCAACTGTTCAACATCCACTAATAAATCAGCACTTTGACATTGATTTTAATGATTCTCTGGACCACCTCGGTGGCCGGTAGCTCAGTGGTTCAGAGCACCTGACATGTTATCAGGAGGTCGTGGGTTCGTATCCCACCCGGCTCAAGACAATTTTTCCTCTATAATTAGAATAGACGTCAAAGTGCTGATTTATTAGTGGACTGTCAGGTCCACTAATAAATTTATTATGCTGCTGTCAGGTCTGTCATACCCCTATCCAGCACTCCATTGCCTGTTCCATATCTGGATTTCCAAAAGCATTTTTCTATCAAGCTCCAAGCCCAGTGGCAGAGATCTTGGTCGAAAGAGTTACAAACTCTTTAAGATCAAACCTATTATCAAACTGTGGCAGTCATGCTTTCACAGGAATCAGAAGGAGGAAGTTGTGCTTGTTCAGCTCCCCTTTGGCCATTAATTTCTTACTCATTTGTTTCTTCTATGGGCAGACAACAAACCTTAGTGTGTTTTGTGACACTGTTTTAACTCTTAAACATATTTTACTCAAATGCATTGCATTTAATCTGAAATGCCATTTGTATTTTACTGTTCATAATTTTATGTCTGAGCCACTTACACTCAGACAACTTTTATCTGATCAATGCATTTTACCACTGGTTTTTTCCTTTTTAAATTATTTTGGCTATTTTAATCAACTTTAATATTACTCTGTACTTTGTATCTTTATCCCAGTTCTCTTATCCCTTGTTATTTATATAATTGTTCTTTGTTATTTACAATATTACTATGTTGTGTTTTTTTTTATTTTAACTACATTTACAGTTGCAGATACATGTCTTTTATCATTCATTTTGTCTTTCTTTTGGTGCAATTGGCTCTGTTGCCCTTGCACCATAAAACCCCAAACAGCCAACCAACTTCTGGTCAAGATGATGACAAACATATGCAAGGAATAGATCCTGTTGCTTAGCAGAAATAATGCTGTTTTAGGATATGAGCGGTCTAATCTTGCAACTAAATTTAAAACAAGATTTAATGGCAAATGTTATCTGTTTCTTCATTCTCACTGAGTATAAATAAAAAATAAATAAATAAATACCCCCTCAAGCAGCTGCTTGCCACAGAGGTCTGACAGGAGCCTGTCAGTTTATATGCCACAGTAGGAGATCTGAGAGGATGGCAGGACCTCAGCAGAAAAACGACACACACATCCATGCCTAATTCCGGGGCTCGAACCCAGGTCCCTTAGATCAGTAGCCAAGCGTGCTAACCACTCGGATGAAAATAAGAACAGGTTTTGCAAACTGGATATTTAGACATTTGTCAGGAAAGGAGTATTCTGCTTTTGATAAGTAGCATCTTTTTATGGCTGTAAAATAGTTCTCAACAACTATAAATTAATAGTAAATAAGGATAAATAAATTTTTGCTTACTGGTTTTTAAAGTTCAAGTATAAAATGGACCATAAGATATCAGGTTATAGATGATCAAGAGTCAGTTGTCTGTGATAAAATTTAGATTAATCAAATTATATATTTAGGAATGGAAACTGCATCAAATGGGAAATGGAATAAACATTGAATGATAGCTTTCAAGATTACATTTCTTTGAATTAAAATTAGAAAATATATAAAGTTTTAATTTTTTAACTGTGCTTTTAATATATTAATAAATTTTTGAAGCAATTATAATATCTATTATAGTACTTATTATAAATTAGTTAAAATTAAAAAAAATTGCAACTTGTTAATTGTGAAGAATATGTAATAGGGTTTTAACTTAAATCCTACTCTCAGTAGTGATATTTTTGCCTCCAAGCTACATTACAACCCCACCTCCTTCTGGGGAGGGGGGAGGATTGGCAGGAATTGCAGGAGTTACCTTTGTTTTATACTGTGAAACAGGATACAACAAAAAAGATGCTTTCTGTTTGTTAAATCATAGAGTGGTATTTAAAAATTTGTTATGAATGGAAAATTATTAAGCGTTAACGTTATCCCTTGTTTTTAAGGTGGAAGTGTTAACATTAACGAAAAGGTCAACAACAGTTATGGCTGTTAGGTATGTATTTATTATTAAGTGAATTGTATGAAGATCAATTAATAAACTATATAAACTTACATTAGTTTCACACTTGTATTGCAGTTGTTCCTGATGTTTCTTTCTCAATTGCAAAAGTGAGTTATTTCTGATAATAAATCACTAGGATTACCAGCTTTTTAGAAGTTCACTATGAGAAGAGTATTCAGTAATAAAGTGTCACAGAAAATGTCTTGTTGACAAGAAACACTTGAAATAATTTGCTGAAAAAAATTTGGTTTCGTTCTGAGTGGGATTTGAACCCACATCTCGCAAAAGCATGCCAGGTGCCATAACCACTAGACTCCAGAGACTAACCATTTTCTTCAGCAATGTGACATATAAGCATTCCTGCATATTTTATTGATTTGCCATTGGTGCATTCTATGTTGAGAATCGAGCAACCAAGCTGCCTCATATGATGGAAGTAATATTTGTCAATAAATATTTTTTGTCAAAAATTTCGCCGACATACGGTTCAAGTCCTGTATGTTGACAAAATTTTTTCTACAAAATATTTATTGATTTCTAGATGTTAAAAAGTCAACAGGTAATGCTGTGATTGTCATTCATGTTTAATATTTGTCACTCATGCTCACAGCGTTATATAAATAATTCAGTAATACAGTAATACAGGGAATGTTCTGTTGACCAGAAACATTTGAAATAATGCTTATTAGTTACATTGCTGAAGAAAATGTGTAGCCTCTGATAGTCTAGTGGTTATGACACCTGGCATGCTTCTAGGAGAAATGGGTTCGAATTCCACTCGAAAACAAAACTAAATTTTTTTCAGGAAATTTTTTCACAAGAAGAGTATTTTTCAGAGCAAAGTGTTCATGAAGGTAATGTTTCCCACAAAATTCTTATTACAGTAAAACTTCTCTAACTTGAACATCAAAGGGAATGGGAAAAATATTTGAGTTATGGAAAATTTGACCTGTTAAAATAAAAATACCATAGTACATATTGTAATTGATCATTTCATATAGGTATACAGTTTATTATTTCTTAGAGTGCAACAATTATACAGACTTGTAAATTTTTGGATCAGAATTTTTCATAAAATTGCAAACATGCAATACTGAATAGCTATTAAAAATAAACGTGGCACTGTTAACCCTTCCAGTGTCCACATTGTCTGTATATGTTCTCATAATCTGAAATGGGCAGCCAAGGACATATGTATTCATTTTTAGTACAACAAAAAAAAACGTTTTTTTTTTTAATGAAAATTGCCGTTGTAATTATATATATATATCTTATAAAAATATATAATTCAGGCTTGAAAAATAATATTTTGTCTTTTAATTTGATGTATATTTTATTAAACTACAATATAAATAATTTTATAAAGCCATCTGACTGCCATTTCTTAGAAGCACTAAATGGTATTGCTGATTTGCTTGTTAACATTCCTATTTGCTGAAGCAACCTTCTGATTTAAGTTCACAATTTGATTTGAACTATTATCAACAAATTTTTCCTTAAATTTTCGAAAATATCCTAAAAATTAAGAAAAAAAAACCCTGATATTTTTAAAAGTGGTAGATTTTGGAAGTGATTACAAAGTATGTACCGCCATTTTTTTTTTATATTTCACACACTTTTCTGTCATAAACCTATTTCAGTATTTCCAAAATTTTTTTTATCATTTTTCCCAGCATTTTATGCATCTTTCCAGCTCTTAAAATCGAAACTGGAAGAATCCTTCTTAGAAATTTGGGTGCAGCTGCATTTAATTACATGGCTCACTGAGACAAACAAGAGGCAGATGGCCAACACATGCTATCTCCATCTGTGTGCTATAAGTGTTTTTTACAGTTTTGGTCCAGCATATTGGATACCTTTTGTAAAGTTAGTATTTGCTTTTTTTATATTTAAACCTTGTCATTTCAGTAGATTTATTTTCATAAATTAGCGATCTTTTAGCTGATCAGTAAGTATTGATTTTTCATAGTTATGCTACATCGGATGGCCAACCTACAACTTGTTGCTGTGGATATTTTAACATCGTATTAGGCTATGTGTTAATTTTTAATTTATTATTTATTACTTTTCCAGTAAAACTTTGATCTAGTATCATTTTCTGAAAATAAATGAAGTCTTGGATGTGGAAAGCAAATTCATTTCTGTAGATTTACTTCTGTTAGTTAGAGATCTTTCGATTGGCTGATTTATCGATCTTTCTGAGTTATGCTACATCAGAGGCAGCTTAAAAGTTGTTGCAGATATTTTATTTAACATTTCATTAGGTTATATGTAATTTTTCTTTTATTATTTCTTGTTTTTTAGTAAAAAAACTTTGAGTTTGTACTGCTTACTTAAATCTTGGATAAAAATTAATGTCTAAAATGAATGTCTTGGATACTGAAGCAAAATAGACTTCCTTGTTACAGAAATCAGCCATCATATGGGAGGGCAATTTTGGGAAGACTTCCCCTCTGCTAAACTCACTGTGAACGTTTCATACCCCTCTCCCCCTCAGTTCCTTGGCTATGCTACGTAGACAATATAATGCTGATTTTTTTTGTGTTGGTGCACAAACCTTTCTGCACTTAGCCAAGATTGCCAAACTTCCCCATTTGCCAAACACCCAGAAAAAAAATTAATGATGTTTAGTAAAAAAAAGCAGTCAAGAATTTTTTTTTTTCTATTTCATAACCAGTTCAGAAAATTCATGAATGTGAGAAGTCCAAGTCACTTTGTATAACACTGGCTGTGTTAAAAATATATGATACTGAAAAGAATCATTAAAAGAAATAAAAATCATATTTCAGGTTGAATATTATATATTTCGGAAGGAAATTTCCTTTCCATTAATGTATAATTTAACTATTTTTATTCTTCAGGTTTTCCAAAATGAAGCCTTAATTATATAGCGCTATCTTTTTTTTTCACCATATCACATTGAAAAAGGCTTGTTAAATTCAGTATGCTTGAAAATTTGTTTTATTTATTTTCATAAAATTCGTATTAAATTCTGTTTAATTTGGTATATAACACAACCTATTTCCTTTGATAGGTTATTTAAAAAAAAAAATTCTAAAGTTGACTTGTTTATCTGACTGAGAACAATTAGCTAAAAACTTGCAATTTTCCAAAGTATGGTACTGAGAAAAAAATTATAAAACGAGAGAAATATTAACTTGAAACCAAAAAAATTTTTTTTTCATTATTCAGAAATAAATAGCCTTTCTATTCATGTGCATTATAATCATGTTGTAAATATAACATTAATATTATAGCATGTTTAGATTATGTACTCTAATTTTGCTTGGTAGAAAATAGTTTTAATTTTTTCCAGAGATTCTGAATTAGCCAAACTACCAGAAGGTCTTTTAAATGCCATCAAGATCAAGTTTCCAGAGGTATATAATTTATTTTTATTATATCATAGATGTCTGTATATATGAATACATGGGGCATTTGATTTTCTTCCCATAGAATAGTAATTCCCAACTTTTGATGCACCTTTACTGCATCAAATAGAGACCATGAAAACTAGCTATACAAATAGGACATAAAATGATACTAAAGGTATAATTTTTCTTTATAGCATTGAGTAGGATATTCAGGTCTGAATTTCTCAATCATTAGTGATATCTTTTGTAATTGGGTAAACTCAAAATTCAGAACTTTCATTGATTTTAAAAATTTTCACTTGGTGGTGGGGTTATTAGCAGCGTTTAGGAGACTTCAATGCAAAGCATTTGAAAACTCCAAACATACTATGACGTGCTTCATCTCGGCTTCCATGGTTTGAAGTTTTTGTATCATACAGACATATAATTACATAATTATGTCATATTAAATGCCAGAAGAAGAAACATTAAATTCTGAATAATAATAAAATATTTAGCTGAAATTGGAAGTGCATTCATTTCAAAATCCTTCTGTCTTAGAAGGATTAGAAGGATTATAATAATGGAGTTAAAAAGCCACATAATGGCTAGAATGGAGCAAAATTTGGTGTACCTATATTCTGTTGACCACTTTTCATATGAATGATTCTTATAGTAAAAAATAAGATAAACTTTGGAAAAGTACACTAAAAGAAATGTTACAAGTGCTTGTCAGTATAATATGTTATAGAAACAATTAGTGAAAAATTTAAGATTTCTACATAAAGACCCAAATCCTTATTCAGGACTCGAATGCTGGTCCCTTCACTCCATCAAAGCATATTAATGATTTGATGGGATAATTGATTATATATTGAACACAACAGCTTATATACTGAAACACTAAATGGTTTCTTATTCAGGGAATTTTTAATATATGTTGAAATTCTTTTTAAAGAGCAAATTGCTAAATATACATTTTAATACAAGATTCATTAGAATAGTGATTTTGTAGTTACAACAAAACCATCTTTAGATAAGATGACTTGATTATAATTCACTGATAAAGTTTGCTATTAACCCTTGCAGTGCTGGAACCCAGTTTTCTGCTTCTACTGGAATTAGTATAGAGATCAGTAGTTAGAAAACCACTAGATAGTATACTTCACCAAGTATTTCTGACGAAGTCTTACAATGTTCCTCCTAAATTGGATATGTTTCTTTAGGTCATTTTGGAGAATCGGATAATAGAAATTTATCTGTATTCCTTATAAGGAAATGATAGTCTTTTATCATTTCCTTAAGGTGGATTAGGTCTTAGAAGCAAAAATGTTTTTCCTGACTAAGTAATCAGCATTAACATAGTGGCAGAAGAAGGGGCGAAGGGCAATTTTGCCACATGGTTTTAATCCTTCCTTGACTGCTACACTAGTAGTGAAATTGTATTTTAAAGGTAATTAGTTCTTGAATGTTCATTAAAATGTTTGCTTTAAAACCTTGTCGTTCCCAAAATATTGGCTATGTTATTGTGAGGAAATTATTTTCCTAATTTCAGACAGTTCCCTAAAAAGATATAGACTTGCAGACACTCCCCCTTAATAGTTAAGCAGAAAATTGACTAATGCCAACAAGCATGTTAGTGCATATGATTGCAGAAATTATCAAATGACCATGTGCATTCATAGACCTTGTTTGGAAGATTGTAATACAAACCATGACTACTGTGATTCATGCTTTTGTATGATAGTTATTTAGTAATCTTTAGATTATGTTAATTTAGTAGTATTAGATAAATCTGTTACAATATTTTATACAAAATTAAATGCTCTTTTGATATGTAATAGAATGCAATTCATTTAACATGATAATGATAAATAATGCAGCAATCTTTCATTATTAAGTCATTGGACTGTGATACCATCAACAAACTTGAAAGTAGTAAGCCTTTCTCCTTCTATTAATTACAAAATAAGAAAAATGCTCTTTTTAACTCAATTATTCTAAAACAGAAGGATTTTGAAATTAATGCACTTCCAATTTCAGTTAAATATTTTATTACTATTCAGAATTTAATGTTTCTTCTTTTGGCATTTAATACGACATATTTATGTAATTCTATGTCTTGCTTAGTTGCCAACTGTTCAGTAGTTACTGTAGAATAAGGTTTTACAGTTATTATTTTTTTTGCTAAAGCCACATAAAATTGATTTGGTCACTGCAGATTTTACTGCTAAATACTATGCACTCTAAGGTTTCTTATTGGTAACTCATAGTTCAGTATCTTGTTTAGGGTTACAAATGATAATATATTTCCTATATCTGTAGCTTTATATTATATATATTTGATTTTTTCCTCTTTCTCCTAAAGGTATCTTAAGAGTGTCTCATCATCATTCCCCCCCCCCCCCCTATCTTCCTATTGCTTTCCACTTGTCATTTGTTGGTTTGTTGGTTATCAGTTTGTGTGTTTATCAAAACAATTGTTCCATCATATTTTTGTCCCTCACTTTCCAAACTTAATTATTTATATGTCAAGTGAAAGGGCGGGGGTGGCTCAGTCGGTAGTGCTCTAGGCTTGTAATCTGCAGTTCCCAGGTTCGAGTCCCAGCTGGGTCTGCATTGAGATTTATCTCCACAAAACTCCCCACCCTGCCCATGGTCAGTAGGGGACACCGATGGGCTTGGAAAGGCCGCTGTCCGTCGGATGGGACATTAAGCCATGGCCCCGTGTGCGGGAGAGCCATACCCTGTGCATGTTAAAGAACACGCTAGTTGGCCTTGACGGGAGGCTACCATCTGTCTCCCAACAGCTGTTCCAATGGGTACCTTCTCCCTACCTTCTCTGAGTCTTCAGGGTCCTTGTGGCCTGGCCGTTTAGCCCATTGTGTGCAAAAAAGTGCCACTCAGAGGTAAAACAATCCAAAAGTCAAGTGAAAGTTTGTGATGTGGGGAATGTCATAGGCTATAACAAAATTTATACTTCCCCCCTAAAAAAGGGAATTATGAAAACATTTAAAGATAATGAAATAAATAATGAAAATTAGTAGATGTAAACATTTATTCCACATTATCTTCGGAACTCAAGGACCAAAAGTAATGGGCTATGCATCAAAGGAAAACTTGTGACAAGGTGAGTGTCACAGGTTATAAAAAATCCACCCATGGTTCCTCTCCCCCCAAAAAAGGGGGGAAATAGCCAAGGATAGTTCAATATCTTTGGAAGGCAAGTGCTGAATGTGAAATATTTAATGAGAAAGCTTGTAATGTGGGAGTATTATGGGCTATACAGTGTGATTCAAAAGGTCATAGACAAAATGTAAAGGTAGGTCAGGAATACAAAAGCAAACCATTTTTACATAGGAACATATAGCCGCAAATGCCACCTGAGTGTGCTTTGAATTATGCCCCCACCATTCTTCCCCCCCCACCTCAAAGGGGATGGAAATTTCACATGTTAGTTTAGTTCACTTGTTAGTTCACTCGTTAGTTTAGAGGTACAGGAAGAATCAAAAATAAAGGAATACAAGTAACATATAACAACGTGTTTATTAGACATCATGTTTACAATATTTCAGAGGAAGTGCTCAAAGTTCTTTCCATCTGCAGCAATACATGCCTCACAACGTTGACACATGGATCAGCGAACGTGTTCAAAAATGCCAGGTCTCTCGGGGACACATGCTGTTGCCTCAATGACTCCTGCAACGAGGTCAGAGGAAGAAACCCCAGAGGAAGAAATCAGTGGGGGACAAGTCGGGTGATCTTGGTGGCCAAGCAACAGGTCCACCCTGGCCAATCCATTGTACAGGAAAGGTGCTGTTGAGATACTCACACACAACCAAGATGAAATGTGCAGGCGCCCCGTCATGCTGAAACCACATGCGTCAGCATACAGATACAGGAACATCATGCAGTAGTTCCAGCAAGACCTCCTCCAGGAATATAAGATAACTACGCCCGTCTAGTCGTGATAGAAGAAGGTATGGCCCAAGCAAATAGTCTCCAACAATGCCCGCCCAAACATTTATGGTGAACCAGTGTTAGCAGCATGGGGGCGTGTAGCTCGTGGGTTGTCATGTACCCACACATGCAAATTATGAACATTAACAACACCCTCATGTGAGAAGGTAGCTTCATCGGTGAAGAGAACCAACTCTAGAAATTCCGGCTGTGCGACACATTTTTGCAAAACCCAACATGCGAATTCCAGAAGCAGATGGTCATCTCCTTCTTCCAATGACTGGACCCATTGCATGTGAAAAGGTTGTAACCACACGCTGGGTTGAGATACAGGGATGTGATGCGAATTAGCTCGTGTACTTGTACTTGGATTGTGCTCAATTTCATGTAAGACCGCTTCTTCCATGATAGGTGTGCACGTCGTTAGGTCCCGACCACAATGGCTGTTTACTTTGAAAGATCCAGTTTTACACAATCTGTGGTGCAAACATGCAAATGTTTGATGATGGGCCACACATCTGTTTGGGAATTGTTCATGATACAATCGCACCGCGGCTTGCCCATTTCCATTCGTTGCTCCATAAGCTAAGTACATATCTGCCATCTCAGTATTACTGTAATGATGCATCCTACTCCCACAACGTCAACGACTCTAATGATGACAATTCTGCTGCCCAACTCAATTTCTGGCAAATAATACCCTCTAGCACACTCAGGTGGCGTTTGTGGCTATGTGTTCCTTTGTAAAAATGATTTGTTTTTGTATTCCTGACCTATCTTTGCAGTTTGTCTAAGACCTTTTGAATCACCCTGTATAAATTTATTCCCCTTTGCTTTCTTCATCCCTAAAAATGGGAAATATGAAAATTTTGTTCTGTTATATCTTCAGTTACAATTTAGTATCAAATGTGCTTTGAATTATGCCCTCACCATTCTCCTCCCCCCCACCTCAAAGGGGATGGAAATTTCACATGGGTTGACCTGAATGAGTTATATCTCAGATTTAATGCTTGTGATGTCTACAATGTCATGGCTACCTCAAACACAACTCCTCTCCCCTTCATAAGAAAAAAGTGGGGGATGGGGAGAAATGTGGTCGATGTTTATGAGTCATATATCAAATGAAAGTTTCTGAAAAATGGGTATTTTTTAGTGGCAAAGAAAAAAATATGAATTGAAAATTTTAACAAATACCTATTTTCCTATATGCATCCCAAACAGTAGAAAATAAAACTTAAGCATGTCAGTGGTGCAATCAGTCACTGAATTCATAGTCATTTCCAAGGAAGATAGGTTGGCAATTTACTTACTCAACAAGAATGCCATCACTATATCTTTTTTCAAAGTGAATCCGAATTCACTAACTGATTGCACCACAGATATACTTTAGTTTTTATTTTCTACTTTTTAGAATGCACGTAGAAAGATAGTTTTTTTAATTTTTAATTTATATTTGTTTTTTTCTTTTGTTAAAATCATGTTTTGCACACAAAGCTCATTTTCTTTACCAAGTTCAATAAGAGTTTTGTCTCTTGCATTTATTGCCAAAGCAAAAATACAGTAAAATATTTCCAGCATTTTGCACTTCATTCACTGATAAACGAAATATCTCCATGAATTTTATTACATTTTGTAGATTTTCATAGAATTCTCTATTTGATGCTATATTTAACATTTGGTGCATTAATCTCTATTAGTCACATTTTCCCTATTTAATGGTTTTGATGCTATCTTTGAGACTCCCCAAATTTCTTTTAACTTATAATTTCTCTGATATTGTGTATCACATCTTTAGTCACTCTTCCTGTTTTACTCCATATATACTATTTTATATATATATATTTCTGTTTGATGAATTCATAGCAAAGTTACCAGCTTCATTTCAGAAGACTTCTGAATGTTCTAAAATTAATTTCCATTCTTCCTATTTCAACAAATCTTCTACTTTTTTTTATAAGTGTTTACTCTGGCATTCCTTGAATAGTAGTTGTTCCACTTATAAATTCTATTAAAAGCAAGCAATCTAAAACATAAGTCAATAGTCTTTGGCTCAGTCAGTTTCGTTTAGTCTATAGTCAGTATATCATAATTCTTGGGTGTATGTATTAATGATTATAAAAATTTTAAAGCAAACCATATTCTTTTATGAAATTTTAGCAATTTGGTGCATTTATTTATTTTTCCCATTACACAAATTCTTAACAGTTCCAGTAAAAATTTTAATTTTCCTGTTTGACTTAGTTGCGCTTTTCATATATCTCTCATTAATAAAAAATATCCTGTATCTACCATCATGCCAAGATGATGAAACTTGGATATTTGCTTCAAAATGTAATCTTCCAAATAATTGATGTATCACTTGCCAGTTTTGATTACTTTAGTTTTCCTAGTAATGATCACCAAGTCTCTCAAATTGCCATTCTCAGTGTCTCAGTGACACTACTAGTATTATATGCATACACAGGGTATCATAATGTTTTACGGCTTAAAAGATTTACGTTATTTTACAATTAGTATTCTAAGAATCTCTGACATCGAACTTAAAGATTGAAATAGTCAGTGTTTTACATTGTACATTATGCTTTTGTAAAGTATGAAAACTTATAAGTTAATAATGAGTTTTCCATATGAACAACATTCATTAATTTACAAGTTAATAATGAATTTTCTTGCTTTTTTGCTGATTTTAGGTGGTTACACGTCTTATTCATCTCCTAGGACATCGTATTCTTGGAACTCTTCAGAAAGGATTACCACTTACAAGTAATACTATTTTTAGAACTGCCTGCTTTTCATGTTTTATGTTGTAAATATAAATGGAATTTAAACACTCAACTGTAACTTCTAAAATAAATTAATAATGAGTTGTATCTATGTTATAAAATTTTTTGACTTTATATGTATTTAGTATGATGTAAGTAGGTATTTCACCATTATTTTTAATGCCAGATCTTTGAAAATAAGCAGATGATTCCTGGAACATTGTTTTCAAATTTTCAAAAAAAGTTCACACATTTGAGCCCAGGAGTACTTTTTATTCTGGAAAATTGCTGCAGTGTTTCCTTTGAGCAATGCCTATAACAATATGCAAAAATGATTCAGTAAAGAAGTCACAAATGCACACAGCTGCAAAAAAAAAAACATATAGCAGGGCCAGGTTCAGCACCGGAGGTAGTGTTTATATTTCATATCATACAGTTGAGCTGACAATTAAAGGACAGCAAGAGAGAGAGACATTAATACTTCATGAGTGTGTCCATGGTGAACATTGTGCACACATCCCAAAATTAGAGTTGATCATGGAGAATGCAGTGAACATACCAAAGTTTCTTTTGTATCATTGACATAAAGACTTTGTCTGTTTGAGTAAAAAAACTTTCTGAAATTGCCCTCCCACATATTGACTTATTTCTATGACAAGGAAGTCCTTTTTGTTTCCGTATCCAAGACCTCATTTGTTTTAAGAAAACAATAGAAGATCAAAGTTTTTTTTACTGGAAAATGAAGAAATAATAAAAGAAATAATAATATATAATCTAATGCTATGTTAAATAAAATATCCACAGCAAATTGTAAGCTGAGTTGGGTTGTTTTACCTGTGAGCAGCACTTTTTTGCACATAATGAGTTAAATGTTCAGGTCACAAGAACCCCGAAGGTTGGGAGAGGGGACTCACTGGAACAACTTGATGGGAGACATATTAGCCTCCCATCAAGACCATCCAACTTGTTCTTTAATGCACACAGGGTATGGCTCTCCCACACAAGGGGCCATGGTTTAATGTCCCATCCAATGGATGGTGGCCTTTCCAAGCCCATCGGTGTCTCCTACTGACTGTGGGCAGAGTTGTAAGATTGCCATCTGATGTAACATAACTCTGGAAAATCAATAATTATTGATAGTTTAAGGAAATAAAGTAAATTCACAGAAATGAAAAGTTTAATCATAAAAGGAAATGAAATGATAACTTTACAAAGGGAGTATATAGCCATTTAATCCATGTAAACAACATGACATGCAGCCACTTAGCAGACAGCTGGCTCTTTCCTCACTTACATGTGTGAGCAAGCAATTAGAATACCTGCTAGTTCCTCCTTCTACTATGACAATGTGCATTGTAGTCGGTCTTCAATAAGCTTGCTATGAAATTTTTTTTTACAGTTTGGATCTGAAGAGTGGGAGAGAAGCATAGAATTCTGGCATAAATAATAAAAGTAATTCTAGTAATAGTGAAATAGTTTTAAGGCAGAAAAGAGTAAAACAGGGGGAAAAACATAGGTATATACTTTGTATTACTTCCAAAATTTGCTGTTTTTAAAAATAGCAGTTTTTTCTTAATTTACAGGAGATTCTGGAAACTTTAAGGAAAAATTTGTTGATAATAGTGTAAATCAAACTTGTGAGCTTAAATAAGGTCATTGCTTCAGCATAGAGTAATGTAACTGACAAATCTGCAATACCGTATAGTGCTTCTAAGAAATGGCAATCAGATGGCTTTCACAAATTATTTATATTGTAGTTTAATAAAATATGCATCAAATTAAAAAACAAAATATTATTTTTCAAGCTTGAATTAAGTATTTTTAAAAGGTATGTGCAAAAAAAAAAATTAAATGACAGCTTATATGTTTTTTAATTGCAGTGTTTTTGTTGTACTAATAATGAATATAGACATCTTGGGTCTCTCATTTTTGATTCTATCAACATCCATGTTTGTCAGAGACATTGAAAGGGTTAAAAGTAAGAATCAGTGCAGCTGTTGCAAGTGTTACCCTAGACATACTGAGGTAAGATAGATGGAAGCTGAATTACACACCACCAGTGACCCCCCACATTAAAATCTGTTGAACAAATACAAAACTGAACTTTTTTTTGACATTTTCTGCACAAATTTACCTTTGTTACTTAATTTAATAAATTGTAGCACTTTAAAATATGGGTATTCTTTTATAATGACCCTGAATATCCTATCCTTAAATTGCTAAATTTCTTGTATTGTTGACTTTTACTATATCCTGCAAATCATATATATATTAGTTTTGCATATATAGAGGGCATTCAAAAAGCCCATGACGTGTATTTGTAGATTTGCACTCATTCCTCCATAGTTAAAAAGCTATGACTTGTTTAAAAGAGATTTAATCATAAACTACACTGTTTTAAAAGGGTTATTCAAATGCTCTTATTGCTCATGAGCTTGTATTCATATACATCATTGCAAAATGCAATGTGTAATAATACTAGATATTATCCTAACAACACAAAGACTTTTACATAAGAAGCATGAAGTGTTGGCCTCCACTTTCGTGGAGAAACACAGTCCTGGTTATCTATGGTGCACTTGACACTTGTTGACTTTCATATTGTAGATAAATCTTATTCTTGTCACAGGTTATTATAGTTGCATTTATCATAGATGTTTTTTCACTTTACAGATATTTGCTGTTGACTTATATCCGTTGTTAAAATGCAACCTTTCCATTTAGTATCGCTAGTTGCAGGTTTAATTCTTGAGCATAACTGATGTTTAAAGGCATTTGAAAGTTAAAAAAAAAAAAACAAATACAACAAATTCAATTTTCAACTGAATACATTTAAAACTTTCACATAAATCATATTAACAATTAAAAAAATCCCCTTGTAGTACAACACATTTCAACATCACTCAGTCAATGCCATCGTCAGGCAGTGGAATGTCTGGTGTGCACAAGGTATATATAAGGCTGGCCCTCTATCAGTGAGTCACATACTCCAACTGATAATTATGCACAAGAATGTCCCATGCTGCTGGTAGGTAGGTTATGTCAGTGTTGCATAATGTTTCTTTATGCAAATGTAATAAGAGAATTTGCATAAAATTTAATTGATATTTAGTGGGTGGAGAGGCTATTATTCTGTAATTTTATTTATAGGTAATTGATGTTGTATTATGGTGTGTGATAATGCTGTGTGACCTTTTCGATGTTGAATATCATATTCATGCTCCACTATTCGTTCATCTATAGTTCTGTATGTTCTACCGATATACTTATTTTTATTGCTTAATATATTATTGGTATCATCTATTTATACTGCATATATTTCACCAGAAGGATGCATTCTATCTTGATCATTTATCATTAATGTTTTTATAGTATTAATAATGGTACTAGGTTTATTTAAAATGTAAGGTTGCAGAATTTTATTAATAGTTTGTGAAAAAACCTTTATATACAGAAAACTTATAGTATATTTGTTTATGCTGCTTTCCATGTTTTGAGTGGGATTAATTGTGTATCCTTATAATATTTGAATTCATTTTGTTTTTGAATTCATTGTTTAAATAATTCAGAGTATCTGGCTTGGATACCTATTTCATAGATAGAAGTTAGTTCTTTATGTAATAGTTGTATGGTGGAACTCGTAATCTGTAGTTCCCAGGTTCGAGTCCCAGCTGGGTCAGTGTTGAGATTTATCTCCGCAAAAATCCCTGCCCATGGTCAGTAGGGGACACTGATGGGCTTGGAAAGGCTGCTTTCCATTGGATGGGGCGTTAAGCTGTGGTCCCGTGTGCGGGAGAGCTATATGCTGTGCACGTTAAAGAACACACTGGATGGCCATGACATGAGGCTACCATCTGTCTCCCAACAACTGTTCCAGTGGGTCCCCTCCTCCAACCTTCTCTGAGCCTTCAGGGTCCTTGTGACCTGGCCATTTAGCCCATTGTGTGCAAAAAAGTGCCACTCAGATGTGAAACAACCCAAACCATATCAAAGTTATATCTAAATCAGATAATATACCTTGGTTTTCTGCTTTGTGAGTGAATTGGATAAAAGGCATTATGCCATTAAAAGTCTGAATCAAAGTTTGTACATCACTATTTTTATAGTTCCAGAAAAATAAAATATCATTGATATAAGGTATATATACAGGGTAATTCAGTTAAGCGTGTACAAACTTCTGGGAGGGGTAGGTTGCACAAAGACAAATTGGAATCATATAGCAATGCAGGGTCGGTAACGGCATCTTCACATGGTAGATGGTGTTGTTCGACGTGGTAGATGGCAGTGTATGGCCATGGGATGCACAACGTCCTCGCAGGTAACCGTCATTCACGAACTGCCTGGAGAGGTAGTAGGATGGCCGATTACACAAACATGGAGTTAGCTGATATGTATCTCGCATACGGAGCTGCGGACTGCAATGGGCGAGCTGCTGTGCGCATGTACCAGGAACGGTACCTGATGAGGCCCCAACCACCAGATGCTTGCATGGCTGCATCAGAGTTTATGTGCCACTGGTTCCTTCCAGAGACCTGCCAGGAGTCTGGAACGATGGGCATGGACCCCTTACATGGAGGAGAATGTGCTATGTCATACAGAAGACACTCCAAGTGCCAGTACTCGAGCAATCGCCCACCGGGTCAGTCTTTCCCAATCCACCGTATGGAGGATTATGCACGATAATCAATTACATCCATATCATGTGCAGTGCTTCGAGACACTGAAGCCTGAGGATTACCCGCAGTGCATTGCATTTGCGCAATGGTACCTGCAGAATAGTGCGGCAGAACCCCAATTTCCTGCTTCTGTGCTGTTCACAGATGAGGCATGCCTTACACGGAAAGGTAACTTCAATTCACATAACACGCATGCATGGGTGGTGGAGAACCCTCATGCTATACGAACACGTGCAGCACAAAACCATTTTGCTGTAAATCTTTGGTCCAGCATTGTCGGGGACCACTTAATAGGCCCATACTTCATGCCTGTTCATCTGGACATAAGGAGTTACTGAATATTTCTGGAGGATGTCTTGCCAGAACTTTTGGATGATCAACAGGTCCCTCAGTTCCTGCACCATTCAATGTGGTTCCAGCACAATGGGGCCACCGCCCATTTCAGCCATGAAGTTCGTCAACACTTAAACATGACATTTGGACAACAGTGGATCGGGCATGGTGGTCCCGTTCATTGGCCTGCAAGATCGCCGGACCTATCATGCCTTGATTACTTCTTCTGGGGTTACATCAAAGGACTGGTGTTCTACACCTCCGTTGAAAGTGCTGAGACCTTGTCGCACGTATCTCAGTAGCTGTCTCGGAAGTCCGAGACACGCCAGGAATCTTCCAGAATGTACGTGATTCCATGTGCCAACGATGTCAGGCCTATGTTACAGCTCATGGTCGCAACTTCGAACACCTTCTGTGACCTCTGTGCATTTCGCAAATGTACCTGTTGTGATTAATAAAAAGCATTTTGTTCACTTACGTACTGCTCTTTCATTCACGTCCTCTCTGTACACTAGCACATGTTGATGCTGTTACCGACCCTGCATTGCTATATGATTCTGATTCATCTTTGTGCAACCTACCCCTCCCAGAAGTTTGTACATGCTTAACTGAATCACACCTATATATATATAAGGTAGTATATAAGGTAGGTTTCAATGGACATTTTTCCAAAGCCTGTGTTTCTATCTGTCTCATAGCAGTTTCAGCCATGAGGCCAGAGAGAAGGGATCCCATGGGGACACCCTCTTTCTGGATCCATGACAAATTATTTATTTGAAACCAATTGGATGATAACCAGGTCCAGGGACTCATGTACACTAAAGTACTCTTGGGCCATGGGCCTAGTGACCTTTAACTACTTGGCCTTGAGCCTCATCGCTGCATCCAGCACTGGTGTGCTAGGATGATACGACATCAAGTGAATGTAATATGGTATTGTCAGTTATGGGTGTATTCCATACAATTTGCAGTGCATCATAGCGTGAATTAATGTTATATTGATAAAGGGAAAATATGGTTTGAAAAAATTATAAATAGCTCTTTCTAACTTATAAGTTGGGGATCTTCTTTTAGATATTAATGGTCGAAAAGGATAATTTTCCTTATGCAGTTTAATTTTCAGAAACATTTAAGGTATTGCAGGGTATGTGGATGCAGTGCAATTTCTTGCTATGCTTTGAGGTAAGAATGGGTCATTTTTTAAACCTTGTAGTTTCTGTAATGCTTGAGGTAATGGATTCCTGGTAAATGGTTGACATTTTAATTGTTCTAATGTCGAATTAATTTTAGTGTAATATTCTTTATCTATGATAACAATAATCTGTTTTATCTGCTAATACTATTTTTATATCAGTATGTTTCCTTAATTCACTTAAATTCCTAATTTCAGCTTTATTTTGTGTTTGTGGATTATCCTCATGGTATTTTATAGTTCTATGTAGTTTAAATCAAGCTTTTTCTTTCCCCCCCAAAAAAAACCACCCCCTCAAGCAGCTGCTTGACACAGACGTCTGACAGGAGCCTGTCAGTTTATATGCCATAGTAGAAGGTCTGTGAGGATGGCAGGACCTCAGCAGAAAAACGACACATACACCCATGCCTTACCCTGGGGTTTGAACCCAGGTCCCTTAGATCAGAGCCTAGCATGCTAACCACTTGTCATGGGACACTTGGGGTATATTTCGTATGATTTGTTCTAAATGTGAAATTAACTTATCTTTTTCTGGTAATGTGGTAGGATATGCATACTTAGCTCCCTTATTTGAAATATGTTTTTGTGCCTCAGTTAGTTTTTGAGGATAAATTTATAAATATTGGTTTACCTGTTTGGTTTTTCCTATTAATTATATTATTACTTTGATTACTTCATTTAATTAATAATTCAAATTTATTATTATGTTGTTTTGTAATATTTGAGGTATCTTTATCTATTTAGTAATGGATCTGACCTAATAAAGCAATTAAAATTCATGGGGTATATTTTTATGGATATTTGAAGATATTCTTTATATACCTGCTTTTCAATACTATCTATTTCATGCCTAAGTGCCTAATAGTTGGGGCGTTGGTGGCTCAGTCGGTAGCGCGCCAGGCTCGTAATCTGTACTTCCCAGGTTCGAGTCCCAGCTGGGTCAGCGTTGATATTTATATCCGCAAAATTCCCCGCCCTGCCCACGGTCAGTAGGGGACACCGATGGGCTTGGAAAGGTCGCCGTCCTTCGGATGGGACATTAAGCCGTGGCCCCGTGTGTGGGAGAGCCATACCCTGTGCACGTTAAAGAACACGCTGGATGGCCTTGACGGGAGGCTACCATCCATCTCCCAACAGCTGTTCCAGTGGGTCCCCTCCCCCAACCTTCTCTGAGCCTTCGGGGTCCATGTGACCTGGCCATTTAGCCCATGGTGTGCAAAAAAGTGCTGCTCAGAGGTAAAACAACCCAAGCCTAATAGTTATTTTCAATAATTTATTTTCAGCTTGGTTTATTGATTCATGTAATTTATAACTAAATTTCTTTTTAGAAATTTGTAAAAATTTGGGTAAAAATTTGTTACATTTGCATTTTTGCAACGCTTCAGAAAGCTCGACTGCAACAGTGTTTTGTTGAAGGACAGCCTTAAATAAGTGAATTTTTTGGCTATCTTATGTGTAGCCAAAAACTGTGTGATACTGTTATTAAAAGTTTACTAATACACAGTGATACTGTTATTAAAAGAGATTTAATTACAAACTACACTGTTTTAAAAGGATTATTCAAATGCCCTTATTACTCATTAGCTTGTTCTCATATACATCATTGCAAAATGCAATGTGTAATAGTACTAGCTTATCCTAACAACATAAAGACTTCTACATAATCATGACTGGTGTGGTCCCTTTGGCCGTCCTGCCATTGGGAAACCTGTTTTTCGCGGGCCTCGGTATCGAATTCTGGGGTCGCTTCTATACACTGCTTTGGTCTCTGCTTCAGGTAATCCAGCTCAGATCAAACGACTAGTGGTCAGGTCCTGCTAGGGTCACTCTCCCTGTTGAATACGGGTGTCAGCACTTACTTTACTCCCCAATCTGCACATTCACTGCCATTGACCTCACCATCTGCTCCTCCTTGAATCCTTCCACTCTTTCTTTACATGGGAGGTTGAGGACAATCCTTATGGAAACAATCCCTTCCCATTATGTGCACCATATCACATGGGAGGCCTTGCAGCCCTGATGAGTAAGGATCTGCTGCTCCAACTCTTCAACCATATTTTCTTCAAGGTGTAGATTCTGGACTACTGGTGGGAGGCCATCATCTTGGCCTTCCCCAAGCCAGGCAAAGATCCCAAGAGTCCTTCGAATTAGTGTCCAATTACATTGATGAGCTGCGTTTGCAAGGTGTTGGAAAGAATGATAAATACCAGGCTGGCCTAGTATTTGGAACATAATGACTTTTCCAACACCCAGTGTGGCTTTCGCAAGCACAGGTCTACTTTAGACCACCTGATCCACCTCAAATTGGCAATCAGGAATTTGTTTTTATGACAAGATCACTTGGTGTCAATTTTTTTCGACATCAAAAAAGCATCTGACACGGTGACACAATCTTCATTTCAAATTTTTTATCATCTCGTACTATTCAAGTTCGTGTCAGCAATATTCTATCATGGCCTTTCCTTCAAGAACAGAGGGGTGCCACAGTGCTGCATCTTGAGTATTACACTTTTCGCTGTCAAGATAAATTCCATTACGGGAACTTCCTCCAACTGCAGGCAGTTCCCTCTATGTTGACGACTTTAAAATCTTTTGCTCATCGTCCAGCATGAGGATCATTGAATGACAACTGCAAACTGCCCTGAACAATCTCTCGGTTTGGCGACAGCAATGGGTTTCAGTTCTCCCCACAGAAGACCACTTGCATGCACTTTTGCTGCAAGCGTAATCTTCATCTGGACCCCGAGCTGCAGCTTGGGGGTAACATCATTCCAGTTGTGCGGGAGGCCAAGTTTCTTGGTCTCATCTTCGACCAGAAATTGACCTTTTAAGACACATCTGACATCTCAAATCCAAGTGCACGCGGGCATTGAACATCCTCAAGGTCCTCTACTCCCTGTCTTGTGGTGGTGGTGGTGGTGGGGGGGGGGGACCGATGTTCATAGCTCCACCTGTACTGTGCATTTGTCCGGTTGAAACTGAACTTTGGATCCCAGGTGTACAACTCTGCCCAGGATTCGGTGGTGAAGGTGCTGAACTCCCTCCATCATCAGGCCCTCTGTGTTCCACGGGAGCCTTAAACACCTCACTGGTCCAGAGTTTTTACATTTTGACAGACGAACCATCTTTATCTATTCATCATCAGCAGTTGTCCCTGCAGTATGCAGCAAAATTGTGATCCTTGCCTGGCCATCCCACATGGAACTGCATTTTTAGTCCCCAGTGGGAAATGTTATATGGGAATCGGCTGACTGCCATTTGTTTTTCGGTTTGAGGTCCTAGTTTACCTGAATGACATTAACACCAGTCTTGATATCATCTCACAGTCGACAGCCAAGACACTTCCACCATGGCTCGCTGTTTCCCCTTCCTGTGATTTTTCCTGTGCAGGACAGGGAAGGTCTTTTACACCTGACTGTGTCTATTGGCAACTCTTTACCAGCCATCGTTCTGTGGGGTCCAGAAATAACAAAACATTACAGTCCTCGGACATTTAATAGCAAATAATAAAAAACAAGAGCGCCAATTATGCAACCAGACTATCTGTGAAAAAAGTGAATTTATAATACACGTGAAACAAAGCTAAAAAGTGCTGTGATAAACCTGGAAAAAAAACCAAGAACAAACAACCCCCAACTTCGCATTTGGAAATAACTCTGCTCTGAAGAACTAGATTTTGTCAATATCCCAAAACAGTGTCTAAAGCTATTTATCATCTTGTATCTAACCAATGCAGGGATATACCTTTAAACTGCTCTACAGCTTTAATAGTGCATTAGCGCAAAACTTGCCTAAATTTTAAGTTAAAAGCTGTGAAATCATTCTGCTTAAACACACCATTTGTTTAAACAACAATTAATTCAATGATTAAAGATTATTTGTCAATTTCTGACCTTTACCTGTCCAACTGGTCTCTTGCAAGCCCAGAAAGTTCAGATTATATTGCTGCAATTCCTTCATGAGGACATCTAGATAATAACTTCTATTTAGTTTTTGCATTCCAGGTAACTGAGGGAGGAAAAATGGTTAGTTGAATTTTTAAAGGAACTTGATTATATAGGGCCATTGATATCAACTGCCTCCTAATCATGCACATGTGCAAAGGCTTCTTCCCCATCTGCTATTAGCACACTGGTAGAAGCATCAGACAACCAATAGGCCATTTACCACCATAATCCTTTTGCGCACTAGACATATGGCATTTGAAACACATTGTTCTAGTTCAGGATTAATTTTGCCATTAGAACCAAAGGTTAAGATATGTGCAGAAACTTTGATCAGTATTGTCTGCCTAGTGATATAAAACATTCTGTTTCATTTTGTTAAGGTTGACAATCTACAAAGAAATTTAGAACATTGTGGTTGGTTTTTCTTTCAATAACTATCCACTAGTGCAGCAGTATTGCAAGAACTCACTGGTATAAATTCTGCCATTTCTCACCTAGAAAGAAATGGCTACAGAAACTCAGATCTGGCAGTTCTCCCCTTCTGATCCATTTTAGAGGAGAGAATATCTCTTTTGAAAGGCACTAATGGCCTTCATCGCAAAAAGGCTGGGTTGAAGTTTAGAAGCTATGCCTGAGCAGTTCTGTGCATCATTACAGGAAATAGTACACAGTTATTCCATTGTATACCTACTTACCATTTATAGGCCTTCACATGTTCATAAAAGTTAATAAAAAATTCTGCAGTTTTTACCATTTAATCAGTGAGTGCCAGATGTGAAGTATTTAATACTATTATTTAAAAATGTCATTCAGAGAAATTTATGCTGTTTAATAATTGTGTTCATGACTTTTTAACTCAATTAAAATAATAAGAAAATCATTAACAATTATGAAGGAAGATATCACTCTGAAAACATTGATCAGTTTTAGAAGAAAAATTGTCTCGAGCCGGGTGGGATACAAACGCATGACCTCCTGATAACATACCAGGTGCTCTGGACCACTGAGCTACTGGCTGCTGATCAAGATTTTCCCTAATTGATGGTATAAACATTCTACCTACACTACACAATTCTCTGTGTCTCGTGAAGGCATTTTCTCAACTGTTCTCAACTTCAATAAACAATGACAAGTATGTCATGATGATGGCAAGTATATTCTGAGTATACAATTGATTAAATTGAAGAGTTTTTTATGTATTTGTTCAATTATGAAGGAAGATATCACTCTGAAAATGTCAATCAATTTTAGAGGAAAATTATTTTCAGGAGGCATCATTACAGGGAATAGTACACAGTTATTCCAATGTATACCTATTTACCATTTATAGGCCTTCACATGTTCATAAAAGTAAATAAAAACACTGCAGTTTTTAACATTCACATCAGTGATTACAGATGTAAAGTATTTAATACTGTTATTTAGAAACTTTATCAGAAGGTCATGGGTTCATATTCAACCTGGCTCAAGACAATTTTTCCTCTAAAATTGATCGATGTTTTCTGAGTGATATCTTCCTTCTTGAACAAATACATCAAAAAAGTCTTCAATTTAATCATTAACAATTTTTGTACATTTTTTTCCTGATATTTAGGCATCTATTGCTCCTATTGTCAGAATTTCTTGTGACTCAAGTAGGTGCTGTCGTTAAATTTTGTTAAATGAAAAAAGAGAAATTTTTGGATTTTAACTTCTATTGTTTTTAACTGAAATTTTATATTTTATTTTGATACAGCCTGGTTTTGGCATTTACAAGCTTTTTTTTACATCTTACATGTCTTTTAACATCCATTTATCTTTTGAAGGTGAAAAAGCTTTGACAATAGATTCTAGGCCAACTGGATCCAATTTTGCTACTGTTGCTATTTTGTCAGTTACTGAAGATGTTCCATTGTCAGCCTTTACTATGGAGTTATATCATGCTATAACTTCAGTTGGTATGTTGCTTTTATCAGTTTTTGTCTTATTATTTTGAGGGAGAAATTTGTATATATGTATTTTAAAGGTAAATCTAATATTCAGGTGGAATACATACTTAATAGAAAGTATAACATAGTGTTGATGCAAAAGCAATGGAAAACACAAGACATGCAAGAATCTACTGAGGTGTCACTTGCCAGCAAGAACATTGAAGATTAAACTTGTCACTCACAAGCACTAAAATAATTAATGCAGCCATAAAACATCTAAGAAAGCAAATTAGTTGTGGAGCAAAAAACATATTCCCAATATTTGTTACTCACCACTCAGCTATCCAATATAGAATTTGACCATCTCCTCTGATGAATGCATAATCATATGGATCCAGACACAGAACAAACACTCAAGAGACACACCCATAAACTTAATAACCTTATAGATTCACAACACAGATACCACACCTCAGCTCCGCATAAGCACCTCAACCTAAGTAACAACCCCCCCCCCTCAGTGTAAGCTCCTGTCCTTGATGAAGGGACCACCCTGTGAAGGTTCCGCTGGCTCAGTTACCTTCACAGGGTCCTGAACGCTTGCCTGCATGTTTGCCGTGCTTGAAGACCCATGTCCCTGGAAAGGAGGATCCTGGCAGTTGCTCAGGGGTCCCCATCATCTCTCCTCAGCTCATGACTGACAGGGTTCCCTTTGGCTGTCTTGTCACTGGGGAGCCTGTCCTTCATGGGGCTGGGCAGTGACTTCCAGAGCTGCTGCTATATACTGCTATGGCCTCTGTTTCAGGTAAACGGGAGGTCCTAGGGCGGTCCACTCAGGATCAGTTGGCTGGTGGGCAGGTCCTGCTAGGGTCAACCATACAGAATGGTGAGTAACTTTGTCTACGTCTGTACAATGGTTTGAGTTTCCTTACACATTTACAAATTTTCTAGTTTATTTCTTTTGTGAGGCCAGTTCTTTCCTCATACTTTATTATTTTTTCGCTTGTTTTATTTTGTGAAGAATCGGGTGAGTTTCTCACATTTCTCTTTTCATTTTCATTTTCTTTGATTGTGAGGGCTTGGCTCACTATCTGTGTGGGTGTGGTGCCCGGACAGCCCTGACGTCCAATTGGGCATCCCCTTGTTGGACTCCATGGTGGGTGGGGATATCATCATCATCATCCTCATCCTCAAGCAGCCATGGGCTACGGAGGTCCAACCAGACCGTGCAATTTAGTTCTCCAAGCAAGTCTATCCTGAGCTACATCTACTGCATCTGGCCACTGCACACCAATTCTAAAAAGGTCCTGTTTGACATTGTCTGCCTACTGCATCCTAGGTCTCCCCTTCTTTCTGAGGCCTTTAGGCACACTGTTCATAACCCTATTCGCTAATCTATAATTATTCATACGGGCAACATGGCCAAACCAACGGAGTCTCTCTCTGCACACTATGCTGCTTAAAGGAGGTTGCCGATTCCTTTGCCTAACCTCATCATTAGTTACAAAGTTAAACCACCTAATGCCCAAGATACTGCGTAAGCATCTGGAATCAAAAGCATCTAGTTTCCTGTTATCTTGTTTACAAAGTGTCCAAGTTTCACTACCATAACTAACCCTAGAAAGAACCAAACTATTATACAGTCTAATTTTAGTCTTTAGGTGTATACGCCTATTTCTTCACACTCTCCGTAGATTCTTAAAAGTCCCAGCAGCAATCCCTATTCGTCTGTTAAGCTCATGCCGCACATCACCATTATCTGTTACATGGCTCCCAAGATAATTCAACTGTGACACCTGCTCAAGACTGCAACCATTCAGATTAACTGAATCACAGCCTGCCTGACCAATTTTCATCACTTTAGTTTTCTCTCTGTTTATAACCAAACCTACTCTACTACCAGTCTCATCAACAGCTCGAATGAAAGAGTTCATCTCATCAACATCATTTACCAAAAGAGCTAAATCATCAGCATAATCTAAATCAGAAATTTTAGTATTTCCAGCCCATTTAAGGCCAAAAGCTTTCCCTTGAAGTGAATTTCGCATAACATAATCAATAACCAAGCTAAAGAGGAAAGGAGGCAAAATGCACCCTTGTCGAACACCAGAAGTAATGCTAAACCAATTGCTACAAGCCTTACCAACTCTCACACACGATTCAGTGTTATTATAGAGAGCTTTCATTATGTTAACTAACTTGTCAGGTATTCCATATGATCTCACAATCAACCACAAATTATGACGTTCAACAGAGTTGAAAGCCTTTTTGAAGTCAACAAAGCTAGCAACCAAAGGTTTCTGAAACTCTAAACATTTCTCAAGAATCTGCCTAAGTGAAAATATCTGATCCACACATCTCCTACCACTTCTGAATCCACATTGCTCATCACGCAATTGACTGTCAACCAGATTCTTAATTCTATTAGCACAATCATGGAAAGAACTTTACCTGGAACAGAGAGTAGGCTGATACCCCTATAGTTATCACAAGAACTGCGATCACCTTTTTTGAAAATAGGGATAACAATAGCTCTGGTAAAATCCTTAGGAACCATGCCTTTATCATAAAAGATATTCAGAATTTCAGTCATCCAAGTGGTAACCGAAACATTCCCAGCTCTAAGCATTTCGATAGTAATTTCATCTACCCCTGGGGATTTATGTAGTTTAAGTTTAGAAACAGCCAAAAGAACTTCAGATTGTGTTATAGGGCCAACATTAAAGCCACCAATGCATCTATCATCATTGCAAACAATGGGAGTAGAACTAACTACATTGTTTAGAACATCACTGAAATGCTCAGCCCACCTAGCCATGACAGAATTGCTTTGAGACTCTCACACACACTGCAGCAACTTTACTTGAGACAACTGAAATTGTGTTTGTTGTCACTAGTGTTGCCACCTTTAAACAAAATGTAAGTACATTAGATTGTGTGCAACAGAGAACTAGAGTATATAATATGAAATTGTTGATAATCTGAAAAACTATATTGTTTTTGAACTGAAAATGTAACAGATGCCATTTAATGGAATTTTTAACATTAGAATATTTTTTTTTTTCGAAAACAAAATATGATAATAGAATTTACTGTAAATTTTCCACTGGTTTTCAATAATCTTGTGTTTGTTTAACAGAATTAAAATTTTTGGATAAAATTTCACTAGTTCTACCTTAATATAGATTTCAGAGTCAGAGCTGCACCAATCAGAATAGAAAAACATTCAAACACATAACATCACCAATATGCATATCTTGATTTTGTTGATAAAAAAAATTATTTCTAAAAGACACAAGAGTTATGCACTTGAGGATTATTGGACAGTACTGTAAATGAAATCTATTCTTCCAATCAATGGCATTCTTAGAAAATTTCAATTTAAGGTTGGGGATAAAAAAATCTGTTCTGTAGTGCAGCCCATCCTATGTAAACCAAAATTACCTTATTGATAGTAGGAGGGGTGTACTGTACATGTTATATAAAATTGTCCTTGCGTGTTTACCCACATTTTGTCATTAGTAATGGTAAAATGTGGTTAGCAATTAACAGTTTTTAAATTTAATTACTAATTAACAAGTGGTTCCTTTGGGTGGGCCCAGCGTATTATTTTGAAATTTCTAACCGATGAAAATGTGAAATATATTGAAATTCTGACCACATTCAGAGCACAATTCAGTGATAAAATACTCTTGAAGGACCCACTGTTTGAATGGAATAAGTCATTTAAAGAAGGCCAGACAGAATTTTAAAACATCCAACATACAAAGCTCTTCCAATTCAATGTGTCTTCTCATCTCTGCTGTGGCAACAAAAACATTGGAGAAAATGCATTGGGAAGTACTGCCACATCCCATCTATAATCCTGATAAAGGGTCAGTTGATGTTCTCTTGTTTGGTTCTCTCAAAGTAGCCGAAGGAAGAAAAAGATTTTTCACTGATGACAAAGTTAAACTCCCAACTAAACTTTTAATTAAACTTTTTTGCAACAATTTCTGAATGGGCAAACATAAATCTTCTTTGAAAGGGATATACCGAAGTTACCTGAGCTATGTTGATGGTGTACAGAGTTGCAGGAGAATATGTCAAAAGATAATACATCTTAAAATTAAATTGAAATCTTTAATTCTCTATGACATGTTAAATAATTTTAAGCACTTCAACAAATGTTCTACTTTATCAAGAATCAAATGTTATTAAGGAGAGATTTATGTACCACATAGGATGGGTAGTAAGAGGAACTTCCTTGATGCTTGCAAGTGACAAGTTTAATCTTTGATGCTCTTACTGGCAAATGACTCCTCAGTAGAGTTTGAGAAAATGATGGAGGGATGCTTATAATTTATTTGCTTTTTAGTGAAGGAAATAATCAATAATACTTTTGGTAGCATAGAGTGCTTAAACAACTGAGTTCCATGATGCACATTTTGTGCCATTACTTTTGGGAATATCCTGAATAATCATCAGGTGGGAAGTGAGCAGCTTAAGCTAATATGTGAGAGGCAGCTGGTTGTGGAGCATAGGGGAGGGGTGGAGTGCCATAAATTGAATTGTCAGTGGCTCAGCTCCGAGGTTTGGAGGGGTTGACAGGTGGTGATAATGCGATCTACATGTGACGGAGGTTGGAAAGATGATGTGGGATTATAGGAAATCTCCAAGATCAGTGAGTCTCAAGGAAAGCTTCATTTTGTGAATAGATTTAAAAAATTTCATTGGTTTCATGTGTGTTGCTTTGGGAATATGAGTGAGATGTGTTTATTAAAGTTTATAAATTTTGTAAATTAAATTTTGGAGTTAAAATTAATGTTAGTGAGGACCAGAATAATGGTTTTCATATCAGTAGGGATATTGGGAATTGTGTGTGTGGAGTGGGGCGGGGGGATATTTTACTCATCGATTCTTAGGATGCATTATGGTAGTTTTCTAAAGGGTTTGGGGTATGTGCATTAGTGCAGGTTGAAAATGGGGATCAGCGATGAGAAAGGAGAGTGTTTAGGGGGGCATGGAATTTCCAAGGTGTAGGTTATATCCCTTAAGAATCAGATATCATATAGTGTGTGACATTTTAATTGGGACTTTATAATGGAAAGGTTTTATGGTATTTTTAACAGAGTATGTGAAATTATTGATGTATGGTAAGGTTATTGTGCATTTTTCAATTTCTTTATTTATAGGTGTTGAAGGGTTTTGGGATTGTTTGCAACTGATTCATTTGTGAACTTTGCTGATGGTGTGTGAGGTATATTTAGCCTGTTCAGCAGGTTCAAAAATGTATTTTATTTCGTTGCTTAGTGCTTCTTAGGCATTGCAGTATTTATAGGTTCTGGAAAAGTGTGAGTAGAAGGTTGATAATTTGTGTTCTTCATGTGTAAATTTAAGGGTGGGGAGGGTCACATTAAATTCAGATAGTAATTTCTGTAATTCTTCTTTGGAGTGTTACCAGATAAAGATATTGTTGATATAGTGGGCATAATGGGCAGATTTGACGTACATGGAGAACTGTGAATTCTACATGACATAGAACAGCTTCAGCCAACAATCCAGAGAGGAGGAAGCCCGTTAGGACACCTTGGTTTTGGACGAAGATTCTGCCATCAGTTCGAAACCAGTTGCTCTTAATGGCCAGATAAAGGTACTCCTGTGTACTGAAATATTCATGTGCTATGGGTCTGGTTGCTTCAAGCATTGAGTACTGGTGTGTTAGGGTAGAGTGTAATGACGTTGAATTAGTGTAGAGTGCAGTAGGGGGTAACAGTTATGGTTTTAAATTTGTTGATTGGGTGTGGGGTAAAAAAACTGAAAGAGTGTTTTATCTATTATTATATGTGGGAGAATTTCGTTTGGAAACTAGTGGTCTGAAGGATTTCAAAGGTTTGTGTAATTTAATTTTGACAAATCACGGGGATATTCAGGTATAAGGGGGGTTTGCAAATGCGCAAGTTTAGTTAAATTTGCAGCTTGTATGTGATTTCCGTGGCTTGTAATTTGTCAAGGGTGTTTTAATTTGCTGATGTAGTCATCTGCATCTAATAATACTAACTGATCAGTTTTATCAGCGAGTAATATTTGAATGCTATTATCTTTTTTCAGGTTTTGGAGAGTTTTGATTTCGTTTAGTGTCTTGGTATCAGGTTGGATATTGTTGTATGTCTGAATGCTGTGATAGAATTTAAATCTTAATTTGTCTTGGCATAGTTCAGGTATAGGGTTTATTATTTGTTCTAACTGTGGGATGATTTAGTGCAGGGATGGTAGTGGTGCCAGATATGCAAACTTCAGTCCTTGTAGTAATTTGTTAATTGGGTTATTAACACGACCTCTATTATATGTTGTGGGTATTATGGAATTTAGGATCTTCTATTAATAATTTGTGTGGGCTGTAGGCATTGATCTGTGAGGTACGTGAATCGTGGGTTGGTGGGAGTGGGTTGTTGGTTGTTTGTTTGTTTGGGGTTTAATGGCGCATTGGCAACTAAGGCCATAATGTGCCAAATGAGACAAAAGAGTAAAAGAAGTAGAAACCCACAACCAAAGTTAAAAGGCAATAGAGTAAAAGCTAAAAGACAAACGAACAGATATGAAAAATACAAAAACAAAAAAGACGTGTAAAGCAATAAATAGCAATATATAAAAGGAAAACCAACCAACCCAGGTCGGACAGTGCATAAATGAAAAAGCCATAAAATTAAAATCTAGTAAAATAACTGGTAAAATGTAAAAAATGCAAAAACAGGAGGTAAAAAGGATGCATCAGATACAAGGTGCTGAGTGTAAGGGGCTTGGACGTAAAATCATGGAAGGTAAAATATATACGACATTCAAGATTAAAAGCAGGACAAGTGATTAAAATATGTTTAATGGTTAAAATGGTGTCACAAAACTCACACTTAGTTCATCGTCCGCCATAAGAAGAAATGAATGAGCAATAAATGAATGACCTTAGCAGAACCGAGCAAGTACAACTTCCTCCTTGCGATTCCTGCAAAAACAAGACTGCTACAGTTTGACAATGGGCTTGATCTCAAAAAGCTTATTACCAACCTGTTCAGACCAAGATCTCTGCCACTGTGCTTGGAGCTCGATGGAAAAACGCTGCTGGAAGTCCACGTATGGAACTGGCAGTGGAGAGTCAGACAAGGGAGTGGCCGACTTGACAGCAGCGTCTACCAAGTCATTGTCCCTGATCCCAACATGACTGGGCAACCAACAGAAGAGAATTGTGGTAGTGACTGCCAGACGATGAAGCTGCTGGTGGATCTTGGAGAGAACAGGGTGAAGCCGATGCCTCACTGAGATCAAAGCCTATAGCGAGCTAAGCGAGTCGATGTAAAGCACACACCGACAATGACGCTTAGTTACTATGTGGTCCAAGGCAAGACTGATAGCATGCAACTCTGTAGTGAAGATGGAACACTGCTGTGGGATCTAGTCTACAATGATTACATCATAGCAGACCATGGCTGATCCCACAGGGTTACCAGACTTCAAGCCATCTGTGAAGACAGGCAAGAAGTCTGGGTGCTCAGCACGATGACAGTACGTAAAAACAAATTCCTGATCGCTGATTCAAGGTAGATCAGGTGGTCTAAAGTAGATCTGTTCCTGCGAAAGCCACACTGGATATTGGAAAGAAGGCCTTGATGTACCAAATACCAGGTCAGCCTGGTATTTATCATTCTTTCCAACACCTTGCAGATGCAGCTCATCAACACAATTGGACGAAAATTCGAAGGAATCTTAGGATCTTTGCCTGGCTTAGGGAAGGCCAAGATGATGGCCTCCCACCAGAAGTCCGGAAACTGCTTTTTGATGAAAATGAGGTTGAAGAGTCAGAGCAGCCAATCCTTACTCAGTGGTGAGAGATGTTGGAGCATAGCATAATGGACATTGTCTGGCCCAACAGCGGATGCACGAGAAGCATGCAGAGCAAGGCGAAGCTCCTCAACTGTGAATGGCCTGTTGTAAGACTCCAGGCCATTCGAATGCAAAGACAGCAGAGAGCACTTCTTCTGCCTTGTTTTCTGGGCCAGAAACTCGGGAGTAGGAGGATAAAGAAGACATGGAGGAGAATGACTCCCCCAAAGTGTCGGAAATTGATCGAAGATCAGCAATTACCTGTCCATTGTGCTCCAGGATCAATAATGAGTGGGACATGTACTTCACACCCATCTTCCGGACCTTATCCCACACGACCTTAGAACTGGTCAATCGGGTGATAGAAGATGTATATTTGATCCATATATAATAGCAGTCATGGGACAAAGACCCATTCCCCCACCACCAAAGGCTGAAACCACCCATGCTGAAAGAAACATCAGACACCGACCTTTCAAGTGGACCTTTTCAAGAACCAGAATCTAGATAGAAACTGACCTGCCTGAGACACATTACTCCCGTGTAGGATTGGCAATGCCCAACTAGCTAAGTGACAGTTCAGGTTCCTACAATGGTCTCCAATCAGGACTATCCACCAGCTAATATAAGGTGTCCTGTGCCACTGTTCACTTAGGGCTGGCATCCCACAAGCAAACAGAAAATACAGTGGCAGATACAGGCTCACCAGTGCAGCAAGTTCAGGATTTATAATCAAGTTTAAAGCCTTAAATCCATCCAGTCAAGTCAATAGCTTATTACTTTCTGCACTCGCATTCATGAGATATAACTTGTTACTTTCTGCACTCGCATTCGTGAGATATAGCTTATTACTTTCCACACTTGCATTCAGGAGATATAAGGGGAAAATCAGTTTCATATTTTCCCCCTTTTTAGTGGGAAAGAAAGCATGGAGGTGTCAATTTTTCATACCCTATTACACTTCAAAGGTACTCCCCCCTAAAAGGGGGAAGAAGGTAAGGGGGTCAGTTTTTTATAGCTTAGGACATTCCCTACATCAGAAGCATTCATTTGATGTATTGCATGTTACTTTTGGCATTTGCATTCTGGAGATATAGCTTAAGAATAGTTCTCATATTTCCCCATTTTTAGGAGGGGGAAAGCATGGGGGTAAATTTTTTTTATATCCTAAGATATTCACCACGTCACAATCTGTCATTTGGCACATAAATCATTAAGTTTCTTCGTCGCATTCAAAAGATAAGTTGGAACAACGTTTTCTCAAATCCACAAATCCACCAACTGACAAATGTCAAAGTCAAAAGCAATAGGAAAATAGGTTAAAAGTGGCCATAGATGACCAGATCAGTAGGCCACACTGATCTGGCAGCCTTCTCTTTCCATTCCCTTCCAAAAGCGAATATCTCTTTTGAAAGGTACTAATGGCCTGCACAACGAGAAGGTGGAGTCAGATATTAGGTTCTAGACCTGGCCGGTTATGTGCTTCATCACTGGGGATTGGTACACAGCTCTCCTTCCAGTTTATGTCTAGCTACCATGTACAGACCAATTATATATATACATGCATGAAATTAATTATTTTTTTTAAATTGCATTTTTTTCATATTATCAATAAAATAAGTAATGCAGCCACACACATTGTTTACTTTGGTCCTTATATATTTCATTTGGTTCATAATTCAATTCAGAAAACTAGATTAGTGAACAGTGCAATAGGAGTGTTTCAGAATATGATACATATGTTTAGGATGCATTCAGTGAAAAAAATAGGTTTAAAACTATTGTAATGTACCTTTTAAAAATGTGGTGTCTTCATTTAGGAACATGAAATAGCCAAGAATGATAATGTCTTATTTCTAGTTCATAAGTAAATTTTCTGATACAGTTAATTTCATTTAGTTCTTTAAAAAAAAATATTTAGAACAGAGTTGGTGCACTGTCAAACCAGAAAGCTGACAGTTTATTTTCAAAATGGGGTTCAGCATTATTCATCTCCAGTGGCATATCAGTCATGAATGCAAGATACTTCCTATGGTTATAGAATGGAACTTTACCTGTATTTGTATTGTTTTGGTTGCACAAATCTGCACAATATTTTACCTTGATGGCTCCAATAAATCCCTCAGTGTTGCATGGCTGCCAGCTTATTACCTTACAGTCCCTTTCTGCTAAGGAATGAATGTTTTTGTTCATCTGAATGGCTATGCTTTAGAACAAGTCTTCCAGTTTAACACTTTGGAGTTGTATGTGACCAACACAAGTGATATTCAACTTTAAGCAATAGGTTAATCATAATTTCTGTAATGTGGAGAACAATAAATGTGTACACATCAAGGTGAATTTAACAATGCTTTATAGAAACTTTTTGGGAAGTTGTCCTTCAGCTACCTCAGGTGGCAGAAATTGTTCAGCATAGAAGTGTGTGTAGAACAAGCTTACACAATCTTCTTGAACCTATATAGTCTTTGATTGCTTGGGAACTTTGTGTGTTCCTTTGCAAGTTAGCTAGTAAAATTCAGCAAATTTTTAATTCTCTATGACATAGTTGTTTTTAACAGTGTCATACAGAATTAAAGATATTAATTTTAATTACTGCACTATGAAGCTTTACTGTAATTTTAGTTAAGTTAGCTACTGATAAAAAATTCTGTTTTAAAATCTATCACAACCATATGCAGCATTTATTAAGTAAATTGATAGTGCAGGTAATATAATTGCATATTTTTCACTCGCTCCATCCCTGTTGCAACTCAGTCATGATTAAATACCACTGAAAGAACCAAATATCATTTGCAACATAATTGTTGATAATTAGTTACAACTAAGAGAGAACTCGACTAGAATGTTCAAGTCCACTTTTTAATTGGAATGAAAATACTACAGATCAGTTACAGGCCTTTCAGGTATTGGGTTGTTTTACTTCTGAGTAGTATGTTTTTGCACACAATGGGCTAAATGGCCAAGTCACAAAGACCTCAATGCTGAGAGAAGGTTGGTAAGGGGACCACCCACTGGGCAGCTGTTAAGGAGACTGATGGAAATCTCTTATCAAAGCCATCCAGCATGTTCCTTAATGTGCACAGGATATGGCTCTCCTATACATTGGACCATGGTTTTTTGTCCATCTGATAGAAGACTGCATTTCCAAGCTCACTGATGTCCCTTTTCTGACTGTGGGCAAGTTGGGGACTAATGGCCTGGGACTTGAACTTTGGAACTACAGATTACCAGCCTTGCGTACTACTGAATGAGCTAACCCTTGCTCCTTCAGGTATTGCTCATATTATTCATCAATAATGTTCTGATGGTAAAATTCCATACAGTTGTCTTAATTTAATGTGTGATTATTTCAGAATAGTTAGAAACAGTGAGTAAGAAATTACATAAAATCTGACTACACATAGAAAAAGTATGAGAGAAGGTATAGTGAAACCAAGAAAGAATATTGGCACTATCCAAAATGCCTAAAAGTGACTTATGGTGATTTTATTTGCCTTTGATTCTGATGTAAAATTTTAATCCTGTATATATTTTTACAATTTGCAAAATTAAAAATATGTATCATTTATGTAAATATTATGGTTTTTGGCTAATCTACTTCATTATTCAGTAATAAAGTATCACATTAAAAAGTCCTGTAGACAAGAAAAACTTGAAATAATTAGCTGAAAAAAATTGTTGTCCTGAGTGGTAATCGAACCTACACCTTCCAAAAGCATGTTGGGTGTACTGACCTCTGGACCATCAGAAACTGACAATCTTTCAACAAGTGACATTATATGAATTCCCGCAGTGCTTTTACTGATTCATCATTGGTGCCATCTATTGGCAGGGAATGACAAATCGGCAAAAAAAAATTTCAGGAATGCATATAATGTTACTTGTTGATGAAAAGATTGCCAGTTTCTGATGGTCCAGTGATCAGGATGCCCAGCATGTTTCTGGGAGGCATGGGTTCATTACCACTTAGGACAACAATTTTTTTTTCAACTAATTACTTCAAGTGTTCTTGCCTACAGAACTTTTTCCTGTGATACTTTATTACTGAATTATTTATGTAATGCTGTGAGCGTGAATGACAGATATTACCACCATCAACTGTGGTGGCTTGGCTGCCCCATTCCCTGCCAATAGATGTCACCAGTGGCAAATCAGCAAAAAAAATTCGGGAAATGCATATAATATCACTTGTTGAAAAGATTGTCAGTTTCTGATAGTCCAGTGGTCAGGATGCTGGGCAGGCTTCAGGAAGGCTTGGGTTCGAGTTCCACTCAGGACAACATTTTTTTTACCAACTAATTATTTCAAGTACTTCATTATTATTTCAACTAGCTAGTTTTCTAGTAGCATTTTACATCAGATACTCATGTACATATTTCATAATAAATTGTTTTATATTATTACTTAAAAATTTAATTTGATGATTATTTTAATATCTTTTTAGTAATTTATAAGTATTAATTGTACAATACTGCCATTTTTAAGTAATACTATGATAAATATTTTTCTATATTTTATTTCAGGACCAACTCTTAGATTAACTTCTGAGTTCATTAAAAAGACATTGGGACCAACAGCATTAACAAGGTTTATAAATATATGTTTTGTTTATTTCTTTGTATCATATGGTTAAATGTAGAAAAACTTAATATGATTAACAGTTAAACTTACACTAATTTTAAGAATGTTTCTGATTTTTGTTGTTGCAAAAAGTTTCCATGATATAATTTTTGCAAAGGAAATTATTCTGTTAGTGAGACTCAACTATATTTTGCTTCCTGCAAACTCATGTAAGATGTGTGAATAAAGGACAAAAAAAAGGAAGAAATGCTAATATTTTGCTCTATGTATGTTTTTGTGTCTTTTAGTTTACAGCTTTATACTAGAGATCCTGCCACAATATTTTCAAATTCGACTATAAAGTGTGTCAGTCACCAAAAACATTGTGCAGAGATAAACTGCATTGGTTTGGCGATGTTGTCTATTAAAAGCTGCAGATTGGCAAACAGGATTATGCACTGTGTGCCTAAGGGTTTCAGAAAAGGGAGAGACCTAGGATGTGATAGGCAGATAATGTCAAACAGGACCTTGCTATAATTGGCCTAGAGTGGCCAAATGCAGCAGCTGCAGCTCAGAAGAGATATGTCTGGAAAGGAAAATTACACAGTCTGGTTGGACCTTGCATGAGGATTTTGTATGTATGTATGTAAGGGAAGATGGGGGGGGGGGGGGGTAATATTCTTACATGTACTAATGGTCCAGTTGAAATTTATTTTATTTCATATATATTATTCTATTTTAAAGGGAGGCTAAGGGAAAATATGGGGGGGGGGTGATTATTTTTATTAATATTAATCGTCCAGTTAGTATTTAATTGAAATTATTTCTTGTGTGCATTGTTTCTAAAGGAGGATATAGTAGAGGACTGGTGAATCTTGGCTAGCACTGATAAGGTCAAAGTTTAGTGCATTTGTACTAAAAGCACTTCCTGTTTGGGCTTCTAAGAGTTGGAGTTAAGATATTTGGGGAAGGCAGGAATGGCACCTGCATTGTGAGCTGCTTGTTAAAGTAGGTGGGAGGGAGATAGGATGCAAGCCTGCTAGAAGCTTTAGCATGGAGAGTGGTTGGCTTTTAAAAGTATTTTACTTCAGAATCTTAGGGAAGAAGTAGGAGAAATGTAGAGATATATTGAATAATCAAAAACATACAGTTACATTACATATAAACAATTACAGGACACACACTGTTTTGTAGTTAAAAAAAATTTTTTTTTTGTTTTTTTGTGGATTTTTTTTTTATAATTTCAAATATATATGAACTCTAAAGACCATAATTAGAATGTATAGGGCAATATAGATATAAATATATATGACAATCACAGTGCTACGTGTTGACTTTTTAATGTCTATAAATCGATAAATATTTTGTGAAAAAATTTTCGCCAACATTACAGGACTTAAACCCACATCTCTCCAGAAACTTTCCATAGTATTCTACCATTGAACTAATGCCAGCTCTGTCTTTTTTCCACTAATTTAAGACTAAATTCTTCAACGAGATCAAGCCCTAAATGTTGACGAAATTTTTTCCACAAAATATTTTTCAGTTTATATTATTAGTAACTTTTAAGAATATAGAAAATTAAGAATAAATAAAAAATATATATTTTTTTTAATTGCAAGTTGTGAGGATAAATATTTTGTGTTTAAATTTAGGAAGGAAAGGGAGTGAAGTGTTAGGAAGGGGAAACACATTCACCAACTTGCCTGGATAGGAGTGGACCCAAGCAGAGCCCGCACCGAACCACACCAAACTGAGTGGGGGATGGCTGCAGTTTGTCTGCATGAGTTCCAGTGAAGCCTGAGCCTCCGTGGCCAACAGAAGGTCAATATGGAGGGAGAGTAGCCATGGGGGGGGGGGGGGGGAGCACAAGTGGAGGCTACCTGCAATAGGCTCCTGATCCTGACTGTGGAGCTTGCTTTCCAGAAGTAAGTTGGGGTGGAGGGTCCTGGCTTCCTCAAACACTTGGCACCTCAAACACATGGCAAGAGAGAGATAAAGATCTGAATGAAATAAGAATAAGGGGGGGGGGGCTAATGAGGTAGTATAAGAATAGTATGGAGATGGGGTTCTAAAACTAATATAAGGAAAAGATATCCAGTACTGGCCAGCTATTGGAGAATAAAATCAATTATTTAATTAGTTTGTGAACACCAAGTAAATAGTGAACCCATCAGAGTGAGGGGGGGAGGGGAAAAAAGGAAAAAAAGAAATTGATTAGAAGTGGATAAAGGAGAATAAATAGAGTTTGGGAATAAAATAAGTCAAATGTCATTGGCATATATTCTGAGGCAGTACAAAGAAAAAAGAAAAAGACTGCAGCTGTTGAATAACAGGTTGCGCATTTGGCCAGATGTTTATTCTAAAGAAATTTGGAATTATGATTATTTTTAATAGATCAGAAAAAAAAAACCATAAATAATTTTAATCTTTAGGTAATTAATAGAGTTCATTTAAAAGGCTATTAATTTAGCCACTACTTTGCTCAGTTCTAAAACAAGTTGCTGATATGTTACAGTATTTATTCTGAAGCTTGTGTCTAATTCTCTGCAAATGACATTGACATTTGTTGGTAACAGTTATATTATTATGTTATTTATACTAAAGCTTGATTTCTAAAAGTGTACAAGGGATGTAAGTGGGGTTTCATAAAATTATATGAGATCACCAGCTGTAAAATTTTTGTATAAGTTTAAATTCTTCACTGGCAATCCTATTTGCAGAACTCTGTATATAAGAAAATAAGATCAACTATAATATTAATATTTATGGTTAATCATGCTAATAAGTCATTTATTTACATAAAGAATTTTTGAATATTTAAGTCCTCTTTGAAATAGTAACTTTACCTTTTTGCTTATGTTTACTCAAAAGTATTTTAATGCAGGTGTATGTATATTTACATATATATATTTTTCCCCTCAGTGCCAATGAATATAGACTGTGCAGTTGGCTAGGACAACAAGAAGATCAGCATAAAATTGTTCTTTATCAGTGTGATCCTCACTTCTCAACATGGACACAAAGATGTATTCGACAAGCTGATTGTATAATTATTGTTGCTTTAGCAGATCAGGAACCTACTGTAGGAGAGGTAAGAGACATCAGTGAAAAAAAATACATCATATTTCCCTTTTGTGAAAATTATTTTTAAAAATCTAGAAAACAATAAGATAGTTTTCTGTGTATATTAACAAAACACTTTATTTTATTTACAATTCTTAGTTTTAAAAAATGCATGGTAAGAGTTAAAACCTTGAGTTGAAAAAATTCTAATTTCTTTTTTGAAATGTTTGTGTAACAGTGTATTTCATGATAACACAGTGACAAAATAATCACAGTGTATTTGATGATGTATTGTATTAATTTTTTTACATAATTTTATTCCATATATCATCTATATACTGTAGTCTTAGTGTTATACTGAAAATTTTGATTAGCTTTTAAAGTAATATACTGATAATTGACTTTGAAATGTGCATCAATATTTTCATAAACAAATGAATTATGTAACATTGAGTAATAAATTATCACAGGAAAAGTCCTGTAGACAAGGAACACTTGAAAAAATGAGTTAAAGAAAATTGGTTGTGGCAGTCAGGACAAAGAATTTTTTTTAACTTATTTTTAAATAACATTGGTTTAAACTGGTAAAAAATTTGGTAAAAAAATTTCATTAAAGCCACATACATACTTGCTATTCTGTTGAATAAGAAGTTCAGACAGATTAACTTCTAGCAATTATTAACTGCAGTTTGCAGAGATTGTTAGTAGTTGCTCCAGTATTGCTAAAACTTTTTGTCACTAAAATGCCAAAAGTCCATAGTTTTCTTGCAAGATTAGTAAGCAAATTTTCCATTTCATGTAGACTCGTAGAAACCAAATTCTGATGTTTTTTTTTTTTATTTGTGTATATATAGGACAGAAAAGAATCCTAGAATCTACTCCTAGCTTTTATAGGCCTTCTCATGCAAGGACAAGATGCCCTAATAAGACGAAAGTCAATGTTCATGTTATTGTGAATGGTTGTATTAGTTCATGTGGCATATCTACACCAAAAGTAGCTTCTACTTATTTCCAACAGGTGTGAATGTTAACGTTCACTGATGAATTCAGAATACTTCTCAATTTTTAGTCCTGCACAAGCACCCTATGCTTTTCTATGCCAATAAAAAGTCTTCAATTTATGGTAAAGAGCTGTGGTTTCTTTTTGAAATTGATATTTACTGTTCACCAATCTGAGTGATTAGGCCATTCTTTTGCATCATCATCATCTTCAAGCAGCAATGGGCTGTGGAGGTCCAACCAGACTGTGCAATTTAGTTCTCCAAGCAAGTCTATCCTGAGCTACATCTACTGCATCTGGCCACTGCACACCAATTCTAACAAGGTCCTGTTTGACATTGTCTGCCCACCGCATCCTAGGTCTCCCCTTCTTTCTGAGGCCTTTAGGCATACTGTTCATAACCCTATTCGCCAATCTATAATTATTCATATGGGCAACATGGTCAAACCAACGGAGTCTCTCTCTGCACAATATGCTGCTTAAAGGAGGTTGCAAACTCCTTTGCCTAACCTCATCATTAGTCACAAAGTTGAACCACCTAATGCCCAAGATACTGCAAAAGCATCTGGAATCAAAAGCATCTAGTTTCCTGTTATCTTGTTCACAAAGTGTCCAAGTTTCACTACCATAACTAACCCTAGAAAGAACCAAACTATTATACAGTCTAATTTTAGTCTTTAGGTGTATACGCCTATTTCTCCACACTCTCCATAGATTCATAAAAGTCCCGGCAGCAATCCCTATTCGTCTGTTAATCTCCTGCCGCACATCACCAGAATCTGTTATGTAGCTCCCAAGATAATTAAACTGTGACACCTGCTCAAGACTGCAACCATTCAGATTAACTGAATCACAGCCTGCCTGACCAATTTTCATCACTTTAGTTTTCTCTCTGTTTATAAACCAAACCTACTCTACTACCAGTTTCATCAACAGCTCGAATGAAAGACTTCATCTCATCGATAACATAATCAATAACCAAGCTAAAGAGAAAAGGAGACAAAATGCACCCTTGTCAAACACCAGAAGTAATGCTAAACCAATTGCTACAAGCCTTGCCAACTCTCACACACGACTCAGTGTTATTATACAGAGCTTTCATTAGGTTAACTAACTTGTCAGGTATTCCATATGATCTCACAATCAACCACAAATTATGACGATCAACAGAGTCAAGTCTTTTTGAAATCAACAAAGCTAGCAACCAAAGGTTTCTGAAACTCTAAACATTTCTCAAGAATCTGCCTAAGTGAAAATATCTGATCCACACATCCCCTACCACTTCTGAATCCACATTGCTCATCACACAATTGACTGTCAATCAGATTCTTAATTCTATTAAGCACAATCATGAAAAGAACTTTACCTGGAACAGAGAGTAGGCTGATACCCCTATAGTTATCACAAGAACTGCAATCACCTTTTTTTAAAATAGGGACAACAATAGCTCTGGTAAAATCCTTAGGAACCATCCTTTATCAAAAAAGATATTCAGAATTTCAGTCATCCAAGTGGTAACTGAAACATTCCCAGCTCTAAGCATTTCCGTAGTAGAATTAGTAGATAGGATTAGATAGGATTAGTAGGGTATTGATTAAGGACATTCCTGCAGTTCTTTCTTTCTGAAATAAGCTCCAGTGCCTTATCACTCAAATAATTCTGTCTCTTCTGCTCCTTTCTTCCTAAAAGAGTACTGTTAGTGTCCAAAAAAAGCCTGTTTAAAATGGTCTCATTCTTCCTCAACTTCAGTAGTAAGCATACCATGACTGTCATAATGACTAAGTAACCTATCACGGTAAGCTTTGGCTATAACTGGGTCTTTCAGAGCTTCAGTATTAATAGTAAATTTTTTAACCCTAGCACAACACTTTTTAAGTTTAAGTTGCAAGATACTTTTACCAAGGTAATGGTCAGATCCAATTTCAGCTCCCCTATATGACCTGGTATTCCTGACAGAACCTGCCCATTTGCTGTTAATTAATATATAATCTATCGCATTCTTATGCAGCCCATCAGGTGAAACCCATGTGTACTTATGTATGTTGCAGTGTTTGTAATAAGTGTTAGTTATTCTGAAACCATTGAGTTTACTTACCTGTAGGAGACGTTGCCCATTGCCATTGCAGCTACCAATACCAAAAGGGCCTATCACCCCTCCCCAAAGGTCAGAGTCAGTACCAACTTTGGCATTGAAGTCACCAAGAACAAGGGTAATATCTCCTTTCTTGACAGAATTCAAAATATCCTGAAGTTGTCCATGAAACCTAACCTTTTCATTGGCATTCTCAGTGGGGGCATAACAGCAGATAACATTCAAGTCTTTAATGCTTGTCTGAAATTTTGCTGTGAGAAACCTTTCATTAATGCACTCATATCCTAGAAGAGCATCACTAGTGTGTCTGCCGAGAAGTAGACCTACACCTTTGAGATGCTTATTATCATCCTTCTCTGAAAAGAAAAATTTAAGATTATTTTTAAGAATCTGACCTTTATCAGTGTGGTCTCTTGCAAGCCAAGAATATCTAAATTGTAATGGTGGAATTTTTGTGCGAGGTCATCAAGAGAATAATCTCTGTGCAGAGTCCTCAGTACCTATGGAGAGAAAATGGTTAATGGGATATTTAAAGAAACTATGTTTATTGAGAGAGGGAATGCCGACAATATCAAACAGCCCCCTAATTGCAGACATGGGGCAAAGACCTGTTCCCCCATCACTAAAGGCTGAAGCCATCTACACTGGAAGGCTTCCTCCAATGTAGAATTTGACGATGCCAATAGAAGCAAAGAGTTCAGGTGCTTGTAATGACCTCTGCTCATGATTATCCGCCAGCTGATAAACATATCCTGTGAATCTATTCACTTGGGGCTGTCAACCCACAAACAAACAGAAAACACAGCAGAAGATTTTCCCTCCACAGAAGCCCACCAGTGCAGCAAAATCAGGATCCATAATCAAGCTCAGAGCCATATATCTGTCCAGTCCAGTGGGTTTATATGGTCAGCACCAGGACCCTGTGTGGTTGACCACTCCTCAGCAGGGTAGAAAAAAAAAGAAAAGTAGCCATAGTTGTCCAGATCAGTAGGCCACACTGATCTGGCAGCCCTCCATTCACTTCCACAAGAGAGTATCTCTTTTGAAAGGTACTAACGGTCTGCACCATGAGAAGGTGGGGTCGGACATTAGGTGCTAGGCATGGCTGGTTCTATGCATCATCACAGGGATTGGTGCATAGCTCTCCTTCCAGTGACTACCTAGCTACCATATACAGACTTTTGCATACTTTAAACTAACTTGTATACTCTGTATTGTCATAAACAATGTTCATATTTCTCAAATGTACAGTTGAAAATAGTTATGCTGCATACTTTTGATGCATGATACCCAAAAAGGTTGTTCAAACAGTTTCTTAACCCATATTGTTGGTGTAATGCTCCAAAGATTATTAACTTTTAAAGTTAGACCTTTTGTCTGATCCAAATTTATTCAAATTCCAGGTAGTTGTATTGAACACCAGGCAATAATAACTTGCCAAATAAAGTTGAAATAGGGTTGTATTTGTTTCGTGTTACTTATCGAGTAAGAATTCAAAAAGGATTGTCAAGTTTAATTAAAGTTTAAATATAATCAAAAAGCAATTTACGTTGCTCAAGAGAAAAATAGCAAAAATTCAAAAGTTTCTAAAACAAATGTTGTTTATTTCCAAAAAATTAAAGACTCCCAATTCAATACAAAAGTTGGAGTACTAACAACTCCTATCTGCATCGCATACTTCTCACTCCTACATCTCTACTCCACTTTCACAACAACTCACTCCTACTCTGTGACCTAACGTCACTATTATAACAAGTGGCATACAAAGCTGGCATGTGTCTATTGCACACCAGGAAAGACATTTGCATAATATGACTATCGCACTAGCTATGACGCAAGAGGGGTTGTGCTCTTTAGCGGTTGACAGTCAAAAGGTTGGAGTTGTGCATGCGCAACTCCTACAGCTCAGAAACGAGAATTGCAGTCAGTCCAAAAAAATGAAATAATCCCCAAAATGATAAATATATAATGTAAATAAAGCAAACTGGTTAAGGAAAAGTAAAAGTGAATGGGTGGACCATCACATTGGAACACTTGTGTCAAGTGTCACACACAGCTTGTGTCAAGATCATTATTCTTAATCATTCGAGTCAGACCTGTTGACATTTCAAAGTTGTGTTGTCATAGTCTGGACTGACAGCAATCGCAATATAGACGGAAAGTATATTCATGAGTATACAATTGATTAGTAACAATGATAACTATCAGTGTATACAATAGTCAATTGTATACAATTGATCAGTTTATTCAAATTTAATCAATTGTATACTTGTGAATATACTTTCTATATGGCATGCTTGTTGTGTGCTGCTTGAGGCTTGATTGCTGGAACAGCGCTTACATGTGACATAATGGAATGTGTACTCTAGGTAGAAATGTTCATATCATCAATTAGAGGAGAATTTGATCAGTGGCCGGTAGCTCAGTGGTCCAGAGCACCTGATATGTTATCAGGATGTCATGGGTTCGTATCCCACCTGGCTCAAGACAATTTTTCTCTAAAAATATTGAATCGACATAAGAGTGGTACTTCCTTAGTCTGTGAACCAGATAAGCCGACTTTATTCAAATTTAATCAATGGTAATCTAATCACAGTCATTGAGTATTCAGTATAGTATTTCCTACTCCAAGCATTTCATAATTTTCATAGTCACTGTAGCCCAATCAAAGGATTTAAATTCCAATATGAAGGGTTAAAAGTATTTTTGCTGTATTATTTTGTAACCTGTATTTTCATTAGTAAGGCATTTATTTCTGCTTCCTTAACTTAAAAAGCTTTGAATTCCAATGTGTGTGTATCATTCTGTCATGTTCGAATTGTTTTAGTGTAATGATTAATTCTAAATGAACAATTGAATAATATACTATTTAGGGTATCCCAAATTTTTCTGGCTTGCAGACCCCCTTTATATATTTTGAGATTTAAAAAAAACTGATGAAATATATTTAAAAAAATACACATTTTACTATTTAAAGGTAATAACAAAGTTTCAAATTTGAAGTGACAGTAAATATCATCCAAAACAATTGCATTATTTAGAGGAATAACACGCTTTACTCCATTCCATCTAAGATGAGACCTAACGTAAAAAAATCATACAATACAAGCAAGCCTCTCCTAGTATCAGTTCACTCAGAAGTAACTGCAATTGGTTACATTTTAAGGCCTCATTTTTAAGTACATGTCAAACATAGTTATAAAACATTGTAAAACATTATCCCAATACCAGAGATGTACGACCTAGTATTTGCAGTGCTGAATAAATGTCAGTATTTAGTTATGTAAATAACTGTGAACAAATATGAAATGGTAAGAATGTTATTGAAGGAACCATTTGAACAAATTTAATTTTAAAATGAAAATGCTATTTCAGTCCATGATTGGCTGGAGATGACTATTGTTATTATTAATATATGTACTGTTAGAATAATTGCATAATTGAGGGTATTCTTATTCCCTAATTGTTTTGAGCTTTGTACAATATGTAAATTTTTAGAACCATAAAACTTATATAGGGAACATTCAAAAAGTTCTTGATGTGTCTGCAGATTTGCACTCGTTCCTCCACAAAGTTAACAAGTTACAACTTTGAAAGTTTGCCTCAACTTGTCATTATGTGTTAAAAACAAAGGCTGTATTATCATTTCTCTTTTGTTGGTGGCACATAAGGTTCAGTCTGGAAATCTGTGCATTATTGCTCTGGAGCCTACTAAAGATACGGAAAGATTTTACATTTAGCTTGGGGATGACATGAAAAAAAACCATGCCAATTTATTACAAGTATATGGGGATTATGCCTGTTCATATGGTACTATTACAGGATGAATGTCCAAATTCAGAGAACTGCAGAGCTTTGAAGACCTCCCTCATGCAGGAAGACTGAAGGAGGACTTGAATGAGAGAACCATTGCTGCTGTTCATGAACTCGTTAAGAAAAACCCACATATCACTTTTCAGGTAATAAGTTTGGATGTCAGTGTATCAATTGGCAATGTGGAAACAAGTATTCATCAACATTTAAATTTTGAAATGTCTGTATCAAGTGGGTACTCACAAACTGACAGAACAATGAAATGGGCTAGAGTGACTGGTGCAAGGAGATGCTGGCAATGTTTGAACATAATGACCCCAAACAGTTAACAGACATAGCCACAACAGGTGATGAAGGACAGTGCTGCTTTGAAGGACAATAAAAGTTTTGTTGAGTTAAGTGTGATGGTTTTTGTTCTTCAGATGCATGTCAAGAACTTTTTGAATGCCCTTCATCAATACACACATAATTGCTTAATTTTAATAAATACATGAAATTGTACAATTACATTATCATTTGATTTACAACCAAGTCCCAATTTTTTTTCAGGATAAATTAGGTTTAGTGCAGATTTTTTTTAATTTTAATTTCTATTGCATTATAGCTGTAAATTTTTTACATAAAAAGTTAGTGTAATATTCTTACATAAAAGGTTTGATCACTGTAGATTGAAAGACAATTGGAGCATTTGGCAGTAAGGACTCAAAAGGAACTAATTCTTCTTCATAGAGATGATGGAATAAAACCTCGAAACACTGTTCTTTGGCTAAATATCAGAGCTTGGTGTTCATCACACCATCACATACGTTGTCATAAACGAATGTTCACCAAAAAGTCACCTACAAAAATGGTAAGTTTCTGTTTTGAACTAATTCTGTAATTTAAAATTCTTATAATAATATATTAACCTGGGATGATAGGTGACAAAATACCCATATTAGCCCTTGTCATTTTCCCATCCAAGTGCATTATTGAAAGAAATTATTATCTATTAGTTCTAAATCCAAATACTTCAGCTCTTATTTCTATTTCATTAGCTTCTTAGGCAAAGATATTGTATTTCTTGAAAGGAGTATGTCTAATTATTAAATTAAAGATGCAGTGATAGATATATCAGTATCATGTTGATATTAGAATATGTAATATTTCTAGTTATTATTTAGAAATCTAGAACAACAGAAGAAAACCAGGGGGAAACTGCTTCTTGCTCATCAACACTTCCATTCATTTTCTGTTAAATGGAAGCTACAACATCTCTGTAACTGGCATTTCATTCACCAAGCTAGACTGGGAGTATTGAATTTAAATAGTACAAAGAGACGGCCAAGGTGTATTGCAGCATAATATAATGGAATTGAATCACATTCTTCGACTTCATATTGTTGGGAATTAAAATGGATAAGCACTGAGCATGAGTTCAAGTAAATATTATATATGTATACCAAACTAAAGTATGAATGAAGTAATTTATTACAAAGGCACAAAAATTATTCAAATTAAAAATCTTATCTAAACACAAGTATTTCTATTCCTCTTAGTATAAAGTCAAACCATAAAAAGAATGATTTACTACGTTAAACTAATTTTCAATGTTTAAACCACAATGCTGTCAATATTCAGTTCGTATGACAAAATAGAACCTATTACTTTCTAACATCCAACAAACAAACCAATTTATATTGAATTTCATTTGTGTTAGAGGACTACCTTAATAATGCTTTATACCTTATAGATGCGAAACATCTAATGTTGATCTCTCCTGATAGAGGACCCAAAAATAACTTTACTGTTGATTCCCTTTCACCACCAGAACCAGGCTCATCTTGACTCAATAATAGTCTTCTTACGTTGTATCACACAACACTAATTTCATACAATATGTCCTTATTTCTTCACTTCTCCACTACACCTTTTCGTTTTTCCTCTACGAATCTTATTATTCAAAGCATCTCCATTCTAAACAGTTGATAACGTAATTTTTACGCAGAAGCATAAGCGAGCATTCATGACACGTTTATCATAAATTCATTGCAGCATGTTCATCTGTTGTAATACTGCCCCCTCCTTAGGTCTTGTTTGTCTCGAACAATTCTTGATTCCGAAGCTTCTTCAGTTCTTCGATGAAATGAGGCCAAACGATCTACATGAACCACCTTACACTTTGTAGTTGGACGTTGACGAATGCGATACACCACGTCGTTAATCCTGTTAACTACTGTATATGGACCTTCCCAAGGTTTCTGAAGTTTTGGAGAAAGTCTCTTCTTTCTATGTGAATTGTACAGCCAATCAAGATCTCCTTGATTGAAAACAGTTCCATTTGTTTTACTGTCATATCTCATTTTTGTTCCCTCGCTTGCTAAGTTGATGTTATGTCTGAGGGAGTGGTGGATTTCTTCTAGTCGTTGTTGTAATTCTTGTATGTATTGTGGAGTGGATACAGGCATTGCTTCGGGCGGACCATATAAAAGGTCACAGGGATGATGTAACTCTCTTCCAAAGAGCATCATGGAAGGTGTCTGTCCAGTTGTCTCATGTACTGATGTTCTGTATGCTAACAAAAGGAGTGGTATATGGTGATTCCAGTCACATTGATGACAATAATAGACATTAGTAGTCAGTTTTTTTTAGTTGCATTTAGCTTTTAGATGCTCACACTTTTGTATTCATCAGTATATATATATGGTGAGTCTTGAATTTTTTGACAATAAACTTTGTTATTTATATATATTTGATTTTTCTCTTGAGCAACGATAATTGATTTTGATTAAGATTTATGACTTCTTTTTATGATAATATTTTGACAATCTTTTTGATTTCTTACTCAATAAGTAATACTCATATACTTAACAAAACCTCATTTGACTTTATTTGGTAAGTTAATATTGACTGGTGCCCGACATGCTATCTGGAGTTTTAATTTAATTTTAATCAGACAAAATGTCCAAAGTTCAATAACCTTTTGAAACATTACAGAGCCAGTAAAGAAAGTGGTGCACCGAACTTAGGGACTGTATATACACAGTCATATCAGAATAATATACCACCTACCTAATAATGGGAATAACCACCCTTGGCCTGTATGACAGTGGCGAGACAACATGGCATGGATGCAATGAGGCCCTGGAAGGTTGTCAGAGGCATACGTACCCATTTGGACTCCATCAGAACATGGAGGTTCTGGAGATGACGTGGTTGTGGGTCCACACACCAAACCTGTCGATCCAAATGATCCCACAAGTGCTCTATGGGATTGAGGCCATGCAATTTTGCTAGCCAAGGGAGAATGGAGACATCGCTGTCATGTTACTGGAACCAGTCACGCACCACCTTAGCAATATGGCAGGACTAATTGTGCTGTTGGTAGACACCATCACCACCAGGGTAAACGTCCAACACAAAGGGATGCATGTAGTCAGCGAGGATGGACAGGTAGCCATTGGCGTTCAGGGACCCATCCAGTGGTACCAGTGGTCCCAGTGGTCCCAGGTCATACCAGGAGAACATCCCCCCTACATGCCACTGCTGGCTGTGCTTGAGTGTGTCCAGTTGTTGGTTCTCATGTGTCTGATGCCGTATTCGCCTCCGCCCATCACTTCATCAGAGAAAGCAGCCTTTTTTCACACTGCCACTATCCAATGACGGTAGTTCTGTGCGAACTGCAGGCGTCGTTGCTGATGGACCTTGGTTAACATGGGCGCCTTTACTCAGCGTCGACTCTGGAGACCCATGCATAACAGGGTTCGCTCTACTGTTATCATACCTGGGTGCCCCAGCATTCATTTGAATGGTTAATTGCTGCACTGTTGTGCTTCGATTGCTCTTTACCAGTTGACGGAGGTGACATTCTCCTCTGGGGTCGATGGCCTTTGGGGCTCCACAGTTATGATGTCTGTAGGTACTCGGTGTTCCAGTGGTCCATTCTTGATACATCCTTACTACAGCACCTCACAAACAGCCCACGAAGTCTGTTGTTTCTGAGATGATTCCACCCTTGGCGCAGTAGCCAATGATCATTCCTTTTTGAACCTCTGTCAAATCAATACCTCTCTCCATTGTACTCATGTTACGCACTATGGCTCATCTGTCCTGGCTGGCCACTTATATCTCAGTATGGTTGACCTTGTCATGTGCACCCTGTGATGTGCCTGGGTGGGTACACTGTGACTCTGGCGGTGATCATATTATTCTGATATGACTGTGTATATTTATGTATAAATTGTATGTTATTTAATGTGATTGTCAAAATTAACATTAACATCATAGATTTAACAGCAGCTTAAGCCAAATTTTTTTGTTGAGGAAGAAGCTTAACTTTTGTATTAGTCAAAAGTACTGAAGTTTCAGTGCAGTTATTGCTGATGGTTAAGATCTTTATTGTATGTATGTAAAGATTAGAAGTATCTGGACACATGATAGATAAACCTTTTGATAAGCAGGTTTATTTGCAAGCTTAGTATAGCTTTAATATTGTATTGTTGTATGGCAGTACCTTTGAGCACTGCTCAAGATAAAAGTTTGAAAATTTTTGCAGATCACTAAACATGTCTGTTAGTAATATGGCTGATTCTGCCATTATGACTCCCAACATAGTAAAAGTAAAAGATAGGTTGCAGGATATGATGAAAGAAGCTGAAATGTTAGTGAATCTGCTTAAAGATCCTCGAGAGAAAAGGGGAATGACAACAACCCCTAAATTTGCTGACAATGCTATGTCAGTTCATGAACATATATAAACTTTACAAGTAAAGTTCCAGTTTTTGTTCCATCAGAAGCAAGTGATAGAATAGAATATTATCAACTGCCGTAATGATGAGTTGCCAATCCATTTATTAACTATAGTCCTTAGGTTAATTGGCCTTTGCCTGATTTAAGGTTCGAAGGTTTGAAACATCTGCCATTGTGGATATTTGTCAAGTCCATGGAAGAGCATTTCCATTTACATGAAGTGCCCAGCAACAAAAAAGTGATTTCCACAGTATCTTGTTCAATTGGATGTGCTAAGCAATGGTGGATTAACATAGGATGCCATCATGGCTTAAAATTTAATAAAAATAATATTAAAAAGTCCTATTATTAAAAAATTATTATTTTTGTTATAATGTCCCAATCAGATGTCTCCCTAAAGTAGGTACCATTTTAAGTCGTCACATATGCCGAATGATTTAATTTTTGGTCAAACTTCAAATTAGTAATTATTCTTTCTAATTGCAGTATATATTTGAGAAGCAAAATAAATAATTCTAGAAATAGTCAAAATTGATATCCCCATTCAGAATGTGAGAAGTCAGAATTCATCTGATTCACACCCAGAGTCAATGAAATGTTTTAGTTTAGAAAAAACTCATGATTTTCCTGTTCATTAATATCCATGAGATAAAGTTATTGTCCATCACTATTTTTTAAACTATATTTCATCAGCAAAAGGAAAGGCAAAAACACACTGAAATATCTGATCTGTACAGCTGAACATGCTCACTAAACCTATCATTTGTACTAGTTCAAATTGGTAATAGATCAGCAAATATCTGGTTTGAAATCAAACCTAACTAACTTTTTACTTTTTTAACTCATCTGGTTTGAAATCAAAACCATTTGTTTGCCAATCAATATCATGCTCCTATGATCTTTCTGATCACATAATCAAAGATATATTGATTTTTCTCTTTGTATACCATTCGTAAAAGATATCTAATAATGGATAAAAATAATTTTGAAATGTTAAAATATTTTTTTAATTGCAAAATATATTAAATGATGCAAAAACGTATATGTCTGTATTTCTGTGCAATTCACTGAAAACCCCCAATAAAATAGAACTTTTCCTTGGCATCTGACTTCATTTTATTGAGAATCGGATGGTAGGATGTTTACAAAATAACTCGATTAACTCACTAGAGCTTTCAGCCAGCAAGTGGGGGACTGTTCTGAAAAGAGAACAGCATCGACAAAGACGTCATGTAGGCTGTGCTAATAGCAGTTTGAGCAAGTGAATGAGCTTTTTTATTTTCTGAAACATCAAGTTCAAGAATAAATTGAAAAGATTAGCAGCCCAAAATATAAAAAGCAGAAAAGATAGCAGCAGATTTTAGGAGCCCCAAAATGTCTCTATATATATAAATAGAAAAGTTCAAACTTTAATATTTTTATATTTTTTTATTTATTTTTTATGGTACTAAAGACTGATTTTATGGTTTATGGCCATATATGCAGGCTTCATGAACCTGATTTTATAGATTGTGGCATGGTAAGGATTAAAGAAATATGAGTTAGATAATATATGGTTTTGTCTATTCCTTGGCTAGTGTGACCTTACTTCTTTCACACCATGCACTTTTAGTGAACTAAGCCTCATCTCAGACTTAGTTATCATTTATAAAATATGATTCAAAAGTCTGGACAACCAAAACACATGCAATCAGAACACACATTGGTAGATTTAAATGAAATAAGAAACAGATAATGATTGTTAAGGCTCACAAGTGATATTACAATAAATTGAAAGCAAAATGTTTAACATGGGGCAACTTCAGGTTCACAGTAGCCATATTCTGTTTGTTATCAGAACTTTTTAATGTAGAAAAATTTATTATTTGAATGAATTTAAAAGGTATTTTATATAATACAATATAAAGTTGTATTGTTGATTATTTAAGTATGTAATGATGCTTTTTTTTTTCAATTTTGATTAAACACATTTGACATTTTTTTTACCTTTTCAGGCAGAAATGTATAACAGACTGTATGAAAATCCTCCAAGCATACATTCAGATTTCTCACGATTAGCGCGTTTTCTCACAGGAACATCAATTGGTCTAGTACTTGGTGGAGGTGGTGCCAGGTTTGTATTAATTATATTCAGCTATTGCCAGCTAAAGTATATGCACCCAATTTATTGAATTTGTTTTTTCTTCTTTCCCATGCCGTATTTTATTTTTGTATTATACTGTAAGCCGTCCCATGGCCGAGTGGTTAGCATGCTTGGCTACTGATCTAAGGGACCTGGGTTCGAGCCCCGGGTAAGGCATGGATGTGTGTGTTGTTTTCTGCTGAAGTCCTGCCATTCTCCCTTGGGGTGGGGATGGCTCAGTCGGTAGCGCGCCAGGCTCATAATCTGTAGTTCCCAGGTTCGAGTCCCAGCTGGGTCAGCGTTGAGATTTATCTCCGCAAAATTCCCCGCCCTGCCCACGGTCAGTAGGGGACACCGATGGGCTTGGAAAGGCCGCCGTCCATCGGATGGGACGATAAGCCATGGCCCCGTGTGCGGGAGAGCCATACCCTGTGCACGTTGAACATGCTGGATGGCCTTGACGGGAGGCTACCATCTGTCTCCCAACAGCTGTTCCAGTGGGTCCCCTCCCCCAACCTTCTCTGAGCCTTCGGGGTCCATGTGACTGGCCATTTAGCCCATGGTGTGCAAAAAAGTGCCGCTCAGAGGTAAAACAACCCAAACCCAATCCTGCCATTCTCTCAGACCTACTATGGCATATAAATTGACAGGCTCCCTTCAGACCTCTGTGGCAAGCAGCTGCTTGAGGGGGTATTTATTTATTTTATTATACTGTTGGAGTAATACAGTTTCATATTTTATAAACATAGTTGTTTCTTTTGCTTTTAAATTCTATACATAGAACAGATCTTTCAGAACATATTCATACTCTTAAGCAGATAAATATATTGACTAACCTTAGTTCTTATCAGAGTATATCCAAGGTTTTGATGATGATTTTTTTTCTAAAACTTTGTGTCACCATTGGCATTGTTACTTAGCTGATGTTCTTGTTGTTTTGCAGAATTTTAAAATTAAAGTAAAAGAAATCCTAAAGTTAAGGAAGTTTGAAATTTCAAAATATATTAAATCTTATAACAGTGATCTGAAACTAGCAACCTGCAAAACTTGGTCTTATGGTAATGTGGGCTCTGCTAAATAACATTGTTGCGAATCAAATAAATAAAATCTGGAAAGTCTGATATGGTCACACAAGCTGAGAAAAGGTTAGCCATTGATGGTGTAGTGGTTAGCATAAATGGCATGTTTCCAGGGGATGTGGGTTCGAATCCCACTCGTGACAAGCCAATTTTTTTCAGATTATTATTGTATCACCATTATATTTTTTACCTGACATCATGCATCTCCTTTTTCCCCTTGTGCGAGCTACTGCCCATGGTGAGGGGACCACACTGTGAAGGTTCCACTGGCTCTGATATCTTCACAGGGTCCTGAACACTCGCCTGCGTGTTTGCCATGCAAGGAGACCCTTGTTCCTGGAAAGGAGGATCCTGGCAGTTGTTCAGGGGTCCCTATCTTCTCTCCTCAGCACATGATTGGCGGGTCCTCTTTGGCTTTTTTTGCCATTGAGGAGCCTGTCTGTTGTGGAGCTGGGCAGTGAATTTGGGGGCTGCTGCTATACACTGCTTTGGCCTCTGCTTCAGGTAAATGGGAGGTCCTGGGGTGGCCCCCTCAGGATCAATCAGTTGGTGGGCTGATCCTGCTAGGGACTACTATGCAACTATGCTAGGACAACTATGCAAACTATGCAGAGTGGTGAGTAACCTTGCCCACATCCAGGTACAGGTTTGAGAGTTGCCTCACATGTTAACTAATTTTAGAGTTTTCTTTCTTTTGTGAGAACAGTTCATCTCTCACCCCATTTTATTTTTTTGCTTACTTTATTTTGTGGGAACTCATGAGTTTCTTACAATTTCTCTTTTGCTTTTACTTTTCTTTTGTTGTGAGGATTTGGCTCACTGGCTGTGTGGATATAGTGCTTGAGCAGCCCTGATGCTTGAAAAGGCATCCCCTTGTTGAACTCCATTGTGGGTGGGGACAACAGGCACTGAACCACAAAACCTAACCATGAGTTCCAAAAATGGAATTTCATCGGTGAATGCCACGAAGAGAACTCAGCAGAAGCTGTGTCTTCTTTGTCTTGTCGCTGTCATTTTTGTGTCTTCCTTCATCCTCGAGGTTCCTGATCATTCACTCAATGGGTGATAGGTGATTGGGAACATGTCCCTATTTTTTATTAATAAGGATTGAAAGGTCTTAAGGAGAGCCAAAATCTGTCAAGTGCCTAAGATCTGGTGACTTACAGGTGGAAACTGCCTGCTTCAAACATTCAGAGCTACTCTTGAATGTCACAGTGATTGGTGGGGTGGCAATCACTGTCACTCCACACAAGACCCTTAATTCCTGAAATGGCATGATCTCTGAGTGGGGCCTTCTCAAAGTTTCTGAGTAAATCCTCTCGGAGCTTTCTTCCCAGGGAGTGACAGCAGTCCACTGGGTTTTGCAACGCTGTTAAGGAAAGTTAGTACCCACCCAGGTGCTGATCATTACTTTCAACACACCATACCTGCCTACTTCCATCAAGGCAGGGTACTTGCACTGTGAGGTATGGCCATACATCCCAAAACCCTCTGCATTGTTTTGAATGCCAGAGGTTCAGCCATGCCCATACAGCATGATAGGGCAAGCCCACCTGTGCTTGTTGTGGCAGTCAGGATCATCTCGAACCTGACTGCACAGCAGAGAGACATGCTGCATAAACTGTAGTGGTACACATCCGGCCTACTCCTATGACTGTCCAAAATGGCTGGAGAAGGAGGTACAGCACCTAAAAACACAGAATTAACATCTCTTATTCAGAAGCAAGAAAGCTCGCTGTACTGCCTGCCCTGCCTGGCAAGGTCTATGCCAGGGCTGTGAGCAGAAAGCCCATTGTCACAATGGCTTTCATTGCGGTGCAGACAGCTATCAGCTTACCACCAGCTGAATCTTTCTCACCAGCTAAGTATCTCCTTACGCAGGAGAAGCCGAAGTCAGTGTCCATTGCAACATCAACTCCAGTTTCAATTCCTCCAGTGGCGCCTTCCACTTCCACCACTGGACGGTCGCCTACTTCCTGCCCACAGACAGCAAGACCTTCCAAGCCCAAGGGGCCCCCATCGGGACCAAAAAAGAAAATTTTAACCCTTCCTCATTCGGTGGTCTCTGATCTGTGTCACTTGGATGACTTTGAGGGCATGGACACAGACCACACTATTCTTTCAAAACCATCGCTGGCAATAGTTAAAATAAACTGAAAGTCGTCTGCCCAAGCTCCAAAGACCTCAGATGGCCATACTTTTACAATGGAATTGTCATGGATTCTAGAGGAATATTGACGACATCAAAGCCCTAATGAGGGCACATGAGCCCATCTGCATGTGCTTGTAGAAGACGTACCTGCAGACAGCCAATGATCCCACTATCAGGCACTTCTCTCATGTTTGCTGGGACCGGGAAGGTCCAGTTTGCTGGGTGTTACCATCCTCGTGAGCAACCATTCTCCATTCCAAGTCATGACCAACTTAGAGGCAGTTGCCATCCACCTCCTTGTGGGATTTTCCTTGACTGTCTGCTTCATCTACCTACCACCCGGGAGTCTTGGCACTCTTCCATACCAGGGAGACAAGGCACTCTTCCATACCAGGATGCCCTTGAAAAAGCGACAACCAAGGTCATGAAACATTTGTTGCCTTTTAAGAATTTTTTTTTTTGAACCTTTTAACTTTTTTTCTGTTGTTTATCTTGTTGACAAAATTGAACTTCTATGTGTGTTCCTGGTATGGAAAAGTCAAGACATCCAAAGGACTTTCCCTGATCTTAACACCTAAATGTAAATTCACTGATGTGGAATAAATAAGATTTGTTGACCTTCTACTGAATATAGTAAATCTGTTCCATTGACTCTTAGTCCTACTGTACAACTCTATTTCATTATGCAAGACATGATATAAAAAAGAACCAAAAAGAAAAATAAATTTGATATCCAGTATTGTTACTGTAATGTTATACTTAAATACCAGTATTGTTAGCTTGTGAAAATTCTCCACTTTTCAACACATTCATTTGTAGCTTATTATTGAAATGCAGAAATTAAGAACATGTGTCAAGAAAGCTTTACTTTAATATCTAATTGTCTTCATTATGATATCATAGCAATTAACCTTTTTTAAAAACTTTTTTGGCCATTTTGTTCATATGCAGAATTACATATTAAATAGAGTTATGAACAATGTGCCTGACGATCTCAAAAAGAAAGGGAAATCTAGAGTACAATGTCAAATAGGACTTTGTTAGAATTGATCTGCTGTGATAAAATGCAATAACAGTAGCTCAGGATGCACATTTGGAGAACTAAATTGCATGGTCTAGTTCAACCCCTATAGTCCATGTCTGCTTGAGGACAGATTACGTGAAGGTTAGAGAGATCCCAATGTGACCCAGAATGACCAAAAAGTTAATTTTAAGGTTTGTGGTATAAGGAATACACCTCGAATTATGAAATACAAGAGACCATTCAGAAAATGTTATGAAGCCTAAAATTTCCCTATAAGTTGTAATAAAGCACATTATTCAAGCAAAAATTATCCAAGATATTAGGGGTCAAATTTCATCTTTCCTAACATCATATTCTTTATAAGCCTTTAATATATCAGGAAGGAAACAAAAGGCATTTATTCTATGCTTCCATATGAAAACTGTGACTTTAATTAAATTAGGTGATTTAGTTCTTTTTAACACCACTGCTCTAAAAAAAAAAAAACACTCTTTTAACCCCAATTTCATTGAAAGGGGTAAATTTGAAATTTTTTAAATTTTTTGCATGATCTTTCATTATTCATTTTTCTGAAAGATGATAAATTGAAAAAAACCTCCAAATTCCTGTGCTTAATATCTTATTGCCTTACTTTATGTACTGTATTAGTGTGTGGTTTTGCTCTGCAACAAAACATGGAAAAGCACAGGTTTGTGTTTTTGAAGTCTGAAATATAACTGAAACAAGCCAAAACAAAAACCTCATCCTTACATCATAATGCAAAGTAGGGTAATAGGAGGTAAGCATAGAAATTGAGATTTTTAAATTATCCTTAATGAAGTTAGAGTTGAAATTTTTTTACATTTGCCCCCCCCATTCCCCACCCCTCTGCATCCATCCCACTTTTTTAAGGAGGGGGGGGGGATGGAGAGCTTTTAATTTACTGAAAATTGGGGAACAAATTTTTCAGAAAATCAGCACTATACAAAAAAGGCAAAATTTTATGGCTGTTGAAAACTTTGATGCAATATATCTGCCCTGAAGTATGGTTGAAATTTACTCTTCTTAATTAGTATTGATATTTAATGCAAGAATACTGATATTTCTTAAAAACAATCAGTAAGCCAAACTTGCACAATTGGAGCTACTATTGTAATTGTGGATTTAATAACGTTAAAGTAAAAAGTTATTTAATGAACAGTTGAGTTGTCTGGTGAAAGGATCACCTTCATTATGCTTTGAAAATGTTTTGAAATCAGTTGCAAAAGTAAAGCCTTGATTTTTATGATCTGTAAGTAATTATATACTGTTGTTGCTTGTATTGAAGTTTAATGTCAATTTGAAAAAAAAAAATCATTAAATTTTTTGTATACTAAATAAAAATTAAAATGACAGATTATCAACTTCAAATAAAATGTCAACTTACTTTTATATATATTTTTCTTAGGGGAGCAGCTCATGTTGGTATGATACGTGCTATTACTGAAGCTGGTATTCCAGTAGATATGGTAGGAGGAGTGAGTATTGGTGCATTCATGGGTGCTTTGTGGTGTCAAGAAAAAGATATAACAACATTCACACAAAAGGCTCGAGAATGGTCACTTGTAAGAATTTTTAAATTTATGCACATATTATTATTTTATATATATATAATTTAAACTTTATGCATCTTTACAATTTATAAGCATCTGGCAGAAAGTTTTCTATATAATTTTGCTGTTTTTTTTTAAAGTTTGAGCAAAAATTAATGATTAAATTTTATTCAAGTGACTTACAATGATTCCATATTTTATATGCGTAATGCACAAATGTAAGTCTATGTAATGCAACTTTTAACAAAAAAAACAAATAAATTGCAGTTTGTTTTGTTGTTAAAAGTTAGTTAGCTTGTAGTTGGACATCACATCTATTATATCAAAATCAAGTGCACCTTGGGATTCAGACCAATTTTAGTTGAAGTCAGTCTTTTGATCATAGGTGTAAGTTTCTACTCAGAAAAATTATGTGATGAGAGTGCTGGAGCTATCTACCATAAGGCTCTCTGTATCTGAACATGGCCTATTGCACTTTGATATGCTAGTTGAAGATGATCAGTCCTCTTTATCTCTGATTACATTATGGGTGAAAATTGTGATCCATGTATGCCCATCCGTTTGAAAATTGTGTTTTTTACATCAGAGATGCAATTGCTCTCTAATCATTATGTAATTTCTTGTACATCAAAGACAGACAACAACAACATAGCTCAAACTTCTATAATAATAGGAATCAATACACTCATCCTGTTTAATTGGTAGATAAATTCTGATAATCGAAACCATGCAAATCGAGAGCAACGACTTATGGAAAAAGGGGGATAGGTTCTTAAAAATCCTTGCAATTAATGAAACTTACATTGAAAGTTCTATATATATATATACATCTTTATCTCAAAGTAATAATAAACACCAATGTAACATTTTATACTTTATTTGCACTAATTCAGATAATTTAATTTTTCACAATTATTTTTTGGTCATGAAAAATATTCATCAATATAGATGTACACTATCAAATTTATAGACAAAATTCGAAAAAAAGTTATGAACTAAACCAAATATGAAATTAAGCATTTGTACTGACAATTAATGCTTTATTTTGTAAAATTCATATCATATTATATAATATCTGTAATTCAGGACAAATGAACTGGTGGACACATGTCATTGGTGGCAGAAATTATCAGTTCCCTGTGGCTTCACTGTTATTTGAGTGATTGGTCCAAAGTTTGGCTGGCGGTCCCACTTAGTTCTAGCCCTGGGATAACAGTTTGGGTTCCTAGCTGCCATAGTTTGGGAGTAATTCCTGAGAAGTGCCTGAAATTTATGGGAGCGTTGCATTTGCTACCTTGTGAATGTAGTAATATGTTGCGAGTAGTACAGAGAGCGTTTAAAAAGTTCTTGACACGTGTCTGTAGATTTGCACTTGTTCCTCCAAAGTTAACATTGTTTGGAAGCTTGTTTAAATTTGTCATTATGTGTTAAAAACAAAGGTTATATTATCATTTCTCTGTTTTCTGGCAGTGCATAATGTTTGGTCTGCAAAATCTATTCATTGTTGTTATGGAGTCTACTAAAGACTGGAAAAGATTTTAATTTTCACAAGGAATGCAGCTTGGGGACTACACAAAAAAATTCCTGCTGATTTATCACAAGTATATGGAGATCATGCCTGCTCATATAGCACTGTTACAGGATGGATGTGCAAATTCAGAGAAAAATGGCAGAGACTCGAAGACATCCCTCATGCAGGAAGACCAAAGGAGGCCGTGTATGAGAGAACCGTCACTGCTGTTCATGAACCCATTAAAGAAAACTCGCACATCACCTTTCAGGTAATAAGTTTAGATGCCAGTGTATCGATTGGCAGTGTGGAAACAATTATTCGTCAACATTTAAATTCTGAAAGGTCTATGCCAAATGGATACCCCACAAACTGAGAACAGCGAAAAAGGGCTAGAGTGACTGGTGCAAGGAGATGCTGGCAAAGTTTGAACTTAATGACTCCAAACAGTTAACAGACATTGTCACAGGTGATGAGATGTGTTTTTTTACAACTCCCAGAAAGATCGACAACTATGTTTAGGTTGCAAAAGCTGAACCACATTCCCAAATCCTCCAATAAGACAGCTCAAGGAAGAGGATGTTACAATTTTTTTTCATTTCCCAAAGAGTGGTAGCTGTAGACACTTTAACTGAAAAAATGATTATAAATGCAAATACTACATCAACATTGATTTGACCAAAATGGTTAAGGAGATAAAGGAGCAGGATCCAACAACAGGCATGTCATGAGTTCTCCTTCTTCATGACAATGCTACTACTCTCAAAACCTGTCGTCGTAACCTATTCGGAGCAGGAAAAAATCAAACAGCTACCCTATCCTGCATATTCACCTAATCTTGCAACATGTATTTTTTGGTTGTTTCCAAAAATTAAAAACGAACTTGCTGGGATGTCTTTTTCAAGGGTGCAATACCTTGCAAAATGCATTCATTCATAGTTGCAGGGTATTCCCTGAGAGGAGTACCACCAAGAGTTCCAGAATTGCCATAAAGATCTGCAACTTTTCATAGAACTTGGAAGGGAGTGCTTTGAAGAACAATAAAAGTTTAGTTGAGGTAAGTGCAATGGTTTTTGTTCTGCAGATTCTTGTCAAGAACGTTTTGAATGCCCCTCATATATTAATGGTGGAAAGCTATGAGATGGGAGCAGTTATCAATGGACACACGTGTTTGGCAGGATTTAATTAATAGTGTGATATTTTATGAAATGAGATGCTTATGAATATGCTATATTAGTTATATTATCTACAAAGTTAAACCTGCTACTGAAAATGAGATAAAACATGAGTTTTATTAGCCTGAAAGAATTCAGTCTAATAAAGTCAGATTTTGCTAGTAACAGGAACAACAGGGGTGAAAGAAATATTTAACATATTCCTTGTTTTTATACCTGTATTTTGCAATAAATTTTCTATTAAACCACTAGAACAGAGGGGAAAATATTCATACCACCACAGCAGTCTGGCTCTTTTCAGCTTGATCCTTACCTTTTTCTTCTTTCTAGATCTGGGTCTTGTTCTAAGCAAAGTTTGTATATTGTATTAGTTTTAACCAAGGCAATGGTCAGCAATGATTTTGGTCAGTAGGGTATGACCTTGTATAGGAAGACCTACACAAACTTCATTAATTTCTAAAATTCCTATGTATTGCAAATTAAAAATATGCACATTCCCATGGGATCATAATAGGAGTGAAGGCATATGAACTCAGTTGAGGACTAGTTTTTAAAAGTTGTTGTAAATCCTATATATTTATTTGATGAATGTGGAAAGAAAATTTATTTATATGAATATGAATCAAAATTAATGTTATATTTACAGAAAATGACTTCTTACTGGCGTCAAATATTGGACCTTACTTACCCTGTTACAGCAATGTTTACAGGTAATTATATATTGATAGTTTCAGAGTAAGATGTAAGATCATTTTGAATTTTTTCTTAATATTAAGAAAACTGGTAATTTTTTTTCACAAACGATCTACATGGATGCACTTCTGAACTTACTAGGTGCTGCCTTTAACCGTGCCATCCATGAAGTGTTTGGTGAAAGACAGATTGAAGATTTATGGTTGCCATATTTTACAGTTACCACAGATATTACTGATAGCACAATGAGAGTTCATACTCATGGTGAGTATTTATTGCATTTTTTTAAACAACACACTGAATTCTTTTGAAAATTTCCATTGTTTTGTAAGTAATTGAATATTTATGTGTATGGTGAACTATTCTTAGTGTATGTGTTCATTGTGAAACCCAAATTTTTGCTAGGAGAGGTGAGGAAAGTCAGGTAGACAATATTTTTATTACTTTATGAAGTGTTTGCCGTATATTATGACTTTTTTGTATTGTTCATATAATTGTGCAGATTTCTGTAAGTCTTTTAAATTTTAATATATTGTAAAATTGTCAAACATACAGGTAATTGACAAAAAATGGAAACAACAACTTAAACTCACTAATATGGTGTTGGACCACCACGTGAGTCCAGTACAACCTATATATGTTGTGGCATAGAGTCTCAGGAGGGATGTGACACCATTTGTCTACAAGAAATATCAATTCCTGCTAGTTCAATGGATCTGGAAAATGCTGCCTGAGATGTCATTCCAGAAGTTTCCTTAGATTTTCCAACGGGTTGATATCTGGTATGTTAAAAAGTTCAGTTTCATGCTCCTCAGACCACTGGATGATTACATGTGCTCTGTGGATGGAAGCATTGTCATCCTGAAAGAATGCTCTTTCCTCATGAAAGAAATGGGTACCATTGGATGAAGATGATTACTCAGGATGGTTAAATAGTGATTGGCATTAATTTTGTCTTCTAACAGAATGAGTGCACCCAAACCATGTCACGAGAAAGCATCCCACACCATCACAGAACTGCCAGAACTCAACAGTAGGAAATAGGCAATAAGATTTGTAAACTTCCTTTGGTTGGCACCACATGTGCATTCATCTGTTTGTCAGAAACAAAGTGTAGGATCATTCATCAGACCATAGCACATTCCTCCACTGCTTGTGCTCTATTGCACCACTGAACACGTGCATTGACAGGTGTGATGAGGGACTTGTGAAGTGCAACTTGACTATGATATCCACATCTGTAGAGTTCTTAATGGGCTGTGTTTGAGGAAACTGGCCTCTTATGTCCTATTTTGAAATCTGTATACAACTGATCGACTGTAGCTTTCCAATTTTGCTTTGCACTTTGCACTAATGATCAAATGCCCCAATTCTGGAGTATGCATTTTTACCCACTGTTGTCTTTTCCAGATAATATCTTCTTTTTAGATTCCCATATAGACGTGACCTTGGAAACTGTTCCTTGTGAAACATGCAAGTTCATATATCTTAGTGATCAAAGTTCCTGCCAAGCACACTCCAACAATCATGCCCATTTCGAAATTGCCGAGGTCTTCTTGCAATGATATGGTACCAAAAATGCATGCAGTTACACCAGTTTTGCTTTTATAGACGATGCTAAGCATACTGGAATGTCATTTGCATGTTTCATGCCTTGTTAGTGTCATGTAGATGCCACTGTTTAACGTAAACTGAAAACTTTTTGCAAGCCTTATTTCCATTTTTCTGTCCATTACTTGTAGATATTATCAGAAAAAACATTTCAAGCCTTTAAAATAGTTTTTAAAGCTTAAAATGCACCATCATAATAATATATTTTCAGATCAAATCAAGATTCCCTTAAAAATATTCATTAGAAATTTAAGAAAATTCTTTTCTCATGTAGGGCAGAGATTTTTAATCTAGTGACTATATAAAGTGGAAAAATCTAATATAAATAATTTATTCTCTGCAGATAGAATGCTGTGTATGCCTTTTTGATAACATCTGCAAACAATGCATGTCAGTTTTTCCATGAGACTGAATATTGAAAAGATTTTTGCAACAGATTTAGGTACCCCATAATTTCCCAAATACTTTTTGAATGCTTGTTTAATTTTTTTGTTTTGAATACTGTGCTACTGGTCCCAAATTTCACATAAGTTTTCTATGTGTTACTCATGCTGTTGGCGAGAAAGAGTTATTGTAAATTAAAATAGCCAATACCCCATGTATATGAAAACCATATCCTTGTGCATTAGAAAACATGCTGGATGATCCTGATCAAAGGTCTCCATCTATCTCCTAACAGCTATCCAATTGATTTCCTTCCTTTACCCAACTCTGAGGCCTTAGGGGTTCTTGTGACTTGACCATTTTGCCCATTATGTGCACATAAATGCCACTCAGAGGGAAACAAACCAACTCTATGCTATTCCATATAATGTTAAAAATTTGAATCCTTACTTATAATAAAACCTGATTTAAATCTCATATAAATCTTCCTCCTCATCTTTATATTTTGCCTATTTTAATTTTGAGTTAACATGTTTTTACCCCTCCCAGATATTTCCCAAAATATCTGATTGCCCATTTCTGCATTTTTCATGTGAGTTTCTCATCTCAGTTCACCCTGGGTTATGTTAAAAATTCAAGTCTATACCTATGAAGAACTGAAGTTTTAATTTAAAAACAATTTTCCCCCAGCTGATTGGCATGTGAAGTTAGGTTGAAGGCTCAAGAAATTCATTGAATTTCAACAGAAAATAATATACAAATATATATATATTCCAGAATTTTTGTGTAATTGAAAAATTTATTAAAGTATGCTTTTTTTTTTGATACATTAGAATTAAAATTTTTTTAAGTGAATGAAATGTTCATTTCTGAAAGGAAAGAGTTGACTCAGTTGGTGTCCTGCCAGCTTCATAATCTGTAGTTCTCAGGTATTCATGCTCTTCAGACCAGCTGTGCTAGCATTATGATTTATATCTGTTAAACTCCCTCTCTGTTGTCAGTCAGAAAGGTGACATTTGTGGGCTTCGAAAGTCTGTCATCCATTGGATGCAATGTAACACTATAACCCCTTATGCAGGCACACCCTGGGCATATTAAAGAACATGCTGGAATGGCTTTATCAGGATATTTCCATCTGCCTCCTAACTGCTAACCTATGGGTCTCCTTCCCCTAACCTTCTCTGAGTCCTTGATTCCTTGTGATGTGACCATTTAGCCCATTATGTGCAACTGATAAGTGATTAGAAAATTAATATCTTTATTCATGAGCAATTTCATAATTTACTTTTGGTAATATCCAGTGATCTGCATTAGTAATTTGATAAAATTCTTCATTGGAATGCTTAAGCGTGGATTAATGGAAAGTAAATGGAGGAGTTGCTCCAGATATCCTGCTTTAACAGGCCATTTTTTTTTTCTTTTAAAGTTTCATTCAAGATAGTTGAAAAAGAAAAATTTCTCCCAAAAACATTTATCTAGTGTATTTCAGTCTGGTCTTATTCACTATATACCTGGTGTCCAGAAGTTAAACATAATATACAAATTCTACAAGATCTCAAAAATGTGTCAATGAAATGCTAAGAAATTTGTAGTGACATTGCTATGCAATGCAGTAAACAGTGAAGCATAGAGCAAACCAATCTCATGATTTTCATGGATTATGCAAATGAATGCAAGAATATCCGTAGCTAAGGGACATGCTTTGGTAGAATTGAGAGGTTAATATAGTTAGATAGCTACACAAGCATCACAACAACGTATACTGTTTACCAGGCTGGCCATAAGGTCTGGTGGCAGTACATCTCACTCTTCCCAGAAAGCAGATCAGAGCTCATGGAAGGTTCTTGGAGGGAATTGATGACTTCCAACACATTTCTCCATTGCCACCCACATATACTCTATAGGGTTTCGGTCTGTAGAATAGGCTGACCACTCCATATAACACTCCAAAAAGGCACTTTCTTTTCTATGGACTTTGTAATTGATCCAAAAATGCTATGTTAATTAGTTTCCAGATAGCTCGGGCACCAGGCAATAAATCTTGCCAATAAAGTTAAATGAGGGTTCTTCTCTTAGTATGATTAGCATTATTTAGCAGAAAAGAATTTAAATCAAAAGATTGTCAATCATTAAAGTTAATTCTATCCAAAATCTCAAAACTCTGCTCAAGAGAAAAAATTAGAAACTCAAAAACTATTTCATAAAACATATAAAGTTTATTTCTAAAAATCTAGACTCACCATAAGGAAGCATCTTTCTACAAAAATATATGAATAACTCTGCTCACTCTAACAAATCTGTTCCACATTGAGCTCCAAAGTACTCTGCTCCTCTGAGCTACAAAAACTGTTCTCTAATATTCTAAACAACTGATTCCGTGAGCTAATGTCACTTCCATTACTTGTGGCGTGCAACTGACGTGTGTGTAGCATGCTGGGAAAGAACATTTACATAAACTTATGAATGTGCACTCATGCTAGCTATGATACAAGAGAGGGCATGTGTCAATCAAAAATTGGAGTAGTGCATGCACAACTCCTCTAGCAGCACTCTTCTAGCTCCTCTAGCATATGCCCAAAAATAATAATTATGTAAATAAAGTAAAACTGGTTAAGAAAACGTAAAAGTGAATGGGTGAACCATCACATCTATCCACTGAATAGCCTAACTTTTGAGGAATTCATTGACTGCCTGAACTTTATGAGGACAGGCATTATCATCTATCCTAATAAACTGGGTGACAACAGTGCCCCAGAAAAGTCCTAAATAAGACTGAAGGATATCATCACCATACCTCTGACTACTCAGAGTGCCTCCTGGCAAAGATGAGTGATGTGCATCCATTTTGCATAATGCTGCCCTGGACCATCAAACCATACTACCATAATGGTGCCGTTTTCTGATGTTGGAGAGATTTCATGGAACATCTAGAACTTTTTAGAAAACGGTTGTTTATTGCAATCATAGGAATGTATGGGCTCACCTTTAGTCTTTATGAAAGCTTTGATCCTTTTAGGCATACTTTATACAAATTTTTTGTTGTAGGCTGCAAGAATATTACACCACTCCCTTTGCATTACTATCACCATCTGCATGGTATGGCTAATCATCAGGTAGGCCTGATGATGCAGTTAAAGCAAATACCATGAAATGCATCATAGGAGCAGCTGCAAAGCAGATGGTTCTAACCTCACCTAATTAGCATATTGTAATCATAGCTTCTTTTATCACCTAAGTTGAAATAATTTACTTCTACTTAAATACATTAAGAAAATATTACAATATAAAGATAAACTTAAAAGAAATCAATGAAAATATCATATTTCAGATAACTGCTCTATTTCCAAAAACTAGCATTAGATTAGTCTACTTTTAAGGTAAAGTGGTCAAGTAAACAGACCATGGCCAACAAACTTCCAAATTGTACTTCATGTGCCAAGGAAAATAATATATTTCCAAAATCTTCCATAGAACAATTAACATACAAAGCATTGGCAACCCCACAAATGAAATTTCAACTTTCTCATATTGAAAAAATGTTAATTAATACCAACCAACGTAGACTCTGCAACACAGAGATTCCACCCCTTCCACAGCAGCATGGACTCTCCTGTTGCATGAGCAAATGCACAAACATGATGAGCAGTAAACTATGCGTCAATGAGATACGTATTTAAACGATAGAACATCTGTAATTGAGAGCCTGAGGAATGGATATATTTTCCAGTTTTTTTTTTTGCTAATTTTTAGGAAATTTCCAAAACTTTAAAGAAAAATTTGTTGATAATGGTTTAAATCAAACTTGTGAGCTTAAATCAGAACGTTGTTTCAGCAAAGAGGAACATTAACAAGTAAATCTACAATACCATTTAGCTCTTCTAAGAAATGGCAATCAGATGGCTTTAACAAATTATTTATATTAGAGTTTAATAAAATATGCATCAAATGAAAATATATATATATCATTTTCAAACTTGAATTGGGTATTTTTAAAAGACATATCTAAGAAAATTTTCAAACACAGTTTAATTTTTAAAAATTCGAAGTTTCATGTGTTGTCTAAAAAACGTCAATTGACGCCCTTGACCACTCATTGTGATTTCTGTCAACGTCTATGTTTGATGGTGACATGTGAAGGGTTAATAAACTTTTGGGGATTTTTAAATGCTTGAGGTCTGATATATATGTTTGCAAGTAAAAGAAATCGGTTTAATGGTTTATTAACTCTTACAGTGTCTGGTTTCTGAAACTAAACTCACTGTGGTGGCTGAATTATTTCAAAGTGTTTTCAGAAAATAGAATAAACAGCTTTAAAATTTCATCCTGGAGTAACTAATGAATGGAAATATGTCTTGTTATATACCAAAAGTAACAGCATTTAATTGTGCTTAATAAAATGTCAAAATTTCGAAAAAAAATAGTAAGTTAAAATTTCTAGCATTTTTTTTAACATTTCTAAATTTTACTGTGTTTTTTCCACTTTATCTTTAGCAAAATTTCAAGAATATATATATATATTTCCCCATTTTTACTATATTATTTTATTATTTTGATATAAACAGCTCGTAGTCTTTCATTTATTTTGTTTTTTCTAAATTATTTAGTCATTTATGCATATAATGCATATTCTTAGATTTTTGATGATCGGCAAACTCTAAGCCTAAGAAAAGCAGTGTCATAAAAAATCATTTGGCTTTAAAACAAGAAAATTTAAATGAAAATTAAAAAATATATCTGAAAAGTGATGAAGAACCATGAAAAAAAATTCAATAAAATTTTTTAAATCATTTAAAGTTTAACAAGCACTAAATTTGAGAATGAGTCTCTTTATTATCAAGCTACATAACTGCTACAGAAAAGTTTAATTATAAAATTCTGGTTTAATAAATTCTTACCATTCAAACATTGCACTTTGAGCAATCCTAATGTTCTTCACACTGCCTCCGTTACAAATCACTAGCGGATTCGTTTTCGATCATTTCAAATAAATTACTGTTTATAATCACAATATCCATTTGAGAAGCAATAAAAATAATTTTAAAAGCATTAAAGTAAATAAAAATTACCTTTAAAATCAAAAGTGTTCTAAAATATTGATCGAAATCCGATATGCATAGTTCCTGCATGACACAATTTCCAGTAGTAGTAAAATTAATATCTTTACATTAAACGTTTAGAAAGCATTACAACTCTAGTAGAGCTATAAATAGAGCAAAATATGGGGAAATGCAACCAATCTATAATCTAAGCACAGTACAGCAGAATAAATGCATAAACTAAATTGTCACTACTTGATGCTATTTATGGTGACTGAACATGTTCATACATTCACTGCAGATTCAAATAGATTTATTTTTAAACTTTATCATAATTTTTTCAAGTGGAATCAACAGGTAAATATATATCATAGATTTAAATGTTATTTTTGATATATAATTAGCAACAGTTGAAAAAAAATTCAGATTTCCATTCGGTAATTTTTTTTTTGCAACCTTTTACTACAGGAGCAAAATTTGTGTCTTCAATCACTAGAATTTGAAAGATGAAAGCGTTTTTTAAGGCTCCAACATGGAAAGAGTTAATGATTAATATTTAACTGAAAAAATATACCGTAATTAAAAAGCATGTATTTAAAAAAAATTCCTTATCAAATATTACATAATTGTTATTTTGCAAATTTTTCTGATTTGGTAACTGAATTTGGGTCTTTTAAATGAAATTTAATAACCACAATTAATAGCTGTGCATTAACACATTAAAAATTATAAGTCCACAGGAGTGCTCATCATGTCATATGTAGTGTCATATCAGCCCAATGCCATCACGGTAGCTATTCAACTACTACTGATGCTCCCAAAGTTGTACCCTCCATTGCTTTAGTGAAAAAACTTCACTTTTAATCTTTTCTTAAATTTAAATCTTTTCTTTAAGCTGTCCTTTATCTTGTAAAGGTGCTCAAGAAAAAAGAACAATATTTACCAATACTGATGATGAACTTTGATGGATGTCCACTGGCACAGGTACAGCTTGTAATTAGATGTTATATCTTGTTCTTTCTTCTGTTGTTCATTGAAGAATGGCTAATTTAGTAGGGGCGCTGTTATCATCATGGTTGTGTTCATTTGCGATGCACAACTTTTTCTTGCCTGTTTGGTGAACTTGCCATGACAATTGGTACAGTTGTACTGCTCAGTGCAATAGCTGTATACCCATCCTTATGAGACATGCTGCTATCTTTTACTTTAACAGCATATAGATGTTATAAGTCTCATTTAAATTCATCTCTTCGCTCACTGGTTAATATTAAACTGCTGTTTAAGATATTCATTGCACCCCTCCCCCCGAGACTTACAAAAGAACTTTTGAAAAAAGGTTAAAAGTTTAAAGATACAAATCCCTCTTCATGAAGCTACGCATTTTTAACCTCCTTGGTTTTGGCTTCCTCAGGCTCTCAATTACAGATGTTCTATCATTTAAATACGTGTCTCATTGACGTCATAGTTTATTGCTCATCGTATTTGCACATTTGCTCATGCAACAGGAGAGTCCATATTGCTGTGGAAGGGGTGGAATCTCTGTGTTGCAGAGTCTATGTTGGTTGGTATTAATTAACATATTTTTAATATGAGAAAGTTGAAATTTCTTTTGTGGGGCTGCCAATGCTTTGTATGTTAATTGTTCTATTTCTAAAGTATTATTAATGATGGTTTGAGCATATACTGTGTTTGGATGTTTGTTTATAATGTCAGAATGGTGTTCCTGCATTCTTGTTCAAAAGGGTGATAGGTTTTCCCTATCGCCTTATATCCTTTATTGCATCTTTTAAATGAAGTTAAATAACTGATTTCTTTCACAATTATCACTGTTAGGAGATTTATGTCTACTGTGTTGCAGCTAGAGATGCTAAAACAATTGGATGGTTGTTGTTTGTTTTAGGTGTTATGCAGTTAAAAGCTTAGGTATATGTACCGCTATGGGAGGCTAATCCTTGGCTGGTGCACTCGCCATAGTTGCTGCTGAGGCTTATGCTCTCAGTTGCTGTGGTGCTCTAATCGTTGGTGTGCCAGTCCTATAGCATTGCCAGGTGGTCATTGGCACTGTCTGCTGATGCACGTAATGTTTCGTTCAGCATGTGGCAGCATTGTTTTTCTAAGCGTTCTACAGGATGACATGCTATGGACACGATTGCAGTTGAGATGTTCTTCCAGATTTAACTGTGATGTGTGATAGAGTGTCATCTGCTTTACATATTTTACGTACACTATTATTGAGTCACGGTCTGCTTTGCTGACATTTTCAGATATTATCTACTCCTTGGCAGATGGGGCTGATATAATGCAGTCCCTCTAGCAGTGCTCCTATAATTTAAACCAGAAATTGTGTAATACTAAGTTCCTGGTGGGTGGGATGAGGGTCAGATCGGTGTTGCATAGTTCTTCTCTTTTAGGGGCGGGGGTGGCTCAGTCGGTAGCAGGCCAGGCTCCTAATCTGTAGTTCCCAGGTTCGAGTCCCAGCTGGGTCAGCGTTGAGATTTATCTCTGCAAAAATTCCCTGCCCTGCCCACAGTCAGTAGGGGACACCGATGGGCTTAGAAAGACCGCCGTCCGTCGGATGGGACGTTAAGACGTGGTCCCATGTGCTGGAGAGCCATACCCTGTGCACGTTAAAGAACACACTGGATGGCCTTGACGGGAGGCTACCATCTGTCTCCCAACAGCTGTTCCAGTGGTTTGAGTTTGTCTATACATTTTCCCTCCCCCAACCTTCTCTGAGCCTTCGGGGTCCATGTGACCATGGTGTGCAAAAATGTGCCGCTCAGAGGTAAAACAACCCAACCCTTCTCTTTTAAGGCTTATAATTAAATTTTCCAGTTAGTCCAGTAGTTTAATTTTGTGGTGTGGTGCTGCTATTATTTTATAATTAAGTTTAATTGCTGTTAGGTTGTTTTAAATTATTGTATGTGTTAGTGCTGTAGTGTGTAGTTAGTGTTTTTTTTCTTATTGTTGGTTTCGTGTTTGGTGATGCAACTGTTGATTTGTCTATACATTTTCCCTACGTAGCTATTTTTGTTTCGGAGTAATTGGTGTGGGTCATCAATTTTTATGTTGTATATTTCTCCCGTGGGTTTAGTTTTATCTCTGTCATTCAGTACAACTTTCTTTATTTTATTTGTTATAGAGCTAGGAACTTTCATATTGTATTTCTTTAAGATGTTATTTAGTGAATGTGAGAAGCCTGATGTGTATGGGAAAGCTATAATATAATTGGGTTTGACTGATTCTTGTTGTGCTTGAGTTGGTTGAGTGCTATGTTTAAGTTTGTATTTAACTTGCTTATGGATTTTTGTTATGAAGGTTTTCTGACTTCTTGACCTATTTCGTAAATATAGTTAACATTTCTTAAAGCTTTAGATGATGCATAGCGATGTGCTCAATAAAAGTATGCATTGAAAGCTGCTACTTTATACGAAGTGGGGTGGTTAGATTAAGCTGATATTAGATTTGGTACAAAGGTGGGTTTTCTGCACACCGTTGTATTGCATTTTAGATTATTATGTGTTATCATTATGTAATGGTTGGTCTCATTGATGCATGCAAACTTTATGGTGGTTAAGATGTTATTGAAGATATTTAAAAGATTATATAATTCCTCTTGGCCATAATATTAAAATATTGTCTACATAATGTAGGTATAGTGTCAGTTTGAGTTTACTTTTAGCCAGAGCTGTCTTCTACATACCTCATTACTGCATCAACCATTAGTCTGGAGAGGGAGCCCATGGGTATGCCCTTTGTCTGAACCCAGGTTTCTCCATTTACTACAAACCAGTTGGATGAGGTGGCTAGGTCAAGGGCTTCATCTATGCTGAAGTACTGTTGTGTCTAAGGTGTTTTATGTTGTTTTCAGTCGCATCACTGCATCTAGCACTCACAAAATCTCAACTAAACTACATGGAAAATTTAATTATAAACCTTAAAAGAGAAGAACTATGCAACACTGATCTGACCCCCATCCCACCCACCAGGAACTTGCTATTACACAATTTCTGGTTTAAATTAGGAGCACCACTAGAGGGACTGCATTATATCAACCCCATCTGCCAATAAGTTAATAGCATCTGAAGATGTCAGCAAAGCAGACTGTGAAATGCATTATGCTCAAGAATATATGTCAAATGTGTAAAGCAGCAGCAGATGACTCTCTACTACACATCACAGTTAAAGCTGTTCCACTGCGACCATGCCCTATAGCATGTCATCCTGCAGAATGTTTAGAAAAACAATGCTGCCATGTGCTAAACAGAAGAACATTCCATGCATCAGTGGACAGTGCCAACAACCACCAACGACCACTCCTGTAGCGGTACATGTACTTAAACTTTTAACTTGCACAACACCTGAAATGAACTCTAATCATCCAATTGTTTTAGCATCTCTAGCTGCAACACAGGAGACATAAATCTCCTAACAGTGATAATTGTGAAATAGAATAGATAATTGTGAACAGTGAAATAAATCGGTTATTTATTTATCACCCATTGTGTTCACCATAAAGATTTAAATGAAGTTATCTATTATATGGAAAGATGCTCCATTTCACTGCCTTGTAATTCCCCACTACATTTCTATATGCAAACTTCATGATCTACACTACTAAAATTTTTACAGATTTAATTTTTATACATAACACTCGAGTAATTTTTGAACTTCTTGTCAACAAAAAGAGCACTTCTTTAACATATGTTTTAATTTGTAGCTTTATCCCAATACATTTTTTTTTCTTTTTAAAGTGAATATCATCATTTAATTTTCAACATTAGTGTTTTTCCTCTTATCTCAAGTAGTTTTTTATCATTCATGTCAGATATCAGTAATGTTTGCTCATGTTCCTTCTTATCAAATCTGAAATTTTATCTGCTATCCTTGCTAGCATCATTTTTTTTACCCATGGTTTTATCTATGTTAGCATTAATTTTTTTTATCCACTGACAGCTTTTAAATGCAGATATCCATGATAAAACCATAGATAACCACATCTGTGCAGGGCTCTAAAAGTATTAATGTGCAATGCTTTACTCCATGTACCACAACTTAGTTGTGTATTATCCACATTCTAAACCACCATTATCCTGTCAGTGATTCTAGCATCTGGTTCAGAATATTTACCTGCATGCTCTTATTAAAGTAATGTACCTTGGACTTCAGTACTGAACCAAATGTCAGAATTACAGACAGCTTTTCTAGTACTTAATAGTTTTCAAATTACAAAGTTCTGAAGAAAGTTCATGTTGTTGTTACAATAAATTCTTTATTCCTCTTTAATATATGTGTGCTTTGCCAATGTTTTAAGCAGCATTTTGTGTCTACTGCTTTTCAGATTTTTTAAAATATTGCTTTCATTTTATTTGTGCTATGGAATGATTTTTATTCTCTCTGACATTTGTACTTTATTACATGTGAATTTCAAGCATATGATACCATAAAGATATTTATTACATTGCAATATTCTTAATTCTTGTATTTGTTTATAAAGAGACTTAGTAGGTCTTCCTTTCACTATTTAATAATTGTTTCTATGAGAATTCAAAATGTACTTCTGTTTTGCACTTATAAGAATAGTACTTTCCTAGGTTTAATTGATATGGCTATTCAGGCTAGGTATATTAGAATTTCAAAGTGTTCACTGGCTGAATTATTGCTGATTTGGGCATATTTTGCAAAACTGGAAGGGTGCACCAAATGCTTTTAAAATGTTCATTCTTCAATTACTTTCTGTAACTGTGCATGCACTTAATGAATATTTCCTGTGTTTTTTTTATATAACTTTTGGAATTTTAGATTAATTCATTTTTGTAGTACTTTAAATTTTTAAGCGATACTCAGTTATTAACAATGTAGCATTTTCAATAAGAATTTGTAGTATTTTTTTCATTTGCTGAATATATAATTGCATTTTCTTACTAACTCTTCACTTGTTCTAACTTCTGCTTATGAGTTACTAGAATTGAATTTCTCACTGATAACATGGAATTTGTGTGGTAGGCTGTTTAATATCTCTTTGTGAACCTTAAGTCTGTTTCTTCCTGATTAAAATTCCAATGCATGTGGCAATATTTCTGTAATTCTTTATAGAAAATTCTTTATAAATAATTCTTTAATAAAAAAAATTCTTTATAGCATAATTTAGGAATAAAGTGGGCAACAGTGGGATAGCTAAACTGCAGAGCAAGGGCATCTGTCATTTAATCAATGGTCATGGGAATGTACCTCACTCCCACCAAATTCAGCTTTGCTGCTAACTTTTCACTCACTCCAAGTTCTGTAGGAAATTTGCCTTTGAGTTACTACAATCGCATTATTTCTTCTGAATGCTGCTTTGCTGATAAAATATCTTTTAGATTAACTTTCCATTTGTTAATGAAACTTATGATGTATTTATTCTGAAAAGGTAACTTTTAGGAGAGGAATAATTATTTATTCAACAACAAAAAGAAGTTAAAGAATATGTATTTTTCATTATAATTTTTTTGTACTATGTATGATTTATTATGTGTATTAAAATATAAGAATGAAAAAATTATCTGAATCTTATAATTTTGAATCTGAATGTAAAACTCAGCTGAATATTGTTATTTTTAGTATAAAAATTATATAATTAATTATATCAACAGTTCACCAAGGATATATAAGTTATGTCTCATTTAGGGTATATCATTGTATCCATTTACACCTGTTAATGACCTTATCAAACAAGTTAAAAATAAAACAAATACTCTACAATGAAAATTGATGTGGAATAAACATTAAATATTTATATTATGGAAGTAAAATCTGTCTTCCAAAACCTGAAAAATCAGTGTCCCCCCCCCCCCCCTCCTTACTTTCTGGTATTTTAGCTGGTATTTTATGATACATCAAGTAATAAAATAAAGTACTGAATAATAAAGTTTAGTGTTAAAAAAGTCATTCCTAATTGGTCCACAGATTTAAATACCAATGATGATTCTAACATATTCTTATTATTAATTAGTGAACTGTTTAGGTGTGACAAATAGGACTGATTATCTTGTTTTTACAGGCATTTTTGTACATAATTTATATTTGAAAAACTATAAGCAGTCATTATGATTTAACACAGTTCTTGTATGTTATTCACTTATGAAAAACACTATTTTACTGTAATTTAATAATAGGGGTGGGGGTGGCTCAGTCAGTAGCACGGCAGGCTTGTAATCTGTAGTTCCCAGGTTTGAGTTTCAGCTGGGTCAGCGTTGAGATTTTTCTCCGCAAAATTCCCCTGCCCTACCCACAGTCAGTAGGGGACACCGATGGTCTTGGAAAGGCCACCGTCTGTTGGATGGGATGTTAAGCCATGGCCCCATGTGCAGGAGAGCCACCCTTTGCACGTTAAAGAACACGCTTGACGCAAGGCTACCATCTGTTTCCCAACAGCTGTTCCAGTGGGTCTCCTCCCCCAACCTTCTCTGAGCCTTCGGGGCCCATGTGACCTGGCCATTTAGCCCATGGTGTGCAAAAAAGTGCTGCTTAGAGGTAAAACAACCCAACTGTAATTTAATAAATACTGGTCATACTTTACCAATACACTGCCTTGCAAATTATTATGAACATCTACCTAATAAATACTTCATTGTATGTATCATGGTACTGTAGTAGTTCTGTTTTGTCATACAGTTCTTGCTAATAAATGCCTCTCTCTGTCTGTCAGAGCCTTTTTCCTCCTTAATTAACTATAATTAGTAGACATTTTTTTAGATCATTTCCATTCTCCATATATTTGGGATATTGCGCTGCATGATTTTCCACCAAGTTCCATAACTGCTGTTACAGATACTCCTGCCAATTGTGCTCCAACAATGAGCGCCCTTTTGGAGAGTCAGAACAGCCTGTTTTCCTGATCTCACTCTTGACTTTAATTTTCACCATGCCTTTTATAGGACTGCATAATGATGTAGAATACTTACGTCAGTAAGAAATTTTGCATCCATTGGCATGTTTCATGATACTTTATGCACGATGCACTGTTCCTGATGATTTGTCTAGATCAGTGGTTCTGAAACTTTTATGCTTCACGTACCTGCTGGTAATGTGCATGTAACTGGAGTACCCCTTGTAGATAGATACAACTATAGTTATAGTATAACAATGGGAATAAAATAAAACACTGACTTTGTTAGTAGATCTAGCTACTTTTGTGCTCTCATGACATACCTCAAAAATTTTTACCATGTACCCCACATTGAACCCCTATTCTAGATAATGTATATATTCTGAATAATAACTAAAGACAATACAATAAAATAAGCTTTTCCAGTTCATGAGTTTTTGCACCTTGATGGCCCACATAATATGTTGTAGGTTCAATGTCATCCATTTTATAAAAAGGTGGTTCATTGCCATGTACCTCCATTGCTTGTCAAATGAACAAGGAGTTCACACTAATGGTGATTTGCAGAATTTACATAAAATTTTATTGATATTACTTAAGTTATATCAATAGTTTTTTTTACGAATTCTGAAAATCACTATTGGTATAGACTCCTTGAATTTTTGATAATTAATGGAGGTACATAGCACTGAACCACCACTTTAGGAATGAACAGCTGTTTTGTCATAAGAATATGTGTATGTAAAGTGTCATCAGTCTATTACAGCTAAATAGTGTTTTTCATAAGTGATTGTGACCAATGATTTAAAGATTCATAACAGTAAAAACAAAATATAACTATCACAAATTAAATAAATTTATCTGGTTACAATTAAATATATATTATATATTTTTTTTCATTTTGCTTTTAAACTTTATGTTTAATTTAGTTTACACCAGAATATTTTTGCACAGATGCTCTAACAGATACTTTAGTGATCTAGCTACAATAATATGTATGTTAGTAGTCCAAGAGATTCACTCAATTTCATTCATTAATATCAAAACATTTAATAACTACAATTTCACTATATAGTAAGTCACTAAAAAGCAAATTTACCATTCTGGAATTTTAAACACAGGTTTTATCTGATTACTTATAAAAATCTGATTACTTATAAACTTTTAACCTGTACAATCTACAGTTTATAAAGGATTTATCGACTTTGGGCATCTGCATCCCTCGCTCCATTGATATCTGGTGTGGTCAGGTTACGTTGTCAGCTCTCTCACTGGCTGTTGCCAGTGCTTTATTGCTGGGGTGAGATTTCTGCAAGCAATCATCCCTCACTGTATAGTTCACTAAATCCAGTATTATTCTGCAGAGATGCACTGATGATCACACACATTGATCAAAAGCAGTTCCAGTCCCTTAAGGTTTCGATGACATTTTGTCATATCTTCAGAGAGTGTTACATCAGAGAGAGTTCGCTTGTAGGAGTTAATGATGGTAGCTGCTTTGGAATGTTGTATGCATGATTGATTTGGTTGTTGTGGGTTGATCCATGTTTTTTTAGGGGTATTGCTATTAGTAGGGATTGCTCCTTTCTGTTTGTATTCTTATCCTCCTCTTCATCTATGAGTAATTTCCATGAATGTGGTGGTATCACTATATTGTAATTACAGCAGGTTTTTCTGTTTCTTTATATTACATAAATATGAGCTAGAATTAATTGATATTCTGTTTTGGGGTGTTATTATTTGGGCTTGATCAAATTTCAGTATTATGTTTCGATTTTGCATGTATCTGGCTAATGCCATTGTTTGTCTTATATTTAATGTCTTTTTGATGCTCTCTAAATATAATTTTACACGATCTTTTGTTTTTCAGTAGTACAGTGTCATTTTATTTTGTTGATTTATCACAGGTATTCTGTACACTTCTGCCATTTTTTTTCTTCTTTTGTCTCAGTATTATACTTCTTTCTATTGTTAATGCTGCTGCCATTGGTACTATGTGGTTGTGGGTTTTTAATGCAAGCAAAAACATGAAACATTATACCTAAATTTATAAATATCAAGAAAAAGAGGTTTCACCTAAATTTAAGGCATATCCTTCAGACAGTAAAGAAAAAGATGTCGAACAGCACCATACGAAACACTGGGGAAAATCTCGCAAGTTGAGAGGGCAGCATGCAACCTATTCCAAAAGGTCGCATGCTGCCCTCTCACTTATGGATATGTATTCTCCTAGTATGAGAATACATACCCATAAGTAGAAACTCAGTGCATAATCAACAGAAAAGAGGCCTTAATACAATATGGCAGTAAAATAACAGCAAAGACATCAAAAGAAACTCCAATGCTCGAAAAAAAAAAAAACCAGCAGAAAACAAAGTTGGGAAAAACAGTATCATTAACCTCACAGAACATCAGTTCACACTTGAACAGAGAGAAATTTTGGAATTAGGCCCAAAATATGCATTGGAACCCAACAAACCAATTCTAATAAAATTGCTCTCCAATGCCAAAGAAGTCATTAGAGATCTACCAGAAGAAAAAAAAGGACATGGTATACTACCAAATATTTAGAGGCTATAAAGCAGAAAAAATAACAGAAAAGATAAATTCCAAATAAAAGAATAAAGACAATATGAGAGATTAAAGAAGTGAAAAGCATAAGAATTTTACCCGCTGATAAAATTGCTAATGTGATAATCATGAATCAAACTGAATTCAAACCCAATAAAAATAAAAAAAATAAAAAATAAAAAATAAAAATTTATTCACGAATATGCTGTGGTAAAGATTTAAAACATTAAACATCGCGGTTTCAGGGAGCAAGCCTCAAAGGTGAGAGAGTGCTTTACACATTATAACCCAGTTATAGGTTTTACCTTAAGGTTACCCATACTTCTATATTACTTATCTACATGGCTCTTTTCACATAAGAGCGACTAGAAAGCTACTATATAGAATAAGACATATTTACCATTTCGCTGGTACAATTGCACTTTGCGATATTTGCAAGAGATCGTTAGGTATGCTACCAGTCCAGTTTGGTGAAGTATTCATACAGTTGCTATTAAGCTGGTATATTTGCTGTGAGATTGTCTTGGCTCTTTTGTCCGTTCTTGCTGTTTTCTTCTGTACTAATTCTTATTGCACCAGTTCGATGTTATTGTTGATAAAGTCTATTGCTTGTTAAGCTATTGTTTGTTATAGCCAACTGTTGATTCAATATGCTTACTGGGTATAGCAATCGGTTGTTTTGTTACCCAAACTCATAGATACTCTAAATGAAATAGAAGCACAGGGAAAAAAAGAATGATCCCACTAATGTAATAATAAGCAATTGGCAGACATCAAGAACCACAAACAACTACCAGAAAGACTAAAAAAGCATGCCACCTGCCAATGTATCTGAGCATTCCATTGTTATTCACTAAGATAAAAATCTGTAAGGATGATATACCAATAAGCCCACTAATAAGCAAATACTCATCACCCATTATCAAAATTGAAAGAGCCATGCTCCATTACTTAAAACATTTTTTTCCAACTAATGACTATGCAATCAACTCCCCATGAGACTTTGCTCAGGTCATAAGACAACTCAAAATTGAATCATGTCACAAAATGGCAACCTTTGACTTAATTTCATTATATCCAAACACACCTATTGACAGAGTCCTAAATATAATAGAAAATAGATTAAGAAAGGAACCAAGTGGAGAGAAATGCAGTAATGAAAACCAGGAAACTCGTAACCAACAGCAACTCTTTTGAAGTGAATAGTAAAATACATCAGCAAAAGGAAAGCACCCTATGGAATCATCAATATTCAGTCTTCTCACAAACATAGCCATCCAGGAAATAGAACAAGAGCTTAAATGGCACCAAACCCCTCCCCTGATACTCTAGATATGTATCTAGACAATATCATTTAATATATAAAGAAAATAACAAAAACTACCTGGGAAACTTAAAGAATGAAATGAAAGCAATACACTCCATTATTAAATTTATGATCAGACATGAAAAAAATAAAGTACTATCATACCTCAACACCTTATCAGAAACAAAACGAGACCACATTGAAACAAGAGTATCGAAAATCAGCAGAAATGTGCAAATAGTACCCTATACATCAGTGGCATAAAAAGAGCACAATAAGATTGACTTTCATTAGAAACAACAGATACTCCAGCATTTTTTTATGTTCACGAGACCAAAAAAGAAACCACACACAAATTGCACAAGGTGCCAACTACCATTTCCAGTTAATTAAAAAAATTGAATTTGAAACAAAAAGCATCACAAATGAGACAGCCCACCCAATCTGGCACAAGAACATAAAGTGAATTATAAATAAACCACAAATAGCAATAATCTGGCTTGAAAAGATCACTAAACAGAATTGTGAAGCTCCACATCCACACAGTACCCAAGGCAGCAGCATTAACAATAGAAAAAAGTATAAAATAAGACTGAGACAAAACAAGAAAAATGACAGGAGTGTACAGAATACCTGCGATAAATCAACAAAACAAAAATGACACATTATACTGTGGAAAAACTATTAACTAATGGCATTAGCCAGATCATGTAAAATTAGATTTAAAAAGCATCAACAGGACATCAAATATAAAAGAGAAACAATAGCATTAGCCAGATATGTGCAAAATCCAAATATAATACTGAAATTTGATCAAGCACGAATAATAATTTGATCAAAACAGAATATTAATTAAATCTAGCTGAAATATTAATCTAGCTGAAAAATTAAACTGCTGTGATGATGATATAGTGATACCACCACATCCATGGAAATTACTCATAGATGAAGAGGAAATCATAAGACAATAAGCATGCCACCTGCCAATGTATCCGAGCATTCCATTGTTATTCACTAAGATAAAAATCCATAGAACAGTTCTCTCTGTTTGTTTTCTTTCTAGGAAGAATACAAACCGAAAGGAGCAGTCCTTACTAATAGCAATACCCCCGAAAGAAATGTCGACGCATGCAAATCATGCATGCAACATTCCAAAGCAGCTACCATCATTAACTCCTACAAGTGAAATATGTAACACCCTCTGAAGATGACAACAAAATGTCATCGAAACTTTAAGGGACTAAAACTGCCTTTAAAACAATGCGGCAATCATGAGTACATCTCTGCAGAAAAATACTGGATATAGTGAAGTGGTGAAGAAAAATTGCTTGCAGAAAAACCACCCGATAATGGAGCCTGACCACACCAGATGTGAACAGAGCAAGGGATTCAGTTGCCCAAAGTCAATAAATCCTTTATGAACTGGATATTGCATAGGTTAGGAGGAAAGTATATTTTATAAGAACTTAGGTTGTATCATAGGTAAGAGCTTGTTTTTTAATGCAATACAGAATAGCATGGGGGGAATCCCATATATGAAAATTAAAACTGGGAAACAACCATATATTTGGGAACTTATGAGGGGACAAAACTGTGGGACTAGAACTAACCATGTTGTTCGAAACATCTCTGAAATGCTCACCCCACCTTTTCATGACAGAATCCTCGCTTTTAGTAATCTTACCATTTGTCCCTCAATACCTGTATTCCAGTCTGTTTACTGCATATAAAAATTTATTTTGTGGTAACTCTTTTTAGTTCTGCTGTTTACCCCTTTTTTGCTGTTTTTCAATCATGCCAAAGATTTCTAACAGTTTTCAGCTTATCCCTTACCTTGTTTATTATGCTCTCTCTCTCTGTAGCTTTATATTAAGACTAGTTGGGTGCTAATTCGTTTCATACCTACAATTCCTTTCTTTTAGAAATAAGCTCCATGTCATATCACTCAAATGATTTTGTTTCCTCTGTACCTTTTTACCAAAAATAGTATTGTTGGTTTCAAAAATAATCTATTTAAAATTATCACATTCATCCTCAACCTTAGTAGTAAACAAACCATGATTGCCATAATGATTAAGCAATTTATCACAGTAAGGTTTGGCTATTTCTTGGTCTTTCAAAGTTTCAGTATTAAAGTTAATTCTTTTCAGCTTAGCATAACATTTCTTCATCTTCAGGCATTTGTTGCAAAGTAATGATCAGATGCAATTTACACTCCCCTTTATGACTTGGTATTCCTATAAGAGCTTGCCCATTTGCTGTTAATTTGTGCATAATCAATCATCTTCATATTCAGCCTCAATCATACAAACCCAAGTTTAACATACAACCTAATCATCAGTCATATTCGTATACACACGAGTTTTGTCAGGCAAAAACCATGTGTATTTATAAATATCACAGTGCTGTTAGTTATTTCTCAATCTTACCTATAGAAACCATCAATTCCAAAGAGACCTATCATCCCTGCCAAAGGTCAGAGTACCAGTTTTAACTTTGAAGTTATCTGGCACAAAAGTAATATCTCCTATAGTACAATTCAAAAGAGCCATGAATTTATATAGAAGTCTTTTTTCCTAGTAATCAGAGTCTTTGGTAGGGCATAGCAATAGATATTCAAGTCATTAATCCCTGTTTCAAATTTAACTCTAAAAAAGTGTCATTAATTCTGTCATATCTGAGGAGAGAATCGCTAGCTTTACTGCCAAGAAAAAACCTACACCCTGCAGATTCTTCCTAACCTCTTGCCTCGAAAACAGAAATTTGAAATTGCTTTTAAAAAACTGACTTTTACCTGTTTATCTGGTTTCTTGCTACTACAGAATATTCAGTTGGGTTAGGTTGTTGCACCTCTGAGTGGCACTTTTTTGCCCACAATGGGCTAAATGGCCAAGAAAGGAAACAAAGGCCAAGAAAAGCACAAGGGCTCAAAGAAAGTATGGGGGAAGGGGACTCACAGGACAGCTGTTAGGAGGCAGATTGTTGCCTCCATCAAGGACATCCACTGTGTTCCTTAACATGCACAGGATATGACTCTCCAACACACAGCTTTATGCCTCATCCTGATGTACTACATCCTTTCCAAGGCCATCAGAGTTAATCTGAAAAACTTCTAAATGCAAGCGCAAATGGGAATTGAACGTGGAAGCTGTAGATAATCAGCTTGGCTCACTTCTGCCTGAGCCTATCCCCAGAATCTTCATTTTGTGTTGCTGGAATTCCTGTGGGAGACCCTTAAGAGTGAATTCCTGTGCATGGAAAGGGACTACTCTGTGAAAGTTCTGTTGGTTCAGGTACCATCATAGGGTTTTGAACACTTGCCTATGTGTTGTGACCTTTGTTCCTAGAAAGGAGGAGCCTGGTAGTTGCTGGATGTCCTCTTTTATATGTCCCAGGCTGATGATTAATGGGGTCCCCTTTGGCCTGTCTTGCCAATGAAGGGGTGATCACCATAAGGCTGGGCAGCACTTAGAGGGTCAGCTTCAGGTAAGTGGGAAGTCCTGGACTGTCCGCCCAAAATAATTTGCTGATGCGCTGATCCCGCTAGTGTCAACTGCAGTTTGATGAGTTCCTTTCCCATGTCCAGGTACAGGTTAGCAAGTTTCCTTGCCATATTCATGGTACCGGACTTGTGCTCACTGTTTATTTGAATATAGTGCCAGTGCATCGTGGTATGCAACTGAGTGTCCCTCTTGTTGGGCTCCATCGTGGGTGAGGGGCCATGAGCAATGAATTTTTAAATATATAATGATGAAATCTAATAATTCATCTGTATTTATTGTGTGCTAAGCAGGCAACCCCATGAGGATCAATCATTATCTCAATCATTATCTTCGTTGTTTGTTTCTCCTGTTTCGCAATTCTTGATCATTCATTCTGTGGGTGACCAGGTAATTGGTGACATGTCGCTTTTTTTTTTCATGAATAGAGGTTTAGAAGGTCTAGCAAGAGCTCTGAAATCCATCAAGTGCTTAAGATCTAGTAACTTGTTGATGGAGAATGTTTGATTTAAACATTCTGAGCTGCTTCTTAAGGTAACAGTGATTGACTGGTGGCATGGCTGTCACCATGTCCCCTCATAAATTACTGAATTCCTTACAGAGTGTGATCGCTGAATATGGCCTCCTTAATTTCTGGGAGGAGATCCTCTCGGAGCTCTCCATTCAAGGAGTCATTGCAACTCACCAGATTTTACAGTGCTACAGGCAATAGCAAAATATTAATGATTTAAACCAATGTTTCCCAAAGTGGGCGATACCGCCCCCTTGGGGGCGCTGGAACGATCTAGGGGGTCGGTAGTAGCCTTGGGTGCAATTGGGTGGCGGTGGAAGCATAAAATAAGAAGGGAAGATAAGAAAACTTTGAAAAACCATTCGTACATGTTTCATCTGTTGTGTAACATAGAGTAAAAGTCCTAGTGATTACTTTATTTTCCAAATAAATACATAAAATTATCCTTCGTTATCTTAATTTTCTGTGTGTAAGGTTGATACTATGGTTAAATTTAATAAATAATTTTATAGTTTCAAGCTTCAAGGGATCTTATTTATAACATCTTTCCTTACTATGTTGTAGGACGTAGGTAGAAATATAGATACATAAAAGAACGCAAATTTGTCACTGCATCTTTCTCTTGTTCGCTTAAAGAAAGTAGATTTCCAGGGGGGCGCTGAGTAATTTTTTTTCTGAAAAAGGGGTGGCAGGACAAATAAGTTTGAGAACCTCTGATTTAAGCAATATTTGATAATCTCAGCATTACTTGTAGATGCTTAAATGTCTATAAATCAATAAATGTTTTCATGGAAAAAATTTGGCCGACATATGGGATTCGAACCCACATCTCCCCAGAAACATGCCGTGGTATTCTAACCTGTTGAACTTCTCAGTCTTTTTTCCACTAATAATGACTATCACTCTTCCCTTGAATTTTGGATGCCTCCTTAAGGTGCCATCTCTGATGCCATCTCTGGGTGGAAACTATTTCTTTTTTAGTGCTCTGAATAAGATGGAAATAAATAATGAAGTCACATCATGCTATTTATCATTATTAATGATTTAAACAATATTTTATAACCTCAGCATTATCTGTAGACGTTTAACCATCTATAAATCAATAAATGTGTTTTGTGAAAAAAAATCCGGTGTTAGTTCAACAGGTTAGAATACTTTGGCATGTCTCTGGAGAGATGCGGGTTTGAATCCTGTTTGTTGGGGAATTTTTTTTCCACGAAAATATTAATATTTACATTTTTCGAATCCCTATCAGTTGGAATCTCCAGTGTTAGAGAGTGCTAAAGGGAGTAAATGAAAACTCAGAAGGCTACCTCTGGTGATGGGAAAAAGCTGGAAAATACCAAATCTTTAAATGGATATTTCAAAAATCTATTTTTCCTAGAAACTTAAATTTTTTGGTCATAGAGTGCAATGGTCAAGTGGTTTACCCTAATAGTAATAATTTGTCCCATTGGTAAAATGTAACTTTTCTGCTTTAAGAGATAAATGAAAAACATTTTTTGTGTTTTACAGGTACTAATAAAATATTAATAGTTTATTTTCTCAATTATACAGTAGTTCGAATTTCCACTGTCAGAGGGTACTGAAAGTGTAAAATAACTAGAAGAATGCATAGCGCCATTGGTGCATATGGGAATCTCGCTTCCAAAGAGAATGAAGTTCTTCCTATGCCTACTTTTTTACTCCTTAAAAGTTTTAATTATGGATGTTTTTGTTGTTCTTCTGCTAAGGTCCCGCCATCCTCATGGACCTACTACTACGGCTTATAAACTGACAGGCAAGCAGCTGCTGTCAGACCTTTGTGGCAAGCAGCTGCTTGAGGGGTTATTTATTTTAATTTTTTTAATGTATGATGAGGTAAATGCATATAATAGTATATTATTAGTAATTATATAACCATAACAGAATCTGCAGTCGAGATCTCTAATGATATAAATTAAATACCTTTGAAAATGCGAATTATATTTCATTAGTACGAACTGAAAAAGAGATTTCCAATTATCTCAACACTGTTCTGTTTCCTACCTACCTTGGGTGTAGGATCAATGCATTGTTGTCAAATTGAATTGCATTGAATCTTCAAGACTGTCATATTCCACTACCAAAATTTCAAATTTCATACATAACTACATTATTTGCAATATTCGTTTGAAATTTCGAGATTTTCCGATTTTTTTTTTACCCCATGTTAGAGGGCGAAATTATAGCTTTTGGGAGATTTGGAAAATGCAAATTGTAATAATTCATCAATATCTGTCCAACCTAAATATAATTTTTAATTTATCTTTAGAAACGTACAATTTTCTGTTAAAACAAAAAAAAAATGTTTTCTCCCCCCCCCCCTCTGGGTCTAAAGGGTGAAATGATTGTTGCCAATGGTAACTTCATAACCTTTGCAATTCAACACCAAATTTCAAATTTCTAAGATAACTGCATCGTTTGGTTATGTTCGTTTGATATTTTGAAATTTTCTACTTTTCCCACCATTAGAGGGTGGGTGCAGTTATAACTTTTAAGAGATTCGAAAATTCAAATCGCAATATTTCATTAATACGCATCCAACACAAAAAGAATTTTTTAATTTTCTGTATAAACAAAAAAGTTCATTGTCTACAGACCGGTAGACAATGCGATATTATTTTCTCTTTTAAAAAAAAGTTGTAAAATTTACTTTTCCTTCTTAACCGTTTCCTAAAGTGCTTCCAATTGTGAGCACTGAAATCTGTATCAAATATTACTTTTCTTTTTCGGAATCCATAAGTATCCATGCAATATCATTCAGTTTTGCACACCAAACAATCTGAGCGACGATAAAACATGGCGTCCAGTTTTGAGATGGCCAACCTGTACCTATATAGGGCCTCTAGTATCCCCTAACCCCCAATCAGCAAAACATTGTCTAAACTGGTGCCACCAATAAGTCACTTGGAGCCATGAACAATAAGCTAATATTCTTTTTTCTGATGAATCTTAATTTAGCCTACAGCAAGATTCCAGATGTTTAATATGGAGATAATGTGATACCATCCCTCCAGTATCAGAGAAAGGGATACTTATGATAGAGGTGATGTGCTGGTGTAGGGTGGCATAACCATCAATAGCCATACTCCTCTTTGTGTGTTTGGTGGAGGCTCTGTAACTGCTCAGAGGTATAGAGAAGAACAACATCCTTGAACCCTATTTGTAACTTTTTAAGGGTGCAATTGGCACAAGGGTCGATTCAGAAAATGTCTTGGGGACAGGAGTGTGTGTGTGTGGGGGGGGAGGTGGGGGGGGGGGTATAAGAGGTAGAATTCTTTTTCGAATTAAGAGGTCCACTGGATAAAAAATGGATTTTGCAACTTTTCTAGAAATAGCCAGCATAACTGATGCACTGTCAGCTGAAGTCAAACCTTCTTCATGTACTTCTCATGTTTAAGTTCACTATGAAGTTTCACTGTAACTAATACATCATCTAAAGTTGTTCAAATTGCCATTTTTTCTGTTGTATCCACACATGTAAGGATTTACTGTTGGATTCTTCAATTTTTATTGCTGTACAAGCATCAAAAGTGGTGGTAGAAGGGCAATCACCACTCCTTAAACAAAGAAAGGGTGGTGCAGGCTATGACATTGAAGGGATTTGGACTTGGTGTCATTAACAAGCAGGGAAATGCTGTTTGGGAATCTCCCTTTTCAAACTATAGGTGAGAATTCTGGGAGTTGTTGACTATTGTGCACCTACCTTAAAAGTTATTAAGTGGAACTTACAATTGTTCTTTAGTGTATGACTCAGATGATCCCAAAGAACTGCACAAGATTTGCCCCATGTCATCTTTATTGGCTCAGCAGGTTTGGTCAATTGAGGGGTGAACAGGTTGTAGAGTTTCATGCTGTCCTGTGGGTGAAAATTCAATGGTGCTAATGATCAACACATATTGTTGATTCGTCCAGGTTTCACAATAACTATTTTGCCACCCAGAGCAAACTTGAATATCTGCTGCCCCTTCATATCTGCCATTAGCTTGATCAGCTTTTCAGCAACTGCAGTTAGCTTATTGGAAATTTACACACAGTGTGGTAATGCTGTCCCTGGACCCTCCAGTTCTAACTTCTGATATGACTCAGATGTTTGCACTAAATGAAAAGGAACAGGCCAACCCAGCACTATGAAAAGAATAGAACACATGCATTTATTTTTTGAAGTTTTGGGGATTAGGACTTCTGCAGCTGTTAAAATTCCCTGATATGATTTTGGAGTTGAGTTAAATTTTTATGTTTGTTATATTTCATTTTATTGTTTGAGATGATTTTCCATAAATGGAAATTTTAAAGGAGGAAGAAATTATGAAAATTTTATTTGCCATTTTTAGTTTAGAGAATGAAGACAATAAAATCAGGTTATCTGAAGAAAAGAACGAAGTTTCAATCGCAGTTGACCAAGAATATTCAGCTGCACTGAATGGTGAGCAGGAAGGATTTTTCAACCCTACAAAGTGATAATAGAGGACACGATTTTAGTGACATTTCATCGTCCAACCAAATCGGTAATGAAACATTGACCTGTATTGCTCATGAAAATAGAGGTGGAGTAGTTTATAATCTTTCAGTAGGATCGTTCTCTTTTGTTGCAATCTTATGCAACCACATCAATTCCTGATTCCGCCTATACCACACTACCAGTTATGAAAAGCCGTGCTATCTAGAGCCAGGGGCAAGGAATACGCCCTATAGGCGCACCTCAACCCCAGCCTCACATGGCAGCAGTCCTATAGAAGGAAAGCTGACCACCGGAGGAAACCTAACTTTAATCTGTTCCCCGGTTAGCCATGAACATGGATATATAGATCCAAGTTCATGCACCCGGGTTGGAGACTCTTAGTAGGACCCAGACTTTTGAGAGGGCTCAGGCCTACTAGGAGCCAAACCCGTTCTGCTGAGCCCTCGAACAGCTCACCCAGAGCTCCTGATAGGTGAGGTCTCAGACGCTGTCACCAACTAACCGACTAGGGAACCGGTCGGCAGCATCGTCGACCTCGGTTGGCTTTGGCAATGCTCCAGCCGGGGACCCAATCCGGCCTGCTAAGCCTTCAGCCGGTTTGCTGGGCCCTAGGTCCCCCCCACCACGACAAGGTGGTCCCCTATTGGGGGGGGGGGGGTTCGGTAGGATCAGAACCCTTTGGAATTTTAAAACTACTGCTGAATAATAAATTCCAGATAATTATGTCTGCGAAAATTCCAGATAGCTTGTCGGGCGCTAGACAATATGAACCAATATATTGACCATCTAAATTAAGCCCACTAAATGTGTTGCTCATAAAATAGAAAAAATATATAATGAATCTGGCTCATTTCTTCCAATTATTCAACCAAATATATTTAGATACATAACCAAATGAATTTATCAATTCCTATTGTAACGCTCCAAAGATTATTAACTTTTCAAGTCAGACTTTTTGTCTGATTCAAATTTATTCAAAATTCCAGATAGCTTGTCGGGCACTAGGCAATATTAACTTGCCAAATAAAGTTGAAATAGGCCAAGAAAGCAGAGTTGCACATGCCCAACTCCTTCGGCTCGGAAGAAAGAATTGTGATTAGTCCAAATGAAATAATAATCCCTGAAATGATAAATATAGCGTAAACAAAATAAAATTGGTTAAGGAAAAGTAAAAGTGAATGGGTAGACCATCGCAACTCCCCCTCCCAAAAGGGCGGGGGTGGCTCAGTCGGTAGCGCGCCAGGCTCGCGCAGTAGCGCGCCAGATCATCACAACTCCCCCTCCCAAAAGGGCGGGGGTGGCTCAGTCGGTAGCGCGCCAGGCTCATAATCTGTAGTTCCCAGGTTCGAGTCCCAGCTGGGTCAGCGTTGAGATTTATCTCCGCAAAATTCCCCGCCCTGCCCACGGTCAGTAGGGAACACCGATGGGCTTGGAAAGGTCCGTTGGATGGGACGTTAAGCCATGGCCCCGTGTACGGGAGAGCCATACCCTGTGCACGTTAAAGAACATGCTGGATGGCCTTGACGGGAGGCTACCATCTGTCCCCCAACAGCTGTTCCAGTGGGTCCCCTCCCCCAACCTTCTCTGAGCCTTCGGGGTCCTTGTGACCTGGCCATTTAGCCCATGGTGTGCAAAAAAGTGCTGCTCAGAGGTAAAACAACCCAACCCAACAACCCCTTCCCAAAGGGAGTCAAAATTTGACTTAACAGATTTTGATGAGCAAATTTAGAGTAATAGGACACTTCTCATGTCATTTCACATCTCTGAACATAAAATAAAGTAAAAGTATGCTTACACAAATTTTGATAAGACAATTTACTCTCACTTTGACACCATTTTCCATCACAATCAAAGGTACCTCCTCCCATTCCACCTAACAAGAGTGTAAAGCTACTTATTGTAAATATATACCAATGACTGTGACAATTAACTGCATGTTAGCATTATGCGGCCTACCTAGTATCACATTCTGATACAAACTTCGAAAGTTGCATACAATAACCTGTACAAATATTATGCCTGTACAATAGTATGTACAATAACCTGTACAATAGTATGTAACAGGGTTCGCTCTACTGTTATCATACCTGGGTGCCCCAGCATTCATTTGAGTGGTCAATTGCTGCACTGTTGTGCATCGATTGCCCTTGACCTGTTGACGGAGGCGACATTCTCCTCTGGGGTCGATGGCCTTTGGAGCTCCGCAGTTATGACGTCTGGAGGTACTTGGTGTGCCAGCGGTCCATTCTTGGTACACCCTTACTACAACACCTTGCGAACAGCCTACGAAGTCGGCTGTTTCCCACAGGCTTCCGCTCTTGGCGCAATAGCCGATGATCATTCCTTTTTGAATGTCCCTCAAATCATTACCTCTGCCAATTGTGCTCACATTATGCACTATGGATCATCTGTCCTGGCCGGCCACTGATATTTCCATTCTGATTCCGGCGGTGGTCATATTATTCTGATATAACTGTGTATTTGTAACCACAATTCAGACTTATAAGTGAGCAGTTCGTTATCAACAATTCACATTGTTGATTGAAAAAAATTTTTTAAGGTGTGAAAAAATTGTTTTTAAGATAATTTATAGCTTAATATTATTAATTAATGAGAGTTAAACCATTTATTATAGAGATATTATGTAGATATCCTAAGAAATACTAATTTTCAGTTTGGTATTTCAAAAATATGATGCTTAAAATTTTATACTATGTACAATTGCCAAAGTTGATCGCATGGTGTGTAAACAGCAGCTTAAAAAGGATGTTTATTTGTTGAGTTTACCGTGCAGTCTGGCAGCTACATTTCCAATGGAATTGTAGGGGTGGGGAAGGCTCAGTCAGTATCGCACCAGGCTCGTAATCTGTAGTTCCCAGGTTCGAGTCCAGCTGGGTCAGCATTGAGATTTATCTCTGCAAAATTCCCCGCCTTGCCCACAGTCACTAGGGAACACTAATGGGCTTGGAAAGGCTGCCGTCCATCGGATGGGATGTTAAGCCATGGTCCTGTGTGTGGGAGAGCCATACCCTGTGCACGTTAAAGAACACGCTGGATGGATTTGACGGTAGGCTACCATCAGTCTCCCAACAGCTGTTCCAGTGGATCCCCTCCCCCAACCTTCTCTGAGCTTTCGGGGTCCATGTGACCTGGCCATTTAGCCCATGGTGTGCAAAAAAGGCTGCTCAGAGGTAAAACAATCCAACCCAAATCCATTGCAATTGCCCATTTATTCATTTCCATAGAGAGCATTCCACTCAATAAGCATAGTTTTAGGGTTATTGTCAATTTCCTGAGTGATAAACATCCTCATGCTCTCCACCCCCTGCACCAGTATCTGCATGTTTTATTTAAAATGTAGGAAGTTGTAAAATTATTGCTCTACTGTCATATGTTAGTAGATTAATTTTGTTGAAATATTAAGCATATTTAACGCTAATAGAATTTCTATATGGTATTCGTATCGTTTTTGTGATATTCATTTGGTATTTCTAAATTGTAGGCATTTAAGTTGTAAAAGTATTGCTTTACTGTCAAATGTCAGTAGATTAATTTTGTTGAAATATTAAACATATTTAATGCTAATAGAATTTCTATATGATATTTGTATCATTTTTGTGGTATTCAGCTGGTATTCGTATAATTTTTGTGACTAATATAAGCCAAAATATTTTAACCTCCCATAGCTCTGTTTCTTATTTAGCACAATGTTGTTCAAATAGATACCTTAAGTGTTTAAAGCCCTTACAAAATCAGGTTTTAATATTTTAGTTTGTAATCATTAAATATAAAAATATTTGCTTATCTTAACAGTTGACTCTCAATTATCCAAGGTAATGAAGCGGGGGGGTAGAAGGCCATAGATAATAACAATGTACAATAAAAGCTTTTATGCAGTAATGGAAACATTTCTGGTAATCCTAAGAACCAGCACAAATTTTTAGATGTCAAATATGCAGATTTTAAGAGTCAAGTATGTTCAAATTGTCATATGTTAAGAATGTTTTGCTTGCTAGCACATAATTTTTAATCTATTAGGGCTTAGATTTTTCTGTCACTTTTGAGAATAAATAAAGCAAAGAAAAAGATTAAATTTCTGAGAATGTGTAAAAGGTTGAGATAGGATTTATACACAAAAAGTTATACAAAGTGCACATTATTATAGGCTTTACAAATATAATTTAAAACTAATAAATTCAGATCAGTATTTGAATCAATTGGCCACATATAAATATAAATATTATGATTTTTAGACTTGGCTTGCTGTTGCTTCACCAAACATATTACTTACAGTGCTCAGTAAAACTGAAGCTGAGCAGAAAAAGTATACAATGAAATTATTGTAGCATATTTTGTTTATTATTTCTTACTGGTTATTCCTTGTATCTTGGTTGATTGTTCTTTTCATATTGATTTCCAAAAGCAACTCTAGTTCCTCTTAAGATTTGAGATGTACTTTTATGTAAAGAATTTATGTAAAATGAAGATCTATGTAAGTATTTGAGAGTTATTTTAAAATGAATCAACAAACACAATGCTTAAAGGTGCAGTGAAATCAGAGACCTCATTTTGCTCAGTCAATGAACATCTTTTTGTACTTTTTCTTTTGAATTACAAAACACAGATTTCATAAAAGTAGTTCATGAAATATCTACGAACAATGCATGTGAATCTACAAATTCGATTATCTGTCCATGGATAATCAAGAGTCAACTGGAATTGAAAAAGTGTCAGCTTAATCCCTTGCCAGTTTTGTCAAAGCCCAATATATATCAGCCAGTGATACCTCCGGTAACTTGTATGGTTTACAGGATCTCTCTGGAGGTACATTCGTTCCAGCATGTCTCTCTCAGGTTATATGCCACCAATGTGTGACCCTCTGGATGGACATTTACTTCTGGATGGAGGCTATGTCAACAATCTCCCAGGTCAGTAGTATTTAGTAGTAGTATTGATTTTACATTGCTGACTACAGGTACCCCTGTTTGTTGGCTACCCCCTTCCCTTAGGCGGCCTTTGGCGGTATGTTCGAGCCAGTATGACCTTTGCAGGGCCGTTGCCACCACTGTGTGATCCTCGGGATGGCCATCTACTGGTTGACGGCTGCTATGTCAACAACCTTCCAGGTACCTTGCTACCATGCAAATATGGGCTTTTTTTTAACTCCCTCTAGTTAGGCCATTAAGAATAATATCATGTTTTTTTTATTTTCTTTGTTACTCTTAAATTTTTATCTTTAGAGTTGCATTAATATGTTCTGTTAAACTTCATAGGAAAATCATAAAAATTATTTGGAAAATAATTATGATTTGCTTTTACTTCAAATATAAGGAGAACAAATATAGAGTGTATAAATACCATACAAAAGTATATTTACTTCAGAACGTATTTTATTAAAAGTGAAAAAAGGGATTTGGATTGTACTAACAACAGATTGTGTGAGTATTCCAGCAATCACACAACTATAGACTCTGGTGGTAATCCCCTATATTGTCCTTTCAGAACAACTTCAGCAAGTAAATCTTTAATAGTTACATATGTACAAAATCCTGAAGCAGCTATGGGCTACTGTAGTCCAACTAGATTGTGTAATTTAGTTCTCCAATTTAGCCCTAAGCTATAGCTAGTGCATATGGCCAGTGTAGACCAATCTAATTAGGACCTGTTTGATATTATATACCACCACATCCTAAGTCTCCCTCTTTTTCTGAGACCTTTAGTTACACTGTTCATAACCTTGTTTGCTAATATATAGTTATACACTGAACAACAAATTTGAACTTTTTTCTATTTCCTGCTTTAAAAAACTGTGATTCTAAACAATCTTTTCATGCTGAATTCAAATCTATTTCTTGATATTTTTTTTTCTGTTATGCATAAATTTTGTAAAATATGTTATTATATTACACAGTCTTATCAGAATAATATGACCACCTACCTAATAATGGAAATAAGAACCCTTGGCCTAGATGACAGCAGTAATACGGCATGGACGCAATGAGGTCCTGGAAGGTTTCCAGAGGCACACATACCTATTTGGACTCCAGAAGAGCACGGAGGTTTTGGAGATACATGGTTGTGGAACCGCACACTGAACCTGTCAATCCAAATGGTCCCACAAGTGCTCTATGGGATTGAGGTCAGGTGATTTCGCCAGCCAAAGGAGAATAGAGACTTTGCTGTCGTGTTCCTGGAACCAATCACGCACTACCTTAGCAACATGACAGGGTGCATTGTCCTGTTGGTAGACACCATCACCACCAGGGTAAACATCCGACATGAAGGAATGCATGTGGTCAGCGAGGATGGACAGGTAGCCATTGGCATTCAGGGACCCATCCAGTAGTACCAGCAGTCCCAGGTCATACCAGGAAAACATCCCCCAGACATGCACACTGCCACCGCCAGCCTGTACTTGACTGACAAGCATGCCCAGGTGTTGGTTCTCGTGTGTCTGACGCCGTATTCGCCACCTCCCATCTCTTCTATGGAGTAGAAACCTCGATTTGCCAGAGAAGGTAACCTTTTTCCACTCTTCCACTGTCCAATGATGGTTGTCCCTTGTGAACTGCAGGTGTCGTTGCCGATGGACCTTGGTTAACATGGGTGCCTTTATCTAACGTTGACTTCAGAGACCCATGCGTAACAGGGTTCACTCTACTGTTATTGTACTTGGGTGCTCCAGCATTTATTTGAGTGGTCAATTGCTGCACTGTTGTGCAGCGATTGCCATTTACCAGTTGACGGAGGCAATGTTCTCCTCTGGGGTCGATGGCCTTTGGGGCTCCACGGTTATGACGTCTGGAGGTACTCAGTGTGCGAGCGGTCCATTCTTGGTACACCCTTACTACAGCACCTCATGAACAGCCCATGAAGTCAGCCGATGATTATTCCTTTTTTGAATGTCCATCAAATCAATACCTCTGCCCATTGTGCTCACTTTACACACTATGGTTCATCTGTCCTGGTCAGCTGCTTATATCTCAGTGTGGTCAACCTTGCCATGTGCACTGTGTGATTCCATGGTGGTCATATTATTGTGATATGACTGTGTATATTACAAAATTAATCACCATTGTTTATGAATATACAGTTAGATAAATGTACATAATCAGTTATTGAAATGAATTTGTGATCTTTTTCCACATTTGTTATTGGAGGAGTTTTTCTTATTAATGATCAACAATAATCAGCTAATATATATAGGTTCCGTGTTCCCTGGTAGCCTCTTTCAAAGTTTGAAATATCTTGATGGAAGCATTTGCTGTATTTGTTACTGACAGTTCCCAAATTCTCGGCAAATAAACCCAAGTGAGAATGGGAAAAGCGAATTTTTAATTATATGTTACACCCTATTTCACTATACACTGAAATGCCAGTTTATTGGTACACTTACCTAGTTGCATGTTGCACCTCCTTTGTCCTTCAGAACAGCCTGAATTGGTTGGGACATGGAACTTACAAGATACTGGATGCATTGGGCAGGAATATTGTACCATGCAGAAATGATTGTGTCACACAGTTGCTACAAATTGAGCATCAGCACAGTCTCTCTGCAAACAGCTATTATGACCTCATCCTAAAGATGCTCGATAGGGTTATATATCTGGGGACTGTGCAGACCAATGAAGCAAAAAAAAAAAAACTCATTGGCCTATTCCAAACCATTCAGTGACAATATGTTTCTTGTGAGCAGGTGCATTATCATGCTGAACTTGTCCATCCAAGTTAGGATAATTGTGGCCATGAAGGGATGAACTTGGTCAGCAGTGATGTTCAAATATACCGTGGCCTTCAGATGTCCTTCAATGGATATTGGGGGACCTAATATGCATCAAGAAAACATTCCCCACACTATCACACTGCCACCACCAGTCTACTGTTGACACCAGACAAGATTGCTTCATGGCCTCATGTTGCTTGCACCAAATTCTGATCCTTCCATCAGCATGATGCCAAAGGAACCTTGATTCTTCCAACTAGGCCACCTTTTTCCAGTCCTCAACAGGCCATCTCCATACACTCACTGGAGGTGTGCTTTCGTGTTCTTCAATAATAGCATTGGAACTCAACATGGTTGGCTGTTGTTGTAGCCATTTGTAACAAGGTCTGATATGTAGTGCATTTGGAGATGACCTTCTGCACACCAATGTTTAATTTGCCTGGTTGTGACCCTGTCTGTTCACTTGCACGTTTCTTGCCAGTCTCCTTTGACTCTTCTGATTCACAAACTGTTTTCATCCACTATCACTGATCACTGGTAGTTCAGTAGTAAAGTATCACTGGAGATGTCCTGTAGACATGGGACTCATGAAATAGTAAACTGAAAAAAAATTGGTTTTGCCATTAGTGGGATTCGAACTGCTTCTCCTAGCAACATGCTAGGTGTTTTATGCTTTTCACACTTTCTTGGTAAATCCTTGAAATGGTTGTGCGTGAAAAGCCCAGGAGGGTGGCTGTTTAGGTGCTACAACCAGCATGACTAGCACCAGCTACCATGCCACATTCAAAGTCGCTGAGGTCTCTCATTTTGCCGATTCTGACACTCAGTTCTACTCTTAATTCATACTCGAAGAGCTGGTCTCCCTGATTTATTCCACACACCGCAGTCACATGACGTGTCAGAATGAACCATTTATGTGATGAAGCGTCAATTACCTAATCTACTGAGGTGTCATTTGCCAGCAAGAATATTGAAGATTAAACTTGTCACTTGCAAGCACTAAAATAATTAATGCAGCCATAACGCATCTAAGAAAGCAAATTAGTTATGTGGAGCAAAAGACATATTCCTAATATTTGTTACTCACCACTCAGCTATCAATATAGAATTTGACCATTTCCTTGGATAAATGCATAACCTTATGGATCCAGACACAGAACAAATACAGGTAACCCTCATTCATCGCGAAGGATACGTTCTGGACATGGTCGCAATAAGCGAAATTTCGTGATCAACGGGGATTTTAAAAAAAAATCATTTTAAAATTCGAAAAAACACTTTATTAATAAAATAAATATTATTAATAACAAAAAATCATACATAACATAATTCATTCATTCATTTTGTTCCGCATTGCAAAAAGGAATCTAGATTCCCTTGTTTGGCCTCTCTACATTTATTATGCAAAATTTGCCGATAACTGTCAAATAATCCATTACAACCATGCTTTACAGCACTCGCTCGCTCGTAATCTTCGTCATTTTCTTCTAACAACTCCATGCATTGATTGCGAAGAGAAAGGGCCTTTTCAATGATTTTGACACTTTCGCACGGGAAAAAGGTTCCGAGACATCATTTTCTTGGGACATAGTATGGCAGTCCATTTCCTGCAGCTCTTCATTAGTTAAGGGTTCGCCGTGTGATTTTAACAAAGTCTGAATATCATCTACATCAAACCTTCGATGCCTCCAGAAGTGGCTATAAGACTAATTTCTTCGATGATATTTTGAATATCATTTTCATAATTGATGCGATCTTCAACAATTTCTCTGAGCAACCTTTTCCAAACACCCTTCATACATGACTGGGCAACTTCATTCCACACTTCGTCGATGTTTCTGAAAGCTTTCATAATATTAAATTCTTTCCACCAAACTCGCATGGCATCTCTACCACCTCCATCGGTTTCTTCAATGAGTTGGCACATCGTTTTTCTTAAATAATAGGCTTTGAATGCTGCTATTGTGCCTTGATCCATAGGCTGTAAGATGGAAGTGGTATTCGGAGGTAAGAATACCACTTCAACGGGAAAATGAGTGCACAGTGTCTCAAGTTCCACAGGATGCCCCAGTGCATTGTCCAACATCAAAAGAGCTTGAGGTTCAACTCCAATATCCTCGCAATATTTTTTTATTGCTGGGCAGAAACAAGTTTTAAACCAGTCCATAAATAAATTTTGTGTCATCCAAGCCTTAGGGTTACTTCACCAAAAAACTGGTAAATTGTTTTTAGAATAACCTTTCATGACATGAGGAGTTTCTGATTGATAAATCAACAATGGTTTCAATTTTAATTCTCCGGATGCATTTCCGCCGAGAAGAAGAGTTAGACGATCCTTGGCTGCTTTAAATCCAGAAGCAGTCTTTTCCTCTATGGAAATAAACGTACATGTTGGCATCCGTTTCCAATAGAGTCCCGTCTCATCTACATTAAAAATTAAATTTGGTGGATAATTTCCCCTTTCCACAATTTCACGGAACTCCATTGGATATTTTTCAGCTGATTCTATTGTCTGCACTAGGCGATTTGCCAATCATTTTAAGGCTATGCAAGTTTGATCGTTTTCGAAACCGATCAAACAACCTTTGCTTGCTTTAAAAACTTCTTCTCCTCCATGTTGAGATTTTAAACGATCCCGAAGACTAATATTTGAAGAAATCCGATCCCGAAGATTTATTCATTATGATTTGGGTACTCACAGGCACGTGGTGTTGATTTAGGTCCTCTATCCATTTGCTTAATAAATTTTCCATTTCTATCATCAAGAAACTTCTGGTTCGTGAAACTTGCGTCGCTGTAATTGGAGTAACACTTTCGCCAGAATTTTTAATTTTGTCTTTTTGTTGCACAATTGATCGCACTGTAGACTCAGCAATTTGAAATCCCTTCCTACAACTGTAAATTTACCACCACTTTCTATCCTTTCTATAATTTTTAGTTTCTTTTCTAAAGTCACTACATTGCGAATTTTCTTAACAGATTTTTCATATTATCTTTTTAACATTTTAAAACTTATGAAGGGATAAAAAAATATGTAGTCAATTTAATTAGCGTGCATTTGACACTGCAGCTAAGATTGCACTGAAGGATAGACCCAAATGATGTACTAGCTCAACCATACCAGGAACCGACGTCGTTCTTTTGTCTCACCCATGCTCATAACTTTATGTTATGTACATGTGTATGATGTGATTGAGTGAGAAAGAAAGTTAGCATGTATGTGCAACCATTCATTTTGATTTTGACCTTTCCTCACATGTTTCAAAGCCACACAAGTGCTGAGACAAAAAAAAAAAGACCACGATATAACAAATCCACATTCGCCGGGGTCGCAATGAATGGGGGGGGGGGGGGGTACCTGTACTCAAGAGACACAGCCATAAATTTAATAACTTTATAGATTCACAATACAGATACCACACCTCAGCTCCTCATAAGCACCTCAACCTAGGTAACAACCCACCCCCCTCGGTTCAGGACCCTGTGAAGGTAACCGAGCCAGCGGAAGGTTCCGCTGGCTCAGTTACCTTCACAGGGTCCTGAACGCTCACCCGCATGTTTGCCATGCTTGGAGACCCGTGTTCATGGAAAGGAGGATCCCGGCAGTTGCTCAGAGGTCCCCATCATCTCTCCTCAGCTCATGACTGACAGGGTTCCCTTTGGCTGTCTTGCCACTGGGGAGCCTGTCCTTCATGGGTCTGGGCAGTGACTTCCAGAGCTGCTGCTATACAGGGTGATTCAAAACTTATCGTTCAAATTTCGTGGGGAGGTAGGGAATACATCAGGAAACCGATTTCACATAGGAAAGTATGTACGCATGCATATGTAGAGGGCGCTGTGTGTACCCAACCAGTGTACAGCTCGCCCGACCACTCCCGCTGTCATCCACTGATGACTTACTAGTGATAAGAGCTGACTTACTAGTGATAAGATGAATCGTTTTACGCATCAAGAGCTAGTGGATATGCATCTCGCACATGGGGCAGCTGGCGAAAGCTGCCGCCGAGCTAGGCAAGTTTACGAAGACCGATACCCCAACAGAAGAATACCGCAGCATCAAATGTTTGCACGTGTGCATCGCAATCTGCGCGAACGTGGTTCACTGCGCAGCAACATGCAGGATACGGGGAGAAGATGACTGACGCGGACTGTCAACGTCGCAGAACAAGTCCTACAGTCCATCGAAGATAATCCGAATACCAGCACACGAGCTATTGCTCAGCAGCTTGGGGTCTCTCAGTCAGCAGTGTGGCGGATACTGCACGAGGAACGTGTGCATCCTTGCCATCTGCAAAGGGTACAGTTACTGCATCCTGACGATTATCCGAAGCGTGTGGAATTTGCACAATGGTTCATGCAGAAAGGTGCCGTGGACCCCAGTTTTCCACCTTCTGTCCTTTTTACAGATGAAGCTTCATTCAGTCGTGAAGGTGTGTTCAATACACACAATTCACATGTGTGGGCTTACGACAACCTGCATGGTACGAGAAGTCACGCTGCGCAGCATTGTTTTGCCGTAAATGTGTGGGCTGGAATCATTGGTGACTGTTTGTTGTGACCTTACTTGCTACCGCCCCGATTGGACGGCCGGAAATACCTAATATTTCTCGAGACAGTGTTACCGACTTTTCTGGGCGCTGTTCCTGCACATATCCACCGAGATATGTGGTATCAACATGATGGGGCTCCAGCCCATAGCACAATTGTTGCTCATGATTACCTGAACCGAACATTCGGAGCTCGATGGATCGGTAGAGGTGGACCGATCGCTTGGCCACCCAGGTCACCTGATTTATCGCCCATGGATTTCTTTTTGTGGGGGGGCCATGAAATACCATGTGTACGAGACCCCCGTCAACAGTGAAATGGACCTTGTTGTACGAATAGTGGCCGCCGCAGGCATTGTCCGTGATATGCCAGGCGTTTTTGAAAATGTTCGGCGGTCAATGCAACGGCGCTGTGAATCCTGTGTCCGTGTAAATGGTCGCAATTTTGAGCACCTACTGTGAACCTGTACTTTACCTTGTTGGAATAAAGTCACATTCGTTACCACTTAACTGTACTGTTTCCTTGTGTTCACTTGTCCATTTTGTTCATGTAGATGACGTTTGCGGACATACTTTCCTATGTGAAATCGGTTTCCTGACGTATTCCCTACTTCCCCACGAAATTTGAACAATAAGTTTTGAATCACCCTGTATACTGCTATGGCCTCTGCTTCAAGTAAATGGAAGATCCTGGGGTGGCCTTCTCAGGATCAGTCAGCTGATGGACTGGACCTGCTAGGGTCAACCATGCAGAGCCTCAAAACACTGAATAGCATCTCCTATCCAGGAACAAGAAAGCCTGCCTGGTAAGGTCTCCTATGCTGGGGTGGTGCTAGGAAAGCTCATTGTTCCGATGGCTTCCTTGGCTATGCAGAAGGTTGTCAGAGTACCACCATCTGAATCTTTCTTGCCTGCAACGAAGTATCTCCTTATGCAGGTGAAGCCGAAGTCGGTGTCCATCACTACATCAATTCCAGTTTCGATTCCTGCTGAGGCACCTTCCACTTCCACCTTTGGAAGTTACCGTCCATCCTACCCCAGACAGCCAGACCTTCAAAAACTAAATGGCCCTTGCAGGGCCTGAAAATAAAATTTTTACCACCTCTACATTCGGTGGTCTCTGATCTGTGTCCTTCAGATGACTCCAAGGACATGGACACAGACTGCCCCATTTTTTCGAAACTGCCACTGGTGACAGTTAAAATAAGTTTTAAATTGTCCACCAATTCTCCTAAGACCTGAGATGGCCACACTACTACAATGGAATTGTCATGGATTCCAGAGGAATATTGATGGCATCAAGGTCCTCTTGAGGGCACACGAGCCTGTCTGCCTGTGCCTTCAGGAGACATACTTTCAGACAGCCAACGATCTCACTATCCGGCATTTATCTTTCATGGATCTCTTTCATTCTGGGACAGGGATGGAGATGGTCCAGCCCGTGGGGTGTCGCCATCCTCATGAGCAACCATTCTCCATTCCAGGTCATGCCCCTTATCATGACCTTAGAGGCAGTTGCCATCCACCTCTTTGTGGGATTTTCGTTCACTATCTGCTCCATCTGCTTACCACCCAGAAGTCTCATCTTTCCAAGATGACCTTGTCTTGCAGCTACTGTCTCCCCCCTTCCTCATCATGAGGGACTTCAACAGACACAGTCCACCAACCCTCTGCATCATAAGAGACCACAACAAACACAGTTTAGGGAAGTCCTGACATCAACAGGAGGAGTGAGGTCCTGGAACAGTGACTCTTGGATCCTTCACTCTCCCTGTTGAAGATGGGTGTCAGCACTTAATTCCACTCCCCGACCCACATTATCACTGCCAATGATCTGATCATCTGCTCCTCCTTGATCCTTCCACTCTTTACATGGGAGGCCGAGGACAATCATTATGGAAGTGATCACCTCCTCATGGTGTGCACCATCTCCCATGGGAGCCTTGCACCTTTCATGTGTATCCCATGGGAGGCTCAGTCGGGCTGACTGGAGTGGCTTTGAGCTCCTCTCTGAGCTTGATGCCCACTCTGTCAGCCAGGAGCGTATCAGTGTTGCAGTGGCAGAGATGAACTGCATCGTCCATGCAGCTGCCTCTACTATTCCTCAGACATTCTCAGTTTTCCATGGTTCTCAAAACTGTGGTGGAATCCTGACTACACCGCAGCTCATAAGGCTCAGAACAAGGCTTGGGGGGGGGGGGAATATCCAACATCCCCCATCCTAGAAGTGTTCAAACACACCAGGGTGAAAGCCTGTTTTGTCCACTGCCAGAGAAGGAATCGTGGATCAAATATGTCTTCTGTCGCCTGCACGACCAGTTCTGAGGTTGTGTGGGATAAAGTCCGGAAGATGAGTAGGAAGTACACCTTTCACTCGTAATCGATTCTGGAGCACAATGGATAGGCAATTGCTGACACTCCAAGGGAGTCATTTTCCTCCATCTCCTCTTTATCTTCATACTCCCCAGAGTTTCTGGCCCTGAAGAGCAAGTCCAAACGTTCTCTGTTGTCCTTTCACTCGAATGGCCTGGAGCCTTACAACAGGTCATTCACAGCAGAAGAGCTTTGCCTTGCTCTGCACACTTCTCATACATCTGCTGTCAGACCAGACAATGTCCATTATGCAATGCTCAAACATCTCTCACCTCAAGTAAGGATCAGCTGCTTCAGCCGCATTTTCATCGAGGACAGTTTCCGGACTCCTGGCAGGAGGCCATTGTCTTGGCCTTTCCCAAGCCAGTCAAAGATCCTAAGATTCCTTCAAATTATCATCCAGTTTTGTGTTGACAGCTGCAAGGTGTTGGAAAAAATGGTAAATATCAGGCTGGCCTGGTTTTTGGGACATCACGACCTTCTTTCCAAAACCCAATGTGGCTTTCGCAGGCAATGGTCTACATTAGACCACCTGATCTGCCTTGAATCGGCGATCAGGAATTCGTTTTTACGTCTAGAGCATCTGGTGTCCATTTTCTTCAAAGTCCAAAAAGCATACAACATGGTGTGGAGATTCGTCATTCTTCGTGACCTCCATAGCTTCAGCTTGAGAGGTCACATGCCGATCTTCATTGCAAATTTTTTACCTTCTCGTACTTTTCGAATTCATATTGGAAACACTCTGTCGCAGCCTTTCCTCCAAGAACAGGGAGTGCCACAAGGCTGCATCCTGAGTGTTATGCTTTTCACTGTCAAGATTATTCTATTACACAGCAACTTCCTTCCACTGTAGACAGTGCTCTTTGTGTTGATGACTTTAGCATCTTTTGCTCGTTGTCCAGCATGAGGGTCATTGAACCACAACTGCAAACTGTCCTGAACAATCTCTTGATTTGGGCAATGGACAATGGGTTTCGGTTCTCCCTACAGAAGACCGCTTGTGTGCACTTTTGCTGCAAGCATAATCTTCATCTGGACCCTGAACTGCGACTCGGGGGTAACATCATTCCAGTTGTGGTGGAGACCAAGTTTCTTGGTGACATTTTCGACCAGAAATTGACCTTTTTACCACACATTCGATATCTCAAGTCCAAGTGCACATGGACATTGAACATCCTCTAGGTCCTCTCTTCCCTTTTTTGGTGGGTGGACCAATATTCATTGTTCTGCCTCTACCGTGCACTTGTCCAGTCAAAACTGGACTACGAATTCCAGGTGTACGACTCCACCCGGGATTCAGTGGTAAAAGTGCTGGACCCTCTATACCAGGGGTGTCAAACTCAATCTTGTAAAGTGCAAATTTTTTTTTTTCAAAGTATATCAGCAGGCCGAGATTCAATTAAACACTAATTTTATATAAAAAATATTTTATTTAAATTTAAATTATACATCAAAATTAAAATGGCATTAAGTCATAACGGTTAAAAAACAGCGCATTGTTTCGAAGATCCGGATACTTGACATCTTTTCAGCTTCTTTTCTGTAATCTCTACCTATGTGTTCAAAGTATAGAAAAACTATTCATGAAATTCGAGTATTATTAATTGAGGTCGCGGGTGCAATTGAGGCTGCGAAAGCCACATTGGGTATTGGAAAGAAGGCCATGATGTCCCAAATACCAGGCCAGCCTGATATTTACCATTCTTTCCAACACCTTGCAGATGCAGCTGTCAACACAAACTTGTCTAAATGCCCTGGGGGCCGCTCATGGCTCGCGGGCCACATCTAAATGCCCTGGGGGCCACTCATGGCTCGCGGGCCATATCTTTGACATGCCTGCTCTATACCATCAGGCCCTCTGTGTTTGCATGGGGCCATCCGCACTTCACCGGTCCATAGTCTTTATGTTGAGACTGGTGAACTTTCATTATCTATTCATCATCAGCAGTTACCTCTACACTATGAAACAAAATTGCAATCCCTGTCTGGCCATCCCACTTGGGACTGTCCAAGTTGGAAATATATATATCAAGTTGGAAAAGTCCAAAGTGGGAAATGCTTTATACTAATTGGCTGACTGCCATTTGTCCTTTCGGTTTGCATGTCCAAGGTTACCTACACGACATTAACACCTTTCTTGATAGCATCTTACAGTCAACAGCCAAGCCACTACCACCGTGGCTCGCTGTTTCCCCTTCCTTTGATTTTTCACTGTACAGGATGGGGAAGGCCTTTATAAAATGCTGCCTGTATAAAACTTGGACTTCTGACAGCATTTTTCATTGAGCTGCAAACACAGTGGCAGAGATATTGGTCTGAACAGGTTGGTTTCGAGATCAAGCCCATTGTCAAACCATGGCCATCTTGTTTTTGCAGAAGTCGCAAGGAGGAAGTTGTATTTACTCGGCTCCACTGAGGTCATTCATTTATCACTCATTTCTTTTGTAATGCTCCAAAGAATTGAAAATACTTTTAAGTTTGGACCCTTTGTCTGATCCAATAATTATTCAAGCGCCGAATGGCTGAGTCCGAGCACCAGGCAATAATTAACAAATTGCCAAAAATAAAGTTTAATTAGGGTTCGAAATACCAGCAAGCATTAATGAGTAAGAATTCAAAAATATTAAATGATTGTCAAAATTTAATGTTAATTCTAATCAAAACAATTAACGTTGCTCAAGAGAAAAAATTAGTAAAGATTCAAAAAGTTTCTATAACAAACAAATTTATTTCCAAAAACACTCAACAAAACTCCAACACTCAACACCAACTCAAACTGAAGCTACTCTGTGATGCCAAAAATGAAATAAAAATCCCCAAAATGATAAATATAACATATTAAGTAAAACTGGTTAAGGTAAAGTAAAAGTGAATGAGGGGGCATCATACTTTCTTCTTCAGGCAGACGATGAATGTGTGAGTTTTGTGACACCATTTTAACTGTTTAACATATTTTAATCACTTTTCCTACTTTTATCCTTGCATGTTGTTTATATTTTAACTCCTACAATTTTACGGCTGAGCCTCTTCCACTTGGTCATCTTTTATCTGATGACTCTCTTTTAATACCAGTTTTCAAGTTTTTATGTTTTACCGGATATTTTAGCCATCTATGAACTTTTACTTTTTGCTGTTGTCTTGACTTGTTGCTATTTATTACGTCTCTTTTACACCTGCTATTGGTTTTCGTATTTTACTTTTGTTTTTGTTTCCCATTAGTTTTTATGCCTTTTCTTTACATTTTACACAATGTATTTGTTTTTGTGTAGTCATTTCATTTTAAGTTTGGTTGTGGGTTTGCCTGATTTTTAGGATTTTCTCTTTATCCTTTACCCCTTGTTTTGCACATCATAGCCTTACTTGCCTTTATTCCATAAAACCACAAACAACTAACCAACCAACCCTTCTGTTGGCTTGTTCCATACAGATAGGCTTCGCTAACCTCTAGCATCGATGAGCTGTGGTCTGCCCACACCTTGCCAGTGGTTCGGGGTTTTTCCCTTCTCAGACCATTTTTTGAAGGTATCAACCACTGCTGACTGTGAGAACCCCACAAGCCTTGACATCTCAGATATGCTCTGACCCAGTTGTCTGGCTGTTGCAATTTGGTCTTGGTCAAACTCGCTTAAGTCCATTGTCTTTCCCATCTGAAGAACAAGAATAATACTGATTAACAGAGCTCAGTATCAGGTGTTATTTATACCATTTCATAACCTTCACACGCATTGTCGTTTACCTGCAGTTGCTTCAATTTGCATAAAGATGCACTGATCATAATGTTTTGGCTCTTCAGTGTATACTGTACATTATTGGGGTGGAGAAAGCTGAATCGGTAGCAGTCCAGGCTCATAATCTGAAGTTCCGAGGTTCGAATCCCACCTGGGCCAGCATTGAGATTTATCTCTACGAAAAAAACATCCTGCCCTTAGTCAGTAGGCAACACTGATGGGCTTGGAAAGGCTGCCATCCATCAGTTGGGACATAAAACCATGGCTCTTTGTGCAGGAGAACCATACCCTGTGTACCTTAAAAAATATGTGCATTAAAATACACACTGTGTGGCCTTGATGGGAGGCTACCTTCTGCCACCTAATAGCTGTCCGGTGGGTACCCTCCCCCCCCCCCAACCTTCTGAGCCCTCAGGGTTCTTATGACCTGGTGGTTTAGCCCATTGTGTGTAAAAAAGTGTCACTCAGAGGTAAAACAACTCAACTGTACAATGCTGTATACATTATACATATTACTGTACAGAATTGTATACACAAAACCGTGTATACTGTGCTTTATGGGCGATTTAACAGATTTTCAAAGATAATTTTGAATATACATAATTTTTGCCTTGTGCATTGACTTTAGGATGTAACCCAGCATAAGATGTGACTCCACTGTAATTACTCGATACTTCTGAACTATACAAAATAAAAACAATAGCAAAAGTTCCTTGAACAATGTACAGTATAGATAATATTCAAAAGTACACAAAAACAATAGAAACACATGCATAAGAGCACAAATATTAGGATTAAACTGCAATTTATAGGTTATAAAAATGGCTTAATTTGTTACATGATGTATTGCGAACTTCAAATATCTATTGCATTGGTGCCAACATAAAACTGAAATAAACAGCTTATTTTATCCCCTAAATATCCTGACAAGGTTTGGTTGGTTGGTTGTTTTATCTCAGAGTGATACTTTTTTGCACACCATGGGCTAAATGGCCAGGTCATATGAACCCCAAAGGCTCAGAGAAGGTTGGGGAAGGGGACCCATTGGAACAGCTGTTGGGAGACAGATGGTAGCCTCCTGTCAAATCCATCCAGCATGTTCTTTAATGTGCACAGGGTATGGTTCTCCCACACAGGGGGTCATGGCTTAACGTCCCATCCGATAGACGGTGGACAGGGCAGGGAGTTTTGCGGAGATAAATCTCAACGCTGACCCAGCTGGGACTCGAACCTGGGAACTACAGATTATGAGCGTGGCATGCTACCAACTGAGCCACCCCCAGCCCTTAACATGGTTAGGCTATTTACCTAATGTTGTATTTTCCGAGTTTTTCATTAAAACTGAAGCTGAAATTTTTCAAACTCTGTAGATGATAGAAAAAGAATTCAAAAACAGATTAGGATTCAGCATAAAACATTACATATAGGTCACCTGTTTTTTGCTCAAGAACCAAAAACTTTGATTTTCAATGTTTTTTTAATAATAATAGAAAACTTCAAGTCAGTATCAAATGTGTCACAGTTATTATTGTATTGCTACATGATGACTTCAAGTTTTGAGAAATGAAATATACCATATGACTTACATGCTCTGCAATGAAGAGTCTGTTATTTGGATTCAAAAACTAGAAGGACTAGAAGGAGATAACTAAATCCTTAATTTTTAATAACAAAACATCTGTGAACTCTCAATTGTACTGTGCCAGTTGCAACATTTAATTGGTTCCTCAAATACAAAAGGAAAGAATTGTACAATGAATGAGGGATTTAAGGAAACGTTTTATGCAGATGGTGTATTTTATTGACAGTCTATAAAATTTTTATCAGCAAATAGTAATAAGGTTGCTATGTTTTCTCTTGTCTAATTATGTATCTGCCATCTATAAAGTTTGAAACTAGATTCTCAGTTTTAACACATGTTTTATGATGTTTATCAGTGTATTAGTTTTCCTTTATGTTGTATATCTTTGCCAATATTAATTATTACTACTATATAAATGGTAATTTCTTAGAATATACTTTATTCCATTTGATAAACTGTCTAGTCAGAAAAGAAATACATTTTCTTGCATAAATTTCTATAACAGCACTGTTCTTAACTGATGGTTGGACAGTAGCCTTAGAAGAGAATAATTTTACCTATATTTAATTCTTACTGTTGGCCTTACTGTTGTTGATATAATGAGGTGTGGAAACTTTATTGAACTTAGTGTCTATGTGTTGGAAAATAATGATTTTATCTTTTGCTGTCACAAAAACATTCATGATTGATTTTTAGGATAACCATTGCTCTCATTATCATATGCATCTTCTCATGTAGCAAGTTTCTATGTCATAAACATAAAAGAGCATTGCTCATGAACTTTCCTAAAATGCACTATTAGTAAATTATAGTAAAAATATGATCATGTAGATAAGTGTAAACCAGAAGTCTCCAACTATTTTGCCATGGATAAATAGGAAGTGGTCCTTAAGCCTTTGGCTACATTTTTAATTCCATTAAAAAGCTTTTTTTTTTTTCAAATATACTTTTCCATAAATATTTCTTTTATATAAAAGCCTTTCAGAGCAAGTAACTTTTTTTTGCCATTTAAGCATAATTGGTAGAATTTGATGTATTTTAAGGCTAAAAGTGTAAAAGTAGTGAAGGGTAAAAATTCAGTTTTCAGCTGACTTCATATTGCATATCATTTGCACCATTTAAGTAGTAATGTACAATTTAGAATTTGTGCTTTAATAATAATTGTATTGAGATTTTGAAAAGTTGTTTCCATTAGAACCAATGCAAATAAAATTTATTGAAATGCCATCAAATGATATGTTACTTGATAGTTCAATAATTTAGTTAACTTCCACCAAAGATTTTGATCTAGCAAGCACATTTCTGTGTGAGCAAATTTTTTTTAAAGCTAGTGATAGAGAATTTAAACTCTGATCAAAACTGACCATTTAACACCTACATAATATACTCTTGTTGTAACTACCATCATTGGACCAATAATTGGATGAATTAAATAATGAAAAGTTAGTCCAAGTGACTCCTGACCTCTATTTTATCATCCAGTCCACAGAGGCAAATTTGATTCTTAGTACAGCTCTCTAACTGAACTTCTACTTGAATGTGTGCTTTACGCACTCTTACTACTTGAAATATTTTTAAAATTTGAATTTGGTACTTCTGATCTAGCACCAAGAGCACTTGTTATTAATGGAAATATTTGAAAGAACAGTAGTTACAAATGCTAAAAGTGCTTCAAATAAATAAATAAGTACTCCCTCAATCAGCTGCTTGCCACAGAGGTCTTACAGAAGCCTGTCAGTTTATACACCATAGTAGAAGGTCTGTGAGGATGGCTAGACCTGAGCAGAAAGAAAACACAAACCCCCATGCCTTACCTAGGTCCCTTTGATCAGTTGCCAAGCATACTAACCATTCGACCACAGGACATTTAAAGAATAATACATAATTACCCTTATCTGCTTTCCATTAGAGATTTCCTTTGGCATCAATTGTTTGCCATGCACTGATGTAAATTTCAAAAATAATAATACTCTTTAACACAAACACCACACAGCAATGAATTTTTTATTTTATAAGTAAAATTTAATTAGCTGTGGTGTATATAATTTATATGATTGTATTTTTATCAATTTAATGAATTTTTTAATTTTTTTCTTATAATTGAATATTTTTTCTTTGAAAGGAATAAAATTAGTATGTTTCTCTGGAAAATGCATTTTATGTTTTTTCTTGTTTAATCCTAAAAACTTTAGAAAAAAGCATTTCTCATTTCTTAATTTTTTTTTTATCTGCCAATCTGTATGTCATTACCAGCATGTATAACCAAGAAAGTATCTTTCAAAAGTAATTCAAAAATGCATTTTTCATTTTTAAAATTTGTAAACAATATTTAAATCTTATACAGTTTATGCGAGGGAGAAAGTTATGAAACTTAGAAAAAATAACATATCCATTGTATTTGGTGTCAACAGACTACTTAAAAACTCATAATTATACAATTGTAACCAGGGAAAAACTCTAGGATTAAATTTTGTATAAACAACCCTTATTTCCATTGATTTAACTGTACCAAAACAGAGCACAATTACAAATTTCACCATTTTATCACTCCTTTTTTTTTCTTTAAGGCTTTTTGAGAAGCAAATCTGTTTCATGTTTATCCCATTTTTCTGACTTGGTTTAGTCTTTCTTAATATTCACACAGTTATGATTATTAATTGAGTTATAGTGAAATAAAGAAAAATTTTTTGGCATATTCTTGAAAATTTATTGTCAGTGAAGGGCACCTGCCTAATCCTCCTTTTCCCTCTTGTACTCCACGAGGTTCATTTTTGCTGTTTCATTTTGCAAATGAGGTTCATTTTGCTGGGCAAAAGAGCTGTACTCTGAAAATACAACTAAGTTTGGCAAATAGATTTAAAAGTAATGAATTTATTTAGCTTTCACTTATAACTAAATAACTGATGCTTCCCTCTAGACAGTTGCAGTGGTAAAATGCACAGAGCCTCTTGAAAGGGACTACAAAACACTCCTATCAAAAGAAAGCTATTTATCTATTTCTATCTTAACTATGCTAACATTGTTCTATCCTATGTACAACTAAGGTGAGCAAGGCATTAGAAAATGGCTCCTATCTGCTATGAAAATAAGGAATAAGTCACTATGAAACACCTCTCCTATTCCTTCTCCAGTCAAAAAGCAATGGCTTACAATAATCCACTGGATACTGCAAAAATTTTAAATGTCCGATGGTACTTTTTGTCAAAGTTCCAATTTTGATGGTGTTATACAGTGATCCTAATGTTAAACTGTTTAAATCTTTCTAGTTTCTAGTTCAGTAGGCAAATTGATTTTCTTTTTCTTCTAATTTCCACAAAGCCAACAAACTGAACAAGGGAAAATGCTGCTCAATTACCATAGCTGTGGCACTGCAGGTGACTACAAGTCACTCTTCCTAGCCTAATGAGAGGGGAAAGTTTTGTGACTAGCGATAGTGCATCTGGGTGGAGTGAGAAGCAAAGTCCCAGGCAGACCCTATGGTTTTTGCAAATTTCTGTTTGCACAGGATTCACATAGATATCAAAGTGTTCACTGAGTCACTCAAGACTTCCAGTGCTTGGGATGCTTTTTCACAATGGGGTGTTAAAATTCTAAATAGGAAGGGCCTGCTTTGACTTAAAGAAGGATTATTGCTTCTTCTGATGCATATAGGTGTGGGCTTCCTCTGATGGCTAAGCACTACCTGCCCCTGCTGAAATTTGAGATGATCACAGAAAAACATCCTCTGATTAATGAACTGGCTGTGTGTTTTCTTATTTACAGGAGTGTGGAGTACATTTGAGCAGTGTGGTCATGTGGTTTTCCATTGACCTGTGCCTGTTTTGATATTCTGTCCCTCCCCCCAACTCAGAAGAGGGGGGAGGGGTATAGCATAAGGCTTCTGCTCCCAGCCTTCACCTTTGATGCAATGCAACTCATTTTAAGGGCCATAAATCATGTGCCGCTCTCCAGCTGTCAATCATGTTCTTGAGACCATAGTGTTTACTCTAAATTTGGCAACTTGCATCCAATGACATTGCATTGCTCTCATCTCAAAAAGTCTACTTCAATTTCCCCTAATATTCAGGTCTACTTCAATTTCCCCTAATATTCAGGTCTACTTCAATTTCCCCTAATATTCAGGTCTCCCATTCTGTTTCATTCATCTTGTGTTTTCTACTTTTATTAATCTTGCTTAATGTTCATCCCAACAAATCTATTGTTGATTGTCACTATATCCAACTTAGAAATGGAGACTGGCAAGGAGGGAGGGCTAAAATGGTGATGATCTTGATTAGGGAATCGTGCCTTTCACTCTAGTTGCAAAATGATGCCAATCAATGTGGAACAGTATACCCAGTTCATGACTAGCATTGTATCTTGATTTTTTTTTTCAGGCTTCAGAGGAAAGTATGCTTTGCTTGTTCTACCATTTCATTGCTCATGCTAGACCTACTATTTTTCATAGCATGACTCGTATAACTCCAGTTTGCATAAAATTTCAGTGCCATTCATATATAGAAGATCTGTTATGAAGCTTATTGCTGTAACTTATATGAAATTTTGCTTTATTTGTAGTGATGATTTTTCTTCGACTTAATTATTGTGCTTGCTCTGCACCAGTGAAATCTACCATTTCTGTTTTTGCATTACTGACAGTGGATATATCATACATATACAAACAATTGAAAAACTTAAAAATCATATCAGTTTCTCACTACCATTGTTGTAACAATTTACCTGTATACAGTTTGAGATCATAAAGTACTTTATAATAACCCTGTAATATTACTTTTTAATTCATATATTGTTCTACTCTTTGACTTCAGAAATCTGATTTGATTTATGTAAAAATTCGTATCTGCAAACTTCCAAAATTCTTGCATTCTTGTGTCATGCTGAAAAAAAAATCTTTCATCTGTACCACACTGGATGTGTTGTGAATTCCGTGCATTCCATGAACACCATCTATTTCTTAAAACAGGTGACCCACTGTTTGCAATTCTTGAAGTTGTGCATAAATCCCCTCTGAACTTTTTATAACCTTGTGATGATAAAGGCATTTTGAGGATATTAAAAGTATATGTCCATAAAGTTGTGACAAATAATCTCTTATCAATTATATATTTATTGCTGTATCATTTACATCTGGTCGATATTGCTAACTTCCATTTTTGTTTTACTTCTAATAGTTGTTAAACTTAAGTGTTTTATTTACCTCATAGTACACAGGAGTTATAAGCTTGATCAGAATAAGCAGTACTCAGACATTTATCCTTTTAAATTAATTATTTAATATGGAGAAAATGTTTCTGCAAGAAAACATTAAACTTCATACATATGTTTTTAGTTTTTTTTTTTCTTAAAAAATTGTATAATCTGTAGCGGATATCATGAGGGAAATGGGAGCTGAGACTATAATTGCTATTGATGTTGGAAGTCAAGATGATACTGACCTCACAAATTATGGTGATACCTTAAGTGGTTGGTGGTTGCTCTGGAAAAGATGGAATCCATGGGCAGTTTCTATCAAGGTCAGTATTTGCTAAGTAATATTCTATAATAGGTATGTCAAGTATGTATTTTTAACTGATGTGCAACGTTTCTTTAGATTGTAAATGTTCATTCTTTCTTATGATTTTTTTCTGTAATTTTATAACATTTGTCATTTTCATAAACTATAGTGAATTTTAAATCCATATCATATTTTGCTTTTAAATTATCTTTAACCCTTCCCAGGTCCAGCAATTTTTTTCCTCTGATCAGTCAAAAAAAATATTAAATTTAGAACTTTTTTACTAGATAACTAATGAAAATAATTATGGCATGTTATATGCCAAATTAATCTGCATTTAATTCTGGATTTTCTGAAAATAAAATAATTAACATAAAAGACGACAAGTTTTATTTTAATAGGACTCTTTTTTAGAGTCATGTAGTTAAAAAAATGCATCTGGCAACACAAATAAAAATTTATTTAAAAAAACACTAATAGAAATGATTTTAATGCACATGAATAGAAAGGCTATTTATTTCTCAATAACAGAAAAGTTAATTTTCTTGTTTCAAGTAAATATTTCTCCCATTTCGTAATATTTTTCTCTACCATCATCATCATCATCCTCAAGCAGCCATGGGCTACGGAGGTCCAACCAGACCGTGCAATTTAGTTCTCCAAGCAAGTCTATCCTGAGCTACATCTACTGCATCTGGCCACTGCACACCAATTCTAACAAGGTCTTGTTTGACATTGTCTGCCCACCGCATCCTAGGTCTCCCCTTCTTTCTGAGGCCTTTAGGCACGCTGTTCATAACCCTATTCACCAATCTATAATTATTCATACGGGCAACATGGCCAAACCAACGGAGTCTCTCTCTGCACAATATGCTGCTTAAAGGAGGTTGCTTTCCGGAATCTCATCATTAGTTACAAAGTTGAACCACCTAAAGCCCAAGATACTGCATAAGCATCTGGAATCAAAAGCATCTAGTTTCCTGTTATCTTGTTTACAAAGTGTCCAAGTTTCACTACCATAACTAACCCTAGAAAGAACCAAACTATTATACAGTCTAATTTTAGTCTTTAGGTGTATACGCCTATTTCTCCACACTCTCCATAGGTTCTTAAAAGTCCCGGCAGCAATCCCTATTCGTCTGTTAATCTCATGCCGCACATCACCATTATCTGTTACATAGCTCCCAAGATAATTCAACTGTGACACCTGCTCAAGACTGCAACCATTCAGATTAACTGAATCACAGCCTGCCTGACCAATTTTCATCACTTTAGTTTTCTCTCTGTTTATAACCAAACCTACTCTACTACCAGTCTCATCAACAGCTCGAATGAAAGAGTTCATCTCATCAACATCATTTGCCAAAAGGGCTAAATCATCAGCATAATCTAAATCAGAAACTTTCGTATCTCCAGCCCATTTAAGGCCAAAATCTTTCCCTTGAAGTGAATTTCGCATAACATAATCAATAACCAAGCTAAAGAGAAAAGGAGACAAAATGCACCCTTGTCGAACACCAGAAGTAATGCTAAACCAATTGCTACAAGCCTTACCAACTCTCACACACGACTCAGTGTTATTATAGAGAGCTTTCATAATGTTAACTAACTTGTCTGGTATACCATATGATCTCACAATCAACCACAAATTATGACGATCAACAGAGTCGAAAGCCTTTTTGAAATCAACAAAGCTAGCAACCAAAGGTTTCTGAAACTCTAAACATTTATCAAGAATCTGCCTAAGTGAAAATATCTGATCCACACATCCCCTACCACTTCTGAATCCACATTGCTCATCACGCAATTGACTGTCAACCAGATTCTTAATTCTATTAAGCACAATCATGGAAAGAACTTTACCTGGAACAGAGAGTAGGCTGATACCCCTATAGTTATCACAAGAACTGCGATCACCTTTTTTGAAAATAGGGATAACAATAGCTCTGGTAAAATCCTTAGGAACCATGCCTTTATCGTAAAAGATATTCAGAATTTCAGTCATCCAAGTGGTAACCGAAACATTCCCAGCTCTAAGCATTTCCGTAGTAATTTCATCTACCCCTGGGGATTTATGAAGTCTAAGTTTAGAAACAGCCAAAATAACTTCAGATTGTGTTATAGGGCCAACATTAAAGCCACCAATGCATCTATCATCATTGCAAACAATGGGAGTAGAACTAACTACATTGTTTAGAACATCACTGAAATGCTCAGCCCACCTAGCCGTGACAGAATCCTTATCTTCTATAACCTTACCTTGTTTATCCTTCAATCCCTGTATACCTGTCCGTTTTCTACCACACAAAACATTAATTATCTGGTACAGCTCTCTGCTGTTGTGCTGTCTAACTGCTTCCTCGGCTTTGTCAGCCAAACCATCAAGCCAAAGATTCTTATCAGCAGCTAACTGATCCTTTAAAAGTTCATTAAGGTCTCTGTAATGCTTTCTATTAGGACTAGTAGGGTATTGATTAAGGGCATTCCTGCAGTTCTTTCTTTCCGAAATAAGCTCAAGTGCCTTATCGCTCAGATAATTTTGCCTCTTCTGCTCCTTTTTTCCTAAAAGAGTACTGTTAGTATCCAAAAAAGCCTGTTTAAAATGATCCCATTCTTCCTCAACTTCAGTAGTAAGCAAACCATGACTGTCATAATGACTAAGTAACCTATTATGGTAAGCTTTGGCTATAACTGGATCTTTCAGAGCTTCAGTATTAAAAGTAAATTTTTTAACCCTAGCACAACACTTTTTAAGTTTAAGTTGCAACACACTTTTAACAAGGTAATGGTCAGATCCAATTTCAGCTCCCCTATATGGCCTGGTATTCCTAACAGAACTAGCCCATTTGCTGTTAATTAATATGTAATCAATCATATTCTTATGCAGCCCAGCAGGTGAAACCCATGTATACTTATGTATGTCATAAGTTTGTGTGTTTGTAATAAGTGTTAGTTATTCTGAATCCATTGAGTTTACTTACCTGTAGGAGACGTTGCCCATTGCCATTGCAGCTACCAATACCAAAAGGGCCTATTACTCCTCCCCAAAGGTCAGAGTCAGTACCAACTTTGGCATTGAAGTCACCAAGAACAAGGGTAATATCTCCTTTCTTGACAGAATTCAAAATATCCTGAAGTTGTTCATAAAACCTATCCTTCTCATCCTCATCGGCATCCTTAGTGGGGGCATAACAGCAGATAACATTCAAGTCTTTAACGCTTGTCTGAAATTTTGCTGTAAGAAACCTTTCATTAATGCACTCATATCCTAGAAGAGCATCGCTAGCGTGTCTGCTGAGAAGCAGACCCACGCCTTGGTGATGCTTATTGTCGTCCCTCCCTGAAAAGAGAAATTTAAGATTATTTTTAAGAATCTGACCTTTATCTGTCCATCTGGTCTCTTGCAAGCCGAGAATATCTAAATTATAACGGTGGAATTCTTGTGTGAGGACATCAAGAAAAAAAGCTCTGTGCAGAATCCTCACATTCCAACTACCTATGGAGAGAAAATGGTTAGTGAGATGTTTATAGAAAGTATGTTTATTGAGAGAGGGAATGCCGACAATATCAAACAGCTCCCTAATCGCAGACATGGGGCAAAGACCCGTTCCCCCACTACTAAAGGCTGAAGCCATCTACACTGGAAGACTTCCTCCAATGTAGAATTTTACGATGCCAATAGAAGCAAAGAGTTCAGGTGCCTGCGATGACTTCTGCTCAGGATTATCCACCAGCTGATAAACATATCCTGTGAATCTATTCACTTCGGACTGTCAACCCACAAACAAACAGAAAACACAGCGGAAGATTTTCCCTCCACAGAAGCCCACCAGTGCAGCAAAATCAGGATCCATAATCAAGCTCAGAGCCATATATCTGTCCATGCCGCACATCACCATCGTTGTATGTTTATATGGTCAGCACCAGGACCCTGTGTGGTTGACCACTCCTCAGCAGGGTAGAAAAAAAAGAAAAGTAGCCATAGTTGTCCAGATCAGAAGGCCACACTAATCTGGCAGCCCTCCCCTTCCGTTCACTTCCACAAGAGAGTATCTCTTTTGAAAGTTACTAACGGTCCGCACCACGAGAAGGCGAGGTCGGACATTAGGTGCTAGGCCTGGCCGGTTCTATGCATCATCACAGGGGATTGGTGCATAGCTCTCCTTCCAGTGACTACCTAGCTACCATTTACAGACCTACTTCTCTACCATACTTTGAGAAAAGTCCAGGCTTTTTAGCCAATTGTGCCATCAGATAAACAAGTCAACTTTAGATTAAAAAAATAACTGATCGACAGGAATAGGTCATTTTATATACCAAATTAAACATAATTTAACTCCAAATCTTATGAAAATAAAAAATGTAAACAAATTTACAAGCATATTAATTTTAATAAGATGTTTTCACAGTGATATAGTGAAAAAATAGATCAGACTATGCAATTGAGGCTTAAGATTGGAAAACATAATGAACAAAAACAGTTAAATTATATTTTAATTGAAAATAAATTTTTCCCCAAATAATATAATATTTATTTCTTGACCCAATCCAGGTCCCTTTGATCAGTAGCCAAACATGATAACCACTCAGCCACTGGGAAAAATGTTAGTTAATATCATATTTATGTTGCAAATTTGGTTTTGTGCATATTTATAAAAAAAAGTGTAAAGTTATTTAGTATTAAAAATAAGGAGCTTATTAAATTGAATTATAGGTTCCAAGTTTACCAGAGATTCAATCTCGACTAGCATATGTCAGTTGTGTAAGACAGTTGGATCAAGTGAAACGCAGTGATTACTGTACTTATGTTAGGCCTCCTATTGACAAATATAAAACTTTGCAGTTTGGCAGTTTTGATGAGATAATGGTAAGTTGTAATTTTTCATTTTCATTGTTAAATTTAAGTGAAATTTTCATTTGAAGTACTTTTAAGATTGCATTTCTTTGGAAATAAGCTTTATTAAGTGCAATTAATAAGCAAATAATAATTAAAAGTTAAAATTTTGAGAATTAAATCAGATGAAATAACAATATGTAGCTTAATTTACAGGTTAATAGCTTAACTGCATATAATTAATATGTTTGTTGTGGAAAAATAGCCAAGGTGATTGTTCACTGAATATGCTGAGATAAGCATTGACCAGAATTAAATACTAATCATAGGTTAATATGAGTAAAACTCTTGTTTGTACATCTGTTTTAAAATTATCTTAGCCCTTCTCAGTCATGTTCTATTTTGTAATATGGATTCATATAAAAATGTTGGGTTGTTTTATCTCTGAGTAACTTTTTTTTTTGCACATAATGAGCTAAATGGCTAGTTTATAAGGACTGCAAGAATTCAGAGAAAGTTTGGGAAGGGGATCCATTGAACAGAGGGAACAGGAATTTCCTGTCGAGGCCATTCATTGTGTTCTTTAACATTGAAGGTTATAGCTCTCGTGCACACATCATAGTATAATATCCCTTCTGAGGGACAGTAGCCTTTCCAAGCCCAGTGGCATCTCCTTTCTCAATGCAGGACCAATTGGGATTCAAATCTGAGAACATCAGTATATGAACTTGGCACAATGCTGACTTGGCCATCCCTTTCCCCCACATATAAGAAGGCACCTTGGATGCTTTCCTTGTCTCACCTATCTGACATATCCAATCCTTGTTCATAATTTCAAATTAATTTTGTATATCGTGATAGATGTAAAGTGCTAAAGTGAATATTTCAAGTGGAAATTATTAATTAGGAAATTAAATTGCTTTGAATATTCTATGGAATATTTGAAGTACAATCATATTACCTTAAGCAATGATAGTCTTGCAGTAAAAACCTCCTTATTCAACTACTAGTATCACCACTGGAAGCATAACAGATACATATACTGACTACATCATTGATATGTATGACTTAGTATAGTTTCATGTTTTGTATTTCAGTTAAATATTTCATGGAAGTTAATCGTGTAATTCAAAAATATCCCTTACAAAAGTAATTTTATTGTTTCAATCATATATAGTATTTTAGTTATTTTTGTTGTTGTTGTTTTTGAAGTTTTTTAGCTGTTCCACTGTTTTTAGAGTTATATCATGTACTGAACCATTTGGTTCAGTACATGATACATGAGGAACTTAAGGCTTTCTTATGATCTTGGTTGATTGAAGCTACCAATTATCCAATCCCCTTATATGCCACGATAGTATTATATTTCTGTATAATTTGAAGAAATAAAGTGTATAATTATGAAAAGTGAAAAAGGGGGTACAAAAATTAATGTTTAGAGAAAAGTATTTTAAAGAATGTAACTTTCAGTCAGTAGTGGTCAAAAGGCCAATGCATGTTAACTATTGTGGAAAAAAGTTATCACCATCATTAAGTCTCTCCATCTTCCAAATCCACACTGCAGTGTTGGTTAATAGTTATATTTTAACAATAATAATGGAGGAGGTTTAGAATTTAAGATTAATTTGTCAAAAATGCATGACTGTACATAACTTTTGTTATTTTGTGATAATGAATTTTTAATTCCTGGTTTTTTAAATTAGGAAGTAGGATTTAATCACGGTAAAGCATTATTCACTGCAATGAAGAGAGGACATAAATCTCTCCACAGTTTCCTTCATAAAGAAAAAACCAAATATCATCATCAGGTTAGCAGCAATATTTAATTTTTTAATTGATGACAGTTTTGCTTGAAAAGTTGTATATAGTTTAATTTTATTTCCATGCAGAATTTTCAATAAAGTTATTAAGTTATAATCTCTAATTGTTCTCATTTAATGGCATGTGACTGAAACAGGTGTAAAGGAATTACTGCTGCTCTTGATTAAAATCTTGTTAGACAATAACTGGATTTCGAAATTTAAATGTTTCTATTTGTTTAAATAATTTAAAATGCAGAGTAAAATATAAGTTTCACTCTTAATTGACAAAAAAATTTCCTGTGGTATTTTTATTTTTAATATCATAATCACACATAGTAAAGCTCAACACCTATGTTGCATGGGAGAGTGCAGCCCATTAAGAGATTTCATTCCATTCACCCAGCTCTTCATGACCTTTCTTAAAAGTGCTTAATTTCTATCAGAGAAATAAAAAACATAGACAAGTTTATTTTTTATCATAGAAGAATCATTTCATTTCAAACATAGAGAAAGCAGTTTTGGTTTGTTGTGACCTTACTGGCTGCAGTTCAATATGATGATTTCCAGATAGTCAAACCAGTACAACTGCTTTATTATATCTGTAGTTTTGATGTTGAAATTTTGCAAAAAAAAGGATGAAAATCTTATTTTTTTATTGCATCAACAATTTTTTAATTAGTACACTGACCATGAACCATTGACTTCATCACTTTATTTCAATCCAGTCCCCCTCAATAGGATAAAATAAACAATGGGGATGGGGCGGTGAAGTCCATTGAGCAATAATAAGGGCAGTCTTTGAGGTCTTGGAGGGTTTGGGGAAGAGTTCCCAAAGCATCCCACAGGTATTCTATTATGTTGATTTTTTGTAAAGGATGCAGGCCACTCCACTCCTTTGAGGCCTTATTCCTCAATATATTTAGTTGATCAGTCTTTCTCTGTGTGGATGCTCATTATCATTCATCACCTTCTGCACCATCACAGGGTAATATTAGGATCTCATCCTGATATCTCAGATCATTCATAGAGATCATTCACATAGGTCAATATGGCCACTCATTGAAGCTGGTTCACACAGTCAGATCTTTACCACCAAATGAACTTCTCTCAACAATGTTATGTGAATGGTTGTGTGTTCCAGCCTTTTTCCAGATCAGTACATGTCTTCCATCAGATTGTAGAGAAAATCTCTATTCATTTGTGAACAGAATGCGACACCATTGTTCTTGTGTCCAGGCTATATGATTCACAACACCACAAGGTTGATGCTGTTGCTCTACTACTGTTCTGTCAGAAGAGTAATCCAATATAGGTGTCATCTTGAGGTGTCATAACTAGTGGTGAGCTACGAATATTTGAATAATAGGCTCTTAGTTTTGCAAATTTCTTTTTACTCTTTTTTAAATATATATATTCATATATTAAAAAATATAATAAAAAAGATTAATTTATAAATATCAATATTTTTAAAAAATGAGTATGTAGGCCATATATTAAAAAAAGGTTATTTAAAATGATTCATTTTCATTTAATTTGATTTCATTCAAAAGTAATCAAAAATACAAAAGTTGTTACAAAAACACCACATTGAATGTATTTCTTCATTACTATTTGTTACACATCTTTAGCTTTCTTCAGTAGCTGAACATTGATTATGAAGGAAAGATTTTATGCAAGAATCAGGATCAAATTGAGCTAATGGTTTTCCATTTTCAGGTTAACTGTCATTAAACTTGCAACATGTTTGTCCATCAAATATATCTTTTTTACTATAATGATATTCATTATGTTGAAAGCTTGCTCAGCATCACTGATGATTGCAATGAATTGTAGAATATTTCCAGCTTTTTTAAATTGAATATGGAATTTCATTTGTATCTGAAGCTAAAATATTGTCTACCAAGTCTTTAGAATCAGATCATTCATAGATTAATTAAGAACAGAATCCAATATAGGTTGGTTTTTTTCATAGTTTATATGAAAACTTATATATTTTATTCTTTTTTCTCCCTCTTGTCAAGATGACAAAACTTCTTCCATATTCCACATCAAGATATCAATTAATTCTTTATTATTGATATTTGTATTATCATCTTTTTTTTTATTTAAAATGATTTTGTGTAGTAGTTCATCTTTCAAGGCTAAAAAATTTTGTTTAATAAATACTCATGGGGTAGTTTTTAAATCTGTTACTTTTGATTTTGATTCCTTTATTTTTTTTTATATTTTAACATGTTCTCAATGTTAGCTTCATTATTTCCTTCAGAATATTTCAAGCATCAATAGCAATAACAGTTTGAATAATTAATTGATTTACTTTTACTACGCTGATGTTGCAATTTTGTAAAGCTTCCAAAAGATAGGAAAATCCTTTGTGTTTTCCTTAGAACGAATTTTCCCATGAATTTAAAAAAAAACAGGTTCTCAAATTTAAAGTAATTTAACAGTGGGCTCTTGCAAACCCACCATAGCTCGCCACTGGTTGTAACCAAAGACTGTATTTGAACAGGTCTGATAACTATTCGGAATTGCCATAGTCTTGAGATAACTTTGCTGGACACCAAAGAATATGGCCATCTATCCAAAGAATATGGCCAAGACACCAAAGAATATGGCCATAACTGTTTGACCATATTCCAGCCTTCCAAAAGCTTTGCATCATTTTGAGGCATTTAAATGTTTTCTTTGTGGTATTATCATGAAGCAATCAGCTATTCCAAATAGACAATTTAGCATTTCAATTTGAAAATATTGAGTGTCTACAAAAGTACTCCTTTTACATATTCTATGAAGCTGTACAGGATATACATGTTAAATTACCTGGGTACATTTAAATATCTTTTATCTATCTCTAATGTTTTTTTATTTAAATTTTAGTGAACAAGGCTCAATTTTTTTATGAGTAGTATGCAGTGTCAATTCACAATGTGTATGTACTTTGAACATAAATCACTCCTGGAGTCACTGTAATTGGTAGGATTTTAGTCCCTGGTTAACTGACCATTTGCTACTTTCTTTCTGCAATGTGATCTATGAGTGTGGCCTACTAAGTCTTTCGAAGGAAAATCTTTATATGGAGCTACCTACTCAAGGAATCGCCACAGTCAACCTCGTTTTGACACAGGATATATAACGAGATGAAGTTTAAAATTAGTATCTACCTGAGTACTCATTTTAATATCAACTCACCACACTTGCCCTCTGCCATCAAAGCATGTTATGTGCATTGTAAGTTATGTTCAACCCATTTCAAATCCCTTTCAGTGGCAAAAGCATGGTCATGATTGAACAGCTTGTCATGTTCCCATCTCCCTTGGGCACTCATCACAATCACAAGGATAATTTGATCCAGGGTAAATCTGCAATATTCTTTTTTAATCAAAATTGAAAATTTTCTGATTTTCCAAGTTTTACAAATTTATCCATATTTTAATATTTAAACATCTAACTAATCACAATTTTATACATATACAATGGTTACCATCTCATTGCAGTATTTTCTACAACAAACTAACTACTGATAAATTAGCTAAACTGGCAGCTTTGGATCAAATATATTTATTGTACCTACCTTTTTACATAATGTCAAAGATAAACACAAAACTGATTTATTTAATTAAAAAAAATATACATTCCTTTCACAAACAGTTCTTAACTTTTCACATCACTGACTTGTTTCTGCTAATATAACAAAATTTAATAACTGTAGGTCTGTAAATGGTAGTTAGGCATAAACTGGAAGTAGCACTCTGTACCGATCCCTAGTGATGATGCACAGAACCGGCCAGGTCTAGCACCTAATGTCAACCCCGCCTTCTCGTGGTGTAGGCCGTTATTACCTTTCGAAAGAGATATTGTCTTTTGGAAGGGAATGGAAGGGGAAGGCTTTCAGTTTAGTATGGCCTACTGATCTGGTCATCTATGGACCAGATCAGTAGTTTTCAACTACTTTTTTTTGTTCAACCCTGCTGAGGGTGATCAACTTCACAGGGTCCTGGTGCTGACCAATTATACCTACTAGACTGGACTTCTTTATGGATTTGAGCTTGATTATGGATCCTGGACTTGCTGCACTGGTGGTCTTCTGTTGTGGTGCTGTGTTTTCTGTTTGCTTCTGGGTTGCTAGCCCTAAGTGAACAGAGGCACAGGATACCTTATGTCAGTTGGTGAATAATTCTGATCAGAGGCCATCGCAGGTACCTGAACCTCACTTAGCTAGTTGGGCATCGTCAGTCCTAAACTGGAGTAATGTGTCTCAGCCAGGCCATATGACTCTTGAAAAAGTTCACTAAAAAAGGTGGTGCCTGAAGTTCTTACCAGCATCGGTAACTTCAGCCTTTAGCAGAGGAGGAACAGGTATTTTCCCCATGTCTGTCTCATATTGTTGGTCTCATATTGTCAATCTGTCATCTATCTCAATAAACCTAGTTTCTTTAAAAATCCTACTAATCACTTTATGCGTGGAATGTGAGGACATTACATAGAGATTATTCTCTTGATGTCCTCATGCAGGAAATCCAGCACTATAACCTAGATATTCTAGGCTTGCAAGAGATCAGATGGACAGGTAAAGATGATATATTTAAAAATAACTTTAAATTTCTCTTTCAGGGAAGGAGGATGGAAAACATCTCCAAGGTGTAGGTTTGCTTCTCAGCAAACACACCAGTGATGCTCTTCTAGGATATGACATGCTCTTCTAGGATATGACTGCATTAATGAAAGACTTCTTAGAGCAAAATTTAAAACAAAAGTTAAAGACTTGAATGTCATCTGTTGTTATTCACCCACAGAGGGCTCTGATGAGATCTCTGTATCTCTGATGAGGTAACTTCAATGCTAAAATTGGTACTGACTCTGACCTTTGCGTAGGAGTTTAGGTCCCTTTGGCATTAATAGTTCCAATGGCAATGGGGAACGTCTCCTACAGGTAAGTAAACTTAATGGTTTACGAAAACTAACACATACTACAAACATTGGGACATTTATAAATATACATGGGTTTCACCTGATGGGTTGCACAGGAATATGATAGATTATATTTTAACTAACAGCAAATGGGGCTAGTTCAGTTAGGAATACTAGATCATACAGGGGAGCTGAAATTCGGTCTGACCATTACCTGGTCAAAAAGTGTCTTGCAGCTGAAGCTTAAGAAATGTTGTGCTAAGGTTAAGGAAATTACCTTCAACACTGAAGGTCTGAAAGATCCATATATAACCAAAGCATACCTTGATAGGCTGTTTAGTCATTATGACAATCGTGGTTTGCTTACTGCTGAAGTTGTGAAAGAATGGGATCAGTTTAAACAGGCTTTTCTTGAAACCAACAGTACTCTTTTAGGTAAAAGGAAACAAAGGAAACAAAATTATGTGAGTGATAAGGCTATGGAACTTATTTCTGAAAGGAGGAAGTGCAGGATTAATATGAATCAACACCCTACTAGCCCTAACAGAAGGCATTACAACAAGCTTAATAAATGTGCAAAGGATCATTTAACAACTGATAAGAATCTTTGGCTTGATAGCTTGTCTGACAAAGCAGAGGAAGCAGTTAGACATCACAACATCAGGGGGTTGTACCAAATTATTAATGTTTTATGTGGGAAGAAACAGACAGGTACATAGGGATTGAGGGATAAATATGGCAAGGTGTTTGAAGGTGAGGTTTCTGTGATGGCTAGGTGGGCTGAGCATTTCAGATATGTTCTAAATAATGTGATTATTTCCATGCTTATTGTTTGTAATGAGGATAGATGCATTACTGGCTTTTATGATGGTCCTATGTCACATTCCGAAGTGTCATTGGCCATCTCTAAATTAAAACTGCATAAATCCCCAGGGGTGGATGAAATCACCACTGAAATGCTTAGAGCTGGAAACATATGTGTTGTCACATGGCTGACTGAAATTTTGAATATTTTTTTATGATAAAGGTGTTGCTCCTAAGGATTTTACTAGAGCTATCATTGTCCCAATTTTTAAAAAAATGTGATTGCAGTTCTTGTGATAATTATAGGGGAACTGGTTTACTTTCTGTTCAAGGTAAAGGTCTTTGCATGATTATACTTAATGGAATTAAGAATTTGGTTGATGAACAGTGGGGATTCAGAAGTGGTAGGGGGTGTATTGATCAAATATTTTCACTTAGATAGATTCTTGAGAAATGTTTAGAGTTTCAGAAACCTGTGGTTGCTAGCTGTACAATTTCAAAAAGGCTTTTGACTCTGTTAATCGACATAATTTGTAGTTGAATGTTCAATCATATGGAATACCTGATAATTTAGTTAGTGTAATGAGAGCTCTCTAATAGCACTGAGTTGTGTGTGAGAGTTGGTACATCTTGCAGCTATTGGTTTAGCATTGCTAGTGGAATTAGACAAGGGTGCATTTTGTCTCCTTTTCTCTTCAGTTTAATTATTGATTAATTAATGCGAAATTCTTTGCAAGGGAAAGATTTTGACCTTTAATGGTCTAGAGATTTAAAATTTCTGATTTAGATTATGCAGATGATTTGACCCTGTTGGCTACTGATGTTGATGAGATGAATTCATTCATTAGGGCTGTTGATGAGACTGGTAGTAGAGTAGGTTTGGTGATAAACAGAGAAAAAACCAAAGTGATGGAAATTGGTCAGGCAGATGGTGCTTCAGTTGCTTTGAATGGCTGTACTATTGAGCAAGTGTCTCAGTTTACTTATCTTGGGAGCTATGTAACAGATATAGGTGATGTGCGGCATGAGATAAATAAAAGAATAGGGATTGCTGCTGGGACTTTTAATAATCTATAATAGAGTATGGAAAAATAGGCATATACACCTAAAGACTAAAATTAGGTGTATAATAGTTTGGTTCTTTCTAAGGTCAGTTATGGTATCGAAACATGGACCCTTTGTAAGCAGGATAGAAAGAACTTGATGCCTTTGATTCTTGATGCTTATGCAGTATTTTGGTTATTAGATGGTTTGACTTTGTAAGTAATGATGAGGTTAGAAGAAGGAGTCATCAACCTCCTTTGAGTAGTATATTGTGCAGAGAGAGATTGTGTTGGTATGGTCATGTTACCCGTATGCATAGCAGCAGATTGGCAAAGAGGATTATGAACAGTGTACCTAAGGGTATCAGAAAAAGGGGGAGACCTAGGATGTGATGGGCAGACAATGTCAAACAAGACCTTGTTAGAATTGGCCTAGAGTGGCCAAATACAGCAGCTGTAGCTCAAAAGAGACACATCTGGAGAGGAAAATTACACAGTCTGGTTGGACCTCCGTATCCCATGGCTGCATGAGGATTTTGTATGTGTATGTTTAGTTATTGATTAATTAATGCGAAATTAATCATATATGCATATTAGTTTAATTTAATTATTGATTAATTAATGCAAAATTGATCATTGTATGTGTGTGTTTATGTATGTATGGCTAACTGTAACATTTGTAATTTGCCACAAACTGTAGTGCATATGTTATTAAATTGTTCTAAATATAATTCACAAAGAAAAATACTTTTTAAACAACTATAACGCAACAAAATAGAAGAATTTATCCTTAATACACTTTTAAATTCTTCAGATAAGTTTAAAAATTTACTATTATGTTTTATCCTTCTTAAGACATGTAAACTTGTATGATAAATTATAACTTTCTGCTTTGACACTGGTCCTGTGAGAGAACTAATATCACAAACTTATTAGCATTAATTTAATACAACTTTAAACTACTTTAATTTTCTTATTTCCTATTTAAATATTTTGAATAACAAATATTATGACAATATGAATATATTTAAAATGTTTAAAATTGAACTAAGAACTTTTAATATTAAACTTGATTTATAAGAAACTTATTTAATGATCTCTTCTGGTCTGAGATGCATGTCATTCAAACAGAAAGAGGATAACTATTTAAAATAATTGATATCTGTTTAAAATTTAAAGTATTTTACATTATAATTGTTTAGCGTATTTATTACTACTCTATATTAAATATGACAGGAAAGTAAATTATTATATTAAGAAATAAAGAATCTTTTTTTATGCTGAAACTCTTAAAATAGTTCTAATAAACCTGTAACTATTGAATTTAAATAATCAACAATTAAGAAAAATTTTATAATTATTAATTATACACTAAATATTAAATAAATGTTTTAAGTGTCAGCTTTCCTTGAATGAGCAATGTCATAGACATTGAATTTTCATCCGAGTGAGCAGAGCAACAACAACAACTTCCCAGCAGCATCAGCAAGCAGTGTCAAAAATTGACTGTCTGTCCCAGCTTTGATGCCATCCACCTTTAGAAACATTTCTCTTTCCAAGCATCAGATTGCGTACCACTCAAAACAAAATGTGACCTTCAAGGCCCAAAATAAGCTCACGGGACAAAAAATTAGCCATCTCCCACCATAAGAGGGTTACATCCATTCGACAACAACAGAGGGTGCACCAGTAACAAATGCATCCTACAAATAACTGTGTCATGCTACGGGATTCATGCAGTGGCAAGAAGTGGTTGTGTGTGTTAAGTTGCTCCATGAAACATGTGTCGTGCCAAAGATGTGAATGAGTGGCAAAACGGTGTTATTGCATTTGGCCGAGCCAAAGGGCATAGTGTACAAGAAGCTGCCTTTGCAGGTGTATCAGAACGTAAACGTACTGTCCAAAGGGTCCCCCCCCCCCCCAGAGTGGGACCTCCTTGACGAGGGGGGGGTCTACAGTGCCTCTGAGAAGTTGGGCTCGGATCGCTGGCACTCTTGGGTTCAGATGTCTGGTGGCCCCCGGTGGAGGGGGGCCTGTTGAGGGTTGGCGGACCGTGCTAGAGGGGCCAGTCCAGTCAGCTTGTTGACTTGTCCTCCAGCGAAGCTGGGGGTTGCAGCCTTGGTTGAGGGGCCGTTCTAAAGGCCTCGGATAGGGCCTGGGAGAACCCTGTCTTCTGCAGGCTTATTGGGGAGTTCTGCGAACTGAGTTGTGCACCTCTTTGTACACTCGTTCGTGGGCTCCCTGATGCGGTCTCAGTGATATCGAGGTGGACGGACGTTCAGCGGGTGCTTCGGCCCGTTCACAATGGAGAGGTAGAAGTTGGAGGCTCGCGGCCTAAGTTGGCCACCACTGGCCAGCGGGCTTATCGATGGAAGAGCCAAACTAAGAGTCCCACATGAATGAGATTTGGACTTATGGCTTTTGCAGTGGAGGAACTTGGGTTCCTCTGCGAAGTGGGGTCCATGTTGCTGCGGTCTTGTAAGCCCCGGTAGGCGGAGAGCTTTGTCAGGGTTGTGGGAGGGCCGCCTGCTGGGTTTTTAATGGTTTACTGGCCTGGTGGTTCCGAAGCGGCCTCAGCACAGTGCAGAAGCTGAGACGGTGAGCGGGGCTGTGGTTGCCCGGCTCGATGGAGAGGATGAAGTTGGAGGTCATGCCGAAAAGGACTGGGGGGTCCTGAGTAAGTGTGGCTTATCGACAGAAGCACCTAGGAGTCTCTGCTGCAGAGGACTCTAAAAGTTAGGACTTCTGTTTATTTTTCTGGCTCAAAATTCAAAAGACAAGATCTTTTTATTTATATATTGGCAAGTTTCTGGACTAAATTCAGTGAGTGTTGGGCATATTCCTAGGCAGCACTCTAAATTTTAAAAGATCCCACTCTCACTGCACCTCAATGATTATATCTTCAAGCAGGCTATTAAAACCCAAGCAGTGCTTTTCTCATCACAAAGGTCTTCTCTCGCTGTAGGCAGGTACAATGCAAGGCAAGTTTAAAATGTTAGGTGCCTTTTTAGTTTATAGTGGTTTCTGTGACTTCTCCCATATGGTGATATGCAGTCAATGTACTGCGGTGCACCGGGGCTGTCACGATATACTTCATTGTCCAAAGGGTCTTCGAGCAGTGGCGTACATCGCAGTCCACCGCTAATTGTCGCCAGAACTGCAACAAAAGACTGTGCTCACCAATAAAAACCTCCGCAGTGTGTCAAGCACTGTTAGGGCAAACTGCTTTGCAATGAGGTTGGGTTGGGTTGTTTTACCTCTGAGCGGCACTTTTTTGCACACCATGGGCTAAATGGTCAGGTTACAAGGACCCCGAAGGCTCAGAGAATGGTTGGGGGAGGGGACCCACTGGAACAGCTGTTGAGAGACAGATGATAGCCTCACGTCAAGGTCATCCAGCGTGTTCTTTAACGTGCACAGGGTATGACTCTCCCGCACACGGGGCCACGGCTTAACATTCCATCCGACGGACGACTGCCTTTCCAAGCCCATCGGTGTCCCCTACTGACCGTGGGCAGGGCGGGGAATTTTGCGGAGATAAATCTCAACGCTGACCCAGCTGGGACTTGAACCTGGGAACTACAGATTACGAGCCTGGCGCGCTACCGACTGAGCCACCCCCTTCCCAATGAGGCAGGAATTGCTCCAGTCAGTCGATGCAGGCCTACAACAAGCTGTTTCTGAACAAACACTCAGAAGGGAACTGGACGCCATGGATATCTGGAGCAGAGTACCATGGAAGATACCCATGTTAACAGTTCTGCACAAGGCTGCACAGCTACAGTGGGTGCAACACCACAAAGATTGGACTGTCGACCCTTGGAAGCATGTGATCTAGTCAGATGAGTCACATTTTTGCTTGTACTCAACTCAAATGATGCAAGGTGACAAGTACATTGTAAGCTACATGAAGCCTTCCATGCAGACTGTGTGCAAGGTTCTGTTCAAGCTAGAGGAGACTCTGTGATTTCTGGGGATATTTCACGTACGAGGAAAGGTGTCCTTTGGTTGCAGTGATGTCACACTTGAACCAGAAGGGCTATATGGAGCTACTGGATGACCACATGTTGCCTTTTGTGCAGCATCTCCACAGTAAACACCAGAAGGATACCCCAGTCTTCCAAGACAACAATTGTTGCATGCACAGGGCTGGAAGTATGTCGGATTGGCACGACGAGTGTTCTGAAGCCTTTAAACATCTCAACTAACCCCCCAAATCCCTGTATTTAAATCCCATAGAAAATTTGTGGGATTATTTGGAGCAATGAGTGAAGCGCCATCCCAGCCATCTGGCCAATCTGGCTGAACTGCAGCATTTGCTGCTGGAAGAGTGGATGAATATTGATATGCACTACATCCGCACACTGATGGCATCCATGCCAGACAGGATTTCAGCTGTTCTTCGGTCACATGGAGGCATTACACGCTATTAGATGACATTTAGCCAGGGATGACTAATTTTTTATCTGGTGAGCTTAGTTTCTAGTGTGATAATCTCTCAGCTATGTCTGTCAGAAGTTTGACTGCTGTGATTGTTAACATTTCCTCTGCACAGGTTATTTTCCCATGTGAATCACTATTTGCTCATATCCTCCTCCAGAATTATCATAGATTCAGTAAATATCTGTGTGGCATCAAAGTCTTCTTATCAGTTTATAAACCAATATGCATGTGCCTGCAAGCTATATGGACAGTCCTACAGTCTAACATATGTTTTCTTGGTTTACCAGCACTGTAGTGAAAATGATCCCTTTCACAAGGATATCACCATTTTTCCATCCGTCTCTGCCTCTTGCCATTACACTTCATCATCATCATCATTCTCAAGCAGCCATGGGCTACAGAGGTCCAACCAGACCATGCAATTTAGTTCTCCAAGCATGTCTGTCCTGAGCTACATCTGCTGCATCCGGCCACTGCACACCAATTCTAACAAGATCCTCTTTGACATGTCTGTCCACCGCATCCTAGGTCTCACCCTCTTTCTGAAGCCTTTAGGCACACTGTTCATAACCCTATTCGCCAATCTATAATTATCCATACGGGCAGCATGACCAAACCAACGGAGTCTCTCTCTGCACAATATACTGCTTAAAGGAGGTTGCAGACTCCTTTGCCTAACCTCATCATTAGTTACAAAGCTGAACCACCTAATACCCAAGATACTGTATAAGCATCTAGAATCAAAAGCATCTAGTTTCCTGTTATCTTGTTTACAAAGTGTCCAAGTTTCACTACCATAACTAACCCTAGAAAGAACCAAACTATTATGCAGTCTAATTTTAGTCTTTAGGTGTATATGTCTATTTCTCAATACTCTGCATAGATTCTTAAAAGTCCTGGCAGAAATCCTTATTCGTCTGTTAATCTCATGCTGCACATCACCAGTATCTGTTAAATATATAAGTATACAAGATAATTAAATTGTGACACCTGCTCAAGACTGCAACCATTTAAATTAACTGAATCACAGTCTGCCTGACCAATTTTCATCACTTTAGTTTTCTCTCTGTTTATAACCAAACCTACTCTACTACCAGTCTCATCAACAGTACGAATGAAAGAGTTCATCTCATCAAAATCATTTGCCAAAAGGGCTAAATTCATCAGCATAATCTAAATCAGAAATTTTCGTATCTCCACACCATTTAAGGCCAAAATCTTTCCCTTGCAGTGAATTTCGCATAACATAATCAATAACCAAACTAAAGAGAAAAGAAGACAAAATGCACCCTTGTCGAACATCAGAAATAATGCTAAACCAATAGCTTATAGAGAGCTTTCATTATGTTAACTAACTTGTCTGGTATACCATATGATTTCACAATCAACCACAAATTATGACAATCAGCAGAGTCGAAAGCCTTTTTGAAATCAACAAAGCTAGCAACCACAGGTTTCTGAAACTCTAAACATTTCTCAAGAATCTGCCTAAGTAAAAATATTTGATCAATACATCCCCTACCACTTCTGAATCCATACTGTTCATCACACAATTGACTGTCAACCAGATTCTTAATTCTATTAAGCACAATCATGGAAAGAACTTTACCTGGAATAGAGAGTAGGCTGATACCCCTATTGTTTTTACAAGAACTGCAATCACCCTTTTTGAAAATAGGGATAATAAAAGCTCTGGTAAAATCCTTAGGGATTATGCCTTTATCACACTTTTTCACACTTTGAATTTGGTGAGTTGAATTTATGGAAATAAACTTTGTTTTAGAACCTTTTTGAATCTTTGCAATTTTTTTCTCTTGAGCAATGTAAATTGATATTGTGATTAGATTGTATTTTAACTTGACAATCATTTTTGAATTCTTACTCGATAAGTAATGCTTGGCAAATAAACGAACCGTATTTCAACTTTATTTGGTAAGTTATTATTGCCTGGCGCCCAATAGAGTTATCCGGAGTTTGAATAAATTGGATCAGATAAAAGGTCCAACTTTAAATGTTATTAATCTTTGGAGCGTTTCAAGGTAATAAACAGTTTACCAAATAAGGAATACGAATCTCCCATTTATTAAATTTCAATTCAATGAGATATCTGAAGAAAATTTTGGAGAACATGGTTGCAATGACAGTATTCTTCATTAGAATCTCAGGAGCAGTTGTAAAATATTCTTCTAAAGTGGAAAATAATTCATATTTCCACAAGAGAGATTCCAGATCATAGTGACTCCACACCATTGCACATCATATAAATAGCCCATGGTATCCTTTTAGTGTTGCCTCACTTTATCAACTGTCAAGAAAACTATATCAGTTTTATATAAATATTTTGTCAGAAACCAATAATATTTGCTTATTGTAATATTTTAATAAACTATCACATTTATAGCAGTAAAGAATATTTGTTTTTGCCATTATATTAATCAGATTGTTTATGACTAAAAATAAAAGAATAAAACTTCTGAAAATTGAATTGTATATCTCTAAAAAAAAAAGTGGGCTTTCAAGTTATTAACTGTTTTATTTTTCTGCTAGCATATCAAAATAATGAAGTACTTTTTATTTCTCACTATTATTAATATTTATATTTTTTTAGCATTTGGAGACTTTAAGAAATGCTTCATTCACTGATCTTGCTGAGATGGTATGCAAAATCCAGCCACCTCGTCGTTACCAGCTTTCTGATGGTATTTCATTATTATTTAATATCATAATTTATTAATGAATTATGTTTGATAATCTTTTCTATTAGATACTAAGTAAATCCTTATTACAAATGTTTCCCTTCTCAACTTCAGAACCACATGCTGAATTATAGACAGAAGCATGTTTTTATATATTTTACCTTTTTTCCATGTAAGTAGTAAGAAAAAGAATCCTTTTTCTAGACAGAAGCATGGAAGTTGCATTACTTTCATATTCTCATTAATAACAATCCCAGTGACTAATAGCATCTACAAAATATTTTGCCTTTCTCTCTCACCATTTAACATTTTATAAATCCCCTTGAAAGGGGAATTGTAAGGTATTGTGAGATATTGATTGTAAGAAGTGTTATCAGGAATCACTGTGTTACTAACTTTTTTACGAATCATTGTGGTAATGGTTGGTAATGAATCACTGTGTTGTTCAAAGTAGTTGAATTTGAAAATGACTGCCTATTTTTAAAAATGGAAATCCTGAGTATTTTTTTTTATGAACAGTATTTATGTTTTGTTTTTCCTCCAAGGGGAAAAACTTCAAACTTTCTTTCATCTGTCACATTTCTTATCCACTCCCACCCTTACTTTGCTCACTAAGACTCACTGCATTTTGTACCTAATAGGCTCTGACCACAATTTTTATCTATTCCCTAACATTGTAACTTATTCAGTGCCATATGTGTAGTCGCAAATTGAAATCCTTTTACTTCCGATATGTTGCTTTTGCCATTGCATCATTGCTCTTCAGGGCTATCATCAGCTTAACTCTGAATCTGTACCTGCTTACTTTTCTGCTACTTTTAGCATTTTCAAATTTGTTTTGAAATTGCTTCCAAAAACTGTAACATTTCAGTGACTTTTTGAGCCCTTGAAGCAGTTGAGGGCCACAGATTATTATTAATGTATTCCTTGAAGACTTGAATAGCAAATTGTTATGTTAATGGAAGGCAAAATTAAAAACTCACTTGTTTCAAATATGAAACTGTTTATGGGAATGAGACTGAAGTTAATTATCTAAATCTTGAATTTCAATGATATTCATTTAGTATATAAAGAGTTACAAAAACTGGAATATTTAACTGCATCATAAGAGTTCATCTCAAAAGCTAATTTAAATGTTTACTAAAATAATTTAACTTTAGAAGTTCATCTGATATTTAGATGTTCCATTTCCATAACCCTTTAAATACTGAAATAAATATTGCTGAAATTAAATATTTAAATAAAAGATTTAAATCTTGAATTTGTCTTCAATCTTGTTTTCATAAAAGTTGATTTTTCAAGATATCGAATTTCTAGTTTTGTTTTCACTGACATAAAATAATTCTTTAATAATTTAATGGAGTTCTATATTTTCTAAGATAGTCCCCAAAAATCAGACTTGAGCATGTTGGAATCTTTTACCTGATAAATTTTCTGGGTATGTACTGTCAGTCAATTAAAAAAAGGTTTGCTAGTTTCTTCAACAATGGTTCCTCAGCAAGAGCTCCTGTGTATGGTGAGGGGAGCACCCTGTGAAGGGGTTCCACTGGTTCGGGTACCTTCACAAAGCCCTGAACGCTCACCCACCCTGGAAAGGAGGATCCTGGTAGTTGCTCAAGAGTCCCCTTTGGCCTGTCTTGCCATTGGGGAGCTTGTTCATGGTTCTTTGGCCTCTGCTTCAGGCAATTTTAAGGTTCTGGGGTGCCCCCCCCCCCCCCCCCCCCCCAGTATCAATCTGCTAGTGGGCTGGACCTGCTAGTGCCAACTGTGTAGTAGGTGAGTGCCTTGTCCATGTCCAGGTAATGGTTTGCTAGTTTCCCACACATTTCCCAATTTTGTAGTTTCTTTCTTTTGTCAGGCTGGTTCGGTTCCCACACTTTTTATTTTTTTGCTTATTTTGTGAGAACTTGAGTGAGTTTCTCACATTTCTCTATTCCCTTTTGTTCTTATTTAGTTGTGAGGGCTTGGCTCACTGAAGTTTCTGGCCATGTGTGGGTATGGTGCTCTGGCACCCAATTGGGTATTCCCTTGTTGAGCTCTGGTGGGTGGGGACCATGGACACTGAACCACCAAAAGCCAAACATGAGTTCCATTAAAGTAATTTCATCAGCCAATACTGCCAGGAGGTCTCAGCACGAGGCCCCATCTTCACTGCCTTTGTCATCGTTGCCATTCATCATCTGTGTCTATCTCTTCATCCCCGACGTACATGTTCATCCATTCAATGGGTGATCAGGTAATTGGGGACATGTCCCCATTTTTTATTAATAAAGGTTTGGAAGATCTCGCAGGAGCACCGAAATCTGTCAAGTGCCTAAGATCTGATGAAAACTGGTGGAATCTGCTTGCTCAAAACATTCTGAGTTACTTTTAAATGTAACAGTGTTTGGTGGGATAGCGATCATTGTCACTCCCCACATGATATTTAATTCCTTCCGGTGTGTGATCGAGTGGGGCCTCATCAAGGTTTCTAAGGAGAAATTCCTCTTGGAGCTGTCATCCCAGGCAGTGTTCAGAGTTCACTGGTTTTGCAACACTGTGATGGAAAGTTAGTACCCACATGGGTACTAATCCTTACATTTAAGGAGTAGTTGGAAGATGGCAGGTGTGGTACATTTAATGCACCACACCTGCCATCTTCCATCATGGCAGGTTACCTTCACTGCGAATAACAGCCATATATACCAAACCCTCTGCATTGCTTCGAATGCCATAGGTATAGCCATACCTGCTCAGCTTTCTGGGGCAAACCCAACTGTGATCGCTGTCGACAACACTCTATTGTGGCCTTTCCCCCAAGAACAGGGGGTAACATAAGGCTGTGTATTGAGTGTTATGCTTTTCTCTGTCAAGATAAATTCCATTATGCAACAACTTCCACCAACTGTAGGCAGTGTCCTCTATGTTGACGACTTTAGAATCTTTTGCTTGTTGTCCAGCATGAGAGTCATTAAATGACAACTGCAAACTGCCCTGAGCAATCTCTCAGTTTGTCAACAGCCAATGGATTTTGGTTCTTCCCACAGAAGACCGCTTGCGTGCACTTTTGCCGTAAATTACGTTCATCTTGACCTCGGGAATACCATCATTCCAGTTGTGGTGGAGACTAAGTTTCTCAGTCTCAACTGGAAATTGACCTTTTCTTCACACATTTGCCATCTGTGATCCAAGTGCACGAGGGCACAGAACAGAACGTCATTAAGGTTCTCTTCTTCATCTCTTGAGAAGTGGACAGATGTTCTTGCTCCCTCTCTACCAAGCACTTGTCCAGTAAAAACTGAACTATGGATCCTAGATGTACAATTCTGCTTGCGATTTAGTGGTGAAGGTGCTGGACCTCCTTCATCATCAGGCCCTCCATGTTTGCACAGGGGCCTTCCACACTTCACTGTTTCAGAGTTTACATCAGTTCCGATGAGCTATCATTATCTGTTTACCATCAGCAGTTGTCTCTGCAATATGCAGCAAAATTGTGATCCCTGCCAGGCCATCCCACTTGGGACTGTATTTACAGTCCCTAGCAGGAAATGTTATACCAGAAACGGCCAACTGCCTTTAATCCTTTCAGTTTGTGTGTCCAAAGTTACCTGCGAGACTTTAACACCAGTCTCAATAGCATCTCATAGTCTACAGCCAAGCCACTACCACTGTGGCTCACTGTTTCCCCTTTCTGCAACTTTTCTCTTTGCAGACTGGGAAGGCCTTTTACACCCATGTATTGGCGACTCTTTGCCAGCCATTGTGCTGAGCACCCGCACTTCTTGCCTGTTTTCACAGATGACTCAAAGTCTGCCACATCTGTGGGATCCACCATGGTCTGCTGTGATGTAATCATTGCAGACCAGATCCCACATCAGTGTTCCATCTTCACTGCAGAGTTGCACCCTATCAGCCTCACCTTGGAACACATAGCGACTAAGCATAATTGTCGGTGTGTCCTCTACACCGACTCGCTTAACTCACTATAGGTTTTGATCTCAGTGAGGCATTGGCCTCACACTGTTCTCTACAAGATCTGCCAGCTTCTCCATTGTCTGGCAGCCACAACCACCATTCTCTTCTATTGGGTGCCTGGTCATGTTAGGATCAGAGGCAATGACTTGTCAGATGTTGCTGCCAGATCAGCTATGCCCCTGTTTGACTCTCCACTGCTGGTTCCATACATAGATTTCTTCTGGTAGTGTATAGTGTTGTCATTAAGATATTTACAGGGCTCTCCCTCTAGCAGTGTTAGTTGCCATTATGGTAATGCTACTTGAGCAGGAAATTCCATGTGGATGGTAGGGGTGTTGTGTCAGTATTACATATACTGTCTCTTTGCACATTAATGTGAATATTAAGGAAGATATCACTGTGAATTTAACACTAATCAATTTGAGAGGAAAAATTGATCACTGTTAAAAATCTCTTCAATCTAAATAATGTGAATATTTTCTGTGTAATTCAACTGATATTTTGTGGGATGTGCCATTATTAATGTAGCAGTTAATTCTTCTTTATTTAATTAATTTTCTATTACTGTTTGTGCCAGAGCTGTTGTAGGATTTTGCTGTTTGGTGTCCTTTTTATCTTCAGCCAGGTGTTCTATTGTCATATAGGTTTTGCCTACATAGTTATTTCTTCCTTGTAATTTTTTCTGTGGGTCATTTATTTTAATTTTGTAAACAAATTAATTTCCTTAGATTTATTTCCGTTAGTTTGCGATTTTTTTGAGTTATGCTAGATGGGAAGCTGGTTAAAAGTTGTTGCGGATATTTTGTTTAACATCCCATTAGGTTATATGCAGTTTTTCTTTTATTATTTCTTGTTTTTCAGTAAAAAAAACTTTGATTTTATACCGTTTTCTGAAAATGAATGTCTTGGATACAGAAGGAAAACAGACTTCTTTGCTATAGAAATCAGTCATCATGTGGGAGGGCAATTTCGGAAAGGTGTCCCATCCGCTAAACTCATGGTAAAAGTTTCACCACCACCCTATCAAGAAATTTTTTTTTTTTTTAATTACGAGTTTTTATGTTTATATTGAATGATTTTAAAGGCACCCCCCTCCCTCCTCAGTACCTTGGCTGTGCCACACAGACAATGAACATTGTTGTTGTTGTTGTTTGCTTTGGTGCACAAACCTTTCTTTTTTGCTAAACATTATGAAAAAATTCATAATGTTTAGCAAAAAAAGCAGACAAGGAAGTTTTTTTTTCTATTTCATAACCAGTTCAGAAAATCCCCTGAATGTGAGAAGTCCAAGTCACTTTGTATAACACTGGTCGTGTTTAAAATATATGATACTGAAAAGAAATAAAAATCATATTTCAGGTTGAATATTATATCATTCAGGAGGAAATTTCCTTTCGATAAATATATAATTTAACTATTTTTATTCATCAGGTTTTCCAAAATGAGGCCTTAATTGTATAATGCAATCTTTTTTTTTTTCATCATATCACATTGAAAAAGGTTTATTAAAATCAATATGTTTGCAAATTTATTTATATTATTTATTTTCATAAAATTTGTAATTAAATTCTGCTTAATTTGATATATAACATGACCTATTTTTTTGATTGGTTATTTTTTGTTAATTCTAAAATTGACTTGTTTATTTGACTCGGCACAATTGGCTAAAAGCCTGGAATTTTTCTCATAGTATGGACTGAGAAAAAAAATAACTAAACGATAGAAATATTTACTTGAAACCAAGAAAATTATTTTTTCGTTATTTAGAAATAGTCATTCTATTCATGTGCATTACAATCATTTCTGTCTATTAGTTTTTTTTTTATTATTATTTTTTATTTGCATTGCCAGATGCATTTTTTTACTAAGTGACTCTAAAAAAGTCCTATTAAAATGAAACATATCGTCTTTTTAGTTAAATACTTTACTTTCAGAAAATCCAGAATTAAATACTGATTAATTTGGCATACAACATGCTATAATTCCTTCCATTAGTTACTTGCAAAAAAGTTCTAAAGTTTAAAGTTTTTTTTTTTGGCTGAGGATAGGTCTCTGGATGGAAATCTGTTTTTCAGGCTGGACACTGGAAGGGTTAAGAACTGTAATGTTTAGCATTTTTGTTCCTTAAACAGGGTCACATATTAAAAGTCCTCCTAAATTAAAAAACAATGAGTATTACCTTATATATGCTGTTGAGTTATATAGGATTTTGTTATACAAACTGCTTCATCATAGAAGAAATAATATAAAGCTGTTTTAGTCAATGCTAACATGTTCTGTATAATATGGATTAAGGAATGCTATGGCAATGTGAATAGGAATTTCTCATTTTCATCCAACTTGTTGGTGGTGGCTTCACATTTCTCTTACCATACCTTGTTATCTGGTATGTTATCAAAAATGTTTGGACAGTTTTTGAGATTAAGATGCAATCTTACATAAAGAGTGAATGAAGACATTCAGTAAAGTAAGCACCATCACATTCTATAACCTTTTCTCAAAGAGATACTACTAGCGTGATTCATAAGTCTGTGAATTTTATCTACTGCTTGTGAAATGATTATTTTAATATAAATACCAAACTTTACTTAGCAAAATACAAACCATCATTTTCAATAGTTTGTAGCCATCTCTGGCAAGTTCTTTGATTCCTCATTGATACGATACTTGGTCCTTGGAGGTGAAAAACTCACCATCTGTTTTTGACTTATTGAAATGTTTGAAACCACCCACCATGAAGAAAATGAGCCATGGAGCAAAAGAGGTGATAGTTGGAAGGAGCTAGATCTGGATTATGCAATGGATGAGAAAAAAGCTTAAATGTCAGTTCTCAAAGTTTTTCTTTGGTCTGAAGTGCAGTGTGTTGTTCAGACCAAAGATACATTGTTGGAAGAGTACCTAATATCTGTTTACCAATCCTGGGTAGCACTGAAGCATCACAGAGTGAATGTGCTCAAGTTGTGTTGAGTAGAGGTTGGCATGTCCATCATGAATCAGTTCAAAATTCACTACACCCTCAAAATTCCACCAAACACAGAGCATTACCTTCGTTTTGAATCATCCCTGCTTTAGGACAGGGAATGTGGGCTAGCCTGGGTCAAGCCACTGCTTTTGGATATTTAAATTGTTCAAAACGATCCATTTTCCATCACAAGTAACAATTCATGTGATGAAACTGGTCGCATGGATTAGCAAGGAATTTCTTGCAGACTTCATTATGACTGTTTGTTCAGTAGTCAGTTCTTGGGGAACACCAGCAATTCTTGGTTACCTCACTAATGATGCATTGCAGATGCTGAACTATGCACTATAATTGCTTGTGAGCAACCAAGTTCAGACAAGAAAAGTCCTTGTTGCTTGTCAATGGATCATTTTCATCAGCATGGCACAGAATGTTCCAATCTATTGATATTGGTTGTCTCTATCATCTTTCAAAGCTTATGTCATCACCTTTGAACATCTTGAACCTAGTTTGGGCAGCACAAGTCGAAACTGACCCCTCACCTTCAACATCACATATTTCTTGGGCTGCTATGGCAGTTTTTAATTCTTTTTTTTTTCTAGCAATGATGTAAAATTGCAGGAATTTCAATACTTAACTCACTCATTGTGGAACATTTCTAAAGATGAAAACCAATACTCTGATACTTGTAATAATTATGTATTGAACTAGTAAACTTTATACTTTCCCTTAGCAGTACATCATTCAGAGGTATGTAAATGCACAATTTGAGTAATTTGGTAGCAATTACCATATATATATATACCATATTTATGCAATGCCACTATTTGTAGGCAAGATAGTGGGAAACTTAATGCATTTAATTCTAGATACTTGCATAGTATATTGGGCATTAGGTAGTTTGACTTTTGCAAGTAATGATATCATTAGGCAAAGGAGCCAGCAACTACATGTGAGTAGCATATTGTGCAGAGAGACAGCATTGGTGTGACCATGTTGCCCATTGCATAACTATGGATTGGCAAATAGGCATGAACGGTGTGCCTGAAGACCTCAGAAAAAGTAGAGGACCTAGGATGCAGTGGGCAGGCAGTGTTATACAGGACTTGGTTAGAATTGGTCTACAGTAGCCAAATGCAGCACTGTAACTCAGGATAGATGTTTAATGCTTAACTACTTGGGCCAAATTTTGTAACTCACAGCTCTGATGATTATCAAATTCACTCCATACACTTTTCACTTTTATAGTAATCAGAGCCCTTTACAATGGCATACATTTTTTTTTTCAATTTTTGTAGCTTTAGGAGAAATTAACCAATATTAATTCTAATTCATAATTTTGTCATTGTTGTATATTTATTTGTGAAAATAGTCAAATTTTTTCCAAAAACTGAAAAGTTGCAGTATTGTCATCTGAATAAAAATGAATAAAATAAAGTGAAAAACAGTACTGCTTAGAGTAAAACAATCCAACCCTGTGTAAGACCTCAGTGGTTAACTTGTGGTTACATGTCTCAGTGGTTACTTGAAGAGTAAATAAATAATGAAATAAGCTCGACATATTCCATATCAACTAATAAATCAGCACTCTAGCGTCGATTTAATTTTTAGAGGAAAAATTGTCTTGAGCTGGGTGGGATACAAACCCCCAACCTCCTGACAACATGTCAGGTGCTCTGGACCACTGAGCTACCGGCTGCTGATCAAGATCTCCTCTAATTAGCGCTATGAACATTCCTTTTATGTTTCATATAGGTGCAATTCAGGCAATTTTAGCCACAAGCAGCTTTATATTTGCCAATAGATGGAAGCATGTATTACGAGTATGCAGATAATAAACAATGAAATAAGCTTGACGTATTCCATATCAACTAATAAATCAGCACTCTAGTGTCGATTGAAATAATAAATAAATTACATTAATAAATAAATTACATTAATAAATAAATTACATAAATAAATTTAAATCGACGCTAGAGTGCTGATTTATTAGTTGATATGGAATATGTTGAGCATATTTCATTGTTTATTATCTGCATACTCGTAATACATGCTTCCATCTATTGGCAAATATAAATGCCACTTGTGGCTAAAATTGCCTGAATTGCGCCTATATGAAACATAAAAGCAGTGTTCATAGCGCTAATTAGAGGAGATCTTGATCGGCAACCGGTAGCTCAGTGGTCCAGAGCACCTGACATGTTGTCAGGAGGTCGTTGGTTCATATCCCATCCGGCTCAAGACAATTTTTCCACTAAAATTTAAATCGACACTAGAGTGCTGATTTATTAGTTGATACTTGAAGAGTATTTTGTATTATTTATTTTTTAATTAGCTAAAAAACAACACACACAGAAGAATATATATACTGACTAAATTTATTTATTTTGCAATTTGAAATAGCTATCCATATTAATTACAAATATATATTCCATGATAGTGGTGAAAGTGACTGTCTTCTTGATATACACACGATGTATTATGCAGTTTAGCTGACATTCAGCCTGTTTTCTTTGGTCTTTCTACACAATGCACTAATAGCGGTAAACTTAGTCTAAAATCTTTTGAAAACAGCAGGTAGTTGTTTTTAGAGTGTATTAATGACAGATACTTCAAAGAATCATTCAAAATTTCATGCAATATTTTAATTTTCCTGTATTTAATGTAGTGTCTGATGAAGAAGAGGAAGAGCTATATGAACGAGATGCAGGCTATACTTCAGAACCAGATCCTAGCCTTTTAGGTGATACAGACAAAGTGAGTACCAGGAGATTAAAAAATAGCAACCAAATTTGTCCAAACATTTCTCTAAAAATTGGCTATATTTTTAATTTAGTATTGCAGCTCTTATTTTACAATGATTAATTTTACTCCTTCTTTTTAGTCTTACTGATTTCTCAGTGAATTTCAATAATCAGTTAACTAAAACTTTTTGTTTTAACTCCAAATATTAGTTTAAATGTTGTATATCTGTAAAATAGGCTTACTATGCTAATTCATGCATTGTAAATTGTAATTGCTAAACTACTTAAATGCATTTGATTCATGAGTCCAACTCTTGCATTCTATTTTTGCATAAAGGTTGACTGTTCCTGCAGTTTGGGCCTCCATAAATTGCACAGCTGTAACCACTGTTCTTTTACACTTAATCTTTATTATACCTAATGGTTGCCTTCACTGTTGTTTGTTTCTGTTGTGTTAAATGATTGCATGATCCAACCATTTACCAAAGGATTTTCTAATATTTTTTTTGGGGTATCATATCGTTTTGTGAAGAGCATTTTTGATATTGTTTTGGTTCATTACTACAGTACTGTTTGGTACTTTACTGCAGTTTTATGCTTTTACTTCCCATGTTTATTTTCCCAAGTACTAGTCTTTTTTTTCATTATTAAACTGCTAAAATAACCTTGCATTTATAGTAATACATCAACAGCTTCATGTAGTTAACCCTTTCCTCTTTTAGGGGCGGGGGTGGCTCAGTCGGTAGCGTGCCAGGCTCGTAATCTGTAGTTCCCAGGTTCGAGTCCCAGCTGGGTCAGCATTGAGATTTATCTCCGCAAAATTCCCCGCCCTGCCCACGGTCAGTAGGGGACACCGATGGGCTTGGAAAGGCCGCCGTCCGTCGGATGGGACGTTAAGCCGTGGCCCCGTGTGTGGGAGAGCCATACCCTGTGCACGTTAAAGAACACGCTGGATGGCCTTGACGGGAGGCTACCATCTGTCTCCCAACAGCTGTTCCAGTGGGTCCCCTCCCCCAACCTTCTCTGAGCCCTCGGGGTCCATGTGACCTGGCCATTTAGCCCATGGTGTGCAAAAAAGTGCCGCTCAGAGGTAAAACAACCCAACCCAAACCTTTTCCTCTTTCATTTATGTATTGGTTGCAATGGACAGTAGAACTAATGATCTTGGTTAATGATGAAAAAATATACTCTCTCTCTCTTTTCTTTCTAATGGAAATGTTGACTCCAATCTAAAATTAGAATGTTTGGTCATTCCAAGGAAAAATAGGTTAAATGTATTTTTAAGCAAATGGTAAAATCATTTAGTATTGTTGAACAACAATAATGTCATTGCAAATTCCTTTCAACAGTTTCAAATTGAATGCATTTAAACTCTTTATTTTGATTATTTTTCACTGTATTTTGTTTAGAATTATATCCTTATTTGAAATGATTTCAGAACTTTGAATGTACAATAATTAATAGAATTACATGAGGACCTAGGTTTTGTAACACTCCAAAGATTATTAACTTTTAAAGTTGGATCTTTTGTCTGATCCAAATTTATTCAAATTCCGGATAGCTGTATCAGGTGCCAGGCAATAATAACTTGCCAAATAAAATTGAAATAGGGTTCGTTATGTATATAGCATTATTTATCAAGTAAGAATTGAAGAGGGATTGTCAAGTTTAATTAAAGTTTAAATATAATCAAAAATCAAATAACATTGCTCAAGAGAAAAATAGCAAAAATTCAAAAGTTTCTAAAACAAACAAAGTTTACTTCCAAACAATTCAATACAAAAGTTGGAGTACTAACAACTCACATCTATCTAAATCTCGTGCTTTTCACAATTCTTCTGATTCCTACATCTCTGCTACTCACTACACCAATTCACAATAACTGTACACTAACGTGTAACTAAAGTGTACAAGTAAATAAAGCAACACTGGTTAAGGAAAAGTAAAAAAATGGGTGGACCATCACAGTTTGAGCCCATGGTAAGACATAGATGTTTGTGTTATTTTTCTGCTGAGGTCCTGCAATCCTCACTGACCTTCCACTATGGCATATAAACTGACAGGCTCCTGTCATACCTCTGTGGCAAGCAGCTGCTTGAGGAGATTTTTTTTGTTATTATTTAAAGAGGCAGATATACAATAAATAAAAAAAAGAGTGCTTGCTGACAATAATACATAAATACAATTTTTATTTGATGAAAAAGAAATATTCGGTTATCAAGTTTATTTTAGGTAAAAATATGAATATTAAGAATAACAGCAATAATTATTTCACCATGTAGTGCAGCTGTAGCTGTCTTTTAATGCCATAAAATTTCATTGATCTGGATTAAATGAATTTGAGGATCTGGATATCATCAGTATCAGTTTTACTACTAATGCACATATAAGTGTGATAGTATATGTGGGATTTATGAGTCCAACCCATACATTCTCTGTTTTGTATTAAAGGCTGACTGTTCCTGGTGTTTGGTCCTCTATAAATTGCACAGTTACAATCACTATTTTTCTTAACCTAATCACTATCATTGTACTGATAGTAGTAGTCTTTGTTTCTGTTGTGTTAAATGTTTGCAGAATTCATCCATTTACTGAAGATTTTCCAATATATATTAATATTTTTTGTACCATGTTATTCTGTGAAGAGTATTTATTATAGTAGTAGACAATTATACACTGATGTGCCATTGAATTAGGGATAGCAACCTAATAACATGTCGGACCCCCTCTGATCCTGATAACGGCCACCACATGATTAGGCAAGACTCCACAAGCTTGCATAACTGTTCCACAGGTATGGCGACTCATGCATCCCCCATAGCTGTCCACAATTCTCTCAATGTCATCGCTGATGGGACATGGGCTCAAACACTCTGCTCAATGGCATCCCAAAGATTTTCGATTGGATTTAAATCTGAGCTCCTAGGTGGCCAATTCATTATTTCAAAGTCAGTAGAATGCCCCTGCAACCATGAAGTAGCCAACCTGGACCTGTGAGATGAACAGTCAGTAATGTATGTTATTTTAGCTCTATATTTTTTATTGTGTAGTAGAGTATAAGAATGTTTGCTTAATATCAGAACTTTGAGATGATAATGCTTTAAATTCTATTGTTCATAAGCAGAGTACTGTTTTAATATTGTGTAGTATTATTGAGCACAAAATGATTCTCTACAATGACACTGAGATTACAACTCATTTCTTTCTCAATCTGCTGAATGTAGGTTTGAATAAGAGATATGTGGTGCATAATTAATACTTTGCTTTGCCAGGATCATCATTATCAAACTGTGGCAGTGAATGATGCACTCACTTTATTTCAAAACAAACAACTAAGGTGGAATATAATCGCAACTTTTGCCATACAGGGGTCAAATAAGAAAATATCAGCTATGATAAATTGAATATCATTTGGTTGTGGTCTCTCATAAACCTAAGGAAGTATTCCAGCTGTGATACCCACCAGTATACACTAGCTCAGGACGTATATATAAGCTCACTGGAGAAAAAATTAGTCACCTCTATCTGAATGTCACCTAATAGCACATAACACCTCCATGCAACCAAAGAACAGCCAAAATCCTGTCTGTCATGAATGCCACCAGTGTGTGGGTCTCTTCACGGTACTCTGCTCCAGATATCCATGGCTTGCAGTTCCCTTTGGAGTGTTCATTTGGAAAGAGCTTGTTGTAGGCCTGCATTGACTGACTGACGAACAATTCCTGCCTCGTTGCAAAGAGGTTTGCCCTAACAGTGCATGACACACTGCAGTGGTCTCTATTGGTGAGCACAGTCTTTCTGCTACAGTTCTGGCAACAATTAGCAGTGGACTGTGATATACACCACTGCGGAAGACTCTTTGGACATTACATTTCGACACACCTGCAAAGGCAGCAACTTCTTATACACTGTGCCCTTTGGCTCAGCCAAACACAATAACACCTTTTTGCCACTCGTCACATCTTTGGCACGACCCATATTTCACGGAGTGATTAACACACACGTGGCACACAACCACTTCTTGTCACTGTATGAACTCCATAACGCACACCACGGCTATTTGTAGGATGTGTCTATTACTGGTGCACCCTCTTTTGCTGTTGAACAGACGTAACTCTCTTACGGCGAGAGATGACTAATATTTTGTCCAGTGAGCTTATATATATAAGCCTCCTATGGATTCAGCCACAAAGGGTCTGAATTAAACAACAATGCAGAAGAGGCCTTCTGGAGACATCTCTCTCTCTCTCCTGTGATCACAGGCAAGATAAAGACAAGAGCTTCCAATATACCACCACTTCTGACCACATCACAAAAAGGTAAGCATTGGAAGGGATGTGAAACAATCAAAGCATCACTACAACTAAAGGCATTTCTGAATGTTTGTTTATGCATACAGAGGGCATAAGACTTTATGAATAGCAGTTGTCTTATGGTTCATCTGTCCTTCATCCCAAAGATGTCATTATTTTCATGAGGTGTGAAGTAGAAATGACAGCATCTATTCAGCTTCCCTTCCATTATGGGTCAAATAACATATTAGAAGTTTTATCTGAAATATTCTTAATCAACACTTTTAAGCTTCAAATATAATTTGATCAAAGTGGAAATGTTGTTCTTTATAAAGACTGTCATTTGTTAAGTGTGTATTTTTTTTTTGCCATAAAAAAGATTAAGTAGCCATAAATAAAACAAATTGTTTTTGTCTGATTCTGTTTAGGAGGAGGAAGATTATTCACCTCAAGGAAGAAATAAAGCTGGTTCATTATCAGATGTAGAATATACCACTGAGGGAGAAGATCTATGACTGTTGCTTATATATTTATATATGATGTGTATATAGTGTATCCATACAGCAGCAGACAACAGAAAAGCTGCAGTGTGCCACTTGAGTTCCTAGACGTATGAGTCAACACTTTTGCAGTTCTCAAATTTAATGGCCAAATTTTTGTGATTAACATTACCTCAAAATATGACTTTTGCTGTTTGCTATTATCCTGCCAATGACTGCAAAGGGAACAGTAGTGCTAAGTTATATATGCATTGTACAGATTTGTATTTGAAGATTACTTTATTTTGTACAGTAATGTAGATATATTTTTAAAATAGTTATTGTTACTACTAACAGAAATGAATTATGTCCTAAGTTTTCAGATTATGAATCCTGTGTCCCCAAAATTATTCCTGCATTTCAAATTTAAGTTGTATATCATGAATGATAAAACAATTCGCAGTGTTTGTATGTAGCTGTTACATTTGAAAAAAAAAAGTAGTATTTGGTATAGAAACCTTCTTAAAAAATTTTACCTTTTAGTATAATTATTTTTCTTCCTCCTTTAATGATTTATTTTTGTATAAAATAAAGCAGTCAAGTTATAGAATTTGGTTTTACAGATTTCTTAGGAATTAAGTGACTTTTCATTTTCTTTGTATAATTATAAATTTGCGTTAAATTTCAATTCAAGTTAATGAATTATTTTAAGAAATGCGGTCTCCCAAAAAAAAACACTAATGTTTTTGTTAAAAAACTAAGTGCTAATGAATAATTTCTAAAACATTTCAGTATTCATTGCAGAACACGATTTTTACTTTTGTGTTTTTAACATGTTTTTTAAAAAAATACCAGAAACACTGGGATATTTATAAATACACATGGGTTTCTCCTGATGGGTTGCAAAGCAATACAATCTATTATATATTAATTAACAGCAAATGGGCCAGTTCAGTTACCAATATCAGTTCTTGTAGGGGAACTGAAATTGTGTCAAAACCATCTTGCAACTTACACTTGTGCCGAGGTTAAAAAATAATAATTTAATACTGAAGCTTTAAAAGTCCCAGAATAGCCAAAGCTTAGCATGGTAGGTTGCATGTTCATTATGACAGATGATGTGCCTGCAGGCACCCTCTGTGTTGACGATTTTAGCATCTTTTACTCTTTTTCCAGCAGGAGGGTCATTGAAAGACAACTAAAAATTGCCCTGAACAATCTTTCGGTTTGGGTGACGGCCAATGGTTTTGATTCTCCCCGCAGAAGTGTGCACTTTTGCCACAAGCGTAATCTTCATCTCGATCCCAAATCCTGAGCTATGTCTCAGGGTTGGGTTGTTTTACCTCTGAGCGGCACTTTTTTGCACACCATGGGCTAAATGGCCAGGTCACATGGACCCCGAAGGCTCAGAGAAGGTTGGGTGAGGGGACCCACTTTCAGCTACATCTGTTGGGAGACAGATGGTAGCCTCCTGTCAAGGCCATTCAACATGCACAGGGTATGGCTCTCCCTCACACGGGGCCACGGCTTAACGTCCCATCCGACGGACGGCAGCCTTTTCAAGCCCATCGGTGTCCCCTACTGACCGTGGGCAGGGCGGGGAATTTTGCAGAGATAAATCTCAATTCTGACCCAGCTGGGACTCGAACCTGGGAACTACAGATTACGAGCCTGGCGCACAACCGACTGAGCCACCCCCGCCACTATGTCTCAGGGGTAACATCATTCCAGTGGTGGCGGACTAAGTTTCTTGGTCTTGTCTTCGATCGGACATTGCCCTTTTTACCACATATACATAATCTCAGGTCCAAGTGCATGCAGGCATTGAACATCTTCAAGGTCCTCCTCTCTTGGTGAGCTGACCGATGTTCTCTGCTCCGCATGTACTGTGTACTTGTCCAGTCGAAACCAGATTATGTATCCCAGGGTGTATGACTCCACCCCTGATTTAGTATTGAAGGTGCTGGATCCCCTCCATCAGGCCTCCGTGTTCGCATGGGAGCCTTCCGCACCTTACTCGTCCAGTCTTTATGCTGAGACCGAAGAAATCATCTTTCTCTATTTGCCATCAGCAGTTGTCTCTACGATGTGCATCTATATTGCGATCCCTGCCTGGCCATCCCACTTGGGACTGCATTTTAAGTACAAAGTGGGAAGTGCTATACATTAATCAACCGACTGCCATTCGTCCTTTTGGTTTACGAGCTGAGGCTACCTCAGAGACATCAACACTTGTCTCAGTAGCCTCGCATAGTCGAGTCAGTCTCCCACCATGGCTTGTTGATTCCCCTTGCTTTGATTTTTCCCTGCGCAGGAAGAAGGCCTTTACACAGGGGCGTAGCAGACTCTGGTTAGGAGGGGGGGGGGGGGGGAGAAATCGAAAATTTTCCAACTCGGAAATCAAATTTCGCCAACTGGGCAAATGTCAGGATTTTCACTGGGGGGGGGGGGGGGGTTGACGCGATTTTTCACAACTCTCTTGCAAATTTTGCCATTTGACTTACAATTTTGCCTACCAGCCATAATTTCACGGAAATTAACCCAATATTTACATCTTGTCTGAATTGTAGCACATCAGTGCTAATTTTCCCTTGATTTGGCCAACTCTACTTAATTTCTAAAAATCAATCGTAATCTTTACATCTCTCCTAAATTTGCGGTTTCTTCAGAATTTTCAAACTCCCGAATATTTTGCCAGGTTTTCACGATTTTGTCAACTCTCCTTAATTTCACAAACCCAATCCCAATTATCACACCGCTTATATTTCACCAAGTGGATTCGAATTTTGCCAACTAGCCTATATTTTACCCAGTGGATTCGAATTTTGCCAACTCGCCGACATTTTGCCACTCGCCATAATTTTACAGAAAATATCGCAATTTTTACATCTCTGAATTCGCCAAGTCACTTCTTATTTTATCAACTCTCCTAAATTTCAAAAGAAAGTCACAATTTTCACAACTCCCCTGTATTTTAGCAAGTGGCTTCGAATTTTGCCAACTGCCCTACATTTTGTTAAGTTTTCTCAATTTGTCCAACACTCCTTAATTTCACAAAACAAATCTCAATTTTCACAACTCGCCTATATTTTACCAAGTGAATTCAAATTTTGCCAGCTACTCTAGATTTTGTCAACTCGCCATAATTTTACAGAAAAAATCGCAATTTTTAAATCTCTGAATTGGCCAAGTCACTTCGAATTTTATCAACTCTCCTTAATTGCACATGAAAGGCACAATTTTCACAACTCCCCTGTATTTTACCGAGTGACTTCGAATTTTGCCAATTGCTCTAGATTTTACCATCTCGCCACAATTTTACAGAAAAACAATCCAAATTTTTACATCTCACCTGATTTTTGCAAAGCCACTCTGAATTTTCCCAACTCCCACAAGATGTGCCAACTGTCCTAAATATTGCAAAGTTGCCTCGATTTTGCTAACACGCAATAATTTTACAGGAGAAAGATTCCAATTTTTACATCTCACCAGAATTTTGTCAAATCTCCACGATTTTGCCAACTGCCCGTAGATTTTGCCAACTCGCCATATTTTTACAGAAAAAATCCAAATTTTTACATCTAACCTGGATTTTGCCAACTCCCCACGATTTTCCCAAGTCACTCCGAATTTTGCCAACTCCCTAAGTTTTGCCAACTCGCCATAATTTTACAGAAAAAAAATCCCAATTTTTACATCTCACCTGAATTTTGCGAACTCCCCACGAATTTGACAAGTCACTCCGAATTTTGACAACTCGCCATAATTTTACAGAAAGAAATCCCAATTTTTACATCTCACCTGAATTTTGCCAACTCCCCACGATTTTTTCACGTCACTCTGAATTTTGCAGACTCCCCAAGATTTCGCCAACTCGCCTATATTTTACTAAGTGGCTTCTAATTTCGCCAACTCACCTGTATTTTACTAAGTGGCTTCGAATTTCGCCAACTGCTCTAAATTTTGCCATCTCTCCATTTTCCAAACTGCCCTAGATTTGCCAAGTTGCCTCGATTTTGACAATTCCCATTAATTTTGCAAAAAAAAGATTACGAATTTTCACAACTCATCTAGATTTTACGAAGTCGCTTCGAATTTTTTCAACTCCGAATAACTGGGGGGGGGGGAGCTCCTCATCCCTCATGGCTACGCCCCTGCCTTTACACCCGACTGTGTGTACCGGCAACTCTTTGCTAGCCATAGTGCTCAGTACCCAGACTACTTGCCTGTTTTCACAGATGGCTTGAATTCCGGCATATCAATGGAGTCGGTAATGGTCTGCTCTGATGTAATCATTGCATACCAGATCCCACTGTGGTGTTCCATCTTCACTACAGAGTTGCACGCTATCAGCCTCGTCGGCCCACTAAGCGTCATCGTCGGTGTGTGATTTACACGGACTAGCTTAGTTCGCTACAGGCTTTGATCTCGGTGAGGCAGCCTCACCCAGCTCTTTCTAACATCCACCAGCAGCTCCATCATCTAGCAGCCACAACCACCATCCATTTGTGTTGGGAGCTATGTCAGGTCGATATCAGCGGCAATGACTTGGCAGATGGTACTGCCAAGTCGGCCTCCTCCCCTGTCCAGTTATCCATTGCCACTTTCATATCTGGATTTATGGCAGCGTTTTACCATCGAGCTCCGGGCACAGTGGCAGAGATCTTTGTTGGAACAGCTTAAAAACAATCTCTTTGAGATCAAACCTTTCATCAAACCATGGCAGTCATGTTACCGCAGGAATTGCAAAGAGGAAGTGGTACTTGTTCCGCTCTGCTTAGGTCATTCATTTATTACACACTCTTGGCCATTTCGTTAACGTAAGGAAAGCTCTTTAATTAAAACTGAATGGTGTGTTAGAATTGGTAAGGCTTGTAGCCATTGGTTTAGCATTGCTTCTGGGGTTCGACAAGGGTGCATTTTGTCTCATTTCCTCTTTTGGTTGGTTATTGATTATGCTATGTAAAATTCTTTGCAACGGAAAGATTTTGGTCTCAAAAAAAATATTCTGATATATATTATGCAAATGATTTGGCCCTGTTGGCTACTGATGTTGATGAGATGAATTCGTTCATTAGGGCTGTTGATGAGACTGGTAATAGAGTAGGTTTGGTGATAAATAGAGAAAAAACTAAAGTGATGAAATAGGTCAGGCAGATGGTGTTTCGGTTGCTTTGAATGGCCGTACTATTGAGCAAGTGTCTCAGTTTAATTATCTTGGGAGTTATGTAACAGATATTGGTGATGTGTGGCATGAGATAAATAGAAGAATAGGGTTTGCTGCTGGGACTTTTAAGAATCTATGGAGAGTGTGGAAAAATAGGCTTGTACACCTAATCACTAAAATTTGGCTCTATAATAGTTTGGCTCTTTCTAAGGTTAGTTGTGGTAGCGAAACATGGACCCTTTGTAGTCAGGATACCAAGAAACTTAATCCGTTTAATTCTAGATGCTTATGCAGTATCTTTGGCATTCGGTGGTTTGACTGTAAGTAATGATGAGATTAAAAAAAGGAGTCAGCAATCTTTTTTGATCAGAATTTTGTGCAGAGAGGAAACTGCATTGGTTTCGCCATGTTGCTAGTATGCATAGCTGCAGATTGGTAAATAGGATTATGTGCAGTGTGCTCGAAGGCTTCAGGAAAAGGGGGAGACCTAGTATGCCATGGGCAGACAATGTCAAACAGGATCTTGTTAGAATTAGCCTTGAGTGGCCAAATGCAGCAACTGTAGCTTATAGGAGACACGTCTGGAGAGGAAAGTTGCATAGTCTTGTTGGACCTATGTAGCCCATGGCTGCATGAGAATTTTGTGTGTATGTACTGTGTATTACCAGGCTTGGATCTAGAAAAATATTTGAAAAAGGAGGATGAAAAATAACGTAATCAAGTCAGAAAAAAGAGGGCCAAAAGACGAGTTGCTTTTCAGTATAAAAAATTTTCCCTCCGTTTTGAAAGACTTTAAAATTTGTAGTGAGAAATGCGAAAAATTAATAATTTTTTTTTTACCTCCAGTTCCTCTACTAGCATTCTCAAAGGAGGGAGCAGCAACATATCGCCGAAAAATTACATTTACACCTCGATTTCCGTTTAACCAATCCCTGAGATGTTAGTAACCTTCGATGCTTTAAGGTATTTTGACTATAGGAAAAGGTAAGATAACTGAAAACCGAATATTTCAGTGGAATCTTCCTGAATGTTGATTAGAGAAGTACTTAAAAAAAAATTAAATACCCCCTGAAGCAGCTGCTTGCCACAGTGGTCTGACAGGAGCCTGTCAGTTTATATGCCACAGCAGAAGATCTGAGAGGATGGCAGGACATCAGCAGAAAAACGACACACATCCATGCCTAGATAGCCTAAAATGAAACTGATTGCTATAACAGCTAAGTGTTAAGGTAATATGTGCAGAGGAGAACTAGTATATTGTTTTTCAGGACCTTCTACTGTGGCATATAAACTGACAGGCTCCTGTTAGACCTCTGTGGCAAACAGCTGCTTGAGGGGGTATTTATTTATTTTTATAACAAGGGGGTCTGGCCTGCAATACAAAATTAGTTTTTTTTTTCAAGATTTCAATATATATTCTTTTAAAAGATCGTACTTGAATCCTAAAATAAATTTTCAAATTCTGCGAAATTTCCTAAAAATATTAGTTATTATTATCAAAAAAATCCTGCTCCTATGAGGTCTCGCGACACTAACGGCTCGGGGACAATAGAGCGCTCAGCATCCCTTACCAATCGGCGCTTGTATGTGTGGATGTCTTAAAATGCATTATGTTTTTAACTTTATAATTGACTTTCATGATTCCATTAATGCCAATGTGTTTTACTGACCACTAGACCATTCTCTGCAAGGTATTTAGAATAAAAGAGTTGTTCAGATTCTGAAACTATTTGAACTTTTTCTACAATTTATTCTTTTCGTGGGTTCAATTGAATAAAACTATATTTGAAACATAATAAAGCGAAATAATTTTAGACCTGCCGCCTGAAGGAATACACTATATCACCCCTTACGAAGGGATTTAATTTCGTTTCGTAAGATGGAAAAAAAAGAAATAAACGTTATTTACTCCTAGTTGAGAATGATTAATTTAGTATTTTGCTAGTATCATATCTAATTTTATCCATAGGTTTGTTGAAAGGTGTATTATCTGTTACTTGTGTGTGTCAGTATATTTTGCTTTGAATGTCTGAACTACATTTACGAGAATTAAAGTCGTCACGACGAACAGGTATGTGAAACCCAACATGGCGACTATGGCATCTTTTCATAACAAGCTTTTGAATTTAGAAGCTCGGTTAAGAGCTGAAAATGAAGCAAGGAATAGAGATAGGTTACCTAGAGATTTAACATCTGGTTTCTCAAGTCCACAACATACTCCAAGGCCACGACTTAAAACTCGTAAGTAGATATTAAACTATATGAGATAAATGATACAGTATTATATGGTATGTTGCGTGTTTGTGTAATGAGTTAAAACTAAAGGAAAATGTCTATAAATATCTCAAAGTATTACTAACGTAATATAGATGTTGAATAGTATACTTAGTTTTGCTATAATAACCCGAGAGCACCGATCTTTTGAAGAATCCATTCGATTATTATCTGACGAATTTAGTACCAAATTAACAGTGTTAATTGAGTAACTTTTTAAATGACCATAGCACAGCAGTTATTGATTTTATTCAGTTTATGTGTATTAATGAGATATGTTAATTTGTTTTCAAAAAAATTATAATCAGATTCATATTTTCAGAGAGTGGGGATTAAATGTTTTTAAAAGGCAAGTTTTCTAAAGTTTTGGTATATTATGGCAAATTATTAACACAAGTGTTGCAGAAAGGCCACACTTTGTAAACTGCTTTTATATAGTATTTAGCTAATTGTAGGATGGGCTGCTAAAGTGGGTTCGAGTGCAATATTTTTTTTAGTAATATTAGAGGTGGACCAAAGTGCAGTGTGTGCTTTTTTATATATATTTATAAAGAGGAAATCAACATTTGGCAATATATGACTCTTGGCCACATTTTTATGTTGAAAATGGTGGTGGTGGTGAAATAAAAGTCTTGACAGTAAAAGTAGTCCAATTTTTACCTTGAGACATATTTGATGGAAACATGTTGGGAAATATAAAACTGATTTTAAGCTAAAACAAATTTCTCAAGAAGTGTGTATTACAATACAACATTCCACTTAAGTTGAGATGTAATATAAACAAATTGTACAACACAAGCAGTCTGTAAATGGTAGCTAGGTAGTCACTGGAAGGAGAGCTATGTACCAATCCCATGTGATGATGCATAGAACCAGCCACGCCTAGCACCTAATGTTCCAACCCTGCCTTCTCCTGGTGCAGGCTCTTAGTTCCCTTCAAAAAAGCGACTCTCTTGTGGAAGTGAATGAAAGGGAAGGGCTGCCAGATTAGTGTGGCCTACTGATCTGGACAACTATGGCTACTTTTTTTTTTCTATCTTGCTGAGAAGTGGTCAACCACACAGGGTCCTGGTGCTGACCTTATAAACTTACTGGACTGGATTAAGGTGCTGAGCTTGATTATGGATCTTGATTTTTTTTTTTTGCATTGGTGGAGTTCTGTAGAGGGAGAATCTTGCTCTGTTTTCTGTTTGTGGGTTGACAGCCCCAGGTGCATAGATTCACAGGATATATTTTATCAGCTGGTGGATAATCCTGAGCAGAGGTCATCGCAGGCACTTGAACTCATGCTTCTACTGGCATTGTTAAACTCTGGATGAAGTCTTCCAGTGTAGATGGCTTCAGCCTTTAGTGGTGGGGGAACAGGTCTTTGCCCCATGATTGCAATTAGGGTCTGTTTGATATTGTCGGCATTTCCTCTCTCAATAAACATAGTTTCTTTAAACATCCCACTAATAATTTTCTCTCCTTAGGTAGTTGGAATGTGAGGACTGAGCTTATTCTCTTGATGTCCTCACACAAGAATTTCACCATTATAATATAGATATTCTCAGCTTGAAAGGGACCAGATGGACAGATAAAGGTCAGATTCTTAAAAATAATCTTAAATTTCACTTTTCAGGGAGGGATGATAATAGGTGTGGTGTGATATCACACCTATTATCATCCCTCCCTGAAAATGGGCAGTCCTCGCGGACTTTCTTTTTTTTCGCCACTTTCTACGCAACCATAGTCCTTGCGGACTATGGTTCCGTAGAAAGTGGATACACGCACCAGATATCACACCACACCAAGGTGTGGGTATGCTTCTCAGCAGACATGCCAGTGATGCTCTTCTAGGATATGAGTGCATTAATGAAAGTTTAAAATAATTTAAAATTCTTTGTCATTGAGCAATAAAATTTTAGAGTTTATCCTTCAAACTATTTGATGTTGAAAGTTCTTAGGAGAAAACTCTCAGAAGCTTTTCGGAGCAAAGACAGCGCTCCGTCTTCAGTGAAGTGATGCTATGTACTGATGTTAGGTCTGTTTAGACAAAGAGCTTCTTTCCACATGTCATGAAGGATGATTCCAGTGTCTCGGTTGCAGGTGGGGACGGACAAGGTCATTATTTCAATAGCCTCGCGGACTATGGTTCCGTAGAAAGTGGATACACGCACCAGAAGTGTGGCGTGCTCCCAGTCTATTGTTTGCCGTGTGTTGCACTGCTAGCTTAGAGGCGGCCGTCGTTAGCTTCTTTTGGCTGACATCAGTTTGGTGCTCCACGAACCTTTCTTGTAAAGAGCGAATGGTTTTGTCGATGTAGTACACAACGGAATTATCCGTCAACTGTAGGGGAAATCGGTATACGCCTGATTTTTGAAGTAGGCTTTTGTCCCTGTCCCTTTTGACTAATTTCTTCAAATCTGGAGCTGGGCTGAAAACAATTTTGATATTATGGGCTCTGAGTAATTTGTGGACCGATTCACATAGGACAGGAACATAAGAAATAGGTCCGGCAAAAGTAGTACGTTCGGGGTCGGTGATTGGGAGGAGAGCCGAATCTCTTCTGTTTTCGTTTCTATATTTGCTGGTAACTTTGTCTATTGCTGTTGAGTTGTAGCCATGGGAAGCAGCGATGGAATGGATGTTTAAAATTTCTTCTTCAAGCAGTTGCTCATTTGAAGACACTGCGAAAGCCCTATGTGTGAGGGAATGGAAGGCTGCAATTTTGTACGCCCATGGGGCGCATGAGTCTGCACGTATGACAGAAGGGACGTAGGTAGGCTTCCAGTATACCAACATCGTCAAGGCTCCTGTGTCATCTTTTTGGATGAAAATATCTAAATAGGGGATGGCACTTCTATTCTCCTCCTCCTTCGTAAAGCGTATCGTGGGATATATATATTGTTGGCAGAGTCAATGAGGCTGTTTAATTGCTCATTGCTGCCATTCCAAATTAAAAATATATCGTCGACATAGCGACACCAGAAGAAGGGTAAAATTGCTGCTGAGTTGAATAATTTTGTTTCAAGATCTTGAAGGACAATTTCGGATAGGATACCGGAAAGGGGTGAGCCCATGGGGGCCCCTGAGTCCTGTCTGTAGATTTGGTTGCCAAACTGGGAATAGTTGTTTTCAGTGACGAGTTTTAGAGTCTCATGAATGGCGTTGATTTCGGGAAGGGAAAATTTTTGCGTTTCAATAATTTTTGTCCGAAACAACGTGACTGCATCAAAAACTGGAGTGGACGGGAATAAAGAGACTATGTCAAGTGTGACAAATTTGCTGTCGGGAGGAATGGACAGATCCTTGAGTCTGTTGAGAAATTCCGCTGTCGGCTTTATAGAAAATGGGTGATCGGAAATGAAGTTGGATAGAAATTTCGACAAACTCTTTTCAAGAAAGAAAGTTGGAGAGGTTCTTTTGCACACGAGCAGCCGGATGGGATAATTATCTTTGTGCACTTTGCACTGGGCAAACATTCGCGGTGCTTGGCAGTTGGATGGCACTTGGTTTTTTAGTTGTTTTTAGCCTGTTTTTGTTGTTTTTTAGCCTGCAGACCTTGTTTTTGATGCTACTGGTGGGGTCAATATTTAAACGAGTGCAATGGGAGCTATTTATGAAGTCCAAAACTTTGGCATCATAGTCACTCTTGTCCATTATGACAAACTGGCAAGTTTTATTGGCTAAAGTGACAACAATGTCAGGGGTGTTTTGAATGTTTTTTAATGCCTGAAAATATTCCGATGAAAAGTTCCTATCTGAGTAGGATGGAAAATTTTGTCGGGATTTCATGAATTTGAGGACTTTTTGTCTGATAGCATTAATTTTATGCTCTTCCAAAGGTTCGCGCGCATTGTTAATGATATTTTCAACTTTGGAGATTATTTCTTTTTTGTCCAAATTTCTGTGGAAAGGGCTGAATTTTGGGCCATGTTCCAGAGCAGCCAGCTCGTTCAGCAAAATTTCAGACAAGCATTAAAGACTTGAATGTTATCTGCTGTTATGCCCCCACAAAGGATGCTGATGAAGATGGCAAGGGTAGGTTTTACGGACAATTTCAGGATATTTTGAATTCTGTGAAGAAAGGAGATATTACCCTTGTTCTTGGTGACTTCAATGCCAAAGTTGGTACTGACTCTGACCTTTGGGGAGGGGTGATAGGCCCTTTTGGTATTGGTAGCTGCAATGGCAATGGGCAGCGTCTCCTGCAGGTAAGTAAACTCAGTGGATTCAGAATAACTAACACTTATTACAAACACCGCGACACACATGGGTTTCACCCGATGGGCTGCATAAGAATATGATTGATTACATATTAATTAACAGCAAATGGGCTAGTTCTGTTAGGAATACCAGGGCATATAGGGGAGCTGAAATTGGATCTGACCATTACCTTGTTAAAAGTGTCTTGCAACTTAAAAAGTGTTGTGCTAGGGTTAAAAAATTTACTTTTAATACTGAAGCTCTGAAAGATCCAGTTATAGCTAAAGCTTACCATGATAGGTTACTTAGTCATTATGACAGTCATTGTATGCTTACTACTGAAGTTGTGGAAGAATGGGATCATTTTAAACAGGCTTTTTTGGACACTAACAGTACTCTTTTAGGAAAAAAGGAGCAGAAGAGGCAGAATTATCTGAGTGATAAGGCACTTGAGCTTATTTTGGAAAGAAAGAACTGCAGGAATGTCCTTAATCAATACCCTACTACTCCTAATAGAAAGCATTACAGAGAACTTAATAAACGTGTAAAAGATCAGTTAGCTGCTGATAAGGATCTTTGGCTTGATGGCTTGGCTGACAAAGCAGAGGAAGCAGTTAGACAGCACAACAGCAGAGAGCTGTACCAGATAGTTAATGTTTTGTGTGGTAGAAAACGGACAGGTATACAGGGATTGAAGGAACAAGGTAAGGTTATAGAAGGTGAGGATTCTGTCATGGCTAGGTGGGCTGAGCATTTCAGTGATATTCTAAACAATGTGGTTAGTTCTATTCCCATTGTTTGCAATGATGATAGATGCATTGGTGGCTTTAATGTTGGCCCTGTAACAGAATCTGAAGTTATTTTAGCTGTTTCTAAAGTTAAATTACATAAATCCCCAGGGGTAGATGAAATTACTACAGAAATGCTTAGAGCTGGAAATGTTTCGGTAACCACATGGATGACTGAAATTTTGAATATATTTTTATGATAAAGGAATGGTTCCTAAGGATTTTACCAGAGCTATTATTATTCCTATTTTTAAAAATGGTGATCACAGTTCTTGTGATAACTATAGGGGTATCAGCCTGCTCTTTGTTCCAGGGAAAGTTAGTTGCATGATTGTGCTTAAGAGGATAAAGAATCTGGGGTGATGGATTGAGTTGTTTTATTTCTGAATGGCACTTTTTTGCACACCATAGGCTAAATGACCAGGTCAGAAGGACCCCGGGGGCTCAGAGAAGGTTGGAGGAGGTGACATACTGGAACAGCTGTTGGGAGACAGATGGTAGCCTCCCATCAAGGTCATCCTGTGTGTTCTTTAATGTTCACAGGGTATGGCTCTCCCACACATGGGACTATGGCTTAACATCCCATCCGACAGATGGATTGACAATTTTGGCAAACCTGATGAATAAAAATAGTTATGTTATATATTAATCAAAAGGACATTTCTTCCTGAATAATATATTTACCTGGAACATGATTTCTTTTCAGTGTGGTATATTTTAAAACATGGGTCAGCATTATACAAGGTTACTTGGATTGCTGACATTAATGGGATTTTTTCTCCTGTTTATGAAATGGCAGAACACTTTCTTGTCTTTTTACTAAACATTATTAATTTTTTCCTCTGGGTGTTGAATCTTAGCTTAGTGCAAAAAGTTAGTACACCAAAGCAAAAAAAAAATGGTACAGGCTAGACACTGGGGATGGGGTAAGGTAGTAAATGCTTTTTCAAACCATTCAGTATAAACTTAAAAACTCATAATTTAAAAAAAAATCAAATTTTGCTGGGAGGAGTAAAACGTTCTCAGTGAGTAGCAGGGAGGATGAAAACCCTTGCTGAAATTGCCCTCCCACATGAGAACTGATTTCCGTGCCAAGGAAGTCCTTTTTGCTTCCGTATCCAACACCTCATTCGTTTTCAGAAAATGATACTAGGTTAAAGTTTTATCTATTGGGAAACGAAGAAATAATAAAAGAAAAATTAACGTAGCCTAATGCAGTGTTAAATAAAATATCCACAGCAATAGTGAGCTAGCCATCCGAGGTAGATTAACTCCAAAAAATTGATAATAATTAATCGTCCAAAAGATTTACGGAAATAAAGTAAATCTACAGTAATGAAAACTAAGGTTTAATTATTAAAAAAAAATACTATACAAAGGTAGATGATATCCAATATGTTGGGAGGAAGTATTTGGACCTAAATCAACTAAATAAACAACTTCCATGTAGCCACTTAGCTGACAGCTCTCCCCCACTCACAGCTGTGAGTAATTAGAACACCTGTGACTTCCTCTCCTGTGATGTGTCCCGTTCACTGCATCTAGTCTTGAAGAAATTCTGTAAGAAACATTGAACTTTTTTTTCATGAAATATATTTATTTAAAGGAGTATATGATTTTAATTTCTATATAAATGGAATGTTTCCTGCTTTGAAAGTAGAAATATATGAAATCTAGATTCCATACTTACTGAATATATTTCAATTTCAGTAATTTTTTAAATCATTCGCAGAAAATGTTTGCTGTCAAAGTGTTATATACATTTGATAGAAGTGTTCATAATGAATTAAAAAGCTTGAAATTGAAGAGATATTTTTCGATGTATTTAATGAATATTAAGGAAGATATCACTCTTAAGTTAATATTGATCAATATTAGAGGAAAAATTGTCTTCAGCCAGGTGGGATATGAACCCACAATCTCCTAATAACATGTCAGGTGTTCTGGACCACTGAGCTACCAGCTGCTGATCAAGATCTCCTCTAATTGATGCTATAAACTTTCTACCCATAGTATATAATTCTCTGTGTCTCGTGAAGGTATTTGTCCCAGCTGCTCTCAGCCTCAAGAAACAATGACAAACATGTCATGAAGATGGTAAGTACATTCTGAATATAAAATTGTTTAAATTGAAGAGATATTTTTTAACTCATTTAATGAATATTAAGGAAGATATCAATCTGAAATTAACATCGATCAATATTAGAGGAAAAATTGTCTTGAGCCTGGTGGGATACAAAGCCATGACCTCTTCTCTTGAGGCTGAGAGCACCTAGGACAAATACTTTCATGAGACATGGAGAATTGTGTACTGTGGGTAGAAAGTTCATAGCATCAATTAGAGAGGATCTTGATCAATGGCTGGTAGCTCAGTTGTCCAGAGCACCTGACATGTTTTCTGGAGGTCGTGGGTTCATATCCCACCCGGCTCAAGACAATTTTTCCTCTAATATTGATAGACGTTAATTTCAGAGTGATATCTTCCTTAAAATTAAGGATTAAAAGCTATTTTGTTTAGCATATTTCGTTACAACTAACAATGACACATTTTGGATAGTGTAGTTCAGTTGTCTCACTACCTTTATCTGTGATGTCACAGAATTGCTGTCATGGCTTTAAATATGAAGATAACCTTGTCTTAGTAGACGGTGTTACAGTGAGCTTAATGAATGTGTGAGTGAAACACTGATAAAAATCTTTGGTAGGATAGCCTGGCTGGCAGAGCAGAGGAAGCTGCTAAAGAACACAATAGCAGAGAAGTGTATCAGGTACTAAATATTTTGTGCAGGAAAAAACACTAGCATACAAGAATTCAGGGATAAGGATGGTAAAGTTATTGAAGGCTTAGTTTCTGTGATGGTTAGATGGGCTGAGCATTTCAGAGATATACTGAATCATTTTGGTTAGTTCTGTTTACCATGTTTGTAATGAAGGTAGATGCATTACTGGACTTAATATTGGTCCTATTTCTTGATGCAAAGTTACTTGGCTGTCTCTAAATTTCAGCTACACAGGTTCATTCCAAATGTATCTCTAGACCTTCACCAGGAAAATTGCATCAAGGATCAGTGTGATGTTCATTAGTGGCACAACAGAGGTTTCTGTTTGGAAAGGTTTCCCTGTCACTGATTCATACATCTGTGATGAAATGCTCATTCATTCCAAATGTATCTCTAGATCTTTTCCAGTTACTGGCATCAGGGAACATGATGTTCATTAGCAGCAGGACAAAGATTTCTGTGCAGTTTTTTCTAAGAGGAAGGATAGGATTAAAAAATTTATGCACTTCATGTGCTATGAATAAAGAACATGAAATGTGCTTTTATATCATAGCACATTATATCATAATGTGCTATGATATAAAAGCATATATCATCTGAATGTAGTACAGTGAGCATATATCTAACTAACTACTAAAAGCATATGTCATCTAAAAGTAAATTATAAATAAATAAAATAAATACCCCCTTAAGCAGCTGCTTGCCACAGAGGTCTGACAGGAGCCTGTCAGTTTATATGCCACAGTAGAAGATCTGAGAGGATGGCAGGACCTCAGCAGAAAAACGACACATACATCCATGCCTTATAAGTATTTATATACTAAAAGCATGCATCATCTGAATGTAGTACACTGAGAATTTTTAATTAAATTTAAAATTCTCAGTGTACTACATTCAGATCATAATGTTCACCAACAGCAATCTTCAAATGTGTTATGCTCTTGTTTTACCCCATTTAGTTTTGTTTTTTTGCATTGTTACTGGGACTATAAAATGGGTGTACTCAAATGAAAAATAGTTCCTATAATTTTATTTACGTGGGTGGGTAAGAATTTTTGGTGTAACTTTTTTTGCATTTTTTTCTTCTCTATTCTTATTTAGAATACTGATTTTGTATGGTGTGTACTCACATGATGAATTTTGCAGTAGGTATCCCTTTCACCATTTAGAATGAGTCGCATCTTTGTCAGAAACATAGCAAATGGAAGATCCATCTTTTTGCTCATATTATTATTTGTATTTAATTTCTTATATTGATCCAAAGTGGTATATTGATAAGGAATTTTCAAAAACATAATTTTTTTTAATAGGAGAAGACACTTAGCAAAGAAAGAACTTCAGATGAACATGCTTTTGGTAGGTTGGGCTGTTTTGCCTCTGAGCAGCACCTTTTTTGCACACAATGCACTAAATGCTAGGTGACAAGGATCATAAAGGCTGAGAGAAAGTTTGTGGGAGGGGACCCACTATACAGCTGTTAGGAGACAGATGGAAGCCTTCTATCAAGGCCATCCAGTGTGTTCTTTAACATGCACAGGGTATGGCTCTCATGCACATAGGCTCATTGCTTACCTTCCCATCTGATGGACAGCGTGCTTTCCAAGCCCATCAGTGTCCCCTACCTATTGTGGGGCAGAGTTTTTGCAGAGATAAATCAACTCTGGCCCAGGTGGGACTAAACCTTGGAACTGCAAATTACGAGCCTGCCGTAAATCGACTGACCACCCCAACCCTACTCTTGGTAGGATATAAAATATTGATGAGGTGGTAGTGAACAGTACTTTTGGAGCTTTATCTACTGTATGCAAAATTGCACATTTTTTATGTTTGAAATGCCTCTAGAGGGAATTAAGTGTTTAATGAACAAATAATGTGATAGTAGTAAGAAATGTGAGGTCAGATCTTTAATTATCCTTGTAATATAAATTATATTTTTATCATTTGATTTGCATAAAAATATTGTAAATATTGATGGTTTTGTGAGAGAAATACAATAGTATGAATTCAAACTAGTTCCAATAGGAGAATTTGGTGCCCCTGGGAGGCCAGCTGCTTCTACCAGTAGAACTAGGAGAACATTTGTGCTTCCTCAACCACCACAGGGATTTAAACAAACTGATAAGTAAATACATCTTTCTTTTGGATATCATTGTTAATGCAGTTTAAATGCATGAGATTTTCATGATAATTGCTTTTTTTAGTGAAATGTTATGTTTCAAGACTTTTTTTTATGTGGGATTTGCTGGTTTTTTAATAGCCTGATCATTATAAAACCTTGTGATGTACCTATAATACACAGTTATGGTATAAAAACTGAATGGTATAAAAACTGAACACCCATGTTTTTGTGTTTTTTGTGTGTTTCAACCAATTTCTACCCACTTATCAATTTTATGTAACTTCCATCATTTATTATTCTAAAGCATTTATGTATTCTGATTTCAAATCTTTTTCTGATATGAGATATTTTAAATAGATTTTCAAATATTTTGAAAAACCATACAATTTGAAAATAAGGTGATACTAGAGTTCATAGGAACTCACTGCAGCCAATCAAGTGCTCTATTATACCAACCAATCACAGATGAGTAACGATAAAATTGTGATTGTTAGCTTTTGGTATATGTTTTAGTGCATTTTAAATTTGAATTTGTAGAGTAATTTTGTTAAATTTGATTGTAGAGTAATTGTATATTGCATTCAACATATTCTGCAGTGTTAATAAAGAACAGTTATGAGAAGATCATTTTTACCTCATAATCAGAGATAGGTTGCATTTCGTATGTCCAGAAAGTTCCAAGACTGAATTTATTGCAGACAAATCAGGAATAACTGGGTAGTTCTATTTCCACGGCAGCAAAGTAAGATTATACCCCTACTGCTGCACAAGTTTTGACACGTTTAGACCTGCACCACTACTCCCTACAATGGCTCTCAATTATGCTATGCGAGATGTTTCCATGGGCAGAATCCAAGATCTTTTCCAAAGAAATTGTCACTTAACCATCGAGTATTGTTAGAGAAGCTGAAAATCAACAAGACAGCCTGCCACAAAATTTTGCATGAGGATCTAGGTAAGAGAATTCCATTGTTATGCTGACATTCAGACATCTGTGATAGAACAGCTCTGCATCATTCCAGAAAGTGTTCTCCAGGACTGCTTCAAAGACTTTTAGAAAATAGGTGTATTGATGCAGAAGGAAACTATTTCGAAGGAGATCCTTAGCACTAGAGTGTAAGTATATCGTACTCATGTTTATACCGTCAGTCTGGGAATTTTCCAGACAGATTATACATCTAAAGGAAGAAAATTATTCTTTGTGTCAAATCACTGCAAAAAGTACCATGTGAACTTTCTATTGCTGTTTGAACTTTGAAAAGACATTCTGAAATTAGATCTGTTGCTGACAGGGAAAGAACTGAGTAACCTAAGAAAACAACTTTTATACTGCCAAGTACTGCATAGGATTGTATTTTCAAGCAGAAAGTCCATTTCACCATAACTTTTGCAAGAATAAATATTGGCAGCGAACATCAGCATTTCTCAATAAAAGGGAAAGACTTAGAAATCGGATTGTGAGATTGCAAAGCTCATCCAAAACCTTTATTGACATATTTTCAGTGCAAGAAATTTTTACAATGGGCAAAGAGTCATGCTTTGTGGTTTCAGGACTGAGAAAAAGTAATTTTTAGTGATGAAAATCAGTTTGGCACATTGGATTCACCTAGTGGCTTCATAAGAAGACTGCTTCATGAGGAATTCAGCTCTCAGTGTCTTAATGTTATTCTGAATCATCCAACCCAAAGTCATAGTATGAGATTGTTTATCCTATTGGGGGGGTGCTCAAACGCTATATATTGTAAAAGAACAGTAAACGCTATGGACTACATGAAAGTAATGGAAACAAAATTATTGCCAACATACAGAGATCTTTTTCAACAACATTTTAATTCCTGCATAAAAGTATGCAATGTTTTAAAAGTCAATGGTTATTTTCTAGACAAATTTAGTAAACTTTAAAAACTTCTGTGTCATTAAATTTAAAATTGAGCTTTACGCCTTACAAATTACAATAAACCTCAGTAATTATGGCGAGTGTACCAGCCAAGGATTACTCTCCCTTAGTGGTAAATATACCTGAACCTTTAACTGCACGATTTGTAAAATGAATTATTACCATCAAATCCTTTTAGCATCTGAAGGTGCAACACAGGAGACATAACTCTCCTGACAGTAATATTGTGAAATAAATCTATTATTATTACTCACTGTGTTCACTCGTAAAAATTCCAGAAAACCTATAGACAAACAAATTACCTGTGATTAACATTTTGGGGTTAGAGTATTAGTACCTGATTTGTTGCTGCAGACAGCTCATTTTCCTGGTTTTTCACATTTTTTTAACTTGTTTTTATAAATTCAATTTTTTAGAAAAAAAAAAAGCATTTTTCGAATGCAACAAAAATCTTTGCAATGTCTGAGTTTTTTGTGTATGCATAATTTTTAAATTGTAGCTGTTTTGACCTGAAAAATTGGGTTTTCATCAGGATTGTTGATTTCAGAGCCTGAACCATTCTGAAGTTCCATAACCTCATCTGAATATCTTTGCTTTCTCAATAAAATTTTTAAAAAATCACTGTCAAATATATGTATATCATAATCACCATAAAACAGAGCTAAGAAAATATTTTTGTAGCTACAGTATTCATAGTAATTTTCAGAAAATCTGGAATAAATGATTCTTAAATCCCATTTATACTAATCCTTGATATTTGAAGCTTAGCTGGAGTCCAGCTCAAACCACCAGCATTTGGTTAGTTTTTGTGCTCAAGTCTTCTTGGAACATGAACTTCAAAGTGTTAATTGGTGTAATTTTTCTTTCAGATGTCTCTGCAAATTATGATTTTTATGAAAACTTAGTGTTATAGAATAAAAATATTGCATATTAATTTTTTATATTTATATATAAAAACTAGAAATACTGTCAATTTTGAATAAATATTAGGAACAATTAAAGTAAAATATATTTGCATAAATGTCCAAGGTCCACCAGCTACTAACAGCGACGGTGCTAAATGCATAGTCACTGTTCCTCTAATTTCAGGAAGAAACCAAGTTTTGGGGGTGGGGGGGGTCAGTCGGTAGCGCGCCAGGCTCGTAATCTGTAGTTCCCAGGTTCGAGTCCCAGCTGGGTCAGTGTTGAGATTTATCTCCACAAAACTCCCCGCCCTGCCCATGGTCAGTAGGGGACACCGATGGGCTTGGAAAGGCCGCCGTCCATCGGATGGGACGTTAAGCTGTGGCCCCGTGTGTGGGAGAGCCATACCCTGTGCACGTTAAAGAACACACTGGATGGCCTTTACGGGAGGCTACCATCTGTCTCCCAACAGCCGTTCCAGTGGGTCCTTCTCTGAGCCTTCGGGGTCCATGTGACCTGGCCATTTAGCCCATGGTGTGCAAAAAAGTGCCGCTCAGAGGTAAAACAACCCAATCCCACCCACCAGCTACTTTTAGTTTGGATAGTTTTATTTGGCTATTGATAGGTGATTCACTTCCTCTTCTGTATCATAATTATTTTCATCTACTTCCTCATAAAAACCAGCAAAAATGTCTGTCATTCTTTCAGCCTCCTTTTCCATCTTGATCCATGCTTGAAATAACTAAAAAATGATCAAAAACTGTAATGCAAATAGGTGTATAGTATGTTTTACATGCAATAGATTAACTTCTATATCATGTATATTATGCAACTGCAAATATGCAGTGCAAGGGTGGTGTCCACATCACACTTGCACTGCATATTGTGATTGCACTGCAGATGATTGCACTGCAAATGTGATATTGCACTGCAGATGCACTTGCATATGCAGTGCAAGTGTGGTGTCCACACCACACTTGCACTGCATATGCAAGTGCATCTGCAGTGCAAGTGTGGACATTAGTAGACAGGTTTACTTAGAAAGTTGCTAAACCTCCTTACAAATTACAATAAGCTTTCTAATATGACATTACAAAGATACACCATGTGGAGTGTTTTTAACTCCATTTTGATAAATGATGGATAAAGTAATAGAAGAATCGTTCTTAGATGACTAGATTTTTGAGTAGTTGCTTTTCCAAATGTGCACAAAGACAAAGTTGTATTTTGCAGGATAATCCTGAAATTAGAAACACTCTGATATTAAGGTCGGTCTGTATTGTATTTTTGAATATTTGGTAACCCAATCATATCTTATGTCTAAAACCCACAATTGCCATATATCTATACATTTGAAAAAACTTAATAATTAATAAATGATTAAGAAAAGCTCCAATTACAGGCCCCTTTTCAAATTTATATTCACCAAAATAACAATTTCTCATCTAACCAATCTAATTTTGATACATAATCATTGGAACATTTGTAATAATATCTTAACAATCAATATTAACTAATATTACTATTAATAATAAATAATAGATTTTTAATAACAAATGTAATGTAGAAGTCATAAGATAATAAAGGATTTAACATAGTTCATCACATGACTATAAATATGCCTGTGGCATTGAGCTAATATTACTATTGGGCCTTGACACTGATACACTTTAATTTTGCTCAGTAATATAGTGAATGTTTGTTATTCTAATGTTAATAGCTGTAATTTGTTACTGATGCAGATCTAATAGTAAATTTTTTTAAATCCTTTTCTGGAGTATATTTTAATTGAAGGTTCTTATCAATATTTTCAGATGAAAAGCAATTTTTAAGACATCTAAATTAATGTATTTTAAAAGTGATCCCAGAAAGTTTTGATTCAAATGTTGCTTGTGTAGATGCAAATATGTAACAAAAATTTGTTGTCAATTTTTGTCTTTTCGTAGTGGAACTAGTGAAATGGATTGTAAACTTCAAGAAATAATGAAACATGCAAATATTCTCACCATTGATGGAAGTGTAAGTTATTTTCATTATTCTAATATGTTTTAAATAAATTATTCCATTAAAAATTTTCTGTAACATTCACTTTAATGACTTTTTTTTTAAGTGTTCTGAAAATTAGTTTTATGTTGGTTTTTGATATGCTGACTTGCATGCACTATTCTCTGTTGTATTAAGATTTTTGTTGAGCCTCCATAATCTTGTACACTATAATCTGCCAACTTCTCTAATCTAACATATTCCCCAAGTTTATCATGATTCCCATAAACTGCATTTGAATATTCAGTAATACCTCTTTGAAAGCTGATTGCTTCTCTTTTAAGGTCTTTACTTATCAAGTGCTTGCTGTATTCAAAAAAGGATGTAAATTGAAAAAATTGTAAGTTTTCCATTGTAAAATTAATGGCACAAAAAATTCAAAACTTCAAAGAACAGGAAATCCTTCTTCTAAATTTAGAAGATTTAAGAACCTTGTTGCATAATATACATGATATAGAAGTTTTACTGTAACCTCTGTTGTATATTTTTCTATTATGTTTAGATTGTATATAGATTACTCAATAGAGTAATAGCACTTCAGAAAAACTTTGTGTCTTGTACATAATATGTGTATTTTCTTATCCACATGCAAGTTTGTAACTCTTGTGGGTAGTTTATTTCCAACTATAAAATGTAAATATAAAAGAGTTTCTAGATCCTTTTTTTATATGGAAATTGATTGATTGATTGAAATTTAACATTGGCTACAAGCAAGTTAATACTAGCTACAACACGTGAAAGAGTGTGGTGTATTGTTACCTCAGCTTCTGCAGGTGTTTTAATTTGTGGAACATTTAATGAATTCATAGAAATTAAATCTAGGGCACACAGTGAAGTTTGGAAACCATGGCAAATTGGTGCTAGATCCTCTACACCCACAAAGTTATTTGTGGTACTAAATTGTGTACTGTTATAGATAGGAGACTTGGTTTTTTAGCACAACATGAGGTGGCACATGGGAAATCTATTATATTTCGGCCCCTTGATGCAAGCTCCTGTCCACTATGAAAGTTCCACTGGTTCTGGTACCTTTACAGGATCCTAAAACTCCCTCCTGCATGTTTGCCGTGTGTGGTGACCTGTGTGGCTGGAAAGGTGGATCCTGGTAGGTGCTTTTAGAATCCTCATTGCTCTCAGCTCATGACTAGTGGGGTCCCTTTTGGCCCATCTTGCCATTGGGGAGCCTGTTTGTTGTGAGGCTTAGCTGTGATTTCGAGGGCTGCTGCTACACACTACTATGGCCCCTGCCTCAGGTAAACGGGGAAATTGCAGGTGGCCCCTCTAGGAACAATCAGCTGGTGGGCTGGACCTGCTAGGGCCAATGGTATAAATCAAAATGGTATGGTGAGTGCCTTGCCCCCATCCAAGTATATATTAATGAATTTCCCCACATATTTTTTTCCTTTTGCTGTTACTTTTATTTTGTGAGGACAGTTCAGTTCCTTACACTTCTTTTATTTTTCCTTTTATTTATTTGTGAGGACTTGCTCTCTGGCTGTAGTAACCATGCAGCTGATTGGGCATCCTCCTATTGTGCTCCATGGGCACTGAACCACAACTCAACAAACATGAAATTTCTTTGAATTCAATGTGCTGCTAAGAGGGCTCAACATGAGCTCCCATCTTTGTTGTCTTTGCCATTGTCTGTGTCAATTCTTATCCACAATTCCTGATCATCCATTCCATGGTTGATCAGGTACTTGGGGACATGTCCCTGTTTTTATAAGTAAGGGTTTGGAAGGTCTTATGGTACCACAAAAAGCAGTCAAGCACCTTAGATCTGCTAACTCATTGGTGAAAGCTGCATGCTCTAAACATTCAGAGCTCCTCCTGAAGGTAACAGTAATTTGTGGGGTGGCTGTCGCTATGATGCCCCATAAATCGCTGTACTCACGAGTGTAATCTCTGATTGGGGCCTCCTCAAAGTTTCTAAGGAGGAAATCCTCTCAGAGTTATCCACCAAGGAGTGACTGCGGTCTGCTGGGATAAAATATTAGTTACTCACCAAGGTAATAATTCTGACTTTCAACTCACCATGCTTCCCACGTCCATCAAATGCAGAATATTTACATTGCAAAGTTTGACCATATATCCCAACCCTCTACTGTGTTTCTGTTTCCAGTGCCAGAGATGCAGTCATGCCCACTCAGCTTACCGGAGTAAGCCACCTGTGCTCACTGCAGCAGTCAGGATCACTTTGATCCAGATTGCACAGCTAGATGGCAAGCTGCATAAATTGCAGTGGTGCCCATTCTGCTCATTCCTGTGACTGTCCGAAATGGAAGGAGGAGAAAGAGGTTCAGCACATGAAAATGGTGCAGAACATCTCATATCTGGAATAATGATAGTTGCACTGCCACCTCCACCTGGCAAACTTTCTATGAGTTTGCCAGGTGGAATAAGGCTGGGAAGCTTATCTTTTCCACAGCATCCATGGCAGTGCAAACTGACATCACTGTTCTGCCATCTGAGTCTTCTTGCCAGCCACCTGGTACCTTTTGGAGTAGGCAAAACCACAGTTGGTGTCAGCCTTGACATTGATTCCAGTTTCCATTCCTGCTTCAGTGCTTTCAGCTTCCACCACTGAAATGCCTCCTTTCTGTCCACAGACAGCTTAATCCTTTGCACTCAAAGTTTTTTTTTATAGGTGTTACCAGTTACGTGAAGCAGTATTGATAAAAAAAGCTTTTTCATATTGTAGCTTCAAATTTTTTAAATATAAATATTCTCAAAATCATTGCCTGAAAAAACTTGTTTTTTATTGATAAGGACCTTTATACATATTTATAGAACAAAAATAACAGTGATTTACAAAAAAAATATATATAGAACAAACATCATCAAAAGAAAAAATTAAAAATATACATATACAAAAAACTACAACTTATAATTTTTTTAATGTATGATACCGTTTGAAACAGTCGCTGACATGCATGCAATGTTTTGCACACGTATCAAAAAAAAAGGGTTTCATGTCTACCACCTGACATTTTTTGATTGAAACAAACTACATTCTTTTTTGATCCCATTATGCAAGATATGTAATTTATTGTTTAGTCTGTCCTCTCCATCCACCACAAAAGTTGGTTTTCTTGAAGAATCCCATTGATAATTTCCAACTAATTGGTTTACCAACAATTTTACAAATTTGAGGTGTGACATCATCTTTTCAGATTTTTTGTATTGTTTTGTATAATATGTATGAATTTTATCACATATTTCCATCCCTCCAAAATATAGCTTCATCCAACACTTGAGCGATTTCCTCAGGAAACAGTACATTGAAGCATATTGGTCGGTTCGATCTACTCTAAGCATATTTTTAGTATAGTTTATTGTAATTTTTGGTTTTGGACATCCACAACATTCCCACCATGTTTTCTTTGAATCATAATAATTTCTACATCTTCACAGATACTGAGTAATATTACAACTCTTTTATCCTTCTATGCAAATACCACCATTTTATTTTTTTTAATTTGCTAAAGTCTTCCTTCCTGTGACAAATCGAAGTTTTTTCTATTTTTTTTTTGGTTAAAAACTTTTTGTTTGTATTTATTGTCCCTGTAAGATGGCATTTTGATTTTGCAATTTGAGAGCAAGAGGAATGCTTGTGTAGTATCTGTTGGTGTACATGTGATATCCACTGCATTTGGGATTTTATCCAAAATTCGTTTATGATAACTATAAAAGAATTCTGGAACTGATAGGCAATTCTGATTTCACGAGGTCTTGTGTTGTAATAATTCTGCAGTATGGCAGATTATATATTATTATAGCTATAGTATGGCAAGATTGTATACACATATCCAGTTTCGGAATCGCACAACAAAAAAACTTCTATTCCCCACTTTGTTGGCTTATTGGGATTATATGTTATAAAACTAATTCTTCCCTTGAATTTGACAGTCGACTCATCTACACAAATATGTTGGGTATGAAATGATCTAAAAACTTTGTCAAGGTACTCCAGGAAATTACTGGCATTTTGAATTTGAGTTCTCAAACTTCTGTCTTCAGATGTTTGTGTTTTCAAATGGATCATCCAAAAAATCTGTTGAAATCGATCTCTTGTAAATATATCTGAATAAAATGGTATTTTGCTGTTATGGGCAGTTGAGCAGTACTCTTGTGTATTGGCAAGGAGCATTGTTCCCACATTGAGAATTACACCAATGAATGCTAAAAATTATTTGTTTGACATCAGTCCATGAATTCCACACAGATCTTCTGGATAACTGTTTGTTGTATTTTACATTTGCCGTATTCGTTTGTCTCTTTTATTGTGGAATCAATCAAATTATCGGTGAAGAACAGTTTGAAAAAGTCTAATGGCTTCTTCACATTATTGGATATATTTTGTGAACCCGTTCTTTGTGGCCATACAATAAATGATATCAAATTCAAAATATTACTTTGGTCAGTAACATCCACCTAATCATCATCATTTAATAATGTCACTTAGCGCTGATTTCTTTGGTGTCATTCTTGATTCTCGGAACAGTCCTCCTTCTGACAGGAATGATATCACTTTCACTGGAACAGTTTTCAAAATTTGATTCAGAATCACTACTAATATTTCCGTTTTCATCACAGTTGTTGAAAACAAATTCATCGTCACTGCTATCAATCATGCTGTAACTTCTATCAATGGTATTTATTTTATCTGTAGTGTTTATGGGTAAAAATTATGATCACGAATAATAATACGGTGCACAGATATGACACACAACCATCTGCTATGGATGTTATCACCAGACTGACCGTAGTGTGTCGCCGCTATAGCACCCATGAGTTTTATGATAAAATCAAGATGGTGCCACTATGGCGCCCTTGGGTGCAAAGGCTTAAGCTTCCAAATGAAAGGGCTCCCACCAGGGCTGATGAAAAAAGTCAATGATTCCACCTTGTACAGTGGTCTCTGATCATGTCCTTTGGATGATGCCGAAGTCATGGGCACAGACCACTCTGTTTTTAATAAATCATCCTTTACAATGGTTAAACAGAAAATTGTCATCTTCCCATTCTCCTAAGACTGAGACAGCCACATTCCTATAATAGAATTGTCGTGGTTTTGGGAGGAATCTTGATAACATCAAGGTCTTCCTTGGGCACACAAGCACATCTGCATGTGTTTGCAGGAGACATAATTTCAGACAGCCACTAATCCCACAATCCAGAAACTTCTCCCTCATTCACCGGGACCAGGATGGAGATGGACCAGCACACCGGGGTGTCACCATCCTTGTGAGCAACCATTCTGCATTCCAGGTTGTTCCCCTCACCACCACTCTTGAGCTGGTAGCCATCCACCTCTTCATGAGATTTTTGCTGACTGTCTACTCCATCTATCGACTACCCAGAAGCATCATCTTCTAGGAAGACCTTGACCCCATCTTGCAGCTGCTGTCCCTATTCCTCATCATAGGAGACCAACAGATACAGTCTTCTGTGGGGCAGTGCTGACATAAACAGGAGGGGTAGGGTCTTTGAGCATTGGCTCCTGTATCCTACATTCTAACTATTGAACACCAGTGTCAGTACCTACTTTTACTCCCTGATCTGCATAATCACTGCCATTGATCTTTCCATCTACTGCTCGATTCTTCCACTCTTTACACAGGAGGTCAAGGACAACCCTTACAGAAGAGATCACCTCCCTGTGGTGTGTACCATTGCCCGTGGGGGCCTTGTGACCTTTCACAAGCATCAGAGTGAAGGCTTGATCAGGCTGACTAGGGTGGTTTTGAACTCCTCAGTGAATTTGCCTAACACTTGGTGAACCAGGAGCCAATCAGTGTTGCAGTGGCCAAAATGACAGACTGTATTCTCCTTGCAGCTGCTTTTGTCTAGTGCCAGAGCCAGAAGGAATCTTGTATCAAATATGCATCTTCTATCACCCATTTGACCAGTTCTAAGGTCATGTAGGATAAAGTCTGGAAGATGGGTGAGAACTACATGTTCCACTCATTATTGATCATGGAGCACAAATGGGCAGAAAAATCAATCTCTTTGTCATTCTCTTATTTCCCCGAGTTTCTGGCCATGAAAAGCAAGTCCCTATGCTGTCTTTCCACTCGAATGGCCTAGAGCCTTACAGCACGCCATTCACAGCAGAGGAGCTATCCTTGTTCTGTACCGGTCCCATGCATCTGCTGTTGGGCCAGACAATGCCCATTATGCCATACTCCAATATTTCACATTATCGAGTAAAGATCGGTTGCTGTCTTTTTTGAAGGACAAGGAAGGCCTTTATGCTTGCCTGTGTGTACCAGCAACTTTTTGCCTGGCTTCACAAATGTCTTGAAGTCTGGCTCATCAGTGGGATCACCCATGGTCGTCCTCTGTGATACTATCATTGCTGGAGACCAGATCCCACAGCAGTGTTCCATCTTCATTGCAGAGTTGCACACTATCAGCCTTGCCTTGAACCATGTAGTGGCTAATCGTAATCGTCGGTGTGTACTTTACACCGAGTCACTTAGCTCGCTACAGGCTTTGATCTTAGTGAGGCATCAGCTTCACCCTGTTCTCTCCAAGATCTACCAGTAGCTCCATTGACTGACAGCCACAACCACCATTCTCTTTTGTTGGGTGCCCAGTCATATCAGTATCAGAGGCAATGACTTGGCAGATGCTGCTGCCAGGTCACCTATACCCCTATCTGACTCTCCACTGTCAGTTCCATATGGGGACTTGTGTGGGGACATATGGGGACAGTGGGGGCAGTGTTTTAAATCAAACTCTGGGCACATTTGGCAGAGATCTTGGACTGAACAGGTCAGTAACAAGCTTTTCTAGGTCAAGCCCATTATCAAACCGTGGCAGTCCTGTTTTCGCAGGAATCGCAAGGAGGAAGTTGTACTTGCTTGGCTTTGATTAGGTCATTCGTATATCACTCATTCATTTCTTGTTTTAGTGGACAACAAACCTAAGTATGAGTTTTGTGACACCATTTTATCAATCAAACGTATTTTAATCGAATACTCTGCTTTTAACATGGAACACCATTTTTATTTTAACTTCCATAACTTTATGTCTGAGAGCCCCTTACACTCTGATATTTTTTATCAGATGACTTGTGTTTAATTCCCGTCTTTTGAATTTTTAACTTTTATTGGGTATTTTAATCAACTGTAATTTTGTAGGTATATTATTTCTATTTTTCGTGACCTAGGTCATTTACACCTGGGTCTGTTTTATTTTACTATTTTTTTTGTTATTTTACTTGTGTTTACATTTATTGTTTGCTGTTTTTACACCTTTTTACACTTCTACTGTTTTTAACTTTTGGTTGAGGGGTTATATGACTTTTATCCTTTACCTTTTACAGTATATCTTGTGTTGGGCACAATATGGTCTTAGTTGCCTTTGCTCCTTAAAACCCCAAACATCCAATCAAGCTCTGTATTTTTAATCACATTTTGAGTAAGGATTGGCTGCTCTGTGTTTTTATTTGCATTTTGTTCGAGGGGCAGTTTAGATTCCTGGCAGGAGGCTATTGTCTTGGCTTTTCCTTAGCCAGGAAAGGATCCCAAGATTTCTTCAAAATATCATCCCATTACTTTGACCAGCTATGTGTGAAGGTGTTGGAAATAATGTAAATACCTGACACATTTGGTATTTAGAACATAACCTTCTTTCCAACACCCAATATGGCTTTTGCAGGGAACAGTCAACTCTTGACCACCTGATCCGGCTCGAATTGGCATCAGGGATTAATTTTTATGCAGAGAATACTTGGTGTCCATTTTCTTTGAATTGAAAAAGCATATAACACATCATGGCGATCTGATATTCTTTGTGACCTCCATGCCTTTGGATTGTGAGGTCAGGTGTTGATTATCATTCCAACTTTTTATCTTCTCAAACATTTCATATCTTTGTCAGCAGCACTTGTCACAGCCTTTCCCCCAAGAACAGATAGTTCTACAAGGCTGCTTCCTTAGTGTTACTCTTTTCAATGTCAAGATAAATACCATTGCACAACTTCCTTCGACTGTAAGCAGTGCCCCCTATGTTGATAATTTTTTTCTTTTGCTCATTGTCCAACATGACGGTCACTGAATGACAGCTGCAAACTGTCCTGAACAATCTGTCAGTTCGGGCAACTGCCAATGGGTTTCAGTTCTCCCCATAGAAGATTGTTTGTGTGCACTTTTCAATCAAGTGTAATCTTCATCTGGACTCTGAGCTCTGTCTCGGGGGAACCATCATATCAGTTGTGGAGGACACGAAGTTTCTCGGTCTCATCTTCAATTGGAAATTGACCTTTTTACCACACATACATCATCTCAGATCCAAGCACATGTGGACAATGAACATCCTCAATGTTTTCTTCTCCCTCTCCTGGGGAGTTGACTGGTATTCTTTGCTCTGCCTGTATTGTGCACTTGTCCAGTCGAAACTAGACTATGGGTCTTGTATGATTTTGCTGGGATTCGGTGGTGAAGGTGCTGGATCCTCTCCACCATCAAGCCTCTGTGTTTGCACAGGGGGCCTTTTGCACCTTGCCAGTCCAGTCTTCACATTGGGACTGACAAAGTATGCATCAAAATTGTGATCCCTGTCGGACCATCCTTGGACCCATCACTTGGGACTGCATTTTTAGTCCTCAGTGGGAAATACTTTACCAGAATTGCTCCACTACCGTTCGTCCTTTCAGTTTCCATATTCAAGGCTACCTCAGAGACATCAGCATCAGTCTCGATAGTGTTGCCCACTCGACAGCTGAGCCGCTTCCAATGTGACTCACTGTCTCCCCTTCCTGCGACTTCTCTCTTTGCAGGACTAGGAAGGCCTTTAAATCTGACTGTGTATACTGTAACTCTTTGCCAACCACTGTGCTGAGCACCCAGACGTCTTGCCCATTTTCACAGATGGCTCACGGTCCAGCACATCAGTAGGATTAGCCATGGTCTGCTATAATACTATCATTGCAGATCAGATCCCACATTAGTGTTCCATCTTCACTGTAGAGTTGCATACGTGGTGGCTAATCATCATCGGTGTATCCTCTACACTGACTCACTTAGCTTGCTACAGGCTTTGATCTTGGTGTGCACCCTTTTCCTGTTCTCTCCAAGATCTGCCTGGCAGCCACAACCACCATTCTCTTCTGTTGGGTGCCTGGTCACAATGGGATTAGGGGCATTGACTTAGTAGATTCTGCTGTTGAGTCAGCCACACCCCTGTCTGACTTTCCACTGCTGGTTCCATACATGGATTTCTGGCAGTGTTTTACCATCGAGCTCTGGGCACAGTGGCAGAAATCTTGGTTGGGATAGATCAGGAGCAAACGTTTTGAGATCAAGCCCATTATCAATCTGTAACAGTCTGTTTTTCACAGGAATTGCAAAATGGACATTGTACTTACTCAGCTTCGCTTAGATCATTCATTAAGAACTCATTTGTTTCTTCTGTTTGCAGATGTTTTTACCTCATTTTAAACATTAAAACCCTCATTTTAACCATTAAGCACATTTTAATAGATTGTATTGCTTTTATACTTGAACAGCGTCTATATTTTAGTTTTCATGATTTTGCATCCAAATCCCTTTCACTCTAACATCTGTTATGTGATGACTCCTTTTTAGCACCCTTGTTTTTTTTTTAGATTTTACAGGGTATTTTAACCATCTCTGATATTTTACCTTTCAGCTTTGTATTTTTACTGGGTCCTTTATACCCATTGTTATTTTTCAAAATTTTTTTTTGTATATTTCCTGGGCTTTTTCTATCATTTGTTGTTTTAGTGTGTACATTTTGTGTTGTTTATCATATTGTTGTGCTTTTAACTTTGGTTGTGGGTTTACTTGACTTTTAGATCTTTTTATCCTTTACACTTCGTTTGACACATCCATGGCCTTAGTTGCCTTTGCAGTATAAAACCTCAAACCAAACTGCTAACAGCAGTCAACCTGCAATGAGATGATTTGGGCAGAGTAGTCCTATTTAACAATCATGGCAATCATATATGTTGGCAATATGCATATCGCCATCTTATATTCATTGCAGCTGTTGCATAAAACATCACTAAACATTACGTTGGATTGGGTTGTTTTACCTCTGAGCAGCACTTTTCTTGCACACAATGGGCTATATGGCCAAGTCACAAGGAATCCAAAGTCTCAGAGAAGGTTGGGAGAGGGGACCCATTGGAACAGCTGTTGAAAGTCATGGATAGCTTCCTGTCAATGCCATCCAGCATATTTAATGTGCACAGGGTATGGCTCTCCCGCACACTTGGCCACGGCTTAACATCCCATCCGATGGACAGCAGCTTTCCTTTCCAAGAACATCAGTGTCCCCTACTGACTGTGGGTCAGGCCAACATCATCTAGAGCAGTGTCTCGCAAACTTTTTTACTCTGCAGCACATTGAATCTATTTTTTTTTTTCTGCAGCACACCTAAAAAAAGAATAAAAGCAAACTCTATATAATCGTCATTATATTTGCGCTTTGTTGAAGTCATCAGCCTGGTTTTATTTGAAGATTTGCTCTCGTTCTTTAATTCATAACTCGGTGTTTGTTTTAAATATTTGTCATTCTATGGCTTGAAATAATCAAAAATTAATACCAAAATTTGGAAAAAGCTTGATAAATACTTACAAGATCCCAGTTGATAAAATCTGAAAGATTTTTATTAAAGCATGTCGATAACACAAGTCAAGCCAAAATGAAATCTTTGGAATATCTAGTGTCAATTTGAAAATCTCTCGCGGCACACAGTTTGCGAGACACTGATCTAGAGAGAAGGCCAAGGCACTTGTCCAATGACATCACAGAAGCAGATGGAGTGTAAACAGTGAGCAGCTCTCAAACATTGTAAATGCTGCCTCACTTCATAAAACTAACTTTGAATGGAATTAATATTTTTTGTCTACAGTTATGCTACAAATAGTTTAAAAGTTTATATATTGTATATTTCTAAATAATTTATTTGAGGGATTCAGTTTTTTCCAAAATAACTTACAATAACTCAATCTAATTAGTTGTAACTTTTAGCTAGTTTTCAAAGAAAAAAAAATGAGCTAATGTTTTCACTTTATTTTCTGGCCCTACACATTCAACTTTTTTTATATTTAGAGATAAATATTATTTTTGGTTTCAATGGGTATGTTTCTAAATTAGTCAAAGTTTACATTGTCCGCATTAATTTGACCACTTAATCTTAGGGCAATAATTTGAGTTGTTTTGTTTCAAGTGAAATGAAAAGTCTTTACATACTAACATAATATTAACATTTATATTTCCATAATCATCTATTAGTTAAATTTACTCTGTTATAATGAGGTAGAATGTAAATATAGCCTTGAAAATGGACAATCCATATTCACGAGGCAATATATTTTCCTAGTTTTATTAATGTATGACACTTAATAAAACATGACTATTTTCACAAAACCAATTATAATTATTAAAGTTAAAAAAATTATTGCAATTTCCAAATACAGTCCAAAGTTAATTTAAAGATACACGTATGCACCTTTGCAATAAGCTCTTTTATAATCTGCAAGCCTTCTGCAATAGAATTTTCCAAAATGTTAGCATTGAAACCATTTTGTGCAGTACGTTAGCAGCCAAAGTTTTACACAATTCCAATATTGCTCAACCAAAATGATGTAATTTAAATATTACAAATTTTAACTGCAAGCATTCATTTGAAATCAAACTTTGACAATATACTCCAAAATATCAGTATTAATCCAGACATTATTTTTAAACATTATTTAATATAAATACAGGGTATTTATTTTATTATAGATACAAGGAACAGTAATATTTCCCTGTAATTTGCTTTCCTAAATTACAATTTATTGCTTAATAATTTTAAACAAATATTTTAGAGGTAATTATTATCAGTATACAGCATTTTAGACATGATCAAAGCTTTTAGGTTTCAATGCCAAAAAATGGTAGACATGAAACTCAGGACAATTAACCTAAATAGTAGCTCTAAATCAGACCCATATAACACAAACTTAATGAGGGCAAGAAGGAAAAAAACTATGTTCTTAAAGAGCTGCAGGAAAAGTTCTTTACTTAAAGACGAAAATACACATCTCTAATAAGCAAAGAATTGGAAAAAACACCATTTTTAAGGAACAAAGAAAATATCTTGCTTAAAAAACAAAAACAATCGTTTTTGATGAGTAGAATAAATTGAGAAAATCGCTTATGATTGGCCACAAAATTTTAAATGAGCCAAATTCAGTATATTGATTAAATTCTTTATTAACCGAAAGTTTCTTTACAATGAGCTGTGGGTTGGACTGGCTGCTATAAATAATTGAATTCTCAAAGATCAACTTTTTGCAGAGCACTAAGGAAATGCAAAACTTTAACTTGTACCTTAAGAAATTATTACTTTAACTAGATACCATAAGAAATTTAAATAGGATATTAAATAAAATTGAAAATGTCTTTTCATAAATCACGATGTCATTACTAAGTTTAAATTTTTGGGCTTGAAGAAAGTAAATGTTTGATTTGGACAGCAATATGACATATTTTGTCAAAAATGTACAGCATTGAATTGTGTGCTCATGATTTACACTATTTTGTCTTGGTTGCCTAATGATGTCACCAAGAAAGTGGGTGTGAGCAGTCAGACTTTCTATCTAGGTGGCACTAGCAGGGAATTTTGTGGAAATCTCAATGCTGACCCAACTAGGGAACTGCAGATTACGAGCCTGGCGAGCTACCAACTGAGCCACTCACCACATATTAGGTAAATGTCACTTATTGTACAAGATTTCACCATTGCATTCCATAACATTTCGCTATACAGTAGACAAATTCCATGGTTGGCAATATGAAGCATAAAATTTTGCCATTTTTAAGTGAATGTTATTCTGTTCTTCAAATATAAACTCTATAATGATAAATGCAATTTCTAATAGGTCACAGCTAAGTAGTTAAGTTTCTAATAGGGCAGAGCTATGCCATTTAAACACAATACATACACAGTCGTATCAGAATAATATGACCACCTACCTAATAATGGGAATAACCACCCTTGGCCCAGATGATGGCAGCGAGACGGTGTGGCATGGACACAATGAGGCCCTGGAAGGTTGCCAGATTCACACTTGCCCATTCAGACTCCAGCAGAGCACAGAGGTTCCAGAGATGACGTGGTTATGGGTCCGCATACCAAACCTGTCGATCGAAATGCTCCCACAAGTGCTCTATGGGATTGAGGTCGGGCAATTTCGCCAGCCAAGGGAGAATGGAGACATCACTGTCATGTTCCTGGAACCAGTCACACACCACCTAAGCATCATGGCAGGGTGCATTGTCCTGTTGGTAGGCACCATCACTACTAGGGTAAACATCCAACATGAAGGGATGCATGTGGTCAGCGAGGATGGAGGGTAGCCATTGGTGTTCAGGGACCCATCCAGTGGTACCAGCGGTCCCAGGTCATATCAGCAAAACATTCCCCAGACATGCACATTGCCACCGTTGGCCTGTATTTGATTGACAAGTGTGTCCGGGTATTGGTTTTCATGTGTCTGACACCATATCCACCACCACCTGTCACTTCTGTGGAGTAGAAACCTTGAATCATCAGAGAAGGCAACCTTTTTCCACTCTTCCACTGTCCAATGACCGTAGTACCATGTGAACTGCAGGCATCGTTGCCGATGGACCTTGGTTAACATGGGCGCCTTTACGCAGCATTCACTCCAGAGACCCATGCATAACAGGGTTCACTCTACTGTTATCGGGGACATGTAGCTGGGTGCCCTAGTGTTCATTTGAGTGGTCAATTGCTGCACTGTTGTGTGTCGATTGCTCTTTACTAGTCAATGGAGGTGACGTCCTCTGGGGTCGATGGGCTTTGGGGCTCCACAGTTATGACATCTGGAGGTACTCAGTGTGCCAGTGGTCCATTCTTGGTACACCCTTACTACAGAAATCTTACCCCAAAATACCTTACCCATGAAATCTGCTGTTTCCGATTTGCTTCCATCCTTGGCGTGGTAACTGATGATCATTCCGTTTTGAATGTCCGTCAAATCAATACCTCTGCCCATTGTGCTCACGTTATGCACTATGGCTCATCTGTCCTGGCCAGCTACTTATATCTCCTTATGGTCGACCTTGTCAAGTGCACTCTGTGATGCACCTGGGCGGGTACACTGTGATTCCGTGGGTGGTCATATTATTCTCCTACAACTGTGTATGTTGGTAGAATATACCTGCTGTAGCAGCAAATGTCAATCAAACAGTGATTCAGAACCAGTTATCCACTGGACAGAGCCATTAGGCAAGGATCTACACAGCAAGATAGTGTTATCTTCAGATAAAAGCATTTCCAAATTCATGCTCATGGGAACTATTATTATTGCTATGTTCCCCTGAACAAAGCCCCAAATTTGTTCTGACAAGCAATCCAGTTTTGTAAATGGAACATTTGAAATAATTAACTGAAATAAAATTTGGTTTTGCCCTGAGTGGTATTCAAACCACTTCTCCCAAATTATTTCGTGTTTCTTGTGTACATGGCATTTTCCTGTGATACTTTATTACTGAATTGTAAATGGAATTTTGACTTCTTCTGTATAGTGTATAAATGAAAACTTTAGAAACAGGTGTGAATTTAAATATGAATTATTATTGCAATTATTACAATTAAGATATGATATATGATAGCAGATTTTCCAAAAATGGTGCACTATTTCATTACAAAAAAAATCAGTGGCTAACCAAATATTGATCCAAACAACAACTGGCTTCTTTGTAAACAGACTAATGGCTGGCTTGCTTTGCAAGCAAACCAATGACTAACTTTCATACAGACCAACCAATGACTAGCTCCCTTACAAACAAGTCAACAACAAGCTCATCTTGAAAACAAAAAATAATTCCTACTCACACACTTGCTGATTCACCCACCCACTCGTATAAAGCGGTAAACATAGGTTGGTCCTCTGTTTCATAGGATCATTCACACAAGTTCTTAACAATCAAACTGTGTATTCTTGTTTTAGTGGCAACCCTTTTATGGGCGTTGTACAATCAGTTTCAGAGCTGTTTATGTAGATGTGCAGTTATTATGTTCAGGATCATAGCATTTCAAATTTGATGTAATATTTATTAGCAGCAAGCATATTTGTAAGCATTCTTTCTAAGGTAAAAACTCACTTTGGGCTGATCCATTAATTCCAGGTCCTGCCTGAAAAACTGATTTACATCCAGAGGTCCAGCTGTGTTTTTCACTCTGACCAGCCAAAAAAAATTTTACTTTAAACGTTTTTTTCCAAATAACTAATGAAAGGAATTATGGCATGTTATATGCCAAATTAATCAGCATTTGATTCTGGATGTTTTCTGAAAATATATAATATTTAACAAAAAAAAATTTTTTATTAGTTTTATTTTAATAGGGCTTTTATAGAGTTATGTAGTAAAAAAAAATGCATCTGGTAACAAAAATTTATTTTTAAAAAAATTAATAGACAGAAATGATTATAATGCACATGATAGAAAGGCTATTTATTTCTGAATAACAAAAAAAAATGCTTAATTGAAGCAAGAAAATTACTACCATTTTGTAAATTTTTTTTCTTGGTATCTTTGAGAAAATTCCAGGTTTTTAGCTAATTGTTCTGAGCCAGACAAACAAGTCAACTTTAGAATTTTTAAAAAAAAATAACCAATTACAGAAATAGGTCATGTAATATACCAAATTAAACAGAATTTAATTGAAAATTTAATGAAAATAAATAAACAAATTTGCAAGCATATTGATTTTAATAAGCCTCTTTCAATGTGATATGGTGAAAAAATAGGTCGGACATACAATTAAGGCTTAATTTTAGAAAACTTGATGAATAAAAATAGTTAAAATTATATATTAATTGAAAAGAAATTTCCTCCTGAATAATGTAATATTTAACCAGAAACATAATTTTTCTTTCTTTCAATGATTTCTTTCAGTATACTTTAAACATTCATCATATACTTTAAACACGGCCAGTGTTATACAAAGTGACTTGGACTTCTCATATTCATGTGATTTTCTGAAATGGTTATGAAATGGAAATAAATTTTCTTGGCTTCCCATTTTATTGAACATTATGAATTTTTTCTTTGTGTGTTGAAGTTTGGTGATCTTGGCTAAGTGCAGAAAGGTTTATGCACCAAAGCAAAAAAAAAAAGTTACATCATCAGAGTGACACAGCCCAGATACTAGGGAGGGGGGGGGGGGGTGCTTTTAAAATCATTCAATATAAACATAAAACTTGTAATTTGTTTTTTTAAATGAAATTTTTCTAAGGGTGAGGAGTAAAATGTTCACAGTGAGAATAGTTGGGGGGGGGAGGACCCATTCCGAAATTGTCCTCCAACATGAGGACTGATTTCCGTGCCAAGCAAGTCCCATTTTGCTTGCTATCCAAGACCTCATTCATTTTCAGAAAATGATACCAGTCAAAGTTTGTTTTACTAGAAAAGTAATGAATAATAGAAGAAAAATTTAACAGATTGCCTAATGTGATTTCAAATAAAATATCCACAGCAGCAAGTTGTAAGCTGGCTACCTGATGTAGCATAACTGCACAAAAATTGATAATAATCAATCTACAGAAAGTTTAATAATTTTCAGAAATAAAGTAAATCTACAGAAATGAAAACTAAGATTTAATTATACAAAAAAAGGGAAATAAAATACCAACTTTTTGCAGGGAGTTATTTCTGCTTTTTAACTTAAATCAGCCATGTAAACATCTTCCCATGTGAAGGAAGTCCTTTTCGCTTCTTTATCCAATACCTTATTCATTTTCGGGAAATGATACAAGATCAAAGTTTTTTTTACAAGAAAGGAAAGAAATAATTAAAGAAATATTAACATATAATCTAATGTGATGATAAATAATACTCGCAAAGACTTGTAAAGCCAGCCATCCTATGTAGCATAACCCCAAATGACCAACAGATCAGCTAATGAAAAAACTGATAATTTGCAGAAATAAAATAAATCTACAGAAATGAAAACAAAGGTCAATATGGACTAGATTCATGGTCACATTACCATATCTGAGAGGAACTCTTTCTGTAAACATCCATTATAGAGTCACCTTACTGCATGTTAGCAATAACTAGATCACTGCACTCAATCAAAGACAACTGCTCCTGCTACCATGACATACTTTATAGTGCACTGAACTTTGGAACAATAACTCAACTTGCTTCCTTCTTTCTAAGAAAGCTTTTGTTAGTTACAGTTTTCAATTAAAGAGTGGGAAAGACACATAGAGTGCTGGGGTAAATGATAAAAATAATTCTGGGAATATTGAAATATGTTTATGGAGAAAGGAGCATGAAACAGAAAAGAAAAATGGTGGTATGTACTTTGGAAATAATTGCAATGTTTTATAGCAGAAAGGAGTGTAAAACAGGAAAGAAAAATGATGGTATGTACTTTGCAATTATTTCCAAAATCTTCCGTTTTTAAAAATAGAAGTTTTTTTGTTAATTTACAGCAGATTTTCAAAATATAAAGGAAAAATTTGTTGATAATAGTTCAAATCAAACTTGTGAGCTTAAATTAGGTGATTGCTTCAGCATAGAGTAATGTTAGCAAACAAATCATCAATACCATATAGTGCTTCTAAAAAATGGCAACCAGATGGCTTTAACATATTATTTATATTATAGTTTAATAAAATATGCATCAAATGAAAAAAAGAAAATATTTTTCACACTTGAATTGCATATTTTTAAAAGATATATCTAACAAAATTTTCAAATAGCAATTTAAAAAAAATCAAAGCTTCACGTGTTGTACAAAAGACGTCTATTGACCTCTCATTTCAGATTCTGTCAACATCTATGCTCGATGGTGACCTGGGAAGGGTTAAGAGAAATATTTATAAAAAAAAATATTTAATTTTGAGTAAAATTTGGTATTAACTGAATAAATTTAAACCATTTTATGATGTATTATTGCTTTCTGTATAATAGTAATTATCAATCATCCTTTTATCTATTACTGCTAAGCTGTATAAAACTATTTTCATTAATAGTACTTTTTTCTTTTGTAGAAGTATAATGCTGATATCAAAGATCTGGAACACCTTGGAGAACTTGGGACAGGAACGTGTGGTCATGTTGTGAAGATGAGGCATATTCCATCTAGCAAAGTCATAGCAGTTAAGGTAACATTTTTAAAATGAAAACTTATGTACTTGAACGTTCTTTCACATATTTCATATTATTCATTTAGGATTTTTTTTGTTAAAGAGCAACATGAGAACTTTTGAACTGGTGATATATTTGTTATTAGAAGATAATATGATTATTATAATATGACTTTTAAAATTCAGCTGTTTGGTGTCTAAAATTCTCTGAAATTGCAGAATGTTTAATGCAAAAAAATCATTAGGAATAGACATTCAAATTCACATATTTAAAGGTGCTACTTGCAATTTTCATATGCTGCTCTTGTGGTGGTGGTGGTGGTAGTGAAAAATACTTGTGGTGTTCGCTTGTTTTAGGTATTATTTACCATTTATTGTGCTGACGGGAAAAACCAACACATTCATAGGTATATTGACCATGACCAGGAATCAGAGAAAACAAAGTAAGACTTTAATTTCATGTGTGTGTGTGAGATATGTTTTATACATTGGTTTTCAAGCACTGCGTTAGTTCCAGTATTATTTATTTTGAATTCAATATCCTTGTTTAGCTTTTAACCCTTTATCATACCGGCCCAAAACACCTAACTGCAGGTAGGAGGTAGTAAAAAGGAAGGAATAGCATCGATTGGACAATTCCATTTAAAGTCTTGGCCATTTTTGGCCAGTATGGTACCAAAAGGGTTAATTCTTGTCTAATCTTCACTAGATTTCACTGCTCTTTATGGGTTTTCAGTTTTCTTTAATATTGATTTTTTTCAATCGTTATAATAGTGTTTAGAAATAGCACCATTTTAAAGCTGAAACAGGAACATTTCAGTCTGTTGCATGTATTTAACCTTTATACTGCCATGATCTATGAAATCAGGTTCACGAAACCTAAATATGTGGCCATGAACCATAAACTCCTTCTTTATTACCATATATATATTTTTTTAATATTAAAGTTTGGACTAACTTTTTTTATATATACATAGTTAAATAGGCATTTCAGAGCTCCTAAAAAATGCTAATTTTTTCAATTTATTCTTCAGCTTGATGTCTCAGAAAAGCAAAAGTCCCTTTCTCTTGCTCAAAGTGCAATTAGCACAGCCCAAATGATACCTTTGCTGTAATTTCTGTTTTATATTTAGAACAGTCCAACACTAGCTGGCTGAGAGCTGCAGTGAGTTAGTTATTTTGTAAACATCTGACCTAATGTGTTTTCAATAAAGTGAAGTCAGATGCCAAGGGATATTAATCATAATAGATATTATCAAGTTGAACAGGATAATCGTCTCTTCTAGCTACAATATTTCATTGATTCTGAGAGTGATTCAGATGAATTCTGACTTTTCTCAGATTCTGAATGAAGATATCAATTTCAACTACTTCTAGAATTATTTGTATTGTTTCTCAAATATACACTGCAATTAGAAAGAATAATTATTTTAAGCTTGACCAAAAATTAAATCAATAGGCATACATGACTTAAAATGGAAACTAATTTAGGAGACATCTTATTACAAAATATTTAATATTTAAGTGATAGGACTTTTTAGTACTATTTTTTAATTAAATTTAAGTAATTTCATAACTAGCATTCAAAATTTATAATTTCTAGGTCAGGTTTTGCCTTTTTCATGAAGTTCAACGTTTCCATAGTAGAGGATTAAATGCTGATTAATTTGGCATACAACATGCCATAATTCCTTTCAGTAGTTATTTGACTGAAAAGTTCACCATTTTTTTTTGCCTGAACACAGTTGAAAAAAGCCTGGCCACAGGGTACAATTCAGTTTTTGGCCTGGCATTGTAAGGGTTAAAGAGTTGAAACTTAAGACACCTTATCAAGTGTTTTAAACACTATTAAGCTGTCCTTAATTCACAGGGCAAAGATGGGTGCAGAGGAAAAATTGTCTTGGGCCAGGTGGGATCTGAACCCACATCCTCCTGATGACATGCCTGCTGTGCACCTATCTTTGTTTTATCCTCTGCACTCACCTTTTCCCTGTGGATTAAGCCTTCCAGGGCCTAACCCGTATGTACGTACAGAGAATATGAATTGAGGACCAATGACATATGTATATGTATTTAATACAACAAAAATATATCAATTTTTTAAAATTAAAAATTGCCATTGTAATTTTTAAATATATTATATCTTATAAAAATATATAATTCAGGCTTCAAAAATAATATTTTGTTTTTTAATTTGATGCATATTTTACTAAACTACAATATAAATAATTTTATAAAGCCATCTGAATGCCATTTTTTAGAAGCACTAAACAGTATTGCTAATTTGCTTGTTAATGTTCCTATTTGCTGAAGCAACCTTCTGATTTTAGCTCACAAGTTTGATTTGAGCTATTATCAACAAATTTTTCCTTAAATTTTCGAAAATCTCCTAAAAATTAGCAAACAAACTGCTATTTTTAAAAACCATAGAATATGGAAGTAATTACAAAATACATACTGCAATTTGTTTTTTCCAATTCACACTCTTTTCTGTTACAAACGTATTTCAGTATTCCTAAGTTATTTTTATAATTTTCCCCACATTCTATGCATCTTTCCAACCTTTAAATCGAAACTGAAAGTAAACACATCCTTCTTAGAAATTCTGGTTGAACCTGCATTTAATTAGTTATGCTTCACTGAGTCAACAAGACACAGGTAGCTGAAACATGATATCTCCGTTGTTCCGTTTGCTGTGTTTTTTTCAATTTTGGTCCAGCATATTGGATACTTTTTGCCAAGTTAATATTTTTTTTATATTTAAACCGTAGTTAGTTTTCATTTCAGTAGATTTATTTTTTGGAAATTAACGATCTTTTGGTCAGTCGATAAGTATTGATTTTTTTTCATGCTACATCGTAACGTCGGCCACACATTGTTGCTACGGATATTTTAACATTGCATTAAGGCTATGTGTTAATTTTTATTTTATTATTTATTACTTTTCGAGTAAAATTTTGATCTAGTATCATTTTCTGAAAATAAATGGTCTTGGATAGGAAGCAAATTAATTTCTGTAGATTTACTTCTGTTAGCAATTTTTAGAATGGCTGATTTATCAATTACTGATATATCTTTCCAGGTTGGCTAGATTGGAAGCCGGCTTAAAAGTTGTTGAGGATATATTATTTAACATCCCATTAGGTTATATGTAATTTTTCCTTTATTATTTCTTGTTTTTTTAATAAAAAAACTTTGAGCTTGTACCGTTTTCTGAAATTGAATGTCTTGGATACAGAAGCAAATAGATTTCCTTGCTATGGAAATCTGCCATCATTTGGGAGGGCAATTTTGAGAAGGGCTGGTCCTTGGTGCACAAACCATTCTGCACTTAGCCAAGATCGCCAAACTTCAACACCCAAAGAAAAAATTCATAATGTTTAGTAAAAAAAAGCAGCCAAGGAAGTTTTTTTCTATTTCATAACCATTTCAAAAAATCCCATGAATGTGAGAAGGCCAAGTCAAGTTGTATAACACTGACCATGTTTAAAATATATGGTACTGAAAAGAATCATTAAAAGAAGTAAAAATCATATTTCAGGTGAATATTATATTATGTGGGAGGAAATTTCCTTTCGATAAATAATAATTTAACTATTTTTATTCAGCAGGTTTTCCAAAATGAAGCCTTAATTGTATAGTGCGATCTTTTTTTTCACCATATAACATTGAAAAAGGCTTATTAAAATTAATATGCTTTCAAATTCATTTATATTATTTATTTTCAAAAATATTCATAATTAAATTCTGTTTAATTTCATATATAACATGACCTATTTCCGTTGATTGGTTATTTTTTTTTTTAATTTTAAAGTTGCCTTGTTTTTCTGACTAGCACAGTTGGCTCAAAGCCTGAAATTTTCTCAAAGTATGGTACCGAGAAAAAAAATTAAAAAACGAGAAAAATATTTACTTAAAACCAAAAAAAATTTTTTTTGTTATTCAGAAATATATAGCCATTCTATTCATGTGCATTGTAATCATTTCTGTCTATTATTTTTTTGAAATAAAGTTTTATTTGTGTTGCGAGCTGCATTTTTTTGCTACATGACTCTAAAAAAGTCCTATTAAAATTAAACATATCGTCTTTTTTTGTTAAATACTTGATTTTTAGAAAATCCAGAATTAAATGTTGATTAATTTGGCATACAACATGCCATAATTCCTTTCATTAGTTATTTGGCAAAAATGTTTTAAAGTTAAAGTTTTTTTGGCTGAGCATAGGTAGAAAATAGCTTGGCCACTGGATAGAAACCTGTTTTTTCAACCTGAGCCCTGGAAGGGTTAAGGACAGGTTAACTCATCCAGTGTCCAGGCTGAAAAACAGGTTTCCATCCAGAGTTCAAGCTGTTTTCTCACTATGCTCAGCCTTAAAAAACTGTAACTTTAGAACTTTTTTGCCAAATAACTAATGAAAGGAATTATGGCATGTTGTATACCAAATTAATCAGAATTTAATTCTGGATTTTCTGAAAATTAAGTATTTAACAAAAATACGTTATGTTTTTGTTTAATATGACTTTTTTAGAGTCATGTAGTAAAAAAATGCATCTGGCAACACAAATAAAAATAAAAAAAAAAACTAATAGACAGAAATGATTACAATGCACATGAATAGAATGGCTATATATTTCTGAATAACAAAAAAATTTTTCGGCTTTAAGTAAACATTTCTCTTGTTTTGTAATTTTTTTCTCGATACCATACTTTGAGAAAATTACAGGCTTTTAGCCAATTGTGCTGAGCCAAATAAACAAGTCAAATTTAGAATTTTTTTAAAAATATAACCAATCAACAGAAATAGGTCATGTTATATATCAAATTAAACAGAATTTAATTACGATTTTATAAAAATAAATAATATAAATAAATTTCCAAACATATTGATATCAATAAGCCTTTTTCAATGTGATATGGTGAAAAAAAAGATTGCATTATACAATTAAGGCTTCATTTTGGAAAACCTGATGAATAAAAATAGTTAATTTCCTTTGAATAAATATATAATTTTTCTCCTGAAGGATAAAATATTCAACCTGAAATATGATTTTTATTTCTTTTCAGTATCGTATATTTTAAACATGGCCAGTGTTATACAAAGTGACTTGGACTTCTCACATTCAGGGAATTTTCTCAACTGGTTGTGAAATAGGGAAAAAACTTCCTTGGCTGCTTTTTTTGCTAAACATTATGAATTTTTTCTTTGGGTGTTGAAGTTTGGCTATCTTGGTTAAGTGCAGAAATTTTTGTGCACCAAAGCAAAAAGACAACAACAATGTTACATTGTCTCTGTGGCACAGCCAAGGTACTGAGGGGGGGGGGGGAGGGGGGAGGGGTGCCTTTAAAATCATTCAATGTAAGCATAAAAACTTGTAATTTAAAAAAAATATATATTTTTCTAGATGGGGTAGTGGTGAAACTTTTACCATAAGTTTTGCAGATGGGACACCTTTCCAAAATTGCCCTCCCACGATGACTGATTTCTGTAGCAAAGAAATCTATTTTGCTTCCATATCCAAGACATTCATTTTCAGAAAACGATACAAAATCAAAGTTTTTAACAAAACAAAAAATAAAAAAAATAACTGAAAAACAAGAAATAATAAAAGAAAAATTGCTTATAACCTAATGGGATGTTAAAATATCCACAACACTTTTAACCTTTCTTTTGTTGTGAGGGCTTGGTTCACAGCAAACCAAGTCTCGGGCAGCCCTGACTATGTGGGTATGGTGCCCTGGCACTTGATAGGGTGTCCCCTTGTTGGATTCCATGGTAGTTGGGACAATAGGCACTGAATCACAAAACCCAACCATGAGTTCCAAAAATGGAATTTCATCGATGAGTGCCGTGAAGAGAGCTCAGCATGATCCCCCATCTTCTGTGTCTTTGTCATTGCCGCCGTTGTCTTTATGTCTTCCTTTGTCCCCAAGGTTCCTGGTCATTCACTCTATGAGTGATCAGGTGATTGGGATATGTCCCCATTTATTATTAATAAAGGATTGAAAGGTCTTGTGGGAGAACCGAAATCTGTCAAGTGCCTAAGATCTGGTGACTTGCAGTTGGAAATTGCCTGCTCGAAACTACTGCTCGAAGCTACTCTTGAATATCACGGCGATTGGTAGAGTGGCAATCACTGTCACTCCAAAGACACTTAATTCCTCCAAGGACATATATCCGAGTGGGTCCTCCTGAAGATTTCTGAGGAGGAAATCCTTTCGGAGCTTTCTTCCCAGGGAGTGACAGCAGTCCACTGGGTTTCACAATGCCATGATGGAAAGTTAGTACCCACCCGGGTATTGATCATTACTTTCAACATGCCACACCTGCCTACTTCCATTAAGGCAGGGTACTTACTCTGTGAGGTATGCCACATCCCATACCCTCTGCGTTGTTTTCAGTGCCAGAGATTCTGCCATGCCCACACAGCATGCTGGGGTAAGCCCACCTATGCTCGTTGTGGCAGTCAGGATCATCTTGAACCTGACTGCACAGCAGAGAAGGCATGCTGCATAAACTGGAGTATCGAGCATCTGGCTCACTTCCACGAATGTCCAAAGTGGCTGGAGGAGAAAGAGGTACAGCATCTCAAACACTGAGTAACATCTCATCCATAGGCAAGAAAGTTCGCTACACCGCCTGCCCTGCCCAGCAATGTCTATGCTGGGGTGGTGAGCGGAAAGCTCATCATCATGATGGCTTCCACGGCAGTGCAGATGGATATCAGCATACCACAGGCTGAATCTTTCTTGCCTGCTGCAAAGTATCTCCTTACTCAAGCGAAGCTGAAGTTGGTGTCCATCGCGACATCAACTCCGGTTTCTATTCCTGCAGTAGCACCTTCCACTTCCACCACTGGAAGGCCGCCTCTTTCCCACCCCAGACATCATGACTTTCTATGCCCAAGGGGCCCCCACTGGGGCCAAAAAAGAAAATTTTAATCCCTTCTCATTTGGTGGGAGGAAAAATGTCATGTCACTTGGATGACTCCAAGGACATAGACACAGACCACCATATATTTCCAAAACCGTCACTGGTGACGGTTAAAATAAACCGAAAGTTGTCTGCCCAAGCTCCAAAGACCTGAGATGGCCACACTTTTACAATGGAATTGTCTTGGATTCCAGAGGAATATTAATGACATCTAGGTCTCTCCTGAGGGCACATGAGTCCATCTGCGTGTGCCTGCAGGAGACTTACCTGCAGACAGCCAACGATCCCATTATCTAGCATTTCTCTATCGTTTGCCGGGACCCAGATCATTTGCTAGACTAAGTATGAGTTTGTGACTCTGTTTTAACTATTAAACACATTTTAATCCATTGTCCAACTTTTAACCTAGAGAGACGTTCATGATTTTATGTCCGACCTCTTACATTCAGACATCTTTTATCCGATGACTGTGTTTTATCTGCTGTTAATTATCTTTGATTTTTACATTTTGGCATTGTTTTTACATGGGTCCTATACACCCATTGTTATTTTTACAAATTTGCTCTTGTTTTTTTTTGTCTTTTGCATAGATGTTTTCTGTTGTTTAATGTTTATATTTATTGTCTTACCTCTTGTCTTTTACTTTTATCATTGGTTGTGGGTTTACTTCACTTTTAGTTTCTTTTGTACAATTTACACCTTGTTTGGTGCAGCATAACCTTAGTTGTCTTTGTGCCATAAAACCCCAAACAACTAACCAACTATGCACAGTAGAACATGTTCCCAAAACAATACCTTTTGAAAACACTCTATATGCCTATAGTATATGCATAGACTCTTAAGGTAAACTTATAGAAAAAGTAGTTTTTTTATTTTTTAATATATTGTTTAATCATATATAGTAGTAATAATAATAATGATAGGGATATTAAGATATTGAAACAATTAAAGGCTAACCAGGATATTAAAATACTTTTAGCAGACAAAACTAATCAGGTTGTCATAATAGATAAAGAACAATATGATATAAAAATAGATGAAACAGTACAACAGTTAAAATGTCAACACATTGAATATAATCCATTGCCTAGAATAATAAATTTCAAATGTTGAAAAATGACCCTTAACTGAGGATATTGCTAAAAAATGTGTACCCCCTATGTATCCGGACATACCACAACTTTTTGTTAAGATTAAACTGCATAAGGAAAACCATCCCCTGAGACCACTTGTCAGTAAATGGAAATCACCTACTTATAATTTGGAAATTGCTCTGCATAAATTTTTTAAACAATATTTTCCTCCCACAATTAATACAATAACTTCTTGTCATGAGGCAATTCAACGAATTCAAAATGCCATAATAGATGAGCATACCACTATGCATTCCTTGGATGTTGTATCGCTCTATCCTAACACACCAGTGTTGGATGGGGTGATGCGACTAAAAGCGAAATGGTTAAAAACTGCTGAACCTAATATAGCACAATATTTCTCTGTACATGAAGCCTTGGACTTGGCTACGTTGTTCAGATTTTTTTTAAGTCTGCGGTTGGACGTGGCTGTTCCATAGACAGAGGGTGTTCCTATGGGATCCCCTCTGTCTGGATTCATGTCCAACGTTGACATGCGGCATGTGGAGGAGATGGCTTTGACGAAAGCCACTTAAAAGGCATCCCTCTACATGCGGTATGTGGATGATGTGCTAATTTTTTGGCCTCATGATATCAATAAATTGCAAGAATTTATGCAAATAATAAATGGAATTCTCCCTAGTATAAAATTTACCTTGGAAACTGAAATAAAACAACAATTACCATACTTGGATATAATGATAAGACATAAAAAAAACATTGTGAAACAACAGTTTATCAAAAACCAACACACATACCTAACTATATCCCTGCCAACTCATGTCACCCCATAAAGTATAGAAAAGCTAGTATTTTACCTCATTATATTAGGGCACATCATTACTGCTCCAAACAGAAAATGCTGCAGGATGAGTTAAACTATATAAACTTAACACCTTCTAAAGCAGGCTATACTCAAAACCAATTAAAACGATGGAACAATAATGCTAAATATATAGTAAACCACGATTCTCAACCCAACCAACAAAATACTGTTGATAATTTTGCTCACAGCTTACCACATATGAAAAACGTTTCAGAGGCATTGGATCATACACTACGAAAATACAAGTTAAAACTACCTACAACTATAACGCATTCAATAAAAAACTTGATAATAAACAATAGGGGTAGGAAACCACCCTTGGGAGGAGTTTATCAAATTACAATACCCAACCCTTTAAATACACTTCACGGGAAAAATAAATACATAGGGAAAATAATCCGAATATATATGCAGAATATAGTGACAGAATGCATGAACATCAAGAAAATATACAGAAAAATGATCATAATACGGCTTTCGCTCAAACAGTATTAAATAATAAGTTACAAATTAATCATATTGAATATAAACCGTTAATCGCCCCCCAAACAAAATATCAACTACAATACATGGAAAAAACTGCTAATTCATACACATCGGGATAATGTATGCAACACGGAGATTCCCCCGCTATCATCTGCATGGAATCTCCTGTTGCATCAATACGCAGATGCAACTGCATCTACGTAACAATGACGTGACCGACGAGACAAGCTTAAATTGGCAAACCCGCAAGGAGTCCACACTGAGCTTGAAGATGCCGTATAGGAAAGTACGGTGAAACACGTCGCTCAGGGTGTCATATTGTCCGAGATGTAAGATGGACAAAGCTTTTAATATTTTAATCGTTATTTTATCAGTTTTAATGACAGTTTGGATAGCTCAGTTGTAAAAATAAATTAACCATTTTGTACTAAGTGCAAATGTTGGATAACCTTGGATATTTACCAATGTTCAACCTGAACTTTGTAATGACGTTAATAACAACTTATACCATGTTTGAATATGCTGCCAATGATTGAAGCAAGGGTTTAAAATCTGAAGCCTGCATATGTAATGAGTTTATAGTATACATGTGATTCGGGTTTCGGCTACATGTGATTACGGGTTCTATCTGAGGCATACAATCTTCTCAATAGAACAGCAGTGTCAGCAGTCTGGATCCTATTTGTGTGTGTATTGGAGGATAACCAAACGGTGGTTGTTTTTTAATGAATACCAATAGAACATGGACAAAATACCATCTCTTTATGTACCAGTGAATGGAACTTGTAGGCTGATGTAGCCAGAATCATATGGATATGAAAGTAGTGAGAAACGAATGATCGTCGAGGACGTATGATCTTCACATGGCCTATTGTTACAGAGTCTGTTCAGTAGACAAGGACTGGTAGCTTAGTAATAGCTCAGCAATGATAAACGTATCATATTATATCTGAAGCCTTAGGATAAAGCAATTGTTCCAGCAAAAGGAAATGGTAATTATTTATGTATTCCTTTTAGATCTAGTGTATCTTAACAAGGTTTTAAGGTTATATCTATGACTTTTAGGTTACTTTAGTAATAACGTACCATAGTTATTATGTGTCAATGCAAGTATTATACACTTGACATTTCTCTGGTTAAGAATTGTAATACACTGTGCTATCTAAATGTAAACAGCTTTATTGTGTTATTAAATTTAATCATTAAATATGCACAGACTGTGTATGTTCACCATATTTTATAGTTTTGGTTCAAGGAAAGGCTTTTATAATAATGAATGCTTATAAGATTATATGTACGTGATGCACTTGTTTGCAAACTTACTTCTGTTGAGAATTTGTGTGATAAATAAAAAATATACTTTTTTTAATTCAATTATTGAAATTTTTTGGTAGTTGCACCTAAATTGTCTGGCAGCCACACTTAAGAAACACTGTTCTAGACTATATAAAGCCCAGTCGTTCTCAGGGTCCTTGTGACTTTGTCATTTTGCCCATTGTATGCAAAAAAGTACTTCTCAGAGGTGAAACAACCAACCATGCAACTCAGTCTTTCTCTTGCAATAAATTTCTTGCAGCATAATAAATAATCACACTCAAAAGAAAAGGTGATAAAATGCAGCTTTGTCTAATTCCAGTAGTAATCTTAAAACATTCGCCTCAAGCTTTACCAAACTTCACATGCAACTCATTTGCAAGGAAATTTCCTTTCTGTTTATATGTATTATAATTGGTCCATTAGAATTTCATTTAAATAAATTTTTATTTCCTTGCCAAACCTTTTTTTTAATGTACCACTCTAGAAAAGCTTTACTAAAATTAATACTTTTCTCATTTTTGTCAAATATTTTATTTTCATAAAATTCAGAATAAAATATTGTTTAATTTGTTATATAATGTGACCTCTTTCAGGCTGGTCCCTGGAAAGGTTAAATGTTCAGCAAAACAAAGTGGACTTCAGAACATTATTTTGAGGTTACTAACAAATGGAAGCATGTTATAAATCAAAGATAAATTTATTTGGCACAATAAAATGATAGAAGTTCTAAAGTAAAGAGAGAGAACCAAAAATGCTCACAGGCATCCTTGGTTTGGAAAAAGCAGTCCCATTTATACTTAACCTCAGTTGTAAACAAGCAAGTATCATAATGATTGAATAACCTTTCTTGGTAAGCTTTGGCTATCTTAAGGTATTTCAGAGGTTGCATTAAATATAATTCTTTAAACTTTAGTTACAATGTTACTTAAGCCTCAGTTTCCAAATACTTTTAACAAGGTAATGGCAAATACTTTTAACAAGGTAATTATGTGTCCAATGCAAGTATTATACACTTGGCATTTCTCTGTTAGGAAAATAGGAAGAGTTGAAAATGGGCTGACCCAATTTCAACTCTTCCTAGGTGATCCAGTGTTCCTAACAGAGCTAGCCCATTTGCTATTAATGCATAATCAGCCATATTTATATGCAACTGGTGTTGACTATAATCATATCTTGAAAAGTGAAATTTGAAATTATTTTTAAATATCTGGTCATTTTTATCTAGTCTCTGGAAGCCCAGAATATTCCATAGTATAGAATTGAAAGAAAAGCCCTAAAACATTTTATTTTAGTATAAGGAAGCATAGAGGATTTGTTTGAAAGGAATCTGCTTACTGCATAATTAATAAAAAAAAAAACAGAATTAAATAGGAAAAAAAAATATTATGTACGAAAAGATTTGTATTTAGCATGTGAGGTAGTCTAACAATATCAAACATTATATAATTGCAGGTATATGGCAAACAACTTTTCTCCCATTGCTTGAAGCTTATGCCCCAATGCTGGAAGGAACTTCATACATCATTTTTAGTTAGCATTTTCAAGAATCAGAGTCACAAAAATCGACTGGCTTTTAATAAAATACTACAATTTAGGATTAGTGATACCCCTAAAAGTAAGGTTCAGGTACTTATGATTACCTTTGATCAGGATCAGCCTCCACTTTATTTAAGATTTGCTCTGCATCTGTTTGTGGCTGCAATCCACAAACAGAACGGTAGCTGTAGGTTCTCCTCCAATTGATGCACACTGGTGTAATAATTTCAGCATTCGGAAGCAGTTGATAGTCAGATGATTAGCATCAAGATCCTGTAAAATCAAATACTCCTTGTCAAAGCAAGAAAAAAGTGTCATGGGAGACAATCTGATATTCAACCCTCTTTTTGTTTTCCTTCAGAAGAAAGAACATCTCCTTGAAAAGGTACTAGTACATAGTTGTCCTTTCAGTGTATACCTAGCTGCTGTTTTAAGACCAGCAAAATTTTGAAAAAGTACTCTCTTTAAAATCGAAACATATATATGTTACCGGCAATGTATGAAAAGCCGGCATTCTATAGAATACCCGGCGTTTTTAGGCAATGTATGAAATATGAGAATTATTACATACTTTCCCTAGGCATTGTATAGAATACCTAGGCATTATATAGAATGACAAATACTATTTCGGCAAAGTATGAAAAAGGCTTTTATTGAAAAGATGCATGTGAAAATGTAAGAAGTACAAAATATAACGGGATTTTTCTACAAAAAGAGAAAAATACCATTGCTGAACTACCGCCAGAAATATTAACATCATAACCTGTAATGAATCTGTCGTCCGCATTATAAAAAACGCCCAAAATGAGGTAAAGCCAAGTGAGAACGAATCAGCAAAGTGTTGAATATTCGAAGTTTGCAATTTGAGTTAGGATACTCGTATTTCACTTTACTACTTGTCAAATCTATTTCAGTCCGAGATGCTTGTGATATGTTGTTTTTTGATGACTTTTTTTAATCTGTTTTTTGACCTTAACTCTCTTTCTATGGAAGCTAGGGTTCTCAAACTTTGGGATCCCTATTGAGGCAACCCTCTTTTACACTCTTACAACGCTAGGGGGCGCTTTTCCGAATGGAAGGGTGTCTTTTTGGTGTCCAAAGTGACCAATTACGGCGCTCTTTTTTACCGAAACTAGGGACTGGCGGATCTGGCAATCAGGGTGAGCCTATAGGGGACCCAGGGGAACATTTACTGGTCAATTCGAATTGGACTGAGTGCTCTGGCTCTCTGTTTGAGGTGAGCGTCGAGAGTCACGTGACTCGCATTGCGACATTAAACGTCACTGCCGGGAGTATTTTATACTTTGCCGATTTGCCTTTTGGCATTCTATAGAATGCCTAGGAAATGTGTGAAATATGAATCGTTTCATACATTGCCGGCTAGTTTTAGGCATTATATACAATGCCTAGGCATTCTATAGAATGCCGGATTTCAAACTTTGCCGGTGACATATATATATTCAAAGAAGTAGGTGTAATCTGCAAGACCATATACATGGTAAGCTATTGCATTAGTAAAACAAATGAGAAAAAATAGTAGCAAGAAAATATGTCAAACAGCATCAGAAAAAAGCATTGTAATAACAAAACACAAGATAGATTGGTATTTTTGGATTGATAACAGAAGAAATTTGTTTCCCAATGAACCTATATAAGGAAGTGTTCTTGATTCAAGCAACAGATAGTGCTATCTTAAATAACTATTCTGGTTTAGCTACAGTGCATAGAAACCCATAACTAAAAAACATCACTCTTTATTGCAGCACAAAGAGGACCAAAAATAAGAAAAAGTTTCAAGGGAGAATTTTTCTAAATTTTTTTCTTTCTGATTTCATTCTGACTTCAACAGAAATGTTATTTTTTTACTCTATCCCAGGGTATGAAGTGTTACTATTTTTAAGGAGTATACTAATAAAATTTTGCCTACTTCTTTGGAATTTTGTTGCACTTTGATAAGTAATCAGATTTTCACTTTTTCTTATAAAACTTGTAAACTGCAATAATAGCTTATTCTATTTTTCAGCAAATGAGGAGATCAGGAAATAAAGAAGAAAATAAAAGAATTACAATGGATCTGGATGTAGTTCTTAGGTGCCATGACTGTCCTCATATAGTTCAGTGTTATGGGTATTTCATCACAGAATCTGATGTGTGGATATGTATGGAGCTAATGTCTACTTGTCTAGATAAACTTCTGAAACGTCTTAGGGCTCCCATCCCAGAACAGATTCTTGGGAAAATGGCAGTTGCAGTAGGTTGAATTTTGTTGTTATGAATTGTTTCCATTTGTAATAAAAGCAGTAGTTGTGCATAGCTGATAAGGCAAAGTCTATTTGCTGCAGATATCCAGAAGTTTTTTCATGATGTTCTGAAAGCAGCTGAACTGTGTAATTGGACTGTTAATAGATTATAGTTTATTGTTTTCGTATTGGGTTATTTTGCCTCAGATTATAACTTTTGTGTGCATATTGGGTTGAATAGCCAAGTCATAAGAACCCAGAAAGCTCACAGCTGGGTTGAGGAAGTGGATAGCTTTTAACAGCAGTACCCTTGCACTGCCTAGTTCTGAGCACTTGAGGTACTTGTGTTTCCCATCAATAATGGAGCTAGCTCTCCTGCACATGGGGCCATGACTATCCAATGAATGGCAGCTTTCTAAGTCCATTAACATCACCTTTTTCACTGAGAGCTGAGTGGTGTTAGCAGAGAAAACTGATATAAGCACAGTTTGGTCTCCAACTGAGCCAATCCCTAATGACCCTCATCAGAATGAGTTGGGGATTAGCTCAGTTGATAGTGCACCAGTCCCATAATCTGTAATTCTCAAGTTCATGTCCATCTGGGTCAAAGTATTTCCACTAAATGCCCACCCTGCCCTCAGCCAGAAAGGGGACAGCACTGGACTTCAAAAGGCTGTCATCTGTCAGATGGGGACAAAAATCCATGGCCCCAAGTGCAAGAGAGCCATATCCTGTTCATGTTAATATGCTGGATGGCCTTGATGGGAGGCTACCATCTGTCTCATAACAACATTTAAGTGGGGGAGGGGCATCCCCCAAAACTTCTCTGAGTCCCTTGGAATCCTTGTGACCTGACAATTTACCCCATTGTAAGTGTCATTGGCTACTGATCCAAGTCACCTGGGTTTGAGCCTGCGGTAAGGCAGGATGTATATGTTGTCTTTCTGCTGAGGTCTCTCCTTCCTCACAGATTTTATCTATGACGTATTAAATTGACAGGCTCTTGTCAGATCTCTGTGGCAAGCAGCTATTGAGGGGTAATTTTTTTATGCAAAATAAAGTGCACTCAGAGGTATCCTGCTCTTCAGAGTGAGTTTCTGTATGTAGGGAGGGGATCAGTCACCCTGTAGAGATTCTGCTGGTTTGTTTATCACTGTGGTCCTAAATTCCCATGGGTGGGGATGGCTCAGTCGGTAGAGTGCCAGGCTCGTAATCTGTAGTTCCCAGGTTCGAGTCCCTGGTCAGCTGGGTCAGCGTTGAGATTTATCTCTGCAAAATTCCCCGCCCTGCCCACGGTCAGTAGAGGACACAGAAGGGCTTGGAAAGGCCGCCATCCGTCAGATGGAACCTTAAGCCGTGGCCCAGTGTGTGGGAAAGCCATACCCTGTGCACGTTAAAGAACACGCTGGATGGCCTTGATGGGAGGCTACCATCTGTCTCCCAACAGCTGTTCCAGTGGGTCCCCTCCCCCAGCCTTCTCTGAGCCTTCGGGGTCCTTGTGACCTGGCCATTTAGCCCATGGTGTGCAAAAAAGTGCTGCTCAGAGGTAAAACAACCCAACCCTAAATTCCCATTTTGTTGGACCCCAACTTAATTCCCATGGACATTGGTTGTGTGCCATGCACTACAACCCATGTCCTTGGAAAGGAGGAACTTGGTAGCTGCTTAAGGATTCTCTTATGTCTCTCCCCAGCTCATGATTAGTGAAGTCCCCTTTGCCCTTTTGTCATAATAACTTAGAACTTCACATTTTGCAGCCTCTTCATTATGGGGCTGGGAGAAATTTAGAGGACCTATTCTACGCACTATTTGGCCTTTGCTTCAGGCAGGAAGGAAGCCATGTGATTCCCCCCCCCCAAGGTCATTTGGCTGGTGCATTGATCTTTTTAGTGTCAACTGTGTAATATAATGAGTTCCTTGCCTAGATCTGATTACAAGTTGGCAATAGAACTGAGTGCACTGTGTTCACCAGAACCCATTGATAAGAAATCTTGGATTTGGCAAACCCATTAATCCAATGTTTGATGGAAATTTTTGTGTGGGGAGAAATTTTAATTAGGTACTTACAGAAATCTTTCACAAGCAAAAAACAGATCTAAATATATGAATCTTTTTTTAAAGTAACATTTCATCATCATCCTCAAACAGCCATGGGCTATGGAGATCCAACCAAATTATGCAATTTACTTCTCCAAACAAGCCTGTCCTAACCTACATCTGCTGCACCTGACCAATGTAGCCCAATTTCAACAATTCCTGTTTGACATTTGTCTGCTTACTGCATCCAAGGTCTCATCCTCTTTCTGCAGCCTATAAGGCACACTATTCATAATGCTTTGCTAAGCTATAGTTATGCATACAGGCAGCATGGCCAAACCAATAGTCTCTCTCTGCACAATATGCTGCTCAAAGAAGATTGCTGACTCCTTTCCTTAACCTCATCATTGCTTACAAAGTCAAACCACTAATGCCCAAGATTCTGAGTAAGCATCTAGAATCAAAAGCATCAAGTTTCCTGTTATCTTGTTTACAAAGAGTCCACGTTTCATTACTGTAACTTTAGAAAGAACTAAACTATTATAGAGCCTAATTTTTGGCTTTAGGCATATATGCCTATTCCTCCACATTCTTAATAGATTCTTAAAAGTCCCAGCAGCAATCCCTATTTGTCTGTTTATCTCTTGTGCCACACATCACCAGTATCTGTTACTTAACTCTCATATTAATTCAACTGAAATGCCTGCTCAAGACTGCAACTATTCAGATAACACAGCCTACCTGACCAATTTTCATCACTTTAGTTTTCTCTGTTTTAAACCAAACCTGATCTACCAGGGTCATCAACAGCTCTAATGAAAGAGTTCATCTCATTAATATCATTTGCCAGAAGGGCCAAATCATCAGCATAATCTAAATCAGAAATTTTCAGATCTCTACACCATTTAAGTCCACAATCTTTCCTTTGCAGAGAATTCCACATAACATAATCAATAACCAAACTAAAGAGGGAAGGAGACAAAATGCACCCTTGTTGAACATCAGAAGCAATGGTAAACCAATTGCTACAAGCTTTACCAACTTGCACACATGACTCAGTGTTACTATAAAGAGCTTTCATTATGTTAACTAACTCATCTGGTATGCCATAAGATCTCACAATCAAAATAAACTAATCAAAATGCATGTATTTATTAGAACTTTGTTGTCCTTAATTATGTTGCTGCACTAATGACAGTAGATAAATTAATCTTTTATTACACCTCTTCTATACATTATACACAAGCTGATAATTAAATTTGTAGAATGGTAACCCACCACGCAACCATTCAAGCTTCAGCAAACAGCTGGTAGATGGCAGAAGAGTATGTCCAAGAATATGCTGAACAAGTTGCAACTGCTGACATGTATAGTGTTAGTTTTTTTTGTAAGATGTTTAAATATAATTTGACTTCAAGATTTACACTTCAGGTAAATTATAACAGTTTGTACATAAATATATTGATAAGCATTAATAATTATTCAAGATAATAATATGAAGGGACAACAAACTCTTACTTATTTTTTCAATTAAAAGTTCAAATTGACCAGTTAGTGATAAAAATGCAATGCATTAGGACACATTAACATCAGAATTTGTACCGTCATTGCAAAAGTACTTTCTTTGACTCAGTCTTGTAAGTTGGTAAATGATTTTTTGATTGAAAACCCAAAATCAAGAAATAATCTTGAAACCATTGCAAATCAACAGTATTGGTGATAGTGGATCATCAATGCTCTTGTTTAGAATCAGTTTTAATATCAGCTCTATCATCAGTATCATTACTAGTAGAATCAGGATGCATCGATGGCAACTGAAACTTCTGAATTAAATCAAAATGCAGTAATTTACCAGATTGCTGAAAATCAAATCAGTATGTAATGTTTAGAGAAAAATATGATTGACTTATTGATAGAAATAAAAAATTAAGCTTCTTTGTGAAAAATAAGTTACATGAAATGCAAACCATAATCTCTCTTTAAAACATATTTCTAAAGATGAAAAGATTGCTATGTAGAGCCATCAGGAATAAACAAAACAGTTCAACAAATCATTGAGGGAAAAAAATGAATATGAATTTTACTTCCAGAATATAGATGATAATCACAGCATTACCTGATGCTCTTTTGGCATTGATAAATCAATAAATATTTAGCAGAAAAAATTTTCAATGACATATGGGATTCGAACCTGCATCTCTCCAGAAACATGCCAGAGTATTCTTCCAGTTGAATTAATGCCAGCTCTGGCATTAGTTCAACTATAATCCCTTATGATCAGCGAAAAAAAATTTCCGCTAAATATTTATTGATTTATCAACTTCCAGAATGCATTAAGAAATTGTGAAATTAATGAATCGAGCAAAGACTGACATTATGCCAAGTCATATTAATAGAGTGAAAAGCTTTATTTAGCACCTGTGAAATATTTCATAGAGTTTATGGTTTAGCAAAAAAGAAATAGCCCTCTGATGAAATAAAATTACAAATATTGACTGTACATGGTGTCTTCAATCATTGCATTCAGCTTCATTTCTGATTTTCGGCGATCAGAAATATAGAACATATTTCCAAACGAAAAAAAGGAATTATACTTTATACTATGTTATAGGTTATTATACATTATACTAGATATTATGTGAGCAAAATAATGAACAGTGATTAAAAAAACTAGTACTGTAATTGATGCCAATTTAAAAAAAAGTTTTTTTTTTTGAAATTTCAATTTGAAAATGAATGTGCAATGATATTTGTTGCCCTAGTAGAATTAGATAAAGTACAGCCAGATTTTGCACACGGCCCTCTTTATAACTCTTTACCCATAATTCAAATGGTGATGAACCTCATTGACCAGCGAACGTCATTTAACAGGTTTCCTGTTTCACTTTGAAAGGTTGTTCTCCATTGGTTGCTGTTTCTCAAAAACATTCAGTTGGTTTCCTTAATGTTATTTCTATGGGAACTTTGAAACCACTTAAAAAAAAAACTACTTGAACGATCTTTATGAAATTTTATAAATCATTAGATCTCGATGACCTCTAACGGTTGACCCATGGTCAGATTAACGTTGCCAGATTCCTTTTCAAGTTTAATCTATGCACTGAATTTGCGAATGAGTTGCTTTATTATGAAGCTGCATAACTGCTATGGAAACGTTTAATTCCAAAATCTGGCAGAAATTTTTGGTTAAAAATTGTGATTTCCTGACCTTAATTTGTTTACATGCTTTAAATATGATTAAAAATATTGATAAATAAAGTCCTACCATTTAAAAATTACGCTCTGAGTAATCCTAATGCTTGTTCTGATTGCCGCCATTATAGATCACTAATAGTTTAACTTTCGATCGTTTCTAATTAATTTTTCCTTATAATCGCAGTATCCATTTTGAGATAAAATGAAACAATAAATACCCCCTCAAGCAGCTGCTTGCCACAGAGGTCTGACAGGAGCCTGTCAGTTTATGAAGCAATAAAAAATAATTTTAGAAACATTAAAGTAAATAAGAAACGTCTTTAAAATCAAAAGTCTGCTAAAATATTGATTGAAAGCCAATGTGCTTAGTTCCCGGATGACACAATTTCCAGTTGTAAAAAAAAAATTGCTATCCTTATGTTAAAAGTTTATGAAGTATTATAACTCTAGTAGAGCTATAAATAGCAGGAAAGAGTGGTAAGTGCAACCGATCGATAACACTGTTCTACCAAAACAAAAAATTCTTTTTTCTAAGGAAGAGATCTGTGCTTAGTTGTTTTCTATCAGGATAGTTTTCGAGTTAGACGATTTTTAATTTTATTCCTAGATTTACAGTGAATAATAAAAGGAAAAAGAGATTATTCTTAGCTTCCTTAATATTAAAATGATTATAGATTCATACAGAAAATTTTACAGAATATTATACAGAAATAAATTGAATACAGAATAATTAAATAACAAAATGACGAAAACATAAATCATTCTTTTCTTTTATGTTTATCTGTGCTGTCTCTTTTGAGATAGATTCCAACAAAAATCAGCTAACATTGTAGGCATTCACTTTCCTTTATCGCTTTTCAGTTGTCTTAATATCTTTACCTCTCACCATGTTCATCGGAGACATCACTGAGCTTTTCAGAAAGTAGTCCAGATGTGAATGCAGGAAGTGCACTTTCAAAGACATGTTACATACTAAATCCCGATATGCATGAGCAATGTGGATTCAGAAGTGGTAGGGGATGTGTGGATCAGATATTTTCACTTAGGCAGATTCTTGAGAAATGTTTAGAGTTTCAGAAACCTTTGGTTGCTAGCTTTGTTGATTTCAAAAAGGCTTTCGACTCTGTTGATCGTCATAATTTGTGGTTGATTGTGAAATCATATGGTATACCTGACAAGTTAGTTAACATAATGAAAGCTCTCTATAATAACACTGAGTCGTGTGTGAGAGTTGGTAAGGCTTGTAGCAATTGGTTTAGCATTACTTCTGGTGTTCGACAAGGGTGCATTTTGTCTCCTTTTCTCTTTAGTTTGGTTATTGATTATGTTATGCGAAATTCACTTCAAGGGAAAGATTTTGGCCTTAAATGGGCTGGAGATACGAAAATTTCTGATTTAGATTATGCTGATGATTTAGCCCTTTTGGCAAATGATGTTGATGAGATGAACTCTTTCATTCGAGCTGTTGATGAGACTGGTAGTAGAGTAGGTTTGTTTATAAACAGAGAGAAAACTAAAGTGATGAAAATTGGTCAGGCAGGCTGTGATTCAGTTAATCTGAATGGTTGCAGTCTTGAGCAGGTGTCACAGTTTAATTACCTTGGGAGCTATGTAACAGATAATGGTGATGTGCGGCATGAGATTAACAGACGAATAGGGATTGCTGCCGGGACTTTTAAGAATCTATGGAGAGTGTGGAGAAATAGGTGTATACACCTAAAGACTAAAATTGGACTGTATAATAATTTGGTTGTTTCTAGGGTTAGTTATGGTAGTGAAACTTGGATGCTTTGTAAACAAGATAACAGGAAACTAGATACTTTTTTTTCTAGATGCTTACACAGTATCTTGGGCATTAGGTGGTTCAACTTTGTGACTAATGATGAGGTTAGGCAAAGGAGTCTGCAACCTCCTTTAAGCAGCATATTGTGCAGAGAGAAACTCCGTTGGTTTAACCATGTTGCCCTTATGGATAACTATAGATTGGCGATTAGGGTTATGAACAGTATGCCTAAAGGCCTCAGAATGATGGGGAGACCTAGGATGTGGTAGGCAGACAATGTCAAACAGGACCTTGTTAGAATTAATGTGCAGTGGCCAGATGTAGATCAGGACAGATATGCTTGGAGAACTAAATTGCACAGTCTGGTTGGACCTCTGTAGCCCATGGCTGCTTGAGGATGATGATGATGTAGCATCTGGTTTACTATTTCTTTATAATCTTTAGACCTTTTTTTTTCCCAAGAAAGTTGTCTGTAACTTTCTTAAAACGTGTCCAAGCAAGTTTCTCTTTCTCTGTTAGAGAATCGTCAAATTTCACTTCTTTCTTCAACTGTCTTATTTGAGGGCCAACAAACATGCTACTAGGTAGGCAAATCCTCTACCATATTTATCCACTGCCTTGACAAATTGCTTCATAAGTCACAATTTTATATGAAGGGGAAAAAGGATTATGTCTTGATAGGCTATAAGTCTGCTTCTATAAATTTTTTGCTCCCATTTTCCAATTTTTTTCAATTGGCCAAGTTTTTTTTCAAAATTCTTCAAGTAATGGGATGCTCTGTCTTGACTGTCCCATTCACAAAGGAAACAAGGAAATTTTGTGTTCCCTTATTGCATTCCCAATATCATGGCAATGATTTTTAAATCCCCACATATTTTTCCATTAAAATCCATATATTTAATGGATTTGAGCATTATATCTAGGATCTCATATGATTCTTTTGCGTACTGGCATAGGCAACTGGAACAAAAGGCATTAAATTTCCATTATGCAGTAAAACTGCCTTCAACCTAGTTTAGGATGCATCTGTTAATAGCCTCCACAATTTTGGGGGTCATTAATAAGGCCTAAATCAGTCAAACTGGCAATATCATTACAGAAAGTCAACCATCATGTGAGAAGAATGTAACAAAATTCCATTCTCAATTTCTATATAAAGTTGTACTAGGTTGGAGAAGATACCATTCTTGCAATCTAGAGCCCAGCAGTCAGCATTTTGTTTACTTAGCCCTAAATCACGAACCAAATCGTTCAGATCTGTCTGTGTTAAAAAATGTGGAGTTTAATCCATGGTAGCCTCGTAGGAAGGATCACTTCTTTCTGGAGGTGATTCATGTGCCTCACTTTTTTCACCAGTACTTTCTTCATCTTCTGTTTCCTGACTTGAAGTTAGTGGAACTGACAAAGTTTTAGAATGTGGTACTGGTTGTATTGCAGAAGATAAGTTGGGATAATCAACATGTCTCTTCGATTTTCTGCTGGTAAATCTCTGGATACTAGTCATACAGAAGTAGCAATCTGTGGAATGGTCTTTTGGTTCCCTCCATATCATGGGTGTATAGCAAATAACATGGTGCTACCTTTACCCTTCCACCAGTTTATTAATTTCATGTAGCAAGTTGCACAACATATGTGAGGGGCCCACTGCTTATCCTGATCTCCTATTTTACATCCAAAGTAATATTTGTATGCTCTCTTTATTATAGGTAACATTTTTTTTTCTTGTGTCATGGATGTTTGTGTTGTTTTTCTGGTGAGGTTCTGCCGTCCTCTCAGATCTTCTACTGTGGCATATAAACTGACAGGCTCCTGTCAGACCTCTGTGGCAAGCAGCTGCTTGAGGGGCTATTTATTTTATTTATTTTTGCAAAGGTGAATTCTCTGCAAATATAACAGAAGTTGTCTGCCTTATTTTGACATTTTCGGTGGGGCATTTTCTAGAATACAAAAGAAAAAAAATTAAAAAATTCACAAACCTCATGTTAACTACAGAAATATTGTCATAAAATATCTTTGCATACCCTAGAATACAGTTTGAAAAAAACTGTTGTTAATTCCACAAATATCTTGTCACTTATAGGTTTTTAAAATAAATTTTATAGAGGCAGACTAGTAGTTATCTAAACTATGAATAGAATAACATTGTTGCCAATATGGGAGTAGAAATTATTGCAAACAAGTCAGTATTGCCAACGTTTTTGATGTAACATTTCCTGATTTTTCATTCCACAAGTAATATGTATGAAATTGATGTGTTATATCTCCATAACTCTAAAACTAGCCCTGATAGGCCAATTCTGATTTCAGATTTCAGTTTCCCATACAAAAACTTCTTTGGGAATGCATCAATTAACCAAAGAAAATTTTCCCTTGTAGAACAGTGTAATCTAAACATGGTATGACAGAATGAAGGCATGAACTGAATTGGTGCTACTTGACACTACTTGATGCTGTTTACAGTGACTAAACATGCACATCCCACTCAAATAGATTTATTTTTAAATTTTATCATAATTTTTTCAAGCAGAATAAACAAACTTGAACTATGAGAGTGAAGCTTCGGTCTCCAACCACTAGAATGGAAAAGATGAAAGCGATTCTTTGGACTGTGATACAGTAAGAGTTAATTGACGGGTTACTTAAGATGAAAGAATACACTTAAAATTGCTACAAGAATAACTTTATGAAATACATACATACATACAATATTAATTTTGTTCAAAATTCCATCAAACTAAGCAAAAAAAATAGAATGGTCTGTTTTCATGTCCTCGGAATTGTCAAAGGACGCAAATCCAAGACTGCCATACAAGGTAGGGTAATTTCTCATTTTTTGAAAATTCGAGAGAAATGCCTCTCTTCAGACTTTTAGGAGGCCCCACTCGAAGATTACAGCACATAAGGAATTCAATGATTTGTGAGGCTGTTATTTCGTGGTATTGCTGTTATTTGGGTTCCTAAAGTCGCATAGATTATGCCACTTTTGAAACCCAAATAATCAATCCATTCTATCAAAAGTGGTATATAGATTATGCTACTTTTGATAGAGTGGCATAGATTATGTTGACTGTTTCTTCTGCAGATGAGGTGTAAACATATACACTTCCTAGAACATCTGATACTCTGGGAAACTTAGAATATCAATATGAAATTATATGTTATCATTGAAGCCGCACTTGAAATAAAGAACATACAGGAAGTCAATAAAATCATTGAACTGTTATCATTGCTTTCTTTTTGCAGCTGTATGGAATTTTACATACTGTTGCAAAATTTTACATCCTATATATTGTATGACATGGTGTGCATCAGTATCTGAAACATAAGTAGTAAGGTTTTCAAACTTAAAATTGATACAAGAATAACTTTATGAAATACACTCTCAATACTATTTTTGTTCAAAATTTCATCAGACTAAGCATAAAATCTGCTGTTGAAATACATCTTAGAGCTACATTAATAAAAGTAGACTAGACAGTGCCAGAAAAGAGATATTTAAAATGTGAATATATTAAGCAAGTTGCAGAATAGTGTATAATAATTTTGCATAAGAATGTTGGAAGAATGCAAAATATGAGTTTTTATTGCCATCTATGCTTTGTTTCACCTAAGTTGAGACTTTGCCTATTGGCTAAAGACCTCATCACTACATATAAGTGTACTTGTCTGTGTTAAAAAATTTATTTTTCTGATATATTAGTTTTAACAAAGCAATAGTCATGAAAAATAAATTTAATATACTTTATTTGGTTATAGATGATGCACTCCAATTTTTTTTAGCACTAATAATAATAATCAGGAGAGTTAAGAATTTATTTGAACAGCAAATACAAATTAAAATAACACGAAGAAGACGATAGCACAACAAGTGTGAGCCAGTTGATAAAGCACAACTGTGTGAAGCTGCTTACAAGTAAGGAAAAGATCATTGTGCATACGTTTTAAGTCTTATGTTAAAATATTGTGAGGGAACACTTAATAAAGGAAATTGTAAGTTTCTGAAAGTATTGGAGTCTAAGAGTTTTATATTTAGAATACAAGAATGTGATTCAAATTGGACACTACTGGCACCCTATCTTCCTTTGAAGTGCATACAAACTCAGTGACTGATTGCACCATCGATATGCTTTAGGTTTATTTTTTTACTTTTTAGAGCCTTATAGGAAGATAGGTATTTTTTGAAATTTGTAATTTATATTTTTTATTACCTGTCTTCTATTGCTTTTGGCTTTGACATTTGTCAGTTAGTCAGTTTGTGAATTTGACAAAACGTTGTTCCACCATATCTTTCAAATTCATTGGAGAAACTTAACGAACTAAGTACAAAATTAAAATTTGTGCCACAGGGAGTGTCATAGGCTATAAAAATTGACCTCCGTGCTTTCTTCCACCCTAAAAAGGGGGGAAATGTGAAAACTATTCTTAAACTATATCTCCAGAATGCAAAAGCCGAAAGTAACAAGCTATACATCAAACGAAAGCTTCTGATGTGGGAAATGTTGTAAGCTATGAAAAACTGGCTCCCATGCTTTCTTCCCCCCTGAAAAAGGGAGAAAATAGGAAAATGATTGTTCCACTATACAGGGTGATTCAAAACTTATCGTTCAAATTTCGTGGGGAGGTAGGGAATACGTCAGGAAACCGATTTCATATAGGAAAGTATGTCCGCAAATGTATGCATGCATATGTAGAGGGTACTATGTGTACCCAACCAGTGTACAGCTCGCCCGACCACTCCCGCTGTCATCAGTGTACAAGCTGACTTACTAGTGATAAGGTGAATCGTTTTACGCATCAAGAGCTAGCGGATATGCATCTCGCATATGGGGCAGCTGGCGAAAGCGGCCGCCAAGCTAGGCAAGTTTACGAAGACCGATACCCCAACAGAAGAATACCGCAGCATCAAATGTTTGCACGTGTGCATCGCAATCTGCGCGAATGTGGTTCACTGCGAAGCAACATGCATGATATGGGGAGAAGACGACTGATGCAGACTGTCAACGTCGCGGAACAAGTCCTAGAGTCCATCGAAGATAATCCGAATACCAGCACACGAGCTATTGCTTAGCAGCTTGGGGTATCTCAGTCAGCAGTGTGGCGGATACTGCACGAGGAACGTGTACATCCTTACCATCTGCAAAGGGTGCAGTTACTGCATCCTGACGATTATCCAAAGCGTGTGGAATTTGCACAATGGTTCATGCAGAAATGTGCCGTGGACCCCAGTTTTCCAGCTTCTGTCCTTTTTACAGATGAAGCTTCATTCAGTCGTGAAGGTGTGTTCAATACACACAATTCACATGTGTGGGCTTACGACAATCCGCATGGTATGAGAAGTCACGCTGCGCAACATCGTTTTGCCGTAAATGTGTGGGCTGGAATCATTGGTGACTGTTTGTTGGGACCTTACTTGCTACCGCCCCGATTGGACGGCCGGAAATACCTAATATTTCTCGAGACAGTGTTACCGACTTTTCTGGGCGCTGTTCCTGCGCATATCCGCTGAGATATGTGGTATCAACATGACGGGGCTCCAGCCCATAGCACAATTGTTGCTCGTGATTACCTGAACCGAACATTTGGAGCTCGATGGATCGGTAGAGGTGGACCGATCGCTTGGCCACCCAGGTCACCTGATTTATCGCCCATGGATTTCTTTTTGTGGGGGGCCATGAAATACCATGTGTACGAGACCCCCGTCAACAGTGAGATGGACCTTGTTGCACGAATAGTGGCCGCCGCAGGCATTGTCCGTGATATGCCAGGCGTTTTTGAAAATGTTCGGCGGTCAATGCAACGGCGCTGTGAATCCTGTGTCCGTGTAAATGGTCGCAATTTTGAGCACCTACTGTGAACCTGTACTTTACCATGTTGGAATAAAAGTCACATTCGTTACCACTTAACTGTACTGTTTCCTTGTGTTCACTTTACTTGTCCATTTTGTTCATGTAGATGACGTTTGCGGACATACTTTCCTATGTGAAATCGTTTTCCTGACGTATTCCCTACCTCCCCACGAAATTTGAACAATAAGTTTTGAATCACCCTGTATATCCTGAATGCGAGTGCAGAAAGTAACAAGCTATTTGTCAAATGAAAGCTTGTGACGAGGGGAGTGTCGTAGGCTATGAAAAAAATTTCATACTACCTCAAACTAACAACTTCCAATTTTTCCTCTACTATCCCTTCCTGGTAAAATGGGGTTGGGGCAGATTTTTGTGGGGTTCAGCTTTAACAAGTTGTATCTCAAATTAATGCTTGTGATGTCTCCAATGTCATGGGCTACCTCAAACATGACTCCAAAAAGGGGGTAAATGTGCTCAATGTTTATGAGCTATATATCAAATATTTTAAAGGTAAGTGTTTTTAGTGACAAAAAAAAAAGTATTTTAAATTTTTTTTTAATTTATATCTTCCTATAGGGCCCTAAAAAGTTGAAAATAAACCTAAAGGATATCTATGATGTAATCAGTCAATGAGTTTGTATTCGCTTCAAAGGAAGATAGGGTGCCGATTTATCTACTCAATAAGGTTTCCGGCACCCTATCTTCCTTTGAAGTGAATATGTACTCAGTGACTGATTTCATTATCAATGTGCTTTAGGTTTATTTATCCACATGTTTGACGTATTTAAAACTGAGGCCTCAAAATGTAACAAGTAGCAGTTAATTCTGTGTGCATTGATACTAGGAAGGGATTGCTTGTGTTCTATGGTTTATGTTATGTCTCAATTTAGGTGGAACAGAGTATAAATGTAAACAGATTCATTTTATTTAGTTGTATGTGGGCAATTAACTTTTTCACCTATTAATGATGATTATTTTCTACAGATTGTCAAAGCCCTTCACTATCTTAAAGAGAAACATGGTGTTATACATAGAGATGTCAAACCTTCTAATATTCTCTTGGATGAGAAAGGGACTGTCAAATTATGTGATTTTGGCATTAGTGGAAGATTAGTAGACTCCAAAGCAAAGACTCGCTCAGCTGGTTGTGCAGCATATATGGCAGTAAGTATTGGCAAAATTAATATAGATTTTTCTTTTTTGTGTGAATTTCAAGAGATATAATTTATAATTTCTTTAGTAACCTTATTTATTATAGATTGCTTGGATACAAACCTATTCTAGTTTGGTGCCTTTACCAGCTGAGTTGTTACATTGTATTGGTTCTTTAACCTTTTCTATAACTCCAATACTTCTATAACTCCATTCTGTTTAAATTGGTTTTCAGTTTATCTTAATTTTATATTTGCTACCTTCACAACCAAAACCAGACAAATATCTTCATAATTTTTTAATTCATCATTGCAACCAACGGATTAGCTCTTATTATAAAAAATGTTATTTTTTTATATGATTGTAGTGTTTTTTTGACATTGAATATGACTTTTGCCCTTTCAAAGAGTGTGATCTCCTTTGATTAGCTTTCTTCCTAACTCTTTGCCGATTATTTCTTTAGTAGCCTACTAGGTTAGATCACCTGATGTATTTCTAATAACTCATATCTTGCCTGACTGAACTAATAACAAATTTAATTTTATGTCAGAAGGACATTCATTGCTTGTGAGTAACTAATGTTGAATTTTATTGCCTTTTTTATATATATTTTGTGTAAATCAGTTGTATATTGATACTATGTGTTGGTATATACACATATATGACTGAAGATTATGTTTCCAGCCTGAACGTATTGATCCACCTGATCCTGAAAAACCAGATTATGATATCAGAGCAGATGTGTGGAGTCTTGGAATTTCCCTTGTAAGTTATAAAATGTTTTTAATATTTGAATATTCATAATAAAAGTTTCATAGAAAATATTAGATCACTTTGACATGTTTGCTGCTACTTTAAGCAATTCAATATCTGATCTCAGGAGCCACTGAATATTGATTTAATTCAAATTTAATCTCTCATGATATCTAGCTGTATTGCATTTTAAAATAAATGATTCTTGAGGTGGTCGTTTTTACAACTGTTTTCATAATCCAAGTATATTGCCTCCTGTGCAATATCCCGTTAAAATAATTCTATTTTCTAAACCCAAATCCTCCTTTATAAACAAAGATTGATGAAGGACATGACCACCTCAATAATTTTTTTTTAAATGTAATGCAATTGAATATCATGAGAGATTAAATTTGATATAAGTATAGCTGTGGTTGTAACTTATATATAGACTTAAATGTGATTGATTAGCACACGACACTTTTACATAAACATGCATATTTAGTTTCCATTGTTCACATAGCTCAAAAGGGAAATCACAATACATAGAAGGAATGGAGTGATTTACGGACTGCTACAGGTACTGTGGTCTCTATGGAACCATTAGACTACATTTGCATGATGCAGGAATGAGGGTGAGATTCCAGTCAGGCATCTGCCATTGCAGAGAACATTGGACTACAGAATGGAGGAGAGTGTTTTTCAAAGACGAGCCCCAACTCTGTTTCATCATGCCAGATAACTGTTTGTCCACATGGTGTTGGTATCATCAGCAATATGAGGAATCCTATTCCATTAGCCACCATATGCCTCCTCACCATGGTATGGCAGTATAATGGTATGGGGTGACATCACATATGGCAGCTGGACACCTCTGCTCCATATTTCTGGCACACTAGCTGTGAGACGCTAAATTGATGACATCATTAATTCTGTGGCATGACCCTTCCTTACCACCATGCCTGAACTAATTCTGCGGCAGGACAAAGCCAACCCTCACATTGCATGTGCAACAATGGACAGTCTTCAAGGTGTGGACATTCTCCCATGGCTGCCATATTCCCTGGTTGTCGTCCACTGAGCATGTGTGGGACCTTATGGGTTGCTGCCTTGACCCTCTGGCAGCAAATCTGGGACAGTTGTGTGCTCAGTTGGATGCTCTTTGGAATGTCATACCTCAGGAGCCATTAACCATTTGATTGATGGAATGCCGAGACGTGTACAGGTTTGTATAATCACTCGAGGTTGGCCTACTATGTACTGATGAATCTACAGTAAACACACATATCTTGCATTCTCATGTTCCATTGTTTGATCAGTTTCAGGTGTATACATCACTTCCTTCACAGTATTGCAATTTCCACTTTGAGCAGTGTAAACACTAATTTTTGGCCAAAGAAATGTTCAAACACAAACAAATGCATTTTATTGATTAAACTGCCCATAACAAATTGTTTGGCACAGCATGGTCTTAGTTGCCCTTGTACTGTAAAACCCCAACCAATCAATCCAAAACATGGTCCTACTAAAGTTTAAAATTTGCATGTCATTGGTGTAAGAGTAACTGGATTCTTTGTCCTCTATCATAGGTCATCGATATGTCCTGTGATAGAGGACATATCGATGACCTATGATAGAGGACATATCGATGACCTATGATAGTGACTGATTCGCTTAGCTCACTATAGGCTTTGAACTCAGTGAGGCATTGGTATCACCCTGTTCTTTCTAAGATCTGCCAGCAGCTCTATTGTCTGGTAGCTACCACCACCATCCTCTTGTGTTGGGTGCTGGTCACATTGGGATCAGGGGCAATGACTTGGCAGATGCTGACACTCCAGTTCCGGTTCCATACTTGGATTTCCGGCAGTATTTTGCCATGGGATCTGGGCATATTGGGAATGATCTTGTTTGGAACAGATTGGTAACAAACTCTTTGAGATCAAGCCTATTATCAAACCCTGCCAGTCATGTTTTTGCAGGAATTGCAAGGAGGAAGTTTTATTCGATCGGCTACGCTTACGTCATTCATTTTTAACACATTCATTTCTTCTACATGCAGACAATGAACCTAAGAATGAGTTTTGCAACACCATTTTAACTATTAAACATATTTTAACTGATTGTACTGCTTTTAATACCAAACATCGTTTTTATTTTAGCTTTCATGGTTTTCCATTCAATTCGTTTACACTTGAACATCTTTTATCTGATGAACCCTTTTTACTCCCTATTTTTGACTATGTTATACAGGTTGTTTTAACAGATTGTAATTTTATTGCTTTGTTCTATGTATTCTGTCCAACCTGGGTCTTTTACACCTGGATTGATTTTTGCCTTTTTGTATCTATGTATTTATTTTCTTACACATATTTATTGTTATTTGTATTATTTAATCCGTTTTACCCCTTTTTTTTTTATCTCATTTGGCACATTTTAGCCTTAGTTGCTAATGCATCATAAAACCCCAAACAACCTCTATCATAGCACATTATACAATGCTTCCTCTTTTTACTGAACCAATCATCCTCTTCACAAAACTGATACTTTAAGTGTCATTTACACAATTAGTGATACTGTTGAACATGTCTAACATAGATTTATCTTAATTTTTCATTGACAGATTTACTGGTGCTTAAATTGTTGGTCATTATTAGAATTGATTGTAACAAATTGCTCTCTTTGTAGCTCCTGTGTATTCTTATATGCTCTCTCTGTAGCTCATTATAGTAGTTTAGATGTGAAGGACCTGCAGATATGTCAATTTTATCACCCATGTACCACATTTAGGAAACCATGGGATGAAAACTAACCTTGTGCACACATAATTTTAACTTCAATCCAAGTGCTGCTGAAGCACGTGAATGCAATTGTAGGACTAACATTTTGAGACAGGCACAACTGCCAAGATTGATGCACATGTGCAAAGAGGGATCTAGAGCATGATTTATTTAAAGCTAATGTGGCAGTGAGTGTGTTAAAATTTATTAGTATGTACTAATAAATCAGCACTTTAATGTCGATTCACATTTTAGAGGAAAAATTGTCTTGAGCCGGGTGGGATACGAACCCACAATCTCCTGATAATATTTCAGGTGCTCTGGACCACTGAGCAACCGGCCGCCGATCAAGATCTCCTCTAATTAACGCTATGAACATTTCTATTATGTCACATATAGGACTAGCCCAGTTGCAATTAATACATAATCATATTCCTATCTGACCCATCAAGTGAAACCCTTGTGTATATATAAATATCCCAGAGTTTGAAGTGTTAATTATACACTAACTATAACAGATTAAACACGGCTGAGTTAAATTAATATCTTAATCACTATCCAAGCTGTTTTATTATTGTTCCAGTAGATCAAAATAGCATTTTGATCGGTGAATAATGCAATGCAACCTTACAATTACAGAGTGCCAATTAAAACCAGCAACACTGTAATTAATTTAATTAAAACCGATCGGGACCAGAACGAGAAAACAGGAGGAGTATATAAAATACCATTACAAGAAAACACCAACAATAATAATAAACCTTACTATGGCAAAACGAAAAGAACCTGCTGAACTAGAATAAAAGAACATTGAAGGGATGTACGGTTAAAAAAATAAACCACTTCATTGGCAAGAGTGGTCTGTAATACCAGAATGACCCCACAATTTGACCTCACCAAAATTATTTGTGCTCCCCCGACTAAATTTCAATTGGATCTCACTGAACAACTGGTGATATACCACAATAGAGAAGCGTGCTGCAACGAAGAAATCTACCACCCATCCCACCCATGGAAACTGCTCCTGGATCAGCACAGCACTGCTAAAGCATCCACACCCCCACCCCTACCTGAGGCACATGGGCAGGACCACGAAACCGCAACAGTGCCACCCGCTGCAAACCATACGGCACAGCCACACAACAACTCACACGCATACAATCTACGAAGTAGAAATGTTTACCCAACTTCTGAAGATGACATTAATAGTCAAAACATGTCAAGTTACGGTGCTCTAAATATCATTGTGTGATCCGTGCAACAGGAAAGGACTTACTTCAAAATTTTTCGACAAGAAGTGAATAACATCCCTACTATCCTGTATTCACCGATCAAAATGCTATTTTGATCTACTGGAACAATAATAAAACTGCTTGGATAGTGATTAATACATTAACTACTAATGTTCTAATGATCTCAGAGTGGCGAAGGGAGGTGTGGCTGTAAGTTAGTTTGTGCAATGAATTTTTTTATTTTCCAATTATTTTATGTGACTTAAATCAAATTATAAAAGTAAAATGGCAAGCTAAATGATAAAATTGGGATATGAAGATCAAGTGAGAAAGAGTTGGCAAGTATTTAGTAAGTTATAAATCAGATTATGTGAACACTGAGTAAAGTAACTGATGCTAAAAAAAAGCGCTGCCATCTAGTGAAAATAGAATATTATGATATATGGGCACACATTTTAAAAATAGTTTTCAAGCATAAAATATGCTTGAAATAATATAAGAATTTGTATCACACAAAACATGGACATGTCTAATTTAATCTGTAAATCCTGTGAAGCAGAAATTTTTGATGTAAGAGAGGGAATGTGCTGTGTAATTGGATGTAAACAATTTTTTCATCTTAAATGTATGGGTATGATTTGAGTGAAAGTAAATTTAGAAAATTATCCAAGGAGAAAAGGAGTAAGTGGATGTGTTTAATTTGTGTGAATAATGCTTTGGATGGAACAGAAGCATCCAAAAACTTGCAAATAAATCAGGAACACATAACTCAACAGAAAGGTATTGCTAAAGCTTTGGAAAGTGAGGTGTCTGATGGTAGTGATACGAGAGAGATTGTTGCCTTAAAGTTGGAGTTGATGGATTTCATGATTAATATCAAAAAAGAGATTAAAGATATAAACAACTTCTTAATAAATGAAATTAAAGAAATTAAAGTTGTAAATATTTCCTTAATGAGTGAAATAAAGGATGCAAAGAACAATCTTGATTAAAGTTAAAATTGCTCTTAACTTTAATCAAGATAATTTCGTAGAACACATTACCTCCTTCAATGAATTTAAATCAGAATTCAAGAAGCTTAAGGAAGAAAAACAACATTTAATTAAACAAACCAATGAATTAGAACAACAAATAAAAGATGTCAGGTTTGAAATTAATCAATTAGAATTAAGATCCAAGGCAAACAACATAGAGATTACTGGAATACCTGAGACACAAAATGAAAATGTGCTGAAAGTTGTTCAAGATGTATCAAAGCTGATTGATATTCAAGAAAAGAATGATATTGTTGGTTGGTTGGTTGGCAGGCAGGCCTGCCCGCCCCTTCTAACCTCATCATTACTTACAAAGTCAAACCACCTAATAACCAAAATACTGCATAAGTATCTGGAATCAAAAGCATCAAGTTTCTTGTTATCCTGCTTACAAAGGGTCCATGTTTCGATACCATAACTGACCTTAGAAAGAACCAAACTATTATACAGCCTAATTTTAGTCTTTAGGTGTATATACCTATTTTTCCATACTCTATTATTGATTATTAAAATTCCCAGCGGCAATCCCTATTCTTTTATTTATCTCATGCCGCATATCACCTGTATCTGTTACATAGCTCCCAAGATAAGTAACTGAGACACTTGCTCAATAGTACAGCCATTCAAAGCAACTGAAGCATCATCTGCCTGACATATTTTTATCACTTTAGTATTTTCTCTGTTTATCACCAAACCTACTCTATTACCAGTCTCATCAACAGCCCTAATGAACAAATTCATCTCATCAACATCTGTAGCCAACAGGATCAAATCATCTGCATAATTTAAATCAGAAATTTTGAAATCTCTAGGCCATTTAAGGCCAAAATCTTTCCCTTTGCCAAGTATTTCACATTAATTAATCAATAACTAAACTAAAGAGAAAAGGAGACAAAATGCACCCTTGTCTAATTCCACTAGCAATGCTAAACCAATAGCTGCAAGACGTACCAACTCTCACACACAACTCAGTGCTATTATAGAGAGCTCTCATTACACTAACTTATCAGGTATTCCATATGATTGAACAATCAACCACAAATTATGTCGATCAACAGAGTCAGAAGCCTTTTTGAAATCTGTAAAGCTAGCAACCACAGGTTTCTGAAATTAAACATTTCTCAAGAATCTGCCTAAGTAAAAATATTTGATCAATACATCCCCTACCACTTCTGAATCCATACTGTTCATCACCAGTTGTCCATCAACCAACCACGCAGTTGTCCATCAACCATCAAAAAGAGATTAAAGATATAAACAACTTCTTAATAAATGAAACTAAGGAAATTAAAGTTGTCATCAACCAAATTCTTAATTCTATTAAGTATAATCATGCAAAGAACTTTACCTTGAACAGAAAATAAACTAATTCCCCTATAATTATCACAAGAACTGCAATCACCTTTTTTTTAAAAAAATTGGGACAATGATAGCTCTAGTAAAATCCTTAGAAACAACAGCTTTATCATAAAAAATATTCAAAATTTCAGTCAGCCATGTGACTGCACATATGTTTCCAGCTCTAAGCATTTCAGTGGTGATTTCGACCACCCCTGGGGATTTATTCAGTTTTAATTTAGAGATAACCAAAGTCACTTTGGAATGTGATATAGGGCCATCATTAAAGCCAGTAATGCATCTATCCTGATTACAAACAATGGGAGTAGAAATAATCACATTATTTAGAACATCTCTGAAATGCTCATCCCACCTAGCATTACAGAATGTTTATCCCCCAATCCCTGTGTACCTGTCTGTTTCTTCCCACATGAAACATTAACAATCTGGTACAACCCCTTGCTGTTGTGCTGTCTAACTGCTTCCTCCACTTTGTCAGCCAAGCTATCGAGCCAAAGATTCTTATCAGCTGTTAACTGATACTTTACATGTTTATTAAGCTCGTTGTAATGCCTTCTGTTAGGGCTAGTAGGGTGTTGATTCATATTAATCCTGCACTTCCTTCTTTCAGAAATAAGTTCCATAGCCTTATCACTCATATAATTTTGTTTCCTCTGTTCCCTTTTACCCAAAAGAGTACTGTTGGTTTCAAGAAAAGCCTGTTTAAACTGATCCCATTCTTTCTCAACTTCAGCAGTAAGCAAACCACGATTAAGTAGCCTATCATGGTATGCTTTGGATATATCTGGATCTTTCAGACCTTCAGTGTTGAAGGTAATTTTCTTAACCTTAGCACAACATTTCTTAAGCTTCAGCTGCAAGACACTTTTAACCAGGTAATGGTTAGACCGAATTTTGGCTCCCCTGTATGATCTGGTATTCCTAACTGAACTAGCCCCATTTGATGTTAATTAAAATATAATCTATCATATTCCTGTGCAACCCATCAGGTGAAACCTATGTATATTTATAAATGTTCCAATGTTGTAGTATGTGTTAGTTATTCGAAACCATTAAGTTTACTTACCTGTAGGAGACGTTCCCCATTGCCATTGGAACAAACAATGCCAAAGGGACCTAAAACTCCTGCCCAAATATTAGAGTCGGTATCAACTTTAACATTGAAATCATGTAGCACAAAAGAAATATCTCCTTTCTTCACAGAATTCAAAATATCCTGAAGCTGGCTGTAAAACGTATCATTCTCTTTCTCATCAGAGTCATCTGTGGGGGCATAACAACAGATGACATTCAAGTTTTTAATTTTTGTTTTAAATTTTGCTCTAAGAAATCTTTCATTAATGCATTCATATCCTAGAAGAGCATCACTGGTGTGTTTGCTGGGAAGCAAACCTTCACCTTGGAGATGTTTTCCATCCTCCCTCCCTGAAAGAGAAATTTAAAGTTATTTTTAAGTATCTCATCTTTACCTGTCCATCTGATCTCTTGCAAGCCTAGAATATCTAGGTTATAGTGCTGGAATTCCTGCATGAGGACATCAAGAGAATAATCTCTGTGTAATGTCCTCACGTTCCACGTTCCTGCAGAGAGAAAATGATTAGTAGGATTTTTAAAGAAATTAGGTTTATTGAGATTGGTAGGGCCAACAATATCAAACAGCCCCCTGATCGCAGGCATGGGGCAAAGACCTGTTCCTCCTCTGCTAAAGGCTGAAGTCACCAATGCTGGTAGGAACTTCGGGCACCACCTTTTCAAGTGAACTTTTTCAAGAGCCATATGGCCTGCCTGAGACACATTACTCCAGTTTAGGCTTGACGATGCCCAACTAGCTAAGTAAGGTTCAGGTACCTGCGATGGCCTATGATTAGGATTATCCACCATCTGATATAAGGTATCCCATGCCTCCGTTCACTTAGAGCTGGCAACCCAGAAGCAAACAGAAAACACAGCGGCAGACTCTCCCTCAACAGAGGCCCACCAGTGCAGCAAGTCCAGGATCCATAATCAAGCTCAAATCCATAAACAAGTCCAGTCTATAGGTATAAATGGTCAGCACCAGGACCCTGTGAAGTTGACCACTTTTCAGCAGGGTTGAAAAAAAAAAGAAAAAAAGTGGCCATAGGTGACCAGATCAGTAAGCCGTACTGAAGTGGCAGCCCTCCCCTTCCATTCTCTTCCAAAAGAGAATACCTCTTTTGAAAGGTACTAACGGTGCACCATGAGAAAGCAGGGTTGGACATTAGGCACTAGACCTGGCTGGTTCTGTGCATCATCACTGGGGATTGTTACAGAGCGCTACTTCCAGTTTATGTCTAGCTACCATTATGTCAGATCTAAATATCAATGGACTGAGAAAGCAAAAGCACATAAGAACCTTACAGTAACATGATAAGTTCAGAATTCAGTGATACCAGGGTTTATGTAAATGAACATCTAACAAAGTATTGGAAAAATCTATTTTACAGGGTTAAACAATTTAAAAATGAACATGAATATAGGTATGCCTGGATTAAAGAAGGAAAAATGTATTTGAGAAAGTCATCTGAATTAAAAGTGTACAGAATTAGGAAAGAGAAAGATTTAGATACACTGTAGTGAATACAATGAGTGGAGAACAACTGGATGAAATATTGGAAATTTCAGAGGAAGATGACAAAACTATAATTATCCAAAATCAGTCTGAATTGATGCACTTTATTACTAATTTAAACTCTGATATTTGTATTGTGCATTGCAACATTAGGAGTGTAAACCAAAATTTAAATGAGTTAATTGTAAGTTTAGATACCACTTTGAATAATATTGATATTATATTGTTAAGAGTAATAGGGGCTAAAAGAGAGAATATAAATAATTATGAGATAAATGGATTTGAGCTTTTACCAGTGTAGAGAATACAATAAATCAGGTGGGGTTTTAGCATATATAAAAATTGGTAGGTTTCAAGTAAAGCAAAGGTAACTTTTTATGCATAGTGCAGAAGGAATTTATTTGTTTGAAACTAATTTAAAAATTTTCAGTAGTTTTAATATGTAGGGCTCATGGTTTTTCCATTGATATTTTCAATGAGGAATTAAGAATTTTTAAAAACATGTCCAAAAGAAAATACATTACTTGTAGGGGATGTATAAATATTGATATATTAAAAGATTCTAGAACAACAAATGATTACTTAAATATATTGTCAAATTAAAGGATAATATTAGTTGTTTGGATCATGTATTCTACAGAGATTTCACAAAAAAGTAATAATAGCAGTATATCATACTGCTCTAACTGATCACTTTTCTGTTATAATCAAGGTTGCTCTGGAGGAGGATTCAAACATTTTAATAAATAAAACACGAAGTATAGTGATAAGAAATAGATTTTTTAAAATTTGACATTTAGTAATGATTTAAATATTAGAAATTTTTACATTTTCTTTCAGAAATGTTTTGTAGACTTAAGTGAAACAGAGAAGTTTACAAAAGTGAAAAGCATAAAAATTTAAATAAAAAAATTAAATGGGTAACAAATGATTTACTGAATGCTATAAATACTAAGGAAAAATTATATAATAAATACAGAAATAATCCAGGGCTATTACAATATTGAGACAGATTACATATCTTATTGTAAGTTACTTAAAAAGAATATTCAAAAAAGTAAAGAAACAAAAAACTGAAATCACGTGGAAAAGACCTAAGAAAACAGTGGGAACTAATAAATTGAATTACAGGGGGAAAAAAAGGAATCAGTTAATAATTTATACTACACTCTGAAAACATATATAAGCCAGCCAAATGACATGAATTCATATTTTATTAATGTATGTGCAAATTTGTAAAGAAACAGAAAATTGTATACTAAATAGCAATGGATGTGATACAAATACCTTCTTAAATTCCATTTACATAAAATATACAAATGAATTATAATAAATATAGTAAATAATATTATAAACAGATTAGAAAGTAATTAAAAATCTGGATTGTAGGATCTGTAAAAATGTTAAAAATTATAAACATGTATCATTTGGATTATTTAGCAAAGTTGATAAATTTTTCACTATAAAATGGAGTATTTTATGATTACCTAAAAACTGCTATAGTATTACCAATTTTTTTAAACTTGAAATAAAGATTCAATTACAGGCCAATTTCTATTTTACCAGTATTTACAAATGTATTAGAAAAAATTATGAATGTCAGATTGATTAATTTTTATACTAAATTCAACTTTTTTTGTAATGCTCAATTTGGTTTTAGAGAAAATAAAAATACTGAAAAAGCAATACTTAATGTTACAAATAAAATATATAGAAGTATAAATGAAAATAATAAGACAGTTACAGTGTTTTTAGATATTAGCAAAGCATAGCAAAGCAGTGGGTCACAAAATTTTGTTACATAAGTTATATAATAGTGGAATAAGAGGTATTGTATATAAATGGTTTAAAAGCTATCTATCAAACAGAAAACAAGCAATTTGTATTAGCACTCAATTCAGTAACTATCTAAATATTAAGAAGGGAATTCCTCAGGGTTCTGTACTGGGACCAATTTTAATCTTAATATTTATAAATGATTTCTATTCTCTTGATCTATATGGATCACGAACATGTTTTGCAGAAGATGCTGCAGTTGTATATACAGTCAGCCCTCCACATTTGCAGGGGTTAGGGGTGCAGGACCACTGGAAATGTGGAAAAACCGTGAATATCTCTAGGCCTGACCTTATTTAACACACACGAAACAGTAAAACAGTACACTGTAACAGTATGTTTTATAAATTTAAAATTATAGTATCAACAATGTAGGCTAACACACAGGCACACACAGAGAGAGGCAATATAATACACATACAGTATGTGATGCAATACATGTACTATGTAGCAGTAAAATTATTAAAGTTTATAAAACAGTTTTGTACAGTGCAGTACTATACAGGACACTGATAGACAAAACACATGAGTGAGGAAGGCTAGTACTGAGACAAAGAGCATGGTGTCTCCAAACAGAGTGCGTAGTCTGCAGTTCTTTAGCACACTGTAACTTTTTATAATAAATTTGTGTATATATTTATGGTAATAAATGATAAAATAGATTAATAATACATATATTTTATGCATTTATGAATTAGTGAATTTTTTTAGTTTTTATTGATTTTTCAATTCCAAAAGAGCAGCAGGTAATGCTGTGATTATCATCTATGTTTAAATCATTAATAACACTAAATAGCGTGATGAGACTATTATTTATTTCCATCTTACTCATGCAATATAAAGATAATAGGTGCCACCCGAGATCATAGATGGCACCAATGGTTAGCCCGAAAATCTCTGTGATAGAGTTTAGTCTTAAAATTAGTGGAAAAAGACAGAGCTGGCATTAGTTTAACTGGAAGAATACTCTGGCATGTTTCTGGAGAGATGCGGGTTCAAATTCTGTATGTTGGCGAAAATGTTTTCCACAAAAAATCTTTACATTTACTAGTCTATGCGCATTGTCTGCAATTTTCCGCAGCAGATGCAAAACTCCAAAAAAATTCTGTTTAATTATTGATGGCAAACTCGCGAATAATCAAATCCGCAGAAGTTAAACCTGCAAAAGTCAACATTTGACTGTACTGCAGACAACTTAAATGAGTAAAAAATTAAAATTGAGTTTGATTTTAATAAAATAAGAAATTGGTATACAAGAAATAACTTATGGTTAAATGTTCAAAAAACTAAATATATATTTTTTGAGTTGCATGATGGTAACACTGACTTTAAAATCAAGTATCATAAATTGAATTGTAACCTAACACAAGTTTGTAACTGTACTGTAATAGAGAGAGTAAAAAATTATAAATATTTAGGTGTAATCATGGAAAGTACCTTAAATGGAAGATGCATGCTCAGACACTTACAAATAGATTGAGATACACGTTATATAAGTTTTATCATTTAAAAAATATTGTTACAAGTTCTTTTCTTTGCTCTTTATATTTTTCTTGGGTTTATTCAAGTATACAATATGGGATTTGTTGTTGGGGGGGGGGGGGAGACTATGAGACAAACCTAATTAATCTAAACAATATTCATAAGAAAATATATAAGCTTATTATATTCAATGTTAAAAGTTACAAAATTATTAAATCCCTGAAATTAATTCACTTTTTTAATATATGACAAATTTATATTTTTAAAATTCTCCTGTTTATGCATGTGAACCATGATTGGCTAGATAGTGCAAAGCGTCCCTACAACATGAGAAAAAATGATCAATATATAGTGCCTTCATAAAAATGTTTTGAAAAAACATTTAGTTTTCCTTGCACCAAGGATTTATAATTTTTTAGAAAATAGCATAAAAATGAAACTAATTTCCAAAGTTCTAAGCAAAAAATTTCAATTTTTTTTTAACATTGAAAATATTGAAATTTTTCTAAGATTCAATTAGCTGGGAATATTATAATATATACAACTTATCATATTATGTTTTGATTTTAAAGTAGTGCTGGCCAATTATCTGTTGCTACTGCTATTCTATTATGCAAGTCTTTGGAACCTGGATGAGTTGTAAAACTCCTTGGCTTAAAATAGTTATGACCAAAATTCTGTTTTTTTTTCTTTTATCAGTTGTTTTTATTGTATTTATACTGTATATGTATTTTGCATTTGCATTGTGTAATGTTTACCAGTAATGACTTGCTCACTATCTCTGTTACAAGAAATTTACATGTAATTTGGAAAGAAAAAGAATGCATAACTAGAGTGAAACTCTTCTACCTTGGAACTTCTATAAATGGAAACTTACCAGAATAATTTTCCTGATATTAGCATTCTGTTATTAAAACATGAAAATTATTATCAGTTTATTTTCTGAGATAAATTCTTGTCAATTAGCATACTTATCCAATTTGGTAATGTTTCTTTCCATATTTTCGTATTTTGCTAGTGATTATTGTGTTAAAGGAATACATTGAAATTGCAATAACCTTTTCATAATAATTTTGAAATTATATCATTATCTAAAGGTTGAGCTTGCTACTGGAAGATTTCCTTATCAAGATTGCAAGACTGATTTTGAAGTGCTCAGTAAAGTTCTCCAAGAAGCTCCACCACAACTGCCACATGATGGTGGTTTCTCCCTTGATTTTTGTGGTTTTGTAAAAGATTGGTATGCTTTATTTTTAGCTTTTATATAATCTAAATGTTTGTTTAAAAACAATGTTTTTATTAATACAAATAGCAATTGCTGGATTTTTTTAGCTTCATGGGGAATTCATAAGAAATTTCCTTTATTCTCGCTAAGGAAAGAATTGGTAGTATTACAAAACTTGACTCTCGATATTACAACAGTGATTTTTTGTACTCCTAATGATTCGTATGATGTTCATTTTGAGATCAGGAAAGCAATATCATATTGTGATATGAGGCTAACATTAAAGCTAAAATATAGCAAAAATCTGTCGTGTTAAATACCAGAAAGTTAAGATATGCCTTAAAACTTTTCCTATGTACTCTAGCCATGTGATTTGCAAAGGCATTCGGTACTTGAGAATTGGTTGGACAAGCCAAAGCATATGCTGCCATTACCTTGGATTTGAATCTAGATCTTGGCTGCTGCAGTGCCCTGTTTAGTCAATGAGATTGTGCTACATCACTAAGTTAGAAGTTAATTATTGCCATTTTTTTTTTCCATGGTGAATTTAGGGCTGAGTGGCTGAGGGGGGCCAGGCCCACGTCCTCAAAGAATTTGAGTGTGCATGAGGCCCTGGCGACCACTTCAAACTGGTTTACTGTCATTCATCTGTCGTGGGTCCAGACGGAAAGCATCCCAATGGGTTCACCACTGTCTGAACTCATGGCTGATGTTATAATGCGACATCGAATCAACTGCACTAGCAAAAGCTATACATAAACCTTCATTGTATATGCATTATATTGACGATATTTGAATTTATTGGGACTATAATATGGAACAGTTGTATACATTAATTGAAATTTTTAATAGTATATTACCTTCTATAAAATTTTCCCATGAAACTGAGATTAACAATGAAATACCATACCTGAATTTAATGATAAAAAAACACACAAATGTAAAATAGAAGTATATCGTAAGCCTATGTATATCCCTAATATTATACCTTTTAATTTTGCACATCCTCTTAAATATAAAAAAATCTACAAATACACCGTATTTTCTCAGAGCATTTCAATACTGTACAAAAGCAGCAGCATTAAAACGGGAATTAAAATTTATATGGTGGATAGCACAAGATGCGGCTATCCTATGCATATGATTAAAAGATTAGAAAAGGCAGCTAAATATTACATTCAAAAAGACTCCCAACCGATGCCTAATCCTCAGAAAATAAATATTAATTATGCACATAACTTTCCGTATATAAAAGGGATATCCAATACGTTAAGTAATATTTTAAGAAAATATGAAACTCATTTCCCCATTACAATGAATAAAAATATTAAAAAAGTAATTAATGATAGAGATAACTGATAATAGGCAGAGTATATGAAGTTGAAATACCTGACCTACTAAATACGTTAAATGGAAAGAATAAATATATCGCTAAAACATACCAAAGATATGAACATCGAGGGGGAGACACGTATATAATAGATGAACAGCCAACATTAGTGAGCCTGATGAAGCCACGGGCTATTGGATGGTGGTGAAATGCGTAGCTCAAAATGGGTGAAGGTGAATTCTTTTTATGACTTTTAGGAAGTTTTAATTTCAGTTAAAGAGTTTTACTATTTTAAGCTTTGAGGATGTGCAGAAAATATATTTATATGAACCATCAGTATAACCAGCTCACCAATAAAAATATATATTTATTGGTGATATTATATATATATTGGTGAGAGAGATAACAACTAACGGTCAACAACATCGGCAACTGTACTCACCTATAAAGCAGGACTGGTATGCAGCTACAGTAGTGACAACACCATCCATGTCAACAGCTTAACAACAAGCTGGAAAACCAAGACTAAGCTTAAAGAACAACATGCAAGAGACTGCACCTGTGCCATCAGATATATCTCACCTGAACTGGTAAATATCACTCCTTTTTTCTCTCTTGACTGCCTTTACAGGGGAAAGGCTGACCTATAAGATATGTACTATCAAATGTACAGAAAATAAGGAATTAAAGTAGATGTCATTGAGCAGCAACCATGTTGGCATATTGCGAGCTAAATGCTCTGTATGAATATTTAAGCACTCCTCAAGACTTTTAATATTTTAACTTGTAATGTACAGCTGATAATCATGTTGATTAAATAATATCTGTATACATAAGTAAAGGACTTTTTATATTAATGTCAACCATGTCATTAATATATATCAAAAAAAGTAAATAAATAAATAAATACCCCCTCAAGCAGCTGCTTGCCACAGAAGTTTGACAGGAGCCTATCAGTTTATATGCCTGAGTAGAAGGTCTGAGAAGATGGCAGGATCTCAGCAGAAAAACGACACATACATCCATGCCTTACCCGGGCTCGGACCCAGGTCCCTTAGATCAGTAGCCAAGCGTGCTAACCACCATGTTTGATATGGCATTTAGAACTAAAAGTGTTGCCTTGTTTTTTTTTGTTATAGGGATCCCTATTTGTTAAGTAGTTCCAAAACCAGAGTAGTGGGATGCCTCTTACCCCAAAATTCTCTTATTTCTCTAATAAAATATTATGGTCTATTATGTCAAATGCTTTTTGTAAGTCAGGGCGGGGGTGGCTCAATCGGTAGCATGCCAGGCTCGTAACCTGCAGTTCCCAGGTTCGAGTCCCAGCTGGGTCAGCGTTGATTTATCTCCGCAAAACTCCTCGCCCTGCCCTCAGTCAGTAGGGGGCACTGATGCACTTCAAAAGGCTGATGTCCATTGGATGGGACGTTAAGCCGTAGCCCCTGTGTGCGGGAGAGCCATACTCTGTGCACGCTAAAGAACATACTGGATGGCCTTGACAGGAGGCTACCATCTGTCTCCCAACAGCTGTCCCAGTGGGTCCCCTCCTCCAACCTTCTCTGAGCCAATCAAAAAAGTGCTACTCAGAGGTAAAACAACCCAACCCAGCTTTTTGTTAGCCAAGGGACAATGCTTCTACCCTATCACCCTGATTCAAGGCTTCATAAAGTGTGTGTGGGAAATCTGTTAGCAATTTTATAGTGCATTTCTCCTTTTGGAAGCCATATTGTTTATAACTTAGTATTTAATGTTTTCTGAGAAATGTGTATAGGAGATTATGCATGTATTTTTCTAGAACCTAATGTATTATAGACAGAATTGCAACAGATCAGTAATTGGTGATATTGGATTTATCACCTCCTTTGTAAAATGGTCTCAGTATTGAAATTTTTAGATCTGTTGGAATTTGACCTGTTAATATGCTTTGGTTAGCTATTTTTGTTATTTTATCAGTTATTATATCTGTTTTTAATATGTTTAACTTTTATGTTATCGTAGCCTGGTGATTTATTTTCATTTAACAATTTAATTATTTTTATTATATCTATTGTTTCAGCAGAGAGTACAAAATAATGATTTGGTGTTCATAAATTTACAGTTTGTTGTGTAATTTTCATCTTGTTCTTGGTTGTATCATAATGTTATATTCAATATTAAATTTGTTTGCAATTTGTAATGCTGATAAAAGATTTTGGCATATATTTATTTAGTAAAGATATCATCAATAGAATTTGTCTCCTTCTAATATTTGATGGATTAAGTCCCAGATTACTGACATATCTTTTCTATTCAGTAGTAGTTTTTTTCTATAAAAGTTTTGTTTTTGAACTCTAAGTTCAGCAGTAACTTGGTTTCGTAGGTTTATATATAGGTTTTTCCTAAGTTTCATTCATATTGTTCTTGTAATTGATCCAAGCTTTATCTCTATGTTTAATCAAGTTACAAATTTTTGGGTGTATCCATTCTTTGCTATTATTCCAGGTCCCGGATGCTTTCTGTCTCCATTTCAGAAATTCTTGTTTTTATTTAAAATATCTTGTATTACTTAAGTTTGAAAAACTTATAAGAGCTATCACTATCATCAGCAATGTTGATGTTGTAATAAGGTGGTGTCCAATCAATTAATGTTATGTCTTTGTTGATGTTTTTGTGATTATATGTCCAGAAGGTTTCTACTGTATTAACTTTCTCAACAGTGTTTGTATTATGTACTTTGTGATCCTTAAGTCCAATTTCAGCAGTGATGATATAATGATCTGCGTGTTTGAGGGATCTATAAATTGCTAGCACCTTGTAGGTCAATTCTTCTTTTTTTAATCTTTAAATGCAAAGTCTCTGCTGATATAAATTCTGTAGTATTCATAATCATTCAAGTTGTAAGAGAAGTAAACTGCAAAGAATTAAAATCACTGTACATATTAATATTAATAATATTTTTGCCATCAGCTTCCCAAAGCATAATTTTAACTTTTCTGTACCAAACATATTTATAATTTTTGACTTTTGCTGTTCTCGCTTTCCAGTGAAGCTTTTTGTTCATATACAACAGTGACTCAGTAACATTCAAGTCCATATCTACAGTTGAAATCTGATTGGCCTTTTTCATTATCCATTCTTCTCGTTTGGTCCTCAATTTAAATTGTGCAATTATGATGGGAGTTTTCCATTTATTCCTTGTCAGTAATCTGTGAAGAGTATCCATACTGTCTTCACGAAAGTTTTTATTTTAAGGGAATGGGCAATTTTTACTATCGATTGTTTCAAGGTTTGTTTGTCTTCTTTGTCTTGCACTGATAGGCCATGTTATTCAAGGATTTTATTCCTCCCACATTGATCTTGGTCATTGATGTGCATTTTCATCTGTTTACTTTCATTTGTCAGTTCTGTTTGAGAGTTCTGTGTTAGAGTAAGTTTGTTACCGAGTTCTGTGTACTGCTTTTCAGAATTTTCTATTTTAGACAGGCGAACATTGTAGCGTTCTGAGAAGAACTCCACTGTTTTCTTCAATTCTCTCACTTCCGTTTTCAGATCTCTAATTTCAGTTAATAACTCTTGTAAAGCTCACGATTTTAATTGCTGCAAGATAATGCTGCCCAACCTCAACATCAAGTCTTGTCATTCGCACTTTTCAGAGGGGTGCGGATCTCGTTTCCATTAGTGTTATTTTTAGTGATCCATGTTTGTGCTAAGTGCAGGTTTGGCAATCTTTGAGTTTATATTTTTAGTTTTCGGTTTCATATGAGAAGGACAGATACACACATAGTGTATATGTAAAATAAGAAATTAAAGTAGATGTCATTGAGCAGCAGCCATGTTGGCATGAAGTAACTTAGTGAGAAGAATTGTTTATGATTGCTTAGCAAAGCACCACCAAAATGGATCCAAAGTATGGGAAGAGAGGACGTCTAATTAAAGATCATTAAAGTTTAGTCACTTTCAGTTTAAAAGTTCACAGATGTGACAGGAGTAACATGAACAGCAGGTGTCAGCAAGCTTGGCAAATATCAATATAATTTTATTGCATTTACTGGTCCACGAAGCTCCAAAGGTCAGCCAGCTGCCGAAACTGTCTGGGAAAACAACTACAAGCCCCAAGTGGCAAGAGAGTGAGGAACACACATTTGTTTTCAACGAATGCTCAACAATAGCATTGCAATTGCATTATATGCACAAAAGTATTGTTCTGAGTTCATAATTATTGAAATCCATCTTCTATTCTGAAATCTATAATTCTATTCTGAAAAGGGAATCTCATCATTCTATTCTGAAAGGGAATACACTAAGTGGAAAATATTAAAAGCAGAAAATATTAAAAGAATATCATTGAAAATATGAGATTTAAAGTGATTCAAGTGAGATATTCATTTTATCTTTAGTGACATATTTCTGTAAAGAGCTTATTTTTTCTGAGTTCCTATTGACACTGATTTTTCAGGAGCCTTTAGACATGGCTTTCTATTTATGTAACATGGAAGTGTCCCAGTATTTTTGGTAAAAAAATGTAGTTTACATATGTAGTTGGTATTCCATGACATACACTTAATTCTCAAGCTGGCTAAGTGAGGAAAAAGTGCTTATTTAAATATGAAGTGTTATTTAAGACTTAAATTGCAGAAAGTATAAAAGACTGTTTATCATGACACTATATCAGACATGTAAATAATGTATGTCAATGGGAAGAACTCTCATGTAAAATATGCAAAATAGATTATTTTAATAAGTGTTGCAAGTAACATAATTATTGCTCTATAGTAAACATAAAACATTTTGATATTATTTGTTTCTGATTCTCTTTTATTTAGCTTAACAAAAGATTATAAGAAAAGGCCAAAATATAGGAAACTTTTGGTAAGAAGGTGATTTTTATCAAATTGTATACCCCATAAAATGCAGCTTATATTTCACAACTGTTTCTGAACTGCTGAATATAGTATTAGTATTTTTATTAGCTGTAGGTTTAATTTGTGCTGACCATCTGCAGTTTTCATTAATCACATATTGTATAGCTGTAGAATTTTGTATCAAAAAATTGCTATTTCTAAATGATAAAACCATTGCAATATTTGGAAAAAACATATTAAAGTAGTTTAATTGTTTGGCACTTTCATCTTCCTCATACTCTTTAAAAGGCTCAAATATAAAATCTAACAAATGGCATTTTGGTAAAACTTGAATATTAATTAATTGAAAATTCATTTTTTTTAAATAATAAGAAACATGCAATATAAATAATATTGAAAAAATTAAACCTAAATATAACTTTTTTTTAATCATGTAACTAACTATATATACAGTTAACTTTAATGGTTCTTAATTTTTTTTATTGCCAAAAGCTGTATCTTATATAAAAATGTGAAGTATCTAGGCATATTTGAAAGAATTGTGCACTATTTCCTGTGATGAGTTACAAAATAAGGCAGGCTTAGCATCTGAAACTCAATCCCACTTAGTGTATATCCCATCTGAAAGGTAATAAAAAGGGAAGGGTTGCCAGATCAGTTTGGCTTGTTGATCTGGTCATCTATGGCTCCTTTTCTTTTTACTTATCTTCCTAATGCATTTTGCTCATCATTTGTCAGTTTTTGTTTATCAAAACAGTTGTTCCACAATATCTTTCAAACACAATGGACAAATTTAATGATTAATATGTCAAATGAAAGCTTGTGATGTGTGGGATTCCTCAGACTTGAGTTCAAGTTTCAGTCCTCAAGTCCGAGGAATCCCCTATTAAGAGCTAGCGGAAATCTGCTATTGTCACCGTTGTTGAGTTAACAGGACTGACAACAGTAATCTACAGTGGAAATCTGATGTATGTTTATCCATCATTGCTGATATCTCCGATGTAACAGGACTGGTAGCATATGTTAGAAACCATGACAGTATTGTCGAGACTAACAGATTAACATCAAATGATGCAGTTGTTCCAGCTTTTTGTAAGTCTGTGGTAATATTGCCTTTTGTATTTGCTAACTAGTACTCTTTAAGATAGGTTAAAGAAAGTATTTAGTTGGTAGTACTAAGTATATGGTATTATGTAAGGAAGGTATAGTGACATCTGAGATTTATGATAATACATAAAATGTCCGCACCCTAGACTTGGCGAGCGACATATTGTCATGCTCAGAGTTATGTATACAACAAATGTAATACTCAATGCGGTGCACTGGTGAATCGTAGCAGAATTGGGCATCGAGACTTATTGTACAGTATTTATTTGTGTTTTGTTAAAAGAGTTTGATCCTACTGTGCCTCGTAATATTTAGAATGAATTTGTATTCACTTCAAAGCAATGGGTTGTTTGATATTGCTCACCCTGCCTATCTTGAAAGCCTCTTCTAAATTTCTGGGTTTTTTTTCCCCATAAGCCTTGTATAAAAAATACAACTAGCAATTTTCTCCACACTCTTACCTGGACTATGAAGACTAAATATTATCTTAATATTCTCAGACAAGAATTCCATTGATACATTGTAGACTTTCTGGGCTTGCAAGAAATCAGCTTGAAATGATAGTAATAAAACATTTTAAATTTTCAGGTATATGGAACAAAGCAGAATTTTTTCAATATATGTATAAGGCTACTGCATAAAATATTAAGTTTAAAATAATCAATAAATGGTTTTGTGGAAAAAGTTTTGCTGACATGTGGGATTCAAACCCACATATCTCCAGAAACGCCAGGATATTCTAGACTACTGAACTAATGCCAGCTCTGTTTTATCTCCACTAATATAACTTATCACTCTTCACTTGATTTTGGCACCTGGGTTTGGTGCCATCTATGATCTGGGATGGCAGCTATTTCTATTTATGTTTTGCTCAGTAAGATGAAAATAAATAAGTCACTTAACACTATTAGTATTATTAATGATTTAATCAATAAATTTAAATTGAAGAGATACTTTTTGACGCATTTAATGAATATTAAGGAAGATTATCACTCTGAAGTTAACATCGATCAATTTTAGAGGAAACATTGTCTTGAGCCAGATGGGATACGAACCCATAACCTTCTGATAACAAGAGCACCTGACATGTTATAAGGAGGTCGTGGGTTCATATGGGGCCATTGTGAAGAGAGCGGGCCTGAGCCTGTGGTGCTGCTGTCACTTCTGACATCAAAAGACAAGTCTGACAATATTCATGTGATTTCGAGTATTGTGAATTGAGCTTACAAAGTATTTGAAAGGATATTGTTATTTAAAATTTTGTACTTGATAGTGGATTAGTAGCTGAATCACGTATGACTAATAATTTTGTTCTAATCCTGTAGTAAGTGAATAAAAAAAGTGTTACGAAATGTCTTAAACTTTCATCTAACATTAACATGTTGCTTGCACTTGTCGTAATGCCATTTTTGAAAATGAAAGGTTTATTGTGAACAACACAGAGGTCCTCTGTGGTTAGTAAATACACTATTTTTCGCATATTATACAAACAATAGTATTTTATACTACAAAAGATTCATGCAGATGACGACATTATTCATTACTATTTTTTTTGTGTTTGAGTCATTCATAAAGTGTCTTCAAATTGGAAAATTCACGCTCATTATCATTAAATTTCTTTTATATCCAAAAATTTATATTTTTATTTAAAAAAGTATTTTGGCTTTAGTAAATCAATATTTTTTGCCTGAAACCTATTTTTTGGGTTTCAGAAATTCATAATGCAGTTCAATTTTAGCTCAATATCATATTCATCATCATCATTCTGAAGAAGCCATGGGCTACAGAGGCCAACCAGACCGTGCAATTTAGTTCTCCAAGCAAGTCTATCCTGAGCTACATGTACTGCATCTGGCCACTGCACACCAATTCTAACAAGGTCCTGTTTGACATTGTCTGCCCACCGCATCCTAGGTCTCCCCTTCTTTCTGAGGCCTTTAGGCACACTGTTCAGAACCCTATTCGCCAATCTATAATTATCCATATGGGCAACATGGGCAAACCAGCGGAGTCTCTCTCTGCACAATATGCTACTTAAAGGAGGTTGCAGACTCCTTTGCCTAACCTCATCATTAGTTACAAAGTTAAACCACCTAATACCCAAGATACTACGTAAGCATCTAGAATCAAAAGCATCTAGCTTCCTGTTATCTTGTTCACACAGCGTCCAAGTTTCACTACCATAACTAACCCTAGAAAGAACCAAACTATTATACAGTCTAATTTTAGTCTTTAGGTGTATACGCCTATTTCTCCACAATATCCATAGATTCTTAAAAGTCCCAGCAGCAATCCGTATTCGTCTGTTAATCTCATGCCACACATCATCAGTATCTGTTACATAGCTCCCAAGGTAATTAAACTGTGACACCACTCAAGACTGCAACCATTCAGATGAACTGAATCACAACCTGCCTGACCAATTTTCATCACTTTAGTTTTCTCTCTGTTTATAACCAAACCTACTCTACTACCAATTTCATCAACAGCTCGAATGAAAGAGTTCATCTCATCAACATCATTTGCCAAAAGGGCTAAATCATCAGCATAATCTAAATCAGAAATTTTCGTATCTCCAGCCCAATTAAGGCCAAAATCTTTCCCTTGAAGTGAATTTCGCATAACATAATCAGTAACCAAACTAAAGAGAAAAGGAGGCAAAATGAACCCTTGTCGAACACCAGAAGTAATGCTAAACCAATTGCTACAAGCCTTACCAATTCTCACACATGACCCAGTGTTATTATAGAGAGCTTTCATTATGTTAACTAACTTGTCAGGTATACCATATGATCTCACAATCAACCACAAATTATGACGATCAACAGAGTCGAAAGCCTTTTTGAAATCAACAAAGCTAGCAACCAAAGGTTTCTGAAACTCTAAACATTTCTCAAGAATCTGCCTAAGTGAAAATATCTGATCCACACATCCCCTACCACTTCTGAATCCACATTGCTCATCATGCAATTGCCTGACAACCAGATTCTTAATTCTATTAAGCACAATCATGGAAAGAACTTTACCTGGAACAGAGAGTAGGTTGATACCCCTATAGTTATCACAAGAACTGCGATCACCTTTTTTGAAAATAGGGATAATAATAGCTCTGGTAAAATCTTTAGGAACCATGCCTTTATCATAAAAGTTATTCAAAATTTCAGTCATCCAAGTGGTAACAGAAACATTCCCAGCTCTAAGCATTTCTGTAGTAATTTCATCTACCCCTGGGGATTTATGAAGTTTAAGTTTAGAAATAGCCAAAATAACTTCAGATTGTGTTATAGGGCCAACATTAAAGCTGCCAATGCATCTATCATCATTACAAACAATGGGAGTAGAACTAACCACATTGTTTAGAACATCACTGAAATGCTCAGCCCACCTAGCCATGACAGAATCCTCACCTTCTATAACCTTACCTTGTTTATCCTGCAATCCTTGTATTCCTGTCCATTTTCTACCACATAAAACATTAACTATCTGGTACAGCTCTCTGCTGTTGTGCTGCCTAACTGCTTCCTCAGTTTTGTCAGCCAAACCAAGCCAAAGATTCTTATCAGTAGCCAACTGATCCTTTACACGTTTATTAAGCTCTCTGTAATCCTTTCTATTAGTCAGTAGGGTACCAATCAGTTCCCTACTAGTCAGTAGGGTACTGATTAAGGACATTCCTGTAGTTCCTTCTTTCTGAAATAAGCTCAAGTGCCTTATCACTCAGATAATTATGCCACCTCTGCTCCTTTTTTCCTAAAAGAGTACTGTTAGTTTCCAAAAAAGCATGCTTAAAATGGCCCCATTCTTCCTCAACTTCAGTATTAAGCAAACCATGACTGTCATAATGACTAAGTAACCTATCATGGTAAGCTTTAGCTATAACTGCATCTTTCAGAGCTTCAGTATTAAAGGTAAATTTTTTAAATTTAGCACAACACTTTTTAAATTTAAGTTGCAAGACACTTTTAACAAGGTAATGGTCAGATCCAATTTCAGCTCCCCTATATGCCCTGGTATTTCTAACAGAACTAGCCCATTTGCTGTTAATTAATATATAATCAATCGTATTTCTATGCAGCCCATCAGGTGAAACCTATGTGTATTTATGTATGTTGCGGTGTTTGTAGTATGTGTTAGTTATTCTGAATCCATTGAGTTTACTTACCTATAGGTGATGTTGCCCATTGCAGCTACCAATACCAAAAGGGCCTATCACCCCTCCCCAAAGGTCAGAGTTAGTACCAACTTTGGCATTGAAGTCACCAAGAACAAGGGTAATATCTCCTTTCTTGACAGAATTCAAAATATCCTGAAGTTGTTCATAAAACCTATCATCCTCATCGGATTCCTCAGTGGGGGTATAACAGCATATAACATTCAGGTCTCTAACGCTTGTCTGAAATTTTGCTGTAAGAAACCTTTCATTAATGCACTCATATCCTAGAAGAGCATCACTAGCATGTCTGCTGAGCAGCAGACCCACGCCTTGGTGATGCTTTCCATCCTCCCTCCCTGTAAAGAGAAATTTAAAGTTATTTTTAAGTATCTCACCTTTACCCGTCCATCTGGTCTCTTGCAAGCCTAGAATATCTACATTATAGCACTGGAATTCCTGTGTGAGGACATCAAGAGAATAATCTCTATGTAATGTCCTCATGTTCCACGTTCATGCAGAGAGAAAATGATTAGTAGGATTTTTAAAGAAACTATGTTTATTGAGATAGGTTGGGCCAACAATATCAAACAGCCCCCTGATCGCAGGCATGGGGCAAAGACCTGTTCCTCCTCTGCTAAAGGCTGAAGTCATCGATGCTGGTAGGAACTTCAAGCACCACCTTTTCAAGTGGACTTTTTCAAGAGCCACATGGCCTGCCTGAGGCACATTACTCCAGTTTAGGCTTGACGATGCCCAACTAATTAAGTAAGGTTCAGGTACCTGCGATGCCCTCTGATTAGGATTATCCACCAGCTGATATAAGGTATCCCATGCCTCTGTTCATTTAGGGCTGGCAACCCAGAACCAAACAGAAAACACAGCAGCAGATTCTCCCTCAACAGAGGCCCACCAGTGCAGCAAGTCCAGGATCCATAATCAAACGCAAATCCATAAACAAGTCGTCTAGTAGGTATATATGGTCAGCACCAGGACCCTGTGAAGTTGACCAGCAGGTTTGAAAAATTCCTCAGCAGGTTTGAAAAAAAAAGAAAAAAGTGGCCATAGATGACCAGATCAGTAGGCCATACTGAACTGGCAGCCCTCCCCTTCCGTTCCCTTCCAAAAGTAATATCTCTTTTGAAAGGTACTAACGGCCTGCATCACGAGAAGGCGGGGTTGGACATTAGGTCCTAGACCTGACCGGTTCTATGCATCATCACTAGGGATTGGTACACAGCTCTCCTTCCAGTTTACGCCTAGCTGCCATATACAGGCCATTCAGTATTCCAAAAATAAGCATTTCCTAAGACAATGAATTTTTATATATGGCACTATATTAAGATTCACTAATGATCAAAAAACTTTTCCATACAACAATTTGGACATAAATACTGTATTAATGAAACTTTATTATTTTGGAAGCAGTATGACCAGTGCTATATAGTTTACTTGCTTTAAACATAAGCTTGTCGTATTATATTTTATTTAGAACTGGGGTATTTCTAATACAGATTTTTTTCCGTAAATGCTGACATGTGGTGTCTCTAAAAATGTACTTCTACAGTATTTTTCTATGCTTTATGTGAAAATTGAAAATATACATGTACATGGTGGAAATGATATATAAAAATTCATTATATAAGCTTATTTACTCTGCATAAAGAAAACTACAAATAAGAATCACATTCAGAAAGCATGCTACTTTGCTGACAAAACTGAATAACCTTAACTTGGTGTTGTTGGTCTCTGAAATCATTGTTAAAATTATATTTGATCTGAAAAAAATTCAACAAATTAGCTCTGATCATATTAAGACACGTAAGGTCTGTAAATGGAAGCTAGGTAGTCACTGGAAGGAGAGCTATGCACCAATCCCCTGTGATGATGCATAGAACCGGCCAGGCCTAGCACCTAATGTCCGACCCCGCCTTCTCGTGGTGCAGGCCGTTAGTACCTTTCAAAAGAGATACTCTCTTGTGGAAGTGAACGGAAGGGGAGGGCTGCCAGATTAGTGTGGCCTACTGATCTGGACAACTATGGCTACTTTTCTTCTTTTTTTTACCCTCCTGAGGAGTGGTCAACCACACAGGGTCCTGGTGCTGACCATATAAACCCACTGGACTGGAGAGATATATGGCTCTGAGCTTGATTATGGATCCTGATTTTGCTGCACTGGTGGGCTTCTGTGGAGAGAAAATCTTCTGCTGTGTTTTCTGTTTGTTTGTGGGTTGACAGCCCCAAGTGAATAGATTTACAGGATATGTTTATCAGCTGGCGGATAATCCTGAGCAGAGATCATTCCAAGCACCTGAACTCTTTGCTTCTATTGGCATTGTCAAATTCTACATTGGGGGAAGTCTTCCAGTGTAGATGGCTTCAGCCTTTAGTGATGGGGGAACAGGTCTTTGCCCCATGTCTGCAATTAGGGGGCTGTTTGATATTGTCGGCATTCCCTCTCTCAATAAACATAGTTTCTTTAAATATCCCATTAACCATTTTCTCTCCATAGGTACTGAGGACTCTGCACAGAGATTATTCTCTTGATGCCCTCGCACAAAAATTCCACCATTACAATTTAGATATTCTTGGCTTGCAAGAGACCACACTGATAAAGGTCAGATTCTTAAAAATAATCTTAAATTTTTCTTTTCAGAGAAGGATGATAATAAGCATCTCAAAGGTGTAGGTCTACTTCTCAGCAGACACGCTAGTGATGCTCTTCTAGGATATGAGTGCATTAATGAAAGGTTTCTTACAGCAAAATTTCAGACAAGCATTAAAGACTTGAATGTTATCTGCTGTTATGCCCCCACTGAGGATGCCGATGAGGATGAGAAGGATAGGTTTTACGGACAACTTCAGGATATTTTGAATTCTGTCAAGAAAGGAGATATTACCCTTGTTCTAGGTGACTTCAATGCCAAAGTTGGTACTGACTCTGACCTTTGGGGTGGAGTAATAGGCCCTTTTGGTATTGGTAGTTGCAATGGCAATGGGCAACGTCTCCTACAGGTAAGTAAACTCAATGGATTCAGAATAACCAACACTTATTACAAACACCGTGACATACATAAGTACACATGGGTTTCACCCAATGGGCTGCATAAGAATATGATTGATTATATATTAATTAACAGCAAATGGGCTAGTTCTGTTAGGAATACCAGGTCAAATAGGGGAGCTGAAATTGGATCTGACCATTACCTTGGTAAAAGTATCTTGCAACTTAAACTTAAAAAGTGTTGTGCTAGGGTTAAAAAATTTACTATTAATACTGAAGCTCTGAAAGACCCAGTTATAGCCAAAGCTTACCATGATAGGTTACTTAGTCATTATGACAGTCATGGTATGCTTACTACTGAAGTTGAGGAAAAATGGGACCATTTTAAACAGGCTTTTTTGGACACTAACAGTACTCTTTTAGGAAGAAAGGAGCAGAAGAGGCAGAATTATTTGAGTGATAAGGCACTGGAGCTTATTTCAGAAAGAAAGAACTGCAGGAATGTCCTTAATCAATACCCTACTAATCCTAATAGAAAGCATTATAGAAAACTTAATAAATGTGTAAAGGATCAGTTAGCTGCTGATAAGAATCTTTGGTTTGATGGCTTGGCTGATAAAGCCGAGGAAGCAGTTAGACAGCACAACAGCAGAGAGCTGTATCAGATAGTTAATGTTTTGTGTGGTAGAAAACAAACAGGTATACAGGGATTGAAGGATAAATAAGGTAAGGTTATAAAAGGATAAATAAGGTAAGGTTATAGAAGGGGAGTATTCTGTCATGGCTAGGTGGGCTGAGCATTTCAGTGATGTTCTAAACAATGTGGTTAGTTCTACTCCTATTGTTTTGCAATGATGTTTGCAATGATGATAGAAGCATTGGTGGCTTTAATGTTGGCCCTATAACACAATCTGAAGTTATTTTGGCTATTTCTAAACTTAAACTTCACAAATCCCCAATGGTAGATGAAATTACTACGGAAATGCTTAGAGCTGGGGAATGTTTCAGTTACCACTTGGATGACTGAAATTTTGAATATCTTTTTTGATAAAGGATGGTTCCTAAGGATTTTACCAGAGCTATTGTTGTCTCTATTTTAAAAAAAGGTGATTGCAGTTCTTGTGACAACTATAGGGATATCAGCCTACTCTCTGTTCCAGGTAAAGTTCTTTTCATGATTGTGCTTAATAGAAATAAGAATCTGATTGACAGTCAATTGCATGATGAGCAATGTGGATTCAGAAGTGGTAGGAGATGTGTGGATCAGATATTTTCACTTAGGCAGATTCTTGAGAAATGTTTAGAGTTTCAGAAACCTTTGTTGCTAGCTTTGTTGATTTCAAAAAGACTTTTGACTCTGTTGATTGTCATAATTTGTGGTTGATTGTGAGATCATATGGTATACCTGACAGGTTAGTTAACATAATGAAAGCTCTCTATAATAACACTGAGTCGTGTGTGAGAGTTGGTAAGGTTTGTAGCAATTGGTTTAGCATTACTTCTGGTGTTTGACAAGGGTGCATTTTGTCTCCTTTTCTCTTTAGCTTGGTTATTGATTATGTTATGCGAAATTCACTTCAAGGGAAAGATTTTGGCATTAAATGGACTGGAGATACGAAAATTTCTGATTTTGATTATGTTGATGATTTAGCCCTTTTGGCAAATGATGTTGATGAGATGAACTCTTTCATTCGAGCTGTTGATGAGACTGGTAGTAGAGTAGGTTTGGTTATAGAGAGAAAACTAAAGTGATGAAAATTGGTCAGGCAGGTTGTGATTCAGTTAATCTGAATGGTTGCAGTCTTGAGCAGGTGTCACAGTTTAATTATCTTGGGAACTATGTAACAGATACTGGTGATGTGCGGCATGAGATTAACAGACGAATAGGGATTGCTGCTGGGACTTTTAAGAATCTATGGAGAGTGTGGAGAAATTGGCGTATATACCTGAAGACTAAAATTAGACTGTATAATAATTTGGTTCTTTCTAGGGTTAGTTATGGTAGTGAAACTTGGATGCTGTGTGAACAAGATAACAGGAAGCTAGATGCTTTTGATTCTAGATGCTTACGTAGTATCTTGGGTATTAGGTGGTTTAACTTTGTAACTAATGATGAGGTTAGGCAAAGGAGTCTGCAACCTCCTTTAAGTAGCATATTGTGCAGAGAGAGACTCCGCTGGTTTGGCCATGTTGCCCATATGGATAATTATAGATTGGCGAATAGGGTTCTGAACAGTGTGCCTAAAGGCCTCAGAAAGAAGGGGAGACCTAGGATGAGGTGGGCAGACAATGTCAAACAGGACCTTGTTAGAATTGGTGTGCAGTGGCCAGATGCAGTACATGTAGCTCAGGATAGACTTGCTTGGAGAACTAAATTGCACGGTCTGGTTGGCCTCTGTAGCCCATGGCTTCTTGAGGATGATGATGAATGTAGATTCATTAAGTGGATAATGTAAGTACTATGTATATGTACCAGCAACTTGCTCAAATATTTGAGGCAGTCTGAGGAACCTATAACAAGAAATTTTCTATCATCACAAGCTAAATATTAACTTTTTTGACTGCAGCCTGAATTAATATTTACTCATGTCACACATTCAGTCCCATAGATTTTAAAACACATTATTGTGAAGGTTGTGACTAGTGTTCCAGCTGTTTTCACATGCAGAATATACTTCGTCATGCACATCAGTATCAAGATAATTGTTAGTTATCATATTAATGCAAACTATTCTGGGGATGACTAGTAGTGTAGAGTTTACGTGCTTGAAATAATACAGTTCATTTAGATCTTGGGATATTTCTAATAGCAGATATTCTTATGTTAGATACTGGTACACATAATCTATAATAAAAATCTAATGCTGTGATACTTTCTTGATTTTTTTATAAGGTTTAGAAATATATAATTTAGAAACAACCTTATGTAAGGTTATGTAAAAGAAACTACAAATAAATGCTACATATTCAGAAAGTATGACACTTGATTCAAGAAAATCAGTAAATTCTTGACTTGTGATTGATGTTGGTCTCTGAGACCACTGTGAAGTTAATTTTGATCTGAAAAGAAGATTCAGTAAAGTCACTGATGATATTAATGCATGTAAAATACAGATTCATCCATCCATAAGGAACTGTAAGTTTAATTAAATTAGTATTGCAAAAAGTCTACTTTAAACTTTATTAATAGTTGGGAAAATATATTTGATTCAGTCTGAGACTAATCAATATTGATAACATGAACTTTCATATTGTCATAACTTAGACTTCTTTTTTTCGACTAGAGCTTAAATTAATATCAACTCATAATAAATAGGCACTTTAGCGTCGATTTAAATATTAGAGGAAAAATTGTCTTGAGCCAGGTGGGATACGAACCCACAACCTCCTGATAACATGTCAGGTGCTCTGGACCACTGAGCTACTTATATGAAACATAAAAGGAATGTTCATAGCGCTAGTTAGAGGAGATCTTGATCAGCGGCCGGTAGCTCAGTGGTCCAGAGCACCTGGCATTAAACCTGACATGTTATCAGGAGGTTGTGGGTTCGTATCCCACCCGGCTCAAGACAATTTTTCCTCTAATATTTAAATCAACGCTAAAGTGCCTATTTCATTAATTATTTAAAGTAATATTTACTCAGAGTGTCATGCATTCAGTACCACACAATGTGCATCATCAATATCAAGATGTAGTTGTTGATATTTGCCAAGAAACAAAAGATATATTTTCTTTAACTGGGGAATATTAAGTGAAGTTTATTTCTTTTTTTATTATTCCTATCAAGCAAGTAATAAAGCTGGAACATTCTCCCAAATGTTTCTTTGAATACATCTTCAAAGATAACAACAATTTTGTTATTTCTTTGGATTTTTTTAGGTGTGCAAAATTAAAGGAATACAATAAATAAAGAATTAAAATGAGTTAAGAATTTTAATTATAGAATTTATTTTAGCCTGCTTAGCAAACATTTCAAGAGCTACTATATTTTTTTAAAAATCTGAATGTAGCACGCCAGTAGTTATGGTTTAAGAAAAAGCAAATCATAGTGTTTTAAAATTTATTTTCATTTCTTAAATATAAGTTTTGAAATCTTGCTTAAAATGGGCATACAACTTATGGTCTGGCTCATGAAACAGTTTTGTGCACTTTCAAGAGTGCTAGTAATGGGAATTAATATTCAGTGGTTATGAACTGGTATTGAATTCAAAGTATTTTATGCTTATTATTAAAAAGACATTGGTAAAGCAGTAAAATTAATTCAACAAGTTGTGCATAAAAGTGACTTTGCTCAAAGTCCATGGTACTTTTTATCTTGCAATAAAGTGCTGTTTAATTTAAATCTTTATACCATTTAATCAATGCCCTATTTGAGCATTATGGCTCAAATATTGTTTCCGTTATTGAAAAATGGTTGAATGCCCCTAGTTTAAATAGTTAAAACTCTATATGAATTAGGGATATATTATCTCACTATTCCTTGTTACAGAATGCCAAGAAGTTGTTTTGTCCCTGCTTGCCACTCAAATTATGATTCTGCAACACAATATACAACAGTTTTTAAATTCCCTAAAGATCCAGCTCATCGAGCTAAATGGATCTCAAGTATCCATAGGAAAGATTTTGTGCCAGGACCTAGAGCAGTGGTATGCATACAACATTTTCATAGGTCATGTATTATCTGTGACGATAGAGTGACATGAAAGGATGGAACTGTACTTGTTGTACTGTGTCAAAAATTGACACTATCAGATGATGCGGTTCCCAATATTTTTCCAAATCAGCCAAGCTATTTTACAAAAGACCCTTTACAAAAGAGAAAAATCCCCTTCCGAAAGATGTGAGAAAATGATTGTGTCCCATGATGTTAAAGCAAGTGGTAAAATTAATGTTGCTATTCATTTGTTAGAAGAATTCTTCAGTGAAACAGTTGAAGAGGAAACCAGTGATATGAGCATAAAATTAAAGTTTATTAATGAACAAATGTCACTAATTAATGCAAAACAGATTAGATATATCCCAGAGTTGCTAATTTGGGTATCAAAATTATATTTCAGTTACCCAGCAGCATATACCTTTTTGAGATCTAGTGGTGTGTTAGTATTGCCCCATTCAGTGTATTTTAAAAAAATTATCAATGAGTCTCAATTATCCGGTGAAGGGAGGACTAAGTCGGCACATAACATTTCTAAAGAAAAAGGCAGAAATGTTGGAGCCTCATGAAATAATCATAAATGTATTACTTGAAATTTGAATATTGTGAGTAGTTCTGATAATTCCAATAGTTAGGCCACCACCATCCAGTCTTTTATGCTTGAATCTTTATTGCCAAAAAATAAAGATATAACCCTAATCCCAGTGAAGAACCTAAAGGCTGAAGAGTTGCATTCTTACACTCTTAGAGTATTGCATATTTAAAAGTGTTAAGTCTAGTGTCAGATGATAGTAATAGAATTAACAGTGAAGAATCCCAGTGAAGAACCTAAAGGCTGAAGAGTTGCATTCTTACACTCTTAGAGTATTGCATATTTAAAAGTGTTAAGTCTAGTGTCAGATGATAATAATAGAATTAACAGAAATATGTTTACCATGATGTGTGGTGGGCAGCTCAAATCATGTATCATCAATCCTTTTAATAGCCAAACCAAAATATTTTTTTCTATTTGATTATACACACCTTTTAAAAACTGTAAGGAATAATTGGCTGAATCAGACCTCAACAAATCGAACATATTTTTATCCCAATTTGGAAGACTACAAACATATTAATGTTGTGAGGTTATTTCATCTACATAATATATATAATACTGAGAAAATACAAATGATTAAACTAGCTCTGAAGTTATCACAGAAAGTGTTATTCCCTACATCCAGTTGGGTTGGGTTGTTTTACCTCTGAGCGGCACTTTTTTGCACACCATGGGTTAAATGGCCAGGTCACATGGACCCCGAAGGCTCAGAGAAGATTGGGGGAGGGGACCCACTGGAACAGCTGTTGGGAGACAGATGGTAGCCTCCCGTCAAGGCCATCCAGCGTGTTCTTTAACGTGCACAGGGTATGGCTCTCCCGCACACGGGGCCACGGCTTAACGTCCCATCCGACGGACGGCGGCCTTTCCAAGCCCATCGGTGTCCCCTACTGACCGTGGGCAGGGCGGGGAATTTTGCGGAGATAAATCTCAACGCTGACCCAGCTGGGACTCGAACCTGGGAACTACAGATTACGAGCCTGGCGCGCTACCAACTTAGCCCCCCCCCCCCCCCCCCTACATCCAGTGAACAGCAGAATGTCATATGCAATAAACTTGTTCCATGAGAATAATGTTGCTGCTTTAGAACTGAACTGTAAAAAGTTTGTCTCTGATCTTCTGCAAACTAAAGCATTTATCAATTACTTCATGTGTCGGAGGAAAATTGTTAGCTACAAACATCCATTCAAAGGAAAACATTTGAGAGACAGTTATTGTGATCCCATTAGAAGTTGTTTGGATTCTAATGTATCCTTTTTGAAACAATTCTCCCTTTGGTTTCAGGCGACTTTCAGAACTGTCTGTCCAAACAATCAAAACTTGCTTTGCATCTTCCTGAAAAAGGTGGTATGTTGTCAAAGGAGACAGTTTGCTTTGAAGCACACAACTGACACTTTGGTCGAAGTTGCAGAAGATGTTTTATGCACACTGAAACAGCACTATGTTTTACTTGGAAAATTACAAACTGACAGCTTGGAAGCTCACTTTGGTCAGTATCGCCAAATGAGTAGTGGAAATTATAACATTTCCTAACTAACTAGTTCGAGTCCCAGATGGGTCAGCATTGAGATTTATCTCCGCAAAATTCCCCGCCCTGCCCACGGTCAGTAGGGGACACTGATGGGCTTGGAAAGGCCGCCGTCTGTCGGATGGGACGTTAAGCCGTGGCCCCGTGTGCGGGAGAGCCATACCCTGTGCACGTTAAAGAACACGCTGGATGGCCTTGACGGGAGGCTACCATCTGTCTCCCAACAGCTGTTCCAGTGGGTCCCCTCCCCCAACCTTCTCTGAGCCTTCGGGGTCCATGTGACCAGGCCATTTAGCCCATGGTGTGCAAAAAAGTGCCGCTCAGAGGTAAAACAACCCAACCCTAACTAACTAAACAGTGATTAATTGTATGTAATATTTACAAACTTGGCACACTGATAAAGAATATTCTTTCTTCATTATGGATTCAAAATTTTATTTTACCATATTAGTATGTAAGATGCATAACATTACAAACTCAGTAATATTAAATTTTAATAGACCACAAAATAAAATTATAAAAATATTTGGTAGAAGTAATTGTATGGTGTATTGTCAGAAGGATTACAGTTTTTTTTATCCAAAAATGTTTGACTTTGTTTTCCAATCATTTCTTGCATCTGTAGAAATTATAGTAGCTTTCATTCAAACCTTCCCCCTCCCTCCATTGCTTCTTTTACATGCTGTCTCTCAGCATGTCTTTTATATGCTGTTAATCATGTAAAAGAATTAATTATAGAAATAATAGTAAAAGAATTAATTATAGAATATAGAATAAAAGAATAATTACAGCATGTAAAAGAATTAATTGATCAAGGTAAGATGTTAAATACCTTTTCTGTACAGTTGGTCAAATAACGGTATCAGAAAATATAATGGCTCTTCATGAAAGAATATACATTAACATAGAAAATGTGAAATTTCTACTTAATCCATCTTTATTGTGATGACAACTATCTTTATGATAATTTTCCAAACTGTTGACTATGGTAAAGAAAGTGAGCGGAATATTACCTTTGCATTTTTATCTCTGCAGTTACAGAAAGTAGATGATACCTAAAAACTAATTTTTATGAAATATGTACATTATTTGAGACACCTTGTATGCTTATATTTTTTCTCAACCAGAATTGGTTTATGAATATTTTTTTAAATGGTAGTCTCAAACAACACCATGGAGTTTGTGGTATCTCCTAAGTTATAAATTAAACTAATGATGTCAAGATTTGGCCTTCATAATTTAATAAGTAATTACTGAAATAGCCAGCTTGCTAAACATTCTGCTTTTTATTAGTTAGGAATTTTATTGTCTTATTTCAATTCTCAAATTTATCAGAATGGATATGAAATGAATAATTCTTAGGTATTTATCAAACATTATACAAGGATTTTTTTTCTCCATATATATATATTTCTAGGAAATAGATTAAAACAGATGAATTTTAATCATTCCATCAAGCCATCTCGATTACTCTCATTACATATGTCACTGACATAATTATGGAAAGGGGCAGTGGTGGCTCAGTCGGTAGCGTGCCAGGCTCATAATCTGTAGTTCCCAGGTTCGAGTCCCAGCTGGGTCAGCATTGAGATTTATCTCCGCAAAAATTCCCCGCCCTTCCCATGGTCAGTAGGGGACACCGATGGGCTTGGAAAGGCCGCCGTCCGTCGGATGGGACGTTAAGCTGTGGCCCCGTGTGCGGGAGAGCCATACCCTGTGCACGTTAAAGAACACTCTGGATGGCCTTGATGGGAGGCTACCATCTGTCTCCCAACAACTGTTCCAGTGGGTCCTCTCCCCCAACCTTCTCTGAGCCTTACGGGGTCCATGTGACCTGGCCATTTAGCCCATGGTGTGCAGAAAAGTGCCGCTCAGAGGTAAAACAACCCAACCCATAATTATGAAAGCACTTATTACTTCAATATGCAGGTTGCAAAATATTATATTTTTATTTATTGATACCACAGAAAAATGAAGTATAAAAAGTATCATTCAAATTATGTTAGTTTCCCTGTATTTTCAATATGGGTAAATGAACTACCATAGACAAAATATTTTTATTGGAGTTCAAAGCCAAAATTTTTTTGCAAATGAACATTGGTATTTCTCAGCCAACAGGCCAATTTTTAAATAGGCTAGTCTAAATATAAAAAAATATAGCAGTTGCTAAAAAATTATGGTGAAAGGTATGACCCAAAAAAATTAAGCATCTAAATAAAAAAAATCAAATAAGACAATTACTTGATATGTATCCTAAAAAAATATAAAAAAGTGAGTTTTTGCAGATGTGCATCCTATATTTCATACAGAATAAGTATTTTCAGCCACATATTAAAAAAATTGGAACACTTTTGTAATGTACAGCTTGCAGTAATCTTCTGGCTATAGGAAATTTTGGAAATGTTATATCTGAATAAATCCATTTTTTATTAAAATCTCTTAAATTTTTTAGATGTATTTCTCTTATCAATCTTTATTTCAATTTGTGAATCGTATCATAATTATCAGCAAATATTAACCAAACAATAACTGCTTTCCATGTTAAAAGGAAAAAAAATATACAAGTATTTCAATTTGAATTTCTCTGCACTGGAAATCATTTACTTTTGCTTGTCCATAATAACAATGATTGCAGAACTACAATAAATCATTTCGCAGCTTATTTGTAAAAAAAGAATACACTATAGAGGATCAGAATTTTATATTCAGCATAGTTTCATATAAAGTGAAATGCCAGTTTGCCCTGTGCACTTAGTGTGTTGACTGGCACGGAAGTTCATTTACTGTCAGCCCCCTTGGTGTGAGCGCCTGTACGCGGTGAGGGGGACCACCCTGTGAAGGTTCCGCTGGCTCGGTTACCTTCGCAGGGTTCTAAACGCTCGCCCACGTGTTTGCCGTGTGCGGAGACCCGTGTCCCGGGAAAGGAGGATCCTGGTAGTTGCTCGGGGGTCCCCGTCTTCTCAGCTCATGACTGGCGGGGTCCCCATTGGCCGTCTTGCCATTGGGGAGCCTATCTGTCACGGGGCTGGGCAGCGGATTCCGGGGCCTCTGCTATACACTGCTTTGGCCTCTGCTTCCGGTAAACGGGAGCTCCTGGGGTGGCCCTCCCAGGAGCAATCGGCTGGTGGGCAGGTCCTGCTAGGGTCAACTGTGCAGAGCGGTGAGTAACCTTGCCCACGGTCCGGGTACAGGTTTACAAGTTTCCTCACAGATTCTTTTCCTTTTGTAGTTATCCTTTCTTTGTGCGGCCAGTTTGGCCAGTCACAATTTTCTTATTTTACGCTTCGATTCATTTGTGTAGAACGTTTTTGTTCTGCACATTTCTCTTTTTATTTTCCTTCTATTTATTTGTGAGGGCTTGGCTCACTGTCTGTGTGGGTATAGTGCCTGCGTAGCCCTGGCGCCCGACTGGGCGTCCCTTGTTGGGCTCCGTGGAGGGTGGGGACAGCGGGCACTGAACCACACAAAACCAAACATGAGAGTGAATGATGAAACTGCGATCACTGCCAGCAAGAGGGCTCGACATGAACCCCCGTCTTCTTCGTCTATGTTGTCACTGCCGTTGTCTTCTGTGTCTGTGTCTTCGTTCCCGAAGTTCTTGATCATCCACTCCACGGGTGATCAGGTACTTGGGGACTTGTCCCTTTTTTTCGTTAATAAAGGTTTGAAAGGTCTTGCGGGAGAACCAAAATCCGTCAAGCGCCTGCGATCTGGTGACTTACAAGTTGAGACCGCTTGTTCCAAACACTCGGAACTGCTCCTGAAAGTTAAAGAAATTGGTGGGGTGGCTGTCGAAGTCACTCCCCATAAAACTTTGAATTCCTCTCGGGGTGTGATCACTGAGTGGGGCCTCCTCAAAGTCACTGAGGAGGAGATCCTCTCGGAGCTCACACCTCAAGGAGTAACAGCAGTCCACCGGGTTTCGACACGCTGTGATGGGAAATTAACACCCACCCGGGTGTTGATTGTGACATTCAATACGCCATGCCTGCCTTCTTCCATCAAGGCAGGTTATTTACATTGTGAGGTACGGCCGTATATACCGAACCCTCTGCGCTGTTTTCAGTGTCAGATATACAGTCATGCCCGCACAGCATGCAGGGGCAAGCCCACCTGTGCTCGCTGTGGCAGTAAGGATCATCTTGATCCTGACTGCACAGCAGAAAAGGCATGCTGTGTGAACTGCAGTGGCGAACATTAGACGTACTCCTGCGACTGTCCGAAGTGGAAGGAGGGAAAGGAGGTACAACGGTTGAAAGTTATTAACAACATCACTTACGCTGAAGCGAGAACGCTTGCTGCACCGCCCGCACCACCTGGCAAGGTTTCCTATGCCAGTGCAGTCACTGGGAAGCCCATCGTTCCAATGACTTCGGTGGCGGTGCAGATCGACATCAGTGTTCCACCAACTGAGTCTTTCTCGCCCGCAGCCAAGTACCTCCTGACGCAGGCAAACCGAGGGTGGTGTTGACTTCGACAGCTACCCAGGTTTCCATTCCTGCAACCCAGCCTTCCACCTCCACCGGAAGGCCTCCTCCTCCCTGTCCTCAGACAGCAAGACCTTCCAAACCAAAGGGGCCCCCACCAGGGCCAAAAAAGAAACTCATCACTCCTCCTCAAAGGGCGGTCACCGATCCATGCCTCTCGGATGATTCCGAGGACATGGATACCGACCGCCCCCTATTCACTAAACCGTCCTCTGCGGCGGTTAAGTTGAATAGGAATACGTCGTCCGCCCACTCTTCTAAGTCCTGAGATGGCCACACTCCTACAATGGAATTGTTGTGGATTCCAGAGGAATCTTAACGACATCAAGGCCCTCCTTCAGACACACCAGCCCATCTGTGTGTGCCTGCAAGAGACATACTTGCAGCCAGTCACAGATCCCACGATCCGGCTCTTTTCACTAGTTCGCCGGGACCGGGATGGAAATGGTCCAGCTCGCGGGGGTGTCGCCATCCTCATGAGCAACCATTCTCCATTCCAGGTCGTATCCCTCACCACCAACTTGGAGGCAGTAGCCATCCGTCTCTTTGTGGGGTTCTCGCTGACTGTCTGCTCTGTATATCTTCCACCTGGGAGCATTGTCTTCCAGGAAGACCTTGATGATCTCGTCTCGCAGCTGCCGTCCCCCTTCCTCATTATGGGGGACCTCAACGGACACAGTCCACTTTGGGGCAGTGCTGACACCAACGGGAGGGGGAGGTCCTGGAGCAGTGGCTCCTGGATCCTTCTCTCTCCCTGTTGAACACCGGTGTCAGTACTTACTTTCACTCCCCAACCCGCACTTTCACTGCCATTGACCTTACCATCTGCTCCTCCTCGATCCTTCAACTCTTTACATGGGAGGTCGAGGACAACCCGTATGGAAGCGATCACCTCCCCGTGGTGTGCACCATCTCCCGTGGGGGGCCTTGCAGCCCTTCACGCGTCTCACGGTGGAGGCTCGATCGGGCTGACTGGGGTGGTTTCGAGCTGCTCTCTGAGCTCGATGACCACTCTGTCAGCCAGGAGCCAATCAATGTGGCAGTAGTGGAGATAACGGACTGTATCTTAGATGCAGCTGCATCAACAATTCCTCAAACTTCTACACGGTTTCCTCGCTTTCCAAAACCGTGGTGGAATCCAGATTGCACCACAGCTCATAAGGCTCAGAACAAGGCTTGGGGGGTGTTTCAGAGATATCCGACGACCCCCCACCTCGAAAATTTCAAACGTGCCAGGGCGAAAGCTCGTTTCATCCAACGCCAGAGCCAGAAGGAATCTTGGATCAAGTATACATCTTCCATCACCCGCACGACTAGTTCTAATGTTGTGTGGGATAAAGTCCGGAAGGTGAGTGGGAACTACACGTCCCACTCATTCTCGATCCTGGAGCACAATGGACAGGCAATTGCTGATCCCAAAGCAATTGCAGACACTCTGGGGGAGTCATTCTCTTCTATCTCTTCGTCTTCCTCTTACTCCCCCGAGTTTCTGGCCCAGAAGGGCAGGGCGGAGCGCTCTCCGCTGTCTTTCCACTTGAATGGCCTGGAGCCTTACAACAGGCCATTCACAGCAGAGGAGCTTCGCCTTGCTCTGCACTCTTCTCGTGCCTCTGCTGTAGGGCCGGACAATGTCCATTATGCCATGCTCCAACATCTTTCACCATCGAGTAAGGATCGGCTGTTCCATCTCTTCAACCGCATTTTTCTCGAGGAGCAGTTTCCGGACTTCTGGCGGGAGGCCATCATTGTCTTGGCCTTCCGCAAGCCAGGCAAAGATCCCAAGATTCCTTCCAATTATCGTCCCATCGCGTTGACGAGCTGCGTGTGCAAGGTGTTGGAAAGAATGGTAAATGCCAGACTCATCTGGTATTTAGAACATCACAACCTTCTTTGCAACACCCAGTGTGGCTTTCGCAGGCAACGGTCAACTCTTGACCATCTGATACGCCTCAAATCGGCTATCAGAAATTCATTTTTAAGAAGAGAGCACCTGGTGTCAATTTTCTTTGACATCGAAAAAGCGTACGAAACAGCTTGGAGATTCGGCATTCTTCGTGACCTCCACAGCTTTGGCTTGAGAGGTCACATGCCGATCTTCATCTCCAACTTCTTATCGACATGTTCTTTTCGTGTCCATGTCGGTAACACTCTTTCGCGGCCGTACCCCCAAGAACAGGGGGTGCCACAAGGCTGCGTTCTGAGCGTTACGCTTTTCGCTGTCAAGATTAATTCTATAACTAGACAACTTCCTCTATCAGTAGGCAATGCCCTCTATGTTGATGACTTTAGCATCTTTTGCTCATCGTCCAGCATGAGGGTCATTGAAAGACAACTGCAAATTGCCCTGAACAATCTTTCGGTTTGGGCGATGGCAAACGGGTTTCGGTTCTCCCCACAGAAGACCGCTTGTGTGCACTTTTGCCACAAGCGTAATCTTCATCTGGATCCCGAGCTGCGGCTCGGGGGTAACATCATTCCAGTTGTGGCGGAGACCAAGTTTCTCGGTCTCATATTCAATCGGAAATTGACCTTTTTACCACACATACGTCACCTCAGGTCCAAGTGCACGCAGGCATGGAACATCATCAAGGTCCTCTCCTCCCTTTCTTGGGGGGTGGACCGATGTTCTTTGCTCCGCCTGTACCGTGCACTTGTCCGATCGAAACTGGACTACGGATCCCAGGTGTACGACTCGGCCCGGGATTCGGTGGTGAAGGTGCTGGACCCCCCTCCATCATCAGGCTCTCCGTGTTTGCACGGGAGCCTTCCGCACTTCACCGGTCCAGAGTCTTTATGTTGAGACCGACGAACCATCTTTATCTCTTCACCGTCAGCAGTTGTCCCTACAATATGCTTCTAAATTACGATTCCTGCCTGGCCATCCCACTTGGGACTGCGTTTTCAGTCCGAAGTGGGAAATGCTTTACACACATCGGCCCACTGCCATTCGTCCTTTTGGTTTGCGTGTCCGAGGCTACCTCAGAGACATCAACACCAGTCTCGATAGCGTTGCACAGTCGACAGCTGAGCCACTTCCACCATGGCTCACTGTTTCTCCTTCCTGCGATTTTTCCCTGTGCAGGACTGGGAAGGCCTTTACACCAGACTGTGTATACCGGCAACTCTTTGCCAGCCATCGTGCTGAGCACCCGGACTTCTTGCCTGTCTTCACAGATGGCTCGAAGTCCGGCACTTCAGTGGGATCGGCCATGGTCTGCTGTGATGTAATCATTGCAGACCAGATCCCACAGCAGTGTTCCATCTTCACTGCTGAGTTGCATGCTATCAGCATTGCCTTGGACCATATAGCAGCTAAGCATCATCGTCGGTGTGTGCTTTACACCGACTCGCTTAGCTCGCTACAGGCTTTGATCTCGGTGAGGCATTGGCCTCACCCTGTTCTCTCCAAGATCCGCCAGCAGCTCCATCGACTGGCAGCCACCACCATGATTTTCTTTTGTTGGGTGCCCAGTCATGTCGGACTCAGGGGCAATGATTTGGCAGATTCTGCTGCCAGGTCAGCCACGCCCCTGTCCGACTCTCCGTTGCCGGTTCCCTATCTGGATTTCCAGCAGCGTTTTACCACCGAGCTCCGGGCACAGTGGCAGAGATCTTGGTCAGAACAACTTGCGAACAAGCTCTTTGAGATCAAACCTATCGTCAAACCATGGCAGTCTTGTTACCACAGGAATCGCAAGGAGGAAGTTGTACTTGCTCGGCTCTGCTTGGGTCATTCGTTTATTACTCGTTCGTTTCTTTTACGGGCGGACGACGACATCTTTTACACTCGGACATCTTTTATCCAACCATTGTACTTTTACCTCTCTCCTTCAATTTTTACGATTTGCTGGATATTTTACTCGCATATAGTTTTTATTCTTCAGCTTTTGATATATATGATTATACCACCTTATACATAGTTTGTATATCCCAGGTCACTTACACCTGGTATTCTATTGTTTTACTTTGTATTTTTACACTTGTTATTTGTTGTTTTACCTTTTTACAATTTTGCTAATTTCTTTTAAATGTGGTTGCGGGTAACACATCTTTTATCTTTTATATTGTCTTTTGTTTGGCGCATTATGGCCTAGTCGCCCATGCGCCATAAAACCCAAAACGACCAAACCAATTTACTGTCAGACTCGTGATGTCATGTTTTCTGCATTCACTTCACAATGGCCCCAGTTCATATCCCACCCGGCTCAAGATAATTTTTCCTCTAAAATTGATCGATGTTAATTTCAGAGTGATAATCTTCCTTAATTAATGAGCAAATAATATCCACTGAGTAACCTGTTGACTTTTTTAAAATAAATTTTAAAAAATCAAATTATGAACTTAAAGCATTAAAAAAATGTAGGCCAACTATAAACAAATACTTTGGGGAGGAAATACTGATTGCTTCAAATTCATTATCCTAAGAAAACGTTCCATAGCACAGTTTTGGATCATTCTGTCACAAATTATGACTTGATTGCATGTTTTTTTTTTATTCAAGATGTGCCATTGGCCTGCATAATATAAGCTCTTCTGCTCATTGACAATGCCCCATCTTATATAGAAGAATTGATACTAGCATGTGACAATATGATGTGTTTTTGCCTCCAAATGGAGTAGCACTTGTACATCCAGTGAACAAGAGTGCTATTTGAAATTTGAAGTTAAACTGCAGGACAAAGCCTCTGAAGTTCATCTTGGTGAATAATAAAAATTTAACAATGACTGAAAAACGGGAGAAAAAATGTGTTATTTGCTGGATGCATAGTTTTTAAATGGTGTGACAAATAACCTGATTAAAAAAAAACTGGCAGGAAATTTTACAAGTAACAGTAGTTTTAGAGTGACTGAATGCTTTTTTGATGTGATTAAATAATTAACCAATTGCAAGAAAACTGAAGCTATGACGATGTTTAAATAAGAGTGCATTGTACTGATAGTGATTTTAGGTAACAATGTAATGACAGTGAAATTGTTTCTGTAGTAGTGTCACGAGGCACAGCAGAAAATGCAACGATAAAGTTGTCATGCATAGATGGTATGGCTGTGTTAGAAAGAACCTCTTCAATGCAATGGCAACATATTACACCACCCTGATTGATTCATGTTTATATAGCACTGTTGAGACATAATTATGCCTTTTAACCAATTTTCTCCTCACCACCAAAGTTGGACTTTTGATTTAACTTGAAGTCTCTGTTCAAAGTTAGATTTCTCAGTGCACTGTATTCACATACAGTGTATTCACATTCTCATTATTATATGTGTAATATGTGACTTCCTAATTGTTCATTAAACTGATTGTGTAGATGTAAAAAAAAAGTTTTCACATCATGTTATAAAAACTCAGTGATAATATAATGTGTAGCTTTTACACTTTTAACACTAATGGATGGGTGTCACAATGGTTGAAAAGTTGTACTTTCCACTTCATGTATGAAGTGCTAAAAATTGGATGAACAATAAACAATTTAAGTTTCATCTAGGATGACTGAATTTAGACTTGATTCTTACAAAAGAGTAAAAAAAAAGTTAAGTTTTTGAAAGTTTTTAGTCTGAATTAGCTCATAGGAAGGAAGAAATCTCACTGTGATAATCATTTTTAATAATCAAGCAAGTGTGAAAAAAACACCTGTCTGTCTCCTCAACTCTAACTGCTTAGCTATTGCTCAACCATTGAGCTAAAGCAGGGGACAATTCATGTTTGCTTTAGGATTTGGTAGGTTGGCTGTTTAGTGTTTTATGGTGCATTGGTAGCTAAGGCCATAATGTGTCAAATGAAATAAATAAAAGGGTAAAAGGCACAGGAACCCACAACCAAATTTAAAAGTCAGTGCAGTAAAAGGTAAAGGACAAAACCAACAGATATAAAGAATACAAAAACAATAAATATGTGTAAAGCAATAAATATAAAGATGCAAAAGGTGAAACCAACCCAGGTGTAAAAGACCTAGGTTGTACACTGTATAAGCCATAAAACACTGACAAAGCCATAAAACTGACAAAGCCATAAAATTGCAATCTGGTAAATATAACCTATATAACATAAAAAGACAAAGACAAGATAAAAAGAATTCATCAGATAAAAGATAATCCGAATGTAACAGTCTCGGATGTAAAATCATAGTGGCTACAATAAAAATGGCATGTTTGGATTACAAGCAGCATAATCGGTTAAAATAGTGTCACCAAACTCACACTTAGCTTCATCATCTACCCAAAGAATAAAGGAATTACCTAAGTGGAGCTGAAAAAGGTCAACTTCCTCTTTGGAATTCTTTTGAAAACATGACATGAAAAGCTTGTTACCAACCTGTTCAGACCACAATCACTGCTACTGTGTCTAGAGCTCGATGGAAAAACACTGCATTAAGTCCACGTATGGACCAGCAGTGGGGAGTCAGACAGGAGCGTAGCAGTCATTGCTCCTGATTCTGATGTGACTGGGCACCCAGCAAAAGAGAAGGGTGGTTATGGCTGCCAGACGATGAAGCTGCTGGTGTATCCTGGACAGAACAGGGTCAGGCCGATGCCTCACTGAGCTCAAAGCCTGCAGCAGGATAAGTGAGTTGATGTAGAGGGCACACCGACCATGATGCTTTGCAACTATGTGGTCCAAGGTGAGATTGATAGCATGCAACTTTTCAGTGAAGATGAAACATTGATGTGGGATCTTGTCTGCAATGATTACATCACAGCAGACCACCATAGCCAATCCAATGGATGTGCTGGACTCAAGACATCTGTGAAGACAGGTGAGAAGTCCGGGGCTCAGCACTCAGTGGCTGGCAAAGAGTTACCAGGACATGCAGTCATGTGTAAAGACCTTCCCCTTCTTGCAAAGAGAAATGTCACAGGAAGGGGAAACAGTGAGCCACAGTGGGAGTGGCTTGGCTGTTGACTAGGCAATGCTATCAAGACTGGTGTTGATATCTCTGAGGTAACCTTGGACACAAACTAACCCTTCAAGTGTTCAGAACGTATATATCCGCTTTTGGTACAATAAAAGAAAACGATTTTTAAAGAAATAAAAATTGCCATTTTAAAATTTTTTAATAGATATAAAAATATGTAATTTAAACTTGATAAATAATATTTCCTTTTTTTATTTGATACATATTTTATTAAACTATGACATAAATAATTTGTTAAAGCCATTTGTTTGCCATTTCTTAGAAGTTATATAAGGTATTGCCAATTTGTTTGTTAACATTACTCTGTGCTTGAAACAATCCCCTAATTTAAGCTCAGAAGTTTGATTTGAACCATTATCAACAAATTTTTCCTTAAAGTTTTTAAAATCTCTTGATAATTATCAAAGAACTGCTACTTTTTAAAAATGAAAAATTTTGGAAGTAATTATGAAATGTGTGCCTTTTTTTTGGTATATCACTGTAAAAATTGTTTTTAAAATTAATATGTTACTACAGTGTTCAAATTTTTTGCTTCAATAAAATTCAGAATAAAATTCTTTTTAATTTGGTATATAACATGAGCTATTTCTGTTGATTAGTTATTTATTAAAAATATTCTAAATGTTACTTGTTTATTGGACTGCAACAAGCCTGGACTTTTTCTCAAATTATAGTATGGAGAAAAAAAAATTAAAAATGGAAGAAATGTTTAAACAAGATTTTTTTTTTAGAAATAAATAGCCTTTCTATTCATGTGCATTATAATCATTTCTGTCTATTAGCTTTTTTTTTTTTTATAAATTTTTATTTGTGTTGCCAGATGCATTTTTTTTACTACATGACTCTAAAAAAGTCCTATTAAAATGAAACATTTTGTCTTTTTTGTTAAATATTTTATTTTCAGAAAATCCAGAATTAAATGTTGATTAATTTGGCATATAGCGTGCCATAATTCCTTTCACTAATTATTTGGCAAAAAAGTTTTAAAGTTAAATTTTGCCTCTGGATGTTTTCAGGCTGGACATTGGAAGGGCTAAAGCACAAATAGCAGTCAGAAAATGCCAGACCGGTATTCCAACTGCCATTTGTGCATCGTTTGTCAGCGAATTGTTCAGGGCAGTTTACAGTTGACATTCATTGACCCTCATGCTGGGCATTGAGCAAAAGATGCTAAAGTCCCCAACATAGAGGGCATTGTATCGGTCTTGCATTTCATAGTCGACTGATTCTGGTATAACATTTCCCACTGAGAACTTAAAATTCAGTCCTGAATGGGATGGCTTGGCAAGGATCACAATTTTGCTGCATACTGCAGGGATAAATGCTGATGGCAAATAGATAATGGTTCATCTGTCTCAGTGTAAAGATTGGACCAGTGAGGTGCAGAAGGACCCCATGCAAATACGGAGGGCTTGATGGTACAGAGGGTCCAACACTTTCACTACCGAATCCTGTGTGGAGTCCTACACTGGGATCCATAGTCCAGTTTTGACCAGACAAGTGCACAGTAGAGGCAGAGCAATTAACATCGGTCTGCTCCCAAGAGAGAGAGGAGAGGACCTTGAGGTTCAATGTTTGTGTGCACTTCTACCAGAAATGTCATATTTGTGGACTAAAAAAAAGGTCAATTTCTGGTTACATATGAGACCGAGAAACTTGGTCTCTGCCACAACTGGAATGGTGATACCCCGAGATGCAGCTCAGGGTCCAGATGAAGATTACGCTTGCAGGAAAAGTGCATGCAAGTAGTCTTCTGTGGGGAGAACCAAAACCCATTGGCCATTGCCCAAACCGAGAGATTGTTCAGGGCAGTTGACGTTCAGTGACCATCATGCTGGACGATGAGCAAAAGATGCTAAAGTCGTCAACATAGAGGGCATTGCCTACAGTCAGAGGAAGTTGTCATGCAATGGAATTTATCTTGACATCTCATCTCAGGATAGGTGGTGGTGATCAGCATTGTACCTCCATCTTTTCCAGTCACTTTGAACAGTCAGAGTAGGTCAGATGATTGCCACTACAGTTTATGCAGCTTGCCTTTTCTGCTGTGCAGTCAAGATCAAGGTGATCCTGGCTGCTACAATGAGCACAGGTGAATTTGCCCCCAGTAAGCTTTGTTGGCATGGCTGTACCTCTGGCATTCACAGAGGATTTGGTATATATGGCCGTACATCACGTTGAAGGCAGCCTGCCTTGGAAAGACAGCAGGCATGGCATGTTAAATGTTAGGATTAGTACCCAGGTGAGTACTAACTTTTTCATCACAGCATTGCAAAACCCAATGGACTCCTAATTACTCCCTGGGATGAGAGCTCTGAGATTTCCTTCTCAGAAACCTGGAGGCCCTACTTGGAGATCACACCCTGGGAGGAATTAAGTGTCTTATGGGGAGTGACAGTGATCATCACCCCACCAATTGCTGTTACATTCAGAAGTAGCTCAGAATGTTTTGAGCAAGCAGTTTCCACCAGCAAGTTGCCAGATCTTTTATACTTGACAGATTTTGATGCTCCTTCAAGACTTTCTGAACCTTTGCTTATAAAAAGGGGGAATGTCCCTATTACCTGATCTACCATTGAATGGAGGATCACAACTAGATAAAAAGGAAAAGAAACACTCGTGTAAGTTCTCACAAAAAGAAAGAAAATAGTAAATGTGTGGGGAAGCTCGCAAACGGTTGGCCGGACGTGGGCAAAGCACTCACCATACCACACAGTTGGCTCTAGCAGGTCCTGCCAACCAGCCAAAGATTTCCGAGATCAAGCCCATTATCAAACAGTGGCGGTTATGTTTTCATGGGAGTCACAGGGAGGGGGTTGTCTTGCTTGGCTCTGCTTAAGTCATTCATTTATTGCACATCGCTTTCTTCAGGCTGATGGCAAGCTTAAGTACAAGTTTTGTGATACCATTTTGACTACTAAATGCATTTTAATCCATTGTCCCATTTTTAACCTAGATAGACATTTATTTTTTCTTTCATGATTTCGCATCAAAGTCCCTTACACTTGGACATTAAAATTCCCCGCCCTGCCCACTGTCAGTAGGGGACACCGGTGGGCTTGGAAAGGCCGCTGTACGTCGGATGGGACATTAAGCTGTGGCCCCGTGTGTGGGAGAGCCATACCCTGTGCACGTTAAAGAACATGCTGAATGGCCTTGACGGGAGTCTACCATCTGTCTCCCAACAGCTGTTCCAGTGGGTACCCTCCCCCAACCTTCTCTGAGCCTTTGGGGTCCATGTGACCTGGCCATTTAGCCCATGGTGTGCAAAAAAGTGCCGCTCAGAGGTAAAACAACCCAACCCAACTTGGACATCTTTTATCTGATGAGTTGCTTTAATTCCTGTCTTCATTTTTTTTACTGGTTATTTTACATGTATTTAATGTTTTAATCCTTTATGACCTATGGTTTTATAATGTGAGTCCTATACGCCCATTCGTTGTTTTTGTGTTTTACAATTGTTGACTCTTTTAACCCTACTTCTTACACAGTTGTTTAATGCTTTTGTTTCTTGTTCTGTCTTGTACATTATTGTTGTCTTCATTCTTTTTGTATGTTGATTTTAACTTTTGGTTGAGGTTTCTATGACTTTTATCTGTTTATTTTTACTGCATATATGATATGTTTAGTACAGTATGGTCTTAGTTGCCATTGCACCATTAAATCCCAAACACCCAAGCCCACCAGCCAATTGATTCTGGGGGGACTGGGATTCCCAGGACCTCCCGTTTACCGGAAGCAGAGGCCAAAGCAGTATGTAGCAGCAGCCCTGCTCTATGACGAACAGGCTTCCTAATGACAAGAAGGCCAAATGGAACCCTGCCAGTCATGAGCTGAGGAGAGCAGATGAGTACCCACGAGCAATTACAAGATTCTCCTTTCCTGAGACAAGGATCTCTGCTCGCAGCAAACACCCAGCCGAACTTTCAGATCCTGTGCAGGTACCCGCGCCAGCAGAACCTTCACAGGGTAGTCCCTCACCACATACAGATCATTAAGCAAGGGTCTTGCTTTAGGAAGGTTATGATGATTGATCAAGCTGTGAAGCTCTACCATGTAAGAAGTTGTTTTTTAAGTTTGGTGTGTTGGAGCACCCATGCACTATTTATACCAACAGTGAACCAAGCTTTTATAACCATATATCAAGTAGTAATATGCTTTGGGTTATTCAGATGCACAGCATCAAAGCACTGAGGGTAACCATTTGTTAGCAAGCAGTGAATCTTGCTTGATAGTCATTTTATAGTAATTAAGCACATATGGAAAACACTTGCCTAATAACTACAAAATGACAATGATACCTATGAAATGATGTGAACAGAGTGATTGATTTGTGTGCAATTCTATGTACCTGTTGTTTACACAAAATTTTTATTTTCTCATTTTTGAAAGAGTAATATTATTTTGTATTATAAGTTGAACCAACCCTGCCTTTGCTCAACAGCAAAGCAACTGGCATGTAATCAGGAAATCCCATGTTCGAGTACAGGAGACGGTTTTTTTTTTTGCACTTGAATAACTACTCAATTTAGCAAAGTTTTCAAATAAAGGGTTTCAGTAATTAGGGTTGTACTGTATTTTTTCTAATAAAATGTTACAATGTAGGAGCGAATTAAAAAGATTAAAACATTATTGCATTGGGAAAATGACTTTTTTTTTCTCTCTCTCTCTCTAGGAACATCCATTTATTAGAAGGTATGAAAATGCCAATGTTGATGTAGCTGCATGGTTTGCAATGGTGATGGCCTCAAGAGAACCATCACGGACATTTGCTTGCCGCTTCAGGTACAAGTGATATTTTAGAAGATGACTGTGGTTGCAGGTGGAAACTGTTGATCAGCTTTATCACTTACCACCTCCCTGTTGCCAAATGTCATTTGCATCTTCTAAAAACAAAGGAGATCATGTGGCACAGAGGGAACTTATGAATTCTGTACATTGGTTATCAACCTCAGGTCGTATTTCGCCAAAAAAGTATGAAAACAAATTTATATAAATACATATATATCAGCCATAGTTGCAAAAGAGCAGCAATGCTGTTGTTTTTGCGAGACATATTTTTCCTTAGAGTGGAGGCCAAGTTGTGGACTTCTTAGAAAATGGTACCTATGAGATGTGAACAGAGTGATTGACTAGTTGGCATAACTTGCTGGTTTATCAAATGTTTAGTTTGTTATGTATATATATATTTTCTTTTTGCATTATTCTGTGTACATACTGGTTACATGAAAACTATGTTGTCTCAATTTTGGAAGAGTGATATTATTAATTGTGTATTATAAGTTGTTTTTTTTTCTTCTACATTTTAAATTAAACATTATCTTGTTCCTTTCTTTTTCAAAAAAAAAAAACGTTTTCTTAGAAATTTATGCTTACAGAGTTGAAAAGTGAACACATTAAATTTAAAATCACAAACTTTGTAGAATGTTAATAACTTTTAATGCTTTTCTTTCTTTTAAGGCAATCTTTGTATTTTTAAGTGGTAATTTGCTCTTTTAGCAGTTATGTTAAAGATATCTGCCATTTATGCACTACTGTGTATGTTGTTCTACTGGCCAAAAATTATATTTTGTAACCATGTTATTTTTAATTTTTATGTATTTTAAAAGAATCGAGTCATATTTCTAGTAACGTAGGAAAAAGATTGAGCAGAGTGCTCGCTCAGTTGGTGCTAATTGTCTGTTATGGCTTTATTCTGCAATCAAATTTAATTTTCAGACAAAAACTGTTAGAAGAAAAGTTATTTTTGCAATAATATACCGTTGCAATCATGTATTAAGAAAATATTTAGTATCCCATTATATTATTCATTTATTTTTTAAACTTAATCGTGCTCTTTTGAAATTCTATATAAACCTTTGATTTTTTTTTATGAAACTTCTGAAAACTCGGATACATTATTATGTTTTTTTTTTAAATTGTTCTCTTTTTTTTTTCCTTCCAACAAAATATTAGTCAGAAGGCAACAAGAGTTTCAAGAAACACTCCTCGTCTATTTCTAAGTAATTTTAAGAAAGAAATATGCAGTAGAGGAGGTTTTTAAGATTAATATTTTTCTGGAATCTTTTGTCCCCCTTTTGTATTTTTAAAATATAACAGTGGGGAAAAGGGTTGTATTGGAGTAAATGGATTCCAGAAATTGGTTGTGATTTGTTGTAGCAAAAAGTAAAATTAAAATATTTTGAATTCTTTGTTGCAGCTGTAAGAATTTTTTTTTTTGCATTTTAGTTAAGGTCGAAATGTATATCTGAGAAAAGTGGCGCTATATTTAAGCACAATTCTACAAACCTCTAGAGTTGGCAGTTTTGTTGCAATTGGAGCCTACAGCAAACTGATGTACAAATGTTAATACAAGATACAAATTGATGGGCAGATGAATACTCAGTGTAATAAATCTTAGCTGTATTTCATACTATGTGTATGACTTGGCTAATAGTATGAATAAAAAGTTGCCCAGATGTCTGGACTCAAAATATATCCGTTTTGGAGTTTAAACCTTTGCGATTTAGGTTAGGTTACTTTAATAATTTATATGCTGAAATAAAAAGTTGAGTCATCAGTGTTGGAGAAAAATGTCTTCTAAATCAGTAGTTCTTAACCATTAGCAGCTTGGAGCCCATTTTTAATCAGTAAGAATGTGTAACTTCCAAGCATAGCAATATGCTTTAAGTGCCCCAAGCATTCCTATATATTTAAAAAAACAACATAGAATGATTGAAAACTTTTCCTGTATTTCAACCTTAAATCTAGAATTAATATTGACCCTTAAAGTCCTTTAATTTTTGAAACTGAAATTATGGTGGCCGAGTTAATTTTGAAGTGTTTTCTGAAAATGAATAAATGGAGTCTTATTGGTAAGTAATTAGCAGAAACCCTATTAGCCAAGCCCTAATGAAGCTAATGACTACCACAGTTTTATCCAGGTTAATTTCAATTTATTTGGTCTCTCTCTTGTAACCAATGATATGCATTCAAAAATGGTTTCAAGTAATTGAAAATATGGGGTTTTCCGAAAGGGACTTTAGGATGTTGTTTTGTAATTAAAAGGAAAACACCTGGAATATATCGATTTGTTTATTGCAAATTAAAGTTTCATCGATTATAATTAAACTTGAAAGATGATGCCATTTAAATGCCCATCCCAGCTACATTTACAGGCATCGATACGAACATCATAATTTTGTCAGATATTCTCAATCATTGAGACATTAATATCTCTTGTGACGGCTCGGATGTTATCTTTTAAGTCTGGTATGTTCTCTGGTTTGTTGACGTAAACTTTACTTTTCAAATAGCCCCAAAAAGTCCAATAGTGTTAAGTCGCAAGATCTTGGCGGCCAATTCACATCTCCATTTCGTGAAATTATACGTCCAGGGAATTTCGTGCGTAATAACTCTATATTCGCTCGTGTTGTATGGCTCGTATCACAGTTTCGAGTTTATTTTTAAAGTCCTTATCGTTAATCGCGACTATTTGATTTGGTTTATCTGCTGGGATAAATTTGATTGATTCTATATTTTTCAGATTTTTTAAAATATATAAATCCTTATTGTTTTCTTTTTCCTTGAAAATGAGACCAAGAAAAATTGGGTCTCTGCCACAATTGAAATGGTAATACCTCTCTGATCCGCAGTTCGGGGTCCAGATGATGAGTATGCTTACAACAAAAGTGCACGCAAGTGGCCTTCTGTGGGGAGAACTGAAACACATTGGCCATCGCCCAAACTGAGAGATTGTTCTGGGCAGATTGCAGCTGTCATTCAATGACTCTCATACTGGATGATGAGCAAAAGACGCTAAAGTCGTCAACATAGAGGGCATTTTGTACAATCAGTGGAAGTTCTTTGTAATGGAATTGATCTTGACAGCAAAAAGCGTAACGTTTGTGGTACCCTCTTCTAACACCCTTGTGGTACCACCCCCCGGTGTTGGGAGAAAGGCAGTGGCAGAGTGTTGCCGACACGAACTCGAAAAGTACCAGAAGATGAAATGTTTGTAATGAAGATCGGCAAGTGACCTCTCAAGCCAACACCATGGATCTCATAAAGATAACCGAATCTCCACGCCATGTTTTACACTTTTTCAATGTCGAAGAAAATTGACGCCAGGTGCTCTCTGCATAAAAAGAATTCCTCATCGCCGATTCGAGGTGGTTCCTTTGGTCTAAGGTAACTTCCATCATAGTGAGTAATCAGTTACTAGTAACTTTAGATCCAAAATAAAGTTAGAAACACAGCATGAGGTTCAACCGGAAACAAAACCACTGGCGAAAGCCGCCTACGCGGTAATGCAATATCGAAATTTAATGAAGTAGAAATTATTTGCGCTTCACCAACACAATATCAGCTCGATGATACTGAACTCTCTGTGCAATATATTGTTGCGGATTTCAAAAATGGATAGCCACTGAGCGTGAGTATTAAAAGCTATATTTCAAAACCAAATTCAATACAAGGTAAATTGTTACAAAGGAAATATGGATGAAGTATCTTATTAACAAATCAACTATTAACATGCACAAGTCATCAATCTTCACGTAGAGCACACAACATCAGCTCTGTGTATTTTACTAAATACTACCTTTTACTTGGTTTACCAGGTCACCCGAAGATCTTCACTCGCAAACCAATTCTCGTCCTGTGCTAATAACTTTTCACACACTAGCCGAACAAAAAGACAGTCCGTGTAGACATTCGAAGTTAGCCATAAAAGTTCCCACTTTTATACTTCCGCGTATACACAACACATCAAGTTACTTCTTGATACTTAACGATAAAAGATCCCACTTTTATCCTTCCGTGTATACACAACACATCAAGTTACTTCTTGATACTTACGCGCACTGTCTCAGAACAGCTCACCGTCCATTTTCGAACTCACCGACCGTTACAACACAACGACCGTTAACGCTTCACTCTTCTTCTCCAAATTCTCCCAACGTTCTTATTCGTTGGCTGAAACTTTTTGCTTTCGGTTGCCAGATTCCTTCTGTCGTAACACTGCCCCCTCCCTAGGTCTTGTTCGTCCCGAACAATTCTGGATTCCAAAGTTTCTTCAGTTCTTCGATGAAACGGGGCCAAACGATCCACGTGAACCACCTTGCACTTTGTAGCTGGACGTCGACGAATGCGATATACCACGTCTGTGTCAAAATGAAAGCGAATCTCATTATGACGTAGATTTCTTTTCTGACTGAAGCCTCGTCCACAAACATAATACGTGTAAGGCCTATAGCCCTTGTGAACACGTTTATGTCTCTGCAGGGAGAAGAATCGACTAAGAGTTTTCGTGCAAAACCTGTAAAAAGTTTTCTTCTTTGGATTTTTACTTCTATCAACAGTAACAAGGAATGAAAGTCATTAGTGACATAAAATCTAGGGAGGAGTTTCATTCTCCAGTCTGACCCTTTTGTCAGTTGACTTTCATTTAATTCAGAACTGTCGTGATGAACCTTCAGCCATATTTCACCTGATTCAATTTGATCCCCAAGGTGCTTCACAATTATATCAGCTCCATAATTCTTTTTAGCTCTTCGGTCCATCTCCTCCTTCCATACTCTTGCTAGAACTGCAGCTTCTAATCCGACAACCTTACCTGTTTCTCCTGTATAAGTGAAATCAGTGATGTGTCGGGCTGCTAGCAATATTTTTTCTGTTTTACCTTCACATAGCCAGCTTGCAACATCTTCAGATACTCCTTGTTCTATTAACATGTTACGAAACTTGTTCAAAGCATTGCCGTTATGCAGAACCTTACGGACACGTGATGCTTCATCTACCCTATTATCCACAATGTTCACCAAACGCAGTTCTTCTCCTAACTCTTCGACGAGCTCTTGCAGTTCCAAGGATCCGTTACCAAGGAAACACTGAACAGCTTCCATCACTTCCAGAGAGTTGTCAACAGAGTTTTCAAGAGGTGAATCCATGTTGCTGATAACAGCTGAACAACTCAAACTCTCCATTCCACGAGCTTGTGATGCTGCAACCACTTTCTTAACTAAATCAACAGCAACATCTTCTGTACTGATGAGATCAATAGCTCCTTTTCCAAATTCATCATCATAAACCAAAGCGCACACTCCTTCAGCCAGCTTTTTGGACACAATTGAGCATCTCATTAGAGGAACGCTATCTACGGTAGCCATCAGATCCTTGTAGCGGTAAATCTCCTTATCTGTTGGCACCAGCTCCTCTGTCTGTCCTACGATGCAGCATCCGACGTCTTCCATCATCTGCTCGATTTTATCTTTAGTGCAGTCGACTGTGAAGCCAGGGATGGATTCCAGTTTGTCCAGAGTAATATCAGTCATGATTGCCAAATTGTCCATTCTGGAGATCAGCGACGAGTTCTGTAACATGATATTGTCCACTTTAGAGCTCTTGTAATCGTGATAAAACTTTTCTATATCCTTATAATCTAAATGGTTATAATGTCCAAATCTGCGCATTGACTGTTCAGAAAAGAAATTCAGCATGGTTTCGTTGAGATTGTCTGAGGGCTTTACTTCTCTCCGATCGTAACTCTGAGGCTTAATTTCATCCAGAAAGTTAGTCTTTGAAGTACCGTCTCTGCCTGAAGCTCTTTTACTAGCATCACCTGTTATGCTTCTAAGCCATTCTTCGGAATTCCTCTTCCTTAAATCCCCACTTTCTATAAACGATTCAAGTGTGGCTATATGCTTCGGAAAAATCTCTCCGACTTCCGCGGTAAAGTCGAATGGCACTTTGTATCTATGATGAATGGACGCCTCTTCTTTACTCGGACCACTCTGCGAAACGTAAACTCTGTTTCGTTCCCCTTCATTACCACTCGTTACTCTGCCTTTGCGATAATTGTCCATGACGCATTTTGCTGAGAGCGAGGAATAGAATACCTTTCGTGTGGATCTCTCTTCAGATCGTGCCAGACTTGTATACCTAGGTATTTTGAAGTGCAAAGCGTACTGTATAGTCTCGCAGCTCTCTGATCTGTGTGATTGTTCTTCACAGTTCCTAGACATGTCACCAGCGACATAGACACTCTGCCATGCATCACCAGTAGTTGCGTGGTCAAAGGCATTATCTGCGCTATCTCTACGATTCTTGATTTCCAGTAGCAGATCCACATTTTTATATGCGTTGCCTTTCTCTTTTTCTTTTCCATGTTTACAATCTAACTTAACACTATCAAGATCATCTTTTTCACTGACAAATTCAACATTTAAACTATTGCATTGTCTATTGAGTTCGGTTTTACTATCCTTGAACTGATCAATAATCTTACCAACTTGAGGAGCCACTTCATCTCTCATCTCAGTATTTTGTGCGGCCATTTCGGCTTTCAAGTCACCTATTTTATCGCTTTGGGCAGCTAGATCACTTTTAATATCAGTCATCTGCGTAGCCATATCGGCTTTCATATCAGTCACCAGCGTAGCAATAACGGCTTTCCTATCAGTCATCAGCGTAGCAATAATGGCTTTCCTATCAGTCATCAGCGTAGAAATAATGGCTTTCCTATCAGTCATCAGCGCAGCCATATCGGCTTTCATATTAGTCATATCGGCTTTGAAGCTATTTATCAACTTTACTAATTCATCCATACTTCTAGTTAACGGCATTCAATTAATTAATCCCACTTCTGACACCAAATGTTGCGGATTTCAAAAATGGATAGCCACTGAGCGTGAGTATTAAAAGCTATATTTCAAAACCAAATTCAATACAAGGTAAATTGTTACAAAGGAAATATGGATGAAGTATCTTATTAACAAATCAACTATTAACATGCACAAGTCATCAATCTTCACGTAGAGCACACAACATCAGCTCTGTGTATTTTACTAAATACTACCTTTTACTTGGTTTACCAGGTCACCCGAAGATCTTCACTCGCAAACCAATTCTCGTCCTGTGCTAATAACTTTTCACACACTAGCCGAACAAAAAGACAGTCCGTGTAGACATTCGAAGTTAGCCATAAAAGTTCCCACTTTTATACTTCCGCGTATACACAACACATCAAGTTACTTCTTGATACTTAACGATAAAAGATCCCACTTTTATCCTTCCGTGTATACACAACACATCAAGTTACTTCTTGATACTTACGCGCACTGTCTCAGAACAGCTCACCGTCCATTTTCGAACTCACCGACCGTTACAACACAACGACCGTTAACGCTTCACTCTTCTTCTCCAAATTCTCCCAACGTTCTTATTCGTTGGCTGAAACTTTTTGCTTTCGGTTGCCAGATTCCTTCTGTCGTAACAATATATAAGAATAGAAGATGCAGCATCAACGAAGAAATTGACACCATCCCATCAGCCTGGAAACTTCTTGATAATCATACAGAGAAACCCATATTGCCCCATACTTCAGCCATAATGAACCAGCCTAGGGACCCACCTTCGAAACATCTGGGTCAGAGATACACCAGTCAGGGGCGTAGCCATGGGGGGAGCCTCCCCCCATGGCTATGGATGAGGGAGTTGTCAAAATCGAGGCAACTTGGCAAATCTAGGGCAGTTTGGAAAATGAAGAGACGGCAAAATTTAGAGCAGTTGGCGAAATTCGAAGCCACTTAGTAAAATACAGGTGAGTTGGCAAAATCTTGGGGAGTAGGCAAAATTCAGGTGAGATGTAAAAATTTGGATTTTTTTTTTCTTTAAAATTATGGCGAGTTGGCAAAATCGTGGGCAGTTGGCAAAATTCAGGTGAGGTGAAAATTGGGATTTTTTTCTTTAAGTTATGGCGAGTTGGCAAAATTCAGGTGAGATGTAAAAATTTGGTTTTTTTTTTTCTGTAAAATTATAGCGAGTTGGCAAAATCTAGGGGCAGTTGGCAAAAATCAGGTGAGATGTAAAAATTTGAATTTTTTTTTCTGTAAAATTGTGGCGAGATGCAAAATCTAGCGCAGTTGACAAAATTCAAATCCACTTGGTAAAATATGGGCGAGTTTTGAAGTTAGGGAGAGTTGACAAAATCGAGAAAACTTCCCAAAATTTTGGTTAGTTTGAAAAAATTAAAGTGACTTGGCAAATTCGGGAGAGATGTAAAAATTGGGATTGAGTTGCGAAATTAAGGAGAGGTGGTAAAATCGAGGCAACTTGACAAAATCTAAGAGAGTTGGCAAAACTGGAAACCACTTGGTAAAGTACATGTGAGTTGCAAAAATTGTGGATTGGTTTTGTGAAATTAAGGAGAGTTGGAAAAACCGAGAACTCTTGGCAAAATTCGAATCCACTTGGTAAAATATAGGCGATTTGTGAAAATTAGGATTTATTTTGTAAAATTAAGGATTGTTAGACAAATCGAGGAAACAACGAAATGTAGGGCAGTTGGTAAAATTCGAAGATACTTGGTAAAATACAGGGGAGTTGTGAAAATTATGCCTTGTGCGATTAAGGAGAGTTGATAAAATTCGAATTGGCCAATTCAAAGATGTAAAAATTGCGATATTTTCTGTAAAATTATGGCGAGTTGGCAAAATTCGAATCCACTGGGTAAAATATAGGCTAGTTGGCAAAATTCGAATCCACTTGGTGAAATGTAGGCGAGGTGTGATAATTGGGTTTGTGAAATTAAGGAGAGTTGACAAAATCGAGGAAACTTGGCAAAATATTGGGGAGTTTGAAAACTTTTTACCGACTTGACAAATAAGGAGAGATGTAAAGATTGGGTTGGTTTGGGAAATTAAGGAGAGTTGGCGAAATCAAGGGAAATTCACACTGATTTGCTACAATTCAGACGAGATGTAAATATTGGAATAATTCTGTGAAATTATGGCTAGTTGGCAAAAACGGAAGTGAAATGGCAAAATGCAAGAGATTTGTTAAAAATTGCACCCCCCACCGCCACGGAGCGAAAATCTAGACATTTGCTCAGTTGGCAGAATTTGATCTTCGAGTTGGAAAATTTTGAATTTCTCCCCGCCCACCGTAGTTCTTCGCTACGCCCCTGACATCAGTGCGCAAGCACTACCTTCGGACGGTTAAACATTGACCTAACACCACCAAGGGCTGCTGTATAAAATTTTAGAATTTGCAACCTTTTCCACTATTAGAAGGCACATTTTAAACTTTTGGGAGATTCGCAATCTGCGAATCTTGAATTCAAAAAGAAGTTTTATCTCTAAAAACAAAAATGTTGGATTTCTACAGACAGACGAGAGACAAAGTGAAAACATATCTCGCTTTTTTTGAAAACGAGACAAAATCGCCATTTCAGATCCCACTTTCTCTTTAAACGATTGAACTCGTAAGCATTAAAATTTCACTGATAACCTCACCTTTGGAGCAAATAATGCTTTTCTTCCTGATGGCTGAAAGGCTAGTGCACTTCACTACTATGAAACGAACTCTGGGAACTGACTTTTTTCAAATTGTAAAAATGAAAAAAAATTACGTGAAATATTCGGGTGGGAAATGTAGAAAAAAAATTGATTTTTTCTCAAATTTCAACACATTTTGAACTCCATTTTCAGTAAAGTAGGTTAAATTAAAAAAAATAAAAACTTTCATATTCTTTGCTCTACTTATAAATATAGTTTTCTGTATTTAGCTTGTTTCAGATAGAGGCCCTATATAGGTTGGCCATCTCGAAATTGGACGCCGTGTTTTGTCGTCACTCTGTTTAGCTTGCATAGCTGAATGGAATACTTATGGATTCATGAAAAGGTAGGGTAATATTTGATACAGATTTCAGTGTTCATGATTGGAAGCACTTTAGAAAACGGCTAAAAAGAGGAAAAGTGAATTTTACGACTTTTTTTTCTTTAGAAAAAGATATAATTTCGTTTTGTTGTCTTGTCCATCTGTAGACATCGAACTTTTTTGTTTATACAGATAAATAAAAAAATTCTTTCTGTGTTAGATAGGAATTAATGATATATTACGATTTGCATTTTTTGGAATCTCCCAAAAGTTATAACTTCGCCCTGTAACGGTGGAAAAATTTGAATATTCCAGAATATCAAACGAATATACCAAACGATGTAGTTATGTTAGAAGTTTGAAATTTTGGTATTGAAATGTGAAGGTTATAAATTTACCATTGGCAACAATCACTTGACCCTTTACACCAGGCATGTCAAACACGCGGCCCGCCAAGATTGATAACCAATACGTTTATTAACTTTTGACAACACTGGATTCCTTAATAAAATTATAAGTGCGTACACGGTACACGAATTAAATAAACGTATTTCAGAAAACGTTTCCATTTATATATAAGGGAAACTATTGTGCATAGATGTATGTCGGAGCCCGATCGTAGAATTGCTCATATGAAATGCCCGATCATTTCATGATATGAGCAATTCTACGATCGGGCTCCGACATGTATACACATGTCTCGAGGTCATTCAAATGTACGTACTTTGCGCATGGCAATGAGTCACGAAATGCCAGTAGAGTCGGAAGCTGTTCGTCAGCAATCGGTGAACGAATACTGCGTTCTAGTCTAGTTTGCACATAACAATTTTCATCGTTTTTGAGGTCCTGCCATCCTCTCAGACCTTCTTCTCTGGCATATAAACTGACAGGCTCCTGTCAGACCTCTGTGGCAAGCAGCTGCTTGAGGGGGTATTTTTTTTTTGTTTTGCGTCCCGCGATTTAATATACAGGGTGATTCAAAACTTATCGTTCAAATTTCGTGGGGAGGTAGGGAATACGTCAGGAAACCGATTTCACATAGGAAAGTATGTCCGCAAACGTCATCTACATGAACAAAATGGACAAGTAAAGTGAACACAAGGAAACAGTACAGTTAAGTGGTAACGAATGTGACTTTTATTCCAACGAGGTAAAGTACAGGTTCACAGTAGGTGCTCAAAATTGCGACCATTTACATGGACACAGGATTCACAGCGCTGTTGCATTGACCGCCGAACATTTTCAAAAACGCCTGGCATATCACGGACAATGCCTGCGGCGGCCACTATTCGTGCAACAAGGTCCATTTGCGAGGTTTTTGCCCCATATGCGAGATGCATATCCGCTAGCTCTTGATGCGTAAAACGATTCATCTTATCACTAGTAAGTCAGCTCGTACACTGATGACAGCGGGAGTGGTCGGGCGAGCTGTACACTGGTTGGGTACACACAGCGCCCTCTACATACGCATGCGTACATTTGCGGACATTCTTTCCTATGTGAAATCGCTTTCCTGACGTATTCCCTACCTCCCCACGAAATTTGAACAATAAGTTTTGAATCACCCTGTATAATACTTAATATGGCCCTCGGTGGTTAACGAGTTTGACATGCCTGCTTTACACCCAGTGGGGGAGGTGAATGCAACTTTTTGTTTTAACAGAAAAGTATGTTTTTATAAAAAAAAATTCTTTTTGGGTTGGTCAGGTACTGATGGAATATTATAATTTGCATTTTGCGAATTTCCCAAAAGCTATAAATGTGCCCTCTAACGGTGGAAAATATCGAAAAAATTTAAACGAATATTGCAAACGATAAAGTTATGCTAGAAATTTAAAATTTTGGTGGTGGAATGTGACAGTCTTGAAAATTTCGTTGACAACAATGAGTTGACCCTAAGCCCAAGGTAGGTAAGAAACGGAACGGTTTTGTCTTAAGAGAAAAATTGGAAATATCTTTTTTAGTTGGTTACTAATGAAATGTAATTCGCATTTTCAAAGGTAGTTTTAATTTATGTCATTAGAGATCACTAAATATCGACACTGCAGAACTTTTAAGGAATGTTTCAAGTGATCTCTTTATGGTAAAAATTCCACTGACTGCAATTATCTGCCCACATTTACAGAGGAGCGAGAGAAAAGCAACTTTCTTAATTTAAGAACTAAAAGAATAATTAGAATAATACTGTTTATGTTTTATAATTACTAATAAAATACTAATATGTGCATTTCCCTCCATCATATATTAAAAAATAAATAAACCCCTCAAGCAGCTGCGTGTACAGAGGTCTGACAGGAACCTGCCAGTTTATACCCCATATTAGAAGGTCCATGAGGATGGTGGGACCTCAGCAGAATAACAACACGAACATATATAATTAAAACTTTTAAGGAGTGAAAAAGTAGGCAAAGGAAGAACTTCATTCTCTTTGAAAATGAGATTCCCATATGTTCCAGAGGCGATATGCATTCTTCTAGTTGTTCCACACTTTCAGTACCTTCTGACAGTGGAAATTCGGACTACTATATAATTGAGAAAATTAACTTAATATTTTATTTGTACCTATGGCCGAATGGTTAGCGCGCTTGGCTACTGATCTAAGGGACCTGGGTTCGAGCCCCAGGTAAGGTATGGATGTATGTGTCGTTTTTCTGCTGAGGTCCTGCCATCCTCTCAGATCTTTTACTTTGGCATGTAAACTGACAGGCTCCTGTCAGATCTCTCTGGCAAGCAGCTGCTTGAGGGGGTATAATGTGCAGAAAAACTTTCATTTATCTCAAAACTATTTATTACTCATTTATCTCAGTGTTAGAGTTCTATGAACAAAAAGTTCATAGAACTCTAACACTGGAAATTGAAACTAATAAGGATTCGAAAAACGTAAATATTAATATTTTTGTGAAAAAAAAAAAACTGACATACGGGATTCGAACCGCAGCTATAGTGCCTATAAGTAATAGTGTGGCAATCGTCAATAGCTTATTCATTAAAAAGGGTCCAAATAATGGTCTCCTACCGACAGGGGGACTAGAGTCGCATCCTTCGTACAAGCTCGGTGAAAAGATATTAGTGCAATACCGTTTTACGCCAAATTACTCTGCCACAAGTAGTCCTAGATAGGAAAAAAAGTAGTTCAACATAAAAAATGATATCGCGAAACACTTTGGGCATGAAAAAACATGATACTCTATAAGCAGCTAAAATAATTCGTTAGTTTCCTCCAGAAATTTAAATATTAAGAATTAGCTTACATAATAAAAAATTGTATAATTGGGGTGGCATCCTCACAAATCCCATTGGTACATCCATTTTAATTTGGTAAGTATAAAGTGAATAAACCTTTAATTTGTTTGATTTATTTAGCATAATTGATCGTTTATAGAAGTTTCAGGGCAGTTGTAAATTTCAGTATTGCTATGTTTAACCTTATGAAAAGGAGAGAATTATATAGTTTATATTTGCTCGTATTTAACCTCACGTGACATTTAATACATTTTCAAGTACAACTTGTTGAATACTGTGTCGCCGTAAGAAATTCAGCTCGCTGTGGCTAAAATATAAAGCGGCAAGGCACTATCGCGTCCGTTGTACTTTTAATGTAGTAAGGCGTACTTTGCATGCAGCATCTTGAAGCGATAGGAACCGCTAGCCTCACGATTGCAACGAACAGTTTTAAAAGCATTTTTCTCAGTATAACAACTTTCTTTTGCACAGTGCAGTTAGGACGAGAATTTTTAAGAGTAATATTTAGAATTTTAGATTCTATTCAAATATAAATAAATTACTGAGGTTTTGTTTTTACGTTTAAGAACATTCAAGTCTGAATATGAATTATGGGTACGGTAAAGCTGTTATTGATTCCTGTCAACTCCATGACCTATGTTCCAGTAAATAAAATAAATACCCCCCTCAAGAGGCTGCTTGCCACAGAGGTCTGACAGGAGCCTATCAGTTTATATGCCACAGTAGAAGGTCTGAGAGGATGGCAGGACCTCAGCAGAAAAGCGACACATACATCCATGCCTTACCTGGGGCTCGAACCCAGGTCCGTTAGATCAGTAGCCAAGCGCGCTAACCACTCGGCCATGGGACGGCAATGTTCCAGTACTTAACGATAATAAAATGCTGTGGCATTCAGCACGAGATGGTAACAGCATTTAACAATCCTTCATCCTTTCTTGGACCACTTTGTAAAAGGGGTCTCAGCCCCTTTATCATCTGGTCCAATCCTGGGGCTCGAACCCAGGTCCGTTAGATCAGTAGCCAAGCGCGCTAACCACTCGGCCATGGGACGGCAATGTTCCAGTACTTAACGGTAATAAAATGCTGTGGCATTCAGCACGAGATGGTAAGAGCATTTAACAATCCTTCATCCTTTCTTGGACCACTTTGTAAAAGGGGTCTCAGCCCCTTTATCATCTGGTCCAATCGCAAAATTAAATTTTGGGCGCTGTAAGCAACGACTGGCGGCACCAGGACCGTAAAGTGCTTGTTATCCCACATTTCGGCCATTAAGCGTAATGGCTCGCAGGCCGCCTGGATTCGTTGTAAAAGAAAAAAAAAGAGAAGCAAAGGGAAGCTGTTACGTCGTAAAAAGTGTTAAAATATCTTCCATGATGGAGGGTGAAGTGTATAATGGCTTTTTGTGGGACATGCTGTGAGTTGGTGTCAATAAGGTAGATTTTAGCGCTTGCGTTACGTTACACAACGTAGCTACCTAGGAAATGAGATGGACTGTAGTTAAAGGTATGGGATTGAGATAGTTATAAATTTTTAATGGTGTGAGGGAGGAGGGGTCTGAGGTCTTTAATAGGGGTGGAAATTTGTGCTCTGGGGGGGCTAAGATAGAACTTTTATATTCTTTAAATCCTCTTGCATTGAAGGGAGTTAACTGTAGAAATGGAATTTTTAGGGGTGAGGGGGAGAGTGGCCTTTAACTGCTCTTAAAAATTTAAAATGTTCCATTAATTTAATGGGGATGTGAATTGAGGTATATGGGGGTTAGGAGATGGTTGTTAGCCAGTTAGATTAGCAATAATAATGAAGTGGAATGCAGTGAAGTAGACTCGAAGGGGTCCAGTGCAAGCTGTATTCCTTGTGAATTAAAGGATATTTGATACCATAATATTTTTTTCTATATAGTGAGGGGTAAGGGGATTATGGGGGTCTGTTTATGACCAATTGGTGTATTCAGAGTGGTGAAGTGGGGGTTGGGGTTGAAAGGGGGTAATAAAAATTTGAATTAATCGATAGGTTAGAACATTTTGTACAGAATAATCATGATACTAATAATTTGCAGCATTAAAATGATCTAACCTATCGGTTAATTCAAATTTTTGTTATTTGAAGTATATTTTATAATTGAAGATGTGACAAATAACATAAGTACTAATATGTGACGTTTGGACTCCCAATTGTAATAGAAGTCCTGGCGTAGATATTCTTGTAAATTGCAAAAGCAATTTAAAACGTTATAATTGGCTAAACAAGAAAGAATAATCATGATACTAATAACTTGCATTCTTGTTCAGCCAATTACAATGTTTTAAATTGCTTTTGCAATTTACAAGTATATCTACGCCATAAGACTTGTATTACAATTGGCGAGTCCAAACGTCACATGTTAGAACATATGTTACATCGCGTGTCATTCAAAGAGTTTACCAAAGAGCCAATCAAAACGATCACTTCAGCGCTCTGATACATAAAGAGGAATGCGGTTTGTTTTGATCGAACGGCCATCAATTTTCTTCTATTAAAAAAAATACTTGCTCAAGCGTTCTCTAAGTTTACTAGTTCAATTAAAATACTTAGGTATGGGACACTTTTATTTCCAGATTTTAATAGGCGAATGCCACACTACAGTTATAGGCACTGTAGTTTAGCATTGCTTCTGTTTTTCGACAAGGGTACATTTTGTTTCCTTTTCTCTTTAGTTTGGTTATTGACATTGAGAGTTATTGATTATGTTATGCGAAATTCACTGCAAAGACCTGAAAATTTCTGATTTAGATTATACTGCTTATTTAGCCCTTTTAGCAAATGATGTTGATGCGAGCTCTTTCATTCGAGCTGTTGATGAGACTGGTAGAAGAATAGGTCAAGGTGTTGTATGATTATGGTAGGCTGTGGTTCAGTTAATCTGATTCGTTGCAGCCTTAAGCAGGTGTCTCAATTTAATTATCTTGGAAGTGTGTAACAGATACTGGTGATGTGCAGCATGAAATAAACAGACGAATAGAGAATGATGCTGGGACTTTTAGGAATCTATGGAGAGTGTGGAGAATTAGGCGCATACACCTAAAGACTAAAATTAGATTCTGCAATAGTTTGGTTATTTCTAGATTTAGCTATGGTAACGACACTTGGATGTTTTGTGAACAAGATAACAGGAAACGATGCCTTTAGTTCTATACGTTTAAGCAGTATCTTGGGCATTGGTGGTTCAACTTTGTAAATAATGATAAGGTTAGGGAAAGGAGTCGTCAGTCTCCTTTGAGCAGCATATTGTTCAGAGAGAGGAGACTCCATTGGTTTGGCCATGTTAACCGAGTGAATAATTAAAGATTAGCGAATAGGGTTATGAACAGTGTGTCTAAACGCCACAGAAAGAGGGGAAGACCTAGGATGCTGTTGACAGACAATGTCAAACAGAACCTTATTATATTTGGTGTGCAGTGGCCAGATGCAGCAGATATAGCTCAGAACAGATATGCTTGGAGAACTAAATTGGACGGTCTGGTTGGATCTCCATAGTCCATGGCTGTTTGAGGATAATAATGATACGAGATGAGTTTAGGAGTTTTATTTTATCGTACATACGAATTTTCAAAATGAATTTGCAGCACTGCAAGGGCAACTTTGGGGACCGTTTGGTAATTCGTTTAATCTTATTCGTTTGTGCTGTGTTTCAATAGTTTCAATTTATTAGGGGACTCAGTAAGAGATATCTGATTTTGGCCATCTGTTATTGCTCGCTTATTGTAGCCCATTTAAAAACTGCTCTGGTCACACAACCAATCTTCTTACAATGCCAATAGTTTTGCATAATATTCTGATATTTCATGATAACATTTTACCGTCTGCCATATGCCTTGGTGCATTATAAGAAAACATGAGAGCAAAAGTCTACTCAACCAATGTACACTTATCCCCCGATTTACACGGTACTTGTTTTACACGATTTCGGTTTTACACGGTTGATAAAATAACGGATTTCAAAACACTGGTAAAAATATATATTCGGCTGCATATATATTTCAAGTCATTTTTAAATCTCATTCCTTTGGTAACACTGGCAACAACGGGGACGGGGATTCCCCTATATTTTACAACACGGGGGAATCCCCGTAGTATTTCACAATAGTAAATCTATCTGGTTCATGTGAAGTAGTGCAGTATCATTTTAGCAGCAAAGCTTTACATCATTGTGCGTTTTTTAATTTTATTATTTAGATATCTACTGGTAAGTTTCCAACATTTATAGTTTTTCTGGCATTTTTATAATTTACGTAAATTTTTTAAGGTTTTATAATGCCAAAACATTTTAAAAAAATCAAATGAAAAGAAAAGTTATTTCTTTAGAAACAAAATTTAAAATATTAGATCGTCTACGTAATAGAGAAAGAGTAACAGATGTTGCTAAATTTTACTCCATGAATGAAGCCACAATGAGGACAATAAGAAAAAATGAAGATTCCATTACAAAAAGTGTAGAAGCTGGATCTTGCACGAGTATGAGCACAATTTCATATGTAAGAGATGTTACAATGGAAAATATGGAAAAGGCATTAGTGATATGGCTAGAAGACCAAATTCAAAAGCGGGTTCCAATTGATACCAGTGCCATTACAAATAAGGCTTTAAAGATTTATGAAACACTTAAGAATCAGTTACCGTCGACTTCGCCAGATGAAAAGAATGTATCTTTTTTCGCAAGCCATGGTTGGTTCGAGAGATTTAAACAAAGACATTCTTTACATAATCTAAGATTGAAAGGTGAAAGAGCATCTGCTGATTCGGATGCAGCACAACAATATCGAGCAAAATTTGCCGAAATCATGCCGCCAACTCCTACACTCCTGACAAGGTCTTCAATGCTGACGAGTCCGGGTTATTCTGGAAAAAAATGCCAGAAAGAACCTATTTGGCTAAAGCTCACAAATCAGCTAGTGATCATAAGGCAGCGAAAAGTCGTATAACAGTTCTTTTCTGTAGCAACGCTTCAGGCGATAATATAATGAAACCATTGGTTATTAACAAATCGAAAACACCACTCTCATTTAAAGGAATAAACATCAAAAACCTTCCCGTTTATTGGATGACAAATAAGAAAGCATGGGTCACTGCCATGGTTTTCAATGAATGGTTTCATAACTTGTTTGTCCCAGATGTCAAAAGTTATTTAAGTAAAAGGGGATTGCCTTTTAAGGCCCTTCTATTAATTGATAATGCACCAGGTCATCCTCAAGATTTACAACACGAAAAACAAATTGTTTTTTTACCAAAGAATACAACTTCCTTATTACAGCCGTTCGATCAAGGGATAATATCGACTTTCAAGGCACTGTATATCAAGCAAACCTTCAGGTATATTTAGAACAAATGGAGAATGATGGATCTCTTACTCTTATGGATGCTTGGAAGAAATTTACAATCTTAGATTGTGTTAAGCATGTTGGACTGTCATATACCCAGATTAAACAATCAACGCTCAATGCCTGCTGGAAAGCAATATGGCCAGATGCTGTTGAAGGTGAGAATTATAGATTACCTTTAGAGCATGAATATTCTCAGATCACTGAGTTGGTGCATACTATAGGAGGAGAAGGTTTTGAGGATTTAGCTGAGGCAGATATTGAACAAATAATGACTGATGAAGAACTAGATGAGGATGATTTAGGTAACATGATTCATGAAACAAATAAACGTGATGAAGACAATGATCCTGATGAAGAGCAATCTGAACCAGTTGCGTTCTCAGCAAGAGTCATCAGCGTTGGACTTGAATTGGGGAGAAAATTGGGCAATAATTTTTTACAAAATGACCCGAATGTTGAACGAGCTCTCCGATTCCAGCGGGATATTAGTAAGTGCTTAAATCAATATGAGGAGGTCTATAAAGATTTAACAAAAAAACCTACACAATTGTTAATTACGGATTTCATTACAAAGTCTCGTCGATCTGAGATTGTCCCTAATTCATCAACCATTGAACCAGAATCGCATCAAGAACTATCGAGTGATGAAAGTGACATCATACCAATCAGGAAGAAAAGACTGATAGTCCATGAAAGTGATGACAGTAATTAAACTTATTGTTAATTTTTTTAAGGATTTTATATTTTTTGTTCCTAATGTAAAATGAATTAAATATGTACTTATATTACCTACATATATTTGTTATTTTATGAATGAAGTGTAATTTTATGTTTTTCAAGATGTCTTGCTTTTGTTTTACGTAAATAAATGACTGAATTATGCACATTTTAGTGTTTTTTTCGTTTTACACGGTTTTACATAGCAAAAACCAAGATTTCGATTTACACGGTTTTGTGCGGAACCTATCTTCAGTATAAATCGAGGGATAGGTGTATAAGAATTTTCAACCAGTAGTACGCTCATATAAATAGCTAAACCTATGATTGGATGGAAGAAAGAGGGTCGGACTTGGTGCTCTGACTTCGAAGAGTCATGACGTGTTTTACATCGCTCCTGGATTAATATTTTAGTTATTCTTATACTTAACTTACCTAGTAACCTTGGGCGAGATCAGGTAAAAATCCTGGTGTAGCCCTTGGTAGGTAGGCTTAGTGAGCTTAGCTTAGCATTTTACCTAAAATTTGAATTTTCTTTTAGTTAGCCTTTCAGGTTAATTTATTCCAGGAATACTTTACAAGCTAAATCTGGATTATACCACCGGATTTCTACTTAGATATTTGCATTAGTACAGGCCAGTAGCCGACTTGAGTTGGCCGCTATTAACATCGGAATAGTACACTGCCAATAGCTGACTTAAAGTCAGCCGTTATTGGTAGTGGAAGAGTACTTGTTAATAGACGACTCTGAGTTGGCCACTGCTGGTCTGGAAACTTACTTTCATTTTCTCACGTAAGTTCTTAAAAATCCTCCGTTGAGGTATTATTCTATTGTTATTTTACCAAGTTTTTGTGCTTACTTTCGTTCTTATCGCTATCGTTAATATTGTGATTTTTACTCTTTTATTCGTTTATCGTTAGATCTTATATCTAACGTTATATTGTTTTTCACTGTTTTTTGAGTTTTTAGTGCTATTTTTAACACTTTTCTGATAATAAAGAGAATTTTGTTTATTTTATACCGGTTCCAACCGATTTTGACAGTAAATGTCAATGTTGAAAAGCAGCGTTCTGCCTCTGAGTTGGGTTGGGTTGTTTTACCTCTGAGCGGCACTTTTTTGCACACCATGGGCTAAATGGCCAGGTCACATGGACCCCGAAGGCTCAGAGAAGGTTGGGGGAGGGGACCCACTGGAACAGCTGTTGGGAGACAGATGGTAACCTCCCATCAAGGCCATCCAGCGTGTTCTTTAACGTGCACAGGGTATGGCTCTCCCACACACGGGGCCACGGCTTAACGTCCCATCCGACGGACTGCGGCCTTTCCAAGCCCATCGGTTCTGCCTCTGATGTAGTCATGGGAACTGTCAATAGGATTTTTATCAGTTTCGTAATTTCACTAAAAACATCATCTAGATTATTTTCCAAAATAAATTTCAGCAGCTCAATTAATTTGCAATATTCATGAATATCAGACCTAGAATAGAATAAATTTAGTTCAGTTTCAAGCTTTTCTTTGTCAATCATGGGATATGCTTCAGTGGTCTGTACTATCTCTTCTGTGGGATGTTCATTCTTAAAACTAGTGAAGCATTTCTTGTTGAACAATTTAGCAGCTACTATGTGTTTAGTGAAAGAATATCTGTCCATTATATCAACACATATACAGTCACACACTTCCTTAGCTTCTGCCATGAGTGTCTTTGAAGGATTCTCACAGTACTTTGAGTTTCTCAATTCTAAAATAGCAGTTTTGAAATTTGTTATATATTCATTAACTTGAAACACACTAATTTCTCGAGATTGCATTTGGTTGTAAATTATTTCAACATGAGGCATAATCTGATGAAAAAGTTCTAACCAAAAACTTGAAATTATCATCATTCAGGTATTTTAAAATTCCTGTTGCTTCTGCAATGGTTTGATCTGCATTTGATGTTGACTGAATTTAAGTAAGGCAGTTTTTTAAAGGTTGCAAATTTTCATGAACTCTGTTTATGGTCCATATGTTGAAGTTCCACCTTGTAGAAGATGGACGTGGAATGCTGACTTCCATATGCTTCTTGAGAATGGACACACGTTGCGGTGATCTTGAGAAGAATGTTGGAATAGCCAGAATGTTAGAGAAAAATATTCTTGCGTTTCGTGTAATACTTGCTGCATTTCTCATTATTAAATTAAGTTGATGTGCATAACAGTGAATGAAATGTGCATTACTATAAACTGCTTTTATTTTTGCTTGAACTCCTGCTTTTTTGCCTTTCATGACATTTGCACCATCATATGTTTGAGCTCTCAGTTTTGTTCATTTCCTTGAAGGATTATTCTAAAATACGATTTGATAAAATACGTTTTGATATGCCATCTGCAGTTTGATTTTCTGGAAAAAAGAATCCCCAAAAACGCTCAAATATTTCTCCATTCAATACGTACCGTAGAACAAGGACCATTTGAGTGTGTTCCGAAACATCTGTTGTGTCATCAGCTATGACAGCTACAAAGGAAGCTTTTCTAATTTCCGTCCTTACTCCTCATGGTATATTTGTAGCAGGCAGTCAAGTATCTCATTCTGAATGGTCTTAGAAACACCTTTGAAGACTGCGCTGGTTTCTAAGTGATTCTTTAAATCTGAATCTAATTTAGATGCAAAATTTACTAATCCTCTAAATACCCCTGGATTTATTGAATCGTCTTTTTCATCATGTCCACGTAAGGGAGTTTCAAAGTTTCACAAAAGAAAATGCAGTCTATTATTTTGGACAAAATTTCACGGTTCTTTTTAACCTTTATACTATGCTCATTGATTGAAAGTCTGTATGCCTCACTAAGTTTCTCCTTAATACTTACGGTTCCTAAAAGTGCCAGTGAAACTACATTATCAACGTGCTTCTTTGACTTCTCATGCTTTTCAGTTTTTTCTTTAATTTTGTTTATATTTATAAAACCATCTTTTGTCCACGTTACATCACCTCCAAACAGCAAACACGGGAAGCAAAACAGTGCATTTTTTACTTCACAGCCGCAAAGCCAACTTTTCCGTTGGTACCATTCAGAATTAAAGCTACGAATATATTTCTTGTTGTTGCTTATGCCTGGCTGAGATATTAGTATATCAGGTGTTGAACAACCTCTTTTCTTAACTGCAACTTTCTCATGGAGAGACAGCTGTGAAAACTTAAGCTGTTGAAGTTCACTTACAGTCACAGAACTTATTTCTTGGGGATGCAAGGCCGTAGTTAAAGTTTTCTGTTAAATAAAAGAACCGAAAAAAAAATGAATCAAATAGAATAGCTGGAAGCAGGATAATAATCTAATTCTACCCTTTATCACATTCAAGAATATGGTACACGGTTTTTAGCACAACACACGCGGAGAAAAAAAAAAAACTACCGTCAACCAGCATGCCAGTGTCGGCACTGCGGCAACGACAGTGCTCTCTCTCCCTTGCAACCTCGCGTGTAGCGTGTACCTGATGTGCGCATGCGCACAACAGTCAAACACCTCGCCGCTAGTACTGTGAAGCGCACAGTTCCATACAAAGATTTTTGTATCTTTTTCATAAACTGGGGGATGGCTACTGACATTAAGCTTAAGGATTATATATTGTACAAGTATAAAGAAAGAATTAAAGAAAAAAGGACTCATTATATTAAATGTTATCGATAATATTAAGTTGAAATTGGGGGTGCTGCAGTTCCACAGTTCCTATACGCGAGCCGCCACTGTTGACAGAATCTCAGGCAGATGTTGTTTTACTAGAAGAAACACACCTGAGAGCTTCAGATGTTCTCAAGATCCCAAATTACGAGGTTTATCCCAGTGATCGTCTTCACAACAGTGGTGGAGGTAGAGCCATCTTGATTAAACGATCCATCAGACATCATTTACTTCCTGCCTTAAACCTCATCACCATGGAAGCCACTGCTGTGGCTGTACTAGATACCAACCTAGGTACTTTACACCTGGTTGTGGAATATAAGCCACCAAATTCTAGGCTTATGACTACTGATTTGGACTCAATTTTCGATTCCAACTTACCTACTGTTGTTGCGGGTAACCTTAATGCCAAGAATACTGCTTGGCATTCAAGGGCCTGCAACGGCAGCGGAAAGATTTTACTTGAATATGCTACAGATAAGGGTTTGATCACAGATGCTCCTTGTGAGCCTACTTTCTACTCTTTCAATACTCTACATACACCCGATGTACTGGATATGGCCATTTTTGGCAACTATTTGCCATCTTATGATCTGTGTGTCATAAACTAGCTTAACTCCGACCATCTGCCGGTCTGTCTGACTCTGCGTCTTTCTACCTCTGTTGTAACTGGTAAGCTCAGCTGGACAGACTGGCAACTTTACAAAATTCTTGTCAGTGACAAGATCCTTGGTACCTGTCAACCATTTAATGACAGGACCATTAATGATGTCATTGAAGATTTCACTAACCTACTACTGACCCCCAAGAGTGAGGCCAGTGAAGAATTTTTACCGAAACCTAATTTCTGAATCCTGCCACAGCACCTCACTCGTCTTATCAAGGAGAAGAATAGAGCCAGGCATGTGTGGCAGCGACTCAGATCCAATTCAGATAAGACGATTTGCAATCACCTGAAACTCGAGGTGAGATCTCGGCTTAGAGATTTCCGAAATGACCAATGGAACAAAAAGGTGCAGTCACTGTCAACGACTGACTGTTCCATCTTGAAAATGACCAAGGCTTTGAAAAATCCGTTGACCAGTTTCCCACCTATACATGGTGAAACTGGTCTCAAATACAGTGATGAAGACAAAGCAGAGGCCTTTGCCGATGCCTTTGAACTTCAGTTTACTGAAAACCATGATTTGTCTGATATCTCTACATGTGATATGGTGGAGCAGACTCTTTTTAACTTCGACCAAGCTGACCGATCCAGGGTGACCTTTACCACACCCTTGGAAATCCAACAAGCCATCAAACGCCTTGAACCTAATAAGGCCCCCGGTCAGGATGGAATCACTAACAAGATGCTTAAACATCTACCGGTGAAAGCCATCATGCATCTGTGTTCCATCTTCAATTTTCTACTCAGACATCACTTATTTCCACTGTTTGGAAAAATGCCATTGTGAAAGTTTTACACAAGCCAGGAAAGGATTCTACCTTCCCTACAAGCTATCGTCCCATCAGCCTGCTGTCATCTTTAAGCAAGCTTTTTGAGAGCAATCCGACTTGACGACTTCCTCGTCCGCCACCCTGTCTTGCCTGAAGCCCAGTTTGGCTTCAGGCGAAAGAGATCTACTGAACACCAGATCCTCAGGGTGGTGGAGATAGTCGCTGAATCCCTCAACAAGAAGGAATGCGTTGCGGCCGTCTTTCTGGACGTGGCCAAAGCCTTTGACCGCGTCTATTTGGATGGTCTGATTTTCAAGCTCATCGATGCAGCCATTCCATTGGGACTGATCAGCCTCATCCAATCCTATATTTTCAATAGGACCTTTCAAATACAGATCAAGTCTGTGATCTCTACTAGAAGAGTTGTCTGTGCTGGAGTGCCTCAGGGATCCCTTTTGAGCCCGACACTCTTCTCTCTTTATTTACACGATCTGCCTTCTTTTGAACGCATTCATCTTGCTCTTTATGCAGATGATCTTGCGATCTTGTCTCCCTCCCTGGATACAGCCATTGCTGTTAAAAGATTGCAAAGCTGCCTGACCCAGATTGGGAGACTGGTATGATAAGTGGAAAATTAAAATTAATTCGGAAAAGAGTTCTGCCATCCTCTTTACTGGCAAGCGCATTGCAAATCCTGCTTGCCTTCATCTCCACGACATTCCCATTGACTGGAATGATTCAGTCAAGTACCTCGGTGTGCATCTACACCGTAGGTTAAAATGGGACAACCACATTAATCATGTCATCTCTAAAGTAAGCATACTTAGAGGCCAGCTAGGTCCTCTGCTTCGGAGAAACTCCATCCTCCTTTTGGATCACAAGCTTTTGCTTTATGACGCTATCATCAGACCGATGATTTTATATGCATCGCCTATTTGAGCGAACACCACCACCATCAATATTCGTAGGATCCAGGTCTTACAAAACAAAATCCTGAGAGCTGCGGTCGATGCCCCATGGTTTGTTACTAACAGAAGACTTCATTCTGACTTGGGCATCGACCACATTTACACTCACATTAAGCGCACCTCGAAAAAGTTCTTCGAGGGTGTGAATGAAAATCCTAATGAGATTATTTCTCATCTTTTATTTTACGATCATTCTGTTTTGAATAGGTACAAGAGACATAAGATGATGGCCTTCTCTGAGGAGAACTTCCCATTTTAGTTCTCTTGTGTGTTAATCTTGCTTTTTGCTCTTTTAGTTACTTGCCCTTCGGGACCCACCCAAGGGTGGTTTATATTCTGTTTTTACCTATGCCAATTGGGCACAGCTTTGGATGGAGATGGTCAAGGGCACTGTACTGCCCAGTACATCAAAAATCCTATTACGATCTACGATTTGCGACGGATGGAAGAAAACAGGCTATAATTTGTAGATATCTGGCAATACGGTGTAAATCGCATCGTGTTCCTTTTCAGAAGTAAAGCAAGGGGTTTGTTTAATCGGATCGAATCCTTTTGTATTTGAAGTTCTGAGCTTTACATTTGTATTGTACGAAATTTTACGAAAATGGTCCAACGTAAGGTATGTATATTCGCTAGTTTGTATATGCATTTATTTTTAGTTTTCATTGAAATCTCCTAAGTACGTATTTGAACTAAGATTTATAGTGGTCATTAAAATAAAGAAGTGAATATGCTTGTTAAAAATGCCCTTAAATTAGTGATGGGCAAAACGACTTTTTCAAAGATTCGATTCTTTTGAATTAGCTCACTTAAAAGAGTCGTTCAAAAGATTTATAGATAATTTTTTTAAATTTTAGACAACTTAATTTTTGCACATTACTAAATCTTTCACTTTGTCTTCGAGAGCCCTCCAGACAGTCTTGATTGTTATTAATTTTTTTTGTTAGCACGTAGAAATTGAAACACAACTTCAAAAGATTTGTTCGAAATGGTTTCATTTACTAATCGTTAAGATATCGCCAGAAAACATCGAGCATGCTATTAAAATAAGTGAATATTAAAAAAAAAAATATTCAAAGCCGAAAACTATGAAAACGGCCTTTTTCAACTGTTTTATTTGATGAAATTACTGAAACAGAATTATATTTAAATCATAGGAACTATTAAAATGTACGGTAAGTTTGTTGTGAAAAATAATCCATTGTGAGATCAAATGATTCAAAGAATATTCTCTTTATAAAGGAGTCACGAATGAGTGATACACCTGGTTCATTCATTTTGAATGAATCGTTTATGAACGATTCATCACTAAAATTGCTTTTTTCAAAATTATTCAAAGTAACATGAATAAAAATATGGAGTACACTGTACTTTGTCAGTTGGTTTTAGTGTGATTTGTACTGGTTGGAATAGTATTCAGAAAGTTGCAGAAAACTTAAACCTCGCTTATAACGCACATTGTATTTCGTGTTTTTGGTAAGTCTTTTAACAAGGAGCTTCCTATAAAAGTTGCTAATTTAAAGGGCAGAACTGCAGTATCAGGTCCTCAGCCGCCGTCTTACTTTTTTTCCACCGCAGACTGTCCAAAGACACTGCGATGAAAACGTAGTCCATCCCGCATCTACCTTCAGACACGTTTATAGACTGTGCATCATAATATATACAATGCTATACAAAAGAAAATCATGTTTCTGCACTAGAAAATAAACCTTAAAATAATTCCATCAAAACAAGTGTTCATTAACAACGCTTATCGCTGAGGAATGAAACCTCGTTCCACACTAAAAAAAGCCCCAAAAATAAATCGTTACCAAAAGTAGAATTAATTGAAAATGCTTATCGCTAAGGAATTAACCTTGGTTCTGCACTTAAAGAAAGCCCCATAAGTAAATAATCTCATTATAGAAAATTATTTGAAACAGTGCATAGGAGTCAAATACCAGAACTAAACAATTGCAATTTTTACCAAAAAAAAAAAACTTAATAAAATGTCTAGCATAAATTTAAAAATGCATTATTACACACAGAATATTTATTTACCTTTGAGAATATTACAGAACAATTTCACAAATCACGATGTAGTAACAATGCGCATGAATTTGAAGACTCTATACTGCAGCGTAGCCATTGCAAGTATCTACTTGGTGATTTTGACTTTTTGGGTCATCCACCACCAAATAAGGGCTTAGCAATTTTTGCCCGACCAGAAAAAAGTGGTTCGCAGGTGAGTGAAATGATTTTGCAGTTGAACAGCTGGCTAACAGGTAAAGGAGTCTAAGATAGGTAAACTGTACTACATTGCTACCTAACATTAAAGCTGGAATTGTTCATTTTCTCTCAACACTGCCAATAATGTGTTGTTTTATGGCTTTCAAGAGAAGATGAAAAAGTGTTAAAATCATCATCATCCTCAAACAGCCATGGGCTATGGTGGTCCAACCAGACCTTGCAATTTAGTTCTCCAAGCATATTTGTTCTGAGCTACATTTGCTGTATCTGGCCAATGGACTCTGCACAATATGCTTCTCAAAGGAGGCTGCAGACTCCTTTCTCTAACCACAATACTTATAGAGTCGAACCTCCTAATGTCCAAGATATTGTGTAAGCATCTAGTTTCCTGTTATCTTGTTTACAAAGTGTCCAAGTTTCACTACCATAACTAACTGTAGAAAGAACCAAACTATTATACAGTCTAATTTTAGTCTTTAGGTGTATACACCTATTTCTCCACACTCTCCATAGATTATTAATAGTCCTGGCAGCAATCCCTATTCTGTTAATCTCATGCCACACATCACCAGTATCTATTACATAGCTCCCAAGATAATTAAACTGTAACACCTCTTCAAGACTGTGACCATTTATATTAACTGAATCACAGCATGCTTGGCCAATTTTCATCACTTTAGTTTTCTCTCTGTTTATAAACAAACCTACTCTACTATCAGTCTCATCAACAGCTTGAATAAAAAAATTTGACAAATTTGCACAAATATATGAATATATGAATCTTGGTTTCAATATGCTGTGAAACTACCAAAAAAGTGCTTAGCACACAAGATATAGAGCCAATTTTGGAATGCAGTGAAGTGTTGAAATATTACCAAAATCATCCTGCCAAACTAGTTTATATTTTATATTCACTAGTATGATCTGAGGTCAGTTTGTCGAGCTCTTAGAAATTCATCGTTGATGGCTTCCAGTTTTGATTTTAAAGGCGGAAAAGATGCATAGAATGCTGAGAAAAATGATAAAAATAACTTGGGAATACTGAAATAGGTTTATGACAAAAAAAGGTGTTAAACCGGTGAAAAATGGTGGTACGTATTTCGTAATTACTTAAAATTAATTTAAAAAAAAGTTATTTTAATTTTTTAGATTTTCAAAAAATTAAGTAAACATTTGTTGATAATAGTTCAAATCAAACTTGTGAGCTAAAATAAGAATGTTGCTTCAGCAAATAGGAACGTTAACAAGCAAATCGGCAATACCATTTAGTTCTTCTAAGAAATGGCAATCAGATGGCTTTATAAAATTATTTATATTGTAGTTTAATAAAATATGCATCAAATTAAAAAACAAAATATTATTTTTGAAGCCTGAATTATATATTTTTATAAGATATATGTATAAAAGTTACAATGGCAATTTATATTTAAAAAAAATCACTTTTTTTGTTGTACTAAAAACCTATACATATGTCCTTGGCACCTAAAATCAGATTCTCCGAATGTATACAAACGACATGGACACTGGAAGGGTTAGCAGCAAATGGGCAAGTTCTGTTAGGAATACCAAGTTGTATAGGAGAGCTGAAATTGGATCTGACCATTACCTTGTTAAGTGTCTTGCAACTTAAATTTAAGAAGTGTTGTGCTAAGGTTAAAAAATTTGCCTTTAATTATGAAGCTCTGAAAGACCCAGTTATAGCTAAAGCTTACCATGATAGGTCATTTAGTCATTATGATAGTCATGGTTTGCTTTACTGAAGTTGAGGAATAATGGGGCTATTTTAAACAGGCTTTTTTGGAAACTAACAGTACTCTTTTAGGAAAAAAAAGAGCAGAAGAGGCAAAGTTATTTGAGTGAAAAAGCACTTGAGCTTATTTCAGAAATAAGGCCATTACAAACAGACTTGCCTACTTTTCGCCACCAGGCCTCCCCTTTCGTGCTGGAGACTTCCCCTCAACTTCAACAGGTGTCTGTCAAGACATCTCCAAATTTTAAGGATACAGCCATTGTCAATTCCTCCTCAAGCTATGCTGATAAAATCAAGCAGAAAAATCAACATCATAATAATCTAAATCTACAACCTCTTTCTCCAGACCATTGAGTCGAAAATCAAAAATGCTTCGGTATCAAGAAAAGTCATTATTGACTTATTCTTCAACTACTCAGATTTATTACCTCTGATGCAAGTGAATTAAATCTTCTTTCCGATGTTCTCTCCCTCGACTGGGCACCTAACACACTGAACTGAAACTCCTTCAATGGAATGTCTGAGGCCTCAGGGCCCGACATGTTGACCTTCTTTATAACAAATACCAGAACTTTTCAGTTCTTGCAAGACTATTGTGAACTTCCCAAACTATGTACCATATTTATCTCAAAAACATGAAAATGACTGCAAAGTAGCCATATATATATATAAATAAGTGTATTAAACATAGGCTTCATCCTATTACAAATAGGTGTAAATTTTTTGATCTAATAGCAATAGATATATTCTTTAATGGTCAAATTATCACTATTATCTCTTTCTATAACCCTGGTTCTAACATTCCAGAATCAGATTACCAAAATATCTTTAATCAAATTCCAAATCCCATTTTATGGGTTGGGAACTTCAGTGCCCATCACCATAATTGGTACTCCTATAAAATCAACTATACTGGCACAAATTTAAACTACTTTATCCAGAATAATAACTTAGTTATCTTAAACAAAAATTCCCCAACACATTTCCACCCAAATTCCAGAACTTCACCTGTTAACCTCCCCCCTGTTAGCAAAATTCTTTTCGTGGTCCATCTCTTCAGACCTAAAAGGTAGTGACTATTTTCCAATAGAGATTGTTTCAAAATTTAAATCAAACTTTAAACGCAACATTAAACAACTGGAAACCTTTTAATGACACACTTAAGCATCCCCACCCTCCACAATCTAACTTAGATTACAAACTGTTATTATCTACAATAAATGATAACACAAAACACTGCTTTGAAACCATCACTCTAACCTATCTAAAATAAACAAAAATTTCTGGTACATGAACAAAATTACAACCATTGGGAAAAAAGCTGAAAAAAAGGCCTACAGTACAAAAAACTTTGAATTCATATTCAGATATCAAAGAATAAATGCTAGTCCGAAAAAAAATTAAAAGAACTCTATAGAGATAACGAGAATTTTTACATCACAATTATTCCCTTCCTCTTCCACCACAAACCTTTGGAGAACTTTTAAATCCATCTCCTCACCTAAAATACAAAAACACTCATGGGCCGAAATTATGTTTAAACACTCTTTCTCTGGAAAAGAACTTGCAAATTACTTTGCCACAAATCTATCTCCAAAAAATCTCATATACTCCCCACTCATAAGGAAATTACACTCTCTCCAAACCACACCCCACCCAAGCCTCTTACCCCTGTCTTAGAAATGGACTTTACACACAATAAACAAATATTTGCCATAAAAAAAACTCAAAAACAACACAGCTTGTGGACCAGATAAAATCTCAAACAAATTTTTTAAATTGTTCCCTGAAAATTGGATACTCACACTTTTAGAAATTTTTAATAAAATTTGGGAAACGGGAGAAATTCCATCTGACTGGCTGCAATCACAAATCTTATCCTAAAACCAGGTAAATCAGCAAATACATATTCCAACTATAGACCCATCTCTTTAACTTCAAATGCTTTCAAATTATTTGAAAGATTAGTACTACAGAGACTCACATGGTTCATTGATCACCACAACATCCTGTTTACCTCTTTTTATGGCTTCAGGAAAAACCACAGCCTGATCCTGTCTTTGCCCTTTTAAATGACATTTATAAAAATAAATCAAAACATAAGTCAACTATTGTCATATTCGTGGACCTAAAGACAGCTTTTGACCCAATTTGGCTTAAAGGTCTTTCAAAACTACATAAAATTGGCATAAATGGAAAAAATTTTAACTTTTCACTCTTACCTCAAAAACTTTTCAAACAAAATTTCACAATTACTTCTCTGACACACATACAATTTTATCAGGCCTACAACAGGGCTCTATTCTCTCCCCTGCACTCTTTAACCTCTATCTACATGATCTACCTGAAATTCTTGACCCTGATATCTCTTTTGCCTCATATGCAGATATCATTCTCTGGGCTTCAGGCAAAAACAGTGAACAAACCTGCTCTCTTTTGCAATCAAATGTAACCAACATCAATAACTGTCTTAATAAATGGCACTTAAAAATCAATATAGATAAAACTCATAATCCCTTTCCTGGCACAAAGAAAGTCTTTTCTATAGTAAAAATTGCTTAATAATGAACTAATCCCCCATTAAAAAAAACATGCAATTATCTAGGCATCACAATTGATCACAACCTCTCATGGACCCCATTCATCAAAGCTGCAAAATTACTAAACTTCATAAAATATTTTACTGGAACAAACTGGGGTTTCTCCCAATGCAACCTTCTACAATTTTACCTCACCTTAATTAAACCAAAAATAGAATATGGCACTGAATTCCTTTGTGGCATCTCTGACAACAAATTCATTAAACTCATCTTAGGCCTTTACAAACATTCACCCTTCCTAGCACTTCTGGCAGAGACCTCCATTCCAAATTTTCAAATCAGATCATAATCCCTACTACTAAAATTAATCATGGTGCTTCATCTAAAACATGATAATCATCCTATCCTAACCTCCCTGCTAGACAATAAACTAAAAGCCCCTTACAAACTATGTACACAACAATTACCCATCTATAAAAACATCTTATCAGTTATTAACAAAGGAGATATCTCTACAAGGAACCTTACTGGTCTTTCTACCAACCTATCATATATGACAATATACCCAATATTTTGCAAAAAACCTCCCTCTCCCCTTCCTGTCAAAAATTACTATCTGACTCATATTGCCATACCCACTACAAATATTAATTTCCTATTTACACTGATGGCTCCTATGATCCAACCACCCAATCATCTTCTGCAGCCTTTTTATCCCCAACACAAAAATATTTTCATGCTTTAGATTTGCTTCCCATACATATATTTTCCATGCTGAAAATATATGCAATTTTACTCTCCATCAAATGGATATATGAAAATCTTACTAACACAAATATTATTATGTATTGTGACTTAAAATTGGCCCTTCATACTCTAAAACAGGATTACTACCTCTTAACACAAAACTTCATTGACAAACATAATTCTTTCACACCCCAATGGATCCCAAGCCACTGTGGAATTGCAGGTAACTCATGGGCTGACTTCTATGCCAAAAAAGTCTCCCTTCCTACCATTATCCCCACTCACCACTTTTTTGTTAACTTTAAAAATGAAACCAAAAAATTTGAACATCAAATACTAAAAAAATACTTCCAGATAAACGGCCCTATTTTTTGTCCCCATAGATTTTTCCTGAAATAACCACAGTAAATAAAACAAGATTTTCCAGAAAACAAACCTCAACCTTCTATTGCTTAAGAATTGACTTTGTTGGCCTAAACTATTACCTACATCTAATAAAGTTTGTCCCCTGAAACCATCCAACGTGTATTACTAAACTGCCCAAAATACTCAAGTGAAAGAGAAGCCTTATTTACCAGATTAAAACAATTATCCATCACTGACTTTACCCTATCCACTCTACTTTACCACCCCTTCCTCTACAACTCAACAACATTGCCTAAGTGCTCTTTTCCTTTTCCTTGCTGATACAAACTTGCTTGGTAGGCTTTGTGCCTCTTCCTTTCCCTTGGCATTTTCTTGTTATATTTTAACTTTTCTTGTTATATTTTAACAAACAACTCTTTTGTTTTTATCTGTAACAATATTTCCTGTTAAATTATTACCTAAAACCCCCTTCCCTTCTCTCCCCCCCCTTTTTTTTAATGTCTACCTATATAAAATCTGTATAAAAAAAGAAGAGAGAAAAAAAAACACCATAAAAAATAAATTACAAAATTTATAAAAGTGAAAATGTAAAAAATAAATATATATATATTCTGTCACAGTGTACTGGAAATCTATCCAGCTGTAAAAAAAGAAATGTTATCATATGGTCCAAAACTTTGTTTGGGTAGGAGGTGCTAGTTCACCGAAGTCCCAGTAATAATGTTCAAATAAAAAAAATACAGCTTGGTGATGCTTATTATATTCCCTCCCTGAAAAGGGAAATTTGATTATTTTTAAGTATCTGACCTTTATCTGCCCATCTGGTTTCTTGCAAGCTTAGAATATCTAAATTATAACAATGGAATTCTTGTGTGAGGACATCAAAAGAATAAGTGCTGTGCAGAGTCCTCACATTTCTCCAACTACCTATGGAGAGAAAATGGTTAGTGGGATGTTTAAAGAAACTATGTTTATTGAGAGAGGGAATGCCAACAATATCAAACAGCCCTATTTGCAGGTATGGGGCAAAGACCAGTTTCCCACCTTTAAAGGATGAAGCCATCTGCTGTGGAAGACTTCCTCCAATGTGAATTTGATGTGTATAGAAGCAAGAGTTCAGGTGCCTTCAATGACTTCTGCTCAGGATTATCCACCAGCTGATAAAACATATCCTGTGAATGTATTCACTTGGGGCCATCAACCCACAAACTAAAAAGATAAAAGGCAGACTTTCCCCCCAGAAGCGAAATAAAAAACATTTTGTTACATTTTTTTGTTTTAGCCAAAAATTTAATATTGTTTTTTGTATCTTTTCATTATAGCAAAATATTTTTTGTGAAAATGCAAAATAATAAAATATATTATCATTTTTATTATATATGCATGTCATCCAATGGAACACACCAGTTCAATCAATCCTTTTATTAATAAAGACAAAAGTTTGGAAAGGAAAAACTATCAATAATGAAATAAATGCATTCATATAGAATAGTTGTATTTGTTTTTCTGTTGCTATTTATTAAAAATAATAATAATGAAATAAAAGTAGCAATTAGGGGACCCAGTTATTAATAAATAGGATGCACCACTGCATGTATTCTAGTAATGTATGCAAACTATACAATACTACTGAAGAGATTTACACCAAATTTCTAGGATTGTTCATCACGTTGTTTGAATTTGATTGAATATTACATCCAATGGATGTTGGCCTTTCCAATACCATTGGTGTCCCCTTCTAACCGATGACAGACAGCTCAGGACCGATATGCTTGGAGAACTAAATTGCAGAATCTGGTTAGACCTCTTACTGCTTGAGGATGATAATGATGGGGGGGGGGGGGGGGTGGACCAAAACTGAAAGTTTCGAGCATTGTCAGTGGTCTTTTCTTCTAATTCTCTATCCTATACCCAAATTACCCCACCTACATAGTTCCTTCTCCAAACCTTAAGTGTTTATGTGGATCACAAGGATTTGTAATATAACAAGGATATTTGCCCTGTTTTGCCTCTGCATCAATGGAGACTCACCCTTTTCCACTGCAATTTTTATCTGGCTATCATAAAACACTTTCTCTGAGCAATTATGATGAAGATGACTAAGACAGCTGCTTCTCAAATTCTTTTGGAATATACCAATGAAGGGCTTTGCTAGTTGATCATAAAAGTAAATTTTACATCTGTTTCACACAAGTTTCCAAGTATATCCTACGAAGGAAAAATTAGAAATGTAACAAAAACCGTGGAAATAATGAAATTGTTTTTTCTGTTATATGTTAACATTATAAACAATTTGAAATTTCATGTTATTCCTAGTGTTGTTCAAAAATAATTTCGTTGCATTACACATAACATTTTCCAACACTGATTTGAAGAGGATTGTCTCACCCATCTAAGGAGTGAATGTTGGTAGAAATTTGCAGTTGTTGAAACTAGTTACTGAGACAAGGTAAAGGTCATTAAAGTAAAATTAATGCCTCCACATCAATTTTTTAAAACATGTTTTATGCATTTCAGAAAAAATAGCATAAGAAACACGTGAAAAGTCAGAAATTTACCCAACTTGATTTCTCTTTTGTGACATCAGAATTTTAATAATTTCAAAGTTTGAAAAATCCTTGCATGGCAGAGAATTTTAGAAGAAAAAAACACTCAAAATATGTGTAATTGTCAAAAAATATCTAAATTCGTGAAATCGTGAAAAAATATCGAAATTTGTGGAAACTTTTCAAAAACACTAATTTGCAGAAACTTGTGGAAATTCACACTGTGAAAAACTTACAGCCTACACTTTGCCTGTGGACAATGGGGCTCAGAGCCCCTCACAGCTCACTTTCCCACTGGCACATACAAGTGTAAGAATCATGCTGAGAGCAAGTTCAAAATGACAGCAGGACCACACCAGTGGCAGCACTCCCTTGACCCCACCCACTCTGACTGTGGAGACCAGGCACCTTAAAGTTGGCATGTCAAGGCTAAAAACATCAATATCCTCAGTGCAGCCAATATATTGAATGGGGGGGGGGACTATTTTAAAACTATTCAAAAAAAAAATCCCCTCAAGCAGTTACTTGTCACAGGTTTGGTAGGTGCATGTAAGTTTAATATGCCATGGAGATGCCTCATCAGAAAGACAAGCATCCATGTCTTACCTGAGGCTTGATCTCAGGTCTCTTGTATTAGTAGCCAAGTGTGCTACTCACTTGGCTACCCAGATAGCTTATAAACTCAAGTTATTAATTGTTTAAAAAATAAAAATTCTAGGAGGGCAGATAATAAAATGACCTCAGCGTAGCTCCAATTATACAGCTGATTTCTGTACCAAGACTTTTTGATTCCATGTCAAAAACCTCATTCGTTTTTCAGAAAATGATGAAAGATAATTTTTTTTGACTGCAAAATGAAGAAATGAAAAATAAAATTTGATATTAAAAAAATATCTGCAGCAAAAAACTGAAAGCCTGATCATCATAGCCAGCAATATTTCATGGCTCTGAAAATCGATAACAATATATAAATATGTGAGAATAAGATTGATAGCAGTAAAAATTAAAATGTCAGCCAGCTATTGTCACAATCAGCACTGTAACATAATTTCAAAAGATGTATGGGAATAAAAATTAATCAATAGAAGTAAAAACAAGTTGTAAGGCGGCCATTGTCACAACTAGTGATACAGTAAAGATTTGAACTTCCAAAGATTGATACATATAAAGCTATGGAAATCATAATAAAAAGTCTAAAAATTGTTATAGAAATAGTTTTAATTATGAAAGTATGAATAAAATATTTAATTGAAAGGTTATCCATTGTTGACACATTGAACACCTACCAGGGGGACAGTAAACAGGCTTATACAGCTTTCGTTGGAGCCTATCCTCTGGCACTGGGTTTGCACCTCATCTGCCCATATGCAAGCACGTCTTCAGTGGTGGTTGCCTCAAACAGAACTGGAACAAACAAGAGGGGAGTACCTTGGTGTTTAGTGACAAATCTTGTTTTTGTCTTGGCCAGCACAACGATAAGCAGTGTTCATCGTCATCCAAGAGAAAGGAATGCCACCCAGTGCATACATCATCATCACAGAGCTCCAGCATCTGGTGTGGGGGTGCCATTAGTCTGACATCTCAGTCAGAACTGCCCATCATCATAAGGGGATCTCTAACTGCCCAACGATATGTTACCAACATTTTGCAGCCAGTGGCTAACCCATTTCTTCAGCAGCATGATAACTTCCATCCCCACTCAGCCTGCATTTGTTTGCAAGCAAAATGTTCAGGTACTACCATGGCCAGCATGCTGCCGGACCTTTCACCTATTGAACACATCTGGGACATGATGGGCCGACAACTTCAACAATATCCAAGAGGTGTGCCAACCACTGTTGCTGAAATGGAACAGCGACTTCGCACTATTTGGCATTATATCCCTCTGGAGGACTTTCAGTTTTGGTGTATATGGTGCCATGGGTAACAAATTTGGGCAGATTTATAAATCACATTAGTGGATATATGGCGAAGCCAGTGCTAGTTTAGTGGTTAGAACACTGGCATGAATCTGGAGAGATGTGGTTTGAGTCCTGGGCACTGGTAAAGCTCCTCCCCCCCAAAAAATTGTTTATTGAAAAATGTTTAATTTCATTTATTACATTTTACTTGCCATGTGTTTAAGCACAAAATAAGAAGGAAAAATTATACAGATTATTTTAACAACAAAGCTGAAGTTGGTTAATAAATAATATCCACAGAGTTACCTGTTGACTTTTTAACATCAATTATGATTTTGCACAAATGGATTGGTTTATCAAAGCAGTATATGAAGGATGATACTGGATCCCAGAAATGAGGTGCTGAGCATTCGGCTTCAATGACAGTGTTACATCATTTATTGTAGTAAAACACCATTCACTTTAGTAAAGCCAGATGTAAAAAGGCTTCAGTTGGTTCATGTCTGCTTTACATCAATACTAATGCATTAAATTTTGCTCTTATGCTTCATTATGCCTCTTATGGCACCATCTAGTAGCAGAGTTCCATAAAAAAGCACGTTAACCTTAGTATTTAGTGACTTGATTGATTTAAAAACTTGCTTATAAATTTAAACCTCGTTTTGCATTTGTTTCTCATGCAATTAAATTATTACTGATTAATTTATTCCCAAAGTAACTGGTAGTTGATTTGAAAAAGTATTTAGGGCATTTTTGCAACAAAGTTGTACTTTTCTCATTGAAGTTCTGTTTTTAATTATTTGTCTTACAGATAAAAGGAAAGAAGGGGAAGAAGAAGGTGGCAGCAGCACCATTGGCTGCCAAAAAGGTTGAACAGAAAAAGACTGTGAATCCTCTCTTTGAAAAACGGCCTCGCAATTATGGGATTGGTGAGTAGCTAGCATGCCTGAGGCAAATGGCCAATGATGCAGGTAAAATTGCCTGCTAGGTCCTGGCTGCTCAGAATTGCCAGGTATTATGCTCTAACAGTTTTTTAGCTTGTTTTTTTTTAAAGCAAGCTATTTTCATTTTATCTGAAAGGTTTTTATTTTAAGAGGTAAAAAGTTTTTGTGTTGTATATGTATTATTTGTGCCTCTTCCCAGTCACCTGTTAGTGTGAATTACCACTGTTAGAGAGTGTGTCAGAAAACGAAATATTTTTGAAGATTTGCTTTTCATACTTTCCATAAGCAATATGTATTCTAGTTTTTATAACTTTGAATAATTGTCATTCTTATAAAATTTGGTTAAATATCCTGATTACTTTAGCAGTGGCCACTTTCCTCCTCTGATTCATCTACTGGGGATGTGATTATTAATACTTATAGAAACATCTTAATCACCTGGAAAACCAGGTCAGGTGGGAAACTTCACAGCAAAAAATACCGTAATGATTTTTTTCAAAAGAATTGTTGCCACCAAACCTCTCTACTTTGGCCTAACAAAGTGCTAGTAGTTGAGGAGGCTTCTATACCTTCACTTACTCAGTCATATGACCCTGTAACTCTCACTTCTCTCCAATTCCATCAGCAAGCTATCTGAGAGAGTGCTCAGTGTTAGAAAAAATTTTCTTATCTAATTTTATATTCTTATTATAGATAGGTTGTGTTTTTTAGATAGGTTCTAATTGTTTTTAGCATTTCTTTAATGCACTATGTCTTATTATACCAAATAAATACTATATAGCAAAGGGGAAATAGATTGATACATGAGTTTTAAGGTAGTAGTTTCCCCCTTTTCCTACCATTTGTTTTATTTCTTATAGCAAAATTATATTTGAATGACAGCCATTTTTAAGAACAAATCTCTCAAATCAAGAGCCAACTGTGATTGTTTTATAATTTGTAATTTTAATGTTTTTAAAGACCTTTTGAGTATATTAAAGACAACCACAGAATTCAGATAGTGTGAGACAGATAACATAGTATATTTCTATACTAATTAAATCCATTTCAAAAGCTTGATGCAAAACTTATGTCCATTGATAACTCTTCCCATCAATAAGTTCATTCACAGTTTTCCACTATTAATGTACCTCCAGTCACAATAATCCTGCCAAAAGTATAATGACATACTACTCCATTCACAAAGTAGGTGACAGCATCACTCCGGAAATTTCTGACACTTTTTGAGGGATCAGTCCCGATCTAAGGTGGGCAGGGGTGGCTTAGTCGGTATTGTGTCAGACTTGTAATCTGCAGATCCCAAGTTCAAGTCCCAGCTGGATCAGCATCGAGATTTATATCTGCTAAACTCCCTGTCCTGCCTTCAGTGTAGGAAAAGATGCTATCCCTCGGAATGGAATATTAATCCTTGGCCCCTTGTGCAGGAGAGCTATACTCTGTTCTGGTGTAGGGAGCCCCTCAGTGGAGGTTAATTTCACCATGTTCTTACAACACCTTGAACCTATACCCTGTGCATGTTTAAGAACATGCTTGATTGGGAGGCTACCATCTGTCTCCCAACAGCTGGGTACAGTTCGGCTGGTAGTTCACCAGGCTCATAATCTGCAGTGTTCAGGTTTGAGTCCCAGCTGGGCCAACACTGAGATCTATCTCCGCCAAGCTCCCTGCCCAGGGTCAGTAAGGAACACCGATGGGCTTGGAAAAACTGCCATCAGCTGAATGGGACATTAAAGCATAGCCCTGTGTGTGGGAGAGTGTAACACTTTAAAGATTATTAACTTTTAAAGTTGGACTTTTTGTCTGATCCAAATTTATTCAAGTTCCGGATAGCTGTATCGGGCACCAGGCAACAATAACTTGCCAAAAAAGTTGAAATAGGGTTCGTTATGTATTTATCAAGCATTACTTATCTAGTAAGAATTCAAAAAGGATTGTCAACTTTAATTAAAGTTTAAATATAATCAAAAAATCAATTAACATTTCTCAAGAGAAAAATAGCAAAAATTCAAAAGTTTCTAAAACAAAGTTTATTTCAAAAAAAAATTTAAAAACTAATCAAACTCTATGGTAGAATACAAAAGTTGGAGTACTAACAACTCACATCTATCTGAATCTCCTACGTCTCACAATACTTCTGATTCCTAAATCTCTGCTACTCACTACACCCAATCTGCCTATCCACTACAATACTACATCTCCACTCTGACCTAACATCACCACTCTACTCTTTGACACAAGAGGGGTTGTGTCCTACACACGCACTTTAGTGATTGAAAATCAAAAGTTCAGAGTTGCGCATGCGCAACTCCTACGCTCGGAAACAAGAATTGTGATCAGTCCAAAAAAAAATGATAACCAGTTTTGCTTTATTTATGTTATATTTAAGTAAAAGTGAATGGGTGGTCCATCACAAGAGCCATACCCTTTTCATGTTAAAGAACACACTGGATGGCCTTGATGGGAGGCTACCATTTGTCTCGCAGCAACTGTTTTGTGGGTTCCCTCCCTCTCTTCTCTAAGCCCTCAGGGTCCTTGTAACCTGGCTATTTAGCTCATTATGTGCAAAAAAAGTGCCATTCAGAGGTAAAACCCACCCCACTGCTCTTTCATAATATGTATTATCTCTACATACATTAAAGAAAACAAAATTCGTAAAATGAAACTGATTCCTTTTCTTGATTTTGTAAAATTGAAATTGTGTAAATATATAGAAGTATTAATGATTTAAATGTATCAAGAAAAATGTCTGTACCTATTCATATTCTTTAAGTAGCATACAGATTTAGTAGCAAGTAGAGATATACTTACAAATTGTCCTTCATTGTTGTAATGATAATGTTTCATCTTGCAGTGTGAAAGAGTAGTTTTCACCAAATCACATTGCACTAGCCTCATGTAGTATTGTATTTTCCATCATATAGGAAAATATTGAAATTGAATTTTTATGTAATTGTTGGCTGTATTTTCATACATTAAAATACTCCATACAGTGATACCTCGGATCACGAATGTCTTGGTCCACGAACAAATCAGTCTACGAACACCATTTGCGAACAAATTTTGCTTCGCTTCACGAATGATGCTTTGGTTCACGAACACGCATGCATGGAACGCATGTGACTTGCAGCGCACAGCCGTGCCCCCAGCAGCAACCCAGTTCGCCCATCTCGCGTGGGTGCAGTAGAGTCCCAACAACAAGTGTTGATATCTTAGTTTTTTCTTTATTTAAATTTATCCCGTATTATGGCTCCCAAAAAAGTGAAAAGTGTTAGTGAAGGTGGTGTTAAGAATCCTAAACGTATTACTGTTGATACAAAAAAGGAAATTATAGCTAAACATGAAAGTGGTGTTGGTGTTTCGGATCTCGCCAAGGAGTACGACATGACGAAATCAACGATCTGCACTATTCTAAAGAATAAAGATGTGCTGAAGAAAGCTGATGTATCTAAAGGAGTGACTAAGTTAACGAAGCAAAGGCCTCAAGTGTTACAAGAAGTAGAGAAATTGTTGTTAGTTTGGATTAATGAAAAGGGGCTTAAGGGAGTTAGTGTGATAAACTAAGGGGCTAACTTAAGGGGCTTTGATATGTGTGAAGGCTTTAGAGCTTCATCAATATTTATTGGCGAACCAGCCAAGTGCAAGTGATACTAGTGTCGAGAAATTTAAGGCAAGTAGGGGAAATTTTGTCGACAAACTGGAATTCATAGTGTTTTTAGGCATGGAGAGGCAGCTAGTTCGGACCAAAAGGCAGCAGAGAAATATGTTGGTAAGTTTATAGACTTAGAAGGTTACGTCCCAAATCAAGTTTTTAATTGCGATGAAACGGGGCTATTCTGGAAAAAAATGCCAAAAAGGACATACATAACCAAGGAGGAAAAGTTACTACCTGGCCACAAACCAATGAATTATAGACTTACACTATTATTGTGTGCGAATGCAAGTGGAGATTTTAAAATTAAGCCCCTTTTAGTGTACCACTCTGAAAATCCGTGTGTTTTTAAGCACAATAAAAGTGATAAAAAGTAAGCTTTCAGTAATGTGGAGATCAAATTCTAAGGCTTGGGTTACCAGAATATATTTTAGGGAGTGGTTGAATGATGTTTTTGTTCCTTCTGTTAAAACATATCTTGATGAAAAGAAATTGCCCCTTAAATGTGTTCTGCTTATGGACAATGCTCCTCCTACAAATGTTGAAGAAGACCTTGATCCTGCATACGACTTTATTAAGATCAAATTTCTGCCTCCTAACACCACACCTCTATTACAGCCAGATGGATCAGCAAGTAATTTCTAACTTTAAGAAAATATATACAAAAGCTCTTTTTTCAAGGTGTTTCCAGGTCACCAATGATACAGATTTGACCCTGTGAGATTTCTGGAAGGACCACTTTAATATCCTCCACTGCATAAATCTCATTGATAAAGCCTGGAACAATGTCTCTTACTGGACATTGCAGTCAGCATGGAGGAAACTTTGGCCAGCTTCTGTGCCTGACAGACATTTTAAAGGCTTTGAGGAAGAGGCAGATGTGGTACAAGACATTGTAAGCATTGGCAAAAGTTTGGAGTTGGAAGTCAACGAGGATGATGTGGTGGAGCTGCTGGAGGATCATAGCCAAGAACTCACCCCAGAAGAACTTACTGAATTGCAACTTGAGCAGGTGAAAGCTATGGAGGAGGAGCACTCAGCAGAAGAGTAAGAGGTGCCAGATGCTTCAGCTGCTGAAATAAAGGACATTTGCAGTAAGTGAAGTGCAGGCTTTTATTAAGAAACATCACCCTGACAAAACTGTTACCAGCAGAGCAGTTGAAATTTTAAATGATAATGTAATGGCCCATTTTCGCAAAATTCTCCAGGCAAATTTTTCTGGATCGTTATCTTATGCAATTACCAACTGCCTCTCCTTCGAAGGAGTAATCTTCCTCCTCCCCCTCTCCACCTCCTCCATCCCCGTGTGCCAGCAATTATCAACCACAAAGGTAAATTGTATATGTACTGTAAAATTAGTTTTATTTTGGTAATTAAACTGCTTTCTTCTAATATTACTGTTATATTTATTTCCTTTCTGTATTATTTCCACACATAAAGCCATAACATGTTAAAAGCAAATTTTTCTAGGACAAAAAACATATTATTTGGATTTACATTAATTGCAATGGGAAAAATTGATTCGAATCACAAACTTTTCAGTTCACGAACAGGGTCAAGGAACGGATTATGTTCGTGAACCGAGGTATCACTGTACTTGGTTTTGATTATCCAATTTTATTCAATTGCAAATACTTTTTATAACACCAAAACTTATTTTAGGGCAAGACATTCAGCCGAAACGAGATTTGAGTCGTTTTGTGAGATGGCCAAAATATATTAGACTTCAGCGACAGAGAGCAGTATTGTACCAGCGATTAAAAGTTCCACCACCTATAAATCAGTTCACCCAAGCTCTTGACAGGCAAACAGGTAATATTATATATAATTAGTTATAATTCAGTTTTTAATTCTTTTCACTACCATACTGGCCCAAACTAGGTTGGAGGTAGTGAAGAGGAACGAATGGGATTGATTGGAAGAGCCCATTTAAAATCTTGGTTGTTTTGGGCTGGTATGGTACTGAAAGGGTTAAATATTTTTTTCTGTATATGAATTTCAAAACTGAGAGGAAAAAATACCCATGACTATACTTGCAGGTGGTTGCAATATACATTTTACAGTACAGAGTGTCAAAGAGTATAACTATAAATTGTTTGAATAATATAGAGGAAAAATTGTCATTTGCCGGGTGGGATCTGAACCCACAATTCTATATTCTAACTACTACCAGGTGTACATCTGATAAATTCTATTATTGTATAAATTGTTTAGTTTTACCTGAGTCTTCCTCACAGATCTCAATGGCATAGTATAGTGACACTCCTGTTAGATATCTGTGGCAAGCAGCTAAAGAGTAATTTGAATTTTTTTTTTCAGTTTCGTAAAATTGACAAAAAGTCCATTAAAAATAAAGCTGAAAATGGTTTTCTTTTCTGTGTAATATTTCTCACTTAGCTGGAGGTAATTTAAAATCAGTGGAAAGCCCAAGTTTTGAAATTTATATTTTTAAAACTGTCAAATCTATAAAAATTAAAAATTATCAATCTTCCTGACCCTTAAGAATAAAACCAAAGCACACTGATGCTAAAATCATGCACTGACTCTGTATTCACTTCAAAAGAAGTTATAGGATGGCAATTTTTATTGAATAGGTTAATTGATACTGTATCTTTTCAAGTGAATATGGATTCATCAAGTGACTTCACTATCAGTACACTTTAGTTTTACTTTTTTAGGGCAAGGAAGAAAATAATTTTTTATTTATATTGCTTTGTCACTAAACCTCAGAACTGCTACCACTTACTTTCATTTCTGACTTGTAAAGATTCACCCCATTTCCTTCCCCCTCTTTTGGGAGGGAATGTGGGATTTGGGGTCAATTGTCTAACCCCCAAATGAGTCGTATCTCAAATTCAAAAACTATCAAAAAAGCATGTGACAACTATAGTATTGTAGTCATCACAAACTGAGATAGCTCGTGACAGTCCCCGCAACATAAGCTTTCATTTGACACTTGTAGCTGTGGACCTTGTGTTCATAAGATACAGTGTAAAAACTATTTTCACGTTCCCTGTTTTTTAGGAGGAAGAATTTTTATTGTATATGACACTCCCCATGTAACAAGCCTTCATATCATAGTCATTTTAGGCAAATAAACTAATGTGACATTTCAAGAAAAAACAGATCTTTAGCTGATTTGGTGCAGATTATTTTAAGAGAAAAACTGAAACCTTAAAGAAAACAAGGCTTGATAGGTCTAGATCATATTATCAAAAAAATGCTGTTGAAATGTCATTTACATGAAAACAGAAATACATTCAGTTCTTCATATTCGTAAAGAAAATTTTGGTTTTGCAAGTCCTTTGACTTTCCAGTAATTCCCTGAATTTCAAGAGCTACAGTAGAAAAGGGGCTAACTTTGAATTTGGAAGTTGATTAAGAATTTTTGTTAAATTATCAAACAATAGATTAAAATTTTTTACTGTGTTTATTACATAAAGTGTATGCTATCATGTTGTGTAATTTAAGTTAAAATTTGAGTCACTGAGATCACTCTACTGGTTGGGAAAGTGTGAAACAACTGTTATGACAAAGCAGAAAACAATAGGAAAATAAAAATGTCAAAAACAGTTTCAGAATCTGAAAGTTGAGCTTTTGACTAATGCATTTTATGCTCCTCTCTCTAGTAGTTTAGTGGTCATAGCATTTGATATGTTATTAAGAGGATGTTTTCTCATGTCCCACCCAGCTCAAGACAGTTTTTTCTCTTTGAGTTTGTTCAAGAGTACATTGATCAATTTCAGTCTAAAATGTACTCTTACTAAATATTTTTCCCCATGCATTTTATGCATGCAAGCGAAAATCGTGGTCTCGTCCTATATGATGAAGTATCCAATAGAGCAGATTTTTGTCAGTCCCTTAGTCTCGTAGTGAAATTTTATTGAATTACATAGTACACTGCTGTTTATAAATGAATGAATTGCATAAGTTCAGATGAAGTCATAACCACATGTGATATAAAAGAAGTTAAAAAATTATCACAAGTTGATTTTTAAATCACGGTCTTAACTTTTTTGGTATTCTGAAACCTTGTGGGTGGGGATTTATAGGGTACCATTTTGTTGCTGTCTGATAGCTACAAAACTTGATGGCCTTTAATGTTACCAGAATAAGTAGCAGAAATAATTCTGAAAATCAGTATTTTTAACTGCTATCATGTAGAACAGTGGTTCTCAACTTTCCTACTACAGGGACTCGCATTTCATACACCTTGTGGCCCAGGATAATCATAATAAAAACAAAATCCTTTTTAAATATAATGTAAAGAAATATAGTTTATATTTAATTTAAATTACATAGCATGATTGCATACAGACTTTATGTAACAAACACAGTAAAAATTTTAATATATTTGATAATTGAAGCAAAAATTTTCAATCATTCAAATTTAGTCTTCTTCTGCTGTAGCTCTTGAAATTCAAGGAATTACTGGGAAGTCAACCTACAAAACCAAAATTTTCTTTAAGAATATGAAGTGAACTTGGATTTTTTTTTTCGTTTTCCTGTAAATGATGCTTCAGCAGCATTATTTTGATAGTATGATCCAGACCTATCAAGTCTTGTTTTCTTTAAGGTTTCAGTTTTGCTCTTAAAATAACTGCACCCAATCAGCTAAAGAACTATTTTTTTTTCTTGAAATGTCACATTAATTCATTTGCCTTAAACGACTCGTTAGCTAAAACCTCAAACATATTGCACATAGTGTTCTTTCCTCTCCATTGGTAACTATTGAGGTAAAGCCAAAATGTATAAATTCATCTTGATATTTCCTCTTGTTTCATTTGATGATCCTGCCTTTGGTTACAATTACATTATTCCAACACATATTGAAATTTATAAACAGTACGTCACTATGATAACTACTAAATTTGGTCATACAAACAAGTGACGTGATGACTAAACTACTCAGTTGTACAAACAAGTAACCTTGACGAGCATCTGCTCAGTACTGACTCTCAAACCAATTTAGCTAGAAGCATGTTCCATTCCACTACGAAAAGACTGCTCCACTCAGTTCTCTACTGCCATTTAGAAATATAGTTAATGTAGTTATGAACAGAAGTTTTTTTCATCCTTTTGTTTTCATATTTCAGTTACTTAATGCAATATTTTATTAACTGTGTAAATATTGTTATGTTAATATTTGCAGAGACAGAATGGCAACCCATTTGAAATCTTTTTGAAAACCACTGATGTAGAGGCTAAAAGTTAACTTTTTTTTGGGGGGGGGATCAAAAGTCTTTGTGCAACCCATAGGTTGAAAACAACTTGATGCAGAGGCTAAAAGTTAACTTTTTTTTTTGTTGGGGGATCCAAATTTGTCTACAAAGGGTTGGGTGACTATGAAAGGGAAATAAAAAATTACTTTTCTATCATTAAAGTAGCATTTCATTTATTTATTAATGTGTATAAACTACATACACAAATGCCAGTAGCAGAATTCGAAGTTCTAATTGTTTGGATTGAAATATAATTAATACAATATAGTTCAGTTTGATAATGAGAAGGAAAACTATTTAGTGTAATATTGATATTGGGATTTTCACTAGAAAGCTTTAAGGGAAGTGGCAAAGAATTCTGAAATATTTTCTGTTGTTTTTCCACTGAGTCTAATCTTTGTCACATCTCTGGGAACCACTGATCATCTAAAGCAGGCCTGACCAACCCCCCGTGGCTCATTGCAAAAGAACTTGGCAGCATAAAACAAACCAATATACTGAATTTTGCTTATTCCTCCCAATTTTCTTTTGACCAAACAGTGTTAAGTGCACAATTAAATGATTTTGCTAATTCATAATACTCATTAAAAAGATTTATTTTTATTTTTTTAATAAAAAATAATAGTTGAAAACTTAAAAATTGTAATTTTTCTCAAATGATTACACATTAGAAATGTGTTTTCATTTTGTAGAAGAGAATTTTTCTTGCAGCTCTAAGAATATAATTTTTTCTAGTGTCTCTTTATGAAGTTTGTGTTGACCATTCTGATCTAAAGTGAAGCTATTTAATTAGAAGTGTAGACAAAATTGGAGCTACCTGTAAGAGAAAAAAAAAACATGAAAATATATTGAATTTTTCCATGAAAGTAGTCTTGATATCTTTTCTGCTTTCAAAACTCATATTTTCAACCAATTTAAAGAAACTCCAAATGCATTTTTAACATTTTAAGTAGTTCAAATGATAAATGTTTTTCTAAATTGGGTCTGAATCCAATTTTTGGAATTTACTATTATAAATTGTGCTTTTCATAGCCACCCAGTTGTTCAGACTTCTCGATAAGTATCGCCCTGAATCCATTCAAGCAAAGAGAGAAAGATTGCGCAAAAGAGCTGAAGAAAGGGCAAAAGGCAAGGAGGATGTTCCTACTAAACGTCTGCCAGTTGTTCGACAAGGAATAAATACTGTGACAAGTCTTGTGGAACAGAAAAAAGCACAGCTTGTAGTAATTGCAAATGATGTTGATCCCATTGAGGTATGAGAAAAGGACATATTAATCTTTAAATGTTTTTTAATGTCTTTGAAATTTGAACTCAATATATTATGTAAAAATAGCTATTCTATGTTTATGTTTCAAAATAGTATATTCTGTGTTTAGTGATAAACTGTGACTATACACAAAACTCCTCATATCCAGGTGTGGATTATCCATGCCCAGTGGCACAAGCATGATGTGAAAATATTCTGAGTAAACATAACAAGCAAATAATTTTACGTATGTATATATAACAGTACCTGTGTATAGTTTCTGCTCTTATAAATAAAATTAACTGAATTTAAGATATTAAAATCAATTTATTTGAAGCTTTACTGCCTCATTCTACTTGCAGCAGCATTAAAATTAAAAAAAAGAAATGAAATAACAGATTATGATTACCCAGATGCTGAAAGAAAGAGATAAGACAAAAATAAGTTTAAAAAATAAAGTTCAGTTTATTTTTGATATTTTACGATCTTTATATTAATTATATAAATATGTTTTGATTATCTTGGCAAGTTACACAAAACTACCCTATCAACTTCAAGTTTTGGGTTCTTCCATGGAGTAATGGTTTTATTAAACCTTTCCAGTGCACAGCCTGAAAAACTGGTTTGAATCCAGAAGCCAAGCTATTTTTTCATATGCTCAGCCAAAAAAAAAATAGCTTTAGAACTTTTTGCCAAATAACATGAAAGGAATTACAGCATGTTATATGCCAAATTAATCAACATTTAATTTTGGATTTTTTTGAAAATAAAATATTTAACAAAAGAGATGACTACTTTTGTTTTAATAAGGCTTTTATAGAGCATGTAAAAAAAATGCATCTGACAATGCAAGTAAAAATTTACTTTAAAAAAGAACTAATTTAAATAATTATGCATTATAAATAGAAAGGCCATTTATTTCTGAATAACAAAAAAAAAATATATTTTTACTTGAAACCAGAGAAATACTCTCTTACGAATAAATAGTTATGTGGGGGGAAAAAACAGATTTTCTGATGTGGGATTTAAACCCACATCTCTCCAGATTCACTAAGACCACTAAACTAATGCTGGTGCCATCTTTTTTCCACTAATGTGACCTATCAATCTCCCATCATTGTTGCTACTGGCACATCTGTGATCAGAAAAGGAAACTTCTTATTGTTGCACTTTGAAATATATGAATAAGTCACTCATACTAAAGAATTATTAATGAATTAATAGTATATTCACAGTTATCTGTTGACTTTGAATCTTAAAAAAAAATAGTTTTGTGGAAAAGTTGAGTGGCTTCTTTATTTACTAAGTGCAACAATAAAAAGTAAGCCAGCAGCAACAATGACAAGAGATTAATGGGGGTGGGAGATGGAGCTGGCATTAGTTTAGTGATATTTAGAGCACTCTGGCATGACTCTGGAGAAGTGTGGGTTAAAATCCCAAATGCCAGCAAAACTAATTTTCCCCGCAAAACTATGGATTTATAGACTTCAAAGCTAACAGGTAACTCTAGATTTACTATTTATTGAATTACTTTTTTTTTCTTTCTTAGTACCATTTTTTAAGAAAAGTCCAGGCCTTTCGTTAACTGCTGAATTATACAAGTCAACTTTAGAATTTTATTTAAAAAAAAGCCACTCAACTGAAATAGGCTATTTATATATACCAAAACAGTCCGAAGAATTGCATCTTTCCCATTCTAGTGATTGGAGTGCAAAGTTTCACTCCTGTATTACAAGGTTGTGAAAGCGACAATCAGAACAAGCATTGGGATTACTCGTGCAATTATTAATTGGTAGGGCTTTATCAATATTTTTAATTACATTTAAAGCATTAAACAAATTAAGGTTAGGAAATTGTAATTTTTAAACAAATATTCTGCCAGAATTTTAGAATTCTGGCAGAAATTAAAAGTTTTTTGATATATTTTTCATTTCTTATTTAAATTATTTAGTTTTTAAAGTAAAATTATTTTTTATGACACTGCTTTTCTTAGGATTAGTTTTTCCCTCATCAAAAGTTTATGAATATGCATTATATTGCCATAAATGACAATATCTTAGAAAAAAATGAAATAAATGAAAGATTTAAGAAATAATTGAAATAGTATGAACTGTTTATATTAGAATAATAAAATAATATAGCAAAAAAAACAGGAAATATATATATATTTGAAATTTTACTGAAGATAAAGTAGAAAATAATAGTTTAATATTGCAATGTTTTAAAAAAATTCTTAAAAAATTTTAACTTACCATTTTTTTCCTTCAAAAATTTTCCCATTTTTATTAAGCACAATGAAATGTTCTTTTGGTATATAACATGACATGTTTTGTTCATTAGTTACTTCAGGATGAGGTTCTAAAGTTTTTAATTTTCTGAAAGCACTTTAAATCCAGCCACCACAGTGAGTTCGGTTTCAGAAACCTGACACTCTAAGGGTTAATAGTTCTTTTCAGTATGATGTATTTTAAAACCCTGTCAGGTGTTATATAAAGTGACTGGACTTCTCACATTAATGGGATTTTCTGTCATGTTTATGGAGTGGAAAAACACTTGGCTGCCTTTTTTACTAAATGTTATTTTTTTTCTTTGGTGTTAAAGTTTAGTGATTTTAGCAAAGTGCCAAAAAGTTGGCACACTACAGCTTTAAAAAGAAAGTCAATATTCTCAGTGGCACAGCCAAGATATTGAAGGGGGTAACTATTTTAAAATTATTCAGTATAAACCCAAAAACTAATAATTGTTTAAAAAATAAAAGAAATTCTAGTGTGTGGGGAGGGGGTAATACCCTTGACAAAATTGCCCTTCCAATTGTAGGACTGATATCTGTGCCAAGGCTGTTGTTTTTCAGGTCTAAAGTGCTGCGTGCAAGCGGTGACATGCCAGAAGTTGTTTATGGCCGTAAATGACGCCTAGAGTGCTAGTGCAGCAAGGAGGCTAGAGAAGGGAGATTGAAGGATTAGTCTTGGTGTGAGCTGTCGAACGAGAAGGAGTTGTTTTGATAAGCGTCAGAAGGATGCCGCCATACTCAAAAGAAACCCTTCAAGTGAGGGTGCGATTCCAAAGGGGAATCGAGATTCTTGGAGAATCTGTGCATTTGTTCTTGTGGTTCAGAAGGAACCACAATGTAGGCAAAGGTTGGTTATCCTTTCGCCGAGTTTGAGGTCTGTAAAGTGAGAACTTGCAGAGTGTGCGATTCTCCACCTCATTGTTAATGTTTGCAGCAGCAAAGCATTAAAGGCTCACAAAGCTGTATCCAAGGCCTCATTTTCAGGAAATGAAAAACAATTTGTAGCCTAATTAGATATTTAAAAAAATCCATAGCAAGAAAGGTATAAGCCATTCATTGTCACAGGAAGCAATTGTCATGCCACCAAAAGATCAATAACATATGAATATACAGGAATGAAATCGATAGAAGAAAAACAAGTTGTAAGGCAGCCATTTTTATACCTAGTGATGTAGCATAATTCCTGGTGATGATACAAGCCTAACTAAAGAAATAAAATAATAGATATATAGCAATAAAAAAAAAATTAATTTTAAAAGTGCAAATAATACTAACTTATTTTAAAGGCTATCCGAATCTATTGATGCTATATGTACAACACACACTGCAGACGATAGACATTTGCTGCTAATTAGTATAATCTGCTTTGGTGAGCCATGATGTATTTTCCTCCGATTTTGCACAAAGTTTTGGTTTCAGTAGGTAGAGAGTGCTGGTGAATGCTGGGATGAATGAAAAAAGCAATTCTAGGTTATTGAAGTAGTTTTAATGTAGAAGAGAACATAACGCAGAAGAAAGAAGCAAATTATTTTTGTCTTTAGTTGGATGTGGACCTGTGTCTCCCAGAAATATGCTGGGTATGATAAGCACTACACTAAGAGTGGCTGACCATTTTTTCCAGCTATGTAACATGGACATTCCTACATATTTTTGTTGATCTGCTCTTGACCCCATCAATGTTGAGAATTGGGCAACCAAGCTGCTTTGTATGATTGAAATAATATTTGTCATTTGTAGTGTTATATAAATAATTCAGTAATAAAGTATCACTGGAAAATGTCTTGTAAACAAGAAATGCTTGAAATAATTAAGTGTTTCGTGTCTATACATGATATTTTCCTGAGAAAACATTTCCTGGGACTTACTACTGAATTATTAATATAATACTGTGAACGTGAGTAACAAATGTTATTTCCATCATACGAAGCAGCTTGGTTGTCCAATTCTCGATATAGATGTCACCACGAGCAAATCAACAAAAATCTAAGAATGTCGGCATGTCACATTACTGAAAAAAATGGTTAGCTGATGATGATGATGTGGTTATCACATGTTTCTTGGAGGACATGGATTTGCATTCCACTCATGGGGAAAGCCATTTTTCCCCCAGCTAATTCAAGTATTTTTGGTCTACAGAACATTTCCTCTCATACTTTATTATTTGATTATATATATCATAACGGGGGTGGGGGTGATTCAGTTGGTAGCGTGCTAGGCTTGTCGATCCACGACGCGTTTTGCGTTGTGGATCTAAAACTTTTTTAAGCACATTATGCTATCAAAAAGTATAGGTAATTATTTCATTTGCCATTGGCAGCAGTCATCATTATTTTAAAATCCACTGAGACGTCACTTGCCGGCACGAACGTCATTTTAAATTTCACCAAAAGCATTCCAAGAAGCTCCCGTTACTTCCCATCCTCTGTGGCATTGGTATGTAAATCTCTCTTTAATAATTGATATTTGATAGCATAGTCCATGTGTCGAAGTGCTTAAAAACATTTAACAGTGTCATAGAGAATTAAATTACTTAAATTACTGCACTGTGTACCTCTACTGTAATTGCTGTAGATACTTCTCCTTTTGCTAAGCAATCTAAAATTGCAATTTTCATTTCCAAAGAAATTGCTTCTTTGGTTCTTTTTTTTCTCCATTAGGCCCAATTTAAATCTGTAAAATAAAAATTAGAAACATTTAAACTTATGATAATGAAAAGAAAAGCACTTACATGCAAAATTAAACTTCACAGACACTGCTTGCACGCGTACACTACTTGTAAGTAAATTTAGACTTCCGATAATGAAAAGACAAACACCTACTCGCATAAAAAATTGTACATTAAACTTCTCGAATGCTCACTGCTTATATACGTTCACTACTTGTATGTAAATGCGAAAGTCACAATGGGGAACATCTGAATTGGCATGAAATATGTGCACTTCATAACTTCAAAACTGCATTAAAAAGATATGCATAAAAAGAAACTCGAGTGTATATACAAGATGTAGGTCCATTGTTTCTCTACATTTTGGGGACCAGGGAATTACTGAAAGTTAATTATTTTGTACCAAAAATCTGATGAGAATTTCCTCAATTATTTTTATGACTAATGTTTATAGCTGCATATTCCCTTGAAAATGATTCCAGGAAATTAAATTATGATTTTTCTTCAAAACGAAATATTAATTTCTGTTTAAAACTAATATTATTCAAGCTTTAAACTTTTAATGCCCAAGAAATTTCAGAAAAGGATAGAGGGCATTAAACACAAAGGAATAGTACATTTGGACTTGTGAGTTATTTAATTTTGAAATGAGTTTCAAAGAAAATCTTACATCTTTATGCCAGTAGTGTTGACATTTTGTGGAGGAATTGTTCATTACCAGGATTGCCTATGATCTGATTATTCTGAAAGCTAGTAGATATCTTTGCTTGTGGAACACTGGTTAAGAAACAGTGAACCATTTCTTGAGATTTTTACTTTTATAACTATGTGTTGTAATGTTTTAAAACATGAATTATTTAATTGTTATCTATTAGATTTTATTTCGCATTATAGTGTACTGTTATTTAAGTATAAGAAAAACTAATAAAGTTTAATTATTTTTAGCTTGTGCTATTTCTGCCAGCACTGTGCCGAAAAATGGGTGTTCCATACTGCATTGTAAAGAATAAGTCCAGACTAGGTCGTGTTGTAAGACGTAAAACTTGTACATCTATGGCTCTCACTCATGTAAATCCGTAAGTAACACTTTATGTTTAAATCATTTAATAAACATTTTTAAGGTGTACATGTATGGAAAAAGTGGGATAGGAATTCTGAAGTGGAGAATAAATATGGGCATTAGTTTTGAGGGTTGCTTGTGCAAAGGTGTGCTATGTCGTATGTTGACTTTTTGTATAACATGACAAGCTTTTCCCTGGCTGAGTCATTAGTGTGCGTGGCTACTAATCAAAGAGACCTGGGTAAGGAATGGATGTTTGTTGGAGTATTCGTGGCTCAGTTGGTGCATTGTTGCTTTTTTAATATCCTTTGTATGTAATTCAAATGCATATGGTTGTGTTCACATTCAAATATATATGCATATGTGTATTTCTTCTGCCACAACACTGGATATTACTCATTTTGACACCTAATGTGAGTGGTGTCATTTATATATATATTATATGTCTTTAAATAATAAATACCCCCTCAAGCAGCTGTTTGCCACAGAGGTCTGACAGGAGCCTGTCAGTTTATATGCCACAGTAGAAGGTCTGAGGATGGCAGGACCTCAGCAGAAAAACAACACGAACATCCATGCCTTACCCGGGACTCGAACCCGGGTCCCTTAGATCAGTAGCCAAACTCATAATAAATGTCATATTTGGCATTGCCTCCTTATCGTTTCATTGTTCCTAAAACAGCTCTTACTCGGCAAGGCATGGACACTACAAGATTTTTAACAGTGTCATGTACACAATTAAAAGGACCTTCTTGCTCAGAAATTAATTAAAAATAACTTAAAATTTTCTTTTGTTGAGCAATAAAATTTTAAAGTTTATCCTTCAAACTATTTGCATGTTAACAGTTTTTAGGAGAAAACTCGGTAGCTTTATGGAACAAAGGCAGTGCTCTGTCTTCAGTAAAGTGATGCCATATAGTGATGTTAGGTCTGTCTAGACAAAGAGCTTCTTTCCACATGTCATGTCATTTGCGATCACCCATTTTCTATAAAGTTGACAGTGGAATTTCCCAACAGACTCTATCTGTCCATTCCTCCTGACAGCAAATTAGTCACACTTGACATAGTCTCTTTATTCCCATCCACTCCAGTTTTTGATGCGGTCATGTTGTTTCGGACAAAAATTATTGAAATGCAAAAGTTTTCCCTTCCCAAAATCAATGCCATTCATGGGTCTTCTACAACTCATCATCGAAAACAACTATATACAGTTCGGCAACCAAGATCTTGAAACAAAATTATTCAATTCAGCAGCACTTTTACCCTTCTTCTGGTGTCTATGTCAATGATATATTTTTTATTTGGAGTGGCAGCAATTAGCAATTAAACAGTCTCATTGACTCTGCCAATAATACATATCCTATGATACACTTTATGAAAGAGGAGGAAAATAGCAGTGCCGTCCCCTATTTAGATCTTTTCATCCAAAAAGATGACACAGGAGCCTTGACAATGTCAGTATACCAAATGCCTATCTATGTTCCCTCCATCATATGTGCGGACTCATGCACCCCATAGGCATACAAAATTGCAGCCTTCCGCTCCCTCACACTTAGGGCTTCTGCTGTGTCTTGAAATGAGCAGCTGCTTGAAAAGGAAATTCAAAACATCCATTGCTGCTTCCCATGGCTACAACTCAACAACAATAGACAAATTAATCAGTAAATATAGAAACAAAAACATAAGAGATTCGGCTCTCCTCCCAATCACCAATCGCAAATGTAAAACCTTTGCTGGACTTATTTCTTACGTTCCTGTCCTATGCGAATCAGTCCGCAAATTACTCGGAGCCGAAAATATCAAAATTGTTTTCAACCCAGCTCCAAATTTGAAGAAATTAATCAAAAGGGACAGGGACAAATTTAGCCTACTTCAAATATCGGGCATATACCAATTTCCCTTACATTTGCTGGATAGTTCTGTCATTTACTACATCGGCAAAACCATACGTTCATTGCCGGAGAGGTTCGCAGAGCACCAAGCTGATGTCAGCCAAAAGAAGTTAACGACGGCCGCTGCTGAGCTAGCAGTAAAACACATGGCAACAATAGACTGGGAACACGCCACACTGCTGGCACATGCGTCACTTTCTATGGAACCATAGTCCGTGAGGCTATTGAGATAATGACCTCGTCTGTCCCCACCTGCAACCGAGACGCTGGAATCGCCCTTCACGGTGTGGGTTGGGTTATTTTACCTCTGAGTGGCACTTTTTTTGCACACAATGGGCTAAATGGCCAGGTCACGTGGACCCCAAAGGGTCAGAGAAGGTTGGGGGAGGGGACCCACTGGAACAGCTGTTGGGAGACAGATGGTAGCCTCCCGTCAAGGCCATCCAATGTGTTCTTTAATGTGCACAGGGTATGTGCACATTAAAGTGCACATACCCTGTGCACATTAAAGATGGGACGTTAAGCCATGGTCACATGTGCGGGAGGGGGCCCTCCCGCACATGTGACCATGGCTTAACGTCCCATCTGATGGACGACGGCTTTTACAAGCCTGTCGGTGTCCCCTACTGACCGTGGGCAGGGCGGGGAAATATGCGGAGATAAATCTCGACGCTGACTCAGTTGGGACTCAAATCTGGGAACTACAGATTACGAGCCTGGCACGCTACCGACTGAGCCACTCCTGCCCCATGATGTGGAAAGAAGCCCTTTGTCTAAACAGACCTAACGTCACTACATAGCATCACTTTACTGAAGATGGAGCATCTGAGTTTTCTCCTAAAACTTTTAACGTGCAAATAGTTTGAAGGATAAACTTTAAAATTTTATTGCTCAACGACAGAAAATTGTAAGTTATTTTTAAATAGTGTCTTGTATCTGGTACCAACACATTGCCAGCAGATTCTTTAACTCTTGTAAGTTACGTGGTTGGGCTGCTGCAGATTGGATATGCTGTTCCAACACAAACCACAGATGCTCAATTGGATTGATATCTGGGGAATATGGAGGTCAAGGCAATATCTGGAAGTCTTCCTCATGTTCCACAAACCCTTTTCGAACAATCCGAGCAATGTGCCATGGCACATTATTCTGCTAAAAGAAGACTACTAGAGGGGTATACCATTGCCATGAAAGGATATACCTGGTCTGCAATGATGTTTAAGTAGGTGATAGTACTACTGACCCCATTTTCATCGGGGTTCAATGTACTGTGTGTTGTGACACATTATTCCCATCATGATCATTAAAATTAGGGACCAGTTGTGCCGAAGTATCTTTTCTGTTGTCTCATACCCTATGGGATAGCCTTCGCTCACCTCTAGCATCGATGAGCTGTGGTCAGGTCACACCTTGGTGGCAGTTTCCCCCCCCCCCCCCCCAGACCACTTTTTGAAGGTACTAACCACAGCTGACTGTGAACACGCCACACTGCTGTCTCAGAAATGCTTTGACCCAGTTGTCTTGCCATTACAATTTGGCCTTTGTCAAACTCATTTAAGTCTGCAGCCTTTCCCATCTGAAGAACAAGAATAACATTGATTAACAGAGCTCAGTATCAGGTGGTGTTTGTACCATTTCATGACCTTCTCATGCTCCATCGTTTACCTTTAGTTGCTTGGATTTGCATAAAGATATGCTGGTCATAATGTTTTGACTCTTCGGTGTATGATTTTGTACTATTTTTAGTCCTTGATGTTAAACAACAAATAGGATCAAAAATGTGTGAATATTTTGTTGTGACTTGTGAATTGTGATGAAACTGCATAGTTAATAAAAGTATTCTTTGTAAAATTGTTTAGAAGTATTAGTTGTAGCAGCATGTAAAGACATTTATTCGAACCCAAGTAAGGCATGGATTTTTGTGTTTTCTTTCTGCTGAGGGCCCACCATCATAAACAGACCTGCTATGGTGTGGTGTATAAATTGACAGGCTCTTGTCAGACCTCTGTGGCAAGCATATGCATGAGGGGGGTATGTAATTTTAATTTAATCATTTTTATAAATTGTATTTTATGCTGATAAAACAAGCTGTTAATTTTGAACAGTGAAAAACGCTTATTAGAAATTTATTTTTAACACTTGCAGGAGATACATACTTATTAACCCTTCCCAGGTCCAGCTTTTTTTTTTCTCTGATCAAGTAAAAAAAAAATTAACTTCAGAATTTTTTTTTGCCAAATAACTAATGAAAGGAATTATGGCACTTTATGTGCCAAATTAATCTGGATTTTCTGAAAATAAAATATTTAACAGTAAAAATGCATCTGGCAACAAATTTTTTTAGAAAACACTGATAGGCAGAAAATGATTATAATGCACATGAATAGGATAATTTGAGAAAAGTCCCTTTCCGTAACAAACTCTGGGTTACCCGTGACTTTTTGCTGTTGTGTATTGACATTTAACCTATTGTGTGGAAACTGGGGGGGGGGGGGGGGGTAAAACAATCTAATGTATTTTGCACTTTGCTAATAAATGTTTTGTTAAGCAGATGCACTAATAAACTTCCTGTATCATTCACATCAAAATATAACCAGTAAATTGTAGAGTTAACTACTTCTGAAAACTGAAGCACACTCTATGCTTCCATATTTTGAGAATGATTTTGGCAAGCTGGCATTTGGATCTTACCTTTTTTCTCAGCTTGGTTTAGGTATTAATTATCATTTTCTGCAGATGCTTCTGTAATTAAAAAGTTATAGTAGCAAATTAAAAGAAATTGCATTCAATTTTTTTATAGGGAGGACAGAACAAATTTAAATAAGCTTGTGGAATCTGTCCGAACAAATTTCAATGAAAGAGCTGAAGAGGTTAGTAATTGTTTCAAATCTATAGTAATAAAATTTTTATTATGCAAATTAGATTTGTAAAATCTTATATTATGTAGTTCATAAAATTTATTTTGTGTATGCTAATCAGGGGCTGTTTTGTTAATATTGAATTCATTGTGTTACTGTTAATATTGATAACAATACTTCTTCATTGTAATTTTTTTTACCTTTTTTAGTGATGACATTGTTGATTATTATTAACTTGTACCTAGTTGAGAATTGAAAGGTTTTATATGAGTGTGGTGGGGTTCTAAATTACTTCGATTTTTTTTTCAGTCCTAGAGTTAAATTATAGGTAACCTTAAATTAGTTCTAATAAAATTAGTTATTGAAAGTTGTCAAAGGTAAATACTTTAAACTTTACATTGGTGGTTTTTACATGGGTTCAAATCTTGTACATTGGTGAAACTTTTCCACAAATATATTTATTGATTTACTGACAATAGATTGCACTGCTTTAAAATTTTTAATGTAAGAACTAAGGGTGGGATATATTGAAGGAGCTAACTGGAATAATGGTTGTCAAACCTCTCACTACCAGTGAGCATGTCTTTGTGTATGATTCAGAGAACTGTATAATCTTCGAAAGGGTTTTATATTTTTTCTGTCCATTGTAAGTGGATTTTTGTGCAAAAAAATTGAAAAATTATAATTCTCTAAAAAGGATTTTTGTACGGATGAATAAATGGCTTTACTCTACTAGTTTGAGAATTGTAGGAGGTTGGTGTCACTTCAAATGAGTTTTGTCACTAAAGGCTGCAATACGAAAAAGTTCTTTTCACCATGCCATCTGAGTTGATACCTAATAATATTAATGTAAGTAGTAAAAAGTACATTTATTGAGGAAAGTTTTTAATCAGGACTCAAGTACTAATAAGCAAAAAGTAATGTGCAGGTTTATTTTTGAAATACAGATATTAATGAAGACTGAAAAACTTGATAAATTATTAAGAGATATGAATGTTATCTAGTAATGTGGATTTAAAGGCATAAGGATCTTTTTTCTGCCATCTCTGTCAAGTACATAGTTTCAAACAAGATATGTATGTAGTATATGATATGCATGATGTAAACTTTTAATAATATTTATTTGTTTGGCTAGCCGTCCCATGGCCAAGTGGTTAGCGTGCTTGGCTACTGATCTAAGGGACCTGGGTTCGAGCCCCGGGTAAGGCATGGATGTATGTGTCATTTTTCTGCTGAGGTCCTTGCCATCCTCTCAGACCTTCTACTATGGCATATAAACTGACAGGCTCCTGTCAAGACCTCTGTGGCAAAGCAGCTGCTTGAGGGTTTTTTTTTTATTTTATTTTTTTGGTTGATATATCTTGCAAGACAGCTATATATTTCTGGAAATTGGAGTTGATAAAATTTAAATGAAGAGATAGTTGATTTCGCTCTAAGCCAGCTATGGGCAACATGTAGCCTGTTGGCTGTGTGTGTTGGCCATTTTTCATGGGCCGTTGGCCAACATGTATTTTAACATGGCCTACATACGAAGGTGGTTTCGCTGGCCATCATGTGTTGGCCATTTTTCATGGGCCAACACACACGGCCTGTTGGCCGTGTGTGTACTTTGTGGAGTAAGTTTTTCTAACTTCCCCAATTTACCTTTGCACCGTTTCTGAAAGTATCGTAAATTTATCCAGCTCCATCTACATCTTAGATGGAGCTGGATAATAATCCATTATTTTAAAATGGATTATTATCCCATTAATTAATCCATTATTTTAAAAGCTCTATCTACATCTTAGATGTAGATGGAGCTTCACTGTAGTAATGCCGGGAGCTGAAGCGTGCCAATATCAGAGACTCATTTATCACGTGACAAATGGCAAGAGTAATCTTCACTTAGCTCTTTGCAAGGGATTTGACTTGTTTTTCCAATTTCCAGTACCAAATTATTATGAGTGTTATGATACGAACTTGTTGGAAAATAAGCCGTCCTGTGTCCGAGTGGTTAGCATGCTTGGCTACTGATTTAAGGGATCTAGGTTCAAGCCCCAATTAAGGCAGATCTAGGGGGGGAAGCAAAGGAATCATAACCTCCCCTGTCTTTCAGAATGCTAGTAAAAGTAAAAGGCAAAAAAAAATATTCAACTTATTTATATTTCATGATTTTTGAAGCAGTTTTTTTAAAGACCTGAAAAATGTGGGGCAAAACGTTATACTGCAATGGAAATCCAGTCTCTTGGCCATTTTTTTTTGCCTTCATTTTGTTTCTTGCCCACTGCCAGACCCTTTTTTTCTCTAGATCTGGGTCTGGTGAAGTGGTGAATGTTGTCGGTCATAAAAATATACCCCCTCCCTAAACAAAGAAGATATTTGATAAAAGTTACTATATCTTTCGAACGCAACGGCTTACATTTACGAGTTAGGTGTCAAATGAAAGATCATATGAGGACTGGAATTTCCCCTCCTCCAAAAGGGAATGGAAATTTCACGAAGGTCGATCTTAGAGTGTTATCTCAGATTAAAGCTTGTGACATCGTCAATGTCATGGGCACTTTCAAAGGTGACGCCAAATAAAGGGAAAGAAAAATGTGGTCCTTGTTTATGATTTTTTGCTCCGCAAGATTTATCGAAGGAGGAACAATTGCATTTCACAGGTGAATAAAGCAGTTTCAATTTAGATTGTTATGCCAATTATTTATGACTGTACGTACAACTCAAATTAACGTAGACTTCTTTTACCTTTTATGAACTTGTAGATATAACTTACATAATACATCAAATTTAAATAATTGTTAAAATCTTAGAAAATAATACACAATCCACATTCACAAATAGGATAGACCCACTGCAACATGCATTGCATCTCCGACTTCAGGCAGTGTACTAACATCATCCCGAAGCAGACACGGGCTATGAAGGGTCCCAACCAGACCGTGCAATTTAGTTCTCCAAGCATGTCTGTCCTGAGCTACATCTGCTGCATCTGACCACTGCACACCAATTCAAACAAGGTCCTGTTTGACATTGTCTGCCCACTGTATCCTAGGCTCCCCCTCTTTCTGTGGCCTTTAGGCACATTGTTCATAATCCTATTTGCTAATCTATAATTATGCACGTGGGCAACATGGCCAAACCAACGGAGTCTGCACAATATGCTGCTTACAGTCTAATTTTAGTCTTTAGATGTATATGCCTATTTCTCCACACTCTCCATAGATTCTTAAAAGCCCTGCCAGCAATCCCTATTTATCTGTTAATCTCATGCTGCCCATCACCAGTATCTGTTATATAACTACCAAGATAATTAAACTAAGACACCTGCTCAAGCCTTGTCAATTCTCACGTATGGCTCAGTGTTATAGAGCTGTCATTATGTTCACTAACTTGCCTGGTATGTCATACGATCTCACAAGCAACCACAAATAATGGCGATCAATTATGTTGCTATTCGTCTAGTGGGCATTCAGCGATCTATAAGTCACATGATCTAACAATGGAAATTGCTGTTAGATCATATAGACCACTGAATGTTCACTAGAGGAACAATCCTATATATGCTGATGTGACCACTATGTTAATACACTGCCTGAGGAAGGCTTAATATGAGTTAAAAGAAACTGCACCTTGCATGGGGCAGGTCAATACCAACACTGGACCACTGACTTGTGGAAATCTCTCACTTGGTCAGACAAATCCCGTTTCCAATTCCATTATGCTGATGGGCAATGTTTGCATTTGGAGAAAACTCCAGTGTCTATGAACAAGATAATGTGCCATGTCACATGGCCTGGCAGGTTGCAAACTGATTTGAGGAACAGGACAATGAATTCTCCATCCTCTCATAGCCACCCAGCTCACCAGATCTCAACCTAATTGAACATGTTGGGGACCTACTGGAAAAGCGATTCGATGCTCTGACTCTCTCTAACGTGGCAATGTGCAAGCATCGCAAGACACGTTATGGAACTCTTTGGGTAGCACTACCATAGGACATCCTGCATCACCTTGTGGAATCTATGCTCTGAGATGTATGGGCTTTATTACAAGCAACAGGTGCCTCATGAAATATTAGCTGTTAATGCAAAGCTAGCTCGTTGTACCTCTGTTGCAAACAGCAAAAAACACTGGGTGATAAGAGGTGCCATACAAATAAATTAACAGGTTATTGATAAAAAAGGAGGAGTGGTGGATTTTCAGAATTTTAGAGCAGATTAGATTAAAATATTTTACTATCTAGTTAAATGTTTTAAATGGGAAATTTATTCAGAATTTCTTTACAAAGATGCATTTTTTTTGTATAATTTGCCCGACAAAAGTCCAAATATTAAACCAGAAAAAAGTTTCTTAAACCTACTTAAGCTTTGAGCGATGCAATAAAAATTGTATTTATGCAATAGATACAATTTTTATTGCATCATATTCAATATTTTTTGTGGGGAAAAATGTTTGTGTGTGTGTGTGTGGGGGGGGGGTAGTTGCTTCAGATGGTAGTACATTAGGATTGTAACCCCTATGTTCCTTTGTTCATCTGGTTGCAATCCTAATGTACTGCCATCTGGATTAACTCTGTTCTGGCCCGTATTCAGATTTCTAGTGTTGGACGCACTGCCCTTGATGAGTCAAGTGGTTCTGATGGATTTTTAAGATTCATAAATAAGACAATTTTAATCGGGTTTATTAATTAGTATTGATTTTAATTATAGAGAAATAAATTGTGTTTAGTATTAAGTGTAAGGTTTTGAAATTACGGACAACCATATTAATACAAATATGTAGGTTATGTAATTATATTTTTTTCTGTAATATTTTCTTTTTTGAATGTCTTTTATTAATATATTGCCCATTTGGAGGTGTCATCGATATTTTTAAGGGTTTGGTTGTGTGGATCAGCTTTTATTAGCAATACATCTTGTGGCATCGTTTCTTCTGCTTCTTCAAAATCCCTTTTCTCTGATCTTGATTATCATCCTGTGTGATCTTCATATTTGTTAGTTTCCGAAATCATCATCCCAGTCTCCATAATTTCAACAGCAGTTTTCTGTCGTCACTTGTGAGCACTGTTAATTGATTGATCTTTTTTTTTTCCCTCTGCAGATTCGTCGTCACTGGGGAGGTGGATTGTTAGGTTCGAAATCTGCTGCCCGCATCAACAAATTGGAAAAGGCGAAGGCTAAAGAGCAAGCTCAGAAAGTTGGTTAATAAAAGAGGAATGGAAATCCCATCGATTGCTTAATAAAAAAAAGAAGCATTTTTGACGTGTTTTATTTTTCATTTTTAACAAAGCCTTCGAGGAAGCAATCTTAAAAGTAATTGATATCGAAATCTGAATTGGAAAATGATTCGTTCAGCCGAGCTTTGGTTGTATATCGATGGCAATCGTATAAAGGTTAGGTAATTTATGGAGAATTGGCAGCTACAGCAATGCCAAATCCTTTACTCTGATTGGTTCTTAATCTGGCTTATTTGAATAACATGCCGATACAAAGTTCCATAAGTAATATACACTGCACGGCATTGAAATTGCCCCAACCAGAAGGAGAGGGGATAGGGGTTAAATGTACATAGTAATACATATTGAAATACAGTGATTTAATTTGCAGCCACTTACAGTGGTTAGAAAGTGAGAATTTGCAGCACAATGCGATTGCCTCAGTAGGTGGTTGCACCGCCATGAATGGCAATATGACTTGGCATGGGGTCGTACAGTCGATGGATGTAGCCCTGAGGAATTGAACACCAAGCAGCATTGACTTGCTCCCATAATTCATCGAGATTCTGCACCGGCCAACGAGAGGATTGCGAATAATGTCCGGTAGCAGATGAAAATTGGTAAGTTTGTCATGCCTGATTTGGAGAAATCGCTGCAGCTGTTGCAACAGCCATGCTGAGTAAGGACGGTGAATGGCGTTTCTACACATTTCGTAAATTGTTACTAAAAGGACGTTCATATTTTAAAACTGAAACAATTGCACTTTTTCTTAATAAAGCTTTGGGATAAGTCATTTCAAAAACTATTGTGCTAAGAATTTTGCTTAGGTTATTGCTTGTTGATTTTCGAAACAGGAAGAATGGGCGTGTAACTTTTTTTTCTTGGGCAACGCCATCGACAGTGCAGAAGTTTGTACTCTGAATAGTAACTCGCAAGGATTTCGTGGTTGATACAGTCTTCCAGGTCCTGCGTAAAATGGAACCAGATTTTGAATCCGATACCAACGAGATGTTTCACTATGTTGTCTGTGGGGCGGGGGTGGCTCAATCTGGAGTTCCCAGATCAGAGTTCCAGCTCGGCCAGCGTTGAGATTTTCTCCGCAAAACTCCTGTCCATGGTCAATAGGAAGTCGATGGGACGTTAAGCTGTGGCTGCTGTGCGGGTGAGCCATGCCCTGTCCTCGTTAAGGAACACGATGGATGGCGGTAGGCTACCGTCTGCCTTATGACCAAGCCATTTAGTCTATTGTGTGCAAAAACTGCTGCTCAGAGATAAAACTACTCGACCCAAAATCTGTAGACATCAAATTTTGGTTTTTTAGGAAGAAAATAATTTTGGGTTCGAAAGATATTAAAGAAATAAGATTCGCGCTTTCCGAATGGGGTGGGGGTGGCTCAGTCGGTAGCGCGCCAGGCTCGTAATCTGTAGTTCCCAGGTTCAAGTCCCAGCTGGGTCAGCGTTGAGATTTATCTCCGCAAAATTCCCCGCCCTGCCCACGGTCAGTAGGGGACACCGATGGGCTTGGAAAGGCCGCCGTCCGTCGTATGGGACGTTAAGCCGTGGCCCCGTGTGCAGGGGAGACATACCCTATGCACGCCAAAGAACATGCTGGATGGCTTTGACGGGAGGCTACCATCTGTCTCCCAACAGCTGTTCCAGTGGGTCTCCCCCAACCTTAGCCTTTGGGGTCCATGTGACCTGGCCATTTAGCCCATGGTGTGCAAAAAAAAGTGCCACTCAGGTGAAACAACCCAAACCCACGAAATGTAACAACATATTCTATGAGAGAGCGACAGGTGTTCACGCGTTTGACTAACACATATTGGACCGAGATTCTATTGAAATCGCCGGATACATTTGATTAAAAGTATTTGAATTGAATACTTTCGAATTGAGATGTGTCGTGCTGTTAAAACAATTAGTCTTCAGAAAGATCAAATTCGCAATTTAACAAAATATTATTTTAAAGCCTATGAATCGTTTTCTGGATATTAGCAAAAGCAATGTTTTTTCACTAAGTGGTCATTATGATCGCCCTATTCCGTATTATTTGAATCAGAGGAGTTTCAAATTGCTACGAGTTCTAAACCTTATAGGGAAAAAAGGGGGGATAAGATGAATTAAAAATCGGATGAAACCTTTTAAATTTGATTTTCAACGTTTTTGGTGTTAGTTACGGAAATTGGAATCTGTAACAATAACTTCAGATTAATTGCTGTGAAAAGTTTAAAATAGCAAAAATACCAAATTTTATTAACGCCTATAAGGTCGGTGTATAGATTACGGTCCTCGGCTACTCAAATGGCGTGTGAAGTAGGACGTAGAAATCTAACTGTATGGCTCTTCGATTTGTTCCTCTTGGGTGGGTAATGTGAAGTCACGTGTCGTATGTGATTTGACGGGAGTGAAGTTACGTTTGATTTTTTTTGCACGTGTGTGTGATTTAACGGGAGTGAAGTTGCGTTAGATTTTTTTCCCTTTATAATTCGTTTGGATAACATGCCTGTACGGTTATAGGTATGTGCGCATATATCGTATATTTAATGAGGGTTTTTTAGTGATAGCTAGAATCATTAAAATGATATTTTTTGGAATTGAAATTATTTAATATTAGGAGAGGAGTTGACAGAGAACTGTTTTGTAATGTTAATGTCACATCGTTTGGAAGTGGAAGTTCGGTAGCTTTTTACTGCTGTGTGTAGGGGAATGTTTTTGTAAGTTAACTTACAAAAGCACATTTGAATGGGTAGGGAGGAGAGGTTAACCAGATAGAATTATTTTAATTTTTTTTGTGTTTAGGATTATGCAATAGTATTTTGTTGTGAGTGGAAGAAAATGGGAAAAGATTAAGTTTAAAAAATGAAGTGTTTTTATGAGGTGTTAGGAGAATAGTTTTTGGTGAAACGTATATGTAATGTTATAAGTTTTCACAGGATTCGAATGTAGTGTGGGGGGTAAAGAATGTTGGAAATGTTATCGTATGGGACTGAACATGGCAGTAATAATGAACACGTGTATTTCGTTATCGTAGTTTGGAATGAATTGAGTGTTAGTAGTATGGTAATTATTAGTGTATTATGGTGATTTATTAATTTTGTTATATGTTTTGGAGTCTTATAAAGTTATGATTTATTGTGAATATGTGGAAGCGTTTGACGGCTTTTTGATGTAGAAATTATGGGTTGGGTTTTACCTCTGAGCGGCAGTTTTTTGCACACCATGAGCGAAATGGCCAGGTCACAAGGACCCCGAAGGTTGGGGGAGGGGACCCACTGGAGCAGTTGTTGGAAGACGGATGGTAGCCTTCCGTGAAGGCCATTCAGTATGTCTAACGTGCACAGGGTATGGCTCTTCAGCACACGGGGCCACGGCTTAATGTTCCATCCGACGATCTTTACCAAGCCCATCTGTATCCCCTGCTGACTGTGGGCGCGGAGTTTTGCGGAGATAAGTCTCAACGCTGACCCAGCTGGGACTCGAATCTGGGAACTGCAGATTACGATCCTGGCGTATTGCCGACTGAGCCATCTCCGCCGCCGAAATTATGGGTATTGTAGAATTGGTGTGGAAAAACATTGTAGTTTTTGATGGAGTCGAGAAGGTAATAATTTAGGGAAGGGCTATTTTAAGCTATAAGAATTTTTTTGTTGTATCTGATGAGATTATTTGGTTTCGGGGGCTTATAATTCGGTCGGCGGTGCACTGTTGCTGTCGTGTTTTTTGTTGTCTGCGAGGACATTCTGTAGTTTTGAGGGCTGTTTATAATTCTGTCGACGGTACACTTTCCGATTTTTTTGGTATGTGTTATGACAGGTTTAGCTTTGGGGTTTTTTTTTTATAATGGCGGTCGTCGATGTTCTTGGTTTTGAGACTGGTGTTCGATTTCATTAATTCTGGTGATTTATTTAGGCTAATGTATGTGTGACTGGATTGATCAGTTTAGTTTGTGGAAATATATTTGTGAAGTGTTTTAATTATTGGGGAAAGAGGGGGGGGCGTAATTTGTAGTATATGGGAAGGCAACTTTAGTGTAGTTTCTTTGTTTATGGGGTTTTTTTCATATTTTTTTTAAGAATATGGTTGTGTGGGATGTTTTTAGTGGAATCATTTTTTTTGTTTCTTTACAACGCAAATGACAGTTACCATGGTAACGGTACTTTGCGTTACCTTTGTTTGGGTTAGGGTCTTCGGGGTTGTGGGAAACAACTAAAAGGGCCGTTTTGTTACGTTGCGTTAAAAAAAAAAGGCGGCTGAGGACCGTGATCTGTACTGCCTTTTTCGATTTTTTTCCACCGTCAGAGGGCGCAATTGTAGCTATGGGGAAATTCGTAGAATGCGAATTGTTAGCTAGGTACTGGAAGGAGAGCTATGCACCAATCCCCTGTGATGATGCATAGAACCGGCCAGGCCTAGCACGTAATGTCCGACCCCACCTTCTCGTGGTGCAGACCATTAGTACCTTTCAAAAGAGAGACTCTCTTGTGGAAGTGAACGGAATGGGAGGGATGCCAGATTAGTGTGGACTACTGATCTGGACAACTCTGGATACTTTTCTTTTTTCTACCCTGCTGAGGATTGGTCAACCACACAGGGTCCTGGTGCTGACCATATAAACCCACTGGACTGGAGAGAGATATGGCTCTGAGCTTGATTATGGATCCTGATTTTGCTGCACTGGTGGGCTTCTGTGGAGGGAAAATCTGCTGTGTTTTCTGTTTGTGGGTTGACAGCCCCAAGTGAATAGATTCACAGGATATGTTTATCAGCTGGTGGATAATCCTGAGCAGAGGTCATCGCAGGCACCTGAACTCTTTGCTTCTATTGGCATCGTCAAATTCTACATTGGAGGAAGTCTTCCAGTGTAGATGGCTTCAGCCTTTAGTGGTGGGGGAACGGGTCTTTGCCCCATGTCTGTGATTAGGGGGCTGTTTGATATGGTCGGCATTCCCTCTCTCAATAAACATAGTTTCTTTAAACATCCCACTAACCATTTTCTCTCCATAGGTAGTTGGAATGTGAGGACTCTGCACAGAGCTTTTTCTCTTGATGTCCTCACACAAGAATTCCACCGTTATAATTTAGATATTCTCGGCTTGCAAGAGACCAGATGGACAGATAAAGGTCAGATTCTTAAAAATAATCTTAAATTTCTCTTTTCAGGGAGGGATGACGATAAGCATCACCAAGGCGTGGGTCTGCTTCTCAGCAGACATGCTAGTGATGCTCTTCTAGGATATGAGTGCATTAATGAAAGGTTTTTTACAGCAAAATTTCAGACAAGCATTAAAGACCTGAATGTTATCTACTGTTATGCCCCCACTGAGGATGCCGATGAGGATCAGAAGGATAGGTTTTATGAACAACTTCAGGATATTTTGAATTCTGTCAAGAAAGGAGATATTACCCTTGTTCTTGGTGACTTCAATGCCACAGTTGGTACTGACTCTGACCTTTGGGGAGGAGTAATAGGCCCTTTTGGTATTGGTAGCTGCAATAGCAATGGGCAACGTCTCCTGCAGGTAAGTAAACTCAATGTATTCAGAATAACTAACACTTATTACAAACACCACGACATAAGTACACATGGGTTTCACCCGATGGGCTGCATAAGAATATGATTGATTATATATTAATTAACAGCAAATGGACTAGTTCTGTTAGGAATACCAGGGCATAAAGGGGAGCTGAAATGGGATCTGACCATTACCTTGTTAAAAGTGTGTTGCAACTTAAACTTAAAAAGTGTTGTGCTAGGGTTAAAAAATTTACCTTTAATACTGAAGCTCTGAAAGATCCAGTTATAGCCAAAGCTTACCATGATAGGTTGCTTAGTCATTATGACAGTCATGGTATGCTTACTACTGAAGTTGAGGAAGAATGGGACCATTTTAAACAGGGTTTTTTGGAAACTAACAGTACTCTTTTTTGGGAAAAAGGAGCAGCGGAGGCAGAATTCTCTGAGTGATAAGGCACTTTCTTGAGTGATATTTCAGAATTTCAGAAAGAAAGAACTGCAGGAATGTCCTTAATTAGTACTAGTCCTAATAGAAAGCATTACAGAGAACTTAATAAACGTGTAAAAGATCAGTTAGCTGCTGATAAGAATCTTTGGCTTGGTGGTTTGGCTGACAAAGCCGAGTAAGCAGTTAGACAGCACAACAGCAGAGAGCTGTACCAGATAGTTAATGTTTTGTGTGGTAGAAAACGGACAGGAATACAGGGATTGAAGGACAAATAAGGTAAGGTTATAGAAGGTGAGAATTCTGTCATGGCTAGGTGGGCTGAGCATTTCAGTGATGTTCTAAACAATGTAGTTAGTTCTACTCCCATTGTTTGCAATGATGATAGATGCATTGGTGGCTTTAATGTTGGACCTATAACACAATCTGAAGTTATTTTGGCTGTTTCTAAACTTAAACTTCATAAATCCCCAGGTGTAGATGAAATTAGTACAAAAATGCTTAGAGCTGGAAATGTTTCAGTTACTACTTGGATGACTGAAAATATTTTTTTTCACTAAAGTGATGAAAATTGGTCAAGCAGGCTGTGATTCAGTTAATCTGAATGGTTGCAGTCTTGAGCAGGTGTCACAGTTTAATTATCTTGGGAGCTATGTAACAGATAATGGTGATGTGCGGCATGAGATTAACAGACGAATAGGGATTGCTGCGGGACTTTTAAGAATCTATGGAAAGTGTGGAGAAATAGGCGTATACACCTAAAGACTACAATTAGACTATAATAGTTTGGTTCTTTCCAGGGTTAGTTATGGTAGTGAAACTTGGACACTTTGTAAACAAGATAACAGGAAACTAGATACTTTTGATTCTAAATATTTACGCAGTATCTTGGGCATTAGGTGGTTCAACTTTGTAACTAATGATGAGGTTAGAGCAAAGGAGTCGGCAACCTCCTTTAAGCAGCATATTGTGCAGAGAGAGACATGTTGCCAGTATGGATAATTATAGATTGGCTGATAAGGTTATGAGCAGTGTGCCTAAAGGTTTCAGAAGGAGGGGTAGACCAAGGATGCGGTGGGCAGACAATGTCAAACAGGACCTTATTAGAATTGGTGTGCAGTGGCCAGATGTAGCTCATGACAAACTTGCTTGGAGAACTATACTGCTCACAAAAATTAGGGGATATTTCAAAATGAATATGAAGCGAAGAAATATCCCCTAATTTTTGCTAGCAGTGTAGATTGCACGGTCTGGTTGGACCACCGTAGCCCATGGCTGCTTGAGGAGGAGGAGAATGAATATTTCATCAATGCCTGTCCAACCCAAAAATAATTTTTAATTTATCTGTAAAAACATACTTTTCTGTTAAAACCAAAAAAAAAGTTACATTCACCTCTCCCCCTGGGTCTAAAGGGTAAAGCGATTGTTGCCAACACCAAAATTTCAAACTTCTAACATAACTACATCGTTTGGAATTTTCTTTTTCCACCGTTAGAGGGCGCAGTTATAATTTTTTGGAGATTCGAAAAATGCAAATCGTAATATATCATTAATTCCTATCTAACAAAAGGAATTTTTTATTTCTCTGCATAAACAAAAAAGTCATTGTCTAGAAACAAAACGATATTATCTCTTTTTTTTAAGAGAAAGCCGTAAAATTTACTCTTCCTTTTTTTTAGCCTTTTTCTAAAGTGCTTCCAATCATGAACACTGAAATCTGTATCAAATATTACCCTACCTTTTCATGAATCCATAAGTATTCGTGCAATACCATTCAGCTATGCACGCAAAACAATCAGGTGACGACAAAACATGGCGTCCAATTTCGAGATGGCCAACATCTACCTACACATTGCCTCTAGTTTGTTAAATGTTTGCTCGCGCTCTTGCGGATATATTTCAAGTGCAATTAGGATTGCCAGATGAAGTGAATTACAAAACCGAAACTGGGTACATTCTCGACGTTTTACAGGAAAATTAATATTACGCATTTTGCTTTAGAGTTGTCGTGGACACGACAATCCAAGAAAATTGTGTTACCCATTCCAAATTTACTTTTTTGGAGGAATTTCTTTTCCTGTAGATTCAGTTATTTAGAAAACAACTTTGGGAAGAATTTAATATGTTTACGTTGCATTTTGTAAAATCCGTCATCAAATTTTGGTGCAGCGATTGTTAATATTCTATTATTTTCATAAAAGCAAGTCGCAACTGTTTGCTGTGTACGATCCTGAGACGGCTGCAGGCAGACTGCATCCTGCGGCTATATAGCCATGCATTCCCATCATAATTCCGATGGGCTTGGAAAAGCCACCGTCCGTCGGATGGAACGTTTAGCCGTGGCCCGTGTCCGGGAGAGAGCCATACCCTGTGCACGTTAAAGAGCACACTGGATGGCCTTGATGGGAGGCTACCATCTGTCTCCCAACAGCTGTTCCAGTGGGTCCCCTCCCCAACCTTTCTGAACCTTCGGGGTCCATGTGACCTGGCCATTTAGCCCATGGTATGCAGAAAAGTGCCGCTCAGAGGCAAAACAACCCAACCCATCATAATTTATGCAAATGGGGGATGTCCCTCCCAAAGTAAATCGCAGTTGGCAAAATTGAAGCGACTTAGTAAAGTACAGGTGAGTTGCGAAAATTGGGATTTTTTTTGTGAAATTAGAAGTGGCAAAATAGAGACAACTTGCCAAAGTCTTGGAGAGTTTGCAAAATTCGAAGTGAGATGTAAAAATTAGGATTTTTTTAAAAATAAAATTATGGTGAGTTCACAAGAGTTAGGGAATTTTGGCAAAATGTGGAGTACCTTGTATACGTCCTTCACAGATACACAATTAAATTTATGTAAAGTACTTATTTCCTCAGGTGAAGAAAATTTGATTTCCGAGTTGAAAATTTTTCCTTCTCCCTCCAACCGTAGTGCCTTCGCCCTCCCCACCCCCCTGAATAGCAGACAGTGCTATCCACCGAACATTTTGGAAATCGTGCTCTCATAGCGGTATTGATTTTCGCAACTAATGATCTATCCATTGATGTTGAAATCGAATCATATTTGCACCATAAATAATTGAAACAGAATGCTGCTTTAGAGTGAAAAGTTTATAATTATGTTTTACTTCGCTCCGGGTAAGGTACGGATGGTGGTGATGTTTTTCTGCTGAAGTTTCGCCATCCTCACAGTCCTTATATATGCATATAAACTGACAGGCTCCTGTCAGACCTCTGTGGCAAGCAGCTGCTTGAGGGAGTATTTATTTTTATTTTATTATAATCAGGAAAACGGCATTTCTTTGCACGGTCGGTTCTTAAAAGCGGACACCTAAGAACACTAATAAGGGAAAAAAAAACAAAAATGCAGTGTAGCTAATTCTGAAAGATGAAATTGCGCTTATTCACAGCGGACTCTGAATCCCCATGTTACGACTTCTGTTCACAATTAAATAAAAAAATAAATAAATAAATAAATACCCCCTCAAGCAGCTGCTTGCCACAGAGGTCTGACAGGAGCCTGGCAGTTTATATGCCATAGGTAGAAGGTCTGAGAGGATGGCAGGACCTCAGCAGAAAAACGACACATACATCCATGCCGTACCTGGGGCTCGAACCCAGGTCCCTTAGATCAGTAGCCAAGCGCGCTAACCACTCGGCCATGGGACAGGGATCGGAAAATGACAACGGATGCGGCAGAGATTACCGTTATCCGTAGCATGCTCCTAGGAAGTCCCGCATTTAGAATTTCAACTTGAAACTGCAACTTGTACGAATACTAAAAACAGTTTGACAAATTCTGAAGCGTCTGCCACGGTCTTCCGATGTCTTCTGGCTGTCAGAGACGCCTTTTCTTGCTGCCGGTGGTGGTCGCATCGTCAATTGAAACGAACTCTGTCTCTCGAGCATCTCGGGTTGTGCAAGGTCATCAGAAAGGAGAATAGGATTCTGCTCGTAGTTGATCTTCCTCCATGCTGTGCATACTGATCACTAAAAATATTTCGTATTTTTTTTATAAATGTGGATTGCTTTTCCGTGTTCCGGGTTGGGTTGGGTTGTTTTACCTCTGAGCGGCACTTTTTGCACACCATGGGCTAAATGGCCAGGTCACATGGACCCCGAAGGCTCAGAGAAGGTTGGGGGAGGGGACCCACTGGAACAGCTGTTGGGAGACAGATGGTAGCCTCCCGTCAAGGCCATCCAGCGTGTTCTTTAACGTGCACAAGGTATGTCTCTCCCGCACACGGGGCCACGGCTTAACGTCCCATCCGACGGACGGCGGCCTTTCCAAGCCCATCGGTGTCCCCTACTGACCGTGGGCAGGGCGGGGAATTTTGCGGAGATAAATCTCAACGCTGACCCAGCTGGGACTCGAACCTGGGAACTACAGATTACGAGCCTGGCGCGCTACCGACTGAGCCACCCCCGCCCCGCCGTGTTCCGGTGATGAGTGCTTTGAACCTCTCGCGAACTGATTTCGTATCTACCAAATTTGTAATCTGAAAGGCAGCTCGTGCATCGTCGATCATCGGAACAAGAAGAGAGCTTCAAAATAAAAATGCTTCATTGAGGAGTTAAATTTTTATGTAAATGATTTACTCTCGAATTTTAGAAAAAAACTTTTTTTTGTGCTTTTTCGATCTTCTACTAAATGGAAAAAATTATGCTATTTTTTTCAGATTTCTCTAAATTCCCAACGAATGGTAACGATGTGTATTTGGGGAAAAGGATCTGGCATCACAATAACAAATCATCAAATAATTAAGAAATGCTTTTCTTCAAAATATCCAATATTAATCGAGTTTCGTTTTCTATCGAATTGCTTTTCAATTTAAATCAAGGATTTTATGCAAATTCCGATTTGTATCTTGGAAGAAATCTGGTGAAAATTGAGGATAAATTAGAATTTCGTGAAAGGGGAAAATTGTGACGTCACTGGCAACTGTGTAAATCTCGTAAAAGTGGGACTTTATGTTAGAAAAAATTGAGTTTTAATTAAAATAAAATTGCAGAGTTTAGCAATTAGGTAGGATGTTCAGATTTTGGTTCGGAATGCATCGGCAACAGGAAGCGATTTCGGCTTTCAATCTGTCTTTAATTTAGCGCACGAAACGGTAAGTGAACAGAAAACAAGTTTGGTCTTCATCGGCAACAGTTACGGATACACAATTTACAATCAGAAGAGAGGGCGCTGCAGACGGGGAAGTTTGGGCAGACGATTCATCGCTTGGAGAAGAAGTGCCTGACGAAGAAAGCACGCAGCCGCGACACCCTGCCCTTCTTCTTCGCAATCAGGGATCCTGCAAAGAAATTCGTTTTCACTTTCCTCTTTCAAGGTCATTGCGATGCCAAGGTTAAAAAATTCCGTCAACACTTCAACTAGGACACCTCAATTACAAATTCAAAGTGATGTTTAGTTTCTTGTATTTTTATTTAAAACATTTTTTAATACGTTTTTAGTTGGAAATTGAAGTTAATATTTAGGCTCTGAGATTTTTATGTAAAACCTTATTTTAATCATTACATTATGTATCGTTCAATTTCTGTGATCGTCTCTCTTGTGCAGAATCGTTCAGGACATTCCAGGTGGCGTTAACATCGCCTAAGGTTTAAATTTGAAACAAAACGAAAGTTTTTTTATATAGAGAAAAAAAAATTTGGTTCTAATTAGGAATAAGCGATCATTTGATGTACAGAAATTTAGTCTTAGGCCTTGTCCGTTGGTGATAAAGAATAAAATCTAACGAGAACCTTACTCTGAGAGGAATGCTTTATCTCAACCTCTCTATTTCCATGGCAACGCAGTCTGTCATATCCTGAGATCGAATCTTTGTCATTTGGCGATTTTTCCCCCCGTGGCTGAGATTTCGATTTCAGACTCCCAAATCGAAATCATCGATTGAGGGGAAGAACGGGATCGTCGTCTGCTTCTTTCAAAGTCGTCATTGTCACGAGGACCAATCAGATTCCGCTGCTGAAAAGCTCTGTTGCATATCGATAAGGAAGGGGGGGGGGATGCGGGGAATCTCTTTTAAAGGTGATCGTTTGACCTTCGCCCCTCACGCGATGTTGCTAGGCGACGCGCAAAGCAGTTGATCGAAGGTTGAGCTCTTCTTAAACATTTTTTTGCACACCAGGGGCTAAATGGCCCCGGAGGGCTCAGTGGAAGGTAGGGGGAGCCACTGGAACAGCTGATGGGAGCCTCCCGTCAAGGCCATCCAGCGTGTTCTTTAACATACATAAGGTATGGCTCCCCCGCACTCGGGGCCACGGCTTGACGTCCTATCCGACGGAATTTCCAAGCCCATTGGTGACCCTACTGACCGTGGGAGGGCAGGGTGTTTGGCGCAGATAAATCTCGACTCTGAACCAGTTGGGACTCGAACCTGGGAACTGCAGATGGCGCGCCCCTCCCCAACAGAATCTGATGGATGAGATTTACGGTTCGTACCTTCGGGATGATGATCACTCTTTCTGTCTCTCACGGAACGTTCCTTCGATTCATTCGGATGATGATCACTCCTTCCATCTGCTATCATCCCCTCGGCCTCCCTCAGCAGCTGTTCATCTTTCTTCATCGGAGCGAAGCGAACCGGGTTCAAATCCAGGTCACTTCTGACGCAAGCTCTCTCTGCAGGGAGTCCTATCGAATCACGAAACGTGAACTTCATTCGCCCTTCCGATTTCACCGGCGCCGAGTGCACGTGAGGCTTTTCCGTTTCTCCCGGGGGAGGGTCGGGATCGTCTTCCTCGGAGGACCAAGCGACTACCGTTCTCTCCAAGTCCTCATCGACCACGATGTTCTCGAGCTCCAGTTCCTTGTCACTCATCAATGACGTACAGACCTGACACACGAACGACGACGACGACGACGACGCCGCATCGTCCATTTCGTCGTCGCTTTCATCGTCCGAGCTTTCCTCGACATCTGAATCCATCGAATTCGTCTGCTTTTCGTGAGGCGGGAGTTTCTCATTCTCTCGAGGGGTGGCGACCCCTTCCTCTCCCTTATCATCCCGATCTTCATCTTCCTGCCGATTTCCTGTCTCGAGGACGACGTCGCGAGTCGCCCGCATCGCACATTCGCAGAGAATGATTTTCGCGACTGCAAGCTCTCCGCCGCCTTCTTCGGTTGCCATGGCACCGCTGTGGGCCTTCCCACTCTCCTGGGAGGGAGGGGAGTGTTCCTTTCCCCCCTCTTCCACTTCGGCAGAAGCATCATCCCTGATTTCGTTCGCTCCCTTATCGTCCCGAGATTGCGTGATTTGCTTCCGATTGTTGCGATGCAATGGCGGGTCGTCTGCCCGCGAAGGACGACGGAGCGACCGATCTTCGTTCCAATCCGTCTGCCTTTCGTGGCCGTGCACTTCCTTTCTGTCTGCTGCCACGAGATCCGTCTGAGTGGCCACGTGGCGATTCCTGGCACTGATGACATCGGCGACGATCTCGCACGAGGAGGACCCGGGAGACTTGCCGGGGCCACGGACGTCACAGAAGACTTCCGACGCCCGGCGCTTCGGTTGCGAAGGGGAGAGTCTGCGATGGACCTTCCTGCCGTCGGAAGCGCCCCCTAGCACTCTGGACGCGAGATCACGCGGTTTGAATTCTTCCGGAGGAGCACTTCCGTCTCCTCCTCTCTCCCGCTGGTCGTGAGCGTCGGAAGTGACGACCTCTTCGGGATCTCTCGGCTCGGAAGAGGTGTCGGACATTTCGAAGTCGACGAGGGCGCCGCTCTCTGCTCTGAGACCTTTGTGACCTTTGTCGCACGTGAACAGTGATACGAGAAATCTCGTTTGCTCAGAGTTCGCCGGATAATCAATTTCCGCACAGCAGACGACAACTGCCGAGTCGGAAATGGCACTGGAGAGATCTACAGGGGGAGGGGGGAGAAAAAACAGCATCAGCATCTGTTGGAAGACATCTCTTATCAGACGGAGCAAAAAGATCAACTGAGGGACATTGGGAGACTCTGGAGTCTGCGCAGTGGACGCATTGACTCTTCGAGATCATAGACCAATCAGGGAATGAGAAGAACTGGCGATGCTTCCACTGCGCAGACTCCCATCACTTCCTCTTTTATCCCGGATGATTCCAATTGTCTCTTGAAGCCAGATTCTGCTCTTTTCCCTTCTTCATTGGGGGCGGGGGGTGGCTCAGTCGGTAGCGCGCCAGGCTCGTAATCTGTAGTTCCCAGGTTCGAGTTCCAGCTAGGTCAGCGTTGAGATTTATCTCCGCAAAACTCTCCGCCCTGCCCACGGTCAGTAGGGGACAACGATGGGCTTGGAAAGGCCGCCGTCCGTCGGATGGGACGTTAAGCCGCGGCTCCGTGTGCGGGAGAGAGTCATATACTGTGCACGTTAGAGAACCCACTGGATGGCCTTGACGGGAGGCTACCATCTGTCTCCCAACAGCTGTTCCAGTGGGTCCCCTCCCCCAACCTTCTCTCAGCCTTATGGTCCTTGTGACCTGGCCATTTAGCCCATGGTGTGCAAAAAGTGCCGCTCAGAGGTAAAACAACCCAACCCAATCCTTCATTGTGGGCGGCACTTTGTTTTTCACACAATGGGTGAAATGAATCGCTGACGAGGTTCGGGGATCCAACGGAAAGCAGGAGACCTTCCGTCGAGGCCATCCAGCGGGTTCTTTAAAGACAGCACGGGCCATGGCTTAACGGACCATCCGACGGACGACGGTCTTTCCGTGTGACGGAGAGCAGGGCGGGCAATTTCGCCGAGATAAATCTCAACGCTGGCTAAGTTGGGACTCGAACCTGGAAGCTGCAGATGAACCTGGCGCGCAACCGACTGAGCCACACGCGCACTCACGGCGTTTGCAGAAGAAGGGGGGGGGGGGGGGGCGGATTGAAACGAATGCAGAGTTTCCTTTTCTGACCTCTCCTCCCCCTCCGCGAATCCCCCCGTGCAACGAGTGACCTTTCGAAATAGAGGTCAATCGCTCACTTTCACTGTGAAGAGAATTCTCTTTTCGAGCTTCGAGGCATGAAATGGATTTGTCAAGTGTTTCCTGGCAGCCGATCTTTCTCTCTTCGGAAGGAATCGCGCTTTCCTTTAGGGGGTGGGGGGGGGGGAAGTAAGACGTCATTTCTGAGGTTGAGGAAAAATGAAATTACATTTTATGTAAGAGAAGTTTCGAATAGTTTTTCGTCTATGCACGTAACGCCATGGAGATGCCATTCTTTAGGAATTTTTCTTTCCCGTCTGCATGGCTTCTTCGTTGGGGTGGGATTCATCACGAAGGGATGAGGATTGGCTAAGTGATATTTGGGAAAGGAATCTCTAACCCCGGGGAGATTCTCTTCAACACTCGTACTCAGGCCTCTTCCCATCTCATGTGGATGGATGACGTCATTGAAAAACTCTTTTTAACTTTGAATGAGCTTTTCAAAGGGATTTATTCAAAGCTCGGCTTTCAACAGAATTCGTTTCGAATTTTAAAGAACGTGGAAGTTGAAATATTTTGCATTTAATGTGGCTAATTTTAAGAATTGACCTCAACTGCTGTGAACCGTGACAGGGTGGACAAGTGACCTGGGTTCGAGTCCCTGCCAAGTGAGGCATCGATTCTTTCTGCTGAGCTCCATCCATCCAAGCGCGAGGAAATCATTTATATTTTATTATAAAGAGTAAAATAAATTTAATTTTAGAAGTTTCTGTGATGACTTAGTTGGCCTTAATTAAAAGATCATAAGCGAAAAAAAATCATCGTCTTCTCTTAAATGTTCCAAATTCCCAAACTCTTTAAAAATGAAATAAATCTTAACTGACGATAAAGACAGAGAGAGATTCGAATCAGATCTTCTTTAATTTTGGCGATATTTTCACATGAAAAGTTTTATTTCTCCAGAATCTTCTTTTTCTCTGTAAAGTGGGGGGAGGGGGGGGGTTCGAAGGATGTTGCAAGAGAGAACGAGGTTAGATTTTGCTCTTAGGCATTTGGACATCCCGGAAATGCGATTTCTCTGAGATAAAAGTAAACCAGAGGATTGCTTGTTGTTTTCTCCCTTTCTTCTGATGGACTCTCCCACACGACGGAATTTTAAGTTTTTCTCAGCAAAGTTATACTTAAATGCAAGAAAATCACTATTCGATATCTGTTAATCATCCTATTTTGGTTCGACACTTGGTACGATGAAACGCATTGTTAAAACCACGCTCATTTGCATTAAAGAAATAACAATGGTTCTCTCTTCTGAAGATATATCCATTCCCTCGCCCCCCTGGAAAATTTTCTGCAGGGGGCGGGGGGGAGTACTGTTCTGAAGATGTGAGATTATTGATTAAAGTACAATTTCTAATTGGAAGAGAAACGGACGATCCATTTTATCTCTCTCTCTCGTGATGCCCAACAGAGTCTTTTGGTTTTGGCATCATCGGTGAAGTCTCATTTAATGGAACTGCGACTTTCGAGTGCCAATATATATCGCCCCCCCCCTCCCTCCCCGATCCACTTAATACCTTATTATCTTTTTCGACTTACCTGAAAGCCTTTTCTCATCCACTGAAGTCGCCTGACAGCAGGGGCGATTATGCAGACGATCGAAAAAACACCAACAGAGAAAAAAAACAAATCTGTTACGTCATTGGTCATTGTTTTTCCATTTACCCGCGAAGCTCATTGGCTGCTTAAATAATGCTCCTCTGACGTCATTGAAAAGCGCAGAAGACATTTCAATTTTTATGATTATTAAATGTTATAAATTCTTTGCTTTCTGGAAGTTTAAAAAAAAATAAAAAATTTTCTCTTAAGGAGAAAAAATATTTTTATGGGAAGGATTATAATTTTGTTGCATAATTTTCCGAGTTTTAAAATAAATTGTCCTGCTAAGCACAAAAATGTTCGAAAAGAAAAATGAATACATCATTAAAAAGTTTAAAATTCTAAATTTGAGCAACAGTTGGCATTTAAAAAAACATTTCTCAAAAATAAAGAAAAACAATTCCAATTTCGATTATGAAATTATCCTTCAAAATGAAACCGATTTCCTTCCTTTCAATAATCAACCCATAATAAAGATTTTCTTCGGACCAAGCCCTGCCCTTGATAGAGAGAAGGGGAAACGCCGACGGGGGATGTTGGGATCGGAGAGACAGACGATACCCTGCACTCAAGAATGCTCACGGGAGGATACCGTCTGCCTCCCACTGGATCCCCTTCGCCCAACCTCCTCTGGGGGTCCTTGTGACGTAGCCATTGAACCCATTGGGTTGAGAAAACAGCGCCCCTCAGAACAACTCTCCTGCAATAGTATATTGCAACATTCTGTTGACTTCTGGAAGAAAATTTTTTTTTTAATTTCTTAACATCTCTCTGACCTCACAGAGTCTTGAGAGCTGCGAAAAGTTTTTCCTGAAAAGAATTCTCAACATCATTCAGGTTCCGCTTCACGGGATATATTTAGGATAATTAATTTTTTCGGGCCACTTTATCTCCAAGCAACATCTGCTGTTTGCAAGAAGAGGATCTTGGTGCGGTTAATCTTGGTGAGGTTCCACCCATGCTCTGCAGCCGAACACCGTGACGCTCGGTGTCGTCAATCCGGAACTTTTTTCTTTCTCTTGTCACGACATGACGGCCTCGAAGGAGAATTTTTAAAATTGAAAAGTTTGGAGAGCTTTTTTTTATTTCATTGGAAGTTGAACTTTTCGTTCAAGATGAATGAAGGTCAACCATTGTTAATCTTTTTTCACTTTTCCTCCAGAATGTTCCATCGAACGCCTGTGAACTTTTATTTCTGAATGAAAATTTAAAATCGTAGATATTCCATTGTGCAATCGATCATTTGCAATTGATTTGTAAGGGATGCCGTCGATCTGTATGTAGAGCACTTTCATTTCATTAGCTGAAAGAACCCGCTGAAAAGTTTAAAACCAGTTCCAATTTTTCAAGATGATCGTAGTATAGTTCGAGTTTCGACGTTTTTTATGTGAAATAAACATTGATGTGGCTTCAAAAATCGATGATGCGTATATTGAAGTGAGGAGATGATTCCCTCTCCCTTTACGAGTAGTGAGGAGATGATTCCCCTCCTTCACGAGTAGTGAGGAGATGATTCCCTCTCCTTTACGAGTTAGTGAGGAGGTGATTCCCTCTCCTTTACGAGTAGTGAGGAGATGATTCCCTCTCTCTTTACGAGTAGTGAGATGATTCCCTCTCCCTTTACGAGTAGTGAGGAGATGATTCCCTCTCCTTTTACGAGTAGTGAGGAGATGATTCACCCTCCTTTACGAGTAGTGAGGAGATGATTCCCTCTCCCTTACGAGTAGTGAGGAGATGATTCCCTCTCCCTTACGAGTAGTGAGGAGATGATTCCCTCTCCCTTTACGAGTAGTGAGGAGATGATTCCCTCTCCCTTACGAGGTCTGGACAAGAGATAATTTATTTCACGCGTCAAGCCTGTGGAATCTTTGAGAAGAACGTGGAAGTGAGGCAATGAAAAGAAGAAAGTGACGTCGTTCATTGAAAGCTACATCCACGAGTCGCGATTTTTGTAGAGCGAGTTTTGAAACTTTGAAACTGCTATTGTGGAGAATTCGGTTATTAGCTATGTTTGCGAAGAGTGTTGTTGAGAATTATTTTTGCGGCATCCTTCTTCGCTGGCGATCTGCTATGTTAGTGGTTCTTACGCCGTGAGGATAGTTAGATCGCTAGATCTGGCAGCAGAGTCAAAACAACCATTGTTATGATATAACTACAGTTTTATCCATCTATCGAAAGGGTTAAGCGTTAGATGATTCTTCGGGAACAGAGAAAGTTTGCATTAAAAATGATTGAAAGGGAATTTGATTATTCTGTGCAAAATATATTTTCGTGCAGCCGCTGAAACAATGAAATGGAAGCAAATAACAATCGGTGATTTTAACGCCTTCGTTTGGCAATGAAGGATGTTTTTATGAATTCCGTCGACGTCTCGTTTTCTCACCTCCCAACATTGTTCCACATTTCCGAAATCAGCCTGCTGCCTTTGCGCGCTCTTTTCGGAGGGTCGATGTGGAACAATCGTTATCGTCATCAGATTACGAATATCCCTGCTCCGACGCATTCGGAACCAGGAAATGTGTGAGGGGGGGAATCAGCCTGCCCTCCCCGTCCCACTGCCGCCAGATGATGCAACAGCCGTTGATAACCGAAGACACGTTGACCAACATTTGCTAAACAACAGCTCCGCAGGTAACAATGCAAGTGGCGACCCATTCTCATTCAGCGGCCCACCTTTCCTCCGTAAAAGATATCGGTGCTTACGTGCTGCCGGAAATGTGGTGGCAGAGGTAGGACGTAGCAACAGATGTGTTCCGACGGAGGTGGGGGGGGGGAGGGAATGTTGAAGATCGGGATAATCGTTTGAAATTTCCCCCAGTGGATGATTTGTTTCAGGGAGAGTAGTATTGGCCGACATGGTGAGGGTTTAGAATGACGTCTGCTTTTAAAGAATGAATCTGTCGACGCCTTTCAGACGAATGCTCGTGCTGAGTAGGGGAGAGAAAGGAAAGGGGGGGGGGGTAGATTTCCACGGAAACAGATTTCAGCCGATAATTTGGTAAAGCAGATCAATATCTGATAGATAATTTTCATTAACAGACAGAGGGCGATACTTGTTTATACAAAATATCGAAACGCGCTCATAAAATTGCATAAAATAATCTTCATTTAGCAATACCATTTTTTACATTGTTACAATGATGTAAAATATGACATCAGCCGAACAGCTGATATTGCTTTAATTAACGGGGGGTGGGGTCCACCATCCTCCCCCGCTGGGCATCCTGTGATGATTCGCTCCTTCAACACAAAGGACTCATTAAAATTGGTATCTATAGATGATGCAACAAAGGGTGAATCTGCTATTGGAGCCAGACAATGGGATTCATGCGTTGGGTCATGGATTTTAATGGAAAAATAATCTGCATAAACAAATGATAAAGTGAATACTCTAGTGGAGTGGTTCTCAACCATTTGTGCTTCACGTACCCCCCTGGAAATGTGTATGTAACTGGCGTACCCTTTGTGTAGATAGATAAAATTATAGTTATAACATTGGGAATGAAACATATATATATCAGTGGTTCTCAACAATTTGTGCTTCACGTACCCCCCTGGAAATGTGTATGTAACTGACGTACCCCTTGTGTAGATAGATAAAATTATAGTTATAACATTGGGAATGAAACATATATATCAGTGGTTTTCAACAATTTGTGCTTCACGTACCCCCCTGGAAATGTGTATGTAACTGGCGTACCCCTTGTGTAGATAGATAAACTTATAGTTATAACATTGGGAATGAAACATATATATCAGTGGTTCTCAACATTTTGTGCTTCACGTACACCCCTGGAAATGTGTATGTAACTGACGTACACCTTGTGTAGATAGATAAAATTATAGTTATAACATTGGGAATGAAACATATATATCAGTGATTCTTAACATTTTCTGCTTCACGTACCCCCTTGGAAATGTGTATGTAACTGACATACCCCTTGTATAGATAGATAAAACTATAGTTATAACATGGGGAATGAAACATATATATCAGTGGTTCTCAACATTTTGTGCTTCACGTACCCCCCTGGAAATGTGTATGTAACTGGCATACCCCTTGTGTAGATAGATAAAATTATAGTTATAACATTGGGAATGAAACATATATATCAGTGGTTCTCAACATTTTGTGCTTCACGTACCCCCCTGGAAATGTGTATGTAACTGACGTACCCTATGTATAGATAGATAAATTATAGTTATAACATTGGGAATGAAACATATATATCAGTGGTTCTCAACATTTTGTGCTTCACGTACCCCCCTGGAAATGTGTATGTAACTGACGTATCCCTTGTATAGATAGATAAAATTATAGTTATAACATTGGGAATGAAACATATATATCACTGGTTCTCCACATTTTGTGCTTCACGAACCCCCCTGAAAATGTGTATGTAACTGGCGTACACCTTGTATAGATAGATAAAATTATAGTTATAACATTGGGAATGAAACATATATATCAGTGGTTCTCAGCTTTTTGTGCCTCACGTACCCCCCTGGAAATGTGTATGTAACTGGCGTACCCCTTGTGTAGATAGATAAAATTATAGTTATAACATTGGGAATGAAACATATATATCAGTGGTTCTCAACCTCTCGTGCTTCACGTACCCTCCTGGAAATGTGTATGTAACTGCCGTACCCCTTGTGTATATAGATAAAATTATAGTTATAACATTGGGAATGAAAGATATATATGAGTGGTTCTCAATATTTTGTGCTTCACGTACCCCTCGAAATGTGTATGTAACTGGCGTACCCCTTGTATAGATAGATAAAATTATAGTTATAACATCTGGAATGAAACATATATATCAGTGGTTCTCAACCATTTGTGCTTCACGTACCCCCCTGGAAATGTCTATTTTCAGGGGGGTACGTGAACTATATTTGTGCCTGACGTACCCCTTGTATAGATAGATAAAATTATAGTTATAACATTGGGAATGAAACATATATATCAGTGGTTCTCAACTATTTGTGCTTCACGTACCCCTCTGGAAATGTGTATGTAACTGGCGTAACCCTTGTGTAGATAGATAAAATTATAGCTATAACATTGGGAATGAAACATATGTATCAGTGGTTCTCAACCATTTGTGCTTCACGTACCCCTCTGGAAATGTGTATGTAACTGGCGTAACCCTTGTGTAGATAGATACAATTATAGTTATAACATTGGGAATGAAACATATATATCATTGGGTCTCAAAATTTTGTGCTTCACGTACCCCCATGGAAGTGTGTATGTAACCGGCGTACCCCTTGTATATATAGATTAAATTATAGTTATAACATTGGGAATGAGACATATATATCAGTGGTTGTCAACATTTTGTGCTTCACGTACCCCCTGGAAATGTGTATGTAACTGACGTACCCCTTGTATAGATAGATAAAATTATAGTTATAACATTGGGAATGAAACATATATATCAGTGGTTCTGAACCATCTGTGCTTCACGTACCCCCCTGGAAATGTGTATGTAACTAGCGTACCCCTTGTATAGATAGATAAAATTATATTTATAACGTCGGGAATGAAACATATATATGAGTGGTTCTCAACATTTGGTGCTTCACGTACCGCCCTGGAAATGTGTATGTAACTGGCGTAACACTTGTATAGATAGATAAAATTATAATTATAACATTGGGAATGAAACATATATATCAGTGGTTCTCAACATTTTGTGCTTCACGTACCCCCCTGGAAATGAGTATGTAACTGGCGTACCCCTTGTGTAGATAGATAAAATTATAGTTATAACATTGGGAATGAAACATATATATCATTGGTTCTCAAAATTGTGTGCTTCACGTACCCCCCTGGAAATGTGTATGTAACTGACGTACCCCTTGTATAGATAGAAAATATTATAGTTATAACATTGGGAATGAAACATATATATCAGTGGTTCTCAAAATTTTGTACTTCACGTACCCCCCTGGAAATGTGTATGTAACTGGCGTAACCGTTGTGTAGATAGATAAAATTATAGTTATAACATTGGAAATGAAACATATATATCAGTGGTTCTCAACATTTTGTGCTTCACGTACCCCCCTGGAAATGATTATGTAACTGGCGTAACCCTTGTGTAGATAGATAAAATTATAGTTATAACATTGGGAATGAAACATATATATCGGTGGTTCTAAACATTTTGTGCTTCACGTACCACCCTAGAAATGTGTATGTAACTGGCGTACCCCTTGTGTAGATAGATAAAATTATAGTTATAACATTGGGAATGAAACATATATAGCAGTGGTTCTCCACATTTTGTGCTTCACGTACCCCCACGGAAATGTGTAAGTAACTGGCGTACCCCTTGTGTAGATAGATAAAATTATAGTTATATAATATTGGGAATGAAACATATATATCAGTGGTTCTCAACCATTTGTGATTCACGCACCTCCCTGGAAATGCGTATGTAACTGGCGTACCCCTTGTGTAGATAGAAAAAATTGTAGTTATAACATCTGGAATGAAACATAGATATCAGTGGTTCTCAACCATTTGTGCTTCACGTACCCCCCTGGAAAAATGTATGTAACTGGCGTACCCCTTGTAAAGATAGATAAAATTATAGTTATAATATTGGGAATGAAACATATATATCAGTGGTTCTCAACATTTTGTGCTTCACGTACCCCCCTGGAAATTTGTATGTAACTGGCGTAACCCTTGTGTAGATAGATAAAATTATAGTTATAACATTGCGAATGAAACATATATATCAGTGGTTCTCAACATTTTGTGCTTCACGTACCCCCCTGGAAATGATTATGTAACTGGCGTAACCCTTGTGTAGATAGATAAAATTATAGTTATAACATTGGGAATGAAACATATATATCAGTGGTTCTAAACATTTTGTGCTTCACGTACCACCCTAGAAATGTGTATGTAACTGGCGTACCCCTTGTGTAGATAGATAAAATTATAGTTATAACATTGGGAATGAAACATATATATCAGTGGTTCTCAACATTTTGTGCTTCACGTACCCCCCTGGAAATGTGTATGTAACTGGCGTAACCCTTGTGTGGATAGATAAAATTATAGTTATAACATTGGGAATCAAACATATATATCGGTGGTTCTCAACATTTTGTGCTTCACGTACCTCCCCTGGAAATGTGTATGTAACTGGCGTACCCCTTGTGTAGATAGATAAAATTATAATTATAACATTGGGAATGAAACATATATATCAGAGGTTCTCAACATTTTGTGCTTCACGTACCCCCTGGAAATGTGTATGTAACTGGCGTACCCCTTGTATAGATAGATAAAATTATAGTTATAACATTGGGAATGAAATATATATCAGTGCTTCTCAACATTTTGTGCTTCACGTACCCCCCTGGAAATGTGTATGTAACTGGCGTACCCCTTGTATAGATAGAGAAAATTATAGTTATAACATTGGGAATGAAACATATATATTAGTGGTTCTCCACATTTTGTGCTTCACGTACCCCCCTTTTAATGTGTATGTAACTGGCGTACCCCTTGTATAGATAGATAAAATTATAGTTATAACATTGTGAATGAAACATATATATCAGTGGTTCTCAACATTTGGTGCTTCACGTACCCCCCTGGAGATGTGTATGTAACTGGCGTACCCCTTGTATAGATAGATTAAATTATAATTATAGCATTGGGAATGAAACACATATATCAGTGGTTCTCAACATTTTGTGCTTCATGTACCCCCATGGAAATGTGTATGTAACTGGCGTAACCCTTGTGTAGAGAGATAAAATTATAATTATAACATTGGGAATGAAACATATATCAGTGGTTCTCAACATTTTGTGCTTCACGTACCCCACCTGGAAATGTGTATGTAACTGGCGTAGCCCTTGTGTAGATAGATAAAATTATAGTTATAACATTGGGAATGAAACATATATATCAGTGGTTCTCAACATTTTGTGCTTCACGTACCACCATGGAAATGTGTATGTAACTGGCGTACCCCTTGTGTAGACAGATAAAATTATAGTTATAACATTGGGAATGAAACACATATATCAGTGGTTCTCAAATTTTATGCTTCACGTATCCCCCTGGAAATGTGTATGTAACTGGCGTACCCCTTCTATAGATAGATAAAATTATAGTTATAACATTGGGAATGAAACATATATAGCAGTGGTTCTCCACATTTTGTGCTTCACGTACCCCCACGGAAATGTGTAAGTAACTGGCGTACACCTTGTGTAGATAGATAAAATTATAGTTATATAATATTGGGAATGAAACATATATATCAGTGGTTCTCAACCATTTGTGATTCACGCACCTCCCTGGAAATGCGTATGTAACTGGCGTACCCCTTGTGTAGATAGAAAAAATTGTAGTTATAACATCTGGAATGAAACATAGATATCAGTGGTTCTCAACCATTTGTGCTTCACGTACCCCCCTGGAAAAATGTATGTAACTGGCGTACCCCTTGTAAAGATAGATAAAATTATAGTTATAATATTGGGAATGAAACATATATATCAGTGGTTCTCAACATTTTGTGCTTCACGTACCCCCCTGGAAATTTGTATGTAACTGGCGTAACCCTTGTGTAGATAGATAAAATTATAGTTATAACATTGCGAATGAAACATATATATCAGTGTTCTCAACATTTTGTGCTTCACGTACCCCTGGAAATGTGTATATAACTGACGTACCCCTTGTGTAGATAGATAAAATTATAATTATAACAATGGGAATGAAACTTATATATCAGTGGTTCTCAACATTTTGTGCTTCACGTAGCCCCCCTGGAAATGTGTATGTAACTGGCGTACCCCTTTTGTAGATAGATAAAATTATAGTTATAACATTGGAAATGAAACATATATATCAGTGGTTCTCAACATTTTGTGCTTCACGTACCCCCCTCGAAATGTGTGTGTAACTGGCGTACCCCTTGTATAGATATATTAAATTATAGTTATAACATTGGGAATGAAACATATATATCAGTGGTTCTCAAAATTTTGTGCTTCACGTACCCCCCTGGAAATGTGTAGGTAACTGGCGTAACCCTTGTGTAGATAGAAAAAATTATAGTTATAACATTGGGAATGAAACATATATATCAGTGGTTCTCAACATTTTGTGCTTCACGTACCCCCCTGGAAAAGTGTATGTAACTGGCGTACCCCTTGTATAGATAGATAAAATTATAGTTATATAATATTGGGAATGAAACATATATATCAGTGGTTCTCAACATTTTGTGCTTCACGTACTCTCCTGGAAATGTGTATGTAACTGGCGTACCCCTTGTGTAGACAGATAAAATTATAGTTATAACATTTGGGATGAAACATATATATCAGTGGTTCTCAAAATTTTGTGCTTCACGTACCCCCCTCGAAATGTGTGTGTAACTGGCGTACCCCTTGTATAGATATATAAAATTATAGTTATAACATTGGGAATGAAACATATATATCAGTGATTCTCAACCTTTTGTGCTTCACGTACCCCCCTGGAAATGAGTAGGTAACTGGCGTACCCCTTGTGTAGATAGAAAAAATTATAGTTATATCATTGGGAATGAAACATACATATCAGTGGTTCTCAACATTTTGTGCTTCACGTACCCCCCTGCAAAAGTGTATGTAACTGGCGTACCCCTTGTATAGATAGATAAAATTATAGTTATATAATAGTGGGAATGAAACATATATATATCAGTGGTTCTCAACCATTTGTGCTTCACGTACCTCCCTGGAAATGCGTATGTAACTGGCGTACCACTTGTGTAGATAGAAAAAATTATAGTTATAACATCTGGAATAAAACATAGATATCAGTGGTTCTCAACCATTTGTGCTTCACGTACCCACCTGGAAATGTGTATGTAACTAGCGTACCCCTTCTATAGATAGATAAAATTATAGTTATAACATTGGGAATGAAACATATATATCAGTGGTTCTCAACATTTTGTGCTTCCCGTACCCCCCTGAAAATGTGTATGTAACTGGCGTAACCCTTGTATAGATAGATAAAATTATAGTTATAACATTGGAAATGAAACATATATATCAGTGGTTCTCAACATTTTGTGCTTCACGTACCCCCCTGGAAATGATTATGTAACTGGCGTAACCCTTGTGTAGATAGATAAAATTATAGTTATAACATTGGGAATGAAACATATATATAAGTGGTTCTCAACATTTTGTGCTTCACGTACTCCTGGAAATGTGTATGTAACTGACGTACCCCTTGTATAGATAGATAAAATTATAGTTATAACATTGGGAATGAAACATATATATCAGTGGTTCTCAACATTTTGTGCTTCACGTACCCCCCTGGAAATGTGTATGTAACTGGCGTACCCCTTGTGTAGATAGATAAAATTATAGTTATAACATAGGGAATGAAACATATATATTAGTGGTTCTCCACATTTTGTGCTTCACGTACCCCCCTGGAAATGTGTAGGTAACTGACGTACCCCTTGTATAGATAGATAAAATTATAGTTATAACATTGGGAATGAAACATATATATCAGTGGTTCTCAACATTTTGTGCTTCACGTACCCCCCTGGAAATGTGTATGTAACTGGCGTACCCCTTGTGTAGATAGATAAAATTATAATTTTAACATTGGGAATGAAACTTATATATCAGTGGTTCTCAACATTTTGTGCTTCACGTACCCCCCTGGAAATGTGTAGGTAACTGGCGTACCCCTTGTATAGATAGATTAAATTATAATTATAACATTGGGAATGAAACACATATATCAGTGGTTCTCAACATTTTGTGCTTCACGTACCCCCACGGAAATGTGTGTGTAACTGGCGCAACCCTTGTGTAGAGAGATAAAATTATAATTATGACATTGGGAATGAAACTTATATATCTGTGGTTCTCAACATTTTGTGCTTCACGTACCCCCCCTGGAAATGTGTATGTAACTGGCGTACCCCTTGTGTAGATAGATAAAATTATAGTTATAACATTGGGAATGAAACATATATATCAGTGGTTCTCAACATTTTGTGCTTGACGTACCCCCCTGGAAAAGTATATGTAACTGGCGTACCCCTTGTATAGATAGATAAAATTATAGTTATATAATATTGGGAATGAAACATATATATCAGTGGTTCTCAACATTTTGTGCTTCACGTACTCCCCTGGAAATGTGTATGTAACTGGCGTACCCCTTTTGTAGATAGATAAAATTATAGTTATAACATTGGAAATGAAACATATATATCAGTGGTTCTCAACATTTTGTGCTTCACGTACCCCCCTCGAAATGTGTGTGTAACTGGCGTACCCCTTGTATAGATATATTAAATTATAGTTATAACATTGGGAATGAAACATATATATCAGTGGTTCTCAAAATTTTGTGCTTCACGTACCCCCCTGGAAATGTGTAGGTAACTGGCGTAACCCTTGTGTAGATAGAAAAAATTATAGTTATAACATTGGGAATGAAACATATATATCAGTGGTTCTCAACATTTTGTGCTTCACGTACCCCCCTGGAAAAGTGTATGTAACTGGCGTACCCCTTGTATAGATAGATAAAATTATAGTTATATAATATTGGGAATGAAACATATATATCAGTGGTTCTCAACATTTTGTGCTTCACGTACTCTCCTGGAAATGTGTATGTAACTGGCGTACCCCTTGTGTAGACAGATAAAATTATAGTTATAACATTTGGGATGAAACATATATATCAGTGGTTCTCAAAATTTTGTGCTTCACGTACCCCCCTCGAAATGTGTGTGTAACTGGCGTACCCCTTGTATAGATATATAAAATTATAGTTATAACATTGGGAATGAAACATATATATCAGTGATTCTCAACCTTTTGTGCTTCACGTACCCCCCTGGAAATGAGTAGGTAACTGGCGTACCCCTTGTGTAGATAGAAAAAATTATAGTTATATCATTGGGAATGAAACATACATATCAGTGGTTCTCAACATTTTGTGCTTCACGTACCCCCCTGCAAAAGTGTATGTAACTGGCGTACCCCTTGTATAGATAGATAAAATTATAGTTATATAATAGTGGGAATGAAACATATATATATCAGTGGTTCTCAACCATTTGTGCTTCACGTACCTCCCTGGAAATGCGTATGTAACTGGCGTACCCCTTGTGTAGATAGAAAAAATTATAGTTATAACATCTGGAATAAAACATAGATATCAGTGGTTCTCAACCATTTGTGCTTCACGTACCCACCTGGAAATGTGTATGTAACTAGCGTACCCCTTCTATAGATAGATAAAATTATAGTTATAACATTGGGAATGAAACATATATATCAGTGGTTCTCAACATTTTGTGCTTCCCGTACCCCCCTGAAAATGTGTATGTAACTGGCGTAACCCTTGTATAGATAGATAAAATTATAGTTATAACATTGGAAATGAAACATATATATCAGTGGTTCTCAACATTTTGTGCTTCACGTACTCCTGGAAATGTGTATGTAACTGACGTACCCCTTGTATAGATAGATAAAATTATAGTTATAACATTGGTAATGAAACATATATATCAGTGGTTCTCAACATTTTGTGCTTCACGTACCACCCTGGAAATGTGTATGTAACTGGCGTACCCCTTGTGTAGATAGATAAAATTATAGTTATAACATTGGGAATTAAACATATATATCAATGGTTCTCAACATTTTGTGCTTCACGTACCTCCCCTGGAAATGTGTATGTAACTGGCGTACCCCTTGTATAGATAGATAAAATTATAGTTATAACATTGGGAATGAAATATATATCAGTGCTTCTCAACATTTTGTGCTTCACGTACCCCCCTGGAAATGTGTATGTAACTTGCGTACCCCTTGTGTAGATAGATAAAATTATAGTTATAACATAGGGAATGAAACATATATATTAGTGGTTCTCCACATTTTGTGCTTCACGTACCCCCCTGGTAATGTGTATGTAACTGGCGTACCCCTTGTATAGATAGATAAAATTATAGTTATAACATTGGGAATGAAGCATATATATCATTGGTTCTCAAAATTTTCTGCATCACGTATCCCCACGGAAATGTGTATGTAACTGGCGTAACCGTTGTGTAGATAGATAAAATTATAATTTTAACATTGGGAATGAAACTTATATATCAGTGGTTCTCAACATTTTGTGCTTCACGTACCCCCACGGAAATGTGTATGTAACTGGCGCAACCCTTGTGTAGAGAGATAAAATTATAATTATGACATTGGGAATGAAACTTATATATCAGTGGTTCTCAACATTTTGTGCTTCACGTACCCCCCCTTGGAAATGTGTATATAACTGGCGTACCCCTTGTGTAGATAGATAAAATTATAGTTATAACATTGGGAATGAAACATATATATCAGTGGTTCTCAACATTTTGTGCTTCACGTACCCCCCTGGAAAAGTATATGTAACTGGCGTACCCCTTGTATAGATAGATAAAATTATAGTTATATAATATTGGGAATGAAACATATATATCAGTGGTTCTCAACATTTTGTGCTTCACGTACTCCCCTGGAAATGTGTATGTAACTGGCGTACCCCTTGTGCAGACAGATAAAATTATAGTTATAACATTTCGGATGAAACATATATATCAGTGGTTCTCAAAATTTTGTGCTTCACGTACCCCCCTCGAAATGTGTATGTAACTGGCGTAACCCTTGTGTAGATAGATAAAATTATAATTATAACATTGGGAATGAAACTTATATATCACTGGTTCTCAACATTTTGTGCTTCACGTAGCCCCGCTGGAAATGTGTATGTAACTGGCGTACCACTTTTATAGATAGATAAAATTATAGTTATAACATTGGAAATGAAACATATATATCAGTGGTTCTCAACATTTTGTGCTTCACGTACCCCCCTCGAAATGTGTGTGTAACTGGCGTACCCATTGTATAGATATATTAAATTATAGTTATAACATTGGGAATGAAACATATATATCAGTGGTTCTCGACATTTTGTGCTTCACGTACCCCCCTGGAAATGTGTAGGTAACTGGCGTACCCCTTGTGTAGATAGAAAAAATTATAGTTATAACATTGGGAATGAAACATATATATCAGTGGTTCTCAACATTTTGTGCTTCACGTACCCCCCTGGAAAAGTGTATGTAACTGGCGTACCCCTTGTATAGATAGATAAAATTATAGTTATATAATATTGGGAATGAAACATATATATCAGTGGTTCTCAACATTTTGTGCTTCACGTACTCCCCTGGAAATGTGTATGTAACTGGCATACCCCTTGTGTAGACAGATAAAATTATAGTTATAACATTTGGGATGAAACATATATATCAGTGGTTCTCAAAATTTTGTGCTTCACGTACCCCCCCTCGAAATGTGTGTGTAACTGGCGTACCCCTTGTATAGATATATAAAATTATAGTTATAACATTGGGAATGAAACATATATATCAGTGGTTCTCAACCTTTTGTGCTTCACGTACCCCCCTGGAAATGTGTAGGTAACTGGCGAACCCCTTGTGTAGATAGAAAAAATTATAGTTATAACATTGGGAATGAAACATATATATCAGTGATTCTCGACATTTTGTGCTTCACTTACCCCCCTGCAAAAGTGTATGTAACTGGCGTACCCCTTGTATAGATAGATAAAATTATAGTTATATAATAGTGGGAATGAAACATATATATCAGTGGTTCTCAACCATTTGTGCTTCACGTACCTCCCTGGAAATGCGTATGTAACTGGCGTACCCCTTGTGTAGATAGAAAAAATTATAGTTATAACATCTGGAATAAAACAAAGATATCAGTGGTTCTCAACAATTTGTGCTTCACGTACCCACCTGGAAATGTGTATGTAACTAGCGTACCCCTTCTATAGATAGATAAAATTATAGTTATAACATTGGGAATGAAACATATATATCAGTGGTTCTCAACATTTTGTGCTTCCCGTACCCCCCTGAAAATGTGTATGTAACTGGCGTAACCCTTGTATAGATAGATAAAATTATAGTTATAACATTGGAAATGAAACATATATATCAGTGGTTCTCAACATTTTGTGCTTCACGTACCCCCCTGGAAATGATTATGTAACTGGCGTAACCCTTGTGTAGATAGATAAAATTATAGTTATAACATTGGGAATGAAACATATATATAAGTGGTTCTCAACATTTTGTGCTTCACGTACTCCTGGAAATGTGTATGTAACTGACGTACCCCTTGTATAGATAGATAAAATTATAGTTATAACATTGGGAATGAAACATATATATCAGTGGTTCTCAACATTTTGTGCTTCACGTACCCCCCTGGAAATGTGTATGTAACTGGCGTACCCCTTGTGTAGATAGATAAAATTATAGTTATAACATAGGGAATGAAACATATATATTAGTGGTTCTCCACATTTTGTGCTTCACGTACCCCCCTGGAAATGTGTAGGTAACTGACGTACCCCTTGTATAGATAGATAAAATTATAGTTATAACATTGGGAATGAAACATATATATCAGTGGTTCTCAACATTTTGTGCTTCACGTACCCCCCTGGAAATGTGTATGTAACTGGCGTACCCCTTGTGTAGATAGATAAAATTATAATTTTAACATTGGGAATGAAACTTATATATCAGTGGTTCTCAACATTTTGTGCTTCACGTACCCCCCTGGAAATGTGTAGGTAACTGGCGTACCCCTTGTATAGATAGATTAAATTATAATTATAACATTGGGAATGAAACACATATATCAGTGGTTCTCAACATTTTGTGCTTCACGTACCCCCACGGAAATGTGTGTGTAACTGGCGCAACCCTTGTGTAGAGAGATAAAATTATAATTATGACATTGGGAATGAAACTTATATATCTGTGGTTCTCAACATTTTGTGCTTCACGTACCCCCCCTGGAAATGTGTATGTAACTGGCGTACCCCTTGTGTAGATAGATAAAATTATAGTTATAACATTGGGAATGAAACATATATATCAGTGGTTCTCAACATTTTGTGCTTGACGTACCCCCCTGGAAATGTGTATGTAACTGGCGTACCCTTTGTATAGATAGATTAAATTATAGTTATAACATTGGGAATGAAACATATATATCAGTGGTTCTCAACGTTTTGTGCTTCACGTACCCCCCTGGAAATGTGTAGGTAACTGGCGTACCCCTTGTGTAGATAGAGAAAATTATATTTATAACAATGGGAATGAAACATATATATCAGTGGTTCTCAACATTTTGTGTTTCACGTACCCCCCTGGAAATGTGTATGTAACTGGCGTACCCCTTGTATAGATATATAAAAGTATAGTTATATAATATTGGGAATGAAACATATATATCAGTGTTTCTCAACCATTTGTTCTTCACGTACCCCCCTGGAAATGTGTATGTAACTAGCGTACCCCTTGTATAGATAGATAAAATTATAGTTATAACATTGGGAATGAAACATATATATCAGTGGTTCTCAACATTTTATGCTTCACGTACCCCCCTGGAAATGTGTATGTAACTGGCGTAACCCTTGTGTAGATAGATAAAATTATAGTTATAACATTGGGAATGAAACATATATATCAGTGGTTCTCAACATTTTGTGCTACACGTACCCCACGTGGAAATGTGTATGTAACTGGCGTACCCCTTGTGTAGATAGATAAAATTATAGTTATAACATTGGGAATGAAGCATATATATCAGTGGATCTCAACATTTTGTGCTTCACGTACGCCCCTGAAAATGTGTATGTAACTGGCGTACTCCTTGTGTAGATACATAAAATTATAGTTATAGCAACGGGAATGAAATATATATATATCAGTGGATCTCAACATTTTGTGCTTCAGGTACCCCCCTGGAAATGTGTATGTAACTGAGATACCCCTTGTGTAGATAGATAAAATTATAGTTATAACATTGGAAATGAAACATATATATCAGTGGTTCTCAACATTTTGTGCTTCACGTACCCCCCTGGAAATGTGTATGTAACTGGCGTACTCCTTGTGTAGATAGATAAAATTATAGTTATAGCAACGGGAATGAAATATATATATATAAGTGGATCTCAACATTTTGTGCTTCAGGTACGCCCCCCCCCCCCCTGGAAATGTGTATGTAACTGGCATACCTCTTGTGTAGATAGATAAAATTATAGTTATAACATTGGGAATGAAACATATATATCAGTGGTTCTCAACATTTTGTGCTTCACGTACCCCCCTGGAAATGTGTATGTAACTGGCGTACTCCTTGTGTAGATAGATAAAATTATAGTTATAGCAACGGGAATGAAATATATATATATCAGTGGATCTCAACATTTTGTGCTTCAGGTACCCCCCTGGAAATGTGTATGTAACTGAGATACCCCTTGTGTAGATAGATAAAATTATAGTTATAATATTGGGAATGAAACATATATATCATTGGTTCTCCACATTTTGTGCTTCACGTACCCCCACGGAAATGTGTATGTAACTGGAGTACCCCTTGTATAGATAGATAAAATTATAGTTATAACATTGGGAATGAAACATATATATCAGTGGTTCTGAACATTTTGTGATTCACGTACCCCGCTGGAAATGTGTATGTAACTGGCGTATCCCTTGTATAGATAGATTAAATTATACTTATAACATTGGGAATGAAACATTTATATCAGTGGTTCTCAACAATTTGTGCTTCACGTAACCCCCTGGAAATGTGCATGTAACTGACATACCCCTTGTGTAGATAGATAAAATTATAGTTATAACATTGGGAATGAAACATATATATCAGTGGTTTTCCACATTTTGTGCTTCACGTACCCCCACGGAAATGTGTATGTAACTGGCGTACCCCTTGTATAGATAGATAAAATTATAGTTATAACATTGGGAATGAAACATATATATCAGTGGTTCTCAACATTTTGTGCTTCACGTACCCCCACGGAAATGTGTATGTAACTGGCGTACCCCTTGTGTAGATAGATAAAATTATAGTTATAACATCTGGAATGAAACATATATATCAGTTGTTCTTAAAATTTTGTGTTTCACGTACCCCCATGGAAATGTGTATGTAACTGACGTACCCCTTGTATAGATAAATAAAATTATAGTTATAACATTGGGAATGAAATATATATATCAATGGTTCTCAACGTTTTGTGCTTCACGTTCCCCCCTGGAAATGTGTATGTAACTGGCGTACCCCTTGTATAGATAGATAAAATTATAGTTATATAAAATTGGGAATGAAACATATATATCAGTGGTTCTCAACATTTTGTGCTTCACGTACCTCCCTGGAAATGTGTATGTAACTGACGTACCACTTGTTTAGGTAGATTAAATTATAGTTATAACATTGGGAATGAAACATATATATCAGTGGTTCTCAACATTTTGTGCTTCACGTACCCCCACGGAAATGTGTATGTAACTGGCGTAACCCTTGTGTAGATAGATAAAATTATAATTATAACACTGGGAATGAAACTTATATATCAATAGTTCTGAACATTTTGTGCTTCAGGTACCCTCTTCCACCCTGGAAATGTGTATGTAACTGGCATACCCCTTGTGTAGATAGATAAATTTATAGTTATAACATTGGGAATGAAACTTATATATCAGTGGTTCTCAACGTTTTGTGCTTCACGTACCCACCTGGAAATGTGTATGTAACTGGCGTACCCGTTGTATAGATAGATTAAATTATACTTATGACATTGGGAATGAAACATATATATCAGTGGTTCTCAATATTTTGTGCTTCACGTACCCCCCTGGAAATGTGTATCTAACTGGCGTACCCCTTGTATAGATATATTAAATTATAGTTATAACATTGGGAATGAAACATATATATCAGTGGTTCTCAACATTTTGTGCTTCACGTACCCCCCTGGAAAAGTGTATGTAACTGGCGTACCCCTATATAGATAGATAAAATTATAGATATAACTTTGGGAATGAAACATATATATCTGTAGTTAGCGACCATTTGTGCTTCACGTACCCCCCTGGAAATGTGTATGTAACAGACGTACCCCTTGTATAGATAGATAAAATTATAGTTATAACATTGGGAATGAAACATATATATCAGTGGTTCTCAACCTCTTGTGCTTCACGTAGCATTCTGGAAATGTGTATGTAACTGGCGTACGCCTTGTATAGATAGATAAATGTATAGTTACAACATTGGGAATGAAGCATATATATCAGTGGTTCTCAACCTTTTGTACTTCACGTACCCCCTGGAAATGTGTATGTACCCCTTTTATAGATAGAGAAAATTAGAGTTAAAACATTGGGAATGAAACATATATATCAGTGGTTCTCAACCATTTATGCTTCACGTATCCTCTGGAAATGTGTATATAACTGGCGTACCCCTTGTATAGATAGACAAAATTATAGTTATAACATTGGGAATGAAACATATATATCAGTAGTTCTCAATATTTTGTGCTTCACGTACCCCCACGGAAATGTGTATGTAACTGGCGTAACCTTTGTGTAGATAGATAAAATTATTATTATAACATTGGGAATGAAACTTATATATCAGTGGTTCTCAACATTTTGTGCTTCACGTAGCCCCCCTGGAAATGTGTATGTAACTGGCGTACCCCTTCTGCAGATGGATAAATTTATAGTTATAACATTGGGAAGGAAACATATATATCAGTGGTTCTCAAAATTTTGTGCTTCACGTACACCCCTCGAAATGTGTATGTAACTGGCGTACCCCTTGTATAGATATATTAAATTATAGTTATAACATTCGGAATGAAACATATATATCAGTGGTTTTCAACCTTTTGTGCTTCACGTACCCCCATGGAAATGTGTAGGTAACTGGCGTACCCCTTGTGTAGATAGATAAAATTATAGTTATAACATTGGGAATGAAACATATATATCAGTGGTTCTCAACATTTTGTGCTTCACGTACCCCCCTGGAAAAGTATATGTAACTGGCGTACCCCTTGCATAGATAGATAAAACTATAGTTATATATTATTGGGAATGAAACATATATATCAGTGGTTCCCAACCATTTGTGCTTCACGTACCTCCCTGGAAATGCGTATGTAACTGGGGTACCCCTTGTGTAGATAGAAAAAATTATAGTTATGACATCTGGAATGAAACATATATATCAGTGGTTCTTATACTTTTGTACTTCACGTACCCCGCTGGAAATGTGTATGTAACTGGCGTACCCCTTGCATAGATAGATAAAATTATAGTTATAACATTGCGAATGAAACGTATATATCAGTGGTTCTCAACATCTTGTGCTTCACGTACCCTCCTGGAAATGTGTTTGTAACTGACGTACCCCTTGTATAGATAGATAAAACTATAGTTATAACATTGGGAATGAAACATATATATCAGTGGTTCTAAACATTTTGTGCTTCAAGTAGCCCCCTGGAAATGTGTATGTAACTCACCTACCCCTTGTATAGATAGACAAAATTATAGTTATAACATCTGGAATGAAACATATATATCAGTGGATCTCAACATTTTGTGCTTCACGTACCCCCCTGAAAATGTGTATGTAACTGGCGTACCCCTTGTGTAGATAGATAAAATTATTGTTATAACTTTGGGAATGAAACATATATATCAGTGGTTCTCAACATTTTGTCCTTGACGTACCCCCCTGGAAATATGTATGTAACTGTCATACCCCTTGTATAGATAGATTAAATTATAATTATAACATTGGGAATGAAACGTATATATCAGTGGTTCTCAACTTTTGTGCTTCACGTACCCCCCTGGAAATGTGTATGTAACTGACGTACCCCTTGTATAGATAGACAAAATTATAGTTATAACATTGGGAATGAAACATATATATATCAGTGGTTCTCAAACGTTTAAGCTTCACGTACCCCCTGGAAATGTGTATGTAACTGACATAAACCTTGTATAGATATATAAAACTATAGTTATAGTATCATATTGGGAATAAAATAAAACATTAATATCAGTGGTTCTCAACCTTATATGCATCACGTACTCCCTCTGGAAATGTGTATGTAACTGGCGTACCGCTTGTATAGATAGATAAAATTGTAGTTATAACTTTGGGAATGAAACATATATATCAGTGGTTCTCCACATTTTGTGCTTCACATACCCCTGGAAATGTGTATGTAACTGACGTACCCCTTGTATAGATAGATAAAATTATAGTTATACGATTGGGAATGAAACATATATATCAGTGGTTCTCAACATTTTGTGCTTCACGTACCCCACTGGAAATGTGTATGTAACTGGCGTATCCCTTGTGTAGATAGAAAAAATTATAGTTATAACATTGGGAATGAAACACATATATCAGTGGTTCTCAAATTTTATGCTTCACGTACCCCCCTGGAAATGTGTATGTAACTCACGTACCCCTTGTATAGATAGATAAAATTATAGTTATAACATTGGGAATGAAACATATATATCAGTGGTTCTGAACATTTTGTGCTTCACGTACCCCCCTGGAAAAGTGTATGTAACTGGCGTACCCCTTGTATAGATAGATAAAATTATAGATATAACATTGGGAATGAAACATATATATCAGTGGTTCTCAACATTTTGTGCTTCACGTACCCCCCTGGAAATGTGTATGTAACTGACGTACCCTATGTATAGATAGATAAAATTATAATTATAGCACTGGGAATGAAACTTATATATCAATAGTTCTGAACATTTTGTGCTTCAGGTACCCCCCCCCCCCCTGGAAATGTGTATGTAACTGGCATAACCCTTGTGTAGATAGATAAAATTATAGTTGTAACATTGGGAATGAAACATATATATCAGTGGTTCTCAAACTTTTATGCTTCACGTACCCCCTTGGAAATGTGTATGTAACTGACATACCTCTTGAATAGATATGTAAAACTATAGTTATAACTTTGGGAATGAAACATATATATAAAAGTGGTTCTCAACCTTTTATGCCCAGTGGAAATGTGTATGTAACTGACATACCCCTTGTATAGATAGATAAAACTATAGTTATAACATTGGGAATGAAATATATATATCACTGGTTCTCAAATTTTTTGCTTCACGTACCCCCCTGGAAATGTGCATATAACTGGCGTACCCGTTTTATAGATAGATAAAACTATAGTTATAACGTTGGGAATGAAACATATATATCAGTGGTTCTGAACCTTTTATGCTTCACGTTCCCCCCTGGAAATGTGTATGTAACTGACGTACCCTTGTATAGATAGATAAAATTATAGTTATATCATTGGGAATGAAACATATATATCAGTGGTTCTCAACCTTTTGTGCCTGACGTACCCCCCTGGAAATGTGTATGTAACTGGCGTACCCCTTGTATAGATAGATAAAATTATAGTTATAACATTGGGAATGAAACATAAATATCAGTGGTTCCGAAATCTTTATGCTTCACGTATCCCCCTGGAAATGTGTATGTAACTGACATACCCGTTGTATAGATAGATAAAACTATAGTTATAACATTGGAAATGAAACATATATATCAGTGGTTCTCAAACTTTTATGCTTCACGTAACCCCCCTGGAAATGTGTATGTAACTGACATACCCCTTGCATAGATAGATAAAACTATAGTTATAACATTGGGAATGAAGCATATATATCAGTGGTTCTCAACCTCTTGTGTTTCACGTACCCCCCTGGAAATGTGTATGTAACTGGGGTACCCCTTGTATAGATAGATAAAATTATATATATAACATTGGGAATGAAACATGTATATCCGTGGTACTCAACCATTTGTGCTTCACGTATCCCCCTGGAAATGTGTATGTAACTGACGTACCCCTTCTATAGATAGATAAAATTGTAATTATAACATTGGGAATGAAACATATATATCAGTGGTTCTCAACATTTTGTGTTTGACGTACGCCCCTGGAAATGTGTATGCAACTGTCGTACTCCGTGTATAGATAGATAAAATTATAGTTATAACGTTGGGAATGAAACATATATATCAGTGGTTCTCAACATTTTGTGCTTCTGGTACCCTCCTGGAAATGTGTATGTAACTGGCGTACCCCTTGTGTAAATAGATAAAATTTTAGTTAATACATTGGGAATAAAACATATATATCAGTGGTTCTCAACCTTTTGTACTTCACGTACCCCCTGGAAATGTGTATGTAACTGGCGTACCCCTTGTATAGATAGATAAAACTATAGTTATAACATTGGGAATGAAACATATATATCAGTGGTTCTCAACCTTTTGTACTTCACGTACCCCCTGGAAATGTGTATGTAACTGGCGTACACTTTTTATAGATAGATAAAATTATAGTTATAACATTGGAAATGAAACATATATATCAGTGGTTCTCAACGTTTTGTGCTTCACGTACCCCCGTGGAAATGTGTATGTAACTGGCGTACCCCTTTTATAGACAGATAAAACTATAGTTATAACATTGGAAATGAAACATATATATCAGTGGTTCTCAACGTTTTGTGCTTCAGGTACCCTCCTGGAAATGTGTATGTAACTGGCGTACCCCTTGTGTAAATAGATAAAATTATAGTTAATACATTGGGAATAAAACATATATATCAGTGGTTCTCAACCTTTTGTACTTCACGTACCCCCTGGAAATGTGTATTTAACTGGCGTACCCCTTGTATATATAGATGAAACTATAGTTATAACATTGGGAATGAAACATATATATTATTGGTTCTGAACCTTTTGTGCTTCACGTACCCCCCTGGAAATGTGTATGTAACTGACGTACACCTTGTATAGATAGATAAAATTATAGTTATAACACTGGGAATGAAACATATATATCAGTGGTTCTCAACCTTTTGTGCTTCACCTACCCCCCTGGAAATGTGTATGTAACTGACGTACCCCTTGTATAGATAGATAAAATTGTAATTATAACAATGGGAATGAAACATATATATCAGTGGTTCTCAACCTTTTGCGATTCACGTACCCCCCTGTAAATGTGTATGTAACTGACGTACCCTTGTATAGATAGAAAAAATATATTTATAACAGTGGGAATAACATATATATCAGTGGTTCTCAACCTTTTGTGCTTCACGTACCCCCCTGGAAATGGGTATGTAACTGGCGTACCCCTTTTATAGATAGATAAAACTATAGTTATAACATTGGGAATGAAACATATATATCAGTGGTTCTCAACATTTTGTGCTTCACGTACCCTCCGGAAATGTGTTTGTAACTGGCGTACCCCTTGTATAGATAGATAAAATTATAGTTATAACATTGGGAATGAGACATTTATATCAGTGGTTCTGAAACTTTTATGCTTCACGTACCCCCTTGGAAATGTGTATGTAACTGACATATCCCTTGTATAGATATATAAACTATAGTTATAACATTGGGAATGAAACATATATATCAGTGGTTCTCAACCTTTTATGTTTCACGTACCCCCCTGGAAATGTGTATGTAACTGGCGTACCAATTTTATAGATAGATAAAACTATAGTTATAACATTGGGAATGAAACATATATATCATTGGTTCTCAACCTTTTGTGCTTCACGTACACCCCTGGAAATGTGTATGTAACTGACATACCCCTTCTTTAGATAGATCAAATTATAGTTATAACATTGGAAATGAAACATATATATCAGTGGTTCTCAACATTTTGTGCTTCACGTACCCTCCTGGGAATGTGTGTGTAACTGGCGTACACCCTTGTATACATAGATAAAATTATAGTTATAACATTGGGAATGAAACATATATATATCAGTGGTTCTCAACCTTTTGTACTTCACGTACCCCCTGGAAATGTGTATTTAACTGGAGTACCCCTTGTATATATAGATGAAACTATAGTTATAACATTGGGAATGAAACATATATATTATTGGTTCTGAACCTTTTGTATTTCACGTACCCCCCTGGAAATGTGTATGTAACTGACGTACACCTTGTATAGATAGATAAAATTGTAATTATAACATTGGGAATGAAACATATATATCAGTGGTTCTCAACCTTTTGTACTTCACGTACCCCCCTGGAAATGGTTATGTAACTGGCGTACCCCTTGCGTAGATAGATAAATTTATAGTTATAAGATTGGGAATGAAACATATATCAGTGGTTCTGAACATTTTGTGCTTCACGTACCCCCCTGGAAATGTGTATGTAACTGGCGTACCCCTTTTATAGATAAATAAAACTATAGTTATAACATTGGGAATGAAACATATATATCAGTGGTTCTCAACCTTTTGTGCTTCACGTACACCCTTGGAAATGTGTATGTAACTGACGTACGCCTTGTATAGATAGATAAAATTATATTTATAACAGTGGGAATGAAACCTATATATCAGTGGTTCTCAACCTTTTGTTCTTCACGTACCTCCCTGGAAATGTGTATGTTACTGGCGTACCCCTTGTATAGATAGATAAAATTATAGTTATAACATTGGGAATGAAACATATATATCAGTGGTTCTCAACCTTTTGTTCTTCACGTACCTCCCTGGAAATGTCTATGTTACTGGCGTACCCCTTGTATAGATAGATAAAATTATAGTTATAACATTGGGAATGAAACATATATATCAGTGGTTCTCAACCTTTTGTTCTTCACGTACCTCCCTGGAAATGTGTATGTTACTGGCGTACCCCTTGTATAGATAGATAAAATTATAGTTATAACATTGGGAATGAAACATATATATCAGTGGTTCTCAACCTTTTGTGCTTCACGTACCTCCCTGGAAATGTGTATGTTACTGGCGTACTCCTTGTATAGATAGATAAAATTATAGTTATAACATTGGGAATGAAAGATATATATCAGTGGTTCTCAACCTTTTGTTCTTCACGTACCTCCCTGGAAATGTCTATGTTACTGGCGTACCCCTTGTATAGATAGATAAAATTATAGTTATAACATTGGGAATGAAACATATATATCAGTGGTTCTCAACCTTTTGTTCTTCACGTACCTCCCTGGAAATGTGTATGTTACTGGCGTACCCCTTGTATAGATAGATAAAATTATAGTTATAACATTGGGAATGAAACATATATATCAGTATTTCTCAACCTTTTGTTCTTCACGTACCTCCCTGGAAATGTTATGTTACTGGCGTACCCCTTGTATAGATAGATAAAATTATAGTTATAACATTGGGAATGAAACATATATATCAGTGGTTCTCAACCTTTTGTACTTCACGTACCCCCCTGGAAATGTGTATGTAACTGACATACCCCTTCTTTAGATAGATAAAATTATAGTTATAACATTGGGAATGAAACATATATATCAGTGGTTCTCAACCTTTTGTGCTTCACGTACCCCCCTGGAAATGTGTATGTAACTGGCGTACCCCTTATATAGATAGAACTATAGTTATAGTACAATAATGCCAACTTAGCAACTCTGATACTAGATCTAGCGACGTCTGAGCTCTCACGGCCTACCCCACGTTGAGAACCCCTGATCTAATATATAAAGAATAAAGTTTGTTTTTTCTGTTTGTGTGTCTGTCCGCTTATGCACTTATCCCTCAGAAGAGCTAGAGACACCAAACTATGCACGAAAGTTCCCTTCATCCAGGGGAAGAATATAGGCTATGTGCGAACCTGCTGGGGTCAACCAAAATTGGGGTGGGCGGGTTTGAATTTCTCAAATTTCCCACAGACTTTTAACATTAACGGTTTGAAGTTATTTAAAATAATTGTTGCCACCAATAAATTTGAAATAATGAATGCATTAACCTAATTTCTTTCTAATTTCGCGTGATAAACTCATTGTTCAGTTTGCTGGGTGAAGAGCGCGTGCGTCCGTGGACTTTGAATTCGTTCTAATTAAGCACGAGCAGAACACGAGATTCAAAAACTAAATTCGTATAGGAAGCTAAAATCATTAACTTAATTTGAAAAATGTGCACAAGCTAATAAAAGTACATGCAAAAAATGGAGATAAATCTCGGCGCTGAACCAGCTGGGACTCGAATCTGGGAACGACACATGACGTTTCTGAGGCGCTACCGACTGAGCACTCCCACTCCCGGAGGAGATGGAGGATAATGATATTTATGCCAAATGAAAGCTTGCGACGTGGGGAGGGCCATCTACTCTACATTTTAGAAAGTTTCAGACCCGAGCAACGACTGGTAAATCTGCCATTTTCCTCTAAAGGAATTGATATTTAAGGAAGATTATTTTCAGAGCGAGATTTGAAACTGGCATCACAATCTGATAGCAGCATAGAACGCCCTCATGTTCCGAAATATCCGAATGAGACATGCACGTGCGAAGGAATCGCTTTCCGCATGAATCGAAAAGGGTAAATGATATTTGTACCTTTGGGAATTGATTCAACAGATAAACTGAATCACATGTTGGTCTCGAAGATTTGAAAATTGCTGCTGAATATGTTTACGATTAAATTGGTTTAACCTCGAAGTTTGGGGCGGGGGTGGCTCAGTCGGTAGCGCGCCAGGCTCGTAATCTGTAGTTCCCAGGTTCGAGTCCCAGCTGGGTCAGCGTTGAGATTTGCCTCCGCAAAATTCCCCTCCCTGCCCACGGTCAGTAGGGGACACCGATGGGCTTGGAAAGGCCGCCGTCCGTCGTATGGGACGTTAAGCCGTAGCCCCGTGTGCGGGAGAGCCATACCCCGTGCACGTTAAAGAACACGCTGGATGGCCTTGACGGGAGGCTACCATCTGTCTCCCAACAGCTGTTTCAGTGGGTCCCCTCCCCCAACCTTCTCTGAGCCTTCGGGGTCCATGTGACCTGGCCATTTAGCCCTTAGTGTGCAAAAAAGTGCCGCTCAGAGGTAAAACAACCCAACCCAACCCAACCTCGAAGTTTTGAGAGGGAATGCTGGTCTTCGTGTGTTTCGATGAAGTTGTTTTTCCTGGGGGAGGAGGTGGAAAGGGTGAAAACGAAAAGGAAAATAAGAAAAGTTAAATTTTCCAAGAATCGCAGACAGCCAGGAGGAGAAATAATTCTGGAGCCCCTGTCCATCTGACTGTCCCCCAAACTCCCTTGTCGCATAGGAAGCCTCACGTACAGGGGAAGGCGACGTTTCAATTCGGCACTTGACCTTCTCGTCGCGTGACCTCGATTCGAACACATTCCGAAAAGAGTCGGGATTCGTCTGCTTTGCACATCGAATCTCGTTCACTCAAAAGGTGTTGAAAGCGTTGCTTCCGGTCACCCTTTCGTCGCTCGTGATCAGTTCCTCTCCACTTCCGGAATGCTGTCAGACGACACAACCGAAGTGGATCTGAAGATCTCTTCCCTCTGGTGCGACGACGCCCTCTGCCGGATGAACCACTCAACCCTAGCCTCGTCCTCCCACCAGCCGTTCCATTCTGTCAGCATCACGTGCACCATAATGGCAACAATTTGTTTTCCTCTTTGTTGCCCCGTTTCGTATTTACGTGTGTTACGAATCGTCTGCTGGTGGCGAATGCAGATGGCGATCCTTGTTCGTTCTTATCAGCAGACGGATTTTTGGCTTCTAATCTCTACCAAAAGGGGAGGAGGAGGGGGGTGACATGTTTCCCTGGCAACACCTTTTGTTGACCTTTTAGCATTGTGTGCAGCAAATACGACAGAATGCGAAATCCCCTAATAAGGAAATAAGTGACGCGTGTCGGAAAGGAACGGGAGCAAACGACATCGTGCCTGGGCAACGGAATAGACGACACCCATTTCCATTCGCAGGGGAGAAAGACCAGGGACAGATGGGCTAAAAATCTGTTTAGAATGCGTCCGCGAAAGAAGGGAAATGGATTGCGTTGTTTGACCTCTTGCACGCAGTGGCCAGGTCACAAGAACCCCGAGAACGTTGGGGGGAGGGAACGTGCTGGACAAATTGTTGTGAGGCAGACGGCAGGTCAAGGCCATCCAGCGTGTTCTTTGAGGCTCTCCCTTGCACAGAACCACGGCGTAACGACCCATCCGACGGGCGGACGCCTTTCCAAGCCCTTCACTTGCGGAGATAAATCTGTACGCCGACCCGGAGGGAGTCGAACGTGGGGACTGCAGATGAAGACTCTGGAGCGCCACCGACCCCGAAATAAGAGCAGACGTGAAATGGGAAAGGAGTTTCCGTTGGGGGGGGGGGGGACGGAATTCCCACTGCCATTAAAGTTCCCCCGCCTCGTGTAATTTCTTATTTAACGTTTGCATGAGGACTTGGCGATGGATGACTCGCAGATAAATTCGAAAAAGTTGATTTCAACTTCATTATAAAGCAGAAAGAAAATTAGCCAATAAAATATTCAACCATCATCAGAATAACACGTGACTACGGTCTGAGCCAATCAGGGAGGATTATACCGTAGGTTGATGCAAAGTGTAAGGCAAGGTGACATCTGACAATCTCTGAGCATCTGAGCATCTGACAAGCCCAGGGGGCTTGTCAGATGCTCAGAGGGACCAGAGTTCCGAAGCAGTGAGGTCGAGAGTGTGGTCGTTCTGTGTTCGAGTGCGGCGACGAGGTCTGTTTGAGTCCGGATATATCGAGGGACTCATGTTGGATTTATCCCTTGGAACGCGATTTTATCTCTTGGAAGGAGACGATGCGTGCGCACTCACATTATCCATGCATCTTCTGCTGCTGGTAGAACAGAAGACTCGCCAGATTGCCAGCCAACAGAGTGTTCATTGTTGTATTGTTATTCAATCAATTGTTAAGTTTCTGTTTCGTCCCTGCTCGACTTATTGATTGTGTTCAACACGCCTCACGTTGCTTAGCAACTTTTGGACGTGCAGTGTGCGATTCCCTTGGCCACGGTCACCGTCGTTTTCGACCCCCCCCCCTACTAATTTTCGCCATTTTCCTCAGCAAAGAGTGACGCTAAGCGAGAGATCGAGCGAGCGCTGCCGGGTCATCCGTCGTCCCCTGTGGGCGCCGCAAGAGAAGTGATTGCGATCTCGTAAAAGACGGCAGGCGAACAGTGGAAACTTCCGGCAAACTTCGACACAAAGACGCGAAGTCCTTGCATAAAACATCGAGGATCTCCTCGTGCATGTTCGCTCAGTGCAGCAAGCGCGAAGGTGAACGAGACGGGAGAGGGCAAACCATCTCGTTGGGGGGCGGAAGGTTCCGAGGGGCCAAGGCGCCGCCAATGATCAGGAAGCAAGCAGAGAGCAGCGCGAGAACAAGTGACGTCACCGGGAGACAGAGCCGACGTTCGGCAAGTCTTCTGTCGGAGTTCTTCGTTCGAGTGATCGGCTGGGCTGAGGGGAAGAGCGGCGGGGAGTGGACGAATCGAAGATCGGAGACTTGATACGGCACTCTTCACCCCCCCCCCCCCTTGGAGTCGGGGCAGGCGTCCCTTCGTTCAATTCCTCCGCAAGGTAACTCGAGGAGCAAAGGAAGTGAGGGGAAGAGGACTTCGTGAACTTCGGACAGCCTTCCTCCAGAGAGGAGACTGTCCACGGGGTTAGCAAGGTAACTCGAGGAGCAAAGGAAGTGAGGGGAAGAGGACTTCGTCTCCTTCGGACAGCCTTCCTCCAGAGAGGAGACTGTCCACGGGGTTAGCAAGGTAACTCAAGGAGCAAAGGAAGTGAGGGGAAGAGGATTTCGTCTCCTTCGGACAGCCTTCCTCCAGAGAGGAGACTGTCCACGGGGTTAGCAAGGTAACTCGAGGAGCAAAGGAAGTGAGGGGAAGAGGATTTCGTCTCCTTCGGACAGCCTTCCTCCAGAGAGGAGACTGTCCACGGGGTTAGCAAGGTAACTCGAGGAGCAAAGGAAGTGAGGGGAAGAGGACTTCGTCTCCTTCGGACAGCCTTCCTCCAGAGAGGAGACTGTAAACGGGGTTAGCAAGTTAACTCGAGGAGCAAAGGAAGTGAGGGGAAGAGGATTTCGTCTCCTTCGGACAGCCTTCCTCCAGAGAGGAGACTGTCCACGGGGTTAGCAAGGTAACTCGAGCAAAGGAAGTGAGGGGAAGAGGACTTCGTCTCCTTCGGACAGCCTTCCTCCAGAGAGGAGACTGTCCACGAAGCTAGCAAGGTAACTCGAGGAGCAAAGGAAGTGAGGGGAAGAGGATTTCGTCTCCTTCGGACAGCCTTCCTCCAGAGAGAAGACTTGTCCACGGGGTTAGCAAGGTAACTCGAGGAGCAAAGGAAGTGAGGGGAAGAGGATTTCGTCTCCTTCGGACAGCCTTCCTCCAGAGAGGAGACTTGTCCACGGAGTTAGCAAGGTAACTCGAAGAGCAAAGGAAGTGAGGGGAAGAGGACTTCGTCTCCTTCGGACAGCCTTCCTCCAGAGAGGAGACTGTCCACGAAGCTAGCAAGGTAACTCGAGGAGCAAAGGAAGTGAGGGGAAGAGGATTTCGTCTCCTTCGGACAGCCTTCCTCCAGAGAGGAGACTTGTCCACGGAGTTACCAAGGTAACTCGAGGAGCAAAGGAAGTGAGGGGAAGAGGACTTCGTCTCCTTCGGACAGCCTTCCTCCAGAGAGGAGACTGTCCACGGGGTTAGCAAGGTAACTCGAGGAGCAAAGGAAGTGAGGGGAAGAGGATTTCGTCTCCTTCGGACAGCCTTCCTCCAGAGAGGAGACTGTCCACGGGGTTAGCAAGGTAACTCAAGGAGCAAAGGAAGTGAGGGGAAGAGGACTTCGTCTCCTTCGGACAGCCTTCCTCCAGAGAGGAGACTTGTCCACGGAGTTAGCAAGGTAACTCGAAGAGCAAAGGAAGTGAGGGGAAGAGGACTTCGTCTCCTTCGGACAGCCTTCCTCCAGAGAGGAGACTGTCCACGGGGTTAGCAAGGTAACTCGAAGAGCAAAGGAAGTGAGGGGAAGAGGACTTCGTCTCCTTCGGACAGCCTTCCTCCAGAGAGGAGACTGTCCACGAAGCTAGCAAGGTAACTCGAGGAGCAAAGGAAGTGAGGGGAAGAGGATTTCGTCTCCTTCGGACAGCCTTCCTCCAGAGAGGAGACTTGTCCACGGAGTTACCAAGGTAACTCGAGGAGCAAAGGAAGTGAGGGGAAGAGGACTTCGTCTCCTTCGGACAGCCTTCCTCCAGAGAGGAGACTGTCCACGGGGTTAGCAAGGTAACTCGAGGAGCAAAGGAAGTGAGGGGAAGAGGATTTCGTCTCCTTCGGACAGCCTTCCTCCAGAGAGGAGACTGTCCACGGGGTTAGCAAGGTAACTCAAGGAGCAAAGGAAGTGAGGGGAAGAGGACTTCGTCTCCTTCGGACAGCCTTCCTCCAGAGAGGAGACTTGTCCACGGAGTTACCAAGGTAACTCGAGGAGCAAAGGAAGTGAGGGGAAGAGGACTTCGTCTCCTTCGGACAGCCTTCCTCCAGAGAGGAGACTGTCCACGGGGTTAGCAAGGTAACTCGAGGAGCAAAGGAAGTGAGGGGAAGAGGATTTCGTCTCCTTCGGACAGCCTTTCTCCAGAGAGGAGACTTGTCCACGGAGTTACCAAGGTAACTCGAGGAGCAAAGGAAGTGAGGGTAAGAGGACTTCGTCTCCTTCGGACAGCCTTCCTCCAGAGAGGAGACTGTCCACGGGGTTAGCAAGGTAACTCGAGGAGCAAAGGAAGTGAGGGGAAGAGGACTTCGTCTCCTTCGGACAGCCTTCCTCCAGAGAGGAGACTTGTCCACGGAGTTACCAAGGTAACTCGAGGAGCAAAGGAAGTGAGGGGAAGAGGACTTCGTCTCCTTCGGACAGCCTTCCTCCAGAGAGGAGACTGTCCACGGGGTTAGCAAGGTAACTCGAGGAGCAAATGAAGTGAGGGGAAGAGGATTTCGTCTCCTTCGGACAGCCTTTCTTCAGAGAGGAGACTTGTCCACGGAGTTACCAAGGTAACTCGAGGAGCAAAGGAAGTGAGGGGAAGAGGACTTCGTCTCCTTCGGACAGCCTTCCTCCAGAGAGGAGAATTGTCCACGGGGTTAGCCAGAGACTTGATTATGTCTTGGCAAATGATTTATGATGATGACTTGGCGAAATCTAGGGATAGTTGGCAAAATTCGGGTGAGATGTAAAAATTGGGATTTTTTTTCTGTAGAATTTTGGCGAGTTGGCGAAATCTAGGGCAGTTGGCAAAATTCGAATCCACTTGGTAAAATATGGTCGATTTGTGAGAATTGGAAATGTTTTTGTGAAATTGAGAGTTTATAACATCGAGAAAACTTTGCAAAATCTAGGGAAGTTGGCAAAACTGGAAACCCCTTTTTAAAGAGCAGGTGAGTTGTAAAAATTGTGCCTTTCTTGTGCAATTAAGGAGAGTTTATAAAATTCGAAGTGACTTGGCAAATTCAGGGAAGATGTAAAAATTGCGATTTTTTCTGTAAAATTACGGCGAGTTGGCAAAATCTAGAGTAGCTGGCAAAATTCGAATGCACTTGGTAAAATATAGGAGATTTGTGAAAATTGAGATTTGGTTTTTGAAATGAAGGAGTGTTGGATAAATTGAGGAAACTTAACAGAATGTAGGGCAGTTGGCAAATTTCGAATCCACTTGGAAAATACGGGAGAGTTGTGATAATTGGAATTGGGTTTGTGAAATTCAGGATAGTTGACTAAAATAGAGTATACTTAGCAAAATCTTGGGGAGTTTGAAAATTTTGAAGTGATTTGGCAAATTTAGGAGAGATGTAAAGATTGGGATTAGTTTCGTGAAATTAAGGAGAGTTGGGGAAATCAAGGGATAATTCACACTGACCTGCTACAATTCAGACGAGAGGTAAATATTGGGATTATTTCTGTGAAATTATGGCTACTTGGTAAAATTGGAAGTTAAATGGTAAAATACGGTTAGTTGGCAAAATTGGAAGTTAAATGGTAAAATAAGGTTAGTTGGCAAAACTGGAAGTTAAATGGCAAAATATGGTTAGTTGGCAAAACTGGAAGTTAAATGGCAAATTACGGTTAGTTGGCAAAACTGGAAGTTAAATGGCAAAATACGGTTAGTTGGCAAAATTGGAAGTTAAATGGTAAAATAAGGTTAGTTGGCAAAACTGGAAGTTAAATGGCAAAATATGGTTAGTTGGCAAAACTGGAAATTAAATGGCAAATTACGGTTATTTGGCAAAACTGGAAGTTAAATGGCAAAATACGGTTAGTTGGCAAAACTGGAAGTTAAATGGCAAAATACGGTTAGTTGGCAAAACTGGAAGTTAAATGGCAAAATACGGTTAGTTGGCAAAACTGGAAGTTAAATGGCAAAATACGGTTAGTTGGCAAAACTGGAAGTTAAATGACAAAATACGGTTAGTTGGCAAAACTGGAAGTTAAATGGCAAAATACGGTTAGTTGGCAAAACTGGAAGTTATATGGCAAAATACGGTTAGTTGGCAAAACTGGAAGTTAAATGGCAAAATACGGTTAGTTGGCAAAACTGGAAGTTAAATGGCAAATTACGGTTAGTTGGCAAAACTGGAAGTTAAATGGCAAAATACGGTTAGTTGGCAAAACTGGAAGTTAAATGGCAAATTACGGTTAGTTGGAAAACATCCGGTTAGTTGGCAAAACTGGAAGTTAAATGGCAAATTACGGTTAGTTGGCAAAACTGGAAGTTAAATGGCAAAATACGGTTAGTTGGCAAAACTGGAAGTTAAATGGCAAAATACGGTTAGTTGGCAAAACTGGAAGTTAAATGGCAAAATACGGTTAGTTGGCAAAACTGGAAGTTAAATGGCAAAATACGGTTAGTTGGCAAAACTGGAAGTTAAATGGCAAATTACGGTTAGTTGGCAAAACTGGAAGTTAAATGGCAAAATACGGTTAGTTGGCAAAACTGGAAGTTAAATGGCAAATTACGGTTAGTTGGCAAAACTGGAAGTTAAATGGCAAAATACGGTTAGTTGGCAAAACTGGAAGTTAAATGGCAAATTACGGTTAGTTGGCAAAACTGGAAGTTAAATGGCAAAATACGGTTAGTTGGCAAAACTGGAAGTTAAATGGCAAAATACGGTTAGTTGGCAAAACTGGAAGTTAAATGGCAAAATACGGTTAGTTGGCAAAAGTGGAAGTTAAATGGCAAAATACGGTTAGTTGGCAAAACTGGAAGTTAAATGGCAAAATACGGTTAGTTGGCAAAACTGGAAGTTAAATGGCAAATTACGGTTAGTTGGCAAAACTGGAAGTTAAATGGCAAAATACGGTTAGTTGGCAAAACTGGAAGTTAAATGGCAAAATACGGTTAGTTGGCAAAACTGGAAGTTAAATGGCAAAATACGGTTAGTTGGCAAAACTGGAAGTTAAATGGCAAAATACGGTTAGTTGGCAAAATTGGAAGTTAAATGGCAAAATAAGGTTAGTTGGCAAAACTGGAAGTTAAATGGCAAAATACGGTTAGTTGGCAAAATTGGAAGTTAAATGGCAAAATAAGGTTAGTTGGCAAAACTGGAAGTTAAATGGCAAAATACGGTTAGTTGGCAAAACTGGAAGTTAAATGGCAAAATACGGTTAGTTGGCAAAACTGGAAGTTAAATGGCAAAATACGGTTAGTTGGCAAAACTGGAAGTTAAATGGCAAAATACGGTTAGTTGGCAAAACTGGAAGTTAAATGGCAAAATACGGTTAGTTGGCAAAACTGGAAGTTAAATGGCAAAATACGGTTAGTTGGCAAAACTGGAAGTTAAATGGCAAAATACGGTAAGTTGGCAAAATTGGAAGTTAAATGGAAAATACGGTTAGTTGGCAAAACTGGAAGTTAAATGGCAAAATAAGGTTAGTTGGCAAAACTGGAAGTTAAATGGCAAAATACGGTTAGTTGGCAAAATTGGAAGTTTAAGGGCAAAATACGGTTAGTTGGCAAAACTGGAAGTTAAATGGCAAAATACGTTAGTTGGCAAAATTGGAAGTTAAATGGCAAAATACGGTTAGTTGGCAAAATTGGAAGTTTAAGGGCAAAAATGCAGTAGAGATGTGAAAATTGCCTCCCCGTCCCATGCGGAGCGAAAATCCAAATAAGTTTGCTCAGTTGGAAAAATTTGAAATTCGATTGGAAAATTTTTGATTTCTTCCCCCCCCGCCACCTAACCGTAGTCGTTCGCTACGCCCCTGCGTGAAGGAGAAACTTCCTTCGCCGAAGTTATCGAAACGATCACCGAACGAGATTCCTGAGCTGCATCAGGTAAGAAATCATCAAAGATTGGAAAAATCCTAAAAAAAAAGCGTTCATGACAAAAAATATGAATAACCGAGAAGTCCAAAATGCTTCGACCGCTCACCTGGCAAACTTCAGATTCTGGCACACGAAGAATCAGAACGTTAATTCTATTCCGTAATGAATCCCCCAATCAGCTGATGAGAGAAGGATTCCTCGTTGAAAATTCCGAAATCAGTCGATGATTCATTAAAATTTGTGAGAAAACCGCGAAATGGTTGGGTTGGGTTGTTTTACCTCTGAGCGGCACTTTTTTGCACACCATGGGCTAAAATGGCCAGGTCACATGGACCCCGGAGGCTCAGAGAAGGTTGGGGGAGGGGATCCACTGGAACAGCTGTTGGGAGACTGATGGTAGCCTACCGTCAAATCCATCCAGCGTGTTCTTTAACGTGCACAGGGTATGGCTCTCCCACACACAGGATCATGGCTTAACATCCCATCCGATGGACGGTAGCCTTTCCAAGCCCATCGATGTCCCCTACTGACCGTGGGCAGGGTGGGGAATTTTGCGCAGGTAAATCTCAACGCTGACCCAGCTGGGACTCGAACCTGGGAACTACAGATTACGAGCCTGGCGCGCTACCGACTGAGCCACCCCCGCCCCACCGCGAAAGGGGAAGATGTGGAAAATAAAGGAACGGAATGGCGATCGCAGCAGATAAATTGGGGGGGGGGGATTGGATTGGATTGTTTTACCTCTGAGCGGCACTTTTTTGCACACAATGGGCTAAATGGCCAGGCCACAAGGACCCCGAAGGCTCAGAGAAGGTTGGGGGAGGGGACCACTGGAACAGCTGTTGGGAGACAGATGTTCCAGTGGTTCTTTAATTCAAGGCCATCCAGCGTGTTCTTTAACGCCGTCAAGACCATCCAGCGTATTCTTTAACGTGCACAGGGTATGTCTCTCCCGCACACGGGACCACGGCTTAACGTCCCATCCGACGGACGGCGGCCTTTTCAAGCCCATCGGTGTCCCTTACTGTCGTGGGCAGGGCGGGGAAATTTTGCGGAGATAAATCTCAACGCTGACCCAGCTGGGACTCGAACCTGGGAACTGCAGATTACGAGCCTGGCGCCCAACCGACTGAGCCACCCCCGCCCCAAATGGGGGGGGGGGGGAAGCCGAACTTTATCTGCGACAGAGTGCAGAAGGAATTCTAACTCCTGCTCTCACTTTGTGCCCTCCATGTGGAACGCTCTCTGCATGCAATCCCCTTCACTGCTGTCGCGTATACCTTACGTTGGGTAAAAAAAATTCTGTTTTTTATTTTACTTCATTTATTGACAGTTGGCCTCCTGCCAAGACATTGCCCCTATTTTTACCCTCGAACGGAAATAGGGGGCTTGATGAACCTAAAAATTCTTTTTAAACTGTTCCTTTCGTTCAATCCTATTCTGCTGGCATTGAGAAAGGTGACAGATTTTCTTCGTGCCATTTGCGTGGAAAGATTTGACCCCCTCCCCCTCCCCCCGGCGGGTTCATCTGTCTAACGGTGCAAGTGGGTCTTTGTGACTGGCGAAGGCAACTTCTGTTTTTGAAATTGCTGCCAGGCGCCCGTGCTCCCGGGGGCGGTGTCCAGCAGGGGAGGTCACTTCCGCTTTTGTGTTTCTGATCGGATCTCTTCGTTCGTTTGTCTGTGTGCATCGCGGAAGAACAATGCTCCGTAAAGGTGTCATCCGCAGATAGGCGAGTGAGAGGTCAACAGGTGGCGTCGGCTGCTGCTGCTGCTGCCACCGGAAGAAGCCCGTCGCTCCAACGACCATCCTCGCACTGACAGAGCAGCACTCTTCACATCCACAAGTCTTCCTTCTCTTCGTCCAGATTCTCTTCTCGGTAATGTATTCACTTCTTCGCCATCTTTAATCGATTCCTTAATCTCGTTGTATCGCTTGTAAGTGAAGTGACGTCTGTCTCTGGCAATGCAAACGGAAGCTCTATTCGCAACGTTACGGGGACGAGAGTATTATTATTATTCCTGTCCTTAAAAGGTAGCAGAGTTGAGGGCAACTGCTGCTCATCCACCATGTCGTAAACTCTTTTTTTTGGGGGGGGGAGGGGGAGGAAAGCGAATCGATTGCTATCTGGTAATAAAGTAAATTTCCATTATCGTTTGCTGTTGTTCGAGTAAATATTTCTGTTGCTCGATTCTCTTGAAATGTGTGAAGTGATTTACAGCTGAGCTTAAGGGCAACGGAAGTGACTTTAATGAAGGAATTAGTTAGCTTAAGGGCAACGGAAGTGACTTTAATGAAGGAATTAGTTAGCTTAAGGGCAACGGAAGTGACTTTAATGAAGGAATTAGTTAGCTTAAGGGCAATGGAAGTGACTTTAATGAAGGAATTAGTTAGCGGATAAAAGCGTTCCCAAATCTTGTATCATTTTTACTTTTGCGATAGAGATATTCCTTAATAGATATATCGTAATCGAAATCTAATGGCATTGCCAGAATCCGAAACGATAATGCCAAATTGTCTCAGAACTTGAATAATTTTTAAATTTTAGAGTCCATCTGATTGAAGGGATAGCAAGAATCATTAATTGCTTAGTCGAGAAGTATTTCTTGAAAGAAAAAAAACAACACAACCAAAGTCTCATCACTATGATGATGATGATGATTCTTAGGCATCTGGAAATTTTACTAATGCGTTCAATTTCTTAGCCTTTGTAACGTGATAGGCGCCCAAAAGGCCTTTCAGTGCTTGAATTTCTTTCACAGAACTATTTCGGTATTTTAAATCATTGAACATTTGTTTAATTATTTTGATCTCTTTTTGAAGAAATGAACTCTCATTTCACTTTTCCTTTTACAACAGATTCTCTTGTAAAAGATATAATAATAAAAAAAGCTAATGTTCTAACAGTTGTAAGAATCGCATGTCAAAGCTCAATTTTAATTTTGCGCAGATTTCAGTTGGAAGAGTTCTAAGAGTATAAAGTTCCTCTCCAGCAGGGAGCTATCGATCTCTGTCGCAGGCACCAGCAGCAGCAGAAGAAGAAGAAACAATTCCCTCTCAGTTAGGTGGGGGGGGAGGGGGAATGGGGCAGAGAGAAATCTTAGTGAACGTGTTTTCGGCGCTCTTTCGATTATCCCGAGGAATGGCAACGTGGGTTGTCACGTGCTCCATTTGATGATTTCCGAAGCGATTGAATCGCCTGCCGAAAGCGATCTTTCAGACGATCACTTGAGATGCCAAACGGGAATTGATTCCTCAACAGATCGTTGCGCAGGGGAATGTTTCCTTTGTGGCAACGCTGCTCAATTCTTCTCATTCCGACGCAGTTGGAAGTGATGACGTTGCGATCTCCTCTCGCCTTCAGAATGGCAACACACGAACGATTTCGGTGAAACGACGTGACGAAATTTTGAACTTTTTTTTTCGACACCCGTGGGTCCAATGGAAAAAAAAAAGTTCGGAATGACGTCATGAGACGTTTTCCGAGCGTAGTTCGAGTGAAAAAAAATCATTAATGAGTTGGGCAGCCGAGCGACGCAGGCGAATTCGTCTCGCGATCAACGCATGAGAAGAATGGCCAATTGGCACTTCCAGGCAATTCACCGGAAGTTGATAATATTCGAACGGAGCCATCTGGCGATGGTTTCGACTGATTTCTTTAATTGGGAGATGCATCTGCTGCTCTAGAGGAGAAATTCTCGAGGCTTCAGATATTTCCATTTGCCTCACTTCGTCCCATCCCTTCAAATAAATAAATAAATCAAGAGTCGATCTCATCGTCAGCCGGACCTTTCGGATTCCATCAATGTTGTTGCTTCAGGGGATGATCTCGAGGAGATCTCGTTCGTTTCTTTCCGTTTCAAAATGGCAGAGCAGCTTTCTTTCATTTATCCAACATCAGAAGTATCTGGCTCTTAAATCTTAAAAGGTTGCTTACCTCCCTCCCCTGTGAGAAAAGGGGTCCGATTGTTGCTCTCATCTCTTCACACTCGCAACGAGGGGGGGGGAGGGGGTGATTGGCAACTTCTTTTCAAGGACGCAGCTCCATGTAGCAAGAGGAGGGGGGGGGGGGGGCTCTGATAAAAAAATTTTCTTTTTCAAGAGTTCAATACTTATTTGCTGGTTTTAAAGAAATACGTCACAAAATACGAAACAACTCTTGAGTTCGCCATTTTATATTTTTGTGTCGGTTTTTTCCTCATCTAATTCTGGTGTTCACGTTTATTCTAATTTTCTTTCCAATTACTATTATTATAACAAATATATGTCTATTCTGATTATCTTCTAGTGATAGTGAATATCAACTCAGTGACTGATTGCACCATCGACATGTATTTTTAATTTATTTACATATTTTTTTAAAGTTTCGCTTCAGATAGAGCAGACGATTTCCTCTATCCATTGCTAACGAGAAAATCTTTTATTTTTCCTATGACGTCATTAACTATCAGATTTAAATATTTCTTAATACAAAAGAATGAAAGGAATTCTTCAAAGATGTAGCAAGTAATTTGATTACCTACAGAATATATATAGTCTATATATATATAGTCTAATGTAGTTAGCAGCAGATAATTATTTTGCATTTGCGAAATATTAAAATTATTCTTTGGGAAATGGAATATCAGGAAAATGACGTTTTAAATATTATCTTCTGCTACTTAAATATTTAAAGAAAAATAATATTTAAGTTTAAAGATTCAAATAAATTTTCATGATTCTTCGCTTTACAAATTCAGGAGAGTAGGAAATAATTTAAATTAATTTTAACAAAATAAAATTATGCATACAATAAGCATTTTTTAAAATTTAAATTGTATTTTTAATTGAGGCCAATAGATTGTTTAGAATTGTTTCAAAACAATCTAATATTCATGCTACTGAATCTAATATTCGTAATATTCTTTTATATTTAAAATTTAAGTTATTATTAGAAACTTATTACTTCTACTAAAACCGTTTATTGAATTTATTCCACTTTTTTAAAAAAATACAAAGTGGGAGCATTACTAAAAAATATTTTCGTATTTTGTGCGTTCATCAATACACTGATAACAGTAACTTGATAATAATACTTCGCAATAGTATTTCCATTTGATTTTCAAAACTTCTGTTATCAAGTACTTGGTACTTGAAATATTCTTCTTATTGAAAGTCTGTCTGCGAAATACTGCAATGGAATCGGGGGCCCGTTAGAGGGAGTGGGGGTGGCACGGGCCCCTCTTTGGGAATTCCTGTAAGGATAAATGGAAGCAAAAAAGATTATTAAATGTCTTTGCATTTCACGCATCTTTAAAGAATATTTTAAAAGAATTGCAAAACTGGCTGAGAAATGTTACACTGCAATAGAATTTAAGATTATCCTCCTACATCCGATCCTCAATGGAATCGATGTTTATCAAATACTTTAATAGTTCAGGTGATTATTTGCTTTGTGAAGTGTTCGAAGTGTATTTAGATGTTTTTTTTCATGTTTCTTCCCCACCCCACCCCTCTTAGAGAGAAGCATGCGCGTGCAGACAACCGCCCTTCTGGTGCTTGTGACGTCACCCTTGTTCCTGTTGGCCCTCGATATGAAAGCGCTGATCGATTCCCGCCGCCCGATCCGCATCCGCCAGAAGGTGTACAACATCCTGAGCCACAACAACGTCGACCTCTTCCTCCACAAAGTGCAGAATACCGTCAGCGATCCGGGCTACGTGAAGAGGTATCCGGACCCCAGAGGGAAAATGTTCATCAAGGCAGGACTCTTTTTCCGCGTGCTCAACAAGATCGCCAGATACATAATGAGGGAGATGAGGGGATGATCTCAAGATACATCCCCATCGATGCCATCATGATGCCGAGCAACAGATGCCTTCTCATAACAGCATCATTTTTTTTTTTCGTATGTGTCGAGATTCGTCTCGAATCGTGTGACTGCAATGAAGCAGCCGATTCCAGAAATGTTCATTTCTCATGATCAATAAATGTCGTGGTACAGATGATGACGACATCAAGGAAGACTTGCATCGTCACTTTTCTTCTTCTTCTCTTTCTGCTTGATAGGTGGCAGCACCGTGACGTAAAATGAACGGAACAGAAGCGATCCACTTCATCACCATGGTTATAATAATTATTATTTACACTCCAATGGGCCACTTTAAATAAAATTCAATTTTATGGAATGAAAAGTAAATAACATTTGAGTAATGAAAGAGCAGGCGTAAGGAATTACTTTTGGCTTTATTTCTTAATTTAAAATGACAGCCGCCATGATAATGTTATATTTAACAGTGGGGGGGGGGGGGGGGCGCCATTGTTAAATTTAACATTTTGATTAATTTTTCATACAGACGTAATGTACGAGCTCAATTTAATAATCGGGAAAGTATTGGTTGAGAAATATCATTAAAAAAAAACTCTGTCTTTAAAAATTAAAATAATTATCAGCAATCAAAACAAAGACATCGAAATAAATTTTTGTACCCAAAAGCATTATTGATTCGATGTGCACGAATAAAAGACAGAAAAACGGAAAATAATTTCTCAGGTTTGATATCTGCATCTTGTTACTTTCTACTCCCGCCAGGTGGTGTAGTGACAGCTTTGAGACTGCGCATTGCGACACTTCCGCATTTCACGGAATGCGGTCATAGTTACGGGAAGATGATTGGGCGATGGAGAGCTGATTGAACTATACTACGTCATAGTTCAATCAGCTCTCCATCGCCCAATCATCGACGAGAACAGTCGAGTCTCAACTGCGCTGTCTCAAAGTCTTCCCAATGACAATTTCACGACCCTTGATAGAGCACGATATTTATTTTACAATCCGTGAAAAAACATCTGATGACGAAATCGATTCGGGAAGTGGACAGAATGGAGGGAGACACTTCCGCGCTCTTATCGGAAGAGGAAATCGCATTCGCAGCTCAATAACTTTTTTCAATGAAAAATATGTCTCGAGATTATCAATCGAATCTCTCTAAATCTCGATTCTAAACAATATTTGTTCGCTATTCAAAGAATTATGAAAGCTCCAATATTTAACAAATATTAAATCTATTTTAATTTGAGACATATTTTTCATTAAAAAAAAGTTATTGAGCTACGAATGGGATTTTCTATTCAGATAAAATGAAGGGGGGGGGGGGGCTCATTGGGTAGCGCGCCAGGCTCGTCATCTGCAGTTCCGAGTCCCAGTTGGGTCAGGCGTCGAGATTTATCTTCGCTACATTTCCAAGCCCACAGGCGTCCCTTACTCACCCGGCCCTCGGTGAGCAAGGGACGCCTATGGGCTTGGAAAGGCCGCCGTCCGTCGGATGGGACGTTAAGCCGTGGTACCGTATGCGGGAGAGCCATACCCCGTGCACGTTAAAGGACACCCGCTGGATGGCTTCGACGGGAGGCTACCCTCTGTCTAGTCTGTCCCTAACTTCCTGTGTGCCCTAGGGGTCCTTGTAACCTGGCCATTCAGTTAACTGCAGACAAAGGAAGTGGGCTCAGAGGATAAGAGGGAAACGGAAACTTGTTATGAAGACGAGGCGATTGAATTCGTGGATCTCGTTTCGAAGCTTAAATGGCCAATATCCATTTCGACTCTTCACGTGATTATTGGAATGAAGGAAAACGTCTGCTGCATGAGGGCGGAAATGCCTTCAATTGGGCAGCATGTGGAAGAGGAAAAGAAAATGGCATGAGATTACAGAGAACATTCCTATCGTAAAAAAAAAGTCTTTTTTTATTATTTTGACTTGCAACGATTGAGACAAGCAACATCGGAGCACGAGTTGCTCTCGAGAGGGAGGATTGACTAAAGAAGAGGCGAAGAAAACGCTCGTGAACCCCTTGCACGAGGGCATCTCCCTCGGCCATCCCAACTACGTCACGTGGGACTCAGATGGTGCTTCGGGATCTGATTTATTCCTTTCGATGGTTCAGGGAGTCCCCTTCACATTCTCTCCGTTCCATGTCCCCCCCCCCTCTTCACTTATGACCAGCCCTGAAGTGGCAGATCCACAAGGCGTTGCTCAGAAACTCAATGTTCGGCTGCATCGTCGAGTCTCCCTTCCGACACACAATCGGTTGCTCAATCCTCCAATAGTTGCATGCAGGAAAAAAATCTAGGGGAGGTGGTGGTGGTGGTGGGGGGGGGGGGGGCTAAGAAACGCAATTGAGCAGAGGAAGTGTAAGGCAGGAGAATTGGATTTCGATCGGCATCTCTCCCCTCCTTTTAACAGGTCTTTAAATCGTTTCTTGAAAAATCCATTCAACAGAAATAAGTTTCGCAATTTTTTTGCGTCTTTTGCCATTCAGGAAGGGGTCGCGCCCCCCCCCCCCATTGGGAATTGATCCAATTCTCGTCGCATTTGTCTCCACAAATTGAATTTATGAGCAAAATAAAATCTCTGATTCCAAGGATCGCGAGACTATTATCTGTCTGTTTCGCCTCAGCACTGAGGCAATGACGTGAATCGAAAAACGTCCGAACTTTATATTCCAATTGCAACCCCTCCCCCCCCGCCACCCCCCTGTAAACACAAGGAAGTCTCCCCCCCACACACACACTTCTTACTACATCAGAAGATAGACATCTTCAGAATTCGTCTGCACTCTCATTCTAAAGAGAATCCAAATTCAATCCTAAAAATTCATTATTTTTTTCTTAAATTACTAAGAACTAGATTTTCAAATTTTTATCTACATTGCAACATTAATCGCTGAGTGCTTTTTTTTTCGAAACAAAAAAAAACCCCTTCAGAACGAATGAGGCAGACATTTCATCATACTTTGAGGACAAAGGGTTTCTGATCTACTTCAGACATTAGAATTGTCTTGTTACCCAAGCGGACACGGGGTGTGGCTCTCTCTGTACGTGGCTTTCGACGGAAGGCCGTCAGTCTCCTAGAGAGCGAGGGATGAGTGCAATATAAACATCCGCCCACCACAAAAAAACATTCGCTTGGCTACGTTCTTACAGTTAATAATATTACCCTATAAATAATATACCTTGAGGCCTTTCAGTTTATATTCCCCACAGTAGGGGGAAGGGGGAGAGCGCGGCAGAATGAACAACCCGAACATCGATGCCACCCCAGCGGGGTATCCTAGGACAGAAGGCAACTGCCGCCACCGTCTCTGCAGTGGTCTCGCGGTGACACTTCGATTAGGGCCCGGGAATCACGTGCTCGTTTCTTCTGTCTCTTATCAGTTGGGCTTGTCCCTCAGTCAAAACAAACGATTCCCTCATTGCCATGCCAACGAAACAAATCCTCGTTCTCAAAGTGTGACAATCAGCGAATATTGGCTGAAGGTCGTAGAGCTCACTCCTTGCAAATGAATTACAAAGATCCAAGCATCGATTGATTGTAACAAAAAGAAAATTATTTAAATAAAATATAAACTGAAGAAGATCGGATTCTGCAAAATCTTCGTTAGAGAAAATCAGTTTTAGCGGAGATCAGTCCGAATCTTGTCCCAAGCGGACACGGAGTGTGGCTCTCTCTGTACGTGGCTTTCGACGGAAGGCCGTCAGTCTCCTAGAGAGCGAGGGCAGGGCGGGGGAGATTAGCGGAGATCAGTCTGAACCCTGATCCAAGCGCACACGGGGTGTGGCTCTCTCTGCACGTGGCTTTCGACGGAAGGCCGTCAGTCTGAGAACGAGGGCAGGGCGGGGGAGATTAGCGGAGATCAGTCTGAACCCTGACCCAAGCAGACAGGGGATGTGGCTTTCGACGGAAGGCCGTTAGTCTCCTAGAGAACGAGGACAGGGTGGAGAGATTAGCGGATATCAGTCTGAACCCTGTCCCAAGCAGACACGGGATGTGGCTTTCGACGGAAGGCCGTCAGTCTCCTAGAGAGAGAGAGAGGGCAGGGCGGAGAGATTAGCGGAGATCAGTCTGAACCCTGACCCAAGCGGACACGGTGTGTGGCTCTCTCTGAACGTGGCTTTCGACGGAAGGCCGTCAGTCTCCTAGAGAGCGAGGGCAGGGCGGGGGATATTAGCGGAGATCAGTCTAAACCCTGACCTAGGCGGACACGGGGTGTGGCTCTCTCTGTACGTGGCTTTCGACGGAAGGCCGTCAGTCTCCTAGAGAGCGAGGGCAGGGCAGGGGAGATTAGCGGAGATCAGTCTAAACCCTGACCCAAGCAGACACGGGGTGTGGCTCTCTCTGTACGTGGCTTTCGACGGAAGGCTGCCAGTCTCCTAGAGAGCGAGGGTAGGGCGGGGAAATTAACGGAGATCAGTCTGAACCCTGACCCGAGCGGACATGGAGTGTGGCTCCCTCTGTACGTGGCTTTCGACGGAAGGCCGTCAGTCTCCTAGAGAACGAGGGCAGGGCGGGGGAGATTAGCGGAGATCAGTCTGAACCCTGATCCAAGCGGACACGGGGTATGGCTCTCTCTGCACGTGGCTTTCGACGGAAGGCCGTCAGTCTCCTAGAGAACGAGGGCAGGGCGGTGAAGATTAGCGGAGATCAGTCTGAACCCTGACCCAAGCAGACACGGGATGTGGCTTTTGACGGAAGGCCGTCAGTCTCTTAGAGAACGAGGACAGGGCAGAGAGATTTGCGGATATCAGTCTGAACCCTGTCCGAAGCGGACACGGGATGTGGTTCTCTCTGTACGTGGCTTACGACGGAAGGCCGTCAGTCTCCTAGAGAGAGAGGGCAGGCGGAGAGATTAGCGGAGATCAGTCTGAACCCTGACCCAAGCGGACACGGAGTGTGGCTCTCTCTGTACGTGGCTTTCGAAGGAAGGCTGTCAGTCTCCTAGAGAGCGAAGGCAGGGCGGGGGAGATTAGCGGAGATCAGTCTGAACCCTGACCCAAGCAGACACGGGATGTGGCTTTCGACGAAAGGCCGTCAGTCTCCTAGAGAGCGAGGGCAGGCGAGATTAGCGGAGATCAGTCTAAACACTTGAGCCAAGCGGACACGGGGTGTGGCTCTCTATGTATGTGGCTTTCGACGGAAGGCCATCAGTCTCCTAGAGAGCGAGGGCAGGGCGGGGGAGATCAGTCTGAACCTTGTCCCAAGAGGATACGGGGTGTGGCTCTCTCTGTACGTGGCTTTCGACAGAAGGCCGTCAGTCTCCTAGAGAGCGAGGGCAGGGCGGGGGAGATTAGCGGATATCAGTCTGAACCCTGTCCCAAGCGGACACAGGATGTGGCTCTCTCTGTACGTGGCTTTCGACGGAAGGCCGTCAGTCTCCTAGAGAGGGAGGGCAGGGCGGAGAGATTAGCGGAGATCAGTCTGAACCCTGACCCAAGCGGACACGGGGTGTGGCTCTCTCTGTACGTGGCTTTCGAGAAAGAGGGCAGGGCGGGTGAGATTAGCAGAGATCAGTCTGAACCCTGACCCAAGCAGACACGGGATGTGGCTTTCGATGGAAGACCGTCAGTCTCCTAGAGAGCGAGGGCAGGATGGAGAGATTAGCGGAGATCAGTCTGAACCCTGACCCAAGCGGACATGGGGTGTGGCTCCCTCTGTACGTGGCTTTCGACGGAAGGCCGTCAGTCTCCTAGAGAACGAGGGCAGGGCGGGGGAGATTAGCAGAGATCAGTCTGAACCCTGACCCAAGCAGACACGGGATGTGGCTTTCGACAGATGACCGTCAGTCTCCTAGAGAGCGAGGGAAGGATGGAGAGATTAGCGGAGATCAGTCTGAACCCTGATCCAAGCGGACACGGGGTGTGGCTCTCTCTGCACGTGGCTTTCGACGGAAGGCCGTCAGTCTCCTAGAGAACGAGGGCAGGGCGGGGAAGATTAGCGGAGATCAGTCTGAACCCTGACCCAAGCAGACATGGGATGTGGCTTTCGACGAAAGGCCGTCAGTCTCCTAGAAAGCGAGGGCAGGGCGGGGGAGATTAGCAGAGATCAGTCTAAACCCTGTCTCAAGCGGACAGGGGATGTGGCTCTCTATGTACGTGGCTTTCGACGGAAGGCCGTCAGTCTCTTAGAGAGAGATGGCAGGGCGGAGAGATTAGCGGAGATCAGTCTGAACCCTGACCCAAGCGGACACGGGGTGTGGCTCTCTCTGTACATGGCTTTCGACGGAAGGCCGTCAGTCTCCTAGAGAGAGAGGGCAGGGCGGAGAGATTAGTGGAGATCAGTCTGAAACCTGACCCAAGCGGACACGGGGTGTGGCTCTCTCTGTACGTGGCTTTCGAGAACGAGGGCAGGGCGGGTGAGATTAGCAGAGATCAGTCTGAACCCTGACCCAAGCAGACACGGGATGTGGCTTTCGACGGAAGACCGTCAGTCTCCTAGAGAGCGAGGGCAGGATGAAGAGATTAGCGGAGATCAGTCTGAACCCTGACCCAAGCGGACATGGGGTGTGGCTCCCTCTGTACGTGGCTTTCGACGGAAGGCCGTCAGTCTCCTAGAGAACGAGGGCGGGGGAGATTAGCAGAGATCAGTCTGAACCCTGACCCAAGCAGACACGGGATGTGGCTTTCGACGGACGACCGTCAGTCTTCTAGAGAGCGAGGGAAGGATGGAGAGATTAGCGGAGATCAGTCTGAACCCTGATCCAAGCGGACACGGGGTGTGGCTCTCTCTGTACGTGGCTTTCGACGGAAGGCCGTCAGTCTCCTAGAGAGAGAGGGCAGGGCGGAGAGATTAGCGGAGATCAGTCTGAACCCTGACCCAAGCGGACACGGGGTGTGGCTCCCTCTGTATGTGGCTTTCGATGGAAGGCCGTCAGTCTCCTAGAGAACGAGGGCAGGGCGGGGGAGATTAGCAGAGATCAGTCTGAACCCTGACCCAAGCAGACACGGGATGTGGCTTTCGACGGAAGGCCGTCAGTCTCCTAGAGAGAGAGGGCAGGGCGGGGAAATTAGCGGAGATCAGTGTGAACCCTGACCCAAGCGGACACGGGGTGTGGCTCTCTCTGTACGTGGCTTTCGACGGAAGACCGTCAGTCTCCTATAGAGCGAAGACAGGGCGGAGAGATTAGCGGATATGAGTCTGAACCCTGTCCCAAGCGGACACGGGATGCGGCTCTCTCTGTACTTGGCTTTCGACGGAAGGCCGTCAGTCTCCTAGAGAGAGAGGGCAGGGCGGAGAGATTAGCGGAGATCAGTCTGAACCCTGACCCAAGCGGACACGGGGTGTGGCTCTCTCTGTACGTGGCTTTCGACGGAATGCCGTCAGTCTCCTAGAGAGCGAGGGCAGGGCGGGTGAGATTAGCAGAGATCAGTCTCAACCCTGACCCAAGCGGACACGGGGTGTGGCTCTCTCTGTACGTGGCTTTCGACGGAAGGCTGCCAGTCTCCTAGAGAGCGAGGGCAGGGCGGGGAAATTAGCAGAGATCAGTCTAAACCCTTGACCAAAGCGGACACGGGGTGTGGCTCTCTATGTATGTGGCTTTCAACGGAAGGCCATCAGTCTCCTAGAGAGCGAGTGCAGGGCGGGCGAGATTAGCGGAGATCAGTGTGAACCTTGTCCCAAGCGGACACGGGGTATGGCTCTCTCTGTACGTGGCTTTCGACGGAAGGCCGTCAGTCTCCTAGAGAGCGAAGGCAGGGTGGGGAAGATTAGCGGAGATCAGTCTGAATCCTGACCCAAGCAGAAACGGGATGTGGCTTTCGAAGGAAGGCCGTCAGTCTCCTAGAGAGCGAGGGCAGGGCGGGCGAGATTAGCGGAGATCAGTCTAAACCCTTAACCCAAGCGGACGCGGAGTGTGGCTCTCTATGTATGTGGCTTTCGACGGAAGGCCATCAGTCTCCTAGAGAACGAGGGCAGGGCGGGGGAGATTAGTCTGAACCCTAACCCAAGCAGACACGGGATGTGGCTTTGGACGGAAGGCCGTCAGTCTCCTAGATAGCGAGGGAAGGGCAGAGAGATTAGCAGATATCAGTCTGAACCCTGACCCAAGCGGACACGGGGTGTAACTCTCTCTGTACGTGGCTTTCGACGGAAGGCCGTCAGTCTCCTAGATAGTGAGGGCAGGGCGGAGAGATTAGCGGAGATCAGTCTGAACCCTGACCCAAGCGGACACGGGGTGTGGCTCTCTCTGCACGTGGCTTTCGACGGAAGGCCGTCAGTCTCCTAGTGAGCGAGGGCAGGGCGGGGGAGATTAGCGGAGATCAGTCTAAACCCTGACCCAAGCGGACACGGGGTGTGGCTTTCGACGGAAGGCCGTCAGTCTCCTAGAGAGCGAGGGCAGGCAAGATTAGCAGAGATCAGTCTAAACCCTTGACCCAAGCGGACACGGGGTGTGGCTCTCTATGTAGGTGGCTTTCGACGGAAGGCCGTCAGTCTCCTAGAGAGAGAGGGCAGGGCGGAGAGATTAGCGGAGATCAGTCTGAACCCTGACCCAAGCGGACACGGGGTGTGGCTGTCTCTGTACGTGGCTTTCGACGGAAGGCCGTCAGTCTCCTAGTGAGCGAGGGCAGGGCGGGGGAGATTAGCGGAGATCAGTCTAAACCCTGACCCAAGCGGACACGGGGTGTGGCTCTCTCTGTTAGTGGCTTTCGACAGAAGGCTGCCAGTCTCCTAGAGAGCGAGGGCAGGGCGGGGAAATTAGCGGAGATCAGTCTGAACCCTGACCCAAGCGGACATGGAGTGTGGCTCCCTCTGTACGTGGCTTTCGACGGAAGGCCATCAGTCTCCTAGAGAACGAGGGCAGGGCGGGGGAGATTAGCGGAGATCAGTCTGAACCCTGACCCAAACAGACACAGGATGTGGCTTTCGACGGAAGACCGTCAGTCTCCTAGAGAGCGAGGGAAGGATGGACAGATTAGCGGAGATCAGTCTGAACCCTGATCCAAGCGGACACGGGGTGTGGCTCTCTCTGCACGTGGCTTTCGACGGAAGGCCATCAGTCTCCTAGAGAACGAGAGCAGGGCGGGAAAGATTAGCGGAGATCAGTCTGAACCCTGACCCAAGAAGACACGGGATGTGGCTTTCGACGGAAGACCGACAGTCTCCTAGACAGCGAGGACAGGGCGGAGAGATTAGCGGATATCAGTCTGAACCCTGTCCCAAGCGGACACGGGATGTGGCTCTCTCTGTACGTGGCTTTCGACGGAAGGCCGTCAGTCTCCTAGAGAGAGAGGGCAGGGCAGAGAGATTAGCGGAGATCAGTCTGAACCCTGACCCAAGCGGACACGGGGTGTGGCTCTCTCTGTACGTGGCTTTCGACGGAAGGCCGTCAGTCTCCTAGAGAGCGAGGACAGGGCGGGGGAGATTAGCGGAGATCAGTCTAAACCCTGATCCAAGCGGACACGGGGTGCAGCTCTCTCTGTACGTGGCTTTCGACGGAAGGCTGCCAGTCTCCTAGAGAGCGAGGGCAGGGCAGGGAAATTAGTGGAGATCGGTCTGAACCCTGTCCCAAGCGGACATGGGGTGTGGGTCCCTCTGTACGTGGCTTTCGACGGAAGGCCGTCAGTCTCCTAGAGAACGAGGGCAGGGCGGGGGAGATTAGCAGAGATCAGTCTGAACCCTGACCCAAGCAGACACGGGATGTGGCTTTCGACGGAAGACCGTCAGTCTCCTAGAGAGCGAGGGAAGGATGGAGAGATTAGCGGAGATCAGTCTGAACCCTGATCCAAACGGACACGGGGTGTGGCTCTCTCTGCACGTGGCTTTCGACGGAAGGACGTCAGTCTCCTAGAGAACGAGGGCAGGGTGGGGAAGATTAGCGAAGATCAGTCTGAACCCTGACCCAAGTAGACACGGGATGTGTCTTTCGACGGAAGGCCGTCAGTCTCCTAGAGAGCGAGGACAGGGCGGAGAGATTAGCGGATATCAGTCTGAACCCTGTCCCAAGCGGACACGGGATGTGGCTCTCTCTGTACGTGGCTTTCGACGGAAGGCCGTCAGTCTCCTAGAGAGAGAGGGCAGGGCGGAGAGATTAGCGGAGATCAGTCTGAACCCTGACCCAAGCGGACACCTGGTGTGGCTCTCTCTGTACGTGGCTTTCGACGGAAGGCCGTCAGTCTCCTAGAGAGCGAGGGCAGGGCAGGGGAGATTAGCAGAGATCAGTCTTAACCCTGACCCAAGCAGACACGTGATGTGGCTTTCGACGGAAGGCCGTTAGTCTCCTAGAGAGCGAGGGCAGGGCGGGCGAGATTAACGGAGATCAGTGTAAACCCTTGACCCAAGCGGACACGGAGTGTGGCTCTCTATGTATGTAGCTTTCTACGGAAGGCCATCAGTCTCCTAGAGAACGAGGGCAGGGCGGGGGAGATTAGTCTGAACCTTGACCCAAGCAGACACGGGATGTGGCTTTCGATGGAAGGCCGTCAGTCTCCTAGATAGCGAGGGCAGGGCAGAGAGATTAGCAGATATCAGTCTGAACCCTGACCCAAGCGGACACGGGGTGTGGCTCTCTCTGTACGTGGCTTTCGACGGAAGGCCACGTACAGAGATATCCGCTAGTCTCCTAGAGAGTTCAGACTGATATCCGCTAGTCTCCTAGAGAGCGAGGGCAGGGCGGGGGAGATTAGTGGAGATCAGTCTAAACACTGACCCAAGCGGACACGGGGTGTGGCTCTCTCTGTACGTGGCTTTCGACGGAAGGCTGGCAGTCTCCTAGAGAGCGAGGGCAGGGCGGGGAAATTAGCGGAGATCAGTGTGAACCCTGACCCAAGCGGACATGGGGTGTTGCTCCCTTTGTACGTGGCTTTCGACGGAAGGCCGTCAGTCTCCTAGAGAGTGAGGGCAAGGCGGGGGAGATTAGCGGAGATCGGTCTAAACCCTGACCCAAGTGGACACGGGGTGTGGCTTTCGACGGAAGGCCGTCAGTCTCCTAGAGAGCGAGTACAGGGCGGAGAGATTAGCGGATATCAGTCTGAACCCTGTCCCAAGCGGACACGGGATGTGGCTCTCTCTGTACGTGGCTTTCGACAGAAGGCCGTCAGTCTCCTAGAGAGAGAGGGCAGGGCGGAGAGATTAGCGGAGATCAGTCTGAACCCTGACCCAAGCAGACACGGGGTGTGGCTCTCTCTGTACGTGGCTTTCGACGGAAGGCCGTCAGTCTCCTAGAGAGCGAAGGCAGGGCGGGGGAGATTAGCAGAGATCAGTCTTAACCCTGACCCAAGCGGACACGGGGTGTGGCTCTCTCTGTACGTGGCTTTCGACGGAAGGCTGCCAGTCTCCTAGAGATTGAGGGCAGGGCGGGGAAGATTAGCGGAGATCAGTCTGAACCCTGACCCAAGCAGACACGGGATGTGGCTTTCGACGGAAGGCCGTTAGTCTCCTAGAGAGCGAGGGCAGGGCGGGCGAGATTAGCGGAGATCAGTCTAAACCCTTGACCCAAGCGGACAAGGAGTGTGGCTCTCTATGTATGTGGCTTTCTACGGAAGGCCATCAGTCTCCTAGTGAACGAGGGCAGGGCAGGGGAGATTAGTCTGAACCTTGACCCAAGCAGACACGGGATGTGGCTTTCGATGGAAGGCCATCAGTCTGCTAGAGAGCGAGGACAGGGCGGAGAGATTAGCGGATATCAGTCTGAACCCTGACCCAAGTGGACACGGGGTGTGGCTCTCTCTGTACGTGGCTTTGAACGGAAGGCCATCAGTCTCGTAGAGCGCGAGGGCAGGGCGGGGGAGATTAGTGGAGATCAGTCTAAACCCTGACCCAAGCGGACACGGGGTGTGGCTCTCTCTGTACGTGGCTTTCGACGGAAGGCTGCCAGTCTCCTAGAGAGCGAGGGCAGGGCGGGGGAGATTAGCGGAGATCAGTCTAAACCCTGACCCAAGCAGACACGGGGTGTGGCTCTCTCTGTACGTGGCTTTCGACGGAAGGCTGCCAGTCTCCTAGAGAGCGAGGGTAGGGCGGGGAAATTAATGGAGATCAGTCTGAACCCTGACCCGAGCGGACATGGAGTGTGGCTCCCTCTGTACGTGGCTTTCGACGGAAGGCCATCAGTCTCCTAGAGAGCGAGGGCAGGGCGGGGGAGATCAGTCTGAACCTTGTCCCAAGAGGACACGGGGTGTGGCTCTCTCTGTACGTGGCTTTCGACGGAAGGCCGTCAGTCTCCTAGAGAGCGAGGGCAGGGCCGGGGAGATTAGCGGATATCAGTCTGAACCCTGTCCCAAGCGGACACAGGATGTGGCTCTCTCTGTACGTGGCTTTCGACGGAAGGCCGTCAGTCTCCTAGAGAGGGAGGGCAGGGCGGAGAGATTAGCGGAGAGCAGTCTGAATCCTGACCCAAGCGGACACGGGGTGTGGCTCTCTCTCTACGTGGCTTTCGAGAACGAGGGCAGGGCGGGTGAGATTAGCAGAGATCAGTCTGAACCCTGACCCAAGCAGACACGGGATGTGGCTTTCGATGGAAGACCGTCAGTCTCCTAGAGAGCGAGGGCAGGATGGAGAGATTAGCGGAGATCAGTCTGAACCCTGACCCAAGCGGACATGGGGTGTGGCTCCCTATGTACGTGGCTTTCGACGGAAGGCCGTCAGTCTCCTAGAGAACGAGGGCAGGGCAGGGGAGATTAGCAGAGATCAGTCTGAACCCTGACCCAAGCAGACACGGGATGTGGCTTTCGATGGAAGACCGTCAGTCTCCTAGAGAGCGAGGGCAGGATGGAGAGATTAGCGGAGATCAGTCTGAACCCTGACCCAAGCGGACATGGGGTGTGGCTCCCTCTGTACGTGGCTTTCGACGGAAGGCCGTCAGTCTCCTAGAGAACGAGGGCAGGGCGGGGGAGATTAGCAGAGATCAGTCTGAACCCTGACCCAAGCAGACACGGGATGTGGCTTTCGACGGACGACCGTCAGTCTCCTAGAGAGCGAGGGAAGGATGGAGAGATTAGCGGAGATCAGTCTGAACCCTGATCCAAGCGGACACGGGGTGTGGCTCTCTCTGCACGTGGCTTTCGACGGAAGGCCGTCAGTCTCCTAGAGAACGAGGGCAGGGCGGGGAAGATTAGCGGAGATCAGTCTGAACCCTGACCCAAGCAGACATGGGATGTGGCTTTCGACGAAAGGCCGTCAGTCTCCTAGAGAGCGAGGGCAGGGCGGGGGAGATTAGCAGAGATCAGTCTAAACCCTGACCCAAGCGGACACGGGGTGTGGCTCTCTCTGTACATGGCTTTCGACGGAAGGCTGCCGGTCTCCTAGAGAGCGAGGGCAGGGTGGGGAAATTAGCGGAGATCAGTCTGAACCCTGACCCAAGCGGACATGGGGTGTGGCTCCCTCTGTATGTGGCTTTCGACGGAAGGCCGTCAGTCTCCTAGAGAACGAGGGCAGGGCGGGGGAGATTAGCAGAGATCAGTCTGAACCCTGACCCAAGCAGACACGGGATGTGGCTTTCGACGGAAGACCGTCAGTCTCCTAGAGAGCGAGAACAGGGCGAAGAGATTAGCGGATATCAGTCTGAACCCTGTCTCAAGCGGACACGGGATGTGGCTCTCTATGTACGTGGCTTTCGACGGTAGGCCGTCAGTCTCCTAGAGAGAGATGGCAGGGCGGAGAGATTAGCGGAGATCAGTCTGAACCCTGACCCAAGCGGACACGGGGTGTGGCTCTCTCTGTACATGGCTTTCGACGGAAGGCCGTCAGTCTCCTAGAGAGAGAGGGCAGGGCGGAGAGATTAGCGGAGATCAGTCTGAAACCTGACCCAAGCGGACATGGGGTGTGGCTCTCTCTGTACGTGGCTTTCGAGAACGAGGGCAGGGCGGGTGAGATTAGCAGAGATCAGTCTGAACCCTGACCCAAGCGGACATGGGGTGTGGCTCCCTCTGTACGTGGCTTTCGACGGAAGGCCGTCAGTCTCCTAGAGAACGAGGGCAGGGGGGGGGAGATTAGCAGAGATCAGTCTGAACCCTGACCCAAGCAGACACGGGATGTGGCTTTCGATGGACGACCGTCAGTCTTCTAGAGAGCGAGGGAAGGATGGAGAGATTAGCGGAGATCAGTCTGAACCCTGATCCAAGCGGACACGGGGTGTGGCTCTCTCTGTACGTGGCTTTCTACGGAAGGCCGTCAGTCTCCTAGAGAGAGAATGCAGGGCGGAGAGATTAGCGGAGATCAGTCTGAACCCTGACCCAAGCGGACACGGGGTGTGGCTCCCTCTGTATGTGGCTTTCGATGGAAGGCCGTCAGTCTCCTAGAGAACGAGGGCAGGGCGGGGGAGATTAGCAGAGATCAGTCTGAACCCTGACCCAAGCAGACACGGGATGTGGCTTTCGACGGAAGGCCGTCAGTCTCCTAGAGAGAGAGGGCAGGGCGGGGAAATTAGCGGAGATCAGTCTGAACCCTGACCCAAGCGGACACGGGGTGTGGCTCTCTCTGTACGTGGCTTTCGATGGAAGACCGTCAGTCTCCTATAGAGCGAGGACAGGGCGGAGAGATTAGCGGATATGAGTCTGAACCCTGTCCCAAGCGGACACGGGATGCGGCTCTCTCTGTACTTGGCTTTCGACGGAAGGCCGTCAGTCTCATAGAGAGAGAGGGCAGGGCGGAGAGATTAGCGGAGATCAGTCTGAACCCTGACCCAAGCGGATACGGGGTGTGGCTCTCTCTGTACGTGGCTTTCGACGGAATGCCGTCAGTCTCCTAGAGAGCGAGGGCAGGGCGGGTGAGATTAGCAGAGATCAGTCTCAACCCTGACCCAAGCGGACACGGGGTGTGGCTCTCTCTGTACGTGGCTTTCGACGGAAGGCTGCCAGTCTCCTAGAGAGCGAGGTCAGGGCGGGGAAATTAGCGGAGATCAGTGTAAACCCTTGACCAAAGCGGACACGTGGTGTGGCTCTCTATATATGTGGCTTTCAACGGAAGGCCATCAGTCTCCTAGAGAGCGAGTGCAGGGCGGGCGAGATTAGCGGAGATCAGTGTGAACCTTGTCCCAAGCGGACACGGGGTATGGCTCTCTCTGTACGTGGCTTTCGACGGAAGGCCGTCAGTCTCCTAGAGAGCGAAGGCAGGGCGGGGAAGATTAGCGGAGATCAGTCTGAATCCTGACCCAAGCAGACACGGGATGTGGCTTTCGAAGGAAGGCCGTCAGTCTCCTAGAGAGCGAGGGCAGGGCGGGCGAGATTAGCGGAGATCAGTCTAAACCCTTAACCCAAGCGGACGCGGAGTGTGGCTCTCTATGTATGTGGCTTTCGACGGAAGGCCATCAGTCTCCTAGAGAACGAGGGCAGGGCGGGGGAGATTAGTCTGAACCCTGACCCAAGCAGACACGGGATGTGGCTTTCGACGGAAGGCCGTCAGTCTCCTAGATAGCGAGGGCAGGGCAGAGAGATTAGCAGATATCAGTCTGAACCCTGACCCAAGCGGACACGGGGTGTGGCTCTCTCTGTACGTGGCTTTCGACGGAAGGCCGTCAGTCTCCTAGATAGTGAGGGCAGGACGGGGGAGATTAGCGGAGATCAGTCTGAACCCTGACCCAAGCAGACACGGGATGTGGCTTTTGACGGAAAGCCGTCAGTCTCCTAGAGAGCGAGGGCAGGCAAGATTAGCAGAGATCAGTCTAAACCCTTGACCCAAGCGGACACGGGGTGTGGCTCTCTATGTAGGTGGCTTTCGACGGAAGGCCGTCAGTCTCCTAGAGAGAGAGGGCAGGGCGGAGAGATTAGCGGAGATCAGTCTGAACCCTGACCCAAGCGGACACGGGGTGTGGCTCTCTCTGTACGTGGCTTTCGACGGAAGGCCGTCAGTCTCCTAGAGAGCGAGGGCAGGGCGGGGGAGATTAGCGGAGATCAGTCTAAACCCTGACCCAAGCGGACACGGGGTGTGGCTCTCTCTGTTAGTGGCTTTCGACAGAAGGCTGCCAGTCTCCTAGAGAGCGAGGGCAGGGCGGGGAAATTAGCGGAGATCAGTCTGAACCCTGACCCAAGCGGACATGGGGTGTGGCTCCCTCTGTACGTGGCTTTCGACGGAAGGCCATCAGTCTCCTAGAGAACGAGGGCAGGGCGGGGGAGATTAGCGGAGATCAGTCTGAACCCTGACCCAAACAGACACAGGATGTGGCTTTCGACGGAAGACCGTCAGTCTCCTAGAGAGCGAGGACAGGGCGGAGAGATTAGCGGAGATCAGTCTGAACCCTGACCGAAGCGGACACGGGGTGTGGCTCTCTCTGTACGTGGCTTTCGACGGAAGGCCGTCAGTCTCCTAGAGAGCGAGGGCAGGGCGGGGGAGATTAGCGGAGATCAGTCTAAACATTGACCCAAGCGGACACGGGGTGTGGCTCTCTCTGTACGTGGCTTTCGACGGAAGGCTGGCAGTCTCCTAGAGAGCGAGGGCAGGGCGGGGAAATTAGCGGAGATCAGTGTGAACCCTGACCCAAGCGGACATGGGGTGTTGCTCCCTTTGTACGTGGCTTTCGACGGAAGGCCGTCAGTCTCCTAGAGAGTGAGGGCAGGGCGGGGGAGATTAGCGGAGATCGGTCTAAACCCTGACCCAAGTGGACACGGGGTGTGGCTTTCGACGGAAGGCTGTCAGTCTCCTAGAGAGCAAGGGAAGGATGGAGAGATTAGCGGAGATCAGTCTGAACCCTGATCCAAGCGGACACGGGGTGTGGCTCTCTCTGCACGTGGCTTTCGACGGAAGGCCGTCAGTTTCCTAGAGAACGAGGGCAGGGTGGGGAAGATTAGCGGAGATCAGTCTGAACCCTGACCCAAGTAGACACGGGATATGTCTTTCGACGGAAGGCCGTCAGTCTCCTAGAGAGCGAGTACAGGGCGGAGAGATTAGCGGATATCAGTCTGAACCCTGTCCCAAGCGGACACGGGATGTGGCTCTCTCTGTACGTGGCTTTCGACAGAAGGCCGTCAGTCTCCTAGAGAGAGAGGGTAGGGCAGAGAGATTAGCGGAGATCAGTCTGAACCCTGACCCAAGCGGACACGGGGTGTGGCTCTCTCTGTACGTGGCTTTCGACGGAAGGCCGTCAGTCTCCTAGAGAGCGAAGGCAGGGCGGGGGAGATTAGCAGAGATCAGTCTTAACCCTGACCCAAGCGGACACGGGGTGTGGCTCTCTCTGTACGTGGCTTTCGACGGAAGGCTGCCAGTCTCCTAGAGATTGAGGGCAGGGCGGGGAAGATTAGCTGAGATCAGTCTGAACCCTGACCCAAGCAGACACGGGATGTGGCTTTCGACGGAAGGCCTTTAGTCTCCTAGAGAGCGAGGGCAGGGCGGGCGAGATTAGCGGAGATCAGTCTAAACCCTTGACCCAAGCGGACACGGAGTGTGGCTCTCTATGTATGTGGCTTTCTACGGAAGGCCATCAGTCTCCTAGTGAACGAGGGCAGGGCAGGGGAGATTAGTCTGAACCTTGACCCAAGCAGACACGGGATGTGGCTTTCGATGGAAGGCCGTCAGTCTGCTAGAGAGCGAGGGCAGGGCGGAGAGATTAGCGGATATCAGTCTGAACCCTGACCCAAGTGGACACGGGGTGTGGCTCTCTCTGTACGTGGCTTTCAACGGAAGGCCATCAGTCTCTTAGAGCGCGAGGGCAGGGCGGGGGAGATTAGTGGAGATCAGTCTAAACCCTGACCCAAGCGGACACGGGGTGTGGCTCTCTCTGTACGTGGCTTTCGACGGAAGGCTGCCAGTCTCCTAGAGAGCGAGGGCAGGGCGGGGGAGATTAGCGGAGATCAGTCTAAACCCTGACCCAAGCGGACACGGGGTGTGGCTCTCTCTGTATGTGGCTTTCGACGGAAGGCCGTCAGTCTCCTAGAGAGCGAGGGCAGGGCGGGGGAGATTAGCGGAGATCAGTCTAAACCCTGACCCAAGCGGACACGGGGTGTGGCTCTCTCTGTATGTGGCTTTCGACGGAAGGCCGTCAGTCTCCTAGAGAGCGAGGGCAGGGCGGGGAGATTAGCGGAGATCAATCTAAACCCTGACCCAAACGGACACGGGGTGTAGATTTCTCTGTACGTGGCTTTCGACGGAAGGCCGTCAGTCTCCTAGAGAGCGAGGGCAGGGCGGAGGAGATTAGCGGAGATCAGTCTGAACCCTGACCCAAGCGGACATGGGGTGTGGCTCTCTCTGTAAGTGGCTTTCGACGGAAGGCCCTCAGTCTCCTAGAGAACGAGGGCAGGGTGGGGGAGATTAGCGGAGATCAGTCTGAACCCTGACCTAAGCAGACATGGGATGTGGTTTTCGACGGAAGGCCGTCAGTCTCCTAGAGAGCGAGGGCAGGGCGGAGAGATTAGGGGATATCAGTCTGAACCCTGACCCAAGGGGACACGGGGTGTGGCTCTCTCTGTACATGGCTTTCGACGGAAGGCCGTCAGTCTCCAAGAGAACAAGGGCAGGGCGGGGGAGATTAGCGGAGATCAGTCTAAATCCTGACCCAAGCGGACACGGGGTGTGGCTCTCTCTGTATGTGGCTTTCGACGGAAGGCCGTCAGTCTCCTAGAGAGCGAGGGCAGGGCGGGGAGATTAGCGGAGATCAATCTAAACCCTGACCCAAACGGACACGGGGTGTAGCTTTCTCTGTACGTGGCTTTCGACGGAAGGCCGTCAGTTTCCTAGAGAGCGAGGGCAGGGCGAGGAAATTAGCGGAGATCAGTCTGAACCCTGTCCCAAGCGGGGACTGCAAATTCTGCCTCGAACCTCGGAACTAAAGATTTCTAGCCTCGCACGCTACCGACTGAGCCGCTCTCTAGTTGCGGCGGAGATCGAGTTTCTCTTTTTATTCGATCTCGGCGTGGCCTCGACCTGCCAAGGCTCTCATCGAGATCTGCTCGCAGAGCTCTATCGTCATCTGTGATGTTGGGATTAGAAGCAGTGCCTTGGCGGATATCACTCCGACCCCCCCCCCCTGCACTTTCCGTACTTGGATCTTCGAGATGAAGCCGATTGCCAAACTGCGACAGTGATGCTCTCGCAGCTCCACTTACGTCATTCGTATTACACCTTCTTGTCTTCTACAGGGGGGAGGGGGGTATCAAGAGGGAGGCTACTCCCACCCGGAGCCCGAAGAAGAACGGAGAAAAAATTCCTTCACATTTACGAATCCGTTGAATGTCTTCGAATCAGAGTGGTTGAAATAGCTCAGGATCATCGCCAAATGACGAAGAGGCATTTGATCTCCCAAAATGGCATCGTCATTTCCCTTCTAAGCAAAGGGAGTTCGAAATTCTTCCCCTTAGAGAATGCAAACGAAGTCCCCCATTTCATTAACAATGAATCGTCGACAGGGATCCGATTTCGTTTCGCATTCATTTCGCTCTAAACCAGGGCAGCCGATTCGAAACTTCTGACTTCAAGAGGTTCTCGAGGAGCAGCAGACGAAAAGTCTCAATAAACGAAACCTTAAATTTCAATCGAATTACAGAAACGAAGAAGCACTTTAAAAGAATCAGAAAATATCTTGGATGGAAATGAAAATATTTTTAATTAGCATAAGGAAGTTTTAAATTCGTTTAGTTCTCGGTTCTTAATAAGTTGAGATGAGAGATTCGATGCCTTTTGTTTCTGTTCCCTCTGCCTCAGATGGGGTCATCAGTTCCCACAGATCGGAACTTTAAAATCCCAAAGGATTCCGATCCATCGCTATTTCCATCAGCAATCATCAGTCATCGGTTCATCAGCGATCACGAAATGTTAACAAAAATCCCTTCCTCTAAGCATCGCTTTGTAGGGTTGATGACCTTTGCCCTTCACCTGCCTCTCCCTGTGAACCCCTCCGATGAGAAAATCAGATCTCAGTTTCATAATCAGACACAGATTTTCAGATCAATTACCTAAGAATAAACCTTTTTAATCTTCCTTTCATTCAAAGCGAGGTTTTTCCATACTTCTAGATTTGTAAGGTTTCGATTCTACGCGGAAACTTATCTCTCGTGTAAATCGAGGGATGGTAGTAATCTCATTAATTTCTAATCAATTCGCAATATCATTAATTAATTGGCCTTTGTGCTTTGTGTCCCAAAGAGAGAAAGAAAAAAAGAAAAAGAAGAAGACGTTTTTCGGCCAAAAGGCCTAGCAAAGTTACGAAATCCATTTTTTTTTCGCCAGGGAACCTCTTCATTGGGAAAGGAACCGTCCCTCGGTCTATTCGCCCCTCCCCTTAACACATTTTTTGAATTATTCGCCCTTGCGGGGGGGGGGAGGGGCGAATCTAAGTGCGAGTTTTGTGGCCCCATGTTAACCATTAAACGCACTTGAACGGATTGCACCGCTTTCAATCTCGAACATCGCTTTCATTTTAGCTTTCACGATTTGACGTCCGAGCCATTCTCACTCCACCTTTCTTTATCTGATGACTCTGATTTTTTCTCCTTAATTTTTTTAATGATTATTTTAGCAGACTAAAATTTTATCTCTTTGTTGTTTACTCTTTGAACTGGGTCGGTTTCATTTTTCTATTTATCTTCTGTTGTTTCATTGTCACGTGTTTCCCCTTTCTGGTTTGGCGCCTTTTTTGGACTTTGAGCGTTAGCTTTCGTCTGTTCACCTTTCACCTCTGAGCACGCGTTGACCTTTCACCTCTGAGCACGCGTTGAGCGCAGTGGCCGTTGCGCCAAGAAACTGCAAACGACCAAATGGATCTCTCATTGGCATTTTCATGCGAAATAGATTTTAACAAAAATGGAATTTCGGAAAATTCGCATTTAGGTAATTTTCAGTTGGCTATTCCTGATCCAGAGAGAAAGAGTTGGGTTGTTTTACTTCTGAGCGGCACACCATGGGCTCAATGGCCAGGTCGCAAGGACCCCGAAGGCTCAGAGAAGGTTGCGGGAGGGGACCCACTGGATCGGCTGTTGGGAGACAGATGGTAGCCTCCCGTCAAGGCCATCCAGCGTGTTCTTTAACGTGCACAGGGTATGGCTCTCTCAAGCACACGGGGTCACGGATTAACGTCTCATCCGATGGACGGCGGCATTTCCAACCCCTTTGGTGTTCCCTGCTGACCGTGGACAGGGCGGAGAGTTTTGCGGAGACCACACAAAAGGGCCGGATTTAGGGGGAGGAGGACACCATACCCCCCCAACACACACCCCACTTAGGAATGCTAGTAAGGGTGCCCAAAAATGATCAACTTGAGGAGATTTCACGCATTTTTCATGAATTATTTTAAAATATCTAAAACGAAGGGAAAACTTTTACATTGCCATGGAAATCGAATTTCTCCTCTCCCCCCCCCCCCCCTCTTTGGGGTGGCTCAGTCGGTAGCGCGCCAGGCTTCTATTCTCCAGTTCCCAGGTTCGAGTCCCAGCTGAGTCAGCATTGAGATTGATCTCCGCATTAATTCCCCGCCCTAACCCACAGTCAGTAGGGGACATCGACAGGCTTGTAAAGGCCACTATCCGTCAGACGGGACGTTAAGCCGTGGCTCCGTGTGCGGGAGAGCCATACCCTGTGCAAGTTAAAGAACACGCTGGATGACCTTGACGGCAGGCTACCATCTGTCTCCCAACAGCTGTTCCAGTGGGTCCCCTCCCCCAACCATTCTCTGAGCCTTCGGGGTTATTGTGACCTGGCCATGTGACCTGGCCATTTAGCCCATGGTGTGCAAAAAAAAAAAAAATTCCGCTCCGAGATATAACAGCCAAACCCATTTCGAAATGGTGGATTTGTGGCCGCATTCCAATTCCAAGTGTTGACCTTCTCGCTGGCCTGGCGCAATATCCGTTTTGCCTGCAGTCGAACGATGCCCTCTGGCGGAGGATATGTTCAGATTTATATACCACCTCTGGAAAAAAATCGCTTCGAGGCGGGGGGGAGACAAGATTTTTTTCTATTTTTAAACGAAAGTGTATTTAATGAAAAAGTTTTAAGTCTCCACAAGGAATGATTTGGGCGTCCGCTTCTAGTTCCGTGATTGGTATTTGAAGTAAATTGAAAAAGGAAAAACTGTTTCGTTTGTAAGCAATAATAGAGAAGAAAGAGCGCCTCGTGGATGAATATTCTCTCGTGTATTAATCGTCGTTCGATGGAGATCCCTTTTCGATCTATGTTGAATGGCCGTTGCCAACAGAGAGAACGAAGAGATTATTTCCCAATTGTCTCTGCCGAGTACAAAAGCGGACAACGATCTCAAAACGGCAGCTGTGCACGAGGAACTGATAATGACCCCCCCGCGCGCGTCGTCCCTTTCCCCCCTCCCCCGTAGCAGCCGCGATCGGGGTCGGCGATGAGGTCACGTGGACGAAACTTCGCTCCCTCTGTTGCCAGTCACTAGAGACTGATCTGTTGCATTCGTAGCGACGCTCTGCTAAAGGTAAGATTCACGTTCCTTGCTTTGTCTTGTTCCGAAAAAAGTCTAAAAAATCCTCTTTTCCATCGAAGAAGTTTTTAAGATGGCGCGAAATTAAAAAATCATTTTATATTCTGTAAAAGAAATCTGAAAACGAGGGAAAAAGTCGAATCCTTTTGAAGATATCGACATTTTCTGAGAGGAAATTTCTTAACTTTTTATAGGAATCGAAAAGGTACGGTAAACAATGGAAGCGGGGGGAGGGGGGGGGCTATGAAATTTCGAATTCTGCATAGGAACACTAAAATACGTTTCCTTTTTCATTGCATCTCCGTTGCCATTCGACAGATTTTCCAGTGTCTAATGTCTCGAGAAATGGTTTTGTTTCGTGTTTGATCGTCCCCGAAAAGGTTAGAAACCCCCTGTGCTAGAAAAATAGAAAACCTGAAAAAATAAAAAAGATGTTATCGTTATTAAGTGAATTGATGTTATTATCACCGACGAAGTGAATCACAGCTTAAGTGGAAACAACATGTGGGAAATATTTCTGCTGATTTCAAAACAGATTTTTTTCTTTTCACGAGAAATAAATATTTGCTCTTGTGGAGGCGGGAGGTTTTGAAATTTAATTTGTAGCTAAAAGTCAGTAAAATAGAAGATTTACGCCAGTAAACATTTTCACGTGATTTAGTTGATGAAAGAATAATTGTGATATGTTATATTAAATAAATCGGGAATTTTTTTTTCCACACCTTTCAATATTTTCCTTCCATGAATATTTTCGGTTTTTTCGAGTGGGAGTTCAGCTGCTACGATTCCAGATGCGATGATTCCTTTCAAGTTGCACGTGATTCGGAATTCCTCTTCAGGAGTAGTTTTCTTTTACCTTTATTCAACTGAGAAGACTTTTCCTAAATGAATTCGGACCCGAACTGCTGAACGAAAAGGAAAATAAGGAAACTCTCAGAATCATTTGCAATTCAGCTCAGAAATATCTTTTGCACTTATTTTCCAGAATATTTTAAACTGATTTTAGTTCTAATTTGACCTTGCGAAAGTTCAATAAAGTCGTTTTAAAACCAAAATTAACAAATCCTGAGCTTTCTGCTGATTCGGGAAATATTTTCTGTCTGCCAAGATTAAATGAATGCCATTGAAATAGTACGAAACCGTTCTCTTTTGACGATGATGATAATCGTTACCTTTGGTGCTTCGTGATGTAGATGCAAATCGATTCACCTTTCGTCTTTAACCTCGCCACGGGGTGAATTCACTCTCCTTTTCAACGCTTCAGTTATCATCTCAGCCAATCGATGACATCTTCTCTGAAGAAAAAGAAAGGAACCGGCGAACGCAGGCCCGCACGGTGGCGCCATCTATATATTTTTTTTCTCCAGTATATAGTTTCATGTCTACAAGACATATCCTGTGATTCTTTACTACTGAATTATTGATTTAGTGCCATGAGCGTGAATGAAAAATATTAAAAAAATGATCATTTGAAAATATGGCAAAAATAATATTTTTCTTTTGTATGTTGCAAATGAAATGTTTGTGTTATTATTTGGTTATTTATTTTTACTTTTTCATCATCTACATTTTGTGAAATAGCGTACTATTTGTGACTGAATTATTGCAATGCATACTATAGAAGTGATCAATATAATATCAGACTTCCTGCAGATAAGTCCCCTGGCTTCGTCGGCTCATATTAATTATGTATGTATTATATCGTTGCTTTAAATGCGAACAAGGATTATTTGTTGAAAAGTTTAATTTTGGGATTCCCTTCTTGAAACAACCTATTTCCATTTGAAAAATAATAATACTTCAGATTCCTTCTATAAAATAAAACGTTTTAAGTTTTTGAAAACCAAAGTATAACAAAAAAATTCGTGTTGCCAAATGAAAGGGTGTCATACTCATTATAAGTCTCTCCCCACTTCAAAGGAGGGGGGGGGGGTCTGAAACTCTCTAAAGCACAGTAGATGGCGCTGTCCTCGCTGAAAGCTTTCATTTTGTAGGATAATTCAGCTGTTAAATATTAAAAAGGATAGATGTTAGAAAATTTCAGCTGACACTTTTTGACATTTAATTGTAACACAGAATTTTAATGACGAACGTCTGAATAATATGTGTCGCAAAATGCTGAATTTGATAAATATTTGTTCTTTTCAATTTACTATATTGGACTGAAATAGTTAAATTTTATATAAGTTATTAACCTAAATCTAATGCATGCTATTTTAATAATTTATTTTTTGTAAATAACGTCAAAACAATAATTATGGATATTTTGATAAATAATAAAATAAATCCCCCCCTCAAGCAGCTGCTTGCCACAGAGGTCTGACAGGCTCCTGTCAGTTTAATATGATATAGTAGAAGGTCTGTGAGGATGGCAGGACCTCAGCAGAAAAACAACACACATTCATGAGAAGAAATAAAAAAAAAATTAATCCCCTGATTTGCTCAATGGAATTATGAGCTCGGTTGCCTAAGTTAATAATTCCCCACAGCCACACTCCCAATATAAGGAAGCGATGACTTCCTCTGAACCACCACAAATAAATCGGGCAACCGTGGCGATTCAGGTGGATTGGCTGGCAGGGGAACCCCACAATGGGCATGCCTATCCAAGCCTAAAATGGCGTGGTAACAGTCTTGCCCATTTGAACATTGGGAGAGGATTTTTTTTTTCCCTCCAATGGAGATTTGAACGAGGAATTCCAAAGCCAACGTGCTAATCACTAGACCAAATGAGTGGGTGCGAATCGCATTTAAAATGCAATTCTGAAGCATTAGACGAATTGTAACAGATTGAGCTGAAGCTAAGAAATGGCTCTGTCATCATAAAGAAGAGGGGGAAATATGCATTGATCGATTTTTGCCTTCATAAACCGAAATTAATTATCGATGCTATTTTCTATTTAGGAATGAAAAAAAAAAAATTACTCATTTCCAAATGATTTAAAACACTATCCCTTATGCCACTATAGCTCGAACTTTGCACGACTTGAAAATATGGTTTTAATTCTGATTCAGGATGAAAGGTTCTGGCTCCATGAATTTTCATGACAATTGTTTATGGTAGGATTCTCTTAAAAACACATTTTCGTTTTTTTAATGCTCCCGGGAGTGCGAAACAGATAAATCTTAAGGGTTTGCGTTCCTAGTCCTAATTTCTTAATTTTGAAATATAATAAGACCATTAGAAAACTATTAAAAATTTGTCGCGCGTGTTTATCTACCGATCAAAGGGGAAGCGGGTTCGAATCCCGATTAAGGTCTAGATATATGCTTCTTTTAAAACTCACAGACCTTCTCTAGGGGGGAGAGGGCTTCTTATATTTACAGAAGTTCCAAGGAATGGCGAAGGACTTATTCGAGCGGGGTGGCTCAGTCGGTAGCGACCCAGGCTCGTCATCTGCAGTTCTCTGGTTCGAGTGCCCTTTGAGATTTATCTCCGCAAAACTCCCTGCCCACGATCAGTAGAGGACACCGATAACCTTAGCAAGGCCGCCGTCCGTCGGATGGGACGTCAAGCCGTGGCTCCGTGTGCGGGAGAGCTATACCCTGTGCACGTTAAAGAATACGCTGGATGGCCTTGACCGGAGACTACCAGCTGTTCGAATGGGTTCCCCTTCTCCCCAACCTTCTCTGAGCCTTCGGGGTCCTTGTGACCTGGCCATTTAGCCCATGGTGTGCAAAAAAGTGCCGCTCAGAGGTAAAAAAACAACTTTCCAATTCGTTGAAGAATGAGGGAATGCTCGATGCAGGTTCACTTAAAAAAAAAGGATTTTTCAAAACAGGAATGAAATTATATGGCACTTTGAAATTTAAACACTGAAGCAATATATGTTCAGCTTCGTTGCTTTGTCCCGATCCGACTTAGCCTCGAACTTAATTCGTTCCGAGGGAATATCGAAGGTATTAGATGGATGCGACATCTGTCGGCGACGGGAAATGCCGGAGGGTGCGAAATCTGACCTTTGGAAACGGGGAGGGGAGAGGAAATTTCTTTCATGAGGGATGTTTCTTCGACGAGTTTTTTTTTCTTCCAACGAGAATGTTTCTTTAGTTGAAAGTTTCTTTTTATTTCGACAATTAATTTAGCTGAGAATTTTAGAGATTGTTTTGTGCTAATCAAGCGAATACATCAGACCAATTATTTTCTTTGATAATCTGGAAAAAATAATCTTTTACTTTTTTTAGATCCCTTTCTCCGTATCTATGATTAATGGGATTAATTTAGATTGAAACTTCGGTTTCCTCTTAAAACAATGCTTCAAATTTATGCCACATTCGTTGTTTGTTACAGTTGAATGGGAAATAATATTTCTTTTGCCATTTTTCAATTAACTGATCATTGATTTCAGTTATTTTGAATCGTAATTCCGACCTCAATTCCCGAGGCCGAGCTGGAGGAGAAGTTTTCAGATGCATCATCATAAGATAAATAAATAGAATAAAATCATCTCATTCTTATTAATTTTAATCATTTTATGACAAAACTGAAATGATAATGCTACAGTGGAAAGAAAAATATTCGAAATTCTAGTAGCAGAAACTGAAAGTGCGTGGGTGATAACATCATTATAAACGCAAATCTGCATTCATTTATTAAAGATAGAGAATACGTAAAAATATTCAATAGCTGCATGATGTTTCTTTTTAATAATTAAAGAAGATTAAGAGATTGAAATCGAATATTTATTTTTAGTTTTCTCCACAATTTCAAGAAATATTTCAAATTTATTCTTCTTCCGAACTCACTTAGGAGAGCTACGAATCCCATTTATTAACGCAGAGTTCTTCTAAATCGTGCTTCAAAGTAAACATCACTCCAACTGTTTTGAAAATATTCTTTAGCGAACATTCGATAGTGATTTTGCACAATCGCTTGCGAAATAGGTTCCGTTTCAGACGATCCCTAAAATCGAGATAGTGAGACTGCACAGTTGATGCATCGACGATGCTCACCGATCATTGGTTGAAGGAGATGTCAATCACAGAGGAATCGAACAATCAGCTTTCATCAATGTCAGGTATTAGGAGAGCAGCATTACTAACTATAAACTCATTAATATCGGGGGGGGGGGGGCTTTCAAAATGCCCGTAACGGTAAGAAAGGCAAAAATATTATTAAACTTATTCATATTTCAGTCATTTTAAAAACAATTTCTTCGAAGACCTCTGAAAAGGAGGAGGAGGAGGAGTGCGATGCATCGGAAAATCCAGTCTCTTGCCCCGTGCCACGGATATTTTTCTAGAACCAGACTTGGACGTATATTTATGAAGAGAGTACAATGTCGTTTTAAATTGAACTCTGTAAGGGTTGAGACATAATTCGCAATTTCCCTTTGTTGCTATTTATAAAATAATCACTTTCCTACTGTTACTGTAGCCGTCCCATGGCCGAGTGGTTAGCGCGCTTGGCTACTGATCTAAGGGAGCTGGGTTCCAGCACCGGATAAGGCATGGATGTATGTGTTCCTTTTCTGCTGAGGTCCTGCCATCCTCTCAGATCTTCTACTGTGGTATATAAACTGACAGGCTCCTGTCAGACCTCTGTGGCAAGCAGCTGCTTGAGGGGGTATTTATTGTTACTGAAATTTCATATTTTCATCCCCAAATTTATATGTTTTTTTGACTTCCTGCTTTTATGCATTTAAAAAGAAAATAAAGACAAAAAAATGTAAACGAAATGTAACAGACACAGGAAGTAAATTTAAAAAATGAAATGACATTTTACATAATATTAAAAAATTTTCCGATATGCTCGATGGCTTTGGGTTGTTTTACCTATGAGCGGCACTTTTTTTTTTGCACACCATGGGCTAAATGGCCAGGTTACAAGGACCCCGAAGGCTTAGAGTAATGGTTGTGGGGAGGGGACCCACTGGAACAGCTGTTGGGAGACAGATGATAGCCTCCCGTCAAGGTCATCCAGCGTGTTCTTTAACGTGCACAGGGTATGGCTCTCCCGCACACGGGGCCACGCTTTAACGTCCCATTCGACGGACGGCGGCCTTTCCAAGCCCATCGGTGTCCCCTACTGACCGTGGACAGTTTTGCGGAGATAAATCTCAATGCTAACCCAACTGGGACTCGAACCTGGGAACTACAGATTACGAGCCTGGCGCGCTACCGACTGAGCCACCCCTACTCGATGGCAGAAGGACAACTGCTGTTGTATTGAGATTGGCAAGTAATTGAAGAGCAGTATCGAGGTGAAACTCGCTTCGTCCCCCTGAGGATCATCTTCAGTCCCCGATGAGAATCTTTTGGGAAGATGCGTCGCCATCTTGAAAGGAAATGCTAACAGAGAAATATTTCCAGACGGAAACCTCCGAGTCATCCACTTTCTAAATTCGGGATTAAATTTCCCAATTATCCGATGCCATCGAAGCACTCGCTTCAAGATGACGTTTCCCCACTTCCTGAAATCGATTTCTCCCGTTCACTTCCTTTCCCCATCACCGATCGCTTGGCCTCTGCAGTTCACTTCGCCCGATGCCATCTCTCGCTGCTCTTCCTTCTTTTGCAATCATAGAATATTAGCTCGCGATCTGCCGCAGAATGGAACCGTGCCTCTTACTTCCTCGTCAACTCCTCCGAGATTCGTCTTTTGTGCTCATGCACCACGGGAAAAATTTCGAACATTCCTCTTCCTGCAGCGGAGGCACTCACGGAAATCAGGGGGGGGGGGGGGGGGGGGTTAGGAAATTTGCGTCTCGTTTCCGGTGCTTAATGGATTTAAGTGTTTGATTTTTGAGGCCTCCCCAGACCTCAAAAATCAAACACTTAAATCCATTAGAAAATATGTTTCAGGAGACATTCTCCTGCAGTCATTAAAAGGAGAAAAAAAACATCTTCAACGAGAGTGTGCAGTCCTTTAATATCTTGCAAAAAAATCGCCTTTCTGACAATCTCTGGTCCTCCTCTTCCTACAATTGCAGATGGTGACCTTTTGGTTTTACCAGATCGATCCATGCCAAAGCAAACTGCAGTAGAACTCTCTGCGCCAATCATTTGCAAATATATTTTGGCCAAAAAAACACGACAGAAGTGGCAAAGGAAGTTCTGGAGCACAATCGTGCGTTTTTTTTTTGTCTTTTTCCAACCGCAGACCATTTTCGATGCAGGCTGTCACGTGATCAGCCTGCGTTCGACGGTTCCTTTCCTTTTCTTCAGAGAAGATGTCATCGATTGGCTGAGATGATAACTGAAGCGTTGAAAAGGAGAGTGAATTCACCCCCGTGGCGAGGTTAAAGACGAAAGGTGAATCGATTTGCATCTACATCACGAAGCACCAAAGGTAACGATTATCATCATCGTCAAAAGAGAACGGTTTCGTACTATTTCAATGGCATTCATTTAATCTTGGCAGACAGAAAATATTTCCCGAATCAGCAGAAAGCTCAGGATTTGTTAATTTTGGTTTTAAAACGACTTTATTGAACTTTCGCAAGGTCAAATTAGAACTAAAATCAGTTTAAAATATTCTGGAAAATAAGTGCAAAAGATATTTCTGAGCTGAATTGCAAATGATTCTGAGAGTTTCCTTATTTTCCTTTTCGTTCAGCAGTTCGGGTCCGAATTCATTTAGGAAAAGTCTTCTCAGTTGAATAAAGGTAAAAGAAACTACTCTAAGGAATTCCGAATCACGTGCAACTTGAAAGGAATCATCGCATCTGGAATCGTAGCAGCTGAACTCCCACTCGAAAAAACCGAAAATATTCTGGAAGGAAAATATTGAAAGGTGTGGAAAAAAAAATTCCCGATTTATTTAATATAACATATCACAATTATTCTTTCATCAACTAAATCACGTGAAAATGTTTACTGGCGTAAATCTTATATTTTACTGACTTTTAGCTACAAATTAAATTTCAAAAACTCCCGCCTCCACAAGAGCAAATATTTATTTCTCGTGAAAAGAAAAAAATCTGTTTTGAAATCAGCAGAAATATTTCCCACATGTTGTTTCCACTTAAGCTGTGATTCACTTCGTCGGTGATAATAACATCAATTCACTTAATAACGATAACATCTTTTTTATTTTTTCAGGTTTTCTATTTTTCTAGCACAGGGGGTTTCTAACCTTTTCGGGGACGATCAAACACGAAACAAAACCATTTCTCGAGACATTAGACACTGGAAAATCTGTCGAATGGCAACGGAGATGCAATGAAAAAGGAAACGTATTTTAGTGTTCCTATATTGAATCTAATTTAGTATATTTATTATTTAATATAATTAGATTTAATTTCAACGCGGTTCAACAATGATGAGAGAATAAGCGTACGAAGTAAAAAAGTAAAAAAAAAAACTTGAATTTGAACAATCTATTAAAAAATAATTGTTTCTTTCTTCAACTTTCATTAACTTTATTTTTTTAATTATTCATTTCTTATAATTCATTTATGATATATAATTATTATAATTATATTTTTATTATTTATATTAATTATTGTAATTCATTTTTGTTCTTTATAGTAAGAAAATTCAAAGTTAAAATTGGTATGTAGTAATCAGCTTTTATTAATAGGTAAATTGAAAATAAGAGAAAGCGATATTTATGTCATGCAAGTCAGGCTGCAGCAGTTGGGTAAACACTTTAACAATGGCGCGTGAATCATTTTCAAGACAAAAAGAAATTTTATTTCTTTCTTCATCTAAATATTTGGGGTATAATTTTTATTTTATTTGGAAGAATTATAATGATTATAATTTTATAACCAATTGATAAAACCTTCTTGGCTTTACATCGCACCACGAAATTTACAAACTGACTTTGACAAAGGGTCCGCGGGTGAACCCAAAACACTTGACAATGCTCCTGAAAAAAACTTTTTTTTTTTATTTTCCTTTAAAAACGTTTGCTTCTAATATGTGATTTTACACATTGCTTGATGCGAAATTGCCAAAATGTACCTCTGTCAGTCCAATTGAATGAGTGGCCCATCATGTGCGTGGAAAAAAGGGCTCGTGCAGGAAGAAAAAAATAAGGGAGGGAGGGAGGGATGGCGCTTGCAGGTGACGCAAAAGAACCGGAAAAATGTAAAAAAAAAAAAATAGAACACACACACATTGATCTTGCTAGAAATGCACTAAAAGAACGTTTGCATTTCTAAAGTGAAAGAATTCCGTCTCGAAGGGTCTTGATGTGTCACGGGACAGACTGCATCACTATGGGAAGAATCCAGTTTTAGCAGATGAATCATCATCAGATGGATGCCGTGCACTTCTTCATTCTAAGGATGACGGAAGAAGAGAAATTCGAAACGAAAAGGTTTCGAATAGAGAAAGAAAAGGGAATTTTTGTGCCCAATTTTCGGCGGTCTGCATGTAATATTTTGTTTCATCTCTGAGTTGAACTTTTTTTGCACACAGTGCGGCAAAAAAAGGTTCCTTTTTTCAAAAATTTTTATAATTATGCCAAAGGTCATCCATGGATCATCCACTGTCATCACTGTCATCCATGGATTAAGTCGGTTATCCACTGTCATCCATGGATTAAGGAACAGCCCTATGCTATGCGAAATAGAAAGCTAACACTGAAGCTCTATCACTTTCAAATTAAGATTTCTTTTGTTCCGAAAAATGTGTTAAAGATCTCCAATCGAACGTATGAATATCTCGATTTTTAAGCGTATTTAATGAGTTTCGGAAGTTGCAATATTTAACAATAACAAAAACTGACATCAGAAGTTAATTATAACTTAATAATAAGTATTGTATCAAAGTGTTTAGCAAAATAAGTGTGTGTTTTAGAAATTTGTGTAGAGAATTCGTTCTGTGTTCATCACTTTTGGATAAGTTCCTTAAAGACTGGCATTGTTAAATATTCAAATAACTCTTTAAATATTGAACGAATATTTTTGAAAATCGAGATATTGATATATTCGATTTGAAATTTTTATCTGCTGTCATATCTTTCGGAACAAAAAATATTCTTATTTTAGAAGTTGAAGAGCTGACGTTAGCTTCCTATTTTTCTAAACATAGTGTTGTTCCTTAATTTATGGATGACAGTTTAATTAAAAAAAAAGTCTTTTGAGACAGCGGATTCGAAATATAAACTTGAACACACTGAAAAATAAAAATAACAGAAAAAAATTGTAAAGTAAGAAACTTAATTTTATTTTCTACCTGAAAAGTAGAAAATAAACCCTAAAACATATATCACTGACGCAATCAGTCACCGAATTCGTATTCACTTGAAAGGAAGAGAGGGCGGCGGAACCTTGTAGTGCAGGTAAATCGGCGCCCATCTTCCTTTGAAGTCACCGATTGCACCATCGACTAAAGTTTATTTTCTACTTTTTAGCTTTGCAGGTAAAAAGGTTTCCTACTTTTGTAAGAGATGTTGCTCAGAACAGATTTGCTTGGAGAGCTAAATGGCACTGTCTGGTTGAGCCCACGGCTACATGAGGGCTCATATAAGAACATATGTCTATTTAAATTTTTATATTTATTCATATTTTTTTTGTCACTAAAAACCTTCAAAAACTTTCATTTGATGTATGACTCATAAACATCTGCCACATTTTGATTCCCTCTTTTTTGGAGTCGTGTTTGAGGTAGCGTCACGAGCTTTAATTTGAGATATCATTCGCTAAGGTCGACCCCTCCCCCCATAAATTTTCCTACTCTTTTGGAGGGAGGTGAGAATGGAGGGGACATAATTCGAAGTAGTGTACGACGTCACAAGCTTTCGCTTGACATAAAACTCGTTAATTTCGTCCCTTGCGTTCGGGAGATAGATCGAAAGAATCGGTTTCATGTTTCTCCTCTTTCGAGGCCCTCCCCCGCTATCGTTTGATGCATCGATCGTTAAGTTCGTCCTTTGCGCTCCGGATGATATGAATGACCAACTGTTTTGAGAAATCCACAAACGGACAAAAGAACAGCGAAGAGAAATTTGGAAGAAAGGTAATAAAAAAAATCTCCTTTCCTTGTCGTGTGGGGCGGGGGTGGCTCAGTCGGTAGCGCGCCAGGCTCGTAATCTGTAGTTCCCAGGTTCGAGTCCCAGCTGGGTCAGCGTTGAGATTTATCTCCGCAAAAATTCCCCGCCCTGCCCACGATCAGTAGGGGACACCGATGGGCTTGGAAAGGCCGCCGTCCGTCGGATGGAACGTTAAGCCGTGGCCCCGTGTGCGGGAGAGCCATACCCTGTGCACCTTAAAGAACACGCTGGATGGCCTTGACGGGAAGCTATCATCTGTTTCCCAACAGCTGTTCCAGTGGGTCCGCTCCCCTAACCTTCTCTGACCCTTCGGGGTCCATGTGACCTGGCTATTTAGCCCATGGTGTGCAAAAAAGTGCCGCTCAGAGGTAAAACAACCCAACCCAACCCTTGTCGTGTATTTAAGAAAAAAAAAACACTTTATATTTGGTACAAGCACGAGATGTGCGCATCATTATACTGAGTGTGAAAGTTTACTAAAAGAATCCATTTATCGATGTAAAGTGAGATTTGGCCAAAGGCTGGCTGAAGATTCGATAAATTTCGTTTAATAAGTGGTTAGCGCGCTTGGCTACTGATCTAAGGGACCTGGGTTCGAGCCCCGGGTAAGGCATAGATGTATTGTGTCGTTTTTCTGCTGAGGTCCTGCCATCCTCTCAGACCTTCTACTATGGCATATAAACTGACAGGCTCCTGTCAGACCTCTGTGGCAAGCAGCTGCTTGAGGGGGTATTTATTTATTTTTTTTATTTAATTATTAATGCAATAATCATTGGATCAGTATTATCTGTTCCAATGACTATCATCTGTGGAAAAAAAATTATGAAAAAAGAATAACATTGGTATTTTACTACTTTCTACAATTTTATCTCTTACGATATTTCATTACATTTTTTTTTATCAAATACGCAGTGTAATTTGCGTTCTTGTTCAAATAAACTGAATTTTAAGTTATATAATAAAACAATTTCAAAAGTGGTTAGCCAAGAGAAAATGACTCAGAAACATCAGCTAATAGTTGGCAGCAAGTCTGCTACTAACCTAATCCAATTTAATACCTACCTGAAATATATTGTCCAACTTATGTGTTCTGAGTGGAGATTGTCAGAGGAGAAAATTAAGTAATGAAATCACAATTTTATGTTAAAGCAGACGAATTTGTGATTTCATTTTTTTAATATTTTTTCAGGTGATCAAATCTCTTTTGAAGTAACAGATGATGCTGAGAGAGATGTTGCTCCTCCTCTTCTTCGTCTCGATCATCTCATCTTCCCTCCTCCGAAGAGCAGACGACATCGATGCCGACACGGCGTCTATGATCGTCGACACCGTGAAATCGATTGCAAAGGACGAAGAGTTTCTGAAGGAGAATTTCCCCGAGAAGAGCGAGCAGGCGTTCGTCAAGGACGGATATTTCGTCGCCATTCTCAATCAGGTTGCATCAGAAGCCTTCAAAATAAATCCTCACGACTGATTCGCCAGCCCTTAGGGATAGAAATGTAAATGATCTTTATCTGTTATCATTAAAAAAGTTGTCTTTGTTGAAAGTCCTCGGTGAAAGAATTCTCATCTCGTATGGAAACAGAAAGAATTTCTGTGTTCCACTCACCCATTGTTAGGGTGGTCAGAGAAATCGAACAAGTTCTCCCTTTTTTCAGCTCTAATGAAGAGAACGTTTTTCCGTTTTCTTAGTGGAAATAAAAAAAACTTGCTAAAATAGCTTCATTTAAAAAAATAATCTTACTTATAACGGATCCTTATCAAAAAGAATTTATTCTCGTAAAATAAATATATTTCATGGCACATAATTAAAAAACAAAACTTCTCCGGATGATTCATAATTCAACATCAAATGACGTCAGATGATTCAAGAATCACCCAATAATCAGAATGAAATGCCATTTGAATTTTACAATTTGGATTCCATTTAAGTCTTCAGGCATTCTGCTTATCGATATTCGTTCATTAATTTTCAACTGTTTCTAAAATATTAATATATTTTGGTAGCAATAAATATTTACATGCAGGAGAGTGAATAAATTAAACATAAAGTCATTCAGCCACGAAAATGGTATACGTAAAAATATAATTCACGAAACACCACATACTATAATATTCAGCTAATCTGATTTTCCAAAATATTTTTTCTATTTAGTTTTGAGTTTGCTAAATGAATCGATATTTGGTGTTTCCCTTCTGTCAGAATTAAATATAACTGGTACCTGATATTCTGAGGCACACTTCCCGATATGGCATTAAAAACTTCCATTTTGGTAATACCCTTGGCTTTGAAGTGTTTTGCAATTGCTTAAAAATTTTATTTCGCATGTATTGCCAAATAAATATAATTATTCAGTTATATTAGTATAAATTATTGTAGGATAAAAGGTTTACAAATTTGAATCTATCCGTTGTTTTATAATTTTGTTTACAAATGTAAAGGAATAATATTTTTGCCTTTATATAGAAGGTTTCTATTTTATTTACGTTGGTTGAGTATGTTGTTCACATTTTAAATTTTTAATTCTTATCGCCGTTATTCTCAAACTTTAACCTATATGGAATATATGAGCATTCCACATAAAGGATTCATTAAAAACAATTCCTAGGCATTTGATTTACTTTCTCAACACGTGGATAACTACGAACTGATTCAAAATTAGAAACATCCTCTTGATTGCGATTTATCTTTTGGGATTTTCATTAAGAGGTTTCGATGAATATTAAATCCTGCTGATCATCCTTTTTTATTCTCATCTTAGTAGATTTTATATGCAGATGTATATATAGAGGTCCTTTTAACAAAATAATAGAAGTTGAAAAACATTGGTCTTTCCGGGAGTGGGATTCGAACCTACGTCTCCTGGAATCCTGTCAGTTATGCTAACCATTAGACCATAGATTCCCAACGGGGGCGATACCGCCCCCCAGTGGGCGCTGGAGCCTTCCATGGGGGCGGTATTATGATTTTTAATAGATAAATAAACAGATAAATTAGGTACAGATAATATGCAACAATATTTTAATTCATATAAAATAAACTATTATGGACTAGGGGGGCGTTGAAATTTTTGTTCTCTTCTAAAGGGGGCGGTGGTCCAGAAAAGGTTGGAAATCACTGCTTAGACCATCACCAGCTAACATTTTTTTCTTCATCTGGTGTGATTATAAATTTTCCGGATCCCCCCCCATTCGTACAGTGCCGCCATCTATCCGGGAAGTGGACAACTGCCTTATCACATAGAGATGGAATTTAATATTTGTCACTCACGAATCCTATTCACGCAAAAACGATTTTTTACAGCTTATTATTTCATGAGTTCGATGTCCACAAGACACATCCTGCGATTCTTTACTACTGTAAAAAAAGTGGTTTATCATAAGACGCTTTCTTCTCATTTGAATCTCGAAAACATTGCCAAGGGTAATGGAGACAAAATATCATTCAACTTAAATACACTGGACCATTTTTCAAGAAATGATTTTAATATTTATAAAAAAAAGATGGAAAATTTAATATTTGAATGACAATCCTGTCTCTTGATTTGGTTTCTGCTTCTCTTCAATGATCTTAAATTTATGATGATCCCAAGAAATGTTTCCTCTGAAATAGAACATTCCCTAATCCATTCTTTGAAAGTGTCTGTTGTCTGAAAGGCAATCTTTGTAATGACGTTCATTTTGTGATTTATCTGACATAATTTTATTTAAAAAAAAAAACAACATACAAATAAGAAACAAATACCTTAGTTGAAATGTGAAGTCATTTAATACTCCAACTCTAGATATTTTGCGAGGTTTTCAACCATGTGGACGAAATGTTAAAAACATTGCCTAAAAAAAAAAGGTCGCCGTCCTGGATCTCGAAAAGTCTAAGGCAAGTCAAAATAAGGAACTTACGGAAGGAAAAATTCTGCACTTGAAAATGTATATTTCTAATCAGTAATCATTTGGGAAAAGAAAACCTGTTCTCTTAAGGTTTGTTCTACGCCTGAGAGGCACTTTTATCTGCACACATTGGATGAAATGGGCAAGTCACAAGGACCCCGAGGGCTGAGAGAAGGACTCACTGGAAAGGCTGCTGCTACGAGACAAGTGGTAGCCTCCCATCATGGCCATCGAGCGTGTAATGTTTAAGACGTGAGGCTCTCCCGCAAACAGGGCCAAGGCTTAATATCTCATCTGACGGATGGCGACCTTTCGAAAACCACCGGTTATGTCCTCCTGACCGAGCGCGAAATTTTGCGGAGATAATTCTTAACGCTGGTCTAGGTGGGATTCGAACCCGGCACGTTACCGACTGAACGCCCCAAAAACAAAATTCAGTACTATGAATTGGAAAGAAAGTTTGGTCAAAAAGAATGGAAGACATGAGCTAGACTTAATACGTTAATTGTTTGTTTGATGAGAAGCAAGTTCTTTGGCAATGAGTTCGAAGGGGAAACGGAGGCGAAGTCCATTGGAGGAGAGAAATTTTCCAGTTTTTCTTTTTTCAATCAATTTATATTCTCGAAATAGTAAATATATTATTTTGCCCTACTCTCTAATGGTGTTTAAAAAAAATATTTTTGTAAACTCTCTGTAGTATTTATGTTTACCAAATTTTTTTACACTTTAAGAGCGATATCACCCTCACCGTTTGAAAATTTTTATTTCTAAATGGATAGGAGAAAATAATAATATTCATATATCTATATATTTATGCTGCAGAATTTTAGGGTAAACTCTACTCTGGGGATGTCGGGGAATCTGTTCTTCCCTTTTCCATTGTCACGCAACTCCGTCGATTCTGCCTTCGCGCCACTTCAATTGATCGTACGTTGAATTGAGGAATATCTTGCCATTTCATATTATATTCTATCCGTGGAAAGGGATATTATACCTGGGGGATTATATCATCTCCAGTGAAGGCTCATCAGTTCACCTGACAGACGAGCGGATAGCGTCGCTGTCGATACAATGACCCAATGCTGGAAGAGGTCGCCCAATCGTTATCGGATCCTCAGAGAGGAACATCTCTCTTCCTTAATAAACTCTCTTCCTTGAATCTGTTGTTGCCAGATACATTCTGCGCAAAGTTTTATTTAATCGTCTGTCTGTTATTAATTCGTTTTATCAAAATTAACCATTTCTTTTCCTTTTGTTGACCTTCTGCCTGAAAAGAATTTCTATTTTTCTTACTCCTAGAGATACATGAAAAGTTATTTTACAGTTTCATAGGTACTAATGAAATATTAGATACGCTTCCAATTTCTCCTAGAGTATTAATCCGGTGCCCGGATCCACGAGAGGAGAATGGAAGTAAACGTCATAGATGCAAAAGAAGTATTGGACATATTTCATTCATCTCTCGAGATTTCTAAACACCTGTAAAACGGAGGGGGAAGATGTTACACGTTGCACTGGAGATCCATTCTCCTGCTCCCTTTGAGGTTCTATTGTGTCCCCCCCTCTCCTCTCGATTTTTCCCCCTAGAAACGGGCTTTGTAATAATTTGAATTATTGGAAGATGTCAAACGCGGAAAAATGCAAAATTTTTCAATCCCTTCTGTAGAGCTCCATTCACGCTGGAAATCTGAAATTTTGGTGGCAGTGGAGGACTGACACCTATTGCTGAGGGACGCAGTTACAGAAGGGATAGCCAGGTCACAAGGACACCGAAGGCTCAGAAAAGGTTGGGGAGAAGGGGAACCCATTCGAACAGCTGGTAGTCTCCCGTCAAGGCCATCCAGCATATTCTTTAACGTGCACAGGGTATAGCTCTCCCGCACACGGAGCCACGGCTTGACGTCCCATCCGACGGATGGCGGCCTTGCTAAGATTATCGGTATCCTCTACTGATCGTGGGCAGGGAGTTTTGCGGAGATAAATCTCAAAGGGCACTCGAACCTGAGAACTGCAGATGACGAGCCTGGGTCGCTACCGACTGAACAACCCCGCTCGAATAAGTCCTTCGTCATTCCTTGGAACTTCTATGAATATAAGAAGCCCCCTCCCCCATAGAGAAGGTCTGTGAGTTTTAAAAGAAGCAAACATCTAGACCTTAATCGGGATTCGAACCCGCATCCCCTTTGATCGGTAGATAAACACGCGCGACAAATTTTTAATAGTTTTCTAATGGTCTTATTATATTTTAAAATGAAAAATTTAGGACTAAGAACGCAAACCCTTAAGATTTATCTGTTTCGCCCTCTCGGTAACATTAAAAAAACGAAAATGTGTTTTTAAGAGAATCCTACCATAAACAATTGTCGTGAAAATTCATGGAACCAGAACCTTTCATCCTGAATCAGAATTAAAACCATATTTTCAAGTCGTTCAAAGTTCGATCTATAGTGGCATAAGGGATAGTGTTTTAAATCATTTGGAATGAGTAAATTTTTTTTTCATTCCTAAATAGAAAATAGCATCGATAATTAATTTCGGTTTATGAAGGGAAAAATCGATCAATGCATATTTCCCCCTCTTCTTTATGACGACAGAGCCATTTCTTAGCTTCAGCTCAATCTGTTACAATTCGTCTAATGCTTCAGAATTGCATTTCAAATGCGATTCGCACCCACTCATTTGGTCTAGTGATTAGCACGTTGGCTTTGGAATTCCTCGTTCAAATCTCCATTGAAGGAAAAAAAAATCCTCTCCCAATGTTCAAATGGGCAAGACTGTTACCACGCCATTTTAGGCTTGGACAGGCATGCCCATTTGGGGGGGGGGGGGGGATTGGTTGTGGCATTTTAGGCTTGGACAGGCATGCCCATTTGGGGGGGGGGATTGGTTGTGGTTCCCCTGCCAGCCAATCCACCTGAATCGCCACGGTTGCCCGATTTATTTGTGGTGGTTCAGAGGAAGTCATCGCTTCCTTATATTGGGAGTGTGGCTGTGGGGAATTATTAGCTTAGGCAACCGATCTCGCAATTCCATTGAGCAAATCAGGGGATTAATTTTTTTTTTATTTCTTCTCATGACTGTGTGTTATTTTTCTGCTGAGGTCCTGCCATCCTCACAGACCTTCTACTATATCATATTAAACTGACAGGAGCCTGTCAGACCTCTGTGGCAAGCAGCTGCTTGAGGGGGGGGGATTTATTTTATTATTTATCAAAATATCCATAATTATTGTTTTGACGTTATTTACAAAAAATAAATTATTAATGCATTAGATTTATGGATGCATGCATTAGATTTAGGTTAATAACTTATATAAAATTTAACTATTTCAGTCCAATATAGTAAATTGAAAAGAACAAATATTTATCAAATTCAGCATTTTGCGACACATATTATTCAGACGTTCGTCATTAAAATTCTGTGTTACAATTAAATGTCAAAAAGTGTCAGCTGAAATTTTTTAACATCTATCCTTTTTGATATTTAACAGCTGAATTATCCTACAAAATGAAAGCTTTCAGCGAGGACAGCGCCATCTACTGTGCTTTAGAGAGTTTCAGACCTCCGCCCTCCTTTGAAGTGGGGAGAGACTTATAATGAGTATGACACCCTTTCATTCGGCAACACGAATTTTTTTGTTATACTTTGGTTTTCAAAAACTTAAAACGTTTTATTTTATAGAAGGAATCTGAAGTATTATTATTTTTCAAATGGAAATAGGTTGTTTCAAGAAGGGAATCCCAAAATTAAACTTTTTAACAAATAATCCTTGTTCGAATTTAAAGCAACGATAATTCATAATGAATATGAGCCTACGAAGCCAGGGGGCTTATCTGCAGGAAGTCTGATATTATATTGATCACTTCTATAGTAAGCATTGCAATAATTCAATCACAAATAGTAAGCGATTTCACAAAAGGTAGATGATGAAAAAGTAAAAATAAATAGCCAAATATTAAAACAAACATTTCATTTGCAACATACAAAAGGAAAATATTATTTTTGCCATGTTTTCAAATGATCAGTTTTTTAATATTTTTCACTCACGCTCATGGCGTTAAATCAATAATTCAGTAGTAAAGAATCACAGGATATGTCTTGTAGACATGAAACTATATACTTGAGAAAAAAAAACTATAGATGGCGCCACCGTGCGGGGAAAAAATCCCAAAAACTTTATATGTCCCACTAGCTGAAAAAAACGTTAATCATTGATGGTCTAGCGGTTAGCATAATTGGCATGTTTCCAGTTAGACGTGGGTTCGAATCCCACTCACGACAAAACCAATTTTTTTCAGCCCATTATTTCATGAGTTCCATGTCTATAGGACATATCCTGTGATTCTTTGCCACTCAATCAGTTTTCATAGTGACATATCACGAATAAATAATTTGATAATGGTACTTGGTAAGCTCAGGTATTTTTCCCATAGTTGTTAATGATTTTAAGCTCTAAATAGTATCCGTTAGTGCTCAACCTCGTTGTTTGATGTATTGAGCTTTTTTTTTTCATCTTTGAAGTCGTTATTAAAGTAATATTTTAGCATTATGTTATACTTGAATAAATTGTCGTCCAATAGGTTGCTAACTTAAGAAATCTTTGCTTCTTGGAGTTGGAATTTTCATAAGGGTGAGAAATCAATATCGTTTTAAAAGTACCGCTTTGTATTCTAAAAATGCGATCAATATGAGAGAAATAAGTTGACTGATAAGCCATATTGAATAATAGATTCCACATAATGATTTGTACACTATGACACATGCGTTAGTGGGAACAGCACTCTGTAATTTACAGTTTTTACGAGTACATTTTCTAAGTCTATCCCATGAATTATTAATATTAATCTTCCATCTGAAATGCTTATCAATAATTAAATGATGTAGCCTGCTGTAGAACTGGATCAGACCGCCATTACTTGATTCTCGTCGGTAATGTTAACATGGTGAAAGCTTCACTACGTTTCGTTATCAAGTGTGAATTTCCCTCGCCCCTAACTGAAATGGATGAGCCGCTGGCAACTCACCAGCAGATCCCGAATCAGGCTGAGGGGTGTGCCCGATTCCTTCGTTTATAGATGCACCAGAGTCAAGCTGAGGGGGTGTGCCTGATTCCTTCGTTTATAGATGCACTAGAGTCAGGCTGAGGGGGTGTGCCTGATTCCTTCGTTTATAGATGCACCAGTCAGGCTGAGGGGGTGTGCCTGATTCCTTCGTTTATAGATGCACCAGAGTCAGGCTGAGGGGGTGTGCCTGATTCCTTCGTTTATAGATGCACCAGAGTCAGGCTGAGGGGGTGTGCCTGATTCCTTCGTTTATAGATGCACCAGAGTCAGCCTGAGGGGGTGTGCCTGATTCCTTCGTTTATAGATGCACCAGAGTCAGGCTGAGTGGGTGTGCCTGATTCCTTCGTTTATAGATGCACCAGTCAGGCTGAGGGGGTGTGCCTGATTCCTTCGTTTATAGATGCACCAGAGTCAGGCTGAGGGGGTGTGCCTGATTCCTTCGTTTATAGATGCACCAGAGTCAGGCTGAGGGGGTGTGCCTGATTCCTTCGTTTATAGATGCACCAGAGTCAGCCTGAGGGGGTGTGCCTGATTCCTTCGTTTATAGATGCACCAGAGTCAGCCTGAGGGGGTGTGCCTGATTCCTTCGTTTATAGATGCACCAGAGTCAGGCTGAGTGGGTGTGCCTGATTCCTTCGTTTATAGATGCACCAGAGTCAGCTTCCATAGATTCTTCTACTGTTGAAGTTTCTACAGCAGGTGAGCGGATGCAAATAACTTTCGTCTTGTTACTCTTTAAATAAATGTGATTTTTTTTAACCACTGTGTTTTGTTAAGATCGTGTTCGGAATTACAAGTAACTGTTTCCAAATTATAATCAGAAATGATTAATATCATCATCGTACAAGAAAATAGATCTTAAAAAATTAATATCTAATAATTCGTTAATATATATTAAGAAGAGTAATGGACCGAAAATTGTGTAGAAGAGCTCTTGTAGATTTTTATTTCGCTTTCTAAGGCAACGGTCGTTTAATTATTAAACCAACTGATAAGTTTACTTCTAATGCGAAGTCTCTCCATCTTCCTGAGCAAAATATCAGAATCCAAGGTGTCAAAGGATTTACTTAAATCTAAAAAGATACAGCATACGAGTTTACCTGTATTTAAATTGCCATCGATAATATCAGCAAAATTTTCTAAAAGTAAACTGCTGCTCTTATTTCTTTGCAAATCATATTGAGCTGAGTATAATAGATTAAATTTGTAAAGATGTCGATTTTTTCAGCTACGTATCTCTCCATAACTTTCTCAATTGTTGCTAATATAGTAATAGGCCTGTAATTTTTAATATTGCATTTTTTAACGATTTATAGATTGGTTTCATTACAGAAGTTTCAAGCATGGCTGGGATATAAGCTTGATATTAGCTTAGTATAGTATTCGAAATTTCTTCATTACAGATTTTTATATGTTTTATACCTTTTTGATGAATATCAGCTCATTTCTTTGATTCTTTTGAATACGTCAGTTTTGTCTATATCTTGAAAATACTTGCAGTTCTGTTATGTACTGGATGTTGTAATCATATCTGTTGTAATCATCATTGACTAATTGTCGAATCTTTTAACCCACTCCTTAAGATCACATCATCGGTATTTCTTTCGACGCTTACGCCAGTAATTTCATTCATGATTTCCATGTTTTTTTAGTATTGCCAGCAGCATTTTCAAAAAGCTGAAAATAATATTCTCTTTTTTCATTCCTAATTCGATTATTGACCTTGTTTCCAGCTGATGTATAGTCTTATTAACCTTGTTATTCGTGTTTCTTTTCCACAATTTATCCCTAATATTTATTTCATTTCCTGACTGAGTGTAGTTGTAAATTTTTTTTTACAACTACATGATCGATGCACGTGCGGATCGACTAATCGTTTCTGATTCCCACTCTTGTACAACCATATATCATTTGATTCATAGCCAAAATCTGTTATAATATTTCTCTATTCCTCTACCCCAGATTTATGCGGATTGTTAACATCAATATTAAAATCCCCAATTAAAAGCACGTCATTCAGAAACTGATTTTCTTTAAACCAATTTTTTAAATGATTGAAGAAAATATTTCAAATCAGAGCTTAGTAGGGGATCTGTATATTGCAACACTACGAAGTTTAACATTGAATTTATTTATAGAGCTTTGTAAAGTTTCTGCTGGGGCAATAGATTCGTTGATCAATGTATAACTTAAATTATTTCGATAATATATTATTACCCCCCTGCCTGTTTGATCAAAAATATTTGAATTTAAATTGCTGAAGCTATTAATTGTGCATAAATCGTTTTCATGCATGTTAATATTACTCTCTCTTACAATAATTATGTCAAGTTTATACAATATATCCGCAATATGTCCCATGCGGATTACAAAAAAAAGTTTCCTTAAAATGGCTCAGTACATTCGACAACCCATTCTTTGAAAGTGTCTTGTCTGAAATCGTCACGGTGGTAATCAGATTCATTTTGCGACTTAACTGCCAAAAATGAACGAATGAATAGAAAAAAAATATAGATAGAAGAAAAAATACAGGATGATATTATATTTATAGACTTAAGTTTTGGAAGTTATATGATCAATGCAACACATTATACCTAATTCACCCTTTCTTAAAACACTCTTTTCATTTTTATATGGGGTGGGGGTGGCTCAGTCGGTAGCGCACCAGGCTCGTAATCTGTAGTACCCAGGTTCGAGTCCCAGCTGGGTCAGCGTTGAGATTTATCTCCGCAAAATTCCCCGCCCTGCCCACGGTCAGTAGGGGACACCGATGGGCTTAGAAAGGCCGCCGTCCGTCGGATGGGATGTTAAGCCGTGGCCCCGTGTGCGGGAGAGTTGGGTTGTTTTACCTCTGAGCGGCACTTTTTTGCACACCATGGGCTAAATGGCCAGGTCACATGGACCCCGAAGACTCAGAGGTTGGGAGAGGGGACCCACTGGAACAGCTGTTGGGAGACAGATGGTAGCCTCCCGTCAAGGCCATCCAGTGTGTTCTTTAACGTGCACATGGTATGTCTTTCCCACACATGGGGCCACGGCTTAACGTCCCATCCGACGGACGGCGGCCTTTTCAAGCCCATCGGTGTCCCCTACTGACCGTGGGCAGGGCGGGGAATTTTGCGGAGATAAATCTCAACGCTCACCCAGCTGGGACTCGAACCTGGGAACTACAGATTACGAGCCTGGCGCGCTACAGACTGAGCCACCCCCGCCCCATGTGCGGGAGAGAGCCATACCCTGTGCACGTTAAAGAACACTCTGGTTGGCTTTGACGGGAGGCTACCATCTGTCTCCCAACAGCTGTTCCAGTGGGTCCTCTCCCCCAACCTTCTCTGAGCCTTCGGGGTCCCTGTGACCTGGCCATTTAGCCCATGGTGTGCAAAAAAAAAAATGCCGCTCAGAGGTGAAACAATCCAACCCATTTTTATACCAGACGTATTTTATACCATTTTGTTTTGCTTCCCATAGAAGATTTTTGGTCATGAAAGTGTTCCAAAGATTTGCACAAGAAATGTTATCTTTTCATTTCGTCAAGAAGTGGGTCCATTTTGGAACAGAAATTTTGGTACACTTTGATTTCGGAAAAAATTAAAAAACGATATATTTATTTTATACGTAGTAGGGTTGAGTTTGGCTGTTATATCTCTGAGCGGCATTTTATTTTTTGCACACCGTGGACTAAATGGCCAGGTCACATGGACCCCGAAAGCTCGGAGAAGGTTGGGGGAGGGGATTCACTGGAAGAGCTGTTGAGAGACAGATGGTAGCCTCCCACAAGGCCATCCAGCGTGTTCTTTAACCTGCACAGGGTATGGCTCTTCCGTACACTTGGCCACGGCTTAACATCCCATCCGACGGACGGCGGCCTTTCCAAGCCCATCGGAGTTCCCTACTGTCCGTGGGCAGGGCGGGGAGTTTTGCGGAGATAAATCTCAACGCTGACCCAGCTGGGTCTCGAACCTGGGAACTACAGATTACAAGCCTGGCACGCTACCGATTGAGCCACACCCGCCCCTTTTGTAGAAGGAATCGGAAGTTTTTTAAAGATTCGAATGAAATCAATTGTCTTGAGGTGAATCCAACGATAATTTCCAAAGTTAAAGGCAAGTTAACAAGTATTGCCCTTTCATTTCGTGAAAGGAGTGGTTCACAAGGAGGGGCTTAAAGCAGGGATCTACGTGCAGATCTACCGTGCAGGGGATCTACCGTGCTAATGCCTCCCATCAAGGCCATCCAGCATGTTCTCTAACGTGAACAGGGTAATGGTTTCCCTGCATACGGGACCACGGCTTAAGGTTCGCATTCGACGTACGGCGACTTTCCAAGCCCATCAGTGTCCCCTTCTGACCGAGGGCAGGGCGAGAATTTTGCGGATATAAATTGGTGGTCTCGAACCAGGTAACTGCAAATTACTTGCCTGGCGCGCTACCGACTGAGCCACCCGCCGCTGATTGAAACGGTATGCGAAGGTTATTATTTTTCCTCTTTACAGTTCGTCATGGAAAAGATTCAGTCAAAAATATAAATCTTTTGTTTAAATAGGCCTTTTTTTTCATATAAACTAGAAAAACGTTTTTTAATTTGATTACATCTGAAACGTTTTCATTTTTAAAACAAAAATAAAGTATTTGGCGCTTAATCCAAAAGTTATGAGAATATTTGCAATCTTTTCCCTTATCTGTTTGTGATGGAGTACATTCGTTCTGGAATAAGTATCTCTCGGTATAGTTTGGTTTTCCAGAGAGAAATTCTTTTCATTTTGTTCACGGAATCTGAAACATTATTACATTTCTCAGAACGATCACGTGTTGCATAATGAATGCAATAGGTAACTGAAGAGTTATAATATTTCTTCCTCTTTATAGTTACTGCTGCAGCATATGCAACCTGGAATAGGTTCTCCTTGGCTTTGATTTTGTGAATCATTATAAAGTTTCGATGGAAGATATAATTCTTCGAAACGAATCAGATAGTTATTTCAAAAGTTATGATTATTTTAATTCAATTACACCTGAAGCAGATTTATTCTCAGAACAGATTCCTCGTGGATTCGTTTTATCTTTAATCGAAACGTAATAATATCTGAGAATCAGTCACCAAAGTGGAAACAATTTCTTCACCGCTTCAGGATGAAGCTGTCCCGTGGCCGAGTGGTTAGCGCGCTTGGTTACTGATCTAAGGGACCTGGGTTCGAGCCCCGGGTAAGGCATGGCTGTTTGTGTCGTTTTTCTGCTGAGGTCCTGCCATCCTCTCAGAACTTCTACTATGGCATATAAACTGACAGGCTCCTGTCAGACCTCTGTGGCCAGTAGCTGCTTGAGGGGGGGATTTTTTTTTTTTTTTTTTCAGGAAGAACGAAGTGTACCAACAGAGACTTTTTTTCAGAACGTTTTTGTTCCATTCCAAACTGATCGAACTCATAACATCGGAATTAACGGTGAGGTTCATTTGGAAACACTCTTGTTCATCGAAACTTAATAATGGCTCCGATTCTGTCGCCGAAACCAAAGTCTAAACTTTTCCTGCCTCTAAATTTACCTCTGGTGAGCCTTGCCCTCGGTTGGGAAGGTTGCCGTCCGTCGGACAGGGCGTAAAGCCGTGGCTCCCTGTGCAAAAGATCTGTAGCCTGTGCACGTTAAAGAACACGCTGAATGGGGTTAATGAGAGTCTTCGATCTGTCTGCCAAGGGGATTCCCCCCCCCCCCCCACAGTCTCTAAGCCTTCTAGACATCTGGCATCGGGACATTTAGCTCACTTTACGTGCCACTCAGAGATAATAAAAACATTCAATCAAAATGAAAAGAATTTCTCTAACCTTTCTAAAAAAACAATTATACCAAGAAAAATATGTTCCGGATTGAACGGTTCCATCGCGAATGGACAGACAAAAGAAATATTCACATAAAATATTCGAACCAATTCATATGAAATTCTTGCATAATTTACCCAGTGTTGCTTCATATTTTAATGGGGTTTCTTTTTATTTAAAATAAAACTGCACTCTTCTTCCAAACGATTTTTTCCCCCAAAAATTAAAGAAAATCGTTTCGTATTAGATGAATAATTAAGATATAAATACTAGACACAACTTTTTGGCAGAATTCTTTTGTTTTTATTCTTCTTGCCAAAACTGATTTATTTCCTACCTTAATCTATTGACGTAGCAGAGAAAAGGTCGTTGACCACCTCCAATGTTCTCAAAATGCATTCCTGCAATTTTGAAAGACTGTTTCCTAATTTCATGTCGTACTGGGATTCAAAAGGACGGATCTGTTGATATCATGGACTCGATTCATCCCCCCCCCATCCTCTTTGGCAATTTCACTCCAAAATATTACTTGGAGCTTCAGAGATTCGATGCAAAGTTGTCTTGTGCCATTACAAAGTCTTGTGACATTTCTTAAAAGCATGATTGGGCATCCAAAGGAGAGGAGGAGGGAATCTGGCATCGACAGCAGAGTTAGATGTAGTTGACGCTGACGTTCACAGTTAGGGAACAGCAAATGGCAACGGTGGATTTCTAAAGGGATTACCGTTTCTCACAGGAATAGCATGGGGAATACTTTGGCTTCTAGCAAGGCCCCCTTTTGGAATTTCTGTTTGAAATTCGACACTGCACCTCCGACGACAACCAAACTTTGAAATTATGCAGCGTCTGCCACGATATCCCGATGAGTTATGGCTGCCACAGGTAGACAGACGGATTCATTAATTATTATTGTTATAGATTAATGTTCGGAACGGGGGGGGCTCAGTCGGTAGCGTGCCAGGCTCGTCATCTGTAGTTCTCAGGTTCGAGTCCCAGCTGAGTCTCCGTACAGATTTATCTTCGCAAAGCTTCCCGCCCTGTCCAGGGTCAGTAGGGGGCACCGACGGGCTTGGAAAAGGACGAAAAGGACGTTAAGCCGTGGCCCAGTGCGTAAGAGAGCCACGCCCTGTGTACGTTAAAGAAAAAGCTGAATAGCCTTGACGGGAAGCTACCATCTGTCTCCCAAGAGCTGTTCCAGTGGATCCCCTTCCTCAAACCTTCTCATGAGCCCTCCGGGTCCTTGTGACCTGGCCATTTAGCTCATTGTGTGCAAAAAAGTGCCGCTCAGAGGTAAAACAACTCATTTTCCTTTCAAAATAAAATCTCCGTACCGTTTCGAGCCGGTTGCTGATGAAATTAAAAAATCTCTAAAAGATATACCTAATCATTATCGTATATCGTTTGAAATCTGCTTGTGCTGTTCCGTTGGCTCTAATGAAATATGATCAGGATTCCTCAGCCACTCTTTACATTCCTTGATATATACAAGCCTGAACTGATGGTGATGTGCAACCTATACGAGTCTCGTTCTCAGAGACGAGCGATCCTTGAAATGCATCTTGGGAAGAAGAAGAACACTGATCGTCTGCCTATGCTGCCCCCTTCGTCCGATAAGAGATATCTGCTATTTTGCAACTTTTGCCAACGATAGGAATGACGAAATGGTTCACGTGGACGTCAGCAGTCTGACTCTCAATGGCATACCCAACGGGGGGGGGGGGGATTATAACGCACCCCTTGGCAGCTTGAAGGAAATATATTTTCTAAGGAAACGTGAACCCATCGGAAGCTTCTGGAGAAAATAATTACCTTTCTGTACAATAAAATTAAAATATTTTTTTCTCTGGTTCCGTAGGTACTAATATTTTTAATATTCGCCTTTCCTTACATTTCCATCATTTAAAATTTCCGTCGTTAGAAGGCGCTAAATTTAAAACTGAAAAACGTTTTCTAAATGAACTGTTCCATATGTACCAGGGATGAATGGATTTGATAGTTCTATATTATTTATCACTTAGTACAGAGGCAGCAGGGGTTAAAACACATTTCTTTTATTAAAAGAAGTTACAATTCATCCAATCCAAATGTTAAGTGTTAACAGGTGAGATCCTCTCATGAATGACCTCTCCTTGAATTCTTCCTCTGCGCGAGGCGATCCCTGAACCTGTTCATGACGACATTGGCACTGGCGTTATTATGGCTGAGGAAGTTTTTAGTTTTTTCGTTGACGATGAAAGTGTTTTGATTGTTTTGATTGGTCGTCTGGTCGGCGAGAGGAATCGTCACACTGTTCAACACGACATCGGCGCTCGCGTTATTATGGCTGAGGACGTTCTTCATTTTTTCTTTGATGACGTATGTGTTTTGATTGGTCGTCTGGTCGGCGAGGGGACTCCTGACCTTGTTCAACACGACAGCGGCGCTCACGTTATTATGGCTGAGTAGGTTCATTTCCTCTTTCATGACGTATGTTTTTTGTTTGGACATCCGGTCGGCGAAGGGTGATCGTTCCTTTTCACTGGCCAAGCTGTCAATGGGGAAAACAAAATGGCCGACAAGGACGCAGCAGACGAAGAGGAAACGAGACGGCAGAAAGGTCATCTCAAGGTCAATCCCTTCTGAAGTTAAAAACAAAGAAAAAAAGAGAGAGAGAAAAGGATGTTTCTTTTAATATCATTTCTCACAAAAAAATTTAATATTTTTTTAAGTTACTAAATACAGGTTTTGAATTACAGAAATTTTTTCCTCAGTAGAGGTGGAGATCGCAGCTGACCGTCTCATAGCAACGATCCTTTGCTCCATCCATGGCGTTGCTACGGCAATGAAAGCATCAACATTTTCAAACTCACCTAACTGTCACCAATCACATCTTTTCTTTCATATCCGCATAGTTAGAAAATCATCCGCAGGTCTCGATATACCGCAATAACAATACCAACAACCTGAAATTGGGTCCCATGACTTAATACGTTCAGTCAGGGGCATACTCAACGATGAGTAGGGTTATCACACCCTTACAACTGAAGGTTTCAATGATATATTTTCCAAGGAAGTCCTAAAAACTTTGACACTGAAGAGCGTCAAGTAACCTAACATTTTACCCTCAAGCACGTCTACCCCAACCCTTGAACCAGAAGCCCGTCGATGATTGCACTACTTGTGGATACGGTTAGTGGCACTTCAATGTTACCGTGACACAAGGCTTAAAAACACCTTTCTCAGCAACCTTTTCACTTTAATTAATTAGCAAAAAATGGTCTCTTGATAACAAAGGTTACGGAGGTTCTAAAACCGGGTGTTGCATTCCACCCCCTTCTGACCAACATATACGGCATTCAGCAGCAACGCCCAAAAGGTTATGGAGTTTCCACAACCTTTTCGGTATGCTGAACCCACCGATATAATGTCACAAAAAATCTTGGGCCTTTTCGGCTTTGGGAGTTGTCCAATTCGAACTTTTTTTAATTGAAAGTCTGAATATCGTGTAACTTTTATAAAATGTATCCAGCAACCAGAACTTTTGGTTCGCTTCAAAATCTCGCGACGAACAGGTTTAGGGTTGTTGGGTTGTTTTACCTCTGAGCGGCTTTTTTGCACACCATGGGCTAAATGGCCAGGTCACAAGCACCCCGAAGGCTCGGAGAAGGTTGGGGGAGGGGACCCACTGGAACAGCTGTTGGGAGACAGATGTTAGCCTCCCGTCAAGGCCATCCAGCGTGTTCTTTGACGTGCACAGGGTATGGCACTCCCGCACGCGGGGCCACGGCTTAACGTCCCATCCGACGGACGGCGGCCTTTCTAAGCCCATAGGTGTCCCCTACTGACCGTGGGCAGGGCGGGGAATTTTGCGGAGATAAATCTCAACGCTGACCCAGCTGGGACTCGAACCTGGGAACTACAGATTACGAGCCTGGCGCGCTACCGACTGAGCCACCCCCACCCCCCAACAGGTTTAGGAACCACTTTAATAAGGTGAGGGTTGGTGTCTGCTTCACGTGCACAGGATCCATCTGGAAACTGGATGTTGCAGGTGGATTCGGGCATGAATGAAGAACGCATGCGCCACCTTCGACAACCCATTAGTTTCTGGGATGCAATAATGTTCGTCCGTTGCAAGGCAGACGAATGTGCCCTTTTATGAAAACAAATCAACAACCTCATAAAATTAAAGGAGTTTCAAATTTTGTGTAAATCTCGTGATAGCCCCAATCAGCTGACGCAATTGTCTCCCCCCCACCCTCTGCTTTATTTTTAGCAAACAGCTGGATGACAGGAGACGACAGCCATTGCTAGATTTTACAAATTTCGAAATTCATGATACATTCATTCCTTAGTTCGATGATGCAATAACACATTTCTTTTATTGAAAAATTACAGATTCATCCTTTAAAAATGGAAAGTGTTCTCGCGAATTGTTTCCACGAGAGTTGGTCTCATGAAAAACCTCTCCTTGCATTCCTTCTGTCGGCGAGGCGATCCCTGATTTTGTTCATGACGACATTTGCGCTCACGTTGTTGTGGCTGAGGAAGTTCTTCGTCTTCTCGTTGATGAAGAAAGTGTTTTCATTGGTCGTCTGGGCGGGGAAGGCTGATCGTTCGTTTTCATTGGCCGTCTGGGCGGGGAAGGCTGATCGTTCGTTTTCATTGGCCCACGTCACAAATGGGGAAGAAAACAGGACGACAAGGACGCAGCAGAAGTGGAAGAGGAGGAAACGGGACGCTGGAAAGGTCATCTCAAGGTCAATCTCTTCTGAAGTCAAAAATAAGAAAAGAGAGAAACGGGTGTATTCTTTTAACATCCTTCCTCGGAAAAAAAAATCAATATTTTTTAAGTTACAAAACACAAGTTTCGAGTCAATGAAATGTTTTCCCCAGTAGAGATGGGGATCGCAACTGACCGTCTCGTAGCAACGATCCTCTGCTCCATGCAGGACGTTGCTATGGGAATGAAAGCATCAACGTTCTCAAAGTCACCCAACGGTCGCGAAACTTATTTAGACGGAACACACAGGGATTACAACACGAGAACTGATTCATCTGCTTTAATCATTCATCTCAAGTTTAAGCAAGAATGGGAAAGTCTGCCAATGACGCAAACGAAATTCAGGAAGACTTATCTACTTAGGGTAACAGGGAGAAATTTGGGATCGTTCCATCCCATCCATTCAACTAGTTTACTTTATTGAGAGTTACTGTTGCCCTGGTGATGGAACTGAAATTCTGTAGAGAGAAATAACCCGTGGATACAGAATCTTTATCCTATTGAAAGCCGAAACTTGTCTCGTAAATAGAGATTCTTTTAGCTCAGGAATTAAGAGAGAAAAATCTTCCCTCAGAAAATGAGAGCCCAGAATCGTAGCTTAATGAGGTGAGGAGGTAAAGAGAGAATAAGAAAATGAATGTGTGGCATCAAGACTCTTTCGATTGGAGTTAGAGGAACCTAGAGCATAACTTTCCTCCTTCTGCAAATGATGATGATGATAATGACCTATGGGCGATCTACATGCGCAGTTTCAGGGTCTGGCTTCACCTTTGAAAGTTTTGTTCATTCTAACTTCATCTTCGGTCATCGTGCAATACAATCTTTCAGTCAGGGATGAATTTAGTCAGAATTAAGTCATCAAATGTTGTAGCTTACTTGCCACATAGGACTATACAGGATGGGCTATTTAATTTTTTATTGCAGCCAATGGAACGTATTCCTAAATTCAATTAAACTTCAAGGAAGTTTAATTTCACTGTAGTCTAGCAGAGCATCGTGTTTCATAATGAGCTTTACAAAGTACATTTTACAAAGATATCAAAAGAGATTGAATGTACCCTGCTCGACATAGAAAATGCCACACCACGAAGGAATGCACGAAATGAGACGAAACTTACCACGCATTGTAGACAAGTAGGTGGGAAAGAAGTGATTTAATTTCTGAGGGATTACACAAATGCTATGGGTGAGGAGACAGTATAATGTGGCCTGAGTCAGTAGGTCGTATGACCGCCATGCTGGGCTAAACATTCGACAACACGGCGTGGCATCGAGTGGAAAAATCCCCGGATGGTGTGTTGAGGTTATTGCAGACCATGCATCTTTGATCTGTGTCGATAATTCGTCGACACTGCAAAGAGTTGTGCAGAAGCTTGAAGTCGTCTGCCAATGACGTTCCACACGTTCTCTATTGGGGAGAAATCTGGGGATCTCACAGGCTAAGGCAGCACCTGGACACCTTGTAGGCACTGCCTGTTGATGTTGGCAGTGTATGGGCGAGCGTTAACGTGTTGAAACTGGGTATCAGGGATACCACGGAGATAGGGGAAGAAAACGGGCTGCAGTACCTCATCGTCGTATTGTCGTGCTCTCATTGTATCCACTATGCATAAGAGCTGTTGAAACTGATAGCGCCCCAAACGGTGAAGCCAGACACGGACTGTGAATCGTAGATTGGCTGAAGGATGGTTTACACTCTCGCCAGCCATTGCGACGACTGCCACTTACCGCAGCACATCATCGTGCAAGATTCATTACCGCAGCACATCATCGTGCAATGAGGAGCTGTATTATGCTCACAGATAGCAGCAAGATCAGCAGGTGACGACGTCTCCAGACTCTCAATCGGCGGTCGTCGGCGCTGAGACAGAAGCGAGACTCGTCGCTGAATACGACACGGTTCCATTTATACTCCCCAAACGACTGGTACGTCATTACTGCAATCTTCCACGATGATGTGCTGCGGTAAGTGGCAGTCGTCGCAATGGCTGGCGAGAGTGTAAACCATCCTTCAGCCAATCTGCGATTCACAGTCCGTGTCGACACAGGGATGTCCGTAGCTGCCTCTACACCGTGTGGAATGTCGCCGCTGCGGATTGTGGGGCTGTTACAGCTTGACGTCGAATACAGCGTTCGAAAAGCCCCACTACGGCGAAGCATGTTGCCTTCGTCCAGCCACTGTCGCCAAATTCGGCAGACAGTTGTTGCATCCCGATGCTTTTCTGCCACGATGAGACGTAGAGACCAACCAGCCATACACAGTCTTATGATGAAGCCTGTAGTAAAGGTATTCATTTGAAGGTAGGATTTCCGATGACATCGCCCAGGCATTCTCACGTGCTTTCGCCATCAAGAGCACTCCAATGCAGTGGTCCATACGCCCAGGTGAGGTTGTTGGTTGTTTTATCTCTGAGCGGCACTTTTTTGCACACCATGGACTAAATGGCCAGGTCACAAGGACCCCGAAGGCTCAGAGAAGGTTGGGGGAAGGAACCCATTGGAATGGCTGTTGGGAGAAGGATGGCAGCCTCCCGTCAAGGCCATCCAGCGTGTTCTTTAACGTGCACAGGGTATGGCTCTCCCACACACGAGGCCACGGCTTAACGTCCAATCCGACAGGACGGCGGCCTTTCCATGCCCATCGGTGTCTTCTACTGATCGTGGGCAGGGCGGGCCCAGGTGAGGACGACCAAACTTAGTTACGCAGAGCCGTTTTGTTCTATCTCCCTCACCTATCACGTGACTGGTTCGCAACTGCACTAATCCCCCCCGCCCCGATACGGGACCACCTTATCGAGGTGGGGGGGGGGGTCTTGAGGGCCTAAATGAAGTCGAAGGCTATGCTGACTGGAGTGGGACCGGTCGGACAGGCCAAGATGGAAGACGGCCGGACTAAGAGTTCCAGTCACGGGAGCCGAGGCAACTTGGATCTTTATATCCTTGTTTGAGTCGGTCCGGGGCGCAGATTAAATTTAGGTTTTGACCGATGGAAGAGCTTTACTCCTATAGTACTGTCGTCATTAGGTAGTCGGGGATGAGCTGTATCTATATGGTACTGTCTTGCCCGTGACCGTAGGTAGTGGTGAATATGGCATTATCCCAATACTGGTAGTGCTTCAGGCGGAACTAGTGGGTCTTGTCATCATATTGTTGTGAATTTAAATATGGATAAGCACTGAGCGTGAGTTTCGAATAGTGTATTTTCAAACAAATTACAATGGTATGGATGAAATAACTATAAACAAACTAACTACTATTTTACATAAATCAATAACACTTCTTCTACAGAGCATACAAGACCAGTCTGTCTGTTCTACTAAATTACTACATCTTCACTGTCTGTCGCATCTCTCGAATTCCTCCACCTCCGGCGTAAACAATCCTTCATCTTGTGATAGATCACTAAGTTTATCTTACTAACACAAAATAATCAACAGCGCACACACCATAATAAAAATACTTCTTCTTCTTTTCACTTAACGCGCAGTGATTCAAACTATCTGAATGTCCTTTTCAGATCTCGCAACTTCAACACACTTAACGCGTTAATACTCAGATGAACTTCTTCATCTTTCACAATACCACGCACTACTGCATTACATTTCTCTCATTTTCTTCCGAATTGTTCTAAGTTCCAATTCGTTGGCTAATTGAATCTCACGTAGAAGCACACACGAGGGTTCAAGTCACGTCGTCATGAAGTCACTGTTGCACGTTCATCTGTCGTAACAATATATATTTACCTGCACTCATTTTCATAACCCGACTGTCGACACTTACCCACCAAATGCTACCAGGGGTGGCATTTTCTATGTCGAGCAGTGTAATTTAAATCAAAACAAGACATGTAGTTTTTTTCTTTAGATCCATAAATAGAGCAAATCATGAGCAGGTTTCGATAGACAGAAAAAATATTACCAACAACCTGAAATTCGGACGGTTAACTTAGTAAGTTCAGTGAGTGGCATGCTCTAAAAAGAGCGGACTTTTAACCCCTCCCCTACAACTGAAGGTCCTTATAATATATATTTTGTAAGGAAGGCCTGAGAACGTTGAGATTCAAGCACGTGACAGTCTCAATCTTTCACCTGGGTTGGGTTGTTTTACCTCTGAGCGGCACTTTTTTGCACACCATGGGCTAAATGGCCAGGTCACAAGGACCTCAAAGGCTCAGAGAAGGTTGGAGGGGACCCACTGGAACAGCTGTTGGGAGACAGATGGTAACCTCCCGTCAAGGCCATCCAGCATGTTCTTTAACGTGCACAGGGTATGTCTCTCCCGCACACGGGGCCACGGCTTAACGTCCCATCCGACGGACGGCGGCCTTTCCAAGCTCATCGGTGTCCCCTACTGACCGTGGGCAGGGCGGGGAATTTTGCGGAGATAAATCTCAACGCTGACCCAGCTGGGACTCGAACCTGGGAACTACAGATTACGAGCCTGGCGCGCTACCGACTGAGCCACCCCCGCCCTTTTTTCACCTGAAGCACTTCACTGGCTGCAGTGTTACCGCCACATAACGCTTCAAAAGACAACTTTTTTTTTACCGACCTTTAAATATTATTATTTAGTCAGAATAATTAATGAAATGTTATCTCAGATTAACTTAGATTCCTCTACAAAGCAAAAGCTACGGATGTTCTAAAACCGGGTGTTGACCAACATATTCCACCCTTCTGACCAACATATACGGCATTCAGCAGCAACGCCCAAAAGGTTATGAAGTTTCCACAACCTTTTCGGTACGCTGAACCCATCGATATAATGTCACAAAAAATCTTGGGCCTTTTCGGCTTTGAGAGTCGTCCAATTAGAACTTTTTTTTAATTGAAAGTCCGAATATTGTATAACTTTTATAAAATGTATCCAGCAGCCATAACTTTTGGTTCGCTTCAAAATCTCGCGACCAACAGGTTTAGGAACCACTTTAATAAGGTGATGGTTGGTGTCTGCTTCACGTGCACAGGATCCATCTGGAAACTGGAGCTGGATGTTGCAGGTGGATTTGGGCATGAATGAAGAACGCATGCGCCACCTTCGATAACCCATTAGTTTCTGGGATGCAACAATGTTCGTCCGTTGCAAGGCAGACGAATGTGCCCTTTTATGAAAACAAATCAACAACCTCATAAAATTAAAGGAGTTTCAAATTTTGTGTAAATCTCGTGATAGCCCCAATCAGCTGACGCAATTGTCTCCCCCCCCCTGCTTTATTTTTAGCAAACAGCTGGATGACATTAGACGACAGCCATTGCTAGGTTTTACAAATTTCGAAATTCATGATACATTCATTCCTTAGTTCGATGATGCAATAACACATTTCTTTTATTGAAAAATTACAGATTCATCCTTTAGAAATGGAAAGTGTTAGGATGCGACGAGAGGTGAATAACCTCTCCTGGCCATCTTCCTCAAGATTCTCATGAACATCCCATTTTGAATGGAATCCCTCTCTTCACCGGCGAAGTTCCTGTCGACGTATCTTCTGTCGGCGAGTCGTTCCCTGATCCTGTTCAAGACGAAATTCACGTTGAGGTTATTTTGGCTGAGGGAGTTCTTCGTGGATCGGTTGACGAAATAAGTGTTTTTATTGGTCGTCTGGTTGCTCTCGGCGGAAGCTGATCGTTCGTTTTCACTGGCCCACGTCACAATGGGGAAAGGAAACTGGACGAGAAGGACGCAGCAGAGGAAGAGGAGGAAACGGGAAGGCGGAAAGGTCATCTCTAGGTCGTGCTAGCTTCTGAAGTCAAAAATAAAAAATAGGGTAAGAGAGAGAAACGGATAAAATCGTTTGGCATCTTTTCTCACAAAAAAGTTCATATCTTTAAAAAATATAACTTTTGAGGAATATTGAGTTTCTTCCTCAGGAGAAATGGATATCGCAGCTGATTGTCTCATGGCAACGATCGTTTGCTCCATCAGTGATGCTGTTGAGAAATGAAAAGAGTTTTAAAGTCATGAATAACTAAAACAAATGAATGACGTCAGAGAAAGTGAAATGACGGATTTATAGAACTCGCCAACAACATGAGGAAAATATTATATTTCAGAGATATTAATCGTTAGTAGAAAGTGGTAAACAATTGAGGAAGAAGAGAAATGGAAGAGTGAGTTAGGGGGAAAATTTTCGAGGAGGATTATATGAACAGAAAGAAACGAAATCCTCGTCGGTGCGAAGTGAGAAATTCCCGGATGTCGTCCATGATGCTTTGATTCGATTTCGGAAGAGATTGGCTCAAGGAAAGGAAATGATGCGCGATTTTTTAAGAAGCTCATGCTGAGCATGCCGGCGGAAATTTTTCCAGGGGGAGTTAAATTTACTATAGGGAGAGGGAAATATTTCCAGGTTGGGGGGAGGGAGGAATAATTGTTTCAAAATAGAAATATTTATGTTGAACATTTAATGATAGCAGTGGGAGTAAGGAATTTTGAATACATGACACCATAGTGCAATTAAGGATCCCCGGAAACAAAATTAAAAGAAGGAACTTATTATTTAAAATACACGTAAAAAATATATTTTCATAATATATATTTTCGAAAAAAAAAATCCATTTATGTTTGGTACCCAATATTATTTGACACAATTTTTTTTCATCTATTTTTACAAGGGGGAGAAGGCGCAACTTCCCTTTTTGCCTCCCCCCCTGCCTGCGCCCACGGACATTTCCGTATCACTTGAATGGAAAGTCATTTCGAAGCTCTCTAACTTAAAAAAAAAAGGTATTTTTTTGACTGAGAAATGTTGTAAGAGATAAAATTGTAGATATCAATGAAATCTCCAATTTTAGTTTCGATTCTGAACAATATTTACTTAAATATTTAGGATTATGGCAAATGAAATATTTAACCCTTTTGGTCTAAATCAGGCGTGTCCAACCCGCTGCCTTGTACAGCTAGTAATGCGGCCCACAAAATCGTAAAGTTTACGTGTTTACGACATAAGCTTTCAACATGATTATGTGATTTTCAGCGAGTTTTTGATATCCCGCTAGTTTCATGTTGCCCTTTTTTTAATTTTATAATAAAAAAACATAAGAAAATAAATGAAGTTTTATTATTCATATACATTAACTATATTATATATTTTATGTGCGGCCCAAAACAATTCATCTTCACTCAATGTGACCCAGGGAAGTCGAAAGGTTGGACACGCCTGGTCTAAATGGACCCGTATGGGAATGTTAGCTGGACAACTGTTTTTAATCAATGGGAAACAGTTCGTTTCAGAAATTGTGTCCCATTATGAGAATATTCAATATGATTGAAAGTAATAAAGGACTTTTTGTATTTTAGTTTCATTTTGATGTGATTTCTCCATTCTTAATTTTTTTCCACAACTTTAAAAATACCGTATTCTAAACATTGCTAAATTAATAATTCTAGTCCGAAATAATTTCAATAAAAATTAAAAAGTGTTTTTCAGTTGAAATGTACGGAAATAAATATCAGTAGCACCGTTAGTAATAAGAATTCAGATCAAAGTTTAAAAATATTTCCCCTTATAATAAATCATTTGCTGCATATCAAGCCATTTGAACATTAAATATACAAATTATCTTTAGTTTAGTGTAATTTAAAATAATAATAATAATTATTATTATTCAAAAGAATATAATCTTCCCAGTTTGGCTCTGTTTTCGTTAATTTCTAAAAGTGTTAAAAGTATCGTCTGATATTAACTATTACAGTTTCAAAAACTCCAAATATTGACCACAGTGTTGAAAATTGAGAAATGGTGATATCATCAAATTGACCTGCATTGACAATTTTTAGAAACAATCCTATTTGCAGTCAGAAAGCTTTCAGGCAGGTGTATTTGACTCCGCATAAGCATCTGAAACGAATCTTATCCAAATCTCGATTCAATTGATTGTCAGCTGTAAATTTCAAATCCCTAATGCGATTTTTATGTGAATGAACCGTAATTTCCAAAAACGTCACTGACATTCTCTCCATTCCAGATCCATATCAATTTCAGAACTTTATTGGTTTCTATTAAATTTTTTTCGCACAAGGTTGCTGCTCTCACGTTGTTTTCCGATTTGAATAAAAATGAATATGGGGATGATGAACGAGGTTAATATCATCGAGAATATTAAAAATGTCATAATATCTGGGATGTATCTTGAAGTAGACAGCTGATAAATTACAAGAATAATTTTGAAAGGCAAAAATATTAAAAAATATTAAAATCCAAAAATAAAAAATATCTTTAAATCGCTAGTTTGTGGATTCGTCTTCGTCATTCGCAGAGATCTTTTCTTTTCAATGGCAACTGATGACATTTTCTGTTAAGCCTCTCCCCTCCCCGCCCCCCCCCCCCAAAAAAAACAAACAATTATTGTTGCCATTCCTGCTGTAAGGAACCGGGCACAGATTCTAGGGGCACACGTGCCCTATTATCCGGGTTTTATCATTATTTTAATAAAAGCTAAACTATTTCAGTTTAACAAAGTTCAAAAAGTATTTTTATTTGTATATATGGAAAAAGATTTGCTTAAAACCTTCATAAATTTCGGTACCTTATAAAACATACGCAACCATTTTGAATTTCACTTCATAAATAAAAAAATCAATGAATTTTTATTCTATAGTTCAATATATGAAGGTACAGTCGGTCAAAAAAGTATCCGAACACAACGCAACAACTACGATCCCCTTTCCGATTCTCATCTGATTACAGAATCCAGAAAAAATATCTGGCAACGATTTTTTTAGAAATTGGTGATCTGGCAACCTTCGTGTCACGTGACACAAAGGTTGCCAGATCACTAATTTCTAAAAAATCGTTGCCAGATATTTTTTCTGAATTTTGCAATCAACCGTAGTGTTCGGATACTTCTTTGTGCGACTGTACTCTACTTTCACCCAAAGTCTTGTTATTCATATTCAGATCCATATTTTTGTATTGTAATAATGTCATTTATTGATTTGCAACATATAGGACAGTGCAAGGTACTAGAAACTACTCTTACTTTTTTACATGTCTTCTTATAGCATAGAAGGACATGCCCTATTACGACCGAAGTCACTGCTGACTACTCTCAGTTAGGTAGAACAGCACACAAACCAACATAGCAGCTCAGGACTCGAACCCGGAACTCGACAGTTGCACTGTCCAGCGCCATTGATTGTTTTGAAAATATCCTTTACCTGTTTGGTGAAGAAGAAAAAACAATGTTTGTGGCTCCAAACTGTAGAATTCCCCAAAAAATAATGGTCGGGATTCGAGAACCAATGTATGTACATATTCAGGAACACATTGCAGTAAGAAGTTCGCAAACATCTCTTGAGAAATGTGTCCTCTGATGGCAACTCGTGAAACCATTTGAATGGGGGGAATGTGCAGACACAACATTCAATGTGATGCCTTTTCTGTATTTGGGGGCACTGCTTCCCGAAATCCCCACCACTATTTGTAGATGCCTGTTAATGGTATTGCCTGTTAATGGTAGCTAGGCGTAAACTGGAAGGAGAGCTGTGCACCAATCCGTAGTGATGATGCACAGAACCGGCCAGGTCTAGCACCTAATGTCCGACCCCGCCTTCTCGTGGTGCAGGCCGTTAGTACCTTTCAAAAGAGATATTCTCTTTTGGAAGGGAACGGAAGGGGAGGGCTGCCAGTTCAGTATGGCCTACTGATCTTGTCATCTATGGCCACTTTTTTCTTTTTTTTCAACCCTGCTGAGGAGTGGTCAACTTCACAGGGTCCTGGTGCTGATCATTTATACCTACTAGACTGGACTTGTTTATGGATTTGAGCTTGATTATTGATTCTGGACTTGCTGCACTGGTGGGCCTCTGTTGAGGGAGAATCAGCCGCTGTGTTTTCTGTTTGCTTCTGGGTTGCCAGCCCTAAGTCAACTGAGGCATGGGATACCTTATATCAGCTGGTGGATAATCCTGATCAGAGGTCATCGCAGGTACCTGAACCTTACTTAGCTAGTTGGGCATCGTCAAGCCTAAACTGGAGTAATGTGTCTCAGGCAGGCCATAGGCTCTTGAAAACGTCCACTTGAAAAGATGGTGCCTGAAGTTCCTACCAGCATCGGTGACTTCAGCCTTTAGCAGAGGAGGAACAGGTCTTTGCCCCATGCCTGCGATCAGGAGGATGTTTGATATTGTTGGCCCTACCAATCTCAATAAACCTAATTTCTTTAAAAATCCTACTAATCATTTTCTCTCTGCAGGAACGTGGAACGTGAGGACAGAGATTATTCTCTTGATGTCCTCATGCAGGAATTCCAGCACTATAACCTAGATATTCTAGGCTTGCAAGAGACCAGATGGACAGGCATAGGTGAAATACTTAAAAATAACTTTAAATTTCTCTTTACAGGGAGGGAGGATGGAAAGCATCATCAAGGCGTGGGTCTGCTCACGCCTTGATGATGCTTTCCATCAAGTTATTTGGAAAAAGGCAGTTATTTCAGAAAGAAGGAACTGCAGGAATGTCCTTAATCAGTAACTAGTCCTAATAGAAAGGATTACAGAGAGCTTAATAAACGAGTAAAGGATCAGTTAGCTACTGATAAGAATCTTTGGCTTGATGGTTTGGCTGACAAAGCTGAGGAAGCAGTTAGGCAGCACAACAGCAGAGAGCTGTATCAGATAGTTAATGTTTTGTGTGGTAGAAAACGGACAGGTATACAGGGATTGAAGGATAAACAAGGTAAGGTTATAGAAGGTGAGGATTCTGTCATGGCTAGGTGGGCTGAGCATTTCAGTGATGTTCTAAACAATGTAGTTAGTTCTACTCCATTGTTTGTAATGATGATAGATGCATTGGCAGCTTTAATGTTGGCCCTATAACACAATCTGAAGTTATTTTGGCTATCTCTAAACTTAAACTTCTTAAATCTCCAGGGGTAGATGAAATTACTACAGAAATGCTCAGAGCTGGGAATGTTTTGGTTACCACTTGGATGACTGAAATTCTGAATATCTTTTATGATAAAGGCATGGTTCCTAAGGATTTTACCAGAGCTATTGTTATCCCTATTTTCAAAAAAGGTGATCGCAGTTCTTGTGATAACTATAGGGGTATCAGGCTACTCTCTGTTCCAGGTAAAGTTCTTTCCATGATTGTGCTTAATAGAATTAAGAATCTGGTTGACAGGCAATTGCGTGATGAGCAATGTGGATTCAGAAGTGGTAGGGGATGTGTAGATCAGATATTTTCACTTAGGCAGATTTTTGAGAAATGTTTAGAGTTTCAGAAACCTTTGGTTGCTAGCTTTGTTGATTTCAAAAAGGCTTTCGACTCTGTTGATCGTCATAATTTGTGGTTGATTGTGAGATCATATGGTATACCTGACAAGTTAGTTAACGTAATGAAAGCTCTCTATAATAACACTGAGTCATGTGTGAGAGTTGGTAAGTCTTGTAGCAATTGATTTAGCATTACGTACAAGGGTGCATTTTGTCTCCTTTTCTCTTTAGTTTGGTTGTTGATTATGTTATGCGAAATTCACTTCAAGGGAAAGATTTTGGCCTTAAATGGGATGGAGATAGGAAAATTTCTGATTTAGATTATGCTGATGATATAGCCCTTTTGGCAAATGATGTTGATGAGATGAACTCTTTCATTTGTGCTGTTGATGAGACTGGTAGTAGAGTAGGTTTGGTTATAAACAGAGAGAAAACTAAAGTGATGAAAATTGGTCAGGCAGGCTGTGATTCAGTTAATCTGAATGGTTGCAGTCTTGAGCAGGTGTCACAGTTTAATTACCTTGGGAGCTATGTAACTGATACTGGTGATGTGCGGCATGAGATTAACAGACGAATAGGTATTGCTGCTGGGACTTTTAAGAATCTATGGAGATTGTGGAGAAATAGGCATCTACACCTAAAGACTAAAATTAGACTGTATAATAGTTTGGTTCTTTCTAGGATTAGTTATGGTAGTGAAACTTGGACGCTGTGTAAACAAGATAACAGGAAACTAGATGCTTTTGATTCTAGATGCTTGCGCAGTATCTTGGGTATTAGGTAGTTTAACTTTGCAACTAATGATGAGGTTAGGCAAAGGAGTCGGCAACCTCCTTTAAGCAGCATATTGTGCAGAGAGAGACTCCGCTGGTTTGGCCATGTTGCCCGTATGGATAATCAGAGATTGGCGAATAGGGTTATGAACAGTGTGCCTAGAGGCCTCAGAAGGAGGGGGAGACCTAGGATGCGGTGGGCAGACAATGTCAAACAGGACCTTGTTAGAATTGGTGTGCAGTGGCCGGATGTAGCAGATGTACCTCAGGACAGATATGCTTGGAGAATTAAACTGCGCGGTCTGGTTGGACCTCCGTAGCCCATGGCTGCTTGAGGATGATGATGATGATTTGTAGAAAGTTGCTGATCAGAAGATAAATTCAATGATGACTCTTTTTCGAAGAATGAAGAAATGAAATTGTACAGAAGATCAATTATTCATAAACATTTTCATCACCGTTGTTTGCTTCCGAATGTCCTTTTCTTTTTGCAGAGAACCGCAGATCATTTCTGCTCTACGGAAAAAGGCAATTCTCCTTAAGATAGATTGTTTTGACCCTTAAAACGCTTTTGCTGCAAACTCCTCAGTTATACAGAGAAATCATTTCTCAGTTAAAGAAGAGTATCATCTCAGCATCTGTCGAATTTTCCTCGTAGTGCGTGTGAGGGAAATTCGCTGCTGAAAGTGTTACGCCGAAGAACTATTCGCGATTGCCTTCAATCCGGATCCATTTTAAAAAGGGAATAGTCGGTAAACAAACTTTTTCATCTAGGCTAATAAAGTGCGTAACAACAAAACTATATTTAAGAGAGGATGAAGTTAAATTAGTCCAGCTAGAAATAAAACAACTTTGTCTCAAATATACAAAAGAAAAATCTGAAGGAATTTTATTTCAACTTTATATAATGCTATCATAACAAAAATAGAATTTTTTTCTTAACACTTTGAAGACATTTTATCAAAGTTGTTGCTACCAGTTATCCAGCAACTGCTTTATATATTCAAAGCACTTAGGACAAAAATGTTTTAGATCAAAATTAAAAAGAGTTTCAACATCGAACTCCTTTTAAAAAGCACAATTGTCATTGAAAAGAGCAAGGATGAATGAAACAACGTTTTTTTGATTGCTCCTATGTTTTGAATTTGAAAGATTTCCTTTTCCTTCATTTACATTTTAAATCCTCTCCATATTCTTTTCAAAGCGAAAACAAAAATCACTTTCCGTTAGATAAAAGATGACGCAATGTGCTGCGCAGTCTCCGACATCCCTCGTGCACACGACTGCCCTTCTCAGGGGGTTTAAGAGAGCTTCATTTGATGATCGGAACTTCCCTTCTCACGCAACAATTACGATCCCCTTTCCGATTCTGACCTGACCATTTCGCTTTTCCTGCCTGTTATAGCGATAAAAGGAAAACTTTAGCTCTTCAAGGAAATCTTTGGTGACGAAGTGATGACATCCAGTGGAGAGTTAGGTTCCTTCTGGTGGAGAGGCACAACAAGCGACAGAATCTCCTCCCATGATTCCCGTTGCCTTCGCCGATTCAAATTGTATTGAACTGCATAGTCATTGTAGGGCTTCCGGCCATTTATCATTTGGCGACGGTTTTAGCAACATTCCCAAACATTGGCATATCAAGGCACTGGAATTGGAAATTGTGACGAATGCCGAACTACGACGGAAAAACAGAATGTCAATTATCACAATTAGAAAAATATTAATGCAGGAAAAGTGATCTTCTGAAGAGAGTCTCTACACAAACATCAGCTCTGATAAGCAAAGTGTGACGTCACATCACACACGAGAATACATAAATGCAGTTCACACGGCCAATGGCATAATTCAGTTGTATCTCTACCTTGAAAAGCAACTTGTGACTAAAATAGATCGACTCACTGAATAGCTAACGATGAAAAGGAGAAATGACAGAAAATGGTGGCATTGGACGAAGGACTGCGTCTCTTCCCTGTTAACCAATGGGAAAAGGGGATTACCAAAAGTGGTGTACAGAGAATTGAAGAAACCATTTTAAGGAGATTCGTAACCATTTCGAGTTACAACTGTCAAATTGAAAGTAAAAGAGATGCGAAGGAAAAGGCTTAAAGCTAACTGTGATTACTTATGATTTGGATGCAGCCGACCTTTCTGTTCCTCAGAGTGATCCTTCACTATCAGACACATCTCGCCTCCCTACTTCCTGCAGAGGGGGAATAGGAAAGGCTTTCGAATCTCTGGGCAATGAAATTCTGGGAGCTTAGGGTTTTGAAACGGGGCTTAACGGGAAGTGGCGTCCTCCAACGAATACGGTGCTCTTTGGGAAGTGGCCTCTCGATTTCTGCTGAGACCATCTGGCACCGACACTGCACTGCACGCAAGGGAGAGAAAAATGGACACATCCTCGTCTTATGGGAATGGAAAAGAAAATTCGAGGCTCCGTAATGGGGGAAATTTTTATGTAAGTATATGACTGAAGATAAATGCAAAATGTCAATTAAACTATCTAAATTTAGATTTTTTAACAATATCCGTTCAGTACTTAAAGTTACAGGAGTTTGAATATTGAATAACAGAGATATCAATCGTATGCATTCACCTCATAAATTAATTTCAACTTTAAAAAAGTACAATTTCAAACCATTTAATAACTTATGTTTTAGAATTTTTTCCATATAGTTCTTTCAATAATTGTCAGTTTCGCATAAGTTTATTAGGTCTGACTTTGCTGCTGTTAGGTATTCGATCTTCCACAGCTCTTTAAATACCCAACAAATATTGTTGCGAATCGAGATTTAGGTACATTTGAATGCGATTTTAAATTAGTCCTATCTATAAAAAAAACTTATTATAGGAATTACGGATACTGGAATTTGATTCTCCAATGATTTAACATGGGAATGTTTCCATTTTCTGTCCCGTATCTTTCAGTCTCGAGACTCGCTCCAGCATCTTCTGCAATCCTAAAATATATTCCTTTGACGAGATAATTATTTTTCGCTTTTAATGCTGACCAGATTCTGTTAAACCCTCCACTACACCACAATAGAAAATACAAGATTCCAATGAATTGTGTTTTAATCTGAGCAAGTGTTTTGTGCATGGCTGCAATGCACAAAACACTTGCTCAGATTAAAACAAGTGACAAATCTAGACCAGGTGACATAACTGACAGGAGACGAAAGATTTTCCGAATGTACACGATTTATTAAAAAGTTACACTTTCGCCGGTTCCAGTCTTCCTCGAATCACAGGAACGGAAATCTTGACACCAGCCTGTCTGACGACACACAGCAGAGGAGAACAGAGTGATTAAGCCAAGATGGCAGCCATCAACTTCTTCATCACTTTTATGAAGACACCCTTCATGATGTAATTTTTCTCGAGGCCGTCGAAGTTGTTATCGATGTAGGTTCGGTCGCCGAGTCGCTCCTTGATCTTGTTCATGACCAGGTTGAAGTTCATCTTGTTGTTGCTCATGATGTTCTTCGTGTTCTCATTGCTGTAATAAATGTTGTTCTGCTCCGGTTCGGACTCGTAGCCGTAGTGACCCCTTTCGATCTCGGCGCTGAAAGCAGGAACGACAAAGACGACGGCGAGGACGGATGCCACGAGGCAGGCGACGACGAAGTGAGCAGCCATATCGAGTCTCGTGATTCTGAGGAAACAGGAGACACGAGTCAGAAACTGATCGCACAAATCTAGTTAATTACGAAACAACATGGCTCTTAACATCCAACTCAACACGACGATATCATTCATCAGCTACGCATCATTAGAATCACCATTATCAAAGATTTATCACTGAGGGGGGGGGGGGTTAACTATGCACAGAAAAATATCTAGAATTTCAGGATAGAGGAAATGTAGAGAATACTTGGCCAGTTAATCCATCATAGCAAAAAAAAATGGTTCTAAATTACTTTTGAAGATTCCTTATCTAGAATCACAAATAATACAATACCAGAAAATCGATTTGGAGATAAGGCCTCAAGCAAAAATTTCCGTTCGAACATAAGGTAAATCGAAATGCTGTGACTTGGAATGGAACATGTGAGAGAATTTTGGACATTGTGAAGAAATAAAATCCTTCAGAAGAGAACTTTCAGGAAATCAATACCTTGCAACTTAAGAAACACAAAAAAATAAAATTGCAACTTAAGAAATTGTCGATGTAACAATTTTTAAGAGGTTTCTTGGCTCTCGAAACTTTGTCTTTGAGATTTCTGATTCACTAACAACTTTTCAGGACTTATTCTATTTGGGAATTCAATACTATTAATATGCAAAACAATAAGAAATGGAATCCGTAACCTGGAAACTGAATTTAAGCTTGAAATCCACCCCTTTCAAATAAAGCTCTCTTCATATAAGTCAGGGGGCTAACTTCAGCGCTGTAGTGGATAGTATTGGGGTGAGACATCTTTGCCAAGATTCGGGTAAGTGTTTAATTCCGGGTATTGCATTGTACAATGATCTGACGAATTCAATTAAAAAATATCTGAATTGTAGGTTCTACACATGGGGCACAATTCTCTTTGTCTATATGTCTCATCATCATCATCATCATCATCATCATCATCATCATCAGAGTTCAAACAGAAAATGCAAATTTTGATGACCAACAAAAAAGACCTTTCAGTCTGAAGACGCTTCGAGAGATCTTTTGTACGAAAGCGAAATGAGCAGAGGAAAGAGAGATTGGTGGCGATGGATTCTCTTCAACCTTTCCTTACTGCCAACAACAGCTAGTCCTTCAAGAGAGGCCTTTTGTGGAAGTCATCCAAGGGAATATCATCCTCCTCAGTCAATTGCATGAAAAGGCAATCCATTTAGACCTTTCTATCCTCAGAGAAAATTGTAACATTTCCCGTGGAATTAGAAAGTCTGCACATCTATATCAAAACTGCTCACTTATCTCTGCAAATACTTCAAACGTTAGTATTAATGTCCAGAATTTTAAAATCATAATTTTAATAATTGATGGTTTCAACTGAATTGTGGAAAATACTTAACTTCTTCTTGTGAAATCATCCAAAAAATCAGTTATTTTTCTGCACAAAAGAGTTCTATGGAGAGGATGAGAAACTTTTTTGCCCTCAATGGCCATAAATCTCATCTTCACTGTGAAAAAAAAGCACAATTCACTCGAATAAGCTTGGAAAGACCGCCGTCCATCAGATGGGACGTTAAGCCGTGGTCCCCGTGTGCGGGAGAGCCATACCCTGTGGACGTTAAAGAACACGCTGGATGGCCTTGACGGGAGGCTACCATCTGTCTCCCAACAGCTGTTCCAGTGGGTCTCCTCCCCCAACCTTCTCTGAGCCTTCGGGGTCCTTGTAACCTGGCCATTTAGCCCATGGTGTGCAAAAAATGCCGCTCAGAGGTAAAACAACCCAACTCGCTCGAATAAGAGCAAGAGAGGAAAATAAAAACACAATCCACAAGAGGAAATAAAAACCAATTGAAGGGTTTTCATTTGTGTTGCGAAATGTTTTTGGTGACAGATTGAGATTTTAAAGAATTTGTGATGTTCGCCTTGCGTTACACGGAAGAAAAGGAAATTTAGAGAAACTTTTGCTAATCACCTGTGGGATAACAAAGAACATGCCTCTGGAGGAAGTATTTCCCAGAAGAAATTCATTTCAGCAGAGGGTTATCTCTGTAGGAAGTATGGCAGAATGGAGACACCAAAATGCTTGCAATTGCAATAATTGTATCCGATTCTGTTCGTTACTTAGCTGTTGAAACAAAGTCGCAAGACACAGAGTGTTGATGTGCAGCAATCAAGAGTGTTAAAAGAAAAACTTTTTAAGAAGGCGCAAAATTGATGCCTCACCGACAGGGAAGGTAAGAGATCACCGTCGATCAGGTGGGTCGGATGAAGGTCAAAGAACACGCTCGATGTCTTTGACGGGAGATCCCTCTCTCCTAATAGCTGTCTAGTGGATACCTTCCCCCAACCTTCTGTAAACCCTTGGGGTCTTTGTGACTTGGCATTTAGCCCACTGTATGCACAAAAGGGCTAATCGGAGGTTAAATTATTCAATCCATGACCAGGAATTGATCAACTGTTGAGATCAAAGGAAACAGTGGTGGCGACAGTATTGAGAAGGAGAAATACATGTTTCCTAATAAAGATATCTCGAAGGGTTTTATAAAGATAGGAGTCACTTTGATTTCACTTAAAAACTTGAAATCTTAGCAAAACAGAAAAAGACATTTTGTGTAACTTGAACCACATGAAGTGTTTTGAATTTTATTTTTTCGCTGATTGGCAAAAATAGAAGAAACACTATCGTTCTCCCGGCACGAGGAAGAGTGAAAAAAAAAAAGATCACGAGAGCATCGAGAAATTCATTTGACTCGCCAGTTCCACGAGATTCGAGAGGAGTAATACACTTCTGTGGATTTCGCGCAATCAGAAGACGAGGACAGGCGAGGACCTTCAAGACGGAGGATACCATTGGCAGCAGATGGGGGTGAAAAGGAGAGAGTTTGAAGTCAGAATCCGGCAACCTCTCAAACGGATTTTTTTCATCATCTAAGAGGATAGGAAGGGGGGAAGTGGTACTGCGAACTGCACGAGGAGGAGGAGGAGTGACGGAAAAGCACAAAGTTCAAAACGATGAACAAAGATTTCGAGATGGGATTCTAAATCTTTTCGTGAATTAATAACTAATTCTTTGAAAGGTAAGAGAAATTGAACGAGATCCCCGTGAGAAAGGATGTTTGGAAACACTGTTGTTTTCTAAGTACACCGATCGAAAATCACCAGGCGTATATTTTTACGTTTCAATATTTCACTCTTTATTACGATAACTGAAATGAACGAACCATAGCTCTTCCCTCAGCTGCCATTTATTCTTTAAAGGAAAGTTCATTTCATATTACTGCAAGTGAATCTTAATGATGCTAAAATCTATTTTCATTTCCTTCACAGATTTGTGTTGCCGTTTTAACCAAATAAATTAAAAGAGGCTATTACATTTCATTAATGCTAAACAAAATAATTTTCGATATAAAATGTCATTTTCAAGTAAAATTTATCATCTTAAAAAAACTTAGTCGTGTAATTCGTTGCTTGCCCATAGAGATTTCAGAATATCATCCAACTGAATTTGTCTTTCATTATCAAGACTCAGCCACACAAAACAGACACGACACAGTCCAAATACGATTCACAGCATTTATTCGGCAAATACAAACTTCTCCTTCAGATCATTTCTTTCTCATTCATGCAAAACACACCTTGAGACAGATTGCCATCCCCGATTCCCCCCGAGAACGCCAACAGAGCTCCAGTTCTGCTGAATCATCAAGCCAATATTCCTGCGATTAACTTCTTCATCACTTTCATGAAGACGCCTTTCACGAGGTAATTCTTCTCCTCTCCTTGGAAATGCTGGTCGATGTAACTTCTGTCAGCGATCCGTTCCTTGATTTTGTTCATTACAAAGTTGAAATTCATCTTATTGTTACTCAACAGATTGATGTTCTTCTGGTTGTGGTAGTAAACGTCGGGGCCGCTGCCTGCCATGTCGTAAGTGTTGCCGTACACGAGACTGCCGATGTCTTTACCGAGAGCCGGGGCAAAGAGCGCCAGGAACAGGGCGGCGGAGGCCAAAACGCAGACGACGAAGTGACTGGACATCTCAGATGACGTGATCTTGGGGATGAGGAAACGGAAGAGGAAGTGAAATCATTGCATTGTTAGACATAGACACACACTTGATTGTCAGAGACAGAGAGAGCAACACTTAGAAATTCGCTATTACTGACTGACATCTAGCTGGGGCCAATCGATCGTGGCCCACAAAACATCGCCAACTTTGAAATCAGAGTTCTACTTTTTTCCAGTCTTGATGCTTACGATAAACGAATTAATAATTTCGACGGCAGAGCGTCGTAATAGCGAGATTCTGAAGGGAATGACACAGAAGTAAATAGCACAATCGCAATGCAGTTCACATTTCTTCTCATTAATTCCAAAATGACTTCCGTTGATCAAACGATAATGGGAGGAGGAGGAGGAGGCGGAGGAGGCTAAAACAGAAAAGTTGATCCTTTGCTTCACTCGTAAATTATTTCCGACATGATTCAATAGATTTCTCTCTCTTTTTCTAATTTAGTAAGAGATTTAAATATGAATCACAATGTATTTAACTGGTAGCGATAGAAGCACTTGGTTCCATTCGATCACAGCACCATCTCTCACACCGTCTCAAAGCGAACAATGTTTTCACATTTTCTTCTTTTTTTCCGTTCACCAGAGGTCGCAGAAGTCAAGAGCAACAGCCGTAGCATCCATCGACTCAACAAAGAGAACGACTGGCCAATCCTCTTCGGATGTGGTCGGCTATTCCGGTCGCTGTGAATCGGAAGTGATCGGCATCTTCCGTCGACTCTCCGATGAATCTGCTGAACGCCGAGATCGAGGCTATGAGGAAAAGAAAATTTGATTGACAGCTAATGGGCGAACAACTGAAAAAATGAATTTGGTGATGGTCTGAGCATGCCCTCTCAGTTCCAGAATCTTCTGTCTTTGGACAAATCGTTTGGGCATAATGAGACGAACTGTGAACTGCATTGGAACACTGCAAGGAACACGCTTTGCGCAAAACGGGTAAATAAAAGCTTATGATGTCATGAATATTCGTGCCCATCTTAGCTTGCGCTGAGAAGTTCCGTTTCCCGTCTCTCAACTGCGGTTCAATGGCTCGCCTACGCCTATTTCCCAATTATCGGAGCTCACTGCGCCTACGGCTATTCCTCTTACAAAATCCATCCCAATTCTAGAGTGAAGATCTTTTTCCGCTGCTCGCAAACAGATCGCGAGAAATTCCTCCTTCTCGTTTCGCGAAGATTGTGGCAAACGGATATCCCATTCTCGAAGCCGAGATGCTGATGAGAACTCTCTCGTGAACGAAGTCGCTTTTGCAGCAATCTCCAAAGAAACGGAAAGATTTCTTCGAAATCGAGGATATCCTTCCAAAAACATCCCAAAGAAAAAAAAATTAAAGCTTAATTAGCAAAAGGCTATTACTACTACATTATATTTAGTTAAAGAATTATTTAATTTTAATTAACTTAAAAATATGCACCCTAACAATATGCTAATACTCCAATATTTTCCATTTGGTTTTTGTTGACTACTGAACACAAAAGTTGTTTTTCGCATCCAAGTTTCCAATTCATTCATTCACAAAATCAGATTTCCATACAACAGAAGCGAACAAATAGCCAAATAATCTGAATGACGTGGAATGACATCTCTTTCGGCATTGCAACAAAATGCCAATCTTACAATTATTGAAACTTTCTGATGTGATTCAAATCTTACACTTTAAAATTTAACGAAATCATTTCTTAAAAAATATAATCCATCACTGTTTATACATAGCAGCAAAAACATTCTAATATAAACTGAACACTTCTTAACAAATCAATTACGATTTATTAGAAATAGTGAAACACATTCGAATCCTGTTAAAACACTGAATTTTGCGCAAAAGAGCTGAGAGGAAGGGTTTTCTTAAACTTAACTTTTTTTTTCTCAAAGTAATTTCAAATTTAAATTATTTGGAGCCCAGGGGGTGCTTAGTATTTTAATCAGATATTTCAAAGTGTTTCATATTTAAAAATTTCACTTAATTATAATTAAATTTAAATTAGAAGTTTATCATTTGCATCTTTCCATTCAGTCATTTAACTAGGAGCAGAAAAAAGTGAAAACAGCTTCGATACATTTTAGTCTGCACTAAAATTAAAAGTTCGAATTAGTCAAAATTTTTGGATTCCAATAAGCTGACGATAATCGCCATTAAAGAGGGTTAATAGATATTATTGACAGTCCCTAAATGATTTTACCAATGCCGAGTCAATAATGTGTACATATCACGTGCTCAGGTCATTAATGATCTATTCGAATATCATATCGTCGCTGGCAAATCGTTAATTTGCAAGCGATGATCTTCGATAGAAATTTTATCTCTTTTGAAGATTAAGCCAAAGAATTCATTCCATGGATGAAAGCTCTCGAGTCCAAATCGTTTACTCTGCAGATTATCGTCTGAATTTAAGTCAGACGATTTCCATGAAACTTTCAAATCACGGGAAAAAATATACTGCCGATTTGAAATTTGGATTTGAGTAATCGTTTCTCTTTTGCAGCTCGAAGTGATGACGAGGAAACGAATCGTTTGAGCTTACCTGGGCCTGGTGTCTGCGGATGAATGGATTCCTCGGGTGTGCAGAGAAGGGGCGGTTGTGTCTGCTGACGGACTCCCTCCGCTATATATACCATCGAAATGCGTCTTGTGGCCCCGCTGCATCGCTCGGCAGCAGTTCACGCGCTTACAGTGTCACGTGGCCGCGCAGGATGTAGGTGAGGGATGCAACAGAGGATTCGAGTTCGATGCCCACTTTAGCGTCCACCAGATGTTCGATCCTGCCATCGTGAATGTTATCAAAGTGGAGCACTGCGGCAGGTGGTCGTCCCACAGACAGGGCTATTGATGACAACATCGCCTGCGGTGTCGATGGACTTCGTTCATCAAACTTTCCCACTGGGCCAAGCGATGGCGATCACTGATCGATTCTTTGATGAAATGGATTCAGTTTCTAATCGATCGCTTCCTTACCTTCATCGATATTCGTATTCACTGGAAGAGTTTCGCACTCGCTTTGAAAAGTGCCGAAATTCGTCGATGGAATGAATGGGTGAATGGAAGAGCCGATTCCAGAACATCAGAACATTCAACAATTTGCGAAGTTCATGAAAAGGTCCTTTGGCATTCCCAAGAACAGAAACTTGAGCGATGGCTCGGTTCGTAGCGCCTTAGGCTCGAGTTCCAACTCTGACTGCGTTGAAATTTCTCTCCACTAAGGCTGCCCCTTCGTCGGTGAGAAAGACAGCGACGCTTGTGGGATTGGGAACACCGCCTCCGTTGGACGGGATCGTGCACCAGATGCAGGAGAGTCATACCAAGTGCACGGCCAGTGGGTCCAATTCTCCAAGCCCTTGAGGTCCTCTTCACCCGTCCTTTAGCCTATTGTGTGCACAGAAAGGGCGGCATGGAGGTAAAATAGCCCAACCTTGAACTTCACACTTGGACCCAAAAATCAGATAAAATCCTGATAATGAAGAAAGCAGTTCAACCTTGAACAGCAAACCAATGGAGATGACTTGAAAGCATCCGAGTCTAGCAGAGTTCTTTTGGGTAGAGCTATGGCACTTTTTTTGCACACAATGGGCTAAATGGCGAGGTGAGAAAGAAAAGGCTCAGAGAAGGTTGAGGGAAGAACACCCACTGGACACCTGTTAGCCTCCTATCAAGATCACCGAGTACATACCCTCCAATGTGCACAGGGTATGGAGCCCCAAAGCAACAAAATCATCCAATCAATGCGATCAAAGGGATTTTTTCTAGAGGTTCCAGATGAACCCAATCAAGAACGAATTAAAACCTCGCTCCGATTTCTCTAATGTAAGAAAACCTATTCGTGCGAATACTCAAAGAATCCCATTCTTATATTACGAACTTAGGGAAGGCGTCGCCTAATGAGCGCATAACACAATTTTATTTCCAAACATCATCTATGGCACTAATAAGGAATCTAACGTTACACAGGTTATAACACAATGAAATGTTGTTATAACCTGTATTACGGTAAAAGTGTCATGTTGGTGATTTACAAAATCACCATTTATTTACATTAAAAAATATTACTACTTTCTTAAATCAGAAAAAAAACTCATTGGTTGAATACATCTGAAAGAGCGGATATTGCCACTGGCGAATATCAGAATCTCGTTTTCAAAGAGAGCGAAGTTTTTCAATTACCCATTTTTTCACTCCTTAAATGTTTTCAGCTAATGGAAGACGGAGGAAATGCAAATACCAGTTTTTTTTTATAAATACTTATACAATATAGAAAGTAATGGGTTGGGTTGTTTTACCTCTGAGCGGCACTTTTTTGCACACCATGGGCTAAATGGCCAGGAAACATGGACCCCGAAGGCTCAGAGAAGGTTGGGGGAGGGGACCCACTGGAACAGCTGTTGGGAGACAGATGGTAGCCTCCAGTCAAGGCCATCCAACGTGTTCTTTAACGTGCACAGTGTATGGTTCTCCCGCACACGGGGCCGCGGCTTAACGTCCCATCCGACGGACGGTGGCCTTTCCAAGACCATCGGTGTCCCCTACTGACCAAGGGCAGGGCGGGGAATTTTGCGGAGATAAATCTCAATGCTGACCCAGCTGGAACTCGAACCTGGGAACTACAGATTACGAGCCTGGGCGCGCTACCGACTGAGCACCCTCGCCCCATAGAAAGTAATGAAAAAGTTGTTTTTCATACACCTCTTTGAGAAAAGGTAGCAGATTGCTGCTGTCAGTGGAACATCTTTTGACACTCTAAAACAGAAATTTTGAATTTCTACCATAAACAGATCATTTTCAATATTGGTTAAAAGTTTCGCCTTTATCACATTTATTCACCTATGATTTGCAATAGGCGTAAATTAAAACTATCTAAGGATTGGAAAAATAATCGCTATATTCTATTAGTACCAATCCAACTGAAAAACAGTTCCCATTATGTCTCAAAATAGTTCCTTATACCCGGGGGGGGGGATAAGGGAGAAACTTACTGTTGTCAATGCAAACCTCAAGACCTTCACATTCCACCAGAAAAATATCACATTTCTAGCATAAATGCATCGCTTGAAATATTCGTTTAAAATTTTGCAATTTTCAGCTGTTTTCAACTTTAGTGTGTGAAAACTTGGGAGATTCGGAAATATGCGAATTATATTTCATTAATACCTATCCAACCCGAAAAACATTTTTTAGCCTACCTCTAAAAACAAAAAAGTTGCATTTCCCCACCCACTCTGGGGGTAAGGGGGAACTCATTGTTGCCAATGCAAACCTCGTGATCTTCACATTCCAAAACCATATTTTCAAATTTCTATCATAAATACATCGTTTGCAACATTCGTTGAAAATTTTACAACTTCTCTAGGCAATTTTGGCGCTTCTACATAAGCGTGGGGTACGAGATTATGAGCGACTTTTTCATTCGAAACTTTACTTATTCACTCTCTCTGTGACCTTTATATTTTTGCTGGCTTTTTTTTTTTTAAATATAAAATGCAGCAGATGGATTCACATGAAAGGAGAATTCATGATTATACGTTTAAATATTTATAAAATTTTAGTATAAACTTATTAACGCAAGCGGTACATATTCCAAATCGCAATTGTCTCCGGGGGGAGGGGGCGACCTTTTTTTAGCCAGCGCAAGCAGAATAATAAATTTTATGATAAATATTCAAAGGAATGCCAATTTCACTAGGATTTCAATTATAAATTCTCGTTTCATATGAATCCGCAGGCGCATTATAAAAAAAACTACCAACAAAAATATCAGGTCACAGATTTAATGAATCGGTGAAGTGTGGAATACGATAGTCGAGCCTCATTCGGAAAGTGCGTTGGGTTGGGTTGTTTTACCTCTGAGCGGCACTTTTTAGCACACCATGGGCTAAATGGCCAGGTCACATGGACCCCGAAGGCTCAGAGAAGGTTTGGGGAGGGGACCCATTGGAACAGCTGTTGGGAGACAGATGGTAGCCTCCCGTCAAGGACATCCAGCGTGTTCTTTAACGTGCACAGGGTATGGCTCTCCCGCACACAGGGCCACGGCTTAACGTCCCATCCGACGGATGGCGGCCTTTTCAAGCCCATCGGTGTCCCCTACTGACCGTGGACAGGGCGGGGGATTTTGCGGAGATAAATCTCAACGCTGACCCAGCTGGGACTCGAACCTGGGAACTACAGATTACGAGCCTGGCGCGCTACCGACTGAACCACCCCCGCCCCGCCGGAAAGTGCGAATTACAATATTTCATCAATATGTATCCCACCCAAAAAGAATTTTTATCTCTAAAAATCAAAAATAAAATTAGATATCTATAAACACACAGAAAAAAAAATTAAACGAGATAAAACAAAAACAAGCAAATAAATTAACTAATTATACAAAAAATATGTTCCTTAGTTTTCAATTAGTTACTAAAACATGTTTTAAGAGAATATAAGACTCAAAAAGCGATAACTGTTCATTAAATCTGTAACTTTTTTTTTTCAAATACGATGAAATTATTACTTACTGAAACACCGGGACATTTAGAATGATGAATGATTACTGTTTACACTTGCACTTACCTTCACAAACACCTACCTTTGATAACCTACAAGAGATGACCCCAATGAGCTTGGTAAAGTGGTCGTCCATCGGACAGAACATTAAGACATGGCACCGTGTGCAGGGGAGTCTTGCTCTGTAAAAGTTAAAGAACCAGCTGGATGGCTTTGGCAGTAAACTTTGAGTTTCCTAACATCTATGAAAGACTTACCACCTTCTCTCAGCTCTTATCATTTAACCCTTTACCCAAAAATGCAGTTTATAGGTTAACAATCTTAAATAAAATGCTTAACGCACAATGGTGGAGAAACTTCATATATTCCAGTTTTTTTTTTAAATAGTGGTCTCTGTAATTTCTTTACAAAAATGTAACTACACAAAAATTCAATTTCCCACTTGTCCACTAATTCCGATCATCCTAGAATAGGATTGCCAGGGTTCTAAAAGGGGACGAAAAAATCTAGAAATGGAGGAGAAAGGAGGTCATGCTACCAATTTGTGAAATAAATTTTTTCCTACCAAGTTTTATTTCCGACTAATAGTTGTCAGAAAAAGGGATAATTCTAATTATTCAGTACACTAAAAATATATGATGTGCCGATTTTTAATCATACTCACTAAGCAATCACGAGTTATTTGGCTTATGATACTCACTAAGCAATCACGAGTTATTTGGCCTATGATAATCTCTAAGCAATCACGAGTTAAGTGGCTTAGTAACTATCTGCTGTTCAAGAAAGCAAACTTTGTGTGCTTGTAATAACTCTGACCGAGGAAGTGGTCAGCAGTGACTTCAATCTTGGTAGAACATGATGCTCTTTTATGATAAGGCTTGTACAAACTAGTAGCAGTTCCTTAATTCCTTCGGGGTCCTTTATGCTACAAAAATAATAAAACTACTGTCAACATTTTTTTTTTTCAATCTGGCACTAAATTGCTAATATTGAGATTACAGAAAATTGTGACTTTTACAATATTTATTTTGCATTCACGATTTGAATTTTACAGTAAATTATTTCACGGTTGTTTTTACCTCTGAGCGACACTTTTTTGCACACAATGGGCTAAAATGGCCAGGTGACAAAGGATCACGTGAGAGTTGGGGGGAGGGACCCAAATGGACAGCGGTTGGGAGACAAATGGTAGCCTCGCGTCAAAGACCATCCAGGGTGTTCTTTAACGTGCACAAGATAGCTTAGCATTCTATCCGACGGCCTTTCAAGGCTATCGGTGTCCCCTACGGACCGAGGGCAAGCCGCCGACGGAGCCAAGGCTTAATGCATCATCCGACGGACGGCGGCCTATTCCAAGCTTATCGGTGTCGCCTATTGACTGAGGGCAAGTCGGTTTGCAAAGATAAATATCAAGGTTGGCCCAAGTGGGACTCGAGAGCCTGGCGCGGCTACCGACTGAGCCACCCCCGATCCTATATTAGGGTTAACAATAAATTATATTAAAATAAAAAAGGAAAGTACAAACAAATGAGTGATTAATATGAATCTAAAACACGAGTTTATACAAAAAGGAGGACATTTCGTTTTTTCAAAATTCCGCCGTTCACCTTTTGGACGTAAGGTAACCCTAGAATGATGATTTTAAAGATTTGGGAATGTTAGAAACTCTTAACACACATATATTATTCACAAATAATTTTATAGAATCATTGATTATACAAATGATCAAATTTGCTTTTTACCGCAACTATATACTATAAATAGACAAGAATTTAGAATACTATTTACAAAAAGTACTATTTAACAGATGTATTTACAATGATCTCAGCACTTATGCGCAGATTATCGTAAGAGAAACCGCAGTGATAGACATATACTTACCTTCATCTTGCATCATAAATTACAATTCGTCTTTCCATGATAACTAAACGAATTCGACTCGAACAGAAACGACTTATTTCGCAAACTATCGAGTCGCTATACACATTTCAATAACCATAATGTTCCAACTTTTTCGAAGTTCACAACAATAAAAATGGCGCTTACTCTTAATTAGTTAGTGAAAGTTGTTGACTTCTTTCTTCTCTGAAGAAAAATTTGGCAGTTAAATTTCATTTCTTTTGAATTCTCTAAGCCAATATTCTAAGAGGAGTTTAACTTGACTAAGTTCTTCATCGCCGATAACATTGCCTTCAATTCCAAAACCTAAGCGTCAACAAAGTTTCGCTTCAGAACCTCTCCTGCTCGCGCTAGAAAATTTGAGCCCGAACTAGAATGTCTATGACTATGAAACATGGGAGTGTCTAAGGGGTGGGCAGACGCTCCCCCAGTCGTCTAATACAAAATCTCAAACTTGTCTACCTGCTTTTAAATTCAAAACAGATATCTTTGGATAATTTTTAATTTTATCTTAGCCCCATAGTAGATTATTTCGATACTTGAAATAGATTATAATTTATAATTTTCTTTTAAGTCTTTTCAAAGTTTTCTTTTAAGAGAGATAGAGAGTCAGACTGAGAATAAGACGTGAATAGGGGGAAGCCATAATCAAGTCTCATTTTCAGACCCCTGGAACAACGTCCCTGCTCTGAAATACGATGTAATAAACGTTTTCGATTTCACTGTAGTTCCTTTATTTTCCCTTTATCATCTGTCTCACTGTAGACATTCCATTTCTTCCTTTTTAGTGATAAATTAAAAATTATCTTTCTTTTGGATAAGCGATGACGAAATATTACGATTCGCATGTTCCATATCTCTCAATAACTCTAATAGCGCCCTCTAATGGCGAAAAAAGTTGTGAGATGCAAAATTTTAAACCAACACCGCCAACGTTTTTCCAAAGTAGAAATTTTGGTGGTGGGAATGTCATGCTCGGGAAGTTTACATTGGCAGAAATGATTTGCTCGCTTACCATTAGGATAGGCCGTAATCTGCGCTTTCCAGGTTCCAGTCCCACCAGGACCATCGGCGAGATTTATCCCTATAATACTCCCCGCCCTGTCCACGGTCAGTAAGGGACACAGATGAGCTTGGAAAGGCCACCGTCCGTCGGATGGGACGTTAAGTCGTGTCCCCGTGTGCCTGAGAGCCATACCCTGTTCACGTTAAAGAGCACGCTGGATAGCCTTGAAAGGAGGCTACCATCTGTCTCCCAACATCTGCTCCAGTGGGTTCCCTTCCCCAACCTTTTCTGAGACGTCGGGGTTTTTGTGACCTGGCCATTTAGCCCACTGTGTGCAAAAGGGTACCGCTCAGAGGTAAAAGAACCCAACCACCAGGAAGCGTAGGAAAAGGTAACTTTTTAAGAGAAAAAAATTGAAAACATTCTTTTCCTGTTTGATGCGCACTAATAAAATATTACTATTTACATTTTTCCAACGATCGATTACTTCTAATTTCCTCTTCTAGAAGGCATTAAATGTTGAAATTAAAAAACTTTATTTTCTTTGAAAACGAGCAGCTGATATTCTTGTTATTATTTTTTCATTTCCCTTCATACAGTCTTCCATCGTTTCTTGAATTTTCTATTTTTAATTTCCTTTCTGTTCTGTAGAAAAGAGTTGGAATAAGCTAATACATTTTTTTTCGTCATCATCGTCATCTCACAAAACACAGATGTAGAGAGATTTTATACATTTGAACCGCAAAGCTAATAGCTTATCTGCAGGAAATATTGATGAGCATTAGTTTTCATACATAAGTGAACATAGTAAAAAAGAACACAAAAGTCATATAGATACAGGTTTTTCTCAGGATTACAGATTAACAGATTTTCTTTAAATAGTTTTTAACCTTTAACTTAATCTCACTACAATTAGTTAGATATATGATTTCTCTCGGTAACTTAAAGATCTCCGGCACTTTATACTCTTTAAGATTTTTTACCATAATTATTAACAAAATTCGGGATTTGAAAATAATTATTGGTCTAAAGTCTGGTATTCTTATGTATAATTTGTACTTTATATGTGTCATTGAAAAAGTTGTCCAGAATAATGCCATATCTAAAGAGATTTTGGACTGATAGAATATTTAGGAATGTAAATCTTTCACTTGCGTTTGAAAGATTATCTCTAAGCTTGTATGGAATAATATTTTTCGCTACAGATGATTTGCAATTTTTCAATTTTTTTTTAGGTTAGTGATGCCAGTGGTTCCATATATTGTAATTCCATACCTAATTCCAACATAATAATTTCATACATACGAACTCCAACATTTAATTTTCTTTCGCTACTATGCATTTGCAATTTAGATTATAATAGTTCAATTAGGTAATTTTTGGACCACATAAGAGCTGTCCCTGTAATTCCATAGTTTTCAAGTTTTGAAAGAAGTATATTGTGATCCAATGTGTCGAATGCTTTACTAAAGTCGAGAAAGAGAGCAGCAACCTTTTCTCCATAGTTCAAGGCTTTATTAACACATTCTGCAAAATTAGAGTAGAGTTGTAGTACTTTTTCCCTTCTGGAAGCCATATTGCCTATTAATAGATAATGTTGTGTTTTGAGAGAAAGCTACGGAAAGTGTCATCGATGTACCTCTCTAAAATTTTGTGTACGGTCGAAAAGATAGCAATAGGCCTATAATTCGTATAATTACTTTTAACACCACTTTTATAGATAGGTCTCAGTATTGCAATTTTTAAAGTGGAAGGTATATTTTCAGAAGTAATGCTTAAGTTAATTAGTTTAGCAAGATATTCTGTTAATTGATTCATGCATGCCTTTATATGTTTGGCGTGGATGTTATCGATGCCACATGATTTGCGTTCATCCAAAGAGGTAATTATTTTTTTTAACTGAATGTCCGAAATAGGTGGTATGTAAATGGATGAGCTCAATGGGATATTAAGCGCCAGCTTATAATTGTCATTTTGAGTTGGATTGCTCTCCCGTAATTTATCAACCATGTCTGCAAAATAATTATTAAAATTCGTAGCAATTTGAGAATTTGTCAGATTTTTCGGCATATGATTAATTATTATATCATCTAGTGGCTTTTCCTTCTTTCCATCTAATATAGTATTAATCATATCCCAGGATTGTTTTGTATTTTCAGCAATGGATTTGAAACGTTTTTTTTTGGAAAATTTAGATTTTTATTTCTTCATAAAATCGGTTACTGAATTTCGTAGTTGTTGATAAAGTTTCTTGTTAGCATTGTCGTTTCTGTTGTTTCTGTAAGTAACCCATGCTGCATCTCTTTGTTCAATCATATTCATGATTTCGGGAGTGATCCATTCTTTGCTGTTTTTCCGAAATTTGATATTGTGTTGGTTTTTTTAGTTATTTTCATCCAGAATCATGTTGCATTTATTTTTAAAACTATTGTACAGTCGCTCAAAAAAGTATACGAACACCATGGTTGATTACAGAATTCAGAAAAAATATCTGACAACGATTTTTTTTAGAAATTAGTGATCTGGCAACCTTCGTGTCACGTTTTTTTTGAATTCTGTAATCAACCATAGTGTTCGGATACTTTTTTGAGCGACTGTACATTTCATCAGCAGACGTGGTGACTTGTTCAATATTCCAATTAGTCCTAATTATTGAAATAATAATATTCTTATGATCATATTTCAAATATTTTTCATCACCTGTTGTATATTCGCACACTGATTTATTCGAGCTTAGTAAATTTGAAATAAAACAGTGGTTTGCAATTTTGATTCGTGAGATTAAGGATTTATAATTAGAATTTCTAATTTTACATTAATGTGATCAATGCACGAGTGAGTAGAGGAGTTTCCCAAAATCTCTTCTCTAGTAAATCCTCTTATTATAGGGACGAAGCCAAACTCAGAAAGAGCGTTAAGATATTTTTGGACTCCATTCTTTCTATGACTAGAAATATCAATATTGAAATCTCCAATGAGAATTGCATTCTTAAATTTATGACTCTCCCCATCCATTTAGTTAGAGAAGAAAGAAATTCTTTAATATCGATATCTGGAGATCGATAAACAGATACCAAGTTACGGATTATTAAAAATAATATATACCGCATTTTAACGTGTATAAGGAACCCCCTGATTTTTCATGAAAGATATTTTTATTTTAAGATATAATCATTTATTTAAGAATACTCTCCATGTATAAGAAACCCCCCTATTTCTGGGACCCAATTTTTGGCAAAAAGGGGTTCCTTATACACGTTAAAATACGGTAAATGCATAGATTCTGCTGCTGAGATACGTACGCTAACATTTTCAACTAGCAAGGTTTCTCTATAGAAAACAATAATATATCTTGTTTTCTTACCGGTACTATTTAAAGAAATTTGGTTAAAATTACTTATATTGTAAAAGGATTTTCCATACTCATTGACATTCGTTTCTGTTAATACGATTACATCTAGAAAATCTAAGATATGAATTAAATAGCAATAAAACACCGGCTCTCGTGCGATCACCGAAGTTAAGCAGCTCTGGGCGCAGTCAATACCTGGGAGGGTGAACACTTGGGAACACCGCGTGCAGTTGGCAAAAAAATCTGCTGAGGACCCGCCATCCTCTCAGATCCCTCTACTTTGGCGTATTAAACTGACAGGCTCCTCTCAGACCTCTGTGGCAAGCAGCTGCTTGAGGAGGTATTTAGAAGAGATCCCAGTTTTTTTTTTAACTTCTGACATTAACACGTATAACTAATAACTGTTCTATTGTATCATATGTTACGTTTTTTCTTCTTGAAATCTGTTTTTAACTTCAGCAATATTGTCCAGTTCAAAATGATTCTGGTTATTCCGGTCCGCACCAAGATCGTTTGCATCGTCAAAGAAGGCGATTGTGGAGATTAACAGTTTCTTATACGAGATTAAAATGATTGACTTCAAAAAAAAAGGTGGGGGGGGGGGAAGCCGAAGTATTTCCGCTGGCTCTCTAGTTGGCGCCAATTCTACCTCGTGCTCAATTAACATTCAGATTCATTTCGAAATGAACACGTGATTTTTATCAGATCGTATTTTTAGAAGCCATCTGTTGCTGATGGTGGAAACGGAACGACATTTGGGGAGCCTCGCTTCCATAACAATTACGATACGAATATGAAATGAAGTTATCTCCAATGCATCGTGTGCCACGTGTATCGCCATGACAACGCTCACGAAACCGGGGTCATCGGAACAGGTCACCCAAAAGGAGGCTCTTGACTTGGTCCCGAGCCATCTGGCGTCAAACTCCACGTGACACGATGACGTGCCATCACTCTGTCTCTGAGGGTATTTAAGGTTTTGTGGCGTTATTGTCCGACACATCTCTGGAATCGACTGGAATCAGCCTCCGGCACACACACAACAACAACAAGGAATATCCCTTCGCTCCGATTCATCAGGTGAGTCTCTTGCAGGGGAAATTCTCTCGCGTCACGGGAGGAAAACTTTCTTTTCTAGAAAATGAAACTCTAAATATTGAGAGATCTCATCCAGTGGGTAGCAGCCATTCAGGCAATGATAGAGCGCAACTGAAAGGTCATTAATTATTATCAGTCATTTTGTGAATTAAAATATCAATAAGCTAATGACCTTTGATCGATGAGATGATTTTTTCATTAGAAAACGATTGAACATCCCAATCAATGGCTTCTGAGAATGATCGATGCTCAGTCGCTTCATTCGCCGCCCTCAACTGTCCCTTAAGGTTCGACTGAATTGCAGTCTCGTCTGCCATCCCTTCCTCCAATGAATTCCTTTTAGAATCTCGTCTGCCATCCCTTCCTCCAATGAATTCCTTTTAGAATCTCGTCTGCCATCCCTTCCTCCAATGAATTCCTTTTAGAATCTCGTCTGCCATCCCTTCCTCCAATGAATTCCTTTTAGAATCTCGTCTGCCATCCCTTCCTCCAATGAATTCCTTTTAGAATCTCGTCTGCCATCCCTTCCTCCAATGAATTCCTTTTAGAATCTCGTCTCTCTGCAGAATTTCGAATCAATGCCAACGATGACTTTTACCTCCATTGAAACGAAATCGACTTTGCTTTCGCCTCATTCGTTCCTTTCCACCAATCAACGACTTCCTTTCCTCATTCCTCTTCAAAAGGCATCGCTTTCTCCTCCTCCTCCTGAGAAGTCGTCATCTTCAGTTATCCAGATGATCAATCTTCTTTTTCTTTCACCTCTCTCTCAATTTTGGCGCTTGGTTCGAGACACTTTTGCAATTAGTGAAACTAGAAATCGAATATTGTGAAACAACATTTGCTTAATTGTCGAATAGTGATGAGCTGATGATTTGCACGGATGATGGCATCTGATGATCCTCCAGTTTTCTCTCATCACATGAGGTATTACAAAATGCAAACCGGTTTGTGGTCTGCTTCAAGATATTTTGTGTTCTAAAAATGTTTTCGATTTATTTCAATAATGTTATAGGCTATCTGATGATATAGCATCGAAAATTACATTGTGGGGTTTCTTAGGGGTCTTTTGTGGGGTTTCTTAGGGGTCTTTTGTGGGGTTTCTTAGGGTCTTTTGTGGGGTTTCTTTTGGGTCTTTTGTGGGGTTTCTTTTGGGTCTTTTGTGGGGTTTCTTAGGGGTCTTTTGTGGGGGTTTCTTAGGGTCTTTTGTGGGGTTTCTTAGGGGTCTTTTGGGTTGTTTTACCTCTGAGCGACTCTTTTTGCGTAAACAATGGGCTAAATGGACAAGTCACGAAGATGCTTTTCTGTCGCATCTAGAGATCATCTATTGCTATCTGTTCGTGACTTTTTTGTGAAAGTTAATAGTTTTCGGTTTCGAGTGTCATTTTCTAAATTCGAAACAATGCGATAGGATGAGATATAAATATGAAATTCTGGAAGATTAAAATTTGTAAAGCAAAGGCTGTTAAATTACGTAAGGATTCATTTCTAAGCTGTCCTAACGGGATTATGCAAATACAGATGGATCTTAATTGGATTCCCTACTTAGAACATCATTCTAGACGGTAAAGAATTCCCTATTCAAGTGAATGAATACAGACTTTAGTGCTTCCACATTCCCTCTTCCCAATTTATCTTCGTACTTGCTGAATTTTTAAAACTTTGAAAAGCCACTTAGCTAGTTAAATCTTATGATAACAATTAATGAGGGCACGTTCAGCCAATTGCGGGCCCCAGGCATCTGACGATTTTTCGGTGCCCTCGTGATAGCAGAAATGAGTCATAAATCAATTAATAAAATAAGTAGATTAATAAATAACATTAAAATGCGTCTTTGGGTAAGTGAAATTTGTTTCTTAACTGTAGCTCCCCTTTTTTAAGACACTTTTTATGTCAATACTCGTAATAGCAACTGATAAGGAAAACAATTCGCAGGCTTTATTTATAGCCAGTGGCTGGTTCACACTTATTAATTCATAACAGGTCCATAAATTTATTTCATTGTTAATAATTTCAAAGTTTGCATAAGTTTCGAAAAAAATTAATATTTAACATGCAGTTTAACCTTCACAGCTAAAATATTTACGAAGTGGCTACGGAACATTTTACCGACGAACGGAATATTTCCCAGCATGCAAGTGTCTTGCGCAGTGAAGAAAAATGCTGCCAATTCAATGAGCAATTCAAGCCTTTTGCGCATGCTCAGATTTCGAAAACCGGCTCCTCAAATATCGTATCCCTACAACTCCATATTCATATGGGCATATTTTGAATATAACTTTTTTCATGTTTCTTTTATGAAAGTTGATTATTTTGGTAATGACGAAGAAAAAAGTCATCAAAGGATTATGGGAGGGAGGGGGGAAATCAATTCCCCTTTGGAATATGTTTCAAGTGGAATATTGGCTAGATTAAAAGAGAACTTTAACTGCTGCTGAATGTATCGATACTGGGAATGCGATTCGGATCAGAATCGATTCAGATGTCAGTTGCAACTGGAACTTCTTCCGTTGACCTTCCGCAGTCGAAGCGCACGGGATTGGCGCTTTTTGAAAGTGAGGGATGTTTTGGATGAACTCTCATGTTTTGCGCATATCCTAAATAGGGCCTTTACCCCACGTGGATTTACCAATGAGAGACATTTCTGTGCACAGAGTGGGGTAAATGGTCAGGTCACAAACACCCCAAAGGTTCAGAGTTGGAAGAGTAAACTACGATTTAATATTCTATTTAAAAAAAAGACATTTTACAGTTGATATATGAGGGATTGGAAAGGAATGGCTTTTTCTTTCAAAGAAGCATCACACGAAAAGGAAAAGCTTCCATTCACTTCTTTTCTTTTATTGGCCAAATTCGCTTTATGATAACATAAAACCCAATTTAGGTAAATAAATACTGGTAATTATTATTATGAGATTGCTCCTAATGTGGGAAGGAGCGCCATCTGCTCTACACTACAGAGATTTTCGCACTAGAGCAACGACGGGTAAATTTTCATTAAAACAATAAAGAAATTAAATTTCTGATGTTTTTTATTTTTTATGCCCGAAAAAATATGAATTGCGATTTTTTTTAAGTATTGTACATTTAATTGACTGCACAAAGGCATTTGAAGAGCGAATGAAATGTATCTTGGATGACGCTGAACATCGATCATACCAAAAGAAAAAAATGTCAATTCATATTTTTTCGGGAATAAAAAATAAAAACATTAGAAATTTAGTTTCCTTTATTGTTTTAATGAAAATTTACCCATATTACATTATATTATTATATTACACATATTAGGAATTTCGTTAAGTTAATATCATTACCTTTCCTGTTTCTTATTATCATAATGAGTTGTGTCATTCAGTTATTGTCTGCATCACAATCAGTTGTAGTGTTAAGTTATTGTCATCATAACAATGTATTGCACAGTTAAATTATTGTCTTCATCACAATGAATTGCACCGTTAAGTTATTGTCATCATAACAATGAATTGCACAGTTAAATTATTGTCTTCATCACAATGAATTGCATCGTTAGGTTATTGTCATCATAACAATGAATTGCACAGTTAAATTATTGTCTTCATCACAATGAATTGCACAGTTAAATTATTGTCTTCATCACAATGAATTGCATCGTTAAGTTATTGTCATCATAACAATGAATTGCACAGTTAAATTATTGTCTTCATCACAATGAATTGCACAGTTAAATTATTGTCTTCATCACAATGAATTGCACCGTTAAGTTATTATTATCATCTCAATGACTTGCACCATAAAATTATTGTCATCATCTTTTCTGTTATGTCATCACAATGAGTTGCATCGTTATGATAATCATGATCATTGTCACTCTCATGTTCCTTCATCTTTCGATCCCCAGAGCATTCACTGAGCCTCAGATTTAAAACCAAACACCAAACGACCACTTGTCCTTTCCCTCGGAGATCCTTTCAGATCCATTTCTAGTGAAGCAGACGAGTCCATGATGATTCTCGATGCCAACACTCGGATACAGTCAACAAATTACATCATCCGAGAATCAATATTTCCTCTTTCTTAGTCATCACGAAATCGAATCTCTTCCCCCCACCCCCCCATTGAAATCATCCTTCCCGATTATTCTCTGTCCGAAGGAGATAATTTGTTGATTGTTTAATTCTTCGATGTTGAAAATCGAATTCGAACAATTTTTGTGACGCACGAAAGATAATGCAAACAAACCTCGTCTGATGGTAAATCGGGAAGAAAATTGGCGCGTTCCCTTGCAAAGCATCCGGCAGACGACTTCTTGTTTCCCAATTCAATAAACGAAGCAAAACAAAAATCATCGTTGCAGATGACTCATTGTCGTCTTCCATCATCACTTCGCTCACCATAATCATCTATTCACTTTCGTCATTCATTTTGAAATCAAAAATTAATTTTTTCTCTTATCCTGCTTCGTCAACCACAGCTGAATCGTAACCGCCGCCGCCGCCATGTCCGGAACTTCCGCTTTCTTCCTCGTTGCCATCTTCATGATGTTGTCGTTCGTCGGCCCCGCCACGAGCAGTCACCAAGAGCAACAAGGCTCCATAGGAAGCCTCTATTACAACAATAAGTACACGAAGGGAATAGAACCCGGAAACGTGTACGTGAAGAATTCCAAGGAGTACAACTTGCTGAGCGGAAATGATATCAATGCCAACGTCGTACTGAACAAGATTACGGAAACCCTCCAGAACCCCCATTACGTGGACAAAACCTTCCGCGGCGATGAGAAGAAAATGATCATGCAGGGAGTGTTCCAGAAGATCCTCCAGAAACTGTGCTACGGCATCTAAATGTACATCATTCAGTCCGACTGTTTCTTTCGCCAGAGAGTCAAGAATCTGGACTGACATTACGGTGACCTTTGTATCTTATGTATGACCGCATTTTGTAACAAAATAAACAGTGAAATCGGTTTTAACGGTGAAAAAAAGCAATGACCTTGTGATCAACCCTTAAACGTTACTCTTAGTTACCGTTGCTATAGAAACGAGAATAAACAACTGCAAAGAAAAAGGCTGCAACATAAAGGAAACATTTTTTTTATTCCGAATAAGAAAATTCCTCTAAGCAATTCGACACATTCGTTGCTCTGTAATCTGTTAATTTGAATAAACCAAATTCTCCAGTTGAAGATTTTAGAAATGAACTTCGTTGCCACATTCAGAATAAGATTTTCCCAATATTTCTCTTGAAATGGTGGAAATGAAGTTGACCTTCGAGCGGAAGAATTATCCTCATTTGATAAGATCATGATCAATGTTAATTTAAATTGAGCGCTGAAGTACTTTCCATGCTTCAAAACAAGCTCCATTCAATTTAGGGTTTACCTGTTGCTGATCTAGCCCTCGATAAAATGTCACCAATGTGCTTAAACGAATGTTGCTGTTTTCCGAACAGTAAATTCCAATCAATTACGTGGGTATCACACAAAACGCTACTCCGGGAAATATTTCACAACACACTTAAAAATCTCTCTTTCGATCGATCGATGCATTTTAATTCAAAAGTCATCTGTACCCAGGGGCGTAGCCATGGGAGGGATGGGAATTTTATAACCATTTGTTCTAAAAAGACTAACAAAAACATTTCGTAATGTCGTGATTGCATGCAAAATGTAGAATTCATAATTCTCAATCTGTTCTGTACAAAATATTTATTCTATTCTTTCAAAAGCTTAAGCGTGCGAACAGGGGCGTAGCCATGGGGGATGTCCCCCCCCAAAGTAACTTGGAGTTGGCAAATTTCGAAGCAACTTCGTATAATCTAGGTGAGTTGTGAAAATTTGTAATCTGTTTTTTTGCAAAAATAACTGGAGTTGTCAAAATCGAGGCAACTTGGCAAATCTAGGGCAGCTTGGAAAATGGAGAGACAACAAAATTTAGAGCAGTTGGCGAAATTCGAAGCCACTTAGTAGAATACAGGTGAGTTGGCAAAATATTAGGCAGTTGGCAAAATTCGGAGTGACTCGGTAAAATCTTGGGGAGTTGGCAAAATTCAGGTGAGATGTAAAAATTGGGATTTTTTTCTGTAGAATTATGGCGAGATGGCAAAATCTAGAGTAGCTGGCAAAATTCGAATGCGCTTGGTAAAATATAGGAGAGTTGTGAAAATTGAGATTTGATTTTCGAAATGAAGGAGAGTTGATAAATTGAGGAAACTTAACCCAATGTAGGGCAGTTGGCAAAATTCGAGTCCACTTGGAATATACGGGAGAGTTGTGATAATTGGGATTGGGTTTGTGAAATTCAGGATAGTTGACTAAAATCGAGTAAACTTGGGAAAATCTTGGGGAGTTTGAAAGTTTGATAATTTTACAGAAAAAAATCTTAATTTTTACATCTCACCTGAATTTTGCCAACTCCCTAAGATTTTGCCAAGTTGTCCCGATTTTGCCAACTGCCCAAGATTTTATCAAGTCAGTCCGAATTTTGCCAACTCGCCTTTATTTTACTAAGTGGCTCCGAATTTCGCCAACTGCTCTAAATTTTGCCGTCTCTCCATTTTCCAAACTGCCTTAGATTTGCCAAGTTGCCTCGATTTTGACAACTCCCCTTAATTTTACAAAAAAAAAAGAAATTGGGTAGTTTGAAAGTTTGAAGTGATTTGGCAAATTTAGGAGAGATGTAACTACCAATCTTTACATCTCTCCCAAATTTATTAGGAGATTAGTTTCATGAAATTAAGTAGATTTGACCAAATCAAGCCAAAAATCCTTACTGATTTGCTTTTTTATTGGAAGTCAAATGGCAAATGTAGGAGAGACGTTAAAATTGTCTTACCCCCCCCCCCCCACTGAGAAAACAGAATGTGTCTGAGGAAGTTTGCAAATTTTGGCCAAAATTTTGCACGAGTGGGGGAAAATTTTTGGATCTCCCTCCCCCATCATAGTCCTCGCTACGCCACGCCCCTGTCTGTACCATCCTTTAAAATTTCGAATATTGCCCGAATCCCTATCGAAAGGTAATATTTTGTCCTTCAAAGGAAATAGAGTTTAGAATTTAACAAGCAACCATTTCTTTGAAAATGCAGAAAATGTTCCGGAAAACGTTTCAAAGTGCATTTATTCACTCGATTGGAGCCATTAGAAGATACCGAACGAAACGTTTTCTGTGAAGTTGCCATTCAACGAAAACTAATCTTCTCCTAATCTTGTAAAATGCCTTTCTACCCATAATTTTCCTTTTGCGATCTGGCAAGAGGACTGATTCACACGGTTAGCCTGTTATCAGATGGTTGAGAGTCCTCAATGTTGAGAGCACTTTAAACTGTTATCAGATGGTTGAGAGTCCTCAATGTTGAGAGCACTTTAAAGAGTACAAAACAATAATATCCGCTCTCATTCCTTCCTCGCAGTTATTTTTCAGCAGAATCGTTGAACGAATTTCACTTTAATCTTAGCAAATGGATTTCATTTACAGCCTTTCAAAAAAAAATAGGGAAATCAACGTAAATTAGGATTAAAATTAACACCTAAAATAATTAAGATTATATATGGACCAATTTTTATCAAAAATGACATAAATCATGTAATATTTTTATAAATACAATATCAATCAATTGGTGGTAACAATTCTGTTTCAATAAGAAATACATTTTTTAACGGAAACCGATTGATAGTGGGTTTTTCATTTGCATATTTTGACTATTTTCACCCAGCTGGGTCTATTATCAGGTTGAATGTATTCTTTTGGATGTTTTAATTTTTCTTTCTGCTTCCTCCTGATATCATTCTCTTACCGACTGATTTTTGCAACGAGACAGTTTCTTTTGCACTTACTAACCAAATAATAGAACTACGTAGAAGTCATGGAGTAGGTGGAATTCAGACTCACCTCCAACCCATTCCTCTTTACAGCCCCACGTTGCCACAGATAGTCATTGACAACCCACTCAGACATTCCTGGATGCATTTATCCATTTATATATCTTGACATTTTTAAGTGCAATAATTCTTTCCAAATACACCCAGATCTACATTCTTCAATGCTTTCATCCATTCATTAATCCAGATGGATTTTCCATTGCAATATTCAACAGCAGCCAGAAGAATTTATTTTCAAACCTATTCTCAGAAATATTTTCACTATTTTATTAAACCGTTTCCTCCAATAACTGCTTTTTCAAAATTTCTTGTCCCGATTCTTTTGGCGTTTGTGAAGTTCGAAAAGAATCGTTACATGTTCGAATTCATATAACCAATGAAACAAAATTATTATTTTTTAATAATATTTTGCTTAATAAATTTGATTTCCATTTTCATGTGTGAATAGGATGGCATTAGGGGAGGGGATCATACCTTAAGTCCTCTAAAAGTTACATCTAAATAAGAAATTGCGACGATTCCGCAGGATTTGTCAATTTCTCCAAGAATTGCTTGGATACGCAAAACTCAGCAGTTCAGCGCGAGCGCCGATGTTGCTCAAGGCACTCGTCTGCAACAGTCAAGGGTTGTTTTGGGTTGTTTTACCTCTGAGTGGCACTTCTTTGCACACCATGGGCTAAATGGCCAGGTCACAAGGACCCGGAAGGCTTAGAGAAGGTTGGGGGAAGGGACCCACTGGAACAGCTGTTAGGAGACAGATGGTAGCCTCCCGTCAAGGCCATTCTGCGTGTTCTGTAACGTGCACAGGGTATGGCTCTCCCGCATACGGGGCCACGGCTTAACGTCCAATCCGATGGACGGCGGCCTTTCCAAGACCATCGGTGTCCCCTACTGACCGTAGGCAGGGCGGGGAATTTTGCAAAAATAAATCTCAACGCTGACCCAGCTGGGACTCGAACCTGGGAACTGCAGATTACGAGCCTGGCGCGCTACCGACTGAGCCCCCCCCGGCCCCCCCGGCAATAGCCAAAGGCAGTGATAACTGGCTCATTTATGAACGGCTCTTGTTTTCCATTACAATGAATTAAAAGACCAGGACACAAGGACCCCGCGGGTCGAGAGGTAAGAACCCTTCAGCCATCGTCAGCAGGGGATGAAGCGATTCCGAGTGTTCTTTAACGTGCACAGCGAATGGCCCTCTTGCACGTGGAGGCACCACTTAATGTCTCTCTTAAATGACGGAGGAATTTCGAAGCTCATTTGTGGTACCTTTCTCGCAGATAATCGAAGACGGGTTAGAGGATAAAATCTCGACGCAGGCAAAGTGGGGACTCGAATCATTAAAGGACACCAGCGCCCCCTGTGAGCCAAATACGACACCACAGCTATTTGGCAATTTTCGACTTTCACTTGGGGCTCAAGAAAGAACGCATTTACGAGTCCAAGCTCTCATTCGCAGGAAAAACATTTTCGTAAATATTCTAAAACTAAAAAGGAATAAAATGGAAATTTTATTTTAAATATCGAATTTTTTAACTTGTTTAAAAATAATATTTTCCACAAATTTCAAGACTAAAATCTTTACCAAGTCCCAGCAACATTTTGATGACAGGTGACAGATTGGAAACATTTTTAGCAATTTTCTGTGTGGCAACATGTCGCTCTAAAATGGCCAACAGTTACCCAAACATTGTCTTTGAACATTGTCGTAAACATTGTCGTCAATTATTCAGTTCTGATTTATTTTCATTATAAGAAACGAGTCCAAAAAACGAATCCAAATTGCATTTTGAATTCGGAAGAAAATGACATTTTCAAAATGATTTCTGGTTTGATCGATTTCTAATGTTGCTGTATCCTAAATTCTTCACCTTTGAAATTTTTTTGTAAACAGATAACGACGGAAATTACCTGCTCACAGTAAAGAAGTGATGACTCTATTCTTAAAGAGGAAGGAAAAATTCTCTACTTAAAAAGGGAAGCAGCAAAGTAAAATCCCTAATACGGGGTTGGAGTGGCACGCGAGTCGAGTACATCCTGCGTCAGCCGTGTCGTAGTGAGTGGAGCAATGTCTGAAATTCAGAAGGAAGGATAAGACGCCATTCACCCACAAGAACCATGATCAATTCCCGATTGCTGAATGCAGCTGGGAAACTCTTCCTCAGATGTCGCTTTAGAAGTTCCCACAGATTTCCCCGCGCGTTCATATCTGGTGACTGGTATGAGGAAAAATTCCTTTTCTTGCTTCTCAGAGTCTCTGGATGACCACAATCATGCTCTGTGTGCATGGCAATCTTGTCATCCTGAAAGGCAACTTCTCTCTCTCTTAATGAAAGAAACGCGGTATCATTGGCCGAAGATGATGACTCAGGACTGTCAAATAGTGATTGGCATTAATCTTGCCTTCTAACAGAATGAGTGCACCCAAACCATGCCACGAGAAAGCATCCCACACCATCACAGAACTGCCAGAACTCCACAGTAGGAAAAAGGCAATAAGATTTGTAAACTTCCTTTGTTGGCACCACATGTGCATTCATCTATTTGTCAGAAACAAAGTGTAGGATCATTCATCAGACCGTATCACATTCCTCCACTGCTTGTGCTCTGTTGCACCACTGAACACGTGCATTGACAGGTGTGATGAGGGACTTGTGAAGTGCAACTTGACTATGATATCCACATCTGTAGAGTTCTTAATGGGCTGTGTTTGAGGGTTGGGTGGGTTGTTTTACCTCTGAGCGACACTTTTTTGCACACCATGGGCTAAATGGCCAGGTCACATGGACCCCGAAGGCTCAGAGAAGGTTGGGGGAGGGGACCCACTGGAACAGCTGTTGGGAGACAGATGGTAGCCTCCCGTCAAGGCCATCCAGCGTGTTCTTTAACGTGCACAGGGTGTGGCTCTCCCGTACACGGTGCCCCGGCTTAACGTCCCATCCGACGGACGGCGGCCTTTCCAAGCCATCGCAAGCCCATCGGTGTCCCCTACTGACCGTGGGCAGGGCGGGGAATTTTGCGGAGATAAATCTCAACGCTGACCCAGCTGGGACTCGAACCTGGGAACTGCAGATTACGAGCCTGGCGCGCTACCGACTGAGCCACCCCCGCCCCCTGTGTTTGAGGAAACTGGCCTCTTATGTCCTATGTTGAAATCTGTGCAACTGATCGACTGTAGCTTTCCAATTTTGCCTTGCACCTTGCACTAATGATCAAATGCCCCAATTCTGCAGAATGCATTTTTACCCACTGTTGTCTTTTCCAGATGATATCTTCCTTTTAGATTCCCATGCAGACATCACCTTGTGAAACATACGCAAGTTCAGCTGTCTCAGTGACTCCTGCCTCCAAAACAGTCACGCCCCTTTCGAAATCGCTCGGGCTCTTCGCTCGACGACATGGTACCAGTTATCACGTGCAATTAGGCCTGATTTGATTTCTATTTATGTAAGCTAAGCATGCTTGGAATGTCATTTGGATATCTCATGCCTTTCTTAATAGGGAGGGTGGCTCAGTCGGTAGCGCGTCAGTCCCGTAATCTGTAGTTCCAAGGTTCGAGTCCCACCTGGGTCAGCGTCGAGAGTTATCTCCGCAAAACTCCTCGCCCCGCCCTCGGTCAGAACGGAGGCACCGATGGGCTTCGAAAGGCCGCCGTCCGTCGGATGGGACGTTAAGCCACGGCTCTGTGTGCGGGAGAACCATACCATTTGCACGTTAAAGAGCACACTGGATGGCCTTGACGGGAGGCTACCATCTGTCTCCCAACAGCCTCCCCACCCTTCTCTGAGCCTCTGGGGTCCTTGTGACCTGACCATTTAACTAACCCACGGTGTCCAAAAAAAGTGCCGCTATTCATCAATGGTGGAGTAAGCGTGTCGTGCCAAGCCATCCAGAAAGAGGCCACTTTTTTAACGCAAAACGAACGCTGTAGCCAATCGTTAGCGTTGGCATTTTTTCTGCCCTTTCCTGTATATTTTTCTGAGTAATTAAAAAATTATATTTTTTTAAAGAACGAAGAAAATATGTCGATTACTAAACAAAATTGCATATTTTTAATCAGACTATGAATTTGTAAAATAGTTATACACCAAAAAATGTTTGTTTGAATAATTAGAAGAAACGAGCGAGATTGAGTGCAATGGCGACTTCTTTCTTGAGGCCACTGATTGGCCTAAAAGATCTGCTGATTGGCCCCCTGGTGGAAATTATCGCTGGCCAGATAAAATGGTCTCAGATCCACGTGTTTCAAAATCCTGAAATATACTGCTGATGAAGAAGGTGAAGTGGGGAATTATTTAGAGCAGAAATGGAACTTCCTCAGAAAACAAAATGTAGAACAAAGTTAAGAAACGAAAAACTTTGCCACGTATTAGAGAACACACTTGGGTATCTACGTCATTCACATAAATGCAATGGGTAATGGCGGTGGGTTGGGTTGTTTTACCTCTGAGCAGCACTTTTTTGCACACCATGGGCTAAATGGCCAGGTCACATGGACCCCGAAGGCTCAGAGAAGGTTGGGGGAGGGGACCACTGGAACAGCTGTTGGGAAACAGATGGTATCCTCCCGTCAAGGTCATCCAGCGTGTTCTTCAACGTGCACAGGCTATGGCTCTCCCACACACGGGGCCACGGCTTAACGTCCTATCCGACGGACGGCGGCATTTTCAAACCCATCGTTGTCCCCTACTGACCGTAGGTAGGGCGGGGAATTTTGCGGAGATAAATCTCAACGCTGACCCAGCTGGGACTCGAACCTGGGAATTACAGATTACGAGCCTGGTGCACTACCGACTGAGCCACACCCGCTCCGTAATGGTGATGGAGTGTGGAGAACAGATTGTCGTTAACGGATTTGGTTTCCAAATAAATCTTGTGTAACTGTTATTCATAATTAATTCAAAAAATTATATCCGATTTATCCGCAAAAAATAAATCAGAAATTATTAGCATCTTATTCTGGGATGATCTGAAGTGCGATGAATTTTAGATTTCTAAAAAAGCGAAAGAAGCGATTCTCCGTGAGAAATGAAAGAGTCATCCGTTGTCTTCGGAAGAGAAAGCCTTTACACGACGACTCTGTCCTTCGGATCGTAACAGTTGGCGCCAGGAGTCATCGCAGGAAGAGAGACCACATTCTGTTCAAGTGTTTCGAAACAGATTCTTTCATTCCCTTGCAAAATTGATGTTCAACTGCCGCAATTTCTCTTCCACTAAGAAGAAGAAGAATTTTAGTCTTCCTTTTGCCAAGGAAGGAATAAATTTAAATAGCGCATTTGCACTTTATGGTCTCAGATACGTTTAAATTCCGTCACGTGATCGTAACCCACGTGATAGCCGTCTGCTTTAAACGAATATTTTCATTAATTTAAAAATAAATTAATTAACGCAGACGAAATTCCGCACCTGAAAACAATAAATACAGACGCACGATCATCAATTTCAGTTGAGTTGTTTTACCTCTGAGCAACATCGGTTTTTTTTGCACACCATGGGCTCAGAGGAGGTTGGGGGAGGGGACCCACTGGAACAGCAGTTGGCAGAAAGATGGTGGCCTCCCGTCAAGGCCATCCAGCGTGTTCTTTAACGTGCACGGAGTATCGGTTCATTTGCACTACGACTCAACCTCCCATCCAATAGACGCCGCCCCCCTTTCCCACGTAGGGCAGGGCGCGGGAGGGGGTGTTAGGGGAGATACATCTTAACGCTGGCGCAGGGGAGACTGGGAACGGATGATTGCGAGCGTTGCATGCAATCGATTCATCCACGTGAACTTAATTCCGTATTTCATTCAGTCGATTCATGACATTTCCTGTTCACCAGGGGGAGCCATAAGACAATGTGCTTTATCATCTACCTGAGAAATGTTTATTACAGTGTAAATAATGAACCTTACTCAGAGAACATAAACCATCATTTTCAAAATTTTGTAGCCATCTGTTGGCAAATTGTTCGATTCTCTGCAATATCGGTGTTTGGAGGTGAAGGACTCCCAACATCTGTTTTTGATTTCTTAAAATGTTTGAAACCATCTCCTTCAAAGAAAATGACCCAATGGAGTGACAGAAGTGGCAGCCGAAAGGGCGATGACTATATGCTAATTAAGGAAGAAGTTCAAATGACACTTTTGAAGCTTCTCTTTGGTCTAAAGTGTGGTGTGCAGTTTTACCTTGTCTTGCTTTAGTGTTTTTTGTCATGTTGGAGGAGTCCCCGATGCCAGTTGACCTCTCCTGGGTAGTGCTGAAGCATTTCAGAGTGCAAAGTGCTCCAGTTGTTCTCAACATTGATGGTATGTCCACTGGGAACCAGTTCAAAGTGTACTACACTTTTAAAATTCCACCAAACCAAAAATATTGCCTTCGTTTTGAATAGCCCTCTCTTTTGGACAAGAAATGCAGGGTAGCCAACTCAAATCACTGCTTTCTGGGTGTTTGGATTGTTGAAAAAGATTCATTTTCATCAGAGGAACAATTCGTTTGATGAAACGATGGTCGAGCAGATTAGCGAAGAGTTTCCTGCACACTTCAATAGAATGGTTTGTTTGTTCAGTAGTGAGTTCATGCGGAACACTTCTGCAACTCCTGGCGACATTACCAATGCATTGCAGATGCACACTGTAATTGCTTATGAGCACCCTAGTTCGGATGAGGCCTGCGAGTGCTCATGGGGGATTAGCTTCAACACTGTCGCATAGAATGTTGCAATCTACTAGTATTGGCTATCCCAATCACAGTTCACTTTCGATGCTCGTCACCTTTGACCCTCACTTCCTGCTTCATCTATTTCTTGCAAGTTACTGCTTTCACTCCTCGCTGCAGTGATACTGATGAAGTGGATTTTACACTTTTCCTCAGTACTATGTTCAGATATATGCAAATGCAACACGATCACGTGTCACTGAACACCTTTCGTAAGGCAAAAAAAAAATGAAAACTCACGAATCACCCAGTGAGTACTTCTCCCCCCCCCCCGGATGGAGAATTCCGATGAGCTTGGAAAGGACGCCCTCTGTTGGACGATACGTTACGCCGTGTACGGGATAGAGCCATACCTTATGTATGTTAAAGAACCCACTGTATGGCCTTGACGGGTAGCTACCATCTGTCTCCCAGCAGCTGTTCAAGTGGGTCTCCTCCCCTAACCTTCGGGGTCTTTGTGGCCTCGCCATTTAGCCCATGGTGTTCAGAAAAAGTTCCAATCAGAGGTAAAACAGCCAAACCCTAGTCAGTTTATCGAAGAAATAAAGTAATTAATATTTAACAAAATCGCATGGCAACAGTTCTATTTCATTTTTTAATCTTATTCTATTTATAGAAACAAAATAACGGAAAAAGTCATTGGTTAACGAAAAGTTCGATTCCGAGTGAATCGTAAATTGCATTCAGTTATTTTTTTTTCTTTCCAAAGGAGCGTTATCGAAAGGAGAGCAGACGAATTCCTTCACTGGAGTGGCGTCTGCCAAGGGGATCACATCTGAAACGATGCGGTATCGTTTCTCCATCAGCAGGAGGATGCGAAGGATAATCCTCTCTAAAAATAGTAACAGAATCACTTCCAGGTTAAATCTGAGAAAGCGAATGAAATTGTCCTTCCTGAAAGAATTTCACGAGGAGTAGAATAAGCAGACGCCAATTGTCTTTGCTGATGGAAATCTCTTTCTTTTACCCCATGTTATCCTCTGCAGTGAGGTTTTCCAGACTTGGCATTCGATTTCTGCAGACGAGATTCCGAATTCTCTTCCTTGCCTCACTCGTCGAATATCTTCTTCCGTCTGCACGACACTTCCGGTGCCAAAACATTCTTGGCACTTTCTGCAGAATCGTCCGCAGACATCCAACTTCGTAGCTTAAAGAGACTCTGCAGCTGCGCAGTTCAGGCTGAGACAGTTCCCGGAGCTTCGTCAGTTCTGACAGTTTATTGGTGACAGGTCATTCACCAATCAACTATCAGAACTGACGAACCTTCAACTGACCCCCCCCCCTCCCATTGTCATTCATTCTTCAGGTGGTGAGAAACTGATTGCCATAAATTTCTGAAGCAAAAAACTTCCTAGTTCTAAAAAATGTTTTCACAATTTTTACAGATAGCAGCTGCACGAGAAATGGTTTCCATCGCCCATCAACCCGTTCCACTTTCTCGGCTTTGGTGATTGAAATCCAAGTCGTGTTGCCACGATTCAGAAACAAAAAATCTGCCCCTTTAAAGAGACCTAAATACAGAAAAATCAAATGCTTAGAAATACATTGTGTTGCTTGAGGAAGGTTAGAACACTTGGGTTGAAGGATATTTTATATCTGATGCACGGGGTCATCGGAAAAACCACGATTGTTTTAGATGACGATATTTATTGATGGATTCCACTGATCGTCTGCTGAAGAAGATAAAGATAACATTCAAATATTACGTAATGTCGTTTTTCAAAAACATCCCTTTGTTGTTCCAAAGTGTTCCAAAATTTAAATGTTTTTTTTTTCCAGTAATCAAAGCAGCAGAATACGAGTGTGTTGCCACTCATTCATTTTAATTTTTTCGTTTTGCAGGATGTCCCGAATCTTTCTCTCCCTGGCGGCGCTTTTTCTCCTGGCGTCATGTGTCAGCTGTTTCGGCGGCAATGACGACATGTACGTCCCCCCCGCGAACGTGGGCACGCTCTACTACGGCAACCGTTACTCGAAGGGCAAGTCCGGCGAGCCGAGCAACGTGTACGTGAAGAACACCAAAGAATACAATCTCCTGAGTGGCAACACGGTGAACGCCAACGTCGTCCTCAACCGAATCACCGAGCAGTTGCAGAACAAAGAGTACGTGGACAGAACCTTCCGCGGCGAAGAGAAGAAAATGGTCAACAACGGAATCTTCAACAGCATCCTGGGGAAATTAGCCTCGGGGCTCGCTTGAGGAGTTAATTTATGAAACGGAAGAGGATGCGCTCTATCAGCAGATTCGGGATCAGTCGTCACTAGTTGTAGTAAAATAAAATGCTTCTCTGTTCTGTGAAATCAGTTCTCCCTCTGTCTCAATTCGTTTCAGTAAATTGCAAAATCGATAAAATCACATCCAAAATGCAGTCTTTTCACTTTTACATTTTCTCTTTTCTTAATTTTTTTTTTAAATACATAAATTAAAAAAAACTTTTCCGATTGCAAAAAAAGTAAGGCAATATTCGAATTTGCTTATTCTGTATCTCAAACATTTTAAATTTCCACCATTAGAGGGCGCTAAATATGAAACACTTTAAATTCTGCAAACGATGCTTATAATTGAAAAATTATGAACAAAAGTGTAAGTAACTAAAAAATGGCTTTTAGCGAATAAAATTAAATGTCGTATGAAAACTTATCGTGACATGACGAAGTAATAGCAAGGGGGTTCGATGATTGGTTTACCTCGGAGCTGCACTTTTTGCACACCATGGACTAAATGGTCAGGTCACAAGGACCCCAAAGGCTCAGCGGAAGGAAGGGGGACCTATTGGAACAGTTGTTGGGAGACAGATGGTAGCCTCCCGTCAAGGTCATCCAGTGTGTTCTTTAACGTGCACAGGCTATGGCTCTCCCGCACACGGGGCCACGGCTTAACGTCCCATCCGACGGACGGCGGCATTTTCAAACCCATCGTTGTCCCCTACTGACCGTGGGTAGGGCGGGGAGTTTTGCGGAGATTAATCTCAACGCTGACCAGCTGGGACTCGAACCTAGGAACTGCAGATTACGAGCCTGGCGCGCTACCGACTGAGCCACCCCCCCACCCCCGAAAAGATTGGCTGATCACTATTACAGTTCTGTTAATATTTGAATAATAATTCAGTCCTGTTATGCCATTTACACTGTAATCCATCATTGAAAGAAACATCCTATTGGACATTAAAGAGGTCAAATTAATCTGATATCTCATGGAATAGGATTTCCTTTGGAGAAAGCCTCATCTTAGTTTCATTTTCATTACTGATACGAAAATCATTCTTTTTTTTAAATTTAAGTTTATATTATGACCTGGGTTCGAAACCCGGGTAAGGCATGGGTGTATGTGTCGTTTTTCTGCTGAGGTCCTGCTATCCTCTCAGATCTTCTACTCTGGCATATAAACATATAAACTGACAGGCTCCTGTCAGACCTCTGTGGCAAGCAGCTGTTTGATTTATTTATTTATTTTTATTTATTTGTTAATAAGCAGCTGCTTGCCACATAGGTCTGACAGGAACCTGTCAGTTCGTATGCCACAGTAGAAGGTCTGTGAGGATGGCGGGATACCAGCATCCGTGTCTTCTTACCGGGGCTCGAACCCAGGCCCCTTAGATCAGTAGCGAAGCGCGCTAACCACTCGGCCATGGGACGGTTCAAGGGCGTCCCCCCTAATGTACCAAAGAAAGGTTAACCAACCCTTCTGTAGGTAATTGCAAACATTAAAATAATTTCAATTATTTGAGTACCAAATGAAATGCTCCTTGGAACACCCCTTCGGTTGCCGAGTGGCATCGTGTTGCCACTGCAACTGTTGGGGTCCGGGTTCGAGTTGCAGGCATGCTTCTTTGTCCATTTTCATAACCGACAATAAGCTAAGAGCTCCGTGGCTATGATCACAGATTTGAGAAACAGATACACGCAGAAATTTAAAATTAATGGGAAATATCCAGACACCTTTACCCAAGGATTTAGTTGCAGGGGGGGGGGGGGGGAGCGAGAATTTAGTTTAGGGAAGGGATCTGAGAATGACGCACGAGGAAATTTTAGTGTCGGACATACACTCTGCGGCTAAAATAAGAAAATTGTAGAAAGAAAACTGCTCTTGACTTCAAAGCACGAGGACAAGTTTCACATTTTATATTAGTCAATCGGATTTTTTTTTTGGGGGGGGCGGGGGAGTAAGGACCCCATAGTACGTCCCTGGTAATAGAGTTAAATAATTATAGGTAATTTATTAACAAGATTAGATACCTAACAACAATGATCAATTCAAATATTATTCGATTCATTAAAAATGCCGATTATTTTCAAATAACAAAGACATTCATCATCATCATCCTCCTCAAGCAGCCATGGGCTACGGAGGTCCAACCACACCGTGCAATTTAGTTCTCCAAGCAAGTCTATCCTGAACTACACCTACTGCATCTGGCCACTACACACCAATTCTAACAAGGTCCTGTTTGACATTGTCTGCCCACCGCATCCTAAGTCTCCCCCTCTTTCTGAGCCCTTTAGGCACACTGTTCATAACCCTATTCACCAATTTACAATTATTCATACGGGTAACATGGCCAAACCAACGGAGTCTCTCTCTGCACAATATGCTGCTTAAAGGAGGTTGCAGACTCCTTTGCCTAACCTCATCATTAGTTACAAAGTTGAACCATCTAATGCCCAAGATACTGCATAAGCATCTGGAATCAAAAGCATCTAGTTTCCTGTTATCTTGTTTACAAAGTGTCCAAGTTTCACTACCATAACTAACCTTAGAAAGAACCAAACTATTATACAGTCTAATTTTAGTCTTTAGGTGTATACGCCTATTTCTCCACACTCTCCATAGATTCTTAAAAGTCCCGGCAGCAATCCCTATTCGTCTGTTAATCTCATGCCACACATTACCATTATCTGTTACATAGCTTCCAAGATAATTAAACTGTGACACCTAATCAAGACTGCAACCATTCAGATTAACTGAATCACAGCCTGCCTGACCAATTTTCATCACTTTAGTTTTCTCTCTGTTTATAACCAAACCTACTCTACTACCAGTTTCATCAACAGCTCGAATGAAAAAGTTCATCTCATCAACATCGTTTGCCAAAAGGGCTAAATCATCAGCATAATCTAAATCAGAAATTTTCGTATCTCCAACCCATTTAAGGCCAAAATCTTTCCCTTGAAGTGAATTTCGCATAACATAATCAATAACCAAACTAAAGAGAAAAGGAGACAAAATGTACCCTTGTCAAACACCAGAAGTAATGCTAAACCAATTGCTACAAGCCTTACCAACTCTCACACATGACTCAGTGTTATTATAGAGAGCTTTCATTATGTTAACTAACTTGTCTGGTATACCATATGATTTCACAATCAACCACAAATTATGACGATCAACAGAGTCGAAAGCCTTTTTGAAATCAACAAAGCTAGCAACCAATCACGCAATTGCCTGTCAACCAGATTCTTAATTCTATTAAGCACAATCATGGAAAGAACTTTACCTGGAACAGAGAGTAGGCTGATACCCCTATAGTTATCACAAGAACTGCGATCACCTTTTTGAAAAATAGGGATAACAAAGCTCTGGTAAAATCCTTAGGAACCATGCCTTTATCATAAAAGATATTCAGAATTTCAGTCATCCAAGTGGCAACCGAAACATTCCCAGCTCTAAGCATTTCCATAATAATTTCATCAACCCCTGGGGATTTATGTAGTTTCAGTTTAGAAACAGTCAAAATAATTTCAGATTGCGTTAAAGGGCCGACATTAAAACCACCAATGCATCTATCATCATTGCAAACAATGGGAATAGAACTAACCACATTGTTTAGAATATCACTGAAATGCTCCGCCCACCTAGCCTTGACAGAATCCTCACCTTCTACAACCCTACCTTGTTTATCCTTCAATCCCTGTATACCTGTTCGTTTTCTACCACACAAAACATTAACTATCTGGTACAGCTCTCTGCTGTTGTGCTGTCTAACTGCTTCCTCGGCTTTATCAGCCAAGCCATCAAGCCAAAGATTCTTATCAGCAGCTAACTGATCCTTTACACGGTTATTAAGTTCTCTGTAATGCTTTCTATTAGGACTAGTAGGGTATTGATTAAGAACATTCCTGCAGTTCTTTCTTTCCGACATAAGCTCAAGTGCCTTATCACTCAGATAATTATGCCTCTTCTGCTCCTTTTTTCCTAAAAGAGTACTGTTAGTGTCCAAAAAAGCGTGTTTAAAATGATCCCATTCTTCCTCGACTTCAGTAGTAAGCATACCATGACTGTCATAATGACTAAGTAACCTATCATGGTAAGCTTTGGCTCTAACTGGATCTTTCAGAGCTTCAGTATTAAAAGTAAATTTTTTAATCCTAGCACAACACTTTTTAAGTTTAAGTTGCAAGACACTTTTAACAAGGTAATGGTCAGATCCAATTTCAGCTCCCCTATATGACCTGGTATTCCTAACAGAACTAGCCCATTTGCTGTTAATTAATATATAATCAATCATATTCTTATGCAGCCCATCGGGTGAAACCCATGTGTACTTATTTATGTCGCGGTGTTTGTAATAAGTGTTAGTTATTCTGAATCCATTGAGTTTACTTACCTGCAGGAGACGTTGCCCATTGCCATTGCAGCTACCAATACCAAAAGGGCCTATTACTCCTCCCCAAAGGTCAGAGTCAGTACCAACTTTGGCATTGAAGTCACCAAGAACAAGGATAATATCTCCTTTCTTGACAGAATTCAAAATATCCTGAAGTTGTTCATAAAACCTATCCTTCTCATCCTCATCGACATCATCAGTGGGGGCATAACAGCAGATAACATTCAGGTCTTTAACGCTTGTCTGAAATTTTGCTGTAAGATACCTTTCATTAATGTACTCATATCCTAGAAGAGCATCACTAGCGTGTCTGCTAAGAAGCAGACCCACACCTTGGTGATGCTTATTGTCGTCCCTCCCTGAAATGAGAAGTTTAAGATCATTTTTAAGAATCTGACCTTTATCTGTCCATCTCTTGCAAGCCGAGAATATCTAAATTATAATGGTGGAATTCTTGTGTGAGGACATCAAGAGAAAAAACTCTGTGCAGAGTCCTCACATTCCAACTACCTATGGAGAGAAAATGGTTAGTGGGATGTTTAAAGAAACTATGTTTATTGAGAGAGGGAATGCCGACAATATCAAACAGCCCCCTAATCGCAGACATGGGGCAAAGACCCGTTCCCCCACCACTAAAAGCTGAAGCCATCTACACTGGAAGACTTCCTCCAATGTAGAATTTGACGATGCCAATAGAAGCAAAGAGTTCAGGTGCCTGCGATGACTTCTGCTCAGGATTATCCACCAGCTGATAAACATATCCTGTGAATCTATTCACTTGGGGCTGTCAACCTACAAACAAACAGAAAACACAGCGGAAGATTTTTCCTCCACAGAAGCCCACCAGTGCAGCAAAATCAGGATCCATAATCAAGCTCAGAGCCATATATCTGTCCAGTCCAGTGGGTTTATATGGTCAGCACAAGGACCCTGTGTGGTTGACCACTCCTCAGCAGGGTAGGAAAAAAAGAAAAGTAGCCATAGTTGTCCAGATCAGTAGGCCACACTAATCTGGCAGCCCTCCCCTTCCGTTCACTTCCACAAGAGAGTATCTCTTTTGAAAGGTACTAAGGGTCTGCACCACGAGAAGGCGGGGTCGGACATTAGGTGCTAGGCCTGGCCGGTTCTGTGCATCATCACAGGGGATTGGTGCATAGCTCTCCTTCCAGTGACTACCTAGCTACCATTTACAGACCACAAAGACATTAGAATATTAAAATCATATTTTTTTACAATTAGAAGGGAAATTTAGAATTTAAAAATTTGATCCCAAAATTGTTCGTGTAATTTAGAGTACGAACTCAAATCTGTTTTTGTTCAAATTTATCTCAAAAACTGAGACTTTATTCTTAAGTGTGGCAGAGATTAAGTCTTCAATTGGTCTACTTCGCTGTTGCCAGATAGATGCTTCGTTTTCCCCATAGATTCGACGATTTTCAGAAAAAAGTCCGAATTCGAAAATTTGTTTTCTTCCATGTTTTCTGAAATGCAATATTTTCCACTAAAATATAACAATTTTGATCCCACGATGCAATCATTTTTTTTCCTTGTTGTTTCAACTAATTAAAGGTTTAACTATTGCGCAATAAATAATAAAAAAATACCCCCTCAAGCAGCTGCTTGCCACAGAGGTCTGACAAGAGCCTGTCAGTTTATATGCCAGAGTAGAAGATCTGAGAGGATGGCAGGACCTCAGCAGAAAAACGACACATACATCCATGCCTTACCCGGGGCTCGAACCCAGGTCCCTTAGATCAGTAGCCAAGCGCGCTAACCACTCGGCCATAAAAGTTAGAAAAAAGATCAACGTTTCCAAATTGAAAAAAAAAATTCTTTTAAGATTTTCGCATAAAAAAAATTCAGCTCGTCCTTAAACGAAAGCTTGTCATAGAAAATACCTGTAGTAAAAGCAAATAAGTGTTATTAATTCATGGGTGCGAAAAAAGAGAGATTTTAAACTTTTATTCGCGCTTCTTCCTTCCAATTGGCTTCCATCCGCTTCGATCCAGAAACTTCCGCTCTTTCGAACAGATTTCCATTGCTTCCGTTCTTACGATGCGTCATCTCTGTTGTCACATCCGCATTTCAGTTTCGAGAGATCGTGTTACGACTGGCAAGGAGTCGATTCCTCTGCTCCTTCGATATTTTATGGCAAGCGACGTTGCAGTTGTTTCTGTAAAATAAAAAAAGATCCGCTTTTCAAGAGGTCAAGAGCGCGAACGAGCAATGCCAGTTGAAGCTGCATTAATTGAGAACCCCCGTTAGTGCTGCAAAAGGGATGTTCCTCAAAATGGAAGCGACCGATTCCTCTCTTCTTCTCGCTTCATCTCTCCCAAAGCCCAAACAATGATGAAAGTGGCAGCTGCGGTTCAAGTTGAACTGGACACCGCACGGCGTCGTTAGTCCCGTTTAAAACCATTTCACGCGCACAATTATTCTTATTTTAATTTGTTAAAAGAATTGTGCAAATAAGCCACGTTTTAAATAAACTCCCAAATTATCCCCAAGAAATTTATAAATCCCCCTCTCTAAACTTTCTCTTCAGAAAAAAAGTATCTCCCTAAGAATTCACTCCAGATGCTAAAAAAACAACCTAGATATAGGGGGAAAAAAATCCTAATCTGGCAACACTGGTGTGCTGCCATCACAAAATTCTAATAAATGCAAAACTCGTTGAAGTCTTCAGGAATCTGGCAATGCATTTTCGAAATAGTTTTGGTTTCGATTTTAAACTTTAGAACCGAAATTGAATCGTTTGAATCGCTGCAGACGATTTCTCTGCCTTTTCTTATTATTTACACTTCATAGGAAGAGAATCGACACTGGACGTTTAAGGTAAACTCTTTTTACTAACATTTTATAATCGATAACTTTATAAAGTTCAGTACTGCGGTAATAATTCTCGAGATAATTTATCTCAGCGATTTCACTTTTTCTTCAGTTTCTGAAAAGTATAAGTGCGAGATTTCATACGGAATTCCTTACGACCGCAGTCGGAAAGAAATCTTCTGGCAGCGAAGATGGCGTAACTTCGTGGAAATGGAATTGCGGCGTATGGGATTCATTGTCGTAGTCGTTTTGAAGAACTGTACAAATAAGCCACATTTTATTTAAACTTATTTTTGAAAATTATTATTTCCTAATTCATATTTAATTATAAAATCGAATATGTTGTGTAAACTAATATAATGAGGAAAGCTTTAAGACAATAGTTGCAGATTAATTTGCCAAACCATTGCCATTAACCGCTCAATGATTTAATGCATTTAGATGGAAATGTTTAGATTTTCCATTGAACCATTTGATTTTGAACCATTTTCCATTGAACTATTTGATTTTGAACCATTTTCCAATGAACCATTTGTTTTTGAACCATTTTCCATTGAACCATTTGATTTTGAACCATTTTCCATTGAACCATTTGATTTTGAACCATTTTCATTTAAACCATTTGATTTTGAACCATTTTCCATTGAACCTGATTATATTTTCACTGCAACATTAACTACGAAGTGATTGGGCATTTCAAAATTGCAAACTAACATTTTCTCCATCAACGTAGGCCACTTGGAATTCCAATAATGTCCTTATAAGACAGCAAAATTAAATGTATTTCAATAACCCGTGACCGATTGGTTAGTGTGCTGGGCCACTGATCAAAGGGACCTGGGTTCGAGTCCCGGGTAAGGCATGAATGCATGTGCTGGACCTCTGCTGAGGTCCTGCCATCCTCACGGACCTACGGTGTATAAACTGACCTCACGGTGTATTATAAACTGACAGGCTCCTGTCAGACCTCTGTGGCAAGCAGCTGCTTGAGGGGGGATTCATATTATTACCTTTCAGGCATTTTTAACATTGGCCGTACTGCTCCTAACGTATCTCCATTTTCTAATAAATAATCACTAAAACCATCACCGATTCCATATAATCAGATCAAAACTAAAAAAGAATACTTACGAATTCTAAACCTATTTGTCCATCATGGCTCTAAATAATCTAATTCGTCGCCTTTAAAGCATAAACAGAGAAAGATTTTTATCGTATTTTGGCATATTTTAAGCATTTGACAAAGTTTTGAGGTTTTTCGAGCCACACACGTTGCTGAAAATACTTTGACATTCATTTTAAAGAAAAAAACCGATCCTGGTGATGCCAAGGTGTGCGTATAAACAAAATGCATTGATATCTCTTTCAACGGTTATTCTGAGTTTCTGGAATAGAAAGAGATTTCAACGGATAAGTCATAAAAAATATTTAATCTGAAGATCTAATGGTGTTATTTGCTTCCTGTGAGCAGGACCGTGCAAAGGTATGTGGAGGCATGGGGGTAGGCAAAGGGAGCTTTGCCTCCCCCCCGCCTCTGCATACCTTTGCACGGTCGTGCTCACAGGAAGCCCGCCCCCCCATCCAGTTTTTTTAATAATTTTTTTATTTAAAAACCGCTACGAAATTAAAATTAAATATTTGAACTTCTAAATTTTTATTTTGATTTATTGAAAACTCGAAGTTCATAATAAAATTATGATTTCAAATTTTAGTAGACTTTAGATGTAAAATACAATTTAAATCCTGCAGATAGCCTACACAACAATATTAGTGTTTATTTTGAGTTTCAGAATCTACCCAGTTCTGATTTACATTTTGAAGTGTACGTGTTTCAACCTTTACACTTCCTCCATTGCAACAGCATGTCACAGGCACTTGAATTCCTCCTAACATGGTTGAAAGGAAGTGATGCAGGTGTTAGGGGGAAGAATTCGAATGATCCCACTCACTTCCATTCTCTTTTGGAAGAGAATGGAAGCAGAGGATTGCCAATCTACTGATCTGGTCATCTATTGAACACATTTCTTTTTTCCCTGCCCAGCTGGGTTGGGTTGTTTTACCTCTGAGCGGCACTTTTTTGCACACCATGGGCTAAATGGACAGGTCACATGGACCCCGAAGGCTCAAAGAAGGTTGGGGGAGGGAACCCACTGGAACAGCTGTTGGGAGACAGATGGTAGCCTCCCGTCAAGGCCATCCAGCGTGTTTAACGTGCACAGGGTATGGCTCTCCCGCACACGGGGCCACGGTTTAACGTCCCATCCGACGGACGGCGGCCTTTCCAAGCCCATCGGTGTCCCCTACTGACCGTGGGCAGGGCGGGGAATTTTGCGGAGATAAATCTCAACGCTGACCCAGCTGGGACTCGAACCTGGGAACTACAGATTACGAGCCTGGCGCGCTACCGACTGAGCCACCCCCGCCCCAGTAATGCAGGTGTTAGGGTGAAGAATTCGAATGATCCCACTCACTCGCTGGGAAATGACCACTACTGGCACACGTAGACAATTGATTAATCGATAAACCAGAATATAAATATGCGCACACGTGATAAATTTCAGATGGAACGCTTCGACAGACGCACTTCAAGCACACTTCAAGCAGCAGCCGATTCATGAAGGCCTATTCGTTCATCCAATAAAATAACTTTTTCTCGAATTCAAATTTTATTTACCAAAATATCTATACAATTTTTTACATAAAAAATCCTCATAATCTGAAGCTTATCAGCGGGATTACATGTCCGAAATTGGAATTCGGAGGCCTCCAAGCCCCGCGGGCCTCAATTCTGCTCCTACCTATAAATTAGCTCCTCACTACAAACATGACTTGCAAAGTGAAAAACAAAATTTAAAGCATTTACCACGCTTCGACATTTTGACCAGCCAATTACAGACTTAAAAAGATTCCAATACATTTCTGCGCGTTCTCTTCTCAGGTATTTTTTTCCATAAAAAGTAATTTGCAGACGATCTCTATATCTCGTCTCTGTTATATTTGCAAAAGGTTTTTTTTCTTTCTCGGAAGCATATGGCAACAGCAAATATTACTAAATTTCTGTTTCGTAGAATTAGAAATTCTTAATATTGCGAGAATTTAACTTTTCAATGAAATCTTAAATCAGAATTCAGCACTTTTAAAAAGAACTCTAACAAGAGGTTAATGGCGAATCCGTTTCAACCTCAATTATTGTAGATGCAATTCAAAAAATAAAGTATTGAAATGTATCAGTTGAAATTCCCCAATATGGGAAAGATTCATCGAATAAATAGTTCACTTATTAATCTAATGATTAAGATATTAAATACATTCCTAATTTTTTTAATTTAGGATTAACATATACTCGAAATTAATAATTACCCTAATGCAGGCAGGGGTGGGCAATTGTTTTCGTATCTACACTGCGCATGCGTATTGACGTGGCCGTCCTAGTGGAAAATACGAGACGAATCTTCGGTCGCGCACGGGAAGGAAATCTCGGTTCAAGGCGGATTTTTCTGACTGTCTTGGCGGGCCACAAAAAACTCTTAGCGGGCCGCTATCTGCCCACCCCTGCCCTAATGGCATTCCGGTCCTTTTTTATTAGCGTTCTTTCCGTCGTTCAATAACTCCCAATCCGAAACTCGTGTAACTGGAATTATCCAGAACGATGCCGTCGAACCGGTGGTTAAAAAGAAGGGGGGGGGGGACGCGGAATCTGACCCATCTGGGATGCTCCTTTTCCAAGAGAATCGATTGCGTCATTTCCACCCTCTAACGATGAAAATTCGGAACTCTTGGGCGATTGGAAAAAAATACAAATCGCTTGATTAAAACCAATGGGAAATGAAATTATGAATTTATATGTTAAAAGAGATGAACCTCTGCAGATACAAAGTGACGAGGAGAGGCTCGATTTTAAGCAATGGGAATGATCCATGTGAATAGGAGAATCCCAATGTCTCCTAAAAATTTATTTCCCCTAGATATCTTCCGTATCAGTTCTTTAAAAACAAATATTTAAATTATAATTGAAGAGATCTGTACCTTTGTTGATAAATTAGGATAGCATTGTCTGCTGTTTCCGAATTTCTTTCTGAATGGGCTCAGTCGGTTTCAAGTCCGACGCGCGATATTCCGCGCTTCCGAAGATGCTCTCCTTACGGCCAGTTCGCTTTCAGGGATCAAGGTTTGGCTGAGTGGTCATCATCATCTGACGCTCGAGGTTTGGCTGAGTGGAAGTCATCCTCATCTGACGCTCGAGGTTTGGTGAGTGGAGGTCATCCTCATCTGACGCTCGAGGTGTGGCTGAGTGGAGGTCATCATCATCTGACGCTCGAGGTTTGGCTGAGTGGAGGTCATCATCTGACTCTCGTGGTATCGGGTAATGGGGTTTCGATGAGTCGAGGCACTCGTGGTATCGCACAGCGAGGGTTGCGCGGAGGCCATCGTCTGGCGCTCGTGGTATCGCGTAACGAGGTTTGACTCGGCCAGTGATGGATTAGGAAAGATTGTCATCCGTCGGATGAGATGGGAAGTCTCGGGCCCACGTGCAGGAGAATCATACCCTGGCCACGTTTAACATCATGCGCTGGATAGAGTTGACTGGAAGATTCCTTCTGTCTCCTAACATCAGTTGCCCAGCGGGTTCCCTAGCTTTGGCACCCGCGTGATTTCGATATTTCGCCTACTGTCTGCAGAAAAAAGTTTCTGCTCGTGGGTAAAACCATCGAAAACCTGAGTGCGCATAAAAGGGGGTCAAGTCCAGCTGTGGGCCTTTTGTTAACTGTTCTCGATTTCTTCTGAAACTGACCGAGGCCATTCTGCGCTAAACACGGTTGACAGATAAAAAGTTACGACCACCACAACCGCAACCAAAAGTTAGAAACGGCGGGGCAATTGCAGAAAGGGGGAAAGCACAACGATTGTTTAGGAAGTTTTCTTTTTTCGAATAGAGAGAGATTTATTAAAAGCTCTTAACACATTCGTTGCTCATTTTTTTTTATTAATCGGTGAAAGAAGCATAACAGTGCTTGTAAGGCCGAATTAATATTTTAATTTGACTTTGCGTTCATTCTAATAATAATAATATCTTTATTAAGCCTTAGTATGGTTATATACATAGATTACCCCGCTAAGCCTTATGGCTTGTCAGCAGGATTCCTTTGAATCACACGACAGGTTTATTAAGGAATATGACATGTATAATGGAAAATAAACACATAATTAAAAAAAGAAACTAAAACAATAACAACAACAAAAAAAAACACAGACATGAAAAATTAAACATATTTATAAAAAAACCTATAAAATTTCGGATTACAGCACATATTGCACAAAACTATCACCTATGGTATAAGTCATCATTTCAGATTAAAATTGCACTTGCTTAAAGGATACCAGATACAGGATATGACATTTTAAACTTTACTTTTCAATTATTTACATCTAATAACCATTTCGAAACTTTAGCTTTAATTTCTGAATAAGTGCTCAGGCATAACAGATCTCTCCGTAGAGAATTAACAATTTTGGGTATTTGATAAGATATCCGCGCTTTTCCATAATTATTGTGAAAAACTGGTTCAACAAAATAATTTTCACACTTTCGTCTTGTATTGATCACATGCAAAATTTTCTCCATGTGTTCATTTTTAAAGTAATTTCTAAAGATAGTTACATAAATATATAACAAGTCAACTGGTAAAATGTTCAGATAATGAAAAATATTGCCAAGGTGATCTTCATTAATTACATGTTTATTGAATTTAACAATATTATCTAGAGTACTTTTTTGTATTCGTTTAATTTTATTTAAAACAGATTTATATGTGCATCCATATATACTGATACCATACCTAATGATTGATTCACAGAGAGCTTTATATATCATTGTTATGACATCCATTGAAATAAGTATTCAACTTCAACACTTTGTAAGATGCATACCTTAGTTTATCACAAGTATATTTTATGTGCGATTTCCATTTAAAATCTTGGTCAATATAAATCCCCAAATATTGAATTTTATGAACCTCTTCCACAATTGGGCAGGAACATACGTTTCGGTTAATTATTAATTTATATTGACAGTTATAATTATGTGTTTTAATGCATAAATTATTTAACTTGAGCCTACTCTGAATGATCATATATTTGGTTTTTTCTTCATTTAAGAAGAGTTTGTTTTTCTGAAACCAAGAATTTGCTACATTATAGTCGTTCAGTGCACATCTAACTACTACTCATACCTGCATACCTGCGTTCAGCCGAACGGTATCGTTCGGTACAGTATTATCCCATATGCACTTTCGTGCACGTGTATCCCATATGCACTTTCGTGCACGTGCAATTTACTATGTTAGTTTATAGGACAATTAGACAAATAACCCGTTACATAATTGTGTCACGAAGTATCACGTGTACTGGCGGAAATTGAAAAAGGAACACCATTAAGAATTGAAGCGTATTCTACGAGATTTATTTAGTAGAAACAACTTGTTGAGAAAGGACAGTGATCACACGTGGGAAGTGATTCAATGTTTATTTTACCTTCTAATGAGTATTACACTTCACAGAAGACACATTTTAATAAGGTGTTGAACCTCCTCCAGCAGCCATACAAGCTTCCAATCTGGCATGCAATCGGTCGTACGGATGCTTCATATCACTGGGGGGATACAATTCCATGCGATTTCAGAAAATGCTTTTCGAAAGAGTCTTTGTCCAAGGGAGTTGGTGCACTGCCCGAAGAACATGACTAGTGTCGTCGCACCCTGGTACCCCCCACTAGGGCTTTCCCCCCATGACGTCACCGCTCGGACTTTGACCCCTATGTCGCAACTGCCCACGTTGCCTTCTCAGATTGAACTTTGACCCCTATGTCGCAACACCCGGACTTTGACCCTATGGCACCACTACCAAGTCTCGTGATATGTCGCAACCGCCCCGGACTTTCATCCCTATGTTGCAATCGTCCACGTTGCCTTCTCAGATTGAACTTTGACCCTTATGTCGCAACCGACCATATTTTAAGCCCTCTTCATAGAACCCCTGGTTGACCGACCTATATTTTAAGCCCCCTTCTCGAATAGTCTCGATTTCAGGCCCCCTTGTTGACCTATATTTTAAGTCCCCCTTCTTGAATAGTCCCGATTTTTCTTGATTTCAGACCCACCTATATTTTAAGCCCCCTTCTGGAATAGTCTCGATTTCCCCTGGTTGATCCACCTATATTTTAAACCTTCCCCTCTTTAAAGATTCCCTGGTTGACCCATCGCAAATCAGTTTTTGAGCATTTAATCGGTGTCATCCAACGTCTATACTATTTTTAGTACGTCTCCTGTATTTAAAAAAAATTCCTTCCGACAGAATGATTTGATCTCCTACCTCAGTGTCGATAGCGGGAGCGTTATCGCACTCGGTTATGCCTTGTTACTTGATGATGTGGTTTAGATGTGTCTCAAACGGGTTATAACCGTATAAATTACGTATCTCTTTATTACAGCTTGAGTTTTATATTTCAGATATTAACCTAGGTTTTTTATTATCCTTCGTATTCTTTATAACTAGCTTTTTTCAGCGTATTTCTTATAATGAACTCCATGACTAGAAGAAGGACAAATCTACAGTTTTAAAAGACTGTCCCACAGAAAATACCAATGGACAAAAAAAATTAATAAAAGGAAAAAAAATCTTAAAAACTTATTCGTCATTATGTAAAAAGGGATAATATGGTGACCTGTAACTTTAGTACGTCTCCTGTATTTAAAAAAAATGTGCTTCCAACGCCGTGATTTGAACCTGCTATCTCAGTGTCTATCGACACTGAGGCTGTTATCGTAGTCGACATGGCCTTGTTACTTGATGATGCGGCTTAGATGTGTCTGAAACGGGGTATAACCGTATATATTACGCATCTCTTTATTACACCTTGAGTTTTATATTTCATGTATTAACCTAATAGGTTTTATACAACCTTTGTATTCTTTTTAACTAGCTTTTTTCAGCGTATACGTATTTCTTATAATGAACCCTGAGAGTCCTTTCATATTAATATACATATTTTTATAATCGTCGTATTTTTCAGTCCGTTTCAATAACACTTATTTCTTTTAACTCCATTACTGTTGGTTGTCGCATTTTTACTAGAAGAAGGACTACCCCGCAGTAACTGATTTAATAGAATGTCCCACAGAAAATGTCAATGGGTAAAAATTTAATAAAAGGAAAAAAAATCTTAAAAACTTATTCGGCATTATGAAAAATATTGAGGGGTAATATGGTCTGGTCACCTGTATGCGTGTCATAAAAGTCCCACTTTAGAACAAGCGTTTGGTACCGGACTACGTTTTACTGACGGATGGTTAAGTCCTGCGTAATTAAAAATTTTTTAACTTCTACCCTCATCTGAAATTTTTCCAAGTCCACTAAACTTTTTTTTTGAATGGCAACGAGGGTGTTGCAATTCTTTTACCCGTATTTTGCGAGTTCGACCTTTCATCGTGCATTTCGCAACAAGCATGATGTGTTCCTGACAAGGTCACTTTCTTAACGGGTGATTGCAGACAGATCGGTTGCTATCCGCTCAACAATATTTGCATTTGCTACTGATAAAACGATTTCCATCATTAAAAATAGAAACTAAGTAAATAATTCCACTGGGAAGAACACAAACTGATTTCGTGCTAAAACATCTCCAGATTTCAGCTTACTTGAAAAACTATTGTTAAAAATGAACCAGTGACTTGAATCACTCAACTTCCATAAGAATACACAATTATGGTACAGTGTCGGGAAGAAATATGTTTCAACGAAATTCAATTGCATGTATTACGATCAGAAAAATAATTTAGTGGACAAAGTTTAAAATAGTTATTAAATGGTACCTTACCGTGCAAGTGCGCTTCAGGCGAAAAGCCTCCCCTTTGAACACTACACCCAGTTTTTCCGAAGTATCTGTGTCACAAGTCTTCCTACATCATCCCTAAACAGAGAATTGGATTCAGTGTGCAAGAAGATCAAGACCTCATTTGAAGGAGCATATAGTGGATACTGTCCTCCATAGTGAAATGAACATTGGAAAATATAACCCTCTTGCGGGACCTAGTTATATCCCTACTCCAACAGAATTACTATTAAAAACGTGCTATTGTTAATGTATGTAATTCCGACAAAAAATGTTTTGTCTGTTTTAGCCACTTTGTATCCTGCAATAGGAAACACTGAACACCTTAACAACTATATACATTTAGAAGAAAACACATCTGGCCTAATTTTCCCTTTAACAATAAATCAAATATCTAAATTCGAAAAAATTAACATTTCTGTCTGGATACGAGAAAGAGATGTGCTTCACATTTAAATCTGTAGAGATAACGGTCACTACCCATGGAACACATCTGTGAAAAAACACACTATGATTGGGTTTGAGAAAGATTTTTAACCCATGGGGGTGCTGCACTGCAGGAAAGCACATTATCTTTGATATCAGAACCTACATGAAAGTTATACTGTTTTGGTTTGAGAAAGATTCTTTAGTTCACAGGGCACCGCATTACAGTAAAGCACACTGTCTTGTACGTATGTCTGTCTGTATGTTTGTTTCTCTCTGTGTGTGTGTGTTTGTGTCTATGTGTAAATATGTATGTTACTACGAAATTGTGTGTACGTGTAGGTGTGCGCATATATGTCAAGATGTAACTGTGTCTTCATGTTTGTTTCTCTCTAGGTGTGTGTGTGTGTTTCAGTGAATCGTGTATGTGTGCATATGTGTGTGTGTGTATTCATTGTGTGTGAGTGTGTGTATGTTCATGTATGTTAGTATGTTTCTTTATATGTATATGTTTTAGTGCGTGTGTTAAGATGTCTGTATGCACATAGTCGTTTCTCTGTATGTGTATACGTCTTCATGTTTGTTTCTCTCTCTGTGTGTGTGTGTGTTAAAGTGTCTGTATGTGTTTCATCTTTATGTGTATATGTTATCGTATGTGTGTGTGTGTTTGTGCACATGCAAGAATAAACATATTGTCTTACGGACATTTGCTTGCTACAGAAGAAGCTAACAACTTAAAACGAGACTAGTGGTTATGCAAAATATTTCATCACAGATCTTAACTTGAATACTCATATTTCAGGAGGTGTAAGGATTTTTCTTCAGCACGTTCGAATATTTTTTGAGCACGACTGTCTTACGTTACGTCTTACGTTACGTTTCCTGTCAGATGTCTCGTAACGAACAAAGCGTCTGTGTGTGTGTTTTTTCTTTTGCTAATACAGAAGAGGACATTCAACCGAGAATATTTCAAACTTAGAATAACACAACATCCTGATGCGTTAAGAACGAAGCGGAGGGATACTAACAGCTGAAACATGACTGAAACGATCGAAATCCTGTTGTTTCGCGCAAGGGGACGAAGGGTGATAAAACGTAATACTACTGAAAAAATCCTTGCCATAAAAAGGTCTCTTTTTAAACTAACAGCTGAAACGATCGAAATCCTGTTGTTTTGCGCAAGGGGACGAAGGGTGATAAAACGTAATACTACTGAAAAAATCCTTGTACCATAAAAAGGTCTCTTTTTATGGAACAAGGATTTTTTTCAGTCACAATCAAGGGGACGAAGGGTGATAAAACGTAATACTACTGAAAAAATCCTTGTACCATAAAAAGGTCTCTTTTTATGGAACAAGGATTTTTTCAGTCACAATCAAGGGGACGAAGAGTGATAAAACGTAATACTACTGAAAAAATCCTTGTACCATAAAAAGGTCTCTTTTTATGGAACAAGGATTTTCTAATGTCTCAATTACACAGAGAGAGAGAGAGAAACAAACATACAGACAGACATACGTACAAGACAGTGTTCTTAATGCATCAGGATGTTGTGTTATTCTAAGTTTGAAATATTCTCGGTTGAATGTCCTCTTCTGTATTAGCAAAAGAAAAACACAGACACACACACGCTTTGTTCGTTACGAGACATCTGACAGGGTTGTGGGTTGTTTTACCTCTGAGCGGCACTTTTTTGCACACAATGGGCTAAATAGCCAGGTCACAAGGACCCCGAAGGCTCAGAGAAGGTTGGGGGAGGGGACCCACTGGAGCAGCTGTTGGGAGACAGATGGTAGCCTCCCGTCAAGGCCATCCAGCGTGTTCTTTAACGTGCACAGGGTATGACTCTCCCGAACACGGGGCCACGGCTTAACGTCCCATCCGACGGACGGCGGCCTTTCCAAGCCCATCGGTGTCCCCTACTGACCGTGGGCAGGGCGGGGAATTTTGCGGAGATAAATCTCAACGCTGACCCAGCTGGGACTCGAACCTGGGAACTACAGATTGCGAGCCTGACGCGCTACCGACTGAGCCACCCCCGCCCCATCTGATAGGAAACGTAACGTAAGACGTAACGTAAAACAGTCGTGCTCAAAAAATATTCGAACGTGCTGAAGAAAAATCCTTACACCTCCTGAAATATGAGTATTCAAGTTAAGATCTGTGATGAAATATTTTGCATAACCACTAGTCTCGTTTTAAGTTGTTAGCTTCTTCTGTAGCAAGCAAATGTCCGTAAGACAATATGTTTATTCTTGCATGTGCACAAACGCACAAACACACACACATACGATAACATATACACATAAAGATGAAACACATACAGACACTTTAACACACACACAGAGAGAGAGAAACAAACATGAAGACGTATACACATACAGAGAAACGACTATGTGCATACAGACATCTTAACACACGCACTAAAACATATACATATAAAGAAACATATTAACATACATGAACATACACACACTCACATATGCACACATACACGATTCACTGAAACGCACACACACCTAGAGAGAAACAAACATGAAGACACAGTTACATCTTGACACATATGCGCACACCTACACGTACACACAATTTCGTAGTAACATACATATTTACACATAGACACAAACACACACACAGAGAGAAACAAACATACAGACAGACATACGTACAAGACAGTGTGCTTTACTGTAATGCGGTGCCCTGTGAACTAAAGAATCTTTCTCAAACCAAAACAGTATAACTTTCATGTAGGTTCTGATATCAAAGATAATGTGCTTTCCTGCAGTGCAGCACCCCCCATGGACTAAAAATCTTTCTCAAACCCTATCATAGCGTGTTTTTTCACAGATGTGTTCCATGGGTAGTGATCGTTATCTCTATAGATTTAGATGTGAAACATAGAGTGCGTATCTCTTTGTATGAAATCGCTTATAATGAGACAATGATATTAGTATGAACTAAAAAAGTGGTGATGTATACACTATCTGATCGTTAAAATCAAACTTTAGCAAGTTAATATATTGTTCTCTAGCTAGCGAGTCCGAAATTAGTGTGTCTTTGCTTTAAAAATAAATACACCTTCACGCAGCTAATTCTCGTAACAGTTACAAGATTTTTTCATACGACCCAGTAGAAGGGGGTGAGAGGATGTCGGGATCTTGGTAGGAAAACAACACAAACGTTCATGTCTTACTATGGATCTCAAACCTTGGCTTTGTTAGATCAGAAGTAACTAACCTGCTGTCTATGAGATAGATTAGAAATATTCTCATGCAGGAAAAATAACTAAACAAACATGAAATCCCCTGTTAGATTGTAGTGAAACACCCTATCTTTGTCGAAAAACTTGTGTTTTCAGCGAAAAATAGCCACCTTCACCCGCACTTATGTGCTTATTCAAACGTACCGAGGGGGACCAGGAACTCTGAAAAGAGATAGAGCCTTGGGATAACCGACAAGAGAGCTTACATTACGTTTTATCGGTGGTTGATGTCAGAGAATGCTAGCGGATCGATTCTGGAACCCAACTTTTCATGGAAATACTGAAAATATTGTTGTTTTCTTATAAACACTGAGTTTTCAGATTTTAAATTTCCAAACTTCTGTGGTTCTCTGCTGATGTTTTCTATATGCAAAGTATTTTGTGATATTCGTCCATCCGTGTGTATGCAATGGATCGTGATTTACTAGCATGGGACCTTAATATCTTATGATTACTTAAAGTTAATGCAGTCAACATACTATAATCGCTATGACTGTTCATGCTATTGTAAGAAACTTTCAAAAAACAATTTCTATTGAAGGTCTGATCAAATGATTCACAATGATTGAACGAAACAGTGACTTTTACCGATAGATGGCGCTGGTGAAATATCCAAAACACAGAAAATCGTTTTTTTAACTGTTGCAGGGTTTATCTTCCTTCGAAAGTTCTATCTTTTGTGAAAGTTCTATCTTTTGTGCTCGTAAGAATAGTATATAGATATTAAGAAGGAGACACAAGAAGAAAACACGTTTTATGTTTCAATAAGCTCACAGTGATGTTTATGTCAATATTCTTCCCAAGTGACTGATTCACATACAGCTGAAATGTAATATTCACATGCTTACACAAAAAGTGAATGTTGCAGACTTGCATCTTCACTAGAAATTAACGTTGTTGTAAGAAATTGTAACATTAGCACCCTAATACTTAAAAAAAATTAATGGTTAAACTATTGTTACTGCCTGTATTTTCCTTGCTGGTACAGTACTGTCTTCACTGTTTTGAAGAGATGCTTACGTTTTCTTTTAATGTGAGAATGCAGATAGTGTGTTTTTCTTTCGTTTCTCTTTTTCAATCTTCTGTAATGTGGTGATTGAGTTTCTTTGAATGTTTGAAGTGTGAAATAACGTTGAAAGATTTAGCGCTGTTTGTGTCAGGTTCGGAAGTCGATTGAAGTTTGAGTATCCATAGTTAAGTGTAGCCGATACGATTCTGGGGGGTCTTCAGAAACGAAAAGCATTATGCTTATGGAATTTACATGAGTAATGCTACTTTCTATAGACAGTGTTATTTCAGATTTCCAAACAGGATACATATCATTGTCCAAAAAAAAAAACTTGTGTGTGCAACGAAAAATAGCCACCTTCACACTTATAAAATATAATGTACTTGTTCTAAGAATTCCACACTAGTATAGAAATGTGTATTGTCATGCAGGAAAAATAACTAATAGTGAAAACAACTTGTGTTTCCAACGAAAAATAGCCAACTTCACCCGCACTTATGTACGTACCAGGGAACTATAGAACCAGGAAATCTGAAAAGAGCGTGAGATAGCGGCTTGGAATAACCGCCGAATAGTCGTTTTTTCTATCTTACAGTATTTGCCTTGTAATTTTCTGTTTTGAAGCGATTTTTTACAGCTATCCCACTACATTTTTATACTTTCTCTCTCGTCACAGTATGTTTTACAGTTATTGTGCCTTCCACTTCCAAAGAATTGTGAAAATATTCACCTATCCACTGAAATGTGTGTGCATTTACAGATATTCCAACACTCTTTACATTTTAGTGATTCTCATTGAATTTACCAACCATTTCGTTGTTTTTCTAATTTTCGTTTATGCATGTAATTTGATTTAACGACCTAGTCACATGGTGTATCATGGGTAAAGTACTGCCCATTTCATCTCTTTTCAGGTTTGTATGACAGTAAAGCAAACTTGCAATCAGTTTTTCATTCTAAATGCTTGTTGCCTGCAAATCGCTGAAATTCCTCCTCACATGCCTTCCAAAAAGGTACATTGTAGGTTATCAACTCTAGTATTTGTCATCTTCAGGTATGAAGGCAGGAGCTGTGTAAACATGACAGGGATCAGTATCTGCCACCAAACACATCAGCTAAGAGGAGCACGTCAGTGTACAGCGATATGTGCCTAGGTTTTTTTTATGTCGAATGAATATTTTCATTACACGGGTATAGTCTTCTATCCCCCTAGCGCTTCTCCGAGGAGCTAATGCGTGTCATCTCAATTTTAAGCGTTCTAATAAGATTATTTCATAACCTAAAGGACAGCCATCTGCAAGGAATCGGTATTAATTGCATTCCCTATAATATGGAAAACAGCATTCTCCCTTTGAATTTCATAGAAACAAATTCTTAATGGAACAATAATGCTGCTTTTCATCGTCTGATAACAGTAGGAGATTTGAGTGAGCTTTAAATCTGAATGGTGTGATGTAGAGTGGGAACATCTCTTTCTCGTATTCAGACAGAAATGTTAATTTTTTCGAATTTAGATATTTGATTTATTGTTAAAGGGAAAATTAGACCTTATGTGTTTTCTTCTAAATGTATATAGTTGTTAAGGTGTTCAGTGTTTCCTTTTGCAGGATACAAAGTGGCTAAAACAGACAAAACATTTTTTATCGGAAATTACATACATTAACAATAGCACGTTTTTAATAGTAATTCTGTTGGAGTAGGGATATAACTAGGTCCCGCAAGAGGGATATATTTTCCAATGTTCATTTCACTATGGAGTACAGTATCCACTATATGCTCCTTCAAATGAGGTCTTGATCTTCTTGCACACTGAATCCAATTCTCTGTTTAGGGATGATGTAGGAAGACTTGTGACACAGATACTTCGGAAAAACTGGGTGTAGTGTTCGAAGGGGAGGCTTTTCGCCTGAAGCGCACTTGCACGGTAAGGTACCATTTAATAACTATTTTAAACTTTGTCCACTAAATTATTTTTCTGATCGTAATACATGCAATTGAATTTCGTTGAAACATATTTCTTCCCGACACTGTACCATAATTGTGTATTCTTATGGAAGTTGAGTGATTCAAGTCACTGGTTCATTTTTAACAATAGTTTTTCAAGTAAGCTGAAATCTGGAGATGTTTTAGCACGAAATCAGTTTGTGTTCTTCCCAGTGGAATTATTTACTTAGTTTCTATTTTTAATGAAGGAAATCGTTTTATCAGTAGCAAATGCAAATATTGTTGAGCGGATAGCAACAGATCTGTCTGCAATCACCCGTTAAGAAAGTGACCTTGTCAGGAACACATCCTGCTTGTTGCGAAATGCACGATGAAAGGTCGAACTCACAAAATACGGGTAAAAGAATTGCAACACCCTCGTTGCCATTCAAAAAAAAAGTTTAGTTGACTTGGAAAAATTTCAGATGAGGGTAGAAGTTAAAAAATTTTTAATTACGCAGGACTTAACCATTCGTCAGTAAAACGTAGTCCGGTACCAAACGCTTGTTCCAAAGTGGGACTTTTATGACACGCATACAGGTGACCAGACCATATTACCCCTCAATATTTTTCATAATGACGAATAAGTTTTTAAGATTTTTTTTCCTTTTATTAAATTTTTATCCAATGGCATTTTCTGTGGGACATTTTATTAAATCAGTTACTGCGGGGTAGTCCTTCTTCTAGTAAAAATGCGACAACCAACAGTAATGGAGTTAAAAGAAATAAGTGTTATTGAAACGGACTGAAAAATACGACGATTATAAAAATATGTATATTAATATGAAAGGACTCTCAGGGTTCATTATAAGAAATACGTATACGCTGAAAAAAGCTAGTTAAAAAGAATACAAAGGTTGTATAAAACATACTAGGTTAATACATGAAATATAAAACTCAAGGTGTAATAAAGAGATACGTAATATATACGGTTATGCCCCGTTTGAGACACATCTAAGCCGCATCATCAAGTAGCAAGGCTGTGTCGAGTGCGATAACAGCTGGCTATCGACACCGAGGTAGCAGGTTCAAATCGCGGCGTTGGAAGCAAATTTTTTTTAAATACAGGAGATGTACTAAAGTTACAGGTCACCATATTATCCCTTTTTACATAATGACGAATAAGTTTTTAAGATTTTTTTTTCCTTTTATTAATTTTTTTTGTCCATTGGTATTTTCTGTGGGACAGTCTTTTAAAACTGTATATTTTTCCTTCTTCTAGTCATGGAGTTCATTATAAGAAATACGCTGAAAAAAGCTAATCATAAAGAATACGAAGGATAATAAAAAACCTAGGTTAATATCTGAAATATAAAACTCAAGCTGTAATAAAGAGATACGTGATTTATACGGTTATAACCCGTTTGAGACACATCTAAACCACATCATCGTGTAACAAGGCATAGCCGAGTGCGATAACGCTTCCGCTATCGACACTGAGATAGCGAGATCAAATCACGCTGTCAGTAGGAATTTTTTTTAAATACAGGAGACGTACTAAAAATAGTATAGACGTTGGATGACACCGATTAAATGCTCAAAAACTGATTTGCGATGGGTCAACCAGGGAATCTTTAAAGAGGGGAAAACTTAAAATATAGGTTGATCAACCAGGGGAAATCGAGACTATTCCAGAAGGGGGCTTAAAATATAGGTGGGTCTGAAATCAAGAAAAATCGGGACTATTCGAGAAGGGGGGCTTAAAATATAGGTCAACCAGGGGGCTTGAAATCGAGACTATTCGAGAAGGGGGCTTAAAATATAGGTCGGTCAACCAGGGGTTTTATGAAGAGGGCTTAAACTATGGTCGGTTGCGACATAAGGGTCAAAATTGAATCTGAGAAGGCAACGTGGACGATTGCAACATAGGGATCAAAGTCCGGGGTGTTGCGACACAGGAGTCAAAGTTCAATCTGAGAAGGCAACGTGGGCAGTTGCGACATAGGGGTCAAAGTTCAATCTGAGAAGGCAACGTGGGCAGTTGCGACATAGGGGTCAAATTTCGAGCATTGACGTGATAGGGGGAAAGCACTGGTGGGGGTACCAGGGTGCGACGACACTACTAGCATGTTGAGTTGCCCAGGCGGACTGTGGGCAGGCGTTATCCAGCTGGAATGTCGGATTTGGGATTACACTGAAATATGTCATGACGACCTGCTATACGATGTTGCTGACGTACGTAATGCTATTCAGTGTACCCCATACAAACACCAGACATGTACGAGAGTGATAGCTAATCGCTCCCCACAGCATAGTGTCCAGCGTGGGCCCTGTATACCGCTGGCAGATGCACGATGGATGAAGCCGCTCATCTTGTCGCCTTCAGACACGTAAACGACCATCAGACGCTCCTTTGCAGAATCGGCTTTCATCACTGAAGACCACAGACTACCATTCTTCCCTACAATGAACTCGTTCTTGACACCACTGCGAACGTGCTAGACCGTAACCTTCGAGACTCAAAGCCTTTGCAGTGTAAATTGACGTCACATCCGGTGGATCTACAGTGCTTCCTGCGCACGTAGCATTACCGTCGCAAATCGAGCAACTTTTTTATAATGTCGGTGGGCATTTTTGTTTGATACTGTGCTCAAAAACTGATTGACATAGTATGATTATATTGTACATACGTACATTAATGTAATATTTCTATTTGAAACTTTAAAATAAGGAAGACGTTGAAACTAAAATAGAACTTAATTTGTAATTGTGCTAAATTGATGACTGAAAATGCAGAGTAATCGTCGTTTAACATTCTCTGAACATGTATAACGATATATAAATTACCAGGAGAGTCATAATCGGTTCTACATATAATTACAATGACACAATATGTTTAAAAATAAAGTAAAATGCGAATAATTACTCGGTTATATATTAACAAAAATAAAATCATTTCCTTCACATATTTTTCCTGATAAATGCTGTCAATAATTGATCGTTTTTTATACCATTGATAATATAATCATGACATAAATTGTTAATGGAAAACTAGTGTGTTATATTAAAAGGAAAAAAAAAACACAAAAATTCTTCAGAACAATTTTATCGACAAATGTGAACTACAAATTAATGATATACTGTAATTAATGATTAACTGTAACAATTGCAGTTATGATTTAATTGAAATACTTAGTGATTAGACTGAATTTATAGGACATGGATACAACCTTTCGATGGAATACATATTCAAAAACTAGCAGGAAAAGTGCATCTAAACTTTACAAACTACAATTTACTGCAAGCACATACACATTTTGGTTTACAAAGCTACCCGTAAATCTATGACTTAAGATTTGATAATATATCGCTCAACTAACCTCCCAAATGTAAAGAAAATAGTCTCTAATCAATCTTCAATTGTTAAAAATATAATTCTATGCAGCCTGGTAAAGAAAGATTAAATCATTTAGGTATACATCTTTCCAGATATAAGCCAGTGGTGTAAGACCACTAAACTAACAGACTCTGCCTTTTTTCCACTAATAGAACTTATTAGTTTAGTGGTCTTAGAACACTGTGGCCTACACCTGGAGAGATATGGTTCAAATCTCACATGTCAACAAAACTATTAATTTCAAAGCCAACAGTGGTTTTCTATTTAACATATACAGTGGTATTCTATTAATTTCAAAGCCAACAGTGGAGTCCAACTCTGTGGATACTATTTATTGAGGATAGACAACTTTTTTTTTTTGGCACTAAGACATTTTTTCTTATTTTCCAAATTCTCTAACAAACAATCATTTTTTAAAATATATTTGTTGAACACCAGATAATCATTTCTAGAGTTTTTCCAATACAGTGGAATACAATACAATACATTCACAACTTGAATGATAATCAAGTAATTCTGCATCATGTAAAAGACTGGTAGTGATTAAAGTAACAACATTTCTTTGATTTGCCATTTCTATAAATTCTTGTTCGAATTCAGTACATAATTTTTTCATAGTAATTATAATTTAACAATACAACATTAATTACTATCTCATTTGGGCAAAAAAGACTGCCTCTATCAAGTTTTTGTAAATACTTAAATTTTGCATCCAATTCTACTTTTTTATCAAGTAATAATAAATGTTTACAATGGTCACATTTCAAACTTTTCAAAACTGAAAATACACAATAACCTGCTATATATGCAATTACAGGAAGAGAGTTATCACAATCAGACAAATCTGAAGGAAGCACTGTAATATTAAACTTTAAGCTAATAGACGTAAAATTCATTTCCTTAAAATCATCTGTTATTTTAATTTTACCACTTGACTTAGTGGGAAGTTTCAACAGTGACTGCACTCTTAATTTTGTTTCACATTCAAATAATTGACATACTTATATTATATTGGCTTCCAGCTAATTGCCTGTAGAGGCCGAAACGACTCACTAAATTATCAGTTTGAACAGTTTGATATACCAGGTAAAATATATTTTGAGTTCAGAGGTACAATATGAAGCAATTTCCAGCAATGAATATGTACTAAGTCTTAACGCAGAATGGGTTTCTTTCGTTAGCATACCAGTTGTGCAATTCATCTGTTCCCATTTATCTAGCCAACAATAAACTAAAATAAATACCCCCTCAAGCAGCTGCTTGCCACAGAGGTCTGACAGGAGCCTGTTTGTTTATATGCCATATTAGAAGGTCTGAGAGGATGGCAGGACCTCAGCAGAAAAATGACGCATATATTTATTCAGGAAAGAATTCAGAAATGATACTTTTTCATCTGACTCTGAACACGTTAATGGCATTTGGTGTTTGTTATTCATGCGTTCACCTTTAAAAGGTGATTTTACATTTACAATATGCCACCATGTTAAAATGAACTTAATCAAATCTGATGTATCTTGGTAGAATACTAGAAATAACTATAAAATAGGTATAATACTAGAAATACTAGAAACCAATACTAGAAATTTTCTATATCTTGCAGAAACCTAATTTGAGACATATTTTACATTTGACTTATAATGATCCAGTAAAATATTTCGTGGGCAATAATAATTTGCCTTTTTTCAACTCTATGATTTCTGCATATAAACAATTCTGTTATGCTATGTATATTTGTAGGTGAAATGATCAATCACTACATAATTTATGTTACATAAGCATTCATGAAATAGAAATTTATTCATAATGCACAAATTTTACCCAACGACTATGGCATTCAAACATTAAGTATAGAATGGTATATAACCTGTTCTCTTGAAAATGATTAAAACTAACTAACACATTAAAACTCTGAGGAAAATGTGAAAATCAGATTTGCACAAACCTGAGACACTTTCAAGTAAAAGAGATATGGGTTTCTAGATGCAAAGTTCATTCCTGATATTTCCCAAGGGTATTATGAAAATAAAACCATAAATTTACATGTCATCCAAACTATTAATGAGTGACTAATGTTCTGTACTCTATATATATATATGTTGTTTTGTGATCACTATTTCTTTACCCTATATTTCACATAACTGTATAAAAATCTATTCAATACCCTCCTTCAGCAAAAACAACCACGATGCAAATAGAAAAGGATAAACAAACAACTAATTGTGACTAAACGTACAGCAGTTAAGTTATATGAATGTATGGCACAATATACTGTTCACAATTATCATTCAAACCATTTTATATACTCTTGCCAAATATTGCAATTTTGCTAGGATTTCAGCAATCTCAAAATTTTATCAAAGACATACTTGCTATTATAAAAAGGCAAAAATTAAAAAAAATTAACATACCTTGCTAAATTTTGTTACTGTAAAGTTTTCTCTTCTTATTGCTAGAAGCCATTTTCTGCACAACTCTTCATCCTGGGGAAAACTGTAAACGCGCACATTTCTTGAACTTTCATAGTTTCCTCTACAGCCAGGAACAGAACAAGGATGAGGCATTTCTTCAAAAACTGATTCACAAGTAATAACTTAATCACTGAAAAATAAAGCGCCACTTCGAGGTTAACACAACATTAGAAAAAGCTACAGCAAAACACTAGCAGCTACGGGGTGTCAAGATGTTAGATCCACGAATGCTGACGTCAGAACATATGACGTCATCAGTGAAATGGCCTTGAGTCTCGATGGTTACGGCTAGACAGTGACGAGGTGACAGTGGTAACCATGCCAGTGGCACGCGTTCTCGTAGTCCTGCTTCCAAAAGACGATTGTGTATCATTCTTGTAGACACCCTTGATATGAGAGGATCGAATTTGTGACACTCTGCCACCACTGCCCTCCTGATATGCCAATCCTCTTGTGTGTCCGTAACTTTGTATTGCCTGGAACCCCATCTGCGAGTGTGTGAATACTCTTCTTACCATCGACATCACCATCACTCATGTTCCATCTCGTCCGATCCATTGATACCACCATCAATTGTGTTCCATCCTCGTTCCATCTCGTCATGCCGATACCTCTCGTCCAGTGTGGTGTGCAATTTGACGAAAAGACCAACCTGTTTCCCGAAGACCCACTATACGACTTCGCTAAAACTCCACTAGCTAAACAAATGTTGCATGCCTGCATCGTCCAGGCATGATAGCCTCTTCTAAGAGCACTGAACAACACCACAAAAGACGAATAACTTCTTTCTTCACGCTCTAGTCCTTAAATACGCGCTGCATACATTTGCATGTTGCTGTCTTCAGTGACGTCATCCAATGATTGGCAATCTTGGATCTCGGTTCTGCTGCTCTCTACTATTAACATATTATAATATGGCGTTCCTAAAGGAATTCCTCCTGGGTGTTCTTTTTTCCTGTGTATAAATATCAAATTCCGAACCATTCTTTGCTCATGGTTTCCTTCTGAGCTTTATTTACCTCAGCGCCCCCTCGTTACCGCTGTTAAAAACAAAAGGGTACCTTACCATCGGCACTGTTTATCATATAAATTTTATTTCGTACTAGCAGATGGACCCGGCGTTGCTCGGTTCTGATACACTCTAAAAGAACAGATGGCATCGCCCATGTCGCGAGCTATTTTGCTGTATATAAAATTCAATGCGATTGTTTGTTACGAAACCCTCTGGTAAAAAATGTATATTGTGGAATTCTTTTGGGAGATCTGAAAATCTCCGAAGTGTATACTAGATGGCACTCTCCACGCCAGAAGCTTTCATTTGGCATAAAATTCATCTCGATTGTTTCACCTCAATGAAAATGTCATCTTCCTCTTTTAGGTGAGTTCCGCCTCTTCTAACTCTCTGAAGTAAACAGTCGATGGCACTCTCCACGTCGAAAGCGTTCATTTCGCATCCACCTTATTTCGATCATTTCCCTCCCAGGATAAGAAATTGCATCCGACGCTTTTTCGAGAGGTGTGGAGGAAATGAAAGGTATGTGGTCGATGCGCTCCCAACTCGGGAATCTTCCATGCACCCTAAAACTCACACCTGCCCAATGTGTGCCCCGCTCCAACTTTCTCCGAGCCTTTCGGGTCTTTGTGACCTGGCCATTTAGCCCATCGTGTGCAAAAGAGTGCAGCTCAGAGGTGAAAACAACCCAACTTGGAAATATTACTGAAGCTAATCGAAATCTGCGCCCTCCCCGAGTACCAGATACCTTCGCAACGGGTATTCAAGGTAACATGCTTTTCAAACATGCACAATCAGAGCATAAATCTAAAACAAGATTTGTTTTTTTCCACCTAATGTATCGGAATGGTTTAAAAGGCGATTCTTTAATCGTTTCTAATTCGATGAGGAATCGCATTCACTTTCACGTGACTCCTCACCTCCTCAAGGGCTGCTTCTTTTGGAAAAATTTCTGTTTATTGATTCTTCAATTCTATTTATTTGTGTATAAATATTAATTTGATTTTTAATATCTTACAAAATGAACAATTTCATGACGACATTTTGCTACATCTCTTTTTTAGGGAAAAACCTCGATTTCATTGTAAGAAAAATCGATTCATGAAATGGAGATTTCACTGTGCATTGATTAGATCAGTGTTTCCCAAAGTGGGTGATACCGCCTCCTGGGGGGCGCTGGAACGATCCAGGGGGTCGGTAGTACCCTCGGGTGCAATTGGGGGGGGGGGGGGCGGTAGAAGCATAAAGAAAGAAGGGAAGATGAGAAAATTTTGAAAAACCGTTCATACATGTTTTATCTGTTGTGTAACATAAAGTCGAATGTTACTATGGTTGATTTTAATAAATAATTTTATAATTTCAAGGTGTTTTATTTACAACATCTTTTTTTACTATGTTTTAGGACGTAGGTAGAAATATAGATACATAAAAGAACGCAAATTTGTCACTGCATCTTTCTGTTTGTTCGCTTAAAGAAGATAGATTTCCAGGGGGGCGCTGAGTAATATTTTTTTCTGAAAAGGGGGCGGTATTATAAGTTTGGGAATCTCTGGATTAGATAAACTGAAATCATAACATCCTAATCATTGTTTTTATATTCGATGGTTGATTTAAACTAGATTTCAATTTTTCGTTACAGATATAAATCGTCTGCTGATTTCGTCATTGCCAATTGATTAACAAAAGTGGACTTCTTCATTGACGTCATCAGATGTGAAAATGGAACGCCATACCAATGACAATGGTAAAATACTCCTGTTGCATTTATCAATGTTTAATTCTGCAAACAAAAATTATTCATATGTCACAAACTTTAAATGTTTCATATATTTGTCTAATGCTAATAATCTTATTTTCCAAACTGATTTTGTGAATATTCTTTTCAATTTCATTAAAAAAATGGTTTTAAAGCAAAATTCTTTTCTGTGATCGTCAGGTGACCGTTTCTACGAGTGCGTCGTCTGCAAGAGCCGATTCAGTTCGCAGGTCATCCTGCGTCGCCATGTCAAGAGTCACGGAGGTCAAGGGCGCGGCAAACGCCACAAGTGCCGCTTTTGCCCTTACTCGTCGGATTACACCACCCACTTGCAACATCACGTGCGCACCCACACCGGAGAGAAACCGTTCGAGTGCGACGTCTGCGCGAAGCGGTTCGCTCGCAAGAATAGCCTCGAGATGCACGAGTTGATGCACACGGGCGAACGCCCTTACGCGTGCGACGACTGCGATCAATCGTTCGCTCAGCAGAGCCGATTGGTGGAGCATCGGCGCCGCCATTCACTGCAGAGACCTTTCGTCTGCAGACATTGCAGCAAAAGGTTTTCGGCCAGAAGAATCCTACTCCAGCACGAGAAATTCTGCTCTGACGAGAGAACACCAAAAATCGAGAAATATTTTCAATGAAAGATATTTCACGCTACGATTGGACATTAAATATTTTAGTATGCTTTGAATATTCGATAGAAATGTTTAACTTTTTATTTAATTATAATTTAGCTGTTAATGTTGCAGCTTTAGGTACATTTTGAGTTACTCTATTCGTATATTAGTGTTAAATGCACGGCCTCAAGATCGAGTTATTTAAAAAAAAAATCGTTTCCATTTATAAGTGGTAGACATTTCATGTTAATATTTTGCGCGTTATTCCCACATTAATGTTGGGAAGATGGCATAAGAAAAAAAAAATGTTAAATCGTTATAAGCTTTTGCTCTTTAAATATCAATTCGGCGAAAATTAGTCGCCATTTTGTAATATGTTAAAAATATGAATGCTCACTTGAATAAAATATCTTCGAACATTACAGAGCATATTCATTTGAAATGGCAACGGGAGCCGCCCTACTCTCTGTTGTCAATAGTGACGAAGTGTAACCGTGACCGCCATGGTTACTGCTATCTGAAAGTCGGTTGCCATCGCACGTGAGAAACTTTTGGACGAACATCGGCACGAATAAATCGCAATAGGTACATAAGACCTTTTCTCTACGATTTTAAAAAATGTTGAGCTCGAAATTTGACGTTTTGTCAAAATGAATCGCTTATCAAATGAAAGCAGTGCAACAGCAATCCCCTCCAGAAAAAAAAGGGGGAGCTGGGATATTTGAAACCAGCACTAATTATTAGTAATATATAGAGTAATAGTAGCTTACGCTACTTTTCAGTATAATTAAAATAATGAAAAGTTGCGGAATAAACCTTTATCAGAACTTTCTACCGATGAAATGCAATTCCTTTCACCCACTTCGCTGATTTCTTTCTGCAGCAATAAAAGAGTCCACATTCTTTGCACAATCCATCGTTCGTTAACACACAGAAAGGAACGCTTACGTGCAGGAGCAAATGCCCTACACGCATTTTTCGTATCCGTCTGCAACCGATTCTCCGTTGCCTTCAATTCTATTGTCTGACATGCTGTTTGGCGGACAATTCTATCTGAAGTACCTAATTGGTGCCCGTTACAAGATGAATCCAATTAGCAGAAGTGGCTTGCACAAAGGGGTGCGTCCATTCATCTTCGCAAAGCATCGAAAGCCTCTTATCCTCATAGGAATTGGACAAGGGACGCCCCAAGGAAATCCTCCGGATCGCTGCGCTGTGGTTCCCATGAACAGATCATTCAATGATTCCCAAGCTCACGTGGTCTTGGGACAATGATGTTGCATCAAGAACTGTTCAGATTTTCGTAGCTTACCACCTCTAGCAGAGGGAATTGTGGGGCCAATGCAAATTCTGGAGAGCTGCCCTTTGTGTTCGAGAGAGTCGACACGACAGAGCACAACTACAGTTTTCGGTTAGGATGAGGGAGTTCCTTTTAGGCACAAAATGCCCCTAAATGATGCAAGTTGCCACTTCCTGAGAAATGCCCTGGAATTTTACTCGATGAGTGCTGTTGAGGGAAATGTGTACAGCGCTTTGCAAATGAACAGCTGTGTCTTTTGTTCCAACCTGCCATTGATTTTCCATATTTCTTTGTATATGTGAGGTTGGCCTTAAATTTGCTGCCTAAGGGATTTTCACGCTTCAGTGATTTTATCACATGTGATACCTGAAGTATTTTTAAAAAGTGCAAATCAATGCTAAATCGATCACGGCCAAAAATAATATGGAATGCGAGGATTCAGCCCCCTTCCCCGTATAAAACAATACGGCGACGGTCGGTTAGTTTTCATGAGAAAGCCTCCCCAGTCAGCCCCCCTCTTTTCCTACCTCCGTGGTAGGCAAGTGCCCAGGATTTAGTTTCGTGGGGAGGAAGTCCCCCAAGAATTCGGTTTAGAGGGGGAGGGGGATGTGAGAAGAATAAGACTTGAGTAGGGTTCCCACTTGCTAAAACATTCCACGGGAAAGGCTAAATGATATTTTACGTGGAATAAAATTTTATAGTTTTTATCTGTTTTTAGTGTTGGAAAAAATATGGGATTAATATAAAATTATAGAAAGACCAATGTTTTGTATTTCAAAGCAGGTAGACAAATTTCAGATTTTGTATAAGACGACCGGATTTTCAGACGCCCCCCCCCCCCCCCCGCCGCCTTCCCCTGCGGTACGTGCCTGTGCCCAGAGCAGCACGATTAAAGTGAAATTTCCAAATCGTTTCTTATTATTAGGCCTGAAAACTATTCAACGGGGAAGAAAACAACTCTTGCATCGGGGGGCGGGGGGGAAATTGATGAGGCTCAACTTCATTGAAAAAAATTCGAACAGGGGAGAAGTTTAGATTATTTCGCGGATTTTTTTTACACACAATGGATTAAATGTTCAAGTCACAAGATCTCAAGAAATTTTCTGGAAGGAAACCCACTGGAACATCTGTTGGAAGAAAGAGGGTAGCCTCTCGTCAAGGTCATCCAGCATTTTCTTTAACTCGCACAGGGCCACGGCTCAGCCTGCCATCCGATGACCTCTTGATGCCCGTTGGTCGAGGGCACGGCGAGGATCTTTGTGTCGAGGTGTTGCCTTCCTTGTAAACTTCTATGGCAAGCAGCTGCTTGAAGGAGAATTCATTCCTTTATAATATCCATGTATTTCACTGATAATAATATATGATGCAATGCTTCTTTTTTGAAAGTAGCGTTTATCATTTCTAACTTCCGATTTTTTGGGAGGATTGTTGCTGCTGAAAACTTTCTAAGAACAGTTTCGTAAGGAAATCATTCCTCAGGAGATGGAGTGATGCTTCGATTTGATCTGGCGATGATTCGATTTCGTCGTCTGCTTCCAGAAGAGATTTAACTCTACATCAGCAGACACAATATAATTTCTTTCGAGACACAACTCATAGATGGCAGCACTTGCAAAACCGCCATTCTCACATTTCCTCTCTTATACGACGTCGGCTCGGCGCATCTCTCCGCCTTGCTATTGAAGTTTCGTGGATGCAGAATTCCCCAGAGCGGGGGTGGCCCAGTCCGTAGAGCAACAGGCTCATAAACTGCTAGTTCCCAGGTTCGAGTCCCAGCTGGGTGAGCATTGAGATTTATCTTTGCAAAACTCCCCTCCCAAGGTCAGTAGGGTGGGTTTCGAAAGCCGTTGTCAGTCGGATGGGACGTTAAGCCGTGGCCCAGTGTGCACGTTAAAGAACACGCTGGATGGTCATTGAAGGGAGTCTCCCAACAGCTGCTCCAGTGGGTTCTCTCCCCCAACCTTTTCAGAGTCCTTACGATGTGTCCATTTAGACCATTGTGTGCAAAAAAAGTGCCGCTCAGAGGTTAAATAACCCAACCCCAGAATTAGTTATTTCATGTCTTTCATCATATATTAATGCTTTTTATATCGTTTTTTTTTATCTGTAGGCATCTCGTACCTTTTCATTTTTGGGCTGGATAGGTATTGATGAAATATTACTAAACACTTTTCGGAATCGCCGAAGATTTCTAATTGTGCCCTCTAGCGGTGGAAACAGTTGAAAAATCAAAAGTTTTAAGCTAATATTGCAAATAATGTATGCTGGAAATCTTTCATTTTGGTGGTCGGATGCGACTGCGACGACGTTCCCAATGGCAGCGATGAATTGCGGCCACCCTTTAACCTACGACCCGAGCAGAAGGAAACAATTTTAAGAGATAACTGGGAAACTTTTTATTCTCCACTAAATATGGAAAATGCGGAACATTTGACAATTGTTGCAAGCGATCTCTTTACGACAGAAATGTTGGCGATAGATTGTCCAGAGCTATTCCATTGGGGGAGGTGGTGGCTCAGTCGGTAGCGCGCCAGGCTCGTAATCTGTAGTTCCCAGGTTCGAGTCCCAGCTGGGTCAGCGTTGAGATTTATCTCCGCAAAAATTCCCCGCCCTGCCCACGGTCAGTAGGGGACACCAATGGGCATGGAAAGGCCGCCGTTTGTCGGATGGGAGGTTAAGCCGTGACCCCGTGTGCGGGAGAGCCATACCCTGTGCACGTTAAAGAACACGCTGGATGGCCTTGACGGGAGGATACCATCTGTCTCCCAACAGCTGTTCCAGTGGGTCCCCTCCCCCAACCTTCGGGGTCCATATGACCTGGCCATTTAGCCCATGGTGTGCAAAAAAGTGCCGCTCAGAGGTAAAACAACCCAACCCAGCTATATAAAGGCAACTATTTGCATTCCTGAATCATCCATTTGTTTGAATTTAAACTTTTAAGGAGTGAAAAAGAGGCAGACGATAAACTTTGTTCTGCTTGGAGACGAGATTCCCATAATGCATCAGAGGCAAGTTCCTATTAACGTTCGTTTTCTCTTCCATCAGTAGTTGAAAAAGTCTAATGATGAGAAAAATGTCGAGATTCTAAAAGACTTTGATGACCAAATCGCATCTGATGATTCAGAAATGAAATTGATATCCACAGCTCATATTAAGGGGGGTGGAGGGGGGTTAACACTCGCCTTAAATCTTTCAAGGCGCGAGGCAGGAAAAGGGTAAAACTATTCCCAGGCATGCTCCAGGGCACGGGTGGGCATTTTTTTACTCTGCGGACTACTAAAAAAAAAAGCTAGGCATTAAGATGGCTGTATTAAAAATCCTATGAAGCCATATATACATAACTACGGGAAATAATAATGAAGTGATTAAATCGATCTTGTTATAATACCGCTTATTAAAAATGGGAAGAAAAATTACGTAGGACATACATAATTAAACTCCTGTTTGTGCGACTGTGGCCAATAATAATAAATTTCTTTCCTTGGCGGCAGGCCTCAAGAAATCATCTCGCGGGTCGAGTGTCCCCATCCCTCTTCTAAGGCTTGGGGATGTTTTGCACACAGTGGCCTAGTCTCGGGAAGGTTAGCGGAAGGGAAACCCTTGGACAGCTTTCAAAAGATGGATTGTAGCCTCGCATCCAGCGTGTTCTTTGACGTGAACCAGGTATCGCAATGATTGATACCGTCCAAAGCCCATCAATGTCCGACTGCAGGAAGGCGGCAGGGTGGGTCGCGTTTAGAGAAATCACACTTGCCCAGTTGGGACTACAAGTTCCTGGAAGGTGCAGGTTTCGGGTCATATGATGCCATGCTAACCGAGATGGAGTGAAAGGTATTCAAGCATTTGCAGTTGAGAAAATTGGGCATGTCAGGACGCTATCTGCAAGCAGGAAAGAATGTCACTAATCAGCACGCGATGAAATTATCAACAAATTTCTGAAATTTTGGTGTCTTAGTCACCAGCATAAATAGCATTGTTTCTAACAACTATTTTGTGGTCCAAAAAGAGAACGAGTTTGATCTAAACTACTTTAAATGCACATATGCGACCCCCCCCCCCCAGGGCGGGAGTGGTTCAGTCGGTAGTGCGCCAAGCTGGTAATCTGTAGTTCCCAGGTTCGAGTCCCAGCTGGGTCAGCGTTGAGATTTATCTCTGCAAAATTCCCCGCCCTGCCCACGTTCAGTAGGGGGCACCGATGGTCTTGGAAAGGCCGCCGTCCGTCGGATGGGACGTTAAGCCGTGGCCCCGTGTGTGGGAGAGCCATACCTTGTGCACGTTAAAGAACACGCTGGATGGCCTTGACGGGAAGCTACCATCTGTCTCCCAACAGTTGTTCCAGTGGGTCCTCTCCCCCAACCTTCTCTGAGCCTTCGGGGTCCTTGTGACCTGGCCATTGAGCCCATGGTGTGCAAAAAATGTGCCACTCAGAGGTAAAACAAAGCGACTCCCCCCAACAAATATCTTAATCGATCTGGTGTGCTACAATGTTTCTCAAAGTTGTTGTAGCACACCATGCTCATAATCTGCAGTTCCCAGGTTCGAGTGTCACGTGGGCCAATGATCTGCAAAACTTCCATTTCCTGCCGTCGGTCAGGAAGGAGCCACAGATGGGCTTGGAAGAGCCATTGTCGGTCGAATGGGACGTTAAGCGGTGGCGCCATGCTTGGAAGAGCCATTCCTTGTAGGGGAAGGTGAATGACCTCGACAGGCTTCCAGTGGGTGCGCTTCTTATGGCGTGGCCATTTAACTGATCGTGTGCAAAAAAAAAGTGATGCTCAGAGGTAAAACCACCCGACAGTGCTATTGAGAAATAGGTTCAGCCCCCCCCCCCCGCCTCAAAATAAATTATCGATGTATACATAATCATCAAGCTGCCATGGAATTGGGAGGTGCAATTTAGCTTTCGATACGTCTCTCCTGAGCTACTCGAATTGCACTTAGCCATTGGGATGCCAATTCTAACGAGATCCTCTATTGACGTTGTCTACTCAAAGGCATTGCAGATATTCCTCCTTTTCTGAAGCCATCAGAAAGGCATTGCAGATATTCCTCCTTTTCTGAAGCCATCAGAAAGGCATTGCAGATATTCCTCCTTTTCTGAAGCCATCAGAAAGGCATTGCAGATATTCCTCCTTTTCTGAAGCCATCAGGCAACATGGCCAAAATCGAAATGTAAGTTGTTGCTCAATGGTGATTAAAGTCCACTTGCAGAGTCGAACCATCTAAGATATTACATCACCATATAGCATCAAAGGCAGTTCCCTGCGATTCAGTTGCAAAGGGTCCAAATTTTATTACCATAATACATTGCCTACTTTTTAATCGTATATCATTGCTTCTTCAGAACCTCCACAGAATAAATCCCAGCAGCATTGCCAGTGCCTGCCACAAAACTCCCAAGGCTAATCCCCGTCCACCACCAGCAGCCCTCAACAGATTTAAAAATTCTTTATTAGAGCATAATTGGGAAGGTATAATTGATGTAAGAGTAGGTGAATACAGGAATCTTCAGCCCTTAGGCACAACAAAAAGGAGGTTACAGTAATCTTCAGCCCTTAGGCACAACATGAAAGGTTACAGCAATCTTCGGCCATTAGGCACAAACAGAGTAGTAAAAACATAAATTGCACGCTTCAGTGTAGTCAATCCAGGGGGCACAGGTGACGACACGTCATCTCGGCGAGTCCATACTAGATAGGAGGATGGTGATAGTTTATTGATGGAAGTTGAGGAAATAAATCATCATGCCGGTTGATGAGGTGACATCTTGCAAGTAGATGGTCGAATATATGTGCCTGCGATGGAATCTTGGAAAGTGAAGCGATCGACCAAATGAGAAGAAAGCATTGGTTACATGTAATACATATTTGGTTGGTATCAAACTAGCGTCCCCTGACCTAGAGAGGCGGAGAGAAATTAAGAGCTCCTCATCGCATGGAGGAGAAAATGGTGGTAGTTACATGCATGCAGTGAATAAGTAGAGGGCAAATGAAGCAAATACAGGAGATAGATGGTGACTAATTATCTCTGTATTTTCGGGCACCTGTGACATGTTCAATATATACAGGGTGAATCTGAAAAAGTGGGCAAAACTTTACGGGGTGGTAGAACGCAGCTATACGAGCAATATTCGTCATAGAAAGTATGGGCGGAACGCAAACGGCGAGCCGCTAGGTGGCGTTGGAAATGGTATAAAAGGGTCGGTCCTCGCACCCAACGGCATTTGTACCGTGGATTGCCGAGAGGATGGCTGATTATACTAACCACGAAATGGCGGATATGCACTTTGTTTACAGTACGGCGGACGGGAATGCAAGTGAGGCACAGAGTATCTCCTCTCCTTCTTGTGTTCATTCTTTAAATGTGACAGTGGAAAACTACCTTTTGACTTCTCACCGCTTGCGTTCCGTCCGACCATACATTCTATGACGAATATTGCTCGTATAGCTGCGTTCTACCACCCCGTAAAGTTTTGCCCACTTTTTCAGATTCACCCTGTATATCTCGGGACCAGGCGATGGTTTTGGATACCATGAGTTTTTTCATCAGCTTGTAGTAAATAAAGGAGATACCCATTCTGGAGAGGACGAGGTCGTTAGCTGGGTCCCATGATCCAAGAGAGCCGACGATGATAGCATCCACAAGAGCAGCCTTGCTTTGAGAGTTTAGATGGGAGACAATAGGCTGATATTTGGCATTTTCCTACTCCTGGCTTCCCAGAATGAGTTGATACCATTTTCAAATGGGACGGTGACATCTATGATGTGAACTGCACCATCTGGGCCAGTGAAAACGATATCGGGTCTTAGATTCCCATCCAGGCCTGGGAACTTTCTGTTACAGTGGAGGTCTTTGATGCGTCTAGGAAGCGCCTTACAGAGTCTCTCCACAATCTCGTTATGGCGCTTTTGCCAGGCTGCTGCATGTGGTTTGCAGTGGTTGAGGACGTGTGGGATGGTTTCCATCTCAAACTCACATCGGCGACACCTCCGGTCAGTAACGTTAAAGCGGCGGCATGCATTGAGTTTGACGCAACCCAGTCTTGCACGAAAGACAAACCTCCAGTAGCAGAATCTGGTGTAGGACCCACAACTGGTGAAGTGGTTGGAAGAGGTGCTGGCAGCAAAACAGGTAGCTGTTTTGCCCTGGTCCCTTTTTGAGGAAAGACGGAGGAAATATGTGAACGCCGTGCTTGCTTTAAGAGAGCTGATTAGATGTTTCAGAGGAGGAATGGGCATCACCATGATGGCGGACCTAATTGACATCACCGTCCAGCAGGCTGGATGGCCTGCTGGACGGCGTACTGCTGGACAGCGTGAAGAAAACAGGGTGGGAATCAGGGATGTTGACTTGGATTTGGAGTTCGTTCTTGGAGGGTGAAAGAGCCCAGTTGCAGATTCCTCTCTTCTGAAGTCGTCTGGAACAGGAGCGAACTTGGGTCCAAAGGGAAGAGATGTCGCCCCCATCTCTATTCAGAGGTCCAGTGGAAAGACCATTTAGGTAATTGGTTTTATCATCAGCCGAAGGGTTAAAACCAAGTTTCCATCTGATTACCATGTGCAGGGTGTCAGAAGCCAGAGATTTAACCAACGGGTCGGGTGAAGACAGTAGTTTAAAGCCATGGGCGACCGTGGAGATGTCAATTAGGTCCGCCATCATGGTGATGCCCATTCCTCCTCTGTTGGTTGGTAAGAAAATAATTTCAGCACTGGCTAAAACGGCCATCTCACCAACATCACCCGCCAAACTATTAGCATAATCCAAGTCGGTCTTTTTCCCAGTGGCGAAGCGTGACCTTGAGAGAAGGGCAAGCAATCGCCAAAAGCAGCGCTACAACTAAATCCAAAGCCGTTCCGATAATCGATGTTTCCGAAACATTGAACGGGTGTGCCCATCCGGTACTTCATGTTTCCTAAGAGTGAAAATAGTTCTAAATTTTTAAATCCAATTCATTGGAAATTAGTATTACACATTGCATCGTTTCTATGAAAAAATGTGGGGCTACTGTGACCTTGCAACAATTTCATTCTGAGAATCGAAGGCCCAAGGGCATGAAAAAAGTTAAACATATATTTTAATAAAATTTCACTTTATTTACCGAGAAGTTAAAACGAAAGTACAAATTAATATTACAATTGTTTTAGCCAGATCATCTTCACAATAGTATAAACTCCAAATGTGCGCCATTCCATCTGAGGAATGTCCCGATCGCGCTAATTTGCATTTCGTGTCGACATGGTGTTTGAGTTAAAGAAAAATATCATCAAGTGTACTCTATGTTAAAAATCTTTTATTAGAAAACTCTCAACTAAAAGATAATAATTAAATTTCATTCTTATACGGATGAAAACAAGTGGGAATACGGAGCATACCTGAATATCCTCAGAAGAAAAAAAAAGCCTTGGTATTATATACAGGTACTGGACAGAAAAATGGAAACAGTTTCATGTTATCTCAATAGAAAATCCCATGCCTCAATAACTTCTTCAGTATGATTTCTAAACGAAAAATATGTCTAAAGATCCCAATCAGATTTATCTAAATTATGACTATTTAGACGTATGGAATATATTTAACAGGTTACAAAAAAAATCCCGAATTTTAATTAGATCCGGTTGAGATCGGAGATGACCCTAATAGGGGGCGCTGCACCCGTTACTGATATCTTATTCTCTTTTCATGTGTTATTAATTAAATTTTTGGTTTGCGTGTCGCCCATTCAATATTTCGGCGTTCGGAACTCTTTGAATACTTAAAAAATATTGTTTAAAATCGGGCTTTAGATTTTACTCAGTTCTTTATCTTAAATACATTTTTCACTAAAAAACATATTCAACAAGTTATTGAGCTCTGAAATGCGATTTTCTATTCATATGAGATGAAACTGTTTGCATTTTTCACTCCAGTACTTGTATATACATATTATATACACCGAAGAGCCAAAACGTTATGACCAGCACGTCTTTATGCAAATCAAAGCAACTGCAGGTAAACGACGGCGCGTGTGGTCATGAAACTGTATAAATAACAACACCTGATACCTGAGTTCTGTTAATCAGTGTTATTCTTGTTCTTCAGATGGGAGAGGCAGCGGACTTAAGTGAGTTGGACAAAGTCCAAATTGTAATGGCCAGACGACTGGGTCAGAGCATTTCCGAGACGGCAAGGCTTGTGGGGTGCTCATGGTACCTTCGAAAGTGGTCAGAGGAGGATAAAACCACGAACCGTCAAAAAGGTGTGGTCCGAGCACGGCTCATCGATGTTAGAGGTAAGCGATGGCTATCCCATATGTTACGAGCCAACAGAAGGGATATTGTGGCGCAACTCGCCCGTCATTTGAATGCTAGTGAAGGGAGTAATGTGTCATAACACACAGCACATCGAACTCTGTTAAAAATGGGGCTGTGTAGTTGCAGACTCATTTTCGAAAGCGCCTACATTAGGCACGCGAGCATCAAAACTGGACTTTGAATAATTGGAAGAAGGTTGTCTGGTCCGATGAATCTCATTCCCTGTTGCAACATGTGGGTGGCCAGGTACATTTGCATCATTTACCTGGGGAAGTGTTGGCACCAGGATGCACCGTGGGACGACATGCTTTGGGCAATGTTCTGCTGGGAAACCCTGGGTCCAGTCATTCATGTACAGGAAACTATGATGTCTACCACCTACTTAAACATCATTGCAGACCAGGTGCATCCTTTCATGGCAACGGTATACCCCTCTAGTAGTGCCTTCTTTCAGCAGGATAATGCACCAAGCCACACTGCCCAGATTGTTTGTGGAACATGTGGAAGACTTCTAGGTATTGTTCTGACCTCCAAATTCCCCAGACATCAATCCAATCGAGCATCTGTGGTTTGTGCTGTAACATCATATCCAATCTGTGGCGGCTCAACCACGTAACTTAAAAGAGTTAAAGGATCTGCTGGTAACGTGTTGGCACCAGATACCACAAGACACCTTTAGAAATCTTGTAGCGTCTATGCCTCTCCGGATATGAACTGTTTTGACGGATATGAACTGTTTGAACTGCTTGACATCATATTAGACAGGTGGTCATAATGTTTTGGCTCTTCAGTGTATATATATAGTAGACGAAGCAGGGTCGTAATTTCCGAAAGGCAGGCAAAGCACTTGCGTAGGACCAACATGATAGGGCGCCATCATTTATGTCTTTCGATTCGGTTGGTTGTTTGGGGTTCAATGGCGCGTTGGCAGCTGAGGCCACAATGCGCCAAACAAATGTCGATGTCTGTCTTTCGATTTGTTTAAACAACAACGATATGACGTCGGTTCAGTTCTTAGATGTTGTAATAAAGTAGTCGCAATTATCCACGATATAAAGAGCGATTGCTCTCTCTTTAAAGCACTCGCTCTCCTCACGATAGAAAGCGAAGTTTTAAAAGAATGAGGATTATGGGGATATACAAACTGTCATTGTATTGGGATTAGGTGAAGTAATCTTTTTTACTGATTTTTATGAATATAAACCTCACTTAAGGCTAACTCTGAAAATAAGATTTTTTTTACAAGGAAATACAACAGGCGATAAATTATAGATCTCATTCAAATTTATCCAAATCTCAATTTTAAACATTCTTTTAATAGCTATTGAATTTGGGTTGGGTTGTTTTACCTCAGAGCAGCACTTTTTTGCACACCATGGGCTAAATGGCCAGGTCACAAGGACCCCGAAGGCTTAGAGAAGGTTGGGATAGGGGACCCACTGGAACAGCTGTTGGGAGACAGATGGTAGCTTCCCGTCAAGGTCATCCAGCGTGTTCTTTAACGTGCACAGGATATGGCTCTCCCGCACACGGGGACACGGCTTAACGTCCCATCCGACGGACGGCGGCCTTTCCAAGCCCATCGGTGTTCCCTTTCTGATCGTGGGCAGAGCGGGGAGTTTTGCGGAGATTAATCTCAACACTAACCCATCTAGGACTCGAACCTGGGAACTGCAGATTACGAGCTTGGCGCGCTACCGACTGAGCCCCCCCTCCCCGCCCCTATAGCTATTGAAATTGAATTATCTGACAGCAGTGGCTGCCCGCCCTAAGCATTTTCAAAGTTGATGAAAACTAAAAAAAATCGAATTCAGATAAACTTTTAAATTTATATTTACTTGTTCAAACGATTTGTTATAGCTTTTAAGGTAAATTCTTACGATTAATTCTCCCTGTTATTAAATATTTCTGCCGCGAAAACCTTTAATTAATAAATATTATTCAAAATCGTGATTGGTTGAACATTTTTAATTTCCTGCAACATTTGACAAAAAAGGTCTTTCATGGTTAGGGAACTTTCAACATAGCTTTCCATTCACATAATATGAAAGTGCACCAACACTTTTCATAATTTTGTTTAATTTGTTTATTCCCAGAGCAAAAGAAAAAGAAAAAAATGCAAGAGAGGAAAAAATGTCCGAATTTAAAATAATTTGATTTTACCGTTTCGTCGGTCTTGCTCTATTTTCTAATATGGATGAACGCACTCGGTCTGATAGACCGAGGCTGTGCTTTTTAATACCAAACACTTTTACGTCAGATCTTTTTTATGAATTGTTTTTTGCTAATTTGAAACATATTCTTATCATTGATATACACTCGAGTCTCTTTTTAATGTGGTTTTGAAGTTATGCGGTGGGTATATTTCATGCAAAACCGGTTGTTCCTCGTTGTGCATTATTACCCAAGCATTATTCAACTGTTACACATCAAGGCATGATTGCTACTTTTCAAAAATATTAAGTTAAACGCACTTATCAATTTATATTCGATAAACTAGAAAATGAGTCATGAACCGTAACTGACGTTTGGAAAAAAAATTCTGTTTTGGACTGTTTAAATCATGTTGCATCTGCTATCGCTGAAATAAGACTACAAAGTTTAAATGCCTGCTTGGCGTGGATGTGTTGCAGACAATGAAACCAATCCAACATCGACATTATCAACTGAAATCATTACTTTGGGACATGAAATTGGTGGAGAAGGTTTTGATACCTTTAGCAAGAATGATATCGACGAATTGCATGTGGATAATGCCTTACGTGACGATGATATTATTGATATGACTTTAGATATTGTCGAAGAACCAGAAAACGATTGTGAAGTGGAAAGAAGAACCTGTCCCCCTCACTGCAAATATAATTCGAGAAGATCTTCAACTTTGCAATAAATTGGAAAATCGTTTTCTTGTTAATGACACAAATTCTGAACGAGCTTCAAATTCCAACGCGAGCTTAAGAATTGTACGTCTGGATATCGCGAACTGGAAAAGAAATTCGTACAATCATCGACGCAAAGTTTTATCACCGATTGCATTGTCAGAGGACAAAAACCAACACAGAACGAGCGTGAAGTTGACGCTGATTCTTTTCGTGAAGAACCGTTGTCTTTACCATGCAAATCTGATATATCCGTTCGTAATATATGCAGATTTTGAATGTTTCTCAAAATATTCCAGATGCGAAATTAACCCATGTAGGATACGAACTAAATATTTAGTACCATCAGGGTTTGCATATATCATAGTTGGCCCAGATGGAAAACTAATAACAACAGGAAGTACAGAGGCGAAAACGCAATAGAGCGATTTTTAAATGAAATGATCGACGCCGAAAACGTGATGAAAACTTTAAAGAAAAACAATATTAAGATGACTTATTTTGATTGGCAGAGTTTTAGTGATGCGAAGTGTTGCCACATTTGTGGGAAAACACTGGGAACCAATAAGGTGAGACCACGATCATTTAACGGGAAAATTCAGAGGTGCTGCTTACAACAAATGTAATCTGCAATGCAAATTTTCAGAAGATATCCCTGTATTGTTTCATAACCTCAAGGGATTCGATGGCCACTTCATGGTAAAAGAATTGAGGAAATTTGGTAAAACGAGGGAAATTTCGGTCATACCCCAGAATACTGAAAAATACATATGCATAAAATTCGGCCTATTTAAATTTATTGATTCGTACATGTTTCTCAGCACTTCACTGGATTTTCTGGCAAAAAATGCGAATAGTTTCCACATATTAAAATCAATATTGTGAAAAAAATAATTTGAATGAATTTAAAAGCAACTTTTGAAGAACAAAGGTACTTTTCCCTACGACTATTTGGAAAATAGCGCTCAGTTTTTGCTAACAATGCTTCCATCGAAAAAAATATTTCCCAAATAACGAACAATACGAAAGAGCAAAAAAATCTGTGGGAACACTTTTCCATAAAAACTTTCGGTGAATATCACGATCTGTACATGCTCACTGACGTATTACTGCTCGGAGATATTTTTGAACATTTCAGGACTTCGTGCATGAATTATCACAAACTCGACCCTTGCCATTACTTCAGCTCTGCTGCTTTGTCATTCTCTGCGCCTGTTTGAAAATGACAGAGGTAGAGCTAGAACTTATAAAAAACGTTTTTCTTTATAGAAAGAGCATTACGAGGAGGAATATCTCTAGTGTCTAAAAGGTTTGCGCGAGCCAATAATCCTTTACTAGAACAATACGACAGTAGCAAACCACAAAACTACATCATGTATTTCGACGCGAAAAATTTCTATGGGTGGGCAATGTCTCAACCTCTCCCAATCGGTAATTTCAAACGGGTCAGCGACATGGACGTCCTTAGTGTTCCAGACGACAATGAAAAAGGCTATTTTTGCGAAGTTGATTTAGAATATCCAACACGTCTGCACCATTTACATAATGATTTCCCCTTGGCTCCCGAAAATTAAAACTCAGTGATCGCAACATCTCATTCCTAATACCAAATCTGTCTGATAAGCAAAATTATATAGTTCACTACCGGTTACTTAAACTTTATGTAGAACTGGGACTAAGGGTGAAAACGTTCGCAGAATATTAGAATTTGATCAAAAACCGTGGCTGAAACCTTACATAGATTTTAATACAACAAAACGAATGAACGCCACCAATAATTTTGAGAAGGACTTTTTTAAACTGATGAATAATGCAATATATGGTAAAATGATACAAAATAAAAGAAAAAGAATAAATTGGCGCATTGTTAGTACTGAAAAGAAGATAAAAGAATTAATGGCAAACCCCAGATACATTTCTTGTGTTACATTATCTGAAAATTTTGTATTTGTTCATAAGGAAAAGAAGAATATTACATTAAACAAACCTTATTATGCAGGTGTGACAATTTTAGAATTGAGCAAATTACACATGTATAACTTTTTCTATAATTTTCTGAAACCAAAGTTTAATGCAGAATTAATATTTACAGAAACCGATTCGTTTTGCGTAGATATTAAGACAAACAACCTTTACGAAAAATTAACGTCTGATTGCTTTGATTTCTCAAATTTTCCCGAAGACCACCAATTATTCAATACCTCAAATAAAATGATTCCAGGAAAATTTAAAGATGAATTTAAAGATTTTCAAATTAAGGAGGTCGTTGCACTACGTTCAAAATTATACTCTGTAGATGGCCCGATTTCAAAGAAATCAGAGAATGGTGTTAAAAATGAATTTACTCACGAAAATTATCGTCACTGTCTCATTCAGAAAAGAATTTTAAGTACCAAACAAATAGAATTTCGATCTCTACAACACGATATGGAAATATTTGAAATTACAAAATTGGATTGTCTCATGAATATACCAAAAGAATAGTTGATACAGATGGCATTAAAACGTATGCCTTTGGGAATTTTCGAATTTCAGATATGTATGACAAGATGGATGATACCATTTATAAAACAATCAGCTGAATTAAAAATTAAATGACCTAAAAAAAACAGTTTAATACTCGACTTACCACTAATAATAGACTTTCTAGCAAAGCCAAAAATTCCCCAACACTTTATCCAACAATACTTTTTTTTTTAAGAAATCATGAATGTTAAGCCAACCGAGATCCTTATTGCAGATATACGCCGCCTCACCGGAAGAGGTCGCTGTTGTTTCAGGCACTGGTAAAAGAAGTCAAGTTTTGCAGAAATTGATTCGCACGAATACTAAGCAAGCATCGCGCTTATAGTGGCAATAACCCACAATTTAATAATCACGAATGGAGTTGCGTTGTGAAAAGAATACATCCCAATATTAGTTTCGTATCCTTATCTCCTTTTTGAAGCGAGTGAGCCAGCCATTGCTAAGAGCCAACAAAAGATTGCATTTCCGTTAGCGTGAACAAGAAGTCTCTCGGAATACATTCATTGTCATATTGCAGATTTGAACAGGAAGCATCGCTATCATAAGCTCGCTTTCACAGTGGCCCACAAATGCTGCGCACGAAATAAATGTATTTAAAGAGACTAGATGCAAAGGGAGAGAAGCAAGGAGAGAAAGAAATGAAGAGTTTAGAAACTCCCCCATATGAATTCAGCATTTTTTTCCTCAACGCCTGAGTGATTTTTTAAGTCTTTATTAATTAATATAAAGAGGTGTCTAACAGAGCTTCAGTCAGCACCCAGTGTCACAACAGCACAAACACATTTGGAGCAGTAGCCTTCTCCCGAAGAGACTTCTGCGACTTCATCCAGAAGAATCGTTTGCATTAACTTCGGAAACCATCTGTGCTCATTTTTAACCTCTGCTGCTTTAATCTCTCTCTCTCTCGCAGAAGAAGATCAGCATTTGCAAAAAGCGGAAACTACATCTGATAAGGCCGACAATTAAAATGATGTTTAATGCGTGATCTACAGGAAAATGCAGATACAGCGGAAGCAAGCGATTCCTAATTACTCGAAATTCTGTCGTTCGGCTCGTGCAGGATCTGTTGGGATCGAAATGGCGACGGGCCCATGGCGCTCCGCAAATGAAAAATGATCAGCAGATTAAATGGCACCTGTTCGCCTGCTGTGTTTCGGACGCGGCCATCTGCTGCACCGACATTTAAGGAAGCAGACGATTCCTCGCCTGCCGACATTCAATTGGGATCCGTTTCAGATGCGGGACGAAGCAGGCAAAATCTGCTGTTAGCAAGCAACCGATCTGCTGCGGGAAAAAAAATAAGGTAAGCACCACTGGATTTGTTTCATGTTCGAAATTGCTCACTCGCGAAAAGTATAATCTCTTGCCCCCCCCCCCCCCCCCCTCCCGATTTGTTTCCCTCCAAACAATCCCCAGCACTTGAACCAACTTGTTAGCTTTAGCAATGGCCGGCGGTGGATGCGAAAAGGAGCACTTTTAGCAGGTCACTCCGGGTCCAAGGCCACCCCTTACCATCAGCTTCTTAATTCTTATTTAAAAACAAAGTCTGCGAATTGGTTGCAACAAAGGACTCGATGAGGATGGACTCAGTTGAACGAAAGAATCGCTCGAGCCAGATTCAGCTCTCAGGAGCTTCGGAATTGGAGAGTTAGACATTTTTTTCACGAAAATAGCCAAATCAAAATTATATTAGAATTTATATTTTAATTATACAAGTTTGATATCGCATTAATTAATATTTTAATAAATTAAAAATTCTTTGGACCAAAATTGGGTAGTACTTGAAGTACTTAAAAAAATGACATTTGGTACTTCCAATACTTTAGTTTGACCTATTTCGAATCCTTGAAAGCACTTCCAGATATTGCAGCTGTTCATTTCATCAGCGATCGCTTTTCGCTTCGAAATTGGGATCTTGTTTGCGACTTTGCTAAAGGAACGATTGTGATTGGTTGTTCCACTATAGATGTCATGATTAACAAGTCGGATATCAAGTGAAGGTGATTTCGTCGGAGAGAGACAGAATGTGCATACAATGATTTCATAATTTATTCAAATCAAATTCATCAGAAATGAAAATAAGGAGTCAAAATTAATTTTTTTTAATATAATGGATGAAAATAACTATTAGTGAACAGTGAGATGTAAAAATTGGGATTTTTTTCTGTAAAATTATGGCAAGTTGGCAAAATCTAGGAGAGTTGGCAACATTCGGAGTGACTTGTCAAAATCGTGGAGAGTTGACAAAATTCCGGTGAGATGTAAAAATTGCGATTTTTTTTTCTGTAAAATTATGGCGTGTTGGAAAAATCGAGGCAACTTCGCAATATCTGAGAGAGTTGGAAAATCTTCGGGGAGTTGGGAAAATTAAGAGTGGCTTTGCAAAAATCAGGTGTGATGTATAATTGGGATTTTTTTTTCTGTAAAATTTTGGCGAGTTGGCGAAATCTAGGGCAGTTGGCAAAATTCGAATCCACTTGGTAAAATACGGTCGATTTGTCAGAATTGGGATTGTTTTTGTGAAATTAAGGAGAGTTTATAAAATCGAGAAAACTTTCCAAAATCTAGGGAAGTTGGCAAAACTGGAAACCCCTTTTTAAAGAGCAGATGAGTTGTAAAAATTGTGACTTTCTTGTGCAATTAAGGAGAGTTTATAAAATTCGAAGTGACTTGGGAAATTCAGGGAAGATGTAAAAATTGCGATTTTTTCTGTAAAATTACGACGAGTTGGCAAAATCTAGAGTAGCTGGCAAAATTCGAATGCACTTGGTAAAATATAGGAGAGTTGTGAAAATTGAGATTTGTTTTGTGAAATGAAGGAGTGTTAGATAAATTGAGGAAACTTAACAGAATGTAGGGCAGTTGGCAAAATTCGAATCCACTTGGTAAAATATAGGAGAGTTGTGAAAATTGAGATTTGTTTTTCGAAATGAAGGAGTGTTGGATAAATTGAGGAAACTTAACAGAATGTAGGGCAGTTGGCAAAATTCGAATGCACTTGGTAAAATATAGGAGAGTTGTGAAAATTGAGATTTGTTTTGTGAAATGAAGGAGTGTTGGATAAATTGAGGAAACTTAACAGAATGTAGGGCAGTTGGCAAAATTCGAATGCACTTGGTAAAATATAGGAGAGTTGTGAAAATTGAGATTTGTTTTTCGAAATGAAGGAGTGTTGGATAAATTGAGGAAACTTAACAGAATGTAGGGCAGTTGGCAAAATTCGAATGCACTTGGTAAAATATAGGAGAGGTGTGAAAATTGAGATTTGTTTTGTGAAATGAAGGAGTGTTGGATAAATTGAGGAAACTTAACAGAATGTAGGGCAGTTGGCAAAATTCGAATGCACTTGGTAAAATATAGGAGAGGTGTGAAAATTGAGATTTGTTTTGTGAAATGAAGGAGTGTTGGATAAATTGAGGAAACTTAACAGAATGTAGGGCAGTTGGCAAAATTCGAATGCACTTGGTAAAATATAGGAGAGTTGTGAAAATTGAGATTTGTTTTTCGAAATGAAGGAGTGTTGGATAAATTGAGGAAACTTAACAGAATGTAGGGCAGTTGGCAAAATTCGAATGCACTTGGTAAAATATAGGAGAGGTGTGAAAATTGAGATTTGTTTTGTGAAATGAAGGAGTGTTGGATAAATTGAGGAAACTTAACAGAATGTAGGGCAGTTGGCAAAATTCGAATGCACTTGGTAAAATATAGGAGAGGTGTGAAAATTGAGATTTGTTTTGTGAAATGAAGGAGTGTTGGATAAATTGAGGAAACTTAACAGAATGTAGGGCAGTTGGCAAAATTCGAATGCACTTGGTAAAATATAGGAGAGTTGTGAAAATTGAGATTTGTTTTGTGAAATGAAGGAGTGTTGGATAAATTGAGGAAACTTAACAGAATGTAGGGCAGTTGGCAAAATTCGAATGCACTTGGTAAAATATAGGCGAGTTGTGAAAATTGAGATTTGTTTTGTGCAATGAAGGAGTGTTGGGTCAATTGAGGAAACTTAACAGCATGTAGGGCAGTTGGCAAAATTCGAATGCACTTGATAAAATATAGGAGAGTTGTGAAAATTGAGATTTGTTTTGTGAAATGAAGGAGTGTTGGATAAATTGAGGAAACTTAACAGAATGTAGGGCAGTTGGCAAAATTCGAATGCAATTGATAAAATATAGGAGAGTTGTGAAAATTGAGATTTGTTTTGTGAAATGAAGGAGTGTTGGATAAATTGAGGAAACTTAACAGAATATAGGGCAGTTGGCAAAATTCGAATGCACTTGGTAAAATATAGGAGAGTTGTGAAAATTGAGATTTGTTTTGTGAAATGCAGGAGTGTTGGATAAATTGAGGAAACTTAACAGAATGTAGGGCAGTTGGCAAAATTCGAATGCAATTGATAAAATATAGGAGAGTTGTGAAAATTGAGATTTGTTTTTTGAAATGAAGGAGTGTTGGATAAATTGAGGAAACTTAATAGAATGTAGGGCAGTTGGCAAAATTCGAATCCACTTGGGAAAATATAGGAGAGTTGTGAAAATTGAAATTTGTTTTTTGAAATGAAGGAGAGTTGGATAAATTGAGGAAACTTAACAGAATGTAGGGCAGTTGGAAAATTCGAATGCACTTGGTAAAATATAGGAGAGTTGTGAAAATTGAAATTTGTTTTGTGAAATGAAGGAGTGTTGGATAAATTGAGGAAACTTAACAGAATATAGGGCAGTTGGCAAAATTCGAATCCATATGATTAGTTGGCAAAATTGGAAGTTAAATGGTAAAAATGCAGTAGAGATGTGAAAATTGCCTCCCCCCCGGAACGAAAATCCAAGTTTCAAAATCAATCCAGTTGTCAAAATTTTTGATTCCCCCCCCCCCCCGAACCATAGTCCTTCCCTATGCCCCTGCGTGCAGATGATAATTAACGTTGAAAGTGTACATTGCATCTGCGTGGCTTCCTTCCGAAATTCGATGGGAAGGTGTCTGCCACGAGTGAGGATTTCCCCTTCAACATTTTCATGTACTTGAGTTTAAATTTTCAACTAATAAAATCAGTTCTGGAACAAAAGGTACAAATCATAATTTCAATCTTTTGTTCCAGAACTTCAATGAATCAAACTTTTATTTATCCGTTTGGCACTTCGAGTATCAGATATATATTCTTTGAGGCATTTCAATCAATTGCAAGTGAATTGTACTGCTACTCAAAAGGAGAGGCCCTACAAAAGGAAGAGAGGTTAGCCATCTCAGAATTGGACACCATGTTTTGTCTTCGCTTGGATTGTTTAGCGTGCAAAGCTGAATGGTATTGCAGGGATACTTATGGATTCCGGAAAAGGGTAATATTTGATACAGTTTTTAGTTCTCACGATTGGAAGCACTTTAGAAAACGGCTATAAAAGGAAAAGTAAATTTTGGGGCTTTTCTTTAAAAAAAAAAAGTTTAATTTCGCTTTGTTGTCTGTCCGTTTTCAGACATCGAACTTTTTTGTTTACGCAGAAAAATAAAAATTTCTTTTTGTGTTAGATAGGAATTAATGATATATTACGATCTGCATTTTTCGAATCTCCGAAAAGTTATAACTGCGCCCTCCAGCGGTGGAAAAAACTGAAAATACCAAAATATCAAACGAATATTCCAAACGATGTAGTTATGTTAGAAGTTTCAAATTTTGGTGTTGAAATGTGAAGGTTACGAAGTTACCATTGGTAACAATCACTTGACCCTTTAACCCTGGGGGGGGGGGGGGTTATACAACTTTTTTGTTTTAACAGAAAAGTTATGTTTTTAGAGATAAATTAAAAAAATCTTTTTGGGTTGGACAGGCATTGATGAAATATTATAATTTACCTTTTGCGATTTTCCCAAAAGCTATAATTGCGCCTTCTAACGGTGAAAAACGAAAAAAAAAAAAAGATTTAAAACAAATATTGCAAACGATGTAGTTTTGCTAGAAATTTCGGTCGTGGAATGTGGCAGTCTTGAAAATTCCATTGACAACAATGAGTTGATCCTAAGCCCAAGGCAGGTAAGAAACGGAACGGTTTTGTTTTAAGAGATAATTGGGAATTTCTTTTTTAGTTGGTTACTAATGAAATGTAATTCACATTTTCAAAGGTAGTTTTAATTTATATCATTAGAGATCACTAAATATTGAAACTGCAAAACTTTTAACGAATGTTTCAAGTGATCTCTTTATGGTAGAAACTTCGGGACGTAGAGTTCTCGTATGGTAGAAATTCCACTGACAGCAATGATCTGCACACTATTTTCAAAGGAGTGAGAGAAAAGCTACTTTTTAAAAAATACTTTTTTTGTTTTATAATTACTAATAAAATATTATGTGCATTTCCCCATCATACATTAAAATAAATAACCCCTCAAGCAGCTGCTTATACAGAGGTCTCACAGGAGCCTGTCAGTTTATACCCCATAGTAGAAGGGTCCATGAGGATGGCGGGACCTCAGCAAAAAAACAATACGAACATCCATAATTAAAACTTATAAGGAATGAAGAATAGGCAAAAGAAGAACTTCCTTCTCTTCCAAAATGAGATTCCCATATGCACCAGAGGCGATATGCGTTCTTCTAGTTATTTTACATTTTCAGTAACATCTGACAGTGGAAATTCGAACTACTGCATAATTGAGAAAACTATTAATATTTTATATTTAATTATAATATTTTATTAGTACTTGTAAAACACAAAAAATGTTTTCCATTTATCTCTTAAAGCAGAAAAGTTGCATTTTACCAACGGGACAAATCATTACTATTAGTGTAAACCACTTAACCATTACACTCTATGACCAAAAATGTAAGTTTCTAGCAAGTATAGATCGTTTGCAATATTTATTTAAAGATTTGGTATTTTCCAGCTTCTTCCCTCCGCTAGAGGTCGCCTTTCGAGTTTTTATTTACCGCCTTTAGCACTCCCTAACAATGGAAATTCCAAATGATAGGGATTCAAAAAATGTAAATATTAATAATTTTGTGAAAAAAATTCCGCCGACATACGGGATTCGAACCCGCATCTCTCCAGAGACATGCCAGAGCATTCTAACCTGTTGAACCGGCTTTTTTCACAAAATAACATTTATTGATTTATAGACGTTTAAACGTCTACAGGTAACGCTGAGATTATCAAATACTGTTCAAATCATTAATATTTTGTTAGGGCCTGTAAAACAAAAAATATATATAATGTTTTATCTCCTAAAAAAAGTTTCATTTTCGCACCCTCTTTCGGCTAAGAAGGCAAAGCCTTGTTGCCATTGTAAACCTGATCATAACACTCTACTACCAAAATTTCAGATTTCCAGTGTAAATAGTTTCTTTGAAGTATTCGTTTGAAATTTTAGCATTTTTCATAGCTATTGGAAATTTTCAAAATTGCGAATCGCAATATTTGTTCGACACCATCCAACCCAAAAATAATTTTCCATTTAGCTCTAAAAGTAAAAAAGTTGATTGTGTATAGATGGACAGACAGGTGGAAAGACAGACGGACAGATAGACGAACAAATATTGGCATAGGCAGACGACAAAATGGAAACATTAACTCGTTCTTCAAACGAACTTGAAAAGAAATTGTTTGTTGGTTTCAGTTAGTTCGTTTCACTTTTGCAGCCGATTGCCGTCTTCTGACCGAGTTTCTTGGAAAAAATATTCATTAATTTATTTCTATGAGTGGAATTTTTACACCCAAATGCAGTGCAATGTGGAATTGATAAAATATGGAAGCTTTTATAGGCAAAAACAAAAGTGGTAGAAATGTATAAAACTATAACAACTGAGAAGTTCTAACTTGGTACATACACTAACTCATAGGCTTTCGTCTCACGGTACGACAAAACATGGCGTCCATAAACCACGTGACTCAATCAACCAATGGCAGTGAATCACCGAGATGGCCAGCCGAGCTCTACTCAAAACGAGGCCTGAAATTCCCCAGCTCGAGGTAGCCAGAACCATTTCGAAGAGCCGTTCGCAATCTCTCATGGCTGAATGCCCCCTTTCACTAAGAGTTATTTTTTGATAATTTTTCATTTGTGAGAATAGTTCAAACATTTATCATGTATATAAATTAAAGAGCATTTTGAGCAATGGATTTCAAAAGTGTTTCTGTCAAAGTAGAAAATGCATAACGTGTTAATATAAGAAGTATTCGATATTCTGTTTAATATATTTCCACAAAAAATTTAATGCTTTCCCACAGCCGTCCCATGACCGAGTGGTTAGCACGCTTGGCTACTGATCTAAGGGACCTGGGTTCGAGCCCCGGGTAAGGCATGGCTGTTTTGTGTCGTTTTTCTGCTGAGGTCCTGCCATCCTCTCAGACCTTCTACTATGGCATATAAACTGACAGGCTCCTGTCAGACCTCTGTGGCAAGCAGCTGCTTGAGGGGGATTTTTTTTTTCTCCCTAACACAAAGTTTTTAAAACACCCCACTTCGAAAACTCTTGGGTTAAGAAAATTTCTTAATTAACAATTCATGCGACTTAATCATTTTCAATTATTTCATTTTAAATATATTACAATAAAAACTGATAAAGAAACGTAATGCTATTCGGAACTAAAATATAAATAATTCATGTAAACTGAAACGCTAATTAAGCCATTCATTAGCAATAGGGAGATAATATCCAAAAGAATGATCAAAACTAAATTTATTCGTTAAAACATGATTATAAATAAAAACAATAAATCCTCAAGCAGCTGCTTCCCACAGAGGTCTGACAGGAGCCTGTCAGTTTATACGCCATAGTAGAAGGTCTGTGAGGATGATGGTTAAATTTATAACCAAAAGAAATTGTTTTTTAATAGTTTTTTCACAATAGCAAAAAAAAAAAATAGAAATTTAAATGATGACTGAGCCAATTGAAACGAAATCAAACGATTCACTAAAACGTAGATTCGTCTGCTTTCTTTCTCTTAACAGGAAAAATCGAGAACAACTGAATTTGTTCGAGACACAGTGAATGACGTAGCCAGATCGACAGATACTTGGGTTCGAGACTTTTAACAGCCCCACAGCTCCCCCATTGGCGATTAACTGAAATGAATTGGGTGCTTAAGATTTATACAATATTTTTGAGGAAGACTTTTTACGAGAGAAGAAAAATTTTTTATCGGAAAAAGTGATTCCTTTACAGATTCCAATTTCAGTAAAAGGGAAGATTAATTGAAATTTTCAATTTCTAAAATTATCCTTCTTCAAAGGAAACAAAATAGAACCTAATGCGGTAGGTTTTTCAAAATTCAAATCTACTAACTCTGAAAAAGAACAAAACATTTAAATAATATTCTTCGTATTTTAAATGTAGCACTGAATTAAGACAGAAAATTTGCAAAGAAAACAAATTTTATTTTTGAAAAAAAAAGTTTTTTCTTATAATCAACCAAAACCTGAATATTTTTCCAATTCGGGAAATGGCTGAATTCTAGCAATGCCAAAAGTGTTTCGAGCAAAGCAAGAAAGAAAAATAACAATTTTTCTGAAATGGGAAATGTGCAAACATCTCTTCTCTCTTATCTGAGCTTATTTTAGGCTATTCTGTTCGCAAAGGATTATTACTTCAGACGGAATTAGAAATTCCATCGAACAAATCACCGAGTCTCTGTTCATTCCTTTCGAACGCATTGCATTTCACCTTTTAAAGTTTCAGTTTAACAGTTGGCTCTGAGCGGCATTCTTTTCCGCACAATGGGCTAAGTCACAAGGACCCCAAGAGAAGGAGATTCACTGGGGACAGGATGCAGACGTTAGCCCATGTCCTTCGATGTGAAGAGCGCGTGGCTCCCCTCATGCGCACTGGATCACGGCTTAACGTTCCACGTGACGTACGGTGGCTTTCCGAGCCATTTCGACATCGACATCTTCTTCTTTATGACGGGAACATTCAAGGCCACAAAGAATTCATTTGCGGATATTTAAAAAAGCACGTGGGGCAGTTAAAAGAACAACGCGCGATTTAAATCAGATCGCGTCGCTCCAAGAACTAGTTACGTCATCAATTGCAGATGTCGACTTCGAATTGCAACGTTTGCTGACCTTTCAGCAACCCCGAGCGTGGCCATGGCTCGAGCGCAAATTCCATCCTGCCAGTTCACGAAATAACTTCTCATCGATTATTTATTTGCCAGAAGTGGGCTTTGGTTGTGGAAGTGCGATATCGACACTTTGAAATTCTGAGAACTGATTCATTCATTCGCTTTTGCTTTATTTCATTCTTTATGTTTATTCTTTAATATAGTTATATTTTGCACCCAAATTCCTTAGAACTTTCGCTTAATTTTGAAGTCGTTGGTTGGGGCGTACGAAGAGGCGCGGGGGGGGGGGGATCAGTTGCCCACTCTGAAAAGTACACGCTCTGAAAAGTACACGCAAAAATTATATTTTGCCCACTTACGAATTTTTGATTTGATTTTAACCTTGCAAACGATAGGTACAGAGAATCTATTTCTCCATTCCAAGTGCATTCAAAGATCGGAAATGATTTCGAGCTCAACTCCTGAAATGGTGATGACCGTTTGCAAAAGCACTTAGGACATATCGGATTTTCGATATGCAGGTGGTAAGCGACGGAAAGAGCTCCTCTGCAGACATTTTAAAAAGAAAAGATCTGGTGTGCGTTGCGGTCCAACCCACCAAAGTCGTCTCTCATCAGGGCAAAGCTCACTTTGGAAAAAAAAAGAGAGGTTTTTCTTTTCTTTACTTAGGAGACTAATTCCGTGCTGTTAAGATTGGTAAATGAGGTTCGGTAATGACAGATTTCTGTTGTGATCGTGTCATCCACCTGGGTTAGAGGCTGTGACGTAACCACCCTGCACATTCTGCCCACTCTGGATTCTTAGACTTCTCACGTCATAGGTTGGGTTGTTTTACCTCCGAGCTGTACTTTTTTGCACACCATGGGCAAAATGGAAAGGTCACATGGACCCCGAAGGCTCAGAGAAGGTTGGGAGAGGGGACCCACTGGAACAGCTGTTGGGAGACAGATGGTAGTCTTCCGTCAAGGCCATCCAGCGTGTTCTTTAACGTGCACAGGGTATGGTTCTCCCGCACACGGGGCCGCGGCTTAACGTCCCATCCGACGGACGGTGGCCTTTCCAAGACCATCGGTGTCCCCTACTGACCGTGGTCAGGGCGGGGAATTTTTCAGAAATAAATCTGAACGCTGACTCAGCTGGGACTTGAACCTGGGAACTACAGATTACGAGCCTGGAGCGCTACCGACTGAGCCCCCCCCCCCCCTCTCACATCATTGGCGATTGAGAAAGTGTGTAAAGCTGAAATGAATTCTTCCTACTAAGACTTACATAAGAATTGAAATTAATTGCAACATTTCAATAATGAACAACCTTATACTAGTTTCAACCGACGCCAAATTGACACTTCTTCTCATCGATAAGTTCATTCGCTGCTTTCCACCGTTGACGTAATAATCCAATCAAAATTCAATCCCTCCAATTCATAGCTCATTCTCATTATGCTATTCACAATGCACGTCCCCCTCCACTGATCAGAGCCTCCAGACGTCAGTTAGGGATCCGATCTGTCACCCCCCCACCCCCCCCCCGCCAAGAGGGCTACCACTAAGTGGGACCAACCCACCAAAATATGGGAGCGATCGCTCAAGTAGCCGCGGAACCACAGGGAAACAATTTCTGCCGCCGATGACGTCACAGCTCCTGCCCATCCGCTCAGGAATTACGGCTGTTATGCGATAGGATGATGATGATGATTACATATGCGTAGTGTTTAACGATGTACTAGATAGCATAGATATTTTTCTTAAGTATTGTTATATAAAGGTGGTTCAGAATTTTGCCAAATACTTTTAAAGTTTCCCTAACCAAATGATGATAGATGTCACTGATCTATTTCCCTCCAGTTGCCATGCGACCAGAGTACGTGGTCTCTCTCCTAATCGTCGTCGGCGTCTGCGTCGCTCAGATCCGTCCGAGACCGACTCCTCCGTCGCTGCAAGGCCCCAAGCCCAAGAATCAGGATCTCAGAGGCCTCATCCCGATCAATTTCTTCGACAAGATGAAACACGTGATCAAGGACAATCCTGACTTCTCCAAGATGTTCCCCGACCCTGAGGAGCAACAGTTTGTCAAGGGGCCGGAGTTCCTGAAAATGCTGAAAAAGTTTTCCAATATGTTTCAGTGATGGAGGAGGAGGAGGAGGGGGAATTTTCCTCCTTGCCCTTCCCCCCAGCTTTGGACTGCACGTGATGAAGCGAGGGGTCGCGTGTACAGAACATTCGATTCCGATGAAGTCGACCTCGCATGTTTCATATTAATCGGATTTCTTACATTTCCTTTTCTGGTAGATTCTTTATCAGCATGGAAGGCCTGCTGCCTCTTCATGCAACATCAAGGCGATCATCAACACTTTAAGAAATAACGGTGCTAAAAAATGTATATTTAAATAAAGCAAGACGCGAATGAAATATGATGTGAATCGATGATAAACTTAATCATCCCATACAACCACAATATCCCTAAAATATCCATAACTCCGACGACTAAAGGATATCCATTTGTCATCCTAAATGTCTTATGAATATTATGATTAGGTGGGATATTATTTTCAAATTAAATAAACTTAAAAAATTTTGAATGGCGATGAATCTCAACTTTTCTTTTTCTATACTTGGTAAGTTGTTCAATAATTTATTTCTGCATTGGAAAGCATTTCGTCTTTTCCATTTCCTGTTCGAAATACGTCCATTTGTCTTTCACCACGAAGACATCGTCTGCCCGGTGCACAACGGAAACTGCTGTCTCCCCGTCACCATTCCAAGAGGAAACACAAATGAGGTATTAAGCAGAATTTGTGGTCAGATAAATATTAATTCAGATGTTTGTTAATGAATGTCTGTGTGTCTGTCCGCTGATACCCCCTCTCCCCCTTTTATCAGGAGGGAAATTCGAAATAGTTGACGACCGTCATTATACGAGCTTTCATTTGACACCCGATTCGTAACTGTAGACCGTCCCGTGTTCGGAAGATAAAGTAGAACGACTTTCCCATTTTTTAGGAGGGGAAGAAAGCACGGGGGTCAATTTTTTAGAGCCTATGACACTCCCCACGTCGCAAGATTTCGTTTGGCACGCAAATCGTTCAGTTTCACCATCGCGTTCGAAAGATATGGTGGAACAACTTATTTTCAGAAATCCACTTAACCGAGAAATGTGAAAGCCGAAAGCGACAGGAATGAATTCGAAAGAGGAATTCATCAAACTAAACTAATATCTGATTTCGCATGATTAAACAGTAACAGTTGAAAGTTATTCAAGATAACTGTTGCCTCAAACGAATTTCTTTCTCATTTCGCGTGATCAACTCATTGTTCAGTTTGCTGGGTGAAGAGCGCGTGCGTCCGTGGACTTTGAAGTCGTTCTAATTAAGCACGAGCACAACACGAGATTCAAAAACTGAATTCGTATAGCAAGTTAAAAATCATTAACTTAATTTGAAAAATATGCAAAAAAGCTAATAAAAGCTTTAAATATTATCTTATGCAATAATAATGTTCTTTAATAAAATTATTTTTGTACCTTTACATTTTTTAATGCAGCTCAGATCACAGGTAATTTTTTTCCTTCGATATAAAGTTACGTCTGCCTGGCAAATTGTATCCGAGGAACTCTGGTGGCTACGAAGTGATTTGAAATGTTCGATTATCTGAGAGAGGGAAATTCCGGTCTTTGGTTTCGAAACTTCTGACGTGGGGAGGATTATGGGTACCTCGATCTATGTGGGGAGGATTATGGGTACCTCGATCTATGTGGGGAGGATTATGGGTTCCTCGATCTATGTGGGGAGGATTATGGGTACCTCGATCTATGTGGGGAGGATTATGGGTACCTCGATCTATGTGGGGAGGATTATGGGTACCTCAATCTATGTCCATTTCGTTTCTCCCCTAAAAGAGGGAGAAAATTTTAATCGGAGTCGGAGATTGGGTTGTTTTACCTTTGAGTGGCACTTTTTTTTTTGCACACCCTGGGCTGAATGGCCAGGTCAGAAGGACCCCAAAGGCTCAGAGAAGGTTGGGGGAGAGGACTCACTGGAACAGCTGTGGGATACAGATGGTAGCTTCCCATCAAGGCCATCCAGTGGGTTCTTTAACGTGCACAGGGTATGGCTCTCCCGCACACGGCGCCACGTCTTAACATCCCATCCTACAGACAGCGGCCTTTCCAAGCCCATCGATGTCCCCAAGTGACCGTGGGCAGGACGGATAGTTTTGTGGAGATAAGTCTCAACGCTGACCCAGCTGGGACTCGAACCTGGGAACTGCAGATTACGAGCCTGGCGCGCTACCAATTGAGCCACCCCCGCCCCCGTACTGTTAACAAAATGGTCTACTTTCCCATTACCTGTGGTAATGAATCTCTATGTTGCGATCATATGCAACCACGGCAATTCCCGGTTCCGCCTGACAGCACTACCTGGTTAAGAAAAGCCATGACCATCTAGAGCCGGGGGCAAGGAATACGCCCTATAGGCGCACCTCAACCCCGGCCTCACATGGCAGCAGTCCTATAGAAGGAAAGCTAACCACCGGAAGAAACCTAACTTTAATCTATTCCCCGGTTTGCAAATGTGCAAGGATATAAAGATCCAAGCTCGATCGGCACCCGGGGTGGAGACTCTTAGTAAGACCCAGACTTTTTGGACAGCTCGTGCCTACTAGGCAGGATGGAACCTTTCGGCAGAGCCGTCGAACAGACCACACAGGTCTCCTGAGAGGTGAGGTCTCCGACGCCGTCACCATCCGACCGGCAATCAAGCCGGCCAGCAGCGTCTTCAACCTCGGTTGGCCTTAGCCATGTCCAACCGGTGAGCCAATCCGGTCGGCACAGCCTTCAGCCGGGTTGCTGGGCCCTAGGCCCCCCCACCAGGACAAGGTGGTCCCCTATCGGGGGGGATTACCTGTGGTAAGTGAAAGATTTCCTAAATCAGCAGAGGGTGTGGGGGTAGGTAGCATGCCAGACTCGTAATCTACAATTTGCAGATTAGAGCCCCGCCTGGGCCAGCTTCGAGATTTATCTCCACAAAACTCCCCACCTCTCCGTCGGTGAGCAGAGGCGACCGTCCGTTGGATGAGACGTAGAAGTACTTGGCTATGCTTGGAATGGATTTCTCATGTCCCAAGGCATCACGGAACCAAAGCATCTGCTGCTTCGTGCCCTGGTCCGTAACCGAGACGCGGGACCTTCCTTCCCCTCTTTACCTCCTCCCCCTACCACAAAGAAAAGGGGTTAAGAGAGTGAATTTCCGTTGCAGTATTTGCACTACTTTTAAGAAGTTTTCATAAGTGCATGGAACAAATATACGTTTTCGCCTCTATCACCCAGAAGGGCGGGGGGGGGGGGGGGGGGGGGGTCCGTGATTCCCCTCCCCCCATAGATCCGGTCCTGCAAGAAAGAAATATTGAAAGCTTACCTAAAATATTTTTCGACATAACTCGTGACCTCGCATCCGTGCAATTGGTATTCCACTTGTTGCCATGCACGCTGCAGAATCTCTCTTATTATTTGTTTATTCTCGTGCGGAAGATCTTTCTTAAATCCACGACTAAACGCACGTTCAACAGGAATCGCCGATTCATTTTCGGCTGCCAACTGAACGTCCTCTCTCCTTTCGAGTGAACATGACCATACACAACGAACGATCCCAGAATACTTCACGGGGAATTGTGAGATTTAGCAGATCGTGTCCTCTGGTGGCAGGCAGATCAACAAAAATGGGAAATGTTATGCAATGAATATCTAGTCTCTTATTAACCCCCCCCCCTTCCCCCTTTCCCAGATCCGGGACTGTTCAAGAGAGAATTTTGTTCGATGAAGTATTCGTCCTAAAGAGATAGGAACAGAAAACTCCGTATGCAAACTTCTTCCTCCAAAAAAAAAAACGGTAAGAAAAATTCTTGCGTCACAAGGATTTAGAACCGTGATCTGGTTATTTGTAGAGAGGAGAACGCGAGACAGTAAAATGAGAGTTTTTCGATAATGTCTGTAGGTGGTGAGGAACTGTTGCTTTGTGAACTAGGTCCTGATAGGAATGGAGTTTTCATGTAGCAGGCCATGACGGAACCAAATCGTCTGCTGCTTCATGCACCCGCCATTCACAGAGACATGGAATCTTCTGAATTCATGCTTTGGATGATAACTGAAACAGATCTGCTGATTCTTGCACTGGGCCATCGCTGTTAAGACGAAGGGGAGGGTGGGGCTTATTTCGATAATAAAAATAATAAAAAATGGCTGTGGCTTCTTTCTATAATTCGCAAAAATAAATAGATAAATAAAAAACACTTGGTGGCGCTGTTTTATTTAAAAAAAAAAGAGTTGTGCAGTGTGAGATACAAAATCCTTCATCTTTTTCGTTTCTGAGCTTTTATTCCTGCTAAAAAATCTTCAACCGCCAGATTCCATCATTGGACGTCATTTCCTTCCAGGAGAGCGCGTTTCCTATTTCCCTGCGCAACAGGGGTCGACGCTTGGACAATCGCATCTGGGACTCCTCTCCAATCTGGGACAAAACAAAAAATCTTTTTAATCGCTGCTGTTATAAAAAGGAAAATTGGCGATTATTTATTTATCACTAGGAATGCCAATTCTGGTGATGGAAAATGTGTTCCATTAAATATTAGAGATAGCCCTACGATATGACCAGTTCTCTCAAAGGTCTCGTCGAGACGCATACGATTCCAAACCCGGATTCGACCCAGAACCTGCGGTTTTCGAGATTTTAACGTTTTAAAATTCATTTTAAACTTTTTAAATATTGAATTTAGAGCCTCGTCCTTGATATGGGAGTAAAGTAATTTGACGTCATGCCGAATCACGTGGTCCGAATCCGCTACCTGTAACGGTTCGAGCGTTATAACGATTTTTCGCTATGCCTAATCTCCATATGATAACAGCTTTTCGATCGAGCTTTTCCCTATACTTTAACATTACTAAAATATCGTTTTTGCACACGGCCCTCTTTATAACCCTTTACCCATAATTCAAAGGGTGACGAACCTCATTTGACCGCGAACGTCATTCATCAAGTTTCCTGTTTCACTTTGAAAGGTTGCTCTCCCTCGGTTTCTAAAAAAATTTGAGGTGGTTTCCTTAATGTAATTTCTATGAGGACTTTGAATGCCTTTAAAAAAAGAAACAACTGGACCGATCTATATGAAATTTGCTATATAATTAGATCTCGATGACCTCTAACGGTCTCGATGATCCCCATCTATTTTTAATTTTTAAAATTTCTTTTTCTATAGAGTTTTAAGAATGAAGAATTGTTTTTATTAATAAATAATAAATACCCACTCAAGCAGCTGCTTGCCACAGAGGTCTGACAGGAGCCTGTCAGTTTATATGCCAAAGTAGATCTGAGAGGATGGCAGGACCTCAGCAGAAAAACGACACAAACAGCCATGCCTTATCCGGGGCTCGAACCCAGGTCCCGTAGATCAGTAGCCAAGCTTGCTAACATACAGAAAGATTTTTAAAACTGAAGGTTCTTTACAGGATTTAAAAAGAGCGTTTAGAAATATATATATATATAGCAGAAGATTAGGCTTAGTGAAAATGAAGTCTAATAAAAAAGTGGTTTCACTTAATTGAAATTGTTTAAAAAGTATATCTATGTTTTGCGGAACTGTTTATAAAAAAAGAAATAGTCGAAAGAATTACAAAAAACTCCGTAGAATTGTTTAAAAGAGGTCTAATCGTACTTATATTGATATGTCCCTGTAGGCATCCATCTTGTTCATGATATGAAGATTGCCATATCCGTATAACCGCAGAATAAAAAAAGTCAATAAATAAATTATTAATTCATTCATTTCGTGACTAGAGTGAAGGACAATTCGCCCTGGATTACCCATAGGATAGCATAGCTTGAGTTCAAAAGACAAGCTCCGTAGAGAAAAGCCGTATACAAAAGTATTAGCTATGTTAAGCTTACGGAGTATACATTAGGATAATTATATCCTGATATAAATCCTTAAGCTTTACTATGATGGGTTGTAATAAATTATGTTAATTAGGTCTGTCCTGTTATTGGCAGATTGTTAATCACGTGATAAGGCTGTTCCTATATCGCAAGTACTGGATAACGTCATCGGTATGCGCAGATTGAATGTGCCGTAAAATATACGAAAAATTTCAATCTCCAAGTCACGTGACCTTTCAGAATCTGTTTTTTCACCTTTGCTCTCTTCCTATTGGACATGGGATTTTGAAACTTTGTGGTCACTTTGGGATCCCCTTTTACATACTATCCCACCGCTAGGGGGCGCTTTTTGCTTCCAAAGTGGATCACTACGGCGCCGTTTTTTAGGAAATTGGGGGACTTTGGGGACTGACCCTTGCGGTCAGTCCCCAAAGTCATTACAAATTACGCAATTTTTACCCATGTTTTTTGCGCGCAAAACACCGCTAAAATAGCAATTTTCACATGTAAATCGATTTTTTTGAAAATTCTATGCAGTGAATATGTTTTAAAGGCATAGAACATTTTATATTACGCCTTCATGGAAATTAAAAATCAGATTGTCACTCAGACTGTAAAATTGAAAAGTTGTTAGCACAGGAGTAGCTTTTAGCTCTGTTTTAGGCGTTTAAAACAGCATTTAAACTCATTTTTTGGAGAATCATTCGATATTTTCGAAATTCTATGCACCTAAAGTATACTTCACCCATAGAATCTCATTATAGAATACTAGTTGATGAATATAAAGCATTAAGTTGTGAATCTGACTGTAAATTCAAGAGTGATTACACACCACATATAGTTTTCATATATTTTATGCGCGGAAAACAGCGCGAAAAGAGCTATTTGGATACATAAATCGTTTTTTTTCAAAATCCTCTGCTGTGAAAATATTTTTAAGGCATAGAATATTATGATATATTACGCCTGGAATGATGATGGTTTATTACTGATGGTTTATTTCCAAATAAACCATCAGATTGCCACTCAAACTGTAAATTCAAGTGTTGTTAGCACAGGAATAGCTTTAAGCTCTGTTTTAGGATTTTAAAACGTTTAAGCCCCACAGAGTCAGAGAACAAAGGGAACAGTGTATTAAGCACTTTCCCGCCCACACAATAGCGGTTTAATTGCGACAAACAGACCCTTCCTACATTTAAAAAAAAATTAATTGAACACACCCTTCCAGTGGGAAAGCGCCCCCCTAGCGGTTGAATAGTGTGGAAAAGGGTTGCCCTAAAGTGACCCTGAACTCTGAAAACTCTAGGTCCCATAGAAGGAGAGCAAAGGTCAAAAAACAGATTCTGAAAATGACCAAAAAGAACACAAAAAGACATTTTACCCAGAAAGGTAAACTAAAGGACCCTTTCTAGTGTCCAAAGTAGAGTCACGTGAGCTAAAGATTCATACTCAAGAGATTCATCACTTGACGGATTCGTTCTCACTTGGCCTCCGCTCATCTGGGGGTTTCATGATAATTCGGCGCACTGAGTCACGTGACCCGAAGATTCATACTCAAGTGATTCATCACTTTACAGAGTCCTTCTCACTTGGCCTTTGCTCATTCTGGGTGTTTTAAATAATGCGGCAGGCGGTGTAGTGTATAGCTAGATACATTAAGAATACCTTAAAAAGGCGATTCGCAAAAAACTGAAAAGTACAATGTACCGGCTATTACAATTCCGTCATAGCTGATACGCCATACTTTCCTACGGGCCACACTTCGACTAGCACCCGCCAGTGTTGCCTACGCTCGATCCCAGGCTGCCAAATGCCCAGGACCTGCGCAGGCACCACTGGTTACTTCGGGGGCTAGCTCACTAAGTAGCATAGTGATCGTGATCTATGGCCGTAGCATAGTGTTCACGACTCCCCCCTACCCCCAAACACGACGTATTCCGCATGCTCAACGCCTTGGGGCAGAGAACAAAACGGGTCGTGGGAAAGGTTTACAATTTGTCCGAACAGGCAATTTGCTTATATTAGTAGGTATGCGAAGCTCGTATAAAGTAGCGGTAGCTAATATTTTCAAAATTTCGTCGTAAATATTAAGGAATCTGGCAACGTAAAAAATCTGACCCTTGGTCAAACATGAGAGATCATCGAGTTCTAATGATTGATAAAAATTTCACAAAGATCGGTCCAGTAGTTTTTTTTAAAAGGCATTCAAAGGCGTCATAGATATTACATTAAGGAAACCACCTCAAATTTTTTTAGAAACCGAGGGAGAACAACCTTTCAAAGTGAAACAGGAAACCTGATGAATGACGTTCGCGGACAAATGAGGTTCGTCACCCTTTGAATTATGGGTAAAGGGTTATAAAGAGGGCCGTGTGCAAAAACGATATTTTACTAATGTTAAAGCTCGATCGAAAAGCTAATATTATCCTATGGAGATTAGGCCTGGAGGAAAATCGTTATAACGCTCCAACCATTACAGATAGCGGGTTTTGACCACGTGATTCGGCATCGACGTCAAATTACTTCACTCCCATATCGAGGACGAGGCTCTGAACTCAATATTTAAAAAGTTTAAAATGAATTTTAAAACGTTAAAATCTCGAAAACCGCACGTCCTGGGTCGAATCCGGGTTCGGAATCGGATGCGTCTCGACGAGACATTTGAGGAAAGGGGTCATATCATAGGGTTATCTCTAATATTTAAGAAGTTAGCATCAGCCAATCAGGATTCAGCATTTCAAAATACTGGAATCCCATGGGTTGTAGGTGGTAGAGGTAGATTTAAAATTCGCGCCCTTTTTTCAATGTAAAGGAATTCCTATGATAAGAACGCACTTATAATTTTCAACAAATAAGAATAACTTCACAGTTCTCACTGGGCTTAAAAAAATAAGGGGCGTGTCATAATAATTCCGCACACTGATTCCTGTCTTATTAGAAAAATGGACCGTTTAAAGTATTTAAATAGATTTAAAACTTTAAACTTCTTATACATTTTAAATAATCAATATTCCAGGTAGGTATTTCAATAATTATTTTTAACCAATCAGATTTAAACCTTAAGATGCCAACGTGTTCTATTGGATGCTTATTTCATCTCGAAAGTACTGTATTCTGCACTCTCTGACATACGAAGTACATTGCAGGTAAGATCTGCGCATACCTATGAGGTTATCCAGAAGTAGCCATATAAGGACAGTTTGATGACGTCATACATAACTAGCCAATCAGCGTAGAGCTTACGAATGACGTCTTGGTATAGTTTTCCTAATATATACTCCATAAACCCTGATATCAGATACCTATGACGTCACTCATAAATAGCCATATAAGGATATATCGATGATGTCATAAGATATGACGTGACACCTTTTGATTGACAGCATTGTGTAGTTATCCTAATATATATCCCATCAGAATACCTATGCGCATCAGATCTGCGCATATCTATGACTTATCCATAACTTGCCATATAAGGACAGGTCCATGACGTCATCGAGATATCACCAGACATCTGATGATTGACATGTGTATAGTTATTCTAATATATACCCTAATGCAAGATTGATGCACATATCGATGACGTTATCCAGTACTTGCCATATTAGGACAGACTTATGACGTCACACTTAATTAACCAATCACAGGACAGCTTGATCACGTAATTCAAATCGACCAATCGTTTCAAACCGTAAGAATATACTTATCCTAATATATAAAAAAAATATAATAAAAATAAATACCCCCTCAAGCAGCTGCTTGCCACAGAGGTCTGACAGGAGCCTGTCAGTTTATATGCCACAGTAGGAGATCTGAGAGGATGGCAGGACCTCAGCAGAAAAACGACACACACATCCATGCCTAATCCGGGGCTCGAACCCAGGTCCCTTAGATCAGTAGCCAAGCGTGCTAACCACTCGGCCACGGGATACTCCGTAGGATTAACATGGCTAATGCTTTGAGATACGAACAATGCTTTCCTACACGGACAGTCAATTTTTTTTTAAAAGTCCAGCCGCCCACCCCTACGGTGGCACCATACTTTCTCTATGGACGTCGAGACTTGAACTCCTCTCATGTTAACCTATGGGTAATCTGGGTCAAACAGTCACTAAGTCTAGCCATGAAATAATTCAATTCATTAATTATTTATATATCTACTACTCTTATTCTGCACATATAAGGATTGGCATTCTTCATGTCTTCAACAAGATCGATGCCTACAAGGCCATAGCAATGTATTATGACACCTCTTTTAAACAATTTTAGCGCGTTTTTTATAATAGTTTCATTCTTCTATCTTTGATAACTATTAACGCAAAATAGAGACAGACTTTTTTAATACTTTCAGTAAAGAGAAACGACTTTTTTAACATATCGGATTTTCACTAAGCCTAATACAATGAAACATAGTGAAGGATTCTAAACAGCTAGATCTAAGCTTAGCAGCCCTCCCCTTCGGTTCCCCAACAGAAGGACAGGATCAATCTTCTGTTAGGTACTAACAGACTGCACCACGAGAAGGCGGGGTAGGACATGAGATGGCTAAAATAGGGCAAGGCCTATTATAGTTTAGCAATCATTCGCCGGCCGGGGGCCCTAAAAAGGACCGTTTTAAGACAACTACTAGCCACCTTTTATCTTTGCCACTGATTCTTATGATAAATAAAACAATCTTTTTGGACTCTTCATTCCATCACCAACGTGCCAGGTGTGCAACAACAAAACAATCTCGAAATTCTGTTTCGTATCTTCTTCCTCTTCCTTGAAATCCATTGGCGTATTCTATTCCTAAAGCTTACACGAGAGGAAGGAAATTCCTCTTCTTCCTTCTTTGCTGGTATTTTCTGGGGTTGACAGGCAGGAAAAGTAACTCTCACACTGCTCCTCCTGGCTGCTTGGTGAACTCTGACTCGTGAGGCAGGTGAAATATCGTTCTTGAACCGGATCATCTGTTATACCACTGCCGGTGATTTCCTCGTGATCCCTTTTCGATTGTTGTTCTTCACATTCCTTCTGATGGTAACCGGGAACAACGAGGAATGGATGTTGTAGAGCTTAATCGGGAACAACGAGGAATGGATGTTGTAGAGCTTAATCGGCAGGAAGTCTCTCTGTTGGATCTAAACGCAGGAAACATCCCATAAACTTCTTGAACTCTTCGGCACTCTGAGATTCCACAACAGAAGAGGGATTTGCTTCCCTTAGTATTTCCAGCAAATGGTTGTTTTCCATTATACCGCTGAGGACAGGCAAGATGTGCTCATCGAAGGTGAGTGGCTGTGGATAATCTTTCAGTGTTCGTATAATGGCTTGGCGAGTGAATATCTGCACTGATGTTATGCCCAATGTCCACAGCTCGACAGTTACTGCTCTAATACGACCGCGCAATTTTTTGGAAGTCAGTTCTGGAGGGTTGTGACTGAAGCAGACGCCAATCCTTTTACTATCAGTACTGTCGATTTCTGTCAATAGTGTGAAATCTGTTAGAATGGCACTATCAGAGGTGGCATCAATAAGGATGTTCTTTTCTCTTCTTTCACATCCATGTGGCACAAACCGCAGCCGTGGAGATAGCTGAGAGCTTTCAAAACATCCCCCAAGTAGTTTTTTTTCTTACAAAACAATTCGGATCAGTAAAAAACTCCCAATCGTTAATCATATAGAAGATGTCCCTCTTCATCAGTGGCTTTAGAAATGCTCGACTCTCTCCTATAAGTGGCAAAGTATTGTAGAGTGGAATGATGTTAGGGTGGTTAAGATGTGGCCAGTAGAGATCATCTCCTGGGGAAGTGCACGCCACAACTTTAACTGCAACTCTCTTCCTCTCCTTTATGTCGAACATTTCCACAACCGCTCCAAACCCTCCTTCACCCAGGCGGCGTAAATACAGAAAGTCCGGATGCTTTTCAGACGTTCTATAGAAGCATAAATGACTTTACGCATTTTAGTCGCTATAAGATCAACTAAATAGGTTACTTACCTCTGCATGTGTTCATGAGAACTGAAATTCTTCTTCAGTTTAACCGCCAAATCGAACGATGCGTTTTGTTGCGTCTTTTGATCAACGACAAGTACATTGTTTACGCTGTGATTGTTCTATTGACGTCACCTTCGATGAAAGGTCTGTTTAATCGGATGCATTTACTGGATGCCAGATATCGGTGGATTTATAAATTAAAAATAATGAACCAAATTTATTCAACTAAAATAAATCATTATTTAATAAGTATTTACACCAGCCGAAAAATTCTGTTTCCCCGAAAGCATAAATAAAATATATTTTATTGCTAGATAATTTGAATAATGGACAGACTTTTTAAATTGTTTAACGATGTTCTTCGACAAAGAAGCATCAAGCGCAAAAGAGTTTATTTTTACGAAGTATAAAACTCAGTAGGACTATAATGAGACCAAGGGCAGTCAGGAAAAATGGACAAAATTATGAAACTTCTGATACAGTACAGGAGGGACCTTTATTTTTAAACAACTCTTTTGATGTAGTGAACAATGACAGTTCAAAAACCTATGGCTTAAATCATCAAAAATAGGTAGGAATGAGTTAACGCGGTGGTGGTGGGGTTCCGATATGCCCTATGCAGCTCTCTCTCTCATCTCGGCTGGAATTTTATACGAAGGGCATTCGAAACGTTCTTGCTACCCCTAAGCCCATTTCTCTTCCCATATGCATAAGTAATTAATGAATAAAACAATAAATAATTAATAAAGCCATTGCATTTACCTCAAGAGAGCTTTTACTTCCTTCAAAGTACTCCCCTCCAGCATATATGCAAAGTTGCAGACGCCAATGGGGGCGGGGTTGGCACAGTCGCTAGCGCGCCAGGCTCGTAATCTGCAGTTCCCAGGTGCGAGTCCCAGCTGGGTCAGCGTTGAGATTTATCTCCGAAAAAGTCTCTGCCCTGCCCACGGTCAGTAGGAGACACCGATGGGCTTGGTGCACACGGGGCCAATGGGCTTGGATGCACACGGGGCCACGGCTTAACGTCCCAACCCGCCGTCCGTCGGATGGGACGTTAAGCCGTGGCCCCGTGTGCAGGAGAGCCACACGCTGTGCATGTTCATGTAACCTGGATGGCCTTGACGGGAGGCTACCATTGGCTGATTCTTAATCACGTGATAAGGCTGTCCCTATATGGCAAGAACGTCATTGATATGTGCAGATTGCATGTGCAGTAGTTGTATATGACGTCATAGATATGCGCAGATTGAATGCGCATATGTATTCTGATGGGATATATATTAAGATAACTATACAATGCTGTGATCAAAAGGTGCCACATGAATGCTGTGATCAAAAGGTGCCATGTCCCAGCTGGGTCAGCGTTGAGATTTATCTCCGAAAAAGTCTCCGCCCTGCCCACGGTCAGTAGGAGACACCGATGGGCTTGGAAAGGCCGCCGTCCGTCGGATGGGACGTTAAGCCGTGGCGCCGTGTGCACGTTCATGTAACGCTGGATGGCCTTGACGGGAGGCTACCATTGACTGATTCTTAATCACGTGATAAGGCTGTCCCTATATGGCAAGTACTGGATAACGTCATCGATATGTGCAGATTGCATGTGCGCAGATATGCGCAGATTGAATGCGCAAATGTATTCTGATGGGATATATATTACGATAACTATACAATGCTGTCGATCAAAAGGTGTCACGTGATATATGGATGACGTCATCAACATGTCCTTATATAGCAAGTAATGAATAACTTTGTAACTATGCGCAGATTGAATACGCCATGAGATTTCTGTCAGAGAGGGCAGAATAGAGTAGTTCCGAGCTGAAATTAGGTAATAGAAATAGAATCCGTTGGCATCTTAAGGTTTAAATCTGATGGGTTAAAAATAATTATTCAATTATCTTATTTAAATATGGAAGATTTAAAATACATGAAAAGTTTAAAGTTTAAAATATATTTAAATATTTTTATTAGTCCATTTGTTGACTCCCATGATTCCCTATTCTGAAGCATAAAAGTAGTAAGTCACTGACAGTTAGGAGCTATTTTAACCCTTTATTAATCTGCTTCCTGAGCTGTGATTGGTTAAAAATATTTATTTATCTATCTAGTTAAGGATAAAATCTCTATCCCTTCACTCCACCTAGTAAGAAAAGAATCCATGGTCCGAATTATCAAGAAACGCCCCTCACTTTTTTAAACCCAGTGAGAACGAATCCGTCCAGTTATTCTCATTGGTTGAAAATTATAAGTGCGTTTTTATCCTAGGAATTCCTTTACATTGAAAAAAGAGCGCGAATTTTAAATCTACCTCTACCGCGTAGAACCAATGGGATTCCAGAATTTTGAAATGCTGAATCCTGATTGGCTGATGCTCACTTCTTAACCCCTTCGCTACCATACCGGCCCGTCGGCCGGGGGGAAGGTAGGTTAAACGGGTGAACTCTCCCTCGCCTCTTTGTGCATCTCCCGCTCAGAGTGTTCAAACGACCATCAATTAACGTCTAATTGACAAACTGCCTGCATCCCTCCAGGCAACAGGGGGACTCTAAGAGTTGACTGCAGAATGTGGGTTGTTTATTGCTTTATTGAAACTTACATTTCGGCAAAGGAAACATGTAATAATTTTTTCGGATTGAAGGGGAGAGGAAAACGTCTTAGGACCGAATAATATATTCATGCAGTGATGGGTTCTCAACAGAAAGTAGAAACAGTTGAAATCATTAAATGTTTGATCAAGAGGGTATCAAATTCATCATCATCATCATCATCCTCAAGCAGCCATGGGCTACGGAGGTCCAACCAGACCGCACAGTTTAATTCTCCAAGCATATCTGTCCTGAGCTACATCTGCTGCATCCGGCCACTGCACACCAATTCTAACAAGGTCCTGTTAGACATTGTCTGCCCACCGCATCCTAGGTCTCCCCCTCCTTCTGAGGCCTCTAGGCACACTGTTCATAACCCTATTCACCAATCTATAATTATCCATACGGGCAACATGGCCAAACCAGCGGAATCTCTCTCTGCACAATATGCTGCTTAAAGGAGGTTGCAGACTCCTTTGCCTAACCTCATCATTAGTTACAAAGTTAAACCACCAAATACCCAAGATGCTGCGTAAGCATCTAGTTTCCTGTTATCTTGTTTACACAGCGTCCAAGTTTCACTACCATAACTAACCCTAGAAAGAACCAAACTATTATACAGTCTAATTTTAGTCTTTAGGTGTATACGCCTATTTCTTCACAATCTCCATAGATTCTTAAAAGTCCCGGCAGCAATACCTATTCGTCTGTTAATCTCATGCCGCACATCACCATTATCTGTTACATAGCTCCCAAGATAATTAAACTGTGACACCTGCTCAAGACTGCAACCATTCAGATTAACTGAATCACAACCTGCCTGACCAATTTTCATCACTTTAGTTTTCTCCCTGTTTATAACCAAACCTACTCTACTACCAGTCTCATCAACAGCTCGAATGAAAGAGTTCATCTCATCAACATCATTTGCCAAAAGGGCTAAATCATCAGCATAACCTAAATCAGAAATTTTCGTATCTCCAGCCCATTTAAGGCCAAAATCTTTCCCTTGAAGTGAATTTCGCATAACATAATCAACAACCAAACTAAAGAGTAAAGGAGACAAAATGCACCCTTGTCGAACACCAGACGTAATGCTAAACCAATTGCTACAACACATGACTCAGTGTTATTATAGAGAGCTTTCATTATGTTAACTAACTTGTCTGGTATACCATATGATCTCACAATCAACCACAAATTATGACGATCAACAGAGTCGAAAGCCTTTTTGAAATCAACAAAGCTAGCAACCAAAGGTTTCTGAAACTCTAAACATTTCTCAAGAATCTGCCTAAGTGAAAATATCTGATCCACACATCCCCTACCACTTCTGAATCCATATTGCTCATCACGCAATTGCCTGTCAACCAGATTCTTAATTCTATTAAGCACAATCATGGAAAGAACTTTACCTGGAACAGAGAGTAGGCTGATACCCCTATAGTTATCACAAGAACTGCGATCACCTTTTTTGAAAATAGGGATAACAATAGCTCTGGTAAAATCCTTAGGAACCATGCCTTTATCATAAAAGTTATTAAAAATTTCAGTCATCCAAGTGGTAACCAAAACATTCCCAGCTCTGAGCATTTCTGTAGTAATTTCATCTACCCCTGGTGATTTATGAAGTTTAAGTTTAGAGATAGCCAAAATAACTTCAGATTGTGTTATAGGGCCAACATTAAAGCTGCCAATGCATCTATCATCATTACAAACAATGGGAGTAGAACTAACCACATTGTTTAGAACATCACTGAAATGCTCAGCCCACCTAGCCATGACAGAATCCTCACCATCTATATTATTATACCTTACCATGTTTATCCTTCAATCCTTGTATGCCTGTCCGTTTTCTACCACACAAAACATTAACTATCTGGTACAGCTCTCTGCTGTTGTGCTGTCTAACTGCTTCCTCAGCTTTGTCAGCCAGGCCATCAAGCCAAAGATTCTTATCAGCAGCTAACTGATCCTTTACACGTTTATTAAGCTCTCTGTAATCCTTTCTATTAGGACTAGTAGGGTACTGATTAAGGACATTCCTACAGTTCCTTCTTTCTGAAATAAGCTCAAGTGCCTTATCACTTAAATAATTCTGTCTCCTCTGCTCCTTTTTTCCTAAACGAGTACTGTTAGTTTCCAAAAAAGCCTGTTTAAAATAGCCCCATTCATCCTCAACTTCAGTATTAAGGATTTGATTTGATTTAACTTCACGAAAATTGGGATGTCCTTACTCAGGCTTTCCCATAGAAATTATGTTTTTTTTTATATTTAATTCAATTTTCAATATGTTTTTTATTTTTCTCTTAATCTTTAAGAGTTTGTATATATATATATTTTTCTTTTTTTTTTCTCTTGATCTTTAAGAGTTTATTTTTATATATGTTTTTTTCTTTTCTTTTTTATAATTTATTCCATATTTCAGTTTCCTTGAGGAATTCCAATAGGAAGGCAAATATTTTTGTTTGTGTTGAGATTATAGGATGATTTAAAATTAAGTTTAAAGCAAATTCAGTGATATTTATGTTTTCAAGATTTTCAAAAAATTTTTTTCGTTGAGAATTATATTTTTCACAGTTCAAGACAAGGTGGGAAGAATTTTCAATTATGTTACATTTTGAGCATTTAGGTGAGTTACTTAAGTTGAGTAAAAATTTAGATTTGTTTAAAAGGATTGCATCTGTTCGTAAACGAAAAATAATTTTGGAATCATATCTGGAGAATGGCAGTTTTGAAGTAGTATTAATTTTGTTAGAAAGTTCTGATCTAAAATTTGGCTTAAAAAAATAATGTAATTGAAAATATTTTTCTAAAATTTTGAATTCTAAATTTTTTATCTCTTTTTTAACATGTATATAAAAGTTATGGATAGGAGTAATATTATTATACGTATGTGCTGATTTTGCTATTTTATCTACATTTTCATTTTATTTGAATCCAGAATGTCCTGGTATCCAACATAATTGAATAAAATTATTTTTTTCATTTAAGTTTCCATTGTACAGTTTGAGTAGTGTATAAGTATAGAATGGATATGTAGTATATGTATTATCTTGAATTAATGTGTGTATTGCACTTTTTGAATCAATAAATATGACTATTGATTCATTTTTTAAATTAAGTAATATCCAGTTAAGCGCGGCAAAGACTGCATAAATTTCGGCGTGTAAGATCTGTGTGAATGCAGATAATTTAAATGCTAAAGATTTATTATATAAGGGAATATATACAGCTGCAGTGGCTGACCCAGAATCTTGAAGGTAGGAACTATCAGTGTAGATTTCCAAAAAATTGTTAAATTTTTCTGTTTTAAAGTTATTGAATAATTGATATATAGCTTCACTAGAAAGTTCATTTTTTGAATTTATGAAAGGAATCTCAGTATAAACAACTGGAAGTTTATAACACCATACTGCTAAAGATTCTGTTATGTCTCCACGCAGTTCACCTTTAGTTAATTTATTAAAGTATTCTTTTAATAAATCATTATCTTCTATGTGTTTATAAAATAAAAGTCTTTTAAACTTTAGGTAGAAAGGGTGATCGGGTAATTTATAATGAAGTCTTGCATAATACTTTAAAATTAAAATTGAGTGCCTAATTTCAAAGGTAGCCAAAAGAGCCAAAGTAGCCAAAGTAGTTTTTTCAAAGTTTCAGCCAAAAGAGCCAAAGTAGGGCAAAATTTTGGGAGGCCTAATGCAATTTTTAAACATTTGTTTTGTATAATATTTAATTTCTTTAAATTATTTTGATTCGGTTTGTCAATTAGTTCTAAGCCGTATTCCATTTTTGATCTGATTAAATTAAGATATAAAATAAGTAAGGTTTTTTGGTCTGTTCCTTCTTTTTTAAATGCAAAATATTTATATATATTTAAAAGTTTTGAGCCAGAATTATATGCATACTCTAGGTGGGAATTCCATAATAATTTTGAATCTAAATGAAAACCAAGTAGTTTACATTGGTTGACCTGAGTTATTGGTTTTGAATTGATTTTTAATATAAATTTTGGATTATAGTGTCTATACTTATAAAAATAAATACAATAGGTTTTATCTGTGTTGATAGTTAAGTTAAATTTTTTTACAATATTTTATGAGTTTGTCTAATTGTTCTTGAGTTTTTTCTTGTAAAGTATACCATTCTTGTCTGATAACCAAAAGGTAAGGTCATCAGCATAGCTTGTAAAGTTAAATTTGGTATCAACAATTTTTTTGATGTCATGTAAATATAAATTAAAAAGTACAGGAGATAATGTGGATCCTTGTACTAGTCCTTGAGTGATAGAATAGGTATTAGAATAAGTAGAATTTAGTTTGACCTATAAATTTATATTTTTTAAATACTTTGATAGGAAAACTATTAATTTATAATCTAATTTATATTAAGCAAACCATGACTGTCATAATGACTAAGTAACCTATCATGGTAAGCTTTAGCTATAACTTGGTCTTTCAGAGCTTCAGTATTCCAGGTAAATTTTTTAACCCTAGCACAACACTTTTTAAGTTTAAGTTGCAAGACACTTTTAGCAAGGTAATGGTCAGATACAATTTCAGCTCCCCTATATGTCCTGGTATTTCTAACAGAACTAGCCCATTTGCTGTTAATTAATATATAATTAATCATATTCCGATGCAGCCCATCAGGTGAAACCCATGTGTATTTATGTATGTCGCGGTGTTTGTAATATGTGTTAGTTATTCTGAAACCATTGAGTTTACTTACCTGTAGGAGACGTTGCCCATTGCCATTGCAGCTACCAATACCAAAAGGGCCTATTACTCCTGCCCAAAGGTCAGAGTCAATACCAACTTTGGCATTGAAGTCACCAAGAACAAGGGTAATATCTCCTTTCTTGACAGAATTCAAAATATCCTGAAGTTGTTCATAAAACCTATCCTTCTCATCCTCATCGGCATCCTCAGTGGGGGCATAACAGCAGATAACATTCAGGTCTTTAACGCTTGTCTGAAATTTTGCTGTAAGAAACCTTTCATTAATGCACTCATATCCTAGAAGAGCATCACTAGCATGTCTGCTGAGCAGCAGACCCAAGCCTTGGTGATGCTTTCCATCCTCCCTCCCTGTAAAGAGAAATTTAAAGTTATTTTTAAGTATCTCACCTTTACCTGTCCATCTGGTCTCTTGCAAGCCTGAATATCTAGGTTTTGGCGCTGGAATTCCTGCATGAGGACATCAAGAGAATAATCTCTATGTAATGTCCTCACGTTCCACGTTCCTGCAGAGAGAAAATGATTAGTAGGATTTTTAAAGAAATAAGGTTTATGAGATTGGTAGGCCCAACCATATCAAACAGCCCCCTGAGCGCAGGCATGGGGCAAAGACCTGTTCCTCCTCTCCTAAAGGCTGAAGTCACCGATGCTGGTAGGAACTTCAGGCACCACTTTTTCAAGTGGACTTTTTCAAGAGCCACATGGCCTGCCTGAGACACATTACTCCAGTTTAGGCTTGACGATGCCCAACTAGCTAAGTAAGGTTCAGGTACTTGCGATGGCCTCTGATTAGGATTATCCACAAGCTGATATAAGGTATCCCATGCCTCTGTTCACTTAGAGCTGACAACCCAGAAGCAAACAGAAAACACAGCGGCAGACTCTCCCTCAACAGAGGCCCACCAGTGCAGAAAGTCCAGGATCAATAATCAAGCCCAAATCCATAAACAAGTCCAGTCTAGTAGGTATAAATGGTCAGCACCAGGACCCTGTGAATTTGACCACACCAAGCAGGGTTGAAAAAAAAGAAAAAAGTGGCCATAGATGACCAGATCAGCAGGCCATACTGAACTGGCAGCCCTCCCCTTCCGTTCCCTTCCAAAAGAGAATATCTCTTTTGAAAGGTACTAACGGCCTGCACCACGAGAAGGCGGAGTCGGACATTAGGTGCTAGACCTGACCTGTTCTGTGCATCATCACTAGGGATTGGTGCACAGCTCTCCTTCCAGTTTACGCCTAGCTACCATTCACAACTCTACAATTTCTTAAAAGAGCTTTTTATGGAAAAATGTGATTATTGACAATCACATTTGAAGATCTGACTGCGGTCTGCCTAAATACCTACTTTTGATATTTTTAATATTCAGTGAGTTATAGAATCTGGAATAATTAACATTACCTTACTTTGCTAACCAAAAATCATTCAAAATTCATATATTGTTCAATCGTTACATATGCAGCTAAAATATAAAATAAATAAATAAATACCCCCTCAAGCAGCTGCTAGCCACAGAGGTCTGACAGGAGGCTGTCAGTTTATATGCCAAAGTAGAAGGTCTGAGAGGATGGCAGGACCTCAGCAGAAAAACGACACAAACAGCCATGCCTTACCCGGGGCTCGAACCCAGGTCCCTTAGATACATTTTATTAAAGTTTACAGAATGTTTGTTTTTCATTTTAATATGTTGAATTAAATTTTCAGGTTTTAATTGAGTACATTTTCCAGCTTATAAAATTATTTGGATACTGAACAATTATTTGTGAATAATTCAACATAAAGAGACAACATTAACATTAAGAGATTTGATAGAGACCTCAAGTATAACTATAGTCATATTTTGTCCATATTAATATTACTTAAGAAGTTACTGATATCTGAATATGACTCCATATTCAAATAACATGAAACGTTTTTCCTGTTCAGTACCTACGTATAGATATAATGCTTAGACAACAATATAAAAGAATTTCCACATTTTATTAACAGAATGCTAACATTTTTGAAACTTTCTAATTTAAAATATAAGACTTTATGGTAAAATGCTACAACAAAACAAAAAAATGAAGATCTACATTTAGTGGAGCTAATTCTTAAATTTCAATAATATTCTCTTATTATTTAAGGAGTTGCCGAGTGGTTAGCGCGCTTGGCTACTGATCTAAGGGACCCGGGTTCGAGTCCCGGGTAAGGCATGGATGTTCGTGTTGTTTTTCTGCTGAGGTCCTGCCATCCTCTCAGACCTTCTACTGTGGCATATAAACTGACAGGCTCCTGTCAGACCTCTGTGGCAAGCAGCTGCTTGAGGGGGTATTTATTATTATTTTTTTATATGCTGGAATATTTAACAGAAGCAATGCGTAAGGAACTTATATAATCTTTACTAACAGAGCAATAATTATTTATACAAACTTCCAAAATAAACAATTATTTGATAAAATTGGTTACACATTTCTTTCATATTATTTTTCATTCATTTTCATTTATTATTGGGGTCGAGGGGAGGGCATGTCCCTCTCTCCCTCATCTTCAGAATGTTAGTAACCGGACTGGAGATGAAAATAATATGAAACAAATACGCAACACGATTTTTCAAAAGAATTTTAAGACCACTGCAACGGAGTGGCAATTTCATACTGAAACACCAATTCAGTTATTTTCCATCTTTTATTTCTTTTCCGGTTCGATCCAGTTAATTGCTCTTCCCATATTTTTTTTTCTAGATTCGACCTATATAAAATTATTATATAGTTTTAAAGTACTTCTGGAATAGATTTCTGATACAATGAGCTTGTTAAATATTTAAATTTCTATAACCCTTTAAATACTGAGTGAATTATGTGGAAAATATGGAATTAAAGAGTCACGTGTTTTGATGACTAATTTATCTTCAATGAAACACTATACACTAAAATTTTACTTTACCTGCGAATATGCTTTCTTTTCACATCATGAAATGCTCTATCTAAATCGGCAATGGATATATTACTGCAAATGGCGACATTCCGAAAAGTTCTAACCCACTTTTCCTTCACCGATCCACTTTTTTTTCAATACTAACCAAAGCCTATAGAAATATGTTATATATAACATAAGTTTTGTGCGAACATGCCGAAAACGTGCTCCAAGAAAATTCTCTCATAAAGCTTAGGTAGTTAGTATTATATATAGCACTCTAAAATAAATAAAATATTAAATTATTAGAGCAGCCTGTCACAGAGATGTGAGAGAAGCCTGTTAGTACGCATAATGCTCTCTGAGAAGAACTAGGATGAAGGCGAAACATCAGTAGAAAGACAACACCGAAAAAGAAAAATCCATGCCTTATCAGGGATTCCAACCCATGTCCCGTTGGTTATAAGCTACGCGCACTTTAGTAATAATGAAAATTCAGGAATGAAAGATTATTATACCGTAATAAATGATTGTACGATGTGCAAATTCGCGTACCTCTGATTAGGAATCAAGTAAATAGTAAACGTCTTAACATCCCATCCCACAGACAGCGGCCTTTCCAAGCCCATCGATGTCCCCAAGTGACCGTGGGCAGGGCGGGTAGTTTTGCGGAGATAAGTCTCAACGCTGACCCAGCTGGGACTCGAACCTGGGAACTGCAGATTACGAGTCTGGCGCACTACCGACTGAGCCACCCCCGCCCCCGTACTGTTAACAAAATGGCCTACTTTCCCATTACCTGTGGTAAGTGAAAGATTTCCTAAATCAGCAGGGGGTGTGGGGGTAGGTAGCATGCCAGACTCGTAATCTACAATTTGCAGATTAGAGCCCCCCCCCCCTGGGCCAGCGTCGAGATTTATCTCCACAAAACTCCCCCCCCCCCCCCCCTCTCCGTCGGTGAGCAGAGGCGACCGTCCGTTGGATGAGACGTAGAAGTACTTGGCTATGCTTGGAATGGATTTCTCATGTCCCAAGGCATCACGGAACTAAAGCATCTGCTGCTTCGTGCCCTGGTCCGTAACCGAGACGCGGGACCTTCCTTCCCCTCTTACCTCCTCCCCCTACCACAAAGAAAAGGGGTTAAGAGAGTGAATTTCCGTTGCAGTATTTGCACTACTTTTAAGAAGTTTTCATAAGTGCATGGAACAAATATACGTTTTCGCCTCTATCACCCAAAAGGGCGGGGGGGGTGTCCTTGATTCCCCTCCCCCCATAGATCCGGTCCTGCAAGAAAGAAATATTGAAAGCTTACCTGAAATATTTTTCGACATAACTCGTGACCTCGCATCCGTGCAATTGGTATTCCACTTGTTGCCATGCACGCTGCAGAATCTCTCTTATTATTAGTTTATTCTCATGCGGAAGATCTTTCTTAAATCCACGACTAAACGCACGTTCAACAGGAATCGCCGATTCATTTTCGGCTGCCAACTGAACGTCCTCTCTCCTTTCGAGTGAACATGACCATACACAACGAACGATCCCAGAATACTTCACGGGGAATTGTGAGATTTAGCAGATCGTGTCCTCTGGTGGCAGGCAGATCAACAAAAATGGGAAATGTTATGCAATGAATATCTAGTCTCTTATTAACCTCAGATCCGGGACTGTTCAAGAGAGAATTTTGTTCGATGAAGTATTCGTCCTAAAGAGATAGGAACAGAAAACTCCGTATGCAAAGTTTCTTTAAATCATAACTTAACCATCGTAACGGTTTCTGACCAATAAACTTCTTCCTCCAAAAAAAAAAAACGGTAAGAAAAATTCTTGCGTCACAAGGGTTTAGAACCGTGATCTGGTTATTTGTAGAGAGGAGAACGTGAGACAGGAAAATGCGAGTCTTTCGATAATGTCTGTAGGTCGTGAGTAACTGTTGCTTTGTGAACTAAGCCCTGATGGGAATGGAGTTTTCATGTAGCAGGCCATGAGCGGAACCAAATCGCCTGCTGCTTCATGCACCCGCCATTCACTGAGACATGGAATCTTCTGAATTCATGCTTTGGATCAGTGATTCACAACCTTTTCTGGACCATCCCCCCCTTTAGAAGAGAACAAAAATTTCAACGCCCCCTAGTCCATAATAGTTAATTTTATATGAAATATTAAAATATTTTTGCATATTATCTGTACCTAATTTATCTGTTTATTTATCTATTAAAAATCATAAAGCAGAAATTAATAAAACGATTCAAATTGTTTATTAAAATTTTAAAAATAAACGCAGAATCAATAAGAAATAAAAAATAATGAGATAAACACAAAATTAATAATAAATAAAAAAAATAATGAGATAAACACAAAATTAATAATAAATAAAAAAAAAATAATGAGATGGTTGAGGCTGGTGGATTGTTAATAATTTGTTAATGTCGGGTTCCAATTTCGTTAACATCAATCGCAGATCGCCACGTTCAGTGATGTGTAGTCTGTTCCTCTTCTTTGACAGTAAATTAGCTACTGCACTGAATCCACGCTCAGCCATATAGGACGAAGGAAATGCGATTAAAAACTTCTGTACTATTGCCCACAATCCAGGGTAGAGAACTGGTATTGATTTTTGAAGCCAGAACTCTTGGTATCCATGTTTGAATTTTACTTTGAGTACTTCGTTAGTCGTGAGTTCTAAGAGTTCCTCTTCCAAATTTGATGATTCTTCAGTATCTGTGTTTGCGAAAGGATCTAAAACCCAACTCGGTATATTCATGTTTAAAATATCTTGGAAACGCTCCGTAAAATCAACATGAAAAACTTCCAAGTGTTGGCAGTAAGTAAGTAAATCTTCCGGTTTTGCAGAGACTGCTGATAATGTGGGAAAGTGGTTGTATTCACCTCTACCTAGAATTCGTTTGAATAGAAGAAGTTTTCCCGCAAAAGCAGCTATGACGTTTTTTGTTTTAATTATATTCAACTCATCACCTTGCAATTGTAAATTAACTTGATTAAATATTTTAAACAGGTCTGTCAAATAAGCGATGTCATTTTTTGACGTAATCAGGTTTTCGCGCAATTTTTCGTCTCTGTCTTCAAGAAAGTCCAGTACTGAGTCAAATAGATTGAAAAAACGATTCAGATAAACACCTTTAGAGAGCCAACGTACTTCTGTGTGCAGCAGCAAGTGATTGTAATCTTCATCATTTTCATTACAAAGCTTACCAAATAATCGGTCATTCAATGAATTGCTTCTAATCTTATTGATTGCTTTAATAACATAATGGAGCGACGTATGCAGACGTTCATTAAAATTTTTTGCAACCAATGCTGACGATGAATAATACAATGTACAGCGAGTACATTTGGTACTGCTTGTTTCAAATGCGCTATGAAACCCTTATGACGCCCTGTCATTGCTGGAGCACCATCAGTAGCAGCAGACAAAATATTGCAAATAGGAATTTCTTTCTCTTGAAAAAACTTTTGCATGGTATTAAATATAGATTCTCCCATTGTATCAGATTCCAAATTTTTAGCAAATAATAACTCTTCATGAATTTTTTCTTCTTTTATAAATCGTACGTATGATAAGAGTAGAGCTTTGTTATTTGGTAGAGTTGATTCATCGAGTTGGATGGAAAATTTGCAAGTCTTTAAGTAATCACATAATGATGTTTCAACGTCTTTTGCCATTTCATCTATTCTTCTTTGCACTGAATTATTATTGAGAGGAATTTTTTTGATGATACCTGACGGTGTCTTATGATGAAGAACAATTTTTAATATCTCTTTTACTGCCGGCAAAATTAATTCCTCGCCAATTGTGTGTGGTTTTCCTGCTTTTGCGATTAACAATGAAACGTTATATGAGGCTCGTAGTCCATCATCATCTTGTTTAGAAGACGACGCAAAAAGGTTTGATATAGTTGGCTGCTTTAAATATTGCTTTTCCAGTTCTTGAAAATAGGATAAATCTTTGTTCTTCTTATCAGCATGCATTTTATTTAAATGCTCTTGTAGCCTAGAAGGTTTCATAGCTACATTTGAAAAACCTTTTCGGCAAATTAAACACATAGGTAATGATTGGTTTGTAGGAGAGTACGTAAATCCATATTTCAAATACTCAATACTGTATTGCCGGCATTTCTTTTTAGATGTAGATTCAGACATTTTCAAATACAAATTAACTTCTCAACAGATTTATAGATAGTTATAAAAATAATGTTTATAATGACTTCTAACACTTATCACTCACGACTATTTATCACGGCGAAGCACATAAAAATAATAAAACATTCCTAGAGCAAATCGCTTTTATAGATTTGATTTTGTGCACGCATTAACTTGTATGTTTGTGATGCCGGCGCACTTGTTCCGTAAACAAGTCATTTCAAGCTCCCATATTCTTGTCGAAACATGTTAAATTGCATGAACCGCGTGTTTGCCTACCAACTTGCAAGGACTTGTCACCGTCAATCTATTCTAAACTAAAACAAATTAGATATAGGTATACCTAATGCTAATTTAAAAATGATAATTAACGCGATAATAAGATAATTTACATAGCTAGATAAAATATTTATTCATGAAAACAGGTATTTTCAAAGTATTTTATTATATTAAAAAATTATAAAAAAATATTAAATATAATAAATTTATTATTATTATTATATTATTATTGCATCAAGGTTGATTTGCTTATCAGGACGGACACACATGTCCAACATAATAAGCCTGATATGGTAGTGCATGCTAAGGTATTGAATGAGATTACAATTATATTGAAGTAGGAATAAATCTCAGGATAAACTGCAGACAGTAGAGGTTGAAAAGAAGAGGAAATATGATCTGCTGGCTAATGAGTTGAGCCTAATTCACAAGTGTAATGTTAATATTATACCTTATGTTCTGACGTGGGATGGTATTGTAACTACGTACCATAAAGCATAGTCAAAGCGACTTGGAGTGGGAAAACATATTGAAGCTTATTATTTCCAATCTGTGATCTTGAAGAGAACTTTTGAGAGCATCTCAGTCGACTTCAGACGTAGCAGTACGCTAGTAGGCGGTAGCAGGGAACTTATTGTCCAAGCTGCAGTTGAAAAGCTGTACATGACGGATGAGGTAGTGGATGACCAGAATCACCAGGAAGACACCACAGAATAGAAGAGATAAAAAGGTTGTCACAGAAAATTCCACTAAATTTATTCATTCATTTGACCGCCCCTCTTGACTGACTCAACTCCCCCCATTTGCCTCTGGATCCGCTACCGCCCCAATGGAAGGCTCCAGCGCCCACTGGGGGCGGTATCGCCCCCTTTGGGAATCTATGCTTTGGATGATGACTGAAACAGATCTGCTGATTCTTGCACTGGGCCATCGCTGTAAAGACGAAGGGGGGGGGGGGTTCTTTCGAAAATAAAAAATATAGAAATAATAAAAAATGGCTGTGGCTTCTTTCTATAATTCGCAAAAATAAATAGATAAATAAAAAAACACTTGGTGGCGCTGTTTTATTTAAAAAGAGTTGTGCAGTGTGAGATACAAAATCCTTTTCCTCCCCCTCGATCCCCTTTAAATCTCTCCCTCATTTCCTTTCGGGTATCCCCTTCTCCTCACACCTCCCCCTCGATCCCCTTTAAGTCTCTCCCTCATTTCCTTTAGGGTATCCCCTTCTCCTCACACTTCCCCCTCGATCCCCTTTAAGTCTCTCCCTCACTTCCTTTCGGGTCTCCCCTTCCCCTCACACCTCCCCCTCAATCCTCTTTAAGTCTCTCCCTCATTTCGTTTTGGGTCTCCCCTTCTCCTCAAACCTCCCCCTCGATCCCCTTTAAGTCTCTCCCTCATTTCCTTTCTGGTCTCCCCTTCTCCTCCCCCTCGATCCCTCTTTAAGTCTCTCCCTCATTTCCTTTCTGGTCTCCCCTTCTCCTCCCCCTCAATCCCCTTTAAGTCTCTACCTCATTGCCTTTCGGGTCTCCCCTTCTCCCCCTCTCCCTCATTTCCTTTCGGGTATCCATTCCTCACACCTCCCCCTCGATCCCCTTTAAGTCTCTACCTCATTTGCTTTCGGATTTCCCCTTCTCCTCCCCCTCGATCCCTCTTTAAGTCTCTCCCTCATTTCCTTTCGGGTCACCCCTTCTCCTCACACCTCCCCCTCGATCCCCTTTAAGTCTCTCCCTCATTTCCTTTTGGGTCTCCCCTTCCCCTCACACCTCCCCCTCGATCCCCTTTTAGTCTCTCCCTCATTTCCTTTTGTGTCTCCCCTTCACCTCACACCTCCCCCTCGATCCCCTTTAAGTCTCTCCCCTTCTCCTCCCCCTCGATCCCTCTTTAAGTTTCTCCCTCATTTCCTTTCTGGTATCCCCTTCTCCTCCCCCTCGATCCCTCTTTAAGTCTCTCCCTCATTTCCTTTCTGGTCTCCCCTTCCCCTCACACCTCCCCCTCGATCCCCTTTAAGTCCCTCCCTCATTTCCTTTCAGGTCTCCCCTTCCCTTCACATTTCCCCCTCGATCCCCTTTAAGTCTCTCCCTCATTTCCTTTCTGGTCTCCCCTTCTCCTCCCCCTCAATCCCCTTTAAGTCTCTACCTCATTTCCTTTCGGGTCTCCCCTTCTCCCCCTCTCCCTCATTTCCTTTCGGGTATCCATTCCTCACACCTCCCCCTCGATCCCCTTTAAGTCTCTCCCTCATTTCCTTTCGGATTTCCCCTTCTCCTCCCCCTCGATCCCTCTTTAAGTCTCTCCCTCATTTCCTTTCAGGTCACCCCTTCTCCTCCACACCTCCCCCTCGATCCCCTTTAAGTCTCTCCCTCATTTCCTTTTGGGTCTCCCCTTCCCCTCACACCTCCCCCTCGATCCCCTTTAAGTCTCTCCCTCATTTTCTTTTGGGTCTTCCCTTCCCCTCACACCTCCCCCTCGATCCTCTTTAAGTCTCTCCCCTTCTCCTCCCCCTCGATCCCTCTTTAAGTCTCTCCCTCATTTCCTTTCTGGTATCCCCTTCTCCTCCCCCTCGATCCCTCTTTAAGTCTCTCCCTCATTTCCTTTCTGGTCTCCCCTTCCCCTCACACCTCCCCCTCGATCCCCTTTAAGTCCCTCCCTCATTTCCTTTCGAGTCTCCCCTTCTCCTCCCCCTGGATCCCTCTTTAAGTCTCTCCCTCATTTCCTTTCGAGTCTCCCCTTCTCCTCCCCCTGGATCCCTCTTTAAGTCTCTCCCTCATTTCCTTTCTGGTATCCCCTTATCCTCCCCCTCGATCCCTCTTTAAGTCTCTACGTCATTTCCTTTCGGGTCACCCCTTCTCCTCACACCTCCCCCTCGATCCCCTTTAACTCTCTCCCTCATTTCCTTTTGGGACTCTCCTTCCCCTCACACCTCCCCCTCGATCCCCTTTAAGTCTCTCCCCATCTCCTCCCCCTCGATCCCTCTTTAACTCTCTCCCTCATTTCCTTTCGGGTCTCCCCTTCTTTCCACACCTCCATCTCGATCCTCTTTAAGTCTTTCCCTCATTTCGTTTTGGGTCTCCCCTTCTCAAACCTCCCCCTCGATCCCCTTTAAGTCTTTCCCTCATTTCCTTTCGGGTATCCCCTTCACCTCACACCTCCCCCTCGATTGCCTTTAAGTCTCTCCCTCATTTCCTTTCGGTATCCCCTTCTCCTCACACCTCCCCCTAGATCCCCTTTAAGTCTCTCCCTCATTTCCTTTCGGGTATCCCCTTCTCCTGAAACCTCCCCCTCGATCCCCTTTAAGTCTCTCCCTCATTTCCTTTCGGGTCTCCCCTTCCCCTCACACCTCCCCCTTGATCCCCTTTAAGTCCCTCCCTCATTTCCTTTCAGGTCTCCCTATCCCCTCACACCTCCCCCTCGATCCCTCTTTAAGTCTCTCCCTCATTTCCTTTCTGGTCTCCCCTCCTCCCCCTCGATCCCCTTTAAGTCTCTCCCTCATTTCCTTTCGGGTATCCCCTTCTCCTCACACCTCCCCCTCGATCCCCTTTAAGTCTCTCCCTCATTTCCTTTCGGAATGTGTATCTATTTTTTTGGTATACCACTGTAAAAAAGTGTTATTAAAATCAATATGTTACTACAATGTTCAAAATTTTTACTTCAATAAAATTCAGAATTAAATTCTTTTTAATTTGGTACATAACATTACCTTTTCCTGTTGATTAGTTATTTATTAAAAATATTCCAAAGTTGACTTATTGGACTCTGCAACAAGTCTGGACCTTTCTCAAAGTATGGTACGGAGAAAAAAATTACGAAATGGAAGAAATGTTTACTTTGAACAAGAAAATAATCTTTTTTTTTGTTATTTAGAAATAAATAACTTTTCTATTAATGTGCATTATAATCATTTCTTTCTGTTAGTGGTTTTAAATAATTTTTTTGTGTTGCCAGATGCATTTTTTACTACATGACTGTAAAAAAGTCCTATTAAAATGATAAGACTAGTCGTCTATTTTATTAAATATTTTATTTACAGCAAATTCAGAATTAAATACTGATTATTTTGACATATAACATGTCGTAATTCCTTTCAATAGTTATTTGGCAGAAAAGTTCTACAGTTTTTTTTTTTGCCTGATCAAAGTGAAGAAATAGCTGGACCTGGGAAGGATGAATGAATTCATCCCATCAAGGAAGGTGTTCACATTCTTACAACTTGTTTTATTCATATCAATGTTTTAAAATTACATTGATATGAATACGATAAAATAATGTGATTAATTTAAAAATTATGTTGTGTCCCTTTAGCTGATCCGTACGAGCAAGTAAGTTGTTGATAAATGACTCCATATCCCCACTTACATATCTCTATATATGACCACCAGCATAAACTGCAAGTTGTTAACATCAAATTTCTGCACCAACGATTCTGTCTCTGGTAATACAAAGTCTGTTTGTAAAATTTGTCATTTTGTTTTTGCATAAACAACTCCTGCTTTATTAAATGTTCTCTGTTTTATGTAAGGCAAATAGCTTTCAATTGTATGCATTTCTCTTCTTTCCATACTTTAGAATAGAATTAAATCAGGGAAAATTTCAAATTCTTGAAAAAACAAGACATCTTCATCAAATGTGCTCTGATACTTCTTATGTTAAGATGCAAGCTTCTTATTTTAAGATTGCTCTGAACAAGTTTCTTAAAATCTGTAGTGTGCACATGAGAAGTAAGCCAAACAGTAATTTAGCATTTACCTAGTAACTAATCAAATTATTAAGTAAACTAATACAAATAAACACAACTTCTTTACAACTCCTCAAAAGAGTGCTGATTGTCTATTCTCATTGCTCTAGAATCCTCTTATTCCTTCATACCAATTTTATTATATTCTAACCCAAACAAATCTGTAAAGTTTTTCCTTTTGTAATACCTTGCCTTATATAGCAACATCTTTTTCTTATTCTACCAACTGTTTATTTATATATATAGGTAATTTTTACAATTCTGGATTTAAATCATTTATTGGCAAAACTGAAAGACGTAAGTCTCATGAAAATATTCCCTGATTTTTCATTTTTATTGTTATTCTGCCTACAATTAAATTCAATTTCTGAGGAATGGATGATTCATTTATCCTATGGCAGAGAGAACTCTTAATATGGCACTGCATGGACTCATTAAACAACTCTTCATATGGCACCGCATGGACCCACTGAATAACTCTTAATATGGCACCATATGGACCCACTGAATAACTCTTAATATGACACCACATGTACTCACTGAATAACTTTTAATATGGCACCGCATGGACCCACTGAATAACTCTTCATATGGCACAGGATGGACTCATTAAACAACTCTTAATATGGCAACACATGGACCCACTGAATAACTCTTAATATGGCACAGCATGGACTCATTCAACAACTCTTAATATGGCACCGCATGGACCCACTGAATAACTCTTAATATGGCACCACAGGGACTCATTGAACAACTCTTAATATGGCACCGCATGACTCACGGAATAACTCTTAATATGGCACCGCATGGACTCATTAAACAACTCAAAATATGGCACTGCATGGACTCATTAAACAACTCTTAATATGGCACTGCATGGACTCATTAAACAACTCTTAATATGGCACCGCATGGACTCATTAAACAACTATTAATATGGCACCGCATTGATCCACTGAATAACTTTTAATATGGTACTGCATGGACTCATTAAACATTTCTTAATATGGCACCGCATGACTCACTGAATAACTCAATATGGTACCGCATGGACTCATTAAATATCTCTTAATATGGCACCGTATGAACTCATTAAATACCCCTGGCACCGCATGGACCCACTGAATAACTCTTAATAAGGCACTGCATTTATTCGTTAAACAACTCTTAATATGGCACCGCATGGACCCACTGAATAACTCTTAATATCGCACCGCTTGGATTCATTAAACAACTCTTAATATAGCACCGCATGGACCCACTGAATAACTCTTAATATGGCACCGCGTGGACTCATTAAACAACTCTTAATATAGCATCGCATGGACCCACTGAAAAACAATATGGCACCGCATGGACCCACTGAATAACTATTAATATGGCACCATATGGACCCACGGAATAACTCTTAATATGGCACCGCATGGACCCACTGAATAACTCTTAATATGGCACCACATGGACACACTGAATAACTCTTAATATGGCACCGCATGGACCCATTGAATAACTCTCAATATGGCACTGCATGGACCCACTGAATAACTCTTAATATGGCACCGAATGGACTCAAACAACTCTTAACATGGCACCGCATGAACCCACTGAATAACTCTTAATATGGCACCGCATGAACTCATTAAACAACTCTTAATATAGCACCGCATGGACCCAATGAATAACACTTAATATGGCACCGCTTGGACTCATTAAACAACTCTTAATATGGCACCGCATGGACCCAATGAATAACTCAATATGGCACCGCATGGACCCACTGAATAACTCTGAATATGGCACCATATGGACCCACTGAATAGCTGTTAATATGGCAGCGAATGGACCCAATGAATAACTCTTAATATGGAACCGCATGGACCCACTGAATAACTCTTAATATGGCACCACATGGACCCACTGAATAACTCTTAATATGGCACCGCATGGACTCATTAAACAACTCTTAATATGGCACTGCATGGACCCACTGAATAACTCTTAATATGGCACCGCATGGACCCATTGAATAACTCTCAATATGGCACTGCATGGACTCATTAAACAATTCTTAATATGGCACCGCATGGACGCACTGAATAACTCTTAATATGGCACCGAATGGACTCAAACAACTCTTAACATGGCACCGCATGAACCCACTGAATAACTCTTAATATGACACCGCATGGACTCATTAAACAACTCTTAATATAGCATCGCATGGACCCAATGAATAACTCTTAATATGGCACCGCTTGGACTCATTAAACAACTCTTAATATGGCATCGCATGGACCCAATGAATAACTCAATATGGCACCGCATGGACAAACTGAATAACTCAATATGGCACCATACGGACCCACTGAATAACTGTTAATATGGCAGCGAATGGACCCAATGAATAACTCTTAATATGGAACCGCATGGACCCACTGAATAACTTTTAATATGGTACCACATGGACCCACTGAATAACTCTTAATATGGCACCGCATGGACTCATTAAACAACTCTTAATATGGCACTGCATGGACTCATTAAACAACTCTTAATATGGCACCGCATGGACCCATTAATAACTCTTAATATGGCACTGCATGACTCACTGAATAACTCTTAATATGGCACCACATGGACCAACTGAATAACTCTTAATATGGCACCGCATGGACTCATTAAACAACTCTCAATATGGCACCGCATGGACTCATTTAACAACTCTTAATATGGCACCGCATGGACTCATTAAACAACTTTTAATATGGCACTGCATGAACTCATTAAAGAACTCTTAATATGGCACCGCATGGACTCATTAAACAACTCTTAATATGCCACCGCATGGACCCACTGAATAACTCTTAATATGGCACCACTGAATAACTCTTAATATGGCACTGCATGGACTCATTAAACAACTCTTAATATGGCACCGCATGCACTCATTTAACAACTCTTAATATGGCACTGCATGGAATCATTAAACAACTCTTAATATGGCACCGCATGGACCCACTAATAACTCTTAATATGGCACTGCATGACTCACTGAATAACTCTTAATATGGCACCACATGGACCCACTGAATAACTCTTAATATGGCACCGTATGGACTCATTAAACAACTCTTAATATGGCACCGCATGGACTCGTTAAACAACTCTTAATATGGCACTGCATGGACCCACTGAATAACTCTTAATATGGCACCGCATGGACCCACTGAATAACTCTCAATATGGCACTGCATGGACTCATTAAACAATTCTTAATATAGCACCGCATGGACCCACTGAATAACTCTTAATATGGCACCGAATGGACTCAAACAACTCTTAACATGGCACCGCATGAACCCACTGAATAATTCTTAATATGGCACCGCATGGACTCGTTTAACAACTCTTAATATGGCACTGCATGAACTCATTAAACAACTCTTAATATTGCACCGCATAGACCCACTAATAACTCTTAATATGGCACTGCATGACTTACTGAATAACTCTTAATATGGCACCACATGGACCTACTGAATAACTCTTAATATGGCACCGCATGGACTCATTAAACAACTCTCAATATGGCACCGCATGGACTCATTTAACAACTCTTAATATGGCACTGCATGGACTCATTAGACAACTCTTAATATGGCACCGCATGGACCCACTAATAACTCTTAATACGGCACCGCATGGACTCATTAAACAACTCTTAATATGGCACCGCATGGACTCATTAAACAACTCTTAATATGGCACCGCATGGACTCATTAAACAACTCTCAATATGGCACCGCATGGACTCATTTAACAACTCTTAATATGGCACTGCATGGACTCATTAGACAACTCTTAATATGGCACCGCATGGACCCACTAATAACTCTTAATACGGCACCGCATGGACTCATTAAACAACTCTTAATATGGCACCGCATGGACTCATTAAACAACTTTTAATATGGCACTGCATCAACTCATTAAAGAACTCTTAATATGGCACCGCATGGACTCATTAAACAACTCTTAATATGGCACTGCATGGACCCACTGAATAACTTTCAATACGGTACCGCATGGAATCATTAAACATTTCTTAATATGGCATCGCATGACTCACTGAATAACTCAATATGGTACCGCATGGACTCATTAAATAACTCTTAATATGGCACCGCATGGACACATTAAACAACTCTTAATATGGCACCGCATGGACACATTAAACAACTCTTAATATGGCACCGCATGGACCCATTTATAACTCTTAATATGGCACCGCATGGACTCATTAAACAACTCTTAATATCGCACCGCATGGACTCATTAAACAACTCTTAATATGGCACTGCATGAACTCATTAAAGAACTCTTAATATGGCACCGCACGGACTCATTTAACAACTCTTAATATGGCACCGCATGGACCCACTGAATAACTTTTAATATGGTACCGCATGGAGTCATTAAACATTTCTTAATATGGCACCGAATGACTCACTGAATAACTCTTAATATGGCACCGCATGGACCCACTGAATAACTCTTAATATGGCACCGCATGGACCCACTGAATAACTCTTAATATGGCACCGCATGGACTCGTTAAACAACTCTTAATATGGCACTGCACGGACTCATTTAAGAACTTTTAATATGGCAATGCATGGACTCATTAAACAACTCTTAATATGGCACCGCATGGACCCACTAATAACTCTTAATATGGCACTGCATGACTCACTGAATAACTCTTAATATGGCACCACATGGACCCACTGAAAAACTCTTAATATGGCACCGCATGGACTCATTAAACAACTGTTAATATGGCACCGCATGGACTCATTAAACAACTCTTAATATGGCACTGCATGGACTCATTAAACAACTTTTAATATGGCACCACATGGACTCATTAAACAACTCCTAATATGGCACTGCATGGACTCATTAAACAACTCTTAATATGGCACCGCATGGACCCACTAATAACTCTTAATACGGCACTCTTAATATGGCACTGCATGGACCCACTGAATAACTCTTAATATGGCACCGCATTTACTCGTTAAACAACTGTTAATATGGCACCGTATGGACCCACTGAATAACTCTTAATATGGCACCGCTTGGACTCATTAAACAACTCTTAATATAGCATCGCATGGACCCACTGAATAACTCAATATGGCACCGCATGGACCCACTGAATAACTCTTAATATGGCACCATATGGACCCACAGAATAACTCTTAATATGGCACCGCATGGACCCACTGAACAACTATTAATATGGCACCACATAGACCCACTGAATAACTCTTACTATGGCACCGTATGGACTCATTAAACAACTGTTGATATGGCACCGCATGGACTCGTTGAACTCTTAATATGGCACCGCATGGACCCACTGAATATCTCTTAATATGGGACCGCATGGACTCATCAAAGAACTCTTAATATGGCACTGCATGGACTCATTAAACAACTCTTAATATGGCACTGCATGAACTCATTAAAGAACTCTTAATATGGCACCGCACGGACTCATTTAACAACTCTTAATATGGCACCGCATGGACCCACTGAATAACTTTTAATATGGTACCGCATGGAGTCATTAAACATTTCTTAATATGGCACCGAATGACTCACTGAATAACTCTTAATATGGCACCGCATGGACCCACTGAATAACTCTTAATATGGCACCGCATGGACTCATTAAACAACTCTTAATATCGCACCGCATGGACTCATTAAACAACTCTTAATATGGCACTGCATGAACTCATTAAAGAACTCTTAATATGGCACCGCACGGACTCATTTAACAACTCTTAATATGGCACCGCATGGACCCACTGAATAACTTTTAATATGGTACCGCATGGAGTCATTAAACATTTCTTAATATGGCACCGAATGACTCACTGAATAACTCTTAATATGGCACCGCATGGACCCACTGAATAACTCTTAATATGGCACCGCATGGACCCACTGAATAACTCTTAATATGGCACCGCATGGACTCGTTAAACAACTCTTAATATGGCACTGCACGGACTCATTTAAGAACTTTTAATATGGCAATGCATGGACTCATTAAACAACTCTTAATATGGCACCGCATGGACCCACTAATAACTCTTAATATGGCACTGCATGACTCACTGAATAACTCTTAATATGGCACCACATGGACCCACTGAAAAACTCTTAATATGGCACCGCATGGACTCATTAAACAACTGTTAATATGGCACCGCATGGACTCATTAAACAACTCTTAATATGGCACTGCATGGACTCATTAAACAACTTTTAATATGGCACCACATGGACTCATTAAACAACTCCTAATATGGCACTGCATGGACTCATTAAACAACTCTTAATATGGCACCGCATGGACCCACTAATAACTCTTAATACGGCACTCTTAATATGGCACTGCATGGACCCACTGAATAACTCTTAATATGGCACCGCATTTACTCGTTAAACAACTGTTAATATGGCACCGTATGGACCCACTGAATAACTCTTAATATGGCACCGCTTGGACTCATTAAACAACTCTTAATATGGCACGGCATGGACTCATTAAACAACTTTTAATATGGCACCACATGGACTCATTAAACAACTCCTAATATGGCACTGCATGGACTCATTAAACAACTCTTAATATGGCACCGCATGGACCCACTAATAACTCTTAATACGGCACTCTTAATATGGCACTGCATGGACCCACTGAATAACTCTTAATATGGCACCGCATTTACTCGTTAAACAACTGTTAATATGGCACCGTATGGACCCACTGAATAACTCTTAATATGGCACCGCTTGGACTCATTAAACAACTCTTAATATAGCATCGCATGGACCCACTGAATAACTCAATATGGCACCGCATGGACCCACTGAATAACTCTTAATATGGCACCATATGGACCCACAGAATAACTCTTAATATGGCACCGCATGGACCCACTGAACAACTATTAATATGGCACCACATAGACCCACTGAATAACTCTTACTATGGCACCGTATGGACTCATTAAACAACTGTTGATATGGCACCGCATGGACTCGTTGAACTCTTAATATGGCACTGCATGGACCCACTGAATAACTCTTAATATGGCACCGCATGGACCCACTGAATATCTCTTAATATGGGACCGCATGGACTCATCAAAGAACTCTTAATATGGCACTGCATGGACTCATTAAACAACTCTTAATATGGCACTGCATGGACTCATTAAACAACTGTTAATATGGCACCGCGTGGACTCATTAAACAACTTTTAATATGGCACCGCATGGACCCACTGAATAACTCTTAATATGGCACCACATGGTCCCACTGAATAACTCTTAATATGGCACTGCATGGACCCATCATCATGGACCCTCTCATTGGATGCATGGACTCATTAAACAATTCTTAATAGGGCAACCCATGACCCACTGAATAACTCAATATGGCACCGCATGGACTCATTAAACAACTCTTAATATGGCACCGCATGGACCCATTGAATAACTCTTAATATGGCACCGCATGGACTCAAACAACTCTTAACATGGAACCGCATGAACCCACTGAATAACTCTTAATATGGCACCGCATGGACTCATTAAACAACTCTTAATATGGCACCGCATGGAACCAATGAATAACTGTTAATATGGCACCGCATGGACTCGTTAAACAACTCTTAATATGACACCGCATGGACCCACTGAATAACTGTTTATATGGCACCGCTTGGACTCATTAAACAACTCTTTATATAGCACCGCATGGACCCACTGAATAACAATATGGCACCGCATGGACCCACTGAATAACAATATGGCACCGCATGGACCCACTGAATTACAATACGGCACCGCATGGACCCACTGAATAACTCTTAATATGGAACCATATGAACCCACTGAATAACTCTTAATATGGCACCGCATGGACCCACTGAATAACTCTTAATATGGCACCGCATTGACTCATTAAACAACTGTTAATATGGCACCGCATGGACTCGTTAAACAACTCTTAATATGGCACTGCATGGACCCACTGAATCACTCTTAATATAGCACCGCATGGACCCACTGAATAACTCGCAATATGGCACTGCATGGACTCATTAAACAATTCTTAATATGGCACCGCATGACCCCCTGAATAACTCAATATGGTACCGCATGGACTCATTAAACAACTCTTAATATGGCACCGCATGGACCCACTGAATAACTCTTAATATGGCACCGAATGGACTCAACTCTTAACATTGCACCGCATGAACCCACTGAATAACTCTTAATATGGCACCGCATGGACTCATTAAACAACTCTTAAGATAGCACCGCATGGACCCAATGAATAACTCTTAATATTGCACCGCTTGGACTCATTAAACAACTCTTAATATGGCACCGCATGGACCCACTGAATAACTCTTAATATGGCACCGCATGGACCCACTGAATATCTTTTAATATGGGACCGCATGGACTCATTAAACAATTCTTAATATGGCACCGCATGACCCACTGAATAACACTTAATATTGCACCGCGTGGACTCATTAAACAACTTTTAATATGGCACCACATGGACTCATTAAACAACTCCTAATATGGCACTGCATGGACTCATTAAACAACTCTTAATATGGCACCGCATGGACCCACTAATAACTCTTAATATGGCACTGCATGACTCACTGAATAACTCTTAATATGGCACCACATTGACCCACTGAATAACTCTTAATATGGCACCGCATGGACTCATTAAACAACTCTTAATATGGCACCGCATGGACTCATTAAACAACTCTTAATATGGCACTGCATGAACTCATTAAAGATCTCTTAATATGGCACCGCATGGACTCATTAAACAACTCCTAATATGGCACCGCATGGACCCACTGAATAACTCTTAATATGGCTCCACATGGACCCACTGAATAAATCTTAATATGGCACCGCATGGACTCATTAAACAACTCTTAATATGGCACCGCATGGACTCATTTAACAAATCTTAATATGGCATTGCATGGACTCATTAAACAACTCTTAATATGGCACCGCATGGACCCACTAATAAATCTTAATATGGCACTGCATGACTCACTGAATAACTCTTAATATGGCACCACATGGACCCACTGAATAACTCTTAATATGGCACCGCATGGACTCATTAAAGAAATCTTAATATGGTACCGCATGGACTCATTAAACAACTCTTAATATGGCACTGCATAAACTCATTAAAGAACTCTTAATATGGCACCGCATGGACTCATTAAACAACTCTTAATATGGCACCGCATGGACCCACTGTATAACTTTTAATATGGTACCGCATGGACTCATTAAACATTTCTTAATATGGCACCGCATGACTCACTGAATAACTCAATATGGTACCGCCTGGACTCATTAAATAACTCTTAATATGGCACCGCATGGACCCACTGAATAACTCTTAATATGGCACCGCGTGGACCCACTGAGTAACTCTTAATATGGCACCGCATGGACTCGTTAAACAACTCTTAACATGGCACCGCATTGACCCTCTGAATAACTCTTAATATGGCACCGCTTGGACTCATTAAACAACTCTTAATATAGCACCGCATGGACCCACTGAATAACTCAATATAGCACCGCATGAACCCACTGAATAACTCTTAATATGGCACCATATGGACCCACTGAATAACTCTTAATATGGCACCGCATGGACCCACTGATTATCTCTTAATATGGCACCACATCGACCCACTGAATAACTCTTAATATGGCACCGCATGGACTCATTTGACAACTGTTAATATGGCACCGCATGGACTCGTTAAAGAACTCTTAATATGGCATTGCATGGTCCCACTGAATAACTCTTAATATGGCACCGCATGGACCTACTGAATATCTCTTAATATGGCACCGCATGGACTCATTAAACGTTTCTTAATATGACACCGCATGACCCACTGAATAACACTTAATATGGCACCGCATGGACTCATTAAACAACTCTTAATATGGCACGGCATGGACCCACTGAATAACTCTTAATATGGTACCGCATGGACTCATTAAACAACTCTTAATACGGCACCGCATTGATTCATTAAAAAACTGTTAATATGGCACTGCATGGACTCATTAAACAGCTGTTAATATGGCAACGCATGGACCCACTGAATATCTCTTAATATGGCACCGCATGGACTCATTAACAACTCTTAATATGGCACTGCATGGACTCATTAAACAACTCTTAATATGGCACTGCATGGACTCATTAAACAACTGTTAATATGGCACCGCATGGACCCACTGAATATCTCTTAATATGGCACTGCATGGACTCATTAAACAACTCTTAATATGGCACCGCATGGACTCATTAAACAACTCTTAATATGGCACTGCATGGACTCATTAAACAACTCTTAATATGGCACTGCATGGACTCATTAAACAACTGTTAATATGGCACCGCATGGACTCATTAAACAACTCTTAATATGGCACCGCATGGACCCACTTAATAACTCTTAATATGGCACCGCATTGTCCCACTGAATAACTCTTAATATGGCACCGCATGGACCCACTGAATATCTCTTAATATGGCAACGCATGGACTCATTAAACAACACTTAATATGGCACTGCATGGACTCATTAAACAACTCTTAATATGGCACTGCATGGACTCATTAAACAGCTGTTAATATGGCACCGCATGGACACACTGAATATCTCTTAATATGGCAACGCATGGACTCATTAAACAACACTTAATATGGCACTGCATGGACTCATTAAACAACTCTTAATATGGCACTGCATGGACTCATTAAACAGCTGTTAATATGGCACCGCATGGACACACTGAATATCTTTTAATATGGCACCGCATGGACTCATTAAACAACTTTTAATATGGCACTGCATGGACTCGTTAAACAACTCTTAATATTGCACTGCATGGACTCATTAAACAACTCTTAATATGGCACCGCATGGACTCATTAAACAACTCTTAATATGGCACCACATGGACCCACTGAATAACTCTTAATATGGCACCGCATGGTCCCACTGAATAACTCTTATTATGGCACCGCATGGACCCACTGAATAACTCAATATGTCACCGCATGGACCCACTGAATAACCCTTAATATGGCACCGCATGGACTCATTAAACAACTGTTAATATGGCACCGCATGGACATACGGAATAGCTCTTAATATGGCACTGCATGGACTCATAAAACAATTCTTAATATGGCACCGCATGGACCCAATGAATAACTCTTAATATGGCACCGCATGGACCCACTGAATAACTCTTAATATGGACCAACTGAATAACTCTTAATATGGCAGCGAATGGACACACTCAATAACTCTTAATATGTAACTGCATGCATTAATATATGGAACTGCATGGACCCACTGAATAACTCTTAATATGGCACTGCATGGACCCACTCAATAACTCTTTTTATGGCACGGCATGGACTCATTAATCAACTCTTAATACGGCACCGCATGGACTTATAAAACAACTCTTAATATGGCACCGCATGGACCCACTGAACAACTCTTAATATGGCACCGCATGGACCCACTGAATAACTCTTAATATGGCACCGCATGGACCCACTAAATAACTCTTAATATGGCACCGCATGGACTCATTAAACAACTCTTAATATGGCACTTCATGAACCCACTGAATAACTTTTATTATGGTAGAGCATGGACTCATTAAACATTTCTTAATATGGCACCGCACGACTCACTGAATAACTCAATATGGTATCGCATGGACTCATTAAAAAACTCTTAATATGGCACTGCATGGAACCACTGAATAACTCTTAATATGGCACCGCATTTACTCGTTAAACAACTCTTAATATGGCACCATATGGACCCACTGAATAACTCTTAATATGGCACCGCTTGGACTCATTAAACAACTCTTAATATAGCACCGCATGGACCCACTGAATAACTCAATATGGCACCACATGGATCCACTGAATAACTCTTAATATGGCACCATATGGACCCACTGAATAACTCTTAATATGGCACCGCATGGACCCAATGAACAACTATTAATATGGCACCACATGGACCCACTGAATAACTCTTAATATGGCACCGCATGGACTCATTAAACAACTGTTGATATGGCACCGCATGGACTCGTTAAACTCTTAATATGGCACTGCATGGACCCACTGAATAACTCTTAATATGTCACCGCATGGACCCACTGAATATCTCTTAATATGGGACCGCATGGACTCATTAAACAATTCTTAATATGACAACGCATGACCCACTGAATAACTCAATATGGCACCGCATGGACTCATTAAACAACTCTTAATATGGCACCGCATGGACCCACTGAATAACTCTTAATATGGCACCGCATGGATTCAAACAACTGTTAACATGGAACCGCATGAACCCACTGAATAACTCTTAATATGGCACCGCATGGACTCATTAAACAACTCTTAATATGGCACCGCATGGAACCAATGAATTAATATGGCACCGCATGGACTCGTTAAACAACTCTTAATATGGCACCGCATGGACCCACTGAATAACTGTTTATATGGCACCGCTTGGACTCATTGAACAACTCTTAATATAGCACCGCATGGACCCACTGAATAACAATATGGCACCGCATGGACCCACTGAATAACAATATGGCACCGCATGGACCCACTGAATAACTCTTAATATGGCACCATATGAACCCACTGAATAACTCTTAATATGGCACCGCATGGACCCACTGAATAACTCTTAATATGGCACCGCATTGACTCATGAAACAACTGTTAATATGGCACCGCATGGACTCGTTAAACAACTCTTAATATTGCACTGCATGGACCCACTGAATAACTCTTAATATAGCACCCCATGGACCCGCTGAATAACTCGCAATATGGCACTGCATGGACTCATTAAACAATTCTTAATATGGGACCACATGACCCACTGAATAACTCAATATGGTACCGCATGGACTCATTAAACAACTCTTAATATGGCACCGCATGGACCCACTGAATAACTCTTAATATGGCACCGAATGGACTCAAACAACTCTTAACATTGCACCGCATGAACCCACTGAATAACTCTTAATATGGCACCACGTGGACTCATTAAACAACTCTTAATATAGCACCGCATGGACCCAATGAATAACTCTTAATATTGCACCGCTTGGACTCATTAAACAACTCTTAATATGGCACCGCATGGACCCACTGAATAACTCTTAATATGGCACCGCATGGACCCACTGAATATCTCTTAATATGGGACCGCATGGACTCATTAAACAGTTCTTAATATGGCACCGCATGACCCACTGAATAACACTTAATATTGCACCGCATAGACTCATTAAACAACTCTTAATATGGCACGGCATGGACTCATTAAACAACTCTTAATATGGCACCGCATGGACTCATTAAACAACTCTTAATATGGCACCTCATGGAGTCATTAAACAACTCTTAATATGGCACCGCATGATAGACATGTAGACATGGAACTCATGAAATAATGTGCTGAAAAAATTTGGTTTTGACACGAGTGGGATCGAACCGTCTCCAGGTTGGGTTGGGTTGTTTTACCTCTGAACGGCACTTTTTTGCACACCATGGACTAAATGGCCAGGTCACATGGACCCCGAAGTCTGAGAGAAGGTTGGGGGGGGGACCCAGTGGAACAGCTGTTGGGAGACAGATGGTAGCCTCCCGTCAAGGCCGTCCAATGTGTTCTTTAACGTGCACAGGGTATGGCTCTCCCGCACACGGGGTCACGGCTTAACGTCCCATCCGACGGAAGGTGGCCTTTCCAAGACCATCGGTGTTCCCTTTCTGACCGTGGGCAGAGCGGGTAGTTTTGTGGAGATAAATCTCAACGCTGACCCAGCTGGGACTCGAACCTGGGAACTATAGATTACGAGCCTGGCACGCTACCGACTGAGCCACCCCCGCCCCTTCCAGAAATGGAGTTTAGGTTGCTTTAGCCCTGAGTGGCACTTTTTTTTGCACACAATGGGCTAAATGGCCATATCACAAGGACCCCTGAGGACTCACAAAAAGGTTGGGGGAGGGGACTCACTGGATAGCTGGTAGCCTCCCGTCAAGACCATCAGGGTATGGCTCTTATGCACTTAGGGCTACAGTTTTAGGTCCCATCCAATGGACAATAACCTTTCCAGGCACATCGGCGTCAATTTTCTGACCAAGGTCACGGTGGGGGTTTGGTTTAGCGGAGATAAATCTCAACGCTAGGTCAGGTGGTACTCGAACCTCGGAACTGCATATTTCGTACAAAAAGCGCTATCAATTGAGCGGAATGAAATCCAATAATATTAGTTTCAAATCTGTAGCTTGATTATAAGACAAGATATGAGATCATAAATTTAAGAGGGTTCAACCCACTTTCTCGGCTAGGTAAGGGGTCCGAACCCAATTCTAATTAGTTCAGAAAATGTGTCTGATTAGTACTGTTGAACAACACCAGAATGAGCTCTGTAGCATAATTAGATCAAAAGTTATTTCAACTTTTGTAAATTGCAAAAGAATTAACCCGCTCTAGTAAGTCACAAGAACCCCTATGCAAATTACTTCTCCCGATTAACGGCCAGGAAGATTCGGATTAATTTAAATGTAGATTATATTTTATTAATACCATCTCTTAAAAATAAATAAAAAAACTTGAATGTTTACAGATGGAAAGTTGACAAAGAGAAAAAAAAATAGCACATTAAAAAAAAAGCTAAAAATATTCGCGCTTTTTTCTGGTGTCTCGGAATATAAGAATAGAACAGTATATTTTTATTACGACGTTTCCTTGTTATTTGCAGGAAGTTACGCCACGAAGAGCATGAAATTACTAGACTTAAAAGTTATTGTGCCTTTATGAAATCACGCTACATCTAGAGGCAGAGCTAAATTAAAAAAAATACACATTATAATGTTTATTTATTTATGAAATACATTTTATCACGTGAATAAGATCGCAGCTTCGTATCAGTTACCACGTGGATTAAAAGCAGCGAATGAAGCGAAACACTTTCAATTACTGTACAACACATTGCGAGATACGCACTTTGTTATTGAATCGATTCTGATAGTGATTAATCGTTTACCCGTGCATGAATGTGAAAGGAAAAGAGGGAATTTTACCCACGTGAATCTGTAAAGTTGTAATAACGGTTTTTATCTGAGGTACGACATAACAACTTATTTATATGAATGGCAGTTTTGGTTACCTATCAAAATCATAATGTTTCTAATAATCTTTTAAAGATAACACATATAATGTACTATCGGCATTGAATCATTTATCACAAAGGAAAAGTTATCTCTTTTAATCATAGGCAAAGAGATAACTTTCTGTCCTTGGAAAGTTAGGTGGGGTTAAGTTTATTTCCCCCATCAAGAACTTCGTGGGGGGGGGATCATCAAGAACCTCGGTAGCGCACCTGGCTCGGCCAGGTTCGTAATCTGTAGTTCCAAGGTTCGAGTCCGAACTGGATCAGCGTTAAGATTTATCTCCGCAAAACTACCTGCCCTGCCCACGATTAATAGGGGGACACTGATGGGTATGGAAAGATTGTCGTCCGTCGGATGAGACGTAAAGCCATGGTACCGTATGCAGCAGTGCCATACTCTGTGCCCATTAAAGAACAAACTGGATGGCCTTTAAAGGCTACCATCTGTCTCCCAACAACAGTCTAGTGGGTCCCCTTCCCCCAACCTTCTCTGAGCCCCTGGGGTCCTTGTGTCCTAGGGGCGGTAGCATTCCAGGCTCATAACCTGCAGTTCCCACGTTCGAGTCCCACCTTGGTCAGCGTTGAGATTTATCTCCGCAAAATTCCCCGCCCTGACCAAGGTCAGTAAGGGATACCGATAGGCATGGAATGGCCGCAGTCTGTAGAATGGAACGTTAAGCCATGACCATGAGTGAGGGAGAGCCATACCCTAACTTTCTAAAAAGTTAACACTCTGGATGACCTTGACGAGAGGCTACCATCTTGTCTCCGAACAGCTGTCCAGTGGGTCCCCTTCCCACAACCTTAATATGGGGGAAAGGGATTCATTTGAGCCCTGGGGTCCTTGTGTCCTAGGGGCATAGATGGCTCAGTTGGTAGCGTGCCAGGCTCGTAATCTGTAGTTTTCAGTCCAAACTGGGTCAACATTGAGATTAATCTCCGCAAAACTACCCACACTGTCCTGGTCAGTAGGGGACACCGATGGGCATAGAAAGGCTGCTGTCCTGCGGATGAGCCATAAAGCGATGGTTTCTTATGCAGGAATACCATACCCTGTGCACATTAAAGAATCCGCTGGATGGCATTGACGTTAGGCTACCATCTGTCTCCTAAGTGGGTACTTCCCCTAACCTTCTCTAAGCCCTCGGGGTCCTTGTGACCTGGCCATTTAGCCCATTGTGTGCAAAAAAGTACCGCTCAGAGGTAAAACAACCTCACCTGATCAAATGAAACTTTGGTTGTGGTTTTAGATGTTTTATCCTGTTTCGCGAACTATAACCATGCATAATAAAACACAAACAACAGAACCTGGTGAAATAAACAATAAATATCGTCCTATTTTTAGCTCTTTCTTTTTTATTACAGAATGGCAACAGAAAAATTGTAGTGCAAAACGATTGAGGGCATCCTGAACCCCCAGCTGTCCTAATCGTTTACATTTATCACTGCTTTTAAAATTCATAATCCTCCATAGCTATTAACGTGCAGAAAAGGAAAAAAAATTGTTGAGGTACGTTAAAAACGACGAATTCATAATATTAGAAACTATGTGGAGGAGGCTAGATGGGGGAGGAATTTTCCCAAAACTTGGTAAGAACCAATTTTTCCAATTACTTGGTAAGAACATTTACAAACGTATTAGTTCAATTATTTGAGAATTGCCTTGAGACGAGAAGCATTTATTTTGGCACAGAATATGTTTATTGCCCACGTCAGAAACAGCACATATAATCTCAAGTAGCCATGGTTTACGGAGGACCAGTCAAATTCCTTATTTAGACCTCGAAATGCATTTTATCCGGAGCAAGATCTGTTGACAGAGAATTGGACTGGTAAAAACCACAGGTTGCTTTAAATTCGAGCAGTTTTTTTTCACACAATGGGCTAAATGGCTAGGTCTCGAGGAATCAAACTGATCAGACAGGATCCGCTCAGTCATGTTTGCGCATGCACCCCGATGCGAAGTCCATTTTCAAACATTTTATAGGCGTGGTTTTTATCTGCACTGGGTTCAGAGGTTGGAGGGAGGGGACTCACTGGACAGCTGTTAGCCTCCCGTCAAGGTAATCGAACGTATTCTTTAAGGTGCACAGAGTATGACCCTCCTGCACACTGAACCACGGCTTAATGTCTCATTCCTCTTTCTGACCGATGGAAATGTTGGGGCATGGCGGAGATAATTCTCGACACTGGGACAGTGGGACTCGAATCTTGGCACAGCAGATTATGTACCTGGCGTGCTACTGACTCAGCCAACCCCTTTCCTAACAATATCAGTCATGTGTGTAGTTATGCATACAGCAACATCAGGGACGTAGCCAGAGGTAGGAGGGGGACGTAGCCCGGAAAATTCTACCATCTGTTACTAAATCTCAGACGTGTCTACCAGCTTTGAATCCCAAAACATATATTTTTCCGTATAATTTTATTTTATCCCCATATTTTATGTCCGACACTAAAAATTGATTGAAAAAACAACTATAAAATCTCATTCCATATAGAATATCATTTTGACTGTTCAGTGGAATATTTTTAGCAATTGGGAAACCCTAACTGAAGTCTTATATTCAGTTTTTATTCATTTTCCTTTTCCTTCTTCAGTCTCCATCTCCCCCGAGACTAAACTGTCGGAACCTCCAGAAACTGAATTCTCGCACACAACGAACTAAATGGGTAAATTATAAAGACTTGAAAAACTAACCCCGTCCCCCTCGCTGCGGACGCCCATCGCTACTGTTAATCTATTCCACCTCTATAACTCTTTAAATACTGAATGAATATTGGAGAGCATCGAGGTTCACATAGCTTTGATTGGGACCTTTAACAATCATTCCCATTTCCTCCAGAAAAACCCAGTTCGAGACCCAGATGGGTCAGCGTTGAGATTTATCTCCGCAAAACTCCCAGCCCTGCTGCCCACGGTCAGTAGGGGGACACCGATGGGCTTGGAAATACAGCCGTCCGTCGGATGGGACGTTAAGCCGCGGCCTCGTGTGCGTGAAAGCCATACCCTTGCACGTTAAAGAATACACTGGATGGCCTTGACGGGAGGCTACCATCTGTCTCCCAACAGCTGTTCCAGTGGGTCCCCTCCCCCAACCTTCTCTGATCCTTCGGGGTCTTTGAGACCTGGCCATTTAATCCATTGCGTTGAAAAAAGTGCCGCTCAGAGGTCAACTCAACTCGACTCGAAAAATCCTATTTAAGAAATTACGGACCTCTGAATTTGACTTCCAAATTAACAAAAATATTACATTGTTCCTGATCCTTTTTCGATTATTCTTTACTGATATAATTTGATTTTAACGAAATGATAATAATTATTATTATACTGAATATGGTCTATTTGACTATATTCAGTCCTAAAAAATAATCTAAAACGTGGTTTTCCTGAGGTAAAAAAAATGTAGGAAACCATTTTCGCAGAAAAAGCTTTTTTCTTCAACGCTAATGCTAACGTCATCAACTGATAAAACACCGTAATCTCTTCTGTAGCAGTTCAGGTTAGTGAAGCGTAATTGCGACCAGGAAAACAGTTTTACAGAATCACTGGTCTTGTCCGTATTGTCACAAAAAAAAACAGTTATTCTTTCTTTACACGGAGTCTTTTCTCCTTCTAAAGAAGATATTTTCCAATAGGGGACAAATTTAACACAAAGTTATTCCAAGGTATTATTCAGATTCCTTTGTTTACAAAGTACAGCAACACACCATTTTTAGAAGGAGCAAGTGGCGCTCGTGTCCTGCTGGTTCGTTCGTTGAGTTCGCGGATCCTGTCCTTCAGCCCGTGTTGCCAGATTCCCTTTATCACACAGTCAGGATATTACCTCCAAGCAGGAGATAAGTGTGTGGGTATATGCCTGACATAAACACCAAAGTCGTGCAGTTTACCTCCAGAAGAGGAAGCAGAAGGAAATGTTTTGGAGCTTTATCACTCATAACTAGTGTTGCCAAGTAAGAAATACAAACTAGAATAAAATAGCTCCTATGACCAATATAGGATGCTTGTTTTGAGACTGAATTTATTTTATCCTACTTTAGCACCTTCTTACAGTAAAAATTAGAACTAATGGTCAATTAGGGAAAAACGTAAAATAATTTATTAGTACCTGTCAGTTGGATTGTATTACCTCTGAGCGGTTCTTTTTTGCACACAATGGGCTAAATTAAGGATAGGCCGCCGTCCGTAGGATGGGGCGTAAAGCCGAGATCCGTGTGCAGGAGAGCCGTACTCTGTGCACGTTAAACACTCTTGATGGCATTGGCGGGAGGCTTCCATTTTACTTCTAACCATCTGTCCAGCGGGTTTCTTTCCCCAACCATCTCTGAGCCCTTACGACCTGACCAATTAGTTCAGTGTGTGCAAAAAGTGCTGGTCAAAGAAGCACCGGTTCCAGGTATTTTGCCGCTCTCCGAGTGGTTAGCGTGCTTGGCTACTGATCTACGGGACCTGTGTTCGAGCCCCGGGTAAGGCATGGATGTTCGTGTCGTTTTCTGCTGAGGTCCTGCCATCCTCTCAGATCTTCTACTGTGGCATATAAAACTGACAGACTCCTGTCAGACCTCTGTGGTAAGCAGCTGTTTGGGGGGGGGGGATATTTATTTTTTTATTATTTATTCATAAGATTGTTAGCATTCTTTTCTGAAGTTTTTTCTCTGTGGTTGGGGTTTTCTGGGTAGTGAATACGGTCCTAGTAGAAGAGCCAGTCAGGAGGAGGTCGTCCCCGGAAAATATATTTAAAATTAGCAGTTTTATTTATTATTAATTTGTTAAAATATTCATCTGTGTTCTGCTTTGAAATGTGTATATTCATTAGTTTTTCTCTAATTCATACAGAGAACCTTAAAAATTTTAAAATGACAAGCGAATTTAAGGCATAAAAAATTACCCAAGCAGCTGCTTGCCACAGATGTCTGATAGGAGCCTGTCAGTTTCATTTACTATAGAGAAGATCTGTGAGAAAGGCGAGAGTCCAACAGAAAAACAACACAAACATCCATTCCTTCTCAGGTCTTTTCTAAAAAAAATAAAATAAAATAAATACCCCCTCAAGCAGCTGCTTGCCACAGAGGTCTGATAACCCTAAAATTTTGCCGCCCAAGGCCTGTGCCTAATGTGCTCGCCTCAAGGATGCACCCTGCGGGGTGGGTGGATGGATTGCGACAGGGGTGGGTGCGCTGCACCCACCCCCGTCGTCTTATACGAACTTGTCTGTCTGTTTTGAAATCCAAAACATTTTTCTGTCTGTATAGAGAAAAACATCCTAAAAAATTCAGAAATAAACATGAAGTATCAGTGCAGGCAAGGAATCCGTCGTCGGCATTATTTAAAAATGACCCAAAAATAAATTCAGTGCCATATCAAAATTTCTTCATAGCAATATGCTATTTTTAACACATTAAAGATTAATTTGAGCTTTTAACAGTTAATATCCTCACGTGAATTTTATGCTAGAAGTCATTCGAAAGCGTGATGCAAAAGAGGTCATTAAAAAAATAAATACTCCCTCAAGCAGCTGTTTGACACAGAGGTCTGACAGGGATCTGTCAGTTTAATACGCCATAATAGGTTTGTGAAGATGGCAGGACCTCAGCAGAAAAACAAACATTCATGCCTTACCTGGAGCTCGAACCCAGGTCTCTTTGATCAGTAACCAAGCGTGCTAACCAACCACTCGGCCACGTTTATCGATTTTTTTATTTTTAAATTTTAACGTTCGTTCTTGGAAAGATGTAGTTGATTAATTCTACACCATTTCGAAATTAAACCGATGGACTAAACAGTATAATATAGGTACACGCAGTTAGAACTGATTACCACACTAATATCACCGTTGCTAAAACAGGCCTAACTAGTCAAGAGAACTGCTACCAAAGAATGGCACATGTATAAATTAGGTGAGTTTCTATTATGTCCTATTTTATAGGGGAAAGAAAAGAGTAAACTTCTGGACAATTAAAATTCTTAAAGATGGGTTTTTTTTTTTACTTTTCCACTACTTTAGTTGCAATGACATAATTTGGAGATTTAACAATTGCTTCAGACTTTCGGTATTGCCATGACCGGATAAAGCAATTGGGACCCTGGAGCCAAATTCTAAATAAGGCTCTTGCGAAACGCGTTATTGCCACGGGCAGTGGAGTAAACATCTATTTTGCCGCCAGGGGTTGGTGACTGTTACTGTCACCCCATAGTCCAGTGCATTGCATGGCGTGTTTTGTCGCCCTCTGAACTGAAGGCAGCAAAATCCTTAAAATGGGCAAAATGGAAAAAAAAAATTCTGAAATTTTGTTTAAAGCTTTTTACAGCCTCTGGATTGTGGCGTCTGCGCCACTTCACCCCCCCCCCCCCCCCCCTCCTAGCTACGCTACTGGTTAGTTATATTTCCTTGTTTAGGAAAAAATATAATGAAAATTGCACTACTTTATGTAAAATCGTCGATTGGGGCAATTGCAAAACACAGTACCTTAAACATTAATGAAAAGGAAAATCAAGCTGGGTCCTGGAGTCATGACTCCACCTGTAAATTCATCCCTAGGTATGCTCTTAATAGCTTAATAGTTATTTTAGTTTATTCCGAGATAAAATGATAATAAAATATACAGGTACTTTACTACCGAGATATTTACCTTAATATTTTGATTTGATATTTTTACAGTTTTCTACATTAAAAATGCCCTTTTAATTTTACTTAAAAAATAATTCTAAAGTTGTAAAAAAAAATTAACACATAAATTGCGACAAATAATAACTCTAATTGGATTCCTAATGAAAGCAACTTTTGCTTTTTTCAGCTGCAAAATTTTCTTTTTTACGTTTTCATTTTTTTCCGAAGAAATTAATTTCACATCAGATTTATGGCATAAAAATTAGCTCCGAATATTACTCATATCAGGGACATACCCAGAGGGGGAAAGGGGTCTGGACCCCCCCCCCCCAAAGATTCGGTTGTCTTAAATGAAACTCAAACACATCTGCCTGCTTTGAAATCCAAAATAATTGTTGTGAAACAGGTGTCTTTGTATAATTTTTTAATCCCATAGTATATATCTGACACTAGAAATTGATCCAAAAAATAACTATAAAATATTTTTCCATACAAAATATCATCTTAATTTTTCCTGTATGGTCGAATATTTTAATAATTGGGAAAACCTACACAAGTCTTATTCCCCAAAACTAAATCCTGCAGGTAAGTGCCTCTCATATAGGGCATTTACCATTTTATCTAAAACGAAAAAAAATATAACAGAATGTAATGGCAATTAGCATAAAGAAACTATGCAATAAACATACTGATTAATCAGATTTATAAAGTTATAATTAATAAGCTGAAATCTTTCCTCTAGAGCAGTGGTTCTCAACCTTTTATGCTTCAGGTACCCACTGGAAATGTGTATGTAATTGGCGTACCCCTTGTATAGATAGATAGATAAAACTGTAGTTATAGTATAACAATGGGAATAAATAAATCATATATATATATATAACATATATCTAGCGACTTTTGAGCTCCCACGGTGTACCTTAAAAAATTTTGGGTAAATATTTTTTTCCAAACGATGGGATACACTCTCACAGCGTACCCCACGTTCAGAACCTCTACTCTAGAGGGTTCATTTAATTGGGAACTGATAACCAGTAAATTAGACAGAAAAATAGGAGTGTAATTGAATTGTGGGCAATTTCCTGGTTCCATAACCATTTCTTTTTAACGATAATTCAAAGACGATTCCTACAACTAAGATCAAATCTTTATTCAAAATGGCTTTTTATGGACCCCTGACACTAACCTGTGAGGCTCGTTGCAAAATTCAATAATATATTAATAAAACACAGAAATGTCCAGCAGTCAAGGATTGGACGACCCTGATTTAACTAACTGCACCCTATGGAGATTACAATTGCTTAAGAAGTATTAATCTACTTGAAGAGGAACCATTAAAGATTTAAGCAAAATAAACAACATATACTAATTTTCAATATTAAACTATACTGCTCACAAAAATTAGGGGATATATTATCTCTTCATATTCATTTTGAAATATCCCCTAATTTTTGTGAGCAAAAAAAAAAGTGTGTATTTCAATATTGCAAATAATCGCTATAAAAGATCGTCACGTTACATTGCAAATAATCGCTATAAAAGATCGTCACGTTACATTGCAAATAAAAAGAGCTGTAAACTTTAAAAATAATTTCTTGTCCACAACACTTACAATTTAAAAACTAAATAAATGGAAACTAACCTCAAGTTGTTGAGAGTATTCCTCTGTTAATCTTTCGTTGGCTCGGCTCAACTCTTCATTTTTTTCTAATAGTGCTTTGCCAAGTTCTGCCGCCAAGATTAGATCTTTTTCTTTCCGAGCTAACTGAGCAAATACATCATCTCCATCACCACTGTTGTGAGCCTGTTGATTTTCCATCTGACAAACATAATCCTCAAGATCGCCGTAAAAGTTACGATTCGATGACATTTTCTGCTGCATATCTTCTATTCTGCATGTAGTCATATTGCGAAATGTTTACAGTATGAAACCATTACACTATGTCATTAACCTAAGTCTAATTACTTCTAGTAAGCAATAAGACAACAACAAATAAGTAGCATCCTTTTCAGATTTTAAATCCAATCAAGGGCTAAGAAGTAATATATAAATGTAATACTGAAAATATAAATTGATTCTCGTAGTCCCAACAGCAATATCCGATAGCAATTCTTTGAGTGACATTTCCACGCCGTCAACTTAACAACGCGAACTGCAGCGGCAGGTAAACGTAGGCCAGGTAAGTAAACATTTGTGGTTCTCAAGATACACACACACTGAAAAATACACTATCATTCGGCGTTTTAAAAACCTGTAGAAATTCTTAGATGTACACAAAAACTCTTGACTGTCTTTTAAGGGAACAACAATCCAAACAACGAAGAAAGTTCTCAGTCCAGGTCTATACACCTTTCCTGTTACGAACTCTTACGAACTGCTCTCTCAGGTCTCAGGTCTAAGAATGACATTTGCAGCGCCGGGTACAAAAAGACCCATATCTGCCTTAACTGATAATTTAAGGGATGGAGTGAATAAGGCCACGTTAAGACTACCTCGGTTACAAAGAACCGACGCGAAAGGTTTCGCTCGAAAGTAATAGGAATGAAATGGAAGTAAATGACGTAATAAAACGGAGGGATAAAATTTTGAAACAGAATTGATGTCTAAATAGACAAGTATGAGTTTAGGGTGGGGAAATAGCTTCTAAATCAGAATCAAGGCCTAAGAGGAGAATAAGATAAACAGCTGAGTGCCAAAACTGAAGGTAAGGTTCGCGAAAAGAAATGCACAAAATAGAGCAAAATAATGGGAAAGCATCAGAAGATCATAAAAATAAAAGGAGAAGGAAATACCTTTAAAAAACAGGAAGTCAGTGGGAAGAAGGATTTTTGAGAAGATCCTCATAAATTTGGTCGGTAAGCTTATGTAATCCATGATTTTGATAGAAGGGAAGGTAATGAGGACACTGATGTAAGATATGTCGAGGTTGGGAATATCGAAACACATTAGCTATAAAATCGAAGAATTCGCTGTAGCCTGGTTTGACTTTTTTATTGGGTTTCATTGTCTGCCGAAGGATCAGGATGTTTTCTGGAGTGTCCTTGAGTTGGTTGATTTCATATGAGGCAATATGCATTAAAAATTTTGTGACGAGTTCCTGTGTTTCATCGTGATCGAAGGTCTGTCCGGAATCACCAAAAATGATGGCGTCAATTTGCTTGGTTTTCTTTCCTTTTTGTGAGGAGATGGAAATATCAAGTTCCTGACACTCTCTTGGTCCTGAGTCTTGGAGGTCACTTTATGATCGGAGTTAACAGCTAGGGGTGTAGATGAGGGGAATAAATCGGAGAAGTCCAGATTACTTTCATCAGTTGATAACTTGTCGTCAAGAGGAGGAATGAGGTTTTCCGTTGGAATGGGATCCAATTGAGATGTGGTTTGCGGTAAGTCCTTGATGATTTCACAAGTAGGTGTAGAATTTAGATTATCAGTATTTAGGTATGATTTAGAAGTCTTAGAGGCATAAGTAGTTGAATGGAAGGCAGTGCAGGAGTCTGCAAAGTGACCAGGAGATTTGCATCTCCTGCACAATTTAATAATTCCAGGGTAGTAGATAGTGGCATTGAAGCCAGCGATTGTGATGTAATTTGGAATGTGACTTTCCAAATCTATCTTCAAAATACGATTTCCAGTCTTGATGTTTTTAAATTTATCTTCGATGTAGAATTCATCAGAAATTTCATGAATCAGGCCAAATTTGGAAAGTTCGTGGGTGATGTCGTCATTTGAAACAAAGAATGGCAGTTTAGAAATAACAACTCTTTTAGTGGAAGAGCCAAGATAATGAAAAGAGATTAATTTTTCATTAATAATTAAAGAGGATAGCTGGATGAGTTTTTTACCTGCCTCTATTGATGAAAGGGTGATCATCGCCACCGAACGGGAGATTTCCTGAGCCACTTGAATGATATTTTCATCTTGAAAGAAAACTCACCAGTCCTCTGACGTCAGAAAATCAATCGGCCAATAGCACACTACGAAACTGTCCAAATGCCGTCCTTCTTTGGCCTAGTCTTCATTCGACTTTTCAGACAGATAGTTATGAGCACGGATTGTTGGCGCTGTGTTTGAACTTGGAATTGAATAGGATTCTATGAATTTAATGTGGCATAAATATTTTGTAAGCCTAAAGAGCTGTAAGTAAACTAGGTTGTATCTTAGCTTTTATACTGACTAATTTGACTTATTTTCAAGGATAAGCATATTTTGATATTTCTTTGGCTAGTCGATTAGGCTTAATGACAATATCACGTATAGAATGGTAATTTAGTTTCACGTTTATGTATTTTTATAACTAATATTAGTTTTGATGTCCACTCCCTAAGTTTAACAGCAGGTTTGCAGCCAATTATTAAACTGCTAGTTAAATAGTGTAATAAAATTCGTTAGAGTGTGTAGGCGTGGCGTGCGTAAGTAATAATAACGTAAATTGGGTGTATCAACTAATGACCTTGATTTTAATCAGTGTTATTTAAAGGCAGATAAATGCATTTAAACAAAACAGTTTATATTAAAACGATTCAGAAGTAGAAGTGGAAATCACGAATATCATGCTTATGGATACTTGTGCTCTTAGCTTAAATTTACTAGGTTCAGTTCTCAATTAAGCTAGCTAGCATCAAAAATTTCAATGTTATCCACCTCTGCCTTGGAATTGCAAAGGCTATTATCTATCCGGTAAGACATAAGCTATCATAACCCCAGATGAATGATAACCAGATAAACAGCTTTGATTAGTTCATTTACCTTGAGTTTGTAAGAGTTGTCCAGTAGTCCAAACCTTGTTGAGCTGTGGGGTTCTTTTAGGGCCAGATTTAGGGTTTCAGCAACCTGAAAATATATACCAGTTGTATCGGAATAATATGACCACCTACCTAATGGAATAACCACCCTTGGCCTGGATGACAGTGGTGACGTAGCGTGGCATGGACGCAATGAGGCCCTGGAAGGTTGCCAGAGGCACGTGCCCATTCAGACTCCAGAAGAGCATGGAGATTCCGGAGATAACATGGTTGTGGGTCAGCTCGCTGAACCTGTTGATCCAAATGGCCGCACAAGTGCTCTATGAGATTGAGTTCAGGTGATTTTGCTGGCCAAGGGAGAATGGAGACATCGCTGTAGTGTTCCTGAAACCAGTTACACACAACCTTAGCAACATGGCAGGGTGCATTGTCCTGTTGGTAAACACCATCACTACCAGGGTAAACGTCCAACATGAAGGGATGCATGTGGTCAGTGAGGATGGACAGGTAGCGATTGGCATTCAGGGACCCATCTAGTGGTACCAGTGATCACAGGTCATACTAGCAAAACATCCCCCAGACATGCACACTACTACTGCCAGGTTGTACTTGATCGATAAGTGTGTCCGGGTGTTGGTTCTCTTGTATGTGGCACCGTATCCGCCACTGCCTGTCACTTCTGTGGAGTAGAAACCTCAATTTGTCGGAGAAAGTAACCTTTCTCCACTCTTCCACTGTCCAATGACTAGTCCCGTGTGAATTGCAGGCATTGTTGCCAATGGACCTTGGTTAACAAGGGCATCTTTATGCAGTGTCAACTCTGGAGACCCATGCGCAACAGGGTTTGCTCTACTATTATCGGGAACACACACCTGGGTGCCCCAGCATTCACTTGAGTGGTCAATTGCTGCACTGTTGCGCATTGATTGCCCTTTACTAGTTGATGGAGGGGACATTCTCCTCTGGGGTCGATGGTCTTTGGGGATCCACAGTTATAATGTCTGGAGGTACTCAGTGTGCCAGTGGTCCATTCTTGGTACAGCCTTACTACAGCACCTTGTGAACAGCCCACGAAGTCTGCTGTTTCTGGGATGCTTCCACCCTTGGTGCTGTAGCCGATGATCATTTCTTTTTGTACATCCGTCAAATCAATACCTCTGCCCATTGTGCTCATGTTACGCACTATGGCTCATCTGTCCTGGGGCGGGGGTGGCTCAGTCGGTAGCGCGCCAGGCTCGTAATCTGTAGTTCCCAGGTTCGAGTCCCAGCTGGGTCAGCGTTGAGATTTATCTCCGCAAAATTCCCCGCCCTGCCCACAGTCAGTAGGGGACACCGATGGGCTTGGAAAGGTCGCCGTCTGTCGGATGGGACGTTAAGCCGTGGCCCCTTGTGCGGGAGAGCCATACCCTGTGCACATTAAGAACATGCTGGATGGCCTTGACGGGAAGCTACCATCTGTCTCCCAACAGCTGTTCCAGTGGGTCCCCTCCCCCAACCTTATCTGAGCTTTCGGGGTCCATGTGACCTGGCCATTTAGCCCATGGTGTGCAAAAAAGTGCCGCTCAGAGGTAAAACAACCCAACTCATCTGTCCTGGCCAACCGTTTATATCTCTGTGTGGTCGACCTTGTCATGTGCACTCTGTGACGCACCTGGCTGGTACACTGATTCCATGAATGGTCATATTATTCTGATACAACTGTGTGTGTATGTTTTGTGGCAAAAATCATTCATAGGTAAAAAAAGGAGCAAATTTTAAATATTGTGCACAAATTTCTAAGTAACAAACAAAAAGCCTCAACAGTAGAGATGCACTGGAATGCCTTATAAATGTGGAACTCCTGAACCTTCACTCTGAGTGGGATACAAACTCATAGCTTCTTGCTAACATGCCAGGTGCTCTGACTATTAAGCTGTAACAGCTAGCAGACAGGATAGTTTATAGTACATTTTCTGTGCTTTACTACTGAAATTTCCATTGGTAAATGAAGGTGTGTTGACTATACATACACTCATTTCAACATGGCAACTTGGCTGTCTCTTTCACAATCATAGATAACATCATTAGTAACTACAGTGGGAAAGTTTATAGTCATTATTAGCCAAAATAATAAGCTGCTCAGTAGTTGGAGCATCTGACATAGTATTAAGAGGTCCTGAGTTTGTAATCCACTACAGCAAATGCAATTTTTTTCAGCTCATGAGGTGTCCTAATTAGCTTCTTGTGATCTAGTGAAATTATTTCATTGTGTAGAAAAATAAAGATCCAATGGTAAACTAACCCAATCTTTTTGGATGTGCTGTTATTTAAAAGGCTTGTTGAAAATTATTGTAATTAATAGTACACCCAGGAATTTATTTTGGGAAAATTGGGAAGGGTAAAAAATACTATCATTTCTGTATACAGAAGTACAATGTTTGTTTTCCAGAAGACTTGGCACTGTTCCAGTGGCTTAGTGGTTAGCACACTTGACTACTGATCAAAAGTACCCAGATTTGAGCTTCAGATAAGGTATGAATTTTTCTGTGTTTTCTGTTGGATTTTCACCTTCCTCACAGATTTTCCCCGTGGTGTATTAAACTGACAGCAACAAAAAGTGCAATCCTTTAAAAATTAAGTGCATTCAGTGGTGTAGAAAGGAGGAGTTGACCAACTCTTGGGTAAATTGTGTTTTTAAGAAATCATTATTTATCAAATTACATTAATGAAAATGCAAATAAAAATTTTCATTCTTCCCAGTCCTTAATTTACAAAAATACTGGCTCTATCACCAAGTACAATACATGATTGTATTTGAGATTTTAAGCATGATCAGTGTCTGTTCTTAGGTATTTTAGTGTAATGCTATAACAGAATGAATTAATATATTTAGTTTGGTGCCAAAGACTTTTGTGAAAACCATTTCCGATTACATTATTTAAATAATTACAGTTTTGGCAGTGAGAAAATCTTTATTGCCATTAGAACAGGTTGAATAGGCTCTCGTTTGGCATTACGTACTTTTATACACCACATAAATTTGGTAAGATATGACTCAAAATTGTGGCAAGTTGTACCTTGGTGTTACTTAATTTGATACTTTTCCATTATCTCATCAGTTGAGACCAAAATGTTTGCAGCTAAAGTGGGAAAATATGAAAACCACAGCAGTCAAGCTAATGGAAAGGTGGGGAAATGATGGTGGGAAAGTACCGAAAGAATGATGTGTTCAATTTTCAAGAATCTGGCTCCTGTCTTGAGGTTTACAGATAGGTTGCTGCTGCTGCAGAATTCCTTGAAAATATTTCTGGCCTAGATAAACACTTGCCACTGTTTCTTGTCAATATGAATTGGTCCCCACTGACCAATGAGATTCCAGTCACTGCAGCATTTATTTGGGCTGGACTGTGATAGGTTGGATTGGGTTGTTTTACCTCAGCAGCACTATTTTTCACACCATGGACTAAATGGCCAGGTCACATGGACCCCGAAGGCTCAAAGAAGGTTGGGGGAGGTGCCCCACTGGAACAGCTTTTGGGAGACAGATGGTAGCCTCCCGTCAAGGCCATCCAGCGTATTCTTTAACGTGCACAGGGTATGGCTCTCCCGCACACAGGATGACGTCCCATCCGACAGACAGCGGTCTTTCCAAGCCCATCGGTGTCCCCTGCTGATCGTGGGCAGGGCGGGGAATTTTGCAGAGATAAATCTCAACGCTGACCCAGCTGGGACTCGAACCTGGGAATTACAAATTACAAGCTGGCACGCTATCGACTTAGCCACTCCTGCCCCAACTGTGGTAGGAGACTAGAAAAGTGCAGGAAACCCACCAAAAGTAGAAAATGTGCATTTCTGCTAGTTACTTGGATTATTTGGATCGCAAAAAGAAAGCCTGCAAAACAGAATAATATATTTTTGTGTTTCTTGAAATGAAACATATAAATGTGTGAAACATAATTTATGAACAAATGAAATAATAACCATGAGAACTTTCCTAGACTGACATAATTTTGTTTATATTAACAAAAAATTCTTTGAAATGTATTAAGTATTGATATAAATTTATTTGATAATATTGTAGAAAACTTGACACAAAAATCTTAGAATGCAAAATATTGTTTTAGTTGAGCTGGGTTGTTTTACCTCTGAGCTGCACCTTTTTGCACACACTGGGCAGCTGTTAGGAAACAGATGGTAGCCTCCTGTCAAGGCCATCCAGCATGTTCTTTAATGTGACAGGGTATGGCTTTCCCACACATGGGACCATGGCTTAATGTCCCATCCAACGGACAGCAGCCTTTCTAAGCCCATTAATGTCCCCTACTGACTGAGGACAGGGAATTTTGCGGAGATAAATCACAAACTGGCCCAGGCGAGATGGATATGTTTTAGTGTTTGTTTTTCAGTCAGTGTTATCCATGCACCTTCGTATATTTTAAGGTTTTATGAGATGTTTGGAGTTTTTTAAAGGAGTGATGGAAATGCTCAGTGTGACTTCTGTGAGTACACCCATTTCATATGTTGATTGTGGCTATTCAGATAGCTATTAGAAAGAATTACCACTGATAGAAAGTTGAAAATTATTCCAATAGAAAAATACTATTTGAATAATGTTAATGATGAAAAATTAAAAATGAAAAATTAATTTGAATAATGTGTTAATTATTCTAATAGAAAAATATTATTTGAATAATGATTTTTATTATATTTGAGTAACGCTGTAGAATTAAAGAGAGCAACCAAAAACTGCCTTTGATGATTATAATTTGGAAAAGGAAACTGGAAATGCCAGTTTGATGTTGAAAACTTCTGCTATCTGTGGCCACTACAGGCCAAATCCAATAATGTCCTCCTAGATAGGGGTGGGTTTGGATTAGTCAGTAGCACACCAGGCTTATAATCTGCAGTTCTCAGTTTCGAGTCCCACGTGGTTTAGCATGAGAATTATCTCTGCTAAGCCTGCACCCTCCCTTTGGTCAGAAAGGGAAAACTGATGGGCTTGGAAAGGCTTCCATCAATCGGATGGGATGTTAAACTGTGGCTCCAAGTGCAGGAGAGCCCTGGTGCATTCAAGAACACACTTGATGACTTTGATGGGATCTTCCATCTGTTTCCTAACAACTGTCCAGTAGGTCCCTTTTCCCCAACCTTCTCTGACCCTTAGGAGTTTTTGTGACCTGATCATATAGCCCATTATGTGTAAAAAAAGTGTTGCTCAGAGGTAAAACCATCCAAATCCTCCTTGATATTTTTCACCTACTTCAGGTTGCCACCTCTCCTGAAGCTTTTAAGCATACTGTTCATAAATTTAATATATTAAATTAAAAAGCTGTTAAATGGAATATGTATATATAAATTATAAATTATTAGGGAGCTGCATAAACTTTCTATGCACTCTTGTGAAGAATTTTAGGAATTTTCTATTCTTGCTTATAGAAGTATCTGCTATTTGTGTATATTTTTATTTAGTCTTTTGTTTCTGTACTTATTGATACTTTAAGATTATTGCCTTAAAAATAGAAATTGTTGAATCTTAGTGGATTGTTGATTGTATTTTAAATCAAAATATTTGTTGTGGTATAAATGTAATCTATATGCAGGAATCAACAGATTGCTTCTGGGTTTATTTTTAGCTATGAAATGTTATGACAGCAACATTTCAGTCACCAATGAGGACATAAATCATGTTCTCCTCAACTACTCTGCACGTAATCTACAAAGAACAAAACTATTTAATTTTGTTGAAAAGTATAATATTACTAAGTTCTCACTAAATTCTCTGTTTTTTAGGCTCGTAATCTGCAGTTCCCAAGTTTGAGTCCCAGCTGGACCAGTGTTGAGATTTATCTCCACAAAACTCCTTTCCCTGCCAACGATCAGTAGGGGAAACTGATAAGCTTGGAAAGGCTGCCATGTGTCATTAACGTGTGACTTTGTGTGTGGAAAGCCATACCCTGTGCACTTCAAAAAACATGCTGGATGGTCTTGATGGGTGATTACCATTGTCTCCCAACAGCTGTCTAGTGGATTTTCTCCCCCAACCTTCTCTGAGCCTTTGGAGTTCTTGTGACCTTGTCATTTAGCCCAGGGGTTCTGAACATGGTAAAATTTTGGGGTACGTTGTGAGAGCTCAAAAGTCGTTAGATCTAGTAACAAAGTCGCTAAGTTGGCAACACTGCTGTGCAAAAATGTAATTTTTTGTTTATCGATATATGTAATTATGAATACAAAATTTGATGTGTATATATGTTTTTATTCCCATTGTTATACTATAACTATAGTTTTATCTATCTATACAAGGGATATGTCAGTTACATTACACATTTCCAGTGGGTACGTGAAGCATAAAAGGTTGAGAACCACTGATTTAGACCATTATGTGCAAAAAAATTGCTGCTCAGAGGTAAAACAGCCCATTCTGTATTAGCCTATTCTAACCTAAAAATAAAAGATCCACAATTCTCAACTTCCTTATGTAAAATTCTGCCATAAAAGAAATAATATATTTCGAACACTTCTTGTATTTTGGAAATAAAAAATGCAAAAATGTATAATTGAACTTTGGATACCTAAGTAGAATGCACTGACCAGCCCTGTAGAATGCATAATTAAATACATTCCACAATTAAATAATTTCACTAACAAGAAAACTTATATATGGAATTTCAATAGGTATTTCTCCATGTAAAATTTTCAAAATTCAAGTGACACTTCATATATAATATTTCTCTTGTGCATTTTGGAAAGACTAAACAAATGCTCTTTTCATCTATTTTGAAAAAACTTTGTAGCTTGAAACAAAAAGTGCTTTCTGTGTTTCATTGTTTTGTCATTTTGTGATGCAGATGAAGAAAATTTCACAAAATATTGATGCAATTTCTGTTTTTCAATTTGATAAATGAACTGGTGTCTTTAAAAATGGCTTAGCTGCTTGTCCCCTGCAAGATAAGTCCACTGTAAACAAGGCTGGCTGCTCATCTGAAGATGGGGATTGTTTGCTTCTTCTCTTCCCAACTCTAGAAATCTTTTTTCTGTTGTTTTTCATCCTAAAATTATATTTCTTTGTGGACTAGAAATGATAAACTGAGAGAGTTCATAGTCTTTGACTGATGATAGTCTTTCAGGTTTAGGCAATAGTAATGATAACACCACAAATGAGGAAAAATCTGAGGAACAGGTGATTGTGCAGACTCTTGTTTGGCTTACCATTTTCCATTCAAAGGAATATGCACTTTTTTTTTTTTTGCAAATTATCTATGTTATAAAAATGATGATTATATATTTATTATTATTTAAGTAGCTAGGTAGATATCTGTGCAACTATATAATATGAGAGCATGGATAATATTGGTGATAGGAGGACAATTCTGGGATCATATGTTTCACAATTCTTCGTAGAGTAGGTTTTCAGATTTTCAAAAATGTAGTCTAACTTTTTTTCATGGAAAACTGCACACTGCAAGAATTTTTTATGGGCAACACCCACAACAATGCATGTTGATGTGCTTTGCAGAGTTCTAGTAGAACAGCACAATGGAAGCACATGCCACTTCAAGTTCTATTATAAGTAGGGATTTGAATTTTAGAATTGCTGTCATTTTTATCTCATTTTGATGCCCCATAATTTGCCACTTACTGACTGATCAGTCCTAAATTTCATACACTGGTATCTCCTATGGTGTTACCCCATTGTTGCATTAAAAATTCAAGTCACAATATATATAATAGAAATCAATTTAGAATCTTAAACCAGTCTTTTTTCACCATTGCTTAGTTCATTGTTTGGAATTTTAATTTGCATGATTTGCCTCCCCCTCCTCCTCCCTGCAACTTCTGAAATATTTAACTAGCTTGTGTGAAATTCTTCATAAGGGGTTCCTCCTTGCCACTCTGTATTGGTTTAAAAATTGTCTCTACCTCTGTTTTCCACTTCATAGGCTCAAGGGACCAGTTAAATTTCAACAAAAAACATTATTGCATTAAAACTTCAAGTCACTACCAATAATAAAACTGAATTTTGAAACCTGAAATCACTCACCATTCTGAGTTTTTGGCTTTTGAGAGTGAATTTTGGCACACTGTACACTAGTTTTTTAAAATATTTTATTAGACATAAATTACTACTTGCAGGTTATTTTTGATTACCAGGTTTCTGCAAGCATGTGTTCTTTACAAAAAAAAAAAAAAATCACCAGTAATAATTGTTTCTCTTACAAAAATATTTCATAGTAAGGGACTTAAATTCTTGATATTTAACAGTTATTGTAGCTATCAGAACTTAAATTTTGAAACCCAGATAACCAGTTTAACCCAGTTTACCTTGTTATTAAAATTCTGAAGGTTTCTTATCACAATATATTTTATTTACAGGTGACTATTAAGAATATGGCTGAGCAAATGGAAACAATAACCAGCCGTTTCATGAGGTTGAACAAATTGATGCTTGGCAAACAAACACAAAAGATTCCTAATTACCATCTTCTTCACAGAGATGGAATTTTAGATGCCTTAGTTGCATTCTATGAGGAATGTAGTAAAGATTATATGAGAAAAGACAAGCATGTTGCTGCATTTGTAGACAAAAGTAAGTATATTCAAATAATTTCCTTTTAGAATTAATATATTGTACTTGTAGTTTGTTGGTAGAGATCTTGGTCAGAACAGCTTACAAACAAGCTCTTTGAGATCAAACCTATCACCAAACCATGGCAGTCTTGTTATTGTAGGAATTGCAAGGAGGAGGTTGTACTTGCTCGGCTCCGCTTAGGTCATTCGTTTATTACTCATTCGTTTCACAACAAACCTAAGTGCGAGTTTTGTGACACCATTTTAACAATCAAACATATTTTAATTGAATATCCATGTTTTAACCTAGAACATCGTTTGTCTACTAATAAATCAGCACTTTAATGTCGAATCACATTTTTAGAGGAAAAATTGTCTTGAATAGAAAGCCGCTTGTGGCTAAATTGCCTGAATAGCACCTATATGTGACATAATAGGAAAGGTTCATAGTGTTAATTAGAGGAGATCTTGATCGGAGGCTAGTAGCTCAGTGACCCAGAGCACCTGACGTTATCAGGAGGTAGTGGGTTCGTATCCCACCCAGCTCAAGACAATTTTTCTTCTAAAAATGTGATTCGACATTAAAGTGCTGATTTATTACTAATATTGAATATGTCAAGTTTATTTCATCAATTTAACATCATTTGTATTTTACTTTTCACGATTTTACATCCAAGCCACTTACACTCGGACATCTTTTATCCGATAATGCTTTTTTACCTCCAATTTTTGCCTTTTTACAGTATACAGGTTATTTTACCAGATTATGATTTTATTGGTTTGTTATTTATTCGCTGTCTGACCTAGGCCATTTACACCTGGTTAGTTTTATCCATTGTCTATAATACTGTATTTATATAAACATTTGTTGTTTTACACCTTTATTGTTGTTTCTGTTATAATATCTTTTTGGTTTTGTTTTTTTGCCTTTTACAGCATTTGTTTTTAACTTTGATTAAGGGGTATTTGTCTTTTAGCATATTTTTACCTCGTTTGGTGCATTATAGCCTAAGTAGCTCATGCGCCATAAAACCCCAACCAACTTGTAGTTTGTTAAAGTTCACAACATACTAAGGGCCAGAGTGACTCAGTTGATAGTGCACCAAGCCTGTAATCTTGCAGTTCCCAGATTCGAGTTCCAGCTGGGCCAACATTGAGATTTATCTCTGCAAAACTCCCTGCCCTGCCACAGTCAGTAGAGGACACCAATGGGCTTGGAAAGGCTTCCTCCTGTCGGATGGGATGTTAAGTCTTGGCCCTATGTGCGCAAGAGCCGTACCCTGTGTGCACATTAAAGAACTTGCTGGATAGCTTTGTTGGGAAGCTGTCACCTGTCTCCCAACAGCTGTCGAGTGGGTCCTCTTCTCCACCCTTCTTTGAGCCTTCAGGGCCTTTGTGACCTGGCTATTTAGCCCATTGTATGCAGAGAAAGTGCTGCTCAGAGGTAAAACAACCCAACATTACATACTACGATGTACAGTAGGGACATATTTTGCATTATAGTTTCCAAAGTCGTATAATGCTTTCACACAACCCAAAGGTTTGAATAAAAGTACCATTATATTCAGAAAAATCCAATTTATATATGCATTAACTGTTGCCTCATAGAACAATGCACATTACCCTATTAAAATATTATATCAATGGGAATTGAACTTTAAAGATTTAAGACTTATAAAATAAGCATTTAATGTGAAAATCTGACTGAAAATAAAGATCATTATCAGATTTCTTTAAATCCCAATTTTCAACAATATTCATTCAGCATTTAAAGAGATATGAAACCTGGAATATTTAACAATAAATTATTTTGATTTATAATTGTTTAAAATTGAAATAATCATTAAGCAAACTTCTAAGATGTATATTTATTTTATTAATACTTACTGTTTAAGTTTTAATTAATTTCTGAGGTAAAGTCTTATGATGCATTACTATTGTGAAATATTCTCAGTTGATGATGAAATGCAAACACCTATTGGGTAAAATAGAGATTCTAAAACTTTTTTGATACTGTGACTCCCTAGAATCATAGATAAATTTATGCAACCCCTTCTTCCCTACAATCTAACAATTTCATTGCATTCTTCATAGCTTTGCAACCATTTTTCAAGATGCTCATACCCCGTTTGTGGGCATGGCTTTCACTTGGAGAAACTTTGGGGTTATAACATCAATGTACTGTTTGATATTTTTGTTTGCAATATAGTAGGCCTACTGTACATATTAAAGTACAGTGCTGATGCATGTTTTCTCATTAATTTCATTTGTATTATAACTATGCATTCTTTTTAAAAACATTACTCTGAAATTTAACTATTTTTGCTACCAGTTTTTGCTTTTTATTAAATTGTGACCTTATGTATGGTATCTCCAGTTTATTTCTCATTCATGTAATTTGACTTTTTTTCAGTTTGTTAAAACCTTTTTTTTATCAATTTCTGTTTTGCCCAAGAACAGGTTCTGCATAAAACATGATTCTAACAAATATTTTTCTAAAAGCTGTTATCTTACTGTACATTAAGTGTATATTTTTGTTAATTTAATTCTTGCTTCATTTAGCAGTTTACATTTCTATAAATAAGTATTTCTGCCATATCTGTATTGCTATCAGAAGTTAAATAAAAATACAGTACTTTATTAACTGCATTTATATTCATGTGCTTTACATAATATATGTAGTCTGTTATAAATATAACTTGTAAACAACTGAGAAATAGCACAGCACTGTCATGTAATTCTTACAATAGAGCAGAGATCGGGAACCTTTATTGGGTCAAGAGCCAAAGCAGCAGAAAAAATGGCAAATCAAAAAATTTTAAGAGCTGCAGATTACAATCTTTACTGGGTCACAAGCCATAACAAAAAAAAAAATAAATAAATAAAACAACTCAGATCATTTTATTTACAAGAATAAATCAAAACATTTAATTTTTAAATGTGTATATTCAACTGTTTATAATAAAACTATTGGAAAGAATTATTAAACAATTAGATTATATTTAGAGCATTAGAATTGCATCAGTGCTTTCAACTGATTGTCTGCTAATCTGCTCCAGTACTTGTTTATAATGAAAATCAGGAGAATTTTTTTCACAGTTGAATGTTGAACCAAAAAGCATCAAGAGCTATGTTTTATAGTGCCCAGAGCCACTGGTTCCTAATCCCTGCAATAGAGTATTGTTTTTTTTTGATTAATGTAGCTGTATAATGATGATAAAAGCAAAAAAAAAAAAAAAAAAAAAATTATAGTTAAAAATAGTGTACTAAAACAAGAATATGCATACTGCATTGTATGTTGCAAACTTGATTTGTAAGCAAGGGGAATAGACAGCACTGTACAAATACAATATTATTGGCTTTTGTATGTGATTTACCTGAAGATGATAAAATACAGTATAATAGTTGTTAAAATATAATAAGATTTTTGTTATGACAAGTTATACATACACAGTTAGGGCTGGATCTAAAAGTTGTTTGTGTGCAGGAGGGGGCATGGGTGGTTTGGCTAATTTAAAGCGACTCATTTTAAAGCTTAATCAATTTAAAGTGATTGAATTTTTTCTGTTCTATTTAGGCTTCTATATAGATCATGATTGCTTGAGAAAATTTTTTATTCATTATAAAATTTTGCAGCTGGACTTTGATGTATTAATGAAAAAAAAAATTATATTTTTTCCAGTGCAACATATTATGTCAGAATTGAAGTGGATGAGAGTAAATGTACGAGACTTTGAAGTTAAGAAAATAATTGGCCGTGGACATTTTGGAGATGTTCAAGTAGTAAGAGAGAAAGCAACGGGAGATGTTTATGCCATGAAAGTGCTGCGCAAAGCTGAGACACTCTCCAAGCAAACAGTAAGTATTTTGTATACTTTTGTTAATGATTTGAAGGCTGTTGTCTATTTAGTTGTGCATTCTATATATTTTGTAGCTCTGTCTAGTGCAGGAATGAATATCTTTTGCTTTTGTTTCCCACTTTATAGTCTGTGATTATGTATCTAAACTGACCAAACATATTTGTGAATCTTTTTACATCGACTAAAAAAAAACAAAATTAAACATAGAAAGAATATCCCACTTTTTTCTGGTTTTTTTTTTGTTTTATGTGGTTCATTTGACAAATATATAAGCTCACCGGACAAAAAAATTAGTCATCTCCTGCCGTAAGAGGGTTACGTCTGTTCGATATCAACAGAGGGCGTGTGTGTTAGTTGTTCCGTGAAACATGGGTCCTGCCAAAGATGTGAATGAGTGGCAAAAAGGTGTTATTGCATTTGTCTGAGACAAAGAATATAGTGTACAAGAAGTTGCTGCCTTTGCAGGTGTGTTGAAACATACTGTCCAAAAGATCACCCAGCAGTGGCATACATCGCAGTCCACTGCTAATCATCACCAGAACTGCAGTAGAAATACTGTGCTCACCAATAGGGACTGCCGCAGTGTGTCCAAGCACTGTTAGGGCAAACCACTTTGCAACAAGGCAGGAATTGCTCCAGTCAGTCAATGCAGGTCTACAACAAGGTGTTTCCAAACGAACACTCTGAAGGGAACTGCATGCCATGGATATCTGGAGCAGAATACCACAGAAGAGACCCATGTTAACAGCTCTTCACAAGGCTGCATGGCTATAGTGGGCACTGCCACAAAGACTGGACTGTCGATTCTTGGAAGCATGTGATCTGGTCGGATGAGTCACATTTTTGCTCGTACTCGAATAATGCGAGGTGACAGGTACATTGTAAGCTGCACGAAGCCTTCTATACGGACTGTGTGCAAGGTTCTGTTCAAGCTGGAAGAGGCTCTGTGATGTTCTGGGGGTGTTTCATGTACGAGCAAAAAGTCCTTTGGTGCGGTGATGTCACACTTGAACCAGAAGGGCTATGTGGAGCTATTGGACGACCACATGTTGCCTTTTGTGCAGCATCTCCACAGTGAACACCAGAAGGATACCCCATTCTTCCAAGACCACAATTGTCGCATGCACAGGGCTCAAAGTGTGTCGGATTGGCACGGCAAGCATTCTGAAGCCTTCAAACATCTCGACTGGCCTGCCAAATCCCCGGATTTGAATCCCATAGAAAACTTGTGGGATTATTTGGGGCAACAAGTGAAACGCCATCCGGCCAATCTGGCTGAACTGCGGCATTTGCTGCTGGAATAGTGGATGAATATTGATGTGCACTACATCCACACACTGGTGGCATTCATGCCAGACAAAATTTTGACTGTTCTTCGGTCGCATGGAGGCATTACATGCTATTAGGTGACATTCAGCCAGGGGCGACTAATTTTTTGTCCGGTGAGCTTATATATATGTGTGTGTTATTAAGACATATTAAAGTCAAGTTGATTATTTTTTACTTGACAAACAACCTCATGTAAAAATGTATTTCTCTCCAATTGAAACACGCTGTTATACATTGCTTATATAATAACTATTTTAACAAGCTGCATTTCTTTTTTGGCAATTGTCATCAGTCATCAAATATGCCCCTGTAACCACTTTCTGAGATGACAGTAAAATTATTGTTCTTTTTGTTGAATCAGTAATTGTTTCAATGGAATTGGGACTTACACTCAAAGCACAGTGTTTAAGAATCTGTAATAAGTACCAATGATACCTTTGGTGAAATTAAAAAAGTGTCATAATTTGTGAAATATTGTAGCAGTGACTGCCTATTTGGACACTGTTGTTTCAGTCAAAAAGGCTTTTGAGGGGACTTTTTTTCAAAGAAACGCCCATTAGAAGAAACAATTATTCTCAAGCAAATGAAGGTAGTGTGCCTAGAGTAGATACAAGAATAAAATTTATTTTTTTAGTGTGTAACAAACTGGATGCTCTAAATATAGAAAAAAAAATTAATATCACACTTTGTATGAAATGTTCCCATAATTACACTATTTTATAAATAAAAAGCATACACCCGAAAGTGTAAAAGAAAGAGTGCATTTCTACTGAAAAATATTGTATTTAGTGAACTGCATGGAGTCTGCATGTATTGCTCTCAGTTATGAAATAATTTTATGGTTCCTATCTTTATTTAAAAGTAACTAATAATGAAGATAATTTGAAACAGGCATTATAAATTCCCAAATAAAACATGCAGGCCAAAATTGTCAAAACTAAATGGTCCACAGACCATATTTATTGAACCATAGGGACTGCACATCACATTCGTTGAGTCCATAGGACCAGCAGACTATATTCAAGATATTATACCTGCAAATTTCCCCACCCTGCCCACAGTCAGTAGGGGACACCGATGGGCTTGAAAAGGCCACTGTCCGTCGGATGTGATGTTAGCCTTGGCCCCGTGTACGGGAGAGCCATACCCTGTGCACATTAAAGAACATGCTGGATGGCCTTGACGGGAGGCTACCATCTGTTTCCTAACAGTTATTCCAGTAGGTCCCCTCCCCCAACCTTCTCTGAGCCTTCAGGGTCCATGTGACCTGGCCATTTAGCCCATGGTGTGCAAAAAAGTGCCGCTCAGAGGTAAAACAACCCGAGGTATTATACCTGTGCCTGCAGAAAACCCATCCCCACATTGAAGCATTGAGAAAAATCAGTGGAAGGGTCGATGATGATGGCTCCTGGCCACATCAACAGAGTGATTGATGCAGATACCCAAAGTCAGTAAATCCTTAATGAACAGTAACATTATTTGAACAAATTTTAGAAGGTTAAGAGTGAAAGTATGTTGTGCATTAATCAGAAAATGCAAAGGCTAAGAGTGAAATTAATTAAGTTAATCCAAAGGTTAATAGTGAAAGTATATTGTATAATTAATCAGATAAAACCCGTGTTTATATTCTGAACCAACTGATAGTTTACATTTCACATTTCTATAAAGGGTTTTTTAAAAATATACTTAGTTTAATTACAAATTTTCTATTGTGACATCTCAACTGGCAATCACTGAACTAAACAATTAAGCTGCAAAAACTTGAATTATCATTATAATACTCTGACTAAGACTTACAGGGGAAGGAGGTTGCCAAAAATATTTGGCTCAGCAAGTACATCTTTGGACTCTTTTGCACTCTTCTCTTCAAAAAGTTATAGCTATTTGCTCTAAAAGGGCCAAATTTTTTGACTTTTCAAGCAGTCTAATAGTTGTATAGTATTTAATGTATTATTATTATTTATTGGGTGTTAATACTTTTGATTGATGTTAATTAAATTTAGAGAAAATAATTTAAATCAATTGGATTAATCAGGAATCCTAGATAGCATTTCTCCTTTGGGTTTTGGTTGCTGTAACAATTGATTTGATTGCAAATTATTAAGTTATGACAATTAGTTTAAATTGCTTGGTGCCCAAGATTAAATTCTAGAAATAATTGGATACATTACCCTTACGGCAGCTTGCTGAACTATGCATAAATGAAAAATTCCAAGAAATTACAAAACAAATTGACTACAATGGATGGCTTGTTCAGAATTTTTTCCAAGTAAACAGCATATTGTAAAAGAGAATGATATTAAGTAACAATCTGGAATGCAGCCCTTACGATATTGATGAATTTGGCCCACAGACCTTCCTGACTGTTCTTGAATGTGGTGTGCTGGTCCTATGGACTCAACAAATGTGGTGTACAGCCCCTATGGTTCAATAAATGGGGTCTTTGCAGGCCTTATATAAATGTGGTCTGTGGACCATTTAGTTTTGACAATTTTGGCCCACATGTTTTATTTAAGAATTTAATATGCCTATTTCAAATTATTTTCATTGTTAGTTACTCTTAAATAAAAGATAGGAACCATAAAATTATTTCATAACTGAAAGCAATACACGCAGAGAGCAAAATCCAGTCTTGGTTTTTTTGCATAATTTTCCCAACATCTTGCTCACTTTTATGTTAATAGCACATTGTACATTTGTCATTGCCAATCCAGTAAGCTTTTCTTCTTTTGGGTTTTAGTGAAATTACCAACTCGAGAATTTGTGAGGCCCTCTTGCTGACACATTTCAACTCTTTGCATGAGTAACAATTTTCATTTTTGTGATTTTTCTCAATCCACAACAATTGCGTCAGCCTTTAGCAGTTGTAAATGTGTAAAGCATTTGTGTGAAGAAGAAAATAATGAAATTGTAGTGAACAATGAATCGGGAGTCTCATTTCAGTAATAGTGTACAGAACTAAACATAATTTGAAATATTTTGAGTGATTTAATTTTGTTTTAAAATTAATTTTGTTATAATCACTACAGTTTTTTAGGTTATGCCCAGTTTTAGCATATTTCTAGCAGCATGTACTTAATTCAAATCTTCTAACCAGATTTTTTCTCTTGCAATAGTTGGAATAATGAAAGTGAGGCAATTGCGATATCTTATATGGCTACATCATTTCTAATCCACCAATGGACACCATGATGCATTACATATTGTACTACATGTTAGCCTCATTATTCATGTCTGAATATCTTTTTAGCTTTCTTTAAATTTGTAAATTTTGTGGAATGGTTGGGTTGTTCACTGCTGAGTAGAAAATCTTGAGACAACAATGCCCATTAATGGTATTTGTATGCAGGCGCACCAGCATGAGTTGAGATTCCATTGATCTAACAAGTTTAACATGCCACTAAATACAGAATATTAAATTTTGGGAAAGAGTTATTTGAGGTTCCAGTGTTTTAGAAATATAATATTTTAAGAATTGCTTAAATTTACAATCTGCAGATATATATATATGTAAAAAGATAAAAAAAATCATGTTTTGCCATTGAGATCTAAATGTGTATTAGAAAAATACTTACTTGAGTGATAAAACGATTTAACAATTTAAACATTATCAATTATTCTTCTACATTAGCTGTGGTAATTTCTCTAATATGCATTTTATATCTCCACTTTTATACACTTTTTTTACTGTTGTCTACAGAAGAATGTTGTACATTTTTCAGGAACCAGAACTGGAAAGCATAACTTAAAAATGTGTAAGTGAAAAAAAAATAAGTGTGGCCTCAATCTCATTAAAAAATAATTGCACAATTATGTTCTAGATTTTTTAGGTTATTCTGCTCTGTCATTTAGGAAATTTAATGCTTGTAATATCACCAATAGAAATAAATATTATAATCCTACTTTAGCAACAAAGCTTCTTTTTGTGATGTGCATTTCAGAATTTCCAATTTACTCATGTATACAAAAATTATTTTGTAAAATACGGAACAATGTGTAGTATGCTGAGAAAAAAAAGAAAGCATATATTATGATTTATGAAAATCCAGCCACCACTTCATGGTTTTTAGGAAGTTTGCTTCCCAAATTGGCTCTTTGGGAATTCCCAAACTCCATATTTCTGGAAACGAGAATGAGTTTCATACTAATTCAAGTCATTGTAGTCTAAGTTACTCCTGTTATCTAGATGAGTGTCCAATGTTGGAACTAGGCAATTTTTTTGTCCAGGGAAAAACTTTGAATTAACAGCCCACCTCCACACAGCCAATCATTATGCATTTATGGACTGAAAAATGTACAATGGTACATATATCTATCATAAAGATAACTTAAAGCATACACAGAAAAAAATTTCTCTATACAATCACAAATACTAGTTTTAAAAGAGAAAAAGTACATTTTCAAATCCCTGTATTAAAATAACATCATTTATTTCTGTGAATTAAACAAATAACCCATGTAACATAAACAAACTGTAATAAAGAAACTACCTATAACTACTCCAATGATCAAGCAGTTAGCATGCTTGGTGATTGGTCTGAGGTTTTGCCTTCACAGATCTCCTCTGACATTTTATTCTGACAGGCTTCTGTCAAACCTCTGTGGTAAGCAGCTGCTTGAGGGGTAATTTGTATTTTGTATGTAAATTCTTAAATTTAGGTAATTCTAAATTGCATCAATGTACCATTTGGATTTTGCACCTGGTGTCCTGCTAGTCCTACCCTAGTTCTGGCACTGTGAATATCATGAAATGGCAGACCTTGCAACAAATGTCTGACTTGGACTATACTGGGACAACTAAAAAAATATAGGAATATTGCCAAAAGTAGAGAGGGCATTTTACCCCTGATTTAGACCATTTAACAGATTTGGACTAATAAATACAAAATGGAATAATGAAGGCAGAAACTTGTTGAATGAAATGTATAAATTTTCCTATATTGTTCCATAAAATGTATCACGTGAGCATCAAAAGTTTGTAGATTATTCTGTAAAATGTAATATAGACACATGAAAAATTTATAAATGATTTGCATATATTATTGAAATGAAATAAGTTTGAAATATGCAAGAAATTTCTGAAACTGAGGTAATTCTAAAAAGGTTAATCTTGTAAATTTGTGTTACCGATAACTTTGAGTGTGGCACATTTAACTTGTACTTTATTCCAAAGGTTGCATTTTATGAAGAAGAACGAGATATAATGGCAAAGGCCATAAGTCCATGGATAACAAAACTACAATATGCGTTTCAAGATAACCAGCATCTTTACTTTATCATGGAATTTCATCCTGGTGGGGATATGTTAGCTTTACTTGAAAGATATGATAACATTTTGCCTGATGAAATGGCACGTTTCTATTTAGCAGAACTTACCTTAGCGATTCATAGTCTCCATAGTATGGGTTATGCTCACAGGTGAGTGTTTTGGATTTTTATGTATACATCTTTTCAGATATGCAAAATTTAATCTTATTGTAACTGATATTGTAGAATTTTAGAAATGCAATTATTTGCTCTTTATTTTCCTTTGTATTTTTTAAGTTATATCAAAATAGCACGAACTTTTAAATTTTGTCATTTTCTGTTAAAAGTGTATGAAACTTCACTGTTCTTTTTCTTTTATTAATCACAATTAAATATTTTTTTGATATATGTAATATTATCTATCTCTGTGTTAGTTACTTTAAGATAAGGTTTTCTGAAAACACCTTGTGTATGTGTTTGTATGTTGTAAGAGGTCCAGGACAAACCTGATGGTGCTTCTAGGTTATTTCCATGCTTTGTGAAGGGAGTGCCTTCTTCCTTTTTCAATTAAAAAAAATTCAAAATTTACTTGACTGCCACTGTGAGTTATGTTTAAGAAACTTCACACTTTAAAGTATTAAATGTTATTTTAGAGCACACAAGGTATCTTTATTAAAGTCAAACTTGGTTTTATAACAAAACGTTTGTTCTTCCAGGAACCAACCTTGGGACTGAATAAAATTAATAATGGTCTGAGAATTAAACAAGAATATAAAAATTTTAAACATTTCATTGAATGTGGGCTTGGCTTGAAATATAAATTACAATATTTTACAAATATATTGACTTTTCATGCATTTGCTTATGTAGTTAAATCTTAAAATATTAGAAAATGCATAGACTAATAAATACCAGAAGATTAAATACATATATTTGCCACTCTGGAGCTGTATAGAGGGCCATCTGCATAGTTTGACCACATTTTTTATAAAATCGGCAAAATAATGTTTTTATGTGCATGGTCATAAAATTTTAACTCAAGTTAAATCTTAAGCTGACTATGTTTTGCAGATTTATAAGTGAACAACTTGGACAGTATTCATTGCATACAATAAAACTTCTGTAATTTGAACCATAAAGGGAGCAGGAAAAAGTTTTGTAATATCAAAAATTTGACTTTTGGATACCTTAGATGTTTGAATAAAAAAAGCAACAACAACATAGTATTGTAATTTATCATTTTAAATAGGTACACATTAGAGATGAATTCAGATGCAGTCATAACTAAAATTTCTAGTTTTTCATGCAATTATTTAAAAAAAGTTAAAATATATATCTTTATTACAATTTTGATTTTTTAATCAGTTTTAATAATTCAAAATTTAATAATTCCACCATTTTTTTATTAGCTATTCTCTCATTAATGAATCACACTTAAAATAATGTTACTCAGTTTTTGTTTTAGAAATGTGTCAGAGAATATTTTTTTTTTCTTAACCAGGCTTGGTTGGGTTTGGGTTCAATAATTATTGAAGTGGTTTAGGCCTAGGCTCAAATATTTGAGCCTAACTCATCTTTAGTTCATACACACATGCATTTATACATACAGCAATTATATGGACTTGAACTTTGAATATTATTAACTTTTCAAAACCTTTTTTGGAAAGAATGTTTCATAAAATTGCATTCATGTATGACTGAAATATAAATGAATAAAATGCACAATGGCTTTATGATTCATGGTTAATACTGTGTAAAATACACATACTTAATAACAGATGCTTTGTAACAGCACTATCAACAAGCAGTGTTTTTTCGTTATATTCTTAATCAGTTTGATATCTTCAGGAATTTATTTCTAAAAGATATTATTTTTGACATGTTAGTCTATGTTCTTTGACCATCCAAACTACAGAGTTTTTGAGAGCTCGAAAAAGCTAACGCACTTTTTCCCATGATTTGATGTAATGTTAAAACCATTCTAGAGTGGCAAAGAGCTTCAATGTTGAACTCCCATTGACATAACATGGAAATTCCTTAATAATTTGGTAGGGCTTTGTATATATATATGATTTAAAATTATTTTCTATACCCTATTAACACAATTAAGAGTATCATGTACCATTTTCATTACTGTTCTTCAGTTTTGGTAATTATTAAATTTGTAGAGTCTAGTTGCTTGATTTTTCATCTTATGTAAAAAATGTTTTTTTTTTAGTAATACAGTATAATTGAAGTGATGGATTACATTCTGAATAGTTATAATTTATTTAATCTCTCCCAAAATTTGTTTCTTAAAATAAATTCATAACATTTTAATATTTGCACTAAAAATATTTTTGAAGCTGTTTGTTTCACATTTTAAGCAACAATTTTTTTTTTTCAATTCCATTTCTAGGTCTCTCAGACACTTTCATGATATATCGATGAAAAACGAATCAATAGTTATATATATATATGCAGTTATATAATAATATTAGAAGCTACTGTTAACTAAAGCTGTGCTATATCATGTATTTCATGAGACAGTACACCTTGTCACAAACTTTTGTTGCTGTGTAGTGTAATAGTGCAGTGCAAAGTACTTACACTTACTGGTTTCTCAGTTAATTCTATGAATGCCACATGTTCTTTCATGTGACATTTTGAATTGTATGATGGGATGAAGCCATGAGATCCAGTGATTAACCCTTTTAGTTACAGATGTCAGAAATGAAACTGCAGGTGCTGCATTAATAATCTGCAGTATTGCAAATTGCAATGTTAACTTACCCATTAATCAAAATTTCAATTAGACCACACACCAGACAAGTTTTAAAATTTCCTGCTCATGCAATAAATTATCTACACTTTAGTGCAAAGTTTCTTATTTGATGGACTGTAAATATATAAAAGATTGCATAGTACAACAATATTTATTAAAGTTATAAACCAGGGTAAGTTAGTACATGATCATATGTTTTTGCTAAATAAACTATCCCAAGAATAACTAAAGTTAAATTTTAATAAATTACCTTTACTTATTTCTTAAAAAAATAAGTACAAGACCAAAACGTTTACACAAATGAAACTTTAGTGACCAATACATCGAAGTCTAAGGGGTCCTTAAATTGTTGGGAAAGACTTCACTAGAAACCCTAAGATTCCAAATTTTAGATGACTTGTTAAATTCACAAACACATACAAAATGTTATATTTTAAATAATAATGTAATATTATTTAGGCTTCCTCTTCACAAATTTCAGCACTGTTAGTTAATGCTTTCTTGCTTCATTGCTAGCTGCATGGCATTATTTATGATTTAAAACATATACGCTCTCACTCTTGTACAACAAAGTTTTAACGTGTTTCAGCTTAAAATGTGTAACCAGCAAAAGAAAGTATGAAGAGAAAAACAGATTACCATATTAGCCAACATCATATTTAGTACATTGCAACATCAGTCACACAGACCTTATCACGCAGACCTTGGTATCCACATATCCATTGGACTATATAGCTTGGGGAATCCAAGCTCTTGTTCGAGTTATATTAAATAATTTGGCTGTTATATTTGTATTAAGAAATGTTAATAATACAGTATCTTAAAAAATTAATAATTGACATATTTAATATAAGCAATATTGTTGATCAAGAAAGGATTTCAAAACTTGAGGGATATTAAAAAGTTAATCATTATCTGAGCTGTTTAGTATCGTTTTAGTGATTCAAAAAAGCATTTTGATTGGTGAATACAGGATGGTAGCCACTTTTTGTATAGTAGGTGTAGTCCTTTCTTATTACTATCAATCAATAATATTTTGACCACTGTCACATGTAACAGGAAAGCACTTACTATGCCTACTATACAAAAAGTAACTAACATTGCTGCTATCCTGTATTCGCCGATTTAAATGCTATTTGAATCAATAAAATGATACTAAATAGCTTTGATAGTAATCAACTTTTTAATCAAATTCAGCTGTGTTAAATCTGTTATACTTGAGGGATATCTCTGAGCCTTCTATCAGTTTGAAATATTAGATACTTTTTACAGAGGTAAACATGAATAGCAGTTTTGTTATTTTTCTTACAAATTACATTAGTTATACAGTATACTAATTAACAAAATGAAGTTAAAGAATACTTCAGGGGGGAAATAATTATTAAAATATGTTGTCACTATTATTGAATTTAATTTTCATTGCTTTCCCTAGGGATATTAAACCTGATAATATCTTGTTAGACAGAACAGGACACATAAAATTAGCAGATTTTGGATCTGCTTCGAAATTAAATGCACAGAAAACTGTAAGTAGAAATTTCAAATGTTTTTTAGATTTATGTAAAAAGGTCTTGTTTTTGTTGAAAAATACTGATAGGCTACTATCAGACTTCTGTATCAAACAGCTGCCTGAGGGGGATTTTTTTTAATGTAAATGGAGAGTTGACTATCATTTATTAACCAGTACCAAAAGGGAAAATGATTAAGTAGCAAACCTGATGCAGTAGAAAGGTTACCTGAGAAAAAAAAAGAGCTGTGAGTTGAATACAAATCCATGACCTCCTCATAACATATCAGGTGTTCAGACTGCTGAATTATTGCAAGCTAGCTTAGCTTTCAGCTAACATGGACTATAAACTTTCCCAACTGGCAGTTACTTATGGCATCATCTACGATTGGGAAGGGACAGTGTAGCTATCCACATTGATGGTGAAATAATTATATTTATAGCCAAATCGTGGATTCATATCCCACTCATTGTGAAATTTAATATTTTCAGCTTCAAGTGTTCCATGGTTACAGGAATCTTCCTGTAGGGCCTTTGCACTCTGCATCATACTCTTTGCATTCCTATATTATGTAAGTAGAATAAATGTTTTTTCTGCCAATTCCAATGAGAAAATGACCTTGGATTACAGTTGGTGTCACATGTATAATATAAGAATTAACTTCTGAAACTTATTTTTCTGGAATTTCATATGCAAAAAGCACTTATTATAGACCTTTTTGTTCAGTATCAAAATAATCACGGCATTGATTCTCTTAAGAAACCTTTGATTAGTGAAGAGATAGCAATGACAAGGTTCTGGCAGTGATTATGAAACTGATCTTCCCAAGGTGAGGGTGAAGACTATAATGGTCTCTATTTATAATGATTATAGCTCAGATGATCAAGAAATTTACTTGAGCTCTGTAGTTACTTGATCCAAACTCATATAGATTATTGGATTGAAACATTTAATAAAAGTGGGCACATTTGTCATTTACTGTGCAAAATTCTGGTTTTAGGAGGAATAACTGTAACATTCTAAGTATAGAAGTGGAATATTTACAGATCTTTTTTACTGATAAGTTTTGAACAAAATTGTTCCTGAAACTAATATATATGCAACCAAGATAATTGGTGCAAGCTTAACACAAAATGATTGGATTCATAATTGATCAAGACATTGTGGCTTGGATTTTGGTATGGAATAACAAAACAATAGTGCTGATGATGTTTAGTTATTGCAAAAGGAAAATGGAAACTGTTACACAGAAAGTTGTACAAACTAGTATAACTGGTATGCATAATGGAAAAAATTAAAAAGAATCTGGTTGCCACACTTATATCAGAGGGCCCAAAACATTCTCAATGTAAGACACTTCAAACTCTGATCCACCAGCCTGCATTGTCTTGGTACAATGCACATGGACTCGATTGCCACATGTTGTTTTAGCTACAAACGTAGCCATCCATCTACACAGTGCACAAGGGAACATGATTTATCAGATCAGCAGACCATATTTCAGTTCATATTCCATATCTATGCTTGATGTTCTTGGCACTTATGAAGTAAGTCACTGTTTTGGTATTGTGGGACTAGGAACAGATATTTTGTGGGCATCTATTCTCATATCCCAAATGATGGAAGTTTGATGCATTGTCCTAATTGTGAATGTCCAGATTTGTATTTGCAGGTGAACATCCCAATTATTGCCTTCCTACTGATATCTCATCCCATGCACTCTGTGTTCTCATTGCAAATAATTGTTGCTTGGTTGTTTCTCTTCAGTGTTCCAGTCACTATGCACATTGACAGTAGCTGCTCTGGAATAACCAATGAAATGTTTTCCAGATAGAGACATCCATATATCTGGAACTAAGAATCAGGTCTATTTCAGTATGGATAAATTTTATTGTTGGCTCACTATTTGTGTCACTTTTTAATTCACACATCTTGCAAACTTCTCCACAAACTGAATACTACCTCTGTTGTCATACATCATCTTCTGCTTGCACATCTAATTTAACATAGGGTGAGATTGTCTAAATCAGTAGCCACTGAGCTTAAATTGCCATAAATAAATAAAAGCTGCTATCACAATTAAATATGTGTTCATGAAAAGTATACATAGCATTCCAACACCATTAAAATTAATTTTTAGAAATTGTGTGCATATGATCCATACAATTCTGCATGTTCCATATTATATATTTACAGCTGTAGAGTTAAATAAAAAGGTAACTATTTACTAGTTCAAGAGCGCAACTGTAAATCCATCTTCATGCTTTGAAATTAAGTTAAAAGAGGAAGTGTTATGACTGAAAACTTTGCCAAAATTCCAAGTATGCCAAAAAGTCAAATGTAAAAATTGCTGTGGAGAAAGTGAGCATTGGTTGCAGTTTGATGGTTGGTGCTTGTATTAATCAAATCTAACTCAAGTACCACACAGACTATTTCAGACAATATTTCCAAGAAACGTAAAATTCTGTCGCGCCTTTCAAACCAGCAATTTCACAAAGTTTCTTCCTTTTTACTGCCTTATGAATTGGTAAGAGTTCTGTTATTTTTGTATTCAGCAGTTGCATTCTTAAATCAGATTCTCATAGAAAATATCTGCTGTGCTTGTAACTATGTTGATTTTGTTGTGGATACCAAATACAGTACTTGCTTTTCTCAAGATTAAATTCAATCTATGATTAGCATAATGCAAGGGGCTGAATATTAAAAATTCTAGCTTGTACTTCTCTGAATCTATTTTTCATGTTTTAGTCTTGTCTTCAGAAGAAATGCAATGTAGTTGTAGTAATAGTAAGTAAGGAGAAAACTATCCAATTTGCCCTATTTATTGCATTCAGTATTATGTCAAACTCTCGCTGCTGAATCTGGAAAGTTTTACAAACCTAAGGAAATGCTCCTCAACAGGAAACGTAGGTTGAAATATCAGACACAGAGTGAGAGCTATTGAGAAATGCTGCAGTATGTTGTTTCATTGGCCAGATGCCATCTACTTGAATCCACCACTGACAGAAGCATTACCAAGTCTTGACAAAAGCACTGTCATATCTTAACAGATATTTTTAAATTATTAAACATTATACAAATTTAATTTTCATTCGACATATCTGAAACCATCAGATAATAATAAAGTGTATTCTCCATAAATATTACAGGGTGAGATTATTTTTCTTGTTTGCTTCCTCAACTATTTTATAGGAGTAGTTTCATTCATTTCCACCCTTTTAGATAATGCATATCGATAAATTAGAATCATAATTCCTCATTAAAGCCTCTTAAGTTAAGTGTACAATATTTTTGAAACAACATTCAAACACCCAATATATCGCTAAATATGGAAATTTGGTTCCATAGTTATAAACTACAAAAGCTAATTAAACAGAAAAATGTATCTGCATGCAAGTGATGAGTGCAGAATGCTTGTAATATAATCTCATAGATATCATGAATGAGCTAGTTTTGGCTGTTATATATATAGATATATTAGTGAAATCAGGGAAAGTCTAAAATCTTGTAAACTCCAAAGTCATTAGGATGCAGGATTTGGAATTTTGTACTGTATTTATAAAATATTATATAAATCACTCTATTACACTGAATTTGTTAGGTTATAAAACTTTTACCTTCGTTTCTTGATTTCTAATATAGTAATAGGAGTAGGAATAGTTGACAGTTAAAATATTAATGCTTAATTTTAATAAGCACAACATAATACAGTGAATTATAACATTTTATGAATTTCTTAAAACTGAATTTTAAAATAAATTTTTTGCGATGCTTCCCCCCCCCCCCCCCCGTACTTACTAATACTTTAAATAGTGATATCAAATGTGTTTAAAATAAAATGCATTGAAAAGGTGGAATAAATACTGTAGGTTATTCTCATTGCAGGTGGTTAGCAGAATGCCAGTTGGCACTCCTGATTATATTGCTCCTGAAGTACTTATAGCTATGAATAATGGACCAGCATCTAGTAAAAGTTATGGGGTGGAGTGTGACTGGTGGTCACTAGGAATTGTTGCATATGAGATGTCATTTGGCTCGACACCTTTTTCTGATGAGAAAGTTTTGATCACTTATAATAACATCATGAATTATAAGGTACTGTTTTCCAAATTTAAGTTGCTGAAGTTTTATGAAAGTTGTCAGATTTTTACTTCTACTTAAACTTAGATCTATGATATAGTTTTATGCATGTATTGAAGTATAGCTTTGTTCTTACATTTAATTTAGACATCTTTTATTAGCTTTGAATAATTGCCCAAAACAATTTTATTGAAAATATCTCTATTTTCATTTACTTAAATTTGTAGAAGATAATCTTAAAGACTTAAAGGAAAATTCAGTTATTCAAATTAATTTTATATATTTAATATTAAAAAAATTGCTTTTAAAATTAAAAAAAATTAATATACAATTTCACTGTAATAAAATTAATGTTCAACTGGAATTTAAAAAGAATTTAACATATTTTGGGCATAGGTTTTATAAATATACATTCATAATATTATGTTATTCACTGAATTATGACCACCTCCCTCCATACTAAACTAACTTCGAAGCTGAATAATTTCTAAACTAAGCATTTTGTGACAAAATGTGTCTGAAATAAATTAAAGATCTAAATCTTGATTTTCAACAATATTCCCTTAGCAGGCCAGGATCTAGGGGAGGACAAGGAGGCCATGTCCCCCTCAGAATGCTGATAATAGTAAAATAGTAAAAAAAATTCTGAAATATATTTATATTTCAAGAAATTTTTGAAAGACCTGTAAAACACAGGGGGCTTATTATACTGCATTAAAAATCCAGTCTTTCCCCCCTTTTTGCATTTTTTGGCTCAATTTTGTTTCTTAGCTTCCCCCTCAATTTTTTTTTCTAGATTCAGGCCTGTCCCTTAGTATTTAAATAGTTATTTAAATTATAATTAACTTCTGAGTTAAATTCTAAGTTATGCATTGCTGTTGTTAAATATTCAGATTTCCATAATTTATTTTTTACCATTTAAATCAGCAGATGTATATTTGAAAAGTTAATGTAATAATTTTTCGATAATTTTCAATTTTCCTAAGACTTGCATTGTTGCTGTTAAATATTCGAAATCCATAACTCTTTAAGCACAAAGTAAACATTATTAAAAATCAAGATTTAGATAGATTTGATTAAGATCTTTAATTTATCTTTCATTACATTTTCTCATAAAATACTTAGTTTAGAAGTTATGGAGCTTTGAAGTTAGCTCCATTGACATAGCATGGAGGGAGGTGGTCATAACTCAGTGAGTACTGAGTGTGTATATATATAAATACACATAGCAGTGAAAAAACAGGATGCTCTACCATTTGAACCAATATTAAAGAAAGGTATAGTACATCTTGATGGGATATTATTCTGAAGTTTATTTGTTGGGTCGACATCTTTCAAAGTTGCAAGTTTATATAACACATATAACAAATACAGTCTTGTAAATTGTAATTGCTTGATATCCCTATGATGTAAATTTCAATAACAAGAACATCTCATACTGTGTTAGTTAAACATCAGATGTTAAAGTGCTAAGTATTGAAGTTTGTTGGTAATTTGCTGAAGACATTAAATGCACAGTTAAACAGGTGTTAGCCTCAGTTTTTATTTCATTGATATGTAAATAACCTATGAGTGAAATGGCATATTAAAATTTATAGAAATCTAATTAAACTTCATTAATTTTATTACAGTGAAATTTTTGATTATATATTTAAACTTGATTCGCTGTGTTTATGTAAGATTACTAGCAGTATTATTCCAAAATATCTTCTGATTTGTGCTTGGTTAAAAACATTTTGTTTCAGGTGCTAAACATTTGATCACAAACTTTGATAACTTCCTCTTTGTGGAAAAGTAAGTACTTAACATCTAAGTACAAATGAAAAAAAGTGGAGAAGAAGGATACTTTTTTTGCTGCTAAGTTTCATTTTCTAAATGTAGGAAATTCTAGAATGATGTTTATTTCTGTGGTTCCATGTTATAAAATGGCCCATGTAAATTAATTTACCTGTTTTTGAAATGTTAATTATGTTTTACAAGTCAGTACCTTTGAAGTGCACATTATTGAGTGTGTTAGCTTGCTTTAAGACATGATATGATCGTGCAAGATATTTAATGTACACTGCTCAAAGTGGAAATTGCAACAACAAGGAGGAATGGAAGAAGAAATATGTAAATTGCAGGAGACAATCAGCCATCAGAAATATGCAGATGATCCAAGTTCCACAGTGAATGGACACATGATAACCAGCCAAGCTAAGGTTAAATATTGAATGCCCATGAGCTCGTATCATAGCACTACCAACAGTGAGGTTGGAGTGCATGCTGCAAAACTGTTTAGAACATCCCTTGGAGATGCTTGCAAGACTTGGACAATTGACGCCTTCTGAGAGAGAATGAATTGTCAATGTGCGAGAGCTCAGATTGAGTGAGTGATTGTTACATGCATGGGGCTCAATGTGAGCATAGTGCAATGGTGTATCTCATGCAAAATCATGGAGCATCAAATGGCACAAAGGACAGGCATGGAACTAGCATGGTGTGATGCCCCATCGTTCACTTTTGCTTTACCTTAACCAGTTTTGTTTAATTTATGTTATATTTATCATTATATTTGGGGATTTTTATTTCCTTTTTGGCATCACGGCACTCATTTCCAAGAGTTGTGAGTTGCGCATGCACAACTCCGATCTTCTGACTGTCACCGCTAAAACGCATGTACAAGGACGCCCCCCTCTTGCATCATAGCTTACGTCGTTCATCACTTTATGTTAATGTCTTTCCCGGCGTGCATCCGGCTCTTGTCTTTTAAACCGGTGACCTGCGAGTCACAGTGGGCAGTTAGTGCAGAAGCACTAGAGAGCGCATAGAGTGCAGAGGCACTCAGTGAGTGAGGAGTTGTGTAGAGTGAGAGTGCCTAGTGCACGGAGTTGTAGAGTGAGAGAGGAGGAGAAGAGTGTTGATGTCTTGGTGAGTTGAACTATTTTGGAAATAAATCTGTTTGTTATTTTAAACCTTTTGAGTCTTTACAGTTTTTTCTCATGAGCAACGCGAATTTAGATTTATAGCATCTAGATTTTTTGACAATCAATTTTGATTCTAACTATTTACTCATTAACACTCGCTGGCATTTTGAACCCTACTTTAAACTTGGTCTACATTTTTGGTAATCTGTTAATTATTGCCTGGTGCCTATATCAGCTATCCGGAGCATAAAACTAATTGGATCAGTTAAAAGGTCCAACTTTAAAGTATATTGCATTTATTTGGAGCGTTACAATGGGACACTATAGGATATAAAGATTGCATGCTCTGTAAGAGGGCTGCTAGTGACCCTTTCATCACAATGACTGTTCTGCAGAGTGATTTGTGGATCGGGTACCTTAGTCTCCATGCAAACCATTAGACAGTGTTTGCATGACACAGGAAATTGAGCTAAATGTCCAGTCCAGCATTTGCCATTGCAGCAACATCACCAGTTAGGCTGTTTCCACTGGTGTTGAGCGAGGCAACATTGGACTAGTGAATAATGTTGTTCACAGATGAGCCTGATTCTGTTTCGGCCTGCCAGACAGCTGTTTGTCTACATGGTATTGTCATTATCAATGACACGAAGCCTATTCTATTAACTGCTATACGACTCCCCACCATGGTACAATGGTATGGTGTGGCATCACATATGGTAGCCAGACACTTCTGCTCTGTGTTTCTGGTGTGCTAATGGCAAGACGTTACATTGATGACATTGTTAATCCTGTGGCATGACCCTTACCATCATGCATAGATTGATTCTGCAGCAGGACAATGCCACCCCACATTGCATATGCAACGATGGACATTCTCCCATGGCTGCCATACTCCCTGGACTTGTTGCTCATTGAGCATGTGTGGGATTTTATGAGTCGCTGCCTTCACCAGCTCCCTCCGGCAGTGAACCGGTATAGTTGCGTGCCCAATTGGATGCTGTTTGGAATGACATACCTCAGGACACCTTAACCATCTGATTGATGGAATGCCGAGATACATACAGTCTTATATAACTGTCTGAGGTAGGTCTGCTATGTACTGATTAATCTGCTATAAATGCACGTACCTTGCATTCTCACATTCTCTTTTTTGATCATTTGCACAGCTACCCTAATGGCTTCTGTCCTGTCAGTTTTGGATGTATACATCACTTCCTTCATGCTGTTGCGATTTCTACTTTGAACAGTATTTTGTATACTTTTGAAACAAAAATTCAACTCTTTTGAAAAGTTTTGTGAATTGTTTTGCACCCTATTCATATTTTCTGAATAATGTTCATTAAAGTTAAAAATTTATTATGAAACATTTAAAATTTTAAAAATTAGTGATAGATTTTGTATACAGCATTCAGTAGTGAATTGCTAATAAATCTTTTCAGAAATCCTTAAAATTTCCAGAAGAAGCATCTGAAATTCCTAAGCCTTTTATGGATGTTATCAAAGGTCTTTTGCAAGAGTCTGTGCAGCGATTAGGGTATGAACAATTAATGAATCACAAGCTATTTACAGATATAGACTGGAATAATATTCGTCAAAGTAAGTATTTTCTAAATAAACACAAATGGTGACAAAGCAACTAAATTTGTTATTAAAAAGCAATAACGAATTTTGCAATTTTATGAGCTAGAAATTAATATAGGAGAGTTGAAATTATGCACTTCTGTTTTAAAATGATACTGTAATCTTATGAATTGTTTCTCTAATAGAACTTAAATGTTTAGAAATAAAAACCTTGAATAAATTTGTTGAAAATCCACTTCCATGAATATTTTTAATTCTGCATTAAGTCAGGTAAGCTTATTCTTTCTGAAAATGAAGCATAAAGTGATGCATTATAAAAAGCTTTTTTGTGTTCACATTTTGCCTTTTATTTCTGTTCAATTTTTACTTAATGCATTTTGACCACTTACAATTCTTTACAATTTGTATTATGTATTCATTATAACTTCTAAAATTTTTATATAGAAATTTGCAAAAGTGTGTTTTTAGTTTTTTTTTAAGTACCAATTCATGTAAAAATTATTTTACCTCTCCATTTGTTTTTATTGCTTCATAAATTGTAAATTATTGGTGGATAATCGAGTAACAAGTTAGAATTTGTGAATCCATAATTAATCTGTATGACATAAAACCATTAAGCCTAAACTCTTTCCTGACTAATGCATTTTTTAAGTATTTAAAGCAAAAAAACAAAAAAAACAAAAAAAACTATGTTATATTTCAAAATAGTAATGTTTTACTGGCTTTTTATCACCATTTTTGCTTTACCTGCTTGAAACATCCTGTTTAATAGCATGATTCAAGCTATAGTTGTTTACAATATTGGTCAGTGATATATTACACTCTTTGGCAGTGAAATGTGTCAGTAGAAAATTTACAATTGAACATGTCATATCTATGTATGGGGATCTTGCAGCTAACAAACAGAAATAATGTTAAATACCAAAGGAAAGAACATTTATTTCTTTTTAACAGAATAGAAATTCAACCCGTGGTTTAGTGGTTAGCACACTTGGCTACTGATCTAAGGGACCTGGGTTCGAGCCCCGGGTAAGGCATGAATGTGTGTGTGTTGTTTTTCTGCTGAGGTCATGACATCCTCTCAGACCTACTATGGCATATAAACCAACAGGCTCCTGTCAGACCTCTGTGGCAAGCAGCTGCTTGAGGGGGTATTTATTTTTTAAAGTAAATAAAATGTATGTGAAATGTATATTTTGTAATAAAGACATATTTTACTATATTTTAATTTTTCCTTTACTAAAAGAAATCAAAATACTTTCCCCATTTCTCTAAATAATTTCATTATGACAGTATTAACATTTCTTAGTATTGTTATTTAAATCTTTTATTTACTGTTTTTAGTTTTCACTAGAAAATTAATAAGGAAATATTGTGAGGAAGAGATATTGCTCACCTGTGGTTATTATATTAGCGTTAATGTGAAATTATGTTAATATTAAGTTTGCTTAAGATTGGATGTTGGTATAAAATGGGGTTGGGAGTGAAATAGGCCTGGGAACTGCAGCATTTCCCAGGTTCGAGTCCCAGCTGGACCATGGTTGAGATTTATCTCTACAAAACTCCCCACCCTGCTCTCGGTCAGTAGGGGACACAATGGGCTTGGAAAGGCCACTGTCAGTCGGTGGGATGTTAAACAATGGCCCCATGTGCAGGAGAGCCATACCTGTAATGCTCCAAAGTATGCTAATAATTGCTTTGCCAGATAGCTGGAAATTTGGGCACCAGGCAATTAATCTTGCCCAGAAATTAAGCAAGGATTCTTTATTTTAATGAGCATCAGACAAAAAAAAGACCCTTAGATTTCCAATTAAATTAAAGTTAAATCAAAGATTTTAACAAAACTCTGCACAAAGAGAAAAAATGATAAAGCCAAAATCAAATTTCTTAAGATAAAATGAATTTATTGAATTTTATATTCACCCCCCAAAAAAAGTTGCACAAAAAAACTGTGACTATAAGCCAATCTCCTCCACACCTCCTCACACTTCCAACAAACTAACACCTTCTCATCAACACTTCACTCTTCATGTTTCTAACTGTCATGACTCCAGTCACTTAGCCATAGTCTGGATCAAGCTAACGTGGCACATGCGACATCTCTCCGGAAGCTCCATTTGCATACTGCCAATGGGTGCTGAAGTTGATGTAAGTGGCGTGTTCTTGCTCAGCATATTTAGTGGCTACCAATGAAAATGGAGTTGTGTAATTGACAACTCTATGGATCGAGAGAAAATAATGATTCAAAGTAAAGAAATGCCCCCCAAATAATGTAAATAAATAAAAACTGGTTAAGTAAAAGTGAATGGGTAAACCATCACATATCCTGTGCACATCAAGAACATGCTGGTGGGCTTGACTGGAAGCTACCATATGTCTCCTAACAGCTGTCCAGTGGGTCCCCTTCCCTCAACTTTCTCTGAGCCCTTAGGGTATTATTTGTGGCCTGGCCATTTTGTCCATTGTATGCAAAAAAAATGCTGCTCAGTAGTAAAACAACCTGCCCCAGTAGAAATATTTCATGGTATATAAAGCTTAACTGAAGTACTGAAACCGAAATCAAAACATCTTCCAGATCAAGTTTGTTTTACCACCACAGAAAAGTTTTATTTCAGTATTATGGAAATCTTTTATTTTCGATCTATAATGTACATAAATAAGTAATAAATAATAGGAATAAAAGTATTGTGAATAAGAACTTGCTTGGTATAAAATCTTGGTCCTGGTGCTGTGTAAAACTTACCCCTGTGATCCCCAGACAAAACAGTGCCTTTATCCCAAAATGCAAACTACTAGCTGTGAGACTATTGTCAATTTTTCTTTTTCCCTCACTCCACTCTTAGGCTTTGAGTATTTGTACTATGTATTATAACAAGTATGTATTACTTGTTTTAATAAATAACATTATTCTGTTTTTAAAGATAATTGGCAGTTCATCTTCTGGTGGCATTTTGAGCAGCTCGTGTGAAAACTGGTTTAATTTATTGATAACTTACAGCCAGCCACAATTACAGAATTCCCCTCATATATATGATTGTGTGGTTTACAAATTATGTGTTCTGTGTAACAATATGCTTTTGGCATGTTAGAGGTTAATATAATTAGGATAATCTTTTTTAGATTATTAATATGTTATGATTATTACATATAATCATTATTCTTGGATAATGAATATAGTTTATATTTTTTGTTGTAATTTTTTTTCATAGTTTCATGCTAAAATAGACCTGATTGCCATTACAATAATTACTATACATATTGCAGCTGCACCACCTTTTGTACCTACTGTTAACAGCCAGGATGACACATCTAATTTTGATGAATTTGAACAAGAAAATCGTCCATCAGTAAGAGAGTTAAGTGCTAAGAAGGAGTTCAGTGGGAAAAATCTTCCTTTTGTGGGATTTACATATACTTCACCATTTGAGTCTTTAATAGAGAGGTAAACTAATAAATATTTATAGTTAAAATTCTTTTGATGCTTTGGAATGTTTTCTTGTTAATGGTTTTTGAAATATTTATATTATACATTCAAAACATTGAAATCTATATTTTCTTTGAAAGAAAGGTTATGTAACGTTAGACATGCTATTATCTAAAATGATAATTAAATTTATGAAAAATGTTCTCAAATGAATTTCACACGTAATTTTCATTTGCAAGTGGGAGAATGAGTTTTAATGGCCTAAACTTTTAAATAAATTTTAAGGCATTGTTACCAAAGTTTTAAAATATTAATGAATAACATTATTCTGTTTTTAAAATAGTTGTCAATGCTCTGGTTCTGCAAAAGTACTTTGTTGCAAGTGCCAAAACTGATGATATTAGTGATAGGTTTGCCATCATCATTACCACATTTACAAAGAAAAATGTTAGCAAAAAGATTGTTGCTTTTCAATAAGAAAAGGTAATGGTTTCAAAATGGAAGGTTAAAAACAAATAGCTTTATTATCCACTATTCATCATGCAAAAATTGTCAATGTTCAGTGCCATAGAACAAGAAAGAAAAATCCCAATGGTAGAGAATATAATGACACACTGGCTAGTGTAGATGATGTGATCACCACCTTTCCATTTAGCCAACAATGAGGAAAAGGTCTCAAAGTATTGTAGGAAAAGGTGTTTGACTGTTTAGACCAGTGATTCCCAACCTTTTCTGGACCATCGCTCCCTTTAGAAGAGAACAAAAATTTCAACGCCCCCTAGTCCATAATAGTTAATTTTATATGAAATATTAAAATATTGTTGCATATTATCTGTACCTAATTTATCTGTTTATTTATCTATTAAAAATCATAAAGCAGAAATTAATAAAACAACAACCAAATGTACAATAAAATTGTTTATTAGAATTTTAAAAATAAACACAGAATCAATATGAAATAAAAAATAATGAGATAAACACAAAATTAATAATAAATAAAAAAATTAATGAGATGGTTGAGGCTGGTGGAGTGTTAACAATTTGTTAATGTCGGGTTCCAATTTCGTTAACATCAATCGCAGATTGCCACGTTCAGTGATGTGTAGTCTGTTCCTCTTCTTTGACAGTAAATTAGCTACTGCACTGAATCCACGCTCAGCCGTATAGGACGAAGGAAATGCGATTAAAAACTTATGTACTATTGCCCACAATCCATGGTAGAGAACTGGTATTGATGTTTGAAGCCAGAACTCTTGGTATCCATGTTTGAATTTTACTTTGAGTCCTTCGTTAGTCGTGAGTTCTAAGATTTCCACTTCCAAATTTGATGATTCTTCAGTATCTGTGCTTGCGAAAGGATCTAAAACCCAACTCGGTATATTCATGTTTAAAATATCTTGGAAACGCTCCGTAAAATCAACATGAAGAACCTCCAAGTGTTGGCAGTAAGTAAGTAAATCTTCTGGTTTTGCAGAGACTGCTGATAATGTGGGAAAGTGGTTGTATTCACCTCTACCTAGATTTCGTTTGAATAGAAGAAGTTTTCCCGCAAAAGCAGCTATGACGTTTTTTGTTTTAATTAAATTCAACTCATCACCTTGCAATTGTAAATTAACTTGATTAAATATTTTAAACAGGTCTGTCAAATAAGCGATGTCATTTTTTGACGTAATCAGGTTTTCGCGCAATTTTTCGTCTCTGTCTTCAAGAAAGTCCAGTACTGAGTCAAATAGATTGAAAACACGATTCAGACAAACACCTTTAGAGAGCCAACGTACTTCTGTGTGCAGCAGCAAGTGATTGTAATCTTCATCATTTTCATTACAAAGCTTACCAAATAATCGGTCATTCAATGAATTGCTTCTAATCTTATTGATTGCTTTAATAACGTAATGGAGCGACGTATGCAGATGTTCATTCAAATTTTTTGCAACCAAATGCTGACGATGAATAATACAATGTACAGCGAGTACATTTGGTACTGCTTGTTTCAAATGCGGTATGAAACCCTTATGACGCCCTGTCATTGCTGGAGCACCATCAGTAGCAGCAGACAAAATATTGCAAATAGGAATTTCTTTCTCTTGAAAAAACTTTTGCATGGTATTAAATATAGATTCTCCCTTTGTATCAGATTCCAAGTTTTTAGCAAATAATAACTCTTCATGAATTTTTTTCTTCTTTTGTAAATCGTACGTATGATAAGAGTAGAGCTTCGTTATTCGGTAGAGTTGATTCATCGAGTTGAATGGAAAATTTGCAAGTCTTTAAGTAATCACATAATATTTCAACGTCTTTTGCCATTTCATCTATTCTTCTTTGCACTGAATTATTACTGAGAGGAATTTTTTTGATGATATCTGACGGTGTCTTATGACGAAGAACAGTTTTTAATATCTCTTTGGCTGCCGGCAAAATTAATTCCTCGCCAATTGTGTGTGGTTTTCCTGCTTTTGCGATTAACAATGAAACGTTATATGAGGCTCGTAGTCCATCATCATCTTGTTTAGAAGACGACGCAAAAAGGTTTGACATAGTTGGCTGTTTTAAATATTGCTTTTCCAGTTCTTGAAAATAGGATAAATCTTTGTTCTTATCAGCATGCATTTTATTTAAATGCTCTTGTAGCCTAGAAGGTTTCATAGCTTCATTTGTAAAAACTTTTCAGCAAATTAAACACATAGGTAATGATTGGTTTGTAGGAGAGTACGTAAATCCATATTTCAAAAACTCGATACTGTACTGCCGGCATTTCTTTTTAGATGTAGATTCAGACATTTTCAAATACAAATTAACTTCTCAACAGATTTATAGATAGTTATAAAATTAATGTTTATAATGACTTCTAACACTTATCACTCACAACTATTTATCACTGCGAAGCACATAAAAATAATAAAACATTCCTAGAGCTATCGCTTTTATAGATTTGATTTGGTGCACGCATTAACTTGTATGTTTGTGATGCTGGCGCACTTGCTCCGTAAACAAGTCATTTCAAGCTCCCATATTCTTGTCGAAACATGTTAAATTGCATGAACCGCGTGTTTGCCTACCAACTTGCAAGGACTTGTCACCGTCAATCTATTCTAAACTAAAACAAATTAGGTATAGGTATACCTAATAATTTAAAAATGCTTATTAATGCGATAACAATAAGATAATTTACATAGCTAGATAAAATATTTATTCATGAAAACAGGTATTTTCAAAGTATTTTATTATATTAAAAAAATTATAAAAAAATATTAAATATAATAAATTTATTATTATATTATTATTGCATCAAGGTTGATTTGCCTATCAGGACAGACACACATGTCCAACATAATAAGCCTGATATAGTAGTGCATGTTAAGGTATTGAATGAGATTACAATTATTGAAGTAGGAATAACATCTCAGGATAACCTGCAGACAGTAGAGATTGAAAAGAAGAGGAAGTATGATCTGCTGGCTAATGAGTTGAGCCTAATTCACAAGTGTAATGTTAATATTATACCTCACGTTCTGACGTGGGATAGTATTGTAACTACGTACCATAAAGCATACTCAAAGCGACTTGGAGTGGGAAAACATATTGAAGCTTATATACAATCTATGATTTTGAAGAGAACTTTTGATGGCATCTCAGTCGACTTCAGATGTACCAGTATGCTAGTAGGCGGTAGCAGGGAACTTATTGTTCAAGCTGCAGTTGAAAAGCTGTACATGACGGATGAGGTAGTGGATGACCAGAATCACCAGGAAGACACCACAGAATAGAAGAGATAAAAAGGTTGTCACAGAAAATTGCATGAAATTTATTTATTTATTTGACCGCCCCTCTTGACTGCCTCTACGCCCCCCATTTGCCTCTGGATCCGCTACCGCCCCCAAGGAAGGCTCCAGCGCCCACTGGGGGGCGGTATCGCCCCCATTGGGAATCTGTGATTTAGACTAACTTCTTTGGAATTCTTTTGTGTAAAAATCAGATGAAATGTAGAAGACCACTGTTGAAATTACAGTAGAAAAATATTTCAATCCTACCATGTTTCCTGAAGGTGGGAGATGTCGTCACCAAGTCTAGAAGGAGTCATCAAGCATCACTTCTCAGAAAGCATTCTTTCAAAAAAAAAAAAAAATTCCTATTATCCAGTGTGTTGTTTGATGCTCCAAAATTTTATCTCCAAGAGGAGATAAACAGGAAAAACGAAGGAAAAATAAAGTAGAAGGGATATAAAATTTTATGTTCAGGATGTAACATTAGACTTCTTTTGACACCACACTTCAGATGTACCATACATAGTAGATGAGTCAGTATAGAAATTTCAGAAAATCATTAGATATCTTTTTTTTTAATTTTATGCAGGTTGTAGTGCGGCAACACCAAAAGAGTATAGGAATACTGTCATGCATGAAAGAAACTGTAAATGAAAAGATACTACTATCATGGAAGAAAATACAAGTGAAAAGACTCTAGTGTCTTATGACTCCATTTCCCTTGTCAAGGATATGGGCTAACTTGTGATATATATATGAGTTAGGGGACAAAAGTCATTATTTTATTTAATAACAATTATGATCCACATGTTTTTGATTGCTTTTTGCTCCTAATCTCACATAGACCATGGAGTAACATATTTATGAGATGTGGCAAAAAAAGAAATGAAACTGCACATAATAGCTTATGTAATACCCCCTCACCAATCAAACCAATTCAATACCTGTTTAGCTGGTGAGTTATCCATCTTGCTCGAAAATGTGTGATCAAATGTGTTTATCACATCCTTCTCATTAAGCATTACCAATGAAACAATTTTTTGACCCAAAGCTAAATCACAACAGTGGTATGCCCATACTAAACAATTTTATGAGTGGGGCCCATTTTGACAACATGGGGTATATAATTAGGCTTATTGCAGAATACTTAAAAGCATTCCCAAAGAGGACTATAAAAATGATTCGAAGAATGGAAGGTGAGAATGTAAATATATACTGCAATAATAATAATGCATAATCTGCAATAGTATGTTAAGGTCAACAGGGAGTACTTTGACAGGGACAACCTTTGATTTCTGTGATTTTTCAATAATAAAAGTTTTATTGATGTAGTTTTGTTTCTTTTTTGTCACACTTCATATGTCATTTACAGGATAATTGAAATGGTGTCATAACATAGGGTACTCAGAGTATGTTACCCTTTCATTCCTGCACACATTGTGGTTGGGAGTTGGCTCATTCAGTAGGACACCAGCCTTGTAATCTGCAGTTCTCAAGTTCAAGTCCTAACTCACTTAGCATTAAGATTTATCTCTGCTAAACCCCCAGGCTGCCCTAAATCATAAAGGTATACTGATGAGCCTGAAAAGACCCCTGCCTTTTGGATGGGGACATTAAGCTGTGACCCACGTATACAGGAGAACCATACACTGTGCTTGTTAAAGAAGACACTGAATGGCCTTGATGAAAAGTGTCCATTTGTCTCCTAACAGCTTTCCAGTTGATTCCCTTTCCTAACTTTCTCTGGAGGTTCTTGTGACCTGGCCATTTAGTTCATTGTGTGCAAAAAGTGCCATGCAGAGGTAAAACAACTAAAAGATTGCACATATTTTCATGTTCCTATGCTATTAGGGTGTTGTGGGATTTTACACTTGTGTATGTAAATATTATATTTTAGTTTGTATCATAGTAAGTTTGATTTGTAAGCATGCATATCTTAATACTTTCAGTCAAAATATTGTCTTTTCCAATTGTTCTACCAAAAAAGAACATATGTACTAAAAAAATTGTTAAATTTTTATCTCGTTAAGAAAAAAAATCAGTTTGTGTCCACCTGTAGACATTTTTTTTTTCCAAGATAAAAATTCTTTTTTTGGTTGAATAAGTATTGATGAAATAGTAGGATTTGCATTTCCAAAATCTCCCACAAACTAAATTGCATCCTATAACAGTGTAAAAACTTGAAACAAATTTGCAAGTGATGTATTTATGCTAGAAATTTTTAAATTTGGTGGTGAAATTTTAAGATCATGAGTTTTGCATTGGCACAATGAGTTGCCCTGGTGAGTGGAAAAATGGAGCTTTTATTGTACTACTAATAAAATATTATTTTCAGATCCTTAGACAGTTTTTATTTACATTGTTAGAGGGCGTTAAATATGCAAAATTCAAAACTTTTAATGAATATTGCAAGTGATCTGTTTTTGCTAGGAATTTGTAATTTCAGTGGTAAAGTGTCAAGATATTCTATTGACAGCAAACAGCTTGCCCTCCTTTTCTTGGGGTGGGGGTGGCTCAGTCGGTATCGCACCAGGCTCATAATCTGCAATAGTACTTTACTATATAAATACATATCTATATAGTACTTTATTTAATTTAATAATGAAATATTTAATAGGCTAGCAGGTTCGAGTCAGCATTGAGATTTATCTCCTCCAAACTCCCTGCCCATGGTCAATAGGGGACACTGATGGGCTTGAAAATGCTGCCTTCTGTCAGATGGGACGTTAAGCCGTGTCCCTGTGTGCAGGAGAGCCATACCCTGTGCACGTTAAAGAACACGCTGGATGGCCTTGACGGGAGTCTACCATCTGTCTCCCAACAGCTGTTCCAGTGGGTCCCCTCCCCCAACCTTCTCTGAGCTTTCAGGGTCCTTGTTACTGGCCATTTAACCCATTGTGTGCAAAAAAGTGCTGCTCAGAGGTAAAACAACCAACCATCCCTTCTTTTCTCAGATGGGTGTGAGAAAAGCAACTTTTTTTATTTTGAGGAATAAAGAGAAATACTTTTTATGTTGTAAAGTGCTAATAAAGTATTACTATTTGCATTTTCCCAATCATCCATTAGTTCAATTAAAAATTTTAAGAGTGGAAAAGTTGATTGATGAACAACTTCATTCTCTTTGAAAATAAGATTACAGTATTTGACCTTAGATGATAAGCATTATTCTAGTTTTACTATCAAATGGCATTAATAGATGAACAAATGATTTGAAATAAGCAGTAAAAAACTCTTGACTTCTTTAAACCAACACACTCTGAAGAATTGAAGCTGATGGTCCTACCCCATCAAAACTGAATTGTTTCAGCCCTTAAAATATTATATTCACCTCTTAAAATATTGTAAGGTAACTGTGAGTTGCTATTGTTGACACCTCTAAGAAGTTATATATTTTTTTATACTGATAATGTATTTGATAAATGATTATAAAACAATTTTAAGGAAAAGTAATATAATATTTTTTATTACTTTTCCTTAAAATGTTGTTTACATTCCATATTTTTATAATTGAGTGGGGTTGGCTCAGTCAGTAGCACACCAGGTTCATAATCTGTAGTTTTCGAGTCTCACCTGTGCCAGCATTGAGATTCTCTGCTAAACATCCACTTTGCCTTAGTAACATTAACTTATTAGCTTTGCCTTAGTAACATATCAGAAAGAAGTTCCAATGGGCTTGGAAAGGCTGCAGTCCATTGGAGGGGGTGTAAAAACTGCAGCCCCATGTGCAGGAGAGTCATACCCTGTGCATGTTAAAGAACATTTTGGATGGCCTTGAGGGGATGTCTCATCTATCTTTTATCACCTGTTCAATGTATTAAATTTCTCAGCCACCTCCAAGCCCTTGGGGTCCTTGCGACCTGGTCGTTTAGCCCATTGTGTACAAAAAAGTGCTTCCCAGAGGTAGAACAACTCAACCCAGCTGTATAACCAAGTTTTGAAAAATTTAGAATACAATTTTTGTTAATATATTAATATATTGTGCCATTCTAGTTGATAGCCATTGAAATAAATAGTTAAACTTTGAAAAAAAAATGCAAATGTCATTATAGCATTATAGTACTTTTAATTTCATTGAGAGGGAAGGTTGTAGAAAAAGTTGGTGTTGCAGATCCTTGCTGTAAAAGATAAAGTATATTTGATCACAAATTAATTAAGCACTCCAAGTGAAATTAAATATTTAAAATTTAATGATTCACAAAATCACTGCATAAATTGAAGGAAATATTTAATAGGCTACTTCAAAGTTAAAAATGAAACTTTGAATTTTCATTTCTCTACCTCATAGTTGGGGGGGGGGGGGATGTTTGGTCATTCACACACAAGTTAACATTTATCTAGCAAAATAAAAACTTCAAATATTAAAGATGTAGTTGCTTAGTATATGACAGGATGTTTTACGAAAAATTATTGTGAAGTTCTTTCAACATACTTTTTACGTTGGCTAGCTCACTCAATTACGGAGCATGTTTTGCTGCTGGTTACTGCAAGATGACAGTGTAGAAGTCTGTGCAGGTGGTAGTCACTTTCTCTCCACAATGATATTCTTAATGAGATGTCAGTCCAGTTATCCTTGATGGTATAGTTGGTTTGATTATTGACCTGGTATGTTGGTATCATCTTTTTCTTCAATGCAAATATTAGCTCATAATTTAGTGATGAACCACTGAACATATTGTTTATACTTAATATGTCAAAAATTAAAAGATATAAAATCTTATCAACCGTAGCATAGTGGATGGACCCACTGCAACATGTTTTGTCAGACTTCTTCAAGCAGTGTACAACTTGGATGGTGAAAGAGATTTTTAAGTGATCATCTTTTAAATATATAATATTTGATCTGTTATGATTAAAATAATTACGTCTATTGGTAAAATTCACTAAAGTTGAGAACAGATTTTGCATTATATTTGTCATGCCCACGTGATTTCATAACGTGGACATGACTGTCCGAAAGACGGACCAGTAACGAACATTCTACAAATCCGTTGATTCCCCTCCGGCACCAGAACTGAGCTTACGTGCTCCCGTGCAGTAAGCGGGGGAAGACAACGGGTGGGTGCTTGCCCACACCTCGATCAGCTCCACCAATCCGCGTCCTCCATGCCAGGTCAACAAGGTGACCTCCGCGAGGAATTCGCGGAAAAGGACGGAAAAACATTTTTTCGTGGAGCTGACACTTGCTCTCTGGGTCCGAGCCGTGCAGTGGCCAGAGAGGAGAGTGTCCTTCTTTTTCTGTCGTCCGAGTTGTGCGGAGGTCCGCAACAAGTCTCCCCAGCGAGCTGAGCTTCCGAGTCAGGGACAATGGGAAGTGCAGCCGATTGTTTCAACTTACCTACAGCCAGCAATGCTTACTTCTAGCGATACCTTCTGCCAAGGTAAGGGGGTCCATACCTTAATCAAATCTGCGGACATGTTTTCGACTTAAAAGTGTTTCCGGGACTTAGTATCTTTACGTCCCCACATAGGGACCTTGTTAACTGTTATGAACCGCTCAGATTACGAGCAGGTAGCTCGCTCAGCACGCCTCAATTGTTTAATGAACTGAAATGTGCAAAGAAATATTAGGTTGTTAAATGATACAATAAGCTTGAAATGTGTAAATAAATATTATGTTGTTAAATGATACAATAAACTCAGTGCTATTTATTTTAATTACCTATCCATGAGATTGTTGATTCATGCTTTTGCCTTGGTTAGAGAAAAAAATATACGATCACGGCGGAAAAGTTGTACCACCCACAAATATCAAAAGGGGGTCACGACAAATTGGTGCCGTGACCACGACATATTCATAAATCCATTTGAATGGTTGAAGACTTTTAAATCCAGCTTAGCATATCTATCTTGAGGTTTTTGTCTTTGCCATCTCTATTGGTTTGGTACAGCATTTACTTCACCCACTAGTGAACATTTTAAATAAAATATATCGCCAAATCTAATATATAAAGAAGAAAGTTTGTCTGCTTTTGCATTCAGCCCCCAGAAGAGCTGGAAGCACCAAACTTCGCATGAACATTCCCTTCACCCAGGGAAAGAATATAATCTGTGTGCGAACCCACTGGGATCAACCAAATTTGGGGTGAGTGAGTTTGAATTTTTTGAAATCCCCATAGACTTAACATTAGCAATTGAAAGTTACTCAAGATAACTGTTGCCACCAATAAATTTGAAAGAAGAAATGCATCAAACTAATTTCTTTCTGCCTATGTGATAAAGTCATTGTTCAGTTTGCTGGGTCAAGAGCATGAGCATCTTTGTTGAAATGAAAGTTTCAAAAACTAAAAATTTGTATCAGAAGTTAAAATCATTAACTTAATTTGAAAAATATGCAACAGTTAATAAACATATATCTCATAGGGTATGTTAATTAATAAACGTTTTAAATATTATGTTAAGTAATTGATAATTTTTTTAGTACCTTTACATTTTTTATGTACCTCAGACCATAGTTAATTTTTTTTACTCTAAAGTTACATATCCTTGGCAAACTGTTTCTGAAGAACTCTGGTGGGTACGAAGTGATTTGAAAAGTTTGATTATCTGACTGAGGAAATTCCATTTTTTGGTTTAGAAACTTCCAACGGGTTATGGGTACCTTGAACGATGTCTATTTCTTTCCTCCCGTAAAAGAGAGAGAGAGAGAGAGGAAATGTTAACCGGAAGGAGACAAGATTTCAAATGAAAACTTGCAACATGGGAGTGCCATCTACTCTGTATTTTAGAAAGTTTCAAACCTGAGCAACACTGGGTAAATTTGTTAGTAAGTAATGTATGAAAACTTTCTAAAGTTCATTTACTGCCCTGGCTTTGTTAATAGCATTTTTCACTTTGTTTTAGAATATCTGCAAGCCTTGACAATAGCATTAGTTCACCATCGAGGACAGTGTCTTCAGACAATGAATTGCTATCAAAAAGAAAGGAAGTAGTAGAACTGCAGAAAAATGTAGCGGTATTAAAAGCATCAGAAGATGTTTTGAAGAGTAGGGTTGAAAAATTAGAGGAATCTCTAGAAGCGAAACAAGCTGATATTCTTTCTGTTGAAAAGGAACAGAGTTCTTTGCAAGAATATGCTGCTGAGATGGAATCAGAAAATAAAGTAAGACTAATTCTTAATTCTCTAGATTAATAAATATATTACTATATTACATTTATTTGAATTGCTACAGGTGCACATTATTTCTTTATAAAAGGAGCTACAATGATATATGTTAGGAGTTCTCAATTTGCCGCTCGTGGGGGGGGTGGAGGGGTCAGTCGGTAGCGCGCCAGGCTCGTAATCTGTAGTTCCCAGGTTCGAGTCCCAGCTGGGTCAGCGTTGAGATTTATCTCCGCAAAATTCCCCGCCCTGCCCAAGGTCAGTAGGGGTCACTGATGGGCTTGGAAAGGCCACCGTCCGTCGGATGGGACATTAAGCTGTGGCCCCGTGTGTGGGAGAGCCATACCCTGTGCACGTTAAAGAACACGCTGGATGGCCTTGACGGGAGGCTACCATCTGTTTCCCAACAGCTGTTCCAGTGGGTCCCCTCCCCCAACCTTCTCTGAGCCTTCGGGGTCCATGTGACCTGGCCATTTAGCCCATGGTGTGCAAAAAAGTGCCGCTCAGAGGTAAAACAACCCAACCCAGCCGCTCGTGGGCTATTGAAGCTTACACAGGCTTAAATCAAGTTGCATTCTTCCTCGTATTGACTACTGATGAGTATTTGCCTGAATATTTGGTTACTTTGGCCAAATATTTGATCCCATCATATTAATCAGCATTATTATTACATCTTAATTCTTGCATTACTAAGGAGGATAATAAGGTTATGCCATGCAATATAGGAGTGGTTGGCTCTGTCAGTAGCACACCTGGCTCTTATAAGCCATGCTTCTATATGCTTGAGATCTTACTCTGTGCACATTAAAGAATACATTGAATGTCTTAGGTAGAAGTTTCCATTTGTCTTCTGACAACTATCCAGTCCAGTGAATTGCATTCTTCAATGGGTGGGGGTTGGCTAAGTCAGTAGCATGCTAGTCTCATAATCTGCAGTTCCCATGCTTGAGCCTGCCTGGCCCAGCATTGAGATTTATCTCTGCAAAACTCCCCACCCTGCCCTTTGTTAGTAGGGCACATCATTGGGCTTAGAAAGGCCACCATTAATCGAATGGGACATTAAGCTGTGGTTCTGTGTGTGAGTCCCTGTGCATGTTAAAGAACACGCTGGATGGCCTTGTTGAGAGGTACAGTCTGTCTAACAGCTATCAAGTGGGTCGCCTCCCCAACTTTCTCTAAGCCCTTGGGGTCCTTCTGGACCTGGTCATTAGCCCATTGTGTGCAAAAAAGTACTGCTCAGAGGTAACCCAAACTTTATTCAACCATCTCTGAGCCCTTGGAGTCATGTGACTTTGTGATTGAATCTTCTCTGAGCTCTTGGAGTCACACACATCAAACGCTTGTCAGAAATGTTCAACTCAGAGGTAAATACAACTCAGCAGCCCATACAATATTTTTTATTTTTTTAATTCATGTATTTCAGTCACAGAAGTCCAGTAACCCTTCAGTAACTGAAGTCTATATAACAGAACACAAGAGTGTGTTCCCTTATTTGATGCACTATAGCCTTAGTTACTAGTGTGTTTTGAATTTTCAGTAGAATTCATTTGTAAACAACCAAATTGTGTAACTTCCTCAATGCATCAGTTTTATTCCTTTATTTCTAATTTGCATTATTCATTTTGTAAAATATTTAGATCATGACTCAGTGAATGGAAATTTATTATATCTAGGCATATGTATAGCTTTTTAAATTATAAATAGGTCTAAACTAGAAGGAGAATTGTGTACCATTCCTCTAAGAGGAGAGGTTCTCAAAGTGTTCTATATGAACTTCATTCAGGTGGTCTGTGCAGAGCAGTTGAAAAATAAAAAATAAAAATTATTTTTACTGTTTAATTTAGTAAATATTTTATTATAAGTGGTGGTTAGCACGCTTGGCTACTGATCTAAGGGACCTGGGTTCGAGCCCCGGGTAAGGCATGGCTGTTTGTGTCGCTTTTCTGCTGAGGTCCTGCCATCCTCTCAGACCTTCTACTTTGGCATATAAACTGACAGGCTCCTGTCAGACCTCTGTGGCAAGCAGCTGCTTGAGGGGGTATTTATTTTTTTATTTATATACATATATATACATATACACTCACTATATATCACCAGCATCTCCACTCACATGCAAATGATTTAATACTAAAGCAAATTATATCAATACATTGCAATACTATGCACAGTTATTTTTGCACATTGCACTACTGTGTACAGTAGACTGTACCATGTATGATATAAAACTCCTTTGTATGTGATTTCCATGAAACAATGAGCAGAATTAAGTGTTTTTTTAAAGAAATATTAACAATTGTTTGTTAGTCTGTTAAGAGGGATAGTAGTCAATGCTTAAAAAACAATTTGTGGTTGGAAATGAGATATTGGAAAAAAGATCAATAAATGATCAAACAAGTGGTGGTGAAATCAATGGAGTTCATGAAGATGAGATCAACGGGTACCCTTGTGTATCTTCAAAGGACACTGAATGCAGACACTTGTTTACCAAAATCCAGTATGAGTAGTGGTAACAAAGTGTATCGTAACTTCAAAAAACTGTTAGGTAGTCCAACTTGAGCTGTATTATTTTGGCTTCATGTGGACTGGTGAACAGAATAAAGCTGCAATGTGTCTCATGCTAAGTCTGCAATGTGTCTCATGCCGTGCAGTGTTGGCTAATGAAACTTTGAAGGAAGTCTGTAAATCTCTAGCATCATTTATGGACAAAATCATGCTATTTTTAATGATAAACCTTCAGAATCTTTTATTTTTTAACTGAATGAGTTGAACTAAGTGACAGTAACAGTGTCTGTTCATTCAGCATTGATTGAAAATATTGAGAAACTGCACACTATTGAGGAGTAGCTTATTTGCCTGAAGGTAAAGAAATTGACTGTGTAATGGAAAGAAGACTATAAAACAGTTATATCATGTTCCTTTTCAAGATAATACTCTGTCATATGTAGAATTGAAAATATCATTTCTAATGATGACATCCCAGTGGCTGAGTGGTTATCTTGATTGGCTACTGATCAAAGGGACCTGGGTAAGGCTATGGATGTTTATGTTGAGTAACTTTCTTTTGAGGTCTTGTGTTCCTCACAGATCTATAGTCTACATTAAACTGACAGTCTCCTGTCAGACTTCTGTGGCAGTCAGCTTCTTGAAGGGTAATTTATTTAGTTTTTATTTAAAGTTATGTTGTCAAAGTCATGTTTGTAAAATGTGTTATCAATAATTGGTATTTAACATTGCAATTAGACAAGATGATATCACTGCTGTGGTGAATCTTTATGCATAGAACAAGGTATGAATGGGAAGGCACAGTACTAGAAGTTCTATTATTCTGTAAACAGGAATGATTGCTGAAACTCTTTTTTTTCTAGTTATTAGATGTTTTATAGTTGAATATGTACTGATGGTGAATGAACAATTTCAGGTTACATGGACCCATGGAGTCATTTGATGTGACATTGTCAGAATATAAAAGGCATTCCCTAATTGCATTTTTGATTCAAATAACTATAGATTGACAAGAACTTACAGACAAATCAGTATCTTTCCTGATGCCAGTTACTACTAAAATGAAACTGGATTTTGATCACTTGTCACCCTGAGGACCAAATGCAGAATCAGGACGAATGCTTATTCTAATCTAAAGCTAAAACTGACAAACATTACACTTGACATCTCAGAACTTTATTCAAAATAACAAGATCATGCATTCATTCAAATTATTCATATTATTGTACTTTTTAATAGTATAAAAATGTAAATAATATGTAATCATTTTTAAGTATTTTTATCATATTATCCAAAGTGCTGGACTTTGCAATAATTAGCAAGAATGTAGAATGATTATTAACCTTTACAGTGTTGGGTTTCTGAAACTAAACTCACTGTGGTGGCTGGTTTTATTTCAAAGTGTTTTCAGAAAATAAACAGCTTTAGAACCTCAACCTGAAGTAACTAATAAATGGAAATATGTGTTATATACCAAGAAAAAGAGCATTTAATTGGCCTTAATAAAATGGGAAAAATTCGAAGAAAAAATTATGTTAAACCTTTCAAGCATTTTTTTAAAACATTGCAAACTTTTACTTTTCTCCACTTTATCTTTAGTAAAATTAAAAAAAAATAAAAATATATATATTTCCCATTTTTCATTTTATTTTATTATACTAACATAATATTTCTATTATAGCTTAAATATTTCATTTATTTTTTTTAAAACTTTTTTACTTATTTATGTATATAGTACATGATGCATATTCTTAGACTTTTGACGATCGGCAAACTAGGCCTAAGTATAACAATGTCGTAAAAAAAATCTTGCTTTAAAAACAAGATAATTTAAATAAAGTGAAAAATATAACAGAAAAGTGATAAAGAACTATGAAAAAAAATTCAATAAAATGTTTCAAAGCATTTAAAGTTTAACTGAATTTGAGAATGAGTCACTTTATTATGAAGTTGCATAACTGCAATGGAAAAGTTTAATTCTAAAATTCTGGCAGAAATTTTGATTAAAAATTCCAATTTCTTGGCCTTTATTAGCTTATATGTTTTAAATATAATTAAAAGTATTGATAAATAAAGTTCTACCGTTTAGAAATCCTGCTTTGAGTAATCCTAATGATCTTTGAATGCTGCCATTACAAATCACTAGTGGATTCAATGCCAATCATTTTAAATTATTGTTTATAATCACAGTATCCATTTGAGAAGCAATAAAAAATAACACATGCATTAAAGTTAAAAAAAGTCTTTAAAATCAAAAGTTTGCTAAAATATTGATTGAAAGCCAATGTGCATAGTTCCCGAACGACACAATTTCCTGTAGTAAAAAAAATCAATATCTTTAAGTTAAAAGTTTAGAAAGCATTATGACTCTTGTAGAGCTATAAATAGCACAAAATGTAGGAAATTGCAACTGATCGATAATTTAAGTATGGTAAGGCAGAATAAAGGCATAAACTAAATTGGCACTATTTGACGCTGTTCATGGTGACTGAACTTGCTCATATGTTCACTGCAGACTCAAATATTAATCTCTATCTCAATTTTTAAACTCTATCATAATTTTTTTAAGCAGAATCAATAGGTAAATATATATATCATAGATTAAATGTTATTTTCGTTATTTGATTAGAAATAGTTGAAAAAAATTCAGATTCTTATTCTGAATTTTTTTTTTCACAACCTTGTACTACTGGAGCGAAACTTAGATCTCCGACCACTAGATTGCAAAAGATGAAAGCGATACTTTGGGTTCCAACATGGATAGGGTTAGATGGTCCTCTGAAACCTTCAGAAATTTTGAAATGGTGCATGAAAAGAACAGTTTGGGAACCTTTGCCCTGTATAAAAATCCAGATCTATGTCCACATCATGTGAAATATATTCATCTGATCCTACTTCACATGATGCAGACTATTAATTAATACCTTACACAAGAAATAGAAAAAATATTATTTCTTCTGAAAGGGAATTCAAGTGAAGATGCCAGATCTCTTTATCCTAGTATTTTGTTTTGCTTTTTCACCTTGCTAAGAGTTGATATATCTAGGTGTACTACACTGAGCTGTCAGTTTATTAGGTACACCACCCCTTGTCACATAAATGGTTCATTCCAACATGTCATATGCCACATGACCACAGTGTGCAGTATATATAAATCAGGTAGACCAACTCTTCAAGCATCAGTTAGAATTGGATTGAGTGTCAGAATGAACAAAATGAGTGACCTGAGTGAATATGAACATGGCATTATAGTTGGTGCTAGGTGTGCTGCTTCAGCATCTTCCAAATGGCAGTCCTCCTGGATGTTTTATGCAAACTGTTTCAAGGGTTTACCAAGAATGATGCGAAAAGCAATAAACTGCAACTGATCACCAATCCTGTGGATGAAAACAGCTTTGTGGAGCAGAGGAGTCAAAGGAGACTGGTGAGAATTGTCCAAGCAAATAAACAGGCCACAACCAGGCAAATCACAGCAGAATTAAATATTAGTGTACTAGTCATCCTATTCGCCAATCTATAATTATCCATACGGGCAACATGGCCAAACCAGTGGAGTCTCTCTCTGCACAATATGCTGCTTAAAGAAGGTTGCAGATTCCTTTGCCTAACCTCATCATTAATTACAAAGTTGAACCACCTAATGCCCAAGATACTGCATAAGCATCTGGAATCAAAAGCATCTAGTTTCCTGTTATCTTGTTTACAAAGTGTTCAAGTTTCACTACCATAACTAACCCTAGAAAGAACCAAACTATTATACAGTCTATTTTAGTCTTTAGGGGTATACGCCTATTTCTCCACAATCTCCATAGATTCTTAAAAGTCCCGGCAGCAATCCCTATTCGTCTGTTAATCTCATGCCACACATCATCAGTATCTGTTACATAGCTCCCAAGGTAATTAAAATGTGACACCTGCTCAAGACTGCAACCATTCGGATTAACTGAATCACAACCTGCCTGACCAATTTTCATCACTTTAGTGTTCTCTCTGTTTATAACCAAACCTACTCTACTACCAGTCTCATCAACAGCTTGAATGAAAGAGTTCATCTCATCAACATTTGCCAAAAGGGCTAAATCATCAGCATAATCTAAATCAGAAATTTTCGTATCTCCAGCCCATTTAAGGCCAAAATCTTTCCCTTGAAGTGAATTTTGCATAACATAATCAACAACCAAACTAAAGAGAAAAGGAGACAAAATGCACCCTTGTCAAACACCAGACGTAATGCTAAACCAATTGCTACAAGCCTTACCAACTCTCACACACGACTCAGTGTTATTATAGAGAGCTTTCATAATGTTAACTAACTTGTCTGGTATACCATATGATCTCACAATCAACCACAAATTATGATGATCAACAGAGTCGAAAGCCTTTTTGAAATCAACAAAGCTAGCAACCAAAGGTTTCTGAAACTCTAAACATTTCTCAAGAATCTGCCTAAGTGAAAATATCTGATCTACACATCCCCTACCACTTCTGAATCCACATTGCTCATCACGCAATTGCCTGTCAACCAGATTCTTAATTCTATTAAGCACAATCATGGAAAGAACTTTACCTGGAACAGAGAGTAGGCTGATACCCCTATAGTTATCACAAGAACTGCGATCACCTATTTTGAAAGGGGCGGGGGTGGCTCAGTCGGTAGCGCGCCAGGCTCGTAATCTGTAGTTCCCAGGTTCGAGTCCCAGCTGGGTCAGTGTTGAGATTTATCTCCGCAAAATTCCCCGCCCTGCCCACGGTCAGTAGGGGACACCGATGGGCTTGGAAAGGCCGCCGTCCGTCGGATGGGACGTTAAGCCGTGGCCCCGTGTGCGGGAGAGCCATACCCTGTGCACGTTAAAGAACACGCTGGATGGCCTTGACGGGAGGCTACCATCTGTCTCCCAACAGCTGTTCCAGTGGTCCCCTCCCCCAACCTTCTCTGAGCCTTCGGGGTCCATGTGACCTGGCCATTTAGCCCATGGTGTGCAAAAAAGTGCCGCTCAGAGGTAAAACAACCCAACCCAACCTATTTTGAAAATAGGGATGATAATAGCTCTAGTAAAACCTTTAGGAACCATGCCTTTATCATAAAAGTTATTAAAAATTTCAGTCATCCAAGTGGTAACCGAAACATTCCCAGCTCTAGCATTTCTGTAGTAATTTCATCTACCCCTGGTGATTTATGAAGTTTAAGTTTAGAGATAGCCAAAATAACTTCAGATTGTGTTATAGGGCCAACATTAAAGCTGCCAATGCATCTATCATCATTACAAACAATGGGAGTAGAAGTAACCACATTGTTTAGAACATCACTGAAATGCTCAGCCCACCTAGCCATGACAGAATCCTCACCATCTATAACCTTACCATGTTTATCCTGCAATCCTTGTATGCCTTTCCGTTTTCTACCACACAAAACATTAACTATCTGGTACAGCTCTCTGCTGTTGTGCTGCCTAACTACTTTCTCAGCTTTGTCAGCCAAACCATCAAGCCGAAGATTCTTATCAATAGCTAACTGATCCTTTACACGTTTATTAAGCTCTCTGTAATCCTTTCTATTAGGACTAGTAGGGTACTGATTAAGGACATTCCTGCAGTTCCTTCTTTCTGAAATAAGCTCAAGTGCCTTATCACTTAAATAATTCTGTCTCCTCTGCTCCTTTTTCCCCTAAAAGAGTACTGTTAGTTTCCAAAAAAGCCTGCTTAAAATGGCCCCATTCTTCCTCAACTTCAGTATTAAGCAAACCATGACTGTCATAATGACTAAGTAACCTATCATGGTAAGCTTTGGCTATAACTGGATCTTTGAGCTTCAGTATTAAAAGTAAATTTTTTAACCCTAGCACAACACTTTTTAAGTTTAAGTTGCAACACACTTTTAACAAGGTAATGGTCAGATCCAATTTCAGCTCCCCTATATGCCCTGGTATTTCTAACAGAACTAGCCCATTTGCTGTTAATGAATATATAATCAATCATATTCCTATGCAGTCCATCAGGTGAAACCCATGTATATTTATGCATGTCACGATGTTTGTAATATTTGTTAGTAATTCTGAAACCATTGAGTTTACTTACCTGTAGGAGACGTTGCCCATTGCCATTGCAGCTACCAATACCAAAAGGGCCTATCACCCCTCCCCAAAGATCAGAGTCAGTACAAACTTTGGCATTGAAGTCACCTAGAACAAGGGTAATATCTCCTTTCTTGACAGAATTCAAAATATCCTGAAGTTGTCCGTAAAACCTATCCTCATCAACATCCTCAGTGGGGACATAACAGCAGATAACATTCAAGTCTTTAATGCTTGTCTGAAATTTTGCTGTAAGAAACCTTTCATTAATGCACTCATATCCTAGAAGAGCATCACTAGCATGTCTGCTGAGCAGCAGACCCACGCCTTGGTGATGCTTTCCATCCTCCCTTCCTGAAAAGAGAAATTTAAAGTTATTTTAAGTATCTCACCTTTACCTGTCCATCTGGTCTTTTGCAAGCCTAGAATATCTAGGTTATAGCGCTGGAATTCCTGCATGAGAACATCAAGAGAATAATTTCTATGTAACATCCTCACGTTCCTGCAGAGAGAAAATGATTAGTAGGATTTTTAAAGAAACTAGGTTTATTGAGATAGGTAGGGCCAACAATATCAAACAGCCCCCTGATCGCAGGCATGGGGCAAAGACTGTTACTCCTCCGCTAAAGGCTGAAGTCACCAATGATGGTAGGAACTTCAGGCACCACCTTTTCAAGTGGACTTTTTCAAGAGCCATATGGCCTGCCTGAGACACATTACTCCAGTTTAGGCTTGACGATGCCCAACTAGCTAAGTAAGGTTCAGGTACCTGTGATGGTCTCTGATTAGGATTATCCACCAGCTGATATAAGGTTCCCATGCCTCTGTTCACTTATGGCTGGCAACCCAGAAGCAAACAGAAAACACAGTGGCAGATTCTCCCTCAACAGAGGCCCACCAGTGCAGCAAGTCCAGGATCCATAATCAAGCTAATCCATAAACAAGTCTAGTAGGTGTAAATGGTTAGCACCAGGACTCTGTGAAGTTGGCCACTCCTCAGCAGGGTTGAAAAAAAAAGAAAAAAGTGGCCATAGATGACCAGATCAGTAGGCCATACTGAACTGGCAGCCCTCCCCTTCTGTTCCCTTCCAAAAGAGGATATCTCTTTTGAAAGGTACTAATGGCCTGCACCACGAGAAGGTGGGGTTGGACATTAGGTGCTAGACCTGGCCGGTTCTGTGTATCATCACTAGGGATTGGTGCACAGCTCTCCTTCCAGTTTATGCCTAGCTACCATTTACGCAGTGTGCTTAGAGACCTCAGAGGGAGGGGGAGACCTAGGATGCGGTGGGCAGACAATGTCAAACAGGAACTTGTTAGAATTGGTGTGCAGTGGCCGGATGCATCCAGATGTAGCTCAGAACAGATATGCTTGGAGAATTAAACTGCGCGGTCTGGTTGGACCTCCGTAGCCCATGGCTGCTTGAGGATGATGATGATGATGATGACTGGTCATCTATGAACATACCATGTATCGAATTTTGCAAATGGGCTACAGCAGCTGCCGATCATGCTGAGTACCAATGTTGTCAGCAAAGAACATGAAAGAGCATCTCCAGTGGGCATAGGAACATCAACACTAGACCTTTGAGAACTGGAAAAAAGGTAGTCTGTTTGGATGAATCAAAGTTCCTTTTGCATCATGCTGATGGAAGAATCAGAATTTGGCTCAAGCAACATGAAGCCATGTAACCATCTTGTCTGGTGCCAACAGTACAGATCGATGGTGATGGTGTGTGGAATATTTTCTTGGCACACATTAGGTCCCCTGATACCCATCGAAGGACATCTGAACACCATGGTGTGTTTGAATTTCATAGTTGACAAAGTTAATCCCTTCATGGCTGCAGTTTATCCTCATTTGGATGGATATATTCAGCATGATAATGCACTTGCTCACAAGGCATGTATCATCACCTAATGGTTCCAGTAACATGCCAAGGAGTTTTCCTTGTTTCATTAGCCTGCACAATCCCCAGATCTAAACCCTGTTGAGCATCTTTGGGATGAGGTGGTAAGAGTTGTTTGCCGTGAGACTGTGCCACCATTCTGCACAATGCATCCAGTATCTTGTAAGTTCCATGCCTTGATGAAGTTGGTCTGTTCTGAAGGTTAAAGCAGTCACAACACACTACTAGATAGGTGTACCTAATAAACTGGCATCTCAATCTATGTAATAATATAGTTTTTGAGATTATCAAGGTAATCATTACAAAGTAAATCAAAGTGAAAAAATGGACACATTATACGGTAAATATGATTGACAGAGTTCTGCTAGCCAATTTAACACCTTGGACAAGTATATGGTGTTTACACCCAGTCAAGAAATATGTTTTAAGCCCTTTTGTGTAGTTAGGTTTTGCACATATTAATAAAAATTGATTAGGTACTCATTTAAAATTGTGCCAGCAGCAGCTGCCTCACTCACACCTTTGCACAGCTCTGATGATTGAGGTAAATATAGGTTATTGTGTGTAATAATAAGATTTTATTCCACACTATAGATAATATCTTCTAAAGTAAGTCTTTCTCTCCAGTTTCTAATAATTGGACAGTTTGGAAATGCAAGACTTTAAAGATTAATTACAGATGATATTTTAGTAAACTAAATTTAGGTTTTTGATAATAGCTTATGTTTTTTTATGTAATATTTATGCTTCAGGATGTAATTTGAGCTTTGTTTGAGCAAAACTGCTAATATTTTCATAGATATTGCCTTTGTTTTAATTTAATAAGGAGGGAATATTTCTTTACAGCAGTACTTATTGAGTTTTTATGATTAAAGTATTCTCTAATTTTCTTTTGTTGAATAATAATTTTTTTACAAGATTAAAAAGAAAACAAAAACATTTCCAGAATTTGAGGCGACTGCTGAGTTTTGAAAGAAAGGACCGTGTAATGACAGAAAAGAAAGCTCTAGAAATGCTGAAATGTATCAAAGGTTATAAGAAAAAGGAATGCTATTTGCAGCGTAATATAAGGTATAATATACCTTATGTAAATATTATGTTCAATATTTAGTTTTTATATGTATATTTAAAGTTTGTATTATGTAACTGATATTTGATTTCTGTCATATACTCTGGGTATAGAATATTCTAAGAGAAGGAATAATATACTACTGATCTACTAAAGAAATTGTAACTTGTTTATATAATCCTATACCGGTGATTGCAATTGAATGTGATGATTTCAATATTTATTGTATGATAAATGTAACATCAACAAATCTACATGTTTTGAAAGTACACGTATGAAAATTTTAATAAATAATAAATAAATACCCCCTCAAGCAGCTGCTTGCCACAGAGGTCTGACAGCAGCCTGTCAGTTTATATGCCACAGTAGGAGATCTGAGAGGATGGCAGGACCTCAGCAGAAAAACAACACACACATCCATGCCTTACCCGGGGCTCGAACCCAGGTCCCTTAGATTAGTAGCCAAGCGTGCTACCAGAAAAAAAAACAACCCTAACTGAGCCAGCATTGAGATCTATCTCTGCCAAATCCCCATCCTGCCCTTAGTTAGAAAGTGATACTGATGGTTTTGGAAAGGCTGCCATCTGTTGGATGGGACATAAAGCTGTGGCCCCATGTGTAGGAGAACCATACACTCTGCACTTTAACCCTTCCAGAGCCCAGCCTGAAAAACTTGTTTGCATCCAGAGGCCAAGCTATTTTTTTCATATGCTAAAAAAAAACTTACCAAATAACTAATGAAAGGAATTATGGCCTGCTATATGCCAAATTAATCAGCATTTAATTCCTGATTTTGTGTAAATAAAATATTTAACAAAAAGATGACTAGTTTTATTTTAATAGGGCTTTTTTAGAGTCGTAGTAAAAAAGTGAATCTGACAATGTAAATAAAAGTTAAAAAAAAAAAACTGATAGGCAGAAATAATTATGATACATATGAATAAACAGCTATATATTTCTGAATAACACAAAAATGAATTTTTACTTAAAATGGGAGAATTGCTCTATTTTCTTAATATTTTTCTCTGTACCATACTTTGAGAAAAGTCAGGTTTTTTGCCAACTGTGCTGAGTCATATAAACAAGTCAACTTTAGAATGTTTTTAAAAGAATAATCGATTAACTGAAATAGTCATGTTATATATCAAATTAAACAGAATTTAATTTCGAATTTTAGGAAAATAAAATACTTAAACAAATTTACAAATATATAGATTTTAATAAAACCTTTTCACAGTGATATAGTGAAAAAAATAGATCTGACTATGCAATTAAGTCAACTTAATTTAAGAAACTTGAAGAAAATTAAAACTGTTGTAGATTAATTGAAAGGAGATTTCTTCTCGAGTAATATAATATTTACCTGAAACATAATTTTATTTCTTTTAATAATTCTTTTCACTGTGGTATATTTAAAACACTGGTTAGTATTAAACAAAGTGATTTGGATTACTCACATTAATGGAATTTTCTGTCCTGTTTATGAAATGGAAGAACATTTTCTTGGCTGCTTTTTTTTACTAAGCATTATGAATTTTTTCTTTGGGTGTTGAAAGGATATTTCCTTTCAATTTGGGGGATTTTGGCTAAGTGCTGAAAGTGCACCAAGGCAAGAAAACAAATGTCTGTATTATTAGAGTGGCACAGCCAAGATATTGAGGGGATGGGAAAAAATTCTTTTAAAACTATTAAATATAAACTAAAAAACTCGTATTTTAAAAAAAGTGGAAATTTTGATGGGGGGGATGAAACACTTGTTGAAATTGCCCTCCAACATGAGGACTGATTTCTCTGTCAAGGAAGTCCTTATTGCTTCTTATGCAAGACCTCATCAAATGTTTTGACTTGAAAATGAAAAAATAATAAAAGAACACTTAAGGTATAACCTAATGCACTTCTATGCAAGACCTCATCAAATGTTTTGACTTGAAAATGAAAAAATAATAAAAGAACACTTAAGGTATAACCTAATGCAATATTAAAAAAAATCTGAAACAAGTTTTAAGTCACCCATTGCCATAACCACCTATGTAGCATGTCCAAAAGATCGGTAACTACCTGTAATTCTAGAAATAAAATCTAAATCTATAGAAAGAAAAACAAAGGTTTAATTATAACAGTATAAATAAAATACTGAGTGAATGGATATCCAATGCTGTAAACAATCCACCCAGAGAGCATAAGGGACACCTGACAGAGAAACATGGGTAAATACTAGTATCTGGGATTGCTTCAGCATAGAGTAACATAACAAACCAATCGGCAATACCATATATTGTTTCTGAGAAATGGCAATCAGATGGCTTTAACAAATTATTTGTATCCTAGTTTAATAAAATGTGTATCAAATGGAAAAAGAAAGTATTATTTTCAAGCATTAATAATTTATTTTTTAAGATATATATAAGAAAAGTTTCAAACAGCGAATTAAAAAAAACAGTTTCTTCATGTGTTGTACTAAAAATTGATGTAGGTGTCATCAGTGTCTCATTTGGATTCTGTCAACCTGTATAATGGATGTGGGTCCTGGAAGGGTTAAAGAACATGCTTGATGGCCTTGACAGGAGACTACCATCTGTCTCCTAACAGCTGTCCATTGGGTTCATAACACTTATTATATGATCCATCTTAATACCAGCAATTCCACATGCATTGCCCCCCTTGCAAGATCATGTCTTATCTATAGTAAGAAAATTCCTGATGAAACTGCCATTCCTATCTGAAATAGGGTTTGCAAGTTTTGTCAATGCTTTTTGCTGTTGTGAGTGTTCTCTCCCAGTAGTTCCTCTTGGTCAACTAATTATTAATCACTAACAAATTTTTCTTGACCTTCCCACAATTACATCTATATCCTAAAAAATGCCAAATAAATCCTTTTCCTTTATCCAGTTTGAGTTGTGTGCAAGAAGGTGCCCTTCACAGAAGTAAAACAACCCAACATTCATTTCTTTGCACTCTACGGTCTATAAAAACATTTCTTAAAAGGCTAAACCAGAGTCATAATTGCTGAGTGAAACTGTTTGTATGGCATCTCTTATTTATCAGGATCATTTATGTAATGAGTTGTAGTTTTGTAGTCCATACTAAAAACGACTAATAAAGTCTAAGCAAAAGTATAATCAATTATTTGTACTAATTTTTTATATGTGTCATGGATTAACCTATTGTGGTATTTCCATACAGTATGGCCAAATATATATTTATATGATAAATATGTATGAATAAATATTTTAACGTCGCTTTTAATGTGAAATTCAGAATGACACTGAAATGCTTGTAAGTTCCTGGCATTTCATATTCATTTTCCACTGCAATAAATCTGAAGAAAAATCAGTCTTACTTTAAAATAGTGCATTTATGTTTGCTTAACTTTTTAGATGACCCAAAAAAGGATGTACACCGAAGAACCAAAACATTATGACCAATGCGTCTTTATGCAGAGCAACTGCAGGTAAACGACGGTGCATGTGAAGGTCATGAAATAGTATAAACATCTGATACTGAGCTCTGTTAATCAATGTTATTCATGTTCTTCAGATGGAAAAGACAGCGGACTTAATTGAGTTTGACGAAGGCCAAATTGTAATGGCCAGATGACTGGGACAGAGCATTTCTGAGATGGCAAGGCTTGTGGGGTGCTCACAGTCAGCGATGGTTAGTATCTTCAAAAAGTGGTCCGAGGAGGAAAACACCATGAACTGCCAGCAGGGTGTGCGCTGACCATGGTTCATCGATGCTAGAGGTGAGTGAAGACTATCCTGTATGGTATGAGCCAACAGAAAGGATACTGTGGCACAACTTGCTTGTAATTTGAATATTGGTGAGGAGTAATGTGTCACAACACACAGTATATATCGAACCCTGCTGAAAATGGGGCTGCATAGCCACAGGCTGCTCCAAGTGACCATGCTAACCTCGGTTAACCGTTGGAAGTGGCTACAATTGGCACGTGGGCATCAAAACTGGACCTTGAATGATTGGAAGAAGGTCATCTGGCCCGATGAATCTCATTTCCTGTCCCCCCCTCGGTGTGAGCGCCTGTACGCGGTGAGGGGGACCACCCTGTGAAGGTTCCGCTGGCTTGGTTACCTTCACAGGGTCCTAAATGCTCGCTTGTTTGCCGTGTGCGGAGACCCGTGTCCCGGGGGAAAGGAGGATCCTCAGCTCATGACTGCCGGGGTCCCCATTGACCGCCTTGCCATTGGGGAGCCTGTCTGTCACGGGGCTGGGCAGTGGATTCTGGGGCCTCTGCTATACACTGCTTTGGCCTCTGCTTCCAGTAAACGGGAGCTCCTGGGGTGGCCCCCCCCAGGAGTAATCAGTGGTGGGCAGGTCCTGCTAGGGTCAACTGTGCAGAGCAGTGAAGTAACCTTGCCCACAGTCAGAGTACAGGTTTGCAAGTTTCCTCACAGATTATTTTCCTTTTGTCGTTATTTTTCTTTGTGAGGCCAGTTTGGCCATTCACAATTTTGATATTTTTCTCTTCGTTTCTTTTGTGTAGAATGTTTTTGTTTTGCACATTTCTCTTTTCATTTTCCTTCTATTTATTTGTGAGGGCTTGGCTCACTGTCTGTGTGGGTATAGTGCCTGCAGAGCCCTGGTGCCCGACTGGGCGTTCCCTTGTTGGGCTCCGTGGAGGGTGGGGACAGCGGGCACTGAACCACACAAAAAAATGAGAGAGAATGATGAAATTAATGCGATCAGTGCCAACAAGAGGGCTCGACATGAGCCCCCGTCTTCTTTGTCTCCGTTATCTCTGCCATCGTCGTCTGTGTCTTCGTTCCTGAGATTCCTGATCGTCCGCTCCACTGGCGATCAGGTACTTGGGGACATGTCCCCATTTTTTGTCAATAAAGGTTTGAAAGGTCTTGCGGGAGAGCCGAAATCCGTAAAGCGCTTACGATCTGGCGACTTGCAGGTTTAGACCGCTTGTTCCAAACACTCGGAACTGCTCCTGAAAATCAAAGAAATTGGTGGGGTGGCTGTCGAAGTCAATCCCCATAAAACTTTGAATTCCTCTCGGGGTGTGATCACTGAGTGGGGCCTCAAAGTCACTGAGGAGGAAATCCTCTCAGAGCTTACACCTCAAGGTGTAACAGCGGTCCACCGGGTTTTGACACGCTGTGATGGGAAATTGGTACCCTCCTGGGTACTGATTATGACATTTAATACCCCACGCCTGCCTTCTTCCATCAAGGCAAGTTACTTGCATTGTGAGGTTCAGCCGTATATACCAAACCCTCTGCGCAGTTTTCAGTGTCAGATGTATGGTCATGCTCGCACAGCATGCTGGGGCAAGCCCACCTGTGCTCGCTGTGGCAGTAGGGATCATCTTGATCCTGACTGCACAGCAGAAAAGGCATGCTGTGTGAATTGCAGTGGCGAACATCCGGCGTACTCCCGCGACTGTCCGAAGTGGAAGGAGGTACAATGCCTCAAGGTAATGAACATCTCTTACGCTGAGGCAAGAAAGCTCGCTGCACTGCCCGCCCCACCTGGCAAGGTTTCCTATGCCGGTGCAGTCATTGGAAAGCCTATCGTTCCAATGACTTCGGTGGCAGTGCAAACTGACATCAGTGTACCACCTACTGAGTCTTTCTCGCCTGCAGCCAAGTACCTCCTTACGCAGGCAAAACCGAGGGTGGTGTCAACTTTGACATCAACCCCAGTTTCCATTCCTGCAAATCAGCCTTCCACTGGAAGGCCTCCTCCCCATCCTCCGACAGCAAGACCTTCCAAACCTAAGGGGCCCCCACCGGGGCCAAAAAAAAAATCACTGCACCACAAAGGGTGGTCACCGATCCATGCCCTTTGGACGATTCCGAGGACATTGATGCCGACCGCCCCCTATTCACTAAAGCGTTCTCTGCAGCAGTTAAGCTGAATAGGAATTCATCGTCTGCCCACTCTTCTAAGTCCTGAGATGGCCACACTCCTACAATGGAATTGTCGTGGATTCCAGAGGAATCTTGACGACATCAAGGCACTCCTTCAGGCACACCAGCCCATGTGTGTGTGCCTGCAGGAGACATACTTGCAGCCAGTCAGAGATCCCACGATCCGGCACTTTACACTAGTTCGCCAGGACCGGGATGGAGATGGTCCAGCTAGTGGGGGTGTTGCCGTCCTCGTGAGCAATCATTCTCCATTCTAGGTCGTACCCCTCACCACCAACTTAGAGGCGGTAGCCATCTGTCTCTTTGTGGGGTTCTCGCTGACTGTCTGCTCTGTATATCTTTCACTTGGGAGCATCATCTTCCAGGAAGACCTTGATGACCTCATCTCGCAGCTGCCGTCCCCCTTCCTTATTATGGGGGACCTCAATGGACACAGTCCACTTTGGGGCAGTGCTGATACCAACGGGAGGGGTGGGGTCCTGGAGCAGTGGCTCCTGGATCCTTCTCTCTCCCTGTTGAAGTCAGTACATACTTTCACTCCCCAACCTGCACTTTCACTGCCATTGACCTTCCCATCTGCTCCTCCTCGATCCTTCCACTCTTTACATGGGAGGTTGAGGACAACCCTTACGGAAATGATCACCTCCCCTTGGTGTGCACCATCTCCCGTGGGAGGCCATGCAACCCTTCACGCGTCTCACGGTGGGGGCTTGATTCAGCTGACTGGGGTGGTTTCGAGCTGCTCTCTGAGCTCGATGACCACTCTGTCAGGCAGGAGCCCATCAATGTTGCAGTGGCGGTGATAACGGACTGTATCTTAGATGCAGCTGCATCAACAATTCCTCAAATTTCGACACGATTTCCTCGTTTTCCGAAACCGTGGTGGAATCCTGATTGCGCCGCAGCTCGTAAGGCTCAGAATAAGGCTTGGGGGGTATTTTGGAGATATCCAACAACCCCCAACCTCGAAAAGTTCAAACGCGCTAGGGCGAAAGTTCGTTTCATCAGGCGCTAGAGCCAGAAGGAATCTGGAATCAAGTATACGTCTTCTATCACCCGCATGACCAGTTCTAAGGTCGTGGGATAAAGTCCGGAAGATGGGTGGGAACTACACGTCCCACCCGTTATCGATCCTGGAGCACAATGGACAGGCAATTACTGATCCTCAAGTGATTGCTGACACTCTGTGGGAGTCCTTCTCCTCCATCTATTCCTCTTACTCCCCAGAGTTTCTGGCCTAGAAGGGCAGGGCGGAATGCTCTCTGCTGTCCTTCCATTCAAATGGCCTGGAGTCTTACAACAGGCCAATCACAGCAGAGGAGCTTCGCCTTGCTCTGCACTCCTCTTGTGCATCTGCTGTCGGGCCAGACAATGTCCATTTTGCCATGCTCCAACACCTCTCACCATCGAGTAAGGATTGGCTGCTCCATCTTTTCAATCGCATTTTTCTCGAGGAGCAGTTTCTGGACTCCTGGTGGGAGGCCATCATCTTGGGCTTCCCAAAGCCAGGAAAGGATTCCAAGATTCCTTTCAATTATCATCCCATTGCGTTGACGAGCTGTGTGTGCAAGGTGTTGGAAAGAATGGTAAATACCAGACTCATCTGGTATTTAGAACACCACAACTTTCTTTCCAACACCCAGTGTGGCTTTCACAGGCAACGGTGGGGTGGGGGTGGCTCAGTCGGTAGTGCACCAGGCTCGTAATCTGTAGTTCCCAGGTTCGAGTCCCAGCTGGGTCAGCATTGAGATTTATCTCCGCAAAATTTCCCCGCCCTGCCCACGGTCAGTAGGGGACACCGATGGGCTTGAAAAGGCCGCCGTCTGTCGGATGCGACGTTAAGCCATGGCCCCGTGTGCGGGAGAGCCATACCCTATGCACGTTAAAGAACACGCTGGATGGCCTTGACGGGAGGCTACCATCTGTCTCCCAACAGCTGTTCCAGTGGGTCCCCTCCCCCAACCTTCTCTGAGCCTTTGGGGTCCTTGTGACCTGGCCATTTAGCCCATGGTGTGCAAAAAAGTGCCGCTCAGAGATAAAACAATCCAATCCAATGAAGGCAACGGTCAACTATTGACCATCTGATATGCCTTGAATCGGCTATCAGAAACTCATTTTTATGTAGAGAGCATCTGGTGTCAATTTTCTTCGACATCGAAAAAGCGTAAGAATGCCGAATCTCCAAGCTATGTCGGCTTGGAGATTTGGCATTCTTCGAGACCTCCACAGCTTTGGCTTGAGAGGTCACATGCCGATCTTCATCTCTAACTTCTTATTGACACATTCTATCGACAGTAACAGTTCTTTTTGTGTTCATGTCGGTAACACTCTGTCGCGGCCATACCCCCAAGAACAGGGGGTGCCACAAGGCTGTGTCTTGAGTGGTTACACTTTTCACTGTCAAGATTAATTCTATAACTAGACAACTTCCTCCATCAGTAGGCAATGCCCTCTATGTTGATGGCTTTAGCATCTTTTGCTCTTCGTCCTGCATGAGGGTCATTGAAAGACAACTGCAAATTGCCCTGAACAATCTTTCGGTTTGGGCGACGGCAAACAGGTTTTGGTTCTCCCCACAGAAGACTGCTTGTGTACACTTTTGCCACAAGTGTAATCTTCACCTTGATCCCAAGCTTCGACTCGGGTGTAACGTCATTCCAGTTGTGGCAGAGACCAAGTTTCTCGGTCTCATATTGGATCGGAAATTGATCTTTTTACCTCACATACGTCATCTCGGGTCCAAGTGCACGTGGGCATTGAACATCGTCAAGGTTCTCTTCTCCCTTTCCTGGGGGGCAGACCAATGTTCTTTGCTCTGCCTGTACCGTGCACTTGTCTGATCGAAACTGGGCTACGGATCCCAGGTGTACAACTCGGCCCGGGATTCGGTGGTGAAGGTGCTGGACCCCCTCCATTACCAGGCTCTCCGTGTTTGCACGGGAGCCTTCCGCACCTCACCAGTCCAGAGTCTTTACGTTGAGACCAACAAACCTTCTTTATCTCTTCGCTGTCAGCAGTTGTCCCTACAATATGCATCTAAATTGCGATCCCTGCCTGACCATCCCACTTGGGACTGTTTTTGGGACAAAGTGGGAAATGCTTTTCACTAATCATCCGACTGCCATTCGTCCATTTGGTTTGCGAATCCGAGGCTACCTCAGAGACATCAACACCAGTCTCGATAGCATCGCACAGTCGACAGTCGAGCCACTTCTACTGTGGCTCACTGTTTCTCCTTACTGTGATTTTTCCCTGTGCAGGACAGGGAAGGCATTTACACCCGACCATGTGTACCAGCAACTCTTTGCCAGCCATCGTGCTGAGCACCCGGATTCTTGCCTGTCTTTACAGATGGCTTGAAGTCCAGCACATCAGTGGGATCGGCCATGGTCTGCTGTGATGTAATCATTGCAGACCAGATCCCACTGCAGTGTTCCATCTTCACTGCATAGTTGCATGCTATCAGTCTTGCCTTGGACCACGTGTCGGCTAAGCATCATCGTTGGTGTGTGCTTTACACTGACTCACTTAGCTCGCTACAGGCTTTGATCTCGGTAAGGCATCGGCCTCACCCAGTTCTTACTAAGATTCGCCAGCAGCTACATCATCTGGCAGCCACAACCACCATCCATTTCTGTTGGGTGCCCGGTCATGTCGGTATCAGGGGCAATGATTTGGCAGATGCTGCTGCCAGGTTAGCCACACCCCTGTCAGACTCTCCGTTGCCGGTTCCATATCTGGATTTCCAGCAGCGTTTTACCATTGAGCTCCGGGCACAGTGGCAGAGATCTTGGTCAGAACAGCTTACGAACAAGCTCTTTGAGATCAAACCTATCATCAAACCATGGCAATCTTGTTACCACAGGAATCGCAAGGAGGAAGTTGTACTTTGCTTGGCTCCGCTTAGGTCACTCGTTTATTACTCATTCGTTTCTTCTATGGGTGGACGATGTACCTAAGTGCGAGTTTTGGGACACCGTTTTAACCGTTAAACATGTTTTAATTGAATGTGAAGCTTTTAATATTGAACGGAAATCATATTTTAACTTTCATGATTTTGCGTCCAAGCCTCTTACATTCGGACATCTTTTAACTGATCATTGCTTTTTACCTCCAATTGTTGCTTTTTTACAGTATACAGCTTATTTTAACAGGTTATGGTTTTATGGATTTCTTATTTATTCACCATCTGACCTAGGTCATTTACACCTGGGTTAGTTTTATCCATTGTATATACTGTATATATATATATATATTTGTTGTTTTACAGAAATTTTTATTGTGGTTTTTTGTTATATATATTTGTTGGTTTTGTCTTTCCTTGTTTTACACTTGTTGCTCTTTTTGTATTGTATTTTATCACATTTAAATGTTGCTTTTAACTTTGGTTGTAGGTTTACACGATTTTTATCTCTTATTTACTATTTGTCTTTGTCTGACGCATTATGGCCTCAGTTGCCAATCCATCAATAAACCTCAAACAGCCAAACTCATTTCCTGTTGGACCATGTGGATGGCTGGGTATGTGTGCATCGTTTATCTGAGGAAGTGTTGGCACCAAGATGCACTGTGGGACAAAAACAAGCCAGTGGAGGAAGTCCTAATGCTTTGGTCAATGTTCTGCTGGGAAACTCTAGTTCCAGTCATTCATGTGCAGGAAACTATGTTGTCTGCCATCTACCTAAACATCATTGCAGACCATGTACATCCTTTCATGGCAATGGTATACCCCTCTAATAGTGCCTTCTTTCAGTAGGATAATGTGCCATGCCACACTGCCTGGATTGTTCAAGAATAGTTCTTGGAACTTGAGGAAAACTTCCAAGTATTGCCCTGGCTTCCAAATTCCCCAAACATCAATCCAATCGAGCATCTGTGGTTTGTATTGGAACAGCATATCCGATCTGTGGCGGCTCAACCATGTAACTTATGAGAGTTAAATGATCTACTGGTAACATGTTGGTACCAGATACCACAAGACAGCTTTAGAAATCTTGTATTGTTCATGCCTCACCAGGTAAGAGCTGTTTTGAGGGCACATGGAGGACCAACATCATATTAGACAGGTGGTCATAATGTTTTGGCTCTTCAGTGTAAGATAGTAGAGACAAAGGAATAGCATTATTCAGGCTTGTGTTTTAAAGTTTAGCCATTTTGAGCAATAAAGGATTAATGGTTGATCCCCTTTCATAAAAGTTGCATCTGCTTTTAAGCTACAAAAGTTAGTCCACCTCTATTGTAATAAATGTATCCCATTTTGATAAGAATCATACTTTAAGTTTGTAATAAGTATTCAATTGCCCAATTTAGTGTGTGATTTGGTCTACACATGGCAAAACTAGAGTTTATGGTATTGTCATTTTATTCTATGTTTAGTTTTTATCTATTTTGTACTATCTACAGTGTTTTGCATTTTATTGTAAATTTACAGGTTGTAAAAACTGTTTTAGGACAATGGGTTCAGTGTTTTAAATTCATATTTTTCTGCATTGATATTTTTATTTAGCACAATAAAGTGTAAGAAATATAAGTGATACTTAATTTCAACACACATAAAGAAATCCTTGCATTATTGTTGCACCCATTTTTTCAATGGATAGATTAAAACGTTTGACCATTATATGAGTAAATACAGTATTTTAAAATGCAAAGGTTCTCAGTGTATATAAAATAAAGATGTGATCGTTTATCCCTTTTTGTAGTATTTTAAATCTGAATTAGAAGGAATTAAGGACTTAAATATGTATTTTACAGTGATGAGCAAAAAAAAGAAGAGCAAGAGAATACCCTAACAGTGCAGCTCCAAGATGCTCTATCTAAATTGGAGGTGAAGGAGAAAACAATAGAAAATTTAATTTCTGAATTGAAAGAGATAAAAGTTTACTATAAAGAAACAATGGTGAAAGTAAATGAAAATCTTAATATTTAATATATAATAATTGCTATTTATTTCTTTAACATTTTTGATCTTATATCTGTTATTTGCATTCCTGTTAATAATTAATTTCCAATTGCTATAGATTAGATAAGTACCAGCAGAATAAAGTCTCTAATTCTGCTGTTTCTGATTCAGCATTTTGTATTTGCAGATTTGTATGCTTGTTTATGTCCATGAGTACTCTTTACTTTTAATATATAAATTCTTTTTTATTAAAATAATTTATAGTTTTAGCATGAACTAGATCTGCCTCTTGGATCCCACACTGTATTGACATTTTTTCAAAGCAACAACCATTTGTTAATTTCTAAACTATTAAAACTATTTTAAAATCTTCAAGTATACTAGTAACCAATGAAACTGCTAAAATCTGCATGTAAGCTGTAACCAATGAAACTGCTAAAATCTGAAAGTAAGCTAGTAATGAAAACCATGTTAAAATATGTAAACTGTGCTAAATCTGAGTTGGTGTTTCTCTACATTAACCATAAAACCTTTGAAGCAGAGTCTTGATGAACCAATAACAGCTAAACCTGTAAGTCTGTTGGTTAGTGACTTGCTAGCATTAGTATATTAAATGAATTTGTGTATTTCAGTTGTGTAGTTTTAGTATAACAGTGAAATATAAATTTATATGAGAATTTTGACATTAATAATATTGATATTTACAGATTCCATAATGTAATTTTTATATGCTGACCTAAACATAAAATTAGATGGTACCTAAGTGTCCAGATAATAAGATTTTGCTGCATACAGAGGATAATAATACCTTAAACATTTTGGAGATGGAGAAAATGTTTCTATTGTCTTTTGAAGCAATTTTAGTAATAGAACATTATTCTAATTGTATAGGTTATTGTTAAACATCTGATATGAGTATATACATTATTACTAATTCCATCTTTTCATTTTAGGATTTAAAGAAAAATGTTGCCAATGAAACTCTGTTATTACAAGCAAAACTAACAGATTTAGAGCAGCAATTATCATTATTTCAAGAAAAATATAGAAAGGTAAGAGAATCAAAATACTTGATGTGATATTGCTTTTCTAATGGTTTCTCAATTTTCTGTGACAGTATCCTAAGGCAAAAGAAAATGTTCAAAAGATGTTTTGAGCAAAACTGAAGATAACATATTAGGAAAAGATTAGGTGGAAAAGAGCACACAAATAAAGATTGAAGCAATGAAGAAGGATATGAAATGCTTAATTGCTAATTGCTTTCTAATATAAAAGTACTTATATACACATTTGTTCTAATCTTATGTATATATTGAATTTATTCTACTGACTTTTGTTTACTTTCTAAAAAACACTTTTACACAGTAGTTAAATTTAGCTTATATTTGTGAATATATTTTTACTGTACACCTAAACTCACATATTTATAATAAGTAATTATCAGTTGAGTGTGAAGAAAACTAGTGGAAAGAAAAGGAAAAAAACTAGGCTAACTTCCATACTTGATTGAAGCATTTCCTGACAATTTACAGTTGCTTTACAGTTAACCTATTATAAGCATTCTTTCAAGTTGCCTAAAGTTATATGCTACAGGTTCCATTATAGTAATGGTGTTGTGATGTATTGTGTAATATTTAAATTGATAAGTAATTGTTCTTGTTGATTTATACAATAAGAACAATTGTGTTGTAAAAGTATAATAAACACAACTTGTAGCAAATGCTCCTTTGCAAAGTATTAAAAAATGTAAAAATTAACAAGCAGTCATGACTACAAATAAAAGGTGTCAGATGACTCTTCAGTAATAGTAGTATTTTTAGGTTATGTTTTAAAAATTCTCATTTGTAAATGTAAGTGATTTACCCTCTGATTACATATATGCATACATAATCCTTGAGCAGTCGTGGGCTATGGAAGTCCAACCAGACTGCAAATTAGTTTTCCATACACATATATCCTGAGCTACTGCTGTTACATTTGGCATGACAGTTCACTTCTGAAAAAAAACATGACTGACATTGTCCACACAACACATTCTAAGTTCCTTTGTCTGAGGCCTTTAGGAACACTATTCATGACTTAAGTAATCTGTAGCTCTATATGCAGGTAACATGACTAAACCAACGGTCTCTATCTACATAAGATGCTGCTTAAAGGTTGTTAATGACTTCTTAATTTAAACTCATCATTGTTTACATATTCAAACCACCTAATATCCCAAAATTCTGCATAAACACCTAGAATCAAAAACACCAAGTTCCTGTTATCTTGCTTACAAATTGTCCAAGTTTTGCTATGATAAGCTTTAGAAAGGACTAAACTGTTATTATAACTTAATTTTAGTCTTTAGATGTAGGCATTTATTTTCCACAATCTCCACAGATTTTTATCATTTTCGCCATCTGGTTATTAAAGAAAAACTGAAACATCACTAACAATAACTCAAGTTTAAAATTAGCACTTTTGCAAAGACAACCACCAGGTTGGACTGTTTTACTCTTGAGTTGCACATGTTTACTAGACAATGAAGTAAACATGTGTGAAGTAGTGATGTGAACAGGGCATTCTATTTCCCACACCCACAAGAATTTCTTGCATAGAGAATGGTTTTTCCATGCATTAAGGGTTTAGTTTAGACATCCCCCCCCCCCAAAAAAAAAAACAATAAAAAATAATGATACTTTCTATCAAACTATAAATAAATATTTCTTTCATTACTTATATTTTGTATTTGTGTATCCTATGAAGTTCTTTCCCTTGGGTTAATTACATATACATTTGGAGACCACTTTATTACGTATGGTTTCATGTTATGCCAATAGTAACTCAGATACAGAACTCGGTAATTTCTTAAGCTTTATATGAAAAAATATGACTGATAAAAATTTAAAGGTTTCAATCTTGATTTTTAACAATAGTTATTTGGTATTTAGAGAGTTGCAGAAATTAGAATATTTAATAGCAGCATTGCCATTTTAAATAATTACTCTGAAAAGTTAATAAAACAAGTTTGAAATGAAAGCAATAATTGTTACACTAAACTTTGCTAACACTACTTACTGTAAGAATATCTTTAATAGTTTGCATAATCATTATGTTAATCACGAATTTTTGAATGATTTTTGCAGGAGCTAACTTGCTAATGCATAACTCTTTAAATAATTAAGATATCTATTTAAATCTTAATTTTTCAAAACTATTTAGATATTTAAATTATCTTTCCCCCTATAACAAGCTTATTTAAGAACTTACTGAATTCTATATTTGAGTTATTATTGGCATAACAGAATACCTAATGAAATGCCTGTTGAGTATATGTGTATGCATATATTGCAGTAATGTTTGAGTGCATGCATATACCTTCAGTAGACTTTTCCATTATTTCATAATTTAAAATCCTATAATTTAATTACTGTTACTTTTATCCACATCACTTCACAAGTTGACTAAGAACTGGAACACTATTACATTGTATAAGTATCATGAGTATATAGCAGGCTTGTCCAACCCAAACTCAGTGAGAGCCAGTAGGAAAAAAACTATATTCTTAAAAAAACACAGGAAAAATTCTCTACTTATCGAAAACATATATTTCTAATGAGTAATGTATTAAAAAAAAAAACCCTATAATTTTAAGGAATCAAGAAAATATCTTCATTAAAAAAATATTGAGCACCATGAACTGGCAAAATCATTTAGTCATGCTTCTAAAAATGTTTGATCAAAAATTGGAAGAAATATACCAGATTCAGTATATTGATTATTTGTTTTATGAGCTGCAAATTCTTTTTAAATAAGCTTTGGGTTGGATAGACCTGGTATAGGAATTGTCTTGAGCTGGGTGGGATCTGTGACCATGACAATTGCTAATGGCTGACTTTGGTGGGAATAACATCAATAGTAGAAATTTTGATTATTGGCCTGTAGCTCAGTAGTCAGAGCTCCTGACATGTCATCAGGAGGTTGTAGGTTCTGATCCCATCTGGCTCAGGGCAATTTTTCTTCTACATTCATGATACTTATATAGTGTATAGTATTCCAGTTCTTAGTCAACTTGCAAAGCAGCTTAATCAGATTTATTGCTTTGCAAGCAATAAATTAACAATTATCCTCATTTGGAAAGTTTCTATTGTCATATTATTTATAAAACAGTATTTTTTAATTACATTTTTTATGTTCAGATGTTTATTTTGCAGCTAACACAGATAATTCTTTAATTTTATAATTATTATTATGTTAAGTGATCTAAATTTTGTAAAGTACTGTGTTTAATATTATAAATATAAAATAATAATAATAAATCCTAAATAAAAAATAAAAATATTAAATATAAAGTTTAATATATCAATATTATATAAATATTTAATGTATTTGCCACTCAATACCAATTTTTGATTTACAGTTGTGATAATATGAGTGCTGTTTCTAATATGCTTGAATATTAATTGAAAAAATTAATTCTACTTTAGATTGAAACAGAAAATAGAAATTTAGAAATCCAAGTAAGTGAATTTCATCAGAAAAACAGTGAATTGAAAGATGAATTGGTTAAGACAGTAAAAGTTAAAGCTGAAACTCAGGAACAGATGGAAGCCTTAAAATTTGTTATATTTAAATTGGAAAGTGAATTGTGCAAAGTTGAAAAAGACAGCCTGAGGGCTGGTGGAGAAAGTGGTGATACACAGGTAATTCAGAGGAAAACTATCATGAATAACATTTTATATATATATTTTTTTTCAGTGGTGTTCAACTTTTTTGAGCTCGGGGATTACTTTGTTGTCCAAAATTCGTATTCCGGGCATTCTTTCCCATAATTCAGGGAAACTTGTAGGTCATAACTGGTAGAAAACTTTATCGAGGGTTTTGCACCAGAAAAAAGCTCTGCAGGCTTCCAGATGCCCATGAGCTACTGGTTGGACATTACTACTTTATTTCATGAATATATTTATAGTATCTTTTACATCCCAGATATATATATATATATTTTTTATGTTTCTTTTACCCTGTTTATATCTATTATGTCTTTTCACTTTTTTTTAAATCTCTTTTGCATATTTTTAATATTTTCCTGTAGATAAAAAATTCTATTTAATTTCCACGAATAATTACTGTACATAAAATTTAATCATGTGCACCAGCCAATCATGTGCAGCAGCCAAGAAGCACCGGTAGGGTGTGTAGTGTAGTACATTAATTTATTTTAAATTTTTTGTTTTTAATTTGATTTCATTCACTTTGTTCTGTTATTAGCACACCATAAAACTCCTTCCAATACATACTAGATACTTACCTGCTAAATTATTGAGTTATCAATTCCAGATATTTTTCAAGTTGGACAGATATATTTATTTTTATCTCAGATTTTGTAAATTTTTATTTATGTTGGAAATGTTGCACTACATTGCCCTCCAATGTTGAGCAAGTTACAATTAATTATTGAATATATGGAGCACCTTTATACAAAGTGGTAAAAATATTGTGTTTACTGTATGCATGTTACCGAAACCTCTACAATCAAATGCTTCCAATAGACACTACAACCGAGAGTCAGTAATGGTATCACTGAACTATAAATGTATTTTGTAATGGCCCATGCTCTTGTAATGGCTGTTATTATTGAATATTATATTGTGTTTTTAATGCAAACCAATTACTTTCCATTTTGAATCATATAGGAAATGTAATTCTAGATATTCAAATAAATGAATATCCGAAAAAAAAAGAGGGAAATAAAAGAAAAATTACTTTAAGCAGTTAAAGTTAAAGATAAAACTCGGGAACAAATGGAAGTTTTAAAATTGTGTATATGTAAATTGGAGAATTAATTGTACAAACCCAGGTGAAGAATAAATATCAAATGCTCTTTGATAGTTCACTCTTTAATTGCATTTTAACACTTTTGCACATCTTAATTTACCATTTGCATTGCAAACAAAAGTAAATTACCTCTTTTAAAAAAAATTTTATTAGCCACATAAAACTTATAAATCAGTATTTTTTTTTATTTGTATATTTTTTCTCTTTTGAAAAAATGAAGTTTTAATATTTATTACAAATGTTTGATGTTTGAATTTTATAAGGTGGCAAGTGCTGTAACTAAGCTTGAGAGAGAACTTGAAGAGAAGCACAGTGTAATAGCAGAGCTGCAAACACAATTAATGAATGAGCAAGAGAAATGCAGTAATATTCAAAGTCAGCTGCGGGTATGTTTTAATTATTCCCGAATTTGGTGATTATTTAACAAAAAAATGCTACTTTTTATTATTGTTCTTGATTGAGGCTAATGTATGTGAATTTGCGAGTTTGAAAAGCCGAATAAGTTATGTAGTGATACAAACCAGATAAAAATTGAAGAATGAAATGCACTGCTTTTCCAAAGGAGATATATTTGGAGCAGTTTGTTGTTGTTGTTGAGTTGTTTTATCTCTGCCTTTTTTGTACACTGAGTGAAATGTCTAATAATAATGAGATTGTCTAATCTAATAAATAGTGACACTTTATAAACCACTGTTTTTGACTAATCTATTGAATGCGGAATGTAGAAGTAGTTCTATAAAAAATATGGTTAAAGAGAAACAGCAAAGCCTTAATTAACTTGCTTATTTGAAATTCTCTTTTTGGGAATTTCATATCTGATTTTGTACCAAAGATATCAAGGGCTCAAATACTATGTAGGGAAAAGTGATCCACTCGAGATGGAAGCCAGCTATGTTCTTTAATATGCATGAAGTATAGCTCTCCTGCACAGAAGGGGCAGCATTGGTTCATTAGTAGGGTAGTAGGCTTATAATCTGATGTTCCCAGACTCAAGTCCCAACTGCATCTGTATTGTGAATGCTCGCTGCTAACCCACTCATGGGGAACTGTTGGGCTTGGAAGCCATGGCTGTTGGGCTGTATGAGCCATGGCTGACCCTCAGATGGGAGGGTAAGCCATGGCTCCATATGCAGAAGCCCCTACAGTACACCCTGTGCATGTTGAAGAATATACTGGATAACCTTGATGGGAGACATATTTGTCTTCTAACAGTTGTCTAGTGAATCATCTTCCCCAACCTAGTTTGAGCCCTTCAGGTCCTTGTGACCTGGCCATTTAGCCAATCAAGTGCAAAAAATAGTCAAAGGTAAAACAATCCAATCCTTCACAGAAGACTGTAGATTGTCTAATCTAATAAATGGTGACACTTTCTAAACCACTGTTTTTGACTAATCTATTGAATGCAGAATGTAGAAGCAGTTCTATAAAAATATGGTTAAAGAGAAACAGCAAAGCCTTAATTAACTTGCTTATTTGAAATTCTCTTTTTGGGAATTTCATATCTGATTTTGTATCAAAGTTCTTGATAGGATTAAGGCGTGGTGTAATGCTCCAAAAGATTAATAAACTTCTTTGGACCTTTTGTCTGATCCAAATTAAATTAAAATTCCAGATAGCATATCAGGTGCCAGGCAATATTAACTTGCCAAATAAAGTCAAATGAGGGTTTGTTAAGTATATTAGTATTATTTACTGAGTGAGAAAAAGGTTGTCAAAATATTAAAGTCATAAATATTAATCAAAATCAATTATCGTTGCTCAAGAGAAAAATAGAAAAGTCAAATATATATATATAACAAAGTTTATTTCCAAAAAATTCAAAACTCACCATATATACTGATGAATACAAAAATGTGAGCATCTAAAAGCTCCATCTCTAAATACAACTCCAAGAAGAAGAAAAAAAACTGATTACTAACGTCTCCCTCTTTCACCACCTTCCAACTAACTCATTCTTACTAACATCTTCCTCCATCTACCGACTCAGCTTCCTCTTACTAACTCCGTGACCTAATGTCACTTAGTATTACATGCAGCATACAACTGGTATGTGTGTGTTGCATGCTAGGAAAAACATTTGCATAATCTCATGATTGCTCTCTTGAGCTAACTATGATGCAAGAGGGGGCATGTCCCAAATGTGCGCATTAGTGGCTGTCAATCAAAAGTCAGGAGTTGCACATACGCAACTCCTTTAGTGGCTTGGAATAAGGAGAAATGATGGCCAACTGAAAAATAATCCCCAAAATGGTAAATATAATGCAAATAAAGTAAAACTGGTTAAGGAAAAGTAAAAGTGAATGGGTGGACCATCACAGTGGGGATTGTCCAGGCTATCCCATCCTTTTAATTGTACTGTCTGCTAACCATTTCTGAACAACCTACACATGATGACAAGGATCATTATCAGCCTGAAAAATCCTAGTTACATCCTCCAAAAATGATCCTTGTCCGTTGGAAACAATTTTATTTTCAGTTTTTCTTTGTAGTTCGTAGTTTTTACTGTTCTTTTTACAATATGTAACCTTTCAAAACTCCAACAGGTCATGAAATCTTGCATCATGACTTTGAATGTTTCAGTAACTTGAAGACACTAAGCCACTGAGGATTGAATTTCTCATGAGGCTGTCTTCTTACATAGACACTAACCTGATTTCCAATGAGGCAAAGCCAACTTCCATCACTAAAACTTTTTTTTTTCATCATCAACAGTCCACAGTGCATGCTTCTTTTACCTATTGTAATAGTCTCTTTTGCTGAAAATCTTTTAGTAAGTGTTTTGGATGAACTTCACAATTCTGCTGTCTCATTTATAGGACTCTTCCTCTAACAGTTTTTGAGCACACATTGACGCTTGTTTGCCAATGTCCATTCTTTGAAACGTTTTGGTGAATTGAGCTTTCTGTTTGAAAGTGCAATCCTATTCAATACCCTATCAGCATGTAAAGTAGTTTTCCCAGCTTACCCAGTTCTTTATCAGCAATAGATCTGCTTTCAGAATGGTTTTTTTGTATTCTCAAAAGAGTAGAAAGACCACATGACACTTTTTCAGTAATTTGACGCAAAGAATAACCTTCCTTTAGAACAGAGGTTCTCAAATTTATTTGTCCTACTGCCCCTTTTTCAGAAAAAATTACTTGGTGCCCCCCTGGAAATCTACCTTCTTTCAGCGAATGAACAGAAAGATGCACATATTCCTGCCGATCCATGTTGGACTTCCCAACAATGCTCAACATGCTTACCTGTCAACACTTGCTTGATAAGACCTGTTGGCGGACTTGACCACTGATCGGTTATAACTTGCATTTTATATGTTTATTTGGAAAATAAAGTAATCACTACGACTTTAACTCTATGTTACACAACAGATGAAACATGCATGAATGGTTTTGCAAAAATTTCTTATCTTCCCTTCTTTATGCTTCCACTGGCCCCCAATTGCACCTGAGGCTACTACTGACACCCTGGATTGTTCCAGCGCCCCCCAGGGGGCGGTATCGCCCACTTTGGGAAAACATTGCTTTAGAAGGATATATTTATATCTCTGATAATGAGACAAAAATGAAGATTTTCTTATAATTGTTCTTTATTAACACTGCAGAAAACGTTGAATGCAATATACAGCCTCTATACATCCACAAATTCAGTTTTAGAGTGCATTAAAATATGTACTAAACCAACAATAACAATTTTTATGGTTACTCATCTGTGGTTGGTCAGAATAACAGAACACTTGATTGATTGCAATGAGAACCTGTGTATCATTTCGTGTTTATGGGTTTTTCAAAGTTTTTGAAGATGAGTTTAAAATATTTGGAAATGCAAAAAGAGATTTGAAATCAGCATAAGGAAGAGGATGCTCACAATTGTTTTAATTCCCAAGTACTGGTAGCTGTGGACACTTTTCCTGAAAAAATGACTATAAATGGCAAAAAAAGGAGAGGAAGGAGCAGCTTCCAACAATAGATGTGTGAAGGGTTCTTCACGACAATGCCAGTGCTCACAAAACCTGGTAAGTAATGGCCTATCTGAAGCAGAAAGAAAAAGAAAAAATAAAACAGCTACCCAATCTTGCACCATACGATTTTTGGTTGTTTCCAAATATTAAAAGGAACTTGCTGGGATGCCTTTTTCAAGTGTGTAAGACCTTGCAAAATGCATTCATTCAGAGTTGCAGGTATTCCCTAACAGGAATACCACCAAGCATTCCAGAATTGGTATAGACATCTGCAACTTTGCATAGATGTTGGGAGTACTTTGAAGGACAATAAAGCTTTTATTGAGGAAAATACAATGGTTTTTGTTCTCCAGATGCATGCCAAGAACTTTTTGAATGCCTCATATTAAGATAATTTTATTTCCAATACAATTCCAGCAGTTAAGTAATTAATGTGTTCAGCACAGTTCAAATGATCTAGATTCACATCTCTGTAAACCATGCATTTTCTTAGCTGAGGTATTGCCTTCTTTGCATTCTGTGTTGTGATTTATATTTTGTAGGATCCTTTAGTCTTCTCTGGAAAGCAGTTGCATTCATTAATTAAGAAGTTTAAAGATATTACCTTTCAATGTTTTTATAATTTTTATTTGTAACTTTTTAAATGATTCAGCTTTAAAAAAATATATATTAATATATAAAAATAATTATATTAAGTATTTATTGCTGTATTGAATAGGTATGCATCTTTGTTATTAAAATAAGTTTTGTGACAGTATTTTATTATCATTAATGAAATTTTATCATATGCAAACTAACAAAGCATTTTATGTAAGAAGCCAGTAAAGATATAGGTAAAATAACATTGTCTACTTAGTTGCAATTGGACACAAATAAGCTATATAAGTTAAAAATAAAAAGTACTAAAAACTGAACTACTAAAAGCAACAGCAAAGCAAAGAGCCACTAATATTTACGTAGTAATGGTATAGATAAATCAGTGTTAAGCTGTTGAAACAGTCAGGAGTCAACCAACTATAAACTCGAGAGGAATTGAATGAGACTTAGCAGATACCCACCACACTCCATCCATGGAATGGTGTTTTTAACACTAATCTAAAAGGAAACAAAACCAGAACTACTATTCATTCTAGCTTGCTGGTGATGTGAAATACTGTGTGAGATCTTTTCTGCAAAATATTTGGACTCCTGTTTTAGATAACATTGTGGGAAAGAAGCCATTCAAAACAAGATGAAGTTCACGTGGAATTGTGAAGAAAATGTTCACAGATGAATTATAGTATACATAGAATGATTTTGTCCTGTTATATAATGACTAATGACTAATATATTAGAATTTATGTAGAATAAAATTATATCTTTTTTAAAATACTGTATAAAAATTAATGCATTGTACTATATTTTTAAGGATATGGAACAAGATTTGAATCTAAGTACGACTGCAAAGGATAATTTAGAAAAACATGTAAGAAGCATGGAAGGAAATGAATGCAATCTAAACACGTTTGTGACTAATTTACGTAATGTGAGTTATTTGATACATCATAATCTCATTGTTTTAGAATGAAATTCTTTATACTCTCTATATATAGCCCTTAACATGCTGGGTTTATAGAACAGGATTTGCTCTGGTGGCTGGATTAATTTTGAAGTGCTTCCTAGCAGAAAAAAAAATTTTAAAACCTTATTTTGCAGTAACTATAGACAGAAATAGGTCATGTCCTATACCAAAATAAAGAGCATTTAATTGTAAATTTTACAAAATATTTGACAAAAACAATAACATATTGCTTTTAATAATGCTTATTTAAAACAATGTGATAAAAAATAAAGTACTGTAATAAATTTGAACCTCATTCTAAAATAACTAATGAGCAAATTGTGGCATTTTAGATCTTGAAAGAAAGAATATTTAATTCTACATAATAAATACACAGATTTATCTGAAACAGGCTGATTATATATTTTCATATTTTTTCTTGTACAGTACTGCTAAAAGTTTCATCAGAGTTACTATGCTGTTTATTTTTACTTGTAGAGTCAATTACTAGTCCATAATACATAATTTTTGAGGGAATTTCAAAATATCAATTAAAAGTTGAATTGCAAGAGGTTAAAAAACGGTTAACATGAAACTTTATTTTGGGAACATTAAAAGAAGGAAGAAGACAACTCGGTGTGTGAAAAAAAGTTGCAGTAATAGTTGTCACAGCAGTGTAATGCTTTCATTTGAAATTTTTTAAAAATTTTATTGATATCTAAATCATCAGGTACAAGGGTTTATCAGAATAATGGAAACACTGATGGCAACTGGAGTACATGCAATGTGCCATATGCATATCATAGGGACAATGTCACTTGATGTGAGGTATATAAAGGGGAAAAATACGATGTCGGCTATCACATAGCAGTGCCACAGGTGCAGGCGAAACAGTTATTGTGTCGACAATATCAGATCTCAGTAACCTCCAAAAAGGCATGATCATTGGTGCATATCATGCAGGAGCTTCAGTAACCAGAGGTGGGAATAGTAGGTGTAACGTGAACTGTATCGAAGATTATGACTACCTATTAAAAAGGACAGGCCATTGCCTCCAAATGTGTAAATTGTGGATGTCATATGAAGTTGTTAGATAGGCAAACGTTGCCATGGATTGTACAATGGAAGCGCAAGACCATGGCACCGCAAATAGAGTTGAACACCAGTCTGAATGATCCCATTTCTGTCATAACAATTCATCAGGAACTTCATCATGCCAGTATTTATGGCCTTGCTGCAATCCACAAACCTCTGATTACCAACATCAATGCAACGAAACATGTAAGGTGGTGCAAAGTATATAAAAACTGGGATGCTAAAGACTGGCAATATATTATCTGGTCTGATGAATTGTGCTACACATTGTTTCCACTGGTAGAGTGTATGTCTGGTGAAAACCTGCAGAAGCTTACCATCACATATCACTGAAGCATGGAGATGATCCCTGATGCTGTGGGGTGCCATATCATGGCATTCTTTAGGGCTATAAATTGTTCTGCAGGATCATGTTATATCTGCAACGTATGAATCCATTCTCAGGGACCACCTACACCCAATGTTGCGGGCATTGTTCCCTAATGACCATCCCTGGTTTCAAGCAGATAATGCATCTGTGCATTGTGCAAAACGTGTCAAGTTGTGGTTTACAGAGCATGAAGATGAGGTACAGCAGCTATCCTTGTCACCTCAATCTCCAGACCTCAGTATTATTGGACATTTGTGGGAATATCTGGAGTGCAAGGTCAGATCACACTTTCCACCTCCAGCATCACTGGCACAGTTGGCCCATTTTTTACAGGAAGAATGGTCTGATGTTCCATTATCATATGTACATGGCTTGTATTCCACGTTGATTTATTCACGTTGAATATTCAACGTGGAATACATCTGTTCTATTCCTAACTATTCCGTAACTATTCCACGTTGAATTGCATCTGTTCTGAACACCCGAGGTGGGCATGAGCTTATTAATGAAATGTTCTCCACAAACAGTACATGTTTCTATTATTTTGATAAACCCCTATATATATTATCAAATGTAGTTCATAAATTTTCAAAATTAATAAAAAAAAACTTTTAAAATGGCTGATTTATGTGGAGAAAAAACAATGCACTCTTAAAGCTTATTATCTTGGGACTGTAGTTTCCACTGAATATGACTTTGGCTCCAGGAACTACAGTTTCTTCTGACTCTTTAAGGATTAATAGATTACATTGAGGTAAAAGTCCATATACTCAACAATATACACTCTTTTCAAGAAAAATTGCCATACACAGAAGGAATTGATGATTTCTCTGAAATTAAGCATATGTATGAAGCTGGGTGAGATGTGTTAATGATTTGACTCCCTATGAAATTGCTGCAGAAACAATGATGTAATATAGCCAAAAGTGCATCCAAAGTAGGTATTCTTTAGTCAATCTATCATGAATATTAGTTTTGATTCAAAGCTAGCATAGCAGCAGTGAAGCTCATAAAATGTCTTATAGTGTAAGGCAAAAAGTATACCCAGCTTGAATGTCTTTGAGAGAAGTTTCATAGTTGGACTCCAAGAGGCCAACATTTTGACATGCTGGCCCCCTGGAGTCCTACATTTCATTTTTCCTATTCTATATCCTTTTTCAACAAGACATAGAATTTCTTGTGCCCCACAACCATTGCCCATACTTTAGATCCCCTAACATATGGGAGAACACAAGGATAAGTGTATCCACCAACAGGTGGCAATGGACCCATTTAAAACATTACATGCAGGGGTGAAAACAGCTATAGCAATAAAAAACTCGATTTTTATTTTTTGCAAGATTTCAATGTTTATTTTGCTGACAGTTCATATCTACTGCTTAAAATAGTTTTTCCCCAAATTCCATAGAATAAAAATTTTTATTATTCAGGGGAGGTGGGAGGGAATTTTACTCCTATGAGGATATGGGGACCTGGGATGCTGTAGCACATAACACTCCTTGCCAGTCCACACTTGATTATGGGATTAGGATTGCCATACTGCCAACAATACACCATCCCTGTATCATGGGGCACCATTGCAGACTGACTTGTAGAAATTGGGCTATGATCATGCAGACCAATGTTTCACCCCCCCCCCCCCCTTCATGCTCTTATTATGCCTATTCATTGATGAAAATGATTGAGAACAATGACATCATACATATCCTTTGACAGCAGTGACACCAGCATAATGCCCAATTGCTGTGTGATTTTCAAAGTTCAAGGTGTAAGTTTTGGTGAAATTAGCCTCCAATAAGGGGATCCCTACACCAGTCAGAACAGAAGAGTGAGATAGCTGATGCAGAAGAACTGTCTCTCAGCTTCTCCTGATTAGTACTGAGAGAGCTGAGAGGCAGAAGAACTGCCTCTCAGCTCTCTCAGTACTACTCAGGAGAAAGGAAAAAAGAAAACATTAGACCTTGCAGAAGAGGTCAATGTTCTGAAAGAAATTAGTGACCAGTCGGAAGTGTGTTCGCTGCAGCTTCACATTGTGGTGATTACCAAGAAGGGAGGTGATGGAGTGAGTCGGTGGTTCTGATAACATGAAGCTCCTGGAACAAAGCTTCTCTTTCGGCATTGCAGTTGAGCAGAACGTGGGATATAGTCTCAGGTGTGCTGCAAGTGGCACAGTTTGGACTGTAAGCTCTAAAGCGTAGATTGCTGTAGATGACACCAACTCGAAGATGATGGAGGGTCTGCTCAGATCTGCGGAGATTACTGAAGTTAGGAGCAGTGAGAGAAGGGTCAACCAGGTACCTGAATAAGGAATAGCTGCTGTCCTGTCACTGGGCAAGACTATATTGACTCATCAGTTGTGAGACAGAACTCTTGAAGTCACCTAGAGAGAGGGTAATTAGTTACACACCTCTGACTCTCCAGCACCTCCTTTGTGGTGTGATCAGTGAGCTCATTGCCAGGTATCCCTACATGGGAAGGGATCCACTGGAAATGAACCATGATTCCAGCAGAAGTGACCTTGGAGCAAGTCTCCATGATCTTTTGGATGAGGAAGGGGTTGCAGCTCTTGCTGTCTTGCTTCTGGAGAGCTTCTAAGGCTGACTTCGAGTCACAGAGGATGACAAAGTTGTCACTCTTGAGGGTGAGGATAGCATGAAGTTCTGCACGGGGGGAGGAAACGAGATGCGGGAGACAGAAATCTTTGGCAATGCCTTTATCGGAGATGGCAAAGGCAGAGCAACATGTAGCCTTTTCTGGTCCACATATGTCGGTGTAGACCTCAGTACATCTCTCATAACATACAGTGACATAGGAGGTGGAGAGAAGTCTGATGGCCACTGGATCTGAGTTTCGACATAGAGAAGGGACAGTGACATTGATCATAAGATCACTGTTTCTTCCAGGTGGAAGGTCAGGGAAGAGTGTATTGCCAGCAGTGGAGCTGACAGGGATGACTAAGTCGTAGAAGTCAGTGACAGACACAGCAATGACAGTCTGGCCAGTCTTGCAACTTCCTGAGAAGCTCATGGTTAAAGTGGAGGGAATGCAGCCTTGAGAGATGACCAGTATATCTCTCTTCCAGTGCAGACAGAAAGGCATGTCATCAGCCTCTGCAATGACAGATTCATTTGGTGTGTTAGGGCAGAGTCCAAGATGGAGGCGCAGATATATAGTGTGTATGGTAGCCAACTTGCTCAGCAGTGAAGCAGAGACATTGCTCAGATGACCACTAGTTGATGCGGGAGGGGATCAAGTGCTGGTACAAGACCAGGACCCCCTCGGTGTGAGCGCCTGTACGTGGTGAGGGGGACCACCCTGTGAAGGTTCCCGCTGGCTCGGTTACCTTCGCAGGGTCCTAAACGCTCGCCCGCGTGTTTGCCGTGCGCGGAGACCCGTGTCCCGGGAAAGGAGGATCCTGGTAGTTGCTCGGGGGTCCCCGTCTTCTCTCCTCAGCTCATGACTGGCGTGGTCCCCATTGGCCGTCTTGCCATTGGGGAGCCTGTCCGTCGCAGGGCTGGGCAGCGGATTCCGGGGCCTCTGCTATACACTGCTTTGGCCTCTGCTTCCGGTAAACGGGAGCTCCTGGGGTGGCCCCCCCAGGAGCAATCGGCTGGTGGGCAGGTCCTGCTAGGGTCAACCGTGCAGAGCGGTGAGTAACCTTGCCCACGGTCCGGGTACAGGTTTACAAGTTTCCTCACAACTTATTTTCCTTTTGTAGTTATCCTTTCTTTGTGAGGCCAGTTTGGCCATTCACAATTTTTATTATTTTACGCTTTGTTTGATTTGTGTAGAATGTTTTGTTCTGCACATTTCTCTTTTTATTTTCCTTCTATTTATTTGTGAGGGCTTGGCTTACTGTCTGTGTGGGTATAGTGCCTGCGTAGCCCTGGCGCCCGACTGGGCGTCCCCTTGTTGGGCTCCGTGGAGGGTGGGGACAGCGGGCACTGAACCACACAAAACCAAACATGCGAGTGAATGATGAAAATGCGATCACCGCCAACAAGAGGGCTCGACATGAACCCCCGTCTTCGTCCTTGTCTCCGTTATCTCTGCCATCGTCTTCTGTGTCTGTGTCTTCGTTCCCAAAGTTCTTGATCATCCACTCCACGGGTGATCAGGTGCTTGGGGACATGTCCCCTTTTTTCGTCAACAAAGGTTTAAAAGGTCTTGCGGGAGAGCCGAAATCTGTCAAGCGCTTACGATCTGGCGACTTGCAGGTTGAGACCGCTTGTTCAAAACACTCCGAACTGCTCCTGAAAGTCAAAGATATTGGTGGGGTGGCTGTCGAAGTCACTCCCCATAAAACTTTGAATTCCTCTCGGGGTGTGATCACCGAGTGGGGCCTCCTCAAAGTCACTGAGGAGGAAATCCTCTCGGAGCTCGCATCTCAAGGAGTAACAGCGGTCCACCAGGTTTCGACACGCCGTGATGGGAAATTGACACCCACCAGGGTGTTGATTGTGACATTTAACACGCCACGCCTGCCTTCTTCCATCAAGGCAGGTTACTTACATTGTGAGGTTCGGCCGTATATCCCAAACCCTCTGCGCTGTTTTCAGTGTCAGATATACGGTCATGCCCGCACAGCATGCAGGGGCAAGCCCACCTGTGCTCGCTGTGGCAGTAAGGATCATCTCGATCCTGACTGCACAGCAGAAAAGGCATGCTGTGTGAACTGTAGTGGCGAACATCCGGCGTACTCCCGCGACTGTCCGAAGTGGAGGGAGGAAAAGGAGGTACAACGCCTCAAAGTCGTGAACAACATCTCGTATGCTGAAGCGAGAAAGCTGGCTGCACCGCCCGCCCCACCTGGCAAGGTTTCCTATGCCAGTGCAGTCATTGGAAAGCCCATCGTTCCAATGACTTCGGTTGCGGTGCAGACAGACATCAGTGTACCACCTACTGAGTCTTTCTCGCCAGCTGCGAAATACCTCCTTACGCAGGCGAGACCGAGGGTGGTGTCGACTTCGACATCAACCCCTGTTTCCATTCCTGCAGGTCAGCCTTCCACCTCCACCGGAAGGCCTCCTCCTTCCCGTCCTCAGACAGCAAGACCTTCAAAACCGAAGGGGCCCCCACCGGGGCCTAAAAAGAAAATCATCACTCCTCCTCAAAGGGCGGTCACCGATCCATGCCCCTCGGACAATTCCGAGGACATGGATACCGACCGCCCCCTATTCAGTAAGCCGTCCTCCGCGGCGGTTAAACTGAATAGAAATTTGTCGTCCGCCCACTCTTCTAAGTCCTGAGATGGCCACACTCCTACAATGGAATTGTCGTGGATTCCAGAGGAATCTAGACGACATCAAGGCCCTCCTTCAGGCACACCAGCCCATTTGTGTGTGCCTGCAGGAGACATACTTGCAGCCAGTCACAGATCCCACGATCCGGCACTTTTCACTGGTTCGCCGGGACCGGGATGGAGATGGTCCAGCTCGCGGGGGTGTCGCCATCCTCGTGAGCAACCATTCTCCATTCCAGGTCGTAAACCTCACCACCAACTTAGAGGCGGTAGCCATCCGTCTCTTCGTGGGGTTCTCGCTGACTGTCTGCTCTGTATATCTTCCCCCTGGGAGCATCGTCTTCCAGGAAGACCTTGATGATCTCGTCTCGCAGCTGCCGTCCCCCTTCCTCATTATGGGGGACCTCAACGGACACAGTCCACTTTGGGGCAGTGCTGACACCAACGGGAGGGGTGGGGTCCTGGAGCAGTGGCTCCTGGATCCTTCTCTCTCCCTGTTGAACACTGGTGTCAGTACTTACTTTCACTCCCCAACCCGCTCTTTCACTGCCATTGATCTCACCATCTGCTCCTCCTCGATCCTTCCACTCTTTACATGGGAGGTCGAGGACAACCCTTATGGAAGCGATCACCTCCCCGTGGTGTGCACCATCTCCCGTGGGGGGCCTTGCAGCCCTTCACGCGTCTCGCGGTGGAGGCTCGATCGGGCTGACTGGGGTGGTTTCGAGCTGCTCTCTGAGCTCGATGACCACTCTGTCAGCCAGGAGCCAATCAATGTGGCAGTAGCGGAGATAACGGACTGTATCGTAGATGCAGCTGCATCAACAATTCCTCAAACTTCTACACGGTTTCCTCGCTTTCCGAAACCGTGGTGGAATCCAGATTGCACCGCAGCTTGTAAGGCTCAGAACAAGGCTTGGGGGGTGTTTCGGAGATATCCGACAACCCCCAACCTCGAAAATTTCAAACGCGCCAGGGCGAAAGCTCGTTTCGTCCGACGCCAGAGCCAGAAGGAATCTTGGATCAAGTATACATCTTCTATCACCCGCACGACTAGTTCTAAGGTCGTGTGGGATAAAGTCCGGAAGATGAGTGGGAACTACACGTCCCACTCGTTATCGATCCTGGAGCACAATGGACAGGCAATTGCTGATCCCAAAGCAATTGCCGATACTCTGGGGGAGTCGTTCTCCTCCATCTCTTCTTCTTCTTCTTACTCCCCCGAGTTTCTGGCCCAGAAGGGCAGGGCGGAACGCTCTCCGCTGTCTTTCCACTCGAATGGCCTGGAGCCTTACAACAGGCCATTCACAGCGGAGGAGCTTCGCCTTGCTCTGCACTCTTCTCGTGCCTCTGCTGTAGGGCCGGACAATGTCCATTATGCCATGCTCCAACATCTTTCACCATCGAGTAAGGATCGACTGCTCCATCTCTTCAATCGCATTTTTCTCGAGGAGCAGTTTCCGGACTCCTGGCGGGAGGCCATCGTCTTGGCCTTCCCCAAGCCAGGGAAAGATCCCAAGATTCCTTCTAATTATCGTCCCATCGCATTGACGAGCTGCGTGTGCAAGGTGTTGGAAAGAATGGTAAATGCCAGACTCATCTGGTATTTAGAACACCACAACCTTCTTTCCAACACCCAGTGTGGCTTTCGCAGGCAACGGTCAACTCTTGACCACCTGATACGCCTCAAATCGGCTATCAGGAATTCTTTTTTACGTAGAGAGCACCTGGTGTCAATTTTCTTCGACATCGAAAAAGCGTACGACACGGCTTGGAGATTCGGCATTCTTCGTGACCTCCACAGCTTCGGCTTGAGAGGTCACATGCCGATTTTCATCTCCAACTTCTTATCGACACGCTCTTTTCGTGTCCGTGTCGGTAACACTCTGTCGCGGCCGTACCCCCAAGAACAGGGGGTGCCACAAGGCTGCGTTCTGAGTGTTACGCTTTTCGCTGTCAAGATTAATTCCATAACTAGACAACTTCCTCCATCCGTAGGCAGTGCCCTCTATGTTGATGACTTTAGCATCTTTTGCTCATCTTCCAGCATGAGGGTCATTGAAAGACAACTGCAAATTGCCCTGAACAATCTTTCGGTTTGGGCGACGGCAAACGGGTTTCGGTTCTCCCCACAGAAGACCGCTTGTGTGCACTTTTGCCACAAGCGTAATCTTCATCTGGATCCCGAGCTGCGGCTCGGGGGTAACATCATTCCAGTTGTGGCGGAGACCAAGTTTCTCGGTCTCATATTCGATCGGAAATTGACCTTTTTACCACACATACGTCATCTCAGGTCCAAGTGCACGCGGGCATTGAACATCGTCAAGGTCCTCTCCTCCCTTTCTTGGGGGGCGGACCGATGTTCTTTGCTCCGCCTGTACTGTGCACTTGTCCGATCGAAACTGGACTACGGATCCCAGGTGTACGACTCGGCCCGGGATTCGGTGGTGAAGGTGCTGGACCCCCTCCATCATCAGGCTCTCCGTGTTTGCACGGGAGCCTTCCGCACCTCACCGGTCCAGAGTCTTTACGTTGAGACCGACGAACCGTCTTTATCTCTTCGCCGTCAGCAGTTGTCCCTACAATATGCTTCTAAATTGCGATCCCTGCCTGGCCATCCCACTTGGGACTGCGTTTTCAGTCCGAAGTGGGAAATGCTTTACAATAATCGGCCGACTGCCATTCGTCCTTTTGGTTTGCGAGTCCGAGGCTACCTCAGAGACATCAACACCAGTCTCGATAGCGTTGCACAGTCGACAGCTGAGCCACTTCCACCATGGCTTGCTGTTTCCCCTACCTGCGATTTTTCCCTGTGCAGGACGGGGAAGGCCTTTACACCCAACTGTGTGTACCGGCAACTCTTTGCCAGCCATCGTGCTGAGCACCCGGACTTCTTGCCTGTCTTTACAGATGGCTCGAAGTCCGGCACTTCGGTGGGATCAGCCATGGTCTGCTGTGATGTAATCATTGCAGACCAGATCCCACTGCAGTGTTCCATCTTCACTGCAGAGTTGCACGCTATCAGCCTCGCCTTGGACCACGTGGCGACTAAGCATCATCGTCGGTGTGTGCTTTACACCGACTCGCTTAGCTCGCTACAGGCTTTGATCTCGGTGAGGCATCGGCCTCACCCTGTTCTTACTAAGATCCGCCAGCAGCTGCATCGTCTGGCAGCCACCACCACCATCCATTTCTGTTGGGTGCCCGGTCACGTCGGAATCAGGGGTAATGATCTGGCAGATTCTGCTGCCAGGTCAGCCACGCCCCTGTCCGACTCTCCGTTGCCGGTTCCATATCTGGATTTCCGGCAGCGTTTTACCATCGAGCTCCGGGCACAGTGGCAGAGATCTTGGTCAGAACAGCTTACGAACAAGCTCTTTGAGATCAAACCTCTCGTCAAACCATGGCAGTCTTGTTACCGTAGGAATCGCAAGGAGGAAGTTGTACTTGCTCGGCTCCGCTTGGGTCATTCGTTTATTACTCATTCGTTTCTTTTACGGGCGGACGACGAACCCAAGTGCGAGTTTTGTGACACCATTTTAACAATTAAACACATTTTAATTGATTGCTGTTGTTTTACCTTTGAAAGACGTATGTTTTTTAACTCTCATGATTTTACGTCCGAGCCCCTTACACTCGGACATCTTTTATCCGACCATTGTACTTTTACCTCTCTCTTTCAATTTTTACGATTTACTGGATATTTTAATCGCATATAGTTTTTACTCTTCAGCTTTTTATATCTATGATTTTACCACCTTATACATTGTTTGTGTATCCCAGGTCATTTACACCTTGTATTCTATTGTTTTCTTTTGTATTTTTACACTTGTTCTTTGTTGTTTTACCTTTTTACAATTTTGCTAATCTCTTTTAAATTGGTTGCGGGTTTACATGTCTTTTATCTTTTATATTGTCTTTTGTTTGGCGCATTATGGCCTAGTCGCCGATGCGCCATAAAACCCAAAACAACCAAAACAACCAACAAGACCAGGAGGTTCTTGCAGGAGCTTCCCCAGTGGATACCACCAAGGAAAGACAGTATATTTCTCTGTGCTGTGGCAACTCTTAAGATGCTAGATGTGAGGTCCCCAGGTCAGCCTGTTGTCCAGGACCACACCAAAGAACTTATGCTGTTTGACGACCTTCGTGTGGCCAGGGAAGGTTGGTGGAAGGCATCCCCTGACCCATGAGGCCAGGGAAGGTTGACGGAAGGTGTCTCTTCCTGAGAACCATGGCCACAGTCTTATCGGAGGAAAGAATGAGGCTTAGGTTGTCGAAGAACTTTATGACTGTCGATACAGTTCATTTCATCTTGAGCTGAGCATAGGAGGGGTTCTGGCTAGAGAACCAGATGCAGATGTCCATGTAGATGGAAATACCCACTCTATTCTCGAGTCGAGAGGGTAGGCTTGACAGCAAGATATTCAGAAGCATTGGGATGAGGACACCTCCTTGAGGTACTCCACGATTGATAATGTTTGAAACACTGAGCATGTTGCCCAACTTGATGTGAACTGTCCTGTCGGAAAGGTAAGCTGAGATCCAGTGGATGATATTGCCTCTGAGGCTGAGATCATGGAGCCTACAGAGAATATCCGAGTGGGACAGGGAGTCTAATCCCTTCTGAACGTTGAAGAAGACAGCAACTTGTCTGTCCCTCGGACAGTGCCTGTTCAGCAGCGGAGGTGAAGTCAATAAGATTATCAGACATGCACTTCCCTTTGCAGAAACCCGAGAGGCTGTCAGGGAGGAGGCTCTTGGACTCTAGATACCATTCTGGGCATCCAAGGACCAGTCTCTCTAAGATCTTACAGAGGCAAGATGATAGAGCAATGGGCCTGTAAGAGGACAGCTCACGGGTGGGGTTTCCTTGCTTCAAGATAGGCATGATGTGTATTGCCTTCCATGAATCAGGTACTGTGTAGGTGGTCCAGGAATGATTGAAGGCTTTAAGAAGCACAAGCAGAGCCTCAGGTGACAGATTAGCTAACTGAGTATAGCTGCCGCCTTCAGGGCCTGGCGCCAATGAGTATTTCGAAGCCCCAATAGCAGAGGCGAGTTCTTGCAAGGTGAAAGGATCATTATAGCAAGGCTCACCCCCAGAGCAGGGCTACTGAGCCATATCCTGATCAGTCACCGGTGGGGCAGGAAGGGAAGAGGTGAGGTGCCACAAGAAGGCATTAGCAGTGACAACTAAATCCTCCCCACGGGACAGGGCAAGGTTATGGAAAGGGATGGCAGGCTGTGGCTTCCCCGTCAGGTTCCTGATGTACTTCCAGACTTTCCCAGTAGGGGTGAAGACATTGATGCCGGAGCAGAAGGATCACCACCTGAACCTTTCACAGTGATTCAGGTACCTTCTGATCACAGCATGAAGAATGTCTGGAAATCTACCAGAGCTGCGGGCTCATCTTTCGGCTTAGCGGTGAATGGTGTGAAGCTGCTTATAGTGGATATCCGAAGGGGAAGATGTCTGGGTGTCAAGATCGTAACAGTACAGGCATCAGAGATAGCAGTGAGGGCCTCTAACACTGCACTGAGATCTGTAGCTTCGATGTCAGCTAGTCCTTCAGACAAGATCTGCTGAAAGAGATGCCAGTCGGTAAGCTTCGACATTCTTCTTGGAATTGCATGTCCCTTGGGAAGCAAGGAGATGTGCAGCAGGAAGTGGTCACTGCCCCAGGTGTCAGGGTGAACCGACCAGCTGAGGCTTTAACCAATACTGGAAGAACAGAGGGTCAGGTCAATGGAGCCTTAGTAGAATGTGGGCGAACCATCATTGGTCATAAAGAGATTGTGCTGCAAGATGACACTCTTGATATCCTCCCCTTGCTGGTCACTGATATCTCTGCCTCAGAATGGACTGTGGGCATTAAGGTCCCCACAGAGAATCCAGGGCTGAGGGCACTGTGATAGAATCTCCTGTAAAGTGGATACAGGAAAGGCAGTGGAAGGCCGGATGTAACAGGATATCAGGGTGATATCATGGCTGTTCAGCCGGATGCAGAATGTTATGAAATCACTGTTCACATCAATGAAAGGGAGATCAGTAGCATGATGCATGGTATTCTTGTGCACAAGAATCGCTGCATTGTGGGAGAGTGGATGACTCATGTTCATGTGCACAATATAGGGTTTGAAGATATAGTGATCAGGGAAGTTGTCCTCACAGAGAGCAAGGATGGGAACTGGCATGATGTTGATGTAGTTCCAGGCATCAGCAGCCTTGCTCCTGAAACCCCTGCAGTTCCACTGAAGGATTGAAGGGACGTTAGGCACTCCGTTGACCATGCTCATAGTCGTGGTGAGAAGAAGGAACCTTGGAGAAAAGCTAGTTAACACAGTGTCTAGCAGTCCACGAAGTGCAATATTAGGGAGGTCAACTGGTTGAGGATCATCAAATTTCGAAGTTGAGATTCCTCAGGAAGAGCTGAAGTTAGACCTTGATGACATCCACAAGTAGAGAGAATGGTGGGCAGGAGGACTTGTATCCCTGTGGTCCTTCCTGAAGTCCTGATGTGTCAAAGAGGAGGAGGGCTTCTTCAGATCAGGCTGACAAGCAGCCGTTGCTCTTCCTTGTCCGCTTGGGCTGAATGGAACAGGAGTCTGTTGCAGTGGTTGCAGCAGAATCCTGCACCATGGAAGTACCTGCAGCACAAGGGGCCTCAGTAACAGGGCAGAGGGCATCACCTCAGGAAGGGTAACGACAGGGGCCAGGGAAGCAGTATGATGCAGCAGATGTGATGGGTAACCATTCTTCACTATCTTGTATTTGTTATTATCACAGCTTGAATGTTTAGCATTGTGTGGGGTGCCATAAATTCCCACGACTGTCCACTTTGGTGTTTATTGAGGACAATCTGATCCTCAATGGTATGTTGATATGATCCTCCAGCCCACTGCATTATTGTTCCCCATTTGTGTGCTGTTCAGGGTGAAATTTTTTTGAAAAAATTTTGTATAGAAAATCTGCTATACAATAATTTTTTTTGTATAGCAATTTCTTGATTTTGCTTATCGTGTTTTCTTTTTTTTTAGATTTAATGTTTACAATGTTTCTAGTCATAATGAAAAAATTATTTAGAAACAATGCCATTAAAATATTAGCAATAAGCCCTTGGTGATGAAAAAACGTCAAAAACAATAACAGATATTAGTTCTTGGGCATATTTTCTCCACAGCGATTTTCTTTGTTGCCCATTTCCTTGCATAACTCTCTCTAGAAGAAGGTTTTTACATATCTCAAAAATAAAAATTGAAATAGAAACAACACTTTGGAAATGAAAATGTAATTTATCACACTCGTAGAAAAGTAATCAATACTTACAAAGTAAAGAAACTGCCGGAAGGAGTAAACATTGGTGATGTGAAAGGTGGCATCATTCAGAATCATCTCTGATTCACGTGGATGTTTGCTGCCATATGGTTTTACATTAAAACATCTTTTTTGTTTGGAGAAAAAAAAAATCACAAGCTGACTGTGAGTTGAAGTGTTTATATTCAGGGCCCTTCAGTGTAATCTGAATAAAATCATCTCAAGTCTCAGAATTCATTCTGTTTCTGAAATTAGTTTTCACACATTTTTGAGAAAGCTCTTTCCACTTTTGCATTTGAGGTAGGTAATACCCTAAGAATGTTGATGATTAAGCACAATTAATTACTCATTATGCATAGCTCTAAAACTTGCATCACAAAATTATGCTACACAAATAACAAAATATATTGTATCTGTGTAAAAATGCATCACAAACTGCAATACAATATTGCTTAAATTACACACTGGTGCTGCTGTTCTTTTTCAACAGGACAATGCTCATCCATATATCGCAAACATCTCAAGGGACTGTCTCTGTGATTTGATGATTCTTGACCTGCAGGTTTCCTGGGTTCATTTCCTGTTGAACAAAATGGGATGGTGTCTGGCCATATATCCATGTCCTACCCAAACTGTATCAGCATTCTTTTACAAGAATGGTAGTCTGTACACAGTATGACATCAAGCATCTCTCTGATTGATATTGTAATGCATCAGTAGCTTTATTGCCATCCACAAAAGTCCAATCTCATATTAGGTCTGTAAGATTTTTATAGCATTAAATACTATTTTTTGCCATAAAACTTGAATTATTCATATTCTGTTGAACACCTTCAATGTGTGCTACATGTTGTGCATTCATTCATTTCTTCTGATGGGGCAATTTTTCTTGAACAGAGTGTATGACATTAGTAAATATATTCTCTGTTTTCCATCAAGTACTCCTAACATTTATGTGTTTAAATACTGTTTTTCCTGTTCAATTTAAAGTTTGAAAAAAAATATATATTTTTTTGAGATCCATCTTTCATTGAATAAGCGCCAGCAATTATATGAGTAATATTTGTAATTTAACAACATAAGTCGTATTTAGTGATCACCATTAACACTAGTAGTTTAAATGGTAGAAACCAAGATTTTGTGAACTTCTCATCAGAGAGAAAAGATAATAAATAAAAAAAAAAAACAGACACCAGATTAAAAAAAAAAACAAGCTGATATGGTAGCACTTTTCTTGTCCCCTTTAGGGAAAAGAATATCTTCTTTGGAAGTTATTAGGATTTACATTAAAAAAAAGACAAGGTTGAACTTTTGGTGTTATTGTATTAAGGGGGAAATGGGACAATTTGTACTTTTAGAGATAGGATCTGTTTAAAATGGTTGTCTCCAATGAGATTATCATGTTCTGATTTTTTTTTAATGTGGATGGCAGTGCATTATTTATGATTATTTAGTTCAGGATTCTATATTGTGGATCAGGGGGTGAATTGTTCATGATAATTCATATTTGTAGGCTTGTTTTCTTTTTAGTATTTGTATTATTTTTTATTCTGCTGATCAGCAGTGAATTATTTACTATTTTGTTTTCTAGGCTTGTTATAGGATTGCTTTGTTCTGGGGGGGGGGGAGGAGAAGGGCAGAACAGTTTGTTGTTTAGTAGTATGTTCAGTTACAATGGTTGTCTCCAATACTTTCTGGGGGTTTCTTAAATTACAGAATTGCAATTCAATGTTTAGTCATATGCACTTGTTAGAAAGCTGTCTAAAATCAGTGAGATTATTGATTTTTGTGAGGTTTTACATTGCGGAATGAATGGTTGTTAGTGATAATAGGCTGTTGAAACAAGTAGCCTCGGATGGTACTGACTGACATTCATCATATAACACGCACAGTTCATAAAATGTGCCTTATATATTACTACTTCTGGTGGTTTTCTTTTATTGAAGTTGAATATTTTATTGAATTTTTTCCAAGAAATTAAATGTTTCTAATGTGATATCGAAACACATTTTTAATTATTTTATTGTTTAGTGGTATCCACTAAAATCAATGAGCTGTCTAAAATCAATGAGATTATTGATTTTTGTGAGTTTTTTTACGTTACAGAATGAACGGTTGTTAATGATAATAGGCTGTTGAAACAAGTAGCCTTGGATGGTACTGACTGACATTTATCGCATAACATGCGCAGTTAGTAAAATGTGCCTTGGATATTATTAGTTCTGGTGGTTTTCTTTTATTGAAGTTGAATATTTTATCAAATTTTTCCCAAGAAGTTCTGACATGATATCAAAACCCTTTTTTAATTAGTTTAAATAGCATATTTCATGCTTTTTGTTTTCATATGGAAGTAACTTTAGGAAATTTGGTATAATTTTGGAAAAAGAAGTTTTTTTGTCACCATCAGTCGTTCACTAGGCGTTTGGAACTTGAGTGTTTTTCAAGATGCAATGCATTAAAAAGATGGTTCCTGAGAGTCATAAACTGCAGGTCTGCTGTGCCCCAATTTCCTCCAATTTTTCATTTTTCAAAATCGTAATTTTTGTCATGCAAGGTTGGTAGCTCTGGAAATGATGTACAGCTCTGTTAACTGTGTATACATATCTCCCCTTTATGATATAAATGCCTCTAGGTATATTGAGTTTATAGTTGCATTGTGCCTTTTTAGTTTAATACATTCAACATCTGCTACATAACTACATTGTTTACTTTACAAGAACATGTTGTAACAAATATGCACATAAAATAATTCAAACAAGAATAAAAATTAATTTACTTTCAGACTGTTAGCTCCTTAAAGACTAAGCTTCAACATTCAGAAGGAATTGTAAAAGCTTTGCAAAAAGAAAAGACTGTAGCAAATGAAATTGTGGATAAACAAGCTAAGTAAGTTGTAGTTGTTTTTGCCATAGATTTGATTAAATTGCAAAGTTTGAATAACTACTTTTATAGTATTACCAAATATTTTCCATGTAATATTTTATTATTGGTTTATTACATTTTGTAAATTAATAAACTTTTAATTTCATAGTTTTTCAAAGTGTATAAATATGTATTGTTGTAAAAAAAATTTCAGATTTAAAACAACCAGTAACTAATTACCATCCAACATTAATTAATTTATATTGATAGAAAATAATAGATAAAATTCATGCAATTAATAATAATCATGACGACAACCTTACCAAATGAATGCTACATCTGCATTATACAATCACAGAAGACTGAAAAAGCAACCTTTTTTTTGTAGGGAGGTACAAAATAACTTGTCTTGAGTTGTTTAACCGTTATGACATTTTATTGAAAGTTTCCTATGTAAAGTGATTTAATGACATTTGTTCTTGCCCTACAACTCAGGATTATATTATTGAGTTAAAAAGAGCAACAATAATTTGGATTTTTACTAGAGTGATAAAATAATTCTAGTAATTTTTTTAAAATGCTCTTCAAGTGTGTTCTGAATTCCAAAACTTGTAAAAATCATCTTTATTGCTATTTCAATGTAAATCTGAATTTTTTAGTTTTATGACAGTTTTTTACTACTTAATACGTAACTTTATGTAGCAATAATCTAAGATGTGCTATGCAAAAGAGAAAAGGAAAGTTTTTTTTTTATTTATGTAGCGTGTTGTACAAATACTGGCCACTGAATTAGAAACTTTATGCAGATGTACGTAAACATCACTTGAGCAGTATATATGTAAAATACATGGTCACATGCATAACCATGTGTTCTAGGCAACTATTTAAGATTGCTGCTCATCAGTAACTGTCAGTAATGTTGATCACAATGGGAAAAATGAGAACTTTTGTGGTTTGATAAAGGGCTTATTGTGGGTGTCCATCTGGCTGGAGCGACAATTTTAAAACAACAGAGCTGACTGGTTCTTCAAAAGGTGAGATATCTTGGGTTTTTAATCAGTAAAAGGTAACCCACGTTGCTTGTCTAAGAGGCATAAGTGTGGCGCAGCGACAGTCTGTCAGGAGTGAGATCGCCATTGTCTGAGAAGGCTTGTACAGAGAAACATGACTTCCTGTGTGCAGCAATTGACTGAAGCATTCAATGAAGGCTGTTCCCGACCTATATATTTCAGCGAACTGTATGCAGGGAATTGAAAAGGATCGGTATTAGCAGTCGAATACATATATGGAAACCACTGATTTCTGCGAAGAACCTGAAAGTTCATCTACAGTGGTGTCAGGAACATCATGATTGGACACTGGAAAAAAGTCATGTGGTCTGATGAGTCATGGTACACTTTGTTCTTTGTACCAACGGGTGGTGGGACAGTGAGCAATGAAGCCTATGAAACAATGGACTCAGCTTGTCTTGTAAACACAACTCAAGGTTCTTGAGGCAGTGTCATGGTGTGGGGTCATTTTTTCTCAATCTTTTTTTTTGCCTCTTTCATATGTCTTCTATGGAAATTTTGCACTGACACCACCATATTAGTCCATTAAATTCGACTATGCCATATAATTGCACCACATATAGAAATATCTGCGGTTATCTCTGTCCTTTTGTATAGGAGAATACTTTCTTTGCTTTAGAAAAAAATATTAATACTAATAATTTTAAAAATGGGATGGATTAGTTTTATTGGAGACTTTATTTATTTCAGGAATATATCTTATGAATATAATGTTTTACTCAGAAAAAAAAGTAATTCAAAATTATGTGCTATTTATATTATTTCTATTTTATCAGAAGGGCAGTAAAAGAAGCAGCATCTGATTTGACTCAAGTAAATCAGTATCTAAGTACTAAACTTGGTCATTTAGAAGCAGAAAACATTCAGTTAAAAGAAGATATAAAAAGTAATAAAATTAGAAATTCAGAATGGGATGATCAGCTGAAGAAAGTAAGTTGGTATTTTTTTTTTATGAATTTAAAGATTCAAATATTTTAAATGTATGCTGTGTTTTCCAACCCTAAAATACTATTAAAAGTACAATAGTTAATATTTGAAATATTCTATTTATTGGGCCATCAAAGAATTTGCAAGACTCATGAAATTATTTTTCTAAAAATTTTCTATGAAATGTAGAGAATTTAATTTGAACTGCACAAATGATCCTAATATTGAGATAAAAAAAACTATGAATGCCATTTTTTTGTGTTTGGTCGCAAGTACTGTTTAACTGGCTAAAAGTTTTTTTCACTCGTGAAAAATATGGGTAGCTAGCTGTTTTATGCATTCCATGTATTTTGTTGAATTGGGTTGTTTTACCTCTGAGCAAGACTTTTTTTGCACACAATGGGCTAAGTGGCCAGGTCACATGGATCCTGAAGGCTCAGAGAAGGTGGGGGAGGGAACACACTGGAATAGCTTTTGGGAGACAGATGATAGCCTGCCATCCAGTGTATTCTTTAACGTGCACAGGGTATGACTCTCCTGCACATAGTGTAACGCTCCAAATAAATGCAATAATGCTTCAAAGTTTGATCCAATTTGATTAATGCTCCGAATAGCTGATACGGGCGTCAGGCAATAATTAACAAATTGCCAAAAAAAGTAGACTAAGTTTAAAGTAGGGTTCAAAATGCCAGCGAGCGTTAATGAGTAAGAATCAAAAATGATTGTCAATTTTAAGATTTAATATTATCAAAACTTAAATTTGCGTTGCTCAAGAGAAAAAATTGTACAGACTCAAAAGGTTTAAAAATAACAAACAGATTTATTTCCAAAATGGTTCAACTCACCAAGACATCAACTCTTCTCCTCCTCTCTCACTCTAACTCCGTGCACTAGGCACTCTCACTCCTCACTAACTCCAACTCTCACTAACTGCTCTGCTCTAACTTGTGCTACTGTGACTCGCAGGTCACCGGTTTAAAAGACAATAGCCGGCGCATACCGGGAAAGACATTTACATACTATGATGAACAACGCAAGCTATGACGCAAGAGGGGACGTGTCCTTGGCACGCGTTTTAGCGGGACAGTTGGAAGATTGGAGTTGCGCATGCGCAACTCCTAGCATCTTGGAAACGAGCGCTGTGATGCCAAAAAGGAAATAAAAATCCCCAAAATGATTAAAATAACGTAAATTAAACAAAAATGGTTAAGGTAAAGCAAAAGTGAACGATGGGGCATCACAATGGTGCCATGGCTTAACATCCCATCCAACTGATGGTGGCCTTCTAAGCTTATCCATTCCCCTACTGACTGTGGGCAGGGCAGAGGAAGTTTTGCAGAGATAAATCTCAATGCTGACCCAGCTGGGACTCAAACCTGGGAACTGCAGATTATGAGCATGGTGCTCAAAAATCATAATACTTTTGCAATTTTCACAGAAGTGATCTTATATTTAAAATATAAAATGTGTGCTCTATATATCTTAGATGCAAATCCTTGGCACTGTTCAGATTCCCATTGCTAAATACTCAATTTTGACTTCCCTGTTATTTCTGTTTGCTTTATTTCATGTTCAATCAATCCTCCAGTTTCTACTAACAACTTTGGTCTTAATTGTTGCCAATGCATTTTTCTGTGAAGTTTTGAAAAGTCCCCAAAAGTTAACAGAACATTAAAAAATAAAAAAAAAGGTGAATTTTGGAAGCAATTACCAAGTAAATACGTTCATTTTACTTTCTGTTTTAAATATATTTCAAATTTGTAGAATTATTTCTATTCATTGCATAATTTTGCAAAATGAAATAAAGCTACTCAGAGAGTTCTTTAGTTCTGAGATTACACCATAACAGTATAGTGAAGCAGAAGATGTAGTTGCTGTAATTGAAAATGAGTATCTTTTGCAGCTGTGGCCTGTCTATGGTAAACAACTCCATTGGTTAATGCCTGTGTTTGTTCAGTAAAATTTTACATTTTCATTAAATATTTGTTTTTATTTTCATAGATTTATTTATTATTATCAGTCTTTTAAACTTATGTCCATATTTTTGCAGGTTTTTTTAATGAAAAATCAAAACTTTAATCAGTAAATAATATCTAGAGAGTTACCTGTTGACTTTAATGTCAATAAACAAATGGTTTTGTGGAAAAAAGTTTTGCCAACATGTGGGTTTGAACCCACACCTCTCCAGAAACATGTCATATACCACTAAACCAACGTCAGTGAAGATCATTAAACTAACATTAACTCTGTTTTTAATAATATGATATCACTCTTCCCATTGGTTGTTTGTTAGTTGCAGATTTTGGTGAAATTAGCCTCCAAAAAAGGGGCTCTCTACACCAATCACAACAGAAGGGAGAGATAGCCTCCAAAAAAGGGGCTCTCTACACCAATCACAACAGAAGGGAGAGATAGCCTCCAAAAAAGGGGCTCTCTACACCAGTCACAACAGAAGGGAGAGATAGCAGAAGCAGAAGAAACTGCCTCTCAGCTATCTCGCGAAGCTAAGAGTATTAATCAGGAGAAAGGAAAAAGAAGCAAAACATTAGACCTTGCAGAGGAGGCCATTGTTCTGAAAGTAATCAGTGACCAATCGGAAGCGCATTCGCTGCAGCTTCAGATTGTGATGATTACCAAGAAGGAAGGTGATGGAGTAGTCAGTGGTTCCGATAACATGAAGCTCCCCGAACAAAGCTTCTCTTTCAGTATTGTAGCAAGAGCAGTTGAGGAGAATGTGGAATACAGTCTCGGGTGTGCTGCAAGTGGCACAGTTTGGACTGTAAGCTCTGCCAAGAGTGCGAAGCATAGAGTTGCTGTAGATGATACCAACTCGGAGACGATGAAAGAGGGTCTCCTCAGATCTGCAGAGATTACCTAGGTTAGGAGCAGTGAGAGAAGGGTCAACCAGGTACCTGAATGAGGAACAGCTATTGTCCCTCTGCCACTGGGCAAGATGGTACTGGCTCATCAGTTGTGAGACAGATGACTCTCTCAGTGACTCTAGCAGTCGCTGAGAGAGAGAAGGTAATTAGTTACACACCTCCGACTCTCCAGTGCCTCCTTCATGGTGTGATCAGTGAGCTCATTGCCAGGTATCCCTACATGGGAAGGGATCCTCTGGAAGTGAACTGTGATTGTGGCAGAAGTGACCTTGGAGCAAGTCTCTATGATCTGGATGAGGAAGGGTTGCAGCTCTTGCTGTCTCACTTCTGGAGAGCTTCCAAGGCTAACTTCGAGTTACAGAGGATGACAAAGTTGCCACTCTCGAGGCTGAGGATGAAAAGTGCAGCTTCAAGTATAGCATGAAGCTCAGCACAGGTGGAGGAGGTGAGATGTGGGAGGTGGAAACCCCTGGTGATGCCAGTATCAGGGATGGCAAAGGCAGAGGCAACACGTTGCCTCTCCCGGTCCACAGATCCATCAGTGTAGACCTCAGTACACCTCTCATATCATCCAGTGAGGAGGTGGAGAGAAATCTGATGGCCACTGGATCAGAGTCGCTCTTCCGACTTAGAGAAGGGATAGTGACATTGATCACAAGATTACTGTTCCTCCAGGGTGAAAGGTCAGGGAAGAGTGTGTTGCCAGCATCTGTCCCTGCCAGCTCAAGCGTCTGAAGCTGACAGGAATGACTCAGTCATAGAAGTCTTTGGCAGTCAGGGTGATAGTAGAGTGAGGCCTGTCATGCAACTTCCTGAGAAGCTCATGGTTAGAGTGGAGGGAATGGACCCTCTAAAGATGACACAGTATATCTCTCTTCAAGTTCAGGAGGAAAGGCATGTCATCAGTCTCTGCAATGACAGACGCATTAAATATGTTAGGGCAGAGTCCGAGACAGAGGCACAGAGATATAGTGTAGACAATGGCCAACTTGCTCAGCAGTGAAGCAGAGGCATTGCTCAGAAGAAGACCACTGTACTTGACACAGGAGAGGATCAAGTTCTGGTGCAAGGCCAGGAGGGTCTTGCATGAACTTCCCCAGTAGGTACCAGCAAGGAAAGACAGTATATTTCTCTGTGCAGTGGCAACTGTCTTAAGTTGCTGGATGTGTGGTCCCCAGGTCAGCCTGTTGTCCAGGACCACACCAAGGAACTTATGCTGTTTGATGACCTGGATGTGGTCTGCACCAAGCATGAGGCCAAGGAAGGTGGGCAGAAAGCATCTCTTCGTGAGATCCATGGCCATAGTCTTATCGGAGGAAAGAATGAGGCTTAGGTTGTCAAAGAACTTGATGACCGTGTCCACAGCTCATTTCATCCTGAGCTGAGCATAGTAGGGGTCCTGGCTTCCTGTGATTTTTGCACTGGGCTTGGTGCCATCTATGCTCTGGGATGACAACTATTTTTTTTTTGTTGGGCTGAGTATGATGTAAATAAATAAGTCATTTCATGCTGTTAGCATTATTAATGATTTATCACTATATAATATCCACAGAATTACCTGTTGACTTTAATGTCAATAAATCAATAAACAGTTTTGTGGAAAAACGTTTTTGGCGACGTGTGGAATTCGAACCCACACCTCTCCAGAAACATGCCAGAGTGTTTTAAGACCATTAAATTAATGTCAGCTCTTTTTTCATTAGTAATATGAAATCACTCTTCCTGTGATTTCCGCACTGGACTTGGTGCAATTATGTCTGGATGGCAACTGTTCCTTTTTTTATGTTGGTCTCAGTAAGATAAATAAGTCACTTCACACTTTTAAAGTTATTAATGATTTCCCAGAGTTAATGTTGGTTTAGTGGTCTTAGAACATTCTAGCATGTTTCTGGAGAAACATGGGTTTGAATCTCACATATTGGCAAAGCTTTTTCCCACAAAATCTTTTATTGATTTATTGAAGTTAAAGTCAGCAGGTAACTCTGTGGATATTATCTGTTGATTAAATCATTAATAATGCTAATAGCATGAAATGACTTACTTATTTTCATCTTATTCAGTGCAACATGAAAAAGAAATAGTTGATGTTCCAAATCACGGATGGTGCTAAGCTCAGGAGCATAAATCACAGGAAGAGTTATTAGTCATATTAGTGGAGAAAAGGCAGAGCTGACGTTAGTTTAGTTGCCTTAGAACACTCTTTCCACTAAACCATTTATTGTCTTAAAACTAGTTGCTGATTTTTTTTAGCTCTGTTTAGATTATTTCTTAGTTATAATATTTCTTGGTTTTGCAGTCAAAATATTTAATTATTTACCATTTCCTGAGAATTAATGAGTTTCAGATACAGAAACAAAGATTTCTGGCTTGGAAATTTGTCATTCCACAATAATGAAATGGGGGTTTATTTTAATATAATTTTGTCCACTATAACATTGTAAGATATATTCTTTTTGTAGCAGTTCTTTTCACTAGAATCAACTATAGTATGTGATAGTTGTGTTGACACTGATTTCAAAAACATTGAAATAATAGCAGTGCCCCCAACACAGGGACATTTGGATTATACAAACAGCTTATAATTTGCAAAAACATAGCACTGTATGCAATGAAAAGATATGCTAATTACTGTACCCATGGGAGATATTAACCCTTCCAAGGTCCCCAATGATCATAGACGACAGAAATCCAAAATGAGAAGACTCACATAATGTCTTAGTACAACACATGAAACTTCAACTTTTTAAAAATAAAGCTGCCATTTGAAAATTTTCATATATATATCTTTTAAAAATGCATAATTCAAGTTTGAAAAATAATATTTTCTTTTTTCATTTGATGAATATTTTATTATACTATAATGTAAATAATTTGTTAAAGCCATTTGCCATTTTTTAGAAACACTAAACAGAATTTCTGATTTGTTTGTTAACATTACTCTTTGCTGAAGCAACCTTTTGATTTTAGCTCATAAGTTTGATTTGCACTATTATCAACAAAATTTTCCTTAAAATTACAAAAACTGAAAAATAACAAAAAAATTTATTATTTTATTTTTAAAAATAACAGATTTTGGAAGTAATTGTGAAGTATATGCACTCTTTTCTGCCATAAACCTATTTCAGTATTCCCAGAATTATTTTGATCATTTATCTCAGCATTCTATGCATTTTTCCCACTCTTACAATCGAAACTATAAATAACAAGGACCTTCTTAGCCAGAGTTGTTATGAAGCTGCCTGCAGCCTAAAGCATGTCACAGCAGAGTAGGTGCAGTTCTTTGAGTGCATTGTCACCCATTCACTTCTATTTTTCCTTAACCAGTTTCTTTTTTTTTTTGTTATATTTATTATTTTGGGTCTTTTCTTTAAGTTGCTAATTTTTTTGTAGCCAAATCTGCTAAAGGAATTTTCATGTGCAATTCCAATTTTTGATTGACAGCTACTAGTGCACATGGAAGGACATGCCCCCTCTTGCATCATAACTAGCACAAATGTCAAATTATACAAATGTATGCCATTATGCAACACGCATGTGTCAGTTGCATAGTAAGTGATGTTAAGTCACTGAGTAGTTAGAGGAAGTTAGCAAGGAGACAGTGGATTGTCAGAATGTAGAGAGGAGAATTGAGTATGTTTAGAGCTCAATGGAGTGTTTTTTGTTGAGCAAGCTGTTGGTTGCTCAGATTTTGTATAGAAGTTTCACTTCGGTGAGTCTAGATTTTTGGAAATAAACTTTGTTTTATGAAATAGTTTTGACTTTTCTATTTTTTTTTTCTATTGAGCATTATTTTGACTAGAAATAACTTTAATTATTGACAATCTTTTTGGTTTGGATTATTTTCTGCTAAAGTAATGATTATTATACTCAGAAGAGAATCCTTATTTAACTTTGTTTGGCAAGGTAGATTTGCCTGGTGCCTGAGCTATCCAGTAATTAAACATATATTTGGAGCATTGCAACCTAGTTATTGCTCACATGTGCAGTCAAGTGGCTATATAGTGTGTGTTTATGGCAAGCTTTTTCTCTCACCCTTATGGTAATGTGACCATATATCTGTTTAGTATTTATACTTTTATAATGAGACATTCATTTTCATTTCTGAAGATTTATTTCCGTAAATTATTGATTTTTCCATCGGCTGATCTATTAATCTTTTGGAGTTATGCTATATCAGATGGCCAGCTTATAAGTTGTTGCAGATATTTTATTTAACATCACATTAGGTTATATTTTAATATTTCTTTTATTATTTCTCCGTTTTCTAGTAAAAAAACTTTTGTATCACTTTCTGAAAATGAATGATGTATGGAAGCAAAAAGGGATCACACAGAAATCAGTCCTCCTGTGGGAGGGCAATTTTGGCAAGGATTATTGCATTTTTACATATTACATTTTACTCCATTCCACACAGAATTTTTTTTAAATTGTAGTAAGTTTTTTAAGTTTATATTCATCAGTTTTTAAAAATTTACCCCCATCCCTCAATATATTCGCTGTGCCACTCTGATAATATAAATGATTTTTTTTTTTGTTTTGATGCTGACTTTTCAGCACTTAGCAAAGATTACCAAAATTTAACACCAAAGAAAAAATTCGTAAGGTTTAGTAAAATAAAAAAGCAGCCAAAATGTATTCCCTCATTTCATAAACCAGACAGTAAATCCCATTAATGTGAGCAATCCAAGTAACCTTGTATAATGGTGGCCAATGTTTAAAAATATACCACACTGAAAAAGATCATTAAAAGAAATAAAAATCATGTTTCATGTAAATATTATATTGTTCAAAAAGAAATTTACTTTCAATGAATATATGTTAACTGTTTTTATTCATCAGGTTTTTGAAAATTGAGCCTTAATTGCATAGTCTGATATATTTTTTAATTTTATCACTGTAAAAAAAAGTTTTTAAAATTTGCATATTTTTTTATTTTTATTAAATTTTCAATTAAATTCTGTAAAATTAATATTAAAAGCACAGTGACAATTTATTACATTTAGTTTTTACACATAATCACTGTAATGTTTCTTAAGTTTATATCCAACAGTTATAAACTTATAACAGTTAGATTTTTGCACAGTGATTATGTGTAAAAACTAAATGTAATTAAATTCTGTATTACATATGGTATATAACATGACCTATTTCAGTTGATTATTTTTAAAAAAATTCTAAAGTTGACTTTTTGATATGGTTCAGCCATATCAAAAAGTCAACTTTAGTCGTCAAAGTATGGTACTGAGAAAAAACGGGGATAATTTTCTTGCTTCAAGTAAATATTTATTTTTTTGTTATTCAGAAATAGCCTTTCTATTCATGTGTGTTATAATCATTTCTGTCTATTAGGTTCCTTTAAATAAATTTTTATTTGTATTGCCAGATTTTTTTAATACATGCCTCTATAAAAGCCCTATTAAAATAAGTAATCTTTTTTGAAAAATACTTTGTTTTAAGAAACCAGAACTGAATGCTGATTAATTTGGCATATAACATGCCATAATTCCTTATATTAGTTGTTTGGCAAAAAAGGTCTAAAGTAATGTTTTTTGGCTGATCATAGTGAAAAAATAACTGGTCTTTTGTATGTAAACTAGTTTTTCAGGTGGGACCTGGAAGGGTTTATTGATCAAGAAAAACAGGCAGCAGATAAATATTGGTCTTCAGCATTCATACAGCAACAACAACCTTACTACCCTAATAGAATAATCAATTCATCTGCTAGCAGTCAAACGCTCATGCCTAATACCCAGCACAATGTGCATGTGCCAGACTCCGAAAATATAAACTCCAACTTCGTAGCCTATAAGCCATTAAACCCTGAAGAAGAGTGAAACTTACTTGAATACATGGTATATTGGATTGTCAATAATTATTTAAAGTTGATGTCATGTGAGTTATAGGATGAGAGTAATTGACCTAAACCGACACATTCTGATGTTGCATATGGTGGAACTAATAAGTTCAGTATATAAGTTTAGTACATAGTTTAGTACAGTGTTATAGTGCACAATAATTAAATTGAAAAGAAGCACTGTGTATTAACATAGTCATAACATTTGCCAAAGGCATTTTAACCCATCAGTCAGCTGCCATGATGAGGGGATTTAAATCCACCCCCTTTGTAAAAATTTTATAGAAATTATTAATTCATGAATATATTTTGAATGATTTGGAAAAGTTGAACTTTCTCCCTGAAAAAGCTTTGCTATGCTGTTTTGAGGATATTGAAAATTTTGTCTCAGTACATCAAACTTGTAGGCACTTTGCCAGGAAAATCACAAAATGTAGCAATGAAACAAAATTTATGGTATACATTGCAAAAGAACATCAGCCAAGGAGAAAGTGTATTTTATGCTCTACTGCTACAAACAGGATGGGAAGCTCCCATGAGTGTAAGCATTGCAAAGTCACCTTGACCAGTACTGGCACTGGTTTAAACTGTATCATACAGAGAAAAATTGCAAAAAAAAAACCACAAAAGTTTTATGTAATATAAATACAGGTGCTGAGAATTAAGAGTTGAAGTATCTCAAAAAGCACACTGTAGCATTGAAATTGCACACCCAAAAGAAATGGTCAAATTTGTATACAAATCAGCATGCGAGTGCTAGGCAGTGATATATGCAAGTGATTACATTTCCATGACAAACTCAAGGTATCTGTGGGACATAACAAGACAAATGCTGAATGGCTGTGCATTTCTCTACAACAAACTATGAAAGAGTGTTGAAGCAGATATTGAGGACAAAGTGTAGAAGATGCTGTGGGGATTCTTTTGACACCTTATCACAGCTGGACATGTTTTAGTGTGGTCAGATTGTAGGGCTGTGTGAAGGTGTGGGATCTATCCACTGTACTGCCATATGTGTGGGCTGCAGTGCAAAGATAGTAGGTTGTTGTTGGCACCAAAGGTTTTATGTAGTCATTCAGATTCGTCACACAGGGTCAGATGGACAACAGCGTGATGGATCACCAAATTCTTTGGCAGTCAATAGCAGACTCCATAAACATAGTTACCATTCAGCAAACCATAATTACTGCCATGGAAGTTCCCTTCATGAAAAGGACCATTGTCAGAAGATTGACAGATGTAAGGCTGCAATATGTCTCTGACCATTTCTGAGGGGGGGGGGGAGATATCCCTAATCCCTAACGCCATCTTCCAGCAAGATAATGCTCTCCCACATACTGCTGACATCTCCAGGGCATGTTTCCAAGTACCTAGATTATTGTGTCCAGCTCTGTTCCACTATCCACTGTGTTAATTGTCCATGACCTCACACCATTGTTGGACTGGTGTCAGGTTAGAGCCACCTGGAATGAGGAATGGTAACACATCTTCAGTGATGAGACCTGGTTTTACCTGGATGCTGATGATCATAGCCTCCCAACTAGAGACAGTGTGAGCAGAGGGTGGATCTAGTTATTGTCTGTGAATGCTGTACCACTCTCCCATAGTGTGTTCTCATTTGGGTAACTAGTTAGGACAGCAGGTCATGATAATTCAATTCATAGAGCTTTGCATCTTTCAAGCAGATACTCTGACTGCTCAGCAATACAGATGAGATTTTTGTATCCTACATGAGGCTTTTCAGGGGTGCTGTTGGCCCTGGTTTCATCTTTATGGGTGATAATGACTGTCTCCATGGATTCCTTGTGGCTGATGATTTCCTTGAAAGTGGAGATATTCATACGATGGAGTGACCCAGATCCTCAGATCTGAATCCAATTGAGCATACATGGGATATGGGGAGGCAGATTTCAGGATGCAAGGCCTACTCCCAGAACCTTCTATGAGTTCAGATCTGCTATTGTGGTGGAAGAGGGGATTTTATTGGTACAAAACCTCATCAGTAACAGTATGAAAATGCATTATGTGAATTGTACATGACTGTCAGGAGTTATCATATTCCTCATTTAGCATCTGTTCTCTAATTTCACAACCTCTATTTTGGGAACTCATGCATATGACACAATTTGATCATTATCTCCTGTTACTAGGTGTATGTTCAATGCTTTTCCATATGACATTTAATTTACTGAAAACTATTTTTGAGTTATATATACATTTGTCCATTATCCTTTAGATTTGAGCACAGTGTATTTTTGTTCGCTAGGTTTTATAGAATTAATCTATGATTACCTTACCAGGTCCCCTCCTTCCCCCTTTTTTTTCATTACATCACTTTTGAAAAGTCTGTATTTAAATTAGCATGTTTCTCATTTTAATTAAAATTTTATTTTCATAAAATTTAGAAAAATAATAATTCAGTTAAAGACTGTTTAATTTGATATGTGACATGACTTATTTCTGTTCATTAGTTATTTGGCATAAAAGGTTCTAAACAAATATTTTTACAGAGTGAAAACGATACTTTGGTTTCCAGGTTCATTTTCTGACTGGAAATGAGAAGGATTAAGGGGAAAAAACAATAAAGAAAAGAATTCAGTACATACATATGTATAAAATCCTCATGCAGCCACGGACTCTGGAGGTCCAATCAGACTGTGCAATTTTGTTCTCTAAACACATCTATTCTGAGCTGTGGCTACTGCATTTGATCCCCGTAGGGCCAATTCTAGCAAGATCCTGCATTGTCAACCCATTGCATCTTAGGTCTCCTTTTCCTGAGGCCTTTAGGCATACTGTTCATAACCCTATTCACCAATCTCCAGCATACTGGCAAACATTGTATGCATACTGGCAACACTGCGAAACCAATGCAATCTGTCTTTGCACACTAAGCTGCTCAAAGGAGTTTGCTTGTTCCTTTGCCTAACCTCATCGTTACTTAAATATCAAACCACCTAATGCCCAAGATACTGCATAAGCATCTACAATCAAAGGCATAAAGTTTCCTGTTATTTTGCGTACAAAGGGTCCAAGTTTCACTACCATAACTAACCCTAGAAAGAACCAAACTATTATACAGCCTAATTTTAGTGTTTAGGTGCATATGCTCATTTTTCCACACTTTCCAAAGATTCTTCAAGGTCCAGCAGCAATAACTATTCTCTTTATCTCATGTTGCATGCCACCAGCATCTGTTACATAGTTACCAAGGTAATTAAACTGGGAAACTTGCTCAAGGGTGCAACCATTCAGATTAACTGAACCATTTGCCTGACCAATTTTCATCACTTTTAGTTTTTTCTCTGTTTATCACCAAACCTACTTTATTACCAGTCTCATTCCTATTAACAGATCTAATGAAATAAGTTATCTCATCAACATCATTAGCCAACAGGGCCAAATCATGTGCATAATCTAAATCAGAAATTTTGAAATCTAGACTATTTAAGACCAAAAATTTTCCTTTGCAAAGGAGAAAAGGAGACAAAATGCACCCTTGTTTAACTCCACTAGCAATGCTAAGCCAATCACTACCAGCTTTACCAACTCTCACACAAGATTCAGCGTTGTTATAGAAAGCTTTCATTATGCTAACTAATTTGTCAGTTATTCCATGTGATCTAACAATTAAACTCAAATTATGTCAACAAACAGAGTCAAAAGCTTTTTTGAAATCTTTAAAGCTAGTAACCATAGGTTTCTGAAACTCGAAACATTTCTCAAAAATCTGCCTAACTGAAAAAAAATTAATACATCCCATACCATTTCTGAATCCACACTGTTCTTCACACTGTTGTCCATCAACCAAATTCTTAAATTCTATTAAGCACAATAATGAAAAATACATTTTGTGTAACAGACAGTAGACTTATTTCTGGTAACAGTAATTGTGATCATACTTTTAAAAAAATAGGGATAATAATATCTCTAGTAAAATCCTTAGGAACAACACATTTACCATAAAAAAAAATTCAAAATTTTAGTCAGCCATGTGACAACACAAATGTTCCCAGCTCTAAGTGTTTCAATAGTAATTTCATCTATCCCTGAGTATTTATGCAGTTTTCACTTAGAAATAGCCAAAGTAACCTCAGAATGTGATATATGGCTAACATAAAGCCAATAATGCATCTATCCTCATTACAAACAATGGGAGTAGAACTTAACCACATTGTTTGTTTACTCATGACTGTGATACAAAACTCTGATGTTATCATGTGACAGATAGTGCCAAGAGTTCTGTAATTGTTGCACAAGATCCCTGTATTCCGTGATGGCCACAGCTGATGTCCCAGTATGTCCCGACTAATAGGAGAAAGATCTGGGGACTGATTGGTCAAGGGAGGGTTTGCAACACTACAGAAGCACTCCAGGGAGAGATGAGCCATGTGTGGCCGGCCATTATCTTGCTAGTAAATGGCCCCTGGCAGACATGACATGAAAGTTAAGACAATGGGTTGCAGAATCTCTTGAACATATTTCTGTGCTGATAACATCCCTATTACCATGACTAGGAGTGACTGGCTGTCATAGGAGATGGCTTTCCCTACACCATAACACCACTAGTGGTGGTGTGCTGTTCCACAACAGTCCGAATGTGAGCACTGCCCAGTCCTCCTCCATATGTGAATGCAATGCATCCACTCCAAGGCAGAAGCGGGATTCATCACAAAAAATAATTCGATGCTTGCTACTAAGTCAGAGGCCAGCCATGATTCCCAGGCATGACATCACTCCAGACAGAGCCACTGATGTAGGGTGGTTAATGGAAGACCTTGGAAGGGGTGATGAGAATGGAGTTCTGCCACTGCAAGTCATTTCACAATGGCTGTGTAGAGGCCGCTGGATGGTGGACAGAGAAGCTGTTGGAGTGGTTTAGGCTTGTCAGACTGAGATGATCTTCTCTCCCAGTTGTCTGCCTGGGCCAACCATAACTTTTTTATTGTGTATTTGCTGCCAACACCATCTCACTGCTGCATCACTACAGCTCAGATGGTGGGCGATTCATCGACACAACCAGCCTGCTTCCCACAGTCCAGCGATTCCACAGCCTCTCTGATTTTCTCAATTGTTCATAAGGTCTTCTATGGCATTATCAAGGCATTATTAGTGGCAACTGAATGCATTCGATAATACAACCAGAATGTTCAGAGCAACTGACAACCCTTATCTAGGTTCAAATGTGCTCTGGGAATGATGTGGACGTTCACTGGCAGTGAAACTATTATTTGCATGCCTTGCCAAGAGGTGTTTGCCATACATGTTTCTTGCCAAGAGGTATGCTTTCATGTTTCGCAGATTTTTTTGGAGTTTTTTTTGTCTAAGAGTGTATTTTTAGGTATTTTTCTCTCATTAATGAATTGCTTTTAAGGTTTATAATGATGCTCCTGAAGAATTTTCAGTTTCTATTAATTATTTCTACGGAGATTTTAATGTGGTCTTCAAATAATTTTAATTGTTTTAAATCGTGTAAGAGCGTATAATACAAAGATTTAAAAATTGTTTGCTAACATGCATTTCTGTATTTATGTTTTACAATAAAAAATCCCCTCAAGCAGCAGCTTGCCACAGAGGTCTGACAGGAGCCTGTCAGTTTATACACCATAGTAGAAGGTCTATGAAGAAGGCGAGACCTCAGCAGAAAAACACAAACATCACTTTTATGTCAGAGAAATTCCTCCTCCCTTAATTGGTCTTGAATGGGCTTGGTCTCATATTTATTTAAATGGATCTGGGCTCCATAATTTTAGGCAAGTTCAAAAATTAGATAAAAAATTATCTAATACATAAGCAGCCATAGTTTATAGAGGTCCAACCAGACTGTATTTCTAATTATGTCTGATCCTGAGAAAGAGCTGCTACATTTGACCACTTAGAGCCACTTCTAATAAGTTCCTGTTTGACATTGTCTATCCGTTTCATTCAGGATCTGCTTATTTTCCTCAAATGTATATTATCCATGACTCTTCTACCTAATCTGTAGTGTGCATGTAGGCAACATAGCCAAATTGACACAGCTTTTCTCTGCACAAGATACTGATTAAAGTCAGTTGATAGCTTCATCTGACCTAGTCACTATTCAAGTAATCAAACCACCTAGTACTTGAAATACTGCACAAGTACCTAGGATTCAAAAGCATCAAGCTGATATCCATCAAATCGTAATCAATGATCATAACCATGATCAATACCATAATCGAACCATAACAAATACTACCATAAGTAATGATCTAATACTAATTCAATTGAAATTCAATGAATTCACTTGAACGTTTTTCAAACAGTTTTGAGTTTGTTCAAAAGTGCTTTCATCAAATTTCAGTTGAATCCGATCAGATCTTTTGAATACTGGTATGTTCAAAAATGCCTTAAACATCTTTCTTGACCTCTCTTCATGTGAGGCAGAACCTGGAAGAAGGTTCCATTAACTGAGGAAATCCTGATCAGCAGCTGGTAGCTCAATGGTCAGAGTACTTGACACTATCAGGAGATCATTGGTTTTTATCCCACACAGCTCAAGACAATTTTTCTTCTGACTTTGAATTTGAGGTCCAAGAATGTCTTCATTGAGCATCAAGTTTATTATTATTCTGCTTTCAATATCCAAGTTTCATCACCATAGCAGACTATAACGTAAACATTCTAACTCATTGGACAACACATTTGATGTTTGACATGTGACAGTACTTTGGGAGTGATTTCTTTGTGCCACTCCATCAATAATGCAAATTTTGTGTTTGTTGCTTCAGTTTTGGTCACTAAAAAACTAGTGTAATATCTGCACAGAGCTCCCAGTATAACTAAGAAACTTCCCTGAGAGCACAACCATTCACAGGAATTGTGATCACAGGAATCACTCACCTAACAGGTTTCCTTTACTTTAGTTTCCATTGTGTTAATCACTAATAGTCTAAACTAGTTGAATTATATTAATCCTTATTTTAGGCTATAAGAAAGTTTTTTATTCTATTGTCTTTTTATACTCTTCATTATTTTTTTTAATTTATTTTTTAGAAAGAAAGTGAATTATCAGAAGTTAAACTTGATTTGAGAATAGCAACAAGAGAGAAAAAACAAGCTGAAGATATGGTTTCAACACTTCGTAGCAGCAATCGAGACTTAAGAGAAAAGCTTGGAAATTTTGAAAAGACGGTGATGCAGAAAGCAAAGATTGAGGAGGATTTAAGAAAAAATATTTCTCAACTTAAAAAAGAGTTAGTGGAGAAAAAAAATGAAGTAGGAGAAAAGAGTAAAATGTATGAGGTAAGAAGTAAATTGTTTACTAAAAAATCAATTTTGGAAATAATGAACAATAATTAAACTTTTAAGTTTTTATTAAATCAGTTAATCAGCTATAAGGGATAAAAAAAACTATCAGGCTTTTTTTTACCCCTCTTATTAAACAGTTGCCTGAATTTTTTTGCAGAATATGTAATGTCATGCTCTCTAATGTAGTGGATCTTCCTTTCTTGATCACAACCATTTTTATGTGTTCTGTAGCATATATTGTTTGATTTTCCTTAATATTACAGTATTTTTTATGATTGTAAATTTGCAATGCTTGAGAGCTTGATTTGTAAACCTGAGAAGGAAACTATAATGGGATCTGTATATACCTTTTTAGTAGTGAAAATAATTCTATGCCTCTGTAAAATAAATTTATTTCTCTTAGTCAAAAGAGCATAGCTGTTAAAAGAAAAGCTTAAGATTTTCTGTATTTGTAACATATCAATACTTTAAATAACTTATCTGTAACATTAGTATTTTGTTTTTATTATGGATAATAGGCTTTATAATGAGAGTGGAATCCTTTAAAACTAATGAAAATGACATTTATAGAAAACCATGTTTATGAGAAAAATAATAAAGATATATCTTTCAGATCATAGCTTCTCAGTTTCAATTTGTAGCATGTTAACTTATAGTGATGGCATGGATTGTGTGTTGAAATAGTATAACAGACTATTTCAACACACAACTAACTGTTATGCTTTATATTATCATATGTATTCACTGCTGTGGAATAGAATGCTGATTCTTAAGTCTTGGTGATTGAGAATAGGAGACATCAACCTCAGGGTTGCTGAAAAGTAAATTTCAGTTTCATAATTTCATGATTAATTATCTGTGTATTTTTCTCATTACAATAACTGTATTGATAGTACAACACTTAGTAGACAAGTGCAGCAATGATAGGCTGTAACTGTGGCATGACTTCAGCATATGCTCAGTTGAAAATGGCTGCTGCCCTAGATAACTTTCTTGTCACCAGAAAACTAGTTAAAAACTAAGAACCCTATATATTATTTCAACAGCATTGAAATGCTTGTTTCACTATGGCAAATGTCTTTTTATTAAGATTTTGTGAGAAAGTAATCAAAATATGTAGTTCAAAATTTTTGTAATAAAACCAGTTTCTTCAAATGTCTTATAAACTTTTGAACCCACATATTTTGCACACAAGGGTTTGATAATTTTTCAAACCCTGTTACAATTTTCATTTGTATTGGAAGAGTTTCATAATCCCCAAAAGTAATTTTCATGAAATTGATTATGTGTAATTTTATTTTCAAATTTGGACATAACACATGACAATTAGTGGAAATTAATCAATGAATAGAGAAATGCATGAAATTGATTAAAGCAATTAAAATTTTGGAACATTTTTCATAGGCATATAATTCATCCACATTCCTTAAGTTCTTTCTCCTCCTGTGTGGCATAATGAGGCAGATTAAGGATGTTTGGACCTCCAAGTGATTCTTAGCTGTGACCTCCTCCCCTTCCTACATTCTCATTTACATCTAGCCATCTCAGGTTTTGTTCTCATTGATACTGTGACAGTATGACAATTTCTCACCACTGTGACAGTGGTGGGCAAACTGTGGCCAGGGATGATCCCAGGTCCTTTGATCAGTAGCCAAGCATTCTAACTACTCTGCCAAAGGAGTAAATAGTAAAAACATTTCCGTAGATGATTCTCAACTTATATTTAATAGAATAAAACTCATGTCAGGTATACTCTGAGATGCCAGTTTATTAGGTACACCTACCTAGTAGTATGTTGCACCTCTTTTGGTCTTCAGGCAGCCCAAATTCATTGGGGTATGGAACTTACAAGATGTTGGATACATTGTGTAGGAATGTTGTACTTGGCAGAAATGATTGTGGTGCACAGATGCTGCAAATTGAATGGTAACACAGCCTCGTTGGGAATAGCCCTTTCCACCTCTTTCTAAAGATGATTGATAGAGTTTAGATCTGGAGACTATGCAGGCCAGTAAAGCAAGGATGTTCTTGGAACCATTTGGTGACAATACATACCTTGTGAGCAGGTGCATAATCATGCTGAACGTGTCCATCTGTGTGAGGATAAATTAGCCATGAAGGGATGAACATGGTCAGCAGTGTTCAAAAATGCTATGACATTCAAATGTCCTTTGATGAGTATCAGGGGACCTGATGTGTGCCAGGAAAACATTCCCCAAACCATCACACTGCCACCACCAGTCACATTCTTCACAGGCGTCACTACGAAAAGTTTTTTACTACTCAGAAGATTTTTATTCTTAGCTCCCTTGGCAGAGTAGTTAGCATGCTTGGCTACTGATCAAAGGGACCTGGGATCACCATGGGCCACAGTTTGCCCACCACTGTCACAGTGGTGAGAAATTGTCATCTTGTATTGTTGACACCAGACAAGATGACTTACTGGTCTCGTGTTGCTTGCACCAAATTCTGATCCTTCCATCAGTATGATGCAAAAGGAACCTTGATTCATCAGACGAGGCTATCTTTTTTAAGTCCTCAAAGATCAGTGTTGATGCTCCTGCTTCCACTAGAGATGCACTTCCATGTTTTTTGCTGACAACATTTGCACTCGATGTAGTTGGCAGCTGTTGTAGTCCATTTGCAACGAGGTCTGATACATGGTGCATTCAGAGTTGACCTGCACACCAAAGTTTAATTCTGGTGTGATTTGCCTGGTTGTGGCCCATCTGTTTGCTTGCATGATTCTCACCAGTCTCCTTTGACCCCTCTGCTCCATAAGCTATTTTCATTCACAGGATTGCTGATCACTTGTAGTTCTTTGCTTTTTGCACCATTCTTAGTAAACCCTTCAAAAAGCCTGGGAGGACTGTCTTTTGGTAGACACTAGAACTGGCACACCTTGCACTAACCATCATGTGATGTTCCAAGTTGCTCAGATTGCTCATTTTGCCCATTCTGACGTTCAATCAAACTCTAACTGATGCTTGAAGAGTTGGTCTGCCTGATTTATATTGCACACAGCGGTCACATGACGTGTTGGAATAAACCATTTATGTGACGACGAGTAGTGTACCTAATAAACTGGCATCTCAGTGTATATTATCTGTCATTCCACCATTTCTCTTAAAACTTTTTTGCTAAAATGACTAATAAATAACATGTTTGGTGAAGTGTAATTTTGTTCAGAGAAGGGAGGTATGTGGATATTTCTACAAGTCTGAGTAATTATGAAGCAAGGGCACTGTGATGTGCTATTAGCTGTTACCAGTTGTTAAGGGGAGAACAATTCAGATCTGCAAGGTTATGCAGGTAGTTCAAATTGTCAGGGTGCCATGTGCTATTTATACCAGCAGTGAACAGGAATATTTAATAACTATATATCAAACATTAATATACTTTGAGTTAATTCTGTGCTACAGTACATTTACAGAAGGCAACTTTCTTTAAATATTCAAAATTTTTATATATATTTATTTCTTTAAAAAGATTGTCCTGGATGAGATTTCTTTTATTGCAGATAGAAAGTGCTAAACTGGAAGAGAGGGTGAAGGCCATGCAAGAAACTTGTGAAGTATGTAACTTGTATAAATAATGCTGAGCCTCTAACTTTGTTGTGCTGTTGCAGATTTCTTGCATGACTGCATATTTCTAAGCTTTGCATGTTACTTTGCATCTACTTGATTTTTAGGTTTATTTTATGTATGTAAAAAATTCTTGGAATCATATTTCATAGGTTTACTTGTGCACCATAAAATCCTAAACAGTTAATCTTATTGAATGAACTATTGTGCTTTTTGACTCTTTTTACTATGTTTTGGGAGCTATTACAATAAGTAATATAATATGAGAGAAATGGGTTAATAAATTGTATAATTTCTGAATGGATGCCATTATTAAGCAAAAAATGTTATCTATATGTATATTAGAATTAAAATACTAAAGTTCCTTTAAAATATAAATTTGTATTTGCTAATGCCAGTATATTTAAGATGTAATTTGTTTAATAACTGAAACACCGGTTGTATATATTAGAATGGAGTAGAATCAATAGAACACTAAAATGTAATTATTGATGTAACCCGTTTTTATTTCAGAAGTTTGGTTGAAAGTATCATTGCTGTGTTTAGGTTAGTGGTCAATAATCTTTAGCAGAAGCAAGCTGCACTTAACACAGGATGATGAATCCAAGAGCCAAATTGGCATAAACCATTGGCTGAATTGGAGTAGAGTGATGAGGCTTTTGGGTCAGTGTAATTGAGAAATTGCTTACGCAGAAAAAGAATTATGAGGTCTTGTCATTATTTTAATGAAAAAATATTTTTTTTTTGTATTCAGATATTATAGTCTAAATAAATCACACTGCTTTGACTATCAGAAATTTGGCATTCAGTCAATGAAAGCATAGAAAGCTAAAACTCTTATTTCCACTCTATTCCAATGATAAATTACATGATAAAAAATACATAAATTTCTCTCTATTTCTGTTTATTTGATGTTTTTTTTTTTGTCTAGGTCATAGTGTGCCAGAGGAAATTTTTTCCAAGTTAGATGTGACCTGCTGACCAAAGGTTGCTAACCCTAGTTCAGGAATAGTGCAACTGTTGTAATTTTTTTATGCACATTATGAATTAAGTAACTGATATTTCCCCCACTTGGAACTTGTAGAATAATTTAAGAATGTTGACACATTATCTGACTTGGTACATATTCTTTCTCCCACAGAAATGTGTTTATGGTTTTGTAACAGTTTTTTTAGTAGATGAAGGAATGCTTTGGAACACAAGCAGTCAGAACTTCAATTGAAATCAATTGGTTTAAGTGGGAGTGATAGAGTAATTTTTGTTGCAATCTGATAAATGGTAGATACTATTACTATCTGAATAAAAAGCATGCTAATGATTGTAAGAATTAATTGTTTGACAAATTTTTGCAATATATAAAGTAAATTACATTAAATTATGAAGTCAACCAAGCATTTTAAAAAATTTAATCCTTCAGTTTTAGAGTTTGCATTTATTTTAAAATTATTATTTAATATACACAATTTTTAAGCTGCAATTACATATTAAATTATTAAAATATTGAAAGCCTTGAGGAGCATTTAAATGCTCAAGTAGAGTGTTATAGCTTATGTTACCGCCAAATAGCTTGAGCTTATAACTTCTACATTTATTCTTTTTCTTGTACCATTATTTGTACCATTTCTTTTATACCTGCCTTTCTCTGGTAAATGTGGTCAAGAGAGAAGAAGAAGAATATTTACCAGTCCAGTGAGCTGTTTATCTGCTGGCACATACTGTAGCTGATTTCCAAGGTGATGTTTGTCCTTGTTTTGCTATTTCAGCTTGTTGATGATAGAATTGACATTATCGTCTTCTTAGCTGCATACTAGTCCAGATGGCTGTGGGTGTTCTTCACCACCTTCATTGCTGTCACACACTAACAAGTTAGTTGATCTTTTACATAAGTTTTCATGCTCCTGGACATTTATACGTTGAGTGAGCTGCCATTTTTTAGCATATCTCAAGGATTAAAACATTGTTTTAACAGAATAGTATGTAAAATAGTAATAAATTTTAATAGAATAGTATGTAAAATAATAAATAGTATAGTATGTAAAACATTGTTTTAACCCTTGAGGATGTGCTAAAAAATGGTAACTCATTCAATGAGTACAAGATTACCCAGGAGCATGAAAACGTATGTAAAAGATCAACTAACTTGTTAGTGTGTGACAGCAATGAAGGTGGTGAAGAACACCCACAACCATAGTGCTCTACAACAATCCGGACTAGTATGCAGCTAAGAAGATGATAACGTCAATTCTGTCATCAACAAGCTGAAATAGCAAAACAAGGACAAACATTACCTTGGGAATCAGCTGCAGTATGTGCCAGCCGATAACAGCTCATTGGACTGGTAAATATTCTTCTTTTTCTCTCTTGACTGCCTTTACCAGAGAAAGGTAGGTGTACAAGAAACAGTACAAGCAATGGTACAAGAAAAAGAATAAATATAGAAGTTATAAGCTGAAGCCATTTGGCAATAATAGAAGCTATAGCACTCTACTTGAGCATTTAAGTGCTCTTCAAGGCTTTTAATATTTCAGTATGTAATTACAGCTTAAAAATGGTGAATATTAAATGATATCAGAATAGCTGTGAGTCTAGTTAGTTTAAAAATTTTAAAATTAATCATATATTTTGTAATGTAGCATTTAAGCTGCATAGTTTACTTTTTTATTTTCAATTTTAACCATATTGCTGTGACTTTCAACTGTAGTTAAGTCCATGCATCAAATTATATATATATTTGACCTTATTTAAAAAAAAAAATTTTTTTTTTGCTGCATCACTCAAATGTAGGTGAATGTTATCATTTACTGTGAAACTCAACTTTTTTAGTCGTTATTAAAGAATAATCTCTTTTTGCTGTGTCATTCAATTTTATTCAGAGATCTTATGCAGGATCTAATAATACTTTTAAACCAGGATGGCCAACTAAAACTTAGCAAAGAGCCACTATAAAAAAATATTCTTAAAGAGCCCAGGAAAATTTCTCAACTTAAATTGAAAACATACAAAAAGATATCTTGGTTTTTTTATGAGTATTATGAAATGACAAAATCGTTCAACTATGCACCAAAAAATGTTCAATACAAAAAATGCAAGAGATGAGCTAGTTCAGTATTATTGATAATTTGTTTTGGGAGCACAAATTCTTTTCTAATGAGTGATTTCAGCTCATGATCTGTGGGTTTGCCAGTCTTGTCCAAATATTATAAAGTATATAAAGCATATGAAAATAAGTTATCAATTTTCAAAATTTAACATAAAATTTAAATTTCTGAGGAAGGCAATAAAAAAATAGCAGTAAAAGGGTTAAACTGCTAACAAAATGTCAGCATAATTTTTTGACATTTCTATTAGTGTGTAATATAAATATATTGTAAAAATATTTTCTTATTTGCATTTTTTCCTTGAAATTTTAGGCATCAAAAACTTTACATGAAAAGTATGCAAAATACCAAGGACAATATGAGGAAATTGCAAAACAAAATGAGGTACAGTAAACAAAGATTTATTACAACTGTTTTAGACATATTTCAGTGCAATGTGTTTAATTAAACTGCTCAACACATGGACAACTACATACTGATTCACAATTAGAAAAATCTTTTTTTTTTGTAATTTATCTTATGGGTTTTGATGAATATTAAATCCTGGTGAGTGTATAATCATTCATTTTTTTCCCATTTAAGTAGATTTTATTATGATTTAACCGTTTAATTATATTGTAATCTGTTTGAATCTTTGAAATGTTATCATTTAAATATTTGTTATCATTTATTAAAACAATATCATCAGCATATAGATTCTAAAACTAGATAGTGCCTACAAAATATATTAACTGAAATTAAGAAAAGAACTTTATCAATATCCTCATTTAAGTGCTATTGAAATTCAAACAAATCTTTTCTGTTATTGACAGTACTGAATTATTTTCATTTCATAATTCATCATATTCATTCAATAATCATTTCAACCTCTTTTCCAGAATATCAGTATCCCACATGATATCTGCAGCATATATTCCCATGAGGTAGAAAATATCCAGTATTTCTTTACAGTGCTCTTCACACTTCTCAACTTAAAATCGAAAACATACAAGAAAATATTTTGGTTAAAATATATGCATGTTTTGTCATATGTTTCCATGAGATAGTCCTCCAAAATGTTGCCCATGCAATATGTTTTTTAAAGGACCAAACAGATGAAAACACAAGGATGTTAGATCGAGAATATACTGAGGATTGGGCAGGACAGTCATCCACAACTTTCGGTTTTGTACTGTTGTATGGTACCACAATAGTATTCTTGTATTATCATATTGGAGAAGAGCATTTGCACAGAGTTTGGATGAATCCAGTGAATTCATGACCTTGACTCTGTTTTTCACTGCAAATGGGAGACACATCACACAATCACTGGTTCTTTTTAGTTTGCATGTTCACCTTTTGTCTTTACTTTGCATGTTCAAGGCTACCTGCGAGATATGACCACCAGTCTCCATAGCTAATCAACAGTGGGACGGATTGGCTTAATCAGTAGCAGGCCAGGTTCATAATCTGCAGCTGCCAGGTTTGAATCCCAACTGTGCCAGTGTCAAAATTTATCTTTGCCAGCCCACACCTTGCCCTTGGTGAGAAAGGGATGGGTATGTAAAGGGCACCATCCATCAGTTGGGATGTTAAGCCATGCATGGCCCCATGTGTATGAGAGCCATATATGTGTATGTTAAAAAATATGCCAAATGGCCTTAATGGGAAGCTTCGATCTGTATCCCTAACAGTGTCCAATAGATCCCCTTTCTCAGCATTCTCTGAGCTTTGGGGTCCTTGTAACCTTGCCATTTAGCTCATTGTGGGCACAAAAGGTAAAGCAACATTTTAAGTAAAATAACTAAGAGTAAAACAATCCATTAAAATTTTCATTAAATCATTCACATTAAGTCACAGTTTTTCATTAAGCATGTCCACTTGCATGCTAGCTGTTTCCCCTTCCTGTGATTTTTCTCACAGTCACAAAAGGCTTCTATGCCTGACTGGGTTTACCAGTCACATTCTGCCTACATTGCAGTGTGCACCTTGAACTTTGTTCATCTTCACAGACAGTCTGAAGTCTGGGAATTTAAAGGGATTGGCCATGGTCTGCTGTAATCCTGATCATAGGGGATCAGATCCCACCTATATGTTCCACATTCACTGCTGAGTTTCAAGCTATCTCTTTCTTTGAACCATTTAGTGTCTTAGCATTATTGTCAATGTGTGGTTTTACACCAATTCACTTAACTCACCAGACTTTAATCATAGTATGACTCAGACCTCACCCTGTCCTCTCCAAGATCTGTTGGCAACCAATTATCTGGCAGACATCTCTTAATCAAGTTCTGTTGTAAGCCTGGATATGCAGGCATTATGGGCATTCACCTGGGAGACACTGCTATCGGGTGAGTCGCTTATGTTGTCAAAATGTGGGAGGAGTCTTTTCGCAGGAATCACAAGAAGGAAGTTGTACCTGTTCGACATAATTCACCTAGTCATGGATTTTTAATGCATTCTTTTCTTCAGGAAGATGATTAATGTAAGTTTTGTAATGCGATTTTTGCCACCAAACGCATTTTAACCCTTCCAGGGTCCAAGAAGAATATAGACGTTGACAGAATCTTAAATAAGAGGCCCAAGATGGTCTATATTTGTTCAATAATAAAGTATCACAGAAAAATGTCCCATAGACAAAAAACGTGAAATAATTTTTTTTCAAGCTAATAATTTAATGTTCGTTTTTAGTACAAAAAAATTCGGTTTTTAAAAAATAGAAATTGCCATTTGAAAATTTTCTTACATATATCTCATAAAAATACTTAATTTCAGCTTGAAAACTAATATATTCTTCTTTCATCTGGATGCATATTTTATTAACCCTTTCCATGTTGTAGCCCAAAAAAATTTAATCTTTAGAATTCTAATGATTGGAGATGCAAGTTTCACTCCTGTAGTGCAAATTTGCGGGGGAAAATTTCAAATTGAAATCTGAAATTTTTTCAACTGTTGCTAATCAAATATCGAAAATAACATTTAAATTTATGATATATATATATATTTACCTGTTGCTTCTGCTTGAAAAAATTATGATAAAGTTTAAAATTAAATCCATTTGAGTCTGTAGTAAACATATGCACATGTTCAGTTGCTCTAAATAGCATCAAGTAGCGACGATTTAGTTTATGCCTTTATTCTGCCATACTGGGCTTAGATTATTGATCGGTTGCATTTCCCTCTATTTTGGACTACAGCTCTACTAGAGTTGTAATGCTTCCTAAACTTTTAACGTAAAGTTATTGATTTTATTACTACTGGAAATTGTGTCATCCGAGAACTACACACATTGGCTTTCGATCTCTATGTAAGCAGACTTTTGATTTTAAAGACTTTTTTATTTACTTTAATACTTCTAAAATTATTTTTTTTATTGCTTCTCAAATAAACAATAATTAATTTGAAATTATTTAGCTTGAATCCTCTAGTGGTTTTGCGATGGTGGCAGTCCAAAGAGCAGTAGGATTACTCAAAGCATAATTTTTAAATGGTAGGACTTTATTTATCAATATTTTTAATTACATTTCAACCAAATAAACTAATTAAGGTCAGAAAATTGCGTTTTTTAACCAAAATGTTTGCCAGAATTTTAGAATTAAACTTTTCAGTGCTTCAGTTAAACTTTAAATGCTTTGAAACATTTTATTGAATTCTTTTTCATAATTCTTTATCAATTGTCTGATACACTTTTAAATTTTATTCAAATTTTCCTCTACATCTGCTATTTAAACTGCCCTCTATGGTGGTTAAATTGAATAGGAATTCATCATCTGCTCACTCCTCTAAGTCATGAGACGGTCACACTTCTACAATGAAATTGCCGTGAATTCCAGAGGAATCTACAACATTAAGGCCCTCCTTCCAGCACATGTGCTAATCTACGTGTACTTGCAGCCAGTCACAGATCCGATGGTCCAGTATTTTTCATTAGTTCTCCCGAACCAGGATGGAGATGATACAGCTCACAGGGGTGTTGCCATCTTTGTGAGCAACCATTCTCCATTCCAGGTCATACCCCTCACTGCCACTCTAGAGGAAGTTGCCATTCATCTCTGTGTGAGATTTTTGTTGACTGTCTGCTCAGTCAGCTCATGGGGGTATTGCCATCCTCGTGAGCAACCATTCTCCATTCCAGTCATACCCCTCACCACCACTCTAGAGGCAGTTGCCGTTCACCTCTTTCAGGGATTTTTGTTGACACTCTGCTCAGTCTATCATCCACCCAGAAGTTTCATCTCCCCAGAAGTATTGATGACCTAGTCTTGCAGCTGCTGCCCCCATTTCTGCTCATAGGGGACTTCAGTGGACACAGTCCATTTTGGAGCAGTACTGTCACCAACAGGAGGGGTGGGGTCCTTAAGCAAAGGCTCCTGGATTCCACCCTCTCCCTGGTGAATACTGGTATCAGTACATATTTTCACTCCCCAACCTGCACTTTCACTGCCATTGACCTTATTACCATCTGCTCCTCCCCAATCCTTTTTTTCTTTGTAAGGGAGGTTGAGGACAGCCCTTACATAGCAATTGCTTCCCCCTGGTATATCCCATGAGGGGCCTTATGACCCTTAACACATATATGGTGGAGGTTTGAACAATAATTGATAATCTTAAAGTTACCTGTTGACTTTTAAATATCTATAAATCAATAAATGTTTTGTGGAAAAAATTTTGCTGACATATGGGACTCGAACCTGCATCTCTCCAGAAACATGCCAGAGTATTCTAACCATTGAACTAATGCCAGCTGTGTTTTTTCGGCACCTACATTTGACACCATCTATGATCTTGGGTGGCAACTGTTTCTTTTTAGTGTGCTGAGTAAGATGGAAATAAATAATGATGTCACATCACGTTATTAATGATTTAAACAATAAACGATCAGAGTTACCTGTAGACTTTTAAATGTATAAATCAATAAATGTTTAGTGTAAAAAATTTCGCCAACGTATGAGTCTCGACCCCGCATCTCTCCAGAAACATGCCAGAATATTCTAACCATTGAACTAATACCAGCTTTGTCTTTTTTCTAAGTATGACTTTTATTCTTCCTGTGATTTTTGACAACTACATTTGGCATGAAAGACATACTTATTAGAAAAAAGACGGAGCTGGCATTAGTTCAGCATTGATTGTGCTTAGAGCAATGAAGAAAATTAAACAAACTTCATTATCTGACATATATGTATTACAGTTTGCAAGATGTTTATTCAGTTATTACAATTTTGATTAAAATTAAGTTTCCGATAGCTATTAAAAATAAAATGGTGTATTTTTGTTAGCTTTTGGAACGTAACTTCCCTTTTTGTATTGGTTCTTAGTCCCATATAACACTGTTTCGCACTACATGAGGTTTTATAGGAACCTAAGTGCTGTATTATACCAGGGTTACTTGTATTGACATCCTCCAACCTTGAAGTGTTCAAATGCACAGGGCAAAAGCCCATTTCTTCCAGTGGAATTCCATTTCTTCCATTCCAGTCCATTCCAGTCCATTTCTTCCAGAAGGAATCTTGGATTAAATACACATCTATCACCCACACAATCAGATCTAAGGTCATGTGGGATAAAGTCTGGAAGATCGATGGGAATTACTTGTCTCACTCATTATTGACCATGGAGAACAATGTGCATGCAATTACTGATTCCCAAGCAATTGCCAACACTCTGGGAGAATCATTTTCTTCCATCTTTTCTTATTATTCCCTCAAGTTTATGGCCCTGAAGAGCAAATTCAAACATTCTCCACTGTCCTACCACTTGAATATCCTTCCGGTATGATACAGAGTCGAACTGGAGCCCTATAACAGGCCATTCACAGCTGAATAGCTTCACCTTGCTCTGCACTCTTCTCATGCATCTGCTGTTGGGACAGTCCATTTTCCCATGCTCCAACATCTCTTACCATCGAGTCAGGATCGGTTATTCAAATTTTTAATGCATTTTTCTTGGACAGTTTCCAGACTTCAATGGGAGGTCATTGTCTTGATCTTCTCCAAGCCAAGAAAGGATCCCAATATTTCTTCAAGTTATTATCCATCATGTTGACGAGCTGATGTGCAAGGTGTTGAAAAATATGGTGAATGCCAGACTCATCTGGTTTTTAGGACATCACAACCTTCTTTCATCAAATGGTCTAATGTAAACTGATGCCTGTGAAAGCCATTCACAGCCATCAATTTACATTAGACCTGATACATCTCAAATTGGCTATCAGAAAGTCTTTTTTAAAACAAGAGCATCCAGTGTCCATTTTATTTGATGTCTATAAAGCATATGACACAGTGTGGCAATTTGGCATTCTTCATTACCTCCATGCTTTTTTAATACTCTGATACTGTTAGATGTTTTAAAGCACTTCAGCAAAAATTCTATGCTACTTAGTATCAAAAGTAATGAATGAGATTTTGCATACCATAGAGGTGAGAAGTGAGGAACTTCGTAGATGAAAGTCGACAGTGAGTTATAAGTTCATATTTTAGAGTCCTTGCTGGTAAAAAATGAGTCACAGCAGGTTTGAAGTGGAGAGGTGATGGAGTATGCTGATGAGTCGGTTGCTTACAGTAAATTTTTTTCCAAAGTCTCATGACTTCAGTACTGTCAATAATTAATAAGATATATGTAAGAAATTTTTTCGAATCGCAAATTATAAAAAACAAATGAAGTTTTATGTATTGTACTATAAACTGATATAAGCATCCTTAATCTCTCATTTCGGCACTGGAAGGGCTAACCAGTAACAAGGACTGTTTCTCCACTAATGTCACCGACAAGATCTTAATGTTGAGTGTGCCGGCCTTCAGAGATAGCATCTGAACAGCATGAGTCTCTTCACAATGAGTTTGACCACGTCTCTCATTTCTTCAATGAGTGTATCTGTATATGTATGATATATATCTGTAAATGGTAGCTATGTAGTCACTGGAAGGAAAGGTATGCACCAATCCCCTGTGATTATGCATAGAACCGGCCAGGCCTAGCACCTAATATCCGACCCCGCCTTCTCGTGGTGCAAACCGTTAGTACCTTTCAAAAGAGATACTCTCTTGTGGAAGTGAACGGGAGGGGAGGGCTGCCAAATTAGTTTGGCCTACTGATCTGGACAACTATGGCTACTTTTTTTTTCTACCCTGCTGAGGAGTGATCAACCACACAGGGTCCTGACCATATAAACCCACTGGACTGAATTATGGCTCTGAGCTTGATTACGGATCCTGAATTTGCTGCACTGGTGGACTTCTGTGGAGGGAAAATCTTCTGCTGTGTTTTCTGTTTGTTTGTGGGTTGACAGCTCCAAGTGAATAGATTCACAGCATATGTTTATCAGCTGGTGGATAATCATGAGCAGAGGTCATTGCAGGCACCTGAACACTTTGCTTCTATTGGCATCGTCAAATTCTACATTGGAGTAAGTCTTCCAGTGTAGATGACTTCAGCCTTTAGTGGTGGGGGAACAGGTCTTTGCCCCATGCCTGTGATCAGGGGACTGTTTGATATTGTTGGCCCTACCTATCTCAATAAACCTAATTTCTTTAAAAATCCTACTAATCATTTTCTCTCTGCAGGAACAAGGAACGTGAGTACATTAGATACAGATTGTTCTCTTGATGTCCTCATGCAGGAATTCCAGCACTATAACCTAGATATTCTAGGCTTGCAAAAGACCAGATGGACAGGTAAAGGTGAGATACTTAAAAATGACTTTAAATTTCTCTTTACAAGAAGGGAGGATGGAAAGCATCACCAAGGCGTGGGTCTGCTGCTCAGCAGACATGTTAGTGATACTCTTCTAGGATATGAATGCATTACTGAAAGGTTTCTTACAGCAAAATTTCAGACAAGCATTAAAAACTTAAATGTTATCTGCTGTTATGCCCCCACAGAGGATGCTGATTAGGATGAGAAGGATAGGTTTTATGGACAACTTCAGGATATTTTGAATTCTGTCAAGATAGGAGATATTACCCTTGTTTTAGGTGACTTCAATGCCAAAGTTGGTACTGACTCTGACCTTTGGGGAGGAGTGATAGGCCCTTTTGGTATTGGTAGCTGCAATGGGCAACGTCTCCTACAGGTAAGTAAACTCAATGGTTTCAGAATAACTAACACTTATTACAAGCACCGCGACATACATAAGTACACATGGGTTTCACCTGATGGGCTGCATAAGAATACGATTGATTATATATTAAATAACAGCAAATGGGCTAGTTCTGTTAGGAATACCAGGTCATATAGGGGAGCTAAAATTGGATCTGACCATTACCTTGTTAAAAGTGTCTTGCAACTTAAACTTAAAAAGTGTTGTGCTAGGGTTAAAAAATTTACTTTTAATACTGAAGCTCTGAAAGACCCAGTTATAGCCAAAGCTTACCATGATAGGTTACTTAGTCATTATGACAGTCATGGTATGCTTACTACTGAAGTTGAGGAAGAATGGGATCATTTTAAACAGGCTTTTTTGGACACTAACAGTACTCTTTTAGGAAAAAAGGAGCAGATGAGACAGAATTATCTGAGTGATAAGGCACTTTAGCTTATTTTGGAAAGAAAGAACTGAAGGAATGTCCTTAATCAATACCCTACTAGTCCGAATAGAAAGCATTACAGAGAACTTAATAAACGTGTAAAAGATCAGTTAGCTGCTGATAAGAATCTTTGGCTTGATGGTTTGGTTGACAAAGCCGAGGAAGCAGTTAGACAGCACAACAGCAGAGATCTGTACCAGATAGTTAATGTTTTATGTGGTAGAAAACGGGCAGGCATATAAGGACTGAAGGATAAACAAGGTAAGGTTATAGAAGGTGAGGATTCTGTCATGGCTTGGTGGGCTGAGCATTTCAGTGATGTTCTAAACAATGTGACTAGTTCTACTCCCATTGTTTGCAATGATGATAGATGTATTGGTGGCTTTACTGTTGGCCCTATAACACAATCTGAAGTTATTTTGGCTGTTTATAAACTTGAACCTCATAAATCCCCAGGTATAGATGAAATTACTACTGAATTGCTTAGAGCTGGGAATGTTTCTGTTCCCACTTGGACAACTGAAATTTTGAATATCTTTTATGATAAAGGCATGGTTTTTAAGGATTTTACCAGAGCTATTATTATCATCCCTATTTTCAAAAAAGGTGACTGCAGTTCTCCTGATAACTATAGGGGTATCAGCCTACTCTCTGTTCCATGTAAACTTCTTTCCATGATTGTGCTTAATAGAATTAAGAATCTGGTTGACGGTCAATTGCGTGATGAGCAATGTAGATTCAGAAGTGGTAGGGGATGTGTGGATCAGATATTTTCACTTAGGCAGATTCTTGAGAAATGTTTCGAGTTTCAGAAACCTTTGGTTGCTAGCTTTGTTGATTTCAAAAAGGCTTTTGACTTTGTTGATCATCATAATTTGTGGTTGATTGTGAGATCATATGGTATACCAGACAAGTTAGTTAACACAATGAAAGCTGAAAACTGAATCGTGTGTGAGAGTTGGTAAGTCTTGTAGTAATTGGTTTAGCATTACTTCTGGTGTTTGACAAGGGTGCATTTTTTCTCCTTTTCTCTTTAGTTTGGTTATTGATTATGTTATGCAAAATTCACTTCAAGGGAAAGATTTTGGCCTTAAATGGGCTGGAGGTACGAAAATCTCTGATTTAGATTATGCTGATGATTTAGCCCTTTTGGCAAATGGTATTGATGAGATGAACTCTTTCATTCGAGCTGTTGATGAGACTGGTACTAGAGTAGGTTTGGTTTTAACAGAGAGAAAACTAAAGTGATGAAAATTGGTCAGGCAGGCTGTGATTCAGTTAATCTGAATGGTTGCAGTCTTGAGCAGATGTCACAGTTTAATTATCTTTGTCAGCTATGTAACAGATACTGGTGATCTGTGGCATGAGATTAACAGATGAATAGGTATTGCTGTCGGGACTTTTAAGAATCTATGGCGATTGTGGAGAAATAGGTATATAAGATACCTAAAGACTAAAATAGACTGTATAATAGTTTGGTTCTTTCTAGGGTTAGTTATGGCAGTGAAACTTGGACACTTTGTAAACAAGATAACAAGAAATTAGATGCTTTTGACTCTAGATACTTACACAGTATCTTTGGCATTAGGTGGTTCAGTTTTGTAACTAATGATGAGGTTAGGCGAAGGAGTCGGCAACCTCCTTTAAGCAGCATATTGTGCAGAGAGAGACTCCATTGGTTTGGCCATGTTGCCCGTATGGATAATTATAGATTGGCGAATAGGGTTGTGAACAGTGTGTCAAAAGGCTTCAGAAAGAGGGAGAGACCTAGGATGCAGTGGGCAGACAATGCCAAACAGGACCTTATTAGAATTGGTGTGCAGTGGCCAGATGCAGCAGATTAGCTCAGGATAGACTTGCTCGGAGAACTAAATTGCACTGGTTGGACCTCCGTAGCCCATGGCTGCTTGAGGAGGAGGATGATGATGATTATTTGGCTTGTGAGGTCACATGCTAATTTTCATCACCATCTTTTTTTTATTCCATGTTGGTAACACTGTTGCAGCCTCGAGAACCATAAGGAGGTACCACAAAGTTGCATTCAGAATGTTATGCTTTTTGCTGTTAAGATTAATTCTATTATTAGACAACTTTCTCTGACTGTAGCAATGCCCTATGTGTTGATGTTTTTAGCATTTTTTGCTCTTCTGGCATTAGGGTCATTGAATGACAACTGCAAATTGCCCTGAACAATCTCTGTTTTGATGATGGCTGATGGGTTTTGGTTCTCTCCACGGGAGACCACTTGCATGCACTTTTGCCAGAAGCATAATCTTCATATGGATTCCAAGCTCCAGCTCAGGTGTACCATCATTCCAGTTGTGGCAGAGACCAAATTTTTCAGTCTCATCTTCATTTGGAAATTGACCTTTTTACTACACATACATCATCTCAGATCCTAATGTATGGAAGCATTGAACATCATCTCTCCCCTCTCTCTCCTGGGAGCAAACCAATGTTCTTTGCTCCACCTTACCTTGTACTTGTCCAGTTGAAACTGGAATATGGATCCGAGGTGTATGATTCTGCCCTGAATTCAGAGATAAAGGTAGTGGACTCGCTTGATCTTCAGGTCCTCCATATTTGCATGGAGGCCTTCCACACCTTGTTGGTCCAAAGTCTTTATGTTGAGACCAAATGACTATCTTTTTCTCTTTGCCATCAGCAGTTGTCCCTACAATATGTATATAAATTGTGATCCTTGCTGGGCCATCCCACTTGGGACTGCTTTTTCAATCCTAAGTAGGACATAAAATAAATACCCCCTCAAGCAACTGCTTGGTCTGACAAGAACTTGTCAGTTTATATGCCATAGTAGAAGATCTGTGAGGAAGATGAGACCTCAGCAGAAAAACAACACAAACAACCATGCCTTAATCAGGGCTTGAATCCAGGATCTTTGATCAGTAGCCAAGTGTGCTGCTATTACACTAATTTCCTGACTGCCATTTGCCCTTTCAGCTTGCATGTTTGAGGCTATCTCAGAGACCAACCCAGTCTTAATAGCATTGCACATTTGACAGATAAGTCACTTCCACCATGGAACACTGTTTCCCCTTCTTGTGATTTTTCCCTTTTGCTGGATGGAGAAGGCTTTTACACCCAACCAAACTGTGTGTATTGGCAACTCTTTGCAGTCAGTGTGCTGAGCACCATGACTTCTTGCCTGTGTTCACAGATGGTTAGATGTCTGGCACATCAGTGGGATCACCCTGGTCTGCTGTGATTTAATCATTGCAGACCAGATTACACTACACTGTTCCATTTTCATTGCAAAGCTGCAGACCAGATTATGCTGCACTGTTCCATCTTCACTGCAGAGTTGCAGACTATCAGCCTTGCCTTGCACCACTAATAGCTACGCATCATCATTTGTGTGTACTATACATGCTTAAGCTTTTAATGAGACTGTCCAGAAATTCTGTGGGTATTCAAGAATATTGCTCCAACAAAGCCCTTCGAAGCCCCTAGAGGGTCTCAGGTGGATGATTGTCTCCCTAAAGCAGGGATAGCAAACTTATGGCACACATGCCAAAGGTAGTGTCCAAGATTATTTTTGCCATGCTACTGAGGGGTATACATGCTTGGAAACAGTGGTCCTAGCAATTCAATAAATATTTATGGATATATTATGGATCATTGGTGACGAGATGGTGACTATGTTGCTATAATTAGTACTTCCTATGCTATAAAGATTTCTTCAAATAATTGATTACACATTGCAAAATATACTTCATCATAAAAATAACTTAAAAACACTTTTATGTATCTTAAAATCTAGTTATGCTTTCATTTTGCTGCTATGCCTGAGATTTTACTCTCTCAGTCAATGAAAATTCACTTCATTCTGATTACAGAGGTGTAGCCTCAGTGATGCACTGAAAAAGTCACATGCAAATTTTTGTTTGATGAATATTTTTGGTTATAATAAATAGCCATCTTATTTTTTTTTAATTTTCTCTCATGTAATGACAGAATCTGAAACTTAATATTTTGTATCTTTATATTTGAATCCTTAGTATTTTTTATCATTTAAAAAATATTTAATTCATGATTATGCTGTAATAATAATAGCTCCTGAGCAACATTATTTTACATTTAGCTTATCACTGTTTGCATAATTTTCACCATGGTATAATATCACTTATCAGAATCTGAACTTAATTCCCTTATATCCCATGTATATCTAAAACTATGAAAAAGCAAAAACAATAAGCAAATATGAATTAAAAATGCCACACATGGTAACTAACACAGTTGAAAATTTAATTATTAATGATAGATAAACGTATCTCAATGGGAGGGATCTATATTATTGAGATACCCGACACCAAAAATAAATTGGGGGAAAAATCAGTATATAGGAAAAATGTATAGAACATATGAACAGTGTTTATTAGAACATCAACAGGATATAAAAAATAAAACTAATACAGCTTTATCACAAACAATTCTTGAAAATCATTTGCAAATAGAGAATTTAACGTATAAAGCCATTGGCGCACCCCCAAATAAATACCAATTGCAGTACAAGGAAAACATCATGATTAACTTACATAAAGATCACCTGTGTAACACTGAAATTCCACCCCTTCTGGCAGCATAGAACTTTCTGCTGTGTGAGCAGCACAGTGAAACCCAAAACCACTGATAGCGAGAAAGATTCTTATTTAAAGTTGTAACATCAGGAGGTATAGTGCCAGATGAAGTCCTGCAGGTTTTGGGGAGAAACATGTAGCCATGTGAAGAGGATGGCATCTTTTGAATTGTAGTGTTTGCATCTTTGAATTTGAAGTTAAAAAAAATTCAACGAACTAAGTTTTAAGATGTTTAATTGTAAGTTGAAGCTTTTTGACCAACCAAGTTCTGCAATATGAGTCATAAGGAATATAATCAACACAACCAATATTTGTTAGTGATAAATGACCTTATGAACAGTGTCTACTTAGTAAAAACTTGAACTAGTATCCAGGATCAAAATATCAAGAGATAAACATCTGGTCTACTTATTAACAGCAGCTGCTAGTAAGAGATCATCAACAACCAAATTAAGATCCTTGACGCAGGGCCCTTGCAAGAATAAAGTAAGGATAGCAATATGACCAGTTGAGCCAGCATAAAAGTTTTGAAGACACCTGAAATGGTAATATTTTCCACCTATTTACTTGGGAACTTTTCACAAGGATTAAAAGTATCCTTAAGTGATATTATACCATGAGAAAATACTATGTCTTGACTATCTAAATAGTGATAAGCTAAATGTAGAATAATGTGCTCAGGAGCACATTATTCGAACTTAAAAAGGTTTGTTATCTCTGTTTTAGAGCACCCAAATGTGGTTATTTGGATTGAGGTTTGGAGAATGGGTTGGCCATTCCACATAGCTGGCAATGTTCTCATGATAGTGGTTGACTAGTCTGACTTGGTGGGTTAGCTGGCATAAGTAACATTTTAAAGTATCTTTGTAATGTTGTCGTGTGAGCTCGAAAAGGTTCACTATCTCTGCCCTAGAGCATCACAAACATGGTTAATTGGATTGGGGTTTGGAGAATGGGCTGGACATTCCATGTGGCTGATGGTAGTTGATTAGTCTGACTTGGTTAACCTTTAGAAATTGGTGAGTTAACCTTTAGAAATTCTCCCTTATATGATGATACATAGTGATTCAGGATTTCATCCCTATATCTCTTGACTGTCATGTAAGCTAAGGTTATGCGAAACTTGTAAGAAGGAAGACATCCAAATGATATAAACACCATTCAATATCAATAGGGGCACATAAAAACATGCATCTCCCAACTATGACATTATTGCCACTACAGGTGTCCTTTCACAAGATATTTGAGGGATGATCATGTATCACTGATTCTCACCAGATTAAACAATATCATGAGTCACTTTGGATTCATTTATAAAGAGTACATGCCTTCATTGAGTTAGTCCTGTTGACACTGGGTTGTTGGGTTAGGAGGATGAACAATACTGTCACCTGGCATAGTGGGCACCCTTATGAAATTTTTTTGGAACAGGGGTGGCTCAGTCAGTAGTGTGTCAGGCTTGTAATCTGTAGTTCTCTGGTTCAAGTCTTACCTGGGCCAGCTTTGAGATTTATTGCTGCAAAACTCCTCACCCTGCCCTCAGTCAGAAGAGAATACTGATGGGCTTGGAAAGGCAATCTTCCATTGTACTAAGCTGTGCCCCCATGTGCTGGAGAGCCATACGCTGTGCACGTTAAAGAGCACACTGGATGGCCTTGACTCATGTCTACCATCTGTCTCCTAACAGCTGTCCATTGGGTTCCCTTCCCCAACCTTTTCTGAGTCCTTGGGATCCTTGTGACCTGTCCATTTAACTCATTGTATGCAAAAAGTGTCACTCAGAGGTAAAACAGCCCAACCCATGAAGCTTTCTATATATGATGGAGAAAGATACTATTGCTCCTGTAGTTGATATGAGATTCAAATTCTAGCAGGTGGATAGCTGCAGATATTTGTCTTCTGGGAGTTTTTGCTCTAAGCTGTCCTTCACTGAATCTTTGGAATGATATTTATATCAGTTAGAAACTTGCAGTCTTTAGATTACTGAAGTTTAAAATTTAGCCATTTTGGCTACCTCTGCTTTTGTGTGACTAGCCTCAAGCCTTCCACTGTCTTACCATCTAAGTTCTTTGGTCAGATTGATGCTTTGAGGGCATATCAAGAAATCTGCTGTCTCAAAATTGCCTAATTGCAATCTAGACATGAACGTCATGAGGCATCACCTCAAAATATCCTCTTTTAGCAAATGTCTTTGAATACATGGAAGCAAATGATGCTAATTTGTTTGTGATACTGAGATTCAGCATTGTTTTTACATAAGATACGTAAGTTTCATCATTTATGAATATCAGATATTTATGGTTTTTTTATTTCTTAATTTCTGGAAACCAGTGTTTCATGGCTTTTTTATTTTCAGTGATAGGAATGTTTCATTAACTAATTCACCTGATAAGAAGTATATCTATATCTGAATCTTTTCATGATTGCATTGCTATGTAATAAAATTACTAAAGATTAAATTTCTTTAATCCCAGGAAATGTGACAATTTAAAAGAATACTTTATATTTGACACAGATGAGGTCATGCTAGTCATAAATTCTACATGCATAATATATATATTTTTATTGTTTGAAATGTATTAAATCATTTAAAAATCATTAATATTTAGAATCTGAAGACTCAATTGCAAGAGAAGGAAAATGAAAAAATGCAGTTTATGGAAAATCAAAAAAGCATGAAAAATGAACTATCTTCAAAAGTAAATGAATGTCTTAAGTTTGAAAAGGTAAGTAAACATTTGAATATCAAGTATGAAAATATAATATTCTTATATTAACCCTTTAATGCCCAAGAAATCTTACAAAAAGGTAGTGGATAGTCAAGATTTTGGGCCATTATGGGCATTAAAAAGTTAACTAAGTTATTCCTTGAAAAGCATTTTTCAGTGTCTTTGTTATTGTTTTTTCAAGCTGTTATTGCTCCAAGCTAGTTATTTTATGAGGCATTCAAAGATATGTATACAAAATCCTCATCAGCCATGGGCTATGGAGGTCCAACTAGATTGTGTTTAAAATTGTATAACATTTTAAGTTTCAAAAGGTGCTGTACCACAGGATAGACATGTTTCAAGAATTTTGTTCTCAAAACATGCCTGTCATGAGCTGCCAGCAGCTGCATTTGGCCACTAGTCCATTTCTAGCAAGGACTTGTTTGACATCGTCTGCCCACTACATCCTAGGTCTCCCCCTTTTCCTAAGGCCTTTAGAAACACTGTAAACCAGTCTGCAGCTATGCATATGGGTAACATGGCTAAACCAATACAGTCTCTCTTTGCAAAATATCTCAAGGAGTTGCTGACTCCTTTCTTCTAACTTGATCATTAATTATGAAGTCAAGTCACCTAATGCTCAAGATGCTTCATAAACATCTAGAATCAAAGGCATCATATTTCCTCTTGCTTACAAAGGATTCTAGTTTTTCTACCATAACTAACACTAGAAAGACTCAGTTTTAGTCTTTAGGTATGTATGCCTATTTTTTCACACTTTCCATATATTCTTAAAAGTCACAGCAACAATACCTATTTTTCTGTTCATCTCATGCTGCACATCACCAGTATCTGTTAATCTTTTTACCCAAAATATTACTATTAGTTTCAAGAAAAGCATGTTTAAACTGATTCCATTCATTCTCAACTTCAGTGATAAGCAAACTATAATTTAATAACTAAATAGTCTATCATGGTATGCTTTGGCCATATCTGGATCTTTTGGAACTTCAGTGTCAGGTAATTTTCTGCATAACATTTCTTAAGTTGCAGTTGTAAGACACATTTGACTAGGTAATGGTCAGACCCAATTTTGGTTTCCCTATATGATCTGGTATTTCTAACTGAACTAGCCCATTTGCTATCGTTAATTAATATATAATTGATCATATTTCTATGCACTCTTCAGGATTTGTAGTAAGTGTTAGCTATTCTCAAACCATTAAGTTTGCTTACCTGTAGAAGACATTTCACATTGCCATTGCAACTACCAGTGCCTATCATCCTGCTCAAAGTTCAGAGTTGGTACCAGCTTCAGCATTGAAGTCACCTAGCACAAGAGAAATATCTTCTTTCTTGACAGAATTCAAAATATCCTGAAGTCAATCTAATGTCTGCTGAAGAGAATGATAAAACCTATCTTTCTCATTCTCTTCAGCAGACATTAGATTTGAATGTTATCTATTGTTATGTCCTGTGAGGGCATAACAATAGATAACATTCAAGTCTAATGTCAAGTCTGTAAGAAATCATTCATTAATGCAGTCATATCCTAGAAGAGCATCACTACCATGTCTGCTGAGAAGCCGACCAGTGCCCATGGAGAAGCTTTTCATCCATCCTCCCTGAAAGGAGAAATTCAAAATTACTTTTAAGTATCTGACCTCTGTCAGTAGCTTTCTTTTATTCATTTTTCTTTTGAGCAATAGCACTGCCATTTTCATAGAATTTCTTGTACCATGCTCTGATGTTACTATGGGATGGTGGGTCCTAGTTGAACTGTGTACAGAGATTTAATTTTAATCATAAACTTTTTTATATGGCATTCAATTTTTTTATCTCATTTAAAAAAAAGATAATGTTTTCTCTTTGTTGTCTGTCTGTCCATCTGCAATTTAGATATATGAATTCACACACATTATCATTGATTTAATTAATCAATGATGAATTCCACTATCAAGCTGTTTTTTAAGGGACAGGAGAAGATGAATGTAGAGGAAAAATTGTCTTAAGCTGGGTGGGATCTGAACCCATGATTTCCTGATGACATGTCAGGTGCTTTTTGGTCAGAGCACCTGACATGTCATTAGGATGTCATGGGTTCAGATCCCACCCAGCTCAAGACAGTTTTTCCTCTACACCCATCTTCTCCTGTCTTAAAAAATAACTTGATAGTAAATGAATATTCGTGAAATCAATGATGGGCTGTGAATTCATATTTCGAAATGTATTATTACTATATATATATATTTATTACATATATTAGTATATCAGATACTACTGATCAAACCAAAGGTGAGGCAGATTCAGATTTTCTCACAAAAAGTTAGCAACCAGGATGCCTTTGTGGCTGGTTGTGTAACATGACCGAGATTGCTCTGAAGAAAGAGTCCCCAAATGCACTCAGAAGACAGTGATTAACCAGATGGAGTATAGCATAACATTGGCAGTAGAGAAGAGATTGATCAGATGCTGGTAGCTTAGTGGCTAGAGCACTGACATGTCATCAGGAGATTGTGGTTCAGATCCCACCTTGCTCAAGACACTTTTTCCTCTACACCCATCTTCTCCTGTCTTTGAAAACAGCTTGATAGGGGATGAATATTCATTAAATGTCCATCTGTAAACATCCAACTTTTTTGTTTTTTGAGATAAAAATTCTTTTTGGTTGGTTGATTTCTCTCTCATTTGTTTTAAAATAAATACATTTAACTATTTTTAGTGGTAGAAACAGGCCTCATAATTAAGATAGGTTAACTAAATTATTTTGATAATATATGACAGCTTATTCACATTAGCCAGCATGGTTTGAGGTGAATGGATGGTTAAAGGAGAACTCATAAAAGCTGAAGAATGTTTATATTGTTATATATGTTAAATTGATGAGGATATCCCCAAATATTAATGTTATTTAAATTTATTTCATGATCACCTTCCTCTCCTAAAATTTAGCATTTTGGAGTTATCCTCCATCTCCTGTCCACCATCAGATTTGCATGAAAGAGGACTATTTGATTTTGCCTATATGAAGTATGACTCAATATAGTAATTAGTGATCATAATAAATGACGACATATTTTTAATTCTGAGGTATATAACTGAGATTTATTAAAGATTGTTCTTTAAAATTTTTTGTACATCTGCACATACATTTGAAATTGCTAAGCAAACTCTTTTGAATTATTATTATTATTTTAAATTTATATTTTTTTTGTATACTAAAGATAATTTGTAAACTTTAATCATGTGTTTTATACATTCCTAGATTGCGAATACACTTAAGACAGTATGTACCATGTTGGAAGACCAGGTTAAAGATTTTGAATTTTTGGTAGAAACTCACGAAGATACTATTTCAGAAAAGGAGAAAGAAATGTATGTTTAAGACTATTTTTCATATTCTTTTTATTGTAGAAATTGTAACAGTTTTTTTTTTATTTATGATAAGTGCAGCAGAATGAAGATGAATGATTTTAATTGTGAAGTACAAATCCTTGTAATTGGTTTATAATATGGTACATTTCCACTGCACCCTAAACTTGAATCAAAAGTCTTGCTGTGATGGAATCTAGAGAAATAGTAAAGATGGGAGTATAGCATATTTTTAAAAACAGGAAAATATCTATTTCTTATTAAAATATTTTTTTTTGATAAATGTAATATGATAATACATTGTAATAATATAATAAAAGAATGAGACATTTATGCAAGTACATGACAGACAAGAGTAACAAATCAGCTGTATAAAACAAACAATGGCAAATTTGATTGAAAAGAGAAAGAAGGAAAAGGCAAATAATAATTATGATACAGGGAATCCTTTTATAAAAAAAAATCTACTGACAATGAATTTAGTAATTTAAGTAGCTAGAGTGCTTAGGAAAAGTTTTCGTAGTTTTTGTCTTACTGAGCTGTAAAGTAGGCGTATAGTTATACAGCTGTCAAAAATGCAGAATATGTTGGAAAAAATAATTTTGTAACCTAGAAAGGTTTGCTTTGAAAATCTTATAAATATAAAGTCTGAATGGGATTTTTATGAAAGTAGTTTTTAAGAGAGAGTGGAATTATTTCTTTAAATAAATGGTAGTTACTGTTTTCATGCAACCTATAAATTTGGAGGTATGGAGAGTTTAACATAAATTTTGTTGAGTTTTAGGTTTGGATGTGAACATTGAGAAATAATTGAGTATGTATAGAGTTTTTCTCCTTTTATAGATTTAAATGATTTAGTTGAGTATTCAAAGAGCGAAAAAGGAAATATTCATCATTCCAGAATTTGAATTCCAGTTCTTATATTTTGCACATCTCATTATTCTACTAGACTATACATATTTTTACCAATCCAAAAATATATTTTTTACTTACAGAACCTTGTTTGCATTGTCTGTTACTTAAATTAGTTGATTGGGAAGTAAAAGATAGCAATATAGTTTTTATTTTTTTCTTTTCAGAAAAATTCTACAGAAAGAAATAGAAAGATTGGAGAATGACTTGAAACACATTAATTCCTGTATCTGTAAAGAAAAAAGTCTGAGGTAAGTTATTAAAATGTATTTGTAAATAAATCTTGATGTTATAAATAAATCAATATTTTGATAGGTAGATAATTCTAACATTTGTAATAATAACAGCATCACAATATAGTTTTAATGGGCATAAGCTAGGGTTCCCATCTTAGGAAAACAAAAAAAAAAGATTTGGCCTAAAATTGATTGATTGATTTTTGTTTACGCAAGGCTATCCAAATCACAAAATCTCATTTTACAAAAATATTAACAAATTTTAAAACTGCGTAATGTAATAAAATATAACTGAAGTGCAATTATAAATAATAATAAATTGTTAATGTAATAAAATATTATTGAAGTGCAAATTATAGTATAAAATGCATTTTAGATTTGAAACCACTCATTTGGTAACCTGTATAAATTAACTGGAATGTCTGATTGGCTTTGGCAAGTACGAAAAGCTCACAGTCAGAGTCAAAAGGTTTTTTTACAATTTTTCTAACTTGAAGCACTCTCTAGGGGTGGAAATTCAAATTTTTGCAAAAGTCAGAAAAAGCAAACTATAACTCATTTTCTGTCAAACCCTAAAAGGATATTTTAAAAAAAAATTAAATTGTAATGGGCAGATGACTGTTAGCCCTTCCAGTGCCAAGGAAACCAAAGTGTCTTGCTGCTGGATGTGGGAGAGTCCACAGAGGTCATCAATCTACTCCCTTGGTAGATAGCTGGGACTGGTGATAACCAGCACTTTTGGCTCCTGTGCGAACAAAGGACCCCATGTGACTGAGTGCAAGAGAGAAAGAATAAGCCTTTGTCTCCTGTCTTCATTGGTGAGCTCAAGCAGCGAGAGGACAGAGAATCAGGCTCTGTCGCAGCAAAGTTGGAGTGGAAAAAGGTTTCCAGCTGGGGCCAATGTTTGGCTCCTATTCACTAATAGAGTGTGAGGCCCTAGTGGAGGATTGATGTAAATGTTCTTGTAAATAATAAATGTATTGTACATATCTGTATAGTCTTGCTAATCCATGGGACCACCTAGCTCGCCATTTTTCTGACATATACAATTCATTAGGTACCTTTTAAATAAATGCTCTGGATCCACACCAAGTTCATAAAAATTTGACACCTCACGAAAGCACCTCTTACAGATTGGTGTCAGAAAAGTGGGATTCTGAGCAAGATACATGAAGAATGGTGCGATTTTTTTTTTTTTTTTTTTGCATGTGTTGTCATTTAAGGAACATTGGGTTGGCAAGTTCCAATAGCTGTGAATTTGTTCTTGCTTATGTTATTGTGTTAGTGTATCATGTCCCACTACAATACATGGTTAAGTGCAAAGAATTGTACTCTGTTGAATCACAGCATGGACAGTTCACTACAAATGTTTCACGAACAAGACATGGGGATAGTGTATGAGGTAGAAAGAGTAGGGGAAGCCGAAGATAGGCACTCATCTGAGAGTGGAATATCTGGATGCTCTGAACCCCTTGATAATTTGGAGAAAATGTGCGTTAAAGTGCGGCTGAGCGAAATTGAAGCGGAGGAAAAAAAAACATTTGCACGAAATTGAAGCTGATGAACAGCATGCAATTCATGAAGCTAGTGATATTCAAGAATTCAAATTTCAAAAAATGTAGATGCAGGCAGAAGCAGGATGATCATGTGGTGAGGCGTGCAACAGAACTGACTCATCTGGATCCCTTCTGAACAGACATGACCAACTTCTGAACAGACCTGCATGTTCAGGCACAGAAGAGAATTGTCTAGGTGGGTGTCCTTTCTGCCGCCAGTTATTGGCAATCTGCCTGAGAGCCTCTACGAAATGTCATTGTTTTTTTAAAACTGTTGAGGTATCATTTAGAGTGCAGATTGTACCATGTGATCTGCATGGTGTAGTACTTCTGCCAATGTTTTGTGAAAACTTGGCAGATTGCTAGTTAGCTTGCCTTTAGACCATGCTGATCATTATAATTGGCTCATGGCATTGGGCCAATTATACTGCTCAGCATAGTCTATACTGGATAGATGCAAAGTGGCAGCTATTGAACACAAGCAAAGGCTTGATAGTGCCAGAAAACTGCAGGTCTGATACCTGGGATCAATTTGGGGAACATATTCATGATTTATGGAGTTGCTACACAGATAGCCACAAAGTGACAGACTTTGAAGGATTAAAAGACTGATATTGGATAGGCCTATATCCCAGGTGCCCCTGGTAACACAAGAGTATTTTGTTTTGCAGGAGAGGACCAATTGGCTTAAGCCCATAGAATTGGTGGAGTGCATAGACCCCATTTGGCTAGCATACAGCTAGTTGGCAAAAGGTCTGAATCAGATGGTGATGCGATATGTTCCACCACCCAAATGTGATCTCAGACAGTAGCCCAGAGATTCTGATAAGCAGGAAATGCTGGGGAACTGAAGAAAAGCTTTGATTTTGCCTCTACTTTTTTCCCTATCGTATTTTTCTACTGACGTACATGATATAGCAGAGATGTAGTATTTTCTGCTTCTGATATCTCGCACTTCTGTTGTGACTGGTGTAGGGAGCTCCTCATTTGAGCCATGATCTTACAACACCTTGAACCTAAGGATAAATTTGATACAGTGAGGCAAAACTCAACCTCTTTTTATGCAATTAATGTTTTACAGTTTGTTTAAAATATTTAATATTAGCCATAAAACAGCTTAAAAATTTTGCATCAGTTGTTTTAAGTGCATTATCAGCAGCCTGTGCTTTGAATTATAGCATGTGGTCCCTTTGCTTCTTGCTTTCATTGTTGTATACCCATGAACACTTCTGAGTAACTACACTGTCGAACTTGACTTATATGTTTGAGAGTAAAGTGCAGTCACTTTGCACTTCATCAAGGTTCCAATGATTTTTTAATGACTGTGGGTGCAAACTATAAAAAAATTCTCAGTAGTTTTATATCTCATTACTTCTAGACATCAAAAATGGCATTAAAAAAAGATATCTCTAAAAAACATAACCTGAGTTTACCAGCTGTATAAGTTCTGAAGCAGAAATCGAATCCTCTTTTTAGAAAAGCTAGAACCAAGAACATGTGAAATAATCACAAATACATCAAAATGGCAGTTAACAAAAATTGAATAAAGCTGTATTTCAGTGACTTAAGAAGAAATGAAAGTCTTGCCATAAGTGGACCGATTTTGCACACACAAGCTCAAAATTATGCCATAATACTCTTGAGTACAAAGATTTAAAGCATTTTCCAGTTGGTTGCAACATTTTCATGAATGCTACAATGTTTTAAAAAAAGGGGGGGGGGATGGCTATAGTAGAGTGATTGGGCACCTATTCCAATAATAATAATAATAATTTTATGTAACAACATGTGCAAAATGGTGCAACCTGCTGAAAGATGCACGAGTAGCCCTGTTTAATACATAGTATTGAAACTACATTAAAACCCAATCATAATATAGTTCCCATAAATATGTCTCATATTATCAATATAGTGGTTAAAAATGATCAAGATAAAATTATCCTAAATGGTAGAATTTATTATATTTATTATATCAAGTGAGTATTGTAATATCACAATAAAGTTAATATAAGTACTTTTATGTCAGTGTGAAACTTCAACACCAAGTTGAAGAGATGACAGAAGAATCAGAAAGTCAGCAGGCACTACACGATGCTGAGATGTGCACACTTCAGGAACAGCTTTCTCAGCAAAGAGAGCTAGCTATAGATTTGGGACAACAAGTTAGAGAATTAGAGAAAGGGATGTCTCTTCAAGATCATAATAACAAAACTATAAAAAGAAAAACTACAGCACTTGAAGAGGAAGTGGTTAAAATAAAAGAGGAAGTAAGTAATATTAATATTTCATGTAATATAGAGCGTCCCCCCAAACCCTTTTCTGTTTTAAAAATTTATTGCACAAAAATAAAAATAGGCAAAATTCTTGCCCTCTTTGCATCTTGTTGTTTAACTAATGGAGTTTTATATCAGCTTCAGTTCACCTCAATACGTTCACCTTTAGTGACCATTAGCACATCTGGGGCAGGGATGGCTCAGTCGGTAGCATGCCAGGCTTGTAATCTGCAGTTCCCAGGTTCGAATCCCAGCTGGGTCAATATTGAGACATATCTGCAAAACATCCCACCCTGCCCACGGTCAGTAGGGGACACCAATGGGCTTGGAAAGGCCACTGTCTGTCGGATGGGACGTTAAGCTATGGCCCCGTGTGTGGGAGAGCCATACCCTGTGACTTTAAAGAACACACTGGATGACCTTTATGGGAGGCTACCATCTCATACATACAGCTGTTCCAGTGGGTCCCCTCCCCCAACCTTTTCTGAGCCTTTAGGGTCCTTGTGACATGGCCATTTAGCCCTTGGTGTGCAAAAAAAAAGTGCCTCTCAGAGCTAAAACAACCCAACCTTAGCACATCTAACAAATTACATCAGCCCACATTTTGGCCAACATATCATTTCCAAGGAGAATTTCCAAGGAGGGATGACTTTATGCATCATGAATAGTCACATAACACTGAAGTTCTTTTCAAATGCAAAATATACAAGATGATATATTTATATTTCTTCACTTTAGAAATGTGTATGGCTTTTCAAAATACATCTCTATTAACCATTGTTTTTGTTTATGCATATATATTGGAGTTTCATCCTCACTTAACTTGGCACTGGCAGTTGTAATCCTCCTCTCTCTTGTATTTATTCACTATCTCTTTGTGGGGGCGGGGGTGGCGCGCCACCCGAACTACAGATTACGAGCCTGGCGCAAAGCGTGCCAGGCTCGTAATCTGTAGTTCCCAGGTTCGAGTCCCAGCTGGGTCAGCATTGAGATTTATGTCCGCAAAATTCCCCGCCCTGCCCACGGTCAGTAGGGAACACCGAGGGCTTGGAAAAGCCGCCGTCTGTCGGATGGGACATTAAGCCATGGCCCTGTGTGCGGGAGAGCCATACCCTGTGCATGTTAAAGAACACGCTGGATGGCCTTGACCGGAGGTTACCATCTGTCTCCCAACAGCCATTACAGTGGGCCCCCTCCCCTAACCTCTGAGCCTTCGGGGTCCTTGTGACCTGGCCATTTAGCCCATTGTGTGCAAAAAAGTGCCACTCAGAGGTAAAACAACCCAACCCAACTATCTCTTTGAAGTGTACAATTATAGCTGGTATTTTGTTTTGATTTTTTGTTGGCAGTCTATGCCTTTTTTCTAAAGTAAATTCTAAAAATTTGTCTACACTTAAAGGAATGGGCAATTTTTGCACTATTTTTTTAATCGTTTTTATTTTAAATTATGTTACCCCTGTATATAAATATTCTTAATTTTTCAATATTGTTCCTTTCCAAATGGGTTTAGTCTTCATTTGATTTATATCTTCCACTAGTTCCTTATTTAGTATTTCATTTATTTTTCTATTTAACTTTATTTGATTCTTTCATAATGTTATGTTATTCTGAGAAGAATTCCACAATTTTTTTTATCTTTAACCCTATATTTTAAATCTCTAATTTCCATTAGTGAAATACTGATGTCATTGCTGTAAAGCAGTGATAAACTACATTTATCAGTGTTCTTTACTTCCTTCCGTTCGTATTCCATGATCTGGGTAAATCTCTTAATTTTATTATTTTATCATCAGCTGTAAGGCAAAGTTTGTCACATGAGCTATTTACCATGCATTTCCTCAGTTGTTGCAAAATACACATAAATATGCAGTCTCTTGTGTAAGATTTTATGTGCCATTACTCTGGGTGTCCTAGTTCTCTTGATGCCTGATGAATAGCTTCTTTGGACTGTATTGGAATATGGCATCAATGTTAGCAGTTTTTCATAAGTACCTGGGTGTCCACTTTGAGGCAAGTCCATTACATTTACAATCTCCTGAAACTCATTGAACCAACTTCTAATTCTGAGTTCAGATGGCTAATCTTTTCTGTACTGATGGTGGTAGATCCATTGAACAGTTGTCAATGATTTTAATTCAGCAAATCAGATAATGCATTGGGCTTTCTCCTGAAAAGTTAATATTTTCATTCAACCTACTAACCTCCATAAATTCCTGTTTCAATTTGTAAATCAGAAGTAAAACTTAACTAATTGAGGAACAAAATGTGAAAAGATTCAGCATTTTGCCTTATTTAATTTTCATGTAATAATATTTTGAAAAGTTTTTTTATTTATTTTACAATATCTAATCTATTATTATTGTAAATTATAATATAATTGTAATAAATAAAAATATATATTTATCTATTATAATACAATATCTGCTACTAAATGCAATCACTGCTTAGTAGGATCAATTTTCAGGAAATAGAAATAAATCCTTATGAATGCATTATAATTTCACTGTATAGTATGATCATATTTGCAGTTATGGAATCAGAAAATCTCCTTTGAATTATTGTATTAAAAACAACGTTTCAGAGTCATAAAGTTTGTAGGGAACAGTCCATTAATGCTAGGCTTTCAGAGCTAAAAGCTGCTCTTAAGATCCTCTGTATTAAACTGTATTGAAGTGGGAATGTTTGACATTCTGAGACTCTAGGGAGGAGGAGGAGGTAAGGTGCAGTTCCTTCTTGACCTTGAGTTATGTCCTTGACACTTCTATCCCCCCAGAATTTGAGTTGTGCATTGTGTTGCTTCTCAGTGGCAGTTTTATGCACTCACTGGACTAAATGGCCAGTTCACTGTAACCCCAAATGCTCAAAGATGATTAGGAAAGTGTATTCACTGGACACTCAATGAACATTGGAGGGGGACAGATGAATGCCTTCCATCAAGGCCATCCAGTATGTTTTTTAATATGCACATGGAGCCATGTATTAATGTCCCATCTGATGAATGGTTACATTTTTAACCCTTCCAGGGCCCATATCGATTATACATGTTGACAAAATCAAATGAGAGGCCAAAGACGATTATATCCATTTTTTGAAACTTTAATTTTTTTTAAATAGAAATTGCCATTTGAAATTTTTTTGCATATTTTGTAAAAATAATACTTTTTTCCATTTGATGAATATTTTATTAAGTGAAAAAATATAGTGAAAAAATTATTGTAGTGAACAAAATAGCTTGTCCTCTGGGTGTAAACCAGTTTTACAGGTTGGCCTTGGAAGGGTTAAGTCCCTTGTGTCCCCTTTCTCACGGAGGACAAGGTTTTGGTTAGCAGAGATAAATATCAATACAATTACATTTGGGACATGAACCTGGAAACATCAGAATTGGAAGTTTAGTATGCTACCAGTTTATAGCCCAAGTCCACTCATGTTTCAGGAATTGCTAGACTTGACCCTGATTTGTTCACTTGAAGAGATTAAATCATTAGCTTAATGCGAATATAAGCAGGCAGATTGCCTGAATCCTCAACATAAAATATTTGCGACCTTATCACCCTTCATATTGAATTAAACTGCTTAACTCATAAATTCCCATGCCACCAATCTTGGTGCACCTTGGTCACACTAAAATCTTGACACAGCCAATCTGTTGGCACACTTGGTTTGCACTAAAATACTCGTATATTTGATACATCAATGCCATTTAAAAACGTATTATTTACCAATGTTGATGTTTGCTGTATAATGCTAGGGGATGCATGTAGAAGGTTTAGTTGGCTTTTTCTTCACCAGGTCCCATCTCTCTTTCAAATACATTTTCTGAACAAATGGAAAAAAAAAACTCATTTCACCTCATTTTATTGTGATGATATAGCTGTGTTTGTCCTCACTTTTAAGCCAAACTAAGAGTAGAGTTATATTAATTATAGTGTACTAGAGTAGAATTTATATATTTTAGAGAGTTTTTGTTGTAGTTTTTAGTGAATTTTATCAAAATAATGTTGCAATTGACCAAAATTTAACTTGTGTTTTTGACAAATACCATGAAAAGTTGCATGGGGAAAAAAAGGTTAAGACAATGAATTTCCACATGTGGAAAACTCCAAGTGTAGACAGTAAGCTGATGGATAGGGAGTGGACTCTTGCTAGGACAGCTAATGATTGGAATGGCTAAGATAGTCTCTTTCATGCCACACTTATCAACCATTATTCTCTCAGTCATTCAATTTAAGCCACTGGTGTTTGCAAGTGATTATTTGAAGCTGGCCTGGACACACTATGGCTCATTGTCTCCTTTTGGGCAGCCTATGAGCTACTGATGAGAAATTTGTAAAAGAGGAAAAAGAACTTAGAGGACAAGAAGTCCAACTTCAGAAGAAGCAAATTCTCATTAAAATAATAAATGTTAATAAAATTACATTGTGTTTTATTTTAGATTTCTTTTTTTGTCTGTGTTGGTTATCCATGCGTTAGGCATTTATATATTTCTTTGGAAGCCAGCTATTCCATTTCAGCTTTCTATGCAGATATGCTATGATGATAAATAAATTTATAGAAGAGCGAAAAATTGCATAGAGGACAAGAAGTCCAACTTCTAGAAAATCAAATTCTCATTAAAATAATAAATGTTAACAAAATTATATTTTTGTTTCACTTTAGATTAATAAATGGTTTTGTTGACAAAATGAGTTTTGCTGATACTTGGGACTCGAACCCATGTCTCTCCATATTCATGCCAAAGTGTTCTAACCACTAGACTAGTATCTGTTTCCTGGGGCGGGGGTGGCTCAGTCGGTAGCGCGCCAGGCTCGTAATCTGTAGTTCCCAGGTTCAAGTCCCAGCTGGGTCAGCGTTGAGATTTATCTCCGCAAAATTCCCCGCCCTGCCCACGGTCAGTAGGGGACACCGATGGGCTTGGAAAGTCCGTCGGATGGGACGTTAAGCCATGGCCCCATGTGTGGGAGAGTCATACCTTGTGCACGTTAAAGAACACTGGATGGCCTTGACGGGAGGCTACCATCTGTCTCCCAACAGCTGTTCCAGTGGGTCCCTTCCCCAACCTTCTCTGAGCCTTCGGGGTCCATGTGACCTGGCCATTTAGCCCATGGTATGCAAAAAAGTGCCGCTCAGAGGTAAAACAACCCAAAGTATCTGTTTCCATCATTTATCCATTAATATGACTTATAAATCATCCCACGTGTTGCCCATGGCACCATTTATGATTGGGGATGACAATTTCTTCTTCCAATTCTGTTTTGAATAAGATAGAAGTAAGAAACTCGCTCACATTCAAATCATTATTAATGAAGTAATCAATGAACAGTTAACACAGAGTTACCTATTTGACATATTGTCAATGTAGTCAATAAATGGTTTTTGCCAATACGTAAGATTCAAACCCATATTTCTCCATATTCATGCCAGTGTTCTAATCACTAAACTGGCACTGGCTTCTGTCATTTCTCCACTAATGTGTCTTATAAATAATTCTGCACGTGTTGCTCATGGTGCCATCTATTATCAGGGATACAACTTCTTTTTCCAATATTGCTCTGAAAGATGAAACTTAGAAAGTCACTCACACTCAAAGCATTAATAATGAAACAATGAGTAGTTAACACACAGCTGTTTGACACAGAAATCAGTAAATCAACATACAGGTTTTTGAAAAAGAAAAAGTTCTGCTGATACACAGGACTCAAACCCACATCTCTCCAGATTCTCCACTCTGGCATGAATTATTGATTATTTCACTTTAAAAAATTTATGTGTGTTAATAATATATTTCTTTGGGAGCCTGCCTTTCTCTTTTAGTTTTTTATGCAATCTAATAATTATATTAAGGATTGTTTAATGATTGTCAGTGAATCCTTGGGAGTTCCGTGAAAACAATTGTCAGTGAAAGGTTTAAGTTTGAAAGTGAAACAAGATCTAATAGTGATGTGCGAGTTTTTAAATTTCATTAGATTTTCCCAAAGATAAACAGCTATGGAACTAGGAACATCTCATTCTTCACACCTTAATTTCCATTGTGTTCCAAAATTTTGCATAAATGTGATCAATTAAAGGTAAAAGTAAAAAAAAAGAAAGTTTAAAAAAAAAAGTTCCAATTTTTTTGAAAGTCAAAAAGGAATTACTAAGGTAAAATTCAGAGTTGATGAAATGAAGCCTTACTGCTTTGGTATAAATCATTGTCATCATCATCTTCAAGCAGCCATGGACTACGGAGGTCCAACCAGACCGTGCAGTTTAATTCTCCAAGCATATCTGTCCTGAGCTACATCTGCTGCATCCGGCCACTGCACACCAATTCTAACAAGATCCTGTTTGACATTGTCTGCCCACTGCATCCTAGGTCTCCCCCTTTTTCTGAGGCCTCTAGGCACACTGTTCATAACCTTATTCGCCAATCTATAATTATCCATACGGGCAACATGGCCAAACCAATAGTCTCTCTCTGCACAATATGCTGCTTAAAGGAGGTTGCCGACTCCTTTGCCTAACCTCATCATTAGTTACAAAGTTGGACCACCTAATGCCAAAGATACTGCTTAAGTATCTAGAGTCAAAAGCATCTAATTTCTTGTTATCTTGTTTACAAAGCGTCCAAGTTTCTCTACCATAACTATAAGAACCAAGCTATTATACAGTCTAATTTTAGTCTTTAGGTGTATATGCCTATTTCTCCACACTCTCCATAGTTTCTTAAATGTCGCGGCAGCAATACCTATTCATCTGTTAATCTCATGCCGCACATCACCAGTATCTGTTACATAGCTCCCAAGATAATTAAACTGTGACACCTGCTCAAGAGTGCAACCATTCAGATTAACTGAATCACAGCCTGCCTGACCAGTTTTCATCACTTTAGTTTTCTCTCTGTTTATAACCAAACCTACTCTACTACCAGTTTCATCAACTGCTCGAATGAAAGAGTTCATCTCATCAACATCATTTGTCAAAAGGGCTAAATCATCAGCATAATCTAAATCAGAAATTTTAGTATCTCCAGCCCATTTAAGGCCAAAATCTTTCCCTGGAAGTGAATTTCGCATAACATAATCAATAACCAAGCTAAAGAGAAAAGGAGACAAAATGCACCCTTGTCGAACACCAGAAGTAATGCTAAACCAATTGCTACAAGCCTTACCAACTCTCGCACACGACTCAGTGTTATTATAGAGAGCTTTCATTATGTTAACTAACTTGTCAGGTATACCATATGATCTCACAATCAACCACAAATTATGATGATCAACAGAGTCGAAAGCCTTTTTGAAATCAACAAAGCTAGCAACCAAAGGTTTCTGAAACTCTAAACATTTCTCAAGAATCTGCCTAAGTGAAAATATCTGATCCACAAATCCCCTACCACTTCTGAATCCACATTGCTCATCACGCAATTGACTGTCAACCAGATTCTTAATTCTATTAAGCACAATCATGGAAAGAACTTTACCTGGAACAGAGAGTAGGCTGATACCCCTATAGTTATCACAAGAACTGCGATCACCTTTTTTTGAAAATAGGGATAATAATAGCTCTGGTAAAATCCTTAGGAACCATGCCTTTATCATAAAAGATACTCAAAATTTCAGTCATCCAAGTGGTAACCGAAACATTCCCAGCTCTAAGCATTTCTGTAGTAATTTCATCTACCCCTGGGGATTTATGAAGTTTAATTTAGAAATAGGCAAAATAACTTCAGATCATGTTATAGGGCCAACATTAAAGCCACCAATGCATCTATCGTCATTACAAACAATTGGAGTAGAACTAACCACATTGTTTAGAACATCACTGAAATGCTCAGCCCACCAAGCCATGACAGAATCCTCACCTTCTATAACCTTACCTTGTTTATCCTTCAGTCCTTATATGCCTGCCCATTTTCTACCACACAAAACATTAACTATCTGGTACAGCTCTCTGCTGTTGTGCTGCCAAACTGCTTCCTCAGCTTTGTCAACCAAACCATCAAGCCAAAGATTCTTATCAGTAGCTAACTGATCCTTTACACGTTTATTAAGCTCTCTGTAATGCTTTCTATTCAGACTAGTAGGGTATTGATTAAGGACATTCCTTCAGTTCTTTCTTTCCAAAATAAGCTCAAGTGCCTTATCACTCAGATAATTCTGTCTCTTCTGCTCCTTTTTTCCTAAAAGAGTACTGTTAGTTTCCAAAAAAAAAAAAAAAAAACCTGTTTAAAATGGCCCCATTCTTCCTCAATTTCAGTAGTAAGCAAACCATGACTGTCATAATGACTAAGTAACCTATCATGGTAAGCTTTAGCTATAACTGGGTCTTTCAGAGCTTCAGTATTAAAAGTAAATTTTTTAACCCTAGCACAACACTTTTTAAGTTTTTAAGTTGCAAGACACTTTTAACAAGGTAATGGTCAGATCCAATTTCAGCTCCCCTGTATGACCTGGTATTCCTAACAGAACTAACGCATTTGCTGTTAATTAATATACAATCAACCATATTCTTATGTAGCCCATCAGGTGAAACCCATGTGTACTTATGTATGTTGTGGTGTTTGTAATAAGTATTAGTTATTCTGAAACCATTGAGTTTACTTACCTCTAGGAGACATTGCCATTGCAGCTACCAATACCAAAAGGGCCTATCACCCATCTCCAAAGGTCAGAGTCAGTACGAACTTTGGCATTGAAGTCATCTAGAACAAGGGTAATATCTCCTTTCTTGACAGAATTCAAAATATCCTGAAGTTGTCCGTAAAACCTATTCTTCTCATCGGCATCCTCATGGGGGCATAACAGGAAATAACATTCAAGTCTTTAATGCTTGTCTGAAATTTTGCTGTAAGAAACCTTTCAGTAATGCATTCATATCCTAGAAAAGCATCACTAGCATGTCTGCTGAGAAGCAGACCCACGCCTTGGTGATGCTTATTGTCGTCCCTCCCTGAAAAGAGAAATTTAAGATTATTTTTAAGAATCTGACCTTTATCTGTCCATCTAGTCTCCTGCAAGCCGAGAATATCTAAATTATAATGGTAGAATTCTTGTGTGAGGACATCAAGAGAATAATCTCTATGTAATGTACTCACGTTCCACGTTCATGCAGAGAGAAAATGATTAGTAGGATTTTTAAAGAAATTAGGTTTATTGAGATTAGTAGGGCCAACAATATCAAACAGTCCCCTGATCGCAGGCATGGGGCAAAGACCTGTTCCTCCTCCGCTAAAGGCTGAAGTCACCGATGCTGGTAGGAACTTCAGGCACCACTTTTTCAAGTGGACTTTTTCAAGAGCCATATGGCCTGCCTGAGACACATTACTCCAGTTTAGGCTTGACGATGCCCAACTAGCTAAGTAAGGTTCAGGTACCTGTGATGGTCTCTGATTAGGATTATCCACCAGCTGATATAAGGTATCCCATGCCTCTGTTCACTTATGGCTGGCAACCCAGAAGCAAACAGAAAACACAGCAGTAGATTCTCCCTCAACAGAGGCCCACCAGTGCAGCAAGTCCAGGATCCATAATCAAGCTCAAATCCATAAACAAGTCTAGTAGATGTAAATGGTTAGCACCAGGACCCTGTGAAGTTGCTCACTCTTCAGCAGGGTTGAAAAAAAAGAAAAAAGTGGCCATAGATGACCAGATCAGTAGGCCATACTGAACTGGCAGCCCTCCCCTTCCTGTTCCCTTCCAAAAGAGAATATCTCTTTTGAAAGGTACTAATGGCCTTACCACGAGAAGGCGGGGTTGGACATTAGGTGTTAGACCTGGCTGGTTCTGTGCATCATCACTGCGGATTGGTACACAGCTCTCCTTCCAGTTTATGCCTAGCTGCCATTTACAGACTTTGGTATAAATAGGCGGGCCTAAATGAATGCCCCAATTTGCATACAGTTGCAAAAAATTCAAAGTTTTTTAAACAAATATTACAGATGATTTGTTTATGCTGTAATCTTTTATTGATGCCTTTTTACCTCCTATCTTTGCCTTTTTATATTATGCACATTATATTAATAGATTGTAATTTTCTGGCTTTGTCATTTATACACTGTCCAACTTGGTTCTTTTGCACCTGGGTTTGTTTTACTTTTTGCTTCTATATTTATTACTTTACACATATTTATTGTTTTTGTATTCTTTCTATCTGTTGTTTTTTACCTTTACCTTTTGCTAGATTGCCTTTTAACTTTGGTTGCGGGTTACTGTGTCTTTTACCCTTTTATTGTCTCATTTAGTGCATTATTGGCTTAGCTGCTAATCTGCCATAAAACCCCAACCGACCAACCAAAGTTCTGCTATATCTCCAGAACATGAGTGCTGAAAGTAACAAGCTATGCATCAAATGAAAGCTTGCAACAAGGGGAGTATCACAAGCTATAGAAAGAAACTACCCCCCCCCCCCCCCAAATCATTCTCTGCCTTCCCAAAAAGGGGATGAAAATTTCATGGGGAGTCGACCTTAACAAGTTATATCTCAAAGCTCGTGATGTTGACCAATGACATGGGCCACATCAAACATGACCTCATAAAAAAAGGGGGAGGAAAAAATGTTGATGTTTATGAGAAAATGAAAGTTTCTGAAGGTTGGTGTTTTTAATAACAAAGGAAAAATTAAAAAAAAACATCTTTTTACATGCTCCATAAAAAGTAGAAAATTAACCTGAAACATATTGATGGTGCAATCAGTCACTGAATTGCATTCACTCAAAGGAAGGTAGGGTGACAATTTACCTTCAACGAGATTGCTGGCACCCTATCATCCTTTGAAGTGAATATGAATTCAGTAACTGATTGCACCTTTGATATGTTTTAGGTTTATTTTCTACTTTTTGGGGTGCATTATAGGAAGATAAGTATTTTTAAAATTTTTGAAATTTATTTATATATATATATATATTTCTTGATTTCATGAAAAATTCTTATTTGTTTTATTATATTAGAAATTAATGTGGATACATTCTTATTGAAATGCAACTAAATAAATTTGGTTTACAACTTTGTGGGAAAGAAGTATAAAATTTGTGGAACCAGATTTAACTTTGCAAATTTTAATTACAAGTGCAAAATAATGTTTTTCAAATTAATGTGCATTACATTTTATTAGTTTATTCTCGATTTATTTCTCTACTGTGTTGGTAAAAAATATTCTATTCTGCAGGCAGCTAGGCATATAACACAAATAGCATCACTGAAATCCAGCAATCTTAAGTTGACTCAGGCTTTGGAAGAAGCACTTGAAAATCAAAAGTTAGCTCAAGAAATTAATGACCAATTATGCAGTGATCAGGAAAGTGCAGAGGTGACTATATAAATGTTTTATTCAATTAATTTCCATTTAATTATTTCCTAATTAACTCTTGAGTAAGCACTGTTTGTCAAACATCAGAATTCATTGGATGGTGCAGTAATAATTTATAAGGAAACAGGCAATCATTGCAGTTAGACTGAAGATTAAAACAGTTTCTCCATTTTTAAGTCTTTTAAAATCACCTGTTGAATAAATAAAAATCGTGATTTTCATCACCACCATAATTCACCCCTTTTTATTTAATAATAATAATAATAATTTACTTCTACATTGGTTGTGAAGTGCTGTGTATTGATTGTTTATAATATATGCTGTATTTTGTACATTAACATTTTGAACATCATGATTGTTTCCTATTAATAATAAGCCAAATTTTATTAAAATACTTCTTTGACTCGGTGATTCTTAACTGGCGGTGCACACACCTTCTGGAGGTGTGACATCAGATAATTTTAAAATTAATGATGAAATGCACATAGATGGAAGTAAAAATACTCTGTTTCTTCAACTTCTACTTTGTACTTATGTGAGATGGGATTTTCATGCCTCGTACATATCAAAACAAAGGACACAAACCACTTAAATGTGAACATTGACATGTGCATTGCTGTTAAGAAGAAAACAAGTGCCCATTTCATGAATGTTATTGAACAAAGCAAGAACAAGAGAGTCATTGATCCTCTAATTTAATTTTAAATAAATATTTAATAATATCTGCCATTCTATATATTTTTTTCATTCTAAAAAAATAAAGATCTAATATAACAATTTTTAGTAAAGGGGCATAAGAGCATATTTTGAGAAACAAAGGGACTGTTATAAAGGTTAAGAATCACTGTTTTTACTGAATTGCAGCTTATTTATTGCCATTTGTTTTATTATAAAATTAAGAAGCTTTATTACAAAATAAACTTTAATATAGGCTGTACATTGTCCACTGGCTTCTTAGCCTTACTAAAGTAACTCCAAATTATTGGTACATTACCAACAAAGTTTCTCAAAAAGTCACCTGTTACATTACCAACAATATCGTGAGTTTTGTTTTCAAGTTCATTAGTGATCCTTGGTTTTGTACAATGTTTTGGCCCAGTGCCACAGAATGAACCACATAACACTCAATTTGGAATAGACCATTCCATTTGCCCTTGACAACTTGTCTACCATCCAAAGAAGTGTTCATCAAGCAAATTGTGAATAGTTAATGCAAAATGTGGTGGAGTTACATTTTTTATGATTAAGAGTTCACCAGCATTTTTACACACACAAATGGTAAGCCACGAAAAATTTTGCAGCATCTGCAAATATTGCTAGCTGTTTAATGCTGTCTTGCAGCAACTGCAGGCTAACAAATTGTGTCACTCATTTCAGACTGCTACCTGTGCCTCAGTTGCATTCTTTCAACTGTCATATATGAATCTCATTCTGCCTAAATCACAGCTCTGGGGATTAACAAATTTTCCAACATGGAAGATAGCTATATTTCACTGTAAAATATGCTAAATTGATTAGAGTTTCCATGATAGCATGATTTCAGAAATTTCCATGCATTTGTTACAATCTTCAAGAATGAGTAGTTGTACACAATAGAGTTTTTAGATGCCCAAAAATTAATTTCTTTTCTGAGTACAATATGAACTGTGTAATGTGATAATAGATTCTCTCTGGTTACCTGTCATATTCATTTTGTAGGATTTTTAGCATTGCTCATGTAGCAGTCACATTTTCTGCCAAATATGATGTTGATGGTGTTTGATGGTGATTGTTTGGAATCTGTTATAGAACCTGTTGTCATTAATTCCACATGACAGTTTCTGCTTATTTTTGGGTCTTAGGACTTCATTTTTGCCATTATAGCTCTCCACCATCTTTGAAGTTGAATAACTAATTACCATGCTTGATCAAGTTTTTGCTTGTTCTACACTTAATTTTCAGTTTTATTTACTTGTAACAGATGTAATGATAAAGTTTAAAATCTGTAAAGAAATGGTAATATCTCCTTTAGTGTAGGAGCATTAACAGTTTAAAATATGAAGACTATTATATGAAATAGGGAGTAACTTTTAAGAGTTATCTCCTTCCTATTTCACCATTCTCTTCCATGTGTTCCCCTCCCCCTTCTTTTTTGACAAAAGGAGGTTAATTTTTTTAGTGCTGAATATTTTCGTCTATATCAATATCTTTTTTGTTAACTATCTGATGTTAATTGCAGCCAATAAGGTTGAAAGGATTAATACCAATAATTTTATAGTATTAGTTTTTATATTTCATTTCTCCTTTTTCTTTAACCCTTTCCTATCACTGGATGCTTATGGTTTGCTGAAATCTGTTGTACTCAAGCATTTATGTATTATGCCTTGTGTAACTGCTTTGTATCTATGCTGAACACATAGTAAATATGGATGAAATATGTAAACTTCATTAACTACTTATGTGTGTGTGTTATTAAGTTGAATCAGTGGTGTATTAACTGTTAATAATAATTATTTGCTACAGATGAATAATACACTCTAAAGATACCTTGAAGCTCTTATATCCTCATTACAAGATTAAATGTTATTTCATGTCACTCTGTAAGAATTAAACAGAAAATAGGGTTTCAATTAAATATAATAAGAGGAACAAATAGGTGAATTGATAAATAGTTTTGTGAAAAATTTAGTTTTGCTGATGTGTGGGACTGAAACCCACATCTCTCCAGATTCATGTCAGAAATGACATTAATCTAGGAGATTAATGTCATTTCTTGCTCTATCCTGGTGAGATTAATGTCATTTTCTTGTACTTTCCTGCACTAAATAGCATTAGCTTCCATAATTAAAAACTAAATAGCATTAACTTCCATAATTAAAAACCAAATAGCATTAGCTTCCGTCATTTATCCACTAATATGAATTATAAATCATCCTGCATGTGTTGCCCATGACACATCTGATTGGGGATTGCAACTTCTTTTCCAGTGTTGCTCTGAATAAGATGAAAATATGAAAGTCACTCACTCTCAAAGCATTATTAATAAAATGATCAATGAATAGTAAATACACAGTTACTTGTTTGATAGAGAAATCAATAAATAGTTCTGGGGGAAAAATGTGCGATTTATAAGTCAGGTTAATGGATAAAGGAAGGAAGCTGGTGCTAGAGTAGTGATTAGAACACTATGCATGAATCTGGAGAAACGTTTGTTTGAGTCCATGTGGCAAAACTCATTTTTTCTACAAAACTATTTATTGATTGATTTCTATGTAAAACATGTAACTATGTATTTAATATACGTTATCTGTTATATTAGTAATATAACTGTGTATTTACTATTCATTGATTATGTCATTGATATTTCACAGAATTAGATGATTCAGCAAAATGTATTGTGAGACCAGCAATTGGCCATCTATTATACATCCATAGCTGTATTTGATGGGTCTAGAAGTTGATTAATGCTAAGAACCATATTAAAAATTGAGAAATATAGTTTCTGGAGAGCATTTTCTTTAAATGTTGATATGTGGTATTTTGAACTGACCTGTTATAAAGTTAATCTTGTGTTATGGTTATAAATGATTATTTATCAAGGGAAAATTATTATCAAAGTGTGAAAATGTGAGAATAGGAACTCTACAAAATAACTAAGGGGCATGTAATTGTATTATGCCAGAAGTAATGTTTATCAATGCAGTAAAATCTCTTAGATGCATTAGAACTGATTAAACATAAATTGTTCATTAAATTTTCCTTTCATCTACCATCTTTTTAAAACTGCAAATGGCAAGCTTTTCTTTGCTTACATGTGTCCCTGCTCTTGGTGAAAAAGGCGATACTGATGTGCTTATAAAGACTTCTGTTTATGAGGTGGAATGCTAAGCTTTGATCCCATCTGCAGAAAGATGTCATATTCATATTAAAAATGTGTGCAGTCTTGTAGGATGTTTGTCTGTAATAATAGAAATATTAGTCCTAATAGCTGTCCTGTGAGCTTTACTTCAATTCTACCCTTAAGTCTTGGGGTCTTTGTAACCCTTGCCATTTAGCCCAATGTACAGCAAAAATATTTTTAAAGTAATCTATTCTTATCTCTTTTTCCAAGTTTCAATTACTGTATTGAATATATATATATATTATGAACTGCAATAAAAATAGTATAAATGAATCCAAGTTATATACTTTTCAGGTAATTCACAAACATGAGATAGTGAAATTAAAGCAAACAGTTTCACAGCAAACTAAATTAATAGATTTTCTGCAGTCCAAAGCTGAAGGAATGGAGAAAAAACGAAAGGTTTGTGTTGATTAGTGATAAGTATTATAAAATTTTTGGTGGAAGTAAAAATATTATTTACCTTTAAAACCTCAAATCCCAATACATGGGAAGACAAATTCCTTAGCTTGTACCCAACTGCCAATCTATTACTGCTTAATATAGTGTAAGAAAATAAATGTTATTTAAAATCGAAATGATTAGATTTAAACTATATATATGTATATATTTAAAAAGTAAATTTTAAAGTTAATAATGTTTTTTAATTTATCACAAATTCCAATGGGAAGAAATGTTTTTTAAAAAGTTGTGGAATTGATAGCACATTTCTTGCAGCCATTAAAATTGGCTGATACACACTGTTACTATCTTCCTTATTCATCTGCTCCTTTCCAAATAATTATTGATTGATTTTTACCAGAACTTTTATCATTAGTTTTTATTTAAAAATTCTGTAAATGAAATGAAACAAATGTTTTTTATGATTGGTGGAAATTGACTCATTCATCAAGTGAGTTATTTGATTTCATCTTTGCATTTTACTACCCTTTAGATTTAAGAACTGTTTTTTACTATTTCTAGATTATTTATTAGATTAATGATTCAATTTTTAATTTTAACTATCTGACCTTGGCAGTAACATTCGTTATAACTTTTCACTAAAATAAGTGCAACTTCACTGATGGTGCATTGTCTTTTGAAATTTTAGAGTGCCATTTTGAATTACTTTCTATCTTATTTCATATTTCACACAAAACGATCATTATATTTATGTAAATGTTTTGTAGTCGTATCTGAAACTCAATTAGAAATTCAATTGGAATCTACTACTGTACAAAACAAATATTAAACTTGTCATGAGTTTAATATGCTGTGAAACAATAATATATTTAAAAAATATATTGAACATTTAAAGTAAATTTTTAAACAAAATTAAAGGAGATTCACAGTGCAGTAATTAAAATTATTTAATATATTTAATTCTCTATAATGCTGTTTGTTTTAAAAACACTTTGACAAAATATTGAATCTACCTAATACCAACAATAATGAAAGATTTAGATTTTACATACTATGAATGCCTAGTTGGAAGATCTTGAGAGATGAAAGCTGAGAGTGGAAAGTTCATTTTGTTTGGTGGTCCATGATTGCAAGTACAGAGATATGTAACACTTGAAGTGGAGAAGATGGTGAGAGGTGCTGATAAGGTTGGAGCTCATTACTTAAAAAGAGTTTTCCTTCTGCTGCTGATCTATAGGTGGTTCATGACTGCAATTAGGTCAGTGGTTGCTGATGATACCTATGGTAAGCATACACAGAGTGGTTATAAGCATTAAAAATCCACTACATGGCTGCCAAGATTTTCCAACTAGATATTCAACAGTATGTAAAATCTGTCATTTATTACTGTTGATACCAAGTAGCATAGATATTTTGTGAAAGTGCTTTTAAAATAAACAGTGTCATAGAGAATTAAACGTTAATTTTAATATCTTTTTTGAAAGTAAAATAAATTTTTTTCAACACTAAGTTGTTAGGCCTGCTTTATTGTTTCCTCAATAGTGCCTCTTTATATACCTTATCTAAAAGACACAAATGGTTCCAAACTTTTAAAAAATTAATAAAATATTTAAGTAATAATAGAAATATTGCAAAATATTTGTATTGACATAATGAAAGAAATTAAAAAACAATGGAATAATTTTTTTTCTCAAGTTGAATAGAGTAAAAATGTGCTTTTATCTCACGTGTGCATTAATTAAATGTGGGTTTGTATCTCACCCAACTGAAGAATTTTTCTGATAGCTCAAAAATAAAACTTGTTAAATTAATTTAACACTGTTCTTTAAACTTTGCTTATCCTCTCTCTTTTATACCCCTGTGTACATGTGCATGATTTTTATGGTAGTCAAATAAAGAATTGTTTTTTACTGACCTCATGGAGTGGACAATAGAGAGTAATACAAAAATGAAAGACAACCCAGCCATACATAGTTAACAAAAAATTATTGAAATACAAATCATTGGTATCTGTTTAAAAATAACTCGTACTGTATTGTTGCTATCATCTGTCTAGTCATAGCCTAATGAATGGGTAAAAGGGTGGACTGCTACTGATAGAAAATGTGTGTTTCTTCTATGGTGTTCTGATGTTGGTGCATGCATTAACAAATATGCTACACAAACTATTCAGAAAGTTTGGTTACAACAGATTTCAGTGCCCAGCAATTCTACAGGCACTTCCCTGATTGGTCCCAAATTTTGTACCTGGTTTCCCCATGTGTGACCCCTTTTTGGGTTAAACAATATAATGGTCCCTAGCTTCCACAAGAAAGGAATAATTCCTATGCAAATGTCAGAAATCTGGCAATGGTGGGTGACACTGGCATCACCTCAGCTGCTATACATTGTGAAAGCAATGAATGGAGAGGAGAAATGTATTTTATGCCAAATATTTGGTGGTAATTGTGAAAGCCACAAGTGAATAAATCTGCCATTGGAGAAAAACTTTTTGTGCCAAACATTTGGTGGAAATTGTGAACGTTATCAATGGAAAAAACACCTTTCACACCAAAGTTTTGGCAGGCTGTAGCTAGTAATTAATATTATTGGAACACTTGTTGTCAGCTATCTGATCCTTTCAGACAGTGAATCTCAATCCAATATAATGGACACTGTATTGTGTAATATGCTCCCCCAACATTTGCAAGTAAGTTGAAAAATGGATAAGGTGAAAGATTGATTAATGCATTAGTTTATTCTTTTCTGGTGATGATACTATGAACAAATATTCATTTAATGCAAAATGGATAATATGGAAAAAATTCCTTAAAGCAAAAATTTTCTATGGTCTGATGAATAAAATTCTGCCTAAACTTTCTTAGATAACATGGAATTTATGCTATTATATAGAGATTGAAAGACATAATTTCAGCCACTGTTTGATAAATTTTGAACACTTTTAAATTTCTTGCTATGTAGTTATTTAACAGCACTTAAAAGTAGAGTAATATGTTTTAGACTCAACACTTGGAAAGCAGGTTAATAATTTTGTGTAACAATTATAAAGTACTTTCCTGCACTCCATTCAGATTGTTGACTTTATTAATCCTTGATTGGGAATAATTTTCATAATGAAGACTAGATGGGTTCAGACTCCAGTTCTTTAACCAATAAAAAAAGGTGTAATTCAATCTTCGTCTTGATCTTCACTTTCATAATACAACATAAATTGTGAATAGTATTAGGAATCAACAATGCAATGTATTTATTAATACACTGTTAATGTGAAATTCTGTTAATGTAAAATATTTATAATAGTCCCCTGAATTTCATGTTAACTATTTTGCACTGTACTTTGTACTTGGAATGAACACATTCACTGATATCTATTGTACTCTGTGTGCATTGCTGATGAATATTAGACTTAACAGAGGGCCATGGTTCATGCAGGAATTTTAAGGATACCCAAAATATAACCCTGTTGCAATAAATTCTATTAGGTATATAGAAATTTATAATACACATAGATATTGTTTGCATATATCTGATTGAAAATGCTATTTTTCTTAGTTTGATGTTACCACTGGTCAAAAATATTGATAGAGATTCAGTAATGGTATTAAACTTTGGAATAACTTGGAGAATAACTATTAAATGTTCCTTATAGATAGAGGATTATTATTGTTGCATAATATTCCAAGATTTATATTAGTGTTTCTGAGATACATAAAGTTTATTTATGTAACTGTTTTATTTTTGGTAGGTTTTGAATGTCCCACGACTGTTTGGGAAAAAAGATAACATTTCAAGTTCAGTACCCCTTCAATGGCGTGATATGGAAACATTGTTAGAAAAAGAAAGAATAAAATGTCGGCGTTTGCAAGATCACCTTAGTCAGTGTCGTGCTGAAAATATGGCTTTGCGTAATGAATGTAAGAAATTTTCAATATTGATTTAAATTAATGTAGTAGCATAGCCATGTTTTTCAGGGGGAGGGTATTAAAATTTTGTTAATGTAAATTCACGAATTAGTGATTTCTTAAAAATGCGATTTCTCCAACCTTCCCCCCTCCACACACTATGACTATGCTACTTAATTACTGTAAAGAAAAGTAAATGAATTTAGAATTTCCAAATCATATTACCTTGCAATATACCCTTTTTCAGAAAAGATTGCACAATGTGGCTCAGTTAATGGCACATTAAACTCAATCCAAAATTCACAGGTTTGAATCCATCTGTGCCCACATCGAAATTTTTTTCATTTGCACTCTGATAGACAATTGTACCAGTGACAGTATAAAGAGCATTCAAAAAGTTCTTGACATACATACGCAGAACAAAAACTATTGCACTTACCCCAATAAAACTTTTACTGTTCTTCAAAGTACTTCAAACAATGTCTCATTACCTATAACAATTTCTGTTAACCATTTGGGACCACTAGGTTCAAACATTACCAGCATTCTGCATGAATCCACTAACCCTTTTGTGTCAGTTTTTGGGGTACTCTTTTGGCACAGATCTTTTGGAACTTTAAATGTTGATGAATAATTTTTTCTACACTGCAATTGATTTACTGACACCTAAACTTATTTTCTTAATGGTGATGTGTGGGTTTTCCTTAACGAGTTCATAAACAGCAGCAATGGTTCTCTCTTTCACATCCTCCTTCAGTCTTCCTGCTTTGAGGGAGGTCTTAAAAGCTCTGCTGTCCTTCTCTAAATTTGCACATCTATCCTGTAACAGTACCATATGAACAGACATGATCCCTATATACTTGTGATAAATCAGCATGATTTTTTTTTCCATGTTGTCCTCCAGCTGCATCTTGTGAAAATGTAAAATATTTCTCCAACCTTAGTAGGGTCCATAGCAACAATGCACAGATTTCACAGAACGAATTTTACACTCCATCAGAGAGAAATGATGATAAGTGAAGAGAGAAATGATGATAAAGCTTTTGTTTTTAACACGTAATGACAAGTTTTAAAACAAGTCGTAGCTTGTTAACTTCAGAGGAATGAGTGCAAATCTACAGACATGTATCAAGAACTTTTTGAATGGCCTCTATAAGAACATTGTCAAACATGGAAAAGCCAATAACTATTTATTGAACGCTAAAATCCTTAAAACACAGTATTAAAAATTTAATTGAAATATATATATATAGCACTATTGAAATGTTGGGTATTATAAACAACTTAAAAAAAAAGCAATGTCAGTAATCCACATTCAGTGTTAAATCTGAGTGCTTATTGTTATAGATGTCACTATGGGCTTTGATGCTGAAATGTTCACCTGAGAATAAACCAAAGCAGTGAATATATCTGTTGATATATATTGAATTTTATCAATTAGAAAACTTTGTTTTAATGTTTTCAACATCATCTGTTATGTTTGCATATGGATTAAAGATGATTGCAAGATTGTTAACAACTGCAATTTCCTAAACTTGGCTATTAGGATGAAACTGATTGGTAAAAAGTAGTCAAATATCGATGTCTAAAAATTAATTTCATATTATAAATATTATGGATTATAAAGCTTCTGTCCAAAAGAATGTAGAAGGATTATGTTTACTTTAAACATAAGGAATGTAAAACTTGCATTGGTGCCAGAGGAATAAACCAAATTTTATTGGGCTTTTAGAACTATGGATAGATGAAAAGAAAATTCCTTATATTTTATAGAAGGCTACTTGTCTTTCATCAAAATAAGAGCATTTTCAAAATTCGAAGATATAATCATTGTGCAGAATTAAAGATTAAAGTAACTCTATAAACAATGTAGGTAAGGTACTAGTCACATGGTATCAGGAAAAACAATCAGCACCTTGACAAGTAATGGGGTAATTGATAGTTGTATATCGGTGCAGTGAAATTCAGGTTGATTAGTCATACCTGCATTGGCTTCATTTCTGCATTTTTCTTGAGATAGCCTCTTCAGTTATATGAGAAGGAAAAGTTTGGATTGTGTGCTATTCTTCATGGGAAGAAGAGTGCACAATTTGGGCTTTCTCTTCAATTCTATTTATTCTATTATTTCTACCTAGAATTTTCTATGGTCTCCTCTTCTAGTAATAATGTATAGTCCATATGCAAGTTGCTGGAGGAGGAATCGTGGTGTTGGGAATGTTAACATGGCAGAGTGGATTCACTAATATATCTGAAATGCCAACAAAATGCTGCAACATATTCGATCATGTACATTGTAGTATGCTTCATTTCTTCCCTAATGGAGATGGACAGTTAAGAAGATAATGCAACAGTCCATCATGTGAAATCTATCTGTGAGTGTTTGAGGAATATGATGGATTAATTGGTCATCTTGCTTGGTTCACCCCACTCATCTGATCAGAACCCCATTGGAAATTTGTGAGATGTAGTGTAAGCAGTATGTGAGCATACATTATACTGCCCTTAACCCTAAGGCATAAATGAACCTCAGGGACCATAAAGAAACTACATGCTGCATTACAACACATATGGCTTCACATTATGTCAAACACTTTACAAACATTCATTGAATCTATGACATCAAATTAAAAACTGGTGTGAAGGCACATGAGGGATCTACACTTAGTGCTCACTGAATTATGACCACTTCCCTCCATGTTATGTCAGTGGATGCTAACTTTGAAGTTATATAACTTCTAAACTAAGCATTTTATGAGAAAACATAACAGAAGGTAAATTAAAGATCTCAATCAAATCTATCTAAATCTATATTTTTAACAATATTCCCATAGTATTTAAAGAGTTATAGATGTTTGAATATTTAACAACAGCAATGCCTAACATTAGATTGAACTCAGAAGTTAATTATAATTTGGATAACAAGTATTATTTCACACCATTTAAATACAACATATATTTATTTGAAAAGTTAATGCAAATAATTTTTAAATATTTTTCAATTTTCCTAAGACTTACATTGTTGCTGTTAAATATTCAAAAATCCATAACTCTCTAAGTACAAAGTGACATTATTGAAAATTGAGATTTAGATAGATTTGATTAAGATCTTTATTTTATTTTCCATTATATTTTTCCATAAAATGCTTGGTTTAGAAGTTATAGAGCTTCAAAGTTATCTTCCACTGACATAGCATGGAGGGAGGTGGTCATAATCTAGTGAGCACTGAGTGTACATGATAAAAATCATGTAAACAACTTAATGTCATGTTTTATGAGGTTATGTCCAACAGTAAATGTGACAGTAAAGATAATTTATGATGTTACAAAGATAATTTATGATGTTAATTTACAGTAACATCATAAAATGTGACATTTTATGATGTTACTGTCATGTTTTATGAGGTAAGATTTCTAATTTTTTGGCCTTGAAATATATGTTTATATTACATATTTTATGAATACTGACCAATGCTCCAAGAACTGCAAACTTGCTTGCTGTCTTCACCAATTTATGAATTTTTACCTGTAATGAAGCTTGACATGCACTGCTTGGCCAAATTATTATGAGCACCTTCTAATACTTTAATGTATATGCAGTGAAATGTCAGTGTAATGAACATCAGAATAACAAAATATTTAGTATAACAAAATTTTTTCTGACCTCAGCCAATGTACTATGCATCTCTATGGAAAAATGTTTCATTTTAATGAATGTAAACAGTATGATGAAAATATTAGTTTAACTATCAACTAATAAATCAGCACTCTAGTGTCAATTTAAATTTTAGAGGAAAAATTGGCTTGAGCCGGGTGGGATATGAACCCACGACCTCTTGATAACATGTCAGGTGCTCTGATATGCCTCCTGATAACATGCCAGAGCACCTGACATGTTATCAGGAGGTCGTGGGTTCGTATCCCACCCGGCTTAAGACAATTTTTCCTCTAAAATTTAAATCGACGCTAGAGTGCTGATTTATTAGTTGATATGGAATACGTCGAGCTTATTTCATTGTTTATTAGTTTAACAAAATAAACATTTATCCCAATACCAAAAAAAAAATGAGTAATATAGCGAAATTTGTAAAAACAATATTTTTAAACAATATGTACAATGTACATTTTTTCATCTTTATGTGCTTTGGTTTTTAGCATCTGTCAATGCTGCGATGATTTAAACACTGTGGAATATCTAATCAATCAGTGATTACTGTATATCGCCCGGCACACAGTTTTGCCAATCTCATTACATGACATAGATGCTCTCTGCATGTGTTGGCATAATACTTTAAAGTGGTGAAACTATTAGCTCATTTTCTTCGAAAATGAACTAATAGTTTCACCACTTTTAAGCTCAGAACTATACAGGTGAAACTATTAGCTCATTTTCTTCAAAAATGAACTAATAGTTTCACTTTGTCGTCTGTCTGTCTGTAGACATTGAACTTTTTTGTTTACAGAGATAAATTAAAAATTCTTTTTGTGTTGGATAGGGGATGAAATATTATGATATGCACTCTCTGAATCTCTCTAAAGCTATAATTACACCTTCTAGTGGTGAAAAATTTCAAAAATTTCAAACGAATGTTGCAAACAATGTATTTATACTAGAAATTTGAAATATTGGTGGTGATATGTGAAGGTCGCGAAATTTCCACTGTCAACAATGAATTGGCACTTTAGACCAGGGTGGTTGGGAAAACACAACTTTTTTGTTTTAGCAGATATTTATTTGTTTTTAGAGATAAATGAAAAAGTTCTTTTTTGGATTAGATAGGAATTGATAAAATATTATGATTTGCACTTTTGGAATCTTTTGAACACTATACTTGCACCCTCTAATGGTGAAAACAGTTGAAAATTCCAAAATTTCAAAACGAATATTACAATGATATATTAAAGATATAAATTTGAAATTTTGGTGGTGGAATATGAATGTCATGAAGTTCCCTTTGGAAAAAATGAAAGTGATAATTAGAAAACTATATATTTTAATTGGACTGGTACTAATGAAATATTATAATTCACAGTTAAAACTGTTAAAGTGCATGCCGATTCTTGAACCTGGGTTCAAATCCCAGTCAGGACAATCAATTTTTTTCAACTAATTATTCAACTGTTTCCTATAATACTTTATTACTGAACTGTTCAAGTGCATTTTCGAAAATTGTTTCATATCTGAGAACTTATATTTACAATTAATAAAGGAATTTTTTTGTCATCTTAATTTTGTTTACTAAATATGTTTATATAAGTCCAAATAACGATACCATCATGTTCCAAACATTGTTAGATGAAACAAATTTATTCAGGGCTAAAAGGGTTAATAATGCTAATTACATATTTAAATTGGTTGAATATTAACCTGACTCCATGTGGTAGTTTTATCCTTTTTGCCTGAGAAGAACATGCTTGGATGTCTTTGGTAGGAGTCTCCCATATGCTCATGAGAGCTGTTCAGTGCACCCCTTTTCCCGAATCCTGTTCTGAGCTTTACAACTTGACCAATTAGTCTGCAGTGGAAAATAAAATTACCAAAGTACAATTTTGTATTGAGTTGGTTTAATATTAGTAATAAACCAACTCAATACAAAAATTTATTATTTTCTGTAATACAGTTATCTTGGAATAAAATATTAATTGATGCATATAATGTGATATCTCTATATTTTTGAAGATATGAGATTAATTACATGCTGGCCATTTTTTGCTTTTTAGAGAAAGTATAAAAATATTTGCTTGTTTAATCTGCCATCTGTTAACTCCTAATTTCATAATTCTTTTCATCACTATAATAACTATTTAACAAAATCTCGAAAATTTTCATAAAATTTGCATATTTCTGTATCATGCCAGAATAGCCAGTATCGACCTTTGCTTGCCAAAACTTCTATCTTAGTTTACCTATATGACTGGCATAAAAATCATTGTTGCTTTTATTAAACTTATTGTATTTCTGAATTTTGTATTCAGCTGAATTTGTGATACATATTAGAAAATAAGTTAGGGTTTAATAAAATTAGTTATCATTTAGTAGGATGAAAAATTAATATTAGTATAAATGCTAACTTTTGATCATTCAAACCAGTGTTTCTCAACTTGGTACAGTCATCTACAGGAATATATGAAAAGAATCCCGCAGATATATTTTTTCACTAAAATTGAGACAAATAATTCATTTAAGGATAATATATGACCATTTAGTTTCTTCTTTTCTGGTATCAGAAAATTTGGCTCTTATAGATTCATTATAAAATGGGAATGTGATAAAAAAAACAAAACTACTGGATTAGAGGATATGTCATAGTAGGTTGAGAAACATTGATTTAAACCAATTAGACCTGGTTTTTTATTATGTTGTCATTTACTGTAAGCCCTTATATTCGTAATATTACTAGTGAACTGCATTATAGGATATGAGCAGAACAGTTCATTGCATGCCAGATTTGTTTCCATAATTTTCCAGTGTTGAGATTTTCTCCACTTGTCCTCAACATCAAATGAAAGCTTTCAAAAGGCTTCCATCCATTTTAATATTAATCTGTGAGTGGGTGTACTTCTCTTTGTCTAATCAATGCATGCTTTCAGTTTATTAACTGCCTCTGGTAAAGCACTCATGCTCTTTGTTTTTAAAAGAAGTTTTTGAGAATGTAGTGTCTTTTATGGTTCTTGATAGACATGTCATCAATGTCAATCTCTACTCAATACAACTGGAGCTACTGCATTCTATGATGCTTCAACACTACCCAGAATTGGTAAACAGACATCAGGTACTCATCCAACAAGACAATGCAAAACCACACACCATACTTCAAACCAAAGAAAAACTTCAAGAACTGGCATTTGAGCTTCTTCCTTATTCAATGTGTAGTATGGACTTAGCTCATTACAACTACCACCTGTTTTGCTCCATGGTTCATTTTCTTTGAGGTAGGCAGTTTCAAACATTTCAGGAAGTTGGAAATGGATGTCAGGAATACTCCAAGGATCAAGCATGGTATTGAAGAGGAATCAAACAACTTGCTGACAGATGGCTATGAATTATTGAAACTATTAACTATTGAAATGATGGTTTATATTTTGTTGAGTAAGGTTATATATATTATATATGTCTCATATATATAATATAAGGGGAGATTTATATTGTAATAATTATCTCAAGTAGATGATAAAATGCACAGACTTATGAATCACCCTAGTAAATATAACTGTGCATGTGTAATAATTACATCATAATAATAATATATCCCAGTGGTTCTCAACCTTTTATGCTTTACATACCCCCTAGAAATGTGTATGTAACTAGTGTACTCCTTGTATAAATAGATAAAATTATAGTTATAGTATAACAATGGTTATTTTTGCTTAGTTACTAGATCTAGCAACTTTTGAGCTCTCACGGCATACCCTAAAAAATTTTATCGCTTACCCCATGTTGAGAACCCCTACTCTATCCCCATGGCTGAGTGGTTAGCTTGCTTGGCTACTGATCTAAGGGACCTGGGTTCGAGTCCTGGGTAAGGCATGGGTGTATGTGTCATTTTTCTGCTGAAGTCCTGCCATCCTCTCAGACCTACTATGGCGTATAAACTGACAGGCTCCTATTACACCTCTGACAAGCAGCTGCTTGAGGGGGTATTTATTTATTATCCTTTGATAGCTGTCAAAATGCCAGCTTTTGGAAGATCATGAATTCTTATTATAGTGGCATTCAGTTTTTTTACTTTTGCATTGTAAAGGGAGGCTAGTGGTACAGCAATTCACCAACACTTACAAAATGTGTTTGGTGTCTGAGTAATCACCCAAAGAAGTGGATGGATAGAAAGTTTATATATATCCGTTACACATCAGGCTGTTCCACAAGACATAGCAGTATTCCATCAGGCAGTATCCTAGCTAAAAACAAAAACTGCAAAAATCTTTTAAGGAAATTATGTTGTTGGTTTTCTGAGATAAGAATTTTTTGGTCCTTATTAATCTGTGTTTGTTTTATTACTTCCTGTTGCTTTTCACTTTAATATTTGTTGGTTTTAATTTTAATATTTGTAATATTGTGGTTTGTGGATTTGTCAAAGTAGTTGTTCCACCATATCTTTCGAACGCAATGGTCACAGGCTAAAAAAAATTGACCCCATGCTTTCTTTCTCTCTAAAAAAGAGGAAATATGAAAACTATTATTCTGCTATATCTTCAGAACACAAGTTCCAAAAGTAACAAGCTATACGTCTAATGAAAGCTTCTGATACAGCAATGTCATAAAAAAATAAAAATTTTACCCCTCGTGCTTTCCCCCCCCCCCTAAAAAGGTGGGAAATATTAAAATGATTGTTCCCTATATCTCCTGAATGCAAGCATGGAAAGTAACAAGCTATGCATCAAATGGAATGCAGGGAGTGTCAGGCTATAAAAGGAAAAAATTGATCTCGTGCTTTCTTCCCTGCAAAAAAAGGGAAATAGAAGATGATTCTTCTAATATATTTCCAAAATGCGAGTGCCAAATGTAACAAGCTATATGTCAAATGAAGGCTTCTGACCGAGGAATGTCATAGGCTATAAAAAAAATTGATCTCCCACATGCTTTCTTCCCCTCCTGAAAAGGGGGGATATGAACCACGATTTTCCCCTTATATCTCCTGAACGTGAGTACAGAATGTAACAAGCTATGCTTCAAATGAAGCTGATGATGCGGAGAGTGTCATAAGCAATAAAAATTGACCCCCATGCTTTCTTTCCCCCCCCCCCCCCCCCCACTAAAAATGTAAAATGTGAAAATCATTATACTTTATCTTCCAAACAGGAGGGCCTACAGTTACGAGTTGGGTGTTAAATGAAAGCTCATATAATGTCCATTGTAAACTATTTTAACTTTTACTTCTGCTATATTCCCTCCTGACAAAAGGGGGGGGGGGTGGATTTTCCTGGGGTTAGACTTCAACGAGTCATATCTCAAATTAAAGCTTGTGACATCTCCAATGTCATGGACTACCTCAAACATGACTCCAAAAGGGAGGAAAAATATGGTTGATGTTTATGAGTCATAGCAAATGAAAGTTTTTAAAAGTAGGTGTATTTAGTGTCAAAAAATATAAATAAATTTTAAAAATTTTGAAAAGTACATAGCTTCTAATGTGGGCCCTAAAAAGTAGAAGATAAGCCTAAAGTATATCGATGGTGCAATCAGTCACTGACTTCATATTCACTTCAAAGGAAGATAGGACACCAATTTGCCTACACAACAAGATTACTGGCGCTCTACCTTCCTTTAAAGTGAATACGAACTCAGTGACTGATTGCACCATCAATATGCTTTAGGTTTATTTTCTGCTTTTTAGGGCTCATATAGGAAGACAGGTATTTTTTAATTTAGGTGCATTTTTTAAAACTTGGCCACTGTGATTAATCAGTATTATTGTTAAAGAAATTGAATTGCTTAGAAATACATTAAGGGATTGTTATCTGGAATATTAGATATTAATAACACTGGTTTACAAGATTTTTGTAACATGAATTGAGCTGCCTTTAACTATTTTTCAGGTGCTGATTTCAGGTCTGGCCTTAAAAAATAGCTAGCACGTTATGTTTTTATGTTATTGGTCATTTTGACTCCTATTAAGATCTTCCTATACCAACACCTCCAGGCAACTGGGAAGATACTAGATATTTTACTTTTTGTGGCTGGCAACACTGATTCCAAGTGGGAGAAAACATGTAACAGTAAACTAACATCAGACCGTCATTCTTGTTTTCATTGTAAGAGGAACACGTGCTGTAACATGAGCGTTAAATGGCACAAAGGCAGCGTTGCGGATGTGTTAATGTACCAGATAAGTTTTGTTATGTGTGTGGAAATTTTGTTTTAAAATCCCAGGGTCGTTCTTTGACGAAGATTGTGAAGAAAGCCTATAACTTGTATTATGGATGTCATGTTGGAGATCAGGACAAAAAATTGGCTCTACATGTGCTGCATTTCATGCTTTGTTGGCCTAAGTGAATGGGTTGAAAGGTAAGATAAAATCCATGCCCTTTGCAGTTCCAATGGTTTGGCATGGGCCAACTAGTCACTTGAATGATTGCTATTTTTGTTTAACTAAAGTGTCGGGCTTTTCAAAAAAGAACAAAAGCAAAATACAATATCCAAATGTGCCTTCAGCCATAAGGCCAGTTCCTCAAGGAAAAGATCTTCCTATACCAACACCTCCAACCAACTGGAAGGAAATGGATTCACCTTCGTCATAGGAACACTTTGAGGCACATACAGATCCTGATCCTACATACACCCCTAAAATTTTAGATGAGCCTCATCTGATTCAGCAAAATGAACTAAATGATCTTGTTCGAGACCTAGGACTTTCCAAACAACAAACTGAGGTTTTAGGTTCAAAGCTTCAAGAGTGGAATCTTCTGGCCAAGGGTACTAGAGTTTCTCTGTTCAGAAAGAGAAACTTGGCTTTATCTGCTTATTACGAGATGCAAGATGGTTTTTATTTCTGCACAGATATTTCAGTGCTGATGGAATGGTGTCTATTTATAAATTCATCAAAATTAAGCTTAAAAGCTGTCCTTTTGCATGAAGGAAACCAAAAATCTTCCATTCCAGTGACAAACACTGTGAGAATGAAAAAAAACTTATGAAAGCATGGAAAAAATACTCACTGCTATAAAATATGACCAGTTTAAGTAGACAATATGTGGTGACTTAAAAGTCATATCTCTCTTGCCCAGGCTTCAAGGAGGCTTCACAAAATTTTGCTGTTTTCTGTGTTTGTGGGACAGTAGGACCAGAAAGGAACACTGCAAAACAAAAGACTGGCCCAAAAGAGATGTTTTTATTCCTGGAAAGAGTAATGTGAGGTATAAGCCTCTAATTGACCCCTCTGATGTTCTGCTCCCACCACTACACATCAAACTGGGGCTTAAGAAACACTTTGTAAAGGCTATGGACAAAACTGGTAAAGAGTTTTTGCACTTGAAGGAAAATTTTCCCAACTAAGTGAAGCCAAACTCAAAGAAGAGATCTTTGTTGGTCCTCAGATCATGAAGCTACTGAATTATACTGTTTTTGCAGAAAAACTGAATGAGTGCGCTGCATAGAAATCTTTCACGTCTGTGGTCCAGGGTTTTCTGGGGAATCACAAAGAAGAAAACTACCATCAGCTCATTCAAGATCTTCTCAAAAACTATGAAAATCTTGGCTGCCAAATATCTTTGAAGATCCATTTCTTGCACTCGCATCTCGACTTCTTTCCCATGAACTTAGGAGCTGTCAGTGATGAGCAAAGGGAAAGATTTCACCAGGATATCTGAACCACGGAGGAGAGATACCAAGGCAGTTGGGACCCAGCAATGATGGGTGACTACTGCTGGTTCTTGCAGAAGGAAGACACCTCAGCACATAAAAGACAAAAATGAAAGTTCCTTGCCCATGTTTTCTTATTTTGCATTTCAATATTATTTTATTTGTTACTTTATATTTAGTAGTCTATAACTATGCTGTTTCAAATTTTTTTCACTGTAATCATGTAATTGAGTTTTAAGTTGCAATTTAATAAAATAGTCGCATTTATTTTCATTTCCCAGATATGAGTATTCATTGAAATTTAAAATACATCAATCTGTAATTTAAAAAAACTGTGTGCTGCAGATTTTTCCCAGCCATATTTGAATTCAGCTCCCAAAAATTAGTTAAAAACATCCGATTTGACCAATGTTATAAAGAAAAAGTTTCAATTTGTTGTCTAGTGTAATTAATAATAGTCCTTCATGATTATTAATGGATACAGCTTATGAAACAATTCAATATTTAACACACTTCCAATGGGATATTTCTCAGTGCTCCCTGTAAATTCTCCTCAGACTCATCAGTTGATCTACTATAAAACTACTTTCATGAAATAAAATTTGGCACTGGTGAAAATCTTTAAAATGCTGTAAAGTAGGGACTATATAGAAGCAAGGTTTTCCTAAGGGGCATACACTCTATTCATTACAGATAACAAAAGTGCATTGGTTCTATAATAAGAATTTTGTGAAATAGATTATTATATTTCTGTGTTCCAGTTTTTACTGCAATCAATAAATTATTTTTAAAATATTTTTGGCCTCCCTTGTGCAAAATAAGGACTATAACAAGTAAAACAGTTCAATAGCATTACATCTGTATCATAAGAAAATGATTTTTGTGACTGATTATGTATGGTGATTGATTGAATTGTTGATATTGAAGTGTTTAAAATTTAACTGCAGAAATTACTTGTCTCATTCTTTTAATAAAAATGGATAAAAATACGTTTAAAGTGTTTTAATTTTTGGGCAATTTTCTTCATGGGTAATTTTTCAGTGTTTGCTTCTAATTGTTATATAACAGTTGCATATGATTGAAAACTCCAATTGCTTTCTAATCTGTATGATGATTAATATTTTGTTAAATTTAACCACAAAACATATTCAGCATAAAAATATATATGTAAACTATATTTTTTTATACAGTAAATCAAAATGGCCCCAGGACTCCTACTGTAACATGTCCTGCTGGTATTCCTATTTCACCTATTTCCCGGGCAATGCACTCAGCTCTAGCACTGTCACCAAATATGAATGGAGATGTTGGTAGTCCTGATTTCGTTTCTCAACAAGTAGCTCATAGATTTGCAAAACCCCAAGGAGAAAGAATGAAGCACAGAATTCCTCACAGATTTATTGAAACTATGTGTATGAGAGGTACTAAATGCAGTGCTTGCCTTGATTCAATTCATTTTGGTCGTTATGCTGCAAAATGTCATGGTAAGTATTCATATATTCATTATACTCTGAACAGAGTTAAGAACATTTATTACTAATTATCATTAGAACAAAATAGGTAATGTGACTTCATTATTTCAAATCTTAGACAAAAAAGTTTCAAGAAAACTACTTTTATTTTAATGACTCCTGTTGGTAAAACTATATTTAATAACTGTGTTGGTTATTGACTTTGACTGTAAAATTTGTCACTTATTTAAAATTCAGAAATATACAGTTTGAAACTGAGAAATCCCACACTAGTGCTAGAGAGCACTATCCATGTATTTATAGTTTAGAATTTCATTCTTCTATGTAATAACATAATTTTGTTTTCAGTGACTGATCATATAACATTATCAAAAAAGAAAAAAAAAAGTTGTAATATAGAATACCTACAAACGAATTCAAATAATAAAAGCAAAATATTAAAATAATACATAATTATTTTGAAAAGATTTTTTTTTTCAATCTTTGACTTTAATTTAAAGAAAATAGAAAATAATTTTCTCTTTGTATCCTGAATTATTATTTTTAGGATTAATTACTGTTTTACAGTCCAACTTGGTTACATTACAAATAACTCAAAGCTGTTTCATAATACTCACTAAATTGATTTTTGTTAATTTGGTAGCCATTTTTAGTACCCTGATTCTATTGTAAAATCACTTGTATAATTTTCATATATGTTGTAAATTAGCTATATGAGGGAGAAAAAAGAATAATTTTTGCTTTTTTTGCTTGTAAAATATGTTTTAAATCTGTTTAATGTTAGAATGGTCAGAGTTAATTAGTGAATTGAAAAGAGAAAAAAATTAACCACTTATCACATATATCTGATGGGAGCTGGGTGGTATAATATGCCATAGAGAAGATCTATGAGGAAGGATTGACCTCGGTATAAATGCAAGATACTATATTATATATAATAATAATAATAAATACCCCCTCAAGCAGCTGCTTGCCACAGAGGTCTGACAGGAGCCTGTCAGTTTATGTACCAAAGTAGAAGATCTGAGAGGATTGCAGGACCTCAGCAGAAAAACAACACATACAACCATGCCTTATCTGGGGCTCGAACCCAGATCCCTTAGATCAGTAGCCAAGCGCGCTAACCACTCGGCCATGGGACGGCATGTATTATATATATAACCTATAAAAGAATGTTAGCACTACTACTAATAGTATATACCATAAGAAGACTGGATGAAACTTTGGTAAATTTTCTTTTGTTTTAAGAGAGAAAATTGTTTGATTAGGTATTATAAAATCGTACTATTTATATTATCTGAATTTAATCAACCAATAGTAAATAAACTGAGTTTACTGATGATACAGAAGTTGATAAATCAATAAATAGTTTTTGTGGAAAAAATGAGTTTACCAATTTGAAGGACACAAACCCATATCTCCCCAGATTCATACTAGAGTGTTCTAATGCTTCCATTAGAGTGACTATATCTGCCATCCAAATGTGTTGCTGATGTTGCCATCTGTGATCGGGAATGGCAACGTCCAGTGTTGCTCTGAATAAGATGTAAATAAGAATGTCACTCACACTCAACGCATTATTAATAAAATAATCAACCAATAGTAAATACACAGTTTACCGTCGACACTGAAGCCAATAAATCAATAAACAGTGTGTTCTAGTTGAGTGGTTAGAACACTTTGGCATGAATCTGGAAAGATGTGGGCTCATGTCTTGCAAATTGGCAAACAAATTTTTTCCATAAAAACTATTTATATTTGCTATTTATATTTATAAAAACTATTTATATTTGCTTTTATTATATATAATAAATTCCTTTCTTCATTAATGGTTTATTGATTTCTATGTCAACAGTAAACTCTGTGTATTTACTGTTGGTAAGATTATTTCATTAATAACACCTTGAGCATGAGCAACTTTCTTATTTACTACCTTATTCAGAGCAACATTGGAAGTTGGCATTTCCTATCATAGATGGGACCATTGGTGACATGTATGGGATGACAGATATAGTAACTTTAGTGGAGGGATGACAAGCCAATTCTAGTTCAGTAGTTAGAACACTCTGGCAGGAATCTGGAGAGATGGGGATTTGTGTCCCGTGAATTGGCAAACTTTTTTTTTTCCACAAAAATTATTATCTGAAATTTTTCACTAGTTTGAATTTCATTGTTAAAAGCTGGTCAAGTTGCAAATTGCAAAACTTGAATTATATAAACAGTCTATGCTACAAACTTAATATTTAACCTTCTGAGTGATTGGAGTGTGTTATTCCCACCACAGCTGTGTGGTGCTCTAGTGGTATGGACATGGCAACAGTGCCACACAACCATTACTTATGCCTTATTGTGATGCTTACAAAGTAGAGTGAAGGATAAATGCATAACACTAGGAGGGTTAAATATTAGAGTATGCCTGGTCAAGGTGTTTACACTGTCAGTCGCAAATTTCCCCATTCTCTCTGGGTGAGGGGAATGGAGTAAGCTCATTTCTTTTAAAACATGAGCATTCTTTGTCCATTTGGAAACCAAACAGTCGTCATGTGCCTATGGCTAAGGAAGGTTATGTGGAAATGGAGTCCCCAAATGCACTTAAAAAGGGCAGAGGTTATTACATAACATTGGCAATAGAGGAAGGATTGATTGGCAGCCAGTAGCTCAGTGGTCAGAGGCACCCTACATGTTATCAGGAGGACATGGTTTCAGATCCCACCCAGCCCAAGACAATTTTTCCTCTGCACCCATCTTTGCACTGTGGATTAAGGAAGCTTAATAATGGTTAAAATACTTGATGAAATCAACTGAGGGCTGTGAATTTCCCTGTTCTATATATATACTGGTACTAAATATTGAGATAAACTCATCGGTTCAACATTTAGTAATATATAGGCACTTTGACGTCGATTTCATATAGTGCCTATATATTACTAGATGTTGAACCATCGAGTTTATCTCAATATTTATTATCATTAGCATACTTGTAAGACATGCTTTCCATCTATTGGCAAATAAAAAGCCGCTAGGGCTAAAAATTGCCTAAAATAACGACAGCCACCCCCGCCACTCCAAATGATGAGGTATTTGATCATGTCATCACTAGTGATGGATGGAGAGCATGGCATGCCTTCTGACAGGTGGTGATGGGCCTCTTAGGGAATAAAAAAAGCAGAAAATTATAAGGACCTTGTGGGAGAACTGCTGTCCTCATATCAAAAACTAGGATGTAGTATGTCTTTGAAGATATAATTCTCAAGTTTTCATTTGGATTTCTTTATGGAAAACTGTGGCACTGTGAGTGAGTATGGGGAACGTTTTCATCAGGAAATTGCTACAATGAAAAAGTGATATTGAGGAAGATTGAGACCCATTAATGTTAGCAAATTATTGATGGAATATGATGCAAGATAAGAGGCAGGTGAAAGGTGGCAGTTGTTGTAGACTCATAAGCAACCTTCAGCGAATGATGTAATACAGGTAAGTGACTGTAGACTGTATCTTGGAAACCATAGCCAATCAAACATTTTTGTTGTCATTTTCATGTTTAGCACCTCGATTTACATAAGAAATGGCTGTTTGCACTTCCAAAACATACCAAAGGTCAAAATATGTTGTTCAGTGTAATTAGTGCTTTTTCTGTAAATATTTACTGTAAGTCATAAACAACATTAAATATCTCTTTAAAAGTATAAGAGTAATCAGTGCAAATATATATATATAATATTGTACAATTATTATAACTAAAATGATGGAAAACAAAATCCTTTGTTTTGTAAATTTAATAATAAAAAACATTTAGTGATAGTTAACTTTTTTAATTACATTTCTTAAAATAATACTTCCTATTCAAATATGTCATAACATTGCTTCATTGTGTAAATTTTGAACATTACTATTTACTAACATGAGAAATAAACAAAACAGACTCATCTCCAAAACGAAAAAATTTAAAAGTTAAAACTGTTTACCATAGTAAACATCCAGTCCCTAGAGCAGTGGTTCTCAACCTTTTATGCTTCACATACCCCCTGGAAATGTGTATGTAACTGGCGTACCCCTTGTGTAGATAGATAAAACTATAGTTATAGTATAACAATGATAATGAAATAAAGCATATATATATAACATATATCTAGCGACTTTTGAGCTCTCATGGCATACCCGAAAAAATCTTTAACACGTACCCCACATTGAGAACCCCTACCTTAGAGGATTTCCAGTTCGCTACCTCTATTAATCATCTTTGATTAATTGTTGTAACAAGCTGGAAAATCACTGGGCTGTAGATGTTTGTAGAACCTCTCCCCAATGGTCACATTCTGCGAAATGCACACGAAAGGGGCATAAATTATCGAAAAGAAAGGAATACTTTTTTTTTTTTTTTTTTTTTTTTTTCGCACTTTGTTTTTATCCAAAAAAACTAAGCTATGAAACAACTAAATGCCATTCTTTATATGGGCATTGATTCCACGGGAATATTTGTTCATGTTATATAGTTCGTTGACATAGCTATCAACTTAGGTGGAAGAGAGTATAGTATTTTCTATCATTTTTTGATGCATATTATGTATATTATTTAATGTATGTTATTTAATATATTTTTCTAATGTGATAAATTACTTCTTTTTTTTAGAATGTGAAGCAATTTGTCACGTGAAATGTGCTTCATCGTTACCCAGTACCTGTGGTTTGCCATCAGGTTTTGTCCAACATTTTGCTTCATCTATTAAAGGGAACTCCGAACTTCTATCAGCACCATTGCATGATATGAAACCTGAGGGATGGATAAATGTTCGTAGGTAAGAAATGCAGGGGATTATTGGTGATGTCAGCTCATATTCTGAATTATTCTCATGAAGTGTATTTTAAGGGTGTTAGCAAAAAGTATGACCATATCTGTTTGCATGATATATATTCTTCTTTTATATTAAATTTTAGAGTTATTAGATTATGAATAAAGCTTTATAATTTAAAATAACTTCTAAATGTAAAATATGAAGGGTGTTAACTAGAATCTTTGTAGATGAATGTTTAATGCAACTAACCCTAAAAAAATAAATATCCATTCAAGAAGCTGTCTGCCACAGAGGTCTGACGGGAGCCTGCCAGTTTAATATGTCATAGAGAAGGTCTGTGAGGATGATGAGACCTCAGCAGAAAGTCAACATAGAAACGTTCATTCCTTATCTGGTCCTTGAACCCAGCCTCTTTGATCAGTGGGGTGGGAGTGGTTCAGTTGGTAGTGCACCAATCTTGTAATCTACGGTTCCCAGGTTTGAGTCCCACCTGGGCCAGTGTTGAGATTTATCTCCGCTAACTCCTTCCCTGCCATCAGTCAGTGGGGAACACTGATGGGCTTGAAAAAGCCACCATCAATTGGATGGGACGTTAAACTGTGGCCCCATGTGCAGGAGAGCCATACCCTGTGCACTTTAAAGAACATGTGGATGGCTTTGATGGGAGGATACTATCTGTTTCCTAACAACTGTCCAGTGTGTTCCTTTCTCCCAAACTTTTGTTTGGGAGAAAGCCTGAGCCTTGGGGTCATTGTGACGATAGAGGAAGAACAGGAGGGAGCATGTCATTCTCAGAGTGAAGCCAAATTACAACATGCATGCTGGGATACTGATACCCAGAAACTGTTGGTCAGTAATGTTAAAGTGGGTTACGTCTCAATATGATTATATTAAATGTTGGGGGAGTTTAACAATAAAAATAGGGAATGAGGATTATTTGAATAGTTTTATTCAAAAATTTATTTTAGTTTTAAAATAAATTTTATACATACGTTTTTTGCAAGCAATTTATCATGACATACACCGTATTTCTTCGATTCTAAGACTCCATCGATTCTAAGATGCACCTTAATTTCAGCACCACCAACAGCCAAAAAGTTTTGATTCTAAGAAAAAAAATAAAATAAATTGCTAAAATATATCTAACAAATATTTTTATTATAATAGAATTCAAGTTACTAACAACAATATACTTATTTATCAGTAAGTATGCTATTCATCACTTCCTTCTGAATCAATATCAGTGTCTGATTCTTCTGAGCCATCTTTTTCTACATTTCTAAGACTCCATTGATTCTAAGACGCACCCCGTTTTTAGAGACGTTTATGTGGGGGGGAAAAGTGCGTCTTAGAATCGAAGATATACAGTAGTTAGAAATTTGTGTTAGTTTTCATTGTTGGTATTTCTTTGCATGCCATTTATTTGATATCTGTGTCATATAACCAGAGGCAGACTCGCAGTCATTTTTCAGGCATGCAGCTGTAACAGAAAGTCTCAGGCTGTGATAAAAAAATTGATTTTTTTTTTTTGCAAGATTTTAATACTTATTCAATTGATAGTTCGCATTTATCACCTAAAACAGTTTTTTCCTAAATTCCGTGAAACTTGTAAGAAATAAGAATTATTATAAACAAAAATGCGGGATGCTATAATGCCTTTTGCCAATTTGCACCTGCATGCATCCTACAAAAATATAACAAATAATATGGAAGTAAAGTGAATGTTTTTCTTTTTGTGCAGCTGTCAATGCTGTAAAAGGGTAAAGTATGAAAGGATCCAAACCACTTGATATTATAAATAAGGTTTTTAAAACTGTGTCTGAGGAAAAAACGCTTTTTTTTTAAATTAAGTTAACTGTGGCCAAGTTGATTAGCGCTCTTGGCTACTGATCTAAGGTGCCTGGGTTTGAGCCCCAGATAAGGCTTGGACATTCGTGTCGTTTTTCTGCTGAGGACCCGCCATTCTCACAGATTTTCTACTATGGCATATAAACTGACAGGCTCCTGTGAGACCTTTGTGGCAAGCAGCAGCTTGAGGGGATATTTATTTATTTATAATATGCTATATATAATATGCTATATATTACTCATAATATGCTACCATTAATCATGTAGCATATCATGAAGAGATTTTGGGTCAAATTGCATACATTCATTTCAGTTTAGTTTTCTAAAAGTATAACAGACAACAGCAAGGCCGAATCTAGGGTGTGTGGGTGGGAAGGGAGCCCTTTGAAAATGCTAGTAATGATAATACAGCTAAAAAATTATTAAACTTATGCATATTTCATCACTTTTGAAGAAATATTTAAAACAGAGGAGGAAATGTTATATATACTGCAATGGAAAATCAGTCTCTTGCTCCCTTCTTTTACTTTTTTTGAACTGTATTTAGTTTTTTCCCCCTCCCCCATTTTTTTCTAGAACTAGGCCTGGAATAAAACCAATGAACCCCCCAAAAACCAATGCATTTCAGTGGTCAGTATGATGCATAGCAATTTATGTTCCAAATAATGCCATTTAATGAAAGCCAAATTGGAGATTATTTAAAGGAATTTTCAAAACCCTACTAAATTATTAGATAATTTTTACTGTTATGCCAAACTAAAAAAATGCCAATCTCCATAAAAGTCTTTTAATAAGTGTTAGATGCAAAATGTGACTGAAGATAAAGTTCTCCATCAGATCAAAATCTCTACTTCCAACAGTATTCTTTCAGTATGAAAAAAAACTGGAACATTTAACAGCATCAGACCACGATATTTTGTGGCCCTTCCCTCAAGAAAATTTACTTTTCATTCACCAAGTAATTTTATTGTTGTTCCCCTCCCCCAGTGGATTTCATTATTTTTTTTTTTGCTGTTAGAAAGGATTTTAATTTTGCTGCCTTAAGCGATCACACCATTTTTATCATTTAAAAATGATCTTACTATTTTTGTGGCTGTAACTAAGTTTTTTTTTCTCCCTCCACATTGGAAATAAATTCCAATTAAATCATTAGCAACAGGATTGCAAAATTTCTATGCTCTCAACATTTTGGAAAGATCTTAACAATTTATTATCATGGTACTCTTATTTTGAGTAATGCCATTAGTGACAGCTTGGAAGATGTGCTCAGGCCCAGACCTAGAAAAAATAAAGGAGGGAGGTAAAGCGATTGACTTTAAATAAAAAATAAATACCTCCTAAAGTTTATACTACAGTATAACATTTTGCACTCCATTTCAGAGGTATTTAAAAATTTCTCCAAGAATTTGTGTGATGTGCATAAGTTTAAATATTTTTTGTGCCTTCATTATCCTTACTGGCATTCTGTTCAGCCCTACCCATGCTGTTCTGCCAACCCTGAATATCATTGTTGGAAATTTTAAAAAAATGAAAAATTAAAAAATTTCTCTTTCATTTCTTTTTCATTGACCACATTAATTTGAAACAAAGTAGAACCTCTATCATATATGTAAAAAAAAAAGTAATGTTGTAAGCAGCTCGATGAAAATACCAAAATGCAATATATTTTATAAGTAAATTGATTTTATATGCAGCAGGTGTGAGATAAGTATATGCTGTAAAGAATGAAATGCTATTTTGTATTCTATACACAACATATGTGAACACTAGTGAATGGAATGCAATCATTGTCAAATCGTTCTTGGATACCACAGGGGGCATGGCACCTCCACAGTTGGCATTAGCGTATAGTACAGGAAACAGCTAACATGCTCCCTCATGTTCTTCCTTCATCCATGATTGTGGCTTGACCATTTAGCCCACTATATGCAAAAAAGCACTACTCAGAGGTAAAACTACCCAACCCTTCGATCAGTAGCCAAGCACGCTAACTACTTGTCTATGGGATGGCTCATAATCCTAAGCAAGGATTATATTTATATATAAAGATATTTTCATGTAATAACTTACTATTAAAGACTTGAACATCCTCACTAACCTACAATTATTTTAAAGGAGAGATTTATGTCAGTGAGCATGATGGTCATTAAGTGGTCTTAGAATCCTCTGGCATGTATCTATTCCCACACATCTGTGGAACTTTTTTCCGCAAAACCATTTATTGATTTATTAATGTTAAAAAGTCTACAGGTAACTCTGTAGGTATTACTTATTGATTAAATGATGGGCATTGGTGTTTGTACTAATGTTTTATTGTACTTTTTAACTTTAGGGGAAATTGCTTGTATTTTTAAAAAAATTTCTAATATTTCTCTTAGTTTTTGTGCATGGAACAGTTAATGAAATTCTGCTTTTAAAGGGGAGTTGAATTTAGAAGTAAAACACCAAGTTGGCCAAATGAAATATGCATAAAGTAAGACATACAAAATCCAAAATATCTGCCATTGAAAATTTTGAATTTCGTTATATGTATAAGGAAAGATTATATATGAAGCTAATACATATTAAATATTAGACAACTTTTAACTGTAAAATTTTAATTAAAATAACCAGCAAATTTTAATTACCTGTAATATTACTCCCTTTTCTTTTTAATTTAGAAGCAACAAACAAGGCTGGGAAAAAAGATATATTCGTCTGGTAGAATCTACGTTATATTTCTTTGAAAAAGCTGAAGTGCAAGATTTAGACAAGACCATTGACCATGTAGATTTGGCAGGATCAAATGGTGAAGTAGTTGTAACTAGTGCAGTATCAGCGACAGAACTTGTTAATGTAGCTAAATCTGATCTACCATATGTCTTGAAGGTGGAGTTTCATCCTCACACCACCTGTTGGCCACCTAGGCAAGTTATACTCTGATTTATATACAAGAAGTACTGCCAGCTTTTGTTTTATTTTATGTAACTTAAAGTCAAAAGTACATTAACAATGTCTTCTGTCTCCCTTTATGTATATAGAAAGGTATGAATTGTACATTGTGTGATATAAGACATTTTAATTGTATTTTTACTCATACTCTTGACAGGATGCTTTATCATTTTTGTGATACTTCTAATTTGACACTGTATTTAATATATTTAAATTTCATGCACAGCTATTTGATAAAATATACTCTTTTATTTCATAGCTCTCTATTAGTACTAGTAGAATGCTTAGTTAGCTCTCTATTAGTACTAGTAGTAATTAGATAGTAGTCTTGCAATTCTTTCTTTCAGAAATAAGCCCCATTGCCATATCACTCAAATGATTGTCTCCTTTTTAACCAGAATATGATTGATTTCAAGAATAGCCTGTTTTAAATGGTCCCATTTCCTTCCTATTCATTAGTAAACAAACTATAATTACCATAATGACTAATCTATCATTATAAACTTTTGCTGTTTGTGGAGTTAAAAGTAATTCTTTTAACCTTTAGCACATATCTTAAACTTCAGTTGCAAGACAGTTTTAACAAAGTAATGGTCAGACTCAATTTTGTTACCTTTAAATGACCTGGTGTTTCTAACAGCTAGTTCATTTGTTGTCAGTTAATATATATATAGTCATATTCCTATGTAATCTATGTATATTTATAAATGTTCCAGTGTTTGTAGTGTTAATTATTCTCAAGCCATTAAGTTCATTTATTGTAGAAGACATTCTGCATTGCCAGCAGTGTCAAATACATTCATTGCTCATCATGTGTGGTGAATAAATCATTGCATTTGGCAAATGCATGAATAAGAAATAACAATAGTTATACCTACCTAATTACTAATATATAAAACCACATGATAACTTATGGCAGTTGCTCGTAAAAAAAGGTATTACATCATGAGGTGCTCATCATGCTGTGAAGAATACATTAAATCTGTATAGATGAAAATGACAGGATGATAATGCTGAGAAGAGTAAGTTGAGAAAGTCGATTTGATTGTGTGCTGAAATGTTGTGGATACTGTTATTGATTTACTAGTTTTTATTAGTGGTGAGCCATTTGAATATAATGCTCAAGTTTTAGTGTCTTCATATATGTATTGAAGGGGGATATTGATACTAATCAACACATTGATTTTTATGAATTGTAAAAAAATTATTTGGTAAGAATTGACTTATAGTTTAATAACTATAATGTCATATAACATGAAGTTCAAATATTTTATTCTGTTTGCATTTGTTACTAAGAATTAGTCAATTATTAGCCAAGAATGTGGTTGATTTGCTTATTAAGTGAATTATTGAATTTTTATTTTTTTTTCATGTAAAATAATTGTTTTATTATTAAGTATGCCCCTTTATTATTGGCCTGGTTAATTAAAGCCCATTACACAGTATTGCTAAATAAACATTACTGAAACTTTTCAACAATATAATATGATGAATATGGTAATATAACAGGCATAAATATGGTGAGCTTTGAATTTCTATTGGACAATGTGGACAACTGGTAATTGGGACAGTTAGCAGTGCCAAAAACATTTACTGCTCAAAGATCAATCAGTATCAACTTTGGCATTAAAGCCACACAGCACAAGACTAATATCTCTTCTTGGCAGAATTCATAATATACTGAAGTTGTCCATAAAATCTAGCTTTCTCATTCACATTATAGTCCTCAGAAGTGGTGTAACAACAGATAACATTCAAGTTTCTGCTTTTTACATGGGTCCTTTACACCCATTTATTTTACCTTTTACTCTTATTCGTTCTTTTTGACCCTGGTTTTTATACACATTGTTTGTAGTTCTACACTGTTATTGTAAGTTATGTATTGTTTTAAATTTAGCTATAAGAAATCATTAATGTAATCGTATCCTAGGAGAACATCATTATTGTTTCTGCTGAGTAGCAAACTTACACCCTGCAGATGTTTTCAACCCTCATCTTGAAAAGAGAAATTTTAGAATATTATATGAGTATCTAACTTTTGCTTGTCCTTGAAGACTCTTGCAAGAAGATTGCCTAGAACATCACTGTCCGAGCCCTTTACACTCAGACACCTTTTATCTGATGTTTTTGACTTTTTGTGAACACCTGTTTTTGACTTTTTATGTTTTTCTAGATAACCATTTATAGTATTTTTACTTTGTTTTTTGAATTTTAGATATGTTTTTGCTTTTTACATGGGTCCTTTACACCCATTAGTTTTTACCTTTTACTCTTATTCGTTCTTTTTGACCCTGGTTTTTATACACATTGTTTCTACACTTATGTAACCTCATTTGGGGCAACATAACCTTTGTTGCTCTTGCACATAAAACACCAAACAAGCAGCCAAAAGCCTAGAATAACTATGGTGTAATTACTGTATGAAGTCATCAGGAAAATATCATTTCTAAAGTTTGCTGTGTTAGTGAAACTTGGACCCTGTGTAAGCAAGATAGCAGGAAACTTGATGCTTTTGATTCTAGATGCTTACACAGTATCTTGGGCATTAGTTGATTTGACTGTGTAAATAATTATAAGGTCAGGCAAAAGAGTCAGGAACCACCCTTAAGTATCATTATGTGCAGAGAGATATTGGTTTGGCCATGTTGCCCATATGCACAATTAGATGTTACACGAAGAGAGCTATGAAAAATGTGTCTAAAGGCTTCAGAAAAAAAGGTGACCTAGGATGTAGTGGGCAGACAATTCCACACAGGACTTTGTTAGAGTTGGTTTACAGTGGCTAAATGCAGCAGCTGTAATCTGGTTGGATCCCTATAACTTATGGATGCTTGAGGATTTTGTATATGTGTGTATTCTTTTATTAAGAATTTTCATGTCATATTTTAAGGTCTTTGTCTTTTTATTTTTTATGAAGCTTGGATTAGCACTGCACAGCAATTTTCTCTTGTGTTTATACATTTACTTTTTTTCCCCAAAATTATATTTTATGATATTGTGTATAAGGCAAAAGATGAAGCATTGTTATGCTATTTTTGTTACATTTTAGGTGCCTGTACTTAATGACCTTAAATTTTGGAGACAAACAAATGTGGGTGTCATCTCTGGAATCATTAATTAAAAGCCACAACACTTTTAAAAATGAAACACAAGATAATGTAAGTAACATATTTATAATAGTAATGTTTAATGACTATTGTAGTGGCCAAGTGTTTAGGGTACTAGATTTGAAGCAAAGGGATCTAATACTGAATAAGGCATGAATATTTTCATTGTGATGTATGTTTTCTTTCTATTAAGATCTCATCTTTGTGGTGTTTTATTATTCATAGGCTTCTATTAGTCTGGAGTGAGTGAACTCTTAGGAGGACATATTAATGGGATAGGACAGTGGTCATATTTGATAAGGAAAATAAATTTTGATGGCTCCAGTAAAACATTTTGTTCTTTGTCTTACAGTGCCAACAAAGCAAATAATTTTTCTATTTTTAACAGAGAATGTATATCTAGTTTAACAGTCCATGTGGAAAAACTCTCTTGTCATCCAGGCTTTTTAAATTGTCTTTTACTGCAATGGCAGACATTTAATATATTTTTTTAATATCTAGGTTGGGTTGATGGTCCGACCATTAACAATGGGAGTTTTTTTTTTCTGAGTTGCCTGTATTAGCCATGGCTGGAATCATTATTCTTTCCTTTGCTGTTTTCTACGCCACTGCAACAGTCGTCTTCAAAAAGTAGTTTAGGAAATAAATCTGTTTTTCCAACATTAAAAACATTAATTGATTTGTTAATCTGATGTGAAAGAACTTGTTTGTTCATCATCCATTTAGGCATTTTATACCTTATAAGTAATCTCATAAGTCATTACTTTCTTTAAATCCTACAAACCATCCTGAGCAAGCTTTAAAATCACTCAAGCAGTATTTTTAGTGTTACACCACTTTTGCTGTTATCAGTGGATCACCCAGCAGAATGGTATGGCTTCATATCTGTTTAAACCACAATAATACACACTTATTGACCTGAAGATAGTCAGATTTCTGAGAAGCATCCTGCTACAATTATATATATATATATAATTTTGTGCATTATTTATTATCTAATAATTCAAATGTGCACATTTTACTGAAAAATAAATGCCTTGCTTTTACCAGTTAATCCTCTTTTTAAAAATTGATTTCAGCATTAAATCTTTGAGACGACCATATCTGATCTAGTGGTTAGCACATCTGACTACAAGCCAGTAGGCATGTCCCTGTCTATACACTTGTATGAGAAACCAGGATAAACCCAATAGAGCTTCTAGGTTATCTCCACTTTTATGTAAAGCAGTACCTTCTTCTCTTTATATATACAGGGTGAATCTGAAAAAGTGGGCAAAACTTTACAGGGTGGTAGAACGCAGCTATACGAGCAATATTCGTCATAGAATGTATGGGCGGAACACAAACGGCGAGCCGCTAGGTGGCGTTGGAAATGGTATAAAAGGGTCGCCTGGTGTCTTCGCAAATGTGCGTTGGTCCCTATCCCGCAGGTGTGAAGCCTGCATTACAGCTGGCGGCAGCTCTTTTGAGCAATTTCTTTGAGCATGTACCTCAATTACATTCCTGTTAATAAAATGTTTTCTGAAGTATCTCCTCTCCTTCTTGTGTTCATTCTTTAAATGTGACAGTGGAAAACTACCTTTTAACTTCTCACCGCTTGCGTTCCGACCATACATTCTATGACGAATATTGCTCGTATAGCTGCATTCTACCACCCCGTAAAGTTTTGCCCACTTTTTCAGATTCACCCTGTATATATAAAAAAGGATAGGTGTTTAAACATTAATTTTATTTTGATACATGTGAATTTCTAATTCAATAACTTTTACTTAGCTTTTGAGTAGAGAATGTGTTGGGTATAATTACATATTCAGAGCTGCTAGCTACTCTGCTTTTTTCTCGGATTTTCTCCAAATTTTGGTTTAAAATCAGAAAATTCAAATTGGTCATTAAAAAACCAAAATTTGGGATTTTTCGGTGTACTCTTATGAAAATCTCCCCAAAATTTACAGTATTTTGGCCCTTTTCCCAAATGGAGAATGCTAATGAAAGGGAAGAGTTAACCACAATAATACACCAGTTTAGCTCTCTTCTACAAAAAAAAAAAGTTAAAATTTTTGGTTCAAAATTGCAATTTTCAAATGTTAATTAGTGTATTTGGTTAAAATATGCCCTACCTTTTGAAAATCATGCTTTTTAAGCAATTGCTTAATCATAGGATTCTTTTGATATCTGCCATTTGAGATCATCAGTGGTTTCATTTTTCATCATTTCAAATTAATTATTCTTTATAATCACAGTAAACATTCGAGGAGCAATAAAAAATAATTCTCAAAGCACCAGAGTAAAAAAAAAACTTTAAAATCTAAAGTCTGCTAAAATATTGTCCAGAAGTGATGGGCATAGTTCCCAGATGATGCAACTTCCAGTAGTAATAAAATCAATATCTTATGTTAAAAATGTAGAAAGCATTAAACTCTCTGCTAGGGTGATAAGTAGATCAGAATGCTGGAAATCACAACTGATTGATAATCTATCTACAGTACAGCAGATTAAAGGCATAAACTAAAGTGTTGCTACTTGATGCTATTTACGATGACATGGCATATAAACAATACAGGCTCAAATAGATTTATTTTTAAACTTTATTGTATTTTCTTTCAAGCAGAATCAACAGGCAATATATATATCAAAAACTGAAATGCTATTTTCAACATTTGATTAGAAACAATTAATAAAAATATTACTATGAATGAACACGTGTCACTAGAATCGAAAAATTGCAAAGAGTAAACCCAGCTTGGACACTAAGAAAAAATTATTAGTGATTAAGTTAACTTTCAGTAATATATAAAAAAAATGTATAGCTGCTCTTGACTTGGGTATGGCTGTGTCAAGCCACCATTTTCCATGTGACATAAAAATCTGCCACTGCTATGATTCAAGCACTTTCCCAAAAAATCACTGGAGAAAGGGGTGCAATAATTGCTATTCTCTCTGTATTGTAATATTTGTCATATATCTATTGATCTATTATTAATCATTTGATGATGCTTCCATATTATTTATTATTAGTGGTAAAGTTCAATTTTGTTAATATCTAAACAATAATTGATAATCTCAGTGTTACCCATAGACATTTAAACGTCTATAAATCAATAAATTTTTTGTGGAAAAAATTTAGTGTGTCATATGTTGGCGAAATTTTTTCCACAAAAACATTTATTTCATTAATATCAAAAAATATGCATGCTACAGATTTTTTTCACTGCAAAAGTGTGGCCAAACTGATTTAGGCTTTTTGTTATAAGATAGGAATTTAATTCATATTTAGTTAATGGGTACCATAAAATGACCATCGCTAAACTCTAATTGTTTAAATTGGAAGACCTAATTTGGTTTCACCCATAACTGATTGAAACTCACAAGGTGCCAAGACTTTTTTTTTATATTATGGAAATTTAATTGAATCAATAATGATTAATAACCAATAATCAATATGTATTGAAACATTATTTACCTAAATTCCACAAAGTGCAGAATTTTATTAATTTTCATAAGTGGTTGTAATTCCTACAAATTTTCATTCTTCAAAATTGTAATTTTTTGTCGGGCAAGGTTAGCAGTGTTTGATTTTCTCTGTTATTTTTTAATTCGTTAAGCAATTCAACTTTCTTAGTGATGCTTGTATAGGTGTCGTGTTTAGGCATGTTTACAATGATGCATTAAATTGACAATTAATGTTTTCTTTTAATGCATATGGGATTGTTTTTCTAACAAATTTGCAGCATGAATACCTTCCTAAACCATTTTAAATAATACTTGCCAAACTTAAAGTTAAATTTTTTCTTAGGATAAACAGCCAGGTTACAAGGACCCCAAGAGCTCAGTGAAAGTTGGGGAGGGGATCCATTGTACAGTGGTAAGGAGATATATGGAAGCTTCTTGTCAAAGCCACCTAGTGTATTCTTTAACATGCACAGAAGTGTGCAAGAGAGCCATACCTTGTCAGTATAATATGCCTTAAAGAAGGTCTGTGAGGCAGGTGAATCTCAGCAGAACAATAATGCAAGAAAGAAAATATCCATTCTTTATCTGGGACTCAAACTCATTTCCCTTTTATCAGTAATCATGCACACCAAGCATGCACTCATTTGCCATTGTGGGAAAGCTTTGATTATACATGATTTAGTTTTTATACATGGGTTTGAAACATTTAGTTTTATACATGGTCTTAAGTCACATATCTAGTATGGACTTTGCTTGATTACTTTACATTTAAGTGTTCATAATGAGATAAAAAATTGCAACTTATATTCAAATGACTGATTGTTGAGGGCTCACATAGTTGATACATACATATCATGTATATTAAATCTTCATTTAATTTAACTGTAGCTTGTAAATTAAAGATTCTTCAAATGGATAGTTGAGTAATCATGTAAGGTTTTGATTTTGAAAAGACACTCCTTTTAGTTAAATTACGTAGCAGTACAAGTGCATCATAATTCAACCATACATATATTCATGCACATGAGGAGCAAATTAAGATTAGAAAGCTGTTCTAAGTGCAAAGGTATTAAGGTATCCATTGGTGAGTCAAGTGTATAATTGTAATACAATTATATTCTTATTTTTACTGTGGAATTTTCTCCATGAATTTTATTTTGACTTTCCCTTATTTTTTTTATATGTTTATCCCATACATATTTACAGGTATTTACTCTCAGGCTTTTATTATAGAAAATAAATACCATATTATATGATTCTCTGTGTTATAGTCCATAATTGTATATCTTCATTTCAATTTTTACCATAAGGTATTAGATTTGCAGATCATAGGTTTGTTGATCATGACCTTTTCAAGGAACATAACTCCACAGTCAACAAGGGTATTCTGTATATTATCTAATTTACTTTTAAACATTGCTTCATATTTCAAATGTATAGTTTTATTGAAAAAATATGGTTTATTTTACTCCTTATTTCTCTGTTCTAGAAACTGATGGGACATCCAGTGTTAAAACTTAAAGAAGACAGATGTCTAGACATCAATTGCACTTTCATATTGAATGAAAATGTAAGTATGTTTATGAAGTAAAAATAGGTTATAAGGCAAAAAAGAGTAAAGTGTAATAAGTTGAAGTATAGTTTTTTAACCAAGGCTTTCATATAAAATATTGTTACAAATCTTGAATTTTTTTGTGTGACAACACTTTGCATGAATTTGAAATAACCAAACAGATAACAAATGAACTGATTTAATAAATAAAGCAATCAATTTACAAGTAATAAATAGAATCAGAAGCATTCATTACTTGATATACAAATAGATAACTAAACCAATGGCTAATTACTATTGACTTTCATTAAATATCAAATACTACAAGAATTTGATTAAGTCTTCTACATAATAATTCATAAAATCAACTTTTACCAAATGGTTTTTTTATTAACTACACAAAATGTTTATTGGGAATGATTGATATTCCCTAGAACAACTAAAAATGCTCAGTTTCACATAAAAACTACTACTAATAAACAACGGGGCGGGGGTGGCTCAGTCGGTAGCGCGCCAGGCTCGTAATCTGTAGTTCCCAGGTTCGAGTCCCAGCTGGGTCAGCGTTGAGATTTATTCTCCGCAAAATTCCCCGCCCTGCCCACGGTCAGTAGGGGACACCGATGGGCTTGGAAAGGCCGCCGTCCGTCGGATGGGACGTTAAGCCGTGGCCCCGTGTGCGGGAGAGCCATACCCTGTGCACGTTAAAGAACACGCTGGATGGCCTTGACGGGAGGCTACCATCTGTCTCCCAACAGCTGTTCCAGTGGGTCCCCTCCCCCAACCTTCTCTGAGCCTTCGGGGTCCATGTGACCGGGCCATTTAGCCCATTGTGTGCAAAAAAGTGCCGCTCAGAGGTAAAACAACCCAACCCAAACAACTAATAAACAACAACAATCTAAGCCGACAAAATGCACTGCACACAAGTCAAAATCCTCTCAACATTCACTTCTGTATTCCTATCTTCAAACTTAACTGTGTTCTATTCTCAACATGATGTACTTTCACAGTATGTGCCATATCTCATATATCTCATAATACAATAATCACACTTCAGTTGTTGCACATGAATGTGTTATTTCAATATGAAGCATCTAATAGAATAAAGGAATCCTTAATCAATACTTCAGAATGATGTGTATTTTTAGTAATTTACTTAGAGTTAATTCACAAGATATACTGAGCCTGTTGTGTAATCCAGTCTTTTGATTGATTTTATGAATACATAGCAAACCATTTAAAAAATAAAATCTTAGCGTATATGAAATTGATAAGAAAATTAACAATTAATTACTAGATTAGATTATTGAAATTAAAACTTCAGTTTTCTAAATAATGTTTGCATCATCAAATACAGATCAAAGTTTGACTTGATTGAAACTCTAATGACTCCTAGTGAAAATATTGTCATGAGCTTTAATTCAACAATTTCTTTAAAAATGCAAGCTTATTATTGCAGTTTTACATTTTTAAAAACATCATATTGTAATATTACCAAGAATGTAACAGGTTAGTAGCATTTTGTCTTAAATTTTCTTTGAAATTATTAATATTGTATGAATAAGTGAGAGATTTACACTCTACCTTTTCAGTGTTATTCTGCCTTTATTAATGATAAAGGTGGCAGTACTACCACTAAGAATTGAAAAAGCAGCAAAATTTTGGAGTAATTGGAAGTGGAACTCGTTTTCTTTAATGAGCCTTTCCCTTTGTTTTATCCTAAGTGGCACTGTTTCATTGCAGCAAATGGCCAGGTCTACAGAATCACTAGTCTCAAATTGGAGCTAGAGAAAGGTGGCTATTAGCAGTTCACTAATAATAGATGGGAACCATCTTTCGGGTCTATCCAGCATATTCTGCCTCTTCTATGAAGAGGGTATGGTTCTTCTGCATACAGGGTCATGGCTTAATGCCCCACCTGATGTATCTAATGTGTTAGCCAAGCCCATTGGTGCACTCTTTTGTCATAACATCCTTCTACATTGCAGTCATATTTGGCCAAGTTATCTTCTTTGAATGTGGCACACAGCAAATTATTATTTCAATGACAGTCCATGAGCTTTTTATTTCATAATGCTTATAAATAGAGCAGCATTCAAGTATGAGTGTGAGAGTTTTGATTTATCATCAACAATTTGGAGGTATGGAAGTCAGTATATCAGTCTTTCAAGGAAATATAACTAGGCAATCAATAAATAAACAAACTTTAAATACTTATTTATGCACCTCAGAATGGTTCCATTGTCCACTACATTGCCTTCAGATTTTTTCTTGCTTAAAATCTACCAATAATGTAATTCATTTAGTGTTGGAGGTATACTCATTATAGATTTCTGAACTGACTCCATAGCTCTTGATAGCTATAAAATTGGTGCACTCTGTGTTTTAAACCCTGCAAACTCGGATCAGATCATCAGTCAATACACTAAGATTAACTTCTGATCTCTAATGTCATCACTGATCTATCATAGAGTAAGACCTACTACTCCCCTATTTCACCATGAGCAAATTCTGCTTTACTGTTTGAAAGTTATTGCATCTCTGAAGTATCTGCATCTTTGCTGTTCTATCTGTTAACCTGCAAGCCTCATTGTATACTTTCATTGCTGTCATTTATCCCAAATTTGGGTGCCAACTATGACAGTGGGGCCTAGTCTTGCCTCTTCATGCATTCTTAACAGCTTCATTGTTCCACCCTGCCTCATATGTGCAGGTCATCAGGAAAGCCTCTTTTCATCACTTTGTTTGTTCTTCAACAAACAACAATTGTGCTTTGGTGGCATAGTGGTATTGTGTTGGTTTGGAGTGACACTGCAACTTCTGGGGTCTGGGTTCAAGTCCTGTGTGGATGGCATGGTCATTTGTTCTGTCAGAACCTGCAGATAAACTAGTAGCTTTGTGGGTCTGATCACAAATTAAAAATATAAGAGATCTCCCATCAGCCTGAGAAGTAAGACATTTTACAAGACAGAAAATTGGCACTGGAAATACAAACATCATTAGGAAATAAGAAAAATGCCACTTATATATATATTTAAAATAATCTAACCACATTTCTGAATTGTTTTTATTTTAAAATAGTGAGGGATATGACACTTTTCATGCCAAATGCAGAGCATAGACAAACAAAGAAATGTGGAACATAGCATAATTGGTAGGCAAGCCTGTTACTCTGACCTTCATCTTATGCTTTCCACACCTGAGGAAAGAAGGAAGTAATATATTCCCTAGTAAATAAAAATAGAATAAAATTATTATAAGGAAATTTTATGTTTATTTCACTATTAGATTTAAAAATATTTACTTGTTGAAATTTTTGTTCTGCTTTTAGGTTTTGTTATTAGGTGCCATGGAAGGTTTATTTGTAGCAGATTTAATAGATTCTACATCTAATGCTTTGAAAAGTAAGATAGAAGGAATTGACAGTGTGTATCAAATGGCATCCATAAGGAGTCTTGGGCTAGTTATTCTTATAACAGGTAATTTCTGTGTATCACTTGCACCATGGTTATATAAATTCGAATAAATTTTAAAAGCAGTCTTATTTTTCTTCTTCAAAGTTACAGTATATGTCATATTAATTTATAAAAAAACCATTTGTTTTGATAATAAATAAAAATATTTACTAGTATATTTAACAACTTCAACAATGTCAAGATTATTAATAAATAGAAAAATAGATAAAAAATTATTCCAGATGTAGATATAAATTTTTTAGTAATTCTAATATTTCAGAATTCATATTTTGCAGGAGAAAATAGAAAATTCAATTTTGTTTATAACTGTAGAAAACTTTAATTTCCTGCTTTCTTTTCCATTTTAAGAGATATAATTTGAATGGAAAAAAAAAAGGTGACAGTAATTTTTAAAGCAAATAATAATTACTTAAAAGTATTTTTGAAATACAAAACTTTGTGTATATAAAACTAGTGAAGTTAGTTTTAAATGAATTAATACAGGCAATTATACCTTTTTTCTGTTAAAACACCAAAGCTTTAAAATCTTAAAGTGCATTCTTATAAATTTATCACAAAATATATTATTATTATTCAACATGATCTATACACCTGTGACTAATTTTAATTGTATTGAATGTTTCGTACAAAATGAGAAAGTTTCAAGTTTTTATTGAATAATAAGGATTTTAGCAAGACAAGTTTATTAAACTAGAAGAATAACATATCTCTGGCAAATATGAGATGCTTGCTTTCACAGAAAATATTTTTCATTTTCTGAATATTAATATCATAATTCATACTGATGGGTGATTGGAAAACGTAAATGCATTATTAGCCCTCCTATGCAGTGCAAAAAGAATTTCATTTATTTCTTAAAATGAAAAAGTTGCATTTTTCTCACTATAGGACCAAGGGACAAATCAATCAGTTGATATTATATAGTTTTGCTATGTTAAAATATTGAAAATTTTAAAATTAAGTACATTAACTTTTAAAAATAAACCAGTCGAATTTTAACCAATAGTAATTTAATTAATATACATAGGAATATAAATTACTGTTAGTGAGTTCTCTAATCACCAGAATTCCAAAAGTGTAAATCATAATATTTTATCAGTACCTGTTGAACCCAGAAAGAATATTTTATTTATCTTTATAAACAAAAAAGTTGAACATCTTCAGATAGATGTATGGATGAATGGCAAAGTGGAAACATCAGTTTGTTAAAAAAAGAAAGCTAATAGCAGCATATATTTTTGGCAGTGCATTAGTGTAATAAAATAATTTCTGTGCTGCTTTTAAAGTACAAGAAAGTGATATAAAATTTATTTAATTTGTATTTTTGCAGGTGAATATCGTGACCTTCATCTTCTTCAATTAGATGTCTTGCACTCTTGGACACAATGTGCAACTGGTCTTCCTCCTGTTCATATGAAATCAGTTGCTGATGTGAAGAATTGCCATTTGTTTGCTGTGCAGGAAGATTACAACTCTTATGCACCTTACTTGTGTGCTGCCACTTCAGACATGATCAGTTTACATCAATGGAACACAAGCATGAATGCATTTTGCAAAAGAAAGGTATGGAAGTGTGCAAAAAAAATATTTTTAAAATAAGTTTTCTGTTGTTTACTATTTAACATATAAATATTTGAATTCAAGTGTGACTCAAACCTCACAGCGACTGGTTATATGTCATGCCAGTAACTTTTTCTATTTGAACTAAGGCCCCATCAGTTTGCATGCATAGCAATGATGCTTATGAATGTTTGATAAAGTAGTTGAAGAATTAGAATGACACCATATTTTATACTATTGAATATAAGATTACTGCCTATAATCTTACTTAATTAGATTATACTTAGGTGAATTCCATTTATATTTCAGTTTGCTTATTAGTTGCTGTATACACATGACAAATTACCTGTGAATTATATTCAATTAGCGTTTTGTAGTCTTGTTAACAAAACAGATTATATATATATATGTATACAGTGGGGCTTGACTTCCTTTAATATTGGCATCCTATATTCTCAGGAACTGATTTACCTTCCATAAGAGCTTTCATTTTAAGGACCAATGATATTTGCAGGGTTGGGTTGTTTTACCTCTGAGCAACACTTTTTTGCATACAGTGGGCTAAATGTCCAGATCACAATGACTCTGAAGGTTGAGGGACTGAACCCACTGGAACAGCTGTTGGGAGACAGATAGTAGCCTCTTGTGAAAGCCATCCAGCATGTTTTTTAACGTACACAGGGTATGGCTATCCTGCTGCACATAGGGCCATGGCTAAACATCCCATCCAACCGACGTCAGCCTTTCCAAGCCCATACTCACTGTGGGCAGTGTGGGGAGTTTAGTGGAGATAAATCTCGATGCTGGCCCAGCTGGGACTCGAACCTGGGAACTGCAGATTATGAGTCTGGTGTGCTACTCACTGCTCATTTGCAGGAATCGATATCTTTCTGATACCTCCGGGAACAAAGAATGGGTGGAAATTTCCAGATGCATGGGTGGAGTTTTAGCCAATCGCAGCATGGAACATCACTCATATATTCTTGTATGATTGTTCTCAACCAATCAGTGTCTTTGTTATTGTTCAACACAATATCCCTGCTTTGTTTTTAAATACATAAGGGGAATTATTCTTTGTTATCTTCTGTTTGATGCAGGCAGAGTTCATTTTTGTGAATTATAATTAATTTGTGGTTAAATTTGAATTGCCACTACCCATCACTACTACACCACTATCAATTTCATCAGCTCTGCACTTTGAAGATAAATGCTAATTTATTTATTTATTTATTTTTTCTGTTTTGCAACTGTTTATATAGAGATGTTTTATAACTCTTAAATCTTCATTAAGCAGTAATTTTTAATGTAAAAATCAAGTATAGCATGTAAGAAATACCTGTTTTATGTGTTGTTGGGATAGCCTGTCAAGAATTTGGAACGAATTACAGGAAATCGATGTATTCAGCTTATGATATTTTCAACATACAATGGGTTTTGTGGAATGAATTACCATTGACTGTTGGGGCCCCACTGTATGTACTGCTGTTGTATTATCAACTGTATTACCAAACCTTTTGGTACCTTCAGTATTATATGAAGACAAACCACATTTCTAACTCTCTGACCTTGAAAATAAGCTTTTCATGCAAAAATGCCATTGTTGATAAATTAAAAGTCTTATTCAAATATATCAATCTTGATTTTCAGCAATATTTATTTGCTATTTAAAATGTTATGAAAGCTGAAACATTTAATAGATGCATTGCTAGTAGGGAAAATTTATCTCAAAAGTTAATTAAAAATGCAAATAATGACTGTTATTACATTTATTTTATTAAACAATTTGTTATAATAAAAGTATGCGTAATGATTCTTTCAGTTTTGATAAGTTTTAAAGAAAAATGTTTAGGATAAGTATAATAGTATTGTTTGCTGTTAAATGTTCTAGTTTCAGTAACTTTTCAAATATTTCTGAAAATTGAGATTAAGATAGGCATGATTGCTTCAGTTGATTTCCAGTTATAAAAAGATTTGCAGTCAGTGAGTTTTGATTGTGACTTTCCATTCACATAATCTGTATTCTTTCTAGGTGTGGTAATTTGAGTAATGAGCAGTGTAGTTAAAAGTTGGCTATTATAAATAGATTGCCATAAAATGCAAATATTAGTTGCATATTTTATATCATTAATCATTATAATTTTAAAGGTCAAAGAGGATTAATTCTATGTTTATTAATTTTTTTTATACAAGTTAGCAAATTGTACTATATGTATGGACAGCAACTGTGAAAAGGACATGTTAAATAATGTTGGTTGAACTTTATGCATGATTTGTATTGCTTGAGGTGATGTAGAAGACACATAACTTGCAAAACTAATGTTTACACTGCTAGTTCTCATATCAATGGCTAATCAGTCTGTTCTATTACTGTTTTATTGCTGCTATTTTTATTTCACTTTTGAGAAAATGATGTCTGACACCCCAGCAATTGTTGTGGTATACTAAATTATTGCATTGTAAATTTTGCGGTTTGGTTTGGCTGGTCTTTGGTGCACTATAGCCTGAGTTGCTAGTGTTTCATAAAACTTCAAACTACAGTAAAAGTTCGTTATAACAAGTGCTGATATTATGAAAAATACCTTTAGAATAAGGTATAAATGCAACACAGTATTCAAAGAATAAGGGTAATGTGTATGGTGCTAATGCTAGTTTTGAATGTATGTCATTGTTTGCAAAATTTCACACTGGTGATTTTGAGCAATGAGCATCATAGTGGAAGGGTATCAGTTGGATGTGGTTGTTTTGAAGGAAATGGCAAATATTCACAGGAGACAAAGAGAACTTGTAGTAAAACTTAATATTAATCACACAACAGTAATTAAAAACCTGCACAAATTAGGTATGATGTTTGAAAGGCCACATGAATTGCTGCAAAAAATATGTACAGAATGTTGGTTTGCATTTCATTGGCTTCTCATATTAAAAAAAAGTAACTGATGATGAAAAATGGATACCCTATAATAATGTGGTATACAAACAACAATGGGGTAACAAAGGTGATGCACCATTACCAATATTGAAAGCCGAACTACTTACAGAAAATGCTCATGTTATGTTTTTGATGAGATTGTGAAGTTGCTGCAATCAAATCAGAGCATCAGTTCCAAATACTACTGTCAACAATTAATAAAATTGCAGGATACACTTCAAGAAAAATGTCAAAGTTTTGTAAATAAATCAGGTGCAATTTTCCATCAAGATGCCAGATCATATGCTGTTTTCAACACCTAACAGAAGATTACAGGCCAGTTTGGAAATTCTTGCGCATTCACCATATTCACTTGAGCTTGTACCTCAGACTATTGTTTGTTTTACATACTACAGAGCCACCTCAATGGCTAAAAATCTAATCAAACAAGTCAAATTGTGTCAAGTTTTTTCAAACCAACACCAAGCTTCCATAAAAGAGAAATCCATAAGCTAATTGAAATATGAAAGGCATAGCATTCAATCTGCAATATGTAATTGATTGATTAAAGAAATGTTTTCTCTGAATATAGATTTGTCCCTTTATTTCAAAAGCAGCCATTACTTTTTGCACTAACCCAATAAATTAAACACAAATTTGGGTTATTAGTAAAATTTGTCAATTATTTTTAATAATAGGCTGTGGAAACTCAAGAACCTTGCAGCTGTATCAGCTTCAGTGAAAATACTGTTATAGTTGGTGTTGACAGATTTTTTGAACTGGATCTAAAAACCTATGCATTTGAAGGTAAGACATTTTGTATCAGATTATTTACTATGAAAATTAATTTTAACATTTGAATTAATATTGCTTAGTTATATCTGGAATACAATGCAAATTATATGCATATCTGTGTGTATTTTTTTCTATTTGAGGTTAAACTTTATATACATATACATGCTTTAGGAGAGTACATATTGTTATGACAGATGAATGAACAACATTAAAACCATGATGTGATGTATCATTTTGATGTTCGCATGTGCTTCAGCATGTGAATCACATCACTATTGGATTAGAACAGTAGAATTCAAAATCTAATTATGTTTAAAAAGGAATGAATAAGTTGGTAATGCTTGAATGTGTGTATTTCTTTTGCACTAAGTGAATTAGCATAAAATTAATGTTAGGAAAGTTTTTCGAGATACTTGGAGAATAGGTCAAGGATGTGAAATGTTAGTCAAGCAAGTAGAGCTGACTTCAACTTCTCTGCAGTAAGAATTTATCGTCTGATGTGTGGTGATCAATGTCTGAAAAGAATTGAGTCTGAAGGCCAGTATACTTGCTGCAGTTTTGGAGTACTTGATGACTGAAATTCTGAAAGTCATTTCATGTGTGGTTATTTATAGTTTGTTTAAAGAATTGGTAAGATTATTCTTGGTAGTGTACAGGTGTATTCGTAAATATGATTGTGCTATTTATTGAGTATTGCAAAAAAGGCTTATTTTATGTTTTGAGTGGGGACAGTAAGAATTCTAAAGAAGTGACTATTTGTAGTAATAGTGATAGGTAAAATATTCTTCTGATGGTTTATTTTCATACTGATGAAGATAAAGATTTGTGTTGGTTGAATTTAGTTTATATAAATGTTTTTATTCATACTTTTGTAATAAATTACCTTATTTTAGAATTATTGTTGCCAAATATTCTTTGGAACTCGCACTTGAGATTTTCCTAGTTAAAATTTGTAACAGTATTTTAATAAGTACCATGATGTGATAGATAAATGGAGTGGATATGAATAAATTCAGTGCAGTAATAAGCAAATGGAGTACAAAATTATGCTAAATATTTGAGTTAAAGTTAAATTGGATATGGTTACACTACCTATCTATATTTTCATTTACTTTAATGTTCATGAAAAATGATTTATTTTGGATTTATGCAATTACACTTATATTGGAGGAAGTCTGTTGTCATCTGAGGCAGGGGTTGACTCAAGTGGTAATGCAGCAGGCTTGTAATCTGGTGTATCTAGGTTCGGGTTCTGGGTATCTAGAATTTCTCTGCCCACTCCCACTATGTCACTGGTGTGAAAGGGAACCCTGATGGACTTGGAAAAGCCATTGCCCATCAGATAGGATGCCAAGCTGTAGTTTTTTTTTTGCAGGAAAACCTTACCCTGTGCACACTCTGCTGTAAATTCAAGTGGAAGGACAGCGGAGAGTGTTCACCTTGCTCTTCTGTGCCAGAAACTCAGGGGAATAAGAGGAAGGTGGAGGCAATTGACTGTCCATTGTACTCCAGGATCAATAATGAGTGGGATGTGTAGTTCCCACCCATTTTCTTGACTTTATTACACACAACCTTAGAACTGGGGATAGAAGACGTATATTTGATCAAAGATTCCTTCAGGCTCTGGCACCAGATGAACACGCTTTTGCCCTGGTGCATTTGAATGCTTCAACATTGGGGGATGTTGAATAGTTCCAAAACATTCCCCAAGCCTTGTTCTGAGCCTTAGGAGCTGTGGTGCAATCTGGATTCTACCATGGTCCAAGAAAATGAATTGTGGATGCAGCTGCATCTATGATACAGTCCATGATTTATGCTATTGCTACATTGATTGGCTCCTGGCTGATATAGTGGTGGTCAGACTCAGAGAAGTTCAAATCCACTCGTCAGCCTGATCAAGCCTCCACCTTGATGCATGTGAAGGGTCACAAGGCCCCTCACAGGAGATGGTACATACCACAGGGAGGTTGATTGCTTCCGTAAGGGTTGTCATCTACCTCCCATGTAAAGAGTGGAAGGTCCAGGAGTAGCAGATGGTGAGGTCAATGGCAGTAAATGTGCAGGTTGGGGAGTGAAAGTATGTACTGACACCAGTGTTCAACAGAGAGAGTGAAGGATCCAGGAGTCATTGCTCCACCTCTCCCATTGGTGTCAGCACTGCCCCCAAGTGGACTGTGTCCATTGAAGTCCCCCATGATGAGGAAGGGGAACAACAACTGTGAGATAAGGTCATCAAGGTCTTCCTGTAAGACGATGCTTCGAGGTGGAAGATATACTGAGCAGACAGTCGGAGAGAACCTCATGAATAGGCAGATGATTACTGCCTCTAAGTTGGTGGTGAGGACTCCTGTCAAGGCCATCCAAAGAATCCTGTCAAGGCCATCCAAACAGACAAACAGAAGTCCTGGAATGGAGAATGGTTGCTCGTTAATGGTGACACTCCCATGAGCTGGACTATCTTGATCCCGGTCCTCCATGAACTAGTGAAAAGTGCCGGATCATGGGATCCATGACTGGCTGCAAGTATGTCTCCTGCAGGCACACACAAATAAGCTGGTGTGCCTGTAGGAGGGTCTTGATGTTGTGAAGATTCGTCTGGAATCCACGACAATCCATTGCAGCAGTGTGGCCTTCTCAGGACTTAGAAGAGTGGGCAGACGATGAATTCCTATTCAACTTAACTGTGCTGAGGACAGTTTAGTGAACAGGGGATGGTCTGTATCCATGTCCTCGGAATCGTCTGAGGGTCATAGATCTGTTACTCCTTTTGTGGAGGCAGAAAAAAATTATTTTATTGCCCCGGTAGGGGGCCCCTTTGGTTTGGGGCCAGGTGGGGGTGACTCAGTTGGTAGTGCACCAGGCTCGTAATCTGTAATTCTCAGGCTCGAGTCCCAGCTGGGTCAGTATTGAGATTTATTTCTGCAAAATTCTCCGCCCTGCTCACGGTCAGTAGGGGACACCGATGGGCTTGGAAAGGCCGCTGTCTGTCAGTTGGGACATTAAGTTGTAGCCCCATGTGCGGGAGAGCCATACCCTGTGCACATTAAAGAACACTTTGGATGGCCTTGACAGGAGGCTACTATCTGTCTCCCAACAGCTGTTCCAGTGGGTCCCCTCTCCCAACCTTCTCTGAGCCTTCGGGGGCCCATGTGACCTGGCCATTTAGCACATGGTGTGTAAAAAAAGTGCCACTCAGAGGTAAAATAACCCAACCCTTTGGTTTGGAAGGTCTAGCTGTCTGAGGAAGGGAAGGAGGAAGTCTTCCAGTGGTGGAGGCTGCATAGCAGGAATAGAAACAGGTTGATGTCGATGACACCAACCTCGGTTTCGCCTGTGTCAGGAGGTATTTCCAATGTTTTTAGCAATATTTTCCATATTTGATAAAGGATTGGTTATTTTGAATTGAGAGATTAAGGAAGGAAGCTGACTGTACAAAATCAAGTTTGCAGCACTGTGTTCTATTTAACTACCTTTGCATTAACCTCAATAGAGATTCGAGTTGTATTTATCTCCCTCTACCATTAAGCTTGAGATTGATTGAGGGTGCATTTTTCACTAATTTTTATTTTAAATGTCCTGGAGTAAATAATGCACTTCCACAATTCAAAGTAAAATTAATTCAACTCTAGATATTGTCATGGTAAAAACACGAGTGGGTTAAATACATAATTTTCCGCAAGATGTTATTGGTCACTAAGTGGTGTCCCACCATAATAGTTTGCTTTTATGCTATGAAAAATTAATTTTGTTAAGCAGTGCACTAGTGATTCTATGCTGAATTTTTATCTATGTAATGTATACATGCTTCCACATAATTTTGATAATATAAAAAATAAATAATTATGTTACAGGTTTTGTATAAATGTAATTTTTGTTTCAACCATTAGATTCATGAAGACTATCTGGTATCTGTTGAATAAATAATCCTCTGTTATTCTTTCATGTTTAAGTATTACCACTCTTCTATCATCACTTATATTCACATTGCTGTAATGATCAAGAGACAAACAGAAATTTGTTTGACTAGTAATGCATAAAATATTTTTGATACAAAATAATATAATTAATTCAAAGTCTAATGTGAACTTTCACAAAGTGAATAGTTATAAAAGATCCTTTGAAAATTAAATTATCCCTTTGCCAAATGCAAGTGATCAGCATACTTTATTTTACTACTAATTTCACTGAAGAATGTTTCTAAAATGGTTAGTTTTGTAGCATCCTTTAAAAAAATTTTTTTTTTTTTTTTGCTAAATGTACAACAGAGAAATTTCCTAGAAATTATTCCATGCTTGAGCATGTCCTGCTAAGACCAAAGTCACAGCTGGCTAGTTAGACCTCAGAACTAATAGAATGTTCAAAGTATGGAATTCTGGGACAGTAGCCATTATAGTAGTTAAGACAAAACTTGTAATTTGTAATTAGGTATCTCTCCTTTAAATGAAATCCATGATACTAATGCAACTTTTTGTTTTAAGAGATATATGAAGAATTCTTTTCAGGTTGGATAAGCACTAATAAAATATTCTGATTCATATTTTTCAAATCCTCCAATTTTTCTTTTAAATTAACATTGTTAGTGTACTAAATGTGGAAAATGGAAAACTTGAACAAATATTTCAAATGATATATTTATGCTAGAAATTCTAGTGGTAGAGTGTGATGGTCAAGTCAGACACTGCCATGTAATACTGGGCCCAGATAGCTTACTAATATAAAAAATGAATTTTAAATTTATATATATTTTAATTAAACTTTGATTGATTGAAATTTGGCTGACTGCTATTTATTTTTAAAAAGTTGGTAATTTTAAAATTTTCAGTAATATTTTAACATAATAGTATAAAATATTTTTATATCATTTTAAACTAGATAGCTTATAAATTTTGCAAAATTAAATAACTCAAAATTTTTATACATATTTGTTTTTTCCTTTCTTGTGACTTAAATAAGATGACCAGACAGTTGTCCAAACCTGGTCTCATCTATGTAGCTGTGTTCAAGCAGTTTATACTGATTGATTTGCCTCTTAACCCTAGGAAGTGAGAAAAAATGCAATTTTTAATTTCAAGCGATAAATGGGAAAATATTTTTGTATAGGTACTAATAAAATATTACTATTTGTATTTTCCGTAATCATCCATTAGTAGGAATTATTACTGTTATAAAGGGTGCAAAATTTGGAAAATGAAAATCTTCATTCTGTTTGAAATTGAGCATCACATATTTGCCACAGATGAAATATTATTCTTCTAGTTAGTAATTGTTGTTACAGAAGGAGAGTGTACTAATTAATGGCTATTCCAAAAGTATTTTCAAAACCTGCCAAGAAAATGTAATAGTTTTAATTTTTTCACATTTACATTTTTTAATTAAAATTACAATATATATGTGTAATATTACTTCTTTTACAGAATTTCTTGACTGTTCTGATACAAGTCTGGCATGTTTGGTATATGGTGTTTCACAGTTTCGCATATTTCCTGTTGCTATATTTCAAGTGGCACCTTCAAATCAGCCAGAAGAATATTTATTGTGTTTCCATGGTAAGTATTACTTTTGGTATTTTTTTAACCCTAAGTGGTTAAATATTTTTGAATTATGTTGTTGATAGTTTTTTTGATATGAGGAAGGCTGAAAATATTCTGCTCAATCCTGCTTTAAAAAGTGATTGCAAATTTACCTCTACTTTCATGATTTATTTTCAAAAGCTGTTCTTTAACAGATATCACTTAATGCTTATATCTCTCTGGTCAATGAATTAGTAGCAAAGTAAAAAAATTCTATTTAAATCAATGTAGAAAATATCTGAGCTTTAAAAATTTTGGGTTTTTTAAGAGTAATATTCTGTAGTAGCTTCAACATTCTATTATACATATGTATGTGTGCTTTTAAAAGTAATAATTAAAATAAGAAATTAATTGTTTAGGCCTGTATAGATAGCTAGGCATACATTATAATGAGAGATGTGCATGTTCTTTTGTGATTATGCAGAGAATTGACCAAGTAAAGTCGACCCTACCTTCTCATGGTTCAAATTAGATAATCTCTCCTTTAAATGGAATAGAAAGGAATGGGCTGTCTTTGGTGAGAACAGGAGTTGTCTACAATAACAGGGTTTGATTCTCTCACCATCCTGCTAAGGATTGGCTGGCTTTGCAGAGATAGAGAGAATATTCAAAATAGTTCATTGCTCCTTCCATTGCCTTTTTTGCAATTTTGAATTCATGTATGTGTAATTTGAAAGTAAAGCAGTAAGTTATAAATCCTCTTTTAGATTAGTCTAATATCATTTTATGTATGCTATAATTATGTTTTATAATATGCACTATTAAGTATGTTATAACCCAAAAAGAGTAAACCTAAATTATGTTCTCACCATAATATACATTTGTATAGAACATTTATTGTTATTTTATTCAAAGTAAAGTCATTTCTGCATTTAAAAAAATGCTGAACACATTTTGAAATTATATCTAGTATTATGCTATCTCTACATGAAAATCAAATATCTTAAAAATATCATTTGTAATTAAAATTTGTATTCAAAAATTTTACAGTGTAAAGGGTGAATGTATTTCTCTGAATGAATGAACAAGTGAATGAATGATCAAATGAATGAACGAACAAATTAATGAATACATTAACTACCTCACTATACCATTGAGAATAGGTATTATTGCTGAAACTTTTGGGAATCTATGGAGAATGCAGAAAAATAGGCAGATATCCTAATGATTAAACTTAGCTGGATGATGATTTGGTCCTTTCTGAAGTTTGCTATGGTAGCGAAACTTGGAACCTTTGCAAACAAGATAATGAGAAATTTTTTATTTCAAATGCTTATAATCAACACATACATAACATTTTAGCATTGTGTGTGTTGATTATAAATATAATGAAGATGTTAGATGAAGGAGTCATCAACTGCCTTTAAGTAGCATTTTAGGTAAAGAGAGATTATGTTGATTTGACCATATGTTCATGGATAGTAACAGGCTAGTTAATTGAATTTTGTATATGTATTGTTTGTATTGTATTGTATTGTATGAATATTGTATAATATTTGTATTGTATGAATGAGCCTGGTACACTACTGATTGAATCAACCTCTGCCTCAATGTGGCTTGAGGATTTTGTATGTAATGTGTAATTTGAAAGTAAAGCAGTAAGTTATAAATCCTCCTTTAGATTAGTCTAATATCATTTTATATTGTCACTTTTAATATTTTAATATTTTTAAAAGGATTAGTTATCTTGGGAGTTGTATTTTACAGCGTAAAGGGTGAATGTACATACTGAAATATACTGATATGTGTGACATGGGGTGTATATACAGTCGTATCAGAATAATATGACCACCTACCATACATGTACTATGGTAGGTGGTCATATTATTCTGTTCACAGTATATATACACAGTTCGTGTAGACAACTCTGATACGACTGTGTATATATACTGATAATGTGTGACATGAGATTAACAGGAGAATAGGCAGTAGTGTAGTGCTAAATGAAGATGTGACAGAATGCTCAAAAGCAGTGCATTTTCCTCTTCATTGTCTTATAACTATTAGATACATCATAACCCAAAAAGGGACATTTTAATTTATGAATAGTTATGCAAAATACACTTTTCACTGCTTATTAAAAAATATAAGATCTGAATGTAGAAAAAAATTATTACTATTTTTTTAACAGAACTTGGTGTATTTGTTGATGGCTTTGGACAGAGAACAAGACAAGATGATATGAAGTGGACTCGATTACCTTTGGCTTTTGGTAGGTTTTAATATTTAATGCATTATTGTACTAGATGTAATGTCCCATTTGTTTAATAAATATATATATATATTTAACATCAAAAAATTTTTCTTTACAGCTTACAGATTTCCTTACTTGTTTGTTACTCATTTCAACTCACTTGAAGTGGTGGAAATACTTTCACAGGAAAATAAAGAAAAGTAAGCTTCTTAAATATATTAAAACTGTTATTTTAAATGCATACTTTTGTGATAGAAAAATAGTTAATAAACATTTGTTGTTTTTGATTATTTGCTTATGATTAACTGTATAAGTGACTGGAATACATGTGTATTCAAGTTTAGCATTGCTGCCTATGACTGAAAGCAAGTCACCAACATGGTTAAGGCTTTAATTTATATCTAAATGCATACTTTTGTGATAGAAAAATAGTTAATAAACATTTGTTGTTTTTGATTATTTGCTTATGATTAACTGTATAAGTGACTGGAATACATGTGTATTCAAGTTTAGCATTGCTGCCTATGACTGAAAGCAAGTCACCAACATGGTTAAGGCTTTAATTTATATCAGTGTGGTCCAGCCCATTGCCCATGGGCCAGATGTGGCCCTTATACTTATTTGGGTGGCCTTCTTCTACGGTTTTCATTAATAGAAGATAAACCAATAGCATATTTTTAAAATTGGGCGTATTGGGTAGGTAAGTCAATCTTTTCTGCAAGTTCTATAGTTTCCGTTAGATGGCAGTACAAAATAGTATTTTTCTCTTCCTAGAGATGGCAGCACCTTGTAACGGTATGTCTGTTTTCTCATTTAAACCACGGCTGACTTGATACCACTTTTCATTCCTCCAACGACATTTTTAACTTTGTATTCTTCTGAAGTGTGGTTGTCGTATTGAGTTGATCGTGCTTTAATGGCTTTTCATTGTAATTCAAAATATCGGAACCAAAGAAATGTCGCATTACAGAAGAAAAACGACAATTTCAGTCTAAGTGGCAAGAAAGCTACCTTTTTGTTACATAACGGTAAACCACAATGTGTTATTTGTTCCCAATTTTTCAAGTGTATCAAAGGAATACAATGTAAGCAGACATTATACTAGTCTGCATAAAACAAAATATGATAAATACCAATGAGCTACAAGGAGTAGCATGTTTAGTGATTTAAAGCAGATTCTAACTAAGCAGGAGAATATTTTTCAGCAGCCAGCAAACACTACAGGTTTGACAGCTTCTTATGAGGTATGTTTAGAGCTAGTAAAAAGCAAAAAATCTTTCAGAGATGGTGAGTTCATTAAAAGATATGCTGTGAAAATGGCATCTGCCTTTGGAGACAATAAGATGGTTAAAAACTTTGAAACGGTTTCCTTGTCCCATCAGAGAGTAAGTAGAAAGAGTTAATGAAATGGGAAGTACAGTTTCAGCTACTCTCCCTGATATTATGAACAGTTGTGAATGCTACTCCTTAGCTCTAGACAAGAGTATAGATATAACTGATATCAGTCAGCTTCTTATTTTTGTCAGAACAATAAACTCTGAATTTGAAATTCACGAAGAACTCTTGAAACTACATCCATTAGAAACCAATACCAAAGGTATTGACATATTTAATGCATTGAATAGTACAGTTTCTCAATTTTTGTAGGCTTTGGGAAATGCTCTGGCATTGCAACAGATGGAGCTAAAGCAATGGTTGGCCATAAAACTGGATTAGTAGGACTTGTCAAAGAAAAAGGAATAAATTGCTTGTTCTTTCATTGCATTATCCATCAGGAGGCACTCTGTGGAAAAATTATAAGAATTGGTGACACTATGACAACAGTTGCAAATTTAATGAGGAGAGGCAAGAAAGTTCAAAGACACAGTATTTATTGCATTCTTGGATGCTTTGGATACTGAATATGGTGACATTTCATTGCATTGTGAAGTGCCCTGGCTTAATGCTGAAAATTGTCTGCAACAATTTTTTGGGTTAAGGAATGAAATTTTTGCCTTAGGAATGAAAATATTGGAAATGAATATGTAGATAGCTGAAAGACAAGAAATTCTTACAAACACTTGCCTTCCTAACTGATTTAATATCTCATCTGAATGCTTTAAATCTGAAATTGCAAGTAGAAAACAAAATATCTCTCAGCTTTTTGGACATATTGAAGGATTCTGTAGAAAACTTGTTGTAATGCAAAATGCATTAAAAGCAAATAATACAACACACTTCCCATCTTGCCAGCAGTTGAAGGAAGAAGAAAATGAAACAAATTTTGGTGAGTTTCATGAAATAATATGTGATATAAAGGAAAAGTTCCAGACAAGATTCATTCTTTGAAATTTTCATGAATGTTTCCTATTAAATTACTTGTCTGCTTGTTAAACTTGTGTATTATATTTGTATCTAAATATATATATATTTGTTTTCAACAAATATAGAATATAATTATAGATTTACCCATGAAATCTTTTTGGACAACTTCTGTAGTCATTTGGACCTAAGTAAGCCATGAATGTTGCTGTAGAAAGTTGTTTGTCACCCCCCCCCCTCCCCCAATGTGTGTGAGCTTTTAACCTCTGTATATGTTCGCTGCTAACTAATGATTCTGTCAGGATGGCACTACTCGTTTACTTAAAACACTGGATTCGTATACATATGTACATTTATTTTTGCATGAAGCAATGCAATGAATAATCACATATGTACAAGCTACAGCAACTGCCGCCCCAGCAAGTCACTAAAAACAAGACGTCAAGATTTTCAATCCTACTAACAAGGCTGTGGCAAAGCCTTCAGGTGTTTCTAACACCTACACAAAGGAAAGTGGTTAAATATTGACAGGACAATGGTCTCAGCACAGTCTCCTATAAGAGTCCAGATGCAGCTGCCTTTTTATCTCATTAAAAAAAAATGAGAAAATAGTTTAACTTTTATTGTCTGTCTACATGTCTGTCTATTTGTAGACATCGAACTTTTTGTTTATAAAGATAATTTAAAAAAAAATTTTATCTGATAGGTAATGATGAAATATTATGAAAAAGCTTATAATTGCACCCTCTCCTCTAGCAGTGGAAAAATTCGAAAATTTCAAACGAATTTTGCAAACAATGTATTTATGCTAGGAATGTGTGAAGGTCATGAAGTTTCAGTGACAATAATGAGTTGGCTCTGTAGACCCAGGGCGGTGGTGGTAAAATGCAACTTTTTGTTTTTAGAGATAAATTAAAAATTCCTTTTAGGTTGAATAGGTACTGGTGAAATATTACATTACGAACTTTCCAAATCTCCCTAAAGCTGTAAATGCTCCCTTTAACAGTGGAAAAGTTGAAAATTCGAAAATTTAAAACGAATATTATAAATGATATTGTTATGTTAGAAATTTGCAATTTTAGTGGTGGAATGTGAAGGCAATAAAATTTTCATTGGCACTAATGAGTTATCCCCTTACATCAGGATGGGTGGATGGGAAATGCAATTGATTTGTTATAAGAGATAAATGAAAAATTATTTATTAGTTGGATTGACATTAACAAAATATTATTATTCTCATTTTTCAAATGCTTAGATAGTTTTAATTTATATTGTTATAGATAACTAAATATGGAAACTGTGAAACTTTTAACAAATGTTGCAAGTGATCTGTTTATTGTAGAAATTTGAAATTTTGGTGGTAGAGTGTCAAGAGATATTCCACTGACAGCAGTAATCTTCCTTTTCTCAGAGGGGTATGAGAAAAGCAAGTTTTTAAATTTAGGAAATAAAATAAAAATATTTTCATATTTTATAATTACTAATAAAATACTATTATTTGCATTTTGCACATCGTCCATTAACTCAAATTAAAACTTTTTAGGATAGAAAAAAGTAGGTAAACGAAAAACTTCTTGAAAATGAGATTCCCATATGTGCCAGAGGTGATATGCATTCTTCTAATTCTAAAATCATTTCCTTTGTTATAAAAAACCCCAATGCAGTCACATGATGTTTCCAGGGGGTGTAAGGTTCATTTGACCAATCAGGTACACCCACTTTCCAAGCTAATGGGGACTTTTCTAGAATACAGCTCTGAGCATTTGACTTTATTAAACACATGTTATTTTCATCCAGCCCAGAGCTTCCCTTCTTGTTGCCAGGCAAAGCTCTGCAGAACGATGTCACTCCTAGCTTGCCTTAGCCCATCAAGTCCCTATAGTTGCTCTTTGAGGTTTGTTTGCTTAACATCTGACATGATCAGAGATACAGTTTCCAGGCATAGTGATAAGTTATTAAGTAATGCACCAACATATTATTTGTAACGTAGTTTCTGAAATTTCAGTCCACATTGTTTTGTTTTAATGTATTTTTCTCCTTAGAATTTGATATTTTTACACTATTATATTTTATACTGAATAGACAGTTGCATAAGTGAAATATTTATAATTGAATCATAACTGATCATTAAAACCTAATGAAATATAAATCATAAAAACTTTGTCTAGATTGAAACATACTACTAAATAAATGTTCATGAGATCAGTTTAGAAGTTTTAATAGGTGTCATATCATATATTTCTAAGTTTTTAAAAGATTAGGTTATACTGAGGTCATCTAATCATAGTTACCTTTAAAATACACATCCAAATTTATTTTTTAATTCTATTTAGATTCGTTTTGAATTGAATTTGTCCATCAGTCATATTACAAAATGTTTAACATCCACAGCTGAATATTTTTGAATATATTATCTGGAATAAATATATTTCACTATAAGATTGTCACTATAATATATATACAGTACCTGGGTTCGAGCCCCAGGTAAGGCATGCTGTTCGTGTTGTTTTCTGCTGAGGTCCTGCCATCCTCTCAGACCTCTGTGGCAAGCAGCTACTTGAGGGGGTATTTATTTATTTTTTATTTATATATATATAATGCTGTAAATAAACATATGCAATGAATTCAGCTCTAAGAGAAATAATTAATTGAACACCTAATTTTAAAAAAGCATGCATAATTTTCATCACTTTTTCATAAATATTTTCAGCAATTTGCCACTAATATAATACCTCATCTGATCAAAAAATTTAAATGTCAAAAGAGTTACAGTAGTCAACTTGTGTATCATTAATATTTAAAAATATTTAATTTTGTTTTTAACTGTGCTATAGAATTAAGTGTTAAAAAATTTAGGGATGAAGAATTAGCTAAATGCACAAGATACTTTGTATATTTTAATTTTAGAGGAGCTCATGCTGTCATGGAGATGTCTAGTCCTCGTTATCTGGGTCCAGCTGTAAATGATGGTGCCATTTATATGTATTCAAGCCATGATCAGTGTATTGAAGTATTATGTGTGCAAGGTAATTTGGCTGGATGTAGGAATTCTCAACAGCAGGATAGTAACAATACTAGCACTGTGTCCAGAAATTCCAGCAGGTAAGAATGTAAAATTTATGTTTGTAAAAAGCAGTTTTAATGCCATTGTTGTTAGTTATTTTCTCAATTATAAAAGCAATTGTCATTCAAACTGGGATTAGACTTAAGATAATACAGTAAAATGTCAATATAATGGATCCAGAATAACAAAATATATTCAGTGTAATGAATTATTTTTCTCCAACCCTATCAATTTACTGTGTATCTCTGTATAAAAATGTTTCTTTTTAACAAATATCACTATAATGAAAATATCAGTCTTATGAAATAAAAAATAATGCGATACAAAAAAAAATCAGTATAATGAAATTTGAAAAAAGAAAATCCTTAGACAATTTATATATGATGTATAATTCCCCCAACTTTATTTACTTTGGTTTTTAGCACTGCAATATTTTAAATGCTGTGAAATATCTAACTAATCACAATGCTTTGAATCACATGCTATTGTACATTGCCTACACTCATAGTTGCCAATCTCACTGCATGGCATAGATGCTCTCTATATGTGCTGGCTTGCTTTGAAGTGCCATTACATCCTCCCTTATTATTAATGTTTTAGTTAAGTTAATTTCATTATGATGGTGTCTTTACTGTTTCGTAATGACATGGAAGGATATTCTAGACAATGTGTTGTAGAGTTGCAACATCATTTAATCCTCCCAGTGTCCACATCATCTGTACACGTTCGGAGAATCTGAATTGAGAGGCCAAGGATGCGATGCAAAAAAGTATAGAGTAAAGAGTATCTGTTTTTAGAACAACAAAAAAATCGAGTTTTTAAAAATGAAAATTGCTGTTGTAATTTTTTAATATATATCTTATAGAAATATATAATTCAGGCTTCAAAAATAATATTTTGTTTTTTAATGTATATTTTATTAAACTACAATATAAATAATTTTATAAACCATCTGATTGCTATTTCTTAGAAGCACTAAATGGTATTGCCAATTTGCTTGTTAACATTCCTATTTGCTGAAGCAACCTTCTGATTTAAGCTCACGTTTGATTTGAACTACACTTGGTCATCGACTTGCGACCTATGCAATTTACAACCACACACACAAAAAAATTATAAATTAGTAATATCCTGGAACCAAGGTCCACAGGACATGGTCGCTCTAGGTGAGCAGTAGCCATAAAGGGAGAGGTTTTACACGGGGGAAGGAATGTGACTGCCCGACGAGGATTGAATGGACCAACCTTGGGGCGTCATAGTACCAGAGAGATGCCCAATCTCCATCTGCAAGGTGGGTGACGAGCCTGTACAAACAATTTCCTCTTCCTAGGTGGAAACAAAACAATAAAAATAAATCGATTAATAATAAATCAGGCAGCTGCGCGTACGATAACTATGCCGCTCAGAGGAAAAACAACCCAACAACAAGCACAGACTGCCCATTTACTACCATTCAAACCCTAAAGCTTGGATGACTCGAGCACTGTTCGAAGACTAGTTCATGAACTGCTTCATTCCCCAGGCTCATGAATATTGTGCTGAGAGAGGTATCCTTTTCAAGATTTTATTGATTATGGACAATGCCCCTAGCCACTCCCTTCATCTGGATGATCTTCAACATGATGTTAGAGTGGTTTTTATGCCACCTAACACAACCACTCTCATTCAACCCATGGATCAGGGTGCTATTTCAACATTCAAGGCTCACTACCTCAGAACGACATTCGCACAAGCCATCGAAGCGATAGATTCTGATGCTGATATATCTTTGCGAGACTTTTGGAAGCAATACAACATTCTTCGGTGTATCAAGAATATTTCAACCGCATGGGAATGTGTAACAAAGAATTGTATGTTGGGGATTTGGAAAAAGTGTCTAAGATGTTATACGAATACATTTGAAGGATTTGAAAAAGGAGAGGAACTGGAAGTGATTATAGAAAAAAATCTTTAAGCTTGCAAGAAATCTTAAATTAGAATGTGAAATAGAAGATGTAGAGGAGTTACTAGATTGTGACACAAAAGAACTTTCAGATGAAGAGTTGATTGAATTGGAAGCACAGAGAGTGGCAGAAGAAAAAGCGAGAGAGAAAGAAGGGGAGCCAGAAAAGAAATTCACTGCATAGGGTTTATCAGATTCTTTTTCATAATTGAATAAAACTCTCTCCAGTTTCGAAGCAGTGGACCCTAATGTTGAACATATCATTCAAGATGCTATGTCTTGTTATTGTGAGATATATGAAGAAAAAAAGAAACAAACTGTTCAAACAAAGCTCAACATGTTCCTCATCAAGAAAACATCTACCTCAATCCAAGAACTTGACCCTGACTATCCACAACCCAGCACAAGCATAGATTTAAAATTGATTTTGTAAATTTCATTTGTATTAATTTTTACATTAATTTTGGATTGTATGTTGTGTTTACAGTACAGTATGTACAGTATTATTTTTCACATTATGTAGAATATACATAATTATAAATAAAGAAGATTATAAAAATAAATTATAAATATGATAAAATGATTAGAAAGGTTAAAATACTGTTGATAAATTTATGACCGATTTACGACCAGATCAACTTACGACCTGTTAGTCAGAACGGAAGTCAGTCGTAAGTCGACGACCAAGTGTATTATCAACAAATTTCTCCTTGAATTTTCGAAAATCTCTTAAAAATTAACAATAAAACTACTATTTTTAAAAACGATAGATTTTGGAAGTAATTACAAAATACATATCTCATTTCCCCCCCCCCCCCCCATTTCACACTCTTTTTTTTTCTGTCATAAACCTATTTCAGTATTCTCAAGTTATTTTTATCATTTTCCCCAGCATTCTATGCACCTTTCCCACCTTAAAATCGAAACTCGAAGTAAACACATCCTTAGAAATTCTGATTGCAGCGACATTTGATTAGTTATGCTTCACTGAGGCAAACAAGATGCAGATGGCTGACACATGTTATCTCCATTCTGTGTGCTATATAGTGTTTTGGTCCAGCATATTAGATACCCTTTGTAAAGTTAGTATTTACTTTTTTATATTTAAACCTTAGTTTTGATTTCAGTAGGTTTATTTTCGGAAATTAGCGATCTTTTGGCCCATCGATAAGTATTCATTTTTTTCATAGTTATGTTAAATTGTATAGCCGACTTACAACTTGTTGCTGTGGATATTTTAACATTGCATTAGGCTATATGTTAATTTTTATTTTATTATTTATTACTTTTCCAGTAAAACTTTGATCAGTTTCATTTTCTGAAAATAAATGAGGTTTGAATATGGAAGCAAATTCATTTCTGTAGATTTATTTCCATTAGTTAGCAATCTTTCGATTGGCTAATTTATCGATCTTTCCGAGTTATGCTAGATTGGAGGCTGGCTTAAAAGTTGTTTCGGATATTTTATTTCACATCCCATTAGGTTATATGTAATTTTTCTTTTATTATTACTTTATTTTTTAGTAAAAAAACTTTGAGTTTGTACCGTTTTCTGAAAATAAAGATCTTGGATATGGAAGGAAAATAAACTTCCTTGCTATGGAAATCAATCGTCATGTGGGAGGGCAATTTTGGGGTGTCCCCTCCACTAAACTCACAGTGAAAGTTTCACCCCTACCCCCCATCTAGAAAAATATATTTTTTTTTAATTACGAATTTTTACGTTTATATTGAATGATTTTAAAGGCAACCCCCCCCCCCCCCTCCCTTCTCAGTACCTTGGCTGTGCCACACAGACAGTATAACACTGTTTTTTAGGGGTTTTTTTTGCTGTGGTGCACAAACCTTTCTGCACTTATCCAAGATCGCTAAACTTCAACATCCAAAGAAAAAAATTCATAATGTTTAGCAAAAAAAGCAGCTAAGGAAGTTTTTTTTTTTCTCTATTTCATAACCAGTTTAGAAAATCCCGTGAATGAGAGAAGTCCAAGTCCCTTTGTATAACACTGGCCATGTTTAAAATATACTGAAAAGAATCATTAAAAGAAATAAAAATCATATTTCAGGTTGAATATTATATTATTTGGGAGGAAATTTCCTTTATATAAATATATAATTGAACTATTTTTAATCATCAGGTTTTCCAAAATGAAACCTTAATTGTATAGTGTGATCTTTTTTTTCACCATATCACATTGAAAAAGGCTTATTAAAATCAATGTGCTTTAACATTTGCTGATATTATTTATTTTCATAAAGTTCATAATTAAATTCTGTTTAATTTTGTATATAACATGACTTATTTCCACTGATTGGTTATTTTTTTTTAAATTCTAAATTTGACTTGTTTATTTGACTCAGCACAATTGGCTAAAAGCCTCAAATTTTCTCAAAGTATGGTACCAAGAAAAAAATTACAAAATGAGAGAAATATTTACTTAAAACCAAGAAAATAATTTTTTTGTTATTAAGAAATATATAGCCATTCTATTCATGTGCATTGTAGTCATTTCTGTCTGTTAGTTGTTTTTAAAAAAAAATTATTTGTGTTGCCAGATGCATTTTTTTACTACATGACTCTAAAAAGGTCCTATTAAAATAAAACATTGTCTTTTTCGTTAAATACTTTATTTTCAGAAAATCCAGGATTAAATGCTGATTAATTTGGCATACAACATGCTATAATTCCTTTCATTGGTTATTTGGCAAAAAAGTTCTGAAGTTAAAAAAAATTTTCTTGATTGAGCATAGGGAAAAAATAGCTTGATCTCTGGATTGAAACCTGTTTTTCAGGCTGGACACTGGAAGGGTAAGAATTCATGGATAGATGCTTGTTGAAACACAGTTAAAAAACATGACCAACTGTTTTTAAGAAGTCATCTCTAATACTTGGTAATTTCTTTCATACTGATTATTTTATAGTATGTGACTATCATAACACTTTTTTTTTTTGCATTTCAGTATAATGAATAATATATTTTGGTCACACATTCGATTTCATTGTATTGACATTTTACTGTAATAGAAGACTCTGCTATGGAAATAATTAAAATAAAAACTGACTTTTTTTAGTCTTCCTATGTGGCTGTATTAAATAAAACAATTGAAGAATTTAGCGAGTGGTTTCAGTGTTGCATACCCTTGTGTGTTAGTTCCAGTTGGTGCAGTAAGATGATTCGACTATTTCTATGGATATTTTCTCATATGATTCAATCTCTGTGCTATGAGTAGATTATCAATTGCTTGTAGCAGTGAGAAGCTCTACTAGCAACTAACTTCCCAATTTCTCATAATACTAAGAAGTTTTTTTTAGCAACTCTCACTTCATACCATATTAAAAAGAAGAAACACGCTGCCTTTTTAACACTGAAGAGCTTTAATAAATTAAACTTTTAGTACATGAAAATATTCTCTTTGAGTGGAATAGGAGTGCTACATTACTTTGGCATATTGATATGGCTTTCTCTGACCATGGGGACTGGAGTTGGTTCAGATGGTGTATCAAGCTTGTAACCTGATTTCTCATGGTTGAGTTCTGCACTCTGTTTATGCTGATATATTTCTTTGCTAACCCCCATTCTCCTCTTTGGTGAGAAAGGTGTTGGTTTGGGTTGTTTTACCTCTGAGTGGCACTTTTTTTGCACACCATGGGTAAATGGCCAGGTCACGTGGTCTCCGAAGGCTTAGAGAAGGTTGGGGGAGGGGACCCACTGGAATGGCTTTTGGGAGACAGATGGTAGCCTCCCGTCAAGGCCATCCAGCATGTTCTTTAACGTGCACAGGGTATGGCTCTCCCACACATGGGGCCACAGCTTAATGTCCCATCCGACGGCCTTTCCAAGCCCATCGGTGAGGTGAGAAAGGTGACTCTGATGGACTTATAAAGGTAACCATCTGTCTGATAGGATGTTGTTGAAGGCTAATTGTTTGCAAATAACTGACACTTACCCTACAGGCAAGCATTAAAGAACACATTTGATAGCCTTATTAGGAAGCTTTCATCTGTCTCCTAACAGCTATTCAGTGAATCCTCTTCTCCTACCCATATCTGAACTCTTGGGAATCCTTGTGACCTGGCCATTAATCTCATTGTGTGAAAAAATAGTGCCACTAAAGGCAAAACAACCCAATTCCAGGCTATTTTCCACATTGTTGAAGAGCAGTCAAGATAGGTCTTCATACTGATCATTTCAACCATGTGGATTATATATATATTGATGATTTTAAATATTAATTTCTGGACTTGCTGCACTAATGATCTTTTATTGAGAACTCTACCAAAGTATTTTCTGTTGTTTGCAGATTGCTGGTCCCAAGTGACAGATGCACAAGTATACCTTATATCAGCTGGTGGTTTATTTTGATTCTGTTTCTTGAAAATGTCTATTGTAAAGAAATGGTGTCTGAAATTCTTACCACCATTGATTGCTTAAACCCTTTAATTATAAATAGGTATTTGCCCCATACCTGCAATTTTAAAGTGCTGTTTGATATTGTTCACCCTATCTTGGCTACTGATCTAAGGGACCTGTGTTCGAACCCCGGGTAAGGCATGGATGTGTGTGTTGTTTTTCTGCTGAGGTCCTGCCATCCTCTCAGATCTTCTACTGTGGCATATAAACTGACAGGCTCCTGTCAGACCTCTGTGGCAAGCAGCTGCTTGAGGGGGTATTTATTTTTTTATTTTTTATGTACATTAAAAAATTTTCTTACATCCTAACAATAAGTAGAAATTCTCTTGATGCCCTTACCCAAAAATTACAGTAATATAGCCTGAACATTCTGGGCAAGAAACCAGATGAACAAATGTTTACCATTTTGTTAAGAAAGGATCCTAATTTTATCTTTTCAGGTTAGAGTGATAAACACAAATAGTGTAGGACTATTGCTTAGTTGGGATGCCAATGATGCTCTTTTAGGATATTATTACTTTCATGGAAGATTTATTTGTGCTAAATTTAGAACAGAGTTTAAGACTTGAATGCTGTCTTTCTTTTATACCCCTATTGAAGATTCTGACCTCAATTGCCATTGAGAAATATAGATTTTATGGACAACATCAGAATAGTTTTAATGCTTTTAAGAATGAAAATAGTATTCTTCATACTATTTTCATTTCAAAGTGATTTCAGTGCCAAAGTTGTTACTGACCAACCTTCAGTCTGAAGGGACAGGTTTTTGGCAATATAACTTTAATCATTTGAGAATAACTGGTACTTACTTTAGAAATAACGATATTTGCAAATAAAATTTGGTAGGTTACTTAGAATTGTGATAATACATTAGATTAATACTGGAATAATAACTAGGCTAGCACAGTTGGGAACACGAAATCACAGGGGCTACTGAGATTAGATTTATTTATTATGTGGCTTAACCCATTCAGACCCCTATACAGTTCTTCAACCTATTATAATGTACATTACATTTTAGAATTGTTTTTGACACATTAAGAGGTTCTTGTGGTCTTCCAGTGTTTGCAAAGATAGGCCAATCTTTCGTTTACAGGTGGGGTTTTCCAACTGGGGGTCATGAATACATTCACAGGGAGATATGAAGATATGTTTATTTTTCTGTTTATTTTTATATTTGAATGATATTGTTGTTTAACCCTTTAACGCCTGGGAAATTTCAGAAAAGGGTAGAGGATATTAAAGACAAAGGAATAGCACTGTTTGGACGAGTCCATTTCAAAATTTCAGCCATTTTGGGCCATTACAGCAAATGGGCTAGTTCTGTTAGGAATACCAGGTCATATAGGGGAGCTGAAATTGGATCTGACCATTACCTTGTTAAAAGTGTCTTGCAACTTAAACTTAAAAAGTGTTGTGCTAGGGTTTAAAAATTTACTTTTAATACTGAAGCTCTGAAAGATCCAGTTATAGCCAAAGCTTACCATGATAGGTTACTTAGTCATTATGACAGTCATGGTATGCTTACTACTGAAGTTGAGGAAGAATGGGATCATTTTAAACAGGCTTTTTTGGACACTAACAGTACTCTTTTAGGAAAAAAGGAGCAGAAGAGACAGAATTATCTGAGTGGTAAGGCACTTGAGCTTATTTCGGAAAGAAAGAACTGAAGGAATGTCCTTAATCAATACCCTACTAGTCCTAATAGAAAGCATTACAGAGAAACTTAATAAACGTGTAAAAGATCAGTTAGCTGCTGATAAGAATCTTTGGCTTGATGGTTTGGTTGACAAAGCCGAGGAAGCAGTTAGACAGTACAACAGTAGAGATCTGTACCAGATAGTTAATGTTTTATGTGGTAGGAAACGGGCAGGCATATAAGGACTGAAGGATAAACAAGGTAAGGTTATAGAAGGTGAAGATTCTGTCATGGCTAAGTGGGCTGAACATTTCAGTGATGTTCTAAACAATGTGACTAGTTCTACTCCCATTGTTTGCAATGATGATAGATGTATTGGTGGCTTTAATGTTGGCCCTATAACACAATCTGAAGTTATTTTGGCTGTTTCTAAACTTAAACCTTATAAATCCCCAGGTGTAGATGAAATTACTGCTGAATTGCTTAGAGCTAGGAATGTTTCTGTTACCACTTGGACAACTGAAATTTTCAATATCTTTTATGATAAAGGCATGGTTCCTAAGGATTTTACCAGAGCTATTATTATCATCCCTATTTTTAAAAAAGGTGACCGCAGTTCTCCTGATAACTATAGGGGTATCAGCCTACTCTCTGTTCCATGTAAACTTCTTTCCATGATTGTGCTTAATAGAATTAAGAATCTGGTTGACGGTCAATTGCGTGATGAGCAATGTGGATTCAGAAGTGGTAGGGGATGTGTAGATAAGATATTTTCACTTAGGCAGATTCTTGAGAAATGTTTAGAGTTTCAGAAACCTTTGGTTGCTAGCTTTGTTGATTTCAAAAAGGCTTTCGACTCTGTTGATCATCATAATTTCTGGTTCATTGTGAGATCATATGGTATACCAGGCAAGTTAGTTAACATAATGAAAGCTGAAAACTGAATCGTGTGTGAGAGTTGGTAAGTCTTGTAGTAATTGGTTTAGCATTACTTCTGGTGTTCGACAAGGGTGCATTTTTTTCTCCTTTTCTCTTTAGCTTGGTTATTGATTACGTTATGCAAAATTCACTTCAAGGGAAAGATTTTGGCCTTAAATGAACTGGAGATACGAAAATTTCTGATTTTGATTATGCTGATGATTTAGCCCTTTTGGCAAATGATGTTGATGAGATGAACTCTTTCATTTGAGCTGTTGATGAGACTGGTAGTAGAGTAGATTTGGTTATAAACAGATAACAGAGAGAAAACAGAGACTATATATTATAACTATAAACAGAGAGAAAACTAAAGTGATGAAAATTGGTTAGGCAGGTTGTGATTCAGTTCTGAATGGTTTCAATCTTGAGCAGGTGACACAGTTTAATTATCTTGGGAGGTATGTAACAAATAGTGGTGATGTGCGGCATGAGATTAACAGATGGATAGGGATTGCTGCTGGGACTTTTAAGAATCTATGGAGAGTGTGAAGAAATAGGCGTATACACCTAAAGACTAAAATTATACTGTATAATAGTTTGGTTCTTTCTAGGGTTAGTTATGGTAGTGAAACTTGGACACTTTGTAAACAAGATAACAGGAAACTAGATGCTTTTGATTCCAGATGCTTACGCAGTATCTTGGGCATTAAGTGGTTCAACTTTGTAACTAATGATGAGGTTAGGCAAAGGAGTTTGCAACCTCCTTTAAGCAGCATATTGTGCAGAGAGGGACTCCATTGGTTTGGCCATGTTGACCATATGGATAATTATAGATTGGCGAATAGGGTTATGAACAGTGTGTCTAAAGGCTTCAGAAAGAGGTGGAGACCTAGGATGCAGTGGGCAGACAATGCCAAACAGGACCTTATTAGAATTGGTGTGCAGCAGATTAGCTTAGGATAGACTTGCTTGGAGAACTAAATTGCACAGTCTGGTTGGACCTCCGTAGCCCATGGCTGCTTGAGGATGATGATGATGATGATCATGACAAAGTACATATAAATTATACGTTCCTTTTAACTGCTTTTCGAAATTTCAGAATATTGCAACTTTTGGGACAGTTTTTACATTATAACGTATGTGCTGAATTTCAGAGAAATGTTAAAAAATAATTTTCTTGTTCCATTATTCACAAGTAAAGTACATTTAAATGCAACAAAAATTTGGATGTGAAGGTGTTAAGCAATCTCATTGTTGTAGTATTGAAACAAATTTCATTTGTATACTGTTGAAATAAACCTCATTTTTCATAGTAACTAAGCAAGCATTCTGTTGTTTTTGCTGTTTTTGTCATTCAGAGCTTCAGTATTAAAGATAATTCTTTTAACTTTTGCAAAACATTTTTTAACTTTAAACTGTAAGACACTTTCACATGAGGTTGATGAACAATGAAACCATTTTAAACAAACTATTTTGTAAACAGTCTTCTTATGGATAAAAAGGAGCAGAAGAGGTAAAGTTATATAAGAGATAGATTATTCTATTTAGATTCACTGGGCAACACACAGAAAGGCTTTGAAATGAAAATAGCCAGTCTTTACTAATTTCGAGGTGCTGAACACGAAAATGACAATAACATTTGTCGATTGGCTCTTGTTTAGGAGACAACTGTCTGCATTGAGTACATAAATAACCATTTTGCAATGCTATATTTTAAACTCCAGATTGCAACATGTTGTGTTATATTGCATCAGCCCACCATACACACAACCCCCAGAGGTATTGCATCATTGTCTGATGCAATGTAGTTGAGTCATGACTTTACGATTGCCGACAAAAGATGATGCAATCGTTAGTTTAAGCAATATCTAATAGGGTGAGCAAGTCTTTTGAGCCACTCCCATTTACCCTGAGTCATAAGTACAACACAAGTGATCCTTGCAGTTTTAATCCAGTAGTAGTAGTGATGCCTCGTAACTCTGTTAATAGTGCAGATATACGTAACTCTGTTAATAGTGCAGATGTAAAATGTGCAGATATAGTGTTAACTCTGTTAATAGTGCAGGTAAAAGATAAATTTTGTTTCATTTGTGGGAAGTGATGTTTGCAACCAGAAAAGGGCCATCACTCCAATAGTGAAAGCTGCATACGAGTTTTATTTTGGATGCAAGATCGGGGACCAGGACAATGCCTGGGCCCCACACATATGCTGCAGTATGTATGCCAGAAATTTTCCGTGGTGATGCAGTGTTGAAAGTGATGATTGAGTTTTCGATACAGTGATGAAAGTGGTGATGCAGTTTCCTGTTCCTATGGTTTGGAGAGAGCCAAGCAGTTGTGCAAATGATGCTACTTCTGCATGGTTCCTCCTGTTTCTGGAGGCATCACAAAGAAAGAGACATGGACAATAGCGTATCTAAATATACAATCTGCTCTCTGTGACCAGTTCCGCATGGTGAAGGGCTTCCCGTTCCTGAATCTCCAAAAGGATTTTCCATCAATTCAGATGATGAGGAGGAAGGCGAACTGATGTCAGGTTCTCTGCAGCCTTTGGTGTCTAATAATGATCCATACATCTGCCATGGTGCATATCTGCACCACACATTCTCACTGAAGAAGAAATGAATGATCTTGTTCGTGATTTGGAGCTGTCCAAGTCCAAAGCTGAGTTACTTGGATCAAGACTTCAACAATGGAATCTTCTCAAGGAAAATATCCGAGTGACTTCGTTTCTCAAACTTGTCATGAGCAGTTTGTACTTTACTTCAGGAAGGAATATGACCTTGTGTTCTTCTCCGATGTAGATGGCTAGATGGCCTGAAGAATGCCCACGGAATCAAACCTGACCCTCAAGAATGGCAACTATTTATAGACTCCTTGAAATTGAGTCTCAAGGCGGTGTTGCTGCATAATGGAAATCGACTTCCATCCATTCTGGTCGGACATGTTGTCTACATGAAAGAAACCTACAATAACCTAAACAGCTGTTGAACTGTCTTTGATAGAGCAAGTATGGCTGGCATCTCTGTTGTAACTTGAAGGTAGTTGCTCTGTTGATGGGTCTGCAGCTGGGATATATGAAGTATTGCTGTTTCTTATGTGAATGGGATAGCTGAGCAAAGACTTCGCACTACATGAAGAGAAACTGGCCTCAGAGGAAATCTCTGAAGATTGGAGAGAAGAATGTGGAACACCCAGCACTGGCAGAAATGCACATAATCCTGCTACCGTCACTACACATCAAACTAGGTGTGATGAAAAACTTCGTAAAAGCCATGGACCAGACTGCATCAGCTTTCAATTACAAATTCCCTCGACTCAATGAAGTGAAAATTAAAGAGTCCATACTTCTGCCATGGGAATTTTTGTGGGTCCTCAGATCCGTGAGTTGTTCAGAGACCAGATGTTCGACAACCTGTTTGAGGGTGACGAGAAAAAGGCATGGGACACATTTTGTCTGGTGTCAACTAAATTCCTTGGGAATGTCAGGACAGACAACTACAAGAAACTGCTTAAGGACACTCTTTATAAGCAAAAAAAGGGAAGCTTGATACATTTAATTCCATATAATTATACAGGATCTTGAGTATTAGGTGGTTTGATTATGTAAACAATGAGATTAGACAAAAGAGGTGTCAACTGTCTTTAAAAAATATTTTACACTAAGTTATATTGCATTGGTTTAGCCATGTTGCTTATATGTAGAATTATAGATTGGTGAATAATGCAGAAATTATGGTGAAAAGCTTATGAACAGTGTTCAAATACTTTAAAAAATGGGGGAGGCTTAGGATGTGATGGGCAGACAATGCCAAACATGACTTAGTAGTAGAATTGACTAGTAGTGACAAGTGCTACATTTGTTGCTCAGAATCGTTGAATTTAAAGAATGAAATTATATATAGTTATTTTAACATCATTGATTATGATGCTAATTGCAAATAAATTAGATAATTCTACATTTTGCATATCAGTTTGAGTATCTGTCCAAATTTCACAAATATAGCAATCTTTAGAATGAGTTTTAAAATTATCACATAGCCTAATTTTAGACTTTAGATTTATATACAATAGTACCTCTGTCATAGAAAACATTCTACATATCATTTGACCATGTAACAACTGAATTATCCCTAGCTCTCAACATTTCCATAAATCATTTCATCTATCACTAGTGATTTGAGCAGCTTTAATATTTAGATTGCCAAATTAATGCTTTGAACCCAACAGTTGTACCATTAACTTGGTTGGTTGGTTGTTTTTTGGGGTTTTATGGGACAAGGACAACTTAGCCATATTGTGCTAACCAAGGCACTTCTGCAGCATCAAAAGACCAGATACCAAGTGACAGCTTGAAGATGGAGTGCACTAGACATTGCAGATAAAAAACAAGGACTCTACTTACAGTGAGAATTTGTAAGTGATAGGTAGTAAGCATGTGCTTAAAACACCTGCCTACATGAGAAAAGCTCAGTTCTTTTGCTGGATGGCAAAAAGAGATAACTTATAGCTAACTCTGTAAATTAACGTAATCTGAGAACAAATGTCTTAAATTTGAACAGTGAATTTGTGAATTAAATTTGTAATTTAATATTAGCAACTGTATTCCTAAATATATTTTATTTTTTCTGTATTTCAGTGCAAGTAAAGAAAGTGGATCTTCGGACTTCTCCTTCAGCACATCCCTCATTCAGTCATTAGATCAACCTTCTTTAGATAATTTGTCTTTGCCATCTGAGACTTCAGAGAAATTCAGTGCCAAGGATAACTGAAAGGGAGAAATTATGGTTTTGTTTATATTGTATAAAGCATTTTTTGGAGTCAATATCAAATATGCTGCTGTGATGTTCATATAAAATGCATCCATTATAGGGGGACCATGAAACTACATCAAAAGTTAATGTCTAATGTAAAAATTTATTTTTTAATATTTAATGAATTTCATGTTGACAGTTAATGGATATTACTAATATGTGTACATATGAGAGTCTTTCTGAAGTAGCCATCATCAAAAGGGTGATCTAAAGGAAGAACTCTAAAAGAGTTGCTACCTTTATTAAAATCTTCTCATCCTCTTAGCTTTTGAAATATATGCATATATTTATATTAATATAAGAAATGGAATGAAACTTCATTTAAATATGGCATTTAGAACTAGTTACTTCTACTGTTTATTAACAAAGTTACTGCAGCTAGAAATAAGAAATCTCCATTTGTGGTTATTTTAAGTTATGCTAATTACATCACTAGCTTTTTAAACAATTTTTAAAATTTTAAAATCTTGTTACAAATACAAAAAAAAATTTGCATGATTAAAATAATTTTGTTTCAGTGTGTCGTTTACAGTAATTTCCTATTGTATCAATTGTCTCACTGGTAATAGTTTGATTTATACTTAGAGAGAATGGTAGTTTATATTTGTATCTGATGTAGTGATCCTTTGAACCCTTGTATAGCTAATAAGAGTGCATTTAGTTGTGAATTTTAAGCCATTTAGTTTTGTAGACCAAAAGTCTGCTATGTGAAATCTGTAAATGCATTATTCACACATTTCTTCTTTTTGAACACTTAAGTTATTTAGTTTTTAGTTACTTAGTTTTTAGTTTTTGAACCCCTAAGTTATTTGTCACAATAGTCATAAGTATTTATATAATTAAAGTCGTTGCTAAAATATCACACACAAAAGTTACATTACTAATAGTTACATATCTAAATATGTTAATTTGTTGACTTTAGTCCTAATATAAAATTAGATTCACAATTTAAACAATTAGTATTTATGGGAAATATTTTCCTTTTTAACTACCCTTATCCCAACCATATTATAGGAAATAATAGTCTTCCTTATTGTATTCAGCATTTCTGTTACAAGTATTGCATTAATTGAATTGTAAAACTTTTGTGCCATAATAAATGTTGCATATGCCTCAAAAATGTTTCATAACCTAATTTTGCCTTCCATAGTGTTTTGTAATGATGCAGTAGTTTAACTGAATACATTAATTTAAAATTAACCTGAATAAATTTACTTGAATAAGTAAGTTGGTTGATATTTCAAACAAAATTGAAGAAGTATGTATTGGTTAATTATTTTTCAGGGTGTATGAAGAACAACCCCTTGCGACTTGAGAAAGCATTATATGGTATGCATTTAATTAATATTACACTAATACAAGAGAAACACTAAAAATCGATTTTTATTTCCCCTTGAAATTCATTTTTTTTTTCTCATACCTATTTATCATACGAATAATTGCACATATTTTAAACTTGTTGATTATGGGTTAACTAACTCAACTTGATTGATTAAAGCAGTTTTGTGCTAGAAAAATATGGAAACACACAATGTGTACTTTTTGTATTTTACAATATACACAGTCATATCAGAATAATATATCGACCTACCTAATAATGGGATAATCGCCCTTGGCCCTGGATGACAGCAGCAAAACTGCGTGGCGTGGCATGATGCAATGAGGCCCTGGAAGGTTGCCAGAGGTCAAATCAGTATTTCTGCCCATTGTGCTCATGTTATGCACTATGGCTCATCTGTCCTGGCCAGCTGCTTATATATTTCCATGTGGTGAACCTTGTCATGCACTCTGTGATGCGCCTGGGCACGTACACTGTGATTCTGTGGGTGGTCACATTATTCTGATATAACTGTGTGTATACTTATTTTGTTTACTGCTTAAACATTACGTTTTATTGCCTTTGGTTTTTTTCACACTCATGTTTGAGTCAGAAGGAAAAAAGATTAATGATAAACTTCCTGGGAGAAATGCAAGATATTTGTTTCTAAATGCTCATATATCTAAATAGTAAAATAGAACACCACTTAATATTGAACTGGTCTGCTTTACTTAGTTGTGCATCTAGACTAAGCAAAAATTGTTTCTGGAAATGAAACTGAACAAGCAAGAATGCTTTGATAGACATTGACTTGTGCATAGTGAGAACTTACTAGTGGCAGTTCTGCTTAATTATTTGCCATCACAGCTCATGTAACTTCATTTGCATATTATGTGCTTCATGTTGAGCCTGACACATAATTGTTAAGTTTGATATCTTGTAATCCAATGGTTCCTAACCTGTAGGCTGCAGACCCCTAGGGGGTCACAAATTCATATGTGCACCAAACATAGTCATTTTGATCTTTATTTAGCTCCGACAAATGATGCGGCATGAATAATGGGGTTTCTTTGGTTGATTTTATATTATCGATATTTCATTTGTGTATAATAGGAAAAACAATTTCTGGCCTTGTGGAAAGAAATATGACTTTTTCTTTTGCCAAGACATTTTGGGTGGGTCATGCGAGTTGTTTACAGTCAGGTTTTATGAGATCATATTTGCTTTCTCATTGATAGCGTTTCTTTAGTTTTGAATGATCATATTCACCAATTTTAAAATATTTTACATTAAAGTTAGGGATACGTTGCTATGTGTTTGAATGAGATTGCTTATAAAGTTTTATGCTTTCAGCATTGAAATGTACTCAGAGACCTAATTTAATATTAAAAATGAATTCCAGACACTTAATTTACTTATGGTAGGTCTGTCAGATGGAAGGTTAAGCCCTGGCCCAATGTTTGGGAGAGCTATACCCTGGATGGCCTTGATGAGAGGCTACCATCTGTCTCCCAACAGCTGTCCAGTGGGTCTCCTCCATCATTTCTGAGTCCTCGGGGTTCTTGTGACCTGGCCATTTAGACCATTGTGTGCAAAAAAGTTCCGCTCAAAGGTAAAACAACCAAACCAATTTAAAATACTAAAATTTTGATGATTTTTGTGCAGATTCTACCATGATGAAATCTTGGAGTTGGGATCAATTTCATTACGGTTTCAGACTCTTTTCAAGTATTTTATTCAGGGCTTTGGTTAAATAGCTCCAGTCTCAAGATTTTCAGAGAGGTCGCATGAAAGAGAAGAAATTTCTTTGTCGTATGAGCACTAGCTAACTTAAAATGGGTGAAGAAAAAAAATTAAGAAGCATTGTATTAGTTCAATGGTAATCTCTTAAAGAGAAATTTTGCTCAGATCTTTATGAAATAACTTCAGTCAGATTTTGATGCATAAAAATAACAATTTGTGTCCATGATAGTGTTCTACTGCTTATATGAGTTGAAACTATAGTTCATTCCAACCTGTTTATATTAACAATAAATTTTCGTTCCAGGTATGGTTATTTGGTCCCATTAACCTTTCTTATTTTGGTAGATGCAATGCTAAACTGAGTATAACTGAGTAACAGTTGATTGCAAAAATTTTCTTTGACCTGTGTTCCAGTTCAGACACATTTCAACTCTCATAAAAATAGGGCAGGGTAGGCTCAGTCAGCGGCCACCAGGCTCAAAATCTTCAGTTCCCATGTTCGAGTCCCAGCTGTTACAGTGTTGGAATTTATCTCTGGTAACCCTCACCCTGCCTCAGTGAGAAAAGGAGACTGATGGGCTTGGAAAGGACACCATTGGATGGGATGTCACTATTGTGCATTCACATTGGAAAGCATGCTGGATGGCATTGATGGGATGCTGCTATCTCCTAATTGCTGTCTAGTGCAGTGATTTGCAAACCATGATGAAATGTTTTCTATAATAGTATTTAATCTGGTCCATATTGTATTTGTGATCCAGTAAATAAAATATTTTAACATTTATGTCAATGCATAATTTATCATTACATGCTTAGTCTGTATTCAGTTTAAATCTTTGTATCCTTAACATGATGCAAATAATGTATATTTAATGAAAAAATTGGAATAGTTTGTTAAAAAAAAATCTGAAATAAAAAAGGCTTGCCTACCACTGGTTTAGTGGACCCTCTTCATCTTTCTCCAAGCCATTGTGAGCTGGCCATTTAACTTATTATGTGCCAATAAAATGCTGCTCAGAGGTAAAAAACAACACAAGTCTTACAAAAATAATGGTACTTTTTATTTTTTGCTTTTTTGTATTACAATTTGTTTTTTACTGAAAATCAGTATACAGGTAAATCCCGTTAAAACATGATCCAATATTGAATGCGATTCTGCTTATAACGTGATGCAAGCGTGGCTCCCCTTTTTTTTTTTGTCATATGAAATGTAATTTTTCACTCAAGAACTACATATTGGATTCTTTGTGTAGTTTTGTTTTCCATTTAATAATAACGTTTACTTTATTTTTCCCTGAATCCTATTACAATTTATAGCGCACAAAAAAGCGGCAAAGACAAGTTGATATAGTTGGCCAATGTATGAAGTTTGAATGATGAAAAATGGCTCGAATTTTTGCTGATGCAATCCCACTTATATCACAATGCAATTCTTTGAACCCTGAGCACTGCGTTATAATGGAATTTACCGATATTTGTGGTGTGGTAAATTAGTTATTAAGTTAACAGGACTCTCAGAGGGTGGATGAGGAGGGCTATTTGGCCTGGGCATCAAAGTTAGACACTTGTTAATTAGTTGCAATTAGATACAAAAGGCGTGATTTAGTAAAAGATTTAATTTTTAACTGACAAGATTTGGATAAAGCATGACGTTTCTTTTCGAGTGTCTTGTGAGGTCTCAGACTTTGTGGCTTATTATACTAGCAAGCTTCTTTGAGACTTCTGCAGTAAGCAGCTGCTTGAGAAATAATATTTTTTGTATAGATTTTGCCAAATTAGAATTAAAAACATTTGTAAATAATTATGACAATTTTTATTTTGATAGCAGGCCTCCAAACTTTGAAGTGATCAAGGCCCTGGAAGTTAGAATCCACAATAAAAGTATTCAGTTAGTTGTTTTTATAATAAAAAAAAAACCATTGTCCATCCATTATAAATAGAAATATCCCCTCAAGCAGCTGCTTGCTATAGAGGTCTGTGAGGGTATTTTAAAATTCTGTAGAAAGAACAAAAAAAAACCCTCAAGCAGCTGCTTGCCCCAGAGGTCTGAGAGGAGCCTGTCAGTTTATATGCCATAGTAGAAGGTCTGAGAGGATGGCAGGACCTCAGCAGAAAAACGACACACACACACATCCATGCCTTACCCGGGACTCGAACCCAGGTCCCTTAGATCAGTAGCCAAGCGTGCTAACCACTCGGCCATGGGACGGCTAAAAGAACAAAAGTTAAATATTATTCATACAGATGCACATATGTAGAAAGATTCTGACTCCTCGTAGCCCTTTGGGGAGCAAATCTCTCTAGAGACTGCCCCTGACTACAATTACAAGAGTGTCTAGGGCCTACAAAGACAGTCTGTGCTCCCCAAATAATGTGAATCCAATATCAATTTTTTATGTATTTCTCCTGTAGGGGGAAACCTCCCAAAAGTGCATTATTGTGTTTAGGTTATTCTCATATCATTAGGTCTTTTTCTTCATGTGTATTATTGACAGCTAAAGAGCATTAGCAATTTTTAAAGTGCCAGTGATTCAAAATGCTAAAGAGTGATCGAAATTAATAACAGGTAAAAGTGCTGTACTTAACCTGAAGGTTGAAACAGCAATTGCTTTTTCAACCTTCAGTTTTGTAGCACTCTGTCACATATTTCAGAATGGTGGGAATATACTAGATATTAACTAAATTATTATACTTTGTGATTTAATGGGAAAATTTTAAAAATTCTTCTAAAGTAAATTAATAAAACATTAAATATCCAATAATTCTAAAATTTGACATAATAATTGTTGTCACAATACAAGTCCAAAATGTATTTAAAAATAATGAACATACCACATATTTCTGAAGTAATTATCAATTGAATTTCAAGCACCAGTGTTATTCAATGGAGAAAATTGAGAATCTCACAGAATAACAAACATGAAATATCGAATTATCGTAAAATTTAATAATTGCTGGTGTATCCATCAAATTACCCCTTAATCAGCTGCTTTTCAGATTTCTGGCAGGAATCTGCCAGTTTAATATGCCATAGAGAAGATCTGTGATGAGGGTGAGACTTCAGCTGAAAGACACACAAACATCCATGCCTTAATCCAGGGCTTGAACCCAGGTCCCTTATCAGTAGCCAAGTGCACTAACCACTCTGCCACTGGGATGGTATCAGTCTATAATGTATGTGAAAATGGTGGGATTGATAAAGTATTAAAATTGATACTAAAGCTAAAACATGTAATACATACACTGTATTGCACCACATTGAAATCTACCTAACTTTGAAAATAAGCTTTTTACCGAAAAAAGTCACGACATAAATTGAAGATCTCGGTCAGAGCTCTCTATTTTCTATAATATTAATCTAATATTTAAAGAGTTATGGAAGCTGAAACATTTAAGTGAAACTTTTGCTAGTTTTGAAAATTTACTTCAAACAGTTAAATCACAACTGTTATAACAAGTTGCTCATAATATAAATACGATAATTGAATTTTGTGTAAGGATTTTTGAAGTTTTCATCAGTTGGGGGGGGGGGGAATGTTTTGGAAGTGTGGTGTGTGATAACATCTGTTATTAAATATTATAGCTTCCATAACTATTTAAATATTAGATTAATATTATAGAAAATAGAGATATAGAAAGCTCTGACTGAGATCTTCAATTTATGTCTAGTGAATTTTTTTTTCCGCAACAAGCTTATTTTCAAAGATAGGTAGATTTGAATGTGGCTATTCGTTCACTTAACATGAAAGTGTCCAGATACTTTTTGCTATATAGTGTATATGCCCTATTTGTAAATATTGCAGAAACAAAATGGTATGTTTTACATTATAGTGCACGATAATCCACAAGTGAACTTTTAGTGTAATAGATTATGAATAAATAATTAAAAATATTCATATGAAACATAATTGTACAAATTTAATGAAAATCACATATCCTCATCACTTGAGCTACGAGTCTTGTGTTTCTTCTTTTTCAAGTCAGAAGGTTTATTGTTTAAGGGCCACTTGGCTTTCAATTCTTTTAAGTCTGTTTCAGAAGTAAGTAGCAGGATGCAGGTGGAAGTCCTGGAACTTTTCTGTGTATTAAAATTTTAATCTTTATTTCTCACTTCTTAAGCCCCATCCAAGAGTTGCTTCATTAGCAATAGAACTTCCTTTACCATTGCGGAACTGTGTATTGAAATAGTTTGATTGGTATTGAGATTGTTGTTTTAAATTGGGTTGACAGAATGTGTAAACATCCCAAGCATAAAAAAATGGGATAAATCAATGTTTTAGAGAACATATTTAAAGTTGTTTGTGACTCTTATTCCTACTGTCAAATTTATTCATGCAAATGAAACAATTGCATCACGTTTTGTGCCTGAACAATAAAAAAGAGGCAAGTATAGGCAACTTATTGTTTTTATAAATTACACCTAGAAAAGTCTAAAATATATTTATGTACAGAAAATTTTTAGCAAGGTTTTTTTTTTGTTGGTCATGTAATATTTTCTGTTTTTAGGTAAAATATTTTCTTAATAGGATGATATGTAAGCTAATCTAATAATAATGATTTTAATATTAAAATATTGTGTGAAGCAGCTATTAATAACTTGCATTTATCTTCTCTGACTGGGATGGGGGTGACTCGGTCGGTAGCGCGCCAGACTCGTAATCTGTAGTTCCCAGGTTCGAGTCCCAGCTTAGTCAACGTTGAGATTTATCTCTGCAAAATTCCCCGCCCTGCCCACGGTCAGCAGGGGACACCAATGGGCTTGAAAAGGGCGCCGTCCATCAGATGGGACGTTAAGCCGTGGCCCCGTGTGCACGTTAAAGAACATGCTGGATGGCCTTGACAGGAGGCTATCATTTGTCTCCCAACAGCTGTTGCAGTGGGTCCCCTCCCCCAACCTTCTCTGAGTCTTTGGGATCCATGTGACCTGGCTATTTAGCTCATGGTGTGCAAAAGACCGCTCAGAGGTAAAACACCCCCTAGATGTGAGCACCTGTACGTGGTGAGGGGGACCACCCTGTGAAGGTTCTGCTGGCTCTGTTGCCTTCACAGGGTCCTAAACGCTCGCCGCGTGTTTGCCGTGCGCAGAGACCAGTGTCCCGGGAAAGGAGGATCCTGGTAGTTGCTCGGTGGGGTCCCTGTCTTCTCAGCTCATGACTGGCGGGGTCCCCTTTGGCCACCTTTCCATTGGGGAGCCTGTCTGTCGCGGGGCTGGATAGCAGATTCCGGGGCCTCTGCTTTGGGGTGTCCCCCGAGGAGCAATCGGATGGTGGGCAGGTCCTGCTAGGGTCAACCGTGCAGAGCGGTGAGTAGCCTTGCCCACGGTCCGGTCCGGGTACAGGTTTGCAAGTTTCCTCACAGATTATTTTCCTTTTGCCGTTATCCTTTCTTTGTGAGGCCAGTTTGGCCATTCCCAATTTTGATATTTTTCGCTTTGTTTCTTTTGTGTAGAACGTTTTTGTTTTCATTTTCTTTATATTTATTTGTGAGGGCTTGGCTCACTGTCTGTGTGGGTATAGTGCCTGTGTATCCCTGGCACCCTACTGGGCGTCCCCTTGTTGGGCTCCGTGGAGGGTGGGGAGAGCCAAAATCAGTAAAGCGCCTACAATCTGGCGACTTGCAGGTTGAGACCACTTGTTCCAAACACTCGGAACTGCTCCTGAAAATCAAAGAAATTGGTGGGGTGGCGAAGTCACTCCCCATAAAACTTTGAATTCCTCTCGGGGTGTGATCACTGAGTGGGGCCTCAAAGTCACTGAGGAAATCCTCTCAGAGCTCACACCTCAAGGTGTAAAAGCGGTCCACCAGGTTTTGACACTCCGTGATGGGAAATTGGTACCCTCCTGGGTACTGATTATGACATTTAATACCCCACACCTGCCTTCTTCCATCAAGGCAGGTTACTTACATTGTGAGGTTCGGCCGTATATACCAAACCCTCTGCGCAGTTTTCAGTGTCAGATATATGGTCATGCCCACACAGCACGCTGGGGCAAGCCCACCTGTGCTCGCTGTGGCAGTAGGGATCATCTTGATCCTGACTACACAGCAGAAAAGGCAAAAGGCATGCTGTGTGAATTGCAGTGGCGAACATCCGGCGCACTCCCGTGACTGTCCAAAGTGGAAGGAGGTACAACGCCTCAAGGTAATGAACATCTCTTACGCTGAGGCAAGAAAGTTCGCTGCCCCACCTGGCAAGGTTTCCTATACCGGTGCAGTCATTGGAAAGCCTATCGTTCCAATGACTTCGGTGGCAGTGCAGACTGACATCAGTGTACCACCTACCGAGTCTTGCAGCCAAGTACCTCCTTACGCAGGCGAAACCGAGGGTGGTGTCGACTTTGACATCAACCCCGGTTTCCATTCCTGCAAATCAGCCTTCCACTGGAAGGCCTCCGACAGCAAGACCTTCCAAACCTAAGGGGCCCCCACCGGGGCCAAAAAAATCACTGCGCCACAAAGGGCGGTCACCGATCCATGCCCCTTGGACGATTCCGAGGACATTGATACCGACCGCCCCCTATTCACTAAAGTGTTCTCTGCGGCAGTTAAGCTGAATAGGAATTCGTCGTCCGCCCACTCTTCTAAGTCCTGAGATGGCCACACTCCTACAATGGAATTGTCGTGGATTCCAGAGCAATCTAGACGACGTTAAGGCACTCCTTCAGGCACACCAGCCCATCTATGTGTGCCTGCAGGAGACATACTTGCAGCCAGTCACAGATCCCACGATCCGGCACTTCTCACTAGTTCGCTGGGATGGAGATGGTCCAGCTCATGGGGGTGTCGCCATCCTCCTGAGCAACCATTCTCCATTCCAGGTTGTACCACCAACTTAGAGGCGGTTGCCTTCCGCCTCTTCGTGGGGTTCTCGCTGACTGCTCTGTCTATCTTCCACCTGGGAGCATTATCTTCCAGGAAGACCTTGATGATCTTGTCTCGCAGCTGCCGTCCCCCTTCCTCATAATGGGGGACTTCAATGGACACAGTCCACTTTGGGGCAGTGCTGATACCAACGGGAGGGGTGGGGTCCTGGAGCAGTGGCTCCTGCATCCTTCTCTCTCCCTGTTGAACACCAGTGTCAGTACATACTTTCACTCCCCAATCCGCACTTCCACTGCCATTGACCTTCCCATCTGGAATTCTTCCCATCTGCTCCTCGATTCTTCCACTCTACATGGGAGGTCGAGGACAACCCATATGGAAGCGATCACCTCCCCGTGGTGTGCACCATCTCCCGTGGGGGGGCCTTGCAGCCCTTCATGTGTCTCACGGTGGAGGCTCGATCGGGCTGACAGGTGGTTTCGAGCTGCTCTCTAAGCTCAATGTTCACTCTGTCAGCCAGGAGCCCATCAATATGGCAGTCGCGGAAATAACGGACTGTATCGTAGATGCAGCTGCATCAAAAATTCCTGACACTTTGACACGGTTTCTTCGTTTTCCGAAACCGTGATGGAATCCAGATTCCACCGCAGCTCGTAAGGCTCAGAACAAGGTTTGGGGGGTATTTCGGAGATATCCGATTTTCCCAGCCTCGAAAAGTTCAAACACGCCAGGGCGAAAGCTCGTTTCATCCGATGCTAAAGTCAGAAGGAATCTTGGATCAAATATATGTCTTCTATCACTCACACGACCAGTTCTAAGGTCATGTGGGACAAAGTCCGGATGATGGGTGGTAACTATATGCCCCACTCGTTATCGATCCTGGAGCACAATGGACAGACAATTGCTGATCCCAAGGCAATTGCCGACACTCTGGGGGAGTCATTCTCCGTCACTTCTTGCTCCCCCGAGTTTCTGACCCAGAAGGGTAGGGCGGAGCGCTCTCCATTGTCCTTCCACTCGAATGGCCTGGAGCCTTACAACAGGGGGCGGGGGTAGCTCAGTCGGTAGCGCGTCAGGCTCGTAATCTGTAGTTCCCAGGTTCGAGTCCCAGCTGGGTCAGTGTTGAGATTTATCTCCGCAAAATTCCCTGCCCACGGTCAGTAGGGGACACCGATGGTCTTGGAAAGGCCACCGTCCGTCGGATGGGACGTTAAGCTGTGGCCCCGTGTGCAGGAGAGCCATACCCTGTGCACGTTAAAGAACACGCTGAATAGCATTCACCGGAGGCTACCATCTGTCTCTCAACAGCTGTTCCAGTGGGTCCCCTCCCCCAACCTTCTCTGAGCCTTCGGGGTCCATGTGACCTGGCCATTTAGCCCATGGTGTGCAAAAAAGTGCCGCTCAGAGGTAAAACAACCCAAGCTTTACAACAGGCCATACACTCCTCGTGCATCTGCTGTCGGGCCAAGCAATGTCCATTATGCCATGCACCAAACCAACACCTCTCACCATCGAGTAAGGATCGGCTGCTCCATTTTTTCAATCGCATTTTTCTCGAGGAGCAGTTTCCAGACTCCTGGCAGGAGGCCATCTTCTTGGCCTTCCCTAAGCCAGGAAAGGATTCCAAGTTTCCTTCCAATTATCGTCCCCATTGCGTTGATGAGCTGTGTGTGCAAGGTGTTGGAAAGAATGGTAAATGCCAGACTCATCTGGTATTTAGAACACCACAACCTTCTTTCCAACACCCAGTGTGGTTTTCGCAGGCAACGGTCAACTATTGACCATCTGATACGCCTCGAATCGACTATCAGAAACTCATTTTTACGTAGAGAGCACCTGGTGTCAATTTTCTTCGACATCGAAAAAGTGTACGACACGGCTTGGAGATTCGGCATTCTTCGAGACCTCCACAGCTTCGGCTTGAGAGGTCACATCCGATCTTCATATCTAACTTCTTATCGACAGTAACAGTTCTTTTTGTGTTCATGTCGGTAACACTCTGTCACGGCCGTACCCCCAAGAACAGGGGGTGCCACAAGGCTGCTTCTTGAGTGTTACGCTTTTTGCTGTCAAGATTAATTCCATAACTAGACAACTTCCTCCATCAGTAGGCAATGCCCTCTATGTTAATGACTTGAGCATCTTTTGCTCTTCGTCCTGCATGAGGGTCATTGAAAGACAACTGCAAATTGCCCTGAACAATCTTTTGGTTTGGGCGATGGCAAACAGGTTTCGGTTCTCCCCACAGAAGACCGCTTGTGTGCACTTTTGCCACAAGTGTAATCTTCACCTGGATCCCGAGCTTCGACTCGGGGGTAACATCATTCCAGTTGTGGCAGAGACCAAGTTTCTCAGTCTCATATTCGATCGGAAATTGACCTTTTTACCTCACATACGTCATCTCGGGTCCAAGTACACGTGGGCATTGAACATCGTCAAGGTCCTCTCCTCCCTTTCTTGGGGGGTGGACCAATGTTCTTTGCTCTGCCTGTACCGTGCACTTGTCTAATCAAAACTAGACTACGGATCAGAGGTGTACGACTCGGCCCGGGATTCGGTGATGAAGGTGCTGGACCCCCTCCATCACCAGGCTATCCGTGTTTGCACGGGAGCCTTCCGCACCTCACCAGTCCATAGTCTTTACTTTGAGACCGACGAACCTTTATCTCTTCGCCGTCAGCAGTTGTCCCTACAGTATGCATCTAAATTGCGATCCATGCCTAGCCATCCCACTGGGACTGCGTTTTCAGTCCAAAGTGGGGAACACTTTATACTAATCGGCCGACTGCCATTCGCCCTTTTGGTTTGCGAGTCCGAGGCTACCTCAGAGACATCAACACTAGTCTCGATAGCGTCGCACAGTCGAGCCACTACCACTGTGGCTTGCTGTTTCCCCTTCCTGTGATTTTTCCCTGTGTAGGATGGGGAAGGCCTTTACACCCGACTGTGTGTACCGGCAACTCTTTGCCAGCCATCGTGCTGAGCACCTGGACTCCTTGCCTGTCTTTACAGATCGCTCGAAGTCCGGCACATCAATGGGATCGGCCATGGTCTGCTGTGATGTAATCATTGCAGACCAGATCCCACTGCAGTGTTCCATCTTCACTGCAGAGTTGCACGCTATCAATCTCGCCTTGGACCACGTGGCGGCTAAGCATCGTCGTTGGTCAGCGTTGAGATTTATCTCCGCAAAATTCCCCGCACTGCCCACGGTCAGTAGGGGACACTGATGGGCTTGGAAAGGCCGCCGTCCGTCGGATGGGACGTTAAGCCGTGGCCCCGTGTGCGGGAGAGTCGTACCCTGTGCACGTTAAAGAACACGCTGGATGGCCTTGACGGGGAGGCTACCATCTGTCTCCCAACAGCTGTTCCAGTGGGTCCCCTCCCCCAACCTTCTCTGAGTCTTCGGGGTCCATGTGACCTGGCCATTTAGCCCATGGTGTGCAAAAAAGTGCCGCTCAGAGGTAAAACAACCCAACGCATTGTCGTTGGTGTGTACTTTACACCAACTCGCTTAGCTCGCTACAGGCTTTGATCTCGGTGAGGCATCGGCCTCACCCAGTTCTTACTAAGATCCGCCAGCAGCTACATCGTCTGGGAGCCACAATCACCATCCATTTCTGTTGGGTGCCGGTCACGTCGGTATCAGGGGCAACTATTTGGCAGATCAGGTCAGGTCAAAAATTGAAGGAATATCTGGCTCTGTCAGGTCTATAAGGCCACCCCGCGTAAGGGGGCCTATTCATACGAGCCATATCTCTGGATATCATTAATAACAGTGAGATAAATAAGATAGGAAAGAAAGGGGAGTTGATAAAATTTTGAATAGAAAAAAAAATAATGGCACCGTACATTAAATAGGGGGGAGAGAGAGAGGAAGAGAGCCTAAAAGAAGAGTTAATAGTAATATATAAGCCTAATTGAAGAAAGCATTCAATTTGGACAGGATTCAGATAGAAAACGTCTCAGCCAATCAGAAGAGAGGAATTTTGGTATTGGCTGAGACGGTGATAATGAAAAAACTGGTAAAATATATTAACAAAAGTTCAATTAAATATAAATAAAAACAAGTAAAAAACTCTAAACTTCAATTAGAGAAAATTAACAGTAAAACGTAAAATAGAAGAGAATTAAGATTTAAAAAATTTTGAACACTTGTCAGGTAGTCCCACACAGAGAAGTTTTCTGGTAGGTCGCCGGAGTGAAGTGCTTTGATGAACAGTTTTTTTAATTTTGACTTAATTTTTCCTTCAGAAGTCACAGTTTGCTGAAGGAATTTCAAGGAGGCAGGTATTTCCCATATTGAGTTGGCTTCAGATGGCCAGGCAACAAATTTAAGAATGTCCATGACATCGTCGAAAGTTTCCTGTGATTCTTCACTGTCAAGGACACAGTCTTCTCGACGGTCCGGAAGCTTGTTCATAACAAGATCAGAAATTGCTATGATCAAATTTGCTCGCAGTTGGCCTTTTGAAACCTTTTTCACTTTAGGTGAGGCATCAACTGAGATATCATTGCAATCTGTAGAAGAATGAGCTGGGAAATGTTCATTTTTTTGGTGAGGGAAGGTCAATAACAAGATTTGAATACAGTTCATTAGTTGAGGTAGAAGTGTCAGCTTGACACTTTTCAAAGACTGAAAGTTCTACAAAATCAAAGTCCGATTTGACTGGATCTGTAGGTTTACAAACTTTAGCTAGTTTCCTGGACTGAAGGACTTTTGCATAGGAATCACAATGTTCGATGATGTGATCCTGGCTTTTAACCATTTGCACAGTTTTTGTATTCCTTTATACCATACTGTGGCAGTAAACAGTCCGATTTTAACAAAATTTGGGATGGGCTTAATCATTTGAAAAATAAGAATTCGAGTACCTGTTTTAATGTTATCCAAACCTTTGGTAGTGAGGAACTCTTCTTTGGAATCCAAGACTTTTCCAAAGGTCTCCAAGGCACTCTGGATATCCGAATCAGAAATAAAAAAGGGAAGTTTAGAAAGGAACACAGTCTTGGATGGAGGAGCAACACGAGTAGAAGAGATTTCGTGACCGTTAATGCTGAAGCTAGAAGAAGCTGCAAGCGAGTCAAGCACTCGGTTCATTTTTGAACTGAGTGCTTGACTCGCTGTAGACACATTTGATAATTTCTGATAACTTGACACACTGTAGACACATTTGATAATTTCTGGGCATAATCCACATTGTGAGCACCACATTTAGAAGCAAAATGTTGAACAATTTCGTCATAAGACACATTTTCGTGTCGCACTTTAAATGACCATTGCAGTCGTTCATCATTGATTTCATTTGTAGAATCCATGGCTGTCACTAGGCAACTTCAGGAGCGAGCAAAAACACGTCCGTTCACTACAAAAGCTGGAGAGAGACTATTTGGCAGATGCTGCTGCCAGGTCAGCCACGCCCCTGTCCGACTCTTCGTTGCAGGTTCCATATATGGACTTCCGGCAGCGTTTTACCACCAGGCACAGTGGCAGAGATCTTGGTCAGAACAGCTTACCAACAAGCTCTTTGAGATCAAACCATAGCAGTCTTGTTATCGCAAGGAGGAAGTTATACTTGCTCGGTTCCGCTTAGGTCATTCGTTTCTTCTACGGGCGGATGACGTACCTAAGTGCGAGTTTTGTGACACCGTTTTAACTGTTAAACATGTTTTAATTGAATGTCAAGCTTTTAATTTCGAACGTAAGATGTATTTTAACTTTCATAATTTTATGTCCGAGCCTCTTACACTCGGACATCTTTGATCATCGTGTTTTACCGCCAGTTTTTACCTTTTTGAAGCATTGTGGCTATTTTAATCGACTTTGATTTTACCTTGTCTTTTTTTTTTTATCTAACCCAGGCTTTACACCTGGGTTGTTTTTTTACTATATATATCTTGTTGTTTTGCTATCTTTACATCTTGTTTTTATTGTTTTTCTGTTATATATATATACATCTTGTTGGTTTTATCTCTTGGTTTTAACTTTGGTTCAGGGGTACTTGACTCTTATAAATAAATACCCCCTCAAGTAGCTGCTTGCCACAGAGGTGTGACAGGAGTCTGTCAGTTTATACGCCATAGTAGAAGGTATTTATCTCGTTTGGCGCATTATAGCCTCAGTAGCTCATGCGCCAAAAAACCCCAAACAACCAACCAGAGGTTAAAACAACCCAACCCATACTTTTTCACACACTATTATGCTGCATTTATTCATATGATGAAAAAGTAAAGAAGAAAAAATTGTCTTTAGCTGGGTGGGATCCAAACCCCCCAATCTCCTGATAACATGCCAGGTACTCAATCATCCTCTGTTGTTGATGTTAAAAGCCTTACACCTTAAATTCAGTTTCAAGAAGTCATCTTTGACTGCATTTGGAGATTATGTTTAAGAGCCATTAAGGCAAGTGCACATGATGGGCATGGCTTAAAGCAAGTTTTTCACCTTTAAGCTTTCAAAGTTTATTATTCAATTAATTCAACTACAAAAACTGAAAAATAATCAAGATTAGCGATACAGGCATTCTAGTATTGAAACATACGACCACTGGTCGCAATCTATTGTAGGTTGCTGCAGGAGAGTTTATTTTTACATTAAACCTGCAATAAGTAGCAAATTTGAATAACTGTTAGTTGTAGTTATAAAAATAACTCATCTATTCATTTCATCTTTAATAATCCTCATTGTTTCATTTTGAATTATTTTCAAGGCCTGCTATAATGTTTAGATTTTAGTAACTGCAAAATACTAATAATTTCAAAAATTAAACAGAAGGCACCATTAGCTTAGAAAAACCTTTAATATCTCAGTAGTAGTAGCAATACTATACAGATTCATGAACATTGTATTATCACGATTAAGGGCACTGGACATAGTTCTACAGCTCACACGTTAACTGATTTTTCTACACTAATCTGTCATCTCTAAACCTAATTATTCACTTATATTAATTTAATATAATTTCTAAAGTCACAACATTGATATTACAATTTTTTGGCAGATTAATTTAGAAAAATGAAAGTTTATTGCTTAGGTTTGTAGCCAACCCCTATTAGCTGCCTCTGGTAGAAAGAGTAAGAAAGTGTTGGGGTTGTTACAAAACCTAAAGGGCAGTGTGAGCTTTTTTCTGGAAGTGTTTCACGACTGAATTATAAAAATAGCTGCCTGAGTATCTAACAGAGCCTTTCAGAGGCACAAACACCTCAGACATTTTCACAACATTTTAAAAAATTATTTAAAAAAAGTATACAAATAGCAGATTAAAAAAAATCAGTTATCAATGCACATTTATAAATAAGAACAAAACAAACATGAGTGTTTAGGGCATCAAATGTGGTTTGACAGTTAGTGGCAGTGTTATGTGTCAATTCTTCTGACTATGCTTTTCTCAGAATTCCCGTATAAGTCCAAACCAATGTCAAGCCACATTTGAAGACAGTTAAATGAAGCACCCAAGCACCACAACCTGGTTAGGTTAATTCCCTGCTCCACAAATATACAAAGCCCAGATGGAAGCAATAGCTCATTTTCCTGCCACACAAGGTTTCCAAAACTTGATGCTTTCATTGATCCTGAAGAGAAGATCATGGGGATCTTTCATAAACTGGCTTCAACCTCTGGACGTGAGGTTTTACAGTTTGGCACATGAACACTATACCAGCTAGTAGAAATGATCTTGCTGCAGGAGCTGAAACCCTCAGGAAAGTGAGCTACTTCTGTTAGTCGAATGCTTCCCTGTTACAGCACCGAGACCCACTGACTTTCTACATGGATGACTACGGAGGGATGTGTTCGTGTTGCTCCTGAAGAGGCAGAGGAGCACCTTCGTGGAGAACACTTTCTCACTGGTTTTAGAGTCTAGCAGCCATTTTTTTAGAGGCTGTGATGAGATGACGGATAGTAATCTGGAGATGGCTCTGCCACAGGTTCTGGAGTCGTATACAATGGGTTAGGGAAGTCTGGAGGATGTGGCAGAGGTCCTGCAGCCTTTGGCCGTCGCCTGTATGCCATCAGCCAACAAGAGATGGCAACTGCTACCAGAGCAAGTAATGTTGTAATCACTAATGAGATAATTAGACCAAGTTTTGGTAGACACACATTGTCGATTTCTTCAACTGAAGGCCCTGAAATAAAGCAGTTTGAATTAGACATCTCATCTACATTCTCTTTATTAAACAATAACACATAAAAATTTTCCTAATGCACAGAACAAACTTGTAAGCTTGTGTTTGTTTCTCCTATAACATACAAACATTTACACAAGGACATGCCCATCAGTTTAGTAGTCAGGTTTATTGGCCACACCAGTTAGGGCTAATTTTAAATATACTGGTAACACCTGCTTAATGCACCCCCAGTCTTTTTTTTTTCTTCTCCAAATTGGGGGTCAAAGTGAATGTTTCGAAATATTGATAAAATTATATATGCGGTTCTAGTGATGAGTTTTGTCTTATGGTATTCCCATTATGAGCTTAGATACTTGAGTGAAAAAGACAGCCATGGCAGCATTTAAATCGACAATATATAAATAAAATTAACTCTTGTTTTGGTGTCTCAGAATGATGCAATTCCAGCTGTTCCCTGTTAAAGGTGTTTTTAAACACTGGTGCACACTGCTACTTTGCTTGCTCTCACTATGCAATATAACATAACACAAAGTGGAGCAGGAAGAATAGAAGAATGTACCAAAGTGTTTAAACATGCCTTTGTCAGAGAAAAGGTGGAATTACTTGGATATGCCAGTGTTACAGAATGAGTTAAGACCTGAATGTTATTTTAGTACAGATGAAAACCTGAATGGAGCTTAAGTCATTTTCAAAAATAGTCTCAGGCCACATTAAATCTTGTGAGCCATAAATTCATCAATATTCTGATATATATTTTATTTTGAGATTTTCCTATTGTTTTTAATTACTTGGATATAAGAAGCCACATTAACACTCTTGATTCTGATGTAGTTTTTGTTGACCATTTGGCTTCTTAGGAGACAATTACATTTGCAGCCATATAAAATCTTTTTGGGTCACGAATTCCCTTGATGGGCTACTCCTGACCAATGGGTTTACTGATCAGTGTCTCAAAATCTAAGCAGAAATCTACAATTTGTTAAACATTTTTGGGGTATATTTTATATTAGGTCGTCTCAACTGCATGACACTAAGAATGTACATAACAGTTGATGATTAGATGGACAATATTATAAATAACTGGATTCTTAAAATTTTGAATATGGAATAAAATCATATGAAATCTATAAAATTAATCACAGTCATATAAAACATTTGGCACAATGGAAAATATCTACATAATTTAATTTTCGTGATATTTAGCTGTACATTACAGTCTGAGTCACTAACTGTTTCCCTTGCCGGGTAATTACAATTATCGTTTACTCAATCACATGTATGTTGTGTTTAACACAAGATTCCAGATGGTAAGCAATAAATTCTAATTTCTACTAAAGTCTGTCTTTAGAAGAAATAAAATATTACCAGTTCAGTTGTTTGTAGCGCTGGTTGGTTCTTGGCACCGATGTTTCTGCCTTGATGTACGTACATGGCTATGACGTTTGAGCCGTGAAGCAACTAAAGTTGAAACACTCCAAACATGCTGTATGATTCAGCAATGTCGATGTGGTTGAGTTGATGTTGTAATGGCTGGCACAGTCACCTAAATCTTCTCTGTTGGGTCACTTTTCACCCTCTGCAGTCGTCATTTTCCCTTTAATGTCGACAATTTAAGGCTACCAGTTCTTTGATGTTAAGTTTCAACTATTGCACATTATATTCGATGGTTTCAACTATTACACATTATATTTGATGGTTCAACTCCTTTCAGCTTTCAGGTGGAAATTGTTTCTAGCAGGGAGAGCCGTGACTCAAATTTAAAAAAGAGGTTCTATAGAACCCTCTAACCAATGCCCAAACATTTTCAAAATTTAAAGTTTAAATTTCAAAACTAAATGTTTAAAAACAGACATTAATGCACACGTTAAAAAGAGAGCATTAATGCACAACGTGTCTCTCAAGGATGTTGTATTATTATTAATAATCCTTGAGAGACGCCGGTATAAATAGCCCACAGCCACATTGGCACCTGAAAAATCCCCAATCGAGGATGGGGTGAAACGCATTGTGCATTGATGTTCTCATTTTAACGTGTGCATTGATGTTCTCTTTTTAACGTGTGCATTGATGTTCTCTTTTTAACGTGTGCATTGATGTTCTCTTTTTAACTGTGTGCATTGATGTCTGTTTTTAGCGTTTCTAAACATTTAGTTTTGAAATTTAAACTTTTAATGTTGAAAATGTTTTCACGTTGGTTAGAGGGTTCTATAGAACCTCTTTTTTAAATTTGAGTCACGGACCCTCCCTGCTTGAAACAATTTCCACCTGAAAGCTGAAAGGAGTTGAAACCATCGAATATAATGTGCAATAATTGAAACTTAACATCAAAGAACTGGTAGCCTTAAATTTGCGATATTAAAGGAAAAATGCCGACTGTACAGGGTAAAAAATGCCCCAACAGAGAAAATTTTAATGACTGTGCCAGCAATTACAATATTAACTCAATCACATCGATATCGCTGAATCATACAGCATGTTCAGAGTGTTTAAACTTCAGTGGCTTCACGGCTCAAACGTCATAGCCCTATACGTACATCAAGGCAGAAACATCGGTGCCAAGAACCAACTAAGTGAACCCGCACTACAAACAACTGAACTGGTAATATCTTATTTCTCCTATATCTTCTTTACACTAAAGATAGACTTTAGTAGAAATTAGAATTTAATGCTTACCATCTGGGATCTTGTGATTGAATAAAAGGTGAATTGTAATTACCTGGCAAGGGAAACAGTGACAACAGTTAGTGACTCAGACTGTAATGTACAGCCTAAATATCGTGAAAATTAAATTAGTAGTAACTAGCTGTGGTTTGCATTTTATTTCAAAATAGCTACATTAATAATAATTAACTTTTCAATTAGTAGGTGGTTATAAATTTCATATTTTTATGTTCATTAAGTCATTTGAAGCAATGCTTAAAGTATAATTAAATAAAACAAGTTACAACCACCCTTTTAAACCCTCCTTAAGTCTGCCACTTTCTGATCCCAAATAATTTCTTATCACACATCGATTATTGACAGTTAGTCTCTTTCACAAGTAAGAGAATTCAAATATAATCAACATTACCTTCTGTAGGTGACGCCACTTGATTTTCCTTTTTCTCAAAAGTAGGGATAGCATTGGACTGTACCATGATCTCTTCACGAAGCGCACCCTCTTGAAATCCTTCTACAGATAGACTTCTATCAGCTTGACGTTTTTTCCTTCCAAATGCATCTGACCCATCACAATTTACCTGGAAGTAATTGAATGAAGGATAAACAAGGTAAGGTTATAGAAGGGGAGGATTCTGTCATGGCTAGGTGGGCTGAGCATTTCAGTGATGTTCTAAACAATGTAGTTAGTTCTACTCCCAAAGTAAGTAAGTTAATAAATTAAATCTAAGTTCCAGTTAGCAATGATGATAGATGCATTGGTGGCTTTAATGTTGGCCCTATAACACAATCTGAAGTTATTTTGGCTGTTTCTAAACTTAAACCTCATAAATCCCCAGGTGTAGATGAAATTACTACTGAATTGCTTAGAGCAAGGAATGTTTCTGTTACCACTTGGACAACTGAAATTTTGAATATCTTTTATGATAAAGGCATGGTTCCTAAGGATTTTACCAGAGCTATTATTATCATCCCTATTTTCAAAAAAGGTGACTGCATTTCTCCTGATAACTATAGGGGTATCAGCCTACTCTCTGTTCCATGTAAACTTCTTTCCATGATTGTGCTTAATAGAATTAAGAATCTGGTTGACAGTCAATTGCGTGATGAGCAATGTGGATTCAGAAGTGGTAGGGGATGTGTGGATCAGATATTTTCACTTAGGCAGATTCTTGAGAAATGTTTCGAGTTTCAGAAACCTTTGGTTGCTAGCTTTGTTGATTTCAAAAAGGCTTTCGACTCTGTTGATCGTCATAATTTGTGGTTGATTGTGAGATCATATGGTATACCAGACAAGTTAGTTAACATTATGAAAGCTCTCTATAATAACACTGAGTCGTGTGTGAGAGTTGGTAAGGCTTGTAGCAATTGGTTTAGCATTACTTCTGGTGTTCGACAAGGGTGCATTTTGTCTCCTTTTCTCTTTAGCTTGGTTATTGATTATGTTATGCGAAATTCACTTCAAGGGAAAGATTTTGGCCTTAAATGGGCTGGAGATATGAAAATTTCTGATTTAGATTATGCTGATGATTTAGCCCTTTTGGCAAATGATGTTGATGAGATGAACTCTTTCATTCGAGCTGTTGATGAGACTGGTAGTAGAGTAGGTTTGGTTATAAACAGAGAGAAAACTAAAGTGATGAAAATTGGTCAGGCAGGCTGTGATTCAGTTAATCTGAATGGTTGCAGTCTTGAGCAGGTGTCACAGTTTAATTATCTTGGGAGCTATGTAACAGATAATGGTGATGTGCGGCATGAGATTAACAGACGAATAGGGATTGCTGCCGGGACTTTTAAAAACCTATGGAGAGTGTGGAGAAATAGGCGTATACACCTAAAGACTAAAATTAGACTGTATAATAGTTGGTTCTTTCTAGGGTTAGTTATGGTAGTGAAACTTGGACACTTTGTAAACAAGATAACAGGAAACTAGATGCTTTTGATTCCAGATGCTTACGCAGTATCTTGGGCATTAGGTGGTTCAACTTTGTAACTAATGATGAGATTAGGCAAAGGAGTTTGCAACCTCCTTTAAGCAGCATATTGTGCAGAGAGAGACTCCGTTGGTTTGGCCATGTTGCCAGTATGAATAATTATAGATTGGCGAATAGGGTTATGAACAGTGTGCCTAAAGACCTCAGAAAGAAGGGGAGACCTAGGATGCGGTGGGCAGACAATGTCAAACAGGACCTTGTTAGAATTGGTGTGCAGTGGCCAGATGCAGTAGATGTAGCTCAGGATAGACTTGCTTGGAGAACTAAATTGCACGGTCTGGTTGGACCTCCGTAGCCCATGGCTGCTTGAGAATGATGATGATGATGAAATGATAAATACTAATATTTTGTGCTTCACTAGTGAGACATTAAAACTAGCTTAGTTTATAATCAAATGCGGTGTAGTATTAAAATAATTCATGTCAAATCTTAAGGGATTAAGAGTACTCTAATCTTGCCTAATATATAACGTGTGTTTAATTCCTTATTTAATTCCTTATAGTTTTTAACTTTCATAGCTGATCAAAAAAAGAAGTCTACAGACTAAACTAGACCTGAATACAATCTCAAATAAGCTTATAAAATGATCTAGTAAATATATCCAAATTGATGTGAAAACTCTCAAAATTACATATTTGGTGGTAGAACAAGATTTACCATGGAACTTAAAGTATTGTAAAATAAAACTGTTTATATATATATAAATATTTTCATTTTCATGCATATGTTCCATAAAATATAATTGGATTGTATTTTCAAAATTTTCCAAGAATTTTAGAAATTACTTGGGTAAATAAGATGCTTTCTAGTTTAATTTCATGCAAAGTTTTGTAGTTATACTCACTGGTGGACAAGATCCAAAGCAGACTCTGATATTGCACTGGAAACGTAGATTGTTACTAGTGGGGAACTTGAAAGCATTGAAATTTGCACTTTCTTATCAGCACTTTCTTATCAGGATCAAGTTGCCAGTTTCCAAAAATACTTGGATCTGTGGTACAGCCATTTGAGTCTGTGACCTCATATTGTATCTCCTCCTTATCTTCCATTGTTTTGGCCACACAACTTCGAACAAATCCTCCATAAATGACTGAAAGTTAGAAGATATTTCAATTAAACATTTTTATAACATTCATCCTGAAAGACTATTTTGATGCCTCGTTAATCATATAATAAAAATCTTATTACGTGTTTACTTGACAATGAAGTCTAGCTCAGAATACTTCAGTAACAACATGGTAATCTAAAGCTACAATGGAGGTGGGGGTAATACATTCGGCAAAAATAAATTTCAAAAATTTACTTATTCAGTATGTATTTTAACTTATATAGATATATATATTGATTGTATTCTGAGTGACACTTTTGTGCACACAATAGGCTAAATGGACAGGTCACGAGGACCCCAATGATAAATGCAGCCACTGGACAGGTATTAAAAAATTTGGAAGCCTCCCATTAACCCTTAAAATGGTGTTTATATATCCTTTCTGTTCAATACGAAAAGTTAAAGAGCAATAGAACTTGGTCATATTATTGAACACAATGTAATTTGTTAATTTTCTTGTTTAATTTTGAAATAAATTTTAAAAGGGAAATTTCTTTTAGCAAAAATATAAAAATTCATAGCCAAGTTCTCTGGCAATTAGTGTCTTCCTGAACTTTAAGGGTTAAGACCATTCAGCATGTTAACATTCACAGAGAAGGACTCTCCTACACAAAAGCCCACAGGTTAATGTCCCATCCAATGGACAACTACTTTTTTCCTTTTGATATTCCCTTTCTACTGAAGGTAGAGTGGAAGGTCAGTGGAGAAATCTCAGTGTAGGGAGAGTGAGGACTTAAAATGTAGGAACATCAGGTTATGAACCTAGTTCATTGTAAAAACTCAAAATACATTATTCACTCTAATGTGCCCCATATAGCATTCTGTTTTAATGAAATATTTCGTTTAATTTTTAGATTTGCAAATTATCATCTGTAAGTTGAATTCAAAAGTATTATGCGGTGAAGATCACTTAATCACAATCTATTAGGATAACCTGCATACTAATTATTATGTTTGAGAAAATCATACTGTGCATAAACAGGGCTATATTTAGACAACCTGAATATTCATTTTATTGCCTGTGTTCCATTGAAACAATAATCAAATATTGGATATGGACTAGGGGGGCGTTGAAATTTTTGTTCTCATCTAAAGGGGAGCGATGATCGAGAAGAGGTTGGGAATCACTGCTGTAGAGGAATTTATGATGACCTATGCTACAGTGGCTATTTCCATGGGCGAGACCGTTTCTTGCATGTCAATGTGTTTGGGATGCTGATCTCCATCACCTGTTATGAGGACATCTTGCTCCATTTGGGCATCGAGCGCTGAAGAGCCGGTGGATCCAGTCGGTAGAGAAAGGCCTTGACACCATCTTGACTCATCCTCTAACAGCTATCGCCTTCAAATCTCAGATGTAAAATCAAAAGTAAACCGAAGGAGGTGGAAAGTACCTGGGGGGGGGGGGGAGCTTATGATAGATACATTGAACGGCACTAGAGGGAATAACAAATATACATTAGAAGGAGTTCAAAATTATGCAATTCGATTCATTATGGAAAAAAGAAGAAGATACAATGTAAATCGATGTTACAAGTCACCGGATTTGGGTTGGGTTGTTTTACCTCTGAACGGCACTTTTTTGCACACCATGGGTTAAATGGCCAGGTCACATGGACCCCGAAGGCTCAGAGAAGGTTGAGAGAGGGGACCCACTGGAACAGCTGTTGGGAGACAGATGGTAGCCTCCCGTCAAGGCCATCCAGCGTGTTCTTTAACGTTGGGTTGTTTCACCTCTGAGCGGCACTTTTTTGCACACAATGGCTTAAACGGCCAGGTCACAAGGACCCCGAAGGCTCAGAGAAGATTGGGGGAGGGGACCCACTGGAACAGCTGTTGAGAGACAGAGGGTAGCCTCCCGTCAAGGCCATCCAGTGTGTTCTTTAACGTGCACGGGGTATAGCTCTCCCGTACACGGCTTAACGTCCCATCCGACAGACGGAGGCCTTTCCAAGCCCATCGTTGTCCCCTACTGACCGTGGGCAGGGCGGGAATTTTGCGGAGATAAATCTCAACACTGACCCAACTGGGACTCGAACCTGGGAACTACCGATTACGAGCCTGGCGTGCTACCGACTGAGTAATGCCGTCCGTCGGATGGGGCATTGAACTAATTAAATAATAAGCGGAAAAGATTGATTTGTCATGAGTGGGATTCGAACCCACGTCTCCAGGCTTGTTCCCTGGAGACGTAGGTTCGAATCCCACTGATGAAAAAGTTAGACATTTTGTAGTTGATACCAGGTTGTCAAAAAATCTATTATTAGAAGAGATTATGGTTAAGAAAAATTTTATTAATTATTATGTCAAAGAAGTTAAGAAATGGATAATATTTGATCTGAAGCTGGAAAAATTTCAATATTATAAATAAACTTAAATATTTTTACACCCTAGCTGCTGCAATGAGAATAAAAATTGTCACACTGTAAGCCACGTCTGTAAAATAAGCGTTGCGCCACAAACGAGTTTACTCGCGTGGATGGGACGGGGATGGCTCAGTCGGTATCGCGCCAGGCTCGTAATCTGTAGTTCCCAGGTTCGAGTCCCAGCTGTGTCAGTGTTGAGATTTATTCCGCAAAATTCCCCGCCTTGCCCACGGTCAGTAGGGGGACACCGATGGGCTTGGAAAGGCCGCCGTCCATCGGATGGGACGTGAAGCTGTGGCCCCGTGTGCGGGAGAGCCATACCCTGTGCACGTTAAAGAACACGCTGGATGGATTTGACGGGAGGCTACCATCTGTCTCTCAACAGCTCTTCCAGTGGATCCGCTCCCCCAACCTTCTCTGAGTCTTCGGGGTCCATGTGACCTGGCCATTTAGCCCATGGTGTGCAAAAAAGTGCAGCTCAGAGGTAAAACAATCCAACCCAACCTTAAATTGAAGATGGCTCAGGATTGGACTGAGAGGATCTCAGTAGGCATCCAGTCCTTTGATTTTGTTGCATCTCTCTTGGATGGATAAGTGACCGGACTAAAGATTCTTGATCTATTACGATCCCTTAGTTTTTTACCAGTTCAAGCGTCCAAAGATTTTGGTGTTTGAAACTCGCTTGTTTTACTTTTAGTTGTGCTTTTTTTTAGCAAATTTGTTTTGTTTTTGTGGCTCCTTTGGGGTTTATGTATTTTAACTATTATTATTGCCAATCAGGCACTATTTTAGACTTCGAGATATAAGCCCTAGGCTTGGGGCTCATAAAATTAATTAAAGATATCAGATATCTGCTACATGTACTGCTGAGTGTCTATCTAGAACAATAAATATTTCCCTGAGAGCTTACGTAGACCCCAGACAGTTAAAAAAAAAATGTCATTTTACACTCATTATGCGAACAGAAATCTCTCTTACCGTACGCTTCTTGTTAGCTTTGTTTACAGTCGTCTCCCAGCTGTGACGTCAAAATGGCTAGCCAATGACCGTCAAGAAAGGCTTCCTCGCGGAGTGGCCCCCACCCCCCTTCATTCATTCCCTCTGTCCTCTCCCTATGCCGTATTAAAAAGATGGATCCCTTTGGCAACCAATCGCTTAATGGTTCATTCATTTTTCATTTCATCCTGTATTGTGTACAACAGAGATGAAATCTGGGTCTCATCAATGATTCGAAAGTATGTCGATGCAGTTCTGCGACTTCATCCAGAAGAATCGTTTGCATTAACTTCGGAAACCATCTGTGCTCATTTTTAACCTCCGCTGCTTTAATCTCTCTCTCTCGCAGAAGAAGATCAAGATCAGCATTTGCAAAAAGCGGAAACTACATCTGATAAGCCCGACAATTAAAATGATGTTTAATGCGTGATCTACAGGAAAATGCAGATACAGTACAGCGGAAGCTAGCTATTTCTAATTACTCGAAATTCTGTCGTTCGGCTCGTGCAGGATCTGTTGGGATCGAAATGGCGACGGGCCCATGGCGCTCCGCAAATGAAAAATGATCAGCAGATTAAATGGCACCTGTTCGCCTGCTGTGTTTCGGACGCGGCCATCTGCTGCACCGACATTTAAGGAAGCAGACGATTCCTCGCCTGCCGACATTCAATTGGGATCCGTTTCAGATGCGGGACGAAGCAGGCAAAATCTGCTGTTAGCAAGCGACCGATCTGCTGCGGGAAAAAAAATAAGGTAAGCACCACTGGATTTGTTTCATGTTCGAACTTGCTCACTCGCGAAAAGTATAATCTCTTGCCCCCCCCCCCCCCCCCTCCCGATTTGTTTCCCTCCAAACAATCCCCAGCACTTGAACCAACTTGTTAGCTTTAGCAATGGCCGGCGGTGGATGCGAAAAGGAACACTTTTAGCAGGTCACTCCGGGTCCAAGGCCACCCCTTACCATCAGCTTCTTAATTCTTATTTAAAAACAAAGTCTGCGAATTGGTTGCAACAAAGGACTCGATGAGGATGGACTCAGTTGAACGAAAGAATCGCTCGAGCCAGATTCAGCTCTCAGGAGCTTCGGAATTGGAGAGTTAGACATTTTTTTCACGAAAATAGCCAAATCAAAATTATATTAGAATTTATATTTTAATTATACAAGTTTGATATCGCATTAATTAATATTTTAATAAATTAAAAATTCTTTGGACCAAAATTGGGCAGTACTTGAAGTACTTAAAAAAATGACACTTGGTACTTCCAATACTTTAGTTTGACCTATTTCGAATCCTTGAAAGCACTTCCAGATATTGCAGCTGTTCATTTCATCAGCGATCGCTTTTCGCTTCGAAATTGCGATCTCGTTTGCGACTTTGTTGAAGGAACGATTGTGATTTTTTTGTTCCAATATAGATGTCATGATTAACAAGTCGGATATCAAGTGAAGGTGATTTCGTCGGAGAGAGACAGAATGTGCATACAATGATTTCATAATTTATTCAAATCAAATTCATCAGAAATGAAAATAAGGAGTCAAAATTAATTTTTTTAATATAATGGATGAAAATAACTATTAGTGAACTGTCTTTTTCCAAAAATCGATATTTAAGAAATTAAGCCCTCATTGGCGTTTTCTTTTTTAATCTTTTAAAACTCGTAAGGTAGGATGGCTTTTTTTTTTAAATCATAACGCAAGCTTACTCTGCAGTAAAGGATTAAATTCATCTTAGGTCCTACACAAATTTTTGGCTATGCAATTCCTATTTGTATCTCACTTCTCAAATTTTGTTTTTAGTTTAATTTCATAAATTTTATGCTGTTTTAATTGCTAATTTTATAATTTAGCACAATTAATATTTAAAATAATAAAATCGATATGTTCTTTTACAATGTAAATGAGATTTTTTTTCATATTTTAATATTTTCTTTCAGAAACGGGTTATCAATACAAATGTCTTTAAAAGCGAAGAGGTATTTTTTTATTGTAACAGAACATAATCTTTATTATGATATTTCAAGAATAATAAATTGAAACAAATATCCAATAAGAAAAGCATTAATAAAAATGTAATATTTAAAAAAATAATCAATTAATAATCTTCACAACTTTACAGTTCTACTAAATAAAAAAAAGTGTACTTTAACTTCCAAAACAAAATTTTAAAATTTTATTAAATCTTGCTATAAGATAATATCATCGTCATCCTCAAGCAGCCATAGGTTACTACATCCGGCCATTGCACCTCAATTCTAACAAGGTTCTGTTTGACATTTTCTGCCCACCGCATCCTAGGTCTCCCCCTCTTTCTGAGGCCTTTAAGATACCCTGTTCATAACCCTATTTGCCAATCAGTAATTATCCATAAGGGCAACGTGGCCAAACCAACGGAGTCTCTCTCTCTCTCTGCACGACATGCTGCTTAAAGGAAGTTGCAGACTCCTTTGCCTAACCTCATCATTACTTAACAAAGCTGAACCACCTAATGCCCCAGATACTACATAAGCATCTACAATCAAAAGCATCTAGTGTCCTGTTATCTTGTTTACACAGCGTCCAAATTTCACTACCATAACTAAATGAATTTTTAATTATGAGAAGATGCGGGTCGGACATTAGGCCTCGCTGGTTCTCTGCATCATCATCACAGGGGATTGGTGCATAGCTCTCCTTCCAGCGACTACCTAGCTACCATTTACAGACCATTTGTTCTAAAAAGACTAACAAAAACATTTCGTAATGTTGTGATTGCATGCAAAATGTAGAATTCAAAATTCTCAATCTGTTCTGTACAAAATATTTATTCTATTCTTTCAAAAGCTTAAGCGTGCGAACAGGGGCGTAGCCATGGGGGATGTCCCCCCCCCCCAAAGTAACTCGGAGTTGGCAAAATTCGAAGCGACTTCGTATAATCTAGGTGAGTTGTGAAAATTTGTAATCTTTTTTTTTTTCAAAATTAACGGGAGTTGTCAAAATCGAGGCAACTTGGCAAATCTAAAGCAGTTTGGAAAATGGAGAGACGGCAAAATTTAGAGCAGTTGGCGAAATTCGAAGCCACTTAGTAGAATAAAGGTGAGTTGGCAAAATCTTAGGCAGTTGGCAAAATTCGGAGTGACTTGGTAAAATCTTGGGGAGTTGGCAAAATTCAGGTGAGATGTAAAAATTGGGATTTTTTTCTGTAAAATTATGGCGAGTTGGCAAAACTTAGGGAGTTGGTAAAATCTAGGGCAGTTGGAAAAATTAGAAATGACTTGGCAAAATCGTGGGGAGTTGGCAAAATTCAGGTGAGATGTGAAAATTTAAATTTTTCTTCTGTAAAATTATGGCGAGTTGGCAAAATCTAGGAGAGTTAGCAAAATCTAGGGATAGTTAGCAAAATCTAGGGGTATTGGCAAAATCGTGGAGAGTTGACAAAATTCCGGTGAGATGTAAAAATTTCAATCTTTTTTTCTGTAAAATTATGGCGTGTTGGGAAAATCGAGGCAACTTCGCAATATCTAGGAGAGTTGGGAAATCTTCGGGGAGTTGGGAAAATTCAGAGTGGCTTTGCGAAAATCTGGTGAGATGTAAAAATTGGGATTTTTTTCTGTAAAATTATGGCGAGATGGCGAAATCTAGGGCAGTTGGCAAAATTCGAAATCCACATGGTTAAATACGGGCGATTTGTGAAAATTGGGATTGTTTTTGTGAAATTGAGAGTTTGTAACATCGAGAAAACTTTGCAAAATCTAGGGAATTTCGCAAAACTGGAAACCACTTGGTAAAGTAAAGGTGAGTTGTAAAAATTGGGATTGGTTTTGTGAAATTAAGGAGAGTCGGAAAAACCGAAAACTCTTTGCAAAATTTAGGGAAGTTGGCAAAACTGAAAATCCCTATTTAAAGTACAGGTGAGTTGTAAAAATTGTACCTTTCTTATGCAATTAAGGAGAGTTTATAAAATTCGAAGTGACTTGGCAAATTCAGGGAAGATGTAAAAATTGCGATTTTTTCTGTAAAATTACGACGAGTTGGCAAAATCTAGAGTAGCTGGAAAATTCGAATGCACTTTGTAAAATATAGGAGAGTTGTGAAAATTGAGATTTGTTTTGTGAAATGAAGGAGTGTTGGATAAATTGAGGAAACTTAACAGAATGTAGGGCAGTTGACAAAATTCGAATGTAATTGATAAAATATAGGACAGTTGTGAAAATTGAGATTTGTTTTTTGAAATGAAGGAGTGTTGGATAAATTGAGGAAACTTAACAGAATGTAGGGCAGTTGGCAAAATTCGAATGCACTTGGTAAAATATAGGAGAGTTGTGAAAATTGAGATTTGTTTTTGAAATGAAGGAGTGTTGGATAAATTGAGGAAACTTAACAGAATGTAGGGCAGTTGGCAAAATTCGAATGCACTTGGTAAAATATAGAAGAGTTGTGAAAATTGAGATTTGTTTTGTGAAATGAAGGAGTGTTGGATAAATTGAGGAAACTTAACAGAATGTAGGGCAGTTGACAAAATTCGAATGTAATTGATAAAATATAGGACAGTTGTGAAAATTGAGATTTGTTTTTTGAAATGAAGGAGTGTTGGATAAATTGAGGAAACTTAACAGAATGTAGGGCAGTTGGCAAAATTCGAATGCACTTGGTAAAATATAGGAGAGTTGTGAAAATTGAGATTTGTTTTGTGAAATGAAGGAGTGTTGGATAAATTGAGGAAACTTAACAGAATGTAGGGCAGTTGACAAAATTCGAATGTAATTGATAAAATATAGGACAGTTGTGAAAATTGAGATTTGTTTTTTGAAATGAAGGAGTGTTGGATAAATTGAGGAAACTTAACAGAATGTAGGGCAGTTGGCAAAATTCGAATGCACTTGGTAAAATATAGGAGAGTTGTGAAAATTGAGATTTGTTTTGTGAAATGAAGGAGTGTTGGATAAATTGAGGAAACTTAACAGAATGTAGGGCAGTTGACAAAATTCGAATGTAATTGATAAAATATAGGACAGTTGTGAAAATTGAGATTTGTTTTTTGAAATGAAGGAGTGTTGGATAAATTGAGGAAACTTAACAGAATGTAGGGCAGTTGGCAAAATTCGAATGCACTTGGTAAAATATAGGAGAGTTGTGAAAATTGAGATTTGTTTTGTGAAATGAAGGAGTGTTGGATAAATTGAGGAAACTTAACAGAATGTAGGGCAGTTGACAAAATTCGAATGTAATTGATAAAATATAGGACAGTTGTGAAAATTGAGATTTGTTTTTTGAAATGAAGGAGTGTTGGATAAATTGAGGAAACTTAACAGAATGTAGGGCAGTTGGCAAAATTCGAATGCACTTGGTAAAATATAGGAGAGTTGTGAAAATTGAGATTTGTTTTGTGAAATGAAGGAGTGTTGGATAAATTGAGGAAACTTAACAGAATGTAGGGCAGTTGACAAAATTCGAATGTAATTGATAAAATATAGGACAGTTGTGAAAATTGAGATTTGTTTTTTGAAATGAAGGAGTGTTGGATAAATTCAGGAAACTTAACAGAATGTAGGGCAGTTGGCAAAATTCGAATGCACTTGGTAAAATATAGGAGAGTTGTGAAAATTGAGATTTGTTTTGTGAAATGAAGGAGTGTTGGATAAATTGAGGAAACTTAACAGCATGTAGGGCAGTTGGCAAAATTCGAATGCACTTGGTAAAATATAGGAGAGTTGGGGAGTGTTGGATAAATTGAGGAAACTTAACAGAATGTAGGGCAGTTGGCAAAATTCGAATGCACTTGGTAAAATATAGGAGAGTTGTGAAAATTGAGATTTGTTTTGTGAAACGAAGGAGTGTTGGATAAATTGAGGAAACTTAACAGCATGTAGGGCAGTTGGCAAAATTCGAATGCACTTGGTAAAATATAGGAGAGTTGTGAAAATTGAGATTTGTTTTGTGAAATGAAGGAGTGTTGGATAAATTGAGGAAACTTAACAGAATGTAGGGCAGTTGGCAAAATTCGAATGCACTTGGTAAAATATAGGAGAGTTGTGAAAATTGAGATTTGTTTTGTGAAATGAAGGAGTGTTGGATAAATTGAGGAAACTTAACAGCATGTAGGGCAGTTGGCAAAATTCGAATGCACTTGGTAAAATATAGGAGAGTTGTGAAAATTGAGATTTGTTTTGTGAAATGAAGGAGTGTTGGATAAATTGAGGAAACTTAACAGCATGTAGGGCAGTTGGCAAAATTCGAATGCACTTGGTAAAATATAGGAGAGTTGTGAAAATTGAGATTTGTTTTGTGAAATGAAGGAGTGTTGGATCAATTGAGGAAACTTAACAGAATGTAGGGCAGTTGGCAAAATTCGAATGCAATTGATAAAATATAGGAGAGTTGTGAAAATTGAGATTTGTTTTGTGAAATGAAGGAGTGTTGGATAAATTGAGGAAACTTAACAGCATGTAGGGCAGTTGGTAAAATTCGAATGCACTTGGTAAAATATAGGAGAGTTGTGAAAATTGAGATTTGTTTTGTGAAATGAAGGAGTGTTGGATAAATTGAGGAAACTTAACAGAATGTAGGGCAATTGACAAAATTCGAATGTAATTGATAAAATATAGGAGAGTTGTGAAAATTGAGATTTGTTTTTTGAAATGAAGGAGTGTTGGATAAATTGAGGAAACTTAACAGAATGTAGGGCAGTTGGCAAAATTCGAATGCACTTGGTAAAATATAGGAGAGTTGTGAAAATTGAGATTTGTTTTGTGAAATGAAGGAGTGTTGGATAAATTGAGGAAACTTAACAGAATGTAGGACAGTTGACAAAATTCGAATGTAATTGATAAAATATAGGAGAGTTGTGAAAATTGAGATTTGTTTTTTGAAATGAAGGAGTGTTGGATAAATTGAGGAAACTTAACAGCATGTAGGGCAGTTGGCAAAATTCGAATGCACTTGGTAAAATATAGGAGAGTTGTGAAAATTGAGATTTGTTTTGTGAAATGAAGGAGTGTTGGATAAATTTAGGAAACTTAACAGAATGTAGGGCAGTTGACAAAATTCGAATGTAATTGATACAATTTAGGAGAATTGTGAAAATTGAGATTTGTTTTTTGAAATGAAGGAGTGTTGGATAAATTGAGGAAACTTAACAGAATGTGGGGCAGTTGGCAAAATTCGAATGCACTTGGTAAAATATAGGAGAGTTGTGAAAATTGAGATTTGTTTTGTGAAATGAAGGAGTGTTGGATAAATTGAGGAAACTTAACAGAATGTAGGGCAGTTGACAAAATTCGAATGTAATTGATAAAATATAGGAGAGTTGTGAAAATTGAGATTTGTTTTTTGAAATGAAGGAGTGTTGGATAAATTGAGGAAACTTAACAGAATATAGGGCAGTTGACAAAATTCGAATGCAATTGATAAAATATAGGAGAGTTGTGAAAATTGAGATTTGTTTTGTGAAATGAAGGAGTGTTGGATAAATTGAGGAAACTTAACAGCATGTAGGGCAGTTGGCAAAATTCGAATGCACTTGGTAAAATATAGGAGAGTTGTGAAAATTGAGATTTGTTTTGTGAAATGAAGGAGTGTTGGATAAATTGAGGAAACTTAACAGAATGTAGGGCAGTTGACAAAATTCGAATGTAATTGATAAAATATAGGAGAGTTGTGAAAATTGAGATTTGTTTTTTGAAATGAAGGAGTGTTGGATAAATTGAGGAAACTTAACAGCATGTAGGGCAGTTGGCAAAATTCGAATGCACTTGGTAAAATATAGGAGAGTTGTGAAAATTGAGATTTGTTTTGTGAAATGAAGGAGTGTTGGATAAATTGAGGAAACTTAACAGAATGTAGGGCAGTTGACAAAATTCGAATGTAATTGATAAAATATAGGAGAGTTGTGAAAATTGAGATTTGTTTTGTGAAATGAAGGAGTGTTGGATAAATTGAGGAAACTTAACAGCATGTAGGGCAGTTGGCAAAATTCGAATGCACTTGGTAAAATATAGGAGAGTTGTGAAAATTGAGATTTGTTTTTTGAAATGAAGGAGTGTTGGATAAATTGAGGAAACTTAACAGCATGTAGGGCAGTTGGCAAAATTCGAATGCACTTGGTAAAATATAGGAGAGTTGTGAAAATTGAGATTTGTTTTGTGAAATGAAGGAGTGTTGGATAAATTGAGGAAACTTAACAGAATGTAGGGCAGTTGGCAAAATTCGAATGCAATTGATAAAATATAGGAGAGTTGTGAAAATTGAGATTTGTTTTTTGAAATGAAGGAGTGTTGGATAAATTGAGGAAACTTAACAGCATGTAGGGCAGTTGGCAAAATTCGAATGCACTTGGTAAAATATAGAAGAGTTGTGAAAATTGAGATTTGTTTTGTGAAATGAAGGAGTGTTGGATAAATTGAGGAAACTTAACAGAATGTAGGGCAGTTGGCAAAATTCGAATGCAATTGATAAAATATAGGAGAGTTGTGAAAATTGAGATTTGTTTTTTGAAATGAAGGAGTGTTGGATAAATTGAGGAAACTTAACAGAATGTAGGGCAGTTGGCAAAATTCGAATGCAATTGATAAAATATAGGAGAGTTGTGAAAATTGAGATTTGTTTTTTGAAATGAAGGAGTGTTGGATAAATTGAGGAAACTTAACAGAATGTAGGGCAGTTGGCAAAATTCGAATGCACTTGGTAAAATATAGAAGAGTTGTGAAAATTGAGATTTGTTTTGTGAAATGAAGGAGTGTTGGATAAATTGAGGAAACTTAACAGAATGTAGGGCAGTTGGCAAAATTCGAATGCAATTGATAAAATATAGGAGAGTTGTGAAAATTGAGATTTGTTTTTTGAAATGAAGGAGTGTTGGATAAATTGAGGAAACTTAACAGAATGTAGGGCAGTTGGCAAAATTCGAATGCAATTGATAAAATATAGGAGAGTTGTGAAAATTGAGATTTGTTTTTTGAAATGAAGGAGTGTTGGATAAATTGAGGAAACTTAACAGAATGTAGGGCAGTTGGCAAAATTCGAATGCACTTGGTAAAATATAGAAGAGTTGTGAAAATTGAGATTTGTTTTGTGAAATGAAGGAGTGTTGGATAAATTGAGGAAACTTAACAGAATGTAGGGCAGTTGGCAAAATTCGAATGCAATTGATAAAATATAGGAGAGTTGTGAAAATTGAGATTTGTTTTTTGAAATGAAGGAGTGTTGGATAAATTGAGGAAACTTAACAGAATGTAGGGCAGTTGGCAAAATTCGAATGCAATTGATAAAATATAGGAGAGTTGTGAAAATTGAGATTTGTTTTTTGAAATGAAGGAGTGTTGGATAAATTGAGGAAACTTAACAGAATGTAGGGCAGTTGGCAAAATTCGAATCCATATCGTTAGTTGGCAAAATTGGAAGTTAAATGGCAAAAATGCAGCAGAGATGTGAAAATTGCCTCCCCCCCCGGAGCGAAAATCCAAGTTTCAAAATCAATCCAATCCTTTGCTACGCCCCTGCGTGTGCAGATGTTAATTATGGTTGAAAGCGTACATTGCATCTGCTTGGCTTCCTTTCGAAATTCGATGGGAAGGTGTCTGCCACGAGTGAGGATTTCCCCTTCAACATTTTCATGTACTTGAGTTTAAATTTTCAACTAATGATATCAGTTCTGGAACAAAAGGTACAAATCATAATTTCAATCTTTTGTTCCAGAACTTCAATGAATCAAACTTTTATTTATCCGTTTGGCACTTCGAGTGTCAGATATATATTCTTTGAGGCATTTCAATCAATTGCAAGTGAACTGTACTGCTACTCAAAAGGAGAGGCCCTACAAAAGGAAGAGAGGTTCGCCATTTTAGAATTGGACGCCATGTTTTGTCTTCGCTCGGATTGTTTAGCGTGCAAAGCTGAATGGTATTGCACGGATACTTATGGATTCCGGAAAAGGGTAATATTTGATACAGTTTTTAGTTCTCACGATTGGAAGAATTTTTTTCATATTTTAATATTTTCTTTCAGAAACGGGTTATCAATATAAAAGTCTTTAAAAGCGAAGAGGTACTTTTTTATTGTAACAGAACATAATCTTTATTATGACATTTCAAGAATAATAAATTGAAACAAATATCCAATAAGAAAAGCATTAATAAAAATGTAATATTTAAAAAAATAATCGATTAATAATCTTCACAACTTTACAGTTCTACTGAATAAAAAAAAGTGTACTTTAACTTCCAAAACAAAATTTTAAAATTTTATTAAATCTTGCTATAATATCATCGTCATCCTCAAGCAGCCATAGGTTACTACATCCGGCCATTGCACCTCAATTCTAACAAGGTTCTGTTTGACATTTTCTGCCCACCGCATCCTAGGTCTCCCCCTCTTTCTGAGGCCTTTAAGATACCCTGTTGATAACCCTATTTGCCAATCAGTAATTATCCATAAGGGCAACGTGGCCAAACCAACGGAGTCTCTCTCTCTGCACGACATGCTGCTTAAAGGAAGTTGCAGACTCCTTTGCCTAACCTCATCATTACTTAACAAAGCTGAACCACCTAATGCCCCAGATACTACATAAGCATCTACAATCAAAAGCATCTAGTGTCCTGTTATCTTGTTTACACAGCGTCCAAATTTCACTACCATAACTAAATGAATTTTTAATTATGAAAAGATGCGGGTCGGACATTAGGCCTCGCTGGTTCTCTGCATCATCATCACAGGGGATTGGTGCATAGCTCTCCTTCCAGCGACTACCTAGCTACCATTTACAGACCATTTGTTCTAAAAAGACTAACAAAAACATTTCGTAATGTTGTGATTGCATGCAAAATGTAGAATTCAAAATTCTCAATCTGTTCTGTACAAAATATTTATTCTATTCTTTCAAAAGCTTAAGCGTGCGAACAGGGGCGTAGCCATGGGGGATGTCCCCCCCCCAAAGTAACTCGGAGTTGGCAAAATTCGAAGCGACTTCGTATAATCTAGGTGAGTTGTGAAAATTTGTAATCTTTTTTTTTTTCAAAATTAACGGGAGTTGTCAAAATCGAGGCAACTTGGCAAATCTAAAGCAGTTTGGAAAATGGAGAGACGGCAAAATTTAGAGCAGTTGGCGAAATTCGAAGCCACTTAGTAGAATAAAGGTGAGTTGGCAAATCTTAGGCAGTTGGCAAAATTCGGAGTGACTTGGTAAAATCTTGGGGAGTTGGCAAAATTCAGGTGAGATGTAAAAATTGGGATTTTTTTCTGTAAAATTATGGCGAGTTGGCAAAACTTAGGGAGTTGGTAAAATCTAGGGCAGTTGGAAAAATTAGAAATGACTTGGCAAAATCGTGGGGAGTTGGCAAAATTCAGGTGAGATGTGAAAATTTAAATTTTTCTTCTGTAAAATTATGGCGACTTGGCAAAATCTAGGAGAGTTAGCAAAATCTAGGGATAGTTAGCAAAATCTAGGGGTATTGGCAAAATCGTGGAGAGTTGACAAAATTCCGGTGAGATGTAAAAATTTCAATCTTTTTTTCTGTAAAATTATGGCGTGTTGGGAAAATCGAGGCAACTTCGCAATATCTAGGAGAGTTGGGAAATCTTCGGGGAGTTGGGAAAATTCAGAGTGGCTTTGCGAAAATCTGGTGAGATGTAAAAATTGGGATTTTTTTCTGTAAAATTATGGCGAGATGGCGAAATCTAGGGCAGTTGGCAAAATTCGAAATCCACTTGGTTAAATACGGGCGATTTGTGAAAATTGGGATTGTTTTTGTGAAATTGAGAGTTTGTAACATCGAGAAAACTTTGCAAAATCTAGGGAATTTCGCAAAACTGGAAACCACTTGGTAAAGTAAAGGTGAGTTGTAAAAATTGGGATTGGTTTTGTGAAATTAAGGAGAGTCGGAAAAACCGAAAACTCTTTGCAAAATTTAGGGAAGTTGGCAAAACTGAAAATCCCTATTTAAAGTACAGGTGAGTTGTAAAAATTGTACCTTTCTTATGCAATTAAGGAGAGTTTATAAAATTCGAAGTGACTTGGCAAATTCAGGGAAGATGTAAAAATTGCGATTTTTTCTGTAAAATTACGACGAGTTGGCAAAATCTAGAGTAGCTGGCAAAATTCGAATGCACTTTGTAAAATATAGGAGAGTTGTGAAAATTGAGATTTGTTTTGTGAAATGAAGGAGTGTTGGATAAATTGAGGAAACTTAACAGAATGTAGGGCAGTTGACAAAATTCGAATGTAATTGATAAAATATAGGACAGTTGTGAAAATTGAGATTTGTTTTTTGAAATGAAGGAGTGTTGGATAAATTGAGGAAACTTAACAGAATGTAGGGCAGTTGGCAAAATTCGAATGCACTTGGTAAAATATAGGAGAGTTGTGAAAATTGAGATTTGTTTTGTGAAATGAAGGAGTGTTGGATAAATTGAGGAAACTTAACAGAATGTAGGGCAGTTGGCAAAATTCGAATGCACTTGGTAAAATATAGGAGAGTTGTGAAAATTGAGATTTGTTTTGTGAAACGAAGGAGTGTTGGATAAATTGAGGAAACTTAACAGCATGTAGGGCAGTTGGCAAAATTCGAATGCACTTGGCAAAATATAGGAGAGTTGTGAAAATTGAGATTTGTTTTGTGAAATGAAGGAGTGTTGGATAAATTGAGGAAACTTAACAGAATGTAGGGCAGTTGGCAAAATTCGAATGCACTTGGTAAAATATAGGAGAGTTGTGAAAATTGAGATTTGTTTTGTGAAATGAAGGAGTGTTGGATAAATTGAGGAAACTTAACAGCATGTAGGGCAGTTGGCAAAATTCGAATGCACTTGGTAAAATATAGGAGAGTTGTGAAAATTGAGATTTGTTTTGTGAAATGAAGGAGTGTTGGATAAATTGAGGAAACTTAACAGCATGTAGGGCAGTTGGCAAAATTCGAATGCACTTGGTAAAATATAGGAGAGTTGTGAAAATTGAGATTTGTTTTGTGAAATGAAGGAGTGTTGGATCAATTGAGGAAACTTAACAGAATGTAGGGCAGTTGGCAAAATTCGAATGCAATTGATAAAATATAGGAGAGTTGTGAAAATTGAGATTTGTTTTGTGAAATGAAGGAGTGTTGGATAAATTGAGGAAACTTAACAGCATGTAGGGCAGTTGGTAAAATTCGAATGCACTTGGTAAAATATAGGAGAGTTGTGAAAATTGAGATTTGTTTTGTGAAATGAAGGAGTGTTGGATAAATTGAGGAAACTTAACAGAATGTAGGGCAATTGACAAAATTCGAATGTAATTGATAAAATATAGGAGAGTTGTGAAAATTGAGATTTGTTTTTTGAAATGAAGGAGTGTTGGATAAATTGAGGAAACTTAACAGAATGTAGGGCAGTTGGCAAAATTCGAATGCACTTGGTAAAATATAGGAGAGTTGTGAAAATTGAGATTTGTTTTGTGAAATGAAGGAGTGTTGGATAAATTGAGGAAACTTAACAGAATGTAGGGCAGTTGACAAAATTCGAATGTAATTGATAAAATATAGGAGAGTTGTGAAAATTGAGATTTGTTTTTTGAAATGAAGGAGTGTTGGATAAATTGAGGAAACTTAACAGCATGTAGGGCAGTTGGCAAAATTCGAATGCACTTGGTAAAATATAGGAGAGTTGTGAAAATTGAGATTTGTTTTGTGAAATGAAGGAGTGTTGGATAAATTTAGGAAACTTAACAGAATGTAGGGCAGTTGACAAAATTCGAATGTAATTGATACAATATAGGAGAATTGTGAAAATTGAGATTTGTTTTTTGAAATGAAGGAGTGTTGGATAAATTGAGGAAACTTAACAGAATGTGGGGCAGTTGGCAAAATTCGAATGCACTTGGTAAAATATAGGAGAGTTGTGAAAATTGAGATTTGTTTTGTGAAATGAAGGAGTGTTGGATAAATTGAGGAAACTTAACAGAATGTAGGGCAGTTGACAAAATTCGAATGTAATTGATAAAATATAGGAGAGTTGTGAAAATTGAGATTTGTTTTTTGAAATGAAGGAGTGTTGGATAAATTGAGGAAACTTAACAGAATATAGGGCAGTTGACAAAATTCGAATGCAATTGATAAAATATAGGAGAGTTGTAAAAATTGAGATTTGTTTTGTGAAATGAAGGAGTGGTGGATAAATTGAGGAAACTTAACAGCATGTAGGGCAGTTGGCAAAATTCGAATGCACTTGGTAAAATATAGGAGAGTTGTGAAAATTGAGATTTGTTTTGTGAAATGAAGGAGTGTTGGATAAATTGAGGAAACTTAACAGAATGTAGGGCAGTTGACAAAATTCGAATGTAATTGATAAAATATAGGAGAGTTGTGAAAATTGAGATTTGTTTTGTGAAATGAAGGAGTGTTGGATAAATTGAGGAAACTTAACAGCATGTAGGGCAGTTGGCAAAATTCGAATGCACTTGGTAAAATATAGGAGAGTTGTGAAAATTGAGATTTGTTTTTTGAAATGAAGGAGTGTTGGATAAATTGAGGAAACTTAACAGCATGTAGGGCAGTTGGCAAAATTCGAATGCACTTGGTAAAATATAGGAGAGTTGTGAAAATTGAGATTTGTTTTGTGAAATGAAGGAGTGTTGGATAAATTGAGGAAACTTAACAGAATGTAGGGCAGTTGGCAAATTTCGAATGCAATTGATAAAATATAGGAGAGTTGTGAAAATTGAGATTTGTTTTTTGAAATGAAGGAGTGTTGGATAAATTGAGGAAACTTAACAGCATGTAGGGCAGTTGGCAAAATTCGAATGCACTTGGTAAAATATAGGAGAGTTGTGAAAATTGAGATTTGTTTTGTGAAATGAAGGAGTGTTGGATAAATTGAGGAAACTTAACAGAATGTAGGGCAGTTGGCAAAATTCGAATGCAATTGATAAAATATAGGAGAGTTGTGAAAATTGAGATTTGTTTTTTGAAATGAAGGAGTGTTGGATAAATTGAGGAAACTTAACAGAATGTAGGGCAGTTGGCAAAATTCGAATGCACTTGGTAAAATATAGAAGAGTTGTGAAAATTGAGATTTGTTTTGTGAAATGAAGGAGTGTTGGATAAATTGAGGAAACTTAACAGAATGTAGGGCAGTTGGCAAAATTCGAATGCAATTGATAAAATATAGGAGAGTTGTGAAAATTGAGATTTGTTTTTTGAAATGAAGGAGTGTTGGATAAATTGAGGAAACTTAACAGAATGTAGGGCAGTTGGCAAAATTCGAATGCAATTGATAAAATATAGGAGAGTTGTGAAAATTGAGATTTGTTTTTTGAAATGAAGGAGTGTTGGATAAATTGAGGAAACTTAACAGAATGTAGGGCAGTTGGCAAAATTCGAATGCACTTGGTAAAATATAGAAGAGTTGTGAAAATTGAGATTTGTTTTGTGAAATGAAGGAGTGTTGGATAAATTGAGGAAACTTAACAGAATGTAGGGCAGTTGGCAAAATTCGAATGCAATTGATAAAATATAGGAGAGTTGTGAAAATTGAGATTTGTTTTTTGAAATGAAGGAGTGTTGGATAAATTGAGGAAACTTAACAGAATGTAGGGCAGTTGGCAAAATTCGAATGCAATTGATAAAATATAGGAGAGTTGTGAAAATTGAGATTTGTTTTTTGAAATGAAGGAGTGTTGGATAAATTGAGGAAACTTAACAGAATGTAGGGCAGTTGGCAAAATTCGAATGCACTTGGTAAAATATAGAAGAGTTGTGAAAATTGAGATTTGTTTTGTGAAATGAAGGAGTGTTGGATAAATTGAGGAAACTTAACAGAATGTAGGGCAGTTGGCAAAATTCGAATGCAATTGATAAAATATAGGAGAGTTGTGAAAATTGAGATTTGTTTTTTGAAATGAAGGAGTGTTGGATAAATTGAGGAAACTTAACAGAATGTAGGGCAGTTGGCAAAATTCGAATGCAATTGATAAAATATAGGAGAGTTGTGAAAATTGAGATTTGTTTTTTGAAATGAAGGAGTGTTGGATAAATTGAGGAAACTTAACAGAATGTAGGGCAGTTGGCAAAATTCGAATGCACTTGGTAAAATATAGAAGAGTTGTGAAAATTGAGATTTGTTTTGTGAAATGAAGGAGTGTTGGATAAATTGAGGAAACTTAACAGAATGTAGGGCAGTTGACAAAATTCGAATGTAATTGATAAAATATAGGAGAGTTGTGAAAATTGAGATTTGTTTTTTGAAATGAAGGAGTGTTGGATAAATTGAGGAAACTTAACAGAATGTAGGGCAGTTGGCAAAATTCGAATGCAATTGATAAAATATAGGAGAGTTGTGAAAATTGAGATTTGTTTTTTGAAATGAAGGAGTGTTGGATAAATTGAGGAAACTTAACAGAATGTAGGGCAGTTGGCAAAATTCGAATGCAATTGATAAAATATAGGAGAGTTGTGAAAATTGAGATTTGTTTTTTGAAATGAAGGAGTGTTGGATAAATTGAGGAAACTTAACAGAATGTAGGGCAGTTGGCAAAATTCGAATGCAATTGATAAAATATAGGAGAGTTGTGAAAATTGAGATTTGTTTTTTGAAATGAAGGAGTGTTGGATAAATTGAGGAAACTTAACAGAATGTAGGGCAGTTGGCAAAATTCGAATGCACTTGGTAAAATATAGGAGAGTTGTGAAAATTGAGATTTGTTTTGTGAAATGAAGGAGTGTTGGATAAATTGAGGAAACTTAACAGAATGTAGGGCAGTTGGCAAAATTCGAATGCAATTGATAAAATATAGGAGAGTTGTGAAAATTGAGATTTGTTTTTTGAAATGAAGGAGTGTTGGATAAATTGAGGAAACTTAACAGAATGTAGGGCAGTTGGCAAAATTCGAATGCAATTGATAAAATATAGGAGAGTTGTGAAAATTGAGATTTGTTTTTTGAAATGAAGGAGTGTTGGATAAATTGAGGAAACTTAACAGAATGTAGGGCAGTTGGCAAAATTCGAATGCACTTGGTAAAATATAGGAGAGTTGTGAAAATTGAGATTTGTTTTGTGAAATGAAGGAGTGTTGGATAAATTGAGGAAACTTAACAGAATGTAGGGCAGTTGGCAAAATTCGAATGCAATTGATAAAATATAGGAGAGTTGTGAAAATTGAGATTTGTTTTTTGAAATGAAGGAGTGTTGGATCAATTGAGGAAACTTAACAGAATGTAGGGCAGTTGGCAAAATTCGAATGCAATTGATAAAATATAGGAGAGTTGTGAAAATTGAGATTTGTTTTTTGAAATGAAGGAGTGTTGGATAAATTGAGGAAACTTAACAGCATGTAGGGCAGTTGGTAAAATTCGAATGCACTTGGTAAAATATAGGAGAGTTGTGAAAATTGAGATTTGTTTTGTGAAATGAAGGAGTGTTGGATAAATTGAGGAAACTTAACAGAATGTAGGGCAATTGACAAAATTCGAATGTAATTGATAAAATATAGGAGAGTTGTGAAAATTGAGATTTGTTTTTTGAAATGAAGGAGTGTTGGATAAATTGAGGAAACTTAACAGAATGTAGGGCAGTTGGCAAAATTCGAATGCACTTGGTAAAATATAGGAGAGTTGTGAAAATTGAGATTTGTTTTGTGAAATGAAGGAGTGTTGGATAAATTGAGGAAACTTAACAGAATGTAGGGCAGTTGACAAAATTCGAATGTAATTGATAAAATATAGGAGAGTTGTGAAAATTGAGATTTGTTTTTTGAAATGAAGGAGTGTTGGATAAATTGAGGAAACTTAACAGCATGTAGGGCAGTTGGCAAAATTCGAATGCACTTGGTAAAATATAGGAGAGTTGTGAAAATTGAGATTTGTTTTGTGAAATGAAGGAGTGTTGGATAAATTTAGGAAACTTAACAGAATGTAGGGCAGTTGACAAAATTCGAATGTAACTGATACAATATAGGAGAATTGTGAAAATTGAGATTTGTTTTTTGAAATGAAGGAGTGTTGGATAAATTGAGGAAACTTAACAGAATGTGGGGCAGTTGGCAAAATTCGAATGCACTTGGTAAAATATAGGAGAGTTGTGAAAATTGAGATTTGTTTTGTGAAATGAAGGAGTGTTGGATAAATTGAGGAAACTTAACAGAATGTAGGGCAGTTGACAAAATTCGAATGTAATTGATAAAATATAGGAGAGTTGTGAAAATTGAGATTTGTTTTTTGAAATGAAGGAGTGTTGGATAAATTGAGGAAACTTAACAGAATATAGGGCAGTTGACAAAATTCGAATGCAATTGATAAAATATAGGAGAGTTGTAAAAATTGAGATTTGTTTTGTGAAATGAAGGAGTGTTGGATAAATTGAGGAAACTTAACAGCATGTAGGGCAGTTGGCAAAATTCGAATGCACTTGGTAAAATATAGGAGAGTTGTGAAAATTGAGATTTGTTTTGTGAAATGAAGGAGTGTTGGATAAATTGAGGAAACTTAACAGAATGTAGGGCAGTTGACAAAATTCGAATGTAATTGATAAAATATAGGAGAGTTGTGAAAATTGAGATTTGTTTTTTGAAATGAAGGAGTGTTGGATAAATTGAGGAAACTTAACAGCATGTAGGGCAGTTGGCAAAATTCGAATGCACTTGGTAAAATATAGGAGAGTTGTGAAAATTGAGATTTGTTTTGTGAAATGAAGGAGTGTTGGATAAATTGAGGAAACTTAACAGAATGTAGGGCAGTTGACAAAATTCGAATGTAATTGATAAAATATAGGAGAGTTGTGAAAATTGAGATTTGTTTTGTGAAATGAAGGAGTGTTGGATAAATTGAGGAAACTTAACAGCATGTAGGGCAGTTGGCAAAATTCGAATGCACTTGGTAAAATATAGGAGAGTTGTGAAAATTGAGATTTGTTTTTTGAAATGAAGGAGTGTTGGATAAATTGAGGAAACTTAACAGCATGTAGGGCAGTTGGCAAAATTCGAATGCACTTGGTAAAATATAGGAGAGTTGTGAAAATTGAGATTTGTTTTGTGAAATGAAGGAGTGTTGGATAAATTGAGGAAACTTAACAGAATGTAGGGCAGTTGGCAAATTTCGAATGCAATTGATAAAATATAGGAGAGTTGTGAAAATTGAGATTTGTTTTTTGAAATGAAGGAGTGTTGGATAAATTGAGGAAACTTAACAGCATGTAGGGCAGTTGGCAAAATTCGAATGCACTTGGTAAAATATAGGAGAGTTGTGAAAATTGAGATTTGTTTTGTGAAATGAAGGAGTGTTGGATAAATTGAGGAAACTTAACAGAATGTAGGGCAGTTGGCAAAATTCGAATGCAATTGATAAAATATAGGAGAGTTGTGAAAATTGAGATTTGTTTTTTGAAATGAAGGAGTGTTGGATAAATTGAGGAAACTTAACAGAATGTAGGGCAGTTGGCAAAATTCGAATGCACTTGGTAAAATATAGAAGAGTTGTGAAAATTGAGATTTGTTTTGTGAAATGAAGGAGTGTTGGATAAATTGAGGAAACTTAACAGAATGTAGGGCAGTTGGCAAAATTCGAATGCAATTGATAAAATATAGGAGAGTTGTGAAAATTGAGATTTGTTTTTTGAAATGAAGGAGTGTTGGATAAATTGAGGAAACTTAACAGAATGTAGGGCAGTTGGCAAAATTCGAATGCAATTGATAAAATATAGGAGAGTTGTGAAAATTGAGATTTGTTTTTTGAAATGAAGGAGTGTTGGATAAATTGAGGAAACTTAACAGAATGTAGGGCAGTTGGCAAAATTCGAATGCACTTGGTAAAATATAGAAGAGTTGTGAAAATTGAGATTTGTTTTGTGAAATGAAGGAGTGTTGGATAAATTGAGGAAACTTAACAGAATGTAGGGCAGTTGGCAAAATTCGAATGCAATTGATAAAATATAGGAGAGTTGTGAAAATTGAGATTTGTTTTTTGAAATGAAGGAGTGTTGGATAAATTGAGGAAACTTAACAGAATGTAGGGCAGTTGGCAAAATTCGAATGCAATTGATAAAATATAGGAGAGTTGTGAAAATTGAGATTTGTTTTTTGAAATGAAGGAGTGTTGGATAAATTGAGGAAACTTAACAGAATGTAGGGCAGTTGGCAAAATTCGAATGCACTTGGTAAAATATAGAAGAGTTGTGAAAATTGAGATTTGTTTTGTGAAATGAAGGAGTGTTGGATAAATTGAGGAAACTTAACAGAATGTAGGGCAGTTGGCAAAATTCGAATGCAATTGATAAAATATAGGAGAGTTGTGAAAATTGAGATTTGTTTTTTGAAATGAAGGAGTGTTGGATAAATTGAGGAAACTTAACAGAATGTAGGGCAGTTGGCAAAATTCGAATGCAATTGATAAAATATAGGAGAGTTGTGAAAATTGAGATTTGTTTTTTGAAATGAAGGAGTGTTGGATAAATTGAGGAAACTTAACAGAATGTAGGGCAGTTGGCAAAATTCGAATGCACTTGGTAAAATATAGAAGAGTTGTGAAAATTGAGATTTGTTTTGTGAAATGAAGGAGTGTTGGATAAATTGAGGAAACTTAACAGAATGTAGGGCAGTTGACAAAATTCGAATGTAATTGATAAAATATAGGAGAGTTGTGAAAATTGAGATTTGTTTTTTGAAATGAAGGAGTGTTGGATAAATTGAGGAAACTTAACAGAATGTAGGGCAGTTGGCAAAATTCGAATGCAATTGATAAAATATAGGAGAGTTGTGAAAATTGAGATTTGTTTTTTGAAATGAAGGAGTGTTGGATAAATTGAGGAAACTTAACAGAATGTAGGGCAGTTGGCAAAATTCGAATGCAATTGATAAAATATAGGAGAGTTGTGAAAATTGAGATTTGTTTTTTGAAATGAAGGAGTGTTGGATAAATTGAGGAAACTTAACAGAATGTAGGGCAGTTGGCAAAATTCGAATGCAATTGATAAAATATAGGAGAGTTGTGAAAATTGAGATTTGTTTTTTGAAATGAAGGAGTGTTGGATAAATTGAGGAAACTTAACAGAATGTAGGGCAGTTGGCAAAATTCGAATGCACTTGGTAAAATATAGAAGAGTTGTGAAAATTGAGATTTGTTTTGTGAAATGAAGGAGTGTTGGATAAATTGAGGAAACTTAACAGAATGTAGGGCAGTTGGCAAAATTCGAATGCAATTGATAAAATATAGGAGAGTTGTGAAAATTGAGATTTGTTTTTTGAAATGAAGGAGTGTTGGATAAATTGAGGAAACTTAACAGAATGTAGGGCAGTTGGCAAAATTCGAATGCAATTGATAAAATATAGGAGAGTTGTGAAAATTGAGATTTGTTTTTTGAAATGAAGGAGTGTTGGATAAATTGAGGAAACTTAACAGAATGTAGGGCAGTTGGCAAAATTCGAATGCACTTGGTAAAATATAGAAGAGTTGTGAAAATTGAGATTTGTTTTGTGAAATGAAGGAGTGTTGGATAAATTGAGGAAACTTAACAGAATGTAGGGCAGTTGGCAAAATTCGAATGCAATTGATAAAATATAGGAGAGTTGTGAAAATTGAGATTTGTTTTTTGAAATGAAGGAGTGTTGGATAAATTGAGGAAACTTAACAGAATGTAGGGCAGTTGGCAAAATTCGAATGCAATTGATAAAATATAGGAGAGTTGTGAAAATTGAGATTTGTTTTTTGAAATGAAGGAGTGTTGGATAAATTGAGGAAACTTAACAGAATGTAGGGCAGTTGGCAAAATTCGAATGCACTTGGTAAAATATAGAAGAGTTGTGAAAATTGAGATTTGTTTTGTGAAATGAAGGAGTGTTGGATAAATTGAGGAAACTTAACAGAATGTAGGGCAGTTGACAAAATTCGAATGTAATTGATAAAATATAGGAGAGTTGTGAAAATTGAGATTTGTTTTTTGAAATGAAGGAGTGTTGGATAAATTGAGGAAACTTAACAGAATGTAGGGCAGTTGGCAAAATTCGAATGCAATTGATAAAATATAGGAGAGTTGTGAAAATTGAGATTTGTTTTTTGAAATGAAGGAGTGTTGGATAAATTGAGGAAACTTAACAGAATGTAGGGCAGTTGGCAAAATTCGAATGCAATTGATAAAATATAGGAGAGTTGTGAAAATTGAGATTTGTTTTTTGAAATGAAGGAGTGTTGGATAAATTGAGGAAACTTAACAGAATGTAGGGCAGTTGGCAAAATTCGAATGCACTTGGTAAAATATAGGAGAGTTGTGAAAATTGAGATTTGTTTTGTGAAATGAAGGAGTGTTGGATAAATTGAGGAAACTTAACAGAATGTAGGGCAGTTGGCAAAATTCGAATGCAATTGATAAAATATAGGAGAGTTGTGAAAATTGAGATTTGTTTTTTGAAATGAAGGAGTGTTGGATAAATTGAGGAAACTTAACAGAATGTAGGGCAGTTGGCAAAATTCGAATGCAATTGATAAAATATAGGAGAGTTGTGAAAATTGAGATTTGTTTTTTGAAATGAAGGAGTGTTGGATAAATTGAGGAAACTTAACAGAATGTAGGGCAGTTGGCAAAATTCGAATGCACTTGGTAAAATATAGAAGAGTTGTGAAAATTGAGATTTGTTTTGTGAAATGAAGGAGTGTTGGATAAATTGAGGAAACTTAACAGAATGTAGGGCAGTTGGCAAAATTCGAATGCAATTGATAAAATATAGGAGAGTTGTGAAAATTGAGATTTGTTTTTTGAAATGAAGGAGTGTTGGATAAATTGAGGAAACTTAACAGAATGTAGGGCAGTTGGCAAAATTCGAATGCAATTGATAAAATATAGGAGAGTTGTGAAAATTGAGATTTGTTTTTTGAAATGAAGGAGTGTTGGATAAATTGAGGAAACTTAACAGAATGTAGGGCAGTTGGCAAAATTCGAATCCATATCGTTAGTTGGCAAAATTGGAAGTTAAATGGCAAAAATGCAGCAGAGATGTGAAAATTGCCTCCCCCCCCCGGAGCGAAAATCCAAGTTTCAAAATCAATCCAATCCTTTGCTACGCCCCTGCGTGTGCAGATGTTAATTATGGTTGAAAGCGTACATTGCATCTGCTTGGCTTCCTTTCGAAATTCGATGGGAAGGTGTCTGCCACGAGTGAGGATTTCCCCTTCAACATTTTCATGTACTTGAGTTTAAATTTTCAACTAATGATATCAGTTCTGGAACAAAAGGTACAAATCATAATTTCAATCTTTTGTTCCAGAACTTCAATGAATCAAACTTTTATTTATCCGTTTGGCACTTCGAGTGTCAGATATATATTCTTTGAGGCATTTCAATCAATTGCAAGTGAACTGTACTGCTACTCAAAAGGAGAGGCCCTACAAAAGGAAGAGAGGTTCGCCATTTTAGAATTGGACGCCATGTTTTGTTTTCGCTCGGATTGTTTAGCGTGCAAAGCTGAATGGTATTGCACGGATACTTATGGATTCCGGAAAAGGGTAATATTTGATACAGTTTTTAGTTCTCACGATTGGAAGCACTTTAGAAAACGGCTATAAAAGGAAAAGTAAATTTTGGGGCTTTTCTTTAAAAAAAAAAAAGTTTAATTTCGCTTTGTTGTCTGTCCGTTTTCAGACATCGAACTTTTTTGTTTACGCAGAAAAATAAAAATTTCTTTTTGTGTTAGATAGGAATTAATGATATATTACGATCTGCATTTTTCGAATCTCCGAAAAGTTATAACTGCGCCCTCCAGCGGTGGAAAAAGCTGAAAATTCCAAAATATCAAACGAATATTCCAAACGATGTAGTTATGTTAGAAGTTTCAAATTTTGGTGTTGAAATGTGAAGGTTACGAAGTTACCATTGGTAACAATCACTTGACCCTTTAGACCCGGGGGGAGGGGGGATTAATACAACTTTTTTTGTTTTAACAGAAAAGTATATGTTTTTAGAGATAAATTAAAAAATCTTTTTGGGTTGGACAGGCATTGATGAAATATTACAATTTACATTTTGCGATTTTCCCAAAAGCTATAATTGCGCCTTCTAACGGTGAAAAACGAAAAAACCAAAAAATTTAAAACAAATATTGCAAACGATGTAGTTATGCTAGAAATTTTGGTCGTGGAATGTGGCAGTCTCGAAAATTCCATTGACAACAATGAGTTGATCCTAAGCCCAAGGCAGGTAAGAAACGGAACGGTTTTGTTTTAAGAGATAATTGGGAATTTCTTTTTTAGTTGGTTACTAATGAAATGTAATTCACATTTTCAAAGGTAGTTTTAATTTATATCATTAGAGATCACTAAATATCGAAACTGCAAAACTTTTAACGAATGTTTCAAGTGATCTCTTTATGGTAGAAACTTCGGCGCGTAGAGTTCTCGTATGGTAGAAATTCCACTGACAGCAATGATCTGCCCACTATTTTCAGAGGAGCGAGAGAAAAGCTACTTTTTTAAAAATACTTTTTTTGTTTTATAATTACTAATAAAATATTATGTACATTTCCCCATCATACATTAAAATAAATAACCCCTCAAGCAGCTGCTTGCTACAGAGGTCTGACAGAAACCTGTCAGTTTATACGCCATAGTAGAAGGTCCATGAGGATGGTGGAAGCTCAGCAGAAACACAGCACAAACATCCATAATTAAAACTTTTAAGGAGTGAAAAAGTAAGCAAAGGAAGAACTTCATTCTCTTCGAAAATGAGATTCCCATATGCGCCAGAGGCGATATGCGTTCTTCTAGTTATTTTACATTTTCAGTAACATCTGACAGTGGAAATTCGAATTACTACATAATTGAAAAAATTATTAATATTTTATATTTAATTAAATTATTAATATTTTATTAGTACCTGTAAAACACAAAAAATGTTTTTCATTTATCTCTTAAAGCAGAAAAGTTGCATTTTACCAACGGGATAAATCATTACTATTAGTGTAAACCACTTAACCATTACACTCTATGACCAAAAATGCAAGTTTCTAGCAAATATAGATCGTTTGCAATATTTATTTAAAGATTTAGTATTTTCCAGCTTCCCTCCGCTAGAGGTCGCCTTTAGAGTTTTTATTTACCGCCTTTAGTACTCCCTAACAGTGGAAATTCCAAATGATGGGGATTCAAAAAATGTAAATATTAATAATTTTGTGAAAAAAATTCCGCCGACATACGGGATTCGAACCCGCATCTCTCCAGAGACATGCCAGAGCATTCTAACCTGTTGAACCGGCTTTTTTCACAAAAAACATTTATTGATTTATAGACGTTTAAACGTCTACAGGTAACGCTGAGATTATCAAATATTGTTTAAATAATTAATATTTTGTTAGTGCACAAAAAACATATATATAATATTGTTTTATCTCTTAAAAAAGTTTCATTTTCGCACCCTCTTTCGGCTAAGAAGGCAAAGCCTTGTTGCCATTGTAAACCTGATCATAACACTCTACTACCAAAATTTCAGATATCCAGTGTAAATAGTTTCTTTGAAGTATTCGTTTGAAATTTTAGCGTTTTTCATGGCTATTGAAAATTTGCAAAATTGCGAATCGCAATATTCCTTCGACACCTATCCAATCGAAAAATAATTTTCCATTTAGCTCTAAAAGTCAAAAGGTTGATTGTGGAAAGGTGGAAAGACAAACGAAAAGACAGAAGAACAAATAATGGCATCGGCAGACGACAAAATGGAAACATTAACTCGTTCTTCAAACGAACTTGAAAAGAAATTGTTTGTTGGTTTCAGTTAGTTCGTTTCACTTTTGCAGCCGATTGCCGTCTTCTGACCGAGTTTCTTGGAAAAAATATTCATTAATTTATTTCTATGAGTGGAATTTTTACACCCAAATGCAGTGCAATGAGGAATTCATAAAATATGGAAGCTTTTATAGGCAAAAAAAAAAGTGGTAGAAATGTATAAAACTATAACAACTGAGAAGTTCTAACTTGGTACATAAACTAACTCATAAGCTTTCGTCTCACGGTACGACAAAACATGGCGCCCGTAAACCACGTGACTCAATCAACCAATGGCAGTGAATCACCGAGAGGGCCAGCCTACCTCTACTCAAAACGAGGCCTGAAATTTTCCACCTCGAGGTAGCCAGAACCATTTCACAATCTCTCGTGGCTGAATGCCCCCTTTCACTAAGAGTTATTTTTTGATAATTTTTCATTTGTGAAAATAGTTCAAACAATATTTATCACGTATATAATTAAAGAGTATTTTGAGCAATGGATTTCAAAAGTGTTTCTGTCAAAGTAGAAAATGCATAACGTGTTAATCTGAGATCCACAGCCGTCCCATGGCCGAGTGGTTAGCACGCTTGGCTACTGATCTAAGGGACCTGGGTTCAAACCCGGGTAAGGCATGGCCGTTTTTCTGCTGAGGGCCTGCCATCCTCTCAGACCTTCTACTATGGCATATAAACTGACAGGCTCCTGTCAGACCTCTGTGGCAAGCAGCTGCTTGAGGAGGTATTTATTTATTTTTTTTATTCTCCCTAACTCAAGTTTTTAAACGCCCCACTTCGAAAACTCTTGGGTTAAGAAAATTTCATAATTAACAATTCATGCGACTTAATCATTTTCAATTATTTCATTTTAAATATATTACAATAAAAACTGATAAAGAAACGTAATGCTATTCGGAACTAAAATATAAATAATTCATGTAAACTGAAACGCTAATTAAGCCATTCATTAGCAATAGGGTGATAATATCCAAAAGAATGATCAAAACTAAATTTATTCGTTAAAACATGATTATAAATAAAAACAATAAATCCTCAAGCAGCTGCTTGTCACAGAGGTCTGACAGGAGCCTGTCAGTTTATACGCCATAGTAGAAGGTCTGTGAGGATGGCAGGACCTCAGCAGATAAACAACACAAACGTCCATGCCTTACCTGGGGATCGAACCCAGAGTCCCTTAGATCACTAGCCATGCACACTAACGACTCGGCCACGGGATGGTTAAATTTATAACCAAAAGAAATTGTTTTTTAATAGTTTTTCACAATAACAAAAAAAATTAGAAATTTAAATGATGACTGAGCCCAGTGAAACGAAATCAAACGATTCACTAAAACGTAGATTCGTCTGCTTTCTTTCTCTTAACAGGAAAAATCGAGAACAACTGAATTTGTTCGAGACACAGTGAATGACGTAGCCAGATCGACAGATACTTAGGTTCGAGACTTTTAACAGTAGAGCCCCACAGTTCCCCCATTGGCGATTAACTGAAATGAATTGGGTGCTTAAGATTTATACAATATTTTTGAGGAAGACTTTTTACGAGAGAAGAAAAATTTTTTATCGGAAAAAGTGATTCCTTTACAGATTCCAATTTCAGTAAAAGGGAAGATTACTCGAAATTTTCAATTTCTAAAATTATCCTTCTTCAAAGGAAACAAAATAGAACCTAATGCGGTAGGTTTTTCAAAATTCAAATTTACTAACTCTGAAAAAGAACAAAACATTTAAATAATATTCTTCGTATTTTAAATGTAGCACTGAATTAAGAAAGAAAATTTGCGAAGAAAACAAATTTTATTTTTGAAAAAAAAAAAGTTTTTTCTTATAATCAACCAAAACCTGAATATTTTTCCAATTCGGGAAATGGCTGAATTCTAGCAATGCCAAAAGTGTTCCGAGCAAAGCAAGAAAGAAAAATAACAATTTTTCTGAAATGGGAAATGTGCAAACATCTCTTCTTCTCTCTTATCTGAGCTTATTTTAGGCTATTCTGTTCGCAAAGGATTATTACTTCAGACGGAATTAGAAATTCCATCGAACAAATCACCGAGTCTCTGTTCATTCCTTTCGAACGCATTGCATTTCACCTTTTAAAGTTTCAGTTTAACAGTTGGCTCTGAGCGGCATTCTTTTCCGCACAATGACTGTCACAAGGACCCCAAGAGAAGGAGATTCACTGGGGACAGGATGCAGACGTTAGCCCATGTCCTTCGATGTGAAGAGCGCGTGGCTCCCCTCATGCGCACTGGATCACGGCTTAACATTCCACATGACGTACGGTGGCCTTTCCGAGCCATTTCGACACCGACATCTTCTTCTTTGTGGCGGGAACATTCAAGGCCACAAAGAATTCATTTGCGGATATTTAAAAAAGCACGTGGGGCAGTTAAAAGAACAACGCGCGATTTAAATCAGATCGCGTCGCTCCAAGAACTAGTACGTCATCAATTGCAGATGTCGACTTCGAATTGCAACGTTTGCTGACCTTTCAGCAACCCCGAGCGTGGCCATGGCTCGAGCGCAAATTCCATCCTGCCAGTTCACGAAATAACTTCTCATCGATTATTTATTTGCCAGAAGTAGGCTTTCGTTGGGGAAGTGCGATATCGACACTTTGAAACGTTTCAAATTCTGAGAACTGATTCATTCATTCGTTTTGCTTTATTTCATTCTTTATGTTTATTCTTTAATCTAGTTATTTTTTTGCACCCAAATTCCTTAGAACTTTCGCTTAATTTTGAAGTCGTTGGTTGGGGCGTACGAAGAGGCGGGGGTTGCCCACCTTGAAAATTTCGAGAGTGGGCAAAAATTATATTTTGCCCACTTACGAATTTTTGATTTGATTTTAACCTTGCAAATGATAGATAGGTACATAGAATCTATTTCTCCATGTCAAGTGCATTCAAAGATCGGAAATGATTTCGAGCTCAACTCCTGAAATGGTGATGACCGTTTGCAAAAGCACTTATGACATATCGGATTTTCGATATGCAGGTGGTAAGCGACGGAAAAAGCTCCTCTGCAGACATTTTAAAAAGAAAAGATCTGGTGTGCGTTGCGGTCCATCCCACCAAAGTCGTCTCTCATCAGGGCAAAGCTCACTTTGGGAAAAAAAAAAGTTTTTTTTTTTACTTAGGGGACTAATTTCCTGTTCTTAAGATTGGTAATGACAGATTTCTGTTGTGATCGTGTCATCCACCTGGGTTAGAGGCTGTGACGTAACCACCCTGCACATTCTGCCCACTCTGGATTCTTAGACTTCTCACGTCATGGGTTGTTTTACTTCCGAGCTGCACTTTTTTGCACACCATGGGCAAAATGGAAAGGTCACATGGACCCCGAAGGCTCAGAGAAGGTTGGGAGAGGGGACCCACTGGAACAGCTGTTGGGAGACAGATGGTAGTCTTCCGTCAAGGCCATCCAGCATGTTCTTTAACGTGCACAGGGTATGGCTCTCCCGTATACGAAGCCACGGCTTAACGTCCCGTACGACGGACGTCGGCCTTTCCAAGCCCATCGGTGTCCCCTACTGACCGTGGTCAGGGCGGGGAATTTTTCAGAAATAAATCTGAACGCTGACTCAGCTGGGACTCGAACCTGGGAACTACAGATTACGAGCCTGGCGCGCTACCGACTGAGCCCCCCCCCCCCCCCCTCACATCATTGGCGATTGAGAAAGTGTGTAAAGCTGAAATGAATTCTTCCTATTAAGACTTACATAAGAATTGAAATTAATTGCAACATTCCAATAATGAACAACCTTATACTAGTTTCAACCGACGCCAAATTGACACTTCTTCCCATCGATAAGTTCATTCGCTGCTTTCCACCGTTTACGTAATAATCCAATCAAAATTCAATCCCGTCAATTCATAGCTCATTCTCATTATGCTATTCACAATGCACGTCCCCCTACACTGATCAGAGCCTCCAGACGTCAGTTAGGGATCCGATCTGTCAACCCCTCCCCCAAGAGGGCTACCACTAAATGGGACCAACCCACCAGAATATGGGAGCGATCGCTCAAGTAGCCGCGGAACCACAGGGAAACAATTTCTGCCGCCGATGACGTCACAGCTCCTGCCCATCCGCTCAGAAATGTGATAGGATGATGATGATGATTACACATGCGTAGTGTTTAACGATGTACTAGATAGCATAGATATTTTTCTTAAGTATTGTTATATAAAGGTGGTTCAGAATTTTTCCAAATACTTTTAAAGTTTCCCTAACCAAATGATCTATTTCCCTCCAGTTGCCATGCGACCAGAATACGTGGTCTCTCTCCTGATCGTCGTCGGCGTCTGCGTCGCTCAGATCCGTCCGAGACCGACTCCTCCGTCGCTGCAAGGTCCCAAGCCCAAGAATCAGGATCTCAGAGGCCTCATCCCGATCAATTTCTTCGACAAGATGAAACACGTGATCAAGGACAATCCTGACTTCTCCAAGATGTTCCCCGACCCTGAGGAGCAACAGTTTGTCAAGGGGCCGGAGTTCCTGAAAATGCTGAAAAAGTTTTCCAATATGTTTCAGTGATGGAGGAGGAGGAGGAGGAGGGGGAATTTTCCTCCTTGCCCTTCCCCCCAGCTTTGGACTGCACGTGATGAAGCGAGGGGTCGCGTGTACAGAACATTCGATTCCGATGAAGTCGACCTCGCATGTTTCATATTAATCGGATTTCTTACCATTTCCTTTTCTGGTAGATTCTTTATCAGCATGGAAGGCCTGCTGCCTCTTCATGCAACATCAAGGCGATCATCAACACTTTAAGAAATGACGGTGCAAAAAAATGTATATTTAAATAAAGCAAACGCGAATGCATATGGCGAATGAAACATGTGAATCGATGATAAACTTAATCATCCCATACAACCACAATATCCCTAAAATATCCATAACTCCGACGACTAAAGGATATCCATTTGTCATCCTAAATGTCTTATGAATATTATGATTAGGTGGGATATTATTTTCAAATTAAATAAACTTAAAAAATTTTGAATGGCGATGAATCTCGACTTTTCTTTTTCTACCCCTGTTAAGTTGTTCAATAATTTATTTCTGCATTGGAAAGCATTTCCTCTTTTCCATTTCCTGTTCGAAATACGTCCATTTGTCTTTCACCACAAAGACATCGTCTGCCCGGTGCACAACGGAAACTGCTGTCTCCCCGTCACCATTCCAAGAGGAAACACAAATGAGGTATTAAGCAGAATTTGTGGTCAGATAAATATTAATTCAGATGTTTGTTAATGAATGTCTGTGTGTCTGTCCGCTGATACCCCCTCTCCCCCTTTTATCAGGAGGGAAATTCGAAATAGTTGACGACCGTCATTATACGAGCTTTCATTTGACACCCGATTCGTAACTGTAGACCGTCCCGTGTTCGGAAGATAAAGTAGAACGACTTTCCCATTTTTTAGGAGGGGAAGAAAGCACGGGGGTCAATTTTTTAGAGCCTATGACACTCCCCACGTCGCAAGATTTCGTTTGGCACGCAAATCGTTCAGTTTCACCATCGCGTTCGAAAGGTATGGTGGAACAACTCATTTTCAGAAATCCACTTAACCGAGAAATGTGAAAGCCGAAAGCGACAGGAATGAATTCGAAAGAGGAATTCATCAAACTAAACTAATATCTGATTTCGCATGATTAAACAGTAACAGTTGAAAGTTATTCAAGATAACTGTTGCCTCAAACGAATTTCTTTCTCATTTCGCGTGATCAACTCATTGTTCAGTTTGCTGGGTGAAGAGCGCGTGCGTCCGTGGACTTTGAAGTCGTTCTAATTAAGCACGAGCAGAACACGAGATTCAAAAACTGAATTCGTATAGGAAGTTAAAATCATTAACTTAATTTGAAAAATATGCAAAAAAGCTAATAAAAGCTTTAAATATTATCTTATGCAATAATAATGTTGTTTAATAAAATTATTTTTGTACCTTTACATTTTTTAATCCAGCTCAGATCACAGGTAATTTTTTTCCTTCGATATAAAGTTACGTCTGCCTGGCAAATTGTATCCGAGGAACTCTGGTGGCTACGAAGTGATTTGAAATGTTCGATTATCTGAGAGAGGGAAATTCCGGTCTTTGGTTTCGAAACTTCTGACGTGGGGAGGATTATAGGTACCTCGATCTATGTGGGGAGGATTATGGGTACCTCGATCTATGTGGGAAGGATTATGGGTACCTCGATCTATGTGGGGAGGATTATGGGTACCTCGCTCTATGTGGGGAGGATTATGGGTACCTCGATCTATGTGGGGAGGATTATGGGTACCTCGATCTATGTGGGGAGAATTATGGGTACCTCGATCCATGTGGGGAGGATTATGGGTACCTCGATCTATGTGGGGAGGATTATGGGTACCTCGATCAATGTGGGGAGGATTATGGGTACCTCGATCTATGTGGGGAGGATTATGGGTACCTCGATCTATGTGGGGAGGATTATGGGTACCTCGATCTATGTGGGGAGGATTATGGGTACCTCGATCTATGTGGGGAGGATTATGGGTACCTCGATCAATGTGGGGAGGATTATGGGAACCTCGATCTATGTGGGGAGGATTATGGGTACCTCGATCAATGTGGGGAGGATTATGGGAACCTCGATCTATGTGGGGAGGATTATGGGTACCTCGATCTATGTGGGGAGGATTATGGGTACCTCGATCTATGTGGGGAGGATTATGGGTACCTCGAACTATGTGGGGAGGATTATGGGTACCTCGATCTATGTGGGGAGGATTATGGGTACCTCGATCTATGTGGGGAGGATTATGGGTACCTCGATCTATGTGGGGAGGATTATGGGTACCTCGATCAATGTGGGGAGGATTATGGGTACCTCGATCAATGTGGGGAGGATTATGGGTACCTCGATCTATGTGGGGAGGATTATGGGTACCTCGATCTATGTGGGGAGGATTATGGGTACCTCGATCTATGTGGGGAGGATTATGGGTACCTCGATCTATCTGGGGAGGATTATGGGTACCTCGATCTATGTGGGGAGGATTATGGGTACCTCGATCTATGTCCATTTCTTTTCTCACCTAAAAGAGAGGGAGAAAATTTTAATCGGAGTCGGAGGTTGGGTTGTTTTACCTCTGAGTGGCACTTTTTTTTGCACACCGTGGGCTGAATGGCCAGAAGGACACCAAAGGCTCAGAGAAGGTTGGGGGAGGCGACTCACTGGAACAGCTGTTGGAATACATATGGTAGCTTCCCGTCAAGGCCATCCAATGGGTTCTTTAACGTGCACAGGGTATGGCTCTCCCGCACACGGGGCGACGGCTTAACATCCCATCCTACAGACAGCGGCCTTTCCAAGCCCATCGATGTCCCCAAGTGACCGTGGGCAGGACGGGTAGTTTTGTGGAGATAAGTCTCAACGCTAACTAAGTCCCCGTACTGTTAACAAAATTGCCTACTTTCCCATTACCTGTGGCAAGTGAAAGATTTCCTAAATCAGCAGGGGGTGTGGGGGTAGGTAGCATGCCAGACTCGTAATCTACAATTTGCAGATTAGAGCTCCCCCTGGGCCAGCGTCGAGATTTATCTCCACAAAACTCCCCCCCTCTCCGTCGGTGAGCAGAAGCGACCGTCCGTTGGATGAGACGTAGAAGTACTTGGCTATGCTTGGAATGGATTTCTCATGTCCCAAAGCATCTGCTGCTTCGTGCCCTGGCCCGTAACCGAGGCGCGGGACCTTCCTTCCCCTCTTACCTCCTCCCCCTACCACAAAGGGGTTAAGAGAGTGAATTTCCGTTGCAGTATTTGCACTACTTTTAAGAAGTTTTCATAAGTGCATGGAACAAATATGTTTTCGCCTCTATCACCCAAAAGGGTGGGGGTGGGGGGGTGTCCTTGATTCCCCTCCCCCCATAGATCCGGTCCTGCAAGAAAGAAATATTGAAAGCTTACCTGAAATATTTTTCGACATAACTCGTGACCTCGCATCCGTGCAATTGGTATTCCACTTGTTGCCATGCACGCTGTAGAATCTCCTATTATTTGTTTATTCTCGTGCGGAAGATCTTTCTTAAATCCACGACTAAACGCACGTTAACAGGAATCCCCGATTCATTTTCGGCTGCCAACTGAACGTCCTCTCTCCTTTCGAGTGAACATGACCATACACAACGAACGATCCCAGAATACTTCACGGGGAATTGTGAGATTTAGCAGATCGTGTCCTCTGGTGGCAGGCAGATCAACAAAAATGGGAAATGTTATGCAATGAATATCTAGTCTCTTATTAACCCCCCCCCTTCCCCCTTTCCCAGATCCGGGACTGTTCAAGAGAGAATTTTGTTCGATGAAGTATTCGTCCTAAAGAGATAGGAACAGAAAACTCCGTATGCAAACTTCTTCCTCCAAAAAAAAAAACGGTAAGAAAAATTCTTGCGTCACAAGGATTTAGAACCGTGATCTGGTCATTTGTAGAGAGGAGAACGCGAGACAGGAAAATGCAAGTTTTTCGATAATGTCTGTAGGTCGTGAGGAACTGTTGCTTTTGTGAACTAGGCCCTGATAGGAATGGAGTTTTCATGTAGCAGGCCATGACGGAACCAAATCGTCTGCAGCTTCATGCACCCGCCATTCGCAGAGACATGGAATCTTCTGAATTCATGCTTTGGATGATGACTGAAACAGATCTGCTGATTCTTGCACTGGGCCATCGCTGTTAAGACGAAGGGGAGGAGGGGGCTTCTTTCGATAATAAAAATATAAAAATAATAAAAAATGGCTGTGGCTTCTTTCTATAATTCGCAAAAATAAATAGATAAATAAAAAACACTTGGTGGCGCTGATTTATTTAAAAAAAAAAAGAGTTGTGCAGTGTGAGATACAAAATCCTTCATCTTTTTCGTTTCTCTTTTTTTATTCCTGCTAAAAAAATCTTCAACCGCCAGATTCCATCATTGGACGTCATTTCCTTCCAAGAGAGAGAGAGCGCGTTTCCTATTTCCCTGCGCAACAGGGGTCGTCGCTTGGACATTCGCATCTGGGACTCCTCTCCAATCTGGGACAAAACAAAAAATCGTTTTAATCGCTGCTGTTATAAAAAGGAAAATTGGCGATTATTTATTTATCACTAGGAATGCCAATTCTGGTGATTGAAAATGGGTTCCATTAAATAAAACACAAGAAACTTCTAACGGGGGGTTAGAAATGGTAGGGGGGTTAAGATGTTGGAGCCTTTTTTTTCGGGGGGGGAGGGGTTTGAAAACTTCAATCTTTGATTTTCCAATACTACATTAGAAAATATTCATCATTTAAGGAGTGAGGGGTTATTATATCCCCACACCCTTGGGTAGACCACTGCACGAGATCAGTGTTGTCTCTTTCTTCCAACTCTGGTTATTAACTTGCACTACAAAATTCCATTCATTAACCCTGATTGCAGTATTCCACCTTTTAACCTGCAAAGGCCGACTCTCAGATTCAGAATTTTATGCCTCCCTCTCCTCTTCACGACTCCTTCTAATGCCTCCACCCCATCTCCCCGCCCTGCCCACGGTCAGTAGGTGACACCGATGGGCTTGGAAAGGCCGCCGTCCGTCGAATGGGACGCTAAGCCGTGGCCCCGTGTGTGGGAGAGAGCCATACCCTGTGCACGTTGAAGAACACGCTGGATGGCCTTGCTGGGAGGCTACCATCTGTCTCCTAACAGCTGCTCCAGTGGGTCCCCTCCCCCAACCTTCTCTGATCCTTCGGGGTCCTTGTGACCTGGCCATTTAGCCCATGGTGTGCAAAAAAGTGCCGCTCAGAGGTAAAACAACTCAACCTCCACCCAATTCTCATTAGAGATCCCCTTCTCCTTAGGCCTACCCTTTCATTATTTTCAGGTCTCCTTCCACTTTAGGTCTCCCCATTTTTTACGCATCTCTTTTCCTTCTCTTTTGGTCTGCCCTTCTCAAACCTCCCCCTCTATCCCCTTTAAGTCTCTCCCTCATTTCATTTCGGGTCTTCCCTTCTCCTCAAACCTCCCCCTCGATCCCCTTTAAGTCTCTCGCTGATTTCCTTTCGGGTATCCCCTTCTCCTCAAACCTCCCCCTCGATCCCCTTTAAGTTTCTCCCTCATTTCGTTTCGGGTCTCCTCTTCTCCTCAAACCTCCCCCTCGATCCACTTTAAGTCTCTCCCTCATTTCCTTTCGAGTCTCCCCTTCTCCTCAAACCTCCCCCTCGATACCCTTTAAGTCTCTCCCTCATTTCTTTTCGGGTCTCCCCTTCTCCTCACACCTCCCCCTCGATCCCCTTTAAGTCTCTCCCCCATTTCGTTTCGGGTCTCCCCTTCTCCTCACACCTCCACCTCGATTCCCTTTAAGTCTCTCCCTCATTTCGTTTCGGGTCTCTCCTTCTCCTCAAACCTCCCCCTCGATACCCTTTAAGTCTCTCCCTGATTTCCTTTCGGGTATCCCCTTCTCTTCAAACCTCCCCCTCGATACCCTTCTCCTCAAACCTCCCCCTCGATCCCCTTTAAGTCTCTCCCTCATTTCTTTCGGGTCTACCCTTCTCCTCCCCCTCGATCCCCTTTAAGTCTCTCCCACATTTCCTTTTGGGTCTCCCGTTCCCCTCACAGCTAACCCTCGATCCCCTTTAAGTCTCTCCCTCATTTCCTTTCGGGTCTCCCCTTCTCCTCCCACTCGATCCCTCTTTAAGTCTCTCCCTCATTTCCTTTCGGTTCTCCCCTTCTCCTCACACCTCCCCCTCGATCCCCTTTAAGTCTCTCCCTCATTTCGTTTCGGGTCTCCCCTTCTCCTCACACCTCCCTCTAGATCCCCTTTAAGTCTCTCCCTCATTTCGTTTCGGGTCTCCCCTTCTCCTCACACCTCCCTCTAGATCCCCTTTAAGTCTCTCCCTCATTTCGTTTCGGGTCTCCCCTTCTCCTCACACCTCCCTCTAGGTCCCCTTTAAGTCTCTCCCTCATTTCCTTTCGGGTCTCCCCTTTACCTCACACCTCCCTCTAGATCCCCTTTAAGTCTCTCCCTCATTTCCTTTCGGGTCTCCCCTTTACCTCACACCTCCCCTCGATGACCCTTTAAGTCTCTCCCTCATTTCCTTTTGGGTCTCCCTTTCTCCTCCCCCTCGATCCCCCTTTAAGTCTCTCCCTCATTTCCTTTCGGGTCTCCCCTTCTCCTCCCCCTCTATCCCCCTTTAAGTCTCTCCCTCATTTAGTTTCGGGTCTCCCCTTCTCCTCACACTTCCCCCTCGATCCCCCTTTAAGTCTCTCCCTCATTTCCTTTCGGGTCTCCCCTTCTCCTTCCCCTTTAAGTATCTCCCTCATTTCCTTTTGGGTCTCCCCTTCTCCTCACACTTCCCCCTCGATCCCCTTTAAGTCTCTCCCTCATTTCCTTTCGGGTCTCCCCTTTACCTCACACCTCCCCTCGATGACCCTTTAAGTCTCTCCCTCATTTCCTTTTGGGTCTCCCTTTCTCCTCCCCCTCGATCCCCCTTTAAGTCTCTCCCTCATTTCCTTTCGGGTCTCCCCTTCTCCTCCCCCTCTATCCCCCTTTAAGTCTCTCCCTCATTTAGTTTCGGGTCTCCCCTTCTCCTCACACTTCCCCCTCGATCCCCCTTTAAGTCTCTCCCTCATTTCCTTTCGGGTCTCCCCTTCTCCTTCCCCTTTAAGTATCTCCCTCATTTCCTTTTGGGTCTCCCCTTCTCCTCACACTTCCCCCTCGATCCCCTTTAAGTCTCTCCCTCATTTCCTTTCGGGTCTCCCCTTCCCCTCACACCTCCCCCTCGATCCCCTTTAAGTCTCTCCCTCATTTCCTTGCTGGTCTCCCCTCACACCTCCCCCTCGATCCCTTCGTCTCTCCCTCATTTCCTTTCGGGTCTCCCCTCACACCTCCCCCTCGATCCCTTCGTCTCTCCCTCATTTTCTTTCGGGTCTCCCCTTCTCCTCACACCTCCCCCTAGATCCCCTTCTCCCTCATTTCGTTTCGGGTCTCCCCTTATCGTTACGGACACCCTTACTTCGTAATTCTCTTCACCCCCCCCCCTCCCCAACTCGTGACAATCACCCTCAAAACAGACACGAACTTCATCTTATCCCTGTGCATGGAAATGAAGTTAGCATTGCAAACTGCAGAGTCTTATTCCTAGGAGACGAAAGAACCGAATCCCACCTAATATATGTATTGCTTCAGATATTTTAAAGATGATTGATCACTGTGTAAAGTTGCACAATAAGAATACAAAACACAACTCCATTTATAAGTAAGACTTGTGTGCTGGATGTATGAAATCATTTAAACATTATATAATATACAAGTTAGGCAACTTCATTGGCAATACGATACAAATCAATTGAAGATCATTGTCCAACAATCACGGAGTTTCTTTTCAAATGTGCGCAGGGGTCGGATCCTTTTCTCTTTATAAGGAAGAGCATTACAAAGTCTTGGACCTATTATTATCTGTGTAAAAAATTGATTTCTTTGTAGGAGGCATAAATCATTTTTTTTTTGCTTTGTCTTAATGGAATGTAAAATTTTTCTCATTGAAAATGCCTCAATATTTTGATGGACGTTTCCTATTATCTTGGATATTTTGTGCTCTTTCGTTAGAGGAGGGCGTTGAAGATGGGTGAAGGAGATGGATGTTGTTATTGAGGCATTCTTCATTATTCTCAGTGAGAATATTTGCGATACTATTTATCTACGCAGTACACTCTTTGGAGCTAATTGCATATATGTGGATGTATACAGGAAAAATAAAAACATATCTTGCTTGGAATAACTAATATTGATCTCAAAGCACATAATTTTGATACAATATTATTAATTTTGCGACATATTATTAGATCTATGTGGTTATTTAGGCATAGAGATTTTTTTTGTAAATTTCAATTGTTAATTTATTATCTTTTAATTTTGCTGTGGTTCGCAGTGAAAACTCTTTGTATGTTGTTTCACCTATGTTGAGACTTAAGCCAAAAGTGGAGTTTTTGCATGTCATGATTTGCCATGTCATATAATGCTTCAGTGTTATCTGACTTGTTTAGGAATGCTATCAAAGGAGGTTATTTCTACCTCAGAATTTGTTTCAAAAATATCATTAACGTATAATAAAGACTGCACCTGTCGAGGACCGAACCTTGACGAACTCTCCTCGTTACATGTAACACATCACTTTTTGTGTTTGGCATTCTGCCAACTTGTTTCCTATTATGTAAATATAATTTTTATCCCATTATAAGGGATTCCTCTAATTCCGTAGTTGAATATTTATTTCAATAAAACACTGTGGCTGATGAAATCGAAAGCTTTAGATAAATCCAAAAAGATTATCAGAGATTTTCTATTGCAGTCTAATTCTCGAATAACTGTATTAGTCAGAACTTCTATTGCCATTTCAGTAGTTCTACCTTTTGTGAATCCATATTGGTTTTCAACTATAATTTTTTTAATATTTAAATATTCAACTAATCTTTTTCGTAAAATATCTTTTCGATTATTTTTTCAGTAATTGGCAATATTGATATGGGTCTGTTTACCCAATTTTTTTAATATTTAAATATTCAACTAATCTTTTTCGTAAAACATCTTTTCGATTATTTTTTCAGTAATTGGCAATATTGATATGGGTCTGTATTTACAGCTATCTCCTTCACTTCCTCTTTTAAAAATTGGGTAAACATTTCAAAACTTCAGGAAACAGTCTTCTTTTTTCAAAGACAAATTAAATAAATGTACGAAGACTTCTTTTATAAACGGATGTATGTGTCTAAAATCCTCACCTGAAAGGCCACCCCGTCCTAAAGGCTTTGTTGTCTTCCTCATAGCAGTTACTATTTTGTCAAGCTCAATTATGGCTGCTGGAAACAAAGCAAAGGAATTTAATGTCGTAAATGTATTTGATGCCGGTTGAGGAGGATTTGAATTGTCATTTATTTGACTTTCTTGACCAGAATTCCATCCAATGTTTGTGAAGAATTTATTGAATATGTTAACATAATTCAGAGGATCGTGAGAAAAAGATACTGTTTCCATGGTACCCTGTTTCGTTAAAGATTTCTTTCTTAGTCCTGTTGTCATTGGTGACAGGTGATTACCTTAATCCCGCTTCTTTTAGGTATTACTTCCTGCTAAGCTCAATTTATTTCGAAAATAGTGATTTTTTTTCTTCTTCTAATAATCAGAGCGTTTAACATGTTTCTATACCTTTTATAATAGTTAACATCCGCCATGTTGCTTTTCAATTGCTTAACCACTTCATTTCTTTTCCTTATTATATATATATAGAATCCTATACCCTATATATAGAGAAATTTCCTTATACTACGTATTAAAGACCATGGTATCCAAGGTTTCAGTTTTTTAATAGCAACAATTTGCTTACAGTTATTTATAATTTGTATGATCGTCCTTACCAATCACTTAAATCCTTCATTTAAATCAGTTAAGTGGCCGAGTGGTTAGCGCGCTTGGCTACTGATCTAAGGGATCTGGGTTCGAGCCCTGGACAAGGCGTGGATGTTGGTGTTGTTTTTCTGCTGAGGTCCCACCATCCTCTCAGACCTTCTACTATGGCATATAAACTGACAGGCTCCTGTCAGACCTCTGTGGCAAGCAGCTGCTTGAGGGGGTATTTATTTATTTATTATATCCATTATTCTTCTCCAATCTGTTTTATTATTTTTAAGGTAAAAAATTGTATTAAGTTTTGTAAATTCAGTGGGTTTAGGGATCAAATTCTCAGGCTGATAATTTGTTGTTTGTAAACATAAGTAAGTTATTAGATGGTCAGTTATGTAAAGGTCTATTATGTAAGATTTGTATTTATAATTATTTGATTTACTCACAAACAACTGATTGAACAAGAGTTTATTTTCATTCTTGTTGGTCCCTCGATACAGTTCTGAAGATTTAACCATCCCAGGTCAAGGACGTCTAGAGACGTTTTTTGTACAACATATGAACTGTTTTTTATAAATTGCAGTTTGAAAATTATCTTACATATATCTTTTAAAAATACACAATTCAAACTTGAAAAATATTTCCTTTTTTCATTTGATGCATATTTTATTAAACTACAATATAAATAAATCGATAAAGCCATCCGATTGCCATATTTTAGAAGCGCTATACGGTATTACCGATTTGTTTGTTAACGTTACTCTGTATTGAAGCAATCACCTGATTTCAGCTCACAAGTTTGATTTGAACTATTATCAACATATTTTTCCTTAAAGTTTCTAAAATCTCCTGATAATTAAACAACAAACTGCTATTTTTAAAAATGGAAGATTTCGGAAGTAATTATGAAATGTGTATCTATTTTTTTTTTTGGTATACCACTGTAAAAAAGTGTTATTAAAATCAATATGTTACTACAATGTTCAAAATTTTTACTTTAATAAAATTCAGAATTAAATTCTTTTTAATTTGGTACATAACATTACCTTTTTCTGTTGATTAGTTATTTATGAAAAATATTCCAAAGTTGACTTATTGGACTCTGCAACAAGTCTGGACCTTTCTCAAAGTATGGTACGGAGAAAAAAATTACGAAATGGAAGAAATGTTTACTTTGAACAAGAAAATAATTTTTTTTTGTTATTTAGAAATAGATAGCTTTTCTATTAAAGTACATTATAATCATTTCTTTCTGTTAGTGGATTTAAATAATTTTTTTGTGTTGCCAGATGCATTTTTTACTACATGACTGTAAAAAAGTCCTATTAAAATGATAAGACTAGTCGTCTATTTTATTAAATATTTTATTTACAGCAAATCCAGAATTAAATACCGATTATTTTGACATATAACATGTCGTAATTCCTTTCAATAGTTATTTGGCAGAAAAGTTCTAAAGTTATTTTTTTTTTGCCTGATCAAAGTGAAGAAATAGCTGGACCTGGGAAGGGTGAATGAATTCACCCCATCAAGGAAGGTGTTCACATGCTTACACCTTGTTTTATTCATATCAATGTTTTAAAATTACATTGATATGAATACGTTAAAATAATGTGATTAATTTAAAAATTATGTTGTGTCCCTTTAGCTGATATATACGAGCAAGTAAGTTGTTGATAAATGACTCCATATCCCCACTTACATATCTCTATATATGACCACCAGCATAAACTGCAAGTTGTTAACATCAAATTTCTGCACCAACGATTCTGTCTCTGGTAATACAAAGTCTGTTTGTAAAATTTGTCATTTTGTTTTTGCATAAACAACTCCTGCTTTATTAAATGTTCTCTGTTTTATGCAAGGCAAATAGCTTTCAATTGTATGCATTTCTCTTCTTTCCATACTTTAGAATAGAATTAAATCAGGGAAAATTTCTAATTCTTGAAAAAACAAGACATCTTCATCAAATGTGCTCTGATACTTCTTATGTTAAGATGCAAGCTTCTTATTTTAAGATTTTTCTGAACAAGTTTCTTAAAATCTGTAGTGTGCACATGAGAAGTAAGCCAAACACTAATTTAGCATTTACCTAGTAACTAATCAAATTATTAAGAAAAATAATGCAAATAAACACAACTTCTTTACAGCTCCTCAAAAGAGTGCTGATTGTCTATTCTCATTGCTCTAGAATCCTCTGCTTCCTTCATACCAATTTTATTATATTCTAACCCAAACAAATCTGTAAAGTTTTTCCTTTTGTAATACCTTGCCTTATATAGCAACATCTTTTTCTTATTCTACCAACTGTTTATTTATATATATAGGTAATTTTTACAATTCTAGATTTAAATCATTTATTGGCAAAACTGAAAGATGGAAGTCTCATCAAAATATTCCCTGATTTTTCTTTTTTATTGTTATTCTGCCTACAAATAAATTCAATTTCTGAGGAATGGATGATTCATTTATCCCATGGCACAGAGAACTCTTAATATGGCACTGCATGGACTCATTCAACAACTCTTAATATGGCACCGCATGGACCCACTGAATAACTCTTAATATGGCACCGCATGGACTCATTAAACAACTCTTAATATGGCACCGCATGGACCCACTGAATAACTCTTAATATGGCACCGCATGGACCCACTGAATAACTTTTAATAAGGCACCGCATGGACCCACTGAATAACTCTTAATATGGCACCACATGGACTCACTGAATAACTCTTAATATGGCACCGCATGGACTCATTAACCCATTTCTTCCCAAGTGTTGCAATGTTGCGTACACGCAACACTTTGTATTGCGTGTACGCAACACTGGGAAGAAATGGGTTAAACAACTCTAAATATGGCACCGCATGGACCCACTGAATAACTCTTTAATATGGCACTGCATGGACTCATTAAACAACTCTTAATATGACACCGCATGGACCCACTGAATAACTCTTAATACGGCACCGCATGGACCCACTGAATAACTCTTAATATGTCACCGCATGGACTCATTAAACAACTGTTAATATGGCACTGCATGACCCACTGAATAACTCTTAATATGGCACCGCATGGACTCATTAAACAACTCTAAATATGGCACCGCATCGACAAACTGAATAACTCTTAATATGGCACCGCATGGACTCATTAAACAACTCTTAATATGGCACTGCATGGACTCATTAAACAACTCTTAATATGGCACTGCATGGACAAACTGAATAACTCTTAATATGGCACCGCATGGACACACTGAATAACTCTTAACATGGCACCACATGGACTCATTAAACAACTGTTAATATGGCACCACATGGACAAACTGAATAACTCTTAATATGGCACCGCATGGACACACTGAATAACTCTTAACATGGCACCACATGGACTCATTAAACAACTCTTAATATGGCACCACATGGACCCACTGAATAACTTTTAATATGGCACTGCATGGACCCACTGAATAACTCTTAATATGGCAATGCATAGACTCATTAAACAACTCTAAATATGGCACCGCATGGACACACTGAATAACTCTTAATATGGCACCGCATGGACTCATTAAACAACTCAATATGGCACCGCATGGACAAACTGAATAACTCTTAATATGGTACCGCATGGACAAACTGAATAACTCTTAATATGGCACCGCATGGACTCATTAAACAACTCTTAATATGACACCGCATGGACCAACTGAATAACTCTTAATATGGCACCGCATGGACCAACTGAATAACTCTTAATATGGCACCGTATGACCCACTGAGTAACTCTTAATATGGCACCGCATGGACTCATTAAACAACTCTAAATATGGCACCGCATGGACACACTGAATAACTCTTAATATGGCACCGCATGGACTCATTAAACAACTCTTAATATGGCACCGCATGGACAAACTGAATAACTCTTAATATGGCACCACATGGACAAACTGAATAACTCTTAATATGGCACCGCATGGACTCATTAAACAACTCTTAATATGGCACTGCATGGACCCACTGAATAACTTTTAATATGGTGCCACATGGACTCATTAAACAACTCTTAATATGGCACTGCATGGACCAACTGAATAACTCTTAATATGGCACCGTATGACCCACTGAGTAACTCTTAATATGGCACCGCATGGACTCATTAAACAACTCTAAATATGGCACCGCATGGACACACTGAATAACTCTTAATATGGCACCGCATGGACTCATTAAACAACTCTAAATATGGCACCGCATGGACACACTGAGTAACTCTTAATATGGCACCGCATGGACTCATTAAACAACTCTTAATATGGCACTGCATGGACTCATTAAACAACTCTTAATATGGCACCGCATGGACTCATTAAACAACTCTTAATATGGCACCGCATGGACCCACTGAATAACTTTTAATATGGTGCCACATGGACTCATTAAACATTTCTTAATATGGCACCGCATGACCCACTGAATAGCTCAATATGGTACCGCATGGACTCATTAAATAACTCTTAATATGGCACCGCATGGACCCACTGAATAACTCTTAATATGGCACCGCATGGACCCACTAAATAACTCTTAATATGGCACTGCATGGACTCATTAAACAATTCTTAATATGGCACCGCATGACCCACTGAATAACTCTTAATATGGCACTGCATGGGCTCGTTAAACAACTCTTAATATGGCACCACATGGACTCATTAAACAACTCTTAATATCGCACTGCATGGACCTACTGAATAAGTCTCTGTGGATGGCTCTCAAAGGAGGAATTTCACCTGTTACCAAAACTGTGCTTTCAATGTCGGTTTTTTTGTGTCCCTGTCATGTTGGTAGTCTTTCAAAATGAAAAGAAATCATTGAAACTTTTAAATTTCGATTCTCACCTTTCTTTTCTGATTCCGAGGCTTAATTTCATCGTTGCCATTTCCTGAAATAGAAATATTCAAATCAGTCTTAAGACTTTTCAAAATATCAAGTAAAAACATTGCTTTTTAAAACAATTCCTTAATATAAAATGGAAATAAAATTTCATCTAATTATGTAAAATATATAGATCTATGAGATAGGAATTTTTTTATAAAAATGGTAAGAAGACTCATCGAGAAGGGAAGTCGTAAGGTCTAATTCATTTTCCTTCTTATGCTACTAAGAGTTCATTATGAAGCCAAAATTCGTTCGCCTGAGCCGTCAGGGAAGGGGTCTGCTCTCGTGAAGCAATTTTTTCTTCAAATCGCGATTGGAAAGTATTCTCACATCAGCATCTTAATGGCTATGTCCACACTAATGCGCTTTCATCTTCAACTTCACTTTCAAGCTTCAATTCCGCTTTTCAACACCTGATTGTCTAGCGCATGCCTTAGATGGAATGTGCTGAACGCATGCCTTCAACTGTCTACACCTGTGCGTCAAATAGTTTTCAATTTTTCACCACTGTAGACGTGAAGTTGCAATGGACGTAACTGATGCTGCTATGTTAGCGGGTATAAGTGCTGCAAGTTTAGTGCTGAAAAAAGTGATAAAAAGACGTGAAAAATACCGGCGATTGATATGGATGAAAGATTATTTTAAAACGCGGAATTTTGGAATAATTAGGGAATTGGAATTAAACGAAAACGGCGTAGCATTGTTGGCGAGCCGTCTCTCGGAGTGCTAAGCCAATGATCGAGCTAAGATCTGCTGTGAGTGACGCCTCGCCCGGGTGATTGACATCTCACTTTTACAGTCATGCCGGCACGGCAAAAACGCTGGAGCGCCCTCTATCCGGGATGCACCGTCAAGCGTATTGTTTCCGTTTTCGCACGTATGGTTGTGTTTTTATTAAGGATTTCTCATAATCTTAATGGATGTGAGTGATGGCGATTAACTTTTCCCCTTTTTTTACGTTCTTTCCCTATTTCTCTTATCTTTGCAATATATGTTATGAATGTGTTTTCTTCGGAAATGTGGTGTGTGAAAACCGTCAAACTGACAATGAAAATAAATAAAAAATAAATATCCCCTCAAGCAGCTGCTTCCCAAAGGTCTGACAGGAGCCTGTCAGTTTATATGCCACACTAGATCTGCCAAAGAAGGTCTAAGGAGAAGAAGGCTAGCTTTGCACAAGCGTAAGTGTTATTTCGTAAGTGTAAGTGTAAGTTCTGCGGAATTTTACTGAAGCTGAACGTGGCAAATTGAAGTGCATGCACAAAAACAACTGTAAGAAGTGATCTACGTAGTGCAATCATTTTTAGTCCACTGCAGCTGTGGTTTGTCTTAATCTTGGTATATTTATAGCGATTTAATCAGTGTTTCAACCTGTCTAACACCCATGACTGTTTGGCATAGTGATAGCTGACCCTAAAGTTATTCAGTGAGTATTTTATCCCGTTCAGGAGTATATTTTACGATACCTGGAAAAGCCGTTGTATGTTTATCTTGAGTAATTTTGCAGAATTTTTAAAGTTAATATGTAAATTAACACATTTAATCATCTTGCGAGCATGTAAGTCAATGTATGTTGCAGTTTGGTGTTCCCTGGAGCATATCGACATATGTAGGTGTCTGCAGTTTGTTCTAATAGTAAATTTTTTTTATGGTTGATACGAGAAGTGCCTGCTGCCATCTATTGACAGTTTATACAAGTAAGAAACTCGATGTGACTTTAATTGAAAATATCGTAATTCTATAAAATATAATTAAACAAAACATGTCGTCTCGCATTAAGCCATAAATTTCAATTTATTATAATATATTAAATATAGTAGAATGTTCAAAATATTAAAATTTCTATGTTGAGCATAGCTACCTCTTGTTTTACAAAATGAGATTTTATTAAAGAAAATAATTTTAACTAATCCTTGTGAAAAGAATATCATGATAGTAAAATTTAAGAAATGGACACTTTGAACAAAGTCAAAGTGTATGTAAAATTAGTCACGTGTTGTAAGCTAATGAAAACCTTGCTGGGCGGTGAAAAAATAACGCAAGGAACTGGCTCCTCTCCCTGGATAGGTGGCTTCACTGCAATACACGAATTTCCCATGTTTAGAGGGCGCTACAATCGAAAAGTTTATATTACGTCTATGGAAGCTAGCTCTCTTCTCCCTTAGACACTCCTTGGATCTGCCTTGCCGATCAGAGTTGGAAGGCGCCCCCCCCCACCCAAGATGAACGCGTTGTTTGGAAAATAAAACTAAAGTTTCACAGTCTATATCGGACAGCTACGCTTTAGAGATTCCAAAAGAGTTACAAAGTTACGAAACGCCGGCCAGTGTCTAGAACAAACTTCTACATGCTTTTGGGAATGGTGGAGTCGAAGATCGAAAAAAAATAATCGTTTTAGAGAAGCAATGCGAGCTGAAATGGAATTAGCGATCACACTTAGATATTTGGCTACCGATGATTCAATATTCATGTCTCTGATGAATATTTAAACCTACAATCTGATGAATTATTTAATCAATCTTTTTACTTATTTAAATTAATTTAATAATTTATATCTCCGATGAATTATTTAACCTATAATCTTCAATAAAGGCCAATGTTTGTTCTGACGACATGGTGACCTAAAAAAAATACAAGCTCAATAATTACAAAAACAGACCAAACCTTTCAGACATACTACGAAGTTGCACGGAATGTTGAACAAAGTACGTGCACTACAGCATGCGTCACTGAAAACGGCGCCGTTCAACAGATTTGAGGCATGCCTTTGCGCACACGTCACGTGCGTTAGACGCATGCGCCGCAGCGCGTGCGTCTAGCGCACATAAAACGCACAAGTGTGGACACAGCCAATGGATTCCTTACATTTTCATTTCGATCCACTTATTACATTGTTATTTCTGCCTCTGCTGAAATATAAATCGCACAAAGTCAATTCATACATCTGGAAGATATGCCCCCTTCAATTCCTGTCGCCATCATAAAGCACGTCCCCCCCCCCCCACACACACACACACAATGAAAATGAATGACTCTTAGCAGAGCGCATGCGCGTAATTGCCACAGATCTAACATTTCCCGAAGTGTTGTTAGAGTTATTCACGAATTACATAAGCGGATCTATAAAATTAAGCCCCCCCCCCTTTACGACATATATCGGATTAATATGTAATGATAAACAAACAAACTAAACAAGCTCTTAATAATGGACATTAGATGCAACAAACTAAGACGATGCACGTTCATCTAATAATTAGGTTAGATTCGCACGAGACTCGCAGATTAGTGACGCATCAAGAGATAATGTCATTTTGAAAAGTTTCGTAGTTCCGACTTTTAATTCGATACTTTTCAACTATCCATAACTTATCAATTACCTGAACATTTGGCCACAAATTTAGCAAAAGGATTTTTCCCCACTTCAGATGCCAAATTGCCTTCAATAGAAGTGTATTTCCAACATGGCGCCTCCTTCTGCCATAAATCTGTATAAAGTGTAATCGTATTTTTTAATGTGATACGTTGTTTATGCTAACTCTTGGCCGGAGCTCACTTTAGATGCTTTTCAGAGTGTCGCTATGTCTTTCGGATTTTGAACTAAAGCATGATTTATGTTGATATGAAAGGGACACATTTCGTTCAAAAGGATCCCCCTAAACTCCCTCACCCAAAAACAAGAGAGAATTATGCAAACGATTACTGAGCCGAATGAATTCTTTCTGAAACCGGAAATCAAGCGATCCCTTCGCCACTTCTTCGTTTCCGGCCTCTCAGCTATTTCACCGGATCTGAAAATGTCTCTTGTGTTCTGAGTTCTGCTGCCGGAAATAGATCCCTTCGCTCATCTTTAACTCTCTGCCATTGCCAGATCTAAATTTCACTTTTCACCTCGAAGGAACCTACGGATCCGAGGTCTACAACTCAAAATATCCCGAAACACCAATTTTTCGCATTCCTAGCACTCGTAGTTCATGGTTTGACCTCTAGGTGATCTATATTTCACCTAGGACGTCGGAGGTCAAATTTCGGATTTTTCTCGAGATCTACGATCCGGATTCCCCCCCCCCAGCTGTAAATTTTCAGAGCTCTACCAATTCCGCATCACAATTAAGAATCATCAATCATCCGTCGCTCACAATCATCTGTCGCTCACAATCATCTGTATACTGTTACAGATTTTTAGCAATATTTTACATTTGGCAACACCGTGCGAGAATTCGAAATAACCAAACAAACACCAAATGAACTTATTTGTTAAATAAAACAATCAGCTTATAAGAATTTAGCAAATACAAACGGATTATCTGAACCAGTGATTCTCAAACTTTTTTAGCTCGCGGTACACTAAACATTTAGGTTGGCAACACTACAAGAGACTCGCTCATGCGCAGTTGGCTTTCAATGACAGCCATTTCTGTGGAGTGGTTTGCAAACGCGGAGATTTTCCTGTTCAAGTTATGACGTGTATTGAGGTTAGCGCGTGAATGTTATGGGTGAGTTTTTGTGTTCTTTCAATGGGCTACGATTCAGCTGGGCGATTTTCCAAAAGCATTCGGTTGCGAGATTAAAGTTTGGGTAGTAACGGCCGCCATTTTTATAGCCCCTATCCTAAAGATTTCTTAATCTGCTTACTCTCCCTGCATGGTAACATTCGCCATTTTTATCGACCGTTTTGACAATGGCTATCTGAAATATGCACTCTCGATATTTATAAGATTATATTAAAATTTTAGAAATATTTAATCGTACAGTCATGAATCCTCGTTCCATAAGAATCCGTCTGCCGCATTGTAGAAAGAAAAATCAATCTACAGAAGAATGAATCGGTATAAATGTGTGGAATGATAAACTCGCTCATAATCTCGGTACCGAAGGTTTTCGGAAAATCGCCAAAATCGATGAACGGAACTGCAGTCTGTTAAGATGACATTTCAATTTGGATAAGGTTTTGATTAAATGGAAAAAGTTAAATGAAGAATCGGTGGCAGAGAGTTGCAACAAAATGGTTGATCCGAAATTTGTCTGCACACCTTTTGAGAGCCACCGATGAAAGCGAATTACTGTTGCCATACATCGATACAGACCCCCCAATAGGGGACCACCCGATCGAAGGCTGTGCCGACCGGCGTGGCTGCACCGGTTGGTTGACACAGCCAAGACCAACCGAATTTGACGATGCCGCCGACTGGTTCCCTAAGCCGGTTGGATGGTGACGGTGTCTGAGACCTCACCTATCAGGTGCTCTGGGTGAGCAGTTCGAGGGCTCTTCTGAAAAGATTTGTCCTCCAGTAGGTCGAGCCCTCACCAAAGTCTGGGCTTACTAAGAGTCTCTACCCCGGATGCCGAGCGAACTTGGATCTATATATCCTTGTTCATGGCTAACCGGGGAACAGATTAAAGTTAGGTTTCTTCCGGTGGTCAGCTTTCCTTCTATAGGACTGCTGCCAAGTGAGGCTGGGGTTGAGGTGCGCCTATAGGGCGTATTCGTTGCCCCCGGCTCTAGATAGCACGGCTTTTCATAACTGGTAGTGTCGTATAGGCGGAATCGGGAATTGCCGTGGTTGCATAAGATCGCAACAAAAATAGAACATCGATACAGAATGATAGAAGAATGCAACCCAAGAAACTGAGCCACGGTAGTTTCTACTTACAAATCATAACAACCGATTCTTACCCATGATGCTTCTCATTTAATACACTAAGGTAGGGGTTTTCAACGTGGGGTAAGAGGTAAAATTTTTTGGGGTACGCCGTGAGAACTCGAAAGTCGCTAGATCTAGCAACAAAGTAAAAATAACAATTGTTATTTTAAAATCTTTGGTCTGTAAATGGTAGCTAGGCATAAACTGGAAGGAGAGCTGTGTACCAATCCCTAGTGATGATGCACAGAAACGGCCAGGTCTAGCACCTAATGTCCGACCCCGCCTTCTCGTGGTGAAGGCCGTTAGTTACCTTTCAAAAGAGATATTCTCTTTTGGAAGGGAACGGAAGGGGAGGGCTGCCAGTTCAGTGTGGCCTATGTCATCTATGGACACTTTTTTTCTTTTTTTTTTTTAACAGGGCTGATGAGTGGTCAACTTCCCAGGGTCCGGGTGCTGACCATTTATACCTACTAGACTGGACTTGTTTATGGATTTGAGCTTGATTATGGATCCTGGACTTGCTGCACTGGTGGGCATCTGTTGAGGGAGAATCTGCTGCTGTGTTTTCTGTTTGCTTCTGGGTTGCCATCCTTAAGTGAACAGAGGCCTGGGATACCTTATATCAGCTGGTGGATAATCCTAATCAGAGGCCATCGCAGGTACCTGAACCTCACTTAGCTAGTTGGACATCGTCAAGCCTAAACTGGAGTAATGTGTCTCAGGCAGGCCATATGGCTCTTGAAAAAGTCCACTTGAAAAGGTGGTGCCTGAAGTTCCTACCAGCATCGGTGACTTCAGCCTTTAGCGGAGCAGAAACAGGTCTTTGCCCCAAGCCTGTGATCAGGGGGATGTTTCATATTGTTGGCCCTACCTATCTCAATAAACCTAGTTTCTGTAAAAATCCTACTAATCATTTTCTCTCTGCATGAACGTGGAACATGAGGACATTACATAGAAATTATTCTCTTGATGTCCTAACGCAGGAATTTCACCACTATAACCTAGATATTCTAGGCTTGCAAGAGACCAGATGGACAGGCATAGGTGAAATACTTAAAAATAACTTTAAATTTCTCTTTACAGGGAGGGAGGATGGAAAGCATCACCAAGGCGTGGGTCTGCTGCTCAGCAGACATGCTAGTGATGCTCTTCTAGGATATGAGTGCATTAATGAAAGGTTTCTTACAGCAAAATTTCAGACAAGCATTAAACACTTGAATGTTATCTGCTGTTATGCCCCCACTGAGGATGCTGAAGAGAAGGATTAGGTTTTACGGACAACTTCAGGATATTTTGAAAATTCTGTCAAGAAAAGAGATATTACTCTTGTACTAGGTGACTTCAATGCCAAAGTTGGTACTGACTGTGATCTTTGGGGAGGGGTGATAGGCCCTTTTGGTATTGGTAGCTGCAATGACAATGGGCAACGTCTCCTACAGGTAAGTAAACTCAATGGTTTCAGAATAACACTTATTACAAACACCGTGACATACATAAGTACACTTGGGTTTCACCTGATGGGCTGCATAAAAATATGATTGATTATATATTAATTAGCAGCAAATGGGCTAGTTCTGTTAGGAATACCACGGCATATAGGGGAGCTGAAATTGGATCTGACCATTACCTTGTTAAAAGTGTCTTGCAACTTAAACGTAAAAAGTGTTGTGCTGGGGTTAAAAAATTTACCTTTAATACTGAAGCTCTGAAAGACCCAGTTATAGCTAAAGCTTACCATGATAGGTTACTTAGTCAGTATGACAGTCGTGGTTTGCTTACTACTGAAGTTGAGGAAGAATGGGACCATTTTAAACAGGCTTTTTTGGAACTAACAGTACTCTTTTAGGAAAAAAGGAGCAGAGGAGACAGAATTATTTGAGTGATAAGGCACTTGGGTTTATTTCGGAAAGAAAGAACTGCAGGAATGTCCTTAAGCAATACCCTACTAGTCCTAATAGAAAGCATTACAGAGAACTTAATAAACGTGTAAAAGATCAGTTAGCTGCTGATAAGAATCTTTGGCTTGATGGTTTGGCTGACGAAGCCGAGGAAGCAGTTAGACAGCACAACAGCAGAGAGCTGTACCAGATAGTTAATGTTTTGTGTGGTAGAAAACGGACAGGTATACAGGGATTGAAGGATAAACAAGGTAAGGTCATAGAAGGTGAGGATTCTGTCATGGCTAGTGGGCTGAGCATTTCAGTGATGTTCTAAACAATGTAGTTAGTTCTATTCCCATTGTTTGCAATGATGATAGATGCATTGGTGGCTTTAATGTTGGCCCAACAACACAATAGAGGTATTTTGGCTATTTCTAAACTTAAACTTCATAAATCCCCAGGTATAGATGAAATTACTACGGAAATGCTTAGAGCTGGGAATGTTTCAGTTACCACTTGGATGACTGAAATTCTGAATATCTTTTATGATAAAGGCATGGTTCCTAAAGAAGCTATGTTCTACCAGAGCTATTGTTATCCCTATTTTCAAAAAAGGTTATCGCAGTTCTTGTGATAACTACAGTGGTATCAGCCTACTCTCTGTTCCAGGGAAAGTTCTTTGCATGATTGTGCATAATAGAATTAAGAATCTGGTTGATAGGCAATTGCGTGATGAACAATGTGGATTCAGAAGTGGTAGGGGATGTGTGGATCAGATATTTTCACTTAGGCAGATTCTTGAGAAATGTTTAGAGTTTCAGAAACCTTTGGTTGCTAGTTTTGTTGATTTCAAAAAGGCTTTCGACTCTGTTGATCGTCATAATTTGTGGTTGATTGTGGGATCATATGGTATACCAGACAAGTTAGTTAACATAATGAAAGCACTCTGTAATAACACTAATTCGTGTGTGAGAGTTGGTAAGTCTTGTAGCAATTGGTTTAGCATTACTTCTGGTGTTCGACAAGGGTGCAATTTGTCTCCTTTTCTCTTTAGCTTGGTTATTGATTATGTTATGTGAAATTCACTTCAAGGGAAAGATTTTGGCCTTAAATGGACTGGAGATACGAAAATTTCTGATTTAGATTATGCTGATGATTTAGCCCTTTTGGTAAATGATGTTGATGAGATGAACTCTTTCATTCGAGCTGTTGATGAGACTGGTAGTAGAGTAGGTTTGGGTATAAACAGAGAGAAAACTAAAGTGATGAAAATTGGTCAGGCATGCTGTGATTCAGTTAATCTGAATGTTTGCAGTCTTGAGCAGGTGTCACAGTTTAATTACCTTGGGAGCTTTGTAACAGATAATGGTGATGTGTGGCATAAGATTAACAGACGAATAGGGATTGCTGCCGGGACTTTTAAGAATCTATGGAGAGTGGGAGAAATAGGCGTATACACCTAAAGACTAAAATTAGACTGTATAATAGTTTGGTACTTTCTAGGGTTAGTTATGGTAGTGACACTTTGTAAACAAGATAACAGGAAATTAGATGCTTTTGATTCCAGATGCTTATGCAGTATCTTGGGCATTAGGTGGTTCAACTTTGTAACTAATGATGAGGTGTTAGGCAAAGGAGTTTGCAACCTCGTTTAAGCAGCATATTGTGCAGAGAGAGACTCCGTTGGTTTGGCCATGTTGCCCGTATGAATAATTATAGATTGGCTAATAGGGTTATGAACAGTGTGCCTAAAGGCTTCAGAAAGAAGGGGAGACCTAGGATGCGGTGGGCAGACAATGTCAAACAGGACCTAGTTAGAAATGGTGTGTAGTGGTAAGATGCAGTAGATGTAGCTCAGGACAGACTTGCTTGGAGAACTAAATTGCACGGTCTGGTTGGACCTCCGTAGCCCATGGCTGCTTGAGGATGATGATGATGATATTATAATTATAGTTTTATCTATCTATACAAGGGGTACGCCAGTTACATATACATTTCCAGGGGTTATGTGAAGCATAAAAGTTTGAGAACCGCTGCACTAAGGTAATATAATTGATGACAATGCCCAGATGCTCCACAATTCAAGACTGCACTACATCTATCGGGATAATGCCATGTCGGGGCTGAACAGCACTATAAAGGAAAGTGCAGCACTCGTCAAAATCTAATTATAGTTTTCGTCCTGGATCGCCACAAACAAGGATATTGAGAATTCAAGTTGACGCCATTAATGCACTAAGGACAACATTTCTCATAAATGACCGAAGTCGTTTAAATACTTCTCAGGTAACAGTTGTCCGGTCGCCGAGTGAACGACCCTGAGTACGAGGAGTATAAATTGGAGCGTTTCTTTTTATCTCTCTTGTCAGGATGAGGAATACTCCTGGTGGCATTAAAGTGACACATCACTTAGGTGATTTATATATCCATTTATTTATACCATTCCATTACAAAGGCTTCACAAGGACCTACAAAGCCAGGTAGTCATAAGTCTCATCCTTGCAGGGGGCCACAGGAAGGATTTTGAAATTGAAAGTGTCATTTCCGACAACAAAATCCTTTATATGCCTTCATATGGGAACTAAAGGCATCAGGGATATGCCTTCCCAGATTGGATTGGATTGTTTTACCTCTGAGCGGCACTTTTTTGCACAACATGGGCTAAATGGCCAGGTCACATGGACCCCGAAGGCTCAGAGAAGGTTGGGGGAGGGGACCCACTGGAACAGCTGTTGGGAGACAGATGGTAGCCTCCCGTCAAGGCCATCCAGCGTGTTCTTTAACGTGCACAGGGTATGGCTCTCCCGCACACGGGGCCACGGCTTAACGTCCCATCCGACGGACGGCGGCCTTTCCAAGCCCATCGGTGTCCCCTACTGACCGTGGGCAAGGCGGGGAATTTTTGCGGAGATAAATCTCAACGCTGACCCAGCTGGGACTCGAACCTGGGAACTACAGATTACGAGCCTGGCGCGCTACCGACTGAGCCACCCCCGCCCCGCCTTCCCAGAAAAGAAATTGGCTGGTTGTTAGAATGAAAAAATAAAACACCTGCAAGCCGCTTTGGAAGGATCCATGCCCCCCCCCCCCCTCCTTAAAGCCTCCATTGGAACCAGGCTAAAACTGAGCCTGAGGTGGAGTCAGACTTCCTGCTCACCTCCAAGACAACCGTTCTTAACACTCCAACGGACAGCGAGAGAGGGATTCGTCACTGTGACCGGGGTCGAGTCCAGCGTAGTCTCCAATACCTCGTGGCCCCTCAACTGACCATTGATTCTCCGAACTGCTAGCCGGCTGAGCCATTTGGACGAGCACAGGGCTTTTCACGAAACAGGAATGCTTCGCCTGGTTGTCGCAATGGCCGCCCTGTTTTCGTTTGGAGAGAGGAAGCCACGGGATGGAGCAATGGCCGCCCTGTTTTCGTTTGGAGAGAGGCACGGGATGGAGCAATGGCCGCCCTATTTTCGTTTGGAGAGAGGAGGCCACGGGCTGGAGCAATGGCCGCCCTGTTTTCGTTTGGAGAGAGGAAGCCACGGGATGGAGCAATGGCCACCCTGTTTTCGTTTGGAGAGAGGAAGCCACGGGATGGAGCAATGGCCGCCCTGTTTTCGTTTGGAGAGAGGCCACGGGATGGAGCAATGGCCGCCCTGTTTTCGTTTGGAGAGAGGCCACGGGATGGAGCAATGGCCGCCCTGTTTTCGTTTGGAGAGAGGCCACGGGATGGAGCAATGGCCGCCCTGTTTTCGTTTGGAGAGAGGAGGCCACGGGATGGAGCAATGGCCGCCCTGTTTTCGCTTGAAGAGAGGAGGCCACGGGATGGAGCAATGGCCGCCCTGTTTTCGTTGGAGAGAGGAGGCCACGGGATGGAGCAATTGCCGCCCTGTTTTTGCTTGGAGAGAGGAAGCCACGGGATGGAGCAATGGCCGCCCTGTTTTCTTTCGAGAGAGGAGGCCACGGGATGGAGCAATGACCACGCCAACCAGCTTCCCCCCTTACTTGATGCTATTGAGAATCTTACAATTACTATAATCCTGGATGACACATTCACGTTTTACACAAATCCAATCAACTACTGACTTTCTTCCATTTTCTTCCAACTTTCTTCTATTCGCTATATACGCACATTTTTACGCAACGTGTCGTATCTCACGAATCTCGTAATAAATCCGTCACGTTAGTATTGTTGTATGGGCCTATCTCCCTCCTATATATTAACAGATGAAAGCTGCTCGAGGTGAGGAATATTATCGGCTGGCTGAAATTATGTCCCCTACTTTGTGGCTGATGAAAAAAAGAGAAGGTGCAAAATCTCTCACGAGGCGATCCTAATTGTGCGAAACGAATTCTTATTCCTTCCGGTGTTTCATTTGCTGTGTATTAAATGCTCGAGCAATTCTTCTTGTAAATTATAAAGTTAAAAAATATTCAACAGGAAATATTTAAGTGGTGAATTCTAATCATCTGTAACGGTTTATTTACCTTCAAAAATGGAAGAACGTCGGTTGACCGTAGACCTGGAATCCATACAGCTGACGTCACCAACAGCAACACGACGAAGAAAGGACTCTTCATTCTGATTGGTCTGCTTCAAGGAAATGATCCACAGTCAGATGGATTCAACAACGAAGTGGAGCGTGAAGTGCACCTGTGGGGATAACCAATGAGTCAGTGACACTTTCCGACTCTTACAAGTAATTGAGAAAGTGAAAAAATCAGATCAATTAATTTTCAACATATGGAAGGACAGATGCCATTATTTAAATATTGCAGACTTTTAATATTAAAACATTTCATATTTCTAGTATATTTCATCTTCGGCTGCAGACGATCAATTATTCTCCGTCCTCGCGCGAGGTCATCTCAATGCAGGCAAGTTACTACGCAACCGTTCATTGTCCTCACCATACGATGGAACTGAATTGTCCGAATTGAGCCGAAAGAAGTCATTCTCTGTGGATCCATAGAGAATGACTTCTTTCGGCCTCTTAAAGACCCAAAGAAGTCATTCTCTATGGATCCATAGAGAATGACTTCTTTCGGCCTCTTAAAGACCCCTGTGGACCGGAACACTTCGGTTGGAAGGAAAAAGTACGAAGTGGGAAGCAAAGAGAGAAAACTTCCTGCGTCAGTTAACAGTGGTTAATGGAAAAAATAATTGCAATGAAGACGAATGCTACGACACATTTCCTTTAAAAGACAACAGATTCTGTAAGCTCGCGATGAACCACACGAGCGTCTAGAGACAAGTTTTACCAATTCTAGGCGCTCGTGTTGTTCATCGCGAGCTTACAAAAATCTGCCAAATCGCACGAGGACGACTGTTTCAATTTCATACGATACCTCGACGAGGACGGGAAGACCTCCGCTGCCGCAGGAGGGGGGGGGTCTCGCCTCAGTGAGAAAGACGAAACCTTGCCACTAATCATTATTAGATGATCTGTGGCAGTGAACTGACAGGCTCCTCATGTCAGATCTCTTTTTTTCTAGCAGGTGCTTGAGGGTTCTTTCATTATTTTATATTCCGTTTACCAACATTCCCCCTGCCCTTCATGGAAGCTGAATACACCCAATGCATCTGGAAACGAAAAATGGAAGAGATGAATTTGTAATAAGATAGAAATAGCAAATATCGTTTATATTTATTAACATTTAAAAAATGGCGCTAAAATGAAACCAGATAGCTACAGAAAGAATTAAAATTCGAAGACAATTTTTTTTAGCTAGAGTTCATTCGTGTCAAGCACACGAAGGAAAATTTTTTTCATTTTTTTTGCAAAAGAAATTTTGATCCACAGATAAAAGACTAGGCGCTTATAACTATTTGGAAACTCTTTCTCACATTAAGTATCATATCTAATTTTGTGACATAATAACCCCCCCCCCCTCCTGTATTCAAGAGTATTTAGCGTAGTTCACGGAATATAGGCTCCCATTTCAGCAGGGAATACTTGGAAAAAACCTTTTCAGTGCATTTTAATGATGATATATTAAATCTATATAACTCTTAAGCATAGTTTGTGTAATATTAGAAAAAGGATAACTTTCGATACCTATTGCGTGAAATTAATTTACGATGACCCCTTTGATGCTCTTCTGGAGAAAAGTGCAGAGCGAAATTCACTAACAGATAGATAATAAAAGTCAGGATTCTTAAATTTAATTTTTCCTGCTTTATCTACCATAGAACATTTAATGAGGATTTATTTTATCACAAATTTATTTATTCACAAAATCTGAAGCGCCTAAGAAGATGAGGCCCAGGCCAATTCGATTACATCTCCCGTGAAAGGTGGGGCGGGGCTCAGTCGGTAGCGAGCCAAGCTAGTAATCTGCAGTTCCCAGTCAGGGGCGTAGCCATGGGGGGGGGGGGAGGCTCCCCCCCAAAGTAACTCGGAGTTGGCAAAATTCGAAGCGACTTCGTAAAATCTAGGTGAGTTGTGAAAATTGGGATTTATTTTGTAAAATTCAGGAGTGTTGGACAAATCGAGAAAACTTAACAAAATGTAGCGCAGTTGGCAAAATTCGAAGCCACTTGTTAAAATACAGGGGAGTTGTGAAAATTTTGCCTTTCTTGTGCAATTAAGGAGAGTTGATAAAATTCGTAGTGATTTGGCAAATTCAGGGAAGATGTAAAAATTGCGTTTTCTTTAAAATTATGGCGAGTTGGCAAAATCTAGGGGAGTTAGGAAAATTCGAATTCACCTGGTACAATATAGGTGAGTTGGCAAAATTCGAATCCAAAATTCGTTTCCAAATAGTTATCCCTGTGAAATTATGACTAGTTGGCAAATTTGGAAGTGAAATGTGCAAAATGCAGGACAGTTGAATAGTTATGGAAAAATAGCCGTAACCCCCCCCCCCCGAGCGAAAATCTAGACACATTATTCGATTAATTGTGCAGTTGGCAAAATTTTGATTTCTTCCCCCCCCCCCCCCCCCCAATCATAGTCCTTCGCTACGCCCCTGTTCCCAGTTGAAATTTATTTCCGCTAAAACCCTGCCCTCAAACACCGATGGGCTTCGAAAGGTTCATCAATATAGGCTCATCATATCAATTATTCGAGACACTAACCCGTGGTTCCCTGTGCACATTACACGCTGGATGGCCTTGATGGGAGGCCACCATCTGTCCCCGAACAGCTGTTCCACCCATGGAGGTAGGAATAGGGGAGGCGCCCTTACTATCAGTTAGCATAGTTGGCTAGTGTAGCCGAAACTGCCATGTTACTCCTACCCTGAGGGTCGCGCTGAAAGGTCAGTAGTCATTGCATGTGTGAATGTTTTGTACGAATACTGCCACAATTAAATCGTAATATTTCCTAATAGTATTATTATTGTTAGGTACATGGAAATTTACTCTTTTTTAATTCCTTTTTGTGTTTGAAGGTGTGCAAAAATTGTAATTGAACACCATAATCAAATTTGTCTGTGGTTTTTAAAAACGGTTGTTGAGGTCCATATTGGAGGTCTATCGCAATAAATTACTTATCAAATTAAAGCTATTTAGCAGTAATACCCTCCAGGAAAAAAAAAGGGGGGGGTGAGGGAACATTTAAAAACAGTAGTAATTTTAGCAATATGTAGCAGTAGTTTACGCTACTTTCCAATATAATTAAAATAAGGAAAAGTTTAAAAATTCCGGAAGTAAAACTTTATTTCAACTTCTTGCCAATGGAATGTCATTCCTTTTATCTATTTTGCAGGTTAATTTCTGCAGGAATATGTTCTATAGGAGCTGGCGTTTTTGCACAATCTGTCGTTCGTTAACATAGACAACGCACGCTTACGAGTAAGAGCAATATGGCGACGTCGGCTAGTTTTCGAGCGATAGGGCATCTCCCTCTCTTCCGACCTCCATGGTTCCAGTGGGTCCCCTTCCCCCAACCTTTTCTGAGCCAATGGGGTCCTTGTGACCTGGCCACATGGCCCAAAAGTTCAGAGGTAAAACAACCCAACCCTGTGTATATTAGAGAATAACCAAAGAAATTGAGATTTATAGAATTTTCAACTTTGCTGTACTCTTTCTTCCCTGTCTTAAATTTTTGCCATCTAGAATCCCGCGAACCTCTTTAGCAATAATAATGAATGCAATAAATTCTTACCTTTATCAGAGAAAAGACGAACGAGGAAACGTCTCTCCTGCTCTTGTCTGTCTTTCATAAGGCCTCTTCCTGATGAGCATTGCCACGTCATGCAAATGCTTTCGCACGTTTTCATAATTCCATTTGATGCATGACTGGAGCCATCTCTGCTGCTGAGGCATTTCGGTCACAAAAATATTTCATTCATCAAAATTTGTTAAAACCTGCATGATCATCGCTTTTGTGGATGATTCAGCTGTTTGCTCCTCCGGTGGCAACACCAAAGGCTGTTGAAACGATTTCGACAGAAAAGTCTTCGAATGCAGGAGTCAAAACAGAAATTTTTAATCGCTAAACACAAAAGTGACATCGAAGAGACGGTTTCGCTTCCAAGCTTCTGCTAAAATGCAATATGGAGGTTGAGAGATTCCCCTTTAGGCTTCGGATATCTGGCGCTAAACGAACCTCACTAAAGGCAACTGCTTGGCATTCATCGCGACAGGCAGAGGGATGTTTGCGCAAATCGGATCTGCTTCATGCCTTTCGCACAGATGAAAAGGTTTCTTGGAAAGATGAATTTATGAAACAGAAGAAATCGTTATCCGAAATGAATCATAAATCATTTACTGATGTGTTCAAATTCTTCATGCCTATCGAGATATTTCTCCCCAAAATGAAATTATCAACACGATATTCTTCTTCTTAAAGAGAAATTTTAATGAAGTAAATCTGTGACATTGCATTTCAAGTTCCTTCATTTCATGGCGTTTCTTAGAAAGTCCAGAAATGCGAAAATCGAATGAGATTCCAGGAGAGCAGAGAGCACTTGCAGGCATTCCCCCAACCATACCTGGTCAAACGATTGTTAATGTTGCTTTAAAATTGTTTAGTTTTTCATATTTAGAATAAAATGAAAGCAGTCGTACCTTTAATATTCTATAAAAATATTGAATTTGATCAATATCTAGCGATTAAATAATTTTAAAGATCGCATCATCTATAAATTATTTTTAAAGTAATTAAAATAGTCAAGCATTAATCCAAATTAACCTTTTGTTATTTACTAAGGCATATAAATACAATGCTAAGTAATTGGCGCTTGCTGACCCACACTTGACGTAGCCACCTATGTCCCCAAGTGTCTTTTGGAAATCTAATATCTAATCCAGAGAGTTGTTCTTTTTCTTCAGTAAAGTATAATGAACAAAACTATACGTAGTTGAAAATGATTTTCAGACCCCCCCCCCCCCCCCCCCCCCTGGCGAGTAGGATATCCTCCTATTAGCCTGCTACAGTATTAGGGGTGACATGGTTTTAAAGCGGTTTAAAGAATAGATCAATTCTTAAAGAAATTCTACAGACAATTAACAACGGATGTATTAATAAATACTGGTGTCCCTTAGAGCTCCATTTCATGTCTATTTACATGTTTACAACATGACAGAAAACTTAAAGAAAACTTGTACTTATAAATCGACGACAATTCTAGTAAATATCAAAGTTTCAGTTGGATTTACTTCCGAGTGGCACATTTTTGCACACAATGGACTAAATGACCAGATTTTGGTTTTACCTCTGAGCGGCACTTTTTTGCACACCATGGGCTAAATGGCCAGGTCACATGGACCCCGAAGGCTCAGAGAAGGTTGGGCGAGGGGACCCACTTTCAGCTACAGCTGTTGGGAGACAGATGGTAGCCTCCCGTCAAGGCCATTCAACATGCTCTTTAACATGCACAGGGTTATGGCTCTCCAGCACACGGGACTACAGCTTAACGTTCCATCCGATGGACGGTAGTCTTTCCAAGCCCATCGGTATCCCATACTGACCGTGGGTAGGGTAGGGAGTTTTGCGGAGAAAAATCTCAACGTTGACCCAGCTGGGACTCTAACCTGGGAACTACAGATTATAAGCCTGGTGTGCTACCAACTGAGCCACCCCCGCCCCTAAATGACCAGATCACAAGGACCCTCAAGAAGGTTGAGGGAAAGGGACCCACTGGAATAGCTGCTGGCAGACAGATGGTTGCCTCCCTTCAAGGCCATCCAGTGTGCTCTTTAACGTGCACAGGGTATGGCTCTCCCGCACGTGGGGCCATGGCTTAACGCCCCATCCGAAGGACTTTCCAAGCCCGTCGGTGTCCCCTATTCACCAAGAGCGGGAAATTTGTGGAAAAAATCTCAACGCTGCCACAGCTGTGGCTCAAACTGGGAACTACAGATTATGTGTCTGGCGCGCTACATAATTTCCGTGTACGAATCGAGGTTTTGAATATTCTCGTTCTTTAGTTAAAGAGTTCTGTTATTTAGCAGTAAAAAAAATGTTAGCTTCAAAATGGCTAAGAGTTTGCTGATCAAATATTTTGTCCTGGTTTCAGTAAGCTAAAGCTGGGACACTTGCTAAAATGTCCGTTTCTGAAAAAAAAAATGAGAATCTAATTTCAGTGCCAGCAGTATTTGATCAGTAGAAACTGCGGATCCAATGACACAAGAAATAAATGCAAGCTTTTTTCCAAATTATCAAAGTGAAGCCATTTACATAAATTTTAAAGTTTGCATTTTTGTAACTATGTGAACTTACTTTGCACTGGCCTTCTTGGATTGATAAATAATAATGCATGGCTAGGCTAGCATTATTGCTTAACCTGCCATTTTTTAGGCCTAGCCGCGATCATGCGCACTGTTACGAATTTTGATTTTAATTTCAAGGAGTTTTTATGAGCTTTGGCTAACTCCGCCTCATCATTTCTATTTTGCCCTTGTTGGCTTGTTTTACTTCTGAGCAGCATATTTTTGAAACACAATGATCTGAATAGCCAGGTTAAAAGGACTCCCAAAAAGGTTGGAGGAAGAGGACCCATAACAATTCTTGCCAATGGACAGTCGTCAGATGGTTGCCTCCCGTCAAGGCCGTCCAGCATGTTCTTTAACATGCACAGGATATGGTTCTCCTACACAGGGGGCCACAGCTTACCATCGCTTCCGACGGACAACAGCCTTTCAAAAGCCCATCGGCGACTCTACTGACTGAGGGCAGGGTGGGGAATTTTGTGGAGATAAATCTCAATGCTGGCTCAAGTGGGACTCGAATCTGGGAAGTGCAGATTACGAGTCTGGCGTACTACCAACTGAGCACCCCGCACCCTTTATGCATTTGTAACCAAGGTGGGCTCAAGATGTTTTTTTAGGCTGCAAAGTGAACTTTCGTCTAATCTTTCCTGTGTCCTGCAAGCCTGCTATTGGCAGTTCTCAATTTGCAGCAATGTTTTAAGTTAACCATTCGTGCAACAGGCTTAACGTTTACATAAGTATTGTTCTCGAAATTAATTTAACCCTTATTTACACACGTGAAGTCTTAGGGATTTTAAATGTTACAAAGCTACTTTCGTTCGCGATAACCTTTGTTCGTATGGTTTAACCTAGGCATGCCCAACACTTTTTTTAACAGCAAAATACAAGTAAAAAATTTATTCTATGGCCACTAGAAAAATAGTTAATAAAATATATTTATTTATCATTAAAAATACCATATGTGATATATGTATTTGTTTTACATTTTTTGCAATTTTTTTAATATCTGGATTAAATATCGTCACTTAAGAATGACAGTCTTTCTCTTTGTAATGTAATAAATTGTTTTTAAAAATTCTGTAGTACTGAGCACTCCCGAATGGAAACCTCTCCGGCCGTAATTTGGACATGCCTGGTTTAAGAGAAAATATTGTCTCACACTGACTGCCATTACTTTTCTACATTTCTTCCATTTAAAGATAAACAGTAAAATCTCTCTTCAGTGAACATTTTTTGATGAACTTTATGAGCCTCTCATTACGCGACCTCTCTGGTATTTGAAAATTCTTTCAATGAATTCCCATTACAGAGATATCCGTAAGGATCTTCATATGGCCATCAATGTGAAGAGATATATGCAACAACAATGGTAATTAGCCGAGTTTTATGCTATTTACAGGTTCATTCATAATTCTTTCCATTTGACCAGCACGTTATATTATCTGAACCTGGTTTCAGGTTCAGATAATGTCTCTGAGATCCTACACTAAAATCTGCTAAATTAACACTTGCTGACCTAATGCACAGACACAGGTAAGAGGCAATAGAGAATCCGAAGCCACCATACAGCCCACACAAAACAATCTGGTTCACAGCAGAGCACACAAACGTCATCATGACCTGCTGAACTCTCTCTTCCTATAAAAACATGCAAGCTCCTTTGCACGTTTCCCATATGGAAAGTTGGAACTCTCATTACGGCTTCAGCACACACACGTGGCATTTCCTTTGGACAGGGTCGTGTAATCCCACTCTACCCAGGAGCTTACCAGTCTTCATCCCCAACACCCTATACATATCACTCACGGCAGTCTGATCAAAAGTGTCATAGAAACACAAATTTAAATATGTGATTTTCTCAACTCCAGTTCGGAATGGCAAACCTGTAATCGGAGGAGACGAATGTTGCAAAACGTATAATCATAACAGCTTTGCTAATCAGGTCACTAAACCTTGCCGCTCATCTGTGATAAATAAACACTCAGTGATTATTTTATTAGGTACAGTTCCATGCAGTGACGGTCAGAAGGAGGCTCGCAGGTGTTTAATTTCTTCATTCCAACAGCCAGCCAATTTCTTTTCTGGGAAGGCAGACCCTGATGCCTTTAGTCCCCCATATGAAGGTATTTGTAGTCCAGAAATGACACTTTTAACTACAAAATCCTTCCTATTCTCCTAAATGGCCCCCTCCAGACTTATGGCTGCCCCTGGTTCCATGTCAATAGTAATTTAGATACACAACTTATATAACTTTGTAAATAAGCTTTTTATGAAGAAATGTGACTGAAGATAATTTAAAGATCTTAATAAAATCTATTTAAATTTTGATTTTAAACAATACTCGTTCGGAATATAGTTATGCCAATTGGAATATTTAACAGCAACAATTTCAGTTTAAATAATTGCTCTGAAAAGTTAATAAAAACAAGTTAAACGAAAGCAATAACACTTATACTAAACTTTATTAACAAGTGTAAGGAAATTTTTAACAGTTCGTGTATTTTAATTTTCAACAATATTTTTGTAGGAGCAAAAGTTGTTAAAAGTTTCAGCTTCCATAACTCATATCCATAATTAATAATTAAGTTTTCTTGTTAATCCATACATGGTATATTGGTATACGACATCCATCGACTGAATGGTCGTGGTCTCCCTTACCGTATCAGTTAACATAATCCGCAAAGACAGGTAAACCTTCCCTATATATTCGTTACCTCAATGATGTGTTAATTTTTTTAGGTCCACCCCATAGATGCATAAAATACTGAATGTATGTTGGCAATCGAGATTTCTATTCATCGATTTCAGATTTTTATCTTCAGTCATATTTTCCCGTAAAAACCTTACTGAAGAAGTTGAGTTCTGAATCTGCCTGCCTTATTCCCTTGCCATGCACGAAGTAACAGACGCAGAGGATAATCTGCCACTTTATTTATAGTGCAAACAGACGGGAAGGCATGGAACCAATTTTAGCGTGTCCGATCCTTTTCAAGGTCAAAAACTGATACAATCCACACGGTTTTAAAGGAATAGGAAATGATTTACGATTACATAAGGGGCGGGAGTGCTCAATCGGTAATGCGCAAGGCTCACAATCTGCAGTTCGCAGGTTTGTCTGTTTGAGATTTATCTCCGCAAAACTCCCCACCCTGCCCATGGTCAGTAGGGGGCATTGATGGGCTTGGAAAGGCCACCATCCATCAAATGGGACATGAAGCCGCGGCTCCGTGTGCTGCAGAGTAATACACTGTGCATGTTAAAGAACCCACTGGGTGGCCTTGACAGGAGGCTGTCATCGTTCTCCCAATAGCTGTTGCAGTGGGTTCTCACCTCCAACCTTCTCTGAGCCCTTGGGAGTTCTTGTGACCTAGCCAATTAGCTCACTGGGTGCAAAAAAGTGCCTTTCAGAGGTAAAACAACCCAACGATTACATAAATATACTGGTTTCCATAAATTAGGAAAATCCCTATTTTAAGTCAATAGGATGCTAAAGTCAAAGCTCTGTGACTTCTAAATTAAGTTTTCTTGTTTTGAAAAATGTGATTGCAGATAAAGATCTCAATCAAATAAATCAATATCTCGATTTTCAACAATATTCGTTCAGTATTTAACGAGTTATGGAAGTTTGAATATTTAACAACAGCAATGCGTCTTAAGAAACTTATACAAAACTGAAGAATAGTGAAAGAATTCTTTACATAAAGTTCTAAAATACAAACTTATTTTATTAAACACTTTGATCCAATAATAATTATTAAGTTTTAATTAACTTCTGAAATCAATTTTTGTAGCAGGCATTGTTATCGCTAAATATTCAAACTTCCATAACTCATTAAATAATGAATGAATATTGTTGAAAATCGAGACATTGATTTGATTGAGATCTTTATCTGCAATCACATTTTTCAAAAAAAAAACTTATTTTGGAAGTTACAGAGCTTTGACGTTAGCTTCCCATTGACTTAACATAGGGATTTTCCTTAATTATGGAAACCCGTGCATATTAAATTTCAAAATTCTAAATTTTTAAAATCAATTAAAAAATAAAAAGTAAATTGCACATCATTACGCCAAATTTATCTATAAGCGAAATTAAACTAGGTTACTCGTTTTATGGAATTTAGTTCTTTGTTCCCACACTGGTACGCTGCTCCACGGGAATGTGCCATTGTGGAAATGTTGCCATTCGAGGTAAAACGGAGATTCCCTCTCTGTGTCTATTACCCTGTATTAACAAGAAACTGAATCTAATAAAGTGGCAGCCGAGCAGAAGTATATTTCCAAGATTTACAAAACTTTTAGACAAACATTAGAATTTAGAAAACAACTTTCAAATTTAAAAACAACTACGATTTTTCGTAATTTTTAAAATTACCGCATCATTTCAATCTACCAATTACGATATGGGTAACAAAATAATAATTAACGCGCTTGCTCCACGTGACACATTACAACGTCGGCAACGAGTCCAGACAAAGGTGATCCCATAGGAACCCTCAGTCTGGACCCAACACTAAAGTACTTCTGGGCCGTGAACCTGACCACTCTCAATCATTCAGCTTCGCTGTATCCATAATTAATAATTAAGTTTTCTTGTTAATCCATACATGGTATATTGGTATACGACATCCATCGACTGAATGGTCGTGGTCTCCCTTACCGTATCAGTTAATTTAACCCGCAAAGACAGGTAAACCTTCCCTATATATTCGTTACGTCAATGATGTGTTAATTTTTTTAGGTCCACCCCATAGATGCATTAGAAATTTTAATTGAGACATTCAACAGTATACTCCCTACTATAAAATTTACTCACGAAACCGAAATCAATGGAGAAATACCATATTTAGACATCCTTATTAAAAAGAAAATTTCTAAATGTGAGTTGGAGGTTTATCAAAAACCAATTTTTATTTCAAATTGAATGCCCTACACATCTGCCCACCAAATGACTTATATATATATATAAAAAACCCAATCTTATTACATTTTTTGAGCATATCAATACTCAAAAAATACATTAAAAAAGAAACTAGAGTTTATTTATAATCTAAGAAATTAATACGGAGATTAGAAAGAAATGCAAAGTTTAATAGTAGGCAAGACTCTCAACCCGCAAACAGTTACTACGACATATGCATGTAGTTTTCCATACAAAACTGGAATGGCTAAAACTTGGATGTACTAAAAACTTATGAAATAAAATAACCGCATACAGTACCAAAAACCGTCCCGTGGCTGAGTGGTTAGCACGCTTCGCTATTGATCTAAGGTACCTGGGTTTGAGCCCCAGGTAAGGCATGGATGTGTGTGCTGTTTTTCTGCTGAGGTCCCACCATTCTCACAGACCTTATACTATGGCGTATTAAACTGACAGTCTCCTGTCAGACCCCTTAGCAAGCAGCTGCTTGAGGGGGTATTTATTTTATTATACAGTATCAAATTGTATAAAAAATTAGTAATTAACGATAAAGATAAATTAGTATACCTACGGGAGGGGGTTATTTTTTATAGTTAATTATATATTCCAGATCCTTAAAATAATTACACAGAATAAACATATCGCACTTATGAGCAGCTTATGCTGAACATGGAAGTGATATTAAGCATAAAAAACCTAATACAGCACTCACACAAACAATACTTGATAAAAAGATTAAAGAAAATTAAATTCAATATAAACTAACAACAGCACCTCCAACTAAATTCCAGTTGCAGTACGCTGAATCCATAAAGATAAATTTGTATAGACACGCTCTGCAATACAGAGGTTCCTACCCTGCCTGCAGCATGGAATATCCTGCTACATGAGTTGTGCAGATCGATGTAAATGGAGTAGAGAGACTCATAAAAGAAAATCAGCAGTTACCATCTCACTGCATTCACACTGAAGGAAGCTCCTAGAACAGATTGGGGGGGGGGGGGGCAAACACATACTAAACATGCCAGGAAGTCTTTTAAAGCTCTTTTATGGTTAAAAGTTTTAAATACTCTTGAGTATGCATAGGAGTTATCATAACCATATAACGACAACGGTTCTGGATCCTAAAATGTGTGTGCAAGATTTAAAATGCAAGGCACTTCAATATAACATCTATACAATCAACCGAAGATCAGCTGAAGAACATTTCAAGTGCACGGGACAAGCAGACTAGTAAATGCAGCTGGGGTGACGTTGTAAAAGAGTGCCAACTTCAAAAAGGTGAAACGTGACAACAGTAACCTACGAAGAGTAATATCCGAAAATAACTGTCATCTGTGTCATCCATCAAAGTTCAGAACTGGTAATATATTTTCTTGTCCTTCGTCACCTTGGTTGGTAAAAGATAATATAAGGTTTAGAAAAATAGATTTAATCAGGATATTGTACAGGAGGCAATATACCTTGGATTATGGTAATGGTTGTAAAAACGACCACCTCAAGAACAATTTTTTAAATCTAATACAGCTAAATATTGTGAAAGATTAAATTTGTTATATCTCTCCGATTACGAGGTAAAAATGATCTTCTCATAACTATTCTTTACCAACATTGCACAAAATGATGAATGTAATATACTAGGATTGATCATTTAATTTGTGGGCTGACACCAAAAGTACTAGTACGTAGCGCTTTTTTCTAAAGTAACACTAGATGGAACTGTGCATGACCACTGCAAAGGAGGCTCCACATGCCAAGATCATGTGACACCGACTGCTCTTGTGTCTGAAAATGTCGCGAATGTGTGCTCAATGGATTCCACACAGTTTGACTCCAGAACAAAAACGGGTACAGCTGTGCAAAGAGATGCTTAATTGTTTCGAAAGCCAGGGTCCAACCTTCATGAGTCGAACTGTGACTTCTTATAAAATTTGGATCTTTCACTATGATCCCAAAAAAAAAAAGTCATTCAAGTCAATGGAAGTATTCCGATTCACTGAGACCCAAGAAAATTCGGGTTTCTCATTAAGCTGGGAAACAAATGGCTCGTGTTTTTTGACATCAAAGGTGTTCTTGTTACTCACTTTGTGCCTCGTGGAACCACCACGAATAAGGAAGCCTACTCGAAGGTTCTCAGAACCAAACTTCGGCGTGCCATTTGTGAAAAACGTCCGGAACTTTCTGGTGTGACTTGATTTCTCCATCACAACACCAGGCCCCATAAGGCTAATATTGTGCAGCCAGTGATCACTGTCATAGGTGCTAAGGGTCTGCCATATCCTCCATATTCCCTGGACTTAGCACCCTGCAATTTTTTCCTCTTTCCGCAACTGAAGAAAGCTTTGAATGGAAAACATTTTGCATGCTTTGAAAAATGACTTCAAAGACGCTTTTAATGCATGGGTACAACGATGGCAAAAATGTGTGAAGTTTAAGGAAAAATATTTTGAGAAAGACAAATGCCAGAAAGATTCAGAGGATAATATTTAATGCAACTTTTTGCTTCTGTCTACGAATTAAATGATCACGCTATGTACAACTGTCCCACATCCACAAATTCAGTTTTAAAGTGTATTGAATCATATACCAAAGTCAAAAATCTCAATTTTACAGTTACTCATCTTGACTGGTTGGCATAACAGCACTTGATTCATTGTAACGTCTTCTATCCTGATATCACCTTGTGTTTTTTTTTTTCCAAAATATCTGAAGTTTTCTTTAAAATATTTGAAAACAGCAAAAAGATTTGTAATCGGTTACAAAGCACATCAGAATAAAAGTTACCTAAAGTTATAATTTAGAGGGTAGAAAATGCTTAAAACACGTTTGGGACTTTTTTTCCCACCACTGTATATTAAGGGTGTGTAAAGGGTGTGTAAAGTTCAATTCTCATATAACTATGAATGCAACAATTTAAGTTTAACCAATCCAACAGATTTGATCCCAGTTCCTCTTCAGCATAAAAGTGGCAATAATGCTGGTAGAAACACAACCTAAGGTAATTTCTTAAGAGTAAAATAAGGATTCATCATGGTACAAATATTCTAGAATTTTTAAAATTTCTCTCTAAGTCGCATTCAAGGATTAAATAGTCTTATGCAAACAAGTGAAAAATCAAGGCTGAAAAATGGTTGGGTTGTTTTACCTCTGAAAGGCACTTTTGTCCACACAATGGACTGAAAGGTCAGGTCCCAAGGACCTCAAAGACTGAGAAGGTGGGGGTGAAATGAACCCACTAGACAACTCTTGGGAGACAGATGGTACCTCCTGACAAGGTCATCCAGCATGTTCTTTAGTGTGAATAGGGTACAGCTCTCCTGCACATGGGGTCATGGCTAACAAGTGGTAAAACAGCTACCTGTTTCGAGTATTAGTAACACACAAAGGATCTGATACAATTTTTTGTGTGCAAAATTTAAGATGTTACAATTTAAATCAGAATCTGATAAGCTCTTGCCTTAGTGTATTTGCTACTGTCCAATAACTAAAAGTACCCTAAATACGAAATTGTTGAAAAACAATGTAAAATTGATAACCAGAGATTTTTCAACATGAAACAGATTATTATTTATTAGCAGTGCTTGTTAACAATGATGCAAGTACAATACAGTCTCAGAAATCTTTATCTCAGGTTATCCATGCAACAGAATTTAGATACCTTACTAAACGTTAACAACAAAAAGAAAGGTTTAGGTTTTATTGTGCATTAGCATCTAAGGCTATAATGTGCCAAACAAACAATAAGTCTTTGAACCTTGAACTAAAATTTAAAATAAAAAAATACAAACATACAAAAGTCATAAAATTGTGAAAAAAATTGTAAAACAACTAAGAAAATTTAAAACATCAACAAGAAAAATATAGTAAAACAAAAACAAACCAGGTGTAAAAATCCCAAGAGAAAAACAGGAAAAGAATAATAATGTAAAACTAGAGATGGTTAAAATATTCTGTAAAACATAAAAATGCAAAATCAGCAGTTAAAACAGTCAATGGATAAAAGTTGTCTGAGTGTAAGAAGCTCGGATATAAAATTGTGAAAGGTAAAAAACATATGGCACAAATAATTATTATTAAAGACAATCAAGACAATTTTCCCTCTAAATATTTGTGAAAGGTAAAAAACATATGGCGCAAATAATTATTATTAAGACCAGCTCAAGACAATTTTTCCTCTAAATATTTGAATCAATTTACAGAGTGGAAATTATTAGTGGAAACATACGGCGTTCAAACACTGACAAGAAATTGAAACACGTTTGACAAATAAAGTGCTGTCACAAAACTCGTTTTAGGTTCATCCTCCATCCTTAGAGGAAGCAAATGAGTAATAAATGAGTGACCTAAGTGGAGCCGAGCAAGTATAACTTCCTCCTTGCAATTCCTGCGGTAACATGATCAAGGTTCAAGGAGTTGTAAAAACATGGTGAAATTAGTCTCCAATGATCTCAAAGAGCTTATTCATTGCAGAGATAAATCTCAACATTGACCCAACTGGAACACAAAACTGGGAACTGCAGATTATTAGCCTGGCATGCTACCGAGTCCCCCCCCCCCACCCCACTCCAACACTATCAGACAGCAGCTAATTGTTCATGGAGTGTTAGTATAAGTTCTAAATTTTAGTTTCAAATCCTTTGATAACATGTACAATGAGCAATTTTTTAGGCTTAAGGATCATAGCGATAATGAAGAAAGAGATTTAAAAACAACAGGAATTTCTAAACTTGCAAAGGTAAGCTGCAACAAGAAGTTGTGGAATACCCAATTTGAACACATTAACCATACTTTACTTATGCAAAATCTCATAAGTACAAAAATATGTTAGTCATTTTAATTGTTTTAGTAAAGTCTATCCCTTTGTACATTACATTATCATTTTATGCCAGATAAAACTTTGTTTTTCATTACTTAAAAAAAATGTTCCTATAATTTTGAAACAACTTTTGTCTGTCTTTTGAAGAAATATTTAGTGTATTTATTTGAAAACTACATACTAATAAAAATAACATTTTTTTACATAGCAACTATAATATATTTTGCCTTATTTGGACTAGAAATAAAATGGCTATTTTTTATTGACCATAGATTGACTTCATATATTTTTCAACACTTAGTTAAGAGAATGGAGTCATTATAACAATTTTTTGAGGATTAATAAGATATTTCTCCAGAACTGCTTCATTTCATGACCAACAGGCCTTACCTCAGATTGATGTATCCTTTCATATCAAATATTTCCCCAACAATTAAATCGGTACTCAAACCTGCAAAACCTAGCTTGTAAGCTTGGTCATACTACTGGATGGTTTCTACACCATAAATACTAAACTTTTCGTGATGAAATATGTTTTTAGCAAAACAATAGACCTTTTGCTTGAATGGCAATTATTATAACGATTTTCTCTAACAATGCAGTAACAATTGACACAATGATCTCACATTTATATCCTGAGATTTTATTAAAATTTCTTAAATAATTTTGAAATGAAAACAATGAAAAAGGTAGGAATCGCTTTAAACGCCTAAAAAAACATATTAAGGAGAATAGTTTAATTTTAAAGTGACAAACGTTTCAAGAAGAAAACACTTTTGAGATGTTGCACACACAATTTTATGGTCTGTTTAAATAATCAGTCCAATTACATTAAATATGTTTTTTAAACAATATCCCCAGACACTTGCTTTTCTCTGGCCTCCGTCCAAGCTTTGGCAATTGTTCTTTTCATTTCATCATCACCTTCATCATACATTTGCTTCATCAAAGTCATTAAGCTCTGACCTGGATCTTCATTATCTTCCATTTTAGGAACCCTAAATAACAAACAGCGTGTATAAGCAATAACTGCACAATATATGTTGAATAACAAACACAAAAAAAGCAAAACAGACAATTATTGAATCTGCTTTTATGGTCTGTGGAGAGAACTGAATAAAAACTTGAAATATTTTTAATCGATTTCAATAAACTTTTAGTTAATTGTTAAATAATTTACAATTAAAAGCCTCACAAAATGAAATGGTTGATTGCAAGTTCTATGGGCTTCCCCAGATACGCTATACACATACGTAATTTATATACCTACAAATATTTTAGCCGACAGAATGTTGCAAATGAACATGACTGTATAAGCATGATCCTCAAACCTTACATGGTCTAGTCTGAAAAACTGAATCACATCTAGAGGCCCGGCATTCTTTTCATTATGCTCAGTTAGATCTTTTTTGCAGCTGTCATTTTACCTCTGAGTGACAATCTTTTGAACACAATAGGCTAAATGGATTGGCATTCACTGAGCAGCTGTTAGGAGATAGATGGCAGCCTTCCATCAAGGCCATCCTGTGTGTTTTTAATGTGCATAAGGTATGGATCTCCTGCATACATAGTAGCCTTTCCAAGCCCATCAGTTTCCCCCTTTCTGATAAAGGGCAGGATGGGGATTTAGCCAAGATAAATTTCAATGCTGGCCCAGATGGGACTTGAACCTGGAAACTGTCGATTACAAGCCTGTCGTGCTACTGACCTTTTTGCTCAAGTAAATTAAAAACAGATAAAGCTCGTGTTATATATCAAATTATACAACATTTAATTCTGAATTTTAAACGAAAAAAACAAACATTAATAGAGCTATGCATGGATAACAAAATTACTATCTGAAAAAGTCTCATCTGCATATATTGACAACTTAATAATTGTCAAGAGTTTGCAAATCCTCGAGTCCAATGTGTGCTTAAAAGTAAAAGAAATCAGTCTAATGGATTATTAATGACTGACAATTAACTAAAAAATATATACTGTGAGAAATAAGTTCATATTTCAGAAAATATACCTTAATTATTCCAATAAGTTAAATTTAACCACAGTGCAGTAATATTAAATAAAAATTTAATTCACAGTTCCACTGTATATATAAAAATCTCATGTTAAAGAGATGAAAATGAAAGCTCCTACTGAAGCAATGCCACTCTGATTACCTTAAGAGTTGCACAACTTAAGTAAAAATAAAATAGATAAATACCCCCTCAAACAGCTGCTTGCCACAGAGGTCTGACAGGAGCCTGTCAGTTTATATGCCACAGTAGGAGATCTGAGAGGATGGCAGGACCTCAGCAGAAAAACGACACACACATCCATGACTATTTCCGGGGCTCGAAGCCAGGTCCCTTAGATCAGTAGCCAAGCGTGCTAACCACTTAAGTAGCGTTATGAAATAATGCACTTAGTCCACAGATGATTGTACATGCTAACCAGATGAAGAGACTATGCAGTTCTTTTTTTCTAGCAAAATAAGTGCAAGTGATCATCAGAATATGCACGATTTCCTGCCTATATTCTTTATTGCTCCAAATTCTTATGCCTGCCACAGTTCTCTTGGTAGTTTATGCACGTGGCTCTAAGTTGGAAAATTCACACATCATTGGTGACATCATCTAATAGATGCTAAGTTGATGATGGGTGCAAGTTCTTCAGAGTTAATTTTGCTCTTTCATATGAAGTTATCCGTGATTACAGGAAGACTTTTATTACTCAGTAACTCCCCTCTACATTTCACAATGGACCCTCTACATTTTACATGATTTCAGGACTGAAATTTTCAGATTTAATTCCAGTTTTATATGCAAATATTTTCAACTTATATTCTTCTTTGTCAGCAAAAAGGTTGCTTCTTTCACACTGGATAAGTTTTTCAGATTTGCCACTTATTCCCAATGCATTTTTTTAAAATGAATTATCATCATCATCCTTAAGCAGCCATGGGCTATGGAGGTCCAACCAGACTGTGCATTTAGTTCTCCAAGCATATCTATCCTGAGCAACATCTGGCCACTGCACACCAATTCTAACAAGGTTCTGTTTGCAAAATTTCATTGTCTGCCCACTGCATCCTAGGTCTCTCCCTCTTTCTGAGGCCTTTAGACACACTGTTCATAACCATATTCAACCAATCTATAATTATCCATATGGGCAACATGGCCAAACCAACGAAGTCTCACTCTGCATAATATGCTGCTCAAAGGAGGTTGCCAACTCCTTTGCCTAACCTCATCATTAGTTACAAAGTTGAACCACCTAATGCCCAAGACACTGTGTAAGCATCTGGAATCAAAAGCATCTAGTTTCCTGTTATCTTGTTTACAAAGTGTCCATGTTTCACTATCATAACTAACCTTAGAAAGAACCAAACTATTATAGTCTAATTTTAGCCATTAGGTGTATACACCTATTACCTCCACACTCTCCATAGTTTCCTGAAAATCCCAAAGGCAATCCCTATTCGCCAGTTAATCTCATGCCGCACATCACCAGTATCTGTTACATAGCTCCCAAGATAATTAAACTGTGACACCTGCTCAAGATGCAACCATTCAGATTAATTGAATCACAGCTCGCCTGACCAATTTTCATCACTTTAGTTTTCTCTCTGTTCATAACTAAACCTACTCTACTACCAGTCTTATCAACAGCTCAAATAAAAGAATTCATCTCATCAACATCATTTGCCAAAAGGGCTAAATCAGCATAATCTAAATCAGAAATTTTCGCATCTCCAGTCCATTTAAGGCCAAAATCTTTCCCTTGAAGTGAATTTCGCATAACATAATCAATAACCAACCTAAAGATAAAAGGAGACAAAATGCACCCTTGTCGAACACCAGAAGTAATGCTAAACCAATTGCTACAAGCCTTACCAACTCTCACACACGACTCAGTGTTATTATAGAGAGCTTTCATTATGTTAACTAATTTGTCAGGTATACCATATGATCTCACAATCAGCCACAAATTATGACGATCAACAGAGTCGAAAGCCTTTTTGAAATCAACAAAGCTAGCAACCAAAGGTTTCTGAAACTCTAAAAATTTCTCAAGAAACTGCCTAAGTGAAAATATATGATTTACACATCCCCTACTACTTCTGAATCCACATTGCTCATCACACAATTGACTGTAAACCAGATTCTTAATTCTATTCAGCACAATCATGGAAAGAACTTTACCTCGAACAGAGAGTAGGCTGATACCCCTGTAGTTATCACAAGAACTGCGATAACTTTTTTGAAAATAGGGATAACAATAGCTCTGGTAAAATCTTTAGGAACCATGCCTTTATCATAAAAGATATTCAAATTTCAGTCATCCAAGTGGTAACTGAAACATTCCCAGCTCTAAGCATTTCTGTAGTAATTTCATCTACCCCTGGGGATTTATGAAGTTTAAGTTTAGAAATAGCCAAAATAACTTCAGATTGTGTTATAGGGCCAACATTAAAGCCACCAATGCATCTATCATCATTGCAAACAATGGGAATAAAACTAACCACATTGTTTACAACATCACTGAAATGCTCAGCCCACTAGCCATGACAGAATTCTCACCTTCTATAACCTTACCTTGTTTATCCTTCAATCCCTGTATACCTGTTCGTTTTCTACCAGACAAAACATTAACTCTCTGGTACAGCTCTCTGCTGTTGTGCTGCCTAACTGCTTCCTCAGCTTTGTCAGCCAAGTCATCAAGCCAAAGATTCTTATCAGCAGTAACTGATCCTTTACACGTTTATTAAGCTCTCTGTAATGCTTTCTATTTGGATAGTAGGACATTGATTAAGGACATTAATGCAACTCTTTCTTTCTGAAATAAGCTCAAGTGCCTTATAACTCAAATAATTCTGCCTCCTCTGCTCCTTTTTTTCCTAAAAGAGTACTGTTAGTTTCCAAAAAAGCCTGTTTAAAATGGTCCCATTCTTCCTCAACTTCAGTAGTAAGCAAACCATGACTGTCATAATGACTAAGTAACCTATCATGGTAAGCTTTAGCTATAACTGGGTCTTTCAGAGCTTCAGTATTAAAGGTAAATTTTTTAACCCTAGCACAACACTTTTTAAGTTTAAGTTGCAAGACACTTTTAACAAGGTAATGGTCAGATCCAATTTCAGCTCCCCTATATACCCTGGTATTCCTAACAAAACTAGCCCATTTGCTGTTAATATATAATCAATCATATTCTTATGCAGCCCATCAGGTGAAACCCATGTGTACTTATGTATGTCGTGGTGTTTGTAGTAAGTGTTAGTTATTCTGAATCCATTGAGTTTACTTACCTGTAGGAGACATTGCCCATTGCCATTGCAGCTACCAATATCAAAAGGGCCTATTACTCCTCCCAAAAGGTCAGAGTCAGTACCAACTTTTTGCATTGAAGTTACCTAGAACAAGGGTAATATCTCCTTTCTTGACGGAATTTAAAATATCTTGAAGTTGTCCGTAAAACCTATCCTTCTCATCCTCATCGGCATCCTCAGTAGGGGCATAACAGCAGATAACATTCATGTCTTTAACACTTGTCTGCAATTTTGCTTTAAGAAACCTTTCATTAATGCACTCATATCCTAGAAGAGCATCACTAGCGTGTCTGCTGAGAAGCAGACCCACGCCTTGGTGATGCTTATTGTCGTCCCTCCCTGAAAAGAGAAATTTAAGATTATTTTTAAGAATCTGACCTTTATCTGTCCATCTGGTCTCTTGCAAGCCAAGAATATCTGAATTATAATGGTGGAATTCTTGTGTGAGGACATCAAGAGAAAAATCTCTGTGCAAAGTCTTCACATTCCAACTACCTATGGAGAGGAAATGGTTAGTGGGATGTTTAAAGAAACTATGTTTATTGAGAGAGGGAATGGCGACAATATCAAATAGCCCCCCCCCTGTTCCCCCACCACTAAAGGTTGAAGCCATCTACATTGGAAGACTTCCTCCAATGTAGAATTTGATGATGCCAGTAAAAGCAAAGAGTTCAGGTGCCTGCAATGACCTCTGCTCAGGATTATCCACCAGCTGATAAACATATCCTGTGAATCTATTCACTTGGGGCTGCCAACCACAAACAAATGGAAAACACAACAGAAGATTTTCCCTCCACAGAAACCCACCAATGCAGCAAATTCAGGATCCATAATCAAGCTCAGAGCCTTATTTTTCAGTCCAGTCAGTTTATATGGTCAGCACCAGGACCCTGTGTGGTTGACCACTCCTCAGCAGGGTAGAAAAAAAAAGAAAAGTAGCCATAGTGGTCCAGATCAGTAGGCCATGGGGCTCTAAATATTAATTTAAATGAGAATTTGTCAGAGTGATATGGTGAAAAAAGGGTGTGGTGAGGTAAAGGCATAACTTTGGAGAATGCAATTAACATAAATATGTGATATATATAAATATAGCATATTAACAGTTTAGGGACTCAGCCAGCTAGGGCAGAAAGAGTGAGAGCCAGAATCGCCATTTTGGTGGCAGAGCCCTTTTTGCCTATCAATGGAGCACCAGTAGATCCAGTTTGATGAGCTGGGTGAAAAAAGATGACATGTACACTTGATTAAATCCCGAGGCCTTTTTATGTGGGAGCAAGAGTTGACATGGCATGGGGAATCGTGTGCATGTCCCATTGGCAGAGAGACCCTAATATCCCCCGAAGAAACATCATATGGCCACTTCTGGTGGCTCTTTTGAACTGGAGGGCAGTTGGGAGAACTAGAACTTGAATGCAGACAATGAAGCATTCCATATGTCAGGCAGATTGTCCATGGCTTAATTAAGCTTTGTGTTCTGTCATCTAGTGGTGGGACCGCTGAGGCTCTTTGTGTGCTTAACTAGGCACACAAGGCACTATTTGTATTATATATCATAAAGTGTTGGGCTGTCACTATTTGTATATATATATCATAAAGTGTAAAATTGTGTAAATAAAGTGTACATATTCATAGGACATCTGAGTTTTGTGTTCGTTGGCCACCTAGATAGTTCAACATCCTGACAAGATTGAGATAGGTACCCTGCTGTACACACACTCACACATGGCGAGTAAAAAAAAAACCCAGCCCAGACAGGTTGAGAAGATGCCTGTCTACAAACAGAATGCATAAATTATTGACATACAGAAAAGATATTATGTATTTCTCTGTCTCTCTTTACACAAGGGTGGTTTCAATATAAAGAAAATTTCGATTTTTAACCTATTATGTATGTTCTATTAATTTGTGTAGTACTATATTTACAATTATTAACATTATATATGAATTTCTTTTAAAGCTATATTTGCACTACAATAACTTTTAGCCTCTTTGTAAATGGAATTTATAGTTGCCGATTTATAGTGCAAGAAATAATCAGAAGTTTATGGGATTAAGTCAAGGATAAACTTTCAGGAATTAAGTCAGGGATTTTCTGTAAACTAATGTTTGAATTTCATTAGGAAATCAATTGAAAATATCAAGATATGAGAGTTCAGCATTTTTCTTCAGATTCTTGTATAAATTTAATATTCAGTAATGCATTTTTTTTTTTGCTTTCTTTCGTTTGGGGTTTTATGGTGCCAGAGCAACTAGCGCTATATGCACTAAACAAGCTTATACAAAAACAATAATATATTGGTAAATTAATCAATTAAAACATCTTTGAATACTACTAAATAAAAAAAAGTCTATATATTGCACATAAAATACTGCAGTAAGATGATGTTGAACAGTAGTCTATGTGTCTCAAGACAATGTCAGCCATAAAGTCCAGAGAGGGGATAATTGTTTAAGACTTCCTAACTCTGCACAAAAGTCCACCCATTAACTTGAAACCAGTTGCTCTGATCACCATACCCAGGACCTCATGCACATTGCAGTAATGAAAAACCATGGGCCAGGCAACTTTCAGCTATTCAGCTTTGAGTCACATCTCTACATCCAACACCGTGGGCATTAGGATACAGAGACAGAAAGTCAAAGAAATGCAATGTATAATAAGGAAGAATCTGTATTTCTTTAAAAATAACTTAATGGTATATTCTGTAAAGGGAAACAAGGGAGTAAAGAAGCCTAACAAAAGTTTTTCTAGATTGCAAGTGGGGGATTTCCTTTCAGATACTAATGGATGAAAGATTCTGAGGTTAAGTTTATGAAGCTTTCTTTTAACAAATAGTTGTAAGGTATCTGAAAATAGGAATGGAATGCAGATTTTACTTAAATATTTGGGTTATAGTACTCTAGTATTAAAGCATATTAAATGTTTTAAAATTTCAATCACATGGTAATTTTATTATACCATATAATTTTATTATAGAACTCTACCAATTTATTTTAGATTATTTCCATGTTACATCAATGGGGAATCAACTTTGAAGACCTACAACTGTTAAACTATGCTTTGTATAAAAACATGTGATGCAAGATAAATTAAAGATCTCAATCAAATCTATATAAATCTCAATTTTCAATAATATTCATTCCCTATCTTTAGAGTTATAGAAGCTGGAATTCTAAGGCAAATTCTTATGAGTGGCATTGCTCTTCGGAAATATTCCAGCTTCCATCACTTTAAATAGTAAATGAATATTGTTGAAAATAGAGATTTAGATATATTTGATTTAGTATTTTTACACTTTTTATGGAAAAAAAATGATTGAACATAATTTAGAAGTTATAGGTCTTGAAAGTTAGTTTCCCATTTACAAAACATGGAAATTCTCAAATAAAGTAGTAACAATATAACTTCTAAATTAAATTTTGTACAGAAAAATGTGACTGAACATAATTAAAGATCTAAATCAAATCTTTATAAATCTTTATTTTCAACAACATTCATTCGCTATTTAGAGCAGCGGTTTTTTTCAGTCAGTGTTCGGCAAGCATGACCTAAGTGTTCCAAAAAATGTCCCACCAAAAGTTAAATTTTTCTATTTAGATATTTTAAACACTGCTGCAAAAAGAGAGATTTCCTGCTAGATGACAACAGGGAGTAGTCAACACATTTGAGTGGTCAATTGCTGCACAACAGTGCAGCAATTGACCACTCAAATGAACGCTGGGGAACCCAGGTACATGTCCCCGATAACAGTAGAGTGAACCCAGGTACGTGTCCCCGATAACAGTAGAGCGAACCCTGTTACGCATGGGTCTCTGGAGTCAATGCTGCATAAAGACATCCATGTTAACCAAGGTCCATCGGCAACAACGGCTGCAGTTCGCATGGGACTAATGTCATTGGACAGTGGAAAAGGTTGCCTTCTCCGATGAATCGAGGTTTTTACTTCACAGAAGTGACGGGTGGTGGTGGATACAGTCACACGAGAACCAACACCCGGACACACTTGTCAGTCAGGTACAGGCTGGCAGTGTACATGTCTGGAGGATGTTTTCCTGGTATGACATGGGACCGCTGGTACCACTGGATGGGTCCCTGAATGCCAATGACTACCTGTCCATCCTTGCTGACCACACACATCCCTTCATGTTGGATGTTTACCCTAGTGGTGATGGTGTCTACCAACTGGACAATGTGTCCTGCCATGTTGCTAAGGTGGTGCATGACTGGTTCCAGGAACACGACAGTGATGTTTCTGTTCTCCCTTGGCTGACGAAATCACCCGACTTCAATACTATAGATATAGAGCACTTGTGGGACCATTTGGATCAACAGGTTCAGCATGCGGATCCACAACCACGTCAGCTCCAGAACCTCCATGCTCTGCTGGAGTCCGAATGGGCACGTGTGCCTCTGGCAACCTTCCAGGGCCTCATTGTGTCCATGCCATGCCTTCCCACTGCTGGCATCTGGGCCAAGGATGGTTATTCCCATTATTAGGTAGGTGGTCATATTATTCTGATATGACTGTGTATATTGTCACTGCAGGATAAACTTGATTTTTCTGTTTTCTACTGAAATAAGTTAAAATTATCTTGGCTACAATTACATGCATGCATTCTGAGAACCTTATGTTAATCGTATAAAGGTTAGTTCTTAGTTTTCTGTTAAATGAGACAAAAACATATCAAATATATAATCCTATATAGAATCTATAAAATACATAACCAGGGATTTCATTTTTTCTTAAAAAATTTTCCGTTTTTTGTTGTTACATCAGTTTAGCATGAAGCGTTTGAATTAAACTGAACAGAAATTCTGAATGTTAACTGAAATACAGTTGGCAAAACTTCTAAATACATATTAATATCACAATAGTCTCACCTTGGTTCTTTAGCTTTCTTTTCTGATTCAGTTATATATGGCCATGTTATCAAACTTTCTTTTTTAAGAAATACAACTATCATATCTTTCTTGACCTTGAATAAGAAAGAAAACATTCAAAGCTATAACAAATATAAATAGAATAATAATCATCATCTACTTCATTTTTAAAATTTCAAACAGAGAGGAGCAATAAGCAGAATTACTCAAAGTAAAAGTTAGAATTCATTGTTATAGATCATTAGCACATATTTATTAAAAAAACAAACCAGAACACATATTGCCTCTGGCATACATGGGAATCTTTTTTCAAAGAGAATTAAGTTTTTCATTCACCTACTTTTTTCACTCCTTAAAGTTTTAATTTGAGCTAATGGATGATGGGGAAAATGCAAATAATAGTACAGTAGACCCTTGATTACACCAATTGGAATATCTGCCAATTTGAGAACTTTCTAGTAATTTTCGTACTCTCAAAAATTCTGGAAAACTTTATTCCATGCTGCTGCCACCCAAAAAAAAAAAAGTCACTGCACAGTGCTACTGGGTGGGTGGACTCGACCTACCTCAAAGTTTCTAGAGTCTAGAACCTAGAGAAGAGGTTGTGGTATAAATACTGATGAAATGAGCATTGTGTCTCGGATTAGAGAAAGGTACTATGTTGCATTCAGTAGTAGCTCTCTAATGGTGAATTCATTTTAAAACCCAGTTTGGGAACTTAACACTGTACTATATTTATAATAACTGCTACATTACTGAGGTTTATTATGTATTTTAACATTGTGCATTAGAATTTTTAATAAATTTGTTCCTCAAAATAGATAATAAACCTGGAACCATGTCTGGTCATAAGAGCAGAAGTGCAACTTCAGGTGAAAATGTTGCTGAAAGACCACGCGAATCTATAATATTAGAAGTTTTGGGCTGTTTTATCAGTGAGCGGCACTCTTTTGTACACAATGGACTAAATGGTCAGGTCACAAGGACTCCAAAGGCTCAGAGAAGGTTGGGGGAGGGAACCCACTGCAACAACTGTTGGGATATCGATGGCAGCCTCCTGTCAGGGCCATCCAGCATGTTCTTTAACGTGCACAGTGTATTACTCTCCCACACATGGAGCCACAGCTTAATATCCCATTTAATGGATGGTGGCCTTTCGAAGCCCTTCGGTTTAGAAGATGGAAGTTATTAGAAGAATGGAGCGTGAGCAATCATGTCCTACTGTTTGCAGGGAGCTACATATTACCCCCTCCACTGTAAAAACAATCATGAATAATGCTGATAAAATTAAAAAGACAATGGAAACTGAAAGAAGGAAAACTGTACAACTCTTAGATATTTTGTTTAATGAGATAAAAGAAAAGGAAGGCAGTGACAAAACATTCATAGCATGCAAAGGCTGGTTCACTAATTTCAAGCAGCAAACTCAATTTTACAATATAAAAACAACAGGTGAGGCTGCCAGTGCTGAAGAAACAGAAGGGTGTATCCTGAGTACAGTGAAAGGTGAACAGTGAAAGGTGAATATCCCCCTGATCTTGTTTTCAATGTGGATGAGACCAGCCTATATTGGAAAACGATGCCTTCAAAAATTTTCATCTCCTGTGAAAAGAAACATGCTTCTGGATTTAAACAAGCTAAGGACTGTTTAACTCTTCTCCTTAGTGAAAATGCTTCAGGAACTGTAAAACTGAAGTCATTGGTCATCTATCATTTTAAAACACTGAGGGTGATGAAGGGGCTCATTAAGCAAATTTACCAATCATTTAGACTTCAAACAGAAGGGCTTGAATGACACAAGATGTTCACAGACTGAAAACACTGATAATTTTTGCCCAATTATACATTGCTACTGTGATTAAAATAATTATTCAAGGAGGGCACTGCTCCAGGACATCCACTAAAAATTGGAGAGATAAGGATGGCTGTGGATGTAAAAGTTGAATTTCTGCCCTAAATACCACCTCTCTTTTACAGTCAATTGACCAAGGTGTCATAGTAAATTTTAAAGCCTACCTCTGTCATACATTTAGGGAGATGTTAACAGGAGCCTGTCTACTGTTAACATCTCCATCCTCCTCTCTCTGTGGCAAGCAGCTGCTTGAGGGGGTATTTATTTTATTTTTTTTTAAAGTTGGGGATTTTGCTGACTACAGTTGGGGTTTTTCCTGTTTTTCTCCTCAACTATTCGAGATATCAACTTCATTCAAAAACAGAGTTGATGTTCTTGAAATTCTTTTTCGAATGATACCAAGAACGATGATCTAGGACAATTTGGAAGAAAATTTATCTTGCAATTTTTTACCACTAGAGTTTGGGTTTTTCCTATTTTTCTCCTCAACTATTCGAGATATCAACTTCATTCAAAGAGAGGGTTGATGTTCTTGTAATTCTCTTTCGAATGATGCCAAGAACGATAATCTAGGACAATTTGGAAGAAAATTTCTCTTTCAATTTTTTTACCACTACAGTTGGGGCCAAGAATGACGCTCTAGGTTTTTTGGGGAAAATTATACTCATATTTTCATTTTCAAACTAGTGGTTTTTCCTATTTTTCTCCTCACCTAATTAAGATATCAACTTCATTTAAAGACGGGGTTGATGCTCTCGAAATTTCCTTTCGAACGATACCAAGAACGACGCTCTAGGACGATTTGGATGAAAATTTATTATGCAATTTTTTACCACTACTGCCGTCCCGTGGCTGAGTGGTTAGCACGCTTGGCTACTGATCTAAGGGACCTGGGTTCGAGCCCCGGATTAGGCATGGATGTGTGTGTCGTTTTTCTGCTGAGGTCCTGCCATCCTCTCAGATCTCCTACTGTGGCATATAAACTGACAGGCTCCTGTCAGACCTCTGTGGCAAGCAGCTGCTTGAGGGGGTATTTATTTTTATTTATAATATACTGAAAGGCATCAACATTGATGCTTTTCAGCATTTGATGTTTTTCATTGATGCTGCTTAGAAAGAGGTCACATCAACTAATTTGAATGGAGTGTGGAGTGAGTGTGTACATGATTTCAGGGGATTTGACGAAGTGCAACAGATTGCAAATGAAATTTTCACAATTACTCAGAAAATTGACAACATTGAGTCTGATGATGTGACTGAATTGTTGGAGAGCCATTCTCAGCCTCTTACAAATGAGGAACTGGGAGATTTGGCTGCACAGTTGACTTAGGAATAGCAGCAGCAAGAAGAGCCCATTTTATGGTGTATTAAAAACAATGACTTGCAGGAAATTCTGCTGGGATTGATAGTACCTGCAGAGGCTAGGTGACATCGATCCTGACTGGGAATGAAGCTGCTCTATAAGAGGATCAATTCAGTATTGCAGCCTTACTACCATGTTTTGTAGGAAAGGAGACATCATGCAATGCAAACAACCGTTTTTTATATTTGTTTTAAATCTGAAAGGTCTTTAATAGATTCAAAGACGGCAGAACATGATCCAATTGACCCTGACGATCCATAACCAGGGCCTTTCATCAGTAATGCCAACCTATTAATATTATACAGGTATGAATTACAAAAAAATGTGATTTTAATGCATGTATATAATGTTTATGTTTAAAATATTAGAACTTTTTTATTATTGTATGAGAGAGTCAATTTTTGTACACCTGGAATGCATCTCATTGAAATATATAATTCGGGTTTCATTTATGCCAATTCGCTATATACATCAGCATCTCCACGAACTTAACCCCAATGTAAATGAAGAGCCTAGTGTATTTCATTAGTAATTAAACAATATAAAAAGTATTTGTTGGTTATTCCTTAAATTTAAAAAGTTTCTTTTATCACACCCCTATGACAAAAGGGGCCAGATTGTCACTGTCAGTGTAATATCTCGACACTCTACCACAAAAATTTCTACCATAAACAGATCACTTGCAATAGTCATTAAAAGTTTTGTAATTTCCACATTTAGTGATCTCAAATAGTATAAATTAAAACTACTGATTACTACTAATTTACTACTAATTTGAAAAATGCAAATTATATTTCATTAGAACCAATCCAACTAAAAAAAGAGCTTTGCAATTATCTTTAAAAAAAAGTTGCGTTTCCCACCTACCCTGGGAGTAAGAGGTCAACTCGCTGCCGCCAATGAAAACTTCATGACCTTTACATTCCACCACCAAAATTTCAAATTTCTAGTATAAATACATAATTTGCAATATTCATTAAAAATTTTCGAATTTTTAATGACTACCTGTGCAACCCAAAAAGAATTTTTTAATAAAACAATTCTCTCTTAAAACAAAAAAGTAGCATTTTCTCACCCAACTAGATCTAAGGAGTTAATTCATTGTTACCAGTTAAAACTTAATGACATTCACATTCCATCATCAAAATTTCTAGCATACATTGTTTGCAATATTTGCTAAAATTTTGGAATTTTCAATTTTTCCAACATTAGAGTTATATTTTTGAGATATGCAGATATATTTTGAGATATGCTAATCATAATATTTCATCAATACCTATCTGATACAAAAATTATTTTCAATTTATCTCTACAAACAAAAAGTTTGATGTGAATACATTATCAGATGATGACAGTGAATGCATTATCTCATTTTTTCTTTTTTAAATGAAATAAAAATAGAGAGACCAATGTTAAAAAAAAAACACAAATATAATAAGAAAATGCTGTTAGATACACAAGTAGATGCACACCAAGGGGGGGGGAAGAGATGTCAACTCACTACTGACAGAAATTCAGAGAGAGAGAGAATTACTAGTCTGATAGTGACTCTCCCAAATGTGTGTGATTTATTTTTATTTAGGAAGTGCTGAAGCAGATTGGAATTTTATAAAGTCTAAGTGAAAACTATTTCACAATGAACTTCAGCTGAAAAGAAAAGGAAAACTTTTAGGGAGAGAATTTGAATAACATCATACACTATCAGAGAAACCAAATATTCAGAGCTCATTTTTGGGATCCAGTCCCAAAGCCAACTTCAATTTTGACATTAAAACTTAATTTAGATTGAAGACTTTTTTGATGCATATATTCATATATTAAGGAAGATATCACTCTGAATTTGACATCAATCAATTTTAGAGGACAATACCTTCATGAGACATGGGAATTGTGTACCGTTGGTAGAAAGTTCATAGCATCAATTAGAGGAGATCTTGATCGGCAGCCAGCAGCTCAGTGGTCCACAGCAGCTGATATGCTATCAGGAAGTCATGGGCTCCAACCCGGCTCAAGACAATTTTTCCTCTAAAATTGATCAACGTTAAATTCAGAGTGATATCATCCTTAATATATGAATACCTCGAAAAAAATCTCTTCAATCTAAACAATTGTATACTCAGAATATCAATAAATATTTTTTGGAAAAAATTTTGCCGACATACGGGACTTGAACCCACATCTCTCCAGAAACATGCCAGAGCATTCTTACCAATTGAACCAATGCCAGCTCATGTTTTTTACACTAATTTAAGACTTTAAATCTTTCACCGATGAATTTTGGCACCAACCATTGGCACCATCTATGATTAATGTGTGGCAACAATTTCTTTTTCTATATTGCATTGAGATGGAAAAAATAAAGTATCTTCATGCTATTTAGCGTTATTAATGATTTAAACATAGGTGACAATCCCAGCGTTACCTGGGTGACATTTTAATGTCAATATATCAATAAATATTTTGTGGAAAAAATTTCACTGACATACGGGACTTGAACCCACATCTCTCTAGAAACATGGCAGAGTATTCTTACCAATTGAACTAATGCCGGCTCATGTTTTTTCCACTAATTTAAGACTTTAAATCTTTCGCTGATGAATTTCAGCACCAACCATTTCTTCTTTTATATTGCGCTGAGTGAGATGGAAATAATGAAAGTCTCTTCACACTATTTAGCATTATTAATGATTTAAACATAGGTGACAATCACAGTGTTACCTGAGTGACATTTTAATGTTAATATGTCAATAAATATTTTGAAGAAAAATTTTTTCCATCTTTATGACATGCTTGTCATTGTTTCTCGAGGTTGAGAGCAGCTGGGGCAATACCTTCATGACACGGAGAATTGTGTACTGTTGGTAGAAAGTTCATAGCATCAATTAGAGGAGATCTTTATCAGTAGCCAGTAGCTCAGTGGTCCATAGCACCTGACATGTTATCAGGAAATCATGGGTTTGTATCCCACCTGGCTCAAGACAATTTTCCCTCTAAAATTGATTGACGTTAAATTTATAGTGATATCTTCTTGAATAAATTATTAAAACTTAATTTTTTTATTATTATTTTGTACCTATATATCACAAGAAATATGTATAAACAAAGTTAAACTTTTTTTTCTGGTCCAATGACAAAAGTTTGGGCACCTCTGGTGTAGAGGAACCAGGTAAAAAACAAAGAACACCAAGTGTAAAATATGAAAGGCTAAAGTAAAACATTAAATACATCTAAAATAGTCAGTAAAAGGTCAAAAACAGGTATTGAAAACATAATTAGATAAAAGATGTTGAATGCTCACACAGCAAATGATGAGCTAAAATACATATGTTGTTCGAAGTTAAAAATGATGGTTAAAATACTGCCAAAAAACTTGCACATAGCTGCATTATCAACCTGTAGAAGAAAAAAATGACCTATGTGGAACTGAGCAAATACAACTTCCTCCTCGAAATTCCTGTGACGAGATGACTGCCATGGTTTGACAACAGGTTTTATCTCTAAGTATTTGTTAGCAAGCCATTATGGCCAAGAACTCTGCTGCTGCATCCAGGGTTTGATGCAAAAACACAGAAATAAGTCCAATTGTGGAACCAGCAGTAGAGAGCCAGACAAAGGCATGGCTAACTTGAAGCAGCATCTGTTAAGTCATTGCCCCTGCTGCCTACATGCCCAGCCACCCACCAGAAGAGGATGGTAGAGATGGACAATGAAACTGCTGGTGGATCTTGGAAAGAACAAGGTGAGGCCTCTTCGACAGCAAACCCTGTAACAAGCTAAGCAAGTCAGTGAAAAGCACATGCCAACAATGATGCTTACTCACTATGATTCAAGGCAAGATCAATAGTGTGCAACTCAACTCTGCATAAAATGAGACTATAACGTTGACTATGGGAAAAGAGAATATTTAAAATTGTATTTGTGATTGAGAATGTGAGATTAATAAAAGAAGTTTATGAACAAAAAAAATGGGGGGCATTGCAGAACTTAGTCAATAAGTTATAAGATTCATGAGGATCTTAAATTGTGTAACAACTTTGGCTGATTTGTCACAAGTAAATAAAGGACATCAAATATCCTGATTTAGAGTAAAATGTTTTTGAATGGTTGGAAAAAAAACACTTATCTAAAACTTGCCTATTTCATATTAACTATCAAGAGAAAGCATGGCAGTTTACTTATCATTAGGCCATGACCAACAAAAATTGACAAAATTTATGGTCACAATTTGCTAGAAAATGATCTAGCTGCTGATAGTCTAGTGGTTTAAATATCTGACATGCATTCGAGACACTTGGGTTCAAGTCCTACTAATGGTAAAACACAATTTTTTCAGAAAAAAAAAATATTCCTCAATTTCATGAGAGGGTATTTATTTCATTTTTTATTCCTAGATAAGACAATCCATGTGGTACATCAACTTCATGATTAAAAAAATGTCAATAGCATCAGCAATAGGTGAATAAAGATTAAAAAAAAGCGATTTGAAATCTTAATTTGAAAATTTATTTAATATTAGAAAAATTTAACTCGTGAAAATAACAAAAAAAAATACTTCATTTAATAAACAATTCAAGTATTAGAAATCTCTTGAATCTGTCATTACTCTTTGTTTGTGAGTTACACTTTGCAGCTGAAAAAAACACTGCAGTAGCAACTGAGAACATACACAGTGCACGATTTCACAGGTATTATTAGGACTTTATATTTCTTAATAGACAACTCTAAGATGAAGTCAACAAGTGAAAGTGCAAATGCTAGCCAGTTGCTAACAAAAAACCTCAAATATGGCAAACATTAGGCTATACTTTTAAAGAGTTTAAGTAGTACACAAACAATGCAATACTATAAATCTTAATAGGATACTAGTATGAAAAGACCCCTAAAATATTTCAAAATTTCCACATTAAAATTAGAAAAATTCTCCAACAAAATCTTATAATTTTGTCTCAAATACAAAAAACAATTATCTCTTGCAGATAACTCTTGGGTAACAGCCAAATGATACCCAAAAAGAAAAATAATTTATTCATAATCAGAAGTGATTAGAAGTACCTTATGATAACTTTCTTGTGGTGAAATTTCATGCATTAAATTGTTGATTGTTAGTGAATGATTCTTGTTTTCCAAACCAATCACCTGAAGCTCCATAGACCTGAAATATACAATTATTTTACTATTGTTCTGCACAATTATAAATCATTATTCAATACTATTTAAAAATTAAAAAAAAATGTGAAAAAAATCTACTCATACATATATATGAAACATTACTTCTTTAAATTGATAATTATTTGTTTCTGAATAACAAATAATTCAATTTAGAAGATAAAGTGAAAAAGAGAAATGTATTTTAAGACTGTGTTTTATGGTTTTTATGACACAACTTCACAAAGAATAAAATATTGAACTCAATGTACATAAGTGTGGAATGAATAATACTCAATACCTACTGCATTTTTTACCCAAATTGCAGAACAAAGTTTTTTACAGAGCATTCTTCTTGAAATCTACCTTTTGCACAAGTCAAAGTTCCAATAAAGCTATTTATTTAATATATAAAAAGTTGTCGAAGCACTGTAGAATTTAAGCCTTTTTTTTTGCAGAAATGAGTTAGATTCAGTATATTGAATAGTTTATGAGATTCAAATTCTTTTGCAATGAGCCATGGGCTAGTCAGGCCTGATACATTGCATGTCTGGGATGCTTCAGGGAGATCTGCCTGCCTCACACCTACTCCCAGAAGCTTCACTGAGCTGGATCTGCTTTTATGCAGGAAAACAAATTAACAAAAAAAGAATTTAGATTACACTGTGGTAATTAATATTTAAAAAATTTGTCTATAATTTCACTGTTTAAAACAGGCCTGGCCAACCCATGGCTTAGTGCAAAAGAACTTGTGACTTGTAAAACAAATCAATATATTGAATCTGGCCCATTTTTTTCCTTTTCTTGACCAAGCATTTTTAGGGTGCAAAATTAAAAGATTTTTCTAATTCATAATACTGATTAAAAATGTATATTTTTGTTTTTAATCAAGATATTTTCTCAATTCCTTAAAAATAGTGTTTTTCTTCCCAATTCATTACTCATTAGAAATGTATGTTTTCATTTTTAAACAATTATTTTTTTTCTTTATCTTATTTATATTTTATTATGCATTTTTTTTTTATAAATTTCTAAATAAAGAAAGAATAAATCTATACTAAACCAACTGCTACAAATTTTCGCACAAGACTATGTTCTCAAAGACAGTCATCATTTGGGTAACTAATTTGTCAGATATGCCACACAATCCCACAATCAACCAGAAATTATGATGATCAACAGAATCAAAATTCCTTTTAAAATCAATGATGCTATAATCACAGGTTTCTGAAACTATAAATATTTCTTAAGAATCTACTTAAGTGGAAATATTTGATAAATAACATCACGTACCACTCCTGAATCCACACAGTTTATCACACATTTGTCCATAAACCAAATTTTTAAATTCTATTACACACAATAATGCAAAGAACTTTTTTAGCTGGAAGAATAAGAACTGCAGACATCATTTTTACAAATAGGAATAATAATAGCTCTGGTAAAATCCTTAGGAACAACACATTTATCATAAAAATATTCAAAATTTGATTCAGCCATGCAATAACAAAAATATTGCCAACTCTAAGCGTTTCAGAAGTAATTTCATCTACCCCTGGGGATTTATTTAGTTTCAAGCACCAATAATGCAGCTCTCTTCATTACAATATGAATAGAACTTACACATTATTTAGAACATCTCTGAAATGTTCAGCCCACCTAGACTTGAAAGAATTCTCACCTTCAACAGTGTTACCATTTTTATCCCACAATCCCTATGTACCTGTTTGTTTTGTTCCAAAGACTACTATCTGGTGCAATTCCGTGTTGCGATGCATAGCTGCTTCCATTGCTTTGTCAGCCATGCTATCAAGCCAAAGATTCTTATCGGATGTTAACTGTAGCTTTACACATTTTAAAGCTATTCTTGCAAATTTTCTTTCCTTCAGAAATAAGCTCTATAACCTTCTCTCCCAAATGACTTTTGTTTCATCTGCTCCTTTTTAGTAATTTCAAGAAAGGCCTTTTTAAACTGATCCCATTCTTTCTCAATCAACATCAGTAGTAAGCGAATCCTGATTGCCAAAGTGACTAAGTAACCTATCATGTTATACTCTGGCTAAAACTGGGTCTTTAAGAGATTCGGTGTTAAAGGCAATTCTTTTAAACTCAGCATAGCAATTCTTAAGCTTCAGTTGCAAAACACTTCTGACAAGGTAATGGTAAGTCTCTCAATTTTGGCTCCCTGTATGATCTGGCATTCCTAACAGAACTAGCCCATCGCTGTTAATTAATATACACCAAAGAGCCAAAACATTATGACCACCTGCCTAATATGATGTTGGTCCTCCACGTGCCACCAAAACAGCTCTTACCTGGCAAGGAATGGACACAAGATTTCTAAAGGTGTCTTGTGGTATGTGGTATCAACACATTACCAGCAGATCCTTTAACTCTTGTAAGCTACATGGTTGAGCTACCACAGATCTATCCAATCTGCAGTATGCTGTCCAACACAAACCACAGATGCTCGATTGATGTCTGGAGAATTTGGTGGCCAGGGCAATACCTGGAAGTTTCCCTCATGTTCCGCAAACAATCTGGGCAGTGTGGCATGGCACATTATCCTGCTGAAAGAGGGCACTACTAGAGGGATAGACATTTGATATTGAAAGGATGTACCTGGTCTGCAATGATGCTTAGGTAGGTGGTAGACATCATAATTTCCTGCACATGAATGACTGGACCAAACGTTTCCCAGCAGAACATTGCCCAAAACATTACATTTCCTCCACCAGCTTGTTTTCGTCCCACAGTGAATCGTGGTGCCAACCTGATCATTGTAATCCAGGTAAATTATTCATAGTGATCCAGGTAAATGACATCACACATACCCAGCCATCCACATTGTGCAACAGGAAACGAGATTCATTGAACCAGACAACCTTCTTCCAATCATTCAAGGTCTAGTTTTGATGCTCATGTGCCCATTGTGGAAGCTTTCAACAGTGAACCGAGGTTAGCATGAGCACTCAGAGAGAACTAACTGCTGCTACGCAGCCCCATTTTCAGCAGGGTTTGATGTACTGTGTGTTATGACAGTCACCAACATTCAAATTACAGGCGAGTTGTGCTACAGTATCCCTTCTGTTGACTCATACCCTACAGGATCACCTTCACTCACATCTAGCATCAATGAGCTGTGGTCAGTCACAACTTGCTGGCAGTTTGTGGTTTTTTCCCCTCCTCACACCACTTTTTGAAGATACTACCACAGCTGACTGTGAGCACCCTACAAGCCTTGCCATCTCAGAAATGCTCTGACCCAGTCGTCTGGCCATTACAATTTGGCCTTTGTGAAGCTCACTTAAGTCTGCTGTCTTTCCCATCTAAAGAACAAGAACAACACTGATTAACAGAGCTCAGTATCATATGTTATTTATAATGTTTCATGACCACACATATGCCATAGTTTACCTGCAGTTGCTTAGATTTGCATAAAGACATGCTGGTCATAATGGCAGCTAGGTAATCACTGGAAGGAGAGCTATGCACCCTGTGATGCATAGAACCAGCCAGGCCTAACACCTAATGTCCGACTCCGCCTTCTCGTGGTGCAGACCGTTAGTACCTTTCAAAAGAGCTACTCTTTTATGGAAGTAACGGAAGGGGAGGGCTGCCAGATTAGTGTGGCCTACTGATCTGGACAACTATGGCTACTTTTTTTTTCCTACCCTACAGAGTGGTCAACCACACAGGGTCCTGATGCTTACCATATATACCAACCTAAATGGAATTATGGCTCTGAGCTTGATTATGGATCCTGAATTTGCTGAACTGGTGAGCTTCTGTGAAGGGAAAATCTTCCGCTGTGTTTTGTTTGTGGGTTGACAGCCACAACTGAATAGATTCACAGGATATGTTTATAAGCTGGTGGATAATCCTGAGCAGAGGTCATCACAGGCACCTGAACTCTTTGCTTCTACTGGCATTGTCAAATTCTACACTGCAGAAAGTCTTGCAGTGTAGATGGCTTCAGCCTTTAATGGTGGGGGAAAGGGTCTTTGCCCCATGTCTGCGATTAGGGGGCTGTTTCCCACTCTCAATAAACATAGTTTCTTTAAACATCCCATTAACCATTTTCTCTCCATAGGTAGTTGGAATGTGAGGACTCTGCACACAGCTTTTTCTCTTGATGTCCTCACACAAGAATTCCACCATTATAATTTAGATATTCGTGGCTTGCAAGAGACCAGATGGACAGATAAAGGTCAGATTCTTAAAACTAATCTTAAATTTCTCTTTTCAGGGAAGGACGACAATAAGCATCACCAAGGCGTGGGTCTGATTCTCAGCAGACACGCTAGTGATGCTCTTCTAGGATATGAGTCCATTAACGAAAGGTTTCTTAAAGCAAAATTTCAGACAAGCATTAAAGACTTGAATGTTATCTGCTGTTATGCCCCTACTGAGGATGCAGATGAGGATGAGAAGGATAGGTTTTATGGACAACTTCAAGATATTTTAAATTCTGTCAAGAAAGGAGATATTACCCTTATTCTAGGTGACTTCAATGCCAAAGTTGGTACTGACTCTGATCTTTGGGGAGGAGTAATAGGCCCTTTTGATATTGGTAGCTGCAATGGGCAATGTCTCCTACAGGTAAGTAAACTCAATGGATTCAGAATAACTAACACTTACTACAAACACCACGACATACATAAGTACACATGGGTTTCACCTGATGGGCTGCATAAGAATATGATTGATTATATATTAATTAACTGCAAATGGGCTAGTTCTGTTAGGAATATCACGGCATACAGGGGAGCTGAAATTGGATTTGACCATTACCTTGTTAAAAGTATCTTGCAACTTAAACTTAAAAAGTGTTGTGCTAAAGTTAAAAAATTTACCTAAAATACTGAAGCTCTGAAAGACCATGTTATAGCTAAAGCTTACCATAATAGGGTACTTAGTCATTATGACAGTCATGGTTTGCTTACTACTGAAGTTGAGGAAGAATGGGACCATTTTAAACAGGCTTTTTTGGAAACTAACAGTACTCTTTTAGGGAAAAAGGAGCAGAGGAGGCAGAATTATTTGAATGATAAGGCACTTCAGCTTATTTCAGAAAGGAATTGCAGGAATCAGTACCCTACTTCCTAATAGGAAGGATTACAAGAGCTTAATAAACATGTAAAGGATCAGTTAGCTGCTGATAAGAATCTTTGGCTTGATGGCTTGGCTGACAAAGCTGAGGAAGCAGTCAGACAGCACAACAGCAGAGAGTTATACCAGATAGTTAATGTTTTATGTGGTAGAAAATGGACACGCATACAAGGATTGAAGGATAAACAAGGTAAGGTTATAGAAGGTGAGGATTCTGTCATGGCTAGGTGCGCTGAGCATTTCAGTGATACTCTAAACAATGTGGTTAGTTCTACTCACATTGGTTGTAATAATGATAGATGCATCGCTGGCTTTAATGTTGGCCCTATAACACAATCTGAAGTTATTTTGGCTGTTTCTAAACTTAAACTTCAGAAATCCCCAGGGGTAGATGAAATTACTACAGAAATGCTTAGAGCTAGGAATGTTTCGGTTACCACTTGGATGACTGAAATTCTGAATATCTTTTATGATAAAGGCATGGTTCCTAAGGATTTTACCAGAGCTATTGTTATCCCTATTTTCAAAAAAGGTGATCGCAGTTCTTGTGATAACTATAGGGGTATCAGCCTACTCTCTGTTCCAGGTAAAGTTCTTTCCATGATTGTGCTTAATAGAATTAAGAATCTGGTTGACAGTCAATTGCGTGATGAGCAATGTGGATTCAGAAGTGGTAGGGGATGTGTGGATTAGATATTTTCACTTAGGCAGATTCTTGAGAAATGTTTAAAGTTTCAGAAACCTTTGGTTGCTAGCTTTGTTGATTTCAAAAAGGCTTTCGACTCTGTTGATCGTCATAATTTGTGGCTGATTGTGAGATCATATTGTATACCTGACAAATTAGTTAACATAATGAAAGCTCTCTATAATAACACTGAGTCATGTGTGAGAGTTGGTAAAGCTTGTAGCAATTGGTTTAGCATTACTTCTGGTGTTCGACAAGGGTGCAATTTGTCTCTTTTTCTCATTAGCTTGGTTATTGATTATGTTATGTAAAATTCACTTCAAGGGAAAGATTTTGGCCTTAAATGGACTGGAGATAGGAAAATTTCTGATTTAGATTATGCTGAAGATTTAGCCCTTTTAGCAAATGATGTTCATGAGATGAACTCTTTCATTCGAGCTGTTAATGAAACTGGTAGTAGAGTAGGTTTGGTTATAAACAGAGAAAACTAAAGTGATGAAAATTGGTCAGACAGGCTGTGATTCAGTTAATCTGAATGGTTGCAGTCTTGTGCAGGTGTCACAGTTTAATTATCTTGGGAGCTATGTAACAGATACTGGTGATGTGCAGCACGAGATTAACAGACGAATAGGGATTGCTGCTGGGACTTTTGAGAATCTATGGAGATTGTGGAGAAATAGGCATATACACCTAAAGACTAAAATTAGACTGTATAATAGTTTGGTTCTTTCTAGGGTTAGTTATGGTAGTGAAACTTGAACACTTTGTAAACAAGATAACAGGAAACTAGATGCTTTTGATTCCAGATGCTTATACAGTATCTTGGGCATTAGGTGGTTCAACTTTGTAATTAATGATGAGGTTAGGCAAAGGAGTCAGCAACCTCCTTTGAGCAGTATATTGTGCAGAGAGAGACTCCGTTGGTTTGGCCATGTTGGCTGTATGGTTAATTATAGATTGGTGAATAGGGTTATGAACAGTGTGCCTAAAGGCCTCAGAAAGAGGGGGAGACCTAGGATGCGGTGGGCAGACAATGTCAAACAGGACCTTGTTAGAAATGGTGTATAGTGGCCAGATGCAGTAGATGTAGCTCAGGACAGACTTGCTTGGAGAACCAAACTGCATGGTCTGGTTGGACCTCCGTAGCCCATGGCTGCTTGAGGATGATGATGATGGTCATAATGTTCTGATCTTCGGTGTATAATCAACCATTTTGCTATGCAACTTATCAGGTAAAACCCATGTGTGTTTAGAAATGTTCAGGTGTTTGTAATCACTTTTAGTTATTCTCAAACCATTATTTACTTACCTGTAGTAGATGTCTCCCATTGCAACTAGCAATGCTAAAAGGACCTTTGAGCCCTGACCAAAATTCAGATCAGTACCAACTTTAGTATTGAAGTTGCCTAGCACGAGTAATATCTCCTTTCTTGACAAAATTTAAAATATCATGAATTTTTTTTTGCAAGATCTATCTTTCACACTATCATCAGAGTCATCTGTGGGAGCATAACATATAACATTCATATTTAACATAAGCTTTAAATCTAGCTGTAAGAAATATTACATTAACCTTTTCACTACCATGCCAGCCAAAAACTGTTGAGATTTTAAATAAACTCGTCCAGTCAATGTTATTCCTTCCTCTTCATTACCTCCTACCTGCAGTTTGGGCTGGTGTAGTAGGGAAATGGTTAATGCTGTCATATCCTAGAAGAGCATCACTGGCATGTCTTCTGAGAAGCAGACCCACACTTTGCAGATGCTTTCCATCCTCTCACCCTGAAAAGATAAATTTAAGATTATTTCTAAGCTACTGACTTTTACCTGTTCATCTAGTCTCATGCAAGTCCAGAATATTTATGTTATAACACTGGAATTCCTGTGTGGACTTCATGAGAATAATCTGTGTGTAATATACATGCATTCCATGTATCTGTGGAAAAGAAAATGATTAGTAGGATTATTAAGGAAACTAGTTTTAGATCTACTCTGGCATATAAACTGACAGGCTCCTGTCAGACCTCTGTGGCAAACAGCTGCTTGAGGGGGTATTTATTTATTATTTTATAGTTTTATTGAGAGAAGTAGGGTCAAACATAACAAACAGCCCCCTAATTGCAGTCACAGGGCAAAGACCCATTCCCCCACCGCTAAAGGCTTAAGGATCCAATGTTCTTAGGATGTTATATGTGGACCTTTTCAAGAACCAAAATCAAAATAAAAACTAACCTGCCTGAGACACATTACTCCAGAGTAGATTGGTGATGCCCATAGAAGGGTTCAGATGCCTACAATGGCCTCTGATCAGGATTATTCACCAGCTGTGATATAACGTATCTTGTGCATCTGTTCACTTAGGGCTGGGAACCCACAACCAAACAAAAACCACAACAGTAAATTTTTCCATCTACAGAGGCCTAATAGCAAGTTCAAGATCTATAATTAAGCTTAAAGCCATAAGGCAGTCCAGTAAGTTTAAATGGTCAGTCAGTAATGGTGTGAAGTTGACCACTCCTCAGCAGCGAAGGAAAAAAAAAATGTGGCAATAGATGACCAAATCAGTAAGCCACTCATCTAGCACTCCTCACCTTCCATTCTCTTCAAGAAAAGTACTAACAGCCTGCACCATGAGAAGGTAGGGTTAAGCTTTAGGTGCTAAGCTTGACTGGTTCTTTGCATCATTACAGAGGAATGGTACACAGCTCTTCTTTCAGTGTATGCATAGCTACCATTTACAGACCAGAGGAGATCACACACTGTAGTAGCATACATTTCTTCACTTACTCCTAAATATATTAGTAACTTTTTTTTACTTTCAGATCAGAACTTATTGTCTCTGTACATATTCATATCTCTCACTATAATTTCACCAAAACTTGGGGCGGGGAGTGGCTCAGTTGGTAACATGCCAAGCTCATTGGGTTGTTTGAACTCTGAGCAGCAATTTTTTGCACAAATGAGTTAAATGGTCTAGGTCACAAGGACCCTGAGGGTATAGAGAAGGTTGAGGGGACTCACTGGAGAGCTGTTAGGAGACACATGGTAGCCTCTTGTCAAGGCCATCCAGAATATTCTTTAACCCTTTAATGCCCATAACGGCCCACAGAGAATTCACCCTTCCCAGGTCCAACTATTTTTTCATTCTGATCAGGCAAAAAAATTAACTTTAGAACTTTTTTGCCGAATAACTAATGAAAGGAATTATGGCATGTTATATGCAAAATTAATAAACATTTGATTCTGGATTTTTCTGAAAATATTTTTATTTTAATAGGACTTCTTTTAGAGTCACGTAGCAAAAAAAAAATCCATCTCGCAACACAAATAAAAACTTATTTAGAAAACATTAATAGACAGAAATGATTATAATACACATGAATAGAAGGGCTCTTTATTTCTGAATAACAAAAAAAATAATAATTTTATTGTTCAAGGTAAACATTTCTTCTGTTTTGTAATTTTTTTTCTCCGTACTATACTTTGAGAAAAGTCCAGGTTTGTTGCAGAGCCCAATAAACAAGTCAACTTCAGAATATTTTTAATAAATAACTAATGAACAGCAATAAGTCATTTATATACCAAATAAAAGAGATTTTAAATCTGAATTTTATTAAAGCAAAAAATTTGTACATTATAGTAACATATTAATTTTAATAACACTTTTTACAGTGGTAGCCGTCCCGTGGCCGAGTGGTTAGCACGCTTGGCTATTGATCTAAGGGACCTGGGTTCGAGCCCCAGATTAAGGCATGGCTGTTTGTGTCGTTTTTCTGCTGAGGTCCTGCCATCCTCACAGACCTTCTACTATGGCATATAAACTGACAGGCTCCTGTCAGACCTCTGTGGCAAGCAGCTGCTTGAGGGGGTTTTAATTTTTTTTTTTATACCAGAATAAACAGGTATATATTTCTTAATTACTTCCGAAATCTTCCATTTTTAAAAATAGCAGTTCTTTTGTTAATTTTCAGGAGATTTTAGAAACTTCAAGGAAAATTCTGTTGATAATAATTTAGATCAAACTTCTGAGCTTAAATTAGGGATTTGCTTCAGCATAGAGTAATGCTAACAAACAAAGTGGCAATACCTTATATTGCTTCTAAGAAATGGCAATCAGATGGCTTTAACAAATTATACATCAAATGAAAAAAATACTTATCAAGCCTGAATTATATATTTTTATAAGGCATCTGTAAAAAAAATTTAAAATGGTAATTTTTAGTTTAAAAAAATTGTTTTCCTTTCGTTCTGAAAACATATATACATACGTTCTAGATATTGGATTAAAAAGACTTTATTGATCAGAAAAATAATTAAAGTAACTTAAAGTTCTCTGCCATTGAGCAATAAAATTTTGAAGTTTATCCTTCAAATTATTTGCATATTAAAGTTTTTAGAGCAAACTTCTTCAATGAAGACAGAACACTGTCCTTGCTCTGAAAAGCTTCAGAGCTTGCTCTTAAAAAAATTTTAATATGCGAATAATTTGAAGGATAAACTTCAAAATTTTATTGTTCAACAACAGAGAACTTTATGTTATTTTAAATACAGCTTAAATCTCAATTTACTGAAATGCTATTATTTATATAATTACAAAATATTTTCTTAAATCTTGATATCATATTTTTATAGAAATAAATTGTACTGAATCAATAAAAGTTGATTTATACAATTCAAATATCTCCACTAACAAATTACAAATAAAGGTGCTGAAACACAATTCTGAGTGAACCAAAATAGACTGGTTTGGTTATAGCTTACAGGTATTAAGAACATTTTGAAAATCCCACTTAGAATATCTTCAAAATCACAAGAACTTACTTAGATCTGAAAGCAGATGTTACATTTTCTGCAGGGAGACTATGAATGTTACTGAGGTTTATGTATAATTTCACAAATTTATCAGACTGGTCCCAACCTGTAAAAATTAACTATTTTAAAAATAAAGTATTAACCAAAAAATGGTAGTTCATATATATATACTACAAAAATAGCAAACTCAGAGCAAAATATCAAGTATGTAGCTAAAGTTCCAGTGATGTAATGGCTTAACTGTTAATGTGTCAAGTTTCTCATAATATATGCAACTGTAGAAATACAAATTTTAAAGTTTTTCAGCAAAAAACAACTGCACTTCAGAACTTTGCAGTGACTAACCCTTAGATATGGGTCACATTAAATAACAAATTCAATTATGAACAAATGTATTTTAAAAGAATTACCCCTAAACAGCTACTTGCCACAGAAGTCTGATAGAAGCATATGTCACATAATGAATATATTTGTGAGGAAGGAAACACATCAGCAGGACATCACAATAAAAGAAAAAGCATGCTAACCATTTGACCACTGGAATGATAATAAATGAAAATTTAAATTAAAATGAAGGTTAGTTGCACCATAATTTTAGAAAAAACATTAACTGGCTTTCCACACCTTAAGGATTACCACTTATTTAAAATGGCAAATATTAAAATTAAAAAGCCACAATTTTCTTATAGAGCAGAACCCTGATTAAATTATATGGGGGAGGGGGAGGAGTTGGATACATCAAAAAGTTGGATTTTGAGAGAAAAGGTCATGTTGGATAAAAATATTGAAAAGAGTAACTATAAATGACAAAAAAAAGCTAAAAAATTTATATTAATAATGCATAATTTACATATAAAATTATTCAAAAAAAAAAAATAATAATTCAGAATGGATAGCTATTCAAGATAGTTAACTTTGTCTTAACAATGCAAAAGAGCACAAGAATGCAGTGAAATAAAAATGAAGTTACTTTCACATTCTCAAATGTTCTCATTCCACCAACCACAAAGTTTAATATTGTAAAAATACATTGTATTTAAATTGAAGAGATTATTTTTTTCCGATGTATCTGTTCAACTATTAAGGAAGATATCACTTTGAATTTAACGTCAATCAGTTTTAGAGGAAAAATTGTTTTGAGCCGGGTGGGATACGAACCCACGACCTCCTGATAACATGTCAGGTGCTCTGACCACTGAGCTACTGGCCACCAATCAAGGTCTCCTCTAATTGATGCTATGAACTTTCTACCAGCAGTACATATTCTCTGTGTCTCATGAAGTATTAAGCTGCTCTCAGCCTCAAGAAACAATGGCAAGCATTGTAAGGGCTCGATCAACCTACAGTGAAGGGAAAAAGCCATGAGCACTATCGTTAACAGACCTCTTTCGTCTAGCAAGAGCATCAGAGCCAGTTCCATTGAGGGCAGGGACGAGAAATGTGCCAAAGGACTTCTGCATTCGGAAAGTTTCGGCAACACGCAGAAGATGTGGTTCAGACCCCACTGACTGACTGATCCTTGTATGCCCAATGGACATCACATGATCAAGACGTGACTGTGCTAATTCCTTTGTGAATTGAGAAGGCTTGGTTTAACATTGTTTGAGTAGAGTGGAAACTCTGCAGTGTTTGGTGACTACCAGGTGGCAGTTGTTTCTGCTATTAAGTCGCTCTTTCATGTAACTGATGAATAAAGTTGTATATTATGTACATAGTACATGTGTAGTTGAGTGAGTTATTGGCCACTTGAGTAGATCCTGACATATCTACTGCAAGTTATTGACTCAAACTCTCACACATATGGAGGGGAAACAAAGCAAAGAATCTGCACATCACAGTGCTGTCAGGAAGTGTAATATGTGTGTGAGAAAGAGAAGTTTTTATAGCTGAGTTCCAGTGAAGGACAGTGTTATGTTAATTTTCAACTGCAAAGTGCAAGAAGGAAAGACTGAGGCATCGCTGTGTAGTAATGCATGATCAAGAACTGTTTTTGGCCAAACCAGAACTCTGCTGTTAAAACGACTCGCAGGAAACATCTCTAGACTGCAGATTGGAGGAGGACAAGACAGGATTAATGGTTAGTTCTAAGACGCATCAGATTGAGTCATCGCTGCAATGCTTTGGCTGTGACAATAGCAGAACTTCGAGAACTTCACTTCTGATATGGTGAATGTTAGCCCATAAATCACTTTTGCTCAATTGTTGTTCTTGTGTTATTTGACACAATATGCTGAACACGAGGGTAACATTGAGTCATAGCATGGCAGAACATTCAGACATTGTGAGGTAATATGGAGGCTAGAGGAAATAGTTTGGCAGGGAATGCCAAAAGTGGGAATCTGACAGTTAAAGAAGTGGCTGGGTATTCCCACGGAAATTTGCGTAGTGAATTTGCACGCCTGATGCTTGATAAAGCATTGACAGAACTGTGAGATAAAATAAAGACATTGGAGCATGAGAAAAAGATGCTAGGCTATGACTTGCGTGAATGTGTTGTGAAGCGGAGCATAGTCGCACACTGGCTGAGATCAGAGAAAAACAACTGACTGTTTTGTGCCAAGTGGCAACTTAATGTGTGATTGCTGCTGAGGATTTAAAGGATGCATATTGCTGAGTACATAAGATTGTCACAAATAAGTGACCCGAAGGTTAATAAGAACTATAGAGCATTGTTTGATAAAGGGAAAAGGGAATGTGAAAATGAGAAACTGTGCTTACAGAAACTGGAATTATTCAGAGCTGAGAAGGTAAAGATCGAGATATGAGATTAGAAATTAGCAGAGGAAGTTAAATGAATTAATATTAAAATTGAGTAAATTAAGTGTGAGACTGAGAAGTGGAGGTGGGTTCAAAATGAAAAGCAGACTACTAAATTAAATGAGTGGTATTTTGCTAATAAAAGTGTGTGTAATGAATCTGCTAAAAAATGTCATGTAACATCAGATATAGTAAATGAGTTTCAAGGTGCGTTAGAAAAGATAATGTAACACCTTTAGTGAATAAGATTGTACATGCTAGAAGCATAGTAGTCAACCATTTATCATTAGCTGATATAGCTCATGAGCATGAGGCTTTAGCATATAATCATGTGTCATCGGTCGGTATTGCCAGTGAACTTGGAAGTTTAGAGGTTAAAGAATTTCCAGTCTGTAAGCTGTGGCCGAGTGGTTAGCACGCTAACCACTCGGCCACAGCTTACATACTGGACTGCTGATCTAAGGGACCTGGGTTCGAGCCCTGGGTAAGGCATGGATGTATGTGTCGTTTTTCTACTGAGGTCCTGCCATCCTCTCTGACCTTCTACTATGGCATATACACTGACAGGCTCCTGTCAGACCTCTGTGCAAGCAGCTGCTTGAGGTGGTATTTTTTTTTAAGCCAGTAGAAATTAAGGAGTTAATGAGTAGAGATGCATTGTTAGCCAGTATTGCTAATGAGCATAGGGTTCTGTTAAAAGGCCATATTACTAGTAAGTTTCAGGTGGAAGATATGAAAATTATAGATAAGAGATGTGACAAATTTTAATAATGGACATTCAAAAAGGAAAGTTTACGTTAAAGAGTTTGTCACTTGTAAAAATGTAAAAGAGGTGATTCCAGTGGAAGATGGTAAGAAATTAATTGGTGATTGTGATAAAGTATGTAATTTCCCTAAAGGTGAAAATAAGTCTCTTAAGTAAAACTTTAGATATTAAGATAGTAAAGTATGAAATTAATCTAGAAAGTGTCACTGAAGTAGATAATAAGGAAATAATAATTACAGTATGCTCATTAAATGGCAACAATAATAGTGAAGATATTTTTAATATTGCATTTAATTTTACCTAAGTTTACAAGTTTAATGATCAGTATGAGCATGTATATTCTATTGATAATTTGGCTGAGGTTGGCAAGAGGAACCAACTGGATGTCACTATGGAAAGCGAAATAAATTGTGAGGTTAAGATCCAAAGGTGTGAGAGGAAATGGGTAAATGTAAAGTATCACAAACAGAGTTAGAGTTAGGATGTAATATAGTGACTATTTCTGGCGAATCTGAGCCTGTAATGCACCAAGGTATGATGGGGGGAAAAAGAAGTGAGTATAAGCCCTGTCTATGTCAGAAAGGTGTTGGATAGAAAGGAAGAGGTAAGCCGAAGGGACCAGTCCCTTGATAAGGATAAAGGCACAAAAGCTGGTATGTGTGTGATTAAGATACAAACAAGGAAAAGAGTAAAGTTAGCAGATATGACTGTAAGTGAGTTGTCTATAAACAACTAAAAAGATATTAAAGTGATAAAAAAGCATCCCATGGAAAGGGATAGTATAAGCAGAAGTGTGCTTTGCAAATTTGGCATAAAGATGCCAAGGCTGGACAGCAGCATAAAGCAGATTAGGCCTGCAAAGCAGGTGACGTGTAATTCTGCTGGAATGTTTTGCCATCTCGAGATGGGACTTCTCACAATGGCAAAGTTGGGATTATCATAGGTTGGGGGACTACACAGCACTGGACAACAGCGAATGGAGTCGACCATGGTGAACTATTCATAACCATTCTCACGGGCAACATCTAGCTCCTCTAAGCAGAAATCAAAAGTCATATAGCGTTTGTTTATGTCAGACTGGGTGTGACAGCATCAGACTGTGGACTTTGCGTCATGGCTTAAAAATTTCTTAGGGGATGAACTTTAATTTCACAAGTGAAGTCATTGACATATGCAAAGTAGTCTGCATTATGTGCAAGTGTTTTTGCAGACAATTCGTAAAAAAAAAAGATCTTAAAATAACACAAACTTTGATGCATGTGATCACCAAGGAAATGACTTTTGTCAGCAACATTTAACTTGCTGAACTATTATTTTTTTTACAGATTGTGCCAATTGGATTTGCCAAATGACATTTGGAAGAGACAGATTCGAGCCCTTGAGTGTCTTAATAGAAACTGAGGCAGATGATGTCTGCTTTGAATTTCTCAAATATGGGGGGATAAGGGCTCGATCAAGCGAGGGCGATGGGGGGAAGCCATGAGTGCTATTGTGATAGACCTCTTCATCTGGCAAGAGCATCGGAGCCAGTTCCGTTGGGGCAGGGATGAGAAATGTGTCAAAAGACTTCTGCATTTGGGAAGTTTCAGCAGTGTACAGAAGATGTGGATATACCCAATTGGCCGACTGACCCTTGCATGCCCAATGGGCTTTGGGTTGTTTTCCTCTGAGCGGCACTTTTTTTGCACACCATGGGCTAAATGGCCAGGTCACATGGACCCCGAAGGTTCAGAGAATGTTGGGGGAGGGGACCCACTGGAACAGCTGCTGGGAGACAGATGGTAGCCTCCCATCAAGGCCATCCAGCGTGTTCTTTAACGTGCACAGGGTATGGCTCTCCCGCACACAGGGCCACGGCTTAACGTCCCATCCGACGGACGGCAGCCTTTCCAAGCCCATCGGTGTCCCCTACTGACCGTGAGCAGGGCGGGGAATTTTGCGGAGATAAATCTCAACACTGACCCAGCTGGGACTCGAACCTGGGAACTACAGATTACGAGCCTGGCGCGCTACCGACTGAACCACCCCCGCCCCATGCCCAGTGGGCATCACATGATCAAGACGTCACTGCACTTGGCAGGAGTTTTCAATGCAGGAAGCGTTTGGAAGGCAGAGTGTGAGTTGTGAGAGATCTCTGGGGGTGTTTGGCAGTGATTGCTGTTCATCTAGCTTCTGTAAGTGGTCTTGATTTAGGAGACTTGTAAGAAGGCTTGGTTTAGTATTGAGTGGAAACTCTGTGGTATTTGGTGACTGCCAGGCAGCAGTTGTTTCTGTTATTAAGTCACTCATGTAACTGATGAATAAAGTTATATATGTGTATGTAGTATATGTGTAATTGAGTGAGTTATCGGCCATTTGAGCAGATCGACATATCTATTGAAAGAGATTGACTCAAACTCTCTCTCACACATGGATGGGAAATGAAGCAGAGAACCCAGGCATTACAAGCATGTCATGAAGATGGCATGTTATCAGGAGGTCATGGGTTCATATCCCACTCGGCTCAAGACATTGTTTCTTCTAAAATTGATCGACATTAAATTCAGCATGATATCTTCCTTAATACAGTGAATTTCCCCCTCTCTCCATGTTGTAAACTTTTAAAAAACATTTTGGAGTATGGAATTTTTGCACTTGCAACTGTGTTTTTTCTGGACAATGTATGTTGACATAGCACTTGAAAGTTTTCCAATAGAACACACCTAAGAGAAGTATGCATTATTTCATTGACTGTTGAAAGGTTGCTGCTTTTAACAGATTTTGATCCCAAACACTTGATTGCTGCAGAGTCCTAAATTTCACACAGGAGTTTCCTTCATGAAAACTTACACTGCATTAAAAATTTAAACCCTTACAACAGAACTTGATTTTGAACTATAACACAACTTTTCCTTTCTTAATTTTCATACTTTACCATTTGAAATTTTAACACTTTTTGACCCCATCCATACACAATTTTGCCAATATTTGATCATCCAGTCCCAAATTTCTCATACAGGTTTTAGTCTTGTAACCCTGTCATGTATTCATTAAAATTCAACATCAGAGTTTGAATTAAAACCATTTTATTTGTCCACTTATGAAAGGACTGGAGAATCAAAGAACTGCTGAATTTTTATAAGAAATTTGTTCCATTAAAACTTCAAGTAACGAATGTGGTTTCAAGTTTCACTTATGGTAAAAAACATCTCGTGAATTCTGTGTTCTGTGCCTCTACTATTAAAACTTCAAATCACTACTTCTAATTCAACCTGATTTCAAAACCTGGAACACCTTCTAAGAATATGCTACATAAAATATAAAGTTCAATAAATATATCCTACACAATCAAATTGCTAAAATGTGGTCTCTTGGTCATTATCTATATAACACTCTGTAACTCAGCCATTTTTAATCCTATCAATCTCAATTTTTGCCCAGATTCTCATTATGGTACTCAGAAAACACATAAATTTTGGGTCACTCTTTTTCTTTCATACACAGTTGGTAGGATAAAAAGAGAATCCACAGACACTTATAAAATATTGGAGTATTTACATGGAACACTGACTAGAAAATGTTTGTGTGATGATAATGTGATATTAGATTAAGAACACTGCAGATTTTGAATCATTTTATAAAAACAAAAAAAAAGTGATTTAATTTATTCCCTTAAATACTGACTACAAGTTTAATCAAACCAAAAAAATCACAGCCTGTTTCATCAAATTGTTGGGTTGTTTTGCCTCTGAGCAGCACTTTTTTGTACACAATGAGCTAAATGGCCTGGTTACAAGGACTACCAAGGGCTCAGAGAAGGTTGGGGAAAGGGGACCCAGTGGGCAACTTCGTTAGGATACAGATGGGAAGCCTCCCATCAAGACCATCCATTGTGTTCTTCAACATGCACAGGGGACTACAGCTAATGTCCCATTCAATGTACAGCAGCCTTCACAAGTCCACTGATGTCACCTTTCTCATCAAGGGCATAGTAGGGGTTAGTGGAGATAAATCTCAATGCTGATACAACTGGGACTCAAACTTGGAAACTGCAGATTATAAGTCTGGTGTGATACTGACTGAGCCACCCCTTTTATTACTAAATCTGCTGAATCTATACTAAATCTGCTGAATAAAATAGTACCCTAATCAGTACAATTTGCATCATTCGATTAAGTTGATTTTCAAACCAAAAGAAAATTTGTAATTATTAAGAGAGTAGTAGCATTAATTCCAAAGATCCAGTTGCCAAGTAACAAAAAAAAAGGTAATTAGGATGTAAATCTTTAACACCTCAATCCTTCCCTTGTGGAAGATTGTTGTTACTCTCACCTGACAGTATTATACGAAGTCTAAACTATGAGATATCCTATGGCTTTGTTCAAATAACATTTACGCAGAAGTCAATGAAGTATATTTGAAAGCAGGGTGGGACTGTAATACAGTATATGTAGTATTAAAACATAGAGTTAAGCACCATACTTTTTTTACATTAAATAATATATTTTAATTACGTAATATCAATATATTTTAGCACTCTTATTCAATATATTTTATCATTACTGTAAGAACTGCATGATACTCCATAGGCTCTTACAGAAATGTAAGACAAATGTCATTGTTCTGTTCCAACTGTGGTGTTAGGATATGCATTTCTACTCAATGAAGACTGAGCCTCTATTTCAAAATATTGTCCTATGACCTGCCAGTCTCTCATGGTACCAAAATCACTTCTCATAAGACTAACCAGTGACACTCATGGAGTCACTTATTGTGTATCAACTTATCCATTAATCAAATATTAAATTACATCATGAACCAGTCAAATCTAAAATCTTCAAGATTATGGAAAATAGGATACCTCTGTTTCCACATTCTAAGTTTTCTACAATAATTGAACATCTTTTATTTCCTGAAGAACCACAATTTACTTTATATTTTCAATCTTACACACACACACACACACAAAATAACACATACAGAAAAGTTCAAATAACAATAAAAAATGTATAAATACTAGCAAATTTAACCAGTGTCAATCAGGTCCATAACTCAAATGCTAAAATAAATTGTAGGTGACGCTCTCTATATTGCAAGCTTTCATTTAACACATAACTCATTATGAACTACCTCTGCAAAATTTCCATTTCAGGGGAAGGAGGGACACAATTTAAAGTAACACATGATACTCCCCACATCTAAAATTCTAATTTTAGATATAACTTGCTATGCTCAGCAATCATTTACACATTTCTCCACTTTTTGGAGAGGTAAGGTTGAGGAACCAATCCCTTGTGTTGTTTTAGTTATGATAAGAGGAAGCTGTATTCTGAATTCAATGGTTCTTGCTCAAACAAACCCTCTGAACATTGTAGTAGATGATAAAGCTTCAAGATGGTCTGGCATTTGGGACATCATCTTAAGCACCTTGCAAATGTTTCTCGAGAAATACAATTCTACAATTAAAAGGACCTTGCTCAGAAATTAAAATAACTTAAAATTCTCTGTCATTGAGCAATAAAATTTTAAAGTTTATCCTTCAAATTATTTGCATGTCGAAAGTTTTTAGGAGAAAACTCGGAAGCTTTTCGGAGCAATGACAGCTCTCCATCTTCAGTGAAGTGACATTATGTGGTAACATTAGGGATGTTTAGACAAAGAGCTTCTTTCCACATGTCGTGAAGGGCGATTCCAGTGTCTCAGTTGCGGGTGGGGACAGACAGGGTCATTATTTCAATAGCCTCGCGGTCTATGGTTCCACATAATTTACTTTAGTGATTTCTGAATGCAATGTCTATCAACCATCATTAGCTTCAACAGTGTTTTGTCAAATGTTGATGAAGCTGATGACATTTGGTTGTAATGAGGTGTAAACTCTCATCAGGTATAATTTACATCTAGACATAAGCTGCTATCTACAGATAAGTCAACCACTAAATTTGTGCATCATCTTATGTGTCTGCTACTAAGGGCAACAGAGATTATTACTAAATTAATCAAGCTCTTAGTGTAAAAAAAGCTAATTATCCCTAAGCTGCTGCCTCTGTGATAAGCAGCTGTTTATCACAGAAGACTGACAGAATCCTGTCAGTAACACTATTGAGATCTGTGAGGAAAGCAAGACCTCAGAAAAGACAACACAGAAAAGCAACCTCCATACCTTAACTAAGGCTTAAACCCAGGTCAATGAAGGAATTTTTCAGTTGTCTCTAAACATAGCAGAAACAGGAACATGTACCACCAATTAAAGTGATACAATATTAAATAAAGGTTAAAATAACTCTATAAATATTGTAGTAGGCGTTATACTAGTCACGTGGTATTGGGAAAAACAATCTGCTCATTGACAACTAATGGAGTAACTGACAACTGTATATTGGAGTGGTGAAGTTCTGCATTAATTGGTCATACCTGCATTGGTTTTGTTACTGCATTCTTCTTGAGATAGCGTCTTAAGTTGTATGAGGAAAAGTACGGATTGTATGTTGTTCCTCATGGAAGCCGATACTTTCACAGGCCCAGTGTTGTTGCTTCTCACTTGTTGGAGACAGAGTTCTTTCCTGCTGTGGTGTTATTAATAAGCACTCTGCTGCTTTGGTGGTAATTGCTGTGGCATGAGCCACTGCATGTCAGAGGATTCTGAACTGTATGCTCCTATTATTGTATAAGCTGGTTGATTATGCAACATATTTATTACTAGACATTGCTAAGCTTTTCATGCCATCCACTTTGGCACGTCGTCATGCAAGCACTGTCTGTGACAGTGGTATGTATTATTATACCAAATAACACAGAAACTTGGGGAAGGAAAAATATGCATTCCAATTATTTTTCTGCCAGGTTTATAAACTGAGATCATAAGAACAATAAGAAACATTATTCAGTAGTTCAGTTCACACCTGGCATGTTACTGGGAGACACAGGTTCAAATCCCACTCATGGCCAAACAATTTTTTTCCAGCTGAATATTTCAAGGATAACATTAAATATGGAATTTATATTTTTACATAATTCTTATTTACATTCAAAAGATTTAAGAGAATGAGTAAGCAAAATTTAGGATATCTAAAAAAAAAGCATTACTTTTGTCTGTTACTGCATTTAGCAATGTAATCTTACCGTAATTTATAATCTTTACATTGCAAACATATGATCGTGATGCTACTTTTTGATCAGCCTTTGAAGCACTGCTTTTCTGTCTTTCTTCCAATAACAAAGCTTCTTTTTTCAGTTTTTCAGCTTCATTTGTGAGAATCTGTTTCACATGATCACTTGTGGTTAATTCTGAGAGTCGACCAAGCTCTGTTATGTCTTGTTTTAGCTGTTAAAAATATCAACAAAAAATACGATTATTTTCCAGAAATGCTAAAATTGCACAAATAAAAACTGTTTCATTTCAAAATCTAGATATATTAAAACAGATCTGAAAAAGTAAAATTATTGACTGAGACCTGTTCAGGTTTTTAAAATTTTATATAGTGATGTTCAACAAGTCTGTAAATGGTAGCTAGTAGTCACTGGAAGGAGAAAAATAATAATAAAAATAAATACCCCCTCAAGCAGCTGCTTGCCACAGAGGTCTGACAGGAGCCTGTCAGTTTATATGCCACAGTAGAAGATCTGAGAGGATGGCAGGACCTCAGCAGAAAACAACACGAACATCCATGCCTTACCCGGGGCTCGAACCCAGGTCCCATAGATCAGTAGCCAGGCGCTCTAACCACTCGGCGCTAGGTACCAATTCCCTATGATGATGCACAAAACCGGTCAGCCTAACATCTAATGTCCAACTCTGCCTTCTCATGGTGCAGACTGTTAGTACCTTTCTAAAGAGATACTCTCTTGTGGAAGGGAATGGGAGGGCTACCAGATCAATGTGGCCTACTGATCTGGACTACTATGTCTACTTTTTTTTCTATCCCGCTGAGGAGTGGTCAACCACACAGGGTGCTGGTGCCGACCATATATACCAACCTGAAAGCAATAATGGCTGAGCTTCATTACAGATACTGAATTTGCTACACTGGTGGGCTTCTGCTACATTTTCTATCTGTTTGTGACTTGACAGCCACAAGTGAATAGATTCACCGGATATTTTATCAGCTGGTGGATAATTCTGACCAGAGGCTATCACAAGTACCAGAACTCTTACTTCTAAGGACATCATCCTATATAGGAGGACATCATCCTATACTGGAGGAAGTCTTTCAGTGTAGATGGCTTCAGCCTTTAGTAGTGAGGGAACAGGTCTTTGCACCATGCCTGTTTAGGGGGCTGTTTGATATTGTCGGCATTCCCTCTCTCAATAAACATAGTTTCTTTAAACATCCTGCTAACCATTTTCTCTCCATAGGTAGTTTGAATGTGAGGACTCTGCAGAGATTATTCTCTTGATCTCCTCACACAAGAATTCCACCATTATAACCTTGATATTCTCGGCTTGCAAGAGACCAGATGACGCCGATGGGGATGAGAAGGACAGGTTTTACGGACAACTTCAGGATATTTTGAATTCTGTCAAGAAAGGAGATATTACCCTTGTTCCAGGTGACTTTAATTCCAAAGTTGGTACTGACTCTGATCTTTGGGTAGGGGTGATAGGCCCTTTTGGTATTGGTAGCTGCAATGACAATGGGCAATGTTTCCAACAGATATGTAAACTCAATGGTTTCACAATAACTAACACTTATTACAAACACCGCAACATACATAAGTACACTTGGGTTTCACCTGATGGACTGCATAAGAAAATGATTGATTAACATATTAATTAACAGCAAATGGGCTAGTTCTGTTAGGAATACCAGGGCATATAGGGGAGCTGAAATTGGATCTGACCATTACCTTGTTAAAAGTGTCTTGCAGCTTAAACTCAAAAAGTGTTGTGTTAAGGTTAAAAAATTTACCTTTAATACTGAAGCTCTGAAAGACCCAGTTATAGCTAAAGCTTACCATGATAGGTTACTTAGTCATTATGACAGTCATGGTTTGCTTACTACTGAAGTTGAGGAAGAATGGGATTATTTTAAACAGGCTTTTTTGGAAAATAACAGTACTCTTTTAGGAAAAAAGGAGCAGAGCAGGCAGAATTAATTGAGTGATAAGGCACTTGAGCTTATTTCAGAAAGAAAGAACTGTAGAAATATCCTTAATCACTACCATACTAGGCTTAATAGAAAGCATTATGGAGAGCTTAATAAACATGTAAAGGATCAGTTAGCTGCTGATAAGAATCTTTGGCTTGATGGTTTGCTGAAAAGCCGAGCAAGCAGTTAGACAGCACAACAGCAGAGATTATATTAATGTTTAATTAATGTATTTATATTAATGTATAATTAATGTTTTGCAAATGAACAGGTACATAGCGATTGAAGGATTAAACAAGGTAAGGTTATAATAGAAGGTGAGGATTCTGTCATGGCTAGGTGAGCTGAGCATTTCAGTGATGCTCTAAACAATGTGGTTAGTTCTACTCACATTGGTTGTAATAGTGACAGATGCATTACTGGCTTTAATGTTGGCCCTATAATACAATCTGAAGTTATTTTGGCTATTTCTAAACTTAAACTTCATAAATCCCCAGGGGTAGATGAAATTACTACAGAAGTGCTTAGAGCTGAGAATGTTTCAGTTACCACTTGGATGACTGAAATAGATGGCCTTGACGGGAGGCTACCATCTGTCTCCTAATAGCTGTTCCAGTGGGTCCTCTCCCCCAACCTTCTCTGAGCCTTTGAAGTCCTTGTGACCTGGCCATTTAGCCCATGGTGTGCAAAAAAGTGCCACTCAGAGTAAAACAACGCAACCCATGACAGAATCCTCACTTTCTATAACCTTACCTTGTTTATCCTACAATCCCTGTATATCTGTTTGTTTTCTACCACATAAAACATTAACTATCTGGTACAGCTTTCTGCTGTTGTGCTGTCTGACTGCTTCCTCAGCTGTGTCAGCCAAGCCATCAAGCCAAAGATTCTTATCAGCAGCTAACTGATTTTTTACATATTTATTAAGTTCTCTGTAATGCTTTCTATTAGGACTAGTAGGGTATTGATTAAGGACATTCCTGCAGTTCTTTCTTTCTGAAATAAGTTCAAGTGCCTTATCACTCAGATAATTCTGTCTCTTCAGCTCCTTTTTTCCTAAAAGAGTACTGTTAGCTTCCAAAAAAGCCTGTTTAAAATGGCCCCATTCTTCCTCAACTTCAGTAGTAAGCATACCATGACTGTCATAATGACTAAGTAACCTACCATGGTAAGCTTTGGCTATAACTGGGTCTTTCAAAGCTTCAGTATTAAAAGTAAATTTTTTAACCCTAGCACAACACTTTTTAAGGTTAAGTTGCAAGACACTTTTAACAAGGTAATGGTCAGATCCAATTTCAGCTCCCCTATATGACCTGGTATTCCTAACAGAACTAGCCCATTTGCTATTAATTAATATATAATCAATCATATTCTTATGCAGCCCATCAGGCGAAACCCATATGTGCTTATGTATGTCGCTGTGTTTGTAATATGTGTTAGTTATTCTGAAACCATTGAGTTTACTTACCTGTAGGAGACGTTGCCCATTGCCAATGCAGCTACCAATACCAAAAGGGCCTATTACTCCTCCCCAAAGGTCAGAGTCAATACCCACTTTGGTATTGAAGTCACCTAGAACAAGAGTAATATCTCTTTTCTTGATAGAATTCAAAATATCCTGAAGTTGTCTGTAAAACCTATCCTTCTCATCCTCATCCTCAGTAGGGGCATAACAGTAGATAACATTCAAGTCTTTAATGCTTGTCTGAAATTTTGCTGTAAGAAACCTTTCATTAATGCACTCATATCCTAGAAGAGCATCACTAGCACGTCTGCTGAGAAGCAGTCCCATGCCTTGGTAATGCTTTCCATCCTCCCTCCCTGTAAAGAGAAATTTAAAGTTATTTTTAAGTATCTCACCTTTACCTGTCCATCTGGTCTCTTGCAAGCCTAGAATATCTAAGTTATGATGCTGAAAATTCCTGCATGAGGACATCAAGAGAATAATTTCTATGTAATGTCCTCACGTTCCTGCAGAGAGAAAATGATTAGTAGGATTTTTAAGGAAACTTGGTTTATTGAGATAGGTAGGGCCAACAATATCAAACAGCCCCCTGATCACAAGCATGGGGCAAAGACTTGTTCCTCCTTCGCTAAAGGCTGAAGTCACCGATGCTGGTAGGATCTTCAGGCACCACCTTTTCAAGTGGACTTTTTCAAGAGCCATATGGCCTGCCTGAGACACATTACTTCAGTTTAGGCTTGACGATGCCCAACTAGCTAAGTAAGGTTCAGATACCTGCAATGGCCTCTGATTAGGATTATCCGCCAGCTGATATAAGGTATCCCATCCCTCTGTTCACTTAGGGCTGGCAACCCAGAAGCAAACAGAAAACACAGCAGCAGATTCTCCCTCAACAGAGGCCCACCAGTGCAGCAAGTCCAGGATCAATAATCAAGCTCAAATCCATAAACAAGTCCAGTCTAGTAGGTATAAATTGTCAGCACCAGGACCCTGCAAAATGAACCACTCCTCAGCAGGGTTGAAAAAAAAGAAAGAAGTGGCCATAGATGACCAGATCAGTAGGCCATACTGAACTGGCAGCCCTCCCCTTCCAAAAGAGAATATCTCTTTTGAAAGGTACTAACGGCTTGCACCATGAGAAGGCGGGGTCGGACATTAGGTGCTAGACTTGGCCGGTTCTGTGCATCATCACTAGGGATTGGTACACAGCTCTCCTTCCAGTTTATGCGTAGCTACCATTTAGAGGATAGCTGCAAGTATTGTTGAAAGAGCCAGACATTTTTTACTAATTAATGATATTTTGTACCACTGCAGATGACCTAGTCAAACAGGCAATTATCGCCCATTTATTCCCAAAAATTTAAGGGTGTTAACATACTCCAAGAATTCCATGATGTACCTTCAGCAGGTCAATTAGGTACATGAAAAACATATCAGAAGGTAACCAAAAGAGCATATTGGACAGCTTTGAAAAGGGGTGTAAAAACCTATGTAGAAACATGCTTAATTTGTCAAATCACAAAATTTGATCAGATCCGTCCTTGTGGTCTTATGAAAAGCACGATCTACAATGAACCCATGGAATTAGTAGGCATGGATTTAATTGGCCTGTATCCACAAATGCAAGCAGGATCCCAATACATTCTGGTGTTAGATTATTTTTCAAAATGGGTTGAAATATTTTCCATTAGAAATGCAAAGGCAACAAAATTATAGCAAAGAAGTTTATAAATGAATTTATATGAAGGTATAGGGTACCCAAGAGTATAGTTTTGGACAATGGGTCTCAATTCATTTCAAATGGCTTCTTGAAGTATGAGAAATGTTTTGAAACTCTGTATCATCCACAATCAAATTTAAGTGAAAGAATTAATCGAAATATTGGTAGAATAATAGCTGCATATATTAAAAATTGACATAGTACCTGGGATAAATACTTACAACAGTTTGCCTTTGCTCTATGCACTTCATTTACATGAAACAACTAAATTCACACCATCAAGGATATTTATAGGAAGAGAGCTGACATTACCCTGGGACAGACTCATTGGCCAACCTGCATATCCACAATTCACTGAATTTAGAGCGGAACAGCGTATTCAAGCCATTTCAAAGGCACAAGATAATTCCCTACGAGCACAACAAAAGCAATGAGAAGATTATAACAAAAGATAATGGCGATAAATAATGAGATAAACTCGACTGTTCAACATCCACTAATAAATCAGCATTTTGACGTCGATTCTAATTTTAGAGGAAAAATTGTCTTGAGCTGGTGGAACACAAACCCACGACCCCCTGACAACATACTTTGTGGTCCAGAGCACCTGACATGTTGTCAGGGGGTCGTGGGTTCGTGTCCCACCTGGCTCAAGACAATTTTTCCTCTAAAATTAGAATCGACGTCAAAGTGCTGATTTATTAGTGGAAAAGATAATGACATATGGAATTTAAAACAGATGATAAGGTCTTGATTAAAAAACACCATAAAAGTGATAAAAAAGAGGGTTCATAAAGAAATTTACACCATTATATGCTGGACCATATATTGTAAAGAAAAAATTTTCACATTTGTTATATGAACTAGCCAATATAGCCACTAATGCTTCAATGGGATACTTTAATATCGTAAACATTAAACAGTATAAAAGTTCCATAGAATTTTCCAGATCAGAAGTTTCAAATGATCTAGATGCTCCATAACAAAACAGAATACAATGTCTCTGATGATGATGAACCAATACCATGCAGATGAGAAGAAATTGGATTATAATCTATTGCATACAACAGGAAAAAAGATAAAGCCAGATTCAACTGTTCCATCGATGTCAAGATCGTAATGAGATGTCAATGAAATAACCATAGCCTGCAGAGCGACAACCAGCAACAAAGTAGTCAACATAGAATAGATGACATCACCAATGAGATCTTCAGAAGTGCCTACACCTAGCTTATCGATCAATGAGGGAAGGAAGTCACTGGGAAACGACTGGATGATGATTTATTGCAACAGAGTGCCAACAATGAAAATTTAAGTATAATATTATTATTCCACTTTGGCACTAATGATTTATAACGCTTTATTTCTTTTCTCTGGAATAGATGAAGATGAGAGACGCTTGAAGTCGAATTATTGTGATTTATACTTAGAGATTTTGAAATGTGTAATATCTTGTTGAAACTTTGGAGTTTTGGATATTGTTTTGAAGTGAATTTATTATTCAAAGTTTATAGTTGGAATATACAGGGTGTCTCAAAAATATAGGTACAAACTTTTAGGGGAGGTAGATAACATCTAAAGGAATGAGAATTGCATAGAAACCCATAACCGGAAACGTCATGGGAAAGTGGTAGCAGAAGTACAAGATCTGAAAGGACACAAGACAGTGATTAATGGGAAAACATTTATTGGACATAATTATTACAAATGGCGTACTAGATGATACATTTCATAATGTTACAGTAGATACTCGAAGGTTCCACCATGAGACGCGATGCATGCGCGACACCGACGGAGCATTGATTGCCGGACACGGTCGAACACATGGAGTTTCTTTGATAGTAGCAGCAGTGCAGATGAGCCTTGCCACGAGATCCATGTCAGACTCCACAGGCGATTCATATATGGTAGCTTTGAGGGGCCCGCACAGAAAGAAATCAACGCTCATTAAATCAGGTGAGCGCGGGGGCCAGGCAACTGGTCCAGCACGCCCAATCCATCGTTGCCCAAAAGAAATGTTCAAATGCGCAAGAACACACCTTCCATAATGGGGAGGTGCACCATCATATTGAAACCACATGTTGCAACTCACATTTGCTGGAACATGGGTAAGTAAGCCTGGTAGAACCTATTCCAGAAAGATCAGATACTTCGCAGAGGTCATGCGGGATGGTAAAAGGTATGGCCCGACTAAGCAGTCACCGACCAAACCTGTCCACACATTTACTGCAAAACGATGTTGTGCCGCATGGGTGCGCACACCGTGGGGGTTCTCGTGAGCCCACAAATGCGCATTGTGCTGACTGAATACGCCATCCCGAGTGAAACTGGCCTCATCAGTAAACAAAACATAAGCTGGGAAATTCACATCTTGGGCACTTTCTTGGAGATACCACTGCGCAAAACGCACATGTGTAGGATGATCTGCAGGGAGAAGTAACTGAACCCTTTGGAGATGAAAGGGGTGTAAGGACTCGCCGTGCAAAACACGCTGTACACTGCAACGAGACACTCCTAAGGCAGAGGCAACGGCACGTGTGCCGGTACTAGGATTAGTCTCCACGGCATCCAACACACTTTCTTCCATGGCAGGAGTACGCATCGATTGTGACCTGCCCTCACTTCTGCTACCTCTTAATGACCCATAATCGCACAAATTTTGATGCGCACGCGCAAAGAAACGGTGGCCCGGTACATGTCTGTATGGGAAGCGTTCTTGATACATTCGTTAAGCGGCTTGTCCGTTGCCCTCAGCTATTCCATACACAAGTGCATGTCTGCCAGCTCCCTGTTCGAATACCTTTGCATGCTCTTCATCAGCCAACTACCGCTCGAATTAGGAAATCCGAAATTTCCCCTCTAGCGCACTGATGAACAGCGCCACCTATTGACTTAAGGTGACGTTTCTGGTTATGGATTCCTATGCAATTCTCATTCTTTTAGATGTTATCTACCTCCCCTAAAAGTTTGTACCTATATTTTTGAGACACCCTGTATAATGTGGTGATCAGAATTTTTTATGTATTCTGGGTTCATCTGAAGTTCTAGTTGAATCATAACGAGTTATATATTATATTAACATGATTTCAAGTGTAATTATAAATTTTTGTAGATTTTTTCATTTCAGCTGACTGAAAGCTGAATTGAGTGTTGTAAGTTTACATTAAGGATTTTAGGAATTATAAAATGCTTATGGATGTGAATGATGAGAATGAAAGAGAATTTAGTATAGAGTGATTATATAAATTGTTATTGGAAAGGTATTTATGTATTTGAAGCACCTTTTTGTAAAATTGGGATGAAATGTTAGTATCGTATATGATAAATTATTGATACAATTTTTCTTTACTCTTAGATACAATGTATATGTGTTTAAATTTAAAACTGTTTGGTGCCATCAGTGATATTGATGCATCAATGATGTATAAATATCAGGATGACATTGGCAGCATTTGTTTGCATATATATGAGCTGACCATAATGTCTTGAAGTTTTGTACCCTTTTAGAGCTGTTCCCAAGAGCAAAGCCTAGTTTGATTGATACGATCACTAGTAAAACTCCTTTGGGAGGGGGACATAAAGCTCAATGAGGGGAGGTAATTAATGCTATTTTTAAGCTGCTCGCAATTTATTGTCTTTAGGTGAAGTTTTAGCGGATGCTTACACTCCCACTTGTTTGTAAAATGAAATTATTAGCTTTGCATATTTGCTTGTAGTTAGGAGGATTTAATGGAGTACCAATACAAGTTTTTTTTATGTATGGCAGGCATGCAAGATTAGATTTTGCATATATGATTGTTGTTAGGGGAATAAGCGAAAGTTATGTACCCCTCTTGATGCATCTGTATTTATATTCTGTGAAAGAACATAAGTTGGTGTATTTGAATTTTTCTTTAACCTGTTTAGAAGTTAAGCAGATTAGGAGTGAGATTAACAAGTTTTTTTGTAAAAGTTATAGTATGCAACTTTTGGAATTGTATCAGAATGTGATTGATACCAGTTAGACCGATAACGCTAGTATGCAGTTAACTGCCACAGCCATTGGTATGTATTTACAATAGGTAGCTAAACACCATGCTAGGAGGAATGGGAGGAGGTACCTTTGATTGTGATGCGAGGATTGTGTCGATGTGAGAGTAGCTGTGATGCCCCCTCATTCACTTTTACTTTACCTTAACCAGTTTTGCTTAATTTACATTATATTTATCATTTTGGGGATTTTTATTTCCTTTTTGGCATCACAGCACTCGTTTCCAAGAGTTAGGAGTTGCACATGTGCAACTCCGAACTTTCGATTGTCACCCGCTAAGCGCGTGGACAAGGACACGCCCACTCTTGCGTTATCAATTTCTGCAAATGTCTTTCCCAGCATGCAACATGACACGTGCGGACTTTGTACCTCTTGTTATAACCTGGTGACATGTTGTCACAGTAGCACAGAAGTTGGTTGAGCACAGTTAGTGCAGTGTGTGTAGTCAGAGTTTTTGGACAGAGTTGAGAAATGATGTAGTATCTTCTTTATTGAAGCTTTGGTGAGTGATTTTTGAAAATAAATTCTTTGTTATTTAAACCTTTTTGAATCTTTACTAATTTTTTTTCTCTTGAGCAACATTAATTGTTTGATTAGAATTAACCTTTACATTTTGACAATCATTTAATATTTTTGAATTCTTACTCATTAATGCTTGCTGGTATTGCGAACCCTAATTAAACTTTATTTTTGGCAATTTGTCAATTTTTGCCTGGCGCCCGACTCAGCTATCCGGAGAATAAAAATAATTGGATCAGACAATGGGTCCAAACTTTAAAAATATTTCATTTCTTTGGCCTGTTACAGAGGTCATTAAAAGAAGTGGCGCAACGAACAGGGACATGCCAGTAGTAAAAGATAGTGGTCCAAGAATAGGGACTGTATATTTGTGTATAAATTGTGTATGTTATTTAATGTGATTGTCAAAGATAGTAATTTATGAGTTCATTAGTTGTATGTACTATTTATAGATTTAACGGCAGCTTAAGTCGAAAATTTTTGTTGAGCAAGAAGCTTAACTTTTATGTGTATTAGTCAAAGGTACTGAAGTTTCAGTGCAGTTATTGCTGATAATTAAGATATTTATTGTATGTAAAGATTAGAAGGGTCCAAACTTCAAAAGTATTTCATTTCTTTGGCACGTTACATAGCTTGTCCTATCAAATTTGCATATGAATACTTATTACTTTATTTATATTCAGTGATATGTAAATGACATAGGAAGTGTCCATTTTATTCAAAATTGCTCATCAAAATCTGTTGGCTCATATTTTGACTCCCTTTGGGAGGGGGAGTTGTGATGATCCGACTTTTGATTGACAGCCATTAATGTTCACATTTCGGACACCCCCCTTCCCTCTTGCATCATAGGTAGTGCGATCATAATATTATGCAAATATTTTTCCCAGCGTGCAACACACGTGTCAGTTGTATGTTGCATGTATACTAAGTGACGTTAGGACATAGAGAGACTAAAGTTAGATGTTAGTATTCAGTAGTAATGTAGAAATGAGTAGTGGAGTTAGACTACATTTGTATTCATCAGTTTATATGGTGAATTGTGAATTTTTTGGAAATGAACTTTGTTATATGAATATTTTGACTTTGCTATTTTTTCTCTTGAGCAATGATAATTGATTTTAAGATATAAATTTTAAAAATTTGACAAGCTTTTGATTTCTTACTTAATAGGTAACGCCCACGCACTTAATGAACTCTTATTTATCTTTGGCAAGTTAATATTGCCTGGCACCCAATATGCTATCCAGAGTTTTAATTTAATTTGGATTGGTCAAAAGGTCCAAAGTAAAGAAGCTTCATAATCTTTTGGAGCATTACACTTGCTGCAGTGATGACATAAAATTCTGCAGTTTCAACAGTTAACTTATTGCACATTTCTAATGATGGAACCAATATTTGCAACAGTTACAAACTGATGCAGTGGATTTTATACTTTTCCTCAGTACTATGTTCAGACATGCAAATACAACACGATGCACCATACATATTTTGCATCACAAAAAGAAATGACTTATGAATCACTACACTAATTATTCAATTTTCTGTTTATCACTATAATTAGTGGAAAAGTTGAGACAATTGGATGGAATTATCATCTAGATATTTACTTTGGTTTCTTCCTTGTGATGAATTTCGATGGGTAGATGAGTTTATTGTCCTGTGGTGGGTAGTATAATCCAGATATGCATTCATTTATATTCTTTATTTTTTGTTCCCGAGTGAATGCTGGTGCCAGTTTGACATCAATTTCGTGCACACATCAACCAATGTATTTTGATATTCACAGCTTATGTCTCAACTTTTCCGGGAGTGCAAATATTATATGCTACTGAATACTCATTACACATTGTTGCTCCAATGCATTTTCAGGTGAAGTAGTTATTTTGCGGTAGGCACAGATGTTAACATTCTGTAGTCAGCGTTTATGTTAGGCTCAGAGCACTTTGTGTGGAGGGGAGTGGGTGGTAGTACAAGTGGTGCCTTCTATTGAGGGGTTGGGGGAGTAGTTTTAAAATTGGGGATATAGAAACGAAGAACTCCAGCAGAAAAATAAATATGTAAGAAAACTTTTAGACAATTCTCAACCCGACTGGCAGAACACCATGACGATTATAAAAATGCCTCACAGGGTTGTGTTGTTTTACCTCTGAGCGGCACTTTTTTGCACACCATGGGCTAAATGGCCAGGTCACATGGACCCCAAAGGCTCAGAGAAGGTTGGGGGAGGGGACCCACTGGAACAGCTGTTGGGAGACAGATGGTAGCCTCCCATCAAGGCCATCCAGCGTGTTCTTTAACGTGCACAGGGTATGGCTCTCCCGCACACGGGGCCACAGCTTAATGTCCCATCCGACAGACAGCGGCCTTCCAAGCCCATCAGTGTCCTCTACTGACCGTGGGCAGGGAGGGGGAATTTTGCGGAGGTAAACCTCAACGCTGACCAGCTGGGACTCGAACCTGGGAACTACAGATTATGAGCCTGGCGCGCTACCGACTGAGCCACCCCAATGCCAAACAAAAGGCAGCCCTAACTCAAACTGCCATTGCCCATAACTAAACCAAAACTGAATGATGTAAGAATACTATTCTCCCCCCCCCCCCACCTACAAAATTTCAACTAAATTATGCCAAAAACTTTGTAATATACTTAAACTGAAATGAAATATGTAATAATGACATAACCCTACCACCTTCAGCATGGAAAATACTCTTCAATAATTACTGAAACATTAAATAAATTAAGCACCCCCACACACACACACACACATCTGTTTCCTGCACTTCCTACATCCACACAAAAACACAACAGCACCACACAAAAGTTCCCATAATTATGCATAAATAAAGCTCCAACAAAAAAAACTCTAAAATTCTATATCCCAAACATTAAAACTCTACTCCCCCAACCCCTCAATAAAGGGCACCACATGTTCTACCATCCACCCCTCCACACAACATGCTCCGAGCCTAACATAAACACCTGACTGCAGCACATTAACATCTGTGCCTGCCACAAAATAACTACTTTGCCTGGTGATGCATTGGATCGACAATGCAAAATGCATAGCAAGTATGCAGTAGCATATAATATTCACACTCCTGGAAAAGCTGAGACATAAGCTGTGAATCTAAAAATATATTGGCTGATATGTGCACCAAATTGACATCAAACTAGGACCAGCATTCTCTCAGGAACAAAAAATAAAGAATATAAATGAATGCATATCTGGATTATACTGCCCACCACAGACAATATATTCATCTACCCATTGAAAATCACTGCAAGGAAGAAACCAAGGTAAATAGCTAGATGATAATTCCATCCATCTCAATTTTTTCCATTAGAGTAATATAGAGAAAATTAAACAATTTTTTACCAATACTGTGACTTAAACATCTATCTTTTACTCCACTAATTACTTCAAACACTAAGACAGCTGTCATTGTTTAACTTCATCACTAGACTCGGCTTACACACAGATGAACTGATCAATGCATACCCATGCAACACGAGGCACGAGATTGGCAAAGCAACATTTGCCATTCACATTCCATCTCATCATCATCCTCAAGCAGCCATGGGCTACGGAGGTCCAACCAGACTGTGCAATTTAGTTCTCCACGCAAGTCTGTTCTGAGCTACATCTACTGCATCTGGCCACTGCACACCAATTCTAACAAGGTCCTGTTTGACATTGTCTGCCCACCGCATCCTAGGTCTCCCCTTCTTTCTGAGGCCTTTAGGCACACTGTTCATAACCCTATTTGCCAATCTATAATTATCCATACGGGAAACATGACCAAACCAACAAAGTCTCTCTCTGCACAATATACTGCTCAAAGAGGTTGCCGACTCCTTTCCCTAACCTCATCATTAGTTACAAAGTTGAACCACCTAATACCCAAGATACTGCGTCATCATCTGGAATCAAAAGCATCTAGTTTCCTGTTATCTTGTTTAAAAAGTGTCCAAGTTTCACTACCATAACTAACCCTAGAAAAAAACAAATTATTATACAGTCTAATTTTAGCCTTTAGGTGTATATGCCTATTTCTCCACAATATCCATAGATTCTTAGAAGTCCTGGCAGCAATCCCTATTCGTCTGTTAATCTCATGCCGCACATCACCATTATCTGTTGCATAGTTCCCAAGATAATTAAACTGTGACACCTGCTCAAGACTGCAACCATTCAGATTAACTGAATCACAGCCTGCCTGACCAATTTTCGTCACTTTAGTTTCCCTCTGTTTATAACCAAACCTACTCTACTACCAGTCTCATCAACAGCTCGAATGAAAGAGTTCATCTCATCAACATCATTTGCCGAAAGGGCTAAATCATCAGCATAATCTAAATCAGAAATTTTCGTATCTCCAGTCCATCTAAGGCCAAAATCTTTCCCTCGAAGCGAATTAAGCATTACATAATCAATAACCAAGCTAAAGAGGAAAGGAGACAAAATGCACCCTTGTCGAACACCAGAAGTAATGCTAAACCAATTGCTACAAGCCTTACCAACTCTCACACACGACTCAGTGTTATTATAGAGAGCTTTCATTATGTTAACTAATTTGTCAGGTATACCATATGATCTCACAATCAACCACAAATTATGCCGATCAACAGAGTCGAAAGCCTTTTTGAAATCAACAAAGCTAGCAACCAAAGGTTTCTGAAACTCTAAACATTTCTCAAGAATCTGCCTAAGTGAAAATATCTGATCCACACATCCCCTACCACTTCTGAATCCACATTGCTCATCACGCAATTGACTGTCAACCAGATTCTTAATTCTATTAAGCACAATCATGGAAAGAACTTTACCTGGAACAGAGAGTAGGCTGATACCCCTATAGTTATCACAAGAACTGCGATCACCTTTTTTGAAAATAGGGATAACAATAGCTCTGGCAAAATCCTTAGGAACCATGCTTTCATCAAAAAAGATATTCGGAATTTCAGTCATCCAAGTGGTAACCGAAACATTCCCAGCTCTAAGCACTTCCGTAGTAATTTCATCTACACCTTGGGATTTATGTACTTTAAGTTTAAATAGAGCAAAAATACTTCAGACTGTGTTATAAGGCCAACATTAAAGCCAGTAATGCATCTATCATCATTACAAGCAATGGGAGTAGAATTAACCACATTGTTTAGAACATCACTGAAATGCTCAGCCCACCTAGCCATGACAGAATCCTCACCTTCTTTAACCTTAAATTGTTTATCCTTCAATCCTTGTATGCCTGTCCGTTTTCTACCACACAAAACATTAACTATCTGGTACAGCTCTCTGCTGTTGTGCTGTCTAACTGCTTCCTCAGCTTTGTCAGCCAAACCATCAAGCCAAAGATTCTTATCAGCAGCTAACTGATCTTTTACAAGTTTATTAAGTTCTCTGTAATGCTTTCTATTAGGACTAGTAGGGTATTGATTAAGGACATTCCTGCAGTTCTTTCTTTCCGAAATAAGCTCAAGTGCCTTATCACTCAGATAATTCTGCCTCTTCTGCTCCTTTTTTTCCTAAAGGAGTACTGTTAGTGTCCAAAAAAGCCTGTTTAAAATGATCCCATTCTTTCTCAACTTCAGTAGTAAGCATACCATGACTGTCATAATGACTAAGTAACCTATCATGGTAAGCTTTGGCTATAACTGGATCTTTCAGAGCTTCAGTATTAAAAGTAAATTTTTTAACCCTAGCACAACACTTTTTAAGTTTAAGTTGCAAGATAATTTTAACAAGGTAATGGTCAGATCCAATTTCAGCTCCCCTACATGCCCTGGTATTCCTAACAGAAGCAGACCCACGCGTTGGTGATGCTTATTGTCGTCCTTCCCTGAAAAGAGAAATTTAAGATTATTTTTAAGAATCTGACCTTTATCTGTCCATCTGGTCTCTTGCAAGTCAAGAATATCTAAATTAAATGGTGGAATTCTTGTGTGAGGACATCAAGAGAAAAAGCTCTGTGCAGAGCCCTCACATTCCAACTACCTATGGAGAGAAAATGGTTAGTGGGATGTTTAAAGAAACTATGTTTATTGAGAGAGGGAATGACGACAATATCAAACAGCCCCTAATCGCAGACATGGGGCAAAGACCCGTTCCCCCCCCTCCACTAAACGCTGAAGCCATTTACACTGAAAGACTTCCTCCAATGTAGAATTTGATGATGCCAATAGAAGGAAAGAATTCAGGTGCCTGTGATGACCTCTGCTCAGGATTATCCACCAGCTGATAAACATATCCTGTGAATCTATTCATTTGGGGCTGTCAACCCACAAACAGAAAACACAGTGGAAGATTTTCCCTCCACAGAAGCCCACCAGTGCAGCAAAATCAGGATCCATAATCAAGCTCAGAGACATATATCTGTCCAGTCCAGTGGGTTTATATGGTCAGGACCCTGTGTGGTTGACCACTCCTCAGCAGAAAAAAATAGAAAAGTAGCCATAGTTGTCCAGATCAGTAGGCCACACTAATCTGGCAGCCCTCCCCTTCCGTTCACTTCCACAAGAGAGTATCTCTTTTGAAAGGTACTAACGGTCTGCATCACGAGAAGGTGGGGTCGGACATTAGGTGCTAGGCCTGGCCGGTTCTATGCATCACCACAGGGGATTGGTGCATAGCTCTCCTTCCAGTGACTACCTAGCTACCATTTACAGATCATTGTCCATAAATATCATACATAAATATCATACATCTATACACAGTTATATTAATCTGCAGGCAATCTTAATCTGTCAATAGTCATTGCACAAAAACCCTTTGGAGTACTAGTTGGATAAGGATGTCAGGGTTTTTCTCAGCGACATCAACTTGCAGCTGACCAACAAAGTGCTAAATGGATAATTATTTACAAATTACTTTCCAAAGTTTAGTTTAAAACTAAAATTACAATTCTTCATGGTTACCTGCAGTTGTTTAGTGCTGGGTGAAAGCATTAAAAAATTATTTCGATGACTTAATGAATCTGCCCCCAACCCTCTGTTACCCTAAAAATATTTACTTACGACTAGTAATAAAATTCCAACACTAAAATGAAAGTAGCTTGGAACAGCAAAATGACATGCATTGGTTTTTTAAAAAGGTGCTTCTACTTATTAATTGAAATGTATATTTTTTTTTAATCCATTACTATGTAAATATTGCTTAAATCGATACAAGCATAAAAATGTAGAGTTTACCTTTTCTAAATCCGACATATTCACTTTTACGGACAATAGTCTAGAAAAATTAAAATCAATCGCAACTTAACTCTTATACATTAACCCTCGTAAACCGTACAGCTTCAACATACGATTCCGCACTTCTAGAACTTTCAGTATGGAGTGTTGCCAAATAGTTATTACAAAATTAATTTTAAACAGCAACACCGACATTAGAACCCCTATATACCACCCCGACCTATCCGCCATTTTTGTAGCATCTGTTCACGTGATTTAATGTTATAGTCAATGCAGTCGCAGTTTTTCGAATCATTAGTATATAAAAAAAAAACAATCATTATCGGAAGATATTCAGCTGCGAATTGTCTAAATAACTATAGGGCTGATCCAATTAGATGGAAAAAAAATTGGGTTGAAAGAATTCGACCGAGAACGTGCATTAGGCTTACAGCGTTTTATAATATATATTTCTGATTATTGCTTTGGTATTTTAATGTTAATATATGTGATATATCGATTAGTAATATGTAGATGAATGATGGCTACATACATTAGCAGTCATACATCGTTTGCGATTAAGTTAATATCATAAAATATGCATGCGGCAAATTTCGATCGTGAAGGCCGTAACCCTCCGCTTCCCGTCGGGCATACCGAGATCGGCATCTATCGTAGTCAGTAAACGTCGATGGTTCGCTGGGAATGAGTAGGCCATTTTTGGATCCGCTCGCAAAGCAGCAAGTGGCTAAGCTAAAAAATAGTTTATAATTACCTAATATTGAAATGATCATTCATGACATTTTTGACATATTTTATTTAAAGGTTTGAAATTATTTTTATTTCTGAGGAAATTTTTATGATGCATTTCTCGTGTGAAATATTTGAACCACAATAATTCCTTAACCCTTTCAGGACCATAAGGTTTCTAAGAGTAAATATTAGTATGTAACTGTTTATTTTAGTTTGTTTAGACGTAAAATAAATAAAAATCATAAGATATGAAAAATACATAACAATGTGTAGTTTTTTGGGAATTTTATGGGAAATATTTTTCCCAATGGACTATAAAGGTAACACAAATTATAGTTAGGATTATTATGCAATGTCTTCTATTTATTGGTTTATTAGAACAAAATGTTAACTAAAATAATACAAAACTATGAAATAAAATTACTATACAAAATAATGTGCTAATTATGATATTCGGCGAAGCAATTTCTTTTGGTAGTGAGGCAAAGATGGACATTGCACATAGTACATATATTATGCGTCCTGACAGTTTTTTTTTCTAAACGTTCCCGTTTACGTAATTGCGTTTGGCATACGTTCTATTTTGACATTCTGTAAAAAAAATGCAGATAAGGTTATAATTAAATACGACAATCACCAATTTTAAAATGGGAAAAATGTTTCCCTTGGTCGTGAAAGGGTTAAACATTGAAAGAATATTGTTAAAAATCGAGATTAAAACTGATTTTGTGAAATCTATCATCAGTTGCATTTCCCCGTTAAATGATTATTTTATAAGTAATACAGTTTTGAAATTAAGATAATTTTTATGCTATCTAAATAAGAATGTACTATTTCGGTAAGTCAGTTACTTTGAATACCCATTACAATTGTGTACATACATTGAAATTTAGTCATTAAAGATTTAGCTGTGTAATAAGCATCTTAAATGAAGATCGCTAATAAGTAGTAACTATTCACCACTCCATTCCTTAAGGCTCAGAAAAAAATAATTTCAAACCATTAAATAAAATATGCCCACACGGAAGCGAAAGGTTACGGCCGTCATGATCGAAGTTTGCCGCATGCATATTTCATATCAACAAAACTAAACTTAATCGTAAACGATTAATGATTACTAATGTATGTAGCCATCATTCATCTAGATATTACTAATCGATATATCACATATATTAACATTAAAATACCGAACCAATAGTCAGTACATATTATAGAACGCTGTAAGCCTAATGCACGTTCTCGGTCGAATTCTTTCCAGTGGGGCAGCCAGAGGGCGGGCAAGGGGCCCTAGCAACCCCCAAACAAAGAGGAAAAAATAAAAGACACTAGAAAATTTTACCAAAAATCTTTTCCTAATTAAAATTCTTTTTTTGTATTTATGGTGTCGTGTCTTCTATTTCTCTATTACTTATGAATTAGCGGTCACATAAGGTGGGAGTACCCTATAACTCTCGAGAATCACCGCTACTGTGAACACAAGGCAAACGAGGTAGTGCTCGGGTGCACCGGGCGCTACTTTGTTTGCCCGAGCAGGGCCAGCCCCCACCCCCAAGATTAAATTCCTAGTGCGCCACCGATTCTTTCAACCCACTTTTTTCCATTTAATTGGATCAGCCTGGAATTTCAACACTGTGCAATTGTTAAGGTAGTTGTTTAGACAATTCTAGCAACTACCGGAACATCTTCCGATAAATAGCTGAATATCTTCCGATAAAAATTTTCTTTTTTATATATTAATGATTCGAAAAACTGCGGCTGCAACTATAACGTTGTCACTTGAACAGATGGTACAAAAATGGCGGATAGGTCAGCTCTCCTTTTTAGGAGCCTTAACCAACATAATTTCGTGAACGAAAACGTTTCATTGCAATATTTTGATCTTTATTATAAAACTATTTTAATACTCATATGTAATATATCATCATAAAAGCGGAAAATATGAATCCGATGTGGTCAGTGTGAATGAATCGAAAAGTGGACAAAGTGCAAAGGTTAAGTTAGAACAATGGTGGTAACTTCCGGTAATGCACCCAGGCTTGTAATCGGAATTTTCCCAGGTTCGGGTCCAAAGTATGCTGGGGTTGAGATATACTTCCGCTAAACACAACCCTGCCCTTGGCAAGAAAGGTGCACTCCTGGAAAGTCCATGGTTCATAGGATAAAATGTAAAGTCATCTCCATGTGCAGTGGCCGAGTGGTTAGCACGCTTGGCTACTGATCTAAGGGACCTGGGTTTGAGCACCGGAAAAGGCATGGATGTTTGTGTTTTCTGCTGAGAGTCCTGCCATTCTCACAGACCGTCTACTATGGCATATGAACTGACAGACTCCTGTCAGACCTCTGTGGCAAAGCAGCTGCTTGAGGGGGGGAATTTATATTTTTTTAAGAACACGTCGGATAGCATTGACAGGATACTATCTGTCTCAAAACAGCTCTCCAGTGGATCCCTTACCCTAACTACAGTGAGATCTTGTGACTTGGCCATTTAACCCATTTGTATGCACAACAGATTCTGTAATGTGCGCAGAGCTACCCTCAGGGGCAATCCCAGAAACCACTTTTATTTGAGGGAGAGCAGCGAGCACCTCTGAAAATTGGAACTGAATGAAATTGAGGTATGGGTTCTCTTCAACTCTTTCTCTTAGCTTTTTTTCGGTGCAAATTAATGGTAGTCATAAGGAGAGAGACATGGCTCTCTACAAGAGAATTGAGTGTTTTTCTTTTTTATTCCAACAGTCAGCTATATTTGCATTCTTGATGGGATTAGAGGAGCAGAATTTGGACACCATTTTATTTTCCATGAAAGACAAATCTTGATGATCTCTGCTACTAAAATAATCTCGATTAGTAAATAATTAAAAGACCATTTGGACACCGAACAAAAAATTCTTTCGTATGTCCCTAAATGAATTTTATGGACCCCCATAGTGACCAACTGCTGTATTACAGCATCCCCAGTGGAAGCCAAAATAAACTGATTTTACACTCTCACTTTACATAACCACTAGCAAAGTATTGGTCATAACCAGAGTTCTATATCTGCAACGCTTAGTGTGATGTCAGCTCAGTCAGTAGAATGCCAAGCTCGTACTCTCCAGTTCCAAGTTCGAGCCCCACCTTGGCCAGCGTTGAGATGTCTCCACAAAACTCCCCACACTGCCTTTAAACAGTAGGGGGCATCGATGGGCTTGGAAAGGCCACTGTCCTTCAGATGGGACGTTAAGCTGTGGCTCCATATGTGGAAAAGCCATATCCTGTGCATGTTAAAGTACATACTAGATGGCCTTGACGGGAGTCTTCCGTTTCCTATCAGCTGTCCAGTGGGTCCTCCCTCCAACCTTATTAGGGGCCTTATAGCCCATTTTATGTAAAAAATTGCTGCTCAAAGGTAAAACAACCCAACTAGACGTAACTCTCGCAACCATATCGTAGTTCAGAATAATGCAAATTGGGCATGCCAGTAATTTTTTCCCTATAGTGACAGTAAAGTTTGCACAGTCATATTCTGCTGTAGGATGCACAAATTTCTTAAGCTAACTTTATTTAATATTTTTTTAGTAAAATTAGCTGTATTTCTTGATTTAGGTAATTGTATTCATTCCTGCCACTTCAATTATCAGCAGCATATTCAGTGGCTCACACCGCTCTCAGTCAAAGCAACACTCAGATTCTGGTTGGTTCAAGGTGACAGCTGGTGTCCTTCGCCCTCACAAATGATTATGCACCATAGACTTAGTGTGCAAGAATCACCTTTCGGTTCCAAGAGATAAATTTATTACATACTGAAAAATACATTTACACCGACTCAAATTTTGAGTCATTAATAGATTCGATATCCCACTCCAGTTATAATACTCGTCTATGGGATAACATGAACATTTTCATAGTTAAAGTGACTGCATTAAATAAAAATTTTACGTAGTAGAGTCGTCCTAAATTTTAAACATTAGTAAAATAACATTATACAAAATATATTATTAATTATAATAAATATAATATTATATTATAAACATTATACAAAATAAACATAGTAGCATCACAATAGTCTTACACTTTGAAATCATAATTGAACCACCCTAAAAAAAGGGGGGAAATACGAAAATAACAAGCCTGTGCCAAATGAAATCTTCTGACGTGGCGAATGTCATAGCCTATAAAATATTGACTCCCCTGCTTTCGTACTTCACCTGAAAAAGGGGGAGAATATGAAAGCAATTGTCCCCTATATCTCCCGAAAGCGAGTGCGAAAAGTAACAAGTTATATGTCAAATGAAACTTGTGAGGTGATCATAAGCTACAAAAAAGACACCCCATGCATTTCCCCCCCCTAAAATGGAAACTGTGAAAGTTGTTCTATTATAACTTGCGAATGTCTAGTTATAAGTTAGATGCCAAATGAAAACTCGTATAATGACTGTCATAAACTATTATGAATTTTGCCATTATTCCTTGACGTGAGGCTACCGTTTCCCAACAGCTGTTCCAGTGGGTCCCCTCCCCCAACCTTCTCTGAGCCTTGTGGCCTGGCCATTTAGCCCATTGTGTGCAAAAAAGTGCCGCTCAGAGGTAAACCCCTCCTCCACTATTTCTCCCTGAAAAAAAAGAGGGAGAGGCACATTTTTTACTTTAACGAGTCATATCTCAAATCAAAGCATGTGACATCATATATCAAATAAAAGCTTTTGAAGGTAGTTTTTAATGACAAAAAAAAAATAAAAAATTTTAAAAAATACCTTGTCAAAGCTTTCATCGGCGGTAGTGGTCATTAATGTGGACGAAATATATGCACAGTGTTTCTGAATAACTCAGATAGTACCATTCCTATTTACATATATGTACATCTACATCAAATGCATCATTCCCTGTCTGGGACACAACACTCCTATAACTTGCAGATACAAACCGCTCCAAACAACATTATCAGGGTCACTCTCAGACCCCAGCTACGACGCAGTTCTAGCCCAGCAGGCTCTATCTTTTGAGCCTTGTCACCAGCCTCTCCTCCTCACGAGGTTCACCAAGATATTCCTTTTCCGCCTTTTTTATCGTTGAGCGAAACATCACATGCAGGTTCAGCTCTCATGCTGACACACGGTCATAAAACTCCAGCTCCCCTGCTTGTGCAAGGAAGCTGCACGTGCTTGCCACTACAGCTGGAATGCAGACTTCTATTCTTCTCTCCACCTCCAAGAATTGGTGGTCTATGAGACAAAAACGTTCGACCATGCCTATCTTCTTAGATGGCATTAAAAAGAAAATAAACTTAAACATATCAATGGTGCAATCAGTCACAGAGTTCGTATTCACTTCAAAGTAAGATATAGGGCCCCGATTTACCTACATAACAAGATTGCCAGCATCGTATCTTCCTTTGAAGTGAATACTACGAACTGAGTGACTAATTGCACCATTAATATATGCTTTAGGTTTTTTTTTTTGAAAAAAAAATACTAAAGGCATATAGAGATATTTTATATCTTTTAAAATGTTAAAATTAACTGTAAATTAAAAAAGCCATCAGTTGAAAAGACAGATACTTTTGTCATTTTTCAACTGACAGCTTTTTATATAAAATGTTTTGAATCATTCTACTGAATTTTTCATTTATATTTAGCTAAAGTGGAATTTTAATTCCCTAATAAGTGGATAATTTGATGAAAAATCACCCAACATTATTTTTTAAACTGTTTTTATGTGGGCATTAATTGTAATTGCACTTTATTTCTCTATAGTATGTTCCTATAATTTCATGCAGTGAAGCATAAGGCTAAACATATTTTCACATTTAGAAACCGCAGGATTTCAAATTAATATTTTTCTGTTAATATTTTGAATCAAAAATAAATTTTAGGATTATATTCCTAATACATCAAGGCTTCTGTCATTTTTAAACTCCTATTTTATTTATAATGCTTCTGTGAATATCGATTTGGTTAATAAGGATACATTTCCTTATTGAACAAAAAATATACTTTGTAATTAGTGCGAAACATTATGAATTCAGTCTTTTTCGTAATGATTGGTAGAGTCAAATCAACAAAATCTCCTGTAATTAAATTACAGCTACACTTGTATACCGGCAAAGCATTAGAGGAGTCTCTCCTGTTCCGTATATAGCTCAATTTGCTATATGAAAGTACAAGCTACTTTCACGACTTTTGATTGGCGGACAACAGAATATATCTGTACAAAACGGGTTTTAATAGTTAAAGCCAGCTAGCAGTCACTTCGAGATATTGACTCTTGGGTAGGGTTACCATAGTCTTTCAAAAGGTGTACATGTTCTCCTTTTTCAATTGCAACTTCCATTAAAAGAGCTTGCTTTAAACTACGTTTTTTAAATTTTCTTTGTTAAATTTCTTAAACCCATGCACTATGGAGGGGGACCACGGCACCTCCAAAGAGGTTTGCAGGTTTTATTTTTTCATTCCAAATGCCAGCCAATTTCTTTTCTAGGAAGGCAGACCCCTATCGCCCTCAGTGCCCCATATGAAATGCAAATGTAGGGATTTCGCCAAATAGAAGTAATTTGGCGAAATTCGAAGCTGCTTGGGGTGAAATGTAGTCGAGTTGCGAAAATTATATTACCTCAATGCATATGCCCCTAAATGGTCCCCTCAGACTTGAGCCTCATGACTGTCAAAGAATTTTCTGTAAATGCAAATCGTGAATGCTAGTCATTCTCCTAACCTAACGTTGCAAAAATATTTTCTGTAATGCTATCAGCACTTTACATGGCACGATTGAAAATTTTACTACTGCCCATGGATATATGGGGCGATGAAAGGTGACAGCATTTTTTTATTTGCAACATAAAGGACACCAAAAGATCCAAGAAACTACTCTTGGTTTATAGATATTTCTCTTACAAGAGGCTACCAAAGTTGATGCTGACCATTACCTCAGTCAGTTATTAAATAAACAAAATTTGCCTTCTGGATCACTAGTTAGTCCATAACCACTACTCCAGTTAAAGAGAAATAACTATTGATTGCTTAACAATAAGCTGATCATCCGTGTTGCTTTGGGATTATTTGTACTGCCCGATTCACGTGTTCTTTCTTATAGTGCTCTCAACCATTATTTCTTTTATCCTATTACTCATTGGTAAACATGTTTCCAGCACTAAATGGAGTCAATCTAGTATATATTTTCCCCAGGGGCGTAGCTATTGGTGGGGGTGGAATACTCCCCCACAGTTAATCGTAGTTGACAAAATCGAAGCAACTTCTTAAAATCCAGATAAATTCTGAAAACCGATTTTTTTTTCAGTAAACTTATAGCGAGTTGGCAAAAATTCGAATCCATTTGGTAAAGTACAGGCGAGTTGTGCAAATTGGGATTGATTTTGCAAAATTAAGGATAGTTGGCATAATCGAGGAAGTAGCATAATTAATAGTGACTTGGAAAATTCAGGGGAGATGCAAAATTCGAAGTCCCTTGGCAAAATACAGGCGAGTTTTGGTTTTAAGGAGAGTTGTTAAAATTGAGACATCTTGGGAAAATCTTGGGGAGTTAGCCAAATAGAAGTAATTTGGCGAAATTCGAAGCTGCTTGGGGTGAAATGTAGTCGAGTTGCGAAAATTGGGATTGGTGTTGTAAAAATAAGGACAGTTGGCAAAATCTAGAAAACTTGCATAATGTAGAAAAAACTGTCATATGCGAGGTGAAAATTTTGGCAAATTAAAATTAGGGAAATGGTTTGTACGATGTTGCAAAATCGAGGCACATGGCAAAAACATTGGGAGCTGTAACCTCCTCCCTCCCGGAGTAATTCTTGGCAAGTCCCTGACAGAGACGTAATTAACGTAAAGATCTTATTTTCTCAGTTGGTAAAATTTTATTTCCGAATTGGATAATTCTCCCCCCCCCCCCACAAACCATAGTACTTCGCTATGCCCCTAATTTCGACGTACGTTTCTTCCAAACGACTTTTAAAATTAATTGAGAATGGTATTTATTCTGGTATTTAGTTTTGGCAAAATGTCAAGCTGAAAAGGAGACAGAATGATGGGCCCAATTGCTACCCTGAGGTTTCTTGCTAGTTCTCGATATTATTATAAGTGCGATTTATTGGGAGATTAGTTCGATCAATAAATTTGCAGGTGTGCGAGGCGCCAGGTAATCTGCTGAACTTTAATCGAATAGATTTCTATTACGATAGGTTGCTCAAGATAATCTGTTTTGAGGCAACACTAAACTGACAGAACAATTGGGTGATTTTTTTTTATGTGGGACGATAAATCTGTTAAGTCGGCAGATATACTGCTTTCGCTTTTGAGAAACTGGTCACCTTAAATTTACAAATGTATTTCTTTTGCTTTTCAGAAATCTGGTCACCTTTTTATAGAGTATGAATAACCATTGTACGTTGCATATTTTGAAATTCATTTTACTGGTTGAATGATTAGTTGGTACTTGAAATAGACTAAGAAAAAAACTAATTTCATACATTGAAGCATATCATCCAAAACTTTCTGCCCTGCCAACGATCAGTAGGGGACACCGATGGGCTTGGAAAGGCCAGTCGATCGGATGGGATGTTAAGCCATGGCCGCGTGTGCAGGAGAGCCATACCTTATGTATGCTAAAGAACATGCTGAGTGGCCTTGATGGGAGGCTACCATTTGTCTGTTCCAGTGGGTCCCTTCCCCCTTCTCTGAGACTTCAGGATCCTTGTGACCTGGCCATTTAGTCCATCGTGTGCAAAAAAGCGCCACTCAGAGGAAAAACAACCCAACCTTGGCAATTCGCTGTGAACCAGCGACTGATGGCTTGTAGACCGGAAAACACTTTGAGGTGCACTGATCCAAAAAACGTCATCATCATTATCCTAAGGCAGCCATGGGCTACAGAGGTCCAACCAGACCATGCAATTTAGTTCTCCAAGCATATCTGTCGTGAGCTATATCTGCTGCATCTCTCCACTGCACACCAAATCTAACAAAGTTCTGTTTGACATTGTCTGCCCACTGCATTCTAGGTCTCACCCTCTTTTTTAGGCCTTTAGGCACACTGTTCATAACCCTAACAATTTTCAGAATGATACAGTGCAAGGATTACTTAAAGTGATTTACTCCACAATAAACACTGTAAAATTAGGTCTCAGAAGAGTAATAGCTGCAACATAGCTATTGAAATATATTCTTGCTACTAGGTCAAAAGTTCAGAGCTTTACAGTTGCTAATATAAAATAATAAGTGTCCAATCTTTATGATTTTCATACTGTTATTAGGGTATGATTAAAGAGTTCCTCACCATAATTGCTGAAAACAGGTTGGTGTACTTCCAGTTGTCTTAATCCTCATGCTGTTCTTCAACTTGCAGGCTTATGCCTCTTCACACCGTTTTCACTGTTTTTGAATAAATAGATAAGCAGTTACTATTACATTATGTTGAAAAAAGTGTCCGTACACCTGATTGGCAAAGGGAAAACGTAATTTCCGGTCACGTGATCGGTACTAGCAGTACTTGCCCACCAGCCAATTAATCCTGAGGGGACCGCCCCAGGACCTCCCGTTTATCCACTAATAATTTCCACTCTGTAAATTCATTCAAATATTTAGAGGAAAAATTGTCTTGAGCCGGGTGGGATATGAACCCACGACCCCCTGATAACATGTCAGGTGCTCTGGACCACTGAGCTACCGGCCGCCGATCAAGATCTCCTCTGATGTTATCAACATTCTCAACCTACATTCCTAATATGTAGGGTTGGGTTGTTTTACCTCTGAGCGGCACTCTTTTGCACACCATGGCCAGGTCACATGGACCACGAAGGCTCAGAGAAGGTTGTGGGAGGGGACGCACTGGAACAGCAGTTGGGAGACAGATGGTAGCCTCCCGTCAAGGCCATCCAGCGTGTTCTTTAATGTACACAGGGTATGGCTCTCTCCAGCACACAGAGCCACGGCTTAACGTCCTTTCCGACGGACGGCGGGCTTTCCAAGCCCATCGGTGTCCCCTACTGACCATGGGCAGGGCGGGGAGTTTTGCGGAGATAAATCTCAACGCTGACCCAGCTGGGACTCGAACCTGGGAACTACAGATTACGAGCCTCGCGCGCTACCGACTGAGCCACCCCCGCCCCATAATATGTAGGGAGTGTTCAGGCAATCCCGCCTCAAGCAGCTTTTTAATGCCTTTTCTTAAATGGAATGCATGTCTTACGAGTATGCAATCTACAGATAATTATTATTAAACTCAACTCATTAACTATCCACTAATAATTTCCACTCTGTAAATTGATTCAAATATTAAAAATAATATAATTATAATTCAAATAATAAAAGGCATTAAAAAGTCACTTGAGGCGTGATTGCTTGAACGCTCCCTACGTATTAGGAAAGTAGGTTGAGAATGTTCATAACATCAGTTAGAGGAGATCTTGATCAGTGGCTGGTAGTTCAGTGGTCCAGAGCACCTGACATGTTATCAGGAGGTCGTGGGTTCGTATCCCACCTGGCTCAAGACAATTTTTCCTCTAAATATTTGAATCAATTTACAGAGTGGAAATTATTAGTGTACTTAACGAGTTGAGTTTAATAATAATTATTTGTAGATTGCATACTCGTAAGACATCGTGGGTTCGTATCCCACCCAGCTCAAGCAATTTTTCCTCAAAATATTTGAATCAATTTACAGAGTGGAAATTATTACTGGATACTTATATGAGTTGAGTTTAATAATAATTATTTGTATCTCCCGTTTACTTGAAGCAGTGGCCACCAAAGTCACTGTCCAGCCTTGTGACAGACAGGCTCCCCATTGGTCAAAGGGGACCCCACCAGTCATGAGCTGGGGAGAGAAGACAGGAGCCCCCCCAAGCAACTGCCAGGATCCTCGTTTCCAGGGACACGGGTCTTTGCGCACGGCAAACAAGCAGGCGAGCGTTCAGGACCCTTTGAAGGTAACGGAGCCAGCAGAACTTTCACAGGGTGGTTCCCTGACCATGGATAGGAGCATACACCAAGGGGGCTAGCGGGTTATAAGAGCGTTGGGAAAGAACAGGCTTCAGTGGAGATGTTGATACGAAACAGAGTGAATGTGCTGAGTTAACGGACTTCCATCATCCTTCTCCTCCTCAAGAAGAGGTCCTACCAGACTGTGCAATTTAGTTCTCCAAGCATATCTGTCCTAGGCTATATCTGCTGCATCTATCCACTGCACACCAATTCTAACAAAGTCCTGTTTGACATTGTCTGCCCACTACATCTTAGGTCTCCCCCTCCTTCTGAGGCTTTTAGGCTATTTGGTGAATAGTGTACCATTAATTACCATAAAAACCATCTGAGGCTTTTATGCAAATTGGTGAATAGTGTTCATAACCCTATTCACCAATTTATAATTATCCATATGGACAACGTGGCCAAACCAACAGTCTCTCTCTCTGCACAATATCCTGCTTAATGGAGGTTGCCCACTCCTTTGCCTAACCTCATCATTAGTTACAAAGCTGAACCACCTAATGCCCAAGATACTGCGTAAGCATCTAGAATCAAAAGCATCGTTTCTTCTTATCTTGTTTAGAAAGCGTCCAAGTTTCACTACCATAACCCTAGAAAGAACCAAACTATTATACAGTCTAATTTTAGTCTTTAAGTGCATACACAGATTTCTCCACACTCTCCATAGATTCTTAAAAGTCTCAGCAGCAATCCCTACTCGTCTGTTAATCTCGTGTCACACATCACCAGTATCTGTTGTATAGCTCCCAAGATAATTAAAATGTAACACCTGCTCAAGACTGCAACCATTCAGATGAACTGAATCACAGCTTGCCTGACCAATTTTCATCACTATAGTTCTCTCTCTGTTTATAACCAAACCTACTCTATTACCAGTCTTATCAACAGCTCAAATAAAAGAATTCATCTCATCAACATCATTTGCCAAAAGAGCTAAATCATCAGCATAATTTAAATCAGAAATTTTCGTATCTCCAGCCCATTTAAGGCCAAAATTTTTTCCCTTGAAGTGAATTTCGCATAACATAATCAATAACCAAACTAAAGAGAAAAGACAAAATGCACCATTGTCGAACACCAGAAGTAATGCTCAACCAATTACTTCAAGCCTTCCCAACTCTCACACACGATTCAGTGTTATTAAAGAGGGATTTCATTATGTTAACTGACTTGTCTGGTTATGCCATATGATCTCACAATCAATCACAAATTATGATGATCAACAGAGTCAAAAGCCTTTTTGAAATCAACAAAGCTAGCAACCAAAGGTTTCTGAAACTCTAAACATTTCTCAAGAATCTGCCTAAGTGAAAATATGTGATCTACATATCCCCTACCACTTCTGAATACAAATTGCACATCACGCAATTGACTGTCAACCAGATTCTTAATTCCATTAAGCACAATCATGCAAAGAACTTTCCCTGGAACAGTGAGTAGGCTGATACCCCACCCTTATAGTTATCACAAGAACTGCGATAACCTTTTTTGAAAATAGGGATAATAATAGATCTGGTAAAATCCTTAGGAACCATGCCTTTATCATAATAGATATTCAAAATTTCAGTCATCCAAGTGGTAACTGAAACATTTCCAGCTCTAAGCATTTCCGTAGTAATTTCATCTACCCCTGGAGATTTATGAAGTTTAAATTTAGAAATAGCCAAAATAACTTCAGATTGTAGATTGTGTTATAGGGCCAACCTTAAAGCCACCAATGCATCTATCATCACTATAAACAATGGGATGTTTAGAACATCACTGAAATGCCCAGCCCACCTAGCCATGACAGAATCCTCACCTTCTATAACCTTAAATTGTTTATCCTTCAATCCCTTTATACCTGTCCGTTTTCTATCACACAAAACATTAACTATCTGGTACAACTTTCTGCTGTTGCGCTAACTGCTTTCTCGGATTTGTCAACCTGCCATCAAGCCAACAATTTTTATCAGCAGCTAACTGATCTTTAACAAGTTTATTAAGCTCTCTGTAATGCTTTCCATTAGGACTAGTAGGATATTGATTAAGGACATTCCAGCAGTTCTTTCTTTCCGAAATAAGCTCAAGTGCCTTATCACTCAGATAATTCTGTCTCTTCTGCTCCTTTTTTCCTAAAAGAGTACTGTTAGTTTCCAAAAAAGCCTGTTTAAAATGGTCCCATTCTTCAACTTCAGTAGTAAGCAAACCGTGACTGTCATAATGACTAAGTAACCTATCATGGTAAGCTTTAGCTATAACTGGGTTGTTTTACCTCTGAGCGGCACTCTTTTGCACACCATGGGCTAAATGGCCAGATCACATGGACCCCAAAGGCTCAGAGAAGGTTGGGGGTGGGGACTCACTGGAACAGCTGTTGGGAGACAGATGGTTGCCTCCCGTCAAAGCCATCCAGCATGTTCTTTAACGTGCACAGGGTATGGCTCTCCCACACACGGGACCACGGCTTAACGTCCCATCCGACAGACGGCGGCCTTTCCAAGCCCATCGGTGTCCCCTACTGACCGTGGGCAGGGCGGGGAATTTTGCGGAGATAAATCTCAACGCTGACCCAGCTGGGACTCGAACCTAGGAACTACAGATTACGAGCCTGGCGCGCTACCGACTGAGCCACCCCCACCCCATATATATATAACTGGGTCTTTCAGAACTTCAGTATTAAAGGCAAAACTTTTAACCCTAGCACAACAATTTTTACTTTTAAGTTGCAAGACACTTTTAACAAGGTAATGGTCAGAGCCAATTTCAGCTCCCCTATATGACTTTGTATTCCTAACAGAAGTAGCCCATTTGCTGCGTTCATATTCTTATGCAGCCCATCAGGTGAAACCACGTGTATTTATATATGTTGTGGTGTTTGTAATAAGTGTTAGTTATTCTGAAACCATCCAGTTTACTAACCTGTAGGAGACTTTGCCCATTGCAGCTACCAATAGCAAAAGGACCTATCACTCCTCCCCAAAGGTCAGAGTCAGTACCAACTTTGCCACTGAAGTCACTAAGAACAAAGGTAATATCTCCTTTCTTGACAGAATTCAAAATATCCTGAAGTTGTCCGTAAAACCTATCCTTCTCATCAGCATTCTCAGTGGGGCATAACAGCAGATAACATTCGAGTCTTTAATGCTCATCTGAAATTTTGCTGTAAGATATCTTTCATTAATGCATTCAAATCCTAGAAGAGCATCACTAGCGTGTCTGCTGAGAAGCAGAGTGCCTTGGAGATGCTTCTTATCATCTCTCCCTGAAAAGAGAAATTTAAGATTATTTTTATGAATCTGACCTTTATCTGTCAATCTTGTCTCTTGCAAGCCGAGAATATCTAAATCATAATGGTGGAATTCTCGTGTGAGGACATCAAGAGAATAAGCTTTGGGCAAATCCCCACATTCCGATTACCTATGGAGAGAAAATGGTTAGTGGGATGTTTAAAGGAACTATATTTATTGAGAGAGGGAATGCTGGCAATATCAAACTGCCTTTAATCGCAGGCATGGGGCAAAGACCCGTTCCCCCACCACTAAAGGCTGAAGTCATCTACACTGGAAGACTTCCTTCAATGTAGAAATTGACGATGCCAGTAGAAGCAGCGTTCAGGTGCCCTATGATGACCTCTGCTCAGGATTATCCACCAGCTGATAAACATATCCTGTGAATCTATTCACTTGGTGCTGTCAACCCACAAACAGAAAACACTGTGGAAGATTTTTCCCTCCACAGAAGCCCACCAGTGCAGCAAATTCAGAATCCATAATCAATCTCAGAACCATAATTCCATTTAGGTTGTTATATATGGTCAGCACCAAGACCCTGTGTGGTTGACTACTCCTCAGCAGGGTAGAAAAAAAAAGTAGCCATAGTTGTCCAAGATCAGTAGGCCACACTAATCGGGAAGCACTCCCCTTCCATTCACTTCCACAAGAAAGTATCTCTTTTGAAAGGTAGCAGCGGCCTGCACCATGAAGTGGGGTCGGACATTAGGTGCTAGGCTTGGTGGGTTCTATGCATTATCATAGGGGATTGGTGCACAGACAGACTTCCAGAGAGGGGTTATTATAGGATGCCATTTGAGTAACTTATCTGTGCATAGAATTGTGGCCAAATTAGAGCATCGTAGGTTAACTGTGCAGGATGTGATTACTAAATGGAAATGTGAAAATATCACGACAGTCAAGAAATGGTCGGGCAGACCACGAAAACTGACAGAAAGGGATCGAAGAGCTCTGAAATGTGTGGTACATTCTTCTCGTCATTCCTCTGCTGTTACCATTACCAAAATATTTCAAGACTCCACAGGTGTTAGTGTTTGCAATAGGATGGTTCGTACATTGCAGCTGCATACATTGAATTTCCATGGCTGAGTAGCTGCATACCAATCACTGATAACTGTTAAACCTGCACAACAACGTCTAGCCTGGTGGAAAGCTCATCGGAATTGGTCACTGGACCAATGGAAACTAATTTTATGGAGTGATGAATCACATTTCACGCTGTTCCAATCCAATGGTCACTGCTGGGTATGGCGAATGACTGGTGAACATTACCTGCCGCAATGTATCATCCCATCCGTGAAGTTCAGTGGTGGTAGCGTGATGGTTTGGAGCTGCGTATCATGGCATGGACTTCAACCATTGGTTCCTATAGCCTGTAGCATGAATGCCGAGACATACTTGGATGTGTTAGACAATTCTGCACTACCAACACTGTTCCAGTATTAAAAAGAGGGGCCATACGTCTATCAACATAACACACCATGTCACACTGCAAGGTCAGTTCGGCAGTGGTTTCATGACTCAAGTGTGGAGAACATGCCCTGACCTGAATCCAATAGAGGCCCTTTGGGATAAACTCGAACATAGGTTGTGAGTCTAACCAATATGTCCCACTTCCCTGTTGACACTAATTACCATGTGGAAGGACGAAGGCACAAAATACCAGCGCATGTTATCAAAAACTGATTGAAGGTATGCCCAAAAGAGTGCAGAGTATAATTGCGGCCAAAGGTGGGCCGACACCCTACAGAAATTTTGATAAATGTGATATTTTGTCAAAAACTCTGGTGTCTGGTGACTTCTTTCAACATAGTGTAGTTTGTATGGCCGTCTTGTGGCCGAGTGTTTAGTGTGCTTGGCTACTGATCTAAGGGACCTGGTTCGAACCCTGAGTAAGGCACGGATGTTGTGTTATCTGCCGAGGTCCCGCCATCCTCACAGACCTTCTACTATGACGTATAAAGATAGGCTCCCGTCAGACCTCTGTGGCAAGCAGCTGCTTAAGGGGGTATTTATTTTACTTTTTATTACAGTTTGCATATAACCATTTAAAGTTACAACATGTTAGGTAATTTTCTAATATATTTAGCTTCTGTTAATATCTAACAGCTTTAGTCTCTCAGTGATGAAAAATTTAACAACTTTATTTGATTGTATACTGATCTTCCTCATTGTGAAAAATTGCCATTCTTGTGTAGAGCACTGACTTGGGTTCTAATTTCAGATAAGGCATTTTTTTCTTTTGTTTTCTTTCTTGATGACGTTTCACTTTAATCACTGAATTTTTTCTATTGTATTATACCAATAGCTCCAGTGAAACCTCTATGGCAAGCAGGCTGCCTGATGTGTAAATAGTCTGTATGCCATGAAAATATCATAGCCTTTGTATTATTTTCTGTACTTTGTCCTAATGAACAAATAATATGCTGCACAACTGATAAATAATAAAATACTAGGAAATTTCTGATATATTTCTCCTATCAATATAAGATGGTAGATTGGTAAATAATTAAGTTGAACAGAACTAAGATATGATTCTGTCAAATTATACAGTGATATTTTATGCATTTAATTCTTTAGAATAAAACGGAATATTTTTAACATTAGTATTCTAAAAATTTGTGATGAATTTCCATTGGGGGAATAATTTTAATTTCTTGTGAGACACTGGTGGTAATTGAAATCTTATCAATGGTACTCAAGATAATATAATCTAACAGCTTACTATAAGCTCTGAGATTCATCAAAATATAACCAACATTTATTTCTGATTTCACTTGACCATATACGATTAACCAGTTCTTAATCCTTTTTCCCATTTTTATACAGCTGAATGTCTCATCCCACATTTTGAATCTTTGCAGAACATTTAATATGGAAAATAAAATTCATTGTGGAATGAAAAAACAAAGAGAGTATAGGGCTTGTTTTTCCATGTTATCATTCAATAACCACATCACTATCAAGATAAGAGCATTTGCAAGATGCTGTTATTGAGTAAAGGGTCCTTTTCTTGTTTCTGCACTGAGGCAAAAAAAAAAACTGCTAAATTCTTGAGCATTAATCACAAGAACTGTTTGCTACATAAGGTGCTACTGTCAATTTAAGTATATGGTTTTATTTTACAATCAAAATTATAATCCCACTATTAGATTAGACACTAGGAACATGAGTCATAAAACTCTAAATGACATCTCTGGTAACATGTTTATTAAGTGGAAGGGACTTGCAATGATACTGTATAACTATATGTTGTATCAATCACATGCAATCGATTTTCATGGGCAAATATTCAACTGTCACTTATTAAATGTATCATATTTTACCTACAATTGATCATAAACGAACTTAGCATATGAATCATTCAAATTTTATTTGTATCCATTTATTAACATATTTAATGTTACTTCCAGTTTTATCTAAAATCTATGTTCACTTCAATGAACATTTTAGGGGTAAACTTCCTTTGGACAAAACCACAGGATATCTGCAACTCAGTAGAACAGTAATACTTCCCCACTATGGGGGAGAAAGGGTCGAGTCACAATGACTGACTTTCACCCCAGAGGGTGGATAGATCTCTAGGCAGACAAGAAGAAGGCTGTTGCAGAAGAGTTTAAGGCAGGGTGCACACTGCTACAATTTGCAACAACAATGCGATGATTATTGCAATTGCTTCTTTAAAATGCATTCTAAGAACATTCTAAGTACCTTTAGGTGCAATCATAAAATCCACCTTTAAAGGAGAATCGTCGTTGCATTGCTGTTGGAAAGTGGTGGTGTGCACTCTCCTTAAGAGTTAATTGATTTATCTGGTAAAGACAAGCACTAAATACTCCACAGTAGGCCAAATATGTGGTGCAGCAAGTCAATGAAATAAAAAATTAAGAAAATAACACCCATATCACTCAAAAAATTTTTAACATTCAAATTACTGTCAATATCACTAATTTTGAACATTCACTGCATGTACACATATACTCAAACAAGATTATTATAGGAAATACAAAACACTGAAATTTATAGTCACAAAAAATTAGAAATTACTTACTATTGTGTCCTTTGTAATAAAATATAATTACAATGTATTTAAAAACTACCATCAGTTCTGAAAAATTAGCTATATCAAGAGTACCATATACTTTTAAATATCTTACTAAAAATTAGTTTTACTTTGTACGAGAACTTTTCTTCACAAGAATATTATATAACATAAACATAGCTGTCATCATATATATTGCCCAAATTATCCATTCCTCCATGGATGATGATGAAGTATCTTTCTGGCACTGAACTACTGTCAATTAATACAGCATCTTCATGTCTTGTGCTTTTTCCTAATAGAAAAAGGGTAGATGAAAAACATTGTTTCAATACCAATTGTTTATTGATAAAAATGGACACTGCAGATAGATAAAAAAAATGTTAATGGTTTTACCTGTGAGCAACACTTTTTTGCACATGATGGGCTAAATGGCCAGGTCACAAAGACCTCAAAGGCTCAGAGAAGGTTGGGGGAGGAGACCCACTGGACCTTTCTATTGGGAGACATGACAATATGTGGATGGCTAGTCACACTGATAGAAATGTGTTTTGCAATGTTTCAATTTATTATGTATTCTTATATGTATCTATGTATTCTTATATGTAAATTTTATATGTATTCTTATATGATTCCTGAAAATCAGAATGATTTTTTGGAAACACTATTTGTCTCTAAATCATTGCCATAAACTTTTGTATACAGAGAGATTCACATTGAGTCTTCACATGGTCTCTATTTGTACTTCTATTTGAGATGCTCTCAAATTAACAGGTTTTTGATCCAATTTGAGATACTCTCAAATCATCACTGCTTCATCCAGTGTGCAACTATACGTGCATTTACATTTTGTCATTATATTAAAACCTTACATATCCATTGCAGCAAGTTTTGGTTACATTTTGTCAATTACATTCTGAATTATTTTGAAATATTGTGCAATTATTTTAAAATTGCAAGGCAGTGTATTTGCTTCATGATTTTGCTTATAACTGGGTAAAATGGAGGTGTGTGAACCTTTCCTGCAAATCAATCTTGACTGTGATTTTCAGTAAAGGTTCAGAAAATTGATTAAGCAATATTTATTTTGAAAACGATTTTCTATAAATTCCCTTTAAGTTGCATGGCCATGTGAAAGTAACTAGGTACATAATGTTGCAGAGTAAATAAGAAATAGATAAAACTTCCTGTTTCTTTAGAATTTAATTCATCCTGTGTAGAGCACATGATTATCATTGCCCTAGTACAGTTTCTTACAATGTTTGGTATGTGCAAATTGCTGCTGTTGCATTACTACTGTTTTTATAGTACAGCTTTATCATCAGTGCACAATCAGGCAAAGTTAATGGTATTGTCAATCTGTTTGCTTAACACATCAATATTTATAACTGAGGAACCATTCATTCTATGCAAATTATATTGCAGAGCACCACATCTGCCCTAGGTGGCAGAAATGCAAACCCAATTCTTTTTTACTGCCATTCTCTAATGTATGATATGGTCTACACCAAATTTTCTCAATTTTTGACTATAAGGTGGAGCTTCAGACAGCTCTCCATAGTAATATTTTAATTATAACGATCTTGTACATAATACATATATTACATAGACATGGGTTACTGAAGTTCAACCACACTGTATAATTTATTCTTCCAAATTCATTAAACCTGAACTGCAGTGTTGAATTTGGAGACTGCACGCAAATTCTAAACATGGTTCTATTTGATATTCTTTGCTCACCACTATCCTACATTTTTCTGTTCTTAGGCACACAGTTTATAACTCAGCATGCTAATCTATAGCTCTGTATGTGGGTAATGCAACCCAAGCCAACAGTCTCTGCATAAGAAGCTACTCAAAGATGGTTACTGATTCATCAAGCCAGGGGTGGGCAAAACCATGGCCCGAGAGGGCATTAAATGTGGCCCACAAGGATCTTATGATTGAAATTTATACATAAATATAAAAATCTTCTGCATAGTAAAATCATTTTTCTTAGATTAGATGGTTCTTGATAAACATTTAATAGTGTAAAACTTACATTAAATAAACATTTTCTGTCATTCCACTTAAACATTTTTTTAAAATAAAAGACTGCTTTCTGCCTTAATTTGAAGCCTTTGTTTCATTTTGCAGTATGCAAAACAATTCTACAGTCAATAGTTCAGATGAATAAGATTCTTCTTGCAATTCAATTACAGATAATAGATAATGTTTTGCACTGGAAAAAAACAATGATAAAAGTGCTGGTAATTTCAAACAGTAGTATCCATGCTCTCTATATGTGATACATTTGGTTTTTGTGCATATTACTTTCTTTTGACAATTCATAAGATTTAGTTTGACCTATATGTGGACCAGTGTAACTAATTCCCATGATAGCTATAGAATGAGGTCTACAGCAATCATAATGAGTTTATAGTTACTTTTCTAGTGGCTCACCAAAAGATTAACAACTCCCTATGTGGCCCACCCCTGATCTAACCTAATTACTTACATAGTCAAACTACCTGATGCCCAAGATACAGCTCAAGCATCAAGTTTCCTGTTATCTTACTTACAAAGGTTGTTTGGGGTTTAATGGCGCAGTGGCTACTCAGGCCATAATGCACCAAACAAATGATAAAATAAACGTTAAAAGTCAGGAAAACCCACAACCAAAAGTTAAAAGAGCAAAAAAGACACAAATATACCTAAGATGGAAACAACAAAGAACAAGTATATATAATATAAACACCAACTAAATCTACACAAGTGTAAGACATGGGATATATAGTAAGAAAACAATAACATAATATCAGTCTAAAAGATCTCCAAGTGTAAGAAGCTTGGGCATAAAATCATGGAAGATAAAATATATACATCTTTCAAAGTTAAAACACAGATAATTTATCAACATATGTTTAATAGTTAAATGGTGTTACAAAATGCGCACCTAAGTGGTTTTTTTTTATATAACTCATCACTAATATGGAAGGTGAGACTATGGATTGTTCTATTCCAGATGAAAAGTGTTTTCGAAATGTTTATATTGCAGGATCAAGTCCAGGATAGTTATATAAAAAGGGATATTCTATCCATAGGATATTTAAATTGAAAAGACCAAAAATAATAATTTAGACAATAATGACATCTAAAAATTAATTTGGAGTATATAAAATAAAATTAAAAATAAAAGAAAATGAAAAAGAAAAAAAATCATCCCTCAGAGTCTATGGGCGTTTGAGCCCCAGGTAAGGCATGGATGTGTCATTTTTGTGCTGAGGTCCTACCAATCTCACAGACGTACTATGGCATACAAACTGACAGGCTCCTGTCACCTCTGTGGCAAGCAGCTGCTTGAGGGGGTATTTATGTATTTTTATTTCAGAGTCTAATGCAATCCTAGCTGCAGAAAGTCGAAGTGTTTTCCTTCATAAATGCCACCAAAAACTCCGAGAAAACTATGAAAGTTTATATAGTAAGAAGAAAAAGTTTGAGAATAAGAGAAGTTTTTTTGCTATTGGTTCAATATTACATTTTACTGTTGATTTGCTATTCAATATTAATAGTTCAGAGTTCAATCTGTTGGTCCCAAAATCTATGTGGAGCCAAGCAGGTACAACTTCCTCCTTGCGATTCCTGCAAAAACTTGACTGCCACAGTTTGACAATGGGCTTGATCTCAAAAAGTTTGTTGTCGATCTGTTCCAACTAAGATTTCTGCCACTGTACCCAGAGTGGTGGAAAAACACTGTTGGAAGTCCAGGTAAAGAATTGGCAGTGGAGAGTCAGAGGCATGGGTGACTTGGCAGCAGTGTCTGTCAAGTCATTGCCCCTGATGCCGATGTGATGAGGCACCCAACAGAAGAAAATGGCAGTGGCAGCTCCCAGATGTAGCTGCTGGTGGATCTTGGAAAGAACATGGTGAGGCTGATGCCTCACTGAGATCAAAGCATGTAAAGCATACACCGACGATAATGCTTAGCCACCAAGTGATCCAAGACAAGGCTGACAGGATGCAACTCTGAGTGAAGATGGAACACTGCTGTAGGATCTGATCTGCAATGATTACATCACAGCATGACGGCTGATACCACTGATGTACCGGACTTTGAACTATCTGTAAAGACAGACAAGTCTGAGTACTCAGCACAGTGGTTGGCAAAGTGTTACCAATACACACAGTTGGGTGTAGAGGCCTTCCCCATCCTGCAAGGGGAGAAATCACAGGAAAGGGAAACAGCAAGCCATGGTGGAAATAACTCGGCTGTCGACTAAAAATGCAGTCCCAAGTAGGATGGCTCAGCAGGGTTTACAATTTAGATGCACACTGTAGGACTGTTGATGGTGAAGAGATAAAGATGGCTCATCGGCCTCAAAGCAAAGACTCAAGCCTCCCATGAAAAAACGGAGGGCCTGATGATGGAGGCGATCTAGCCCTTTCAGCACCAAATCCTGGAGTCATACACCTGAGATTCATAGTCCAGTTTCAACAGGACAAGTGCATGGTACAGGCAGAGCAAAGAACATCGGTCTGCTCCCTAGGAGAGAGGGAGGAGAAGACTTTGACCATGTTCAATGCCTGTATGTGTCTGGATGATTGCATTGGACAATGTGCAAAAGATGCTAAGATTGTCAACACAGAGGGCTTTGGGTTGTTGTTTTACCTCTGAGCGGCACTTTTTTGCACACCATGGGCTAAATGGCCAGGTCACATGGACCCCGAAGGCTCAGAGAAGGTTGGGGGAGGGGACCCACTGGAATAGCTGTTGGAAGACGGATGGTAGCCTCCCATCAAGGCCATCCAGCGTGTTCTTTAACGTGCACAGGGTAAGGCTCTCCCACACACAGGGCCACGGCTTAACATCCCATCTGACGGATCCTTTCCAAGCCCATCGGTGTCCCCTACTGACCGTGGGCAGGGCGGGGAATTTTTGCAGAGATAAATCTCAATGCTGACCCAGCTGGGACTTGAACCTGGGAACTACAGATTACGAGCCTGGCGTGCTACCGACTGAGCCACCCCTGCCCCCAACACAGAGGGCATTGCCTACAGAAAGAGGAAGCTGCCTAGTAATAGAATTATTATGTGAAAAGTGTTACACTCAGAAAAAAACTCTCATTGAAAAGGGTTACACTCAGGATGAAGCCTTGTAGTACCCCCTTGTTCTTGGGGGTTAGTCTGGAACAGAATATTGCTGACACGAATACAAAAAGAATGTAATTATAATAAGTTGTATATGAAGATCAGCATGTGACCTCTCAAGTGGAAGCCATGGATGTCATGAAGAATGCTGAATCTCCAAGCTACGTTGCGTTTTTTTGTTGTCGAATAAAACTTACACCAGGTGCTCTCATTTTAAAAATGAATTTCTGATGGCCAATTTGAGGCATATCAGATGGTTGAGTTGACAGTTGCCCGTGAAAGCCACACTGGGTGTGGAAAAGAAAGTTGTGTTCTAAATACCAGATGAGTATGTCATTACCATTCTTTCTAACATCATGCACATGCAACTCATCAATGGAATGATAATTAGAAGGAATCTTGGGATCCTTTCCTAGCTTAGGGAAGGCCAAGCCGATAGCCTCCCACCAGGAGTTCAGAAACTGCTCCTTGAGAAAAATGCGATTAAAAAGATGGAGTAGCTGATTCTTAGTCGATGGTGAGAGATGTTAAAGCACGGCATAATGTACATTGTCTGGCCCGATAATGATGAGTGGGACGTGCAGTTCCCACCCATCTTCCAGACTTTATCCCGCACAACCTTAGAACTTGTTGTACAGGCAATAGACATTGAATATTTCATCCAAGATTCCTTCTGGCTCTGGTGCTGGATGAAATGGACTTTCACCCTTGAACATTTGAATGCTTCAAGGTTGTGGGATGTTGTATATCTCTGAAACACCCCAAGCCTTGTTCTGAGCCTTATGAGCTGAGGAGCAATTTCGATTCCACCACAGTTTCGGAAAATGAGGAAATCGTGTTGAAGTTTGAGGAATGGTTGACAGCTGCATGGATGATACAGCTCATCATTTCCCCACTTTTACATTGATTGGCTCCTGGCTGATGGTGTGGTGGTCAAAGTTGGAGAGGAGTTTTAACCCACTCCAGTGAGCCCAATGAAGCCTGCACTGTGATATGCATGAAGGGTCACAAGGCCCCTCATGGAAGACGGTACATACCATGATCGGTTTCGTATGGATTGTCCTCGACCTCCCATGTAAAGAGTGGAAGGATCGAGGTGGAGCAGATGGTTAGGTCAATGGCAGTAAATGTGTGGGTTGGGGAGTGAAAGTATGTACTGACACTGGCATTCAACAGGGTGAGTGAAGGATTCAGGAGCCACTGCTTGAGGACCCCACCCCTTCGTTGGTGTCAGCACTGCCCCAAAGTAGACTGTGTCTGTAGAAGTTGCTCATGATGAGGAAGGGAGATGACAGATGTAAGATGAGATCAAGGTCTTCTAGGAAGACAATACTTCTGGATGAAAGATATACAGAGCAGTCAGTGAGAACCCCAAGTAGAGGTGAATAGCTACCGTCTCTAAGCTGGTGGTGAGGAGTGCGACCAGGAATGAAGAATGGTTGCTCACAAGGATGGTGACACCCCTATGAGCTGGACCATCTACATCCCGGTGAACTTGTGAAAAGTGCCAGATCATGGGATCTGTGACTGGCTGCAAGTATGTCTGCTGTAGGTACACAAATATGAGCTGGTGTGCCTGAAGGAAGAACTTGATGTCATCAAAATTCCTCTAGAACCCTAAATTCTAATATTGGAGTGTGGCCACCTCAGAACTTAGAAGAAGGGCACATTCCTATTCAACTGCCCCCACGCTTGGCTACTGATCTAAGGGACCTGGGTTCGAGCCCCGGGTAAGGTATGGTTGTTTGTGTCGTTTTTCTGCTGAGGTCCTGCCATCCTCACAGACCTTCTACTATGGCATATAAACTGACAGGCTCCTGTCAGACCTCTGTGGCAAGCAGCTGCTTGAGGGGGTATTTTTTTTTTTTTTTTATTTTATTGATGATTTTGCAAATGGGGGTGGGGTGGGGTCTGTATCTATATTCTCAGACTCATCTGAGGGACATGGATCTGTTACAGCCTTTTTTGGAGGAAGTAAAATTTTCTTCTTTGGTTCCAATGGGAGCCCCTTTGGTTTGGAAGGTCTAGCTGTCTGAGGACAGGAAGGAGGCCTTTCAGGGGTGGAAGTGGAAGGCTGTGTAACAGGTATGGAAACTGGAGTTGATGTTGATGTTGACACCAACCCTGATACTGCCTGCATTAGGAAATACTTCGTCGCACGTGAGAAAGATTCAGTAGGTGGTACATTGATGTCTCTGCACCACCACTGAAGTCATTGGAATGATGGGTTTTCCAATGACTGCACTGGCATAGGAAAACTTGCTAGGTGGGGCAGACAGTGCAGCAAGCTTTCTTGCCTCAGGATAAGAGATGTTATTTATTGTTTTGAAGCACTGCACCTCCTTTTCCACCTTATACTAGGAACAGTCATGGGAATAAGTCAGATGGTCACCACTACAGTTCACACAGGCTTGCCTTGTCTGCTGTGCAGTCAGGATCTAGATGATTCTGGTTGCCACAGTGAGCACAGATGAGTTTGCCCCAGCAAGCTGTGTGGACATGACCGTATCTCTGGCACTGAAAGCAGCACAGAGAGTATAGTATATAAGGCCATATCTCACAATGCAAATAACCTGCCTTGATGGAAGAAGGCAGGTGAGGAGTGTTGAAGGTTAGAATCGGTACCTGGGTGGGTCCCAATTTACCATCACAATGCGTCAAAATCCAATGGACTGCTGTTAATACTTGAGGGATGAGCTCCAAGAGGATTTCCTCCTCAGCAACTTTGAAAAGTACCCACTCAGAGATTGCACCTTGTGAGGAATATAATGTTTTGTGGGGTGTGACCATGATGGGCATCCCAGCAATCTCTGTAACCTTAAGGAATAATTCTGAATATTTTGAACAAGTGGTCTGAACCTGAAAGTTGCCAGATCTCAGGTGCTTGATAGATTTTGACAAACCTGCAAGACCTTTCAAATCTTTATGTACAAAAAATGGGGACATGTCCCCAATTACCTGATCACCTGCGGAGTGGATGATAGGAATCTTGGTGATGAAGATACAAAGATGATGGAAAATATGAAGATGGAGGCTCATGTTGAACCATCTTGTTGACATTGATCAAATCAATTTCATTAGATGATCACGTGATTATTTTTGTGTGGGTCAGTGCCCGTTAAGATTACAGAGATTGCAAAACATCAAGGTTGTCCCTAACCTCCACAGAGCCCATCAAGGGCATGGCCTATTCATTATTTCAAAGTCAGCAGAATGCTCCTGCAACCATGCAGTAGCCAATCTGGACCTGTGAGATGCACATGGCATTATACATTGAAGTGCTAATGAATTAGGGATAGCAACCTAGTAATGTGTTGGACCTCCTCTGACCCTGATAACGGCCACCACATGACGAGGCAAGGACTCAACAAGCTTGCATAAATGTTCCATAGGTATGGCGACCCAAGCATCCCCCAGAGCTGTCCACAATTCTCTTAAGGTCATCATTGATGGGATATGGGGCCAAACACTCTACTCAACAGTATTCCAACGATTTTCGATAGGATTTAAATTTGGGCTTCTAGATGGCCTATTCATTATTTCAAAGTCAGCAGAATGCTCCTGCAACCATGCAGTAGCAAATCTGGACCTGTGAGATGAACAGTTGTCTTGCTGGTAGATGCCATCTCCATTGGGATGCACGATGGTCATAAATGAGTGTAAATGGTCAGCCATGAGTTCTCTACATACCAGGATGCATTGAGAGTCATCAGTACATGTACCAAAGATCCCAGACATCCAACTGAAGACACCCCAGGCCATCACTGAGCTACCACCAGCTTGTACTGTTCCAATCTGACATGCAGGATCCATGACTTCATGGGGCTGGCACCATACCCTCAGTCTCCCATCGACATGATGAAGTATGGCAACCCATGCATCCTCCAGAGCTGTCCACAATTCTCTCAAGGTCATTGCTGATGGGACATGGGCCCGAAACTCTGCTCGATGGTATCCCAAAGATTTTCAATAGGATTTAAATCTGGGGTGGCCAGTTCATTATTTCAAAGTCAGCAGAATGCTTCTGCAACCATGCAGCAGCCAACCTGGACCTGTAAGATGAACAGGTTTTCTGGTAAATGCCATCTCCATTGGGATACATGAAATAGGTGTAAATGGTCAGCCATGAGTTCTATGTACTGGGATGCATTGAGAGTCGTTGGTACATGTACCAAAGGTCCCATAGACGTCCAACTGAAGACACCCCAGGCCATCACTGAGCCACCTCCAGCTTCTACTATTCCGACCTGACATGCAGGATCCATGGCTTCATGGGGCTGGTGCCATACCCTCAATCTCCCATTGGCATGATGAAGTTTAAATCGGGATTCATCACTCCAGGCTATCCATTGCCAATTTTTGATGGTCCAGTTTCGATGTTCTTTAGCCTAGGCAAGGCATTAAGCCTAATGTTGTGCCATTAGAAGTGAGACTCTCATAGGTCGGTGGCTTCCGAAGACGAGAGGATGAAATGAGTGTTCATGGTCCGTGCACTGACTTCCCGGCTGGAACCCACGTTCAGACGGGAGGTGATTTCAGATAATGTCTGGCCCCTATCAGTCTGTACAATGCGGTTCAGATGGCGAAGCCCATGATCATTCAAGGCTGGTTGTCCTTTACAGTTTGTCTGGATGCTTGTTTTTTTGCTGGAATTTTCATATTCCCAGAACACCCTTGAAACTGTCGTGCAAGAAAATCCAAGCTCATTGACAATTTCGGAGATCGAGTGTCCCATCCATTGGGCACCTACGATGTGCCCTCTGTCAAATGCATCTAAATCCTGCACCTTTCTTATTACGCTTCTCATGACGAATGCTTGGGGAAGCCTAAGTTGACAGCTATATATGACCAGAGTTTCAGCCATGCGTGAGTGCAAATGAGGGACTTGTGGTACTGAATTTGGATAACGTCTCCCATTCCTAATTCAATGACACTTCATGTATACACAGAGACAGTCAGCCAAACCCTCACAAATAAATAAAAGGAAAAAAATGAGAAAATAAACTTTCTTCACAAAAGGAACTAAGCCAAAAAAAATATATATGAAGAACCAAGCTGGCCTTACAATGAAAGGATAACTACAAAAGAAAAATAAGGTGTGGGGAAACTCGTGAATCTGTACCTGGACATGGGCAAGGTACTCACTTTCTGCATAGCTAGCCCTAGCAAGTCCAGCCCACCAGCCGATTATTGGTCTTGGGAGAGCCACCCCAGGAGCTCCCATTTACTAGAAACAGAGACCAAATCAGTGTGTAGCAGCAACCCTGGAATTTGCTACCCAGCCCCATGACAAACAGGCTGCCCATGACAAACAGGGGATCCCACCATTCATGAGCTGAGTAGAGAAGATAAAGACCCCTGAGCAACTACCAGGATCCTCCTTTCCTGGGACATGAGTCTCCGCACATGGAAAACATTCAGGACCATGTGAAGGTAATGTGAAGTACCCGAACCAGCAGAACTTGCACATGGAAGTCCCCTGGAATTGCCATATCTTTCAAATGTAAGCAGAGTACAAGTTATGTGTCAAACTTCTGATGTGGAAAGTGTCTTAGGCTATCTCAAGTTATGCCCTCCTTTCTCCATCCCACCTTCCCCCATCAATGGGTGGGAAATTTCACAATTTCAGAGGGGTTGATCATAATGAGTCATAAGCCAAATGAAAGCTTAACAGATGCAGCATAGAAAAAACAACAATTTATTCTGGGACAGATAAGCAATTTTAAGTGACAAAGTTGCTACTAAAACACAAAAAACACATAAAATATATAAATTGAAAAAAAAAAATCCTATTTTCAAATTTTTATCCTTTAAGCAGTAGCTTGTCACATAGGTTCAACAGAAACCTGCCAGTATAATCAATATACCACAGAGAAGATCTGCGAGGATGGTGAGATCTCAGCAGAAAAACGGACAACACAGAAACATCCATACCTTGCCCAGGGCTCAAACCAAGTCTCTTTGATCAGTATCTAAATGAGCTAACCCTAAAAAATCTGTTATAAAAATAAAACATGTCAATGATGAAATCCCTTCCTGAATTCACATTAACTTCATAGGAAGATACAGTATTCAAATTGATTTCTCTTATGAACTGAACAAAAATTGCCAGCATCCTATCTCCTTGAATTTAACATGCATTCTGTAAGTGATTTAATTAGCACATTTTCCTTTTATTTTTTACCTTTTTAGGACATAAAGGGAATATAATAGGAAGAATAACAGGAAGATAGGTAACTTCAAAATATTTTTTACCCATGTAAATATCAGATAATATTGCTACCTTACCTAGGATTACTTTCTACTTAACCATAGCTATTGTGCAATATTGTTACTTACTTTCTGTCTCTATATCATTCACACAACTGAAGTTGCTTTCCTTGCTTAATATTTCAGCACTTTTCACTACACATATCGCAAAATCTAATCTTGGTGATGGCACTGAATTAAGCTCTATCTTTCTCCAATGATTATTTTCTAAAAAAAAAAATATTTTATTAACAGCAAGTAAAAAAATTTGACAACTACTTCAATGGTCTCAATACTGAATACTTACATTATGATTAGAGTGTGAAAAAGTTTTACATTTTTTTACCCATGTAAAAAACCCTCACATTATATTAATTACTTTTTAATTAAAAAATTTTTTGAACATATTTTAAATATTTTTTACAACAAAGCTCAAAGAAACCAAATAACTTTTTTGTATTGCTATGCTTAACATTTGGGGTGGGGATGGTTAAGTTGGTAGCATACCAGGCTTGTAATCTGCAGTTCCCAGGTTCTAGTCCTATCTGGGCCAGCATTGAGATTTATCTCCACAAAACTTCCCACCCTGCCCTCAGCCAGTAGGGTCATCGACAGGCTTCAATAGGTCACTGTCTGTCGGATGGGACATAAAGTTGTGGGCCCATGTCTGAGAGAGCCATAACCTGTATGCATTACAGAACATGCTGGATGGTCTTCACGGGAGGCTACCATCTGTCTCCTAACAGCTGTCCAGTATATCCACTCTCCCCAATCTTCTCTGAGCCTTTGGGGTCCTTGTGACCTGACCATTTAGCCCATTGTGTGCAAAAAAGTGCTGCTCAGAGGTAAAACAATCCAACCCATATGCTTTACATTTTCAGCTATCATTTTTGTTTTTTAGTAATCAATATCAAGTAACAACCTTCTGTTTTAGTGATAACACATAAGATTCAACTAATAACTGTTTCAGTCAACTTAACTTTTTGATCTAGTCATTTTGTATCTTCATTCAGTAAACCACTTTACTGAAGTATTTAAACCACTTTACTAAGTATTTTACTGCTGAATTATAAACCACTTTACCTAAGTACAAATTTCAGAGATCCATTTGGGTCATCCAGACTCCAGAAACTACAATGGGTAATATTTCAGCTTCCTTATTCTTTCCATAGATGGAATGGGACAACACATACCAATGATACCAGTAAGCAGAAGCTTCGATTCTACACAGCATGTGACATGATACCTCACCTAATTTTTGTTCTCAATTTAAAATGTATTAAATTTGAAAACCAAATAAAAATATATTAAATTCAGAAATAAATTAAAATTTTGGTTAAATTTCAATTGGTGAATTTACCAAAATGACAGCAGTACTAGATAGGGGCTGTTGGTTGAAAGCATAAAGTAGCATTACCCAGAATATTTACAAAGAGAATAGGTTGGAGATTTCTGTCCATGAGGTGAAGCTTATTGTGTACATCAAGGAGAACTGAAATACAAATGAGTTTCCAAGATGTCTCAGGTTAAGATTGCCACATTGTGGGAGAGTTGTGAATAGCATTGAGATGAAACATGTAGGTAAGAGCAAGAGCAGATAGCTTAAGCCTCAGCTTGGATCAGGTTAACTGATGACATTCAACCAATCCATCAGTTGACGCTGTCAGATTTAAGTTTAGATGCATGCTTTACTCCTTAAGATGTCACACATTCAACAACACATCAGATGGTAAAATGCAATTGAGTAAGCACACACAGATAGATTTCTTATCACAGTGGAAAAACAGAACAGAGAAAACAGAAATATGATAACTACTATGAAATGCCAATTATGCCTTCATTTTAAAATCCACTTTTGAGCCTATTTGAGCATACTTTTTTTCCACAGAAATTAATACTGCACCTACTTTGTTTTATGCCTTGAAAACCTATTTCATTGATTCGTGTATCCTCCTTTATGGTCCTTAATGTTTTACAGTTTGAAAATATTCATTACGCAAAAGAAATGCAAAACATGCTTTTTGTGTACATTTAGAATAAGAAAATAATATTGAAATATTTGGGGCGGGGGTGGCTCAGTCGGTAGCGCGCCAGGCTCGTAATCTGTAGTTCCCAGGTTCGAGTCCCAGCTGGGTCAGCATTGAGATTTATCTCCGCAAAATTCCCCGCCCTGCCCACGGTCAGTAGGGGACACCGATGGGCTTGGAGAAGCCGCCGTCCGTCGGATGGGATGTTAAGCCGTGGCCCTGTGTGTGGGAGAGCCATACCCTGTGCATGTTAAAGAACACGCTGGATGGCCTTGACAGGAGGCTACCATCTGTCTCCCAACAGCTGTTCCAATGGGTCCCCTCCCCCAACCTTCTCTGAGCCTTCGGGGTCCATGTGACCTGGCCATTTAGCCCATGGTGTGCAAAAAAGTGCCGCTCAGAGGTAAAACAACCCAACCCAACCTTGAAATATCTGGATCTACTTTATCAAAATATAATTGGAAGGTGGAAACCTTTCTAATGTAAAGGACAATGTAAAGGACTTTTGATAGTATGATACATACATTCATTCAACCATGGTTTGGTACTGTACCTACTTTGTTTTATGCCCTGAAAACCTATTCCATTGATTCATGGAATAGGTTTTCAGGGTCCATCCTTTATGGTCCTTAATGTTTTACAGTTTGAAAATATTCATTTTACAAAAGAAATGCAAAACATGCTTTTGTGTACTTTTAGAATAAGAAAATCATATTAAAATATCTGGATCTACTTTTTCAAAATATAATTGGAAAATGGAAACCTTTCTAATGTAAAGGACAAAGAACATTATAACCTTTGATAGTATGATACATACATTCATTCAACCATGGTTTGGTTGTTTCGGATTTAATGGCGTATCAGCAAAAATGGCTATTTGTTGCCAAGCAAGGTAAAAAGGAAGGTAAAAGGCAAATAACCTAATTCCAAATTTCAAAGCAAACACAAAACACATGGACATGACAAAAAAAAAAGATCAAATAGTTAAAAATAAGTAAAAATCTGTAAAACAATAAGTAGACATATACAAAAAGAATAAACCCAGGCCAGATAAAAAGTATATAAGCTCACCAGACAAAAAATTAGTCACCCCTGGCTGAATGTCACCTAATAGTGCATAATGCCTCTGTGCAACCAAAGAACAGCCTAAATCCTGTCTGGCATGGTTGCCACCAGTGTGTGGATGTAGTGCACATCGATATTCATCCACTCTTCCAGCAGCAAATGCTGCAGTTCTGATTGGCTGGATGGCTGGGGCTGCGTTTCACTCGTTGTTCCAAATAGTCCCACAAATTTTCTATGGGATTCAAATCCGGGGATTTGGCGGGCTAGTTGAGATGTTTGAAGGCTTCAGAATATTCATCGGGCCAATCCGACACAATTTGAGCCCTGTGCACATGACAATTGTTGTCTTGGAAGACTGGGGTATTCTTCTGGTGTTCACTGTGGAGATGCTGCACAAAAGGCAACATGTGGTCATACAGTAACTCCATATAGCCATTCAGGTTCAAGTGTGATGTCATCACAACCAAAGAATCCCTTTCTTCATATGTGAAACACCCCTAGAACATCACAGAGCCTCCTCAAGCTTGAACAGAAACTTGCACACAGTCCGCATGGAAGGCTTCGAGCAGCTTACGATGTACCTGTTGCATCGCATCATTCAAGTACAAGCAAAAGCGTGACTCATCCGACCTGATCACACGCTTCCAAGAGTCAACAGTCGTCTTTGTGGCGCCACACCCACTGTAGCTGTGCAGCATTGTGCAGAACTGTTAACATGGGTCTCTTCTGCGGTACTCTGTTCCAGATATCCATGCATGCAGTTCCCTTCGGAGTGTTAATTCAGAAACTGCTTGCTGTAGGCCTGCATTGACTGACTGGAGCAATTCCTGCCTCATTGCAAAGTGGTTTGCCCTAACAGTGCGTGACACACTGTGGCGGTCCCTACTGGTGAGCACTATTTCTGCCATAGTTCTGGTTACAATTAGTGGTGGACTGTGATGTACGCCAATGCTGGAAGACCCTTTAGACAGTACATTTCAACACACCTGCAAAGGCAGCAACTTCTTGTACACTATGCTCTTTGGCTCAGGCCAAATGCAATAACACCCTTTTGCCACTCATTCACATCTTTGGCACGATCCATGTTTCACAGAGCGACAAACACAAGTGGCGCACAACCACTTCTTTTCATGTATGAACCCTGTAGTGCATGGAACAGCTATTTGTAGAATGCATTTATTACTGGTGCACCTTCTGTTGCTGTCGAACGGATGTAACCCTCTTATGGCGGGAGATGACTAGCTTTTTTTTTTCTAATGAGCTTATATATATATACACACAACAAAGACATAAAATCAGACAGTTAAAATACCCTGTAAATGGTAAAAAGGCAAACACATGTTAAAAAGGAGAGAGGATAAAAGATGTCTGAGTGTAAGAGGCTCAGACATAAAATCATGAAATTAAAATATAAACAACGTTCAAGGTTAAAAACTAGATATGAGATTAAAATATGTTTGATCATCAAAACGGTGTCACAAAACTTGCACTTAGATGTGTTGTGTGTAGAAGAAATGAATATCGATCCTATCCATTAGTGTCCCTTTTCTCACTGAGGTCAGAGTGTGGGTTAGTAGAGATAAATCTCAATGCAAATACAGTTGGGACTTGAACCTGGGAACTGAAAAGTATAAGCCTGGTATGGTACCAACTGAGGCAACCTCTGCCCACAATATGCGATGATACCATAAGGTCAGAGTCATCCAACTCCTTTCCTTTATGTAAGTTGAGAACAGTTTTCAAGCTTAATATAACTGCTAGATAATTTCTATACTAGTGTTACTCTTAATATGCCATTTTCAGAGAATTAATGACCAATTTCTTTTATAATTACAGTTAGATAAAAACATCTTTTATAAATTCCTTCCAGCAGCTTTCCCATTCCTAATGAATGCTTTCTCCTCAAAGTCAAAGCCTTTTAGTAGTCATGCCTTTTTGCAGAATGTGGACAAACAAAACAGGACAGACTAAAACATCCATTTTATGTTTAGATAATATACATTTAGAGCTTCCAACCTTACACGATGAAAATTACAATCTGGAAGAATGAAAAAATCGGAGGAAATCGAAGCACAGCAGTTCTGCAGTTTACAGTACTTGTGCACCATTTTTTAATGCAATGCAATAATGTGTTATGTCTTGACAGAATGTTCAATTTCCAGACTCCTAGTGGTGACTAATGGTAACAAAAAACTTTAATTCTTCCCGAATTATACCAACTTTCTTTAAAGTAAAGTATTTTAATTCTCTATGACACTGTTAAATGTTTTTAAGCACTTTGACACATGAACTAGCTATAAAGTATCAATAATTATTAAAGAGAGATTTACATACCAATGTTGCAGAGGATGGGAAGTAATGAGAGCTTCCTGGAAAGCTTTTGGTGAGAAATTTAAAATTCGACGTTCGTGCCGGCAAGTGACATCTCAGTGGATTTTAAAATAATGATGACGGCTGCCAATGGTCTACCTGCATTGGCGAATGAAATAACTATTTATACTTTTTGATAGCATAGAGTGCTTAAAAAAGTTTTAGATCCACAACGCGCGTTTCGCGCCGTTCCTATCGGCGCTTCATCAGGTGGGAAGTGAGGAACTTAATGCAGGAGAGGCAGCTGTTGGTGAGCGCGGGGGAGGGGTGGGGTGCCATAAATTGACATGTCAGTGGTTCAGCTCCAAGGATTGGAGTGGTTGGCGGAAGTGCGGGTGGCGGTAATGTGATCTGATGGTAACGGAGGTTGGGAGAGGGTGTGGGATTATGGGAAATCACCAAGATTTGCATATGTTGAGGGAAGCATCATTATTTGTGGATAGTAATTCGTATTTATAATGAGTGGGGTACTTTTAATGCATTAATAAATTTCGTGACTGAATGTTGGGGTTAAGATAATTATGTTATTGAGGGTCTGAATAATTAATGGTTTGCGTATTGGTATTACTAGTGGGAGTTTTTTTTTTGTGTGTGTGTGGGGGGGGGGGGGGGGGGTACATTAATTAGGTTACATTAATTAGGGGGTACATTACCTATATATTTGTCTTTAGGGAAGATTTTACCTGTGCGGTCATTGAGTTGGATGTAGTAAACTCCTCCAGAAGTGAGTATGATAAAACTTCATGCCCATTTAACGCCTGCCTTAAATAGCACAAATACGACATCTTAAATAAACTCCAAAAAACCGCACTATCTCAAGCAATCACAGAAAACAATCTGCCCACTGATTTTCACTCCACTAAAATTATAATATCCCCACCTACCAAATTCGAACTAGCCGTCACAGAAAATATCCTCATCAATGTAAAACTGACTGAACTCTGCAACACAGATATTGTCCCCCTCCCCCCAGCATCATGTCTGATACTTAGGGGATATAACATACACCTCGGAAATTCCACGCACCAGTAAACACTCTCCTCTCTCATCACTGATCCCATTTGCCACCTGCAATGGGGCGGGGGTGGCTCAGTCAGTAGCGTGTCAGGCTCGTAATTGTAGTTCCCAGGTTCGAGTCCCAGCTGGGTCAGCGTTGATTTATCTCCGCAAAATTCCCCGCCCTGCCCACGGTCAGTAGGGGACACCGATGGGCTTCGAAAGGCTGCCGTCCGTCGGATGGGACGTTAAGCCATGGCCCCGTGTGTGGGAGAGCCATACCCTGTGCACATTAAAGAACACACTAGATGGCCTTGACGGGAGGCTACCATCTGTCTCCTAATAGCTGTTCCAGTGGGTCCCCTCCCCAACCTTCTCTGAGCCTTTGGGGTCCTTGTGACCTGACCATTTAGCCCATGGTGTGCAAAAAAATGCCGCTCAGAGTAAAACAACCCAAGTCACCTGCAATAATACACACCCACCTAACCCTTTAGAACACCTCCATAATACCTCTTAAAATCGATGATTAATGCACCCCCCCCCCACAAAAACTCCCAATAGTAATACCAATATGTAAACCATTATTCAGACCCTCAATAACATAATTATCTTAACCCCCAATTTTCAGTTTATGAAATTTATTAATTCACTAAAAGTACCCCACTCATTATAAATACGAATTACTACCCACAAATAATGATGCTTCCCTCAACATACGCAGATCTCGGCGATTTCCCATAATCCCCACCCTCTCCCAACCTCCGTTACATACAGATCGCATTACCGCCACCTGCACTTCTGCCAACCATTCCAATCCTCGGAGCTGAACCACCAACATGCAAATTTATGGCACCCCACCCCTCCCCCATGCTCACCAACCAACTGCCTCTCCTGCATTAAGTTCCTCACTTCCCACCTGATGAAGCATTGATAAAAACGGTGCAAAACGTGTGTCATGGATCTAAAACTTTTTTAAGCACTCTATTTTATCGAAAACAGATCTCCTACTGTGGCATATAAACTGACAGGCTCCTGTCAGACCTCTGTGGCAAGCAGCTGCTTGAGGGGGTATTTATTTTCTTTATTTTTATTCGCAAATGCGGATACACCATTGGCAGCCGTCATCATTATTTTAAAATCCACTGAGATGTCACTTGCCGGCAAGAACGTCGAATTTTAAATTTCTCACCAAAAGCATTCCAGGAAGCTCCCGTTACTTCCCATCCTCTACGGCACTGGTATATAAATCTCTCTTTAATAATTATTGATACCTGACAGCATAGTCCATTGTCGAAGTGCTTAAAAACATTTAACAGTGTCATAGAGAATTAAATTACTTTAATTACTGCACTGTAAATGGCTACTGATCTAAGGGACCTGGGTTCGAGCCCCGGGTAAGGCATGGATGTGTGTATCGTTTTTCTGCTGAGGCTCTGCCATCCTCTCAGACCTTCTACTATGGCATATAAACTGACAGGCTCCTGTCAGACCTCTGTGGCAAGCAGCTGCTTGAGGGGGTATTTATTTATTTTTTATTTATTATTGTCCACGCAGTATGCACACACAGCAGCCAACTGTTTCACCTCTGACATCCTGGCTGGTTACAAGCAGACACGGACCAGTTTTATGACTTCATGAACCATTGCAGCAGCGTTCCTTATGAGAGCCTTGGCTGGAGTCATAGATTCCCTCTGATTGGTTCGCAGGTGAGCCTATAAGCAGGCACAGATTAGGGCGTGGTGACACAGCTGCACCTTTAGTACTGTCATGCCCACAAAATTTTATTACGTGGCCAAGACTTTATAGGCTTCGGGATGACATGAGATTAAGCTCCATTTTAAATAGTAACATTTTCGACTGCCTCCATTTTTGTGTCCAATTCAACAAAGAAGAACTCGGCCGCAGGCCCCGAACTTTCCAGATTGAGCCTGGAACCGCAGATGGCAGTGGAGCTACGTGACATGCATGGTAAACAACGTTGGCCGGAGGGGAGGAGATTCGCACCTCGGCTACTCTGGCCAATCCCGTACAGCCACGCATGAACGGAGGTGACCTCCACAAGGGGGACCAGCAAAAAAGGAAGAAAGAATTTTGGAAAAACAATTGAGTCTCTTCTTCTCGTCCGGACGGTGTGGTCGGTAGCAATGGTTCTCTCCAGCGAGCAGAATCCTGACGTGTGAACAGTAGATGTGCGGGGGAAGCACTAGGCAGTCCAGGCTCCCAGCAACTTGGAGTGCAGCGGCCCAGTAATCGCCGTCCCAAGGGATAACTGATTTGCTGAGGTAAGGGGGTACTGTAATGGAACTGGCTCTGCTTTTCTTTTGCATTTGAATGTATTTCTGTGAACGGCCGTCATAGCAACTAGAGTAAAACTGTCTTAACTGTTAGGGACTGTCAGAGTCACGAGCAAGTAGCTCTTCATTATGGACTGTTGATCAAAATACTTGTAAGTTTCCTTAATTGAAAGGGGCCATGCTAGAGACATTGTTGAATCTGTCCCAAAAGTGGGAACTGCATATATGTAGAATGTTTGAAGGTAATTTTGTTAATAAATGTGTATTTTATTGTTAACTGAAAAATTATCTCAGTTCTCATTATTGCAAATATATGTTAGCTTGATTGTGTGTCCAGGAATTTGCTTTGATTGTTACAGCAAGGAACGCATCATGGCCTAAAAGTTGTGCTGCCCTAAAAATATACAAGGGGGGTCACAACAGTACAGTAAAAGCACTAAATCAGAAACAATTCTTTCCTTTCATTAAGATTCTCCTTTTAGGAAAAGGGCAAAATACTGTACAATTTGGGGGGCAAATTTTTGTTAGTGTAAAACTGAAAACAATATCCTAAAATTGAATTTTCAAAGACAAAATCGAATTTTTGCATTTTAAACCAAAAATCGGAGAAAATCCAATAAAATCGGAATAGTTGGCAGCTCTGCACATTAAAGGAAAATGTCTTCCATGTTACAATAATAAAAGAAATTAGCAAAAAAATCATGCAAGCTGGATAAGGACTGCCAGAGAGATAAGCTTGTATCAGTTTGTTCATGCTGGGTATAAGTAAAACAGATTATACCCCCACATCACATATGATTGGGTAATAATGCTGGCAGTATTGACATCATCACCAGGAGAAACTTGATCAATGGCCAGTACAGTAGAGCTTAGTGGTCAGAGCACCTGAGATGTTTTCAGGAGATCATGGAATCGTATCCTACTTAGCTCCAGATAGTTTTTTTCTTTTTGGAGTTTAATGTTTAATAGTGTTTGCAATGAATTTCAATTAAATCAGCTTCATATTTTTACTCATATATCTTGTTCCCCCATTTTTCTCATCAACTTTTTTGCAAACTATACACTTTCATTTGCAAACTAAAATTGATCATAATCAACAGTTACTTCTTCCACTGATGTTACAAATCAATCAATCAATCACTGCTCATAACCACGATTTTGACTAAATCATGGTGGCAGTGAGAACTAGTTAATTCAAAACCTTTCAAACTGGAAAAAATCAGCATTGCTATTTCGGTTTTCCTAAGAAATAATCTTTCAATGGCAAAATTATTACACATAGAAGGCAGAATTTGAAAACTCAGTACCACAGGTGATTAATCAGTCTTAAATATATGTATTTATGGAGGAAAATCTTAAGCCCTAATATTTATTGCCTGCTTGATTATTTAGGCGTGGCTTTGCTATAGTACATTTAGGTGCCCTAGATATTTCAGAGAGGTTTTTAACAGAGGTTTTTTTTTGTCTTGCAATGTGCTGAAGTATTACAACTATACCCCAATTTTCCAACCACTGATTAATAAACTAATGAAAACTGTTGTAGCAGAGAAAATAATATTTAGTTTTAATATATATTATTTCATACTTTTTCTTTCAAAAGAATTGCAACTGTTTGGCAGTCAAAGTTCAACATTAGCATATCACTAGTAAATATAAAAAAAAATTATTTTAAAATTAGGATTTTAACTGTATTTGCTTACCAGTGTTTAAACAATACATGTCATTAAGAGCCCTCTCTTTTCCAAGGCCACCAAATATGTAAATATCCTTCTCCACAGCTACAGCAGCATGAGCAGCTCGAGGAGAGGGCTTGCTACCTAGTGGAGTTAATTCATTCCAAAGATAATTCTGCAAGTCTAGAGTATATAGATCATCATAAAACTCTTGCCCACTCATTCCACCATGGATGTATACTTTGCTATTGACAGTAGCCATCACATGCCCTTGTCTTGCACTAGGAGACTGACCAGACATTTTAATCGTGGTCCATGAGCAAGACTTTGGATCATAGGTATAAACTGACCTAAAAATTAGAAATTCAATGTAAATAGTAAACAGTTATAATTCTACAGTGTTAAACATAACTCTGAACACTACAGAGGTAATATAATAATGTAAAACATAATGTAATATACTTTATATACATGCATAATTGTCAAGTAACTACAAGAGCAGACTGTAGTTTAATCATCTGAACATATACACCAATCAGCCAAAACATTAACACCAACAACCTAATATGATGCAGGTCCTCCTATCGCCACCAAAAGAGCTATCACCTGATGAGGCATAGATTCAACAAGATGTTGGTAGGTGTCGCTTGATATTTGGTACCATGATTGCGACAGAAGACCCACAGTCCCCGCAAATTATGTGGTTGGATGATGCTGCTCATATCCATTTCTCCAACTCAAACCACAATTGCTCAATAGGATTCATGTCCAGCAAATTTGGGGGCCATGGCGATATAAAACTCTTGCCTAAATATAATATAATACTCTTGCCTAAATGAATAAAATTCCTCATCATGTTCTAGGAACCATTCCTGAACCTTCTATGCAGTATGACATGGGGCATTGTCTTGCTGAAAGATGCCATCTCTGCCAGGGAATATAGTCCCCATAAAGAGGTTGGTTGGGTTGTTTTACCTCTGAGTGACACTTTTTTGCCACCATGGGATAAATGGCCAGGTCACAAAGACCCCGAAAGCTCAGAGAAGGTTGGGGAAGGGGACCCACTGGGACAGCTGTTGGGAGACAGATGGAGACTGGATGGCCTTGACGGGAGTAGCCTCCCGTCAAGGCCATCCATTGTGTTCTTTAACGTACACAGGATATGGCTCTCCTGCACATGGGGCAACGGCTTAATGTCAAATCTGACAGATGGTGGCATTTCCAAGCCCATTGGTGTCCCCTACTGACCGTGGGCAGAACAGAGATTTTTGTGGAGATAAATCTCAATGCTGACCCAGCTGGGACTTGAACCTGGGAACTACAGATTACGAGCCTGGCACGCTACCGACTGAGCCACCCCACCAAAAAGAGGTGTACTTGGTCAGTCATGATGTTCAGGTAGGTGATAGCTGTCAGAGTTTGCTCTACAGGGATAATTGATCCAAGTGTTCCCCAAGAAAATATTGCCCAAACCATCACAATCCCTCCAGCTATCTGGATTCATCCCACAGTGCATCCAGGTGAGAAGGCTTCCGTGGGTAAACATTGCACCTGAGCTCGTCTGTCCACATGGTGTAACAAAAAACGGGATTCGTCTGACCATGTGACCCTCTTCCAGTCTTCTATGGTCCAATGTCGATGATCATGTGCCCACTGCAAGCATTGATGGCAGTGAATGGTTGTGATCATAGGCACACAAATGGCTCTGCAGCTGTGGAGACCCATATCTAAAAGCTTAGGATGAACTGTGTGTTCGGACACATTGGGCATTTTATCACAATTGAAATTATGGGTAATGTCAGACACAGTAGCCCTCCTGTTGCTGTGGACAAGATGAGATAGCCTGCACTGACCTCTGGTGAATCAGTGAGGCGCGGCCGGCCCACGCCTTGTCGATGGCTTGAAGTGTCACCTGTTTCAGACCATCATTGATAGGTACTAACTACTGTGTAGCATGAGCAGCCTACCAGTGTCGCTGTTTCAGAGATGCTCTTACCAAGGCATCTTGCCATAATGATCTGGCCTTAGTCGAAATCAGATAAATCCTTTACTTTTCCCATGTTGAGATGAAACGAAATACTGAGCTGGGTATTATATACATATCATTCGCAACCTTGGCATGTGACACTGATTGGCTGCATGTGCACTTCTTTGCATAATGCAGAGGTAGTTTTAATGTATTGGTTGATCGATGTATATACCCCATGTTACAGCATGGCATTTGGCCTCTACAGTCACATTCTATCAAGGTCCTATTTGACATTGTCTGCCCATTACATCCTATGCTGCCTCCTTTTTCTGAGGCCTTTAAGCCTCAGAAAAACTTCATAAACTGTTCAAAACTTGAATCACTATGCTGTAGTTCTGCATATGGCCAAAACAAGTCTTTCTCTGCATAAAAAGCTCCTGAAAGTAGATGTCGACTCCTTCATTTAATCTATCACGTACACAGTCAAAGCATTTAATGTACAAGATACTGCTTAAGCAATTTAGAACCAAAGGCATTGTTTCCTGTTGTCTTGCTTAAGGAGATTCCTGTTTCTCTACCATAATAAATTTTACAAAGGACTATATACATAATTTAAGCCCTTATATATACATCTATTTTTTTCACAATCTCCACAAATTTTTAAAACTCCTAACAGCAATCCCTATTCTTCTGCTTATTTCACAAGATACACCACAACTATCATACTAGACTCATAATCTGAAGTTCCGAGGTTCAAGTCCCAACTGTGCCAGCATTGAGATTTATCTCTGCCATTTCTCACCAGCTTTCATTTCTTCTTTTCTTTGCCGCTTTCAATTCTTTCATTTTTTTGCCAGCATTGAGATTTATCTCTGCCTTTCTCACCAGGGGGGGTACCCCCCCCCCCTGGTGAGAAAGGAGACACCAATGGGCTTGGAAGGGTTGCCAATCATAGGATGGGATATTAGCTATGGTCTCATATGCAGGAGAGCCATACCCAGTGCACACTAAAGAACATGCTGAATGTCCTTGACAGGAGGCCATCTCTGGCTCTTAACAGCTATTCAGTGATTCCCTTTCCCACAACTTTCTCAGCCTTTGTGACCTGACCATTTAGCCCACTGTGTGTAAAAAAGTGCCCACGACTATGTTACAAAACTCTCAGGATAATTAAACTGAGAAAATTCTCAGAGATTCATCATTCAAAGGATCTGAAGCACCATCAACCTGACCAATGTTCATCATTTTAATCTTCTCTGTTTTTCACCAAATTTGCTCTCATACCAGTCTCATCAATAGTCTTAATAAAAGAGTTCATCTTGTCAATGTCATTTGTCAAAAGGGCAAAACACCAGCATAATCTAAATTTGAAATTTTCAAATCTCTAGACCATCTAAAGCCCAAATCTTCCCTTTTCAGTGAATTCTGCATAATCGAAAACCAAAAAGAAAAGGAGACTGATTTTGACTGGAAGCAAATCTTCAAGCTATCCTCATTATTAACATTCTGGGAGGAAAAGAATGACAATTATAATAGGTCAAAAATCATCATCCAATAGAATTCATCTACAACCCTACAATTCTTTGCAAACATGCAAATTACTAATGCATCTAAAACACTGGTTGCTATCAGATAACTTCATTTCAAAATTATTGCTTGTAGGGAAGGTTAATCTAATTATTTCTACCGAAGTTGGCAAGTTATCATTCAGATGCTTTTTGGAATGGTGGAATGCTGTAAGACTTGATGCATGACAGTCACAGATGGAAATAACAACCTGGCTCAATGTGCTAAGGTGGCATCAACACTAGAAACAGTTCCAAGATAGTGGAACCATTACTAGAAGGGCCAATTAGATCACCCAAGTTATTTTAACCAAAAATGACTGTTGATCTGGTTCTAACGGCAAAATAGAACAATAAAACGACTTAATGTCAACTAATGCTTGAGGTTTCCGTGTTCGTAAGTAAAAGGATTTTCAGCGAACAGTATTACAGACTTAATGAGAATGGGGCTCTATGCCAGGAGGCAAGTGGTTTGGGTCCCACTAACCTAAGGTGTCCATACATCCTGGTTTTTAGAGAATGATTCTGAAAAAATTTTCTCGATGCCCAAATGTCCCTATTTTCCTTAACCAGTTTTACTTTATTTACGTTATATTTATCATTTTGGGGATTTTATTTCATTTGTTTGGACATCGCAGTTCTCATTTCATATAGCATAGGAGTTGCACATGCACAACTATGACCTTTTCGATTGACAACTGCTAAAGCGTGTGCAGAACACGACCCCTATTGCGGCATAGCTTGCGCGATTGTCAGTTCATGCAAATGTCTTTCCCGGCATACAACAGCCACGTGCTGGAGTTGTACGCATGTTATAACTAGGTGACATTGTCACATTGTCAGAGAGTTGAGTCACATTGTTGAGACAGAGATTGTAACGCTCCAAACAAATGCAAAATACTTGAAGTTTTATGCTCCGGATAGCTTAGACGGGCGCCAGGCAATAATTAACAAATTGCCAAAAGTAGAATAAGTTGATAATAAGTTGATTTAGGGTTCAAATACCAGTGAGCGTTAATGAGTAAGAATCAAAATGATTGTCAAGTAATTTTAAATAAAATTCAAAAATCCTTAATTCGCGTTGCTCAAGAGAAAAAAACTGTACAGACTCAAAAGGTTTTAAATATAACAAAACAGATTTATTTCCAAAATAATTCAACTCACCAAGACATCAATGAAGAAAACACAACTCCAACTCCTGTGCTACACGCACTGTGCTTGGTGCTACGTACCTTGTGCTCGTGCACTTGCTTATGCTAGTGCTTATGTGACTCGCAGGTCACCGGTTTTTGACAATAGCCGGCGCATGCCAGGAAAGACATTTACATACTATGACGAATGACGCAAGAGGGGGCGTGTCCTTCGCACGCGCTTTAGCGGTACAGTCGGAAGATCAGAGTAGCGGCGCATGCGCAACTACTAGAATCTTGAAAACGAGTGCTGTGATGCCAAAAAGGAAATAAAAATCCCCAAAATGCTAAATATAACATAAATTAAACAAAACTGGTTAAGGTAAAGCAAAAGTGAACGATGGGGCATCACAAGATGAGTTTGTGAGATTGTGAAGTGTTGTTAGAGTGGTAATGATGGGTCACGAAGTGGAGATGTAATTTAGATAGAAGTGAGTTGCTATAACTTTTGTACTACAACCCTTGAATTTGGTGAGATGAATTTTTGGAAATAAACTTTGTTTGTTTTAGAAACTTTTGAATCTTTGCTATTTTTTTCTCTTGAGCAACGTTAGTTGATATTTTTGATTATATTTAAGCTTTAATTAAACTTGACAATCATTTTTGATTTCTTACTCGATAAGTAACACTTGGCAAATACATTAAAGAACCCTATTTCAACTTTATTTGGCAAGTTATTATTGCCTGGTGCCTGATAGATCTATCTGGAATTTGAATAAATTTGGATCAGACAATCCAATAATTTCCACTCTGTAAATTGATTCAAATATTTAGAGGAAAAATTGCATGAGCCGGGTGGGATACGAATCCACGACCTCCTGATAACATGTCAGATGTTCTGGGCCACTGAGCTGCCGACTGCTGATCAAGATCTCCTCTAACTGATGTTATGAACATTCTCAACCTACTTTCCTAGTACGTAGAGAGTGTTCAGGCAATCCTGCCTCAAGTGGTTTTTTAATGCCTTTTCTTACATGGAATGCATGTCTTACGAGTATGCAATCTACAAATAATTATTATTAAACTCAACTCATTAAGTATCCACCAATAATTTCCACTCTGTAAATTGATTCAAATATTTAAAGGAAAAATTGTCTTGAGCCAGGTGGGATACGAACCCACGACCTCCTGATAACATGTCAGGTGCTCTGGACCACTGAGCTACCAACCACTGATGTTATGAACATTCTCAACCTACTTTCCTAATACGTAGGGAGCGTTCAAGCAATCATGCCTCAAGTGACTTTTTAATGCCTTTTATTATTTGAATTATAATTATATTATTTTTAATATTTGAATCAATTTACAGAGTGGAAATTATTAGTGGATACTTAATGAGTTGAGTTTAATAATAATTATTTGTAGATTGCATACTCGTAAGACAAGCATTCCATCTAAGAAAAGGCATTAAAAAGCTGCTTGAGGCGGGATTGCCTGAACACTCCTACGTATTAGGAAAGTAGGTTGAGAATGTTCATAACATCAGTTAGAGGAGATCTTGATTGGCGTCCAGTAGCTCAGTGGTCCAGAGCACCTGACATGTTATCAGGAGGTCGTGGGTTCATATCCCACCTGGCTCAAGACAACATTTCCTCTAAATATTTGAATCAATTTACAGAGTGGAAATTATTAGTGGATACTTAATGAGTTGAATTTAATAATAATTATTTATGGATCAGACAAAAGGTCCAACTTTGAAAAGTTAATAATCTTTGGAGTGTTATACAATGAGAAAAGAAACACCTCTCCAACAGGCTCTCAGTAACAATAAAAGTCACAGCAGTCGACACGCTTAGAGAGGGTAAATTATTGCTCCTCCCACCTATTGAGAATTGTCTTTCATGTCTTCATGGCTATTGACTCATTTTACAACTGCCTTAGTCTAATTTAGTTTTTTCTGTCAAGTTAAACCTTTGAAAAGAAATGTCGCAGTTTCAGCAAATTGAAATCAGAACCTTAAATAGCCTGGCTGATTTCAGAAAGCTGAAACCTGGGCATTTGCTAAAATGTCCTGCTTTTCATCAATCCAAATCTGGACACCCTATACTATCCACAAAAAGCTGATCTAAACTGGTGTTATAAACATGTCACTTGGTATCCTGAACAATGGGCTAATGCTGTTTTCTGACATCTTGATTGCTACAGCAAGATTTGAGATAGTTTAATGTGGGGAAAAAATGAGGAATGTGATACATATAGCTATATTATACATCAATGAAAAGAAAATTTCTGAAATATAGAAAAAAATTCATGTTTTTACCTAGCTTCATAATGCTTTTCACTCATTGTTTATTGGTTTGTCAGTTTGTGTGTTTGTGAAAACAGTAGTTCCACCATATACATAAACTTATTGATTTATGTGTCAAATGAAAACTTGTGATGCAGGAAGTACCACAGCTATAAAAAAAAAATTACTCCTTGCTTTCTTCCCTTCATTAAATAGGGAAATATGAAAACAATTGTTCCACTATATCTTCAGAAAGTAATGGGCTATGTGTCAAATGAAAGTTTGTGACATGCAAAGTGTCACAGGTTATAAAAATCCCCCCAAAGTTTTCTTTCCCCCTAAAAAAAGGGGGAAATATGAGCTGTTGTACTATATCTTCCAAACACGAGGGCTACACTTACAAATTAGATGTCATTTGAAAACTCATATCAAGACTGTCATAGACTACTTCAAATATGTCCCTCATTTCCCTTCCCTCCAAAAAAAAGGGAGATTGAAATTTCACAGGGGTCAACCTTAATGACTTATATCTCAAATTAATGCTTGTGGTGTCTCCAATGTCATGGGCTACCTCAAATGCTGCCTTCCCCTTCAAAAAAAGGCAAGAGAGAAAAAATGGGGTTATGTGTGTCTTATATCTAATGAAAGTTTCTGAAAACAATGTTACAAAGAAAATATATAAATTAAAAAATTTAATTTATATATCGTCAATAAGATTATTGGTGCCCCATTTTCCTCTAAAGTGAATATCAATTTAATGACTGATTGCAACATTAGTATATTTGATTCATTTTCTACTTTTCAGGGAACATGTAAGAACAGTGTTTTTTTAATAAATTTAATCTATATTTCCTTTATCATATTTTTTTCAATATACTACTTTAAAACATGAGCCGGAATTGCACAAAGGTAACTTTGTACTGTTCACATTCTTGAGATTTTGTTTTGTTGACAGTGGAAGCAACTTTCTTGGGTTTTTTTTCAGTGAACATCACACATTCTGTCTTTCAGAAAGAAAATAGTACTCACTAGGTATTGCTTACCAAATCTTGTTTAAACATTTTCAGTTAATTTTCAAGATAATTTCTAACTTTATGGGAAAATGTGTTGGCAACAATTTATATCAAATTCATGAGCTGAAAAAAGGTGAATGTTTCAACATGGAGTAACACACTTAAATGCAGTGATACCAGATATCATGGTGGCATCGTGTGCAGGAAGCCATACCCTGTGCACATTAAAGAACATACTGGATGACCTTGACGAGAGGCCACCATCTGTCTCCCAACAGCTGTTTCAGTTGGTCCCCTCCCCCAACCATCTCAGAGCCTTCAGGGGTCCTTGTAACCTGGTCATTTAGTCCATTGTGTACAAAAAAAGTGCCACTCAGAGGTAGAACAATCCAACCCAACCAGATATCATGACTAAGGAATGAAGATCAGAGTGCTGGAAGACATTCTTTTTATACAGCTTAATAAAATGTACACTAAATGAAAAAGATAAATATTAATTTAGAAGTCTGAACTATATATATAAAAAAAAAATTCAATGGGAATTTTTTTTTCCTTCCTTTGTTGTGCTAGCAACACTGTCCAGTATATATGCTCCTAATTCATAGGACTTTAAAAGTATGTACAATACCAAAGGAACTTTAAAGAGTTATACCTAAAGAGGGTTCAGAAGTACCCAGAATATGCTTTGCAACTCTATAAATCTTGTAAAATCTGACATTTTTGCTTGCTTACTGATTACATATCATTTTCAGTATTTCACCATATTACTGGATGTCACCTTTTTGCTTCTTTTCGTTTACACAACAGAAAGATTTCTTTCAAAAATCAAAAAGAATAAATGAATCTTTCTGCATTAAAAGTTTTTTGATAGCTATGATACTAACATAACATCTAAATTTTTAATTTTCTGTCACAACAGATGAAGTCTTGGTAACAGCTCAATTTCCTATGAAATATTTTCTTTTAAAATAAAGAACTTGATGCAGTTTTGTAATTTTTAAATATATATATAAAAATTCAATTGCAGGCAATGTATATGTTAACTGAAATTTTGTTACCTATCAGGTACTGGATCTGCACCTATATGTCCACCACCAAAAACAATTAGCAGACCATCTACAATGGCACAGCAATGTTGGGTCCTTGGTGATGGTCTTTTACCTTTGGTCTGAAAAAAATCAAAATTTTTATACATCTATGTAATAAAATTGAGAATACTGGGTAATTGTTTCCTATAAGGTTTCATGTAATAATATGGAAATAATAAACTTATAATACAACTAGAGTACTGTTAAAATTGAAAACTTCTATATAAATTGTTCCAGTGCTACAACAGCACAATGGAGACTTTCTGCAAATCCTTCAACACAATGGAGACTTTCTGCAAATCCTTCAACACAATGGAGATCTTTCTGCTTTCTATGGAAGTACATGCACACTTTCCTTTGGGTTGGGTTGTTTTACCTCTGAGCGGCACTTTTTTGCACACCATGGGCTAAATGGCCAGGTCACATGGATCCCGAAGGCTCAGAGAAGGTTGGGGGTGGGGGTGGGGACTCACTGGAACAGCTGTTGGGAGACAGATGGTTGCCTCCCGTCAAGGCCATTCAGCATGTTCTTTAACATGCACAGGGTATGGCTCTCCCGCATACGGGGCCACAGCTTAACATCCAATCTGACGGACGGCAACCTTTCCAAGCCCATCAGTGTCCCCTACTGACCGTGGACAGGGCAGGGAAATTTGCAAAGATAAATCTCAATGCTGACCAAACTGGGACTTGAACCTGGGAAGTACAGATTACGAGCCTGGTGCGCTACTGACTGAGCCACCCCTGCCCCATGTGCACTTTCCTTAATTTGCAATTTAACTGAAAGGAGTTGCTGTGCTCTACAACTTTCACAAAGGGAAATGTACGCTACCAGTTGTTTATCATTAAAAAAAACCAGCATTCAGTAAGTGTAGCATTTCTGAATGTTGAAATCTTAAATTCAATATTAAAAAGGTTAAAATACAAACTTTGTTTCTTTTACTAATGCTGTACTTAGCATTAGAGTCAATCTGACAGGTGAGGCTGCGAGGCAGCCGCCATCCAGAATCATAGCATTATCCATTATCGTGATAATACAATTGTGCATGTGCAGAAATACAATAGTGCTGAACTGCAGCAGATTGTCCCCCAATTTGTATGGCCCATGATATTTGATTGGCCGACTCACCATAGCAACCAACAATTGAAGATCTTGATACTAGTGAATATTTTTATTTGACTGTGGCAGGCTCAACAAACCAAAACTTTTCTGGCAAGATGTATTGGAACTGGGTTGCAAACTTTTTATTTTGCCAAGGAAAGATACTAATGTATGAAGAATTTAAGAACATTAGATAAGAAAATATAAAATGTGTTGAACATATGATCTACAAGAGAATGCTAATACCATTAAAATTTGAGTAGTATTATTAACATTATTATCAAAAACAATGCAGTAGCTCAGAAAAATATATTTTTTTTTTGGTTAATCATTAAATGTAACATGAAACTTTTGTAATTTTTGTCTGGCAGTGCTATCTTATGTGCTGTTTTACAAGAAAATCAATCTTTAGAAGGTCTTTAGAAAATTGGTTTACAGCCATAAATAAACAGTGATATTTTCCAAATATTGCATAAAGTACTTGAAATTCAGGAAATAGATCAGAAAACACTTCTAAACTACTTCAGAGACATTACTATTGCACCATTTAATGGAGATGGGAACAAGTTAAAAATCGAACCTAAAAACCTAGCTACATTTTTCTCTGAAACAATGACTCCGACAGATCTAAACTACAACTTCATGATTTAGTAAATATCTTTCCAAATAATGTTCTGAAGTCTGTTAACATTACCAATAAACTGTTAAGAGTGGTAAAAGAGGTTTTTCACAATTGAAACTTATAAAAAGTTATTTAAAATTACCATGTCAAAACAACTAGCAGAGTTAACATTGTTTTGACAATTCAAAGTGATAACGAAAATTCTCTAAATTATTCAACAATAAAGTATCACAAGAAATATCCTATTGACAAGAAACATTTGAAATAATTTTGCTGAAAAGAATTGGCTTCGTCCTGAGTTGGATTAGAACCCACATCTCCCAGAAGCAAAAATATTTCAAGATTATTCTAGATTATTTATTTAGAGATTTATTCCTAGATTATTCTGATGCTATCAATATATTTCTTCAATTAAAAGTTTGCCAAATATGTATTTCAAAACTGGGATTATATGCCTCATTTTTTTTATGTACTTAACCCTTACAATGCCAAGAGCTGATTAAATGGTTTTCAAAAATAACCACAAATGACCTTGCAATGTGTTTTTATGTTTACCTACCTTTTTTTCCTTTCAATTTTTACATTTCTCATTCAGAATTAAATTTTCCTTCTCTTAGTATGTAATATGAACTATTTCATTCATTAGCTGTTTCATAATATGGCTCAGAAGTTGAGTTGCATTTTTAGATAAAAAAAAAAACCTGGCACGGTACGGGTTAGGTCATCATCATCATCCTCAAGCAGCCATGGGCTACGGAGGTCCAACCAGACCGCGCAGTTTAATTCTCCAAGCATATCTGTCCTGAGCTACATCTGCTGCATCCGGCCACTGTACACCAATTCTAACAAGGTCCTGTTTGACATTGTCTGCCCACCGCATCCTAGGTCTCCCCCTCCTTCTGAGGCCTCTAGGGACACTGTTCATAACCCTATTCGCCAAACTATAATTATCCATACGGGCAACATGGCCAAACCAGCGGAGTCTCTCTCTGCACAATATGCTGCTTAAAGGAGGTTGCAGACTCCTTTGCCTAACCTCATCATTAGTTACAAAGTTAAACCACCTAATACCCAAAATACTGTGTAAGCATCTAGAATCAAAAGCATCTAGTTTCCTGTTATCTTGTTTACACAGCGTCCAAGTTTCACTACCATAACTAACCCTAGAAAGAACCAAACTATTATACAGTCTAATTTTAGTCTTTAGGTGTATACGCCTATTTCTCTACAATCTCCATAGATTCTTAAAAGTCCCGGCAGCAATACCTATTCGTCTGTTAATCTCATGTCGCACATCACCAGTATCTGTTACGTAGCTCCCAAGATAATTAAACTGTGACACCTGTTCAAGACTGCAACCATTCAGATTAACTGAATCACAGCCTGCCTGACCAATTTTCATCACTTTAGTTTTCTCTCTGTTTATAACCAAACCTACTCTACTACCAGTCTCATCAACAGCTCGAATGAAAAAGTTCATCTCATCAACATCATTTGCCAAAAGTGCTAATTCATCAGCATAATCTAAATCAGAAATTTTCGTATCTCCAGCCTATTTAAGGCCAAAAGCTTTCCCTTGAAGTGAATTTCGCATAACATAATCAACAACCAAACTAAAGATAAAAGGAGACAAAATGCACCCTTGTTGAACACCAGAAGTAATGCTAAACCAATTGCTACAAGACTTACCAACTCTCACACATGACTCAGTGTTATTATAGAGAGCTTTCATTATGTTAACCAACTTGTCTGGTATACCATATGATCCCACAATCAACCACAAATTATGAAGATCAACAGAGTCGAAAGCCTTTTTGAAATCAACAAAGCTAGCAACCAAAGGTTTCTGAAACTCTAAACATTTCTCAAGAATCTGCCTAAGTGAAAATATCTGATCTACACATCCCCTACCACTTCTGAATCCACATTGCTCATCACGCAATTGCCTGTCAACCAGATTCTTAATTCTATTAAGCACAATCATACAAAGAACTTTCCCTGGAACAGAGAGTAGGCTGATACCCCTATAGTTATCACAAAAACTGCGATCACCTTTTTTGAAAATAGGGATAACAATAGCTCTGGCAAAATCCTTAGGAACCATGCCTTTATCATAAAAGATATTCAAATTTCAGTCATCCAAGTGGTCGCAGTTTTTGACTACCAACTCCGATGGAGATAATTAAAGTATTTTTTATAAAAAAAAGAGATAATTAAAGTATTTTTTATATACACAAAACATTTGTTTATAAATACACTGAGAAGCCAAAAGTCATGGAAATAGCAGTTAAAGTAGAACTAGTGTGCTGTACTCATAACTGATGCGTTGGTGTCAACCTCAGAATGGCGCTGCAATAGACTACAAATTCAACATTCATTTTGAAGTAGTTGTTAATTCAGCATGGCTGCATGTCATGAGTTGTCTGACTTTGAACATGGCTTCATCGTTGGTATCAGAAGGATGGGTGATGCAATATTGGTGATCGTGCAGGAATCAGTTTTCCCAAGTCTACGGTGTCAAGAATTGATCGTCAGTAATCTACTGATGGCATATCCCCACACATAAACCAGCAAACAGGATGGCCATGTGTAATTGACGAAAGGAGTTAACGTTGGTTGTCACGAATGGTAACGACCAACAGATGGGTTACAGTGCATGAAATCACTGCCAATTTGAATGCAGACCAAACACAAAACATTTCTGAAAGGACTGTCTGTTGCCACCTGCACTCCATCGGAGTTGGTAGTCAAAGACCCACTTGTGTCCCATTGCTTACACTTCATCATAAAGCTCAACAACTGGAATGGGCCCGAAGACATCGAAATTGGACAGTAGAACAGTGGCATCAGGTAGCATGGTCCGATGATTCAAGGTTCCAGTTGTTTCGTGCTGATGGGTGTTAGAGTGTGATGTAGGGCCCTGTGAAGCCATATACCCTTCCTGTCTGCAAGGTACTGTTCAGGCTGGAGGCGGCTCTGTGATGGTGTGGGGCATGTTCACATAGTCTACATTGGCTACATCTGTGATGGTGTGGGGCATGTTCACATAGTCTACATTGGGCTCTCTTGTCCATTTGGAGCAATCGCTGACAGGTATGAGATATGTGGACATTCTCACAGATCACTTGCACCCCTTCATGACTCTCAAGCACCCTGATGGTGAAGGGGTATTCCAACAAGATAATGCAATGTGTCACCAGTCTTTGGCTGCTAGGAGGTGGATTGAGGAACACTCCATGGACTTTACCACCATGAACTGGCCCTCACAGTTCCCCTGATATGAACCCCTTGGAGCTTCTGTGGGACACAATGGAAACAAGCTTATGATCCATGAATTCAACACCATCCAATGCAACACAGTTATGATCTACATTGCAGGATATGTGGACTGCCATCTCTGCAGAACAGTAGCGGCAACTTGTTGACCCCATGCCTCAAGATGTGTCTGCACTGGTGAGGGCTTGAGGAAGACCAACCCGTTATTAGGCACGTATCCCGACTTTTGGCCTCTCAGTGTAATATGCAATTAAATAATATATTAATCTCATACCCTTCTTTAACATTCATTTATTATCCTTACTTATTTGTGGTTATTTTTTAGCTTTACATTTAAGAATTTCATTAATGGTTGCTCAATAGATTTTTGGGTGCGAGAGTTCCATGGTTATGTTAAATTGGCTGCTCTAGAGACAAGCTTTTATTTCAGGCATAAATATGACTGAAAAAATCTTACCTTTAAAGTTTTCCACATTTTAGTATCTTTGTTATATATTTGTACATCATTCCTGTTTGCTAAAGAATCAGCTCCTCCAAAAATACAAATGCACTGATGATCCTGAACTTTTGATTCAAAGGCACAATGTTCATATCTGAAAGAAAATCCATTTGTTTGTATCTCAGTCCATTTCAAAGTCTCCAAGTTGAGCATATATATATCTTGCGTAAGGCCACTTGGATTAGCTCCACCAATTAAAAATAAATGTAAGAGCTTTTCTTCAGTATCACAAATAATTGAATGGCCAACTCGAGGAGATGGTTTTGGATGTGGATGCGACTGAAGAGAATACCAATGATGAGATTCACATTTAAAAAACTTATTAAAAGCAATAATTTCCATCTCAAATAGGAAGCTTAGCTGAAATATCTGACTAGAAAAAAATGTGGCAAAATCTTTTCCAATAACTTAATTAATATTTATATGCATATGCAGATACTCACATACAACCAAACTGTATTTTTAGAATATTCAAATTATGTATATTTTGTATTTTTACTATATTAACTGAAGGCTTCTCTTTGATACTACTTTTTAAGTGGCATGTTCGACTAATGTTATATTATTATACAAATTTGGCTTTCAATTGGTTTCTCATCTGCTTTAATCACATTACTACCAATCCTCTGAACCACAGCAGCTGAATTACCTTGATAACTATATGAATAGCTCTTGTGGCTTTCTCCAACACTGAGTGGGCGTGGCTTAGTTTGTCGCTCTTTGAATAATGTAAGAGCTGTATCTTCATAACGTTGTTTAATTTCAAATAATGTCTCTGCAACAGGAAAAGGCCGCTGTCGACTCATTTATCTGGTAGTATTATCTTTTATCTGAAAATATAATTTCCAAATATAATTAGTTTATGAATATTTACTCGAGTTTGTTCAAAATAGTATATTTACTAATCAAAAAATAATAGTAACCATAAAATTACAACAGCTGTAAAAATAAATGTAAAATTTAAAAATATGCTGAACCCTTAAAGTTTCAGGTACTGTAAATACTATTGCAAGCAGTAACTCTCTTTAGATGCTTTAACCCTTTCTCTACCATACCAGCCAAAACAACCCTAACTACAGGTAGGAGGTAGTGAAAAGGAAGCAATAGAATTGATTGCGAGAGTCATTTTTGGTCAGTATGGTACTGAAAGGGTTAAGGGTTTCTCAATCTACACTGATTCAATAAGAAAAGAAAGAACAGGATTACTGAAATTTATTAAAGCACAGAATATTGCAGGGAAAAGATATTCTTTACAGTCTGACAAGCAGAATACAACTCTTCCATAGGTGGGTATCAATACATTGAAAAATCTGCCTGATTATGATGTGAAAATAAAATTTGAGTATATTACCAATAGTAATTCTCCAAGCATATCTGTCCTGAGCTACATCTGTTGCATCTGGCCACTGCACACCAATTCTAACAAGGTCCTGTTTGACATTGTCTGCCCACTGCATCCTAGGTCTCCATTTCCTTCTGTCCTCTAGGCATACTGTTCATAACCCTATTTGCTAATCTATAATTATCCATACAGGCAACATGGCCAAACCAGCGGAGTCTCTCTCTGCACAATATGCTACTTAAAGGAGGTTGCAAACTCTTTTGCCTAACCTCATCATTAGTTACAAAGTAGAACCACATAATACACAAGATACTATGTAAGAATCTAGTTTCTTGTTTACACAGCGTCCAAGTTTCACTACCATAACTAACCCTAGAAACAATCAAATTATTACACATTCTAATTTTAGTCTTTAGGTGTATACACCTATTTCTCCACTCTCCACAGTTTCCTGAAAATTCCAGAGGCAATTCCTATTCGCCTGTTAATCTCATGCCGCACATCACTAGTATCTGTTACATAGCTCCCAAGGTAAACTGTGACACCTGCTCAAGACTGCAACCATTCAGATGAACTGAATCACAGCCTGCCTGACCAATTTTCATCACTTTAGTTTTCTCTCTGTTTATAACCAAACCTACTCTACTACCAGTCTCATCAACAGCTCGAATGACAGAGTTCATCTCATCAACATCATTTGCCAAAAGGGCTAAATCATCAGTATAATCTAAATCAGAAATTTTAGTATCTCTAGCCCATTTAAGGCCAAAATCTTTCCCTTGAAGTGAATTTTACATAACATAATTAATAACCAAACTAAAGAGAAAAGGAGAAAAAATGCACCCTTGTTGAACACCAAAGTAATGTTAAAGCAATTGCTACAACCCTTACCAACTCTCACACATGACTCGGTGTTATTACAGAGTGCTTTCATTATGTTAACTAACTTGTCTGGTATACCATATGATCTCACAATCAACCACAAATTATGTCGATCAACAGAGTCGAAAGCCTTTTTGAAATCAACAAAGCTAGCAACCAAAGGTGTCTGAAACTCTAAACATTTCTGAAGAATCTGCCCAAGTGAAAATATCTGATCCACACATCCCCTGCCACTTCTGAATCCACATTGCTCATCATGCAATTGCCTGTCAACCAGATTCTTAATTCTATTAAGCACAATCATGGAAAGAACTTTACCTGCAACAGAGAGTAGGCTGATACCCCTATAGTTATCACAAGAACTGTGACCACCTTTCTTGAAAATAGGAATAACAATAGCTCTGATAAAATCCTTAGGAACCATGCCTTTATCACAAAAGATATTCAAAATTTGAGTCATCCAAGTAGTAACCGAAACATTCCCAGCTCAAAGCATTTCTGTAGTAATTTCATCTACCCCTGGGGATTTATGAAATTTAAATTTAGAAATAGCCAAAATAACTTCAGATTGTGTTATAGGGCCAACATTAAAGCCACCAATGCATCTATCATCATTGCAAACAATGGGAATAAAACTAACCACATCGTTTAGAACATCACTGAAATGCTCAGCCCACCTAGCCATGACAGAATCCTCACCTTCTATAACCTTACCTTGTTTATCCTTCAATTCCTGTATACCTGTTCGTTTTCTACCACACAAAACATTAACTATCTGGTACAGCTCTCTGCTGTTGTGCTGTCTAACTGTTTCCTTGGCTTTATCAGCCAAGCCATCAAGCCAAAGATTCTTATCAGCAGCTAACTGATCCTTTACACGTTTATTAAGCTATCTTTAATCCTTTCTATTAGGACTAGTAGGGTACTGATTTAGGACATTCCTGCACTTCCTTCTTTCTGAAATAAGCTCAAGTGCCTTATAATTCAACTAATTCTGCCTCCTCTGCACCTTTCTCCTAAAAGAGTACTGTTAGTTTCCAAAAAAGCCTGTTTAAAATGGTCCCATTCTTCCTTAACTTCAGTAGTAAGCAAACCATGACTGTCATAATGACTAAGCAACCTATCATGGTAAGCTTTAGCTATAACTGGGTCTTTCAGAGCTTCAGTACTAAAGGTAAATTTTTTAACCCTAGCACAACACTTTTTAAGTTTAAGTTGCAAGACACTTTTAACAAGGTAATGTTCAGATCGAATTTCAGCTCCCCTATATGCCCTGGTATTCCTAACAGAACTAGCCCATTTGCTGTTAATTAATTTATAATTAATCACATTCTTATGCAGCCCATCAGGTAAAACCCATGTGTACTTATGTATGTCGTGGTGTTTGTAATAAGTATTAGTTATTCTGAAACCATTGAGTTTACTTACCTGCAGGAGACGTTGCCCATTGCCATTGCAGCTACCAATACCAAAAGGGCCTATCACCCCTCCCCAAAGATCAGAGTCAGTACCAACTTTGGCATTGAAGTCACCTAGAACAAGGATAATATCTCTTTTCTTGACAGAATTCAAAATATCCTGAAGTTGTCCGTAAAACCTATCCTTCTTATCCTCATCCTCAGTGGGGGCATAACAGCAGATAACATTCAAGTATTTAATGCTTGTCTGAAATTTTGCTGTAAGAAACCTTTCATTAATGCACTCATATCCTAGAAGAGCATCACTAGCATGTCTGCTTAGAAGCAGTCCCACGCCTTGGTCACGCTTTCCATCCTCCCTTCCTGTAAAGAGAAATTTAAAGTTATTTTTAAGTATCTCACCTTTACCTGTCCATCTGGTCTCTTGCAAGCCTAGAATATCTAAGTTATGATGCTGAAAATTCCTGCATGAGGACATCAAGAGAATAACCTCTATGTAATGTCCTCACGTTCCACGTTCATGCAGAGAGAAAATGATTAGTAGGATTTTTAAAGAAATTAGGTTTATTGAGATTGGTAGGGCCAACAATATCAAACAGCCCCCTGATCGCAGGCATGGGGCAAAGACCTGTTCCTCCTCTGCTAAAGGCTGAAATCACCGATGCTGGTAGGAACTTCAGGCACCACCTTTTCAAGTGGACTTTTTCAAGAGCCATATGGCCTGCCTGAGACACATTACTCCAGTTTAGGCTTGACGATGCCCAACTAGCTAAGTAAGGTTCAGGTACCTGCGATGGCCTCTGATTAGGATTATCCACCAGCTGGTATAAGGTATCCCATGCCTCTGTTCACTTAGGACTGGCACCCCAGAAGCAAACAGAAAACACAGCAGCAGATTCTCTCTCAACAGAGGCCCACCAGTGCAGCAAGTCCAGGAACCATAATCAAGCTCAAATCCATAAACAAGTCCAGTCTAGTATGTATAAATGGTCAGCACCAGGACACTGTAAATTTGACCACTCCTCAGCAGGGTTGAAAAAAAAAAAGAAAAAAAGTGGCCATAGATGTCCAGATCAGTAGGCCATACTGAACTGGCAGCCCTCCCCTTCTATTCCCTTCCAAAAGATAATATCTCTTTTGAAAGGTACTGATGGCCTGCACCACGAGAAGGCAGGGTCAGACATTAGGTGTTAGACCTGCCTGTTTCTGTGCATCATCACTGGGGATTGGTACACAGCTCTCCTTCCAGTTTATGCCTAGCTACCATTTACAGACCTGCACAGTCTGGTTGGACCTCCGCAGCCCATGGCTGCTTGAGGATGATGATGATGATGACCAATAGTAATAATTTAGGATAAAAAATGGTCTATTAGTATTTTGATTTTCGATATAAATGCTTAATCACTAAGAATAATGAAGAAATTATGATTTTTTTTATTTTAAAATCAAATTTTTCCTTTCTATTATTTACTGAAATATAGTGATACTAAGAGCTGCGTTCAAATTTCAGGTTATAAATAAAAATAAGCAGAAAAAAACTGTTGGGGTGTGTGTGTGTGTAAAGAAACATTACAAATCTAACTTTCATGCAGAGGGAAATAATTTGAAGTATTTATAATTTATTGAAGTATGTGTAAAGTTAAAGATGGTGGTTATATTATTTGTATTTTATAGGCTTCAAAATGGTAATATTCAATTACACTGTTGTTCATAATTTAAGTATAGAGGTCCTGTAGATAGTGCTTTGGAACAAATGATAAAAAGTGGCAGATATCCCCAGTTTAATGAAACAGATTGTATAGACTAGGCAAATGTGAAATAAACACACTTGTGTTAGGCAAAGGAGTAATCAGCCACTATTGAATAGCATCAATTGCATGGTTGGAGGGCTCAGAGAAGGAAGGGCAAGAAGACCCACTGGACAGCTGCTAGGAAATAGATAGATGGAAGCTTCCTGTCAAGGGCATCCAGTGTTCTTTACTGTGAAGAGGATATGGCTCTCCTGCGCAAAAGGACCACAGCTTAACATCCCATTCAATGGACAGCAGCCTTTCCCAGCCCATTGGTGTCCCTTTTCTGAGCAAGGGAGGTGGAGGTTTAGCAGAAATAAATTTCAACATTAACACAGGTGGAACTCAAACTTGGGAACTAGATTACAAGCCTAGCACTACTGACTGAGTTGACCCCTGTCCTATGAAGGGAGTGTTGATTTGGCCACATTTTAGCACATGCAAAACTACAGAGTAGTGAATAGAGTTAAGAATAGTGTATTTAAAAGACCTTGTCCATCCTAACCCTTTTCCCCCTGGTTTCTGTATTCTCCCCCCTCCTGCACTGGAAAATGAAGGAGACCTAGAATGATGTGGGCAATGTTAAACAGGACCTTGTTAGAATTGATCTTCAGTGGCCATATGCCACAGCTGTAGCTGAGGTCAGAGGTATATGGAGAACTACTTTCGCAGTCTGGTTGGACTTCCATAGCCCTTGACTGTTTGGGGATTATGTATATCCACCTCTCTGATGCGTGTTAAACAGGACCTCATTGTTACATGCCAGTTGAACTACAGCAGTGGCAATTCACATTTACAAATCACAATTCACTTTAGTAAGGTTATAGAGGAAGGTGAATGAAATTGATACTTCAGAAGTTTATATTGCTAGTATGCTATTTAAACTGACAGGAAACTAAGAAATAGGTTATTTCTTAAGATATCTGCCTATGTACTTGATGTTAATCATAACCTTTTCAGGCTGCTGTATGATAATTATGAAATACAGGAACACATACCAGTGATGACATAATAAAGTGTATGGATTGAATGTGAAACATATCTGCTAGATATTCTATAATTAACTTGGAACAACTGAGAAGGCATGAAAAGATTCTGATTAATACTGAGAACTAATGCATGTAGCATAAGAACTAGCTATTTAATAATCCTTGTTATTAACTAGCTAGTTCCCTGTTGATTTAAATAACACATGGTTTCATTTTGCAAATAGGAGCAATTTTGAGATGTTACTCAATATCATACACTTTTGTTAATAACCTTTTCACTTAGTCATTCAGTCAGAACAGCATCCAGTGGGATTCACTGGTCCCATAAGCAATTTTTAATATTAGTCAATAGTTTTTAAATATATTTTTAAAATCACTGATGATGTTAATGTTTTCATTTTTTTTTTGTAGCAATTATGGATAACAATGTTATGAAAAAGAAAAAAGCTGTGTTTTTACTGCAAGATGTATGGCAAGTCTAAGATAGGCTTGTCATACATCTGGGATTAGACCAGTGGTTCTCAACCTTTTATGCTTCATGTACCCCCTGGAAATGTGTATGTAACTGGCGTACCCCTTGTACAGATAAAACTATAGTTATAGTATAACAAACTTAAGCAGCTGCTTGCCACAGAGGTCTGACAGGAGCCTGTCAGTTTATATGTCACAGGTCTGACAGGAGCCTGTCAGTTTATATGCCACAGAGGTCTGACAGGAGACTGTCAGTTTATATGTCACAGTAGATCTGAGGATGGCAGGACCTCAGCAGAAAAAACACGAGCATCCATGCCTTACCCAGGGCTCGAACCCAGGTCACTTAGATCAGTACCCAAGCGCACTAACCACTCAGCCATGGGATGGCTTATTATTTGTAAAACTCAATAATGGCTCTGCCATTTCATTATTTCAGTTGTACAGATAAAACTATAGTTATAGTATAACAAACTTAAGTAGCTGCTTGCCACAGAGGTCTGATAGGAGCCTGTCAGTTTATATGTCACAGGTCTGACAGGAGCCTGTCAGTTTATATGCCACAGAGGTCTGACAGGAGACTGTCAGTTTATATGTCACAGTAGATCTGAGGATGGCAGGACCTCGGCAGAAAAAACACGAGCATCCATGCCTTACCCAGGGCTCGAACCCAGGTCACTTAGATCAGTACCCAAGCGCACTAACCACTCAGCCATGGCACGGCTTATTATTTGTAAAACTCAATAATGGCTCTGCCATTTCATTATTTCAGTGATATGTAAAGATATATATATTAAAACTATTAAGTATTTGAAAATGTGAATTATATTTAATTGGAACCAATCAAATTAAAAAGTTTCCTAATTATCATTTTGACTGTTTCTAATGGAAACTTCATGACGTTCACATTCTACCCCATCTAACCCTAAAAAGACTCTCATTTCTCTAAATACAATTATCTTTAAAAAAATTGTATTCTCTCTACCCAGGTCTGAGGTCAATTCAGTGTTGCCAATGAAAACATAGCTTCACACTCCACCACCGTTAGAGGGCGCAATTATAATTTTCTGATTATTTTTAAAAGTGTGAATCACAATATTTTATCAATTCCTATCTACCTCAAAAAGAATTTTTCATTTATCTCTAAAAACAATAATCTGGTAAAATTAAAATTGTGTTTTCCCACCGCTTCTGGGTCTAAGAGGTCAACTCATTATTGACAATGGAAACTTCGTGACCTCATATTCCACACCAAAGGAACATCGCTCACTTCGGCCAAAAACTAGAACTAAGAGCCAGAAAACCCGAATTTAACCCTCAGTGCATCAAAATAGAAACCATCATTGTTGGCAAATTTCTAGCCGCTGGAATCTTAGGCTATGCCAGTTGACCCATATTCTATATCGGTTTAGTCAAACTGAAACAATCTTTGAACATATATGAAGCATCTATTCCATAAATGTTTCTATTTTTTTACCTTGGGAACATTTTCCATCTTTGAAACATTCTTTTAATTAGTTCTATTTCTTTATTATTCGAGGTACAATACGTTTAAAGAAACTCAAAATTCTCTGTAGTCTAATATATCAAGCAACATCTTTTTTTCCGACTACATCTTACAGATTCTGATAACTCGAGTTTAATATAAATATTCATCTACAACACACGCTAAAAAATAATTTTTGTTCCGATTTTACGGTTGCCGCCACTAGTATTCGCTGGTAGTAACCACAAAATTGTTTTCTTCCTCGTTTTCAAATGGTTATATTATGGCGAGGAATTTTAGCCGTAGTTTCAAGAAATATCTGAAACAAAATAGTAAGAATTTTTGTATTCAGATACAGTTTTTACTCTGAAAAACGTATTGAAGATCTCCATAAATCATATTTTATGCACTATAATCGTTATTGTGTGCCATACGGAATTGGAGAGACATAAATTGAGCACAGAGCTACAGTGAGCTGCTTATTGACTACTTTCTCCGAGTGCCCCAAACACTGATCGGGTAAAAATAACACACGAATTATAGGAAAATTCAAGCATATAATGAAATTAATAAGTCAGTATGGTTTTAATTTCTACTTTTACTACTGGGTGCATTAAAGAGATAGATTATGATACATCCATTTACAAGTGATTATAGAGCAAATTTGTGAGAAAAAATTTTTCAAACAATATTGTTTTTACTATCCTGCTGAGGAGTGGTCAACCACACAACGTCCTGGTGTCACATTACAAACCCACTGGACTGGACAGATATAATGCTCTGAGCTTGATTATGGATCATGATTTTGCTGCACTGGTGGGCTTCTGTGGAGGGAAAATCTTCCGAAGTGTTTTCTGTTTGTTTGTGGGTTGACAGCCCCAAGTGAATAGATTCACAGGATATATTTATCAGCTGGTGGCTAATCCTGAGAAGAGGTCATCGCAGGCACCTGAACTCTTTGCTTCTACTGGCATCGTCAAATTCTACATTGGAGGAAGTCTTCCAGTGTAGATGGCTTTAGCCTTTAGTAGTGGGGGAACGGGTCTTTGCCCCATGTCTGCGATTAGGGGGCTGTTTGATATTGTCGGCATTCCCTCTCTCAATAAACATAGTTTCTTTAAACATCCCACTAACCATTTTCTCTCCATAGGTAGTTGGAATGTGAGGACTCTGCACAGAGCTTTTTCTCTTGATGTCCTCACACAAGAATTCCACCATTATAATTTAGATATTCTTGCCTTGCAAGAGACCAGATGGACAGATAAAGGTCAGATTCTTAAAAATAATCTTAAATTTCTCTTTTCAGGGAGGGACGACAAAAAGCATCACCAAGGCGTGGGTCTGCTTCTCAGCAGACACGCTAGTGATGCTCTTCTAGGATATGAGTGCATTAATGAAAAGTTTCTTACAGCAAAATTTCAGACAAGCGTTAAAGACTTGAATGTTATCTGCTGTTATGCCCCCACTGAGGATGCCGATGAGGATGAGAAGGATAGGTTTTACGGACAACTTCAGGATATTTTAAATTCTGTCAAGAAAGCAGATATTACACTTGTTCTAGGTGACTTCAATGCCAAAGTTGGTACTGGCTCTGACCTTTGAGGAGGGGTGATAGGCCTTATTGGTAGCTGCATGACAATGGGCAACGTCTCCTACAGGTAAGTAAATTCAATGGATTCAGAATAACTAACAATAATTACGAACACCGCGACATAAATAAGTATACATGGGTTTCACCCGACGGGCTGCATATGAATATGATTGATTATATATTAATTAACAGCAAATGGGCTAGTTCTGTTAGGAATACCAGGGCATATAGGGGAGCTGAAATTGGATCTGACCATTACCTTGTTAAAAGTGTGTTGCAACTTAAACTTAAAAAGTGTTGTGCTAGGGTTAAAAAATTTACCTTTAATACTGAAACTCTGAAAGACCCAGTTATAGCTAAAGCTTACCATGATAGGTTGCTTAGTCATTATGACAGTCATGGTTTGCTTACTACTGAAGTTGAGGAAGAATGGGATCATTTTAACAGGTTTTTTTGGACACTAATAGTACTCTTTTAGGAAAAAAGGAGCAGAAGAGACAGAATTATCTGAGTGATAAGGCATTTGAGTTTATTTCAGAAAGAAAGAACTGCAGGAATGTCCTTAATCAATACCCTACTAGTCCTAATAGAAAGGATTACAGGGAGCTTAATAAACGTGTACAAGATCAGTTAGCTGCTGATAAGAATCTTTGGCTTCATGGTTTGGCTGACAAAGCCAAGGAAGCAGTTAGACAGCACAACAGCAGATAGCTATACCAGATAGTTAATGTTTTGTGTGGTAGAAAACGGACAGGTATAGAGGGATTGAAGGATAAACAAGGTAAGGTTATAGAAGGTGAGGATTCTGTCATGGCTAGGTGGGCTCAGCATTTCAGTGATGTTCTAAACAATGTGGTTAGTTCTACTCCCATTGTTTGCAATGATGATAAATGCATTGGTGGCATTAATATTGGCCCTATAACACAATCTGAAGTTATTTTGGCTATTTCTAAATTTAAACTTCATAAATCTTCAGGGGTAGATGAAATTACTATGGAAATGCTTAGAGCTGGGAATGTTTCAGTTACCACTTGGATGACTGAAATTCTGAATATCTTTTATGATAAAGGCATGGTTCCTAAGGATTTTACCAGAACTATTGTTATCCCTATTTTCAAAAAAGGTTATCGCAGTTCTGGTGATAACTGTAGGGGTATCAGCCTAATCTCTGTTCCAGGTAAAGTTCTTTCCATGATTGTGCTTAAGAGAATTAAGAATCTGGTTGAGAGTCAATTGCGTGATGAGCAATGTGGATTCAGAAGTGGTAGGGGATGTGTGGATCACATATTTTCACTTAGGCAGATTCTTGAGAAATGTTTAGAGTTTCAGAAACCTTTGGTTGCTAGCTTTGTTGATTTCAAAAAGGCTTTCGACTCTGTTGATCGTCATAATTTGTGGTTCATTGTGAGATCATATGGTATACCAGACAAGTTAGTTAACATAATGAAAGCTCTCTATAATGAGTCGTGTGTGAGGTAACGCTTGTAGCAATTGGTTTAGCATTGTTTCCAGTGTTTGACAAGGGTGCATTTTATCCCTTTTTTGCTTTAGTTTGGCTATTGATGATATGTAAAATTATCTGCAAACGAAAGATTTTGGCCTTAAATGGTGTGGAGATACTAAAATTTCTGATTTAGATTATGCTGAAGATTTAGCCCTTTTAGCAAATGATGTTCATTAAATGAACTCTGTCATTCGAGCTGTTGATGAGACTGGTAGTAGAGTAGGTTTGGTTATAAACAGAGAGAAAACTAAAGTGATGAAAATTGGTCAGGCAGGTTGTGATTATGTTAATCTGAATGGTTACGCCCTTGAGCAGGTGTCACAGTTTAATTATCTTGGGAGCTATGTAACAGATACTGAATAGGGATTGCCTCTGGAATTTTCAGGAAACTATGGAGAGTGTGGAGAAATAGGTGTATGCACCTAATGGCTAAAATTAGATTGTACAATAGTTTGGTTCTTTCTAGGGTTAGTTATGGTAGTGAAACTTGGACACTTTGTAAACAAGATAACAGGAAACTAAATGCTTTTGATTCCAGATGCTTACGCAGTATCTTGGGCATTAGGTGGTTCAACTTTGTAACTAATTTTGAGGTTAGGCAAAGGAGTTTGCAACCTCCTTTAAGCAGCATATTGTGCAGAGAGAGACTCCGTTGGTTTGGCCATGTTGCCCATATGGATAATTATAGATTGGCGAATAGGGTTATGAACAGTGTGCCTAAAGGCCTCAGAAAGAAGAGAAGACCTAGGATGCGGTGGGCAGACAATGTCAAACAGGACCTTGTTAGAATTGATGTGCAGTGGCCAGATGCAGTAGTTGTAGCTCAGGATAGACTTGCTTGGAGAACTAAATTGCACGGTCTGGTTGGACCTCCGTAGCCCATGGCTGCTTGAGGATGATGATGATGATTGTTTTTAGATCCAGGACTCCAATTATGAATTCTGAATAAAAGAAACTGCTTCAATGTTGTAAACATAAATTTCTATTATTATCCTTTGGTGCTCACCCAATTCAAACACCCAAAATTGATGGTCGTTGAGGTCCTGAATTTACTTTTTGATGTGTTTTTTTTCCAGTTCTTAATAACTTAAGTTGTAAAAGACCTAAATAGGAAATACAGCTGTATAGATCTATATATCGCAGAAAGGGAATTTTTATATTTGATTTGATTGATTGATTGATTTTTGATTTGCCACATATAGGACAGAGAAGAATCCTAGAAGCTACTGCTAACTTTTACAGGCCTTCTCATACAAGGACATGCCGTACTAAGACCGAAATCATTGCTGACCACTGCCTTAGAGTTAACACAACACACACAGTTTGCCTTGCTGGAACAGTCACTAGCTCCCTGACCACTATACCAGTTAAGGCCATTTTCATAAAAAATTTTAATATATATATAAACGGAATCACTTCATAGTGTTTAGGGTACTATGAGTAGATTTCATTTGATATTATATTTTAATTTCATTCATAATATTTTGCCTTTAATAGCGATTTTATTTAATATTTCTATGCTGATAATAACCAAAATTAACTCTACGATTATATTTCAAATAACTAGTGAAGTAAACAAAGGAGAGATTATTATTATAAAATCATACCACTTTCCAAGCTCTTAACTGCATAAATTCCATATATATTCTAATTAGGTAGTCGCAGAAAATCTTAATCCCAAGCACGCGATTCCCACTCTCATCAGATCTTGCTCGATACCACATTTAAATAGCAGCGAAATTAAGGCTTTATCATGATATTTTAAAGGGAAAATAGATAATCTAGGTAGTGATTGGCAACAAAATACTTCACGCCTACCATTGAGGTAGTAATTCTAGAGACGGGACTCCGATTCCCGTACCTCTGGCAGCCATGATCACAGGTGGGTGTGCTTGCAGACTGCTTAAGAAGGCAAGAATATCACGATGCCTTGCGAATGGCTGGCAAACTTCGATGAATGAACGACGACCAAATGATTGAAATGAAGCAGAACTTTGCTGTTTTTTGTTTTTTATTTCAATGAAGTTATTCCAGTGTAGTAATTAAAACAACGAAATAGATTTAATTAATACACACTTATTGATATATATCGGATGAAAAGCGAAGACGCTAGAAACAGCTTCTCTTTCAAATCGATGTTTTGTATGGAAAATTTAGAAAAATTTCGATATGCTCTTAATATGTGATTAAGGCTGAACTAAATTGACTGTATATTAGTAGACTTTATTTTGAGCCCTTTTAAAACAGGGACAATGGTAAATATATACATGATCAAATCGTTTAGCTTAAGTAAAAGTCCACAAAATTTAGGTCTTAATTGTTCAAATCCGCACCTCATTTAAAAAACATGAAATTTTTTTAATGCAGCTGAGGCAGGATATCAAATCTCCATCCCCCCAATAAATCACACAATTTAATTTAATTCTATAAACAACCCAAATATTGTAAGCTTGATATTTCGTTATTTCAGCTAAAGAAGGAGGAAATTTAACCCCCTCCCCCACACACACAAATGACATGATGGAAATTTGATGCTATGAAAAAAACAAATATTGTAAACTTTTATTTCAGCTAAGGCAGACAGAAATAAAAGGTCATACACACACACATGACATAATTGAAATTTCATGCTCTCTATATATAAAATACAAAATGAATGCTGGGAACAGATAATACTAGCTGCTGTTTAAAGAGAGACAGTGGAGGCTGTACACTATGTAGAAAATAAAAATGTAGTCATAACCTATTTAGCTCTTATGCTGTTTATACTGGTAAGTTCAACTCATCTAAAGGTATATTATAAACAACATGTACAATACATATATTCAATTTGTAACATTGTGTCTTTTCTTAATTTTACATTTGAAAATTATTTTAGAATTGCACAATTTCTAGTTTCATTTTATATCTCTTTTTTTCAGAAAAATCATCTTTGCTTGTGATATTTTAAGTAACAGACAATTGAGAAACCAACCCATGACTAATGATGTGCCCATCTGCTACCACAATTGTTACAACCTTAGCATTTCAACTCAAAAAAATTATTTTTATCAAATATTAAAAGTAAATTTTTAGGCTTTATTTATCACATGCAAAATTATAAAATCCCTATTACAGGCGTTTCGTTTGAGAAAAGAAAAAGCAATTTGTGTTATTTTGGCAAAATATAAATGCAAAGCAGAAATCACCTAAAATTAATGTTCAAATTTAATATTTCTTTTTGAAACAAAATTCACGAAAATATTCTGCAAATTCCACGCTGTTTTGATCTGTAAATAACCTTCTTTTCATATGTAGATATTAGTTTCATTATGAAAAAAATCGTGAACTACAGTGATATTATACTAGGACAGAACGGTATTTTGAAATGCTTTATTTATTTTTAAACCTTTCTCTTTAATAATTCCACTTTAAAAGCATTTCAAAATTTTCGTAAATTATTAACCTATGAAATGTAATTTTTGCTTTTGTAGTACTTTTCAGTAGTTAGTACACAATTCATGTAAGTCTAAGAGCGTAGTGAAAGAGTTGTTTACGCAATCCAAACACGCCTCTCTCTCTGCCTCTCTGATCTGATAACTTAACTATACGAGTTCGAAGCCAATGGCTTATTACCTCTTAATCTCATAATTTAGTGCCTGATTGGCCAATGACGGAAATCCAAGAGGGGCCACAGGGGCTGTTGCAATAGCAAGTGTTCAAGAAACACTACTAGAAGACAAAAAGAGAGGTCCTCAGAGACCATTAATTATGGTCTCTTATATTGGTTCATGACCTGTGGATCATGGTTGATCAGTGATCTTATGATCTCATATTGTTGATCTCCCACTAAATCGAAAAAAGTTCTTTGCAAGCATCTTTATATGAGTATAAATGTAGTCAGTGTCCAGATCTCTGTGGATATATTTGTTTTTGATAAACCATGGAGCACTGACCACTGATCTGAGGACCTTATTCTGAAAGCTTTGGAGCTTTCTGATGTTCGTGTCTATAGTATTACCCCACATAGATGAGGCATATGTAAGAATAGGTTGCAGAACTGTCTTATAAAGAAAGAGTTTCTTTACCGGAGATAGTTTGGAGCTCCATCACATCAGTGAACCGAGCTTAGATTTGATAATGTTAGCTTTGGATAGCCCATGGGCGATGTGAGCATCCCATTTCAATCTACAGTGCAATACCACTCCTAGGTATTTCACAGTAGATTTCCATTGAGTTTCAATTCCAAATATTTTAGGACAATCGATTCCTTGATTCTTTTCCGAGAGAAGACTACTGATTGGCTCTTCTCTGGATTGATCTTTATTCTCCATTTAGAATACCACTGTTCCACCTTGTCCATCTCTAGTTGCAGTCTCTTGATGGCCGGACTGGGGTTAAGGGAAGGAGAAAGTAGAGCGACATCGTCAGTCTGCCTCTCTGAGAATAAATGTCAGTACTATCTCTAGTAATATTACCCCGATGATGCATACGTTGAGTGAAGTATACCAAGCAACGTTATCTGTTGGCCGAGGACAACATAAAACCAGCTACACATAAAACCAGCCAAAATAATAGCACCTAAGGCAATAATCTTTTCGAGCAAAGCTCTTCTAAAAAGTGCATAAAGTTAAACAATTTCTTGTTTAGCATTATGCTCTTTGTCGTTCCACAATTAAAATAAAAGCTATAAAATAATTTTATCGAAATCAGCCATATTAATCCCAGCATACCATTAAACAACTAAGTGCACACTTTCCGATCACCTAAGCCTAAAAAGTAAACAAATGATTAAACAATATTTCGCTGATTTTCAGTTTAGGGAACTCGGAAATTAAATAACCTTAATTATTAAAAAAAAAAAACAAGAAAATCGCAAAAATTTAAATAATTCTATCAGCGACAACAATCTAAAAAACATGAATATGTAAACAATTCACGGCTCATTCGCACTATAAAAAAAGCCCCCTGAACTAAATAATCCCATTAGGGGCAACAAACGTTAAAAACGTAGTTTGCCATGACCTTGTTTACAAGCTGTATGATATCGAATTTAACGAAATATTTCCAGTTAGTATGATATTGTATGTGATGGACAAGGCTTCTCAGAAGTCCAGAAAAGCCCGAGCAATTTCCAAATTTGGAGGCACTCTTTGTCCAAAGTAAAAATCATTTTTCCTTATTATGTATGAAAGCTTTTCATTTCGATTTGACAAAATCTCTATAAAAGTTTCCCCTTCCAGCAGCTAGCTTGCCTGCCATAGAGATCCAACAGCAGCTTCGTAGTACATCATAGATACGGTGATATATATTTTTTTGGAGAAAATAAAGGACATATTAGAAATTGTTTAATAATAAAAAAGTAGGTTGCGTTTATTTGTTTCACTAAAACTAAGAAGCTTTATAACATTATAAAATATAAGCATATACATAACATTTTAAACAATCATTATTACCTAAAAAAATTTAATTTTGATACTTTTCACAAGAGTGAACTTTTTTTTAATAAATCAGGTTTGTGTTTTAATAATTCAAAAACTATACGATTCACGTCAAAGTTGCATTTAGTATAAATGCATGCATTCAATGTTTTGATTTTTAATTGTTTTTTTTACTGGTCCACATATTGTTCCCTAATGAAAATACTCGTTCAGAATCGGGCACAATTTAATATTTCGATTATTAAAACAGTCCGAATAAATAATAATATAATTTGTTTTACATAAATCAGTTTTAACTGAGGCAACAGAATATGGACCGAAAACATTACAAATGATCGCTTCTGTTTTTGTTCTGGCACAAGAATACTTTTCGTCAAAGCATGTCTTGATCAATTTCGAAGTGCAGTCGTTTGACCGAAATGAGTGAATATGTTGTATAGAATGATAACACCTAGATGCTTTTAGTGCTAACTGTTTTACTTTGTCATCGAAAATTTTGCAAACAAGGAACGATTATAACGATTTACACGATGGAGCCCTGACTTCAGCTTCTTTGTGTTTTGATGTCTGTAAATGCTGTGTAATTGCTGATCTACCACTATTCTCGATATTAAAAGTTGCCGAACATTTATTACATTTGACGTCACTATCCGTTATTCCTCTCTTAATGAAAGGAAATTCTTCCTCGAACGTGATGTTGAAAATACATTTTCTTTTAGGTGCCATGACAATGAGTCTGCAAAATAAAAATTAATATGTAATGTCAAAAACAATATTAAGTTTTACCTGCTCTAACATACAATACGTTTTGAACGAACTCCCTACGGAAAGAATTAATGTTGAGTCAAAGTACACCAGTGACAATGCAACGTCGCCACTTCAAGAAGTCCTCTCACTCCTACTACAACTTCTACGCTCAGCAAAGAATTTCATTTCATCATTGTTAAGTTTATGCTAATAAAACCAAAGAAGTGAAGATACCTGGTTATTGGTAATCCCAATGATGGATGAACAATTATCAGAGTTTTTTATTTTCGTCAATTAAATGATGATTACATTGAGATTTTTCATTTTGAGGTATTTCTTGAACAAATAAAGTTTGTGAATAGTAGAATGATTTTGATTGGCATCAGTCATAACTGCAAGTGATTTTAGAAGTTTCCAATTATTAGCAAAAATATTTCAAACGAAGAGTTCTGATATAATAATAAAAAAAAAATAAATAAATACCCCCTCAAGCAGCTGCTTGCCACAGAGGTCTGACAGGAGCCTGTCAGTTTATATGCCACAGTAGAAGATCTGAGAGGATGGCAGGACCTCAGCAGAAAACAACACGAATATCCATGCCTTACCCGGGGCTCGAACCCAGGTCCCGTAAATCAGTAGCCAAGCGCGCTAACCACTCGGCCACTGGACGGCACAGATATAATAATAGCATTGTAATAATTTGCTTAAAAGGCACTCCAACATATATTATAGATTTACTGAAAGCAAAAAAGCCTCTGATCAATAGAAGCTTTGAAGTGTTTATTGCGATTATACCCAGATAAAGTCTTACCCAGCTTGATTACAAGGATGTTATGTCTCAATATTAAGTAAATTAACGACGTATTATTCAATTAGAAAGGCACGTTATTCTTAATTTCCTTACCTGATATGGGAAGAACAATAGTCTTCTGTCAATAAAGACCTCATTTCTTGGGTTGCACTCAGATTTTGCGCCTGCACTTTTTCTTAAGCACTCTATTTTTCGGTTATCAATTAGCTTACTGTAAATATCAAAACAAGTGAGCAGAATTGCAGCAGCAAAGGATGACCAAGAGTTCATAATTGCCCCCAAAATAACCCACCTCCATAATAGGGAGCTGTGCGACATAGGCCTATGTAGTCTCCAAACGCACCAAAGGAAAACACTATATTAAAGTTGGAAGAGTGTTGTGAGAAGTTGAGATTAATTGAACGATTCATATTGGCTTGTGGTCTAAGCCTTATCTAAGTTTGGAAAGTCGAACCTTGAGAACAATATGAGGGATGTTTTTGGTATGATATGGGGAATGTTTTCCTGATATGACCTGGGACCACTGGTACCACTGGATGGGTCCCTGAACGCCAATGGCTACCTGTGCATCCTCGCTGACCACATGCATCCCTTCATGTTGGACATTTCCCCTGGTGATGATGGTGTCTACTAACAGGACAATGTGCCCTGCCATGTCGCTAAGGTGGTGGTGACTGGTTCCAGGAACACGACAGCGATGTCTTAGTTATCCCTTGGCCGGCAAAATTGCCCAACCTCAATCCCATAGAGCACTTGTGGGACCACTTGGATCGACAGGTTCGGTGTACGGACCCACAACCATGACATCTCTGGAACCTCCGTGTTCTGCTGGAGTCTGAATGGGCACATGTGCCTCTGGCAACTTTCTAGGGCATCATTGCGTCCATGCCACGCCATCTCACCGCTGTTATCCAGGACAAGGGTGGTTATTCCCATTATTAGGTAGGTGGTCATATTATTCTGATAGGACTGTGTATTCATAATTTATGTTTCTATATTATTTTATCATTATTTCCGTTATATATATTGTTGAAAGCAGCAGTAATACACAAAGTAAGTCGTTATTGTAAATTTCCTAAATGGGCACTAGTTTGTTATTGCGTAGAGCAGGCCTGAGCAAACTACAACTCACGGGCTGTATTTGACCTGCCACCTATTGATGACAAATTAAAGTTTGTAAAAGAGAAAAATAAAGTGTAAAGGACAAAAAAAACAAACTTTGTCTACTCCAATTCTCATTGAAATTGTTATTTTAATGCTTTAGAATTTTTTTCTTCTGATGGTTACGCATACGTTATTAATTATACATTTTTATGGCGGCCCACCCTTCCATTAGTTTTCTACGCGGCCCTTCAGCTAAAAGTTTGCCCAGGTCTAGTGGTTTTATAGAGGGTGGTGTTTAAAGTCCTTTCCCAGGGTGATAATTCAGAAGCAAATGATCCCACACATGTACAAGTTATCACCTTGGAGAAGGACTTTATACACCACCATGTATAGAATAATAAGAGATTGGCAAATGGATTTGATAGGTGCTGTTTGAGCTCTGATTGCATGGGTGTGATTAGAATTCATTGTTGTGTCTGTCTAATTCTCATATGGTGAAAAAATATTCTTAGTACTTTATCAAAGTAATATTTTGCTAACTTATGAAAATTTTGACTGAAGCATATCCTTTACCGTTACAGTCACACAGCACAAACATGGTGGCAATACACTCTGTTGTTATTTCACGGAAGCCAGAGTACCTCAGCTCATCCCTCATTCCTATTAATAAGGGTTGCTCAAAAGTTAAAGCTCACACGAAAATTCGAATAAAATTTTAATAACAAAATTATTACATCTAGTAGGGTAGTTTTACCTCTAAGCGGCACTTTTTTGCACACCATCCCGTGACCGAGTGGTTAGCGCGCTTGGCTACTAATTTAAGGGACCTGGGTTCGAGCCCCGAGTAAGGCATGGATGTATGTGTCGTTTTCCTGCTCATGCCCTGCCATCCTCACAGACCTTCTACTATGGCACATAAACTGACAGGCTGCTGTCAGTCTATGAAGAACGTTGTATGTTTACACTAGATTTAGAAAAAACAATGTGGTGAGGGCTAAATAAGTTTAGAAAAAACAATCTGGTGAGGATTAAAGAAGTTTTGAAATAATTTTTTTGTTCGGTGAATACAGGGGCGCCCCCCATAGCTACGCCCCTGCACACGTCACTGCACTACGTCACCTTTGCACACTTGAGGAAAAGAAGAGAAAGGAATAACATGTCCGCATTAGACCACCAAACTTATTCTTCTGGACATTTTTTGTAACCCATCCTGATGACGTCACTCTACGCCACTGGGGGGAAAAGCCATATGTGGGGGTCGACACCACGCATGCTCAGAGATGCAATAAAACTTATGGTGCCCCTTCGAGGGGACATCATAAGTTTTATTGCATCCATAAAATTTATAATACCCCTCAGAAAGGGCACCATATGCAGGCTATAACTACTCTGATATATTATGACCTAATAGTTATCAAACTGAACATTTCCTGAAACTAAAGATTTGCTACTGAGTTCATGAATTGGGGAAAAGAAGTGCACCGATTACTGGATAGGGTAATTTTATTTCGGAGCGGCACTTTTTTTGCACAAAATAATGGAAATGGACAGGCCATAAGAACCCCAAAAGGCTCAGAGAAGGTTGGAGAAGGATTGGGTTGGGTTGTTTTACCTCTGAGCGGCACCTTTTTGCACACCATGAGCTAAATGACCAGGTCACAAGGACCACGAAGGCTCAGAGAAGGTTCGTGGAGGGGACCCACTGGAATAGCTGTTGGAAGACGGATGGTAGCCTCCCAGCAAGTCCATCCATGCTCAGGGTATGGCTCTTCCGCACACAGAGCCACAGCTTAACGTCCCATCCGACATACGGCGGCCTTTCCAAGCCCATCGGTGTCCCCAATTGACTGTGGGTGCGGTGGGGAGTTTTGCTGAATAAGTCTCAGCTGGGACTCGAACCTGGGAACTACAGATTACGAGCCTGGTGCATTACCGACTGAGCCACCTCCGCTCCAGGTTGGAGGAGGAAGGGACCCAGTGAATGCTGTTAGGAGAGAGATTGGAGCTACCCTTCAAGGCTATCATCCACATATTCTTTAGCATGCACAGCTACTTACAACTTAAGGTTACATATGACAGATAACAAGTAACTTTTCTAAGCCCATCAATGTCCCGTTTTTTGCTGAAGCAAATTGGGATTTAGCAGAAGTAAATCTCAATGCTGGCACAGGTGGGACTTGAACCTGGGAACTGCAAATTGCAAGCTTTATGCGCTACTGATTGAACTAACTCCCTAAGTGCATCAAGAGTCAATTATCGCTCCTAGAGAAAGTATACAGCTTAAAACTGACTCCGTGTTGGGAATGACTATCAATTGATCTGAGAGTCAATAATTCAAATTTACTGGCGAAAAAAAAAAAGACTTCTTGCTCAGCAAAACACGGGGCAGGATAATGACCATTTCACTGGAGTTATGAAGTACAAGATCTGAGATTCATTCAGGTTCTATTCTCACACTCTAAAGGTAGTGTCATCCATTAAAAGAAAACCATCTCAAAGTATCATCCAAACGGTTTCTTTGCAACTGTCAGATTGATTTTTATCTCGAACTCGACATTTTACACGCGAAATAGAATTCCTAAGACGCTGTATTTATCTACATCTGAAATTTATGGGTCTGTAAATGGTAGCTAGGCATAAACTGGAAGGAGAGCTGTGTACCAATTCCTAATGATGATGCACAGAACCGGCCAGGTCTAGCACCTAATGTCCGACCCCACCTTCTTGTGGTGAAGGCCGTTAGTACATTTCAAAAGAGATATTCTCTTTTGGCAAGGAATAGAAGGGGAGGCCTGCCAGTTCAGTGTGGCCTACTGATCTGGTCATCTATGGCAACCTTTTTTCTTTTTTTTTCAACCGTGCTGATGAGTGGTCAACTTCACAGGGTCCTGGTGCTGACCATTTATACCTACTAGACTGGACTTGTTTATGGATTTGAGCTTGATTATGGATCCTGGACTTGCTGCACTGGTGGGCCTCTGTTGAGAGAGAATCTGCTGCTGTGTTTTCTGTTTGCTTCTGGGGTGCCAGTCCTAAGTGAACAGAGGCATGGGATACTTTATACCAGCTGGTGGATAATCCTAATCAGAGGCCATCGCAGGTACCTGAACCTTACTTAGCTAGTTGGGCATCATCAAGCCTAAACTGGAGTAATGTGTCTCAGGCAGGCCATATGGCTCTTGAAAAAGTCCACTTGAAAAGGTGGTGCCTGAAGTTCCTACCAGCATCGGTGATTTCAGCCTTTAGCAGAGGAGGAACAGGTCTTTGCCCCATGCCTGCGATCAGGGGGCTGTTTGATATTGTTGGCCCTACCAATCTCAATAAACCTAATTTCTTTAAAAATCCTACTAATCATTTTCTCTCTGCAGGAACGTGAGGACATCATATAGAGATTATTCTCTTGATGTCCTAATGCAGGAATTCCAGCGCTATAACCTAGATATTCTAGGCTTGCAAGAGACCAGATGGACAGGTAAAGGTGAGATACTTAAAAATAACTTTAAATTTCTCTTTACAGGGAGGGAGGATGGAAAGCATCTCCAAGGCGTGGGTCTGCTGCTCAGCAGACATGTTAGCTAGGATACGAGTGCATTAATGAAAGGTTTCTTACAGCAAAATTTCAAACAAGCATTAAAGACTTGAATGTTATCTGCTGTTATGCCCCCATTGAGGATGAGGATGAGAAGGATAGGTTTTACAGACAACTTCAGGATATTTTGAATTCTGTCAAGAAAAGAGATATTACTCTTGTTCTAGGTGACTTCAATGCCAAAGTTGGTACTGACTCTGACCTTTGGGGAGGGGTGATAGGCCCTTTTGTTATTGGTAGCTGCATGACAATGGGCAACGTCTCCTACAGGTAAGTAAACTCAATAGTTTCAGAATAACACTTATTACAAACACCACGACATACATAAGTACACTTGGGTTTCACCTGATGGACTGCATAAGAATATGATTGATTATATATTAATTAACAGCAAATGGGCTAGTTCTGTTAGGAATACCAGGGCACATAGGGGAGTTGATCAAATCACTTACTTTCTTCAGGGAAATCACCCCACAGAGTTGTTATTTTAACATCTTCCGTGAATTGATCATATACCTTAGGGATTTGATCAAATCCCTATTTTCATCATCTCCCTGCGACATATATACAAAAACAACACAGAATTTATTGAAACGAATTATTTTTTAACTTTAACACTGAAAACAGACTGTCTGCATTTGTAATGGTCATTAGATAATTAGCAGTGAGAGATCTGAAATGCATAAAATCAGTTTCATTTCGAATTATAATCGGTAAAGAATTAAAAATTTTCGGGGCCAAATAATCAAAGTGTGTGTGCATAATTTCTTTATTTGCAAGTGGTAACAGAAACCTTTTCCCATTATCTCGCATAGAATAATTTGTATAATGCAGCACTGCATTATTGTTTTTAAAGAAGTAATTTAAAGTTCTATAAACAAATAAATGTCTCAGTGGAAATACACCTGAAATGGTATACTTACAAAAGATGGTAACAGTTTTATATTTATTTGGTAAAATTTGAAATATAAATTTAATAATGCATTGAGATTAGACTCCTTAATGATGAAATGTATGTTCTTCCCCAACTTGTAATACCATACTATATAGCAAACTGCACCCAAGATTTGTATAACATTATTAACATTTTATTACTGAGGATTTTTTTTAAATAATAAAATTTATATAACATCTGTCTAAGTGTGTTTGTTAGTTTTCCAATATGCATTTTCCAACTTAGGGAGCTATCAATATAAACGCCTAGGTATAGTAGACTTTGAATCTGTTCAATTTCTTCACAGCTACAAGCTGAGTAATTATTGCATGAAAATGTATGCAATTTTAATTTAATCAAATTTGGATTGTATGGTTTCTTTTTTAGGTTAAATAGAATATACTTCCTTTTCGAGTCCTTTTCGTATTTAAATGTAATCCATTTAAATCCAACCATTTCATCACACATTTTAGATCAGTGTTCATGTTATAAAGGAGATTTTCCAGAGAATCAGCACATAAAGTTAATGATGTGTCATCTGCAAAAGTGTTAATATAGCTATTTATTTTTAATTTACATAGGTCATTTATGAATATCAGAAACAAAGTTGGTCCCAGGACTGAACCTTGTGGTACGCCACATGAAATATGTTTTGGGTTACTAAGTATATTAAAAAGACTAACACATTGTGTTCTGTGCTGTAAGTAGTCTTTAAACCATTTTAATACAACACCATGAATGCCAATATTTTCTAGTTTGCTAATTAAAATTTCGTGATCAACGGTGTCAAAAGCTTTCTCCAAGCTATTTGATTTTTGAAGGCTATTTTGATTTCTTACAATCCTATTCTTTGACAGATTTACTGCTATATTTACAAAGTATTCATCTAATTTGTTTGCCAATAACTTAGCATTTTCAGTTGAATCAGAACCACTTTCTAATTCTGGATATTTATTTTCTACCTTCTTCTGATTTATTATCTCTCTTATCAATTTCCACTGCTTTGATATATTTCCATCACAATTTTGAAACTGAGTTGCAAGGAAACTCTTTTTTGCATCTCGTATTTCATAATTTATTTGATTTCTAAAGTTTTTAAAGCTACTTTCGTAAGTTTCATTTAAAGGATATTTTTTGTGTTTTTTACATAGCTTATCTCTTTCTTTTAATAAGTTCAGAATTTCGGAAGTAATCCATGGCTTTGCTGATTGTGATTTATTTTGAATTTTTCTTTCTCTAGTTGAATCTTTAATTATGAGATTAAATGTGGTGAAAAATTTATTATAAGCTTCATTGGCATCATTAAGAGTTAATACCTCGTCCCAGGAACATTCACTTAAAAGCCTGTTGAATAAAGTATAGTCTATGTAGTGATAAACAATAGGCTCTGTATAATTATCACACTGAATATTCATATTATTGTTAAAATTAACTGTTAAGGCAATGGGATAATGATCAGTCACTGCTAATTTAACAATACTACTCTTGAATGAACTTTTGATTTTGCTTTTAACAAAAATGTGATCTAAACAAGTAGAAGATATCATACTTTCTCTGGTCGGTGAATTTATGAAACTTTGAAAGCCATTTGATGACAACAAATTTAGATATTCATTTGTGTAGTGATCATTTCCTAGTATATCTATATTTAAATCACCAATTACAACAACTTCGCTTTTATTATCAAATGATAAGAGTAGTTCCTGAAATTCTACTAGGAAGGTGGTAAGTGGGATACAAGGAGATCTATAGATACATACGAAATATTGTTGATAATTTTCCAGATAAATAGCAATATATTCAGCTGAACCTATGTCATTAAATGCAATTTGCTTGACTATTAAAGATCTTTTAACGTAGCGAGGTATCCCACCAGATTTATTGTAATCTCTACAACAATGGAACATATGATAACCATCTATTTGATACAAATTTAACTCATATGGTTTGATCCATATTTCAGAAAGTATTAAAATATCCGTCTTACCATTTAAATATTCAAGAATAGCTTCTAGCTGTTCAAATTTATTTCTTAAATTTCTTCTAATTCTTAATGTCTCGAGGTCATTCAATTGTACGTACTTTGCACATGGCAATGAGTCACGAAATGCCAGTAGAGTCGGAAGCTATTCGTTAGCAGTCAGTGAACGATTGCACATAACAATTTTCAATTTTCATCTTTTTTTTGTTGCCCGCGATTTAATATATAATACTTAATATGGCCCTCGGTGGTTAACGAGTATGACATGCCTGACTTAGAATGTTACAACCAGAAACGTATTACTAACTATGGGAGATATCTTAGAAAAACAAACAAAATGCTCTATGGTTCAAAGGAAATAAACACTTAATATGTTGGTTTAATTAAACATGGTGGTAGACAAAAAAATTCTGGAAAAGAAAATATTTCAAGTATTGCAGACAGGCAAGGAGGTTAAACGTGGTGGCATCCCAGGCTCTTTTAGCAATTTTGTTGAATAATAGTTCTTATTTAAAACTCTTGTCTAGAAAAATATATGACACGCGGATACAACGAGATTTTTTTTTCGTGTTCAGAACTAGTGGGATGACGTCCTATCGCATCCCCCTCACCATTTCCACCACTGAGTACTATATAAATTTTTTTTTACTGTCTATAGGAATTTATACAGGATCATCATAAAGAATACCAATATTTTAAAGTGTTATGTTTTAATAAATAAACAACGAAAGTCATTGTGTCCTAAAATGTCAAACTTGGTTTCTTCCTTATGAGGTGGTGTTTACCACAAATGCATTACAACCTTTTCTTTTAAACAGAAAAGGTGGTTTGCATTCTTGAAAACAACGCCATCTGTTCTAGGGGCTCAGAAAACAAAAGTTTCAAAAATTCACTGATAATTTCATCGCTTACTGATTAGCTGCTTGCCACAGAGGTCTGACAGGAGCCTGTCAGTTTATATGCCATAGTAGAAGGTCTGAGAGGATGGCAGGACCTCAGCAGAAAAACGACACAAACAGCCATGCCTTACCCGGGGCTCGAACCCAGGTCCCGTAGATCAGTAGCCAAGCGCGCTAACCACTCGGCCACAGGGCAAGCAGCTGCTTCAGGGGGTATTTTTTTTTTACTGATTAGTATCTTCGTGTTTATTCTTTCTAGTTGCAAAGACAAAAGAACACAAAAATAAATATATTGAAAGAAACTGGAAAAATGAGTATTTACCTATATACTGGTTTTATAGTTCTCATTGTCTGGTTGCAGGATGATCTCTCCTTTATAACGCTGATTATCCAACTTCACGATATGGGGAATACAGTTACCATAGTATATATAGTATATACCACAACCAATACCTCCTATAACGAACAAGCCTACCAACCTGTTTTTGACGTCACACACACTACGCTACGTCTGCTTGCTGCTGGTTATTTCCACATATCGTTTCATTTGAATGAAGTTGAAAGCGAAATAATTGCCGATGGTTTCAAATGAACCAATTTTTAATGCAGATGGAAGTTGGGTTGTTTCACCTCTGAGCGGCACTTTTTTGCACAACATGGGCTAAATGGCCAGGTCACAAGGACCCCGAAGGCTCAGAGAAGGTTGGGGGAGGGGACCCACTGGAAAAGCTGTTAGGAGACAGATGGTAGCCTCCCATCAAGGCCATCCAGCGTGTTCTTTAACGTGCACAGGGTATGGCTCTCCCACACACGGGGCCACGGCTTAACGTCCCATCCGACGGACGGGGGCCTTTCCAAGCCCATCGGTATCCCTTACTGACCGTGGGCAGGGAATTTTGCGGAGATAAATCTCAACGCTGAATCAGCTGGGACTCGAACCTGGGAACTACAGATTACGAGCCTGGCGCACTACCGACTGAGCCACCCCCACCCCAGCCTGTAGCGAGCTAAGCGAGTCGGTGTAAAGCACACACCGACGATGATGCTTAGCCGCCACATGGTCCAAGGCGAGACTGATAGCGTGCAACTCTGTAGTGAAGATGGAACACTGCAGTGGGATCTGGTCTGCAATGATTACATCACAGCAGACCATGGCCGATTCCACTGATGTGCCGGACTTTGAGCCATCTGTAAAGACAGGCAAGAAATCCGGGTGCTCAGCACGATGGCTGGTAAAGAGTTGCCGGTACACACAGTCGGGTGTAAAAGCCTTCCCCGTCCTGCACAGGGAAAAATCACAGGAAGGGGAAACAGCGAGCCATGGTGGAAGTGGCTCAGCTGTCAACTGTGCAACGCTATCGAGACTGGTGTTGATGTCTCTAAGGTAGCCTCGGACTCGCAAACTAAATGGACGAATGGCAGTCGGCCGATTAGTGTAAAGTATTTCCCACTTCGGACTGAAAACGCAGTTCCAAGTGGGATGGCCAGGAACGGATCGCAATTTAGATGCATATTGTAGGGACAACTACTGACGGCGAAGATATAAAGAAGGTTCGTCGGTCTCAACATAAAGACTCTGGACCAGGAACTCTGGAGGTATGGAAGGCTCCTGTGCAAACATGGTGGGCCTGGTGATGGAGGGGGTCCAGCACTTTCACCACCGAATCCTGGGCCGAGTCCTACACCTGGGATCTGTAGTCCAGTTTTGATCGGACAAGTGCACGGTACAGGCAGAGCAAAGAACATCGGTCCGTCCCCCAAGAAAGGGAGGAGAGGACCTTGACGATATTCAATGCCCGTGTGCACTTAGACCTGAGATGACGTATGTGTGGTAAAAAGGTCATTTTCCGATCGAATATGAGACCGAGAAACTTCGTCTCCGCCACAACTGGAATGATGTTACCCCCGAGCCGCAGCTCGGGATCCAGATGAAGATTACACTTGTGGCAAAAGTGCACACAAGCGGTCTTCTGTGGGGAGAACCGAAACCCGTTTGCCGTCGCCCAAACCGAAAGTTTGTTCAGGGCAATTTGCAGTTGTCTTTCAATGACCCTCATGCTGGACGAAGAGCAAAAGATGCTAAAGTCATCAACATAGAGGGCATTGCCTACTGATGGAGGAAGTTGTCTAGTAATAGAATTAATCTTGACAGCGAAAAGCGTAACACTCAGCATGCAGCCTTGTGGCACCCCTTGTTCTTGGGGGTACGGCCGCGACACGACAGAGTGTTACCGACACGGACACGAAAAGAACGTTGGAGAGGAAGATCGGCGTGTGACCTCTCAAGCCGAAACTGTGGAGGTCACGAAGAATGCGGAATCTCCAAGCCATGTTGTACGCTTTTTTGATGTCGAAGAAAATTGACACCAGGTGCTCTCTACGTATAAATAAGTTTCTCATAGCCGAGGCATATCAGATGGTCAAGAGTTGACCGTTGCCTGCGAAAGCCACACTGGGTGTTGGAAAGAAGGTTGTGGTGTTCTAAATACCAGATGAATCTGGCATTTACCGTTCTTTCCAACACCTTGCACACGCAGCTCGTCAATGCGATGGGACGATAATTGGAAGGAATATTGGGATCTTTGCCTGGCTTGGGGAAGGCCAAGACGATGGCCTCCCACCAGGAGTCCGGAAACTGCTCCTCAAGAAAAATGCGATTGAAGAGATGGAGCAGCCGATCCTTACTCGATGGTGAAAGATGTTGGAGCATGGCATAATGGACATTGTCCGGCCCTACAGCAGAGGCACGAGAAGAGTGCAGAGCAAGGCGAAGCTCCTCCGCTGTGAATGGCCTGTTGTAAGGCTCCAGGCCATTCGAGTGGAAAGACAGCGGAGAGCGTTCCGCCCTGCCCTTCTGGACCAGAAACTCGGGGGAGTAAGAGGAAGTTGAAGAGATGGTGAATGACTCCCCCAGAGTGTCGGCAATTGCTTTGGAATCAGCAATTGCCTGTCCATTGTGCTCCAGGATCGATAACGAGTGGGACTTGTAGTTCCCACCCATCTTCCGGACTTTATCCCACATTACCTTAGAACTAGTCATGCAGGTGATAGAAGAGGTATACTTGATCCAAGATTCCTTCTGGCTCTGGCGTCGGACGAAACGAGCTTTCGCCCTGGCGCGTTTGAACATTTCGAGGTTGGGGGTCGTCGGATATATCTCCGAAACACCCCCCATGCCTTGTGCTGAGCATTACGAGCTGCGGTGCAATCTGGATTCCACCATGGTTTCGGAAAGTGAGGAAACCGTATCGAAGTTTGAGGAATTGTTGATGCAGCTGCATCTACGATACAGTCCGTTATTTCCGCTACTGCCCCATTGATGGGCTCCTGGCTGACAGAGTGGTCACCAAGCTCAGATAGCAGCTTGAAACCACCCCAGTCAGCCCGACCGAGCCTCCACCGCGAGAAGGGCTACAAGGCCCCCACGGGAGATGGTGCACACAACGGGGAGGTGATCACTTCCACAGGGGTTGTCCTCGACCTCCCGTGTAAAGAGTGGAAGGATTGAGGAGGAGCAGATGGTAAGGTCAATGGCAGTGAAAGAGCGGGTTGGGGAGTGAAAGTAAGTACTGACACCGGTGTTCAAAGGGAGAAAGGAGGTTCCAGGAGCCACTGCTCCAGGACCCCATCCCTCCCATTGGTGTCAGCACTGCCCCAAAGTGGACTGTGTCCATTGAGGTCCCCCATAATAAGGAAGGGGGACGGCAGCTGCGAGACGAGGTCATCAACGTCTTCCTGGATGATGATGCTCCCAAGTGAAAGATATACAGAGCAGACAGTCAGCGAGAACCCCCACAAAGAGACAGATGGCTACCGCCTCTAAGTTGGTGGTGAGGGGTACGACCTGGAATGGAGAATGGTTGCTCACGAGGACGGCGACACCCACACGAGCTGGACCACCTCCATCCCGTCCTGGCGAACTAGTGTAAAGTGCGGATCGTGGGATCTCTGACTGGCTGCAAGTATGTCTCCTGCAGGCACACACAGATGGGCTGGTGTGCCTGAAGGAGTGCCTTGATGTTGTCAAGATTCCTCTGGAATCCACGACAATTCCATTGCAGGAGTGTGGCCATCTCAGGACTTAGAAGAGTGGGCAAATGAAGAATTCCTATTCAGCTTAACCGCCGCAGAGGACGGTTTAGTGAATAGGGGGCGGGCGGTATCCATGTCCTCGGAATCGTCCGAGGGGCATGGATCAGTGACCGCCCTTTGTGATGCAGTGATTTTCTTTTTCGGCCCCGGTGGGGGTCCCTTAGGTTTGAAAGGTCTTGCTGTCTGAGGACTCCACCTTCTGGTGGAAGTGGAAGGCTGAGTTGCAGGAATGGAAACCGGGGTTGATGTCGAAGTCGACACCACCTTCGGTTTCACCTGCGTGAGGAGGTACTTCGCTGCTGGCGAGAAAGATTCTGTTGGTAGTACACTGATATCAGTCTGCACCACCACCGAAGTCATTGGAACGATGGGTTTTCCAATGACTGCACTGGCATAGGAAACCTTGCCAGGTGGAGCGGGCGGTGCAGCTAGTTTTCTTGCTTCAGCATAAGAGATGTTGTTTACTACTTTCAAGCGTTGCACCTCCTTTTCTTCCTTCCATTTCGGACAGTCGCGGGAGTATGCCGGATGTTCACCACTACAGTTGACACAGCTTGCCTTCTCTGCTGTGTAGTCAGGATTCAGATGATCCTTAGTGCCACAGTGAGCACAGGTGGGCTTGCCCCGGTGACCACAGGTGGGTTTGCCGGCAAGCTGTGCGGGCATGACCGTATATCTATCTGACACTGAAAACAGCGCAGAGGGTTCGGTATATACGGTCGAACCTCACAATGTAAATAAACCAGATGGACTGCTGTTACTCCTTGAGGTGTGAGCTCTGAGAGGATTTCCTCCTCAGGGACTTTGAAGAGGCCCCACTCAGTGATCACACCCCGAGAGGAATTCAGAGTTTTGTGCGAAGTGACCTCGACAGCCACCCCACCAATCCCTATAACCTTAAGGAGTCGTTCTGAATGTTTAGAACAAGCGGTCTCAACTTGCAAGTTGCCAGATCGTAAGCGCTTTACGGATTTCGGCTCTCCCGCAAGACCTTTCAAACCTTTGTTGACAAAAAAAGGGGACATGTCCCCAAGTACCTGATCACTCGTGGAATGGATGATCAGGAATCTCGGGAATGAAGACACAGGGTTGGGTTGTTTTACCTCTGAGCGGCACTTTTTTGCACACCATGGGCTAAATGGCCAGGTCACATGGACCCCGAAGGCTCAGAGAAGGTTGGGGGAGGGGACCCACTGGAACAGCTGTTGGGAGACAGATGGTATCCTCCCGTCAAGGCCATCCAGCGTGTTCTTTAACGTGCACAGGGTATGGCTCTCCCGCACACGGGGCCACGGCTTAACGTCCCATCCGACGGACGGCGGCCTTTCCAAGCCCATCGGTGTCCCCTACTGACCGTGGGCAGGGCGGGGAATTTTGCGGAGATAAATCTCAACGCTGACCCAGCTGGGACTCGAACCTGGGAACTACAGATTACGAGCCTGGCACGCTACCGACTGAGCCACCCCCGCCCCCATGAAGACACAGACAAAGAAGACGACGGCGGTGATAACAAAGACAGGAAGATGGGGGCTCACGTCGAGCCCTCTTGTTGGCAGTGATCCCATTAATTTCATCATTCGCTCTCATTTTTTGTTTCGTGTGGTTCAGTGCCCGCTGTCCCCACCTTCCACGGAGCCCAACAAGGGGACGCCCAGTCAGGCGCCAGGGCTACACAGGCACTATACCCACACAGACAGTGAGCCAAGCCCTCACAAATATTTATTTGTGAGGAAAATGAAAAGCGAAATGTGCAGAACAAAAACGTTCTACACAAATGAAACAAAGCGTAAAATAACAAAATTGTGAATGGCCAAACTGGCCTCACAAAGAAAGGATAACGACAAAAGGAAAATAATCTATGAGGAAACTTGCAAACCTGTACCCGGACTGTGGGCAAGGTTACTCACTGCTCTGCATGGTTGACCCTAGCAGGACCTGCCCACCAGCCGATTGCTCCCGAGGGGGCCACCCCAGGAGCTCCCGTTTACCGCAAGCAGAGGCCAAAGCAGTGTATAGCAGAGGCCCCGGAATCCGCTGCCCAGCCCCGCGACAGACAGGCTCCCCAATGGCAAGGCAGCCAATGGGGACCCTGCCAGTCATGAGCTAAGGAGAGAAGACAGGGACCCCCGAGCAACTACCAGGATCCTCCTTTCCCGGGACACTGGTCTCCGCGCACGGCAAACACGCGGGCGAGCGTTTAGGACCCTGTGAAGGTAACTGAGCCAGCGGAACCTTCACAGGGTGGTCCCCCTCACTGCGTACAGGCGCTCACACCAAGGGGGTTTCCCGCGTCAGAAGAATTCATTTTGCGTATCGCTTTTTACTTTAGGCCTTCGCATTCTGGTGATATAGCTTTAGTTTTCACATTTCCCCTTTTTAAGTGGGGGGAAGGGGTGGGTGAAACCATGTGGGGTCAATTTTTTATAGTCTACGGCACTCCCCTCGTCACAAGCTTTCATTTGGGCACATAAAACCTTAAGTTTCTCCATCGCGTTCGAAAGATATGGTGGAACAAAGTTTTGTCAAATCTACGGACCGCAAATGTCAAAGCTAAAAACAATAGGGAGATAGGTAATGAAAATGTTCAGCTGAATACTGAACCAAAAAGCATCAAAAGCCCAAGAAATGTATCTCGGCGTGATCGGCGCCCCCTGTTCCCGACTCCTAAATTGAATCTTTGAGTATAAGATTATTGTTTCAGCAACATACCTCCAAAGATGTTAATATAGTGTACTTCACTGCAGTTAATGGTTAGCTTTTTTGCATTTTAGACTTTCGGATTTCAAACCATTTACTTCTGTTTCAAGATATAAGCGCTGGCGCCGATCTAAAAAAATTACTAATCAGCTTAAAACCGGAAAAACCGTTAGTGAGTTTAATACTTTTAATATTTTTTTTCTCCTCCGTTATTGTCATTAGAGATAACACAGACGACTTCAAGCTCGTAATAATTTATATATTTCTTAGAATTTCGAAAAATAAATTTTTTATTACAATTTCAATCTCTTAATCATCTTTAGTTATTAAAAAGAAGCATCATGCAGCTATTGAATATTTTTACGCATTCTCTATCTTTAATAAATGAATGGTTCATTGCGTTTATAATGATGTTATTACCCACGCACTTTCAGTTTCTGCTACTAGAATTTCGAATATTTTTCTTTCCACGTACTATTATCATTTCAGTTTTGTCATAAAATGATTAAAATTATTAAAAATGAAATGATTGATTAGTGGGTTGGGTTGTTTTACCTCTGAGCGGCACTTTTTTGCACACCATGGGCTACATGGACCCCGAAGGCTCAGAGAAGGTTGGGGGAGGGGACCCACTGGAACAGCTGCTGGGAGACAGATGGTAGCCTCCCGTCAAGGCCATCCAACCTGTTCTTTAACGTGCACAGGGTATGCCTCTCTCCCGCACACGGGGCCACGGCTTAACGTCCCATCCGACGGACGACGGCCTTTCCAAGCCCATCGGTGTTCCCTAGATTGATTAGTGACTTGCATTTCTGTTTATATATCTTATGCTGATGTGTCTGAAAACTTTTCCCCCCAGCTCGGGCTCCAAAACTGTTGAATTAATTCGGGGGGGGGGGACGAAAAATCAAACCCAATCTCAACTCTCTATGAAATAATGAGTTGAAAAAAATATATGACCTTGTATATCGCATTTCAATAAATTGTTCTCAAGTATTTCTAGATCTATTGTTTCTAAATACAGTAATTCTGTTAATTACTCCGTCTCTCAATAACACATAGATGCATTCATCAAGACATTCGAATAAGAGTTTTTTGTGGGATTGTTTTAGGTCTGAGCAGCACTGTTTTGAACACAATGGGCTAATTGCCAGGTCACAAACACCCCGAGGGCTCAGAGAAGGTTGGGGAAGGGCATCTACTGAATACCTGTTAGGAGACAGATAATCTGAAAATGAGAAGTTGATTGTTATAAATAATATTGTGGAGTAATGAAAATGACTAATTTAACTATTCCAGTTTAATATTTAGATTATTACGAGCCTGAAGTGGCCCTGTATGTTTACAAGCGTTTCTGCTCTACACATAGCAAGTTGACCAAAGAGAGCAATTTTTATATGGTATATTGCCATCAGTCTACAACAAGTTAAATGTTCTTTATCGTTTACGAATAAGTAACCTAATCTCAAGGAAAATGCAAAGAATCTTTTTAGAAGTGGTGAAATTATGAACAAGGATAGCCCTGATAGGTAGACGAGGAATGCATCTAAGACATCTTGTATCTTATACCATGTTAGTCAATAACCAGCCCTACTTTAAAAATCGTGTTGGTAGAATTCGTGTAAGTTGGAGATTGGGTACTAGGAACACATATTGAAGTTACCTGAATTTGTCATAATAATGAAGGGCCATTTAGGGATGAATGAATGTATATGGTAACTAGGAATATACTGGAAGGAAAGTCATATATCGATTCCTGTGATGACACTCAAAACCAGCCAGGCAGAGCACCTAAAGTCCAACTCTGTTTTCCTGTGACACAGGCCATTAGTACCTTTCAAAAGAAATTCTCTTTTGGAAGAGAATGGAAGCAGAGGATTGCCAATCTACTGATCTGGTCATCTATTGGACACATTTCTTTTTTCCCTGCCCAGCTGGGTTGGGTTGTTTTACCTCTGAGCGGCACTTTTTTGCACACCATGGGCTAAATGGCCAGGTCACAAGAACCCCGAAGGCTCAGAGAAGGTTGGGGGAGGGGACCCACTGGAATAGCTATTGGGAGACAGATGGTAGCCTCCCGTCAAGGCCATCCTCCGTGTTCTTTAACGTGCACAGGGTATGGCTCTACAGCACACGGGGCCACAGCTTACCGTCCCATCCGACGGACGGTGACCTTTCCAAGCCCATCGGTTTCCCCTACAGACCGAGGGCAGGGCGGAGAATTCTGCCCAGCTGAAGAGTGATCAACTTCATAGGGTCCTGGTGCTGACCATATAAACCCACTGGAGTGGCGTTAAGCTGAATTTTGGATTCTGAACTCTGTGCACTGGTGGGCCTCGGTTGAGGGAAAATCTACCACTGTGTTTTCTGTTTGCCTGTGGGTTGCTAGCCTTAAGTGGACAGATGCACAAGATATCTTACGTCAACTGGTGGATAATCTTGATCAGAAGCCATCACAGGTATCTGAACCCTTACTTCCATTTGTATTACTAACCTATTTTAGAAGTCAGTTTCTATTCCGATTCTTTAAAAGGTCCACTTGTGAAGGTGGTGCTTGAAGTTCCTACCAGCATTAGTCATAAGTCCTTGCTCCATGCTTGAGATTAAGAGAGCTGTTTGATATTGTTGTCCCTACCTTTCTCAATAAAACTAGTTTTTAAAAAAAACCAAACTAATCTTTTTCTCTGTGTGGAATGTGAAGACGTTGCACAGAGATTATTCTCTTGACACTCTCAAACAGGAATTCCAGCATTATAACCTAGATATTCTAGCATTGCAACAGACAGGATGGATAGGTATTGGTCAGATAAAATATCCTCTCAAGCAGCTGCTTGCCATAGAGGTTTGGCAGGAGGCTGCCAGTTTAATACACCATAGTAGAAGGTCTCACAGAGTCAAGAATACAAAATCCAGCTTAAAGCCACTCCAGTGGGTTTATATGGTAAAGATGCGGGACCGCAAAAAAGCAATACAAACATCCATGCCTTACCCGAGGCTCGAACCCAGGTCCCTTTAATATTTGGGTTGGGTTGTTTTACCTCTGAGCGGCACTTTTTTTCACACCATGGGCTAAATGGCCAGGTCACATGGATCCCGAAGGCTCAGAGAAGGTTGGGGGAGGGGTTGGGTTGTTTTACCTCTGAGCGGCACTTTTTTGCACACCATGGGTTAAATGGCCAGGTCACAAGGACCCCGAAGGCTCAGAGAAGGTTGGGGGAGGGGACCCACTGGAACAGCTGTTGGGAGACAGATGGTAGCCTCCCGTCAAGGCCATCCAGCGTGTTCTTTAACGTGCACAGGGTATGGCTCTCCCACACACGGGGCCACGGCTTAACGTCCCATCCGACGGACGGTGGCCTTTCCAAGCCCATCAGTGTCCCCTACTGACCGTGGGCAGGGCGGGGAATTTTGCAGAGATAAATCTCAACGCTAACCCAGCTGGGACTCGAACCTGGGAACTACAGATTACGAGCCTGGCGCGCTACCGACTGAGCCACCCCCGCCCCTCCCTTTGATAAGGAGCAGCTCTAATGAAGATGAGAAAGGTAGATTTTACATACAACTTCAGGATATTTTTTAACTCTGTCAAGAAAGGAGATATTTCTCTTCTACAACAGCAGGGGTTTGTACGAGATTGTTAATGTTTTGTGTGGGAACAGACATGTACACATGGATTGAAGGCGATGAAAAATAGGTGGTGGAAGGTGAGGATTCTGTGATGGCTAGGTGGGCTGAACATTTCAGGGATGTTTTAAACAATATGATTATTTCTACTCTCATTGTTTGTAATGAGGATAGATGCATTAATAGCTTTAATGATGGCGCTATAGTATCTTTTGAAGTTGCTTTGGCTATCTACTTTAAAACTACATAAACCCCCAGGGGTGAATGAAATCACCACTAAAATGCTTAGAGCTGGGAACATTTGTGTTGTCGCATGGCTGACTGAAATTCTGAATATTTTTTTATGATAGGTGTTGTTCCTAAGGATTTTATTAGTTATTATTAACCTGATTTTAAAAAAGATAATCGCTGTTCTTGTGATAATTACATTGAAATTATTTTCTGTTCCAGGTAAATTTCTATGCATAATTACACTTAATAGAATTAAGAATTTGGTTGATGGACAATTGTGTGACGAACAGTGTGGATTCAGAAGTAGTAGGGGATGTATTGATCAAATATTTTCACTTAGGCAGATTCTTGAGAAATGTTTAGAGTTCTAGAAACCTGTGGTTACTAGCTTTATAGATTTCAAAAAGGCTTTTTGACTCTATTGATAGACATAATTTGTGGTTGATTGTTAGATCATATGGAATACCTGACAAGTTAGTTAACATAATGGGTTGGGTTGTTTTACCTGTGCGGCACTATTTTTTATACAATGTGCTAAATGGCCAGGTCACAAGGATCCCAAAGGCTCAGAGAAGGTTGGGGAAAGGGGACCCACTGGAACAGCGGTTGGGAGAGAGATGGTAGTCTCCTGTCAAGACCATCCAGTGTGTTCTTTAACGTGCACAGAGCATAGCTGTCTTACACTCGGGGCTATGGCTTAACATCCAATCTGGCAGACTGCAGCCTTTCCAAGCCCATCAGTGTCCCCTACTGACTGTGAGGTGGGTGGGGAATTTTGCAGAGATAAATATCAATGCTGACCCAGCTGGGACCTGGGAATTGCAGATTATGAGCCTAGTGTGCTACCAACTGAGCCATCCCCGCTCCAGTTAACTTAATGAAAACTCTCTATAATAACAATGAGTCGTGAGAGTTGGTAAAGCTTTTAGCAATTGATTTAGCATTGCTTCTAGTGTTCAACAAGGTGCATTTTGTCTCCCTTTCTCTTTATTTGGTTATTGATCATGTTTATGCAAAATTTAATGCAAGGGAAAGATTTTGGCCTTAAATGGTCTAGAGATCTGTAAATTTCTGATTTAGATTATGCAGATGATTTGGCCCTGTTGACTAATGATGTTGACGAGATGAATTCTTTTATTAGGGCTGTTCATGAGATTGGTAATAGAGTAAGTTTGTGCTAAACAGGGAAAAAATTAAAGTGATGAAAATTGTTGAGGCAGACGGTGCTTTAGTTGCTTTGAATGGCTGCACTCTCAAGCAAGTGTCTCAGTTTAATTATTTTGCGAGCTGTGTAACATATACTGATGTGCAGCACGAGATAAATAGAATATGTATTGCCATTGGAATTTTTAAGAATCTATGGAAAGTGTGGAAAAATAGCACATGCATCTAAAGACTAAAATTAGGTTGCATAATAGCAGGTATATAGTTATGGGAGGGGGAGATCACCCTCCCCCCCAAGGTAACTCGGAGTTGGCAAAATTCGAAGTCCTTTATACGTTTATTAAGCTCTCTGCAATGCTCTTATTAGGACTAATAGGATATTGATTAAAGACATTCCTGCAGTTCTTGGATTTGTTAAATCTAGTTAAGTTGTGAAAATTTGTAATTTTTTTTTGTAAAATTAAGGGGAGTTGTCAAAATTGAGACACTTGGCAAATCTAGGGCAGTTTGGAAAATGGAGAGACGGCAAAATTTAGAGCAGTTGGCAAAATTCGAAGCCACTTAGTAAAATAGAGGCGAGTTGGCAAAATTGGGACAACTTGGCAAAATCTTGTGGAGTTGGCAAAATTTGGAGAGACTTGGTAAAATCTTAGATAGTTGGTAAAATTCGGAGACTTGGCAAAATTCAGGTGAGATGTAAAAATTAGGATTTTTTTTCTGTAAAATTATGGTGTGTTGGCAAAATCAAGGTAACTTTGCAATATCTAGGAGAGTTGGCAAAATTCACAGTGACTTTGGAAAAATCAGGCGAGATGTAAAAATTGGGATTTTTTTTTCTGTAAAATTGTGGCGAGATCGAGGAATCCACTTGGCAAAATATGGGCGATTTGTGAAAATTAGGATTGTTTTTGTGAATTAAGGAGAGTTGACAAAATCGAAAAAACTAGGCAAAATTTTGGGGAGTTTAAAAAATTTGAAGTGACTTGGCAAATTCAGGAGAGATGTAAAAATTGGGATTGTTTTGCGAAATTAAAGAGGTGGTAAAATCGATGCAACTTGGCAAAATCTAGGGAAATTGGCAAAACTGGAAACCACTTGGTAAAGTACAGGGGAGTTGTAAAAATTGGAATTGGTTTTGAAAAATTAAGGAGAGCTGGAAAAACAGAGAACTCTTGGCAGAATCTAGAGTTGGCAAAATTCGAAGCCACTTGGTAAAATACAGGGGAGTTGTGAAAATTGCGCCTTTCTTGTGCAATTAAGGAGAGTTGATAAAATTCGAAGTGACTTGGCCAATTCAGAAAATATGTAAAAATTGCGATTTTTTCTGTAAAATTATGGCAAGTTGGCAAAATCGAGAGTAGTTGGCAAAATTCGAATGCACTTTGTAAAATATAGGCGAGTTGTGAAAATTGAGATTTGTTTTGTGTAATTAAGGAGTGTTGGACAAATTATTGAGGAAACTTAACAAAATGAACGGCAGTTGGCAAAATTCGAATCCACTTGGAAATTACGGGTGAGTTGTGATAATTGGGATTGAGTTTGTGAAATTAAGGAGAGTTGACAAAATCGAGAAAACTTGGCAAAATCTTGGGGAGTTTGAAAATTCTGAAGTGACTTGGCAAATTTAGGAGAGATTTAAATATTTGGATTATTTTTGTGAAATTATTGGCTAATTGGAAAAATTGGAAGTCAAATGGCAAAATGCAGGAGAGTTCTGAAAATTCCCCCCCCCCCCACCGAGCGCAAAAATACAGGGCAAAAACATGACACATCTGATCAGTTCAGTTGGTAAAATTTTCGAGTTGAAAAATTTTTGATTTCTCCCCCCCCCCCCCAACCATAGTCCTTCGCGGGGCGAGGGTGGCTCAGTCGGTAGCGCGCCAGGTTCGAGTCCCAGCTGGGTCAGCGTTGAGATTTATCTCCGCAAAATTCCCTGCTCACGGTCAGTAGGGGATACCGATGGGCTTGGAAAGGCCACCGTCCGTCGGATGGGATGTTAAGCCGTGGCCCCGTGTGCGGGAGAGCCATACTCTGTGCACGTTAAAGAACACGCTGGATGGCCTTGACGGGAGGCTACCATGTCTCCCAACAGCTGTTCCAGTGGGTCCCCTCCCCCCACCTTTGGGGTCCATGTGACCTGGCCATTTAGCCCATAGTGTGCAAAAAAGTGCCGCTCAGAGGTAAAACAACCCAACCCATAGTCCTTCGCCCCTGCATAATAGTTTAGTTCTTTCTAATGTTAGTTACAGCAGCAAAACATGAGCCTTTTGTAAGCAGGATACAGGAAACTTTATGCCTTTGATCCTAGATGCTTACACAGTATCTTGGGCACTAAATATTTTCATTTTGCAAATAAGGATCTATAGAAGGAATTGGAAACATCATTTTAGCAGTATATTGTCCAAAGACTGAGTTGGTTTGGCAATGTTACTCGTATGCATTTTGCCAACTCCGAGTTACTTTGGGGAGGTTTCTCCCCCTCCCATAACTATGCCCCTGCTATTATGCAACCTAATTTTAGTCTTTAGATGCATGTACTATTTTTCAACACTTTCCATAGATTCTTAAAAATTCCAATGGCAATACATATTCTATTTATCTCGTGCTGCACACCAGTATATGTTACACAGCTCGCAAGATAATTAAACTGCACTTTTTGTTTGATTTGCTATAATTAAAGAGTTGGATCGTACACTACTCGTAGCTTGTACAGACCTTTTACATGCATAGAATGACATACCCCACCAGTGGTGTTGGGTTATTTTACCTCTGAGCGGCACTTTTTTGCACACCATGGGATAAATGGCCAGGTTACATGGACCCCGAAGGCTCAGAGAAGGTTGGGGGAGGGGACCCACTGGAACAGCTGTTGGGAGACAGATGGTAGCCTCCCGTCAAGGCCATCTAGTGTGTTCTTTAACGTGCACAGCGTATGGCTCTCCCGCACACGGGGCCACGGTTTAACGTCTCATCCGACGGACGGCGGCCTGGAAAGGCCGCCGTTCGTCGGATGGGAGGGGACACCGATGGGCTTGGAAAAGCCCATCAGTGTCCCTACTGACCGTGGGCAGGGCGGGGAATTTTGCGGAGATAAAACTCAAATGCTGACCCAGCTGGGACTCGAACCTGGGAACTACAGATTACGAGCCTGGCGCGCTACCGACTGAGCCACCCCCGCCCCCACCAGTGGTGTGGTATTGGAGGTATTAATGTATGTTACTTGAATAACATATTTTCTAAGATAGTCCACGAAAATCAGTAACTGGTAAACTATTAGAAGGCCCCTTTTAGAGCCTATCTTAACTGGATGCAAGTCTCTTGGTTTCCTAAATGCCAAGATACAGAACTTTTTAAAATACCTGGTAGAACTTTGAAATATGAATAATTCATTTCTACCAAATCTAAATGTTTAATAACAGATTTACAACAATTTATTCAGTAGTATTATTTAATGATGTTCTAATCAGCTGACATATTTGCTGTTTTACATTTTTTCAAATAAATCATCACAATATAAAAATGTTTACTATTTTTCTTTACAACAACTTGTTACAACAGTAGAATATTAGTGAATAATAAAGGAAGTTTTTACTATAAGGCTACATAACATGTCACTTTCTATTATATAATGCAAAACAACTGCAACATTTGAGATTGACAATAAGCTGTACAACATTCGTTAGTTAGATTAACATGTGATAGAATCATAAAACAAAAAATTATTAGAACTCTTTCTTGTGTTATCACAATATTCGTTTATACTTTTATTATATACAACAAATTCAATACGTTTGAAAAAAAAAAGTTTTCTTTTCAAAGGTAGTAGTGAGATCTTATAAAATGCACATCAGACAAATTCAGCATTCTTAATATACAAATATAATCCTTATTTGCTATAACATTCCAAAGTACATTTCGGAAACTTTGGTACTCCATTTGTGTAGTCTGCTACATATGAATGAAAACACATTTGAATGAAAACAAATACCAAAGATATTTTTACAAAGAATGATTTTTTTTTTGTGAAATACAGAATGCTATTTGCAGTGCTTACCATTAGCAAACAGAAATAAATATAAACTTTAAAATTTTGTTAAACCAAAATAAATCAAAAGGCTCAATAAAACGAAATTCCTGACAAAGAAAACTAAAAACAGATGGAATGTATCATATTTAACATTACTACTGAAAACAGCTAATATGAACGTTCAGTGTACTTCAATTAGTACTTTCTATGCCTCATTTAGCTAAGACACAGAAACAAAACGAACGTGAGAGTGAAATGAAAAGAGAGAACCTCAAAATTTATTAAAAAAATGATAACAGAAAAACGAAAAAAAAATAAACTTCAATTTTCCATTTTATTTAAATATTAATACATCTAATATAGTGTTGCCACAATTTTTTGGAATTATTTAAATTCTAATAATATAATCTCTACTTTTCATCACCTTTAATAACAATTTTAAACAGTTTCTTGTTCATAGAACATCACATTTAAAGTTGAATAAATCAAATATTTTATTTAAAAGGAGGGTTTCGCACTTGGATAGATTGCCAAAAAGGTGACAACCTTAATGCGACATTTGTGCTTCAGTTTTCCATGATGAGGCTCAGTCAGAAGCAGCAAATCACTTCTCGGTTACTGCACCTTTTTAGGCTAATCCAAGATTGTTTAATGCCTATTAATATAGGGCCAGGGAAAGTTTCGTGTGCTTCCAGTCCTCTGCCACCAAATAAATGCTATTCCCGTCAAAATGTGATAAAAATTAGTTTCAACGCATATCAAAAGTGTTCCCTGATCATAACATTCGTCACCTAATTAAATTACTCTTTTCAAAATTCATGTCAAATAATTTCCTGAACACAAAATAAGAAAAGAAACTTGTTCACTATTTTATATCTAAGGCACCCTTAATAGTTATTGCTAGCAGATTTCTTGAATTTTTTTTTTTTCTTTGAGTGGAAAAATAAAACTCTAACTCGAATTCTATCAGAGACTCAAATTCAACACTGGATGGAATATGGGAAAACCTTATGCCAAATTTGGGACTGATATCAGCCAAATGTTTGGGGAATCGTGGGGTCTATCCAAATCTGTTAAAACACGAGAGAGATAAAATTAACAATAAAGCACATGTACCTGACTGGAAAAGTGCAAGCTGTGTGCATTGTCACAGAAGGCACACAACAGGTGCCTGAAACGATTTGCAGCTTTTATAGAAGTTTTCATCATTTCTACAATATTTCTCCACAGATATAAACAACCAATAATAAACTATCCAAATATATCTCAGTTCTTAAGTACGTAATACATGGCTTTAGAATTGCATGAGAAGAAATGTTGACTTTCAGAACTGCAAGAAATTAAAAAAAAAATAGATTACCTTTCAAGCAGCTATTTGCCATAGAGGTTTGAACCTGCCAGTTTAATATGTCGCAGGGAGATGATGAAAATAGGGATTTGATCAAATCCCTAAGGTATATGCTCAATTCACGGAAGATGTTAAAATAACAACTCTGTGGGGTGATTTCCCTGAAGAAAGTAGGTGATTTGATCAAATCCCTTAACTGTTTTAGTAAAAAGATGAAATAAACAAGTCAGGACTCGCACAGCTCTATTGTTTCGCTTGTTACCACTCCCTTTACCTCACCGCTCCCCTCTGGCGTCCGTGCCGGCCAGCGCCCAAACATTACGCGAGGAAGGTTGCGTGCATTTTTATTATTGTTTTCTATATTTCGAGTTTTATCAAGTACCTACCGTAGAAAAATGAGTTCAGATATAGAAAAAAAATCAAACTCTGACCGAATTTGCATCTGAAGAACAGTTTAATGAAACTAGGTTGTTTTACCTCTGAGCGGCACTTTTTTGCACACCATGGGCTAAATGGCCAGGTCACATGGACCCCGAAGGCTCAGAGAAGGTTGGGGGAGGGGACCCACTGGAACAGCTGTTGGGAGACAGATGGTAGCCTCCCGTCAAGGCCATCCAGCGTGTTCTTTAACGTGCACAGGGTGTCTCTCCCGCACACGGGGCCACGGCTTAACGTCCCATCCGACGGACGGCGGCCTTTCCAAGCCCATCGGTGTCCCCTACTGACCGTGGGCAGGGCGGGGAATTTTGCGGAGATAAATCTCAACGCTGACCCAGCGGGGACTCGAACCTGGGAACTACAGATTACGAGCCTGGCGCGCTACCGACTGAGCCACCCCCTTTAATGAAACTATCAGGACGTTTTTGAACAAGCGGCATGAGAAAGAAAAACCTTTGTGGACTCGCGAAAGGATAGAAGAAGCTGTCACAATCATTGAACAATTTAAATTAGCACCACTACTTAAACATTTTTCCCAGAAAGGTAAAAAAAAGGGCCCTTTCTAGTGTCCAAAGTAGTGTCACGTGAGCTAAAGATTCATACTCAAGAGATTCACCACTTGACGGATTCGTTCTCACTTGGCCTCCGCTCATTCGGGGAGTTTCATTATAATTCGGACCACGGAATCACGTGACCCGAAGATTCATACTCAAGAGATTCATCACTTTACAGATTCGTTCTCACTTGGCCTTCGCTCATGAAGGGCGTTTTGAATAATAAGGCAGGTGGTGTATTGTAGATCGAGATACATTAAGAATACCTTAAAAAGGCGATTCGGAAAGGAGATAATAAGAGGTGAAAAAGGCGATTCGGAAAAAACGAAAAAAGTACAAAGTACCGGCTATTACAATTCCGTAATAGCCGAAATAATTTGTGTTTCAATGACTATTGTTGTATTAACTATTCTACATTTAATAATGCATGGTTTACTAAATAAATACTTTTAATATCTAAACAATATTATTTCATCTTTTCACTAAAACAGTTAAGGGATTTGATCAAATCACTTACTTTCTTCAGGGAAATCACCCCACAGAGTTGTTATTTTAACATCTTCCGTGAATTGATCATATACCTTAGGGATTTGATCAAATCACTATTTTTATCATCTTCCTGCGACAAATACACCACAAAGATCTGTAAGGAAAGTGTAACCTCGATGGATAACACACAAAGGAAAATATCCATGCCTTAAACCGTTCCCTATGATCAGCATTCAACACACACTAACTACTCCACTAAATTCTTCTGTTTTTAATATCTACTGCTCCCATTTAAGCATTTAAAAACTTCTAATGTCAAAAGAAGTACAGTAGAACCTCATAAATCTGGTACAAGCATACCTCATTTTATTGCACTTTTTTTTACAAATTGAAGGTTTGTGGCAAGCCTGCATTGAGCAAGTTGATCTATATTGAAATTAGGCCAATTAATAACCGTATAATGGCCCCTAAGTGTTCAATGACTATTACTGTATTTATTATTTAAGATTCGAGTGACTATTATTTATGTCTATTGTTAAAATTGTCCATCTCGTGAATTTCTTTTTCAGAATATTACAGTATTTCTATAAATATGCCTTGTCTCATATTTCAAACTTTTTCATCATTATTATTATATTGAAATTATATTCATACAATGGTCATTAATTAATAACCATACAATGGCCATAATATAATAACCATACAATGGCCATAATATAATAACCATACAATGGCCATAATATAATAACCATACAATGGCCATAATATAATAACCATACAATGGCCTCTAATTGTTCAAGTGAAAAGAAGAGTTGCACATCTCTCATTTAAAATCAAATGCTAGAAATGATTAAGCTTAGTGAGAAAGGCATGTTGAATGTCGAGATAGGCCAAAATCTAGGCCTCTTGCACCAAACAGTTAGCCAAGTTGTGAACGCAAAGGAAAAGTTCTTGAAGGAAATTAAAAGTGCTACTACAATGAACACACGAATGATAAGGAAGCAAAACAGCCTTATTGCTGATATGTAGAAAGTTTTAGTGGTCTGGATAGATCAAACCAGCAACAACATTCCCTTAAGCCAAAGTGTAATCCAGAGCAAGGCCCTAATTCTCTTCAATTCTATGAAGGCTAAGAGAGGTGAGGAAGCTGCAGAAGAAAGGTTTGAAGATAGCAGAGGTTGGTTCATGAGGTTTAAGGAAAGAAGCCATCTCCACAACATAAAAGTGCAAGGTGAAGCAGCTAGTGCTGATGTAGAAGCTGCAGCAAGCTATCCAGAAGAGCTAGCTTAGATAATTGATGAAGGTGGCTACACTAAACAATAGATTTTCAATGTAGACGAAGCAGCCTTATATTGAAAGACGATGCCATCTAGAACTTTCCTAGCTAGAGAGGAGAAGTCAATGCTTGGCTTCAAAGCTTAGGCTGACTCTCTTGTTAGGGGCTAATGCAGCTGGTGACTTTAAAGTTGTAGCTAATGCTCATTTACCATTTCGAAAATCCTACAGCCATTAAGAATTATGCTAAATCTACTCTGTCTGTGCTCTATAAATGGAATCAGAAAGCCTGGATGACAGCACATCTGTTTAGAACATGGTTTACTGAATATTTTAAACCCACTGTTGAGACCTACTGTTCAGAAAAAAAAAAAGATTCCTTTCAAAATATTACTGCTCATTGACAATACACCTGGTGACCCAAGAGCTCTGATGAAGATGTACAACGAGATTAATATTGTTTTCATGCCTGCTAACACATCTATTCTGCAGTTTATGGATCAAGGAGTAATTTCGAATTTCAAGTCTTATTATTAAAGAAATACATTTCATAAGGCCATAGCTGCCACAGATAGTGATTCCTCTGATGGCTCTGGGCAAAGTAAATTGAAAATTTTCTGGAAAGGATTCACCATTCTAGATGCCATTAAGAACATTCATGATTCATGGGAAGAGGTCAAAATATCAACATTAAGAGGAGTTTGGACCTGGAGCATTCAGCAACCATCAACATCGAGGTGGTAAGACCCTTCACCAGCAAAAAGATTACAACTTGCGTAAGGCTCAGATGATGATTAGCATTTTTTAGCAACAAAGTGTTTTTGAAAGTATGTACATTGTTTTTTAAAACCTAATGCTATTGCACACTTAATAGACTACAGTATGGTGTAAGAGTAACTTTTATATGTATTGCGAAACCAAAAAATTCGTGCAACTAATTTATTGTGGTGATCTGGAACTAAACCTGCAAAATCTCTGAGGTATGCCTGTACTCATTAAAATTTTTGTACTTACTCCATTATGGAATGGTGAAAGCACAGCTTCACATCAAAATTCACGAATTCTAGAAAGCATTTGCAAGCAGCCAATAAAGGCATGCACTGCCAAATATACTGTAGTAGCATTTTACATGAGATACCTTAATTTTTCATTTGAACATCCTGAGATTTCATCCTCCCGCACCATTTCAGGAGGATGACCCAAAAGTGTATTACACATTTCCCAAAACAATATTTTATATAATAAAGGAAACATATATCTAGTGTGAAACAAAGGTTTGGTTATACGATTTATTAATCAAAGTACGACAAAGTTACACTGAACTTATTGGTAAAAGTTCAATGTCTAGCTTTGTGCTAATATTTTAATACCTAAATATTCAGTTGATATTTTAAAGTCCGACTTCTGATTGATATTTTACTTTAGGGCATTATTACATTATGTACACAGTTTGTTCTTAAATATCATTATAGTCTATTATTTTAATATTCATTTGCCTTTCTATGTTCTGATATCTTCATTAATTCCATAAAATATTAAGTTTGTCTGCCACTGATTCACTGAACCAACTGCTTTCAATGAACTTATCCTTCATGTTGGATGATGGCTTGCTACATTTGAAAACTTTTGTGCTAACACAACTGGAAGGTGATTTACCATCAACCTATGTGTCAGAGTAGTCCCTCATCCAACCCATGGCTCACAAATAAAATCATCAATATACTGAATCAGGCTCATTTCTTCCAATATTTTGACCTAACATTTTTAGGTGCACATATAAAACGATTTTGCCAACTAACAGCATTGAATAAAAATGTATATTTTTGTTTCTTAATCAAGAGAATTTCTTGATTCCTTAAAAATCTAGTTTGTTTATAATTCATTACTCATTAGACATGTATGCTTTTGTTTTTAAAGAGAATTTTTTCCTGCAGCTCTTTTAAGAATATAAGTTTTTTTAGTAGCACTTCACAAAGTTTGGATTGGATGGCTTTGTGATATAGAAAAAAAAAATAGCAGCTAAATCATTTTTTAATTCTTTGCATTATATGCTACTGTACACTTCATAATCATTATTTCATGACAAAACTAAAACCTTAATGTTATTTGGAATGGAAAATACTAGAATTTGCAGAAACCAAAATTTCTTGAGTAACATCATCAAGAATGCTAACAACAATTCACTATTGAAACAGAAAAAAATACCTTACCTAAAAAAATAAAGCCAAATGAGCATATTTTTAATTACCAAACACTGAAAAAAGTTAGTGAAAAATTAAAAAATATTACTACACAATTTCTATTGTATAAATAAGTATTTGTTCTCAAACGATGGTCATTTGCAACAATGGCTACTAATTAACATTCTTGCCTACTGGCAAAAGTTTTGAGCATTCTGTTGCTACTTCCTAATGTCTATTTATGCAATGTTAAATTACAAGTAAATAAGCGCTTACCCTATATGTTAAACTCAACCATGCGAATGTATAATATACAAGTACCTAAAATAATCCAAACTAACATAAAAATGTTAACTATTAATGACAGAGATAAACGAACACCCACAGGAGGTGTATATGAAGTAAAAATTGACGATGCATGTTGTATGTTACTGCATGGAAAATATTGTAACATAACGTACTCGAAAATAAAATTATATTGGAAAAACATATAGACAAATAGAAGAATGTGAAACTGATCTCAAAAAGTAACAGGGATATACAGCTTTAACCCAAACTATAATTGGAAATAAATTACCGATAGCTGATATAAAACCAAAAATTATAGCAGTCCCACCCACTAAGTTCCAATTTAACTACATAGAGAATTTATTAATCAATATGCAGAATAATAATATATGTAATACTCACATAGCACCCATCAGGATGGAATCTCCTGCTACATAGAATGGATTTGAATTGCAGCTACACCACCAGAGGGCCAGTGCTATAAATGTAGCTACAGTACAAATGGCAGTCCCGCTGAAGAAACTGTCGGTCTGGCGGATGAAACGCGTCCAGGTTAAGCTTTACTTTTTAATTCTTCTCTCCACGCACGTTCAACCAAAAGTGGAGAAAAGTGATTTAGGAATTTATAGCTCTCAAAGGATGGAATAAGATTGTCTGATATGTACCAAGATCAGTGCTGCATAGAACATCAAGTTGACCATCAAAAATAGCATGTATAAGAAGGACATCTCCAAAACAAGAAGTGTCTCAATGGAACAGAACAGTAAAACAGCAACTGGCAAAACAGCAGCCAACAGCCAAATGGACTATGATATCAACAGTGAATTGAGAAGTTTACGAACATATGGAGTGAACCAGCCTTGTTTAACATCTATGGAAAGCACTTATTTACTTGTAATTTAACATTGCATAAATAGACATTAGGAAGTAGCAAGAAAGCTCAGAACTTTTGCCCGTAGGCAAGAATGTTATCTAGTAGCCATTGTTGCAAATGACCATCATTTGAGAGCAAATACTAATATTGTAGAAATACAGTAGAAATTGTGGAGTAAAAATGTTTTTAAAATTTTCACTGAATTCTTGCATTGTGTCATTGACAACTGATAACTGATAAAAGTTCACATTAATATCGAAGGAAATTACATATTTTATATATATTTTTTATTCTTCAGAATTACAAGAACAATCAACAATTTAAATTATAACAGCCTGACAGAGCTCGGGCATTTCTAATGGTAAAATATTCCAGCTAAACAAGATAGAATTGACTAAAACAAGTCAATTCTATCTTGTTTAGCTGGAATCGACCATAGTTTAATAATTGGTTAACTTTTAAATATCAACTTCATGAAACTTTGAATTTTCCGAAAAAAAGTTTAAAATTAAAATCACTGCTTTGATCAATTCTAGCAATGGCTTTGACAGTTCATACATATATATGTAATGCGTAAATATGCAGAATGTCCAGAACAATACCCACCTTTATATATATATAAGTACAAGGGTCTCAGTCCAGGAAGAAGATATGCAGCAAAAAATAATAACATTCAACTTAATATGGTACACCACAGCAAGGTCCTCACAAAATCTGTAAAATTGCTGAATTCTATTACTGAGATTTTCGCATAAATAATTCATTATTTTATTCCGAGATTTACCTTTATTCAGAAAGTAAACAAAAATCAATGCTGCTTTTAAATAAGAAATGTCAAGAAGAAAGTTCCAATATAGCTGCAACCTCTTTGGAAAATGATCCCAGTCAGGGGTTAAAATATTAGGATTATAGTTAAAATTTTTTAAAAACAGCTCACAAGTAAGTGATTCTATTTGTCTTAAATTCTAACGAATAGTAACATAATTCAGAATTTTTTCTATAGCTCTGAACAAATAATAAGGAATCATGAATAATCAGCTCTGTTTTTCTTACTCAGAGATGCCTTGCTGTCTGTGGGTCAGAACTCATATTTTCAGAGCCTTTCCTTAGTTCTCTGATGAATAATATTTACATGATATGATTAACTATTGAGTTTTTTATTCGTACTTAGTATGGGTATAAAACTAAGATAATAGTTTGACTCAAAACAAGCACACATTTGCATTTTGTGCAGCAAAGTGTAATAATTCCGATTTTGTGTAATATCTATGGGTTCTAAAAAATTTTATTATTAAAAGTTACAGAAAATATTAAAAAGAAGATATTAATTTGAAATTTGATTACAAAATTTCAATAATTGAAAGCTAATGGATTTTCACAGAAAGGGGGCAACATTCATTCAAATTCAAAACCAAATTTTAATTTCTGATGCTTAACAGGATGAATTTTTCTAGTGCTATAAAATTGTTTGTTCATGGTCTGACAAAATGTTTGGCCAGCTCTGGGAGAAGGCTAGTTCTAAACATATATTTAATCGTATAAACCATCAGTTCATAATCAGACAGTGACTACCATTATTATACAAAGATTTGAAACACTCACCGTTACTACAGCTTTCCAAAATTAAATTTCAATTTTTTTTTGGTTAACAGCCAAAAGCTATGGCTGTAAATTTAAATGCCTTGACAACCACATGATAGCACTTAAATTTCAAACTTCTAGCATGAATAATGTTTATGATGTTGGTATACAGGATTCAAAGTCCTAAAACACCCAAATAACTTTTTAATGAAGGGTCCTAGAAGTGCAAATGTTAGGTCTTCTTACAAGAAAGTGACCATGCCTGATCGAATGACAACAACTGTAGTGACCCTAGTGGCAAATCTAGAAAGTTAAAAATCGAACTTAGCAACAAAGGGAGATAGGGAAAAAGTGAAAATCAAAGTTGTAGAGAATTTTTTAATCAGTGGGAAATGACACATGGTACTCATGAAATGAGTGGAATGGAATAAATGTCAATCATTCGAAATCAGACACTTTACGCTTAGCCACAGCAAACTGTGCAACACTGTATGAAGATTCATGAACATTTCACTGGGTGGTGCTACTATATCACTGGGGTGACGTAGCACCACCCAGTGAGATAAAAAATCAGGTATGGCAGTACATGACATAACGCTTATAGTCAAGTAGGTGCACTGGTTGAAGATCCAAATGGCAGACTATTCCAATGATCAGTGCTGTGTGATATGTGAGAGATTGAGATGATGTTGCTCTATGGAAAATGTCAACAAAATGCCCAGGAAGCTACATAGTAGTATGCCCCACACTTTTTAGCTAGTCCACACCCAACTCCAGCAACCATTTGCCATTTCGTTCAACAACTCTGAGAAACCAGCAGCATAACAACTTGTCTACAATTGGGCAGACAGACAGGATCTGGTATTCAAGTTCATCCAGTGGACATCATGGGATATGTTCTTGCCCAACCATTCATCATTACACAGCAGTCAGTGAAGCCTGTGGCTTAACAGCAGCTCATATGTGGCAAATCCTTCACTAGCATAGGGCAAACCTGTACCATCTCATACTGATGCACAATTTGATGCCAGGAGACCATCAGTGACGTTTAGATTTCTGAAATTTGGTACTACATACCTTAGAGGATAACCCATCCCTTTTTTTTTTTGAGATCCTTTGGACAGATGAGAAGCAATTCATACAGGCTGAAATCATCAACAGGCAGAATACCTATTACTTCAGGGTCCTTGTGACCTCACCATTTAGCCCATTGTGTGCAAAAAAGTGCTGCTTAGAGGTATAACCCAACCTGATCAAATGACAATGACTGTAGCACCCTAGGGTTCTTTCCAACCCATCCCCTGGAAGTGCAGCGAGGCATCAAGTATGCTGGTTAATGAATGTCTGGTGCAGGGTATTTGGAACAACACATTTGTTGGACCAGTATTCTACAAAGGAACATTAACAAGTTGGAGGTACCTCCAACTGTTATGGAATATAGTACCTGACTGGTTGAATGACCTTCCTGTCAGGGATGTACAATGCATGTCGTACCAACATGATGGAACATCACCACACCAGTGAGACATCATACATTCTTTTTTGTCTGACATGTTCAGACACCAGATCAGTGAGTATATTGGTCTTGTGGAGTGACCTCTGTGATCACTGGACTTCTAGGGACTTCTTCCTCTGGGATTACCTGAAAGAACAATCATATACCATAGAACCTGCAAGATCTATGGTAGATCATTGATGCCTATGATTGAGTCTGAAACATCTGTAATGCTAGTTGCTATACAACAAGCTATTCTTTCTCGCAGTCAGATGTGCATTGTAGCCAATGGTGTGCACATACAACAGGTTCTGTGTCAGACTCTTGCAATGTGAAATTTGTTTATACCATTTGTGAATTGAAATGCAATCATGAATCTATGTAATAAATGATTTCATCACTATTATCTCTCTTTCTGCTGCATGGTATGTGTCATGTTTTCCACAATCTGTGGGTTGTCACAAATTTTTTTGGTGACTACGCATCAAGTGTCGGATTTTATATGATCAGCATTTACAGCTTTCTATCCACTCATTTTGTGAGCATGTATGTCATTCAACCTATTAATTAGAAAATGCTCTACAACTTTGTAATTTACATTTTTAATCTGTTGCTCTTTGTTAAAAGTTTGGTTTGTTAACCTCCTAAATTTGCCACTAGGGGTGTTACAGTCACTGTCATTTGATCAGGTTGAGTTATACCTCTGAGCAGCACTTTTTTGCACACAATGGGCTAAATGGTGAGGTCACAAGGACCCTGAAAGCTCAGAGAAATTTGGTGGGAGGGGACTCACTGGACAGCTGTCAGGAGACAGATGGTGGCCTTCCATCAAGGCCATACAGTGTGTTCTTTAACCATGTACAGGGTATGGTTCTCCTGCACATGGGGTCATGACTTAACATCCCATCCGATTGATGGCAACCTTTCCAAGCCCATTAGTGTCCCCTTCTGACCGTAGGCAGTGTGGGGAGTTTTTCGGAGATAAATCTAAAAAACAATAGCTTGTTTTCTAAAAGCAAGCTAAAAAAATATTTATGATATTAGTTTTATGGATTTTCTACTATTAATCATGTATGTTAATGACACTGAAATAAAAGATAATGACTTCATGAGACATTGCTTGAGATAAACTATAATGTATATTATCCAAGCATTGATTATCGAACCAAAAGACATATTTTAACAATTATATTATGTGTTTGTGAATGTTGCAGCTTTTCAAAAGTCTTTATTTATGACAACTACTACTACCAGAGTGGTAGATGATTCCTGGAATTCTGCCAAAAGCACCATTCTGACTTGAAATCAGAAATTACAATCACCTGTAGCAAATATGGAATGCTAGTTTTAAAAATAAAAGTTTTATCATTTTTGAATTTTAGATCCTTTTAGCTACGGTAATTTAAACTAATGGAATATTCGCAAAAAGCAAATAGTAATATTCTATTAATAGCTATTCACAGCTTAGAAATTTTCATTTAACTCTTGTAATAGAAATTGCATTTTTTTCACCCTCAGGGAGGGCAAGTTGCTGCTGTCAATATAAAGCCCATGACCACTATACTGTACCATCTAAATCTCAAACATGACTAGACTACATCATATACATTATTCGTTTACAATTTTGTCATCTGTCAATTTTTAGCAAACCCTAATGGTGAAAATTCACACTATTGGGAGATTCAGAAAAAGTAAATTGTATGATCTTGTTGGTATCTATCCAACAAAATACAGTTTCTTATTTATCACTGAAATCAAAAATAGTTGAAGATCTATAGACATATGACAGAGTGGAAACAGTTTTCTTTTTAATAAAACACACTAAAAATGATTCAGAGTTACGTATTTGTCATGACTTCATCAGAAAATTAGGTAAACTATACTACAAGAATCATCTGGATGCTTTGAATGTCATGTTTGGATAATGTCAGTAAATAATCTCTTTTATAATATTCCTGATGATTCTAATGGCTATGAAAAATAACAACCAATGGCTCATTTACATTACCACCAATAAAGTGTTAATACTGATAATAATTATCAAACTGCATGCTATTTTGAAATGAAAGAAAAATTGTTAATCATGCAATATAATTATAATGAATAATAATAGGATAACTATTTGATAAAAACACTCGGATGGTTTAGGTGTTAATTCTTTACAAGAAATAAAATCTTCCAAGAAATCATTCTACGTTAATGGCTGCCACAGAAAAATAAATGCAATGAGAAATTGAAATTTGAATTTTTATGTTGTTAACTGCTAGTATACAGATCACATTTCACAGTCAACTTTATCTAATGAAATGTGATCTAGCAGTAGCATAAAATAATGTGACAAACCATTAATCTATTATGGATTGACAGCATGCTAATGATAGTTCTTAAAAGTGTTTAGCTTTAATGCAACACTTTTCCATTCTGATCAGGCATGTTTAACAAAATGTAGCCTGTTGAATCAGCTAAGGTTGCTTAATTTATCAAAAGCATCATTCTTGAATGCATGCCAGTGGTATTAGCATAAAAAGACAAATACTCAAATAGGGCACATTTTCTATAGGTTACAGATAAAATGATAAGGTAAATAAAATAATAAGGGTCATAAAATGAGGAGGGGTGGTGCAGAAGTGGTGCATGTCCAGAAACAGAAATTTTATTCTATGAAGGGGTTTAGTAAAACTTTAAATATCTGATGAGATAAACTTAAGTTTAAATTATCAATTACATTTAAGTTTAACTGAGTTCTGCATTGAAAAACTGATGCATTCTTAATGATGCTCACAGCTACTTCAAAAACGTAACTCGAACATCAGACCTATACCATTTCTGCACTTCTTATATTTGTCAGTGGTTTTAGAAGGTATCATTAAATTTTGTCAAATTGTGACAATTTGGGGAGGGGGGTTGCTGTTTTAATTTACTATTCCTTAGTGAAAGCTTTGCTTTGAAAAAATTTTCAGATGTGATATCTTTGTAGAAATATATTCTTGGAAAATTACTAACACCATTTACAACCAAAAAAAAAAATACAAAAACTGGATTTCTTTTTCCCTGTTATGTTTTCACTTTTTGAATGAAGACATAATTATGAGTGCATTACATGCAGATGTAATAATTTATCAAATGAAACTGAAAAATGAAGATGCTAATTACCTATGACTAAATATTTTGGGAGGAAAACTATATTTTTATTGTTTAATTTTGTAAAGATATAGTGAGATCTTTTAATTTTAATGTTTTATTGTGTCTTCTCATAAAATAATTTTGATATCATTTATAATTAACACAAAACTAGTCACATCTAATTTAATAATAAAAAATATATATAAACTAAGTGAGATAATTACAGAACAATCATAAAACTAACCATATTAAAATACAATCTGGGAATATCCTCAAACTGAGGCCAGCAAACACCACTTGATTACATGCAATAATACTGTAAAGCTCAGTGTTCCTCAAACTAAATAACTTTTCCCTATAATTTTAGATAAAATGATAGAAATTTGATTTAATTAGCAATACAGTACTAATTCACTAATATTTATGAGTTTCAAACTTTTTCTAAGAAGTACAGTGTTACAATTGAACATATAATAAGTTGTCAACAACTAAGTGTAACATCATTGATTAAATATGCATTTCAAATATGTGAAATTATTCTCAATATCCTGATGTTATCCAGTTCTCACCCTCGCTTAGGTAGTTGCATTACAGTTTGAGAAACACTACATTAACTTCATTATAAACATTTCTGTTGGAAATATCACATAATATCAAAACATGCAACTCTGAGCTTTTGCTAATCAAAACGTTTGCAACATTAAATCTTTGAAATCTATCTTAAAGTGGTAGAAAATGATCAAAATTAAGTGAATTTAAATTTTTTTTTTAATTTATTACTTTAGCAAAAATAAGTTATAATGAACTTAAACTTATATTTGTTATAAGTTGGCTGAGGTTGATTAGAGTAATCAATTTCAATCTAATTGGAAGAGTAAACGAAGTGAAACAGTTAGTCGATTACAATTTCATATAATGTGCTGTTAATGATCGCATTTTACTAAAAAATTGTAGGATCACACTATATTCATAATTTTTTACAGTGGTGAAGAGAAGTGGTGAAATCAAAAATTAGAATGCATTTATACAAAGACAAAAATACTTTTGTTTTACCTAATATATTATGCCCTTCCACCCCTAAATGCTTTCTAAACATGCCACTGCTGCTTCAGCAGCAGTTATTTCCTGTTAGGTAGTAGTAACAGTACATCATGCTACTTTTATCCCCCCCCCCCCTCCTCCTCATTAGTAAGACCCTGTTCTTGTTGGAACATTTTGTTTATTTGATCCATTTTCCTGTTTGCCATTTTATCTTTGGAACACTTTTATTACCTACTTATGATTTGAATCATCATTAATTCTGTGACAAACAAATGTGTGATGGAACATAAAAATAGAAGTTTCAGTTTGTCTTCTTCACTTCAGTAACAAGCGCGAGACAAAGTAGTATAAATCTCTGAATTTTCTGAAAAGTATTCCTGAGATGATTAAAGAGAACAGTTTAAAACTTTGTTACTAGAATAATAAGTTTTTTTCATGTTGGAAATTAAACATATATTTTGTTGCAGATTAACACAAAAAAATTTAAGATAGAATCCTTTATATATATATATACACACACAGATATATGTATACTGTTTGTATGACTAAAAACCTTCTGTTCATTAGAAATAGCAGTGCCCCCAAGAAAGAGCACTGCTGTCAATCAGCTGCTTTGCCTATTATTGATTGTTCACAATTAGAAACATTATAGAACTCATAGTAGCACAAACAAGCAATTATTATTATCCAATCAAAACTACATTTTTACTGTTCCCTACTAAACTCATCAATTGTAAATGTTTTGATTAGCAAAACAATTATCAAAATGACCACAAAAGTATTGTGAAATGATAAAAAGTACTAATTTTAATAACATAAGTTGTTTATCTGTTACATTCTATGATGAAGCTGATTAAGCAAATATTTGTTGGCAGTGCTCTACATGAAAAATAGGCAGGATGAGCAATGAGACACTAAGTTCATGGGCGTGGAGGAATTGAAGGGATATTTCCACCGGCACCTCGACTAACAGAAAAAAGCAGAGATTGTGAAGCAAACAAGTGACAAAAATACATTGTAAACTGCTAATACTTTAACTTCAAATAAAGAAGAGACACTAAGATTTTAAAATCGATTTTTTGAACTAAATACCAATCAATACCTTTAAGCTAAAAGTTAATTAAAACTTTTCTACTGTTATCTGTCAGTAAAATCTCTAAAACAAGTATGAAAGAAAAAAAAAAGATAGAAAGCTATAAGTTTTCATTCCTTAGAGAAACAGCAACAGATGCAAACTACTGATTAAAATATGATTGCAGTGTTGGTTTCTGCATAATATGTATTTATTTTTTACCTCTCGAAAAACAAATTTCTTACCAGATTTATTTTCATTAGTGGTGTTATTTTCAAGTGCTTTTATTACATGTGGAAAACTATGCAATGATCAGCAACTCTGGTGAATAATAACTGCCTTCACCAAGAGAAGAATTACTCTACAGATAATGCAACTACAACTCAAAAAGCTTCTAAGTCTACCCTTTAAGCTATGACCTCCCTAAAAATATTTTCTGGTAAAATCCTTAGAAACAAAACCTTTATCATACAAAATAGTCAAAATTTCAGAGTCAGCCATTCACAATAGTAACTTTTCCAGCTCTAAGGCATTTCAGTGGCGATTTCATCTACCCCTAGAGATTTATGTAGTTTTAATTTAGAGAGAACCAGAGTAACTTCAAAATGTGATATAGAGCCAAAGTTAAAGCCAGTAATGCATCTATCCTCATTATAAACTAAGAGTTAAGAACTCATTAAGAACTAAGCACATTGTTTAGAACATTTCTGAAATGCTCAGTCCACCTAGACACAAAAGAATTCTCACCTTCAACAACCTTACCATGTTTATCCCTTAATTCCTGTATGCCAGGCTGTTTCTTTCAAAAAAAAAAAAAACGATTAACTACCTACTACAACTCTCTGCTGTTGTGCTGTCTAGCTGCTTCCTCTGTTTTGTCAGCCAAGCTATCAAGTCAAAGATTCTATGCATATTTATTAAGCTGTTGTTGGAATTAATATGAGAGATCTTTAATTTACCTTTAAACATATTTTTCATTAAAAATCACATTGAAGAAGTTATGGAGCTATGAATGTGATTTTCTATTGAGATAATATCAAACTGTTTCCATTTTTCTATCTAGTACCTGTACATGTATTTATAAATGTCCAGGTGTTAGTTATTTTCAAATCATTAACTTCAGAGCGGGTCAATTGTAAAAGCATTCCAAGTGGTCCCCTGAAATAGAAAATTTTAAAGGCAACAGGCTCATAATTCAATGAGTTTGCTTTAATTTCAACTAAAAATAAAGGTAACTTAAATGTAAAGTACTAAGGCTTTTACATAACTTTGTGAGGATAGTGATTTTGAAACAGTGATACTAATAATTTAGATTGTATTTTATTTCAAATGTGGAAGCAGAAAAATATATTCAGAGCCACAAAAAGATAGGATCATTTGAGATGAAAAAATTGCTAGAGTTATTGAGGTGGTAAAAAAATAAACTCAATTGCAAAAAAAAGAAAAAAAAATTAAATTCACTTAAAGTGACCAAAAAAATGTTGTGGGTGACAAAAATAAAGTTACTTAGAGCAGAAAAAAGTGAATTTACTTGAGTGTGTCAAAAAGGATGCATGCTTGGGATGGGGCAAAATGTCTTGTAACAGATGTTCCCCATCATCACTGCAACTACCAATGTCAAAAGGACTTATCATCCCTGCTGAAAGATAAGAGCTAGTATTAACTTTAGTATTGAAATCACCTAGCACAATAGTAATATATCCTTTCTTAACAAAATTCAAAATATCCAAAAGTTGTCAGCAAAACCTCTTTCATTTCTCATAAGAGTCCTCTGTGAGGGCATAACAGATAACATTTAAGTCTTTAATCTTAGTTTAAAATTTAGCTGTAAGAAATCTTTAGTGCAACTGTATCCTAGAAGAGCATCACTTGAATGTCGGTTAAGAATCATACCTGTCTTGCAGATGTTTCCTCCCCCCTCCTGAAAAATCCTCCGAGAAATCCTTATGTTACTTTGGTAGTTGTGATGAGTTATTCGTAGGGAAGCAGCATTTGATTTATAGTTTCCTTAGTGCTTAGCTGGTCACTGCTAGCAGTGACCAACAGCTAAGTGACTAACAAACACAAAGAACTAACACAGCCAAGTTAATTGTAAAAACGGATACCACTTTCTATCGAAGAACTTGCAGCAACTTCTAAAACACAGTGAGGGCTACTCACAGGACTACCAACAAACAGGACCACACCCAAAATAAAGCACTACAACAGGTCAAAAAACTTTGGAGTAACAGATCTTTATATTTCATTGACTTACTAAATACAGTTAAGAGTCAAAACTGTCAAAGTATCTCAACAAAAATTTATTGGCTATGTTTACAGATTTCTCTTGGTAAATGCTGTCAATGCCTTTTCAGTGCTAGATGTCTATTAATATCTTTTTTCAATTGAGAAAAAATAACGTTAGGTTTAATTTGCAACCTAAATGTTAAATATTTTCATCTTTTTGCATTTTATTCACATTTCTTACTGTATTGACTTTTTGGAAATTATAAATAATATTACAGTAAATTTTTATACAATGTACTTTAGTAAGCTTTTCAGAAATTTATCAAACTAGAAAATTTTCATTTAAACGAATTCTGCAAAGCTATGTAGTAATGCCAGTCCAGCAAATACTGATAAATCATGATCGAATGTTTTTAACAAACTTGTGGAAGTACAGTTGCTTAAGAAGAGTTATTTACAATGCAAATGTCTTCCAGCATTTTAAACTACTCAGCTAGTTTGCTGTTATTGATATATTATTAAATATGCTTATACATTTTGGGAACATTATTTGTGGATAGTTTAGGATATGCTCTACGTGAAAACTCTTACTGTTATCTCTAGCATTGAAACTGATACTTGAGCTTGGATTCTATTTGCAGTAATAGTATCATGTCTGAGGAGTAGGATTCAAACTTTTAACATTAATTCAGTCTCATTTTTAAAAGTTCCCTCTTTGAGGATTGAGCATTCTAGATAAGGAGGACTGATAGACTCAATACAGCTAGTAATCTTAGTTTCAGGAATGCTGGAAGGGATTAAAGAAAACTGCCCTTAATAACTGTTCCAGTTTCCAAGTCTGAAAATCTGGTCACTATATGCTATGCAATCTAAGAAATGATTCACTCTTAAAAGTACTTAATGAAGAGAGATTTCAGAAGAACGAAAGGGGTAACAAAAATTTACCTCTAAGGTAATTTGATGCAAAAGATTTACTTGTTTTCTGAAAATAGTATGATGATCAAATAAAATTCCATTTTAGAAATATACATTTGTTGTAAAATGCCTTTAAATGAAGCTCTGATCCAGTACTAAATATTGCAGCCATTTAAACACTTTTGAAAAAAAAAAAAAATCACTTGTGCAATCTTATGAAATTTAACTTGTCATTTCGTTTCACAAAAGGAATAAATAATTTTTCAAAACATGCCATTCACAGCTTGTTATACTTACGATGGTACAAGAGGTGGGGGTAGTCCTCCTGGGACAGGACGTGGTGGTGCTAGAGGGGGTGCCCTGTTTGTCCCACTTGGATCTGGCCTTGAGGGAATGATTGGTGCTTGTCTTGATGCTAGAGGTGGGGGAGGAGGGGCTCTGGATGTTGCCATATTTTTTCTCACACCACTGAAATGGTAAGAAAAAAATGTTAAGCATTTTAATATTGTAGTGGTAAACAACTAAAATTTTTATGGAAAAATAATTGGATTAAAAGCAGTTCTTAAAAAAAGACGTTATATTTTTGCCATTGTTACAATTTTAAATATTGTTAAAATATTTTCTGACTTGCCAGCATTTTTATTGCACAAATGGGTACAGCCATGAAAAAGAGAAGTGCAATAGGTGCATCACATCTCAGTCCCACAATAAGGGGGTCATGGAACTAAATAAAAATGAACAATTTTTTTTCTAATAATAGGGAAAAAAGACAATATTAATTTAAATCTTGTAACTTTGTGTTTCTTGTTTGTTTTACTTTTATTTGTATGAAAATGTCTAAATCTCTTATGTTTTTGAAAAATATACAATTATAATGTCAATATAATTTATTGTTTTGTTAATAATGAATGATAGGTATCACTGCAACAAAAAAGTGTAAATTTTGTTCTGTTTTCACAGTGGAATTACATTCTAAGTGAGTTAACAACTTTAATGAGAGGAAAAAGAATCTAACTTATTAAGCTCTTGCAAGAAATCAGAAGAATATAAAAGTTTAAAATTCTCACAATGGTAACTAAGGTTGATGGAGAACACTTTGCAGTTCTCTAAATTTTTAAGGGGGTTGGTCCACTTGCTAGTGTGCCAGGCTCATAATCTGTAGTTCCCAGGTTTGAGGCCCCACCTGGACCAGCATTGAGATTTATCTCCAGTAAACTCCCACCTTGCCCATGGTCTGAAAGGGAATACTGATGGGCTTGTAAAGAGTACTGTCCATCTTCAGATGCCTGGCAGAGTCAGAGGGTTATCATTTTCAGTTTCTGTCTTGTAAAAAAAAAACCTCTCCATATTAAATTGTACAGAGGAACTTCTTCTACAAAGAGGTCTGCATAATTTAAATGATGTTCCATGAAAGGAGCAAATAATATTTCTCTTTCTTCAAATGCCAAGCATAAATGGGGTATTAAAAACAAAACACCCTGCATTCATCTCCTATACTGGCATCGTCAAATTCTACATTGGAGGAAGTCTTCCAATGCAGATGGCTTCAGCCTTTAGTGGTGGGGGATTGGGTCTTTGCTCCATGTCTGCGATTAGGGGGCTGTTTGATATTATCGGAATTCCCTCTCTCAATAAACAGTTTCTTTAAACATCCCAGTAATCATTTTCTCTCCACAGGTAGTTCGAATGTAAGGACTCTGCACAGAGCCCAAAACTCAAGTTGCTTTCTGAGAATTGCATGAAATTCAGAATCAGATGTTGCAACTATAACATGCCCTTTTCCCTTGCTGCCTAGCACATCTTGATGTATGAATCACTCTTCTCTCCTCCCACTGGCCAGACAAACCCACCCCTACTCTCATGGAGTGGGAGTTGGCTCAGTTGGTAGTGTGCCAGACTTGTAATCTGTAGATTCCAGGTTCGATTTATCTCTGCTAAATCTTCACCATACCCTTGGTTAGTAGGGGACACTGATGGGTTTGGAAAGGCCACCATCCATCAGATGGGATGTAAAGCATGGCCCCATGTATGGGAGAGCCATACCTTGTGTATGTTAAAAAACACACTGGATGGCCTTGATTGACCCACCTCCATTACTGGCCCCTTTTCAACCGCAAGTGTTCTCAAATGATAAGTATAATTTATTTTTGCGTTCTGCACCAATGAATCACTTTTTCAAGGAACTTAGCACCACCCTGATGACAACTTCCAAGTGCAGTAAAAAGCCCTCAGCTTAAATCATCATGTGTTAGGAACATTTCAGTGCCTACTTGTTAATTGTGTGCTAATAAATTTAACAAGCAAAAGTGTTTGCTTTGAAATATGCTGGATGAATATCTGAAAGCTCTGTAAGATATTAAGCAGAACATTGTCTTCAGATTTAACAGGTTGATAAGAATTTTCATGTATGATGCTGAAAATGTCGATGTCTTTTATATGAACTTGAATATCTAATAATCTTTGCTATTTCTTGTGATAACAGAATATCTAGGAAAAATACTGATTTTCTTCTTCTTCTCTGAGGAATGTGATAGATTCATAGCAACTGTTCAGTGAAATTTCTTAATACTTCATCTACATTGCCCTCCATTGAAATTGACCCAAGAAGGAATGCTTGCATGTGAACCAAATTAGTTATGGTGGTAGTTATAAACATAACGAAGTAATTATTAGAGGAGTGGATAGTTATATCAATATTTAATGACAAAACAAGAGGTACATCAGTAGGCAGTATGGCACCACTGACCACAAAAGGCAAGACTTCACCTGAGTGAATCAAGCAGGTGGCAAATGTGATTCTGTGATATTCAGATGTTGCAACTATAAGATATTAAGTGCATATATTCGGGCATGCTTCCTGCACCCTTGATGTCAGTTCAGCAACAGTCGTAGGTAGCTGAGTGCTCAATGTAACATCCTATCCTACCATAACAAATATGTGTTTGATGACAACAAATCTGGTGAAAATGTGCACCAAGGAAGGAGAACCATATCAGAGGCACTGCAGGGAGACTTGGGTAGTATGTGGCCTAAAATTATCCTGTTGGAAAATAGTGTTAGTCATGGTACATAGATATGGCAGCAGCACAGTTTCAACCTAAACCATCATTGTCAAACTGCCATCAATAACAACCAGAGGTTGGGTTGGGTTGTTTTACCTCTGAGCGGCACTTTTTTGCACACCATGGGCTAAATGACCAGGTCACATGGACCCCGAAGGCTCAGAGAAGGTTGGGGGAGGGGACCCACTGGAACAGCTGTTGGGAGACAGATGGTAGCCTCCCGTCAAGGCCATCCAGCATGTTCTTTAACGTGCACAGGGCCACGGCTTAACATCCCATCCGACAGACGGCGGCCTTTCCAAGCCCATCAGTGTCCCCTACTGACTGTGGGCAGGGCGGGGAATTTTGCGGAGATAAATCTCAACGCTGACCCAGCTGGGACTCGAACCTGGGAACTACAGATTACGAGCCTGGCGCGCTACCAACTGAGCCACCCCCACCCCTAACAACCAAAGGTAACTAGCTATTGGAACTAACGGCTCTCCATATAATGATGCCACGTGCCAGTCATGTATGGAGCTCCCAGATACTCACTGTATTATGTCTGTCACCTGGCCGTCTCCACACACACGGTGGTTGCTGGCACCTAAACAAAAATGGGATTCCTCACTGAAGATGTTGGTTGATTGAGGTTTAATGATGCATCAGCAGCAATGATTATTATGTACCAAACAAGATAAAAAAAATTGATGAGACAAATAACCCACAACCAAATTTAAAAGCAAACAAAAAAATGGACACGACAAAAACAGATCGAATAGATGGAAAAAAAAATGGTAAAAGTCAGTAAAATAATATACATAAAAATAAGATGAAATCAACCCAGGTGTAAACTACCCAGGTCAGATAAAAAAAAGAATACATACAACAACATAAAATCAGAGCCAGTTAACCCTTATAGTGTTGGGTTTCTGAAACTGAACTCACTATGGTAGCTGGATTTATTTTAAAGTGTTTTCAGAAAAGAAAACAAACAACTTTAGAACCTCATACTGAAGTAACTCATGAACTGAAATATGTCATTTTATATACCAAAATAAAGAGCATTTAATTGTGCTTAATAAAATCGCAAAAATTCGAAGAAAAAAAAAAGATTTTAAGCTTTTTTAAAACATTGAAAAATTTTACTGTTGCAAACTAATTATTACATTATTTATACACATTATATATTATATAATTATTATATATTATTAAAAATTTATTGCAAAAATTTACAAAATTAATTTTTAAAATTTTTGTCAAATTACTAACAAAAGGAATTATGGCATGTTATATGCCAAATTAATCAACATTTAATTCTGGATTTTCTGAAAATAAAGTATTTAACAAAAAAAAAAGTTTTATTTTAATAGGGCTTTAAAAAAGTCATGTAGTAAAAAAATGCATCTGGCAACATAAATATGGAAGGAGAGCTATGCATCAATCCCCTGTGATGACGCATAGAACCAGCCAGGCCTAGTACCTAATATCTGTCCCCACCTTCACGTGGTGCAGGCCATTAGTACCTTTCAAAAGAGATAATCTCTTGTGGAAGTGAACGGAAGGGGAGGGCTCCCGATTAGTGTGGCCTACTGATCTGGACAACTATGGCTAATTTTCTTTTTTTTTCTACCCTTCTGAAGAGTGGTCAACCACATAGGGTCCTGGTGCTGACCTTATAAACTTACTAGACTGGATTTAGGATCTGAGCTTGATTATGGATCCTGATTTTGCTGCGTTGGGTTGTTTTACCTCTGAGCGACACTATTTTGCACACCATGGACTAAATGGCCAGGTCACAAGGACCCTGAAGGTTCAGAGAAGGTTGGGGGAGGGGACCCACTGGAATAACTGTTGGGAGACAGATGGTAGCCTCCCATCAAGGCCACCCAGCATGTTCTTTAAAGTGCACAGGGTATGGCTCTCTTGCACACGGGGCCATGGCTTAACGTCCCATCCAACAGCGTAGCAGCCTTTCCAAGTCCATCAGTATCCCCTACTGACCATGGGCAGGGCGAGGAGTTTTGCGGAGATAAGTCTCAATGCTGACCCAGCTGGGACTCGAACCTGGGAACTGCAGATTATGAGCCTGGCGAGCTACTGGCTGAGACCCCTCTTGATTTTGCTGCACTGGTGGGCTTCTGTGGAGGATCTTCTGCTGTGTTTCGCTTCTGCTGTGTTTCGGAGAATCTTCTGCTGTGTTTCCTGTTTGTGGGTTGACAGCCACAGTGCATAGATTCACAGGATATGTTTTATCAGGTGGTGGATAATCCTGAGCAGAGGTCATCGCAGGCACCTGAACTCTTTGCTCGCAGGCACTCTCACTCTTTCTGCCCCTAGCTGACCGAGTCCCTAAACTGTTAATATGCTATATTTATATATATATCACATATTTATGTTAATTGCATTTTCCAAAGTTATGCCTTTACCTCACCAAATCCTTTTTTTATCATATCACTCTGACAAATTCTCATTTAAATTAATATTTAGAGCCCCATGGTCAACTCATCTGGATCACTATGGCTACTTTTCTTTTTTTTTCTACCCTGCTGAGGAGTGGTCAGCCACACAGGGTCCTGGTGCTGACCATATAAACCGACTGGACTGAAATAAGGCTCTGAGCTTGAGTATGGATCCTGAATTTGCTGCACTGGTGGGCTTCTGTGGAGGGAAAATCTTCTGCTGTGTTTTCCATTTGTTTGTGGGTTGGCAGCCCCAAGTGAATAGATTCACAGGATATGTTTATCAGCTGGTGGATAATCCTGAGCAGAAGTCATCGCAGGCACCTGAACTCTTTGCTTCTACTGGCATCGTCAAATTCTACATTGGAAGAAGTCTTCCAATGCAGATGGCTTCAACCTTTAGTGGTGGGGGAATGGGTCTTTGCCCCATGTCTGCGATTAAGGGGCTGTTTGATATTGTCGGAATTCTCTCTCTCAATAAACAGTTTCTTTAAACATTCAAGTAATCATTTTCTCTCCACAGGTAGTTGGAATGTAAGGACCCTGCACAGAGCTTATTCTCTTGATGTCTTCACACAAGAATTCCACCATTATAATTTAGATATTCTCGTCTTGCAAGAGACCAGATGGATAGATAAAGGTCAGATACTTAAACATAATCATAAATTTCTCTTTTCAGGGAGGGAAGACAATAAACCACCAAGGCGCGGGTCTGCTTCTCAGCAGACACGCTAGTGATGCTCTTCTAAGATATGAGTGCATTAATGAAAGGTTTCTTAAAGCAAAGTTTCAGACAAGCGTTAGAGACTTGAATGTTATCTGCTGTTATGCCCCCACTGAGGATGCCGATGAGGATGAGAAGGATAGGTTTTATGAACAACTTCAGGATATTTTGAATTCTGTCAAGAAAGGAGATATTACCCTTGTTCTTGGTGACTTCAATGCCAAAGTTGGTACTGACTCTGACCTTTGGGGAGGAGTAATAGGCCCGTTTGATATTGGTAGCTGCAATGGCAATGGGCAACGTCTCCTACAGGTAAGTAAACTCAATGGATTCAGAATAACTAACACTTATTACAAACACCGCGACATACATAAGTACACATGGGTTTCATCTGATGGGCTGCATAAGAATATGATTGATTACATATTAATTAACAGCAAATGGGCTAGTTCTGTTAGGAATACCAGGGCATATAGGGGTGCTGAAATTGGATCTGACCATAAAAATAACTTAAAAAGTGTTGTGCTAAAGTTAAAAACTTTACCTTTAATACTGAAGCTCTGAAAGACCCAGTTATAGCTAAAGCTTACCATGATAGGTTACTTAATCATTATGACAGTCATGGTATGCTTACTACTGAAGTTGAGGAAGAATGGGGCCATTTTAAACAGGCTTTTTTGGAAACTAACAGTACTCTTTTAGGAAAAAAGGAGCAGAGGAGGCAGAATTATCTGAGTGATAAGGCACTTGAGCTTATTTCAGAAAGAAAGAACTGCAGGAATGTCCTTAATCAATACCCTACTAGTCCAATAGAAAGCATTACAGAGAACTTAATAAACATGTAAAATATCAGTAGCTGCTCATAAGAATCTTTGGCTTGATGTCTTGGCTGACAAAGCTGAGGATGCAGTTAGACAGCACAACAGCAGAGAGCTGTACCAGATAGTTACCGTTTTGTGTTGTAGAAAATGGACATATATACAGGGATTGAAGGATAGGTAAGGTTATAAAAGGTGAGGTGTCTGCCACAGCTAAGTAGGCTGAGCATCTCAGTGATGTTCTAAACAATATGGTTAGTTCTATTCCCATTGTTTGTAATGATAATAGATGTATTACCAGCTTTAATGTTGGTCCTATAACACAGTCTGATTTAGTTTGGTTGGGTTGTTTTACCTCTGAGTTGCACTTTTTTGCACACCATGGGCTAAATGGTCAGGTTACATGGACCATGAAGGCTCAGAGAAGGTTGGGGGAGGGGACCCACTGGAACAGCTGTTGGGAGACAGATGGTAGCCTCCCGTTAAGGCCATCCAGCTTGTTCTTTAACATGCACAGGGTATGGCTCTCCCACACACGGGGCCACAGCTAAACGTCCCATGCGACGGACGGCGGCCCCTACTGACCCTGGGCAGGGCAGGGAATTTTGCAGAGATAAATCTCAATGCTGACCCAGCTGGGACTCGAACCTGGGAACTACAGATTACGAGCCTGGCACACTACCGACTGAGCCACACCCGCCCCATTTTGTTTGCCTGTTTTTAAACTTAAATTACATAAATCCCCAGGGGTTGATGAAATTACTACAGAAATGTTTAGAGTGGGGGAATGTTTCGGTTACCACATGGATGACTGAAATTTTGAATATCTTTTATGATAAAGGAATGGTTCCTAAGGATAAGAGCAATTATTTTCCTTATTTTTATAAAAATGTGATAGCAGTTCTTGTGATAACTATAGGGGTAGCAGCCTACTTTCTGTTCCAGGTAAAGTTCTTTGCATGATTGTACTTAACAGAATAAGAATCTGGTTTAGTCAGTTGTGTGATGAGCAATGTGGATTCAGAAGTGGCAGGGAATGTGTAGATCAGATATTTTCACTCAAACAGATTCTTGAAAAATGTTTAGAGTTTCAGAAATCTTTGGTTGCTAGCTTTGTTGATTTCAAAAAGACTTTCAACTCTGTTGATTGTCATAATTTGTGGTTGATTGTGAGATCGTATGGCATACCAGACAAGTTAGTTAACATAATGAAAGCTGTCTATAATAACAGCAATCGCCATTGATGCGCAGTGGCCAGATGCAGCAGATGTAGCTCAAGACAGATATGCTTGGAGAACTAAATTGCACAGTCTGGTTGGCCCTCCTTAGCCCATGGCTGCTGCAGGATGATGATGATGAGACAGAAATGATTATGATGCAAATAAATAGAATGACTGTATGTTTCTGAATAACAAAAAAATTACCTTTTTGCTTTTAAGTAAACATTTTTCTCGGTACCATACTTTGAGTAAATTCCAGGCTTTTAGCCAACTGTGCCGAGTCAGATAAACAAGTCAACTTCAGAATTTTTTAAAAAATCAACCAATCAACGGAAATAAATAAACAAAAATAAATAAATACCCCCTCAAGCAGCTGCTTGCCACAGAGGTCTGACAGGAGCCTATCAGTTCAAATGCCATAGTAGAAGGTCTGTGAGGATGGCAGGACCTCAGCAGAAAAACGATACATACATCCATGCCTTACCCGGGGCTCGAACCCAGGTCCCGTAGGATCAGTAGCCAAGCGCGCTAACCACTCGGCCACGGGACATATTATATACCGAATTAAACAGAATTTAATTACGAATTTTATGAAAATAAATAATATAAACAAATTTACAAGCATATTGATTTTAATACGCCTTTTTCAATCTGATATGGTGAAAAAAAAAAGATCACACTATACAATTAAGGCTTCATTATGGAAAACTTCATGAATAAAAAGTTAAATTATATATTTATCGAAAGGAAATTTTTTCCCGAATAATATAATATTCAACCTGAAATATGATTTTTATTTCTTTTAATGATTCTTTTCAGTATTGTATATTTCAAACACGGCCAGTGTTATGCAAAGTGACTTGATGACACATTTACACGATTTTCTCACACATTTACAGGATTTTCAGAACTGGTTATGAAATAGAAAAAAACTTCCTTGGCTGCTCTTTTTTGTGAAACATTATAAATTTTTTCTATGTTTAAGTTTGCTGATATTGGCTAAGTGCAGAATGGTTAGTGCACCAAAGCAAAAAAAAACAACAACAGTGTTATATCGTATGTGTGGCACAGCCAAAGTACTGAGTTGGTGGAGGGGTGCCTTTAAAATCATTCAATATAAACATAAAAACTCATAATTTTTAAAAAATCCTATTTTTCTAAAGGGGGGGGGGGGGATGACTTTCACCATGAGTTTAGCGGAGGGGACGCCTTCCCGAAATTGCCCTCCCACATGATGGCTGATTTCTGTCCATGATGGCTGATTTCTGGAAGTCTATTTTGCTTCCGTACGCTGAACAGCTTGCAATGTATAGGAATAGAGAACAAAGCATCAATGAAGAAATTTGCACCATTCCATCAGCCTGGAAACAACTTCTTGATAATCATACAGAGAACCCTATATTTCCCCATCATCCTCCTCCTCAAGCAGCCATGGGCTATGGAGGTCCAACCAGATGTGCAGTTTAATTCTCCAAGCATATCTGTCCTGAGCTACATCTGCTGCATCCGGCCACTGCATACCAATTCTAACAAGGTCCTGTTTGACAGTGTCTGCCCATCACATCCTAGGTCTCCCCCTCCTCTTGAGACCTCTAGGCACACTGTTCATAACCCTATTCGCCAATCTGTAATTATCCATACGGGCAACATGGCCAAACAAACGGAGTCTCTCTCTGCACAATACGCTGCTTAAAGGAGGTTGCAGACTCCTTTGCCTAACCTCATCATTAGTTACAAAGTTGAACCATCTAATGCCCAAGATACTGCATGAGCATCTAAAATCAAAGCATCAAGTTACCTATTATCTTGTTTACAAAACGTCCAAGTTTCACTACCATAACTAACCTTAAAAAGAACCAAACTATTATCTAATTGTAGTCTTCAGGTGTATACGCCCATTTCTCCACACTCTCCATAGATTCTTAAATGTCCCAGCAGCAATACCTATTCGTCTGTTAATCTCATGCCGCACATCACCATTATCTGTTACATAGCTCCCAAGATAATTAAACTGTGACACCTGCTCAAGACTGCAACCATTCAGATTAACTGAATCACAGCCTGCCTGACCAATTTTCATCACTTTAGTTTTCTCTCTGTTTATAACCAAACCTACTCTACTATCAGTCACATCAACAGCTCGAATAAAAGAGTTCATCTCATCAACATCATTTGCCAAAAGGGCTAAATCATCAGCATAATCTAAATCAGAAATTTTAGTATCTCCAGCCAATTTAAGGCCAAAATCTTTCCCTTGAAGTGAATTTCACATAACATAATCAATAACCAAACTAAAGAGAAAAGGAGACAAAATGCACCCTTGTCAAACACCAGAAGTAATGCTAAACCAATTGCTACACAACTTACCAACTCTCACACACAACTTAGTGTTATTATAGAGGGATTTCAATATGTTAACTAACTTGTCTGGTATACCATATGATTTCACAATCAAATTATGACGATTAACAGAGTCGAAAGCCTTTTTGAAATCAACAAAGCTAGCAACCAAAGGTTTCTGAAACTCTAAACATTTCTCAAGAATCTGCCTAAGTGAAAATATCTGATCCACACATCCCCTACCACTTCTGAATCCATATTGCTCATCACGCAATTGACTGTCAATCAGATTCTTAATTCTATTAAGCACAATCATGGAAAGAACTTTACCTGGAACAGAGAGTAGGCTGATACCCCTATAGTTATGACAAGAACTGCGATCACCTTTTTTGAAAATAGGGATAATAATAGCTCTGGTAAAATCTTTAGGAACCATGCCTTTATCATAAAAGATATTCAAAATTTCAGTCATCCAAGTGGTAACTGAAACATTCCCAGCTCTAAGCATTTCCGTAGTAATTTCATCTACTCCTGGGGATTTATGTAGTTTAAGTTTAGAAAGAGCCAAAATAACTTCAGATTGTGTTATAGGGCCAACATTAAAGCCACCAATGCATCTATCATCATTGCAAACAATGGGAGTAGAACTAACCATATTGTTTAGAACATCACTTCTACTAGCTCAGCCCACCTAGCCATGACAGAATCCTCCCCTTCTATAACCTTACTTTGTTTATCTTTCAATCCCTGTATATATATGTCCATTTTCTACCACATAAAACATTAACTATCTGGTACAGCTCTCTGCTGTTGTGCTGCCTAACTGCTTCCTCAGCTTTGTCAGCCAAGCCATCAAGCCAAGGATTCTTATAAGTAGCTAACTGATCCTTTACACGTTTATTAACGACTCTGTAAAGCTTTCTATTAGGACTAGTAGGGTATTGATTAAGGACATTCCTGCAGTTCCTTCTTTCTGAAATAAGCTCAATAGCCTTATCACTCAAATAATTCTGTCTCCTTTGCTCCTTTTTTCCTAAAAAGAGTACTGTTAGTTTCCAAAAAAGCCTGTTTAAAACGTCCCCATTCTTCCTCAACTTCAGTAGTAAGCAAACCATGACTGTCATAATGACTAAGTAACCTATCATGGTAAGCTTTAGCTATACTGGGTCTTTCAGAGCTTCAGTATTAAAGGTAAAGTTTTTAACTTTAGCACAACACTTTTTAAGTTATTTTTATGGTCAGATCCAATTTCAGCACCTCTATATGCCCTGGTATTCCTAACAGAACTAGCCCATTTGCTGTTAATTAATATGTAATCAATCATATTCTTATGCAGCCCATCAGGTGAAACCCAACTGTACTTAAGTATGTCACTTGACAATGAAAAGCATATCGCTCAAGATGCAGCCTTGTGGCACACCCTGTTCTTGGGGGAAAGGCCGTAATACAGTGTTGCAGACATGAACTCAAAAAGTACGAAATGATGTAAAATGTGCGATGAAGATCGGCATGTGACCTCTCAAGCTGAAGCTATGGAGGTCACGAAGAATGCTGAATCATCATGCCATATGCTTTTTCAATGTCGAAGAAAATGGACACCAGGTGCTCTTGACATAAAAAGGAACTCCTGATCACCGATTCTAGGTGAATTAGGTTATCTAAAGTAGACCGGTGCCTGTGAAAGCTATACTGTGTATTGGAGAGGAGGTGATGTTCCAATTATTAGGCCAGCCTGGTATAATATTTACCATTTCTTTCCAACACCTTGCAGATGCAGCTTGTCAATGCAATTGGAAGATAATTGGAAGGAATCTTGGGATCTTTGCCTGGCTTGGGGAAGGCCAAGATGATGTTCTCCTGTCAGGAATCCGGAAACCACTCCTCAAGAAAAATGATGTTGAAGAGTTGGAGCAGCCGATCCTTACTTGATGGTGAGAGATGCTGGAGCATTGCACAATGGACATTATCTGGTCTGACAGCGGATTCACGGGAAGACTCCTCTGCTGTGAATGGTCTGTTGTAAGGCTCCAGGCAATTGAGTGAAAGGACAGTGGAGAGTGTTCGCCCTGCTCTTCTGGGCCAGAAACTCGGGGGAGTATGAAGACAAGGAAGAGATGGAGGAGAATGACTCTCCCAGAGTGTCAGCAATTGCTTGTGGATCAGCAATTGCCTGTCCATTATGCTCCAGGATCGATAATGAGTGGTGCATTTCTCGCCCATCTTCTGGACCTTATCCCATATGACCTTAGAATTGGTCGTGCAGGTGATAGAAGACAGGTATTTAATCCAAGAGTCCTTTTGGCTCTGGAGCCAGACAAAATGGGCTTTCACCCTGGCATGTTTGAATGCTTCAAGGTTGGGGATGTCTGAATCTGCAAAACACTCCCCACGCCTTGTTCTGAGCCTTATGAGCTGCAGTGCAGTCAGGATTCCACCACAGTTTTGGAGACCATGGAAATCGAGCCTAGGTCTGAGAAACAGCAGAGGCAGCTGCATGGATGATGCAGTCCGTCATCTCTGCCACTGCAACATTGATTGGCTCCTGGCTAACAGAGTGATCATCGAACTCGGAGAGGAACTCAAAGCCATTCCAGTCAGCCCGATCAAGCCTCCACCGTGAGATGCGTGAAGGGCTGCAAGGCCCCCATGGGAGATGGTGCACACCATGGGGAGGGATCGCTTCCATATGGATTGTCCTTGACATCCAAGGTAAAGAGTGGAAGGATTGAAGAGGAGCAGATAATGAGATTAATGGCAGTGAATGTGTGAGTTGGAGAGTGAAAGTATGTACTGACACTGGTATTCAATAGGGAGAGAAAAGGATCCAGGAGCCATTGCTCCAGGACCCCACCTCTCCAGTTGATGTCAGCACTGCCCTAAAGTGGACTCTGTCCATTGTAGTCCCCCATAATGAGGAAGGGAGACAGCAAATGTGAGAGAAGGTAATCAAGTTCATCCCAGAAAAGAATGCTTCTGGGTAGTAGACAGAACAGACAGTCTACGAAAATCTCACAAAGAGGCGGATGGCAACTGCCTCTAAGTTGGTGGTGAGAGGTATGACCTGGAATGGAGAATGGTTGCTGACGAGGATGGCGACACCCCTGCAAGCTGGACCATCTCCATCCTGGTCCTGGTGAATGAGAGAGAAGTACAGGATAGTGGGATCATTAGCAGTCTGGAAGTATGTGTCCTGCAGGCACACACAGATGGGTTCATGTGCCCTCAGGAGGACCTTGATGTCGTCAATATCCTCTGGAATCCACAACAGTTCCATTATAAGAGTGTGGCCATCTCAGGTCTTAGAAGAATTGGTGGGTGACTTTGTTTATTTTAACCATCACCAGTGACAGTTTTGGAAAAATGGGTGGTCTGTGTCCATGTCTTCGGTGTTGTCTGAGGGACACGGATCAGAGACCACTGAAAGAGGAGGGTTAAAAGTTTCCTTTTAGGCCCTGGTGGGGGCCCTAAGGCTTTCGAAGGTCTTGCTGTCTGTGGGTGGGAAGAAGGGGCTCTTCCAGAGGAGGAAGGCACCTCAGCAGGAATGGAAACTGGAGTTGATGTTGAGATCGACACTGACTTCGGGTTTGCCTCATTTTAGAGGTACTTGGCAGCAGGTCGAACACTGTAGTCAGTCTCTACTGCCATAAAAGCCATTGCAATGACAGACTTTCCGACAACCACACCGGCATAGGAAGCTTTGCCAGGTGTGGCTGGTGGTGTAGCCAGCTTTCTTGCTTCTGCAGAGGAGATGTTGTGTAGGGTCTTTAGATGTTGCACCTCTTTCTCCTGCAGCCACTTTGGACAGTCAGGGGAGCAACCCGGATGCTCGCAACTACAGTTCACACAGCATGCCTTTTCTGCTGTGCAGTCAGGATCAAAGTGATCCTGGCTACCACAATGAGCACAGATGGGTTTGCCCCGGCATGCTGTGTGGTATGGCCGAACCTCTGACACTGAAAGCAGTGCAAGGGGTTTGGAATTTACGGCCATACCTCACAGTGAAGGTAACCTGCTTTGATGAAAGTTGGCAGGCATGTCATGTTGAATGTGATAATTAGTACCCGGGTGGGTACCAATTTCCCATCACGACATTGTGAAACCCGGTGGACTGCTACCATTCCCTGGTATGATAGCTCCGAGAGGATTTCCTCCTTAGAAACTTCAAGGAGGCACCACTCGGAGACCACACCCCATAAGGAATTAAGTGTCTTGTGTGGAGTGACATCAACTGCCACTCCACCAATTACTGTGATATTCATGAGGAGCTCAGAATGTTTCAAGCAAGTAGTTTCCACCTGCAAGTCACTATATCTTAGCCGCTTGACTGATAATGGTTCTCTCACAAAACCTTTCAATTCCTTATTGATAAAAAATGGGGACATGTCCTCAATCACCTGTAGAGAGGATGATCAGAAATCTTGGGGACGATGACAATGAAGACACAGAAGATGGGGGGCTTGTGCCGAGCTCTTTTTTGTGGCATTCGCCGATGAATTTACATTTTTAGAACTCGTGGCTGGGTTTAGAAATTCAATGCCCATTGTCCCCATACATCACAGAGTCCAACAGGGGAACACCCAATCAGGTGCCAGGGTTGCTAGGGCACCATACCCACACTGCCAGTGAGTGAAGCCCTCATAACTAAATAAGAAGAAAAAAGAAAAATGTGAGAAACTCACCCAAGTCTTCACAAAATAAGTGAAAAAAAATAAATGGGAAAGCAAACTGGACTAACAAAAGAAAGAAAACTATAAAATTAATAAATGTGGGGAAACTCGCAAACCGTTGCTTGGACGTGGGCAAGGTTACTCATCACTCTGCATAGTTGACCTTATCAGGACCTGCCCACCAGTCGATTGATCCTGAGGGGGCCATCCCAGAATCTCCCGTTTACCTGAGAGGCCAAAGCAGCATATAGCAGTGGCCCCAGAATTCACTGCCCAGCCCCGAGACTGACAGGCTCCCCAATGACAGGATGGCCAAAGGGGACCCCACCAGTCATGAGCTGAGGAGAGAAGTGGGGACCCCTGAGCAACTGCCAGGATCCTCCTTTCCAGGGACATAGGTATCCACACATGACAAACACATGAGTGAACATTCAGGACCCTGTGAAGCCTGAGTCAGCAGAACCGTCATAGGGTAGTATCCTCACCACAGACAGGAGCTTGCACCGAGGGGTAAAGTCGGAGAAAGTTGTCCAGTAATGGAATTTACTATGATAGTGAAAAGCATAACACTCAGGATGCAACCTTGTGGCACTCACTGTTCTTGGAGGAAAGGCCGCGACAGAGTGTTGTCGACATGGACATGAAAGTATGAGAATATAAAAATTTGGAAATGAAGATCAGCATGTGACCTCTCAAGCCGAAGAATACATTCTCCAACCCATTTTAGATGGCAAAAAATATTGCCACCAGGTTGCTCTCTACATCAAAATGATTCCTGATCGCTAATTCAATGTGGTTCAGGTGGGTTAAAGTAGACCGTTGCCTGTGAAAGTCACACTGGATTTTGGAAAGAAGGTTGTGGTGTTCCAAATACCAGTTGAATCTGGCATTTACCATTCACTCCAGCACCTTGCACACACAACTCGTCAACATGATGGGATGGTAATTTTAAGGAATCTTGGGATCCTTTCCTGGCTGGGGAAGGCCAAGACATTGGCTTCCAGCCAGAAGTCCAAAAACTGCTACTCAAGAAAAATGCTGTTAAAAAGTCAGAGAAGCCAATCTTTACTTGATGGTGAAAGACATTAGAGCATGGAATAATGGACATTGTTTGGGCCTGATGGCAGATGCATGATACAAAGGGAGAGCAAGATGCAGCTCCTCCACTATGAATGGCCTGTTGTAAAACTCTAGGTCATTTGAGTGAAAGGAGAGGAAGAACAGTTCGGCCTTGCTCTTCAGAGCCAGAAACTCAAAGGAATAGGAAGAGGAGGAAGAGATAGAAGAAAATGTTTCTCCCAGAGTGTCGGCAATTGCTTGGGGATCATCAATTGCCTGTCCATTGTGACCCAGGATTGAAAATGAGCGAAACAAATAGTTTCCACCCATCTCCCAGACTTTATCCTACACGACCTAAGAACTGGTCATGTGGGTGATCGAAGGGCCTACTATCGAATGCAAGGGCCTACTACTATTACGAGTTAGGTGTCAAATGAAAGCTCATATTGGGACAGTTGTGGACTATTTCGAATTATTTGGAGCCCATTTTTGCAGGGTTGGATCATAATGAGTCATATCTCAAATTAAAGCTTGTGAAGTCTATGATGTTATGAGCTACCTTAAACAGGATTCAAATTGTGAACTCCTACAGGGGGAGGAAAAATGTGATTGATGTCATATATCAAATAAAAGTTTCTTAAGGTAGGTGTTTTTAGTGACAAAAAATATAATAAAATTTTAAAAAATATATATATTCCTTTTCGTACTCTAAAAAGCAGAAAATAAGACTAATGCATATCAATGGTGCAATTAGTAACAGAATTTGTATTCACTTCAGAGATTTACCTACTCAACAAAACTGCCGGAGTCCTGCCTTCCTTTGAAGGTGAATACCAATTCAGTGACTGATTGCACCATCAATATGCTTTAGTTTTATTTTCTACTTTTTAGAGCACATATGGGAAAATTGTTATTTTTCAATTTTTGTAATGTAGATTACTTTGAAGTGAATATGAAATTAGTAACTGATTGCAACATTGATATAATTTACTGTAGTTTTTCTACACTTTAGGATACGTATAGGACATAAATGAGTATGTTGGTCCAAGAGAAAGGTAACAGCAGAAGTGGCAGTTACGGGTAAGAAGTTGGCAATTATTAATGGATGCTGTAGCATGAAGAGAATGCATGCCAAAGCTGCTGCAGCTCAAAGTTGAAACAATAATTTGATCTGGCATAGATGCAGCTACAAATATACTCAGCCCTTCTTAATGGAGATATGGCAGAATCATCCAGTAGCAAGCCAATCTCCATCACATTAAAAGAAAATAAAAGTTTACTAAAAACATTAATACAAAGGCAACAAAATAGTGTTAGAAGCTATGAAGCATTAGACCTCAATGTTACATTTTCTTCCCATTCTTTTGGCAATAAGATTATATATCACATTTCTGTTTACACCTATCTAATGAACTAATTTTACAGCATATTTTTATTGGATGAAAAAAGAACTGCCATTGGTTAGAAAAACAAATACCTAGTACATTATTAGTCTGATATAGGGAACATCAATGTTAAAGTAATAAGTTTCAATGTTTTCTTAATTTCATCATTTTAAAATGTTTATTTTTGTGTTACAGCAGCTTATAGAAGATATATTTGCAGGATAGTGTGATGGTCTACCCATTCACTTTTATTTTTCCTTATTCAGTTTTACCTTATTTACGTTATATTTATCATTTTGGGGATTATTATTTCATTTTTTGGACATCGCAATTCTCATTTTCGAGCCATAGGAGTTGCGCATGCACAACTCTGACCTTTTGTCAGCCGCTAATGTGCACGTATAGGACACAATCCCTCTAACGTCATAGTTAGCGTGATAGTCAGATTATTCAAATGTTTTCCCAGCGTGCAAGAGACAAGTGCGGGATTTGTACACAGCATGTTATAACTAAGTGACGTTAGGTCACTTAGTTATAGGAAAACTATTATAGTTCACTAGAGTCAGAGGACGAATTGACAGTATAGTTAGTAGAGATATAGGAGTCAGAATTGACAGTGGAGAGAGTGCTGTTAGTGGAAGTTAAGATTTAGATAGATGTGAGTTGTTAGTACTCACAACTTTTGTATTGAATTTGGTGAGTCTTTGAATTTTTTGGAAATAAACTTAGTTTGTTTTAGAAACTTTTGAATTTTTGCTATTTCTCTCTTGAGCAACATAAATCGATTTTTTGATTAGATTTAGATTTTAATTAAACTTGACAATCCTTTTCGAATCGAATTCTTACTCGATAAGTAACGCTAGAGAAATACCTAACAAACCCTATTTCAACTTTATTCGGCAAGTTAAAATTTCCTGGCACCCAACAAAGCTATCCGGAATTTTGAATAAATTTGGATCAGACGAAAGGTCCAACTTGAAAAGTTAATAATCTTTGAAGTGTTAGAATAGGTGCAGTAGACATTACAATATTTAATGATTGTATAGGATTGATATATGGATTACTAAGTAGTGACGGTGGCCCATGAGAATGAATTGGATATTCTAGCTTTTGTTTGTTTTACCTCTGAGCGGCACTTTTTTGCACACAATGGACTAAATGGCACACATGGACCCTGAAGGCTCAGAGAAGGTTGGGGGAGGGGACCCACTGGAATAGCTGTTGGGAGACAGATGGTAGCCTCCCGTCAAGGCCATCCAGCGTTCTTTAATGTGCACAGAGTATGGCTCTCCCACACACGGTGCCTGGGTTGGGTTGTTTTACCTCTGAGCGGCACTTTTTTGCACACCATGGGCTAAATGGCCAGATCACAAGGACCCCGAAGGCTCAGAGAAGGTTGGGGAAGGGGACCCACTGGACAGCTGTTGGGAGACAGATGATAGCCTCCCGTCAAGGCCATTCAGCGTGTTCTTTAACGTGCACAGGGTATGGCTCTCCCGCACACGGGGCCACGGCTTAACGTCCCATCCGACGGACGGCGGCCTTTCCAAGCCCATCGGTGTCCCCTACTGACCGTGGGCAGGGCGGGGAATTTTGCGGAGATAAATCTCAACGCTGACCCAGCTGGGACTCGAACCTGGGAACTACAGATTACGAACCTGGCGCGCTACCGACTGAGCCACCCCTGCCCGCACACGGTGCCACGGCTTAATGTCCCATCTGACAGACGACAGCCTTTCCAAGCCCATCGGTGTCCTCTACTGACTGTGGGCAGGGTGGGGAGTTTTGCGGAGATAAGTCTCAACACTGACCCAGCTGGGACTCGAACCAGGGAACTACAGATTACGAGCTGGCATGCTACTGACTGAGCCACCCCCACCCCAGGACATTCCAGCATTAGACCTAGTCATTCAACAAACTAGAAGAACGCATATCACCTCTGGTGCATATGAGAATCTCGTTTCAAAGAGAATGAAGTTTTTCCTTTACCTACTGTTTCATTCCTTAAAAGTTTTAATTTGAGCTAGTGGCTGATGGGGAAAATGCAAATAGTATTTTATTAGTAACTATACAACATAAAATTATTGTCTTTTAATTCTCAATCTAAAAAGGTGCACTTCCCACTTCTCGCAAAAAAGTGGGTAGATTATTGCTATCAGTGGAATAATTCTTAAAATTACCACTAATTTTTCAGATTTGTAAAACTCTAACAGCTCTGCTGTTTCATATTTAGTGATCTGTTAAGATATAAATATATATCTTAAAACTACTAAGTATTTGAAAAACACACGAGTTATTTCATTAGAACCAATCAAACTAAAAGAGTTTTCTAATTATCATTTTCATTGTTTGGAATCGAAACTTCACGACTTTCACATTCCACCACCAAAATTTCATATTTCTATTGTTAATACATCATTGCAATATTCGTTTGAAATTTCGGAATTTTCACACTTTTTCACCATTAGTGGGTGCAATTATAGTGTTCAAAAGATTCTGAAAGTGATTATCATAATATTTTATCAATTGCTATCTAACCCTAAAAAAATTTTTTTTCATTTATCTTCAAATGCAAACAATTATCTTCTAAAACAAAAAAAATTGTGTTCCCCAGCCCCCTGAGGTCAATTCATTATTTCCAATGGAAACACCATGACATTCACATTGCATCACCAAAAGTTAAAATTTGCAGCTTAAATAGGTCATTTGCAATATTGTTTGAAATTTTGGAAATTTCTACTTTTTCCACACCTAGGGGCATAATTATAGCTTTAGAGAGATTAGGAAAGTTCATATCATAATATTTCATCAATACCTATCCAACACAAAAATAATTTTTAATTTATCTCTGTAAACCAAAAAGTTTGATGTCTACAGACGAATAGACAGATGACAAAGTGAAACTATTATCTTGTTTTCAAAGAAAACGAGATAAAAAATTATGGGGAAGAGCAACTGATGGTTAAATTTGAATCTTTTGTAAGATGATAAACAGCAGTTCTTAATAATGTAAATTTGCATTATAAATGCATGATGTTACTATATTAGTATTTGAGAACAAAATGTAAATAATTACCTTGGTGAGTCTGGAGGAATCCATTCATCCTTCACTGGTGGGGGAAGTGGCTGATAGGATGTTTGCATCGACACATCTCCAATTATGCGTAAAGCTTCTTTACAGGCATGATACATTCTTAATACTTCATCACGTTTATGTGCCTCTTCTACTGATTCTTCCATTAAGGTAGACTAAAAAAAAGTTACATAAATTTAAAGGTTTATACATTTTTAATGAACTAAAAAAATTCATTTACATAGATTTAAAAGTATACATCTCTTATTCAAAAGCAATTAGCCACTAGTAATAATTTATCATTGTTTTAAGAGGTATGAAGTTAAGGAAACACTTTATATGGCACTATCTTCAAAAATATGAATTAATTCTCTCATGACTGAGCTATGGTTCAAATAAGAAATAACATGGCATGATATTTAACATAAGTATGTAAGGATTGGGTTGTTTTACCTCTGAGCGGCACTTTTTTGCACACCATGGGCTAAATGGCCAGGTCACATGGACCCCGAAGGCTCAGAGAAGGTTGGGGGAAGGGACCCACTGGAACAGCTGCTGGGAGACAGATGGTAGCCTCCCGTCAAGGCCATCCAGCGTGTTCTTTAACGTGCACAGAGTATGGCTCTCCCACACACGGTGCCTGGGTTGGGTTGTTTTACCTCTGAGCGGCACTTTTTTGCACACCATGGGCTAAATGGCCAGGTCACAAGGACCCCGAAGGCTCAGAGAAGGTTGGGGGAGGGGACCCACTGGACAAAATGATACACCGCACAAGGGTGTGTGGGAGAGCCACACCACGGATTATCGTGGTATCCGACAGATGGCAGCCTTCTCCAAGCCCATTGGTGTCCCCTACTGACCGTGGGCAGGGCGGGGAATTTTGCGGAGATAAATCTCAACGCTGACCCAGTTGGGACTCAAACCTGGGAACTACAGATTACGAGCCTGGAGCACTACCGACTGAGCCACCCCCGCCCCCCTAAGTATGTAAGAAAATGCCATTTAAATTAATATCAAATACTATGCAAATGATTTATAATGTAACAAATCAATGTTTCCATTTTAATTAAAACTAGGTGAATTGTTTTACCACTGGGCAGATGCACACAATGGGTTTAATATCAAGTCACAAGGAACTAAGGGTCCAGAACTGGGTGTGGGAAGGAAACCTACTGGACAGCTACTAGGAGACAGATAGCAACCTTCTGTGAAGGCCATCCAGAATGTTCTTTAATGTGCAATTAAAATCTCATCTAATGGGTATGGTGTCTTTTTTCCTCTTTTGGCATCCATCTTTCCCAATGTCCTTTTTCTCATTAAAGGCTGGGTGGCAATTAATGATAATAATAATAATAATAAAAAAAAAAAAACTCAATGTAGGTAGACTAGAGAATTAAAGCTGGAGCATCAGATTATGAGCCTTGCATACTACCATCACAGCCAGTTCCAGCTCCACATACATCAAATTTTCAAATATAAAAAGGATTTCTTTCTAGATTCATCACATTGCTTTGGGATCAGAGTTTGATTATTCTTATATTTCGAATTTCTGGAGAAAACTAATTTAGAAATTTCTGCAGTTATATCAAATTACAAGGATACAAAGAGTTTTTGCTTATCTAAAAAATTTAGGGTCTGCAAATTAAAAAGTGAAGGGTTTGCAAACAATATGAATATTACATTACTGGCAACCAAATTGTACATCATTATATATTGAATGGACAAATTATTATATATATCTACCAAATAACCTGGTGCTTCACCTTTTGCCCTCACAATAACAGCCAGATGTCTTGGTAAAGACTCAATGAGGTGTTGAAAACACAGAGGTAGCATTGCCAACCATGAAATGAGAAGCACCTGTCATAGAGCAACAGCAGTTGCTGGTGGGGGTTGGCATGCTCGAACAGATTTTTTTTTTTTTTTCATATGCGAGGTAAAAAGACCAATTTATCCCACAAATTCTCAATGGGGTTTAGGTCTGGTGATCGAGGAGGTGATTCGAGTGTGGTAAATACACTTGAATGCTCCTGAAGCCAATTGGTTGCCACTCGGGAAGCATGCAGTGAAGCGTTGTCCTGTTGAAAGATGGCATCCTGTTGTGGAAAGAGAATTGTTAGAAATGGGTGTAGATGGTTGGCAAGGATGTTCATATACCTTGTGCTAGTGATGTAGGTCTCAACGGGTATGAGGAAAGCCCATGTAAACACATCCCAAACTGTTACACTGCCTCCATCTGCCTGTATGACCCTAACTTTGCAAGCTGGGTCCATTGCTTCATGTGATTTATCCCACACAGCACCCTCTCACAGTGTGATAGAGTTGAAACTGTGATTCATAAGACCAGATGACATGTTTCCAAGTCTTTCACACTCCAGTTGCAATAGGATTTTGCAAACTGCAGCCTAATTTTTCGGTGCCTTGCAGTCAACAAGGGGACATGATGTGAATGTCAACTGCCATAGCCTATTTTTTCCATGGTGTGACAGATAGTCTTTATGCATAAGCTTGTGGATGCAACCTTATTCAATTCCAATGTTATCTGCTCCATGGTAGCTGTGTGATTGCTTGTAATGATATGGAACAGTCTGCGCTCACCTTGAGGGTCTATTGCATGTTTACATCCACATTTTGCTTGCTGGTTGGAAGTTTTGCCTTATTTCACTTAGTCTTGGTATATATGTGTGATGGTCTGACGTGGAAATCCCAACAGTTCAACAGTTGTGGTGATTGGACAACCGGCCTTTCTCGCTCTTATTTGGCCATGGTTGGTTGGCTGGTTGGGTTTTTTTGGCGCAAGAGCAACTAAGGTTATATTGCACCAAACAAAATGATATAAAGGGATAAAAGTCACTTAACCCACAACCATAGTTAAAAGTCACAGAAACAAAACAGCATAATAAAGATGAGCAAAAAGGATGAATAAAAAAAAACAACAAGTGTATAAATCAACAATAACAATGGGTGTATAGGACCCATATAAAAAACAATGTCATAAAGTAAAAAATCAAAGACTGTTAAAATATCTGGTAAAATGTAAAAAGTCAAAAACAGTGGATAAAACAGAGTCATCGGATAAAACATGTCCGAGTGTAAGGGGCTCAGACGTAAAATCGCGGAAGCTAAAATAAAATCGACGTTCAACGTTAAAAGCTGGACAAGTGATTAAAATGTGTTTAATAGTCAAAATGGTGTCACAAAACTCGCACCTACGTTCGTCATCTGCCTCAAGAAGAAATGAATGAGTGATAAATGAGTGACCTAAGCGGAGCCGACAAAGTACAACTTCCTCCTTGCGATTCCTGCAAAAACAAGACTGCCACGGTTTGAAAATGGGCTTGATCTCAAAAAGCTTATTAACAACCTGTTCAGACCAAGATCTCTGCCACTGTGCCTAGAGCATGATGGAAAAAGGCTGCCGGAAGTCCAAGTATGGAATCGGTAGTGGAGAGTCGGACAAGGGTGTGGCTGACTTGGCAGCAGCATCTGCCAAGTCATTGCCCCTGATCCCAACGTAACCGGGGCACCCAACAGAAGAGAACATTGGTGGTGGCTGTCAGACAATGGATCTTGGAGAGAACACGATGAACACGCTGGCAGATCTTGGAGAGAACAGGGTGAGGCCGTTGCCTCACCGAGCTAAGTGACTCAGTGTAAATCACACTTCGATGATGATGCTTAGCTGCTATGTGGTCCAAGGCAAGGCTGATAGCATGCAACCCTGCAGTGAAGATGGAACACTGCTGTGGGATCTGGTCTGCAATGATTACATCACAGAAGACCATGGCTATTCCCATATATGTACCAGACTTCGATCCATCTGTGAAGACAGGCAAGAAGTCCGGGTGCTCAGCATGATGACTGGCAAAGATTTGCTGATACACACAGTCAGATGTAAAGTCCTTCACAGTCCTGCAAAGAGAGAAATCACAGGAAGGGGAAACAGCGAGCCAAGGTAGAAGTGGCTTGGCTGTCAATTGTGAGATGTTATTGAGACAGGTGTGAATGTCTCGCAGGTAACCTTGGACACACAAATCGAAAGGATGAATGGCAGTTGGCCGATTCTGGTATAACATTTCCCATCGGGGACTGAAAATGCAGTCCCAAGTGGGATGGCATGGCAGGGATCGCAATTTTGCTGCATACTCTAGGGACAACTGCTGACGGCAAATAGATAAAGATGGTTGGTTGGTCTCAACGTAGAGACTCTGGACCGGTGAAGTGCGGAAGACCCCCATGCAAACATGGAGGGCCTGATGGTGTAGAGGGTCCAGCAACTTCACCACCGAATCCCGGGTGGAGTCGTACACCTGGGATCTGTAGTCCAGTTTCGATCGGACAAGTGTATGGTAGAGACGGAGCAAAGAACATTGGTCCAAGAGAGGGAGTAGAGGACCTTGAGGATGTTCATTGTCTGCATGCACTTGGTCCTAAGATGTCAGATGTGTGGTAAAAAGGTCAATTTCCGGTCAAAGATGATACCGAGAAACTTGGTCTCTGCCACAAATTGGAATGATGGTACCTCCGATCTGCAGCTCTGGGTCCAGATGAAGATTATGCTTGCAGCAAAAGTGCGCGCAAGCAAGCGATCTTCTGAGGGAAGAACCAAAACCCATTGGCCATCACCCAAACTGAGAGATGGTTCAGGGCAGTTTGTAGTTGTCGTTCAATGACCCTCATGTTGGCCGAAGAGCAAAGATGCTAAAGTCATCAACTTAGAGGGCATTGATTACAGTTGGAGGAAGTTGCCATGTAATAGAATTTATCTTGACAGCGAAAAGCGTAACACTCAGGATGCAGCATTGTGGCACCCCCTGTTTTTGGGGGAAAGGCCACGACAGTGTTGCTGACAAGAACTTGAAAATTGTGAGACATAAATTTTGCGATGAAGATCGGCATGTGACCTCCCAAGTTTGGTTTGGTCGTTTGGGGTTTAATAGCGCATCGGCAACAAGGCCATAATGCACAAAACAAAAGACAATATAAAAGATAAAAGACATAGAAACCCGCAACCAAAATTTAAAATACATTTTCAACATTGTAAATGGGTAAAATAACAAAAAACAGGTGCATATAAACAGAGTAAAACAACTGTAGAAATACTAAATAAAATAATCCCAGGTGTAAGAGACCTGGGGTAAATAATGCGATTAAAATATCCAGTATAAATAGTATATCAAATTCGATTAAAATATCCAGTAAATTTTAAAAATTGAAAAACAGTGTTAAAACGACAATGATCTGATAAAAGATGTCCAAGTGTAAGGGGCTCGGACATAAAATCGTGGAAGTTAAAAAACATACGTCGTTCAAGGTAACAATGATATTCAATTAAAATATGTTTAACTGTTAAAATGGTGTCACAAAACTCGCACTTAGTTACTGTGTCCGCCTTAAGAAGAAAAGAGTGGGTTAAAAATGAGTGACCTAAGCGGAGCCGAGCAAGGACAACTTTATCCTTATGATTCCTGCGAAGTGACCTCCCAAACTGAAGCTATGGAGGTCACGAAGAATGTAGAATCTCCATACCAAGTCGTATGCTTTTTCAATGTCGAAGAAAATGGACACCAGGTGCTCTCAACGCAAAAATGAATTCCTGATCACCGATTCAAGGTGGATAAGATGGTCTAAAGTAGACCTGTGCCAGCAAAAGCTACTGGGTGTTGGCCATGAAGTTCCAAATGACAGGCCAGCCTGGTATTTACCATTCTTCCCAACATCTTGCACCTGCAGCTTGTCAACACAATTGGATGATAATTCGAAGGAATCTTGGGATCTTTACACGGCTTGGGGATGCCCAAGACAATGTCCTCCCGCCAGGAGTACGGAAACTGCTCCTCATTGAAAATATAAAGAGTCGGGTCAGCCGATCTTTACTCAATGGTGAGAGATGTTGGAGCATAGCATAATGGACATTGTCTGGCCCGATGACAGATGCACGAGAAGTGTGCAGAGCAAGTCGAAGCTCCTCCACTGTAAATGGCCCAATTTAAGACTCCAGGCCATTCGAATGGAAGGATGGTGGAGAGTGTTCACAATCTTGCTCTTCTGGGCCAGAAACTCGGGGGAGTAGGAGGATAAAGAAGACATGGAGGAGAATGACTCTCCCAGAGTGTCAGCAATTGCTCGAGGATTAACAATTACCTGTTCATTGTGCTCCAGGATCGTTAATGAGTGGGATGTGTATTTCTCACCCATCTTCTAGACCTTATCCCACACAAACTTAGAAATGGTCTTGCGAGTGATAGAAGATGTATATTTGATCCAAGATTACTTGATTTACTGGCGCCAGATGAAACGTGCTTTCCCCATAGCACATTTGAATGTTTCAAGGTTAGGAGATGTCTGATATCTTCAAAACACCCCCAAGCCTTGTTCTGAGCCTCATGAGCTGCAGTGCAGTCAGGATTCCACCAAAGTGTTGGGGACCATGGAAATCGAGCCTAGGTCTGAGAAACAGCAGAGGCAGCTGCATGGATGATGCAGTCCGTCATCTCTGCCACTGCAACATTGATTGGCTCCTGGCTAACAGAGTGATCATCGAGCTCAGAGAGGAACTCAAAGCCATTCCAGTCAGCCCGATCAAGCCTCCACCGTGAGACGCGTGAAGGGCTGCAAGGCCCCCATGGGAGATGGTGCACACCATGGGGAGGGATCGCTTCCATATGGATTGTCCTTGACATCCCAGGTAAAGAGTGGAAGGATTGAGGAGGAGCAGATAATGAGATTAATGGCAGTGAATGTGTGAGTTGGAGAGTGAAAGTATGTACTGACACTGGTATTCAATAGGGAGAGAAAAGGATCCAGGAGCCATTGCTCCAGGACCCCACCTCTCCAGTTGATGTCAGCACTGTCCTAAAGTGGACTCTGTCCATTGTAGTCCCCCATGATGAGGAAGGGAGACAGCAACTGTGAGAGAAGGTCATCAAGTTCATCCCAGAAGAGAATGCTTCTGGGTAGTAGACAGACAGAACAGACAGTCTATGAAAATCTCACAAAGAGGCACATGGCAACTGCCTCTAAGTTGGTGGTGAGGGGTATGACCTGGAATGGAGAATGGTCGCTCACGAGGATGGCGACACCCCTGCGAGCTGGACCATCTCCATCCTGGTCCTGGTGAATGAGAGATAATTACAGGATAGTGGGATTGTTAGCAGTCTGGAAGTATGTGTCCTGCAGGCACACACAGATGGGTTCATGTGCCCTCAGGAGGACCTTGATGTCGTCAATATCCTCTGGAATCCACGACAGTTCCATTATAAGAGTGTGGCCATCTCAGGTCTTAGAAGAATTGGTGGGTGACTTTGTTTATTTTAACCATCACCAGCAACAGTTTTGGAAAAATGAGTGGTCTGTGTCCATATTTTCGGAGTCATCTGAAGGACACGGATCAGAGACCGCCGAAGGCAGAGGTGGTAAAATTTTCTTTTTAGGTCCTGGAGTGGGCCCCTTGGGATTGGAAGGTCTTGCTGTCTGTGGGAGGGATGGAGGTGCCTCCTAGAGGTGGAAGTGCATAGGAATAGACACAGATATAGAACCGGAGTCGATATCGAGATCGACACTAACTTCGGTTTTGCCTTGGTTAAGAGGTACTTGGCAGCAGGCAAGAAAGATTTAGCAGGTTGGGTTGTTTTACCTCTGAGCAGTACTTTTTTGCACACCATGGGCTAAATGGCCAGGTCACAAGGACCCCGAAGGCTCAGAGAAGGTTGGGGGAGAGGACCCACTGGAACAGCTGTTAGGAGGCAGATGGTAGACTCCCGTCAAGGCCATCCAGCATGTTCTTTAACGTGCACAGGGTATGGCTCTCCTGCACAGGGGATCATGGCTTAATGTCCCATCCGACGGATGGCAGCCTTTTCAAGCCCATTGGTGTCCCCTACTGACTGTGGGCAGGACAGGGAGTTTTGCAGGAATAAGTCAATGCTGACCCAGCTGGGACTTGAACCTGGCAAATGCAGATTATGAGCCTGGCACGCTACCGACTGAGCCATCCCTGCCCCAGATTTAGCAGGTGGAACACTGATGTCGGTCTGCACTGCCATGAAAACCATCCTTTCAATCCTTTATTAATACAAAATCGATCCCCAATCACCTGATCACCCATAGAGTGGATGACCAGGAACCTAGGGGACAAAGGAAGACACGAAGATGACGGCAATGACAACAAAGAAGACACTGAAGATTGGGGCTCGTGCCAAGCTCTTTCAGCGGTATTATCCAGTGAATTTTCTTTTTTGGGACTCATGTTTGGGTTTGGAATTTCAGTGCCCGTTGTCCCCATCCACCACGGAATCCAACAAGGGGACACCCAATTGGGTGCCAAGGCACCATACCCTCACAACGAAAAGAAAATTAAGAGAGAAATGTTAGAATCTCAAGTGAGGACTCACGAAAAAAATAGCAGAAAAATAAGGAAAGAAAAAACAACTCATTCTCACAAATAAAAAAAAAACTACAAAATTAATCTGCCGGGAAACTTGTAAACTGTTGCCCGGATGTGGACAAGGTTACTCACTGCTCTGCACAGTTGACCCTAGCAGGACCTGCTCACTAGCCAATTGATCCTGAAGGGACCAGTCCAGAACCTCCTGTTTACCTGAAGTAGAAGCCAAAGCAGTGTATAGCCCTGCAACAGACAGGCTCCCCAATGGCAAAACAGCCAAAGGGGACCCCCCCAGTCATGAGCCGGGGAAAGATGGGGAACCTGAGCAATTGCCAGGATACTCCTTTCCAGTGACATGGGTCTCTGTGCACAGCAAACATGTGGGTGAGGTTCAGGACAATGTGAAGGACCTGAGCCAGCAGAACCTTCACAGGATGGTCCCCTCACTGTGTATAGGAGCTTGCACTGAGGGGCCATGATGAGGAAGGGGGATGGCAGCTGCAAGACTAGGTCTTCCCTGAAGATGATGCTTTCGGGTGGAAGATGTGGATGTCTACCATCTCTAGAGTGGTTAGTGGTATGACCTGGAATGGAGAATGGCTGCTCACGAGGATGGCAGCACCCCTGTGAGCTGGACCATTTCCATCCCAACGAACTTGTGAAAAGTGCCAGATCATGGGTCTGTGACTGGCTGAAAGTATGTCTCCTGCAGACACACACAGATGGGCTGGTGGGTCTGAAGGATGGCCTTGATGTCATCAAGATTCCTTTGGAATCCACGACAATTTAATTGTAGGAGAGTAGCCATCTCAGGACTTAGACTAGTGGGCAGATGATGAATTCCAGTTCAACTTAACCTCCACAGTGAATGGTTTGATGAATGTGTGTGTTGGGGGGGGGGGGGGGGTCATTACCCATGTCTTTGGAGTCGTCCAAGAGACATGGATCTGTGACTGCCTTTTATGGAAGTGGAAGGATTTACTTTTTTGCCCCAGTGGGGTTCAGTTTGGAAGGTCTAGCTGCCTGAGGACAGGAAGGAGGAGGCATTATAGTGGTGTAAAGCCTTCCAGTATGTAGCAGGTATGGTAACTGGAGTTGGGTTGGGTTGGGTTGTTTTACCTCTGAGCGGCACTTTTTTGCACACCATGTGCTAAATGGCCAGGTCACATGGACCCCGAAGGCTCAGAGAAGGTTGGGGGAGGGGACCCACTGGAACAGCTGTTGGGAGACAGATGGTAGCCTCCCGTCAAGGCCATCCAGCGTGTTCTTTAACGTGCACAGGGTATGGCTCTCCCGCACACGGGGCCACGGCTTAACGTCCCATCCGACGGACGGCGGCCTTTCCAAGCCTAGCGGTGTCCCCTACTGACCGTGGGCAGGGCGGGGAAATTTTGCGGAGATAAATCTCAACGCTGACCCAGCTGGGACTCGAACCTGGGAACTACAGATTACGAGCCTGGCGCGCTACCAACTGAGCCACCCCCGCCCCAGTAACTGGAGTTGATGTCGAAGTCATCACCAATGCTGATTCTGTCTGGGTGAGGAGATATTTTGCTGCAGGCAAGATTTTATATATATATAATTTTGTATGCACAAATATCTGGTGCAAGAGTACAATAGTACTTTTCTCTCAACTATGTCTCAGGACAGGAAATCAACTGTAGCTTAGCCAGTATGTTACTGATATCAGTCTGAACCACCACCGAAGTCACTGGAACAGTGGACTTTCCAATGACTGTACTGGTATAGAAAACCTAGCCAGGTGGGGTGGCGGTTCAGCTAGCTTTCTCGCCTCTGGATAAGAAATATTGTTGATGGTTTTGAGGCATTGCACCTGCTTTAACTCATTTCACTGGGGCAGCCATGAGAATACGCCAGATGATGCCCACTACAGTTCACACAACATCCCACCAATCTCTGTAACCTTAAGGAATAGTTCTGAATGTTTTAAACAAGTTGTCTGAACCTGCAAGTTGCCAGATCTCAGGTGATTGACAGATTTTGGCAAACCCAGAAGACCTTCCAAACCTTTATGTACAAAAAATGGGGGCATGTCCCCAATTACCTGATTACTCGTGGAGTGAATGATCAGGAATTTTGGAGACAAAGACAAAGAAGACAGCATAGATGACAAAGAAGATGGGGCTCACATTGAGAACTCTTGTTGGCATTGATAGAATCAACTGCATTAGATGATCTCCAGATTATTTTTGCGTGGTTCAGTGCCCATTGTCCCCACCCTCCACGGAGTCCAACAAGGGGGCATCCAGTTGGGTGCCATGGCTGCACAGGCACTATACTGATACAGACAGTGAGTCAAGACCTCACAATTAACTATAAAGGAAAATGCAATGAGAAGTGTGAGGAAATTAACTATCATTACAAATAGAACTAAGTGAAAAATTAACAAAAATTAAAGAACCTAACTGGCCTCACAAAATAAGGATAACTACAAAAGGAAAATAAGGCACGGAGAAACTCGCAAACCTGTACCTGAATGTGGGCAAGGCTTCCTGCTCACCCCCTCCCTCTTCTCTCCATATGCAGCAATAGTACCTTCTATCTCCTGCTCAGCCCCCCCCCCCCCATAAGGTATCTACTGTAAGGTATTTTTGTTTTCTTTTCTCTTCCACCTATACCTCTAAAGTAACTTTATTACCTATGACAGACACACACTCAAACAATGAAAATACCTGATTGATAGACAGTTTATTAATTTTGGGGAATAAATGTCTATTTTATTTATTTTTTTTTTCTTTCCCTTTCTCCACTCCTTCTCTCCTTTAGGGCTGAGACCCTTTCCTTCCCTATCCCAAGATCCCCTCCAAAATTTCTTTCCCATTCTGATCTTGCCTCTCACTTGCCATGTCATGTGCTTCCCATGCGGATTGAGGGATGCCTTGGCCCTCTTGGATTTGCTTCCAGCCAGTTTGTTTTTCGGCCATGGTGGGAGGAGAGGGGGGGGGGGGGGGCAGGGAGGTGTGAAAGCCTCCATCACTGCTGCCCCTCACCAGGGTTGATTTTTCCCCTCCTGGCCCTTAGGTTGCCTGCCTGGTACGGGTGTTGTCTGGACTTGGCTGGGCTGCCTGAGGGCCATTCCCTATTCCCTCAGGCTGACTGGGTCCATGTCTGATTGGAGTGTTGCTCTGAACAGTGCTGGACCTCGGCTGGCCACCCTTTTTCTTCTTCTCTTCTTTTCATAAGTAAATATAAATATGAAAGTATTTCTTTCAAGATTGACATTCTAAATTCACCATCATATGTTCAGTTTCTATTTGTTTGGCAAATTCTATTTGAAATTTCTCTGATATGTTTGGCTATTACGTTTAGGCACTGCTCAAAATTCAAAAAGACCTCCCACTCATCTCAATGACTAAACACCCAGACATCCTGATTTATCAGTACGGTCCTGCTCGTTGTGACAGGTCCTTTCTCCGCTGTGGTTTTACAAATAATTGATTGATGGATTCTTTGGATACAGATAGGGCTAACATGACATCACCCATACAATGTAGTGCTGTCTCTGTATAGTGGAACATCGGGTTTTGACATTCAATTACTACAATTGTTCCCTATAGTTGGCCCTAGCAGGCCCAGCCCACCAGCCAAATGGTCCAGGGGACCCCACCCCAGGAGCTCACATTTACCGGAAGCAGAGGCCAAAGCAGTGTGAGCAGCAGCCCTAAAATTGGCTGCCCAGCCCTGCAATGAACAAGCTCCCCATTGGCAAGACAGCCAAAGGGGACTCCACCATTTATGAGTTGCAGAGAAAAGATGAGGACCCCTGAGCAACTACCAAGATTCTCCTTTCCCAGGACATGGGTCGCACAAACACATGGGGTGAGCAGTCAGGACCTTGTGAAGGTACCCAAACCAGCAGAACCTTCACAGAGTGGTCCCTTCACTGCGACAGGAGTTCAAACTGAGGGGTGTGCCCAAGGGGAATTTGGCATAAATGGCCTGACCATGGATTGGAGAACATATTTTCCATTAACAAAGTAGCATTACAAAGAGATGAAAAAATAGGGTGCAGAGAGAATGTCTGCCCATTTCAATGGATGCACCACTTCTAAGGATGTCAACCAGCTCTGCTTTCAAGCAGATTTGTTGAAACATTCCGAATTAGTGTTACAAACGTCCTGCTGACCTCAGTAACTTATGTCCCTAACCACTTTATTGATGCACTGCCAAGCTCGAAAAGGCAGGAGAGGGTGGTTGTGCAGAACTGACAGTAACCATGGATGTGCCCTATAAAGTAGGAAATAAACCGAAAACATGTAGATGGTGCAATCAGGCACTGAATTCATATTCACCTCAAAGATAAGGCATTAATTTATTTACCTGATTGCCAGCATCATATCATTCTTTGATATGAATACAAATTCAATGACTGATTGCACCTTCTATACATTTTAGGTTTATTTCCTACTTTTTAGTATATATAAGAAGATTGGTATTTAAAAACTTTTTCAACTTATTTATATTTTTAAAATTACTAAAGACTGATCAAAAATAGGTTGCTATTATAATAAAAAAGATATTTACTTTTTTAACTGATTACACGAAAAGTTACAGATTTAAATTACGACTGGGACCAAGGCCCAAGTCATTTCTGCTATTTCGAGCTCAAGCCCAGCTAGGAATAGGCAGACTTGCAATAATTCCGTCAAAACAAGAACATCTCTAATAGGCTTCCCATTCAGCAATAATTACATTGTTTTGTCAAATGCAGCCTGTTCTTTCACTGAATTTGAACAGATGAGGTTTTTTCTGGCTGTACAGCCCCTTACATTCAATTTGAAACAGTCATTAACAAACGATTATATATCAACTTACAATATATATACATTGTAATCTCATACCATTCTAAAATTAATTTTAGTTAATTTTTCATTCCTATGGAAAAACCTTATCAAAATTTGTTATCTTTAAGTGTTGTGCACTTTGATCATTTTGTTCAATGACTGTCTTTGGGAACATTGGTTATTTTATATCGATTAATGGATCTTACAACAGCCAAATGGTTACATAATCCTCTACTAGCAACAGTTCTGCTGCAGTGATCTTATTTATACAAAGAAATTATGTAATACTGTTTCAAATTAGACAAAGTTATGTCTCTTTATTAACTCATTCAGTGTCCACGTCATCTGTATATGTTCGCAGAATCTGAAATCAGGGGCCAAGGACATATGTATTAATTTTTAGGACAAAAAGCGTTTTTTTTAAATCAAAATTGCAGTTTTAATTTTTTTAATATATATATATTTTAAAAATAAATAATTCAGGCTTGAAAAATAATATTTTGCTTTTTAATTTGATGCACATTTTATTAAATTACAATATAAATAATTTTATAAAGCCATTTGATTGCCATTTCTTAGAAGCACTAAATGGTATTGTCAATTTGCTTGTTAATGTTACTATTTGCTGAAGCAACTTTCTGATTTAATTTTGATTTGATTACACACAAATTTGATTTGAACTATTATCAACAAATTTTTCCTTAAATTTTCGAAAATCTAAAAATAACAAAAAAAATTGCTATTTTTAAAAATGATAGATTTTGGAAGTAATTACAAAATACATACCGCCATATTATTTTTTCTGTTTCACACTCTTTTCTGTCAAACCTATTTCAGTATTCCCAAGTTACTTTTATCATTTTTCCCAGCATCCTTCAAATCGAAACTGCAAGTAAACAGATCCTTCTTAAAAATTCTGGTTGCATCTGCCTTTAATTAGTTATGTTTCACTGAGTCAAACAAGACACAGATGGCTGACACATGCTATCTCCATTCCATGTGCTAAAAGTGTTATTTACAGTTTTGGTGCAGCATATTGTATACTCTTTGTAAAGTTAGTATTTTTTCCATATTTAAACCTTAGTTTTCATTTCAGTAGATTAGCGATCTTTCGACAGATCGATAAGTATTGGTTTTTTTCATAGTTGTTATATCGTACGGCAACCTACAACTTGTTGCTGTGAATATTTTAACATCACATTAGGCTATATTGTTAATTTTTATTTTATTATTTATTACTTTCCCAATAAAATTTTGATATACTATCATTTTCTGAAAATAAATGAGGTCTTGGATATGAAAGCAAATTCATTTCTGTATATTTACTTCCATTAGTTAGCAATCATCAATTGCCTGATTTATCAACTTTCTGAGTTATGCTAGAATGGAGGCCAGCTTAAAAGTTGTTGTGGATATTTTATTTAACACCCATTAGGTTATATGTAATCTTTCTTTTATTATTTCTTGTTTCTTTAATAAAAAATTTTTGAGCTTGTACCGTTTTCTGAAATTGAATGTCTTGGATAAGGAAGCAAAATAGATGTCCTTGCTATGGAAATCGGCCATCATTTGGAAGACAATTTTGGGAATTGGTGCACAAACCTTTCTGCACTTAGCCAAGATCGCTAAACTTCAACACCCAAAGAAAACATTCATAATGTTTAGTAAAAAAAAAAGCAGCCAGGATTTTTTTTTCTATTTCATAACCAGTTCAGAAAATCCCATGAATGCAAGAAGGCCAAGTCACGTCGTATAACACTGGCCGTGTTTAAAATATACGATACTGAAAAGAATCATTAAAAGAAATGAAAATCATATTTCAGGTTGAATATTATATTATTCAGGAGGAAATATCCTTTTGATAAATATATAATTTAACTATTTTTATTCATCAGGTTTTCCAAAATAAAGCCTTAATTGAATAGAGCGATCTTTTTATTCCCCATGTCATATTGAAAGAAGCTTAGTAATTAAAATCAATATGCTTGTAAATTTGTTTATATTATTTTCATAAAATACGCAATTAAATTCTGTTTAATTTGGTATATAATGTGACCTAGTTCCATTGATTGGTTATTTTTTTTAAAAATTCTAAAGTTGACTTGTTTATCTGACTCAGCACAATTGGCTAAAAGCCTGGAATTTTTCTCATAGTATGGACTGAGAAAAAAATAACAAAACGAGAGAAATATTTACTTGAAACCAAGAAAATTATTTTTTCGTTATTTAGAAATAAATAGTCATTCTACCCATGCACATTACAATCATTTCTGTCTATTAGTTTTTAATAAATTTTTATTTGTGTTGCCAGATGTATTTTCTATTACATGACTAAAAAAAGTCCTATTAAAATAAAATTTATTGTCTTTATTGTTAAATATTTTATTTTCAGAAAATCCAAATTAAAAGTTGATTAATTTGGCATATAACATGCCATAATTCCTTCTGTTTAGTTATTTGGCAAAAAAGTTTTAAAGTTAATTTTTTGGGGGGGGGGGTGAGTATAGGGAGAAAATAGCTTGACCTCTGGATAGAAACCAGTTTTTCAGGCTGGACGCTGGAACGGTTAATAATAATTACTAATCTTATTGTAACCTATCACAATAAGATTTTTATACACATAGCTTATATTTGTCAAATAAGAATCTAACCAATCACTTTAATTTACTCCTGAATATTGAGGCACTATAAAGTCTGCATCTGACTGGATAATTCACATCCATTTCCAATTCCATCTGGAACTTGTGCTAGTTTATGGTTAGCCTTTCTGTCATATATTTTTACTTGTGCCATCTGTAACTAAATATGATAATAAATTAAATAAAAAGAGATGAGTTTTCATAGGTTTTCATGAAAAGCCAGCTCTCTAAATCATGAGAAATCAGTTGACTCTGTGGCTCAATTGTTAGGACAGATGACATTTAATTAGCAGCTGGAATCCCCTTTAAGTCAAAAGGTTTCATTGCTTAAAATTTGAATCTAATGATGCATATATTCTAGCATCATTTCAAATAGGTACTGCCTAAAAGGTTTAAAGTCACTGGCCTATATAATTATTTCTGAGAAATAATTAATATAAACATGCTTGATTTGTTTACCTTGCAAGTAAGTGAATCAGTCATCATGCATAACTTAAATGTAAAATTAAGAGACAAAATTTTACTCTATCTGTTATGCTTTTAATATTTGGTAAGTAAAATGTTTTTTAGCTCTTTCTTTTAGTTCTTTTAAAATTGACTATTCTTTGAGATACTGCCAATCACCAAATCAATCAGTTACTATAATTATCAGAGTCTAAAAATATTGGGCAAGTAAAATATTTTCTTAGCTTTTTCTTTTAGTTTCTTGACTATTCTTTGAGACACTGTCAATAACCAAATCTGAATCAATTACTATAATTAACGAAGTCTACAAAAATATGGTATTACCTGATCACAGGCAGCATACAGGTTAGCTAACAACTCAGAATAAATAAAATCCTTTGTCTGAAAAAGAAAATGGAAAATGAATCATTGATGCATTGTTACATTATAATAATTCAACTAATGTTTAACTCAAATAATGTGCAAAGAGTTCACTGACTTCACTGAAATATCCAACTGCTTAAGCAACTATTTTCTATGTTAAATACATAATGGAAAGCACATGCTATAGTTATTGAAGCCTTATTTTAAAAAAAGCAAAACACAATTGAAACTTAGGCCCTGCTAGATCTACAGAGGTTAATATTTCTGAATATTAATATTGCAACAGTAATAACGGCTTGTGAGCTTTAAAAAGTTGGGGGCTAGTATGCATTTACAGTGAAGCTAACTATATATCCAGAAAACATAGGGTAAGTTAAAATTGGATGGTGGGGTAAAACAGGAGGAAAAAAAATTGAATCTAAAACAAATTATCACACACAAAAATTGATTTTGCATCTTAATCTATTTTTTTTTTCTCAACAATACGAATGAGTGTATTCTACATACGACTGCTTTCACAAAGGAACACCCAACAGAGATTGTATGACTAGATGTTGGAAAAGTTGATATCTTTTTTAATATATTTGAATTCACTGTAATTTCCCAAATACTTGACTGCCTGGTCCCAGATTTCCATCTATATATATTTTCCTCTGTGCCATCTCATATTATGTTCAAAATACAAGTCCCTACCTATAATGCAATCTTATATCAAACCTGAATTTACTCTCAGTTTTATAGTCTACCATTTAGAATTCTGAAATAGAACTTTTCAACCCTTTGGTAAGTTCCTAAATACTTCCTAATATTTTCCTTATTGTTCCCCCACACTACATTAAAAATCCAATCTCTAGTTATAATGGAACATGAGTTACAGTTTAAAACCATTTTTATTTTTCCAATTTGATTGGGAAGATGGAGTATTCAATTTCCCATTGCATGGGAATTTGTAAAGGATACTAGGCTTGTGAGCTTATGCATAAGTGTGGTTCATCTATTGCAAGTATTTAGTGTTCCCATCCCCTGCATTTCAATTAAAATCATTTTTAAATATTTAACGCTATGAAAATGTTCCAATGTTGAAATCATATGAAATGAAACACTATATCAGTGTTACAACTACCAGTGGATGAAGTCTCTTACCCATACTAAAGACATGTTGAAAAGAGGAATCAGATAATCAATTGAGTTCATATATCTAAGTGATTACTGTGAGACTACAAAGGATATTGGTTGATACAGAATTGCCCAGTTGTTGCAGGTCTAGCCAGTCTAAACAACATTGCATTAAGATGAAGTGAGGCCCTTGCCTGGGCATTATTTGAGGCCCCTTATTATTTTTTGAAACTAGGAAATTCCTTCTACTTGGATGGTGAGCAGGGTTACTATAAGACAAGTGCATTTATCTGGTATTGAGTTGAAAACATCGTCAAAACCCACATTGATTACAACAAATACATATTTCTAGCACAGGCTTGAAGCAAATTTTGGTTGCATACAGCTTTCACAACTTTAAGTATAAATTTATGAAAAGCAAATTAAAAATTCCAACAATAATGTGCTTCTCTCTAACTTGATATTAAAAAAAATATGATTCCTCAAAGCCTTGTCAGTAAATATATACACAGTAGTTGCCAGTTATTGTGATCACTGGTTATTAGAATCAGCACCTTTATAGAATCAAATTTCAGAAAACTAATTCGAACAATCAAAATACACTATATTTTTGTCATTTATTATCATCACATTTTCAGTTATTCAATTAATTCAGTAATTCAGTTATTAGAATAAATATTGCACCAATTTTTACTTTTAAACAGGGTTGGTATTTGATAAAGTATCCTTTATATAAACACCATCAAAGTTAAAGAAATAAAATAATTTTTAGTAGCATTCAGTGGGTTGGGGAATAGAGGCACATTTAGGGCCTGACACATGTGCACTATTTGCTCTAAGACCACTCTTCAAGTCCATAAAAAAAAACTTCTTCAGTGAGATCAAGTAAACTATATACAGACAATAATAACAAAGATTATTCATTGGTCACAGCCTTGGAACAATGCAGCATGTTTGAGTTTCACCATGATTAAATTATAATTTCTTTACTCTCTAAGCAACACACAATTTATAATGCATAATTTTACCACTCTATAGATGCTATTCTTACTATTTTTGCTTATTAGAATCATCGCTTAATAAAACCAAAATATGACTTCCCAAAGTGATAATAACTGGTGCCTACCAATATATATCATCATCATCATCCTGAAGCAGCCATGGGCTACGGAGGTCCAACCAGACCGTGCAATTTAGTTCTCCAAGCAAGTCTATCCTGAGCTACATCTACTGCATCTGGCCACTGCACACCAATTCTAACAAGGTCTTGTTTGACATTGTCTGCCCACCGCATCCTAGGTCTCCCCTTCTTTCTGAGGCCTTTAGGCACACTGTTCATAACCCTATTCGCCAATCTATAATTATTCATACGGGCAACATGGCCAAACCAACGGAGTCTCTCTCTGCACAATATGCTGCTTAAAGGAGGTTGCAAACTCCTTTGCCTAATCTCATCATTAGTTACAAAGTTGAACCACCTAATGCCCAAGGTACTGCGTAAGCATCTGGAATCAAAAGCATCTAGTTTCCTGTTATCTTATTTACAAAGTGTCCAAGTTTCACTACCATAACTAACCCTAGAAAGAACCAAACTATTATAGAGTCTAATTTTAGTCTTTAGGTGTATACGCCTATTTCTCCACACTCTCCATAGGTTCTTAAAAGTCCCGGCAGCAATCCCTATTCGTCTGTTAATCTCATGCCACACATCACCATTATCTGTTACATAGCTCCCAAGAAAATTAAACTGTGACACCTGCTCAAGACTGCAACCATTCAGATTAACTGAATCACAGCCTGCCTGACCAATTTTCATCACTTTAGTTTTCTCCCTGTTTATAACCAAACCTACTCTACTACCAGTCTCATCAACAGCTCGAATGAAAGAGTTCGTCTCATCAACATCATTTGCCAAAAGGGCTAAATCATCAGCATAATCTAAATCAGAAATTTTCAAATCTCCAGACCATTTAAGGCCAAAATCTTTCCCTTGAAGTGAATTTTGCATAACATAATCAATAACCAAGCTAAAGAGAAAAGGAGATAAAATGCACCCTTGTCAAACACCAGAAGTAATGCTAAACCAAGTGCTACAAGCCTTACCAACTCTCGCACACGATTCAGTGTTACTATAGAGAGCTTTCATTATGTTAACTAACTTGTCTGGTATACCATGATATCACAATCAACCACAAATTATGTCAATCAACAGAGTCGAAAGCCTTTTTGAAATCAACAAAGATAGCAACCAAAGGTTTCTGAAACTCTAAACATTTCTCAAGAATCTGCCTAAGTGAAAATATCTGATCCACATATCCCCTACCACTTCTGAATCACATTGCTCATCATGCAATTGACTGTCAACCAGATTCTTAATTCTATTAAGCACAATCATGGAAAGAACTTTACCTGGAACAGAGAGTAGGCTGATACCCCTATAGTTATCACAAGAACTGCGATCACCTTTTTTGAAAATAGGGATAACAATAGCTCTGGTAAAATCCTTAGGAACCATGCCTTTATCATAAAAGATATTCAGAATTTCAGTCATCCAAGTGGTAACCGAAACATTCCCAGCTCTAAGCATTTCCGTAGTAATTTCATCTACCCCTGGGGATTTATGAAGTTTAAGTTTAGAAACAGCCAAAATAACTTCAGATTGTGTTATAGGTCCAACATTAAAGCCACCAATGCATCTATCATCATTGCAAACAATGGGAGTAGAACTAACTACATTGTTTAGAACATCACTGAAATGCTCAGCCCACCTAGCCATGACAGAATCCTCCCCTTCTACAACCTTACCTTGTTTATCCTTCAATCCTTGTATGCCTGTCCGTTTTCTACCACACAAAACATTAACTATCTGGTACAGCTCTCTGCTGTTGTGCTGTCTAACTGCTTCCTCGGCTTTGTCAGCCAAACCATCAAGCCAAAGATTCTTATCAGCAGCTAACTGATCCTTTACAAGTTTATTAAGGTCTCTGTAATGCTTTCTATTAGGACTAGTAGGGTATTGATTAAGGGCATCCCTGCAGTTCTTTCTTTCCGAAATAAGCTCAAGTGCCTTATCACTGAGATAATTTTGCCTCTTCTGCTCCTTTTTTCCTAAAAGAGTACTGTTAGTGTCCAAAAAAGCCTGTTTAAACTGATCCCATTCTTCCTCAATTTCAGTAGTAAGCAAACCATGACTGTCATAATGACTAAGTAACCTATCATGGTAAGCTTTGGCTATAACTGGATCTTTCAGAGCTTCAGTATTAAAAGTAAATTTTTTAACCCTAGCACAACACTTTTTAAGTTTAAGTTGCAACACACTTTTAACAAGTAATGGTCAGATCCAATTTCAGCTCCCCTATATGCCCTGGTATTCCTAACAGAACTAGCCCATTTGCTGTTAATTAATATGTAATCAATCATATTCTTATGCAGCCCATACCCACTATCAAGTATTCAAACAAATATGAATAAGTAACTATATTTATACAATATTAATTTCGGATATTTTACTTAGAATATAACTTTAAATTAAATAAATATTACTTTAAGTTTTTTAGTAACTGGTTGAAGCATGATATGTATTAAAGAAACAAAGGCACTATGTTACACATAAATCAGTAACAACTAAAATCTTGTTTTAAAGAAAGTGAATTAATTATTTTATATGTCTTATGCAAAATTAAATTACTTTTCAATTTATACCTTATTATTAATATAACAACTTGAGTCTTTACAGCACAGCAAAATTAAGCATAATCAAAAAGCTAAAAACTTTTCATTAACCAACATAAATAGCAATATGAAAATGGAAAAAACATACACTGAGTGGCCACTTTATTAGGCACACCTACAATTTCTATGGAACATACTGCTCGTTCAGTGAGAGCATAATGTGTTCACACCATGCTATTTAAAGTAGATAAGCAGCAACGTAGGATTCAATGTGTGTGCAATTCACAGTGTGAGAATGTGCAAGACAAAAGTAACTTTGAATGTGGCATGGTAACTGGTACCAGACACATTAGTATGAGCATCTTGAAAACAGAAAACATGCTGGGGTTTCATGTGTGACAATGTCTCAGGTGTATCGAGAATGGTCCAATACCCCAAAAAATCCAGCCAAAGGAAGTCCACTAGTTAGAAACAGTTCATTGATGAAAAAGGTTGATATGACTTGTGCAGAGTTTCAGATGGGCTAGTCAGTCAAATAACAACCAAGGATAAAACACACATATTAAAACATAAAACTTATTATACCAAGTCATGGATGAGGTATGGCAGCCAATGACCTAACCAGATTTCCCTCCTGTCAGCAAAAAACAAGAAACTGCAGTTGCAGTGGGATACAAAACACAAATATTGGACACTAGAGGAATGGAAAAATGTTGCCTGATCTGATGAATTCTAATTCCTGTTGTTTCATGCTGATAATGCTGCATATCGAGAGGTTAAGATCATCCAAGAATAATTCTTGGAACATTACACTGATCTCAGCTTATTGCAATGGCCTCCCCAGTCTCATAACTTCAATCCAATTGAGCACCTGTGGTATGAAATGGAATGAGTTATTAGGAGTAGAGATTCACCAATTTGTAATACCTCTGGGAAGTAGTGGAGTCAACATTGTCCAGCCTCCCTGAGGCACACTTTCAACATCCCATAGAGTCTATGCCCTAATGAATGCAGGCTATTCTGAGGACAAAGGGAAAACTCGCCATTATGTAGGTGTACCTAATAAAGTGGCCATTCAGTGTACATTAACCTGTGGAACTCAAGTTTGTTGGTTAGTTATTTCGGGTTTAATGGCACAATGGCAGCTAAGGTCATATTACACCAAAGATAAATAAAAAGGTAAAAGACATTTAACACTCAACCAAAGTTAAAAATATCACACAAAAGAGAAAAGTAACAAAAGTGAAATGACACACGAAAGAAGGGTCTACAAGAAACATTATGTATAAAAACTAGGGTAAAATGAATCAACAACTGTAAAACATAATAATCAAAAAGGAGTGTATAGAATCCATAAAATAAACAAGAGCAACAAGGTAAATATCTAAAGGTAGAAAAATTAAATGCAATTAAAATACACAGTAGACTGCAAATAGGTAAAAATGGGTAAACACAAGCCATCAGATAAAAGATGTTTGAGCAAGTGTAAAGGGCTCGAACATAAAGTTACTAAAGTTAAAAAAAAAATGCCGTTCCAGGTTAAAAGCAAAGCATTCGATCAAAATATGTTTGATCAAATGCTGCACTTGCTGATCTGCACTTGCGGCCAAGTCACATAGACCCCAAAGCTCAGAGAAGGTTGGGGGAGGGGACCCACTGGAACAGTTGTTGGGAGACAGATGGTAGCCTCCCGTCAAGGCCATCCAGAGTGTTCTTTAAAGTGCACAGGGTATGGCTCTCCTGCACATGGGCCACAGCTTAATGTTCCATTCGAGGAATGGCAGCCTTTTCAAGCCTGTCGGTGTCCCCTACTAAACGTGAGCTAGGTGGGGAATTTTGCGGAAATAAATCTCAACACTGACCTAGCTAAGACTCGAACCTGGGAACTACAGATTACGAGCCTGGCACACTATCGACTGAGCCACCCTTGCCCCAGCTTGGGGTCCATATGATGATTATGCTTGCAGCAAAAGTGCATGCAGTTTTTTGTGGGGAGAACCAAAACCCATTGGCTGTTGCCCAAACCAAGAGATTGTTCAGAGCAGTTTGCAGCATCGTTCAATGACCCTCATGCTCGACGATGAGGAAAAGATGCTAAAGTCATTAACGTAGAGGGCACTGCCAGTAGTCGGAGGAAGTTGGGCAATGAAATTTATCTTGATGGCGAAAAGCATAACACTCAGGTTGCAGCCTTGTATCACCTTGTTCTTGGGAGAAAGGCTTAACAGAGTGTTACCGATAGACATAAAAAGAATGAGAAGATAGTAAGTTGGAAATGAAGATAAGTGTGTGACCTCTCATGATGAAGCAATCGAAATAATAAAGAATGCCGAATCTCCATGTATTGTTGTAAGCTTTTTCGATTTTGCAGAAAATTGACACTGATTGCTCTCTAATTAAAAAATAATTCCTGATCGCTGATTCGAGGTGGATCAGATGGTCTAAAGAAGATCATTCCTGCGAAGCCACACTGGGTGTTGGAAAGAAGGCAATGGTAAACCTACTGGTAAACCAATACTGGTAACCAATGGTAAACCTACTGGACTGAATTAAGGCTCTGAGCTTGATTATGCATCCGGTATTTGCTGCACTAGTGGGCTTCTGTAAAGGGAAAATCTTTCATTGTGTTTTCTGTTTGTTTGTGGATTGACAGCCCCAAGTGAATTGATTTCAGTGAATAGATCCACCAGCTGATATGTTTATCAGCTGGTGGATAATCCTGAGCAGAGGTCATCGCAGGCACCTGAACACTTTGCTTCTATTGGCATCGTCAAATTCTACATTGGAGGAAGTCTTCCAGTGTAGACGGCTTCAGCCTTTAGTGGTGGGGGAAAGAGTCTTTGCCCCGTGTCTGCGATTAGGGGGCTGTTTGATATTATCGGCATTCCCTCTCTCAATAAACATAGTTTCACTCAATAAACATAGTTTGTTGGAATGTGAGGACTCTGCACGGAGCTTTTTCTCTTGATGTCCTCACACAAGAATTCCACCATTATAATTTAGATAATCTCGGCTTGCAAGAGACAAGATGGACAGATAAAGGTCAGATTCTTAAAAATAATCTTAAATTTCTCTTTTCAGCGAGGGACAACAATAAGCATCACCAAGGCGTGGGTCTGCTTCTCAGCAGACATGCTAGTGATGCTCTTCTAGGATATGAGTACATTAATAAAAGATTTCTTACAGCAAAATTTCAGACAAGCGTTAAAGACTTGAATGTTATCTGCTGTTATGCCCCCACTGAGGATGAGAAGGATAGGTTTTACAGACAACTTCAGGATATTTTGAATTCTGTCAAGAAAGGAGATATTACCCCTGTTCTGGGTGACTTCAATGCCAAAGTTGGTACTGACTCTGACCTTTGGGGAGGAGTGATAGGCCCTTTTGGTATTGGTAGCTACAATGGGCAATGTCTCCTACAGGTAAGTAAACTCAATGGTTTCAGAATAACTAAAACATATTACAAACACAGCGACATACATAAGCACATATGGGTTTCACCTGATGGGCTGCATAAGAATATGATTGATTATATATTAATTAACAGCAAATGGGCTAGTTCTGTTAGGAATACCAGGTCATATAGGGGAGCTGAAATTGGATCTGACCATTACCTTGTTAAAAGTGTCATGCAACTTAAACTTAAAAAGTGTGCTAGGGTTAAAAAATTTACTTTTAATACTGAAGTTCTGAAAGACCCAGTTATAGCCAAAGCTTACCATGATCAGTTACTTAGTCATTACGACAGTCATGGTTTGCTTACTACTGAAGTTGAGGAAGAATGGGATAATTTTAAACAGGCTTTTTTGAAAACTAACAGTACTCTTTTCGAAACAAAGGAGCAGAGGAGGCAGAATTATTTGAGTGATAAGGCACTTGAGCTTATTTCAAAAAGGAAGAACTGCTGGAATGTCCTTAATACCTATAGTCCTAATAGAAAGCATTACAGAGAGCTTAATAAACATGTAAAAAATCAGTTAGCTGCTGATAAGAATCTTTGGCTTGATGGCTTGGCTGACAAAGCCCAGGAAGCAGTCAGACAACACAACAGCAGAAAACGGACAGGTATACAGGGACTTAAGGATAAACAAGGTAAGGTTAAAGAAGGTGAGGATTCTGTCATGGCTAGGTGGGCTGAGCGTTTCAGTAATGTTCTAAACAATGTTCTACTCCCATTGTGTGCATTGGTGGCTTTAATATTGGCCCTATAACACAATCTGAAGTTATTTTGGCTGTTTCTAAACTTAAACTTCATAAATCCCCAGGGGTAGATGAAATTACTACGGAAATGCTTAGAGCTGGGAATGTTTCGGTTACCACTTGGATGACTGAAATTCTGAATATCTTTTATGATAAAGGCATGGTTCCTAAGGATTTTACCAGAGCTATTGTTATCCCTATTTTCAAAAAAGGTGATCGCAGTTCTTGTGATAACTATAGGGGTATCAGCCTACTCTCTGTTCCAGGTAAAGTTCTTTCCATGATTGTGCTTAATAGAATTAAGAATCTGGTTGACAGTCAATTGCATGATGAGCAATGTGATTCAGAAGTGGTAGGGGATATGTGGATCAGATATTTTCACTTAGGCAGATTCTTGAGAAATGTTTAGAGTTTCAGAAACCTTTGGTTGCTATCTTTGTTGATTTCAAAAAGGCTTTCGACTCTGTTGATTGACATAATTTGTGGTTGATTGTGATATCATATGGTATACCAGACAAGTTAGTTAACATAATGAAAGCTCTCTATAGTAACACTGAATCGTGTGCGAGAGTTGGTAAGGCTTGTAGCACTTGGTTTAGCATTACTTCTGGTGTTTGACAAGGGTGCATTTTATCTCCTTTTCTCTTTAGCTTGGTTATTGATTATGTTATGCAAAATTCACTTCAAGGGAAAGATTTTGGCCTTAAATGGTCTGGAGATTTGAAAATTTCTGATTTAGATTATGCTGATGATTTAGCCCTTTTGGCAAATGATGTTGATGAGACGAACTCTTTCATTCGAGCTGTTGATGAGACTGGTAGTAGAGTAGGTTTGGTTATAAACAGAGAGAAAACTAAAGTGATGAAAATTGGTCAGGCAGGCTGTGATTCAGTTAATCTGAATGGTTGCAGTCTTGAGCAGGTGTCACAGTTTAATTATCTTGGGAGCTATATAACAGATACTAGTGATGTGCGGCATGAGATTAACAGATGAATAGGGATTTCTGCTGGGAGATTTAGAATCTATGGAGAGTGTGGAGAAATAGGTGTATACACCTAAAGACTAAAATTAAACTGTATAATAGTTTGGATCTTTCTAGGGTTAGTTATGGTAGGGAAACTTGGACATTTTGTAAGCATGATAACAGGAAACTAGATGTTTATGCAGTATCTTGGGAATTAGGTGGTTCAACTTTGCAACTAATGATGAGGTTAGGCAAATGAGTCGGCAACCTCCTTTAAGCAGCATATTGTGCAGAGAGAGACTCCGTTGGTTTGGCCATGTTGCCCGTATGGATAATTATAGATTGGCGAATAGGGTTATAAACAGTATGCCCGAAGGCGTCAGAAAGAGGGAGAAACCTAGGGTGCGGTGGGCTGATAATGTCAAATAGGACCTTGTTAAAATTTGTGTGCAGTAGCCAGATGCAGCAGATGTAGCTCAGGACAGATATGCTTGGAGAACTAAATTGCACAGTCTGGTTGGACCTCTGTATCCCATGGCTGCTTGATGATGATGAAAACCAGGTCGAAGTTAAGGAATAGTGGAGGCAGCTGTGTGGATGATACAGTCCATCTCTGCCACTACATCATTAATTGGCTCTTGGCAGATTGAGTGTTCATCAAACTCACACAGGAGTTTGAAACCACTCTGGTCAACTTAATCCAACCTCCAATGTGATCCCCGCCCCCTCCATGGAAGGTGGTAAGCACCATAGGAAGGCAATTGCTTCCACATGGTTTGTCCTTGACCTCCCATATAAAGAGTGGAAGGATTGAGGAGGAGGAGCAGATAGTCAGATCAATGGCAGTGAATGTGTGGGTTGGCGCGGTGCCTACATAATGGGAATGCCTGCCGATTTCAAGATCTGAAGTGACAGCAGTGCTAGTTACATTTTTGTCTGCTGTGGTGCTGGGAACCACTGTTTTGCTTGCTACTTGCTTCCTTGCAGTATACGTTATTATGCTGTTTACCGCTAGTTTCAAAATTGGATTCTGATATGAATTTGTTTATATGTGATTTATTTATTGTTCTGTCTACTTTCTGTTGCTTTTAACCAGAAGTCTGAAAGACTATGCGGTGTTGTATGATGTTTTGCAGAAGTGAAACTTATGAAACAAAACTCAGTTTCTATCAAATCTCTTCCAAACTGGATCTGTGAGACAAGTGGCTAAAATCAATATGTCGGCAATGTAACATTGACATGAGCAATTCGAAAAAGTATCAAAGATCACTTTTGAATAAATAATATTTTGGAATCACAGGAATTGTGAGCAAGGAAAGGTTATTCTCATTAGCTCAAAACGATGAACATCTTTACAATATAAGGAACTGAGTTACACTACCCTAACAAAATATTAGAGAACTCCGTGTTATGTGAATGGGAATCTAACTTCGAAACTTTGCAACTTCTAAAATATTTGTTTAAAATCTTATCTATTTAATCTCGTTTTTTAACAGCATTCATCTAGTATTTAAGGAACTACGGAAAGCTAGAATATTTTGCAACAGTAGCAGGTCATAAGAATTTATTTCAGATATTAATTAAAACTTAAATAAGTATTTCTTCAAATCACTTAATAAAATATAAATTTTAAAAGTTAATCATTATTTCAATGTTAGATAATTATGAATGATTTTTTTATAAAACAAGATAATTTATTATTAAATATTCCAGCTTCCATAACTCTAGGTATTGAATGAATATTGATGATAAATCAAGATTTAAAAGAATTTGATTATATTTTACTTCAGTCACAGTTTCTCCATTAAATGCATGAAGTATATGTAAAATCTGAGTAATGCATAAATCATATGATGAAAATGCATAAATGATAAGTAAAATCTGAGTTTGTGTTTATCAGCCACCTAGATAGCAGCAGCATCCCGACAAGGTAGAGACAAGTACCCTTCTGCACACACGAGCGGCTTGAAAAGAATCTAGCCATGATAGGTCTACAATCTTTATCTTCATCACATTTCTCTATTAAATGCATATTTTAGATGTCAGAGCAGAAATGGCCAAACAAGTCGATCGTGTAGCTGCCAGTTTTAGGAGGAAAAGATTGTATTTTAATTAATGCAACAATGTCTTGTTAATATGTTTGATGCTAAATTGTTATTTTATGCTTAGCTGATCAAGCAGTGTTAAATCATTACAATGACTTATATACTATGGTCGATCGTGAAAGATTTTGTCTTAAAATTCAATCACAGAGTCCAAAAGTTTGGCCCTCCCTGTTATAGAGCTTCGGAATTAGATTCTTATTGATATAACATGGAAAGATAATGCTATAGCTTTCTTTAAGCATAATATTATTACCAATTTAAAATTTTTCACTACTTCAAATAATGTGTTATTTTTAAAAAAAAATAGTGCTAGGTATAGTAGTAAAAAATGTCATTCATATTCTTTGAACCTGGACACTCATCTCCCCCCCCCCCCCCCCCCCGCATCTTTTCTTAAACCAGTCTTGTATATGACTAATGGAATGTGGAAGTTTATAACACTTTGTTAGCGTTTGAACTGCACAAACATGTATATGAACCAGGGCAGATTAAGCAATTGGGAGACCTGGAGTCAAGTTCTAATTGAGGCCCTGGAACAAAGTTCTAAATAGGAGCCTTAGAGCTGCATTCTAAGTGGAGTCCCTTTATCCTTCTACACTGAAAAAATAATGAAAATTGAACTACTTTATATAAAATCATCAATTGATGTGATGAAAAATAACATTACTCTAAAACAAGCAAGAAAACAGGAGACGCCCTGTAGGTCAGGAGAAGTAATTGAAATTAAAAGACTAGCATATAAAAGAGCCAATTCTGTACTACAGCATAAACTTTGCACTTATTGTATTTAAAAACTATTACTTTTAATCATTAATTTTTTTTTAGCAAATCTTCCATTTCATGCTTAATTAAAAAAAAATCAGGTATTAATATCAAAATAATGTTGCTTAAATCTATTGCTTATGCATTTCTCTTAACAATATGCTCTATTGCAATAGAAATTAAAATTATTAAATTAGATAAAGAATTACCTTTAAATAATGTTATTGATATTGAAAAATTCGGATTTTAATAGATAAGAATTTTCAAATGAAACCCAATTATTTTTAAGCATATTTTTCATTATGGAGAGTTTAAATCATTATTTCCATTGTATCTCTAAGATAGATTCTAGTTTATTGTATTTGATTAACCATCTGTCTGAAGTTCAAGGTACTGTAAGATCATGGTAAAATTAGCCTCCAATGAGGGGCTCCCCTACACCAGTCACAACAGGAGGACAAGAGAGCAGAGGCAGTAGAAATTTCCTCTCAGCTATCTCTTGAAACTATTAACTATACTAATCTCATCAAAGTAAATGAGACATTAGACCTTGCAGAAAAGGCCAATGTTCTGAAAGAAATCAGTGACCAGTCGGAAGCATGTTTCGCTGCAGCTTGGTGTTTTGATGGTCACCAAGTAGAGAGGTGATGGAGTAGTCAGTGGTTCCTAGGGTATGGAGCTCCCAGAACAAAGTTTTTCTATCAGCATTGTAGTAGGATCAGTTAAACAATAATATAATATTTAAACTAATCACAAAAGCATTTTGATATCACATTAGAAAGAATATTCAGCAAAAGTGCTGAAGCGGCAATAGCTGCCATCTTTATTTTTTGAAACTGATGGTCCTCGGATCGACATTTTGCAGAATATTCAACTTCTTGGAAAGATTTACAAAAAATAACCTAAACAATTGTTTTACTAGCAGTAAAGAGGCCATACAACAAGAATGCGCTGAGTAAAGAATATAATGATAAACGTTTATTCCTAAGCATAAAATTTTGTTTCCACTAAAAGTAATAGTATATAGACATGGAACTCATGAAATGATGAGCTGAAAAAAATTTGGTTTTGCCATGGTGGGATTCGAACTCATCTCCAGGAAACATGCCGATTATCATGTTATCCACATGAGGAGGAGATAAAAATTTCTTCTTGGGCCTGGCATTGGTTTCTTTGATTTGGAAGGTCTGGTTGTCTTAGGTCTGGATGGTGGTTGCCTTTCTGAGGTAGAGATGGAAGGCACAGATGCAGGAATAGAAACCAGAGTTGATTTCGATGCTGACAACAATTTCGGCTTCACTTGCATCAAGAGGTTTTTGGCTGCATGAGAGAAAGATTCAGCAGATGAAATGCTGATATTGGTCTGCATCACCATAGAAGCATAGCAACAATAGGCTTTCCGATCACTGAACTGGCATAGAAGACCTTTGCCAGGAGGAGCAGGCAATGCAGAGAGCTTCCTCATCTCTGGATACAAGATGTTAATCATTTTGAAGTGTTGTACCTCCTTTTCCTCCACACACTTTGGACAGCTGTGGGAGTACGTCAGATGTTCGCCACTGCAGTTTGCTTTTTTCGCTGTGCAGTCAGGATCAAGGTGATTCTGGCTGCCACAATGAACACAAGTGGGTTTACCCCAGCAAGCCATGTGGGTATGGCTGTACCTCTAGCATTGAGAGCAATGCAGAGGGTTTGGAATGTATGGCTGACCTCTGGCATTGAGAGTAATGCAGAGGATTTGGAATGTATGGCTGTACCTCGCAGTGAAGGTAGCCTGCCTTGATGGAAGATGGCAGGGGTGGCATATTGAAAGTGAGGATTAGGTAGCCTGGCAGGTACTAACTTCCCATCATGGTGTTGTGAAACCTGGTGGGCTATCACTCCCTGGGATGACAGCTCCGAGAGGATTTCCTCCTCAGAAACCTTGAGGAGGCCCCTTTCGGAGATTGTGCACCTTAACAACCTTAATGTTTAATTTCTCTGGGAAAAAACATCCCAGAGAGATTAAACATCATGTGGGAGTGCAGTGATCACAACTCCAACAATTGCTGTTACATTCAGAGGTGGCTCAGAATGTTTTGAGCAAGCAGTTTCCACCAGCAAGTTACTAGATCTTAGGCGCTTGACAGATTTCAGTGCTCCAGCGAGACCTTCCAAACCTTTATGAACAAAAAATGGGGATATGTTCCCAATTACCTAATCACCCATTTAATGGATGATCAGGAACCCCAGGAATGAAGAGACAGACATGGATGACAACAGCAACAATGACATACAGGAAGAAGATGGGGGCTCATGTCGAGATCACTTGGTGGCATTGACTGATGGAATTCTTTTAATGGAACCCATGTTTGGTTTTTGGTGACTCAGTGTCCACTGGATAGTCCCCACCACCATTGTCCATCCCCACTCACCACAGAGCCCAACAAGGGGACACCCAATCAGGTAACAAGGTTGCACAGGCACCATACCCACACAATTAGTGAGCCAAGCCCACAAAATGAAATAAAAAGGAAAACGAAGAGAAATGTGAGGAACTCACTCGGGTCCCCACAAAATAAAATAAGTGAAAAAATAAAAGTGTGAGAACCAAACTGGACTCACAAAATAAAGGAAACTAGAAAATTAGTAAATGTGTGTGGAAACTATCAAACCGTTGCCCAGACATGGGCAAGGCATCACCATACTGCACAGTTGGCCCTAGCAGGTCCAGCCCACTATCTGATAGATCCCCGGGATCTCCAGTTTACCTGAAGCAGAGGCCAAAGCAGTGTTTAGCAGCAGCCTCAAAATCACTGCCCAGCCCTATGACAAACAGGTTCCCCAATGGAAAGATAGTCAAAAGGGATCCTACAAGTCACGAGCAGAGGAGAGCAAATGAGGACCCCCGAGCAACTGCCAGAATCCTCCTTTCCAGGAACATGGGTCTCCGCATATGGCAAATGTGCAGGAAAGAGATCAACCAAATCAGCAGAACTTTCACAGGTTGGTCACCTTGTACAGGAGCTCGCACCAAGGGATGGAACTCAAGATTTTTAATCTTTGCATTGTTTCAACACTATACAGCGGTTCAAAATTTCAACCAGACATCATGTCAGCATTTGATTGATGATACTTGGTGAATCCAACAAAGGAAACTTTGGTTTTATAAAAATAAAAATTCCAGTTTGAAATTATATATATATATTACAAAAAATATGCAGTTTACACTAAATAAATAATGTTTATCTTTTAAATTTCATACAAATTTTGATATGCACTAAAGTATCCCTGCTACTGTTCAGATCACCATTCTTAGTACATATATTCAACATTGTTGCCAATTATGTTTACTTTTTACTATGTTCAAGGAATACTATGATTTTAACTCGTGTGTTTTATCTAAATTATCTCCAAAGCATTTTTTTTTTAAGTTTTGAAATGCTCCTGAAAATTAATCAATAAAAGTTTTTAATCAGAGGATTTTGGAAGCAATTACCAAGTACTTCTTTTTGTCACTGACTTCTCTGGTTTACCCCTTACCATGTCGCTGCCTGAAGAATCGCTTTCATCTTTGATTGGAGAGCTAAGTTTCGCTCCCATAATACAAGGATGTGAAAAAAAATTTCCAATAGAAATCTGAATTTTTTTTTACTGTTTCTAATTCAATATCAAAAATACCATTTAAATCTATGATATAAATTTGTTACCTGTTGATTCTACTAAAAAAAATTATGATAAAGTTTAAAAATAAATCTATTTGAGTCAGATGTGTATGTTCAGTAACTGTAAACAGCCTCAAGTAGCACTGATTCAGTTCATGCCTTTATTCTGCCATACCGTGCTTAGATTATAGTGCAGTTGCATTTCCCACTCTTTTGAGCTATTTATAGCTCAACTAGAATTGTAATGCTTTCTAAACTTTTAACGTACAGATATTGATCTTTTTACCAACAGAAATTGCATCATCCTGGAACTACACACATCAGCTTTTCGATCAATATTTTAACAGGCTTTCGATTTTAAATACATTTTTTATTTACTTTAAAGCTTCTAAAATTATTTTTTATTGCTTCTAAAATTGATACTGTGATTATAAACAATAATTAGAAAAGATCGAAAGTGAAACTGCTAGCGAGCTAAAATGGCAACAATTAGAACAAGCATTAGGGATTACTCAGAGTGTGATTTTTAAATGGTAAGACTTTATTTATCAATATTTTTAATCACATTTAAAACATATAAACAAATTAAGGTTAGGAAATTACGATTTTTAACCAAAATTTCTGCTGGAATTTTGGAATTAAACTTTTCCTTAATAGTTATGCAACTTCATAATAAAGTGACTCATTCTCAAATTCAGTGCATTTATTAAATTTTAAATGCTTTGAAACATTTTAAATTTTTTTTGCATTTTTTATCACTTTTCTGATATATTTCTAATTTCTTATTTAAATTATCTAGTTTTTTAAAGCAAAATTATTTATGACACTGCTTTACTTAGGCTCTGAGTTTGCCAATCGTGAAAAGTCTAAGAATATGCATTACGTGAATAAATGACTAAATAATTTGGAAAAAAAATGAAATAAATGAAAGATTTATGCAATGATTGAAATATTATGAATTGTTCAAAATATGGAAAAATATATATATATATTTCTGAAATTTTACTAAAGTGGGAAAAATACAGTAAAATTTTGCAATGTTTTAAAAATAGTCTTAAAAAATTTTAACCTACCATTTTTTCCTTCCAATTTTTACCATTTTATTAAGCACAGTTAAATGCTCTTTCTTTTGGTATATGACATGGCATATTTCCATTCATTAGTTACTTCAGGATGAGGTTCTAAAGTTGTTTATTTTATTTTCTGAAAACACTTTAAACTAAATAAGGCCACCACAGTGAGTTCAGTTTCAGAACCCCAACACTGTAAGGGTTAAACACATTTAAATGTTACTAGAATTATTTTTATTATTAGCTAGATCATTTATCATACTATTTCCTGAAAGCAAAATCAATTCTGCCAAGTTCTTTGTTTCCAGGAACATACCATGTTCAGTGAAACAAAGGGGGAGCAAAAACATTTCTAACAGCCACTAATTGCAGACATAAGTGTCTGCTTGTATATCTTTGCAGCACTTAGCATACTTAAAGCAAATAAATGCATTAATAGATACAAATGAGTTTGCTCAGTTAGTATGACTTTATATTTTCAATGAACTTTTATTTCCACAGATATATTTATTATTTATATTCTGAGTTATGGCTACATTTTCAAGTTTTTCTGATGAGGAAGTTGTACAACATGTTGCTGCAGATATTTTAAATAGAGATTTTATTAATTTTATATTAATACCTGGTTTTCCAAAAAAAACCTTTAAAATTTATTGACACAGTGAATTAGGTCTTATATATGAAAACGAAGATATCTTTGCCTCAAAAATAAGCTCCCCCCCCCTTACACACATGCACACACACAAAAGAGATACTTCATGTTTATTAAAATGGATGGAGCCACGCTTCATAGAGTTAACTATTTTGCCACCAATGCTAGATTTGTTGATGAAAACAATAAAATAGTAACTCGGACATTGGGAGTAAAGGACACTAAGGCGCATCATGACAGCAACTATCTTCAGATGTTAGTGAAAGAAGTTTTACAAGATTTTGAAATTAAGAAAGAGTAGATTCTATGTATTGTCACAGATAATGCTTATTGACTCCGACCATAATAAAAATTTGAATAAAATCCGTTTTTGTGTGTGACATCACTGGCAGATATGGTGATTAAACGACTTAAATAACAAACACAATGCTTCGATTTCAAATATTAATGTCATAATTCATTTTTTTTTCATAAAATATTTTTGATATTTAATGCTTATTTAATTTCGAGTTCTTTCTAAATTTATTAAGTTTTAAACTTTCAAGCCTAAAACCCCTTTCACAATGGCAAAGAGAATTCCAACAGTCTGTAGTTTTTAAATATTTTACAATAACCATAGATGGGAAACATTTCAAGTGTCAGTGCATGATAGAAGATGATGGTGAAAAACTGTGTCAAGCACAAATCAGTGGTTTTAGTGGCTCTGGTCAAAATGCACCAATCAGAGCATAAAATTTAAAAAGACATTTGCAGTGTTTCCACTCCAAAATTTCAGAAGTTGTCATTTAGAAAGATAGTAATAAAAACCTTCCAACTACTTTAAAGTCAACAAAAGATCAGGAATCTACTAAACGACAAGAATCGCTTACAAGTTTCTTTACTACAAAGCTACCATAACAATGAACACAGAAAAGTTCAAGAAGAACATAATCGAACTGGTGGTAAGAAATGTAGTCTTATCTTTATTTTCACAACTAGCCTTTCTATGCCTAAATGGAGAAATGACCAAGAAACTTGGAGCTTCTCTGGAAAGACTTATCAGAAAAATTATAGCTGAAGAAGTCACGAAAAGGAAGACTTCAAAGAATTCTTAACAGATGCTCCATGTTTATTAGAATGGATGCAGTCACGTTTCATAGAGTTAACCATTTTGCCACCAATGCTAGATTTGTTGATTAAAATAATAGTAACTCAGACATTGGGAGAAAAGGACACTAAGGCACATCTTGACAGCAACTATCTTCAGAAGTTAGTGAAGAAGTTTTACAAGATTTTGAAATTAAGAGCAGATTTTATGTATCATCACAGATAATGCTTCAAACAAACTAAGCATGATAGAAAAGCTGAATAAAGTTGATGAAGAAAAGGAGATCCATGAAGATTATATTCCCGAGGCTGAAACTGATTCTCAAACAGCACAAACAAAACAGAGTGAGCCAGCTAGAAAAAAAATTGAAGAGTCAAAGTTTCTGTGTGCATACTCCAGAGCCTTGCTGTTGTTACCCTGAAGCAGTTTAACCCCCTCCCCCAGAGTGGAATTTTATTTCAAATAAATCATTTGTTCAGGAGTTTACAATGAATGGTTAGAAATGTTTAACTTTACCCTGCTACAAAATACCTTGGCATTGCCCTATGAAGACCCTCCTCCTCTCCAGAGGAACTAAAAGTACTGGAGAGGGATAGGAACAGGCTGATATCCCTCACAATGTAATAACCTACTTTAATAACAGTTCACCAGTGTGGCATGGTGAATATTAAAAATTTTAATTTAAAATCAGTACTTAAGTGGGTATTAAATTACCATCAAGACCCATTCAGATACAGGGACTTTTTGGGAGAAGAAATCCATTCACATATTGGACATAGGGACATTCAAACCCATTCAGATACAGGGACTTTTTGGGAGAAGAACTCCATTCAAATATCTTACAATGGAAATAATTTAGCATATAGTGAGGATGATACTGTAAACAGGACAAAATTGTTGCTGTCACATTCAGAAGTTGTTTGCAATTGGGGCACATGATACTGATAAGAAAATTACCAGACTGTAGGTTTCAGTGAACCTGAGAGCCCCATCCTTTATGTATGAAAAAAAAAGGACATGTTCCAAATCAACTAGTCACTCGCTGAATGGATAGCCGGGAATTAGAGGACAAAGGAAGGTAAGAATGAGAAGAGTATTATTAATATTTCTAAAAAAATTTTAATACATGATTATGCTGTAATAATACTAATAGCTCCTGAGCAACACTATTCTACATCTAGCTTATCACTATTTACGTAGTGAAGCCATGGTACCCTTAAGGATATTTTTAATCATTGCAAAAAGTTCACTAGTAAATAGGTGGAAAATATTACCATTTTAGGTGTCTTCAAAACTTCTCATGCTGGCTCAGCCGATCTTGTTATCCTTATGTTGTTCTTGAAGAGAATTTAGCAGCCTATGATTTTCTCTTATGGTGGCTGAAGCAGATGCATAGTACTGATGTTATCACTTGATGTTTTGATACTGGATACCAGTCCATATTTTTAAATAAGTAGACACTATCCATAAGGTCGTTTATCACTAATTATTAATATTATTACTATATCATATTACATAGATGATTAAAAAAGTTAAAATATATTTATTCACAGCAATATAAAGTATGTTTTATTTCCCACGTTTTTGCTGCATTTACAATAGAGGGTTATTTTACTTGAGTAAGGCCTTAATTGATATTACCATTCACTTTGATGTTGATAGCTGGCTCAGAAGTTGCATTCTTGGCCCTTGGTAATGATATTTCCTCTTGCGCCGGTATTGAAATTGTTTTACAGATTGGGAAACAGTATGATGTCATTTCTGTTTTGTATACCAGTCTTTACTGCAAAGCTTGCTTGTGAAGGTAGAATGCAATATGATCACTTTTGTTTCACACACATACACTACTTAGTAGAATTTTGGGAAATGATGCTGGTTGGTTGTTAAGGGTTTTATGGCGCATTAGCATCTATGGTTATAATGCGAAAAACAAATGTCCATAAAAAATGATAAAAGTCGTAGTACCCTCAACCAAATTTAAAAATAAACAACATATCTAAAACAATAAAATCGGACATATTGGACAACAATTAACAAAGATATAAATATGTTATAAATATAAATAAAAGCAACCCAGGTGTAAGCAATCTAGGTTAATTAAACATACAGAATAATAAACAGGGGAGTAAAACTATATGTGAATAAAGTATTCAGTATACCATAAAAATTTAAATACAGAGGTAAAACAACAATGATCAGATATGAGATGTCCGAGTGTAAGGGGCTTGGACATAAAAACGTAGAAGCTAAAATAAAATCAACGTTCAAAGTTAAAAGCTGGACAAGTGATTAAAATGTGCTTAATAATTAAAATGGTATAAAATGGTATTAAATGGTAGTAATTAAAGGTTCGTTGTCTGCCTCAAGAAGAAATGAATGAGTGATAAATGAGTGACTAAGAGGAGCCAAGCAAATGCAACTTCCTCCTTGTGATTCCTGCGGTAACAAGACTGCAATGGTTTGACGATAGGTTGATCTCAAAGAGCTTGCTCATAAGTCGCTCTGACCAAGATTTCTGCCACTATGCCTGGAGCTCGATGGTAAAATGTTGCCGGAAGTCCAGCTATGGAACTGGCAATGGAGTGACGGATAGGGGTGTGGCAACTTGGCAGCAGCATCTGCCAAATCATTGCCCCTGATACTGACGTGATCGGGCACCCAACAGAAATGGATAGTGGTTGTGTCTGCCAGACGATGGAGCAGGTAGCGGATCTTAGAAAGAACTGGGTGAGGCTTATGCCTCACCGAGATCAAAGCCTGTAGTGAGCTAAGTGAGTCGGTGTAAAGCACACACCGACAACGATGCTAAGCCACCACATGGTCCAAGGTGAGACTCTGCAGTGAAGATGGAACACTGCAGTGGGATCTGGTCTGCAATGATTACATCACAGCAGACCATGGCTGATCCCACTGATGTGCCGGACTTTGAGCCATCTATGAAAACAGACAAGAAGTCTGGGTACTCAGCATGATGGCTGGCAAAGAGTTGCCATACACACAGTCGGGTGTAAAGGCCTTCCCCATTCTGCACAAGGAAAAATCACAGGAAGGGGAAACAGTGAGCCATGGTGGAAGTGGGTTGGCTGTTGACTGTGCAATGTTATCGAGACTGGTGTTGATGTCTGTGAGGTAGCCTAGGACTTGCAAACCGAAAGGATGATTAGCAGTTGGCTGATTAGTGTAAAGCATTTTCCACTTTGGACTGAAAACGCAGTCCAAAGTGGGATGGCCAAGAAGTGATTGCAATTTAGCTGCATATTGTACTGGACTTTGAGCCATCTGTGAAAACATGCAAGAAGTCTGGGTACTCAGCATGATGACTGGCAAAGAGTTGCCATACACACAGTTGGGTATAAAGGCCTTCCCCATTCTGCACAGGGAAAAATCACAGGAAGGGGACACAGTGAGCCATGGTGGAAATGGCTTGGCTGTCGACTGTGCAATGTTATCAAGACTGGTGTTGATGTCTGTGAGGTAGCCTAGGACTTGCAAACCGAAAGGATGAATGGCAGTCGGCAGATTAGTGTAAAGCATTTCCCACTTTGGACTGAAAACGCAGTCCCAAGTGCGATGGCCAAGAAGTGATTGCAATTTAGCTGCATATTGTACCAGACTTTGAGCCATCTGTGAAAACAGGCAAGAAGTCTGGGTACTCAGCATGATGACTGGCAAAGAGTTGCCGTACACACAGTTGGGTATAAAGGCCTTCCCCATTCTGCACAGGGAAAAATCACAGGAAGGGGACACAGTGAGCCATGGTGGAAGTGGCTTGGCTGTCGACTGTGCAATGTTATCAAGACTGGTGTTGATGTCTGTGAGGTAGCCTAGGACTTGCAAACCAAAAGGATGAATGGCAGTTGGCCGATTAGTGTAAAGCATTTCCCACTTTGGACTGAAAACGCAGTCCCAAGTAGGATGGCCAGGCAGGGATCACAATTTAGCTGCATATTGTAGGGATAACTGCTGACGGAAAAGAGATAAAGACAGTTCGTCGGTCTCAACGCAAAGATTCTGGACCAGTGAGGTGCGGAAGGCCCCCATGCAAACACGGAGGGCCTGATGATGGAGAGGGTCCAGCACCTTCACCACCGAATCCCGGGCGGAGTCATATACCTGGGATCCGTAGTCCAGTTTTGACCGGACAAGTACATGATACAGGCAGGGCAGAGAAAATCTGTCAAGCTCCCCAGGAGAGAGAGAGGAGAGGACCTTGACAATGCTCAATGCCGACAAGATGAGACCAAGAAACTTGGTCTCTGCCACAACTGGAATGATGTTACCCCCGAACCATAGCTCGGGATCCAGGTGAAGATTACACTTGTGGAAAAGTGCATGCAGTCTTCTGTAGGAAGAACCAAAACCCATTTGCCGTCACCCAAACCGAAAGATTGTTCAGGGCAATTTGCAGCTGTCTTTCAGTGACCCTCATGCTGAATGAAGAGCAAAAGATGCTAAAATCGTCAACACAGAAGGCACTGTCTACAGATGGAGAAAGTTGTCTAATAACAGAATTAATCTTGACAGCAAAAATTGTAACACTCAGAACACAGCTTTCTGCCACCCCCTGTTCTTGTGGTTATGGCCGCGACAGTGTTGTCGACACAGACACAAAAAGAACGTGCCGATAAGAAGTTGGAGATGAAGATCGGCATGTGACCTCTCAACCTGAAGCTATGGAGGTCATGAAGAATACCGAATCTCTAAGCAGTGTCGTATGCTTTTTCGATGTCGAAGAAAATTGACACCAGGTGCTCACTACGTAAAGTAGAATTTCTGATAGCTGATATAAGGCGCATCAGATGGTCAAGAGTTGACCATTGCCTGCAAAAGCCACACTGAGTGTTGGAAAGAAGGTTGTAGTGTTCTAAATACCAGATGAGTCTGGACTCATCTGGTCTTGCCAGTTGTCCAGAAACTGCTCCTTGAGAAAAATGTGATTAAAAAGATGGAGCAGCCAATCCTTACTCACTGGAGAGAGATGTTGGAGCATGGCATAATGGACACTGTCTGGCCCGAAAGCAGATGCATGAAAGGTGAGCAGAGCAAGGCGAAGCTCCTCCACTATGAATGGCCTGTTTTAAGGCTACAGGTCATTCAAGTGGAAGGGCAGCAGAGAGTGTTCAGCATTGCTGTTCTGGGCCAGAAACTCGGAGTAAGAAGACGAAGAAGAGATGGAGGAGAATGACTCCCCCAGAGTGTTGCCAATTGCTTTAGGATCAGCAATTGTCTGCCATTGTGCTCCAGGATCGATAATGAGTGGTATGTGTAGTTCCCAATCATCTTCTGAACTTTATCCCACATGACCTCAGAACTAGTCGTGCGTATGATAGAAGACATATATTTGATCCAAGATTCCTTCTGGCTCTAGTGCCAGACGAAACAAGCTTTCGCCTGGGTGCATTTGAATGCTTCAAGGCTGGGGAATGTCGTATATCTCCGAAACACCCTCCAAGTCTTGTTCTGAGCCTTATGAGCTGCAGTGCAATCTGGATTCCACAACAGTTTCAGAAAAAAAGGAAACTGCATTGAAGTTTGAGGAATTGTTGATGAAGCTGCGTTTACAAAACAGTCTGTTATCTCTTCTACTGCCACATTGATGGCCTTCCTGGCTAACAGAGTGGTCATCAAGCTCAGAGAGCAGCTCGAAGCCACTCCAGTCAGCCCGATCAAGCTTCAACCGTGAGACTCATAAAGAGCTGCAAGCCCCCCCCCCCCCCCCCCCCCCCCCCCCCCCCCCCCTATGGGAGATGGTGCACACCATGGGGAGGTGATTACTACCATAAGGGTTGTCCTCAACCTCCCATGTAAAGAGTGGAAGGATCAAGGAGGAGCAGATGGTAAGGTCAATGGCAGTGAAAGTGCGGGTTGGGGAGTGAAAGTAACTACTGACACCGGTGTTCAACAGGGAGAGAGGATCCAGAAGCCACTGCTCCAGGATCCTTCCCATTGATATCAGCATTGCCCCAAAGTGAACTGTGTCCATTGAAATTCCCCATTATGAGGAAGGGAGAAGGTAGCTGCGAGATGAGGTCATCAAGGTCTTCCTGGAAGACGATGCTCACAGGTGGAAGATACACAGCAGACAGTCAGCAAGAACCCCATGAAGAGGCAGATGGCTACTGCCTCTAAGTTGATAGTGAGGGGTACGACCTGGAATGAAGAATGGTTGCTCACAAGGATGGTGACACCCCCACGATCTGGACCATCTCCATCCTGGTCCCAGTGAACTAGTGAAAAGTGCCAGATTGTGGGATCTGTGACTGGCTGCAAGTATGTCTCCTGTAGTCACACACTGATGGGCTGGTGTGCCTGAAAGAGAGCCTTGATGTCGTCAATATTCTTCTGGAATCCACGACAATTCCATTGTAGGAGTGTGGTCATCTCAGGACTTAGAAGAGTGGGTGGACGACGAATTCCTATTCAACTTAACCGCCGTAGAGCACGATTTAGTGAATAGGGGGAGGTCGGTATCCATGTCCTCAGAATCATCTGAGGGGCATGGATCAGTGACCGCTCTTTGTGGTGGAGTGATAACTTTCTTTTTTGGACCCGGTGAGGGCCCCTTCGTTTTGGAAGGTCTAGCTGTCTGAGGACAGGAAGGACATGGCCTTCTGGTGGAGGTGGAAGGCTGAGTTGCAGAAATGGAAACTGGGGTTGATGTCGAAATCAACAGCACCCTCCTTCCACTTGGGACAGTCACAGGAATATGTCACATGTTTGCCACTACAATTCACACAGCTTGCCTTTTCTGCTCAGGATCGAGATGATCCTTACTGCCACACAGTGAGCACAGGTGGGTTTACCCCGGCAAGCTGTGTGGGCAGGACTGTGTATCTGGCACTGAAAACAGCGCAAAGGGTTTGATATATACAGCAATACCTCACAATGGAAATCACCTGCCTTGATAGAAGAAGGCAGGTGTGGTGTGTTGAAGGTTATAATCAGTACCAGGGTGAGTACTAATTTACCATCATGGCACGTCTAAACCCAGTGGACCGCTGTTACTCCTTTGGGAGTGAGCTTTGAGTGGATTTCCTCCTCAGTGACTTTAAGGAAGCCCCACTCAGCTATCACACCCTGAGAGGAATTCCAAATTTTGTGGGGAGTGACCTTGACAGCCACCTCACCAATCTCTGAGTTTCAGGAGCAGTTCTGAGTGTTTGGAACAAGCAGTCTCAACTTGCAAGTCACCAGATCGTAAGTGCTTGACAGATTTAAGCTCTCCTGCAAGACCTTTCAAACCTTTGTTGACAAAAAATGGGGACATGTCCCCAAGAACCTGATCACCCATGGAATGGACGATCAGGAATCTTGGGAACAAAGAGACAAAGACGACGATGGTGTAGATGACAAAGACAACGAAGATGGGGGCTCATGTCAAGCCCTCTTAGTGGCATTGATCGAATCAATTTCTTCATCAACTCTCTTGTTTTGTGTGGTTCAGTTCCCACTGTCCTCACCCTTCATGGAGCTCAACAAGGGAATGCCCAGTTCAGCAACAGGGCTACGCAAACAGTGAGCCAAGCCCTCACAAATAAATAAAATGAAAATGAAAAGAGAAATGTGTATAAATAAACTTCCTACACAAAAGGAACTAAGCAAAAAACAACCAAATTGTGATTGACCAAACTGGCATCACAAGGAAAGAATAACTACAATAGGAAAATAAACTGTGAGAAAACTCGCAAACCTGTACTTGGACATGGGCAAGGTTACTCACCACTCTTCATGGTTGACTCTAGCAGGACCTGCCCACCAGCTGATTGCTCCTGGAGGGGGGGGCATCCCAGGAGTTCCCTTTTACCAGAAACAGAGGTCAAAGCAGTGTGTAGCAGAGGCCCCAGAATTCGCTGCCCAGCCCCGCGATGACAGGCACCACAATGGCAAGGCGGCCAAAGGGGACCCTGCTAGTTATGAGCTGAGGAGAGAAGACAGGGATCTCCAAGCAACTACCGGGATCCTCCTTTCCCAGGACATGGGTCTCCACACACAGCAAACACACAGGCGAGCGTTCAGGACCCTGTGAAGGTATTCGAGCCAGCAAAAACTTCACAGGGTGGTCCCCTCACCTTGGACAGGAGCTCGCACTGAGGAGGGGAAATGATGCGATGTTAAGACTATCAATGCTAATTTCTATTCAGGTGCAGAATTCTAGTCTCCTTTTTGATTTTAACAACTTCTAAACATCTAAACTTTATAAATATTTCACTTAGCAAATTTTTATTTGAGTTAAAATGCTTCCTTTGTTGCTACTGTTTCATCCCGTACCATCCGGGGCTTCTCCAGGCTACTGCTTTCGTGTCGATGTTAATCTATTTATAGGAGTGCCCATTATTGTTAGTGTTGTTTGAGAGGTTAATGAGGTGGCTCGTTAATGATGTGTTCCCTGAAATCATCGCGCAACAGGAGATTCCACACTGTGGACAGGGGTTGAATCTCCATGTTGCAGACATTCTCAATATTTAAATTAATTAGCAATTGTTCTGCATATTGTAATTGAAACTCTGTAGCCGGTGCAGCCATAGGTATGTTTCAGATTATTTATTTCAAGTTTATTTTCTAAAATGGTTTGTGTTAGAGCCATGTTAGGTTTATTGGTTTTTATATCGCATTCATGTTCTTTAATACACTGATCATATGTACAGTATGTTTTTCCGATGTATCTGTTTTTTCCTTGTAATTTATTTTCGGGATCATCAATTTGAATGTCATACACACCACCTGTGGGGGGGGGGGGGGGGGGGCAGTTTACTGTGGTTGTTGATTAATAAAGTTTTAATATTACTCTTAACATTTATGTATGATATAGCCAAACACACAGGATACCCACCTAAATTATTACAAGCATACATAAAGAAATTAAATATAAAAGCAGACTTGATTCACAACCCCCCTACAACCCAACCTGAACAAAATTATAAATACACAGTTTCCCATATCAAACAGGAATATCCAAAACCTTAACATTATGAAAAGATACGACTATGAAGTACCATGCACCATAAAGAGTAATATTAAAACTTTATTAATCAATGACCACGATAAACTTCCCCCCCACAGGTGGTGTGTATGACATTCAAATTGATGATCCCGAAAATAAATTACAAGGAAAAAACAGATACATCGGAAAAACACTCTGTACATATGATCAGTGTATTAAAGAACATGAATATGATATAAAAACCAATAAACTTAACATGGCTCTAACACAAACCATTTCAGAAAATAAACTTAAAATAAATAATCTGAAACATACCTATGGCTGCACCAGCTACAGAGTTTCAATTACAATATGCAGAACAATTGCTAATTAATTTAAATATTCAGAATGTCTGCAACATGGAGATTGAACCCCTACCCACAGTGTGGAATCTCCTGTTGCGCGATGATGTCAGGGAACACATAATTAACGAGCGACCTCATTGACCTCGCAAACGACACTAATAATAATGGACACTCCTATAAATAGCTTAACATTGACACGAAAGCAGTAGCCTGAAGAAGCCCCAAGATGGTATGGGGTGAAACTAGTGGCAACGTAGGAAACATTTTAACTGTATAAATATTTCACTTAGCAAATTTTTATTTAAGTTTAGATGTTTAGAAGTTGTTAAAATCAAAGAGGAAACTTGAATACTACATATTGTAATAGAAATTAGCATTGATAATGTTAACATTACATCTTTTCCCAAAATTCTACCAAGTAGTGTGTGTGTGTGAAACAAAAGTGATCATAATGCAATCTACCTTCACAAGCAAGCTTTGCGGTAAAGACTGGTAAAGACAAACAGAAATGACATAATACAGTTTCCCAATCTGTAAAACAGTTTCAATACTGGCACAAGAGAAAAAATCATTACCAAGAGCCGAGAATGCAACATCTGAGCCAGCTAGCAATATCAAAGTGAACGGTAATATTAATTTAGGCCTTACTCAAGTAAAATAAGCCTCCGTTGTAAATACAGAAAAAATCGTGGAAAATAAAATGTACATAGAATATACTTTAATTTTCTGTGACCATCCTATACAAGAATTAGATAAAATGAAAGGTACATTTAATTATTAAATGTTATTAAATTAATTTAATAGTATTATGCCCACCATTAAATTTACACATGAATCAGAAATAAACAGAGAATTACCTACTTAGATATATTACATTCGAGTTGTTCTACCATGGTGTAATGAAAACCTGCATTTAGTCCTAACTTAATACTTATGATTCAATACACCCTATTAATTATAATAAATTGGCAATAAATACACATTTTATGGGGAATATAATCTTATAATGAATATAATCTTATAATGAAATATTTTAAAAAAAAGAAATAATAATATATGATATGACAAGGTCAACAGGATACCTTGACAATTTTATTAATAAAATTCAGAAAACAACTAAATATAAAATGCAACAAACTTCATAACCGAACCCAGCACAACCATTAAGCAAAATACAATATAAGGTAGATAGTAAATACACAGATTATCTGTAGAGATACACTTCAAACATTAGTTAAAAGATTCTGAAAAAAATTCATCGCTGACACGGCGGGAATCGAACCCACAATGAATCTGGAGAGTTGCGGATTCAATTCCTGCCATGTCACTGATGAATTTTTTTCAGAATTTTTTAACTAATGTTTGAAGTCTATCTCTACAGGTAATCTGTGTATTTACTATGGATCGATTTTTAATCATATATCTGCTTGAGCATTATCGACCTTCTCATTAACATCTAAAATCAATAGCAACAATTGGAAAAAAAAGTTGTCTCTCCTTCAGTATAGATTGCACTGTCAGCCACGTCAGTGAAGATTTATAAGGTCTTATTCTGAAAAATTTCCTTGTCCGACGTGTGGTGTAATGGTAGCACACTCTGGCATGAATCTGGAGAGTTGCAGGTTTGATTCCCGCAATGTCAGTGATGAATTTTTTTTCAGAATCTTTTAACTTTTTTACAATATACAGTTTCTTTTATATCCCAGATATATCTAAAACTATGAAAAATACAATAAGTAAATACGAATTAAAAATGCCAGGTATTGTAACTGATACAAATAAAAATTAATCATTAATGATAAACATACTCCAAAGGGAGGGGTTTATAATATCGAAATACCCAACACCAAAAATATATAGGAAAAACACACAGAACATATGAACAGCACTTATTTGAACATTAGCAAGATATGAAAAATAAATCTAATACAGCTTTATCACAAACAATTCTGGAAAATCATTTGCAAATAGACAATTTAACATACAAAGCCATTGCTGCACCTCCAAATAATTACCACTTTCAGCACATGGAAAATATGATTAATTTACATAAAGATCATCTGTGTAACACTGAAATCCTGCCCCTTCCGGCAGCATGGAACTTTCTGCTGCGTGAGCAGCATAGTGAAAACCAAAACTGCTTATAGAGGGAGATATAGTGCCAGATGAAGCCCACTGGTGCCAGAGAGAAGCATGTTGCCATGTAGAGAGGATAGGCAGTTCCTTAAATTGCAATGTTGATGTTTGTGAATTTTAATGTTTTTTAAGTTAAAACTTAGTTTGTTGAATGTTTTTTACAGTGCTTAAAGTAAGCTAAAGTGTTTTGAGCACTAAGTTCTGCAATATGAGTTATAAGGAATGCAATCAATGCGACCAGTATTGGTTAGTGATAAACGATCTTATGGACAGTGTCTACTTATTTAAAAACCGATATCCGGTATTAAAACATCCAGTGATAACATCTGTGCTATGCATCAGCTGCTAGTAAGAGAAAATCATTGGCAGCCAAATTAAGATCTTCAACACAGGTCCTTTGCAAGAACGTAAGGATAACAAGACCAGCTAAGCCAGCATAAGAAGTTTTGAAGACACCTAAAATGGTAATATTTTCCACCTATTTACTTGGGAACTTTTTTGCAAGGATTAAATGTATCCTTAAGTGTAATTATACCATGGCTTCACTATGTAAATAGTGATAAGCTAGATGTAGAATAGTGTTGCTCAGGACCTATTAGTATTATTACAGCATAATTGTGTACTAAATATTTTTCAACATTTTGTTCTGTAGTTCAAATTAATATAATTCTAAAATGTAACTTACATCATTAATAGTAAGATGCATAATGATCTTTGGAACCAGATCTCTGAATGTTTTGGTTACAATCTTCATGTAAGATTCAACAAGGTTGCGAATAGTTTCCACTTGTCGCTCAAGTTGAGGATCCATTGATGTTAGATTATCTGAGGTTTCATTTTCACCATTCACTACCTCTGAAGTTCTTTCTGGATATACACCAGCACGCAAAAAGGATGCCTTCCAACTGTCTACCTCTTCTTGACTTTCACAAGATAATTCCAGTTGCTTATAATCTTTGTAGACATTTCTGAAATTTGATATATGAAAGCATTTTTATAATATCAGTCTGAATATGCCACACCTAAAGCCCTAAAAAGATAGAAAATATATTTTTATATAAACTTCTCAATCATATTTAAATGTTTTAATAAAATAATTCAGAAAATTTCTTCACAAAATAAAGTTGTTAAACATTTGTTTTTAAAACAATGAAATTTATATATTCATTACACTAAATCACAAACTAACAGCTCTGAAGAATAACATCTATTTTAGCCATGTTTCATTAATGCCTGGAACAAAATCCTACATTAAAATGTCCATCATTCCCATGTATAAACTGACATTCTTTGATTATTATTCTTAAGTAACATTGTGAATCACATTAATATGAAACTGACTATTGCAAATGCAGTTGGCTCTCAATTTATGCAGATTTAGTTAACACATTTTTGGAATAATGCTGTCATGGTATTTGCACCTTTCTTTAATTTACATAAACATTTTTTTAAAATGCAGTTGAACTCAGAAATTTTAAAAGAAAATGAAAGCCTCTGAAACATTGTTGCTTTCCTACCTTAAGGAAAAGGAAAGCATAAAACCTGAACTTCATCCATCTACCTCAGCCCAACAGCTGCCAATAGATGAAGTATCTACACCTTTGCCTACTCTGTCATCTAACCCAGATGACCCCCTAACCTTCTAACTCCCACTTAACTCCAATACCATCACAAACAGAAGCAGCAAACCATGAAACAGCACTCAGCTTTGGCATTAGAAAAAAATTCTATAAACAATTATTTTATTATTATAGATAGGCTGTATTCTTTAGTTTTTAGAGTTCCTGTAATGACTTTATTATTGTAACAAATAAAAACTGCATAATGAAAAATTAAACAGGGGAGGAAATAAATGCATTTTCTGAGTTTTCAGGCAGTGCTTTCCTCTATCCCTATCATTTCCTTTATTTCTTACACAGGCTTTGGGTTGTTGGGTTGTTTTATCACTGAGTGGCACTATTTTTGCACACAATAGGTTAAATGGCTACATCACAAGGACACCAAGGGCCCAGAGAAGACTGGGGGAGGGGACCCACTGGACAGCAGCTAGAAGACAGATGGTAGCCTCCTATTAAGGCCATCCAGCATGATCTTTAATGTGCAGAAGGTATCACTATCTTGCAAACAGGGCCAAATTCCCATCTGATGGTCAGTGACCTTTCCATGCATCAGTGTCCCCTATTGACCGAGGGCAAGGCGAGGTTTTAGCAGAGACAAATCTCAATGCTAGCCCAGGTGGGACTCGAACCTGAGACCCCTGCCCCAACACTCTTGGAGGAAGTGTATCAGTTATCATTATTCGTTAATCTCAGTTGCAGTATTTTAACTGAGTTTTTAGGACCATAATTTTGCTGTAGAATTGTTAAAATAATTTTATTCTTAGCTTTCTTTTTAATATTTACTCAGTAAATGAAACAATTAGAAAATTTTACAAAAAATTAGTATTTTATGCAAATTAAACCACAGCTCATTTAATCACTATTAGGCTTTTTAAGGTATCATGATGACAGTGTGTATGGAGGAAAAATTGTCTTGAGCCATGTGGGATCTGAATCCATAACCTCTTATAATGACATGCCAGGTGCTCTGACCATTGAGCTACTGGTTGCTGAGCAATATTTCCTTCATTGCTTATTTTAAGCTATACACTGTGGAGTCAGCCACTGTCATTCAGTCACCCAGGAGGGATCCAAACCCACAGCCTCCTGATGACATGTCAAATGTCAAGAAAGTTTTCAGAAGTATACAAATGTACACTATTTTTTCACTGATATTAACATGGAAGCTATTTGGAACTGTTCATATAGTAATGAGGTCTTCAAGGTACACACATCAGGAAATACCACAATGTCCTTTGGAACACAGATACAAAAAATTTATTTCATTATGCTCTAAAGATTACAAATACATCACTCCTTGAACATATAAACCCGTGTTAAAAACTAATTACAGCTTAATATATTGAATATAAAGAAAAAAAAAATGTCATTAGCCAAGTGGGATTTGAACCCATGCCCTCCTCATAACATGTCAGGTGCTCTGACCTCTGAGCTACCAACCACCAAACAATCATCCTCTATTAGTGGCTTTTTTCCTCTATATTTATTAATGTATTACTAACAGGTGCATATTGTAATTAGTTTTTACCATCAATTTATATGTTCAAGGAGTGGTGTATTTTTCAGTAAACTTCATAGCATCATGAAATAAATTTATCACACCTGTGTCTCAAAGGGTATTATGTTATTCCTCGTGCATTTGCATTTATTTTGAAAACATCACTTTGTGAACAGTTCAAACAACTTCTTTATTAATATTAGAAAAAAAAGTGCACATTTATATTCTTTTAAAATTGGGGATTGAGCTATGATACTGATTTATTCAAGGAATTGTCCTTAAAGAAATGATCACAAATGAAAATTTCAAGAACATGGCAACAGATCTAACACTGTTTCTTGAACCAGTTCTCACTTGATGGAGCATTTGGATAAAACATGTTGAATTAAGCTGCAATCATTTCAATGTTATTACATAAATTTTGGAAACATTATTGAATTATGCAACATTGGTAAATAGCAAAACAATTATTTGAAACTGATTTGTGGAATATTAGCTTATTGAGGCTGACTTCAGCATGTTCCCAAATAACATGAAAAAGCTTGAGACTAAATATGAATGCCACTGAGTATGTGTGAAAACTGTGAATGACATGATATCAAGACAAATCTTAGTGTATTAACTAGTGATAGGGTTACTTCAGTTAAAACAGAAAACAAAATTAGAGGAAATAATCAAGAAAACTCACAATGGTCTATATATTAAATAAAAAAATTAAGATTAAAATTATAAGATTAAATAAAAAAATTCTTAAAAAAATATTTTCATCCTTTTTCATTGCATCTTCTTTTAAGTTTTTAGAGCTTAAATTCCTACTTATATTTTGTTCCACAGAGACTAAATTTTCAGGCAATACTACAGTCTTGTTCTCAAGTGTTCTTTATTAGTGGGTTGGGTTATTTTATTTCTAAGTGGCACTTTTTTGCACACAATGGGCAAAATGGCCGGGCCACAAGGATTTAGAGAAAGTTGGGGAAGGGGACCCACTGCATAGTTGTTAGAAGACAGATAAAATTCTCCCATCAAGGCTACACGTTTTTTAATATGCACCAGAATTACATGTTCATTGTGCACCAGAATTTACATGTTTAACGGGCACCAGTTAAAATAAGTTTTTTAACGTGTACCAGTGGGCTTGGAAAGGCCTTTCCAGTGCCCACTGGTGCACGTTAATGTGCTGCACATTAACATGTATCAGTGGCCTTTCCAAGCCCACTGGTGTTTCCTTTCTGACTGAGGACAGGGCAGGGAGGTAGCAGAGAATCTTTTTTAGTATAACGGTGGCCATTTTACAGACTTCCTTTGCAATAAGGTGTATATTATCAACCATTCTATATTACTTTTCCTCCTCATTTTCCTGTTGTGCATGCTTCTTCCTTGGACTTTTGTCACCTGCTTACATATCAGGCAAATATTTTGAAAAATTCACATATACCACATTAGCAAATCATATATTTTAGTATTATCAGGGTTGACTCTTCCAGCACTTAACAACTGCTACTGTAAAATCAGTCACTTCTTCAGGTCTGGTAGATTGATCTTTTCTCCCATTGTGTAAGCAGCATTCATATGAGCTTTGTAAGAATTCTTTGTCTAAGATAAAGTCTTTGTCAATTTATACAAATTTTCCCCCACAATTGAATCCATTGTTACAAATCAGTCACTTTTCCAGTATTGTGATCTGGGCTAAAATTCAGAAATCTTACTTGTTCAAAGATCTTTACAATATACCATAGTTTTGTTGCTAATAAACAAACATCATAACATAGAAAAAAATTAATCGCCCACAATTTTTTTTCTGTAATTCTTAACAGTCCATTACATTAATTTGAAACCAATGTCTAAATAGAATAATTTAAATTGCAAAGAAAAATTACATACCTTTGGTCTGGATTGAAGAGAGAAAAAGTGTGTCTACGAGACATGAATCCTGCTTCAACATCTCGAATACGTAAGCCATCTAATGGCAGCATATATTTTTTATCCTTTTCCTATAAAGTGCATTGAAAGAATGCATAACCGATATAAAATACAAAAATATATGGTGTGATTTTAAAAGATCTTAATTTTTAATTTGTTAGAATCATGCTAAATTATGCACAGTACAAAATAGTTAACATAAAAGGCAGGGGACCAGTGTAATATTTTGTGTTGTGAGAATTTTGCATTAACCACATACATTGCATAAGTTCTTATTATATCATATAATACATTGCATTGTTGATTCCTAATGCGGTTCACAGCTGAAGTCTATTTTGAGAGTGAATATCAATATCAAGATTGAATGAGATCTTTCTTTATTGATTAAATAACTGGGGTCTGAGTCCATCCAGCCTTCAACATAAATGATATTCCCAATCAAGAGTTAACAAGGTCGACAATCTGAAAGGAGTGCGGGAAACTATCATAACAGGAAGACAAAATTATTAACTGGCATACTAGGTGTTGAGTCAAAAATATGCTAATATATTTACAGATGTTAAATAATTAGCAAATAGCAAGAAGTTAGCTAATTAGCAAAAAATTGAAGCTTTTCGAAATTTACCAAACAGCAATTGGGATTACAACGGCCAACTCCTATAAATATTTTGTTATCCAAGGAACTTTCAATGGAATTTTATTCCTCAGACAGTAAACAATTTCCATATGAAGTTTTTCTTTTTTGTGTTCTCTGCTTTGCATTAAAGGAATATTTTTACATTTAAAAGCATTGTCACTGGAATGGACAGAACTATATTTTGTTTCAAACTTCAGCTATATGTGAATAGCAAACACACCATGGGTGAGAACCTACTGTACAATCTATATTAACATAGCCTAGCATTATTCTGAAATTTGGAGACATTGCTACTCGAAAAAATGACAAATAATTTGCTAAAATTCGTTTTAAATTTCATTTTTAGCAAATTAATTTTTTGCAATTCTTTTGGTACCAACAAGCCTGCATGGTACAGAAAAATGTAAGATTAATACAGATTGTTAAGTAGGGAATGGGTATCAGTAATAATTGCATTGAACAAAAAGATATGTTAAATTAAAATTGAGATACACAGTGATAAGTTATTGAAATAGTTAATCACAAACTACACTGTTAAAATGGCTTTTCAAATGCCTTTGATGCTCTTTAGCATATTCTAACATACATCGTTGCAGTCAACATGTAGTAGTGTTAGCCTATTATCCTAAGTACAACAGTATTTTGTGAAGTTCTAAATGCCGGACTTATTGATACTAGTTTGAGTATTTGAAGTTCTATTTTCATACTCATATATGTGATGAAAGCATGCTATTTCAGAAATTATGCTTGTGTTAGTCATATGTTCATTAAGAGCATATTTATACTTCTTTTTCTGTTTTCTGTAAACCTGGCTGGTACATTCAACACAGTAAATATCTTTCATGGAGAAACACAGTCCTTGTAATTTACAGCATCCTTGGTGCATAATGGCACACATCATAGATAAACACTACTTTCTTTCAGCATGTATTGCTCATCGTAGCTGTTGAGGTGTAAGAATCATCAGCATGTAGCATTTGGTGATATAGTATCACTAGTCTGAGGATTTGAGTTTTATGTAAAAGTTGTTTAAGGCACTTGAAAACAAAAAGCTTATTTTAACCGAATACATTAAAACTATAAATTAACATTTCAAATATATCAGCAGCTAAAATTAACGTGGTGCAACGCATTTCAACATCATTCAATGTCATCATCAGGCAACCCACTTTCATTTTAACTGCTGATATATTTTTAAACATTAATTTGTAGTTTGAATGTATTCGGTTAAAAATAAGTTTTATGCTTTCAAGTGCTTTAAACAACTTTTACATCAATCTCAAATCCTCAGACTAGTGATACTATCACAAAATGCTGCATGCTGATGATTCTTACAACTCAACGGATAGTGTTTCAACAGTGGTAGCATCAAATTCAACAGCTAGCAACGAGAATACAAGCTGAAAGGAAAGCAGTGTTATCTACAGTGTGCACCAAGGATGCTGTAAATTACAAGGACTGTGCTTCTCAACAAAAGATTATCTACTGTGTTGAGTGTACTACTATACAGGTTTATAGAAGTATAAACATCCTATTAAATGGACATATGACTAATGCAAGCATAACTTCTGAAATAGCATGCTTCCATCACATACATGAGTATGAATATGAACTTAAAGTATCAAATTAGTATCAATAAGTCAGGTACTTAGAACTTTGCAAAAGTACTATTGTACTTAGAATAATAGGCAACAATGTATGTAATGTAGGTCCCTATCACATTGCATACTGCAACAATGTATGTTAGATTTGGGTTGGGTTGTTTTACCTCTGAGCGGCACTTTTTTGCACACCATGGGCTAAATGGCCAGGTCACATGGACCCCGAAGGCTCAGAGAAGGTTGGGGGAGGGGACCCACTGGAACAGCTGTTGGAAGACAGATGGTAGCCTCCCGTCGGCCATCCAGCGTGTTCTTTAACGTGCCCAGGGTATGTCTCTCCCGCACACGGGGCCATGGCTAACGTCCCATCCGACGGACGGCGGCCTTTCCAAGCCCATCAGTGTCCCCTACTGACCGTGGGCAGGGCGGGGAATTTTGCGGAGATAAATCTCAAAGCTGACCCAGCTGGGACTCGAACCTGGGAACTACAGATTATGAGCCTGGCGAGCTACCGACTGAGCCATCCGCGCCCAATGTATGTTAGATTATAATAAAGAGCACCAAAAGCATCTGAAAAGCCATTTTAACAGTGTAGTTTGTGATTAAATATTTTTAAGAAAGATGCTATTTTAAGTTTCTTGAGGTACTCGTATCTGATTAAACATTAACACCCACTTTAACCCTTAAAGTGTCAGGTTTCTGAAACTGGTCTCCCTCTGGTGCCCAAGTTAATTTTGAAGTATTTTCCAAAAAGTAAAATTTGAAGAAAAAATGAAAATTTTAAGTATGTTTTAAAACAATGCAAAATTTTACTGTTTCCATTTTACCTTTAATATATTTTTTGTTTTCCATTTTTTTTCCAAATTATTTTTTACTTTTTTTTATTACTTTTTTAAATAGTTTATATTTTGATTAATGCTTAAATCTATCATTTATTTTTTCCAAATTTTTTAGTCATTTATGCAAATAATGCATAATGCAAGTGCATTGATTTTCGATGACTGGAAAACTCTAAGCCTAGGGAAAGTAGTGTAATGAAAAATTCACTTTGTTTTAAAAATGAGATAATTTAAATAAAAACTAAAAAATACATTTAAAAAATGATAAAGAACGTGGGGGAAAAAAATAAAAATATTTCAAAGCATTTAGTTTTACTGAAGCAGTGAAACTGAGAGTGAATCGTTCTAATAAGAAACTGATTGCACCTCATGGGTGTAGTCACCTGAAGATGTTCAGTATGAGCAAAATGCATTGTGACCCTTATGAATGTTTTCTTTTACACCATTTTCCAAATGATTTTTTTTTTAATTCGAAAAAACGTTTTTAGTCATCCTTTGCTATCACATTTGCAGCAAGAGATATTACTTTGATTAACAAAGTGTTAGAGGCTGTTACAACTTAGTGTTCTCTTCAGCAGTGACTCAATAACTACTTACAGAATGTAAGAACTCTTGTGCTATGACTCTTCAATAACATTAACACATTCTACTAGAACAACACAATGATATGTGGACTGGTAATACTACCTCCTCATAACATCATCAACTACCTTATAATAAGGGTCATCTTGTCATCAGGTGTCTTCAGTAGTAAGTGAGATAGCCATTTATCATTTCTTTTTTTGGTCAACTACTTCTCAATGAGTAAACACCAGCTAATTTTCATCAACACATGGAACTCTTACTGCAAATATCCAGCACGATTGCATTTTACTTCTTGAACTTTTTAATCAAAGTTAATCACGGTAGTATTAGAATCCCATATTGCTGTATGTACTATCTTAGAGTTTTCTACTTTGAAAATTTATGGACAAGAATGAATATACACTGAGAGAACAAAAGTCAAGAGAATAGCAGTTAAAGTAGAACTAGCATGTTGTGCTCGCAACCGATGCATTGGACATCAACCGCAGAATGGCACTGCAATAGCTTACAAACCCAACATTCATTTTGGAGTAGTAATTAATTCAGCATGGGTGTACGTCATGAGTTGTCCGACTTTGAACGTGGCTTGATCTTTGGTGCCAGAAGGATGGGTCATGCAATATCGGAGATCATGCTGGAATTCAGTTTTCCCAGGTCTATGATGTCAAAAGTTTATCGTCAGTATTCTACTGATGGCATTTCCACACACATAAACCAGCAAACGGATGGCCATGTGTAATTGACGAAAGGAGTTAACGTTGGTTGTCACGAATGGTAACGACCAACAGATGGGTTATAGTGCATGAAATCACTGCCAATTTGAATGCAGACCAAACACAAAACATTTCTGAAAGGACTGTCTGTTGCCACCTGCACTCCATCGGATTTGGTAGCCAAAGACCCACTTGTGTCCCATTGCTTACACTTCATCATAGAGCTCAACAACTGGAATGGGCCCAAAGACATAGAAATTGGACAGTAGAACAGTGGCATCAGGTAGCATGGCCGATGATTCAAGGTTCCAGTTGTTTCGTGCTGATGGGTGTTAGAGTGTGATGTAGGTCCCTGTGAAGCCATATACCCTTCCTGTCTGCAAGGTACTGTTCAGGCTGGAGGCGGCTCTGTGATGGTGTGGGGCATGTTCGCATAGTCTACATTGGGCTCTCTTGTCCATTTGGAGCAATCGCTGACAGGTATGAGATATGTGGACATTCTCACAGATCACCTGCACCCCTTCATGACTCTCGAGCACCCTGATGGTGAAGGGGTATTCCAACAAGATAATGCAATGTGTCACCAGTCTTTGGTTGCTAGGAGGTGGATCACGGAACACTCCATGGACTTTACCGCCATGAATTGGCCCCTAAAGTCCTCTGATATGAATCCCTTGGAGCTTCTGTGGGACACAATGGAAACAAGTTTGCGATCCATGAATCCAGCACCATCCAATGCAACACAATTATGGTCTACACTGCAGGATGTGTGGGCTGCCATCCCTTCAGAACGGTACCGGTAACTCATTGACTCCATGCCTCGACGTGTAGCTGCACTGCTGAAAGCTCGAGGAGGACCAACCCGTTATTAGACACATATCCCATGACTTTTGGCCTCTCGGTGTATTTATGACAAGAGAGGATAAATTTATAAGTTCTTAGTAAATTCTAATTATACAATGAAATAGTTGATTTGATATCCTAATATACTTAGCATTGTGTTCTAGCTTTTTATTCCAGTAAGAAGTTGCATAACTGCTAGGAAAAACTTCATTTTATGTTGTACCAGGTCAATCAACAACAATACAGATCTTGCACTGCTTAAATACATGAATATCAGAACTAGAAGGTAAATCAATTGACATCATCTTCCTTGACTTTGAGAAAGCATTTGATAAGCTTAAAAGATCAGTCTTATTTGAAAAACTGGCAAATTACAATATTCCCAGCAAAATGCTTTGTTTTAGTACATGATTTATTTTAAATTCTCAGTCAACAGATTAAAGTCAGCAACACATTGTCACTAGTTAAAGGCTTACAAGTGGTATCATGCATGGCTCTGTTTCAGTGCCATGTTTTTCATTATTTTTAAAAGTGAAATTCTCTCTATTTTAAGGCCTGTTTCCCATTTTTTTTTATGCTGATGATGACAAATTCTACTTTTGTCAACTCTGAGGACTATCACTTGCTTCTGGAAGTGTACAATAAAAATGCACAGTGGAGTGCACTTGATACTCTACTTATCTTGAAGGGTAAAAACTGCAATCTTTAATATAGGCCATAATAATCTACAACACACCTATTCTCTTGATTCCTCAGATATTGATAAAAGTGAAAGACACACTGACTTGGGCATCATCCTAACCCCCAATGCATCCTTTTCATAACATTACAATTTCATCACTGTGAAAGCCAACCATGTTGTGCACATGATTTTGAAATGCTACAACAACTGTAATACAAGCACCCTTGTAAAAGCATTCATAATATATGTTCAGCCCATTCTAGAATATGCATCTCAGGTATTGTTCTTGTACCATGCGTCTGATATTGAAACTGTTGAAAAAACCCAGAGATCTTTTTCAAAAAAGCTATTGGGCTTTTGCAATACATTGTATCAATAGGGACTAAAACAACTCTCACTGCACTCTCTGGAGTGGATTCTTGAGTATGATTGAAATGTATGCTACAAAATTATCCATGGACTTTTGTACTTTAATCCCAAACAACCTTTCTTTCACACAATCAGCAGTAGGACTAGACAACACCTGATGTGTATTGACATACCATTTGCAAGAAGAGGTTCCAGATGCAATTTTCCTATTGATACCATACACCTATTTCTTTGTAGAATAAGAAGAATATGGAAATATCTCCTGAAGGACATTGTCATCTCTCCAACCATAACCATTTTTAAAAAGCATTTATGAAGCATGAACTTATGTAAATATCTCAAATGCTATCAGTTTCGGTTCTAGAATTGCCTTCATCTCACAACTGCCAAAGGATTCATTTATTTCCAGTCTATTTCTTAAATATGATATTGTACATAAGCATTCATTTTATGCTTGTAATGCTATATGTGTTTTTTAATTCTCCCAAATGGAGTCAGTGAATAGAATATTTACCTTCCATTTATTGCTATTAAAAGTTTAGAAAGCATTACAACCTCTGCTAGAGCAGTAAATAGGTCAGAATACTGGAAATCATACATATATTCATACACAATCATCAAGTACCCATGGACTATGCAGGCCTAACAAGACTATGCAATTTACTTCTCTAAATATGTCTATCCTGAGCTACAGCTGCTGCATTTGACCACTGTATGCCAATTCTAACAAGTTTTTGTTTGACATTGTCTACCCACCACATCCTAGGTATTTGCATTTTTCTAAGGCCTTTAGCACACTATTCATAATCCTATTTGCTAATCTATAGTTATGCACATGGGCAACATGACCAAACCAATGCAGCCTCTCTCTGAACAATGTTACTCAAAGGAGGTTGCCTACTCCTCTGCCTAACCTTATCATTACTTACAAAGTCAAACCACGAGGTCCAAGATACCACCAAATGTCCAAGATAATGCATAAGCATCTTGAATCAAATGCATCAAGTTTCCTCTTATTTTGCTAACAAAGGGTTCATGTTCACTACCTTAATTAACCCTAGAAAGAACCCAAACAATTATAAAGCCTAATTTTAGTCTTTCAGTGTATATGCCAATTTTAACACACTCTCCATAGATATTGATATTCTTATTCTTCTCTTGTGTTGCACATCACTCACATCTGTAACATAGCTCCCAAGATAATTAAACTGAGACACTTGCTCAGGGGTAGAACCATTCAAAACAATGGAAGCACAATCTGCCTGATCTATTTTCATTACTTTAGTTTTCTCTGTTTACCAAAAACCAACTATTACCAGTTTCATCAACAGCTCTAATGAAAGAGTTCATCTCATCAACATCATTTGCCAAATGGGTTAAATCATCAGCATAGCCTAAAATCAGAAATATTTGAATCTCTAGACCATTTAAGGACAAAATCTTTCCCTCGAAGGGGATTCTGTGTAAAATAATCATCAACTAAAGATAAAATGATACAAAATGCATTCTTGTGTAACTCCACTAGCAATGCTGAGCCAGTTGCTACAAACCTTACCAACTCTCTCACACAACTGTGCTATTATAATCATCATCATCATCATCATCAAGCAGCCATGGGCTACGGAGGTCCAACCAGACCGTGCAATTTAGTTCTCCAAGCAAGTCTATCCTGAGCTACATCTACTGCATCTGGCCACTGCACACCAATTCTAACAAGGTCCTGTTTGACATTGTCTGCCCACCGAATCCTAGGTCTCCCCTTCTTTCTGAGGCCTTTAGGCACACTGTTCATAACCCTATTCGCCAATCTATAATTATTCATACGGGCAACATGGCCAAACCAACGGAGTCTCTCTCTGCACAATATGCTGCTTAAAGGAGGTTGCAAACTCCTTTGCCTAATCTCATTATTAGTTACAAAGTTGAACCACCTAATGCCCAAGATACTGCGTAAGCATCTGGAATCAAAAGCATCTAGTTTCCTGTTATCTTGTTTACAAAGTGTCCAAGTTTCACTACCATAACTAACCCTAGAAAGAACCAAACTATTATACAGTCTAATTTTAGTCTTTAGGTGTATACGCCTATTTCTCCACACTCTCCATAGGTTCTTAAAAGTCCCGGCAGCAATCCCTATTCGTCTGTTAATCTCATGCCGCACATCACCATTATCTGCTACATAGCTCCCAAGATAATTAAACTGTGACACCTGTTCAAGACCGCAACCATTCAGATTAACTGAATCACAGCCTGCCTGACCAATTTTCATCACTTTAGTTTTCCCTCTGTTTATAACCAAACCTACTCTACTACCAGTCTCATCAACAGCTCGAATGAAAGAGTTCATCTCATCAACATCATTTGCCAAAAGGGCTAAATCATCAGCATAATCTAAATCAGAAATTTTCTTATCTCCAGCCCATTTAAGGCCAAAATCTTTCCCTTGAAGTGAATTTCGCATAACATAATCAATAACCAAGCTAAAGAGAAAAGGAGACAAAATGCACCCTTGTCGAACACCAGAAGTAATGCTAAACCAATTGCTACAAGCCTTACCAACTCTCACACACGACTCAGTGTTATTATAGAGAGCTTTCATAATGTTAACTAACTTGTCCGGTATACCATATGATCTCACAATCAACCACAAATTATGACGATCAACAGAGTCGAAAGCCTTTTTGAAATCAACAAAGCTAGCAACCAAAGGTTTCTGAAACTCTAAACATTTCTCAAGAATCTGCCTAAGTGAAAATATCTGATCCACACATCCCCTACCACTTCTGAATCCACATTGCTCATCACGCAATTGACTGTCAACCAGATTCTTAATTCTATTAAGCACAATTATGGAAAGAACTTTACCTGGAACAGAGAGTAGGCTGATACCCCTATAGTTATCACAAGAACTGCGATCACCTTTTTTGAAAATAGGGATAATAATAGCTCTGGTAAAATCCTTAGGAACCATGCCTTTATCATAAAAGATATTCAGAATTTCAGTCATCCAAGTGATAACCGAAACATTCCCAGCTCTAAGCATTTCCGTAGTAATTTCATCTGCCCCTGGGAATTTATGAAGTTTAAGTTTAGAAACAGCCAAAATAAGGTATGCCATATAATCTCATGATCAGCCACAAATTATAACGATCAATAGAATCAAATGCCTTTTAGAAATCTACAAAGCTAGTAACCACAGGTTTCTGAAACCCTAAACATTTCTCAAGAATCTGCCTAAGTGAAAAAATCTGATCTACACATCCCCTACCACTTCTGAATCCACATTGTTCATCATGCAGTTGTCCATCAACCAAATCCTTAATTCTATTAAGTATAACAATGCAAAAAACCTGGAGCAGAAAGTATGCCTTTTTAACAGTTTTTAAAAATATGGATAATAACAGTTCTAGTAAAATCCTTAGAAACAATGCCTTTATCATAAAAATTATTCGAAATTTCAGTCAGCCATGTGACAACAGAAACATTCCTAACCCTATGCATTTCAGTGGTAATTTCATTTACTCTTGGGGATTTATGTAGTTTTAATTTGGAGATAGCCAAAGTAACTTCCAATTATGAGGTATGGCCAACAATGAAGCCAGCAATGCATTTATCATCATTACAAACAATGGGAGTAGAATTATCCACGTTGTTTAGAACCAGTGTTGTCAACTTTTATAATGATTAAAATTTTTTTTAAAATATCAGTCATTTCAATAACATTTCAATTTTAGGTTGCTATCTAACCTCTGTCTCTTATACCTACTGTGAATTATTCTGGCGGTAATACTATCCCCATCCCATCTGGCATTAACCACTGCTAAAAGGGTAGGCTGATCAAGTTCAGCCATACTTTAATAAGGCATGCATCGGTAACCTTAAGTGTTTGCTTTTTTATTTCGGTTGATGATTGTGCTAGGCAACTTTTTACATGTATTTAACACAACCTACATTGTCACTTTATGTTACTGTTTTAGAATAGTGTATCTGTATGGTATGCAGTGGACTAACCTAGCAATGGTGATGCCAAATTCTACTCTTGTTAACTCTGAGGACTATCACACTAGACTAAGATCGCCAGTATGGAATGCTGTCAGCTGTGGAATGCAATAGCTTAAACTGAGATGCCTCAAGTATAAATCCATTTGAGGAACTTGCCAGCTTTGCTTTGACTCTCCTTATGCTTCCATGGAATAATGCTGAAGTGGAATGGATCTTTACACAAATAAACCTATTCAAAAAATAAGACCCGGCAGGAATGAGCACTAAAATGGTGAAAACTATTTTAGCTGTTCAATCAGGTCTTAGGCAACAAATGAAATGTTTTATTGATTATGAAATCTGCAGGCTGTGTTGAATAAGGTTGGTACTATAGATACTTATGCTATATCCAACAGTGCACAAGCTGGTGCTTCCATAAAAGTCCTACTTCATATACTTTATCTGAAGTTTTAAGTCCCACTGCTGATCTAAACTAATTCTTCACCATCCTTTAAGATACTGACAATGATGATCCAGGAAGTTATTTTTAAGTTGAATGTCCTATTGCTATATTCAAACAGTTTTTATCTTCTGAGGGAATAAAGATCCTCATTGTATCCATTAACCCTTACCATGCCACAGCACAAAGAATCACTTTCATCTTTCCATTCTCACTGCTCAAAGACTGGAGCTTTGCTCCCGTAGTACAAGGTTGTGGAAAAAAAATTTTGAATAGAAATCTGATTTTTTTTCCCACTGTTTCTAATTAAATATCAAAAATAACACTTAAATCTGACTTAATTTTTTTTACTTGTTCATTCCACTTGAAAAAATTATGATAAAGTTTAAAAATAAATCTCTTTGAGTCAGATGCACATGTTCAGTCACCGTAAACAGCATAAAGTAGCACTGATTTCAGTTCATGCCTCTATTCTGCCATACCATGCTTAGATTATCAATAGGTTGAATTTCCCAATTTATAGCTCTACTAGAGTTGTAATGCTTTCTAAACTTTTAACATAAGAACATTTTTTTTACTACCAGAAATTGTTTCATCCGGGAACTACACACATCGGCTATCAATCAATATTTTAGCAGACTTTCGATTTTAAAGACTTTTTTTATATACTTTAATGCTTCTAAAATTTTTTTTTTGTTACTTCTCAAATGGATACTGCGATTACAAACAATAATTAGAAATGATTAAAAGTGAAACTGCCAGTGATCCATAATAGTAGCAATCAGAACAAGCATTAGGATTACTCAGAGCACGATTTTCAAATGGTAGGACTTTTTTAATCAATATTTTCAATTTCATTCAGACACACAAATTAAGGCCAGAAAATTGTGATTTTTAACCACAATTTCTGCCGGAATTTTAGAATTAAACTTTTCCGTAGCAGTTATGCAGCTTCATAATAAAGCAACTCATTCTCAAATTCAGTGGATTGATTAAACTTGAAATACTTTGAAACATTTTTTAAAATTTGTTTTCATAGTTCTTTATAATTTTTCTGATATATTTTTCATTTCTTATTTAAATTATCTAATTTTTAAAGGAAAATTATTTTTTATGACACTACTTAGGCTTAGAGTTTGCTCATAGTGAAAAGCCTCAGAAAATGAATTATGCATCCATTCTATTCATGTGCATTGTAATCATTTTTGTCTATTAAGTTTTTTTGAATAAATTTTAATTGCATTGCCAGATGCATTTTTTTACTACATGACTCTAAAAAGGTCCTATTAAAATAAAACACAGTCTATTTTGTTAAATACTTGATTTTCAGAAAACCCAGAATTAAATGCTGATTAATTTGGTATACAACATGCCATAATTTCTTTCATTAGTTATTTGGCAAAAAAGTTCTACAGTTAAGTTTTTTTTTTTTGGCTGAGCATAGTGAGAAAATACCTTGGCCCCTGAATGGAAACCTGTTTTTCAGCCTGGACACTGGAAGGGCTAATAAGCACAATTAAAAGCTCTTTCTTTTGGTTAATTATTTCAGGATGAGGTTTTAAAGTTGTTTATTTTCTGAAAACACTTTAAAATAAATCCGTCCACCACAGCGAGTTGTTTCAGAAACCCGACACTGTAAGGACTAATAAATTAAAAAAATATATATAAATACCCATCAAGCAGCTGCTTGCTACAGAGATCTGACAGGAGCCTTTCAGTTTAACATGCCATAGTAAAGGTCTGTGAGGATGGCAGGACCTCAACAGAAAAACAACACACACATCCATGCTTTACCAGGGGCTCAAACCCAGGTCCCTTAGATCAGTAGCCAAGAGTGCTAACTACTTGGCCATGGGACTTTGTAATAAATAATAAATACCAATTAATTTTTCCATGGTATAGTTTCTTACATTTGATTTTCTTTTAAATTTTGCATAATCAATAACTATGTTTCGTAAGGTCAAAAATTGCCATGATACATTGCCATGATAGAATCCTCACTATGGATTGAGGGATAAACCTTACCATGTTTATCCCTCAATTCCTGTGTACCTGTTAGTTTCTTCCCACACAAAACATTAACTATCAGGTGTAACTCTTTGTTGTTTTGATATCTAACTGATTTATCCGCTTTGTCATCCAAGCTGTCAAGTCAAAGATTCTTATCAGTCTTCAACTGTTCATTTATACACCTGTAAGATCTTTGTAATGCCATCTGTAAGGACTATCGGGGTATTGATTACGATTATTCCTGCAGTTCTTCCTTTCAGAAATAAGCTCCAGTGCCTTATCATTCAAAGATCTTTGACTCCTATGCTTCATTTTACCAAGAAACTACTTTTACATTCAAGAAAATCCTGCTTAAAATGGTCCCATTCTTTTTCAACTTCAGTAGTAAGCAAACCACAACTGTCATAATGACTAAGGAATCTGTCATTGTAAGCTGTGGTTATATCTGAATTTCAGTGTTAAAGGTAGTACTTTAGTACATATCTTAAGCTTCAGTTGCAAGACACTTTTGACTAGGTAATGGTCAGATCCAGTTTTGGCTCCCCTATAAAGGTCTGGTATTCCTAACAGAAATAGACCATTTGCTGTTAATTAATATACAATCGATCACATTACTTTGCAACCCATCAGGAAAAACCTACATGTAGTTATAAATGCCCTGGTCTTTGCAGAATGAGTTAGTTATTCTCAAACCATTAAGTTTATTTACCTATAGGAGACATTACTACTACCTATTCCAAAAGGACCATCACCTCTGCCCAGAGGTTAGACTCTACTCTGTACCAACATTATCACTGAAATTACCTAGCACAAGAGTAATATATCCTTTCTTGACAGAACAGATTATATCTTGAAGTTGTGCATAAAACCTATCTTTCTCATTCTCAGCAGAGTTCTCTATAGGAGAATAACAACAGATGACATTCAAGTCTTTCATTTTTGTTTTAAATTTAGTTGTATAAAATCTTTTATTAATACAGTCATATCACAGAAGAGTATCAGTGGCATGTCTGCTAAGAAGCAAACTTACACCTTGGAGATGCTTTACAACTTCCCTCCCTGAAAAGAGAAATTTATAAGTATTTTGAAGTATCTGACTTTTACTTGCCCATCTGGTCTCTTGGCTGTCCTGAATATCTAAAGTTATAGCACTGAAATTCCTGTGTGAGGACATCAAGAAAATAATCTCTGTGCAGAGTAAACACATTACATGAACCTGTGGAAAGAACATGGTTAGTGGGATTTTTAAAGAAACTATGCTTATAGAGAGAGAGAGGCCATGCTGACCATATCAGACAGTTTCCTAATTGCAGGCATGGGACAAACGTTTGTTTCTCCCACCACAAAAGGCTGAAGCTACCCGGACTGGTAGGACAAGTGTATGTTTGATGATGCCAGAGGAATATCTATGATATATATATATTTGCTTGTTGATTCCACTTGAAAATATTATCATAAAGTTAAAAAATAAATCTGATGTTTTATTTTTTAGTTTAAAATCACTGAAATGTGATGGACACAGATTCATGGAATGTTCACTGATTTGGGAAGTATGTGGTGTGGACATCTCAGATACATACTTTCCAAATGTATCTGAATCTGAGATGGCCTCTGATCAGGATTATCCACCAGCTGATATAAGGAATCCACTGCATCTATTCACTTAGGATGTCCTTTCAGTGTATGCCTAGCTATCATTTACAGACTCAGAATCTAAACCAATCAATAATCTTAGGGTACAGCAGAATAAATGCATCAACTAAACCATTGCTACTTGATGCTGTTTACAGTGACTCACCATGTACATACAATCATTCCAGGCTTAAACAGATTTATTTTTAAACTTTATGATAATCTTTTCAAGTGGAATCAACAAACAAATACATATATCATAGACTTAAATGCTATTTTCAATGTTTGATTAGAAACAGTGGAAAGAAAGGCAATTTCAGTTGTAAAATATTAAAATTTAGCACATTGCATTATGAAATTGTAAACACTCCTTGGGCCACTAGAATTGGAAAAGTGAAAATGGTAAGCCCAGTTTCAACATGCAGAGGATTAAGCAAAGACCTGCCACAAGACACTTCACATCATCTCATTCATTACTGTATACAACAGAACACATGTCAACAAAATATAATTTGTAACCATGTTTGAAATGACACTTTTAATTGGCTGAAGAAAAATACAATGGTTATTTTCAAAACCTTGATTGTAAATTTTTTATATATCTTTTATATTTTTTACATTTTAAAGTGGTATGGAAAAGACTCTCAATGAGAATTTATTATTTGTGATGATACCACTTATTAATTAGAATTAACTTATTCTACACATAAATCTTTATAGTTTGTTCACCAAACAACTTTTTCACAGATACCAGCATTATTTAAAAGGAAACCATTAGTACAAAAATATTTATAAGCTGTAAGCTCATCACTGAGAACTAGAGTCTACAACTTTTTATTAAGCTTGTTAAGAATCTCTAAGAATGACATTTTTATTTTAAAGCTACAAAATTAAAATTTCAAAAAACAAAAACATTAATACATGCAAATTTTGATTTAAAGAATAAATTGAAATCTTTTAAAATGAAATTAAAAGGAGTAACACTTATAATTAGAGAAAACAATTGACTCAATATATACTCACCACCTCATCCTTAAACCATGAGATAGATTCAGAAGTTAAAACAAACCAATAATCCCTAGAGCCACCTTTCATTATACCCAAGTTATGGATACACATCCAGCCTCTGCGAATAACCTGAAATCAAAATACCTTAAGACTCAAACATAATTTCTTTCTTTATTTTTCATTATTAGAATTATTAAGCATATAAAAACATTTTTTCTAAAAACTGCATTTACTCAATGAGATTATGGCTATTGTAATATTTTTACTTTGTTCCTAATGTTACTCTGGCACAACAGTATTTGAAGCTGGGTTATTTTACTACTAAGTGGTACTTTTTTGCACAAATTAAGCTAAATGGCCAGGCTGCAAGGATCCTGAGGTCTCAGAGAAGGTTGGTGGAAGGGGGATCTGCTGGACAGATGTTAGGAAATAAATGCAGGCCTCCTGTCAAGGCTATCCAGCATATGACTTAACGTGCGCAGGGTACGTACGGCTCTCCTGCAAATGGGGTCACAGCTTTACATTCCATCCAATGGGACATCAACCTTTCCAAGTGCATCAGGGTCCCCTTTCTAACTTAGGGCAGGAAGTTTTGTAGAGATAAATCTCAAAGAAGACCCAGCATATTCATATTTTGAGCAACTGCATATTTTGAGCTTATTTGAGTGCTGCTTATTTGAGTGGTGCTTATATCAACTGCTTATTTGAGTGGCAACTGCATATTTTGAGCTTGGCACATCGAGTTATCACAGTTGTGATAAATTTTGAAACATTGCAACATATACAACTTTACAGTTTTTGCACCAAAACCAATCATTCATTTTGTGAACAAATACCACTTTACATTTATGTGTCATATGTCTAATATATTTTGCATACATATGATTTAATGGTAGCTGTTTCATTGAGTAGTAACGTTACATATTTGTATATAAATGATAAGAGATTTAATGTACCCAATGGTGTAACAGCATCTAAAAATACATTTGTAGGCTGAACTTTCCAATCTTTCTCAAGTAGATTAAAAGAGCAATACAACTTGGTACATTTAAAGAAAACAACAATTTTATTTCAAGTTCTGTTAGAGAATAGATTACCAATAAATGTTTTTGAATCTAAATGATTAATCTCATCACTTTCCTGCTTCAATTATATTTACAAAAAATTTGATTAATTTTTTAAAACATGAGCTTTGTAACACTGAATACATCCTTCCTCCTCAGGCTTAGAATTTGCTGTTTAAAAATTATCATGTAATGATCTAACCTGTGGGAACAACCAATAGAGGGTGCCATTTTTAATATTATCACAACAGGACTTAATTTATGGTACTTCTGGATAGGGGGCCAGGACTTTACAATTGCATCACTTAATGATGTTTGATTAGTGATCTGATAATGTTAAAATGATTCAATGAAATGTGTATTGTGATGTAATTTTAACTACTTGATTTTAAATCTTTATTTGAACTAACATTATGATATCAAATGACAGAAGTGTCCCTCAACAAAATTAGAAATGTGTGTTAGTGCTGGAACCATTATGCTATCTAATAGCTGGAAAGTCAAAGGTATAAAGTAGGACTGGTATTTCACTATGGTAACAATCTTCACCATATCTGACTGACTTCTGTGGTCCCAAGATCATCAGGTGGCTTCTAGCTTGAATCATGTAAAAAATAAAAACATCTTCAACATGGACTCTCTTCTGATACAGCCATTCAGTGAAATGCATTAACTATAAGCCTCCACATTTTCCACCAGTTCCTGTAACAGTGGCACTCATTTCACATTATACAGGGTGTCCCTGAATTCATGGCCCAAACGTGAGGGGATGGTAGTACACACCGAACCCACCAATATTTGTCATAGAATATGCAGCTGCAAACGGAGCATGGCTTAAAAGCTCTGGATCGGCCAAACCCATCCCGTGGTCCCCCAGATAGACCAATCTTTCTTGTATCAATTTCTTTCTGTGGGGACATTTGAAGAGTGTTGTGTACGAGACACCTGCACAGTCCGCGAAGGATCTGATCGACTGACTGTCTGTTGCAGACACCGATGTGTGTGACAAGCCCGGTGTTTACAAGCAGGTACGCCGATCACTACTCCACCATTGTGTCGCCTGTATCAATGTTGGTGGGCGGACATTTGAGCATTTGTTGTAATGATCTCCAATAAATGTCACTCTGGAAAGCTCTGTCTGTCCTTCATTTCCGACTCCTCACTGCATTTGTGGCTGCCTATTCTATGACGAATATTGGTGGGTTCGGTGTGTACTACCATCCCCTCACATTTGGGCCATGAATTCAGGGACACCCTGTATTGCACTCCCCTTCATGAGCTTCATAACAGTGAAGCAGAAGCATTTAAGTTGTCAACAGATGTTATGTAACCATATGAACAGCATTCCATTGTTATTTGTAATGATTAGAATATTATTTAATGGTTCCTATCTAATGTAAAATGGATGCATTGAACTTCAGTATGTTACTGTGTTTTTAAAGCGATTTGTTGAAATATTTCATTTATATAGCAAAAAATATTGATCTTAAATTATTTAGAACAGTACTCTCACTGTGTTTAAACTACACAATCTTCATCTCTTTTCAATAGTTTTTTAAGCTTGACTGGATATGTGAAAACGAAAGCTCCAAATGGTTTGCAGGATAGATGCTGCCATTGGCAACTTTTATAAATATCTTCAACCATACCACAGGTCAAACATTCCAAACTGTTCAAAATATTCATTTTCTTTTTTGCTTAAGGTACAGGATTCAGTGTAAACTCAAGAGTGTTAAAAGGAATTTTCATGACTAGACAACATTGATCTTTTGGACAATCTGCCTCATTTCAACCAGAACAAAAAAAAAAAGCTCCTCATAATGAACAAAATATACAGTACAACAAAGACAAAAAAAAACACATTTTGTAATAATAATGCAGAACTGCTAATCTTACACAATAAAATTTATTGGTATCTTAAAGCTTGGAAGAATGAAAATTCAAATTACAAAATCTTTTGTGAATTAATAACTTTCAGAATTTAGCGCAATTTTTATCAATCACGATCATTAATCAATGGTAAAACCAATTTTTGACTATATATTATGTTCATTATATAAGGTCTGCAATGATTACATCACAGCAGACCATGGCTAATCCCACTGATGAGCCGGACTTTGAGCCATCTGTAAAGACAGGGAAGAAGTCCCGGTACTCAGCACGATGGCTGGCAAAGAGTTGCCGATGCACACAGTCGGGTGTAAAGGCCTTCCCCGTCCTGAACAGGGAAAAATCACAGGAAGGGGAAATAGCAAGCCACAGTGGAAGTGGCAGATGAGTCTGGCTTCCCAACACCTTGCACAAGTAGCTTGTCAACGCAATGGGATAATAATTGGACTGAATCTGGGAATCCTTTCCTGGCTTCAGGAAGGCCAAGATGATGTCCTCCCGCCAGGAGTCCAGAAACTGCTATGATAAAAATGCGATTGAAAACATGGAGCAGTCGATCCTTGCTCGATGGTGAGAGATGCTGGAGCATGGCATAATGGACATTGTCTAGCCCGACAGCAGATGCACGAGAGATGTGCAGAGCAAAGTTCCTCTGCTGTGAATGGCCTGTTATGCCATCCTTCAAATGACTGCTCAACCCAAGGATGCCTGCACAACTCCGAAATGCTACAACTTGCGAGCGCTGCTGGCATCCGTCCATCTCATCTGCGTTTGGCATGGTTCGATGTTCAGGGCTGCACCAATCCACGTCGACTGATTTTGCGAACGCTTTTGCCCCCTCCCCCCTTTACACTTTACTATTCTTCATATCCGTACGAAATTAATTATATCAATAATAATAAAAAATATTTCTTACAACTTAAACATATTCTCATGATTGACAATTCTAACCATAAAATCATAACAAATTCTAACACCATCTAGACTTCAATCAAGATTTTATATATTTTTTTCTATCCCCCATCTCTCCTATTTTATCTCTCACTATTTCCATCCCCCTTTCTCACCCCTACCTTTACTTATTATTTTATCATTTTATTCTTCCTCATTTCTATTTCCTCACCTATTATTTTTCTCTATTTCTCTTTTCCCCTCATTTCTTTCTTTATTATTCTCAATTTCTTTTTATTATGGGGGGTATCGGAGGTTCAGTTGGTAGCATGCCAGACTCATAATCTGCAGTTCTCAGGTTCAGATTCCAACTGGGCAAGAGCAGAGAGTTTTCTCTGCCAAACTTCCCGCTCTGCTTAGTGAATAGGGGTCACTGTTGGGCTCGAATAGGCCGCTATTCATCAGATGGGACGTTAAGCTATGGTCCATGTGTGGGAGAGCCATACCCCACACATGTTAAAGAACCCATTGGATGGACTTGACAGGAGGCTGACACCCTTTTACCAACAGCTGTCCAGTGAATTCCTTCACCCAACCATCCACGAAATCACAAAAGCTTCGATCTTGTGAAAAATATCTCGAGAAATGAGCATCTGATGAAATGATGCTGATGTATGCGAGATATATTTCGAGAAATATCTGATATTTAAGTAGCGAATATCACGTTTTTAAAAATAATCAGAGCTTGAATTTACCCCTTAAAAAAATGGAAGACTTTCTGCACATTTCATGTACAGAGTTGCAGTAAAAATTAGACCATAATGCTACCTAACCATATTGGCAATAAATCATTGGCACAGTTGAAAATTTGAAAGTTCCAAAATTAGAGATATGAATGAACTGACAGATTTCAATAATATTATGGCAATGTAGACGATAGGTACTCCTTCTGCACTTTTTCAGCCTTAATGTCAGTGTTCTGTTAGGCCTCAAACAGCATACAAAGGTGGCTTTTGGATCCATAAGATGTAGTACTGTCCTGTATAATGGAATGTCAGATGGCACCATTCAATCATACTCAAGCTCTGTTCTTCTGGGCCAGAAACTCGGGGGAGTAAAAAGACAAAGAAGAGATGGAGGAGAATGATTCTCCCAGTGTGTCGGCAATTGCTTTGGGATCAGCAATTGTCTGTCCATTGTGCTCCAAGATCGAAAATGAGTAGGACGTATAGTTCCCACCCATCTTCCAGACTTTATTCCAAATGATCTTAGAACTGATCGTGCGGGTGATAGAAGACTTATATTTCATTAAAATCTTAATCACTATCTAAGCTGTTTTATTATTGTTCCAGTAGATCAAAATAGCATTTTGATCTACTCAGCTGTGTTTAATTTTAACAAAACATTTAACTCAGCTATATTTGATCTGTTAGACTTATATTTCATCCAAGATTCCTTCTGGCTCTGGCGCCAGATGAAACAAGCTTTCACCCTGGTACATTTGAATGCTTCAAGGTTGGGGGACATTGGATATCTCCGGAAAAAAAAACCAAGCTGTGTTCTGAGCCTTACAAGCTGCGGTGCAATCTGGATTCCATCACAGTTTTGGAAAAAGAGGAAACAGTGTCTAAGTTTGAGGAATTGTGGATACAGCTGCATCTACGATACAGTCCGTTATCTCCACTACTGCCACATTGATGGGCTCTTGGCTCACAGAGTGGCCATTGAACTCAGATTGGAGCTTGAAGACACTCCAGTCAGCCCGATCAAGCCTCCACTGTGAGACTTGTGAGGGGCTGCAAGGCCCCTCAAGGGAGATGGTGTACACGGGGAGGTGATCACTTCCATAAGGGTTGTCCTCAACCTCTCATGTAAAGAGTGGAAGGATAGAGGAGCAGCAGATGGTGAGGTCAATGGTAGTGAATTAGCAGGTTGGGGAGTGAAAGTATGTACTGACACCGGTGTTCGACAGGGGGAGGGAGAAGGATCCAGGAGCCACTGCTCCAGGATCCCTCCTGTTGGTGTCAGCATTGCCCCAATGTGTCCATTGAAGTCCCTCATGATGAGGAAGGGGGATGGCAGCTGCGAGATGAGGTCATCAAGGTCTTCCTGGAAGATGATGCTCACAGGTGGAAGATATACAGAGCAGACAGTCATCGAGAACCCCACAAAGATGCGGATGGCTACCGCCTCTAAGTTGGTGGTGAAGGGTACGACCTGGAATGGAGAATAGTTGCTCACGATGATGGCAACACCCCCCCAAACCAAAACTCTCCATCCCGGTCCTCATGAACTAGTGAAAAGTGCCAGATCGTGGAATCTGTGACTGGCTGAAAGTATGTCTCCTGCAGTCACACACAGATGAGCTGGTGTGCCTGAAGGAGGGTCTTGATGTCGTCAATATTCCTCTGGAATCCACAACAATTCGATTGTAGGAGTGTGGCCATCTCAGGACTTAGAAGAGTGGGTGGACGACGAATTCCTATTCAACTTAACCGCTGCAGAGGACGGTTTAATGAATAGGGGGCGGGCGGTATCTATGTCCTCAGAATCATCTGAGGGGGAATGGATTAGTGACCGCTCTTTGTGGTGGAATGATAATTTTCTTTTTTGGACCTAGTGGGAGCCCCTTCGTTTTGGAAGGTCTAGCTGTCTGAGGAGAGGAAGGAGGTGGCCTTCTGGTGGAGGTGGAAGGCTGAATTGCAGAAATGGAAACTGGGGTTGATGTCAAAGTCGACAGCACCCTCGGTTTTGCCTGCATCAGTTGAGAAAGATTCAGTAGGTGGTACACTGATGTCAGTCTGCATTGCCACCAAAGTCATTGGAATGATGGGCTTTCCAATTACTGCACTGGCATAGGATACTTTGCTAGGTGGTGTGGGTGGTGCAGTGAGCTTTCTCGCCTCAGCGTAAGAGATGTTATTGACGATCTTCAGGAGTTGCACCTCCTTCCACTTGGGACAGTCGCAGGAATATGCCAGATGTTCGCCACTACAGTTCACACAGCTTGCCTTTTCTGCTGTGCAGTCAGGATCGAGATGATCCTTACTGCCACAGTGAGCACAGGTGGGTTTACCCCAGCAAGCTGTGTGGGCAGAACCATATATCTGGCACTGAAAACAGCACAGAGGTTTGGTATATACAGCCATACTTCACAATGTAAATAACCTGCCTTGATGGAAGAAGGCAGGTATGGTGTTTGAAGGTTATAATCAGGTATATAAATTGGTACCAGGGTGGGTACCAATTTACCATCACAGCACATCTAAACCCAGTGGTCTGCTGTTACTCCTTGGGGAGTGAGCTCTGAGAGGATTTCCTCCTTAGTGACTTTAAGGAAGACCCACTCAGTTATCGCACCCCGAGAGGAATTCCAAATTTTGTGGGGAGTAACCTTGACAGCCACCTCACCAATCTCTCCGAGTTTCAGGAGCAGTTCCGAATGTTTGGAACAAGCAGTCTCGACTTGCAAGTCACCAGATCGTAAGCACTTGACAGATTTAAGTTCTCCTGCAAGACCTTTCAAACCTTTGTTGACAAAAAATGGGGACATGTTCCCAAGTACCTGTTCACTCATGAAGTGGATGATTAGGAATCTCCGGAACGAAGAGACAAAGAAGACGACTGCATAGATGACAAAGACAACCAAGATGGGGGCTCATGTTGAGCCCTCTTAGAGGCATTGATCATATCAGTTTCATCTTCAACTCTCATATTTGTTTTCATGCGGTTCAGTGCCCATTGTCTCCACCCTCCACGGAGCCCAACAAGGGGACGCCCAGTCAGGCGTCAGGCCTATGCAGGCACTATACCCACCCAGACAGTGAGCAAAACCCTCACAAATAAATAAAAGGAAAATGAAAAGAGAAATGTGTGAAAAAAACCTTTCTTCACAAAAGGAACTAAGTGAAAAATAACAAAATTGTGAACAGCCAAACTGGCCACACAAAGAAAGGATAACTACAAAAGGAAAATAAATTGTGAGGAAAATCGAAAACCTGTACCCAGATGTGGGCAAGGTTACTCACTGCTCTGCATGGTTGACTCTAGCAGGACCTGCCCACAAGCCGATTGCTCCTGGGTAGCCCCCCAGGAGCTCCCATTTACCACAAGCAGAGGCCCTGGAATTCGCTGCCCAGCCCCACGACAACAGGCTCCTCAATGGCAAGGTGGGCAAAGGGAACCCTGCCAGTCATGAGCTGAGAGAAAAACGGGAATCCCTGAGCAACAACCAGGATCCTCATTTTCCAGGACACATGTCTCCGTGCATGGCAAACACACGGGTAAGTGTTCAGAACCCTGTGAAGGTACCTGAGCTAACAGAACCTCCACAGGGCCTCACTGCATACAGGAACTCACACTGAGAGGGGGGGGGGGGGGGGAATAAGTAGAACAATAAATATGTATAAACAAAAATGAAATCAACTGAGAAGTAAAAGACCTAGTCAGACAAAATATAAATAACCAAGCAATAAAATTATAATCTGTTAAAATACCCATTATATCACAAAAAAGCAAAAATAAGTGGTAGATGCAAATGATCGGATAAAAGATGTCGTAGCGTAAGAGGCATGGATGCAAAATTATGAAAGTTAAAATATATACATTTGAGGTTAAAATGTGGAGCCTGAATTAAAATGTTTCATGGCCAAACTGGGTCATAAAACTTATAATTTGATTCGTCATTTCCTCATAGAAGCAAAGGGGAAATGGCCTAAGCAGAGCCAAGCTAGTACAACTTCCTCCTTGAAATTCCTGTGAATGCATGAGTGCCATGATTTGACAGGCTTGATCTTAAAGAGCTTGTTTGCAATCTCTTCTTATGAAGATCTCTGCCACTGTGCCTGGAGCTTGATGATAAAATGCTGCTGGAAATCCAGGTATGGAATAAGAAGCAGAGAGGCAGCCATGGGCACGATCAACCTAACCTGGCAGCAGCATCTACGAAGTCAATGCTCCTGATGCCAATGTGACTGGGCACCCGACAGAAGAGGATGGCCAACCTGACAGATCTTTAGAGAGTACAGGGTAAGGCATCACTGAGACCAAAGCCTGTAGTGAACTAAGGGAGTCAGTGTAAAACACATACTGACAACATTTAGCCACTATGTGGTCCAAACAAGGCTGATAGCAAACAACTCTGCAGTGAAGACATACATTGTGGTGGGATCGGTTCTGCAATGATGACATCACAGCAAACCATGGTTGTCTGTACTGGTACATGTAGTCAGGTGTAAAAGCCTTCTCTGTCCTGCAAAGGGGATAAAAAACCAGAGGAAAAGGAAATATGAATCACAGTGGAGGTGGCTTTGTGTTAACTGGGAAATGCTATTGAGACTGGTGTTGCCTTTGAGGTAGCCTCAGACAAGTAAACCAAAAGGACGAATGGCAGTCAGATGATTAGTATAAAGCATTTTGCACTTAGGACTAAAAAAGCAGTCTCAAGTGGGATGGCACAGTAAGGATTGGAATTTGGATTCATATTGTAGGGACAACTGCTGACAGATAAAGATGATTCATAGGTCTCTACATAAAACTCTTGAGTAGTGAGGTGCAGAAGGCCCCCAGGCAAACAAAGAAAAGGCAGCCTGATGGTGGAGAGGGTCCTACACCATCACCACTGAATCCTGGGAAGAATCGTATACCTGAAATCAATAGTTAAGCTTCGACTGGGCAAATGCATAAGCGGAGCAAAAAACATCGGTTGGCTCCCCAAGAGAGAGAGGACATTGATGAAGTTCAATACACACATGCACTTACAAAATATCAATTTTGGTTGAAAATGTGACAGAGAAACTTTCTGCCACAACTGGTATGATGGTACACTCAAGCTACAGCTTAGGATCCAGGTAAAGATCATACTTATAGAAAAGTGTACACAAGTTTCTTCGGCAGTGAAAACCGAAAAGTTGTGCAAATCAATCGATTGTTCAGGGCAGTTTGCAGATGTTGCTCAATGACCCTCATCATGGATGAAGAGCAAAAAAATGCTAAAATCATTAACATAGAGCACACTGCCTAAACTGGAGGAAATTGTAGAGTTATAAAATTGATCTTGACAGTGAAAAGCATGATACTCAGGATGTGGCCTTGTGGTATCCTGTTCTTGGGGTAACTATCATGACAATGTGTTGCTGATACAGACACAAAAAGAATAGGATGATAAGAAGTTGAACTGATGATTGGTATGTAACCTCTCAAGCAGAAGGCAAGGAGGTCACGAAGGATGCCAAATCTCTGTGTCATAGTTTTTTTCCATGTTAATGAAAACTGACATCAGGTACTTTCTACACAAAAAGTAATTCTTGATGGATGTCTCAAGTCATATCAGGTGATCTAAGGTACTCTGATACCTGTAAAAGTCACACTAGGGTTTGAAAGAAGGTTATGGTGTTCTAAATAACAGACAAGTCTGGCATTTACCATTCTTTCCAACATCTTGCATACACAGTTTGTCAATGCAATTGGAAATAATTCAAAGGGAACTTTGGATCCTTTCCTGACTTGGGGAAGGCCAAAACAATAGCCTTCTACCAGGACTCCAGATTTTGCTCCTTGAGAAAAATGTGGTTAAACAGCTGGAGCAGCCAATTGATACTTGATGGTGAGAGGTGTTGGAGTATGGCTTAATGGACATTTTCTGGCCCAACAGCAGATGCACGAGAAGTGTGCAGAGCAATGCACAACTCCTCCAACGTCAATGGCCTGTTGTAAGGCTCCAGGCCTCTCTGCCTGAAAAATATCAGCTGAAATCCTAGACTCCTTCTGACCTGCAAGGCATTAATATAGGTGACACAACAGCTAAGCATAATTCAGGAAGTAGGGATAAAGCCCTATCTCGGTTGCAGTAAAAGAGCTAAAAATTAAAATAATTCTTTTTATTTCCTTTCACTTTTGGAAAAAGGTGAAAATACTGTAAAACTTGGAAGCAGTAAACAATGAAATAAACTTGACATATTCAATATCTACTAATAAATCAGCACTTTGAAGTCGATTCAAATTTTAGAGGAAAAATTGTCTATTTTTCCCCTAAAAAAAGACAATTTTTCCTGTAAAATTTGAATCGACTTCAAAGTGCTGATTTATTAGTAGATATTGAATATGTTGAGTTTATTTCATTATTTATCACTAGCATACTTGTAAGACATGCTTTCCATCTATTGGCAAATAGAAAGCCGCTTGTGACTAGATTGCCTGAATAATGCCTATATGAGACATAATAGAAATGTTCATGGCATTAATTAGAGGAGATCTTGATTGGCGGCCAGTAGCTCAGTGGTCCAGAGCACCTGACATGTTATCAGGAGGTCATGAGTTTGTATCCCACCCGACTGAAGACAATTTTTCCTCTAAAATTTGATTCAACTTCAAAGTACTGATTTATTAGTAGATTTGGAAACAGATTTTCCTAAAAAGGGAAAAGAAGAAAATTCAGTTTTTCAAGGATCAATCATGCTTTTTGGATATCAAACCAAAATTCACGTAGAATAAAAAAAATCTGAACAGTTGGTAGCTCTAATAATATACACTGATGGAAATTGAAAAAAGAACATCATTAACAATTGAAGTGTAATCTATGAGATATATATAATAGAAACAACTTGTTGAGATAGGACAGTGATCACAGGTGTAAAATGATTCAATGCTTATTTTACCTTTTAATGAGTATTACATTTTACAGAAGGCATGCTTTAATAAGGTGTTGAATCTCCTCGAACTGCAATACAAGCTTCCAATTTGGCATGAAATCAGCCTTACAAATGCTGGATCTTCTGACCATTGTACCACTGTCAATATCTCTCGTCCAACACAATGTGCAATTTGACAAAAAGACCAACTTGCTTCATGAAGACCCATTATACAACCTTGCACAAACTCCGCTAACCGAACAAATGTTGCATGCCTGCATCATCCAGACATGGTAGCTTCTTCAAAGAGCACTGAACAATATGACACAAGACGAATAACTTCTTTCTTCACGCCCTAGTCCTTAAATAAGTGCTGCATACATTTGCATGCTGTCATCCTCAGTGACATCATTATTTCATCCAATGACTGTCAATCTAGGATAATGGTTTCTGCTGCCCTTAACTATTAATGCATTATAATATGACATTGTTAAAGGAATTCCTTCTAGGTGTTCTTTTTTCAATTTCCACCAGTGTATATATACAAGTCAAACTCAACCAAAAATTTAGCATGAAATGTCAATTCATTTGTAACTTTTCCCAGCGACCAACTCCATTCATAAGGTAGGTGGCGGTAGTGCCCTAAGAAATTTCGGACACTTCCAGAGAGATTACTTCACGCCCACAGAAGCTGGAAACCCAATCTCTTAACTCAACAAAGTTAGATCTAAGTGGGATCACTACTCCAAATTTGGGAACAATTGCTCAAGTACCCACGGAACCCATGTACCCATGGAACAGAAAATTTCTGCAACCAATTACATATTATTGTGGACATACAAGAAATGCACGTCTGCCATTTTGTTCACTTGTTTGCCTGCCCAGAATTATGACTATTATATAATATGATATTAAATATATAGATTTTATTATTCTGTTACTTTTTTTTTTTGCAGATCTTAAGTGTTATTAATTCTAACTGTGCCAGATGACTCAAAATTTTAAATCAAGACATTCGACACCTGTATAGATACAAATTTATACCCAAACTACTTTTTGCCTACCCACTGCTTTAAACTGACAGTAAGATTCACCTTCGACTGAACAGTAACACTCTTTAACCCTTTCAGGACCATAAGGTTTCTAAGAGTAAATATTAGTATGTAACTGTTTATTTTAGTTTGTTTAGACGTAAAATAAATAAAAATCATAAGAAAAATACATAACAATGTGTAGTTTTTTTGGAATTTTATGGGAAATATTTTTCCTAATGGACGATAAAGGTAACACAAATTATAGTTAGGCTTATTATGCAATGTCTTTTATTTGTTGGTTTATTAGAACAAAATGTTAACTAAAATAATACAAAATGATGAAATAAAATTACTATACAAAATGATGTGCTAATTATGATATTCTGCGAAGCAATTTCTTTTGGTAGTGAGGCAAAGATGGACATTGCACATAGTACATATATTATGCATCCTGACAGTTCTGTTTTTGTTTTCTAAACGTTCCCGTTTACGTAATTGCGTTCGGCATACGTTCTATTTTGACATTCTGTATAAAAAATGCAGATAAGGTTATAATTAAATACGACAATCACCAATTTTAAAATGGGAAAAATGTTTCCCTTAATCGTGAAAGGGTTAAAAGGTTTTATTCTAAAAATCAATTTTTGGACTCATTTTTTGCAATTTTATAATTATTTCAAAAGTAGAGAGAAATATTATATACTTTGCATTTCAGCTACTGTACAAAGAGAGGTTAAATTAACACCTCAATTAGCAAAGTATAAAGAAAAAAATGGAATACAATGCAACTTAATATGCATTAGAATAATTTATATAATATATAATATTAATGTGGTTTCTGCATCTAAAATTTATCATACCATACTTTGAAAGTTCATCTACAAAAACACACAAAGGATACAATTGAAAATTTTTTTTTGCATGTTGTCCAAAAAACATATCAGTGTGTGATATGGTCAAAAGGATAAAACATAATCCCCCCCCCCCCAATAGTCAGGGCAAAATGCATTGTCCAAATCTTCTATTTATATATGCAACAGGAACATTCAAGTTGAAGACTGTTGATTTGGCCCATATCGCCTGCATGCATAACTACTGATGAATGAGTCAAGTTATAAAAAATGCACTAGAGGCCTCAGAAGAAAAGGATCGGAGTTCTGGACAATGTTGAAAATTACCATGTCAAATTTGATTTGCAGTGGCCAATAGCTCAGGATACAAGTTTGAAGGGCTAAATTACACAATCTGGTTGAACTCTCAGAACTGATGGCTGATTGAGGATTTGCCTGTCCATCTGGAAGCATGCTTACTTGCATGATACCGTTTCAAGAAAGCTGATAAAGAACTGATTGACAAAATTAAGGTAACACTAATAAAATGTAGTGTAACTTTTTTTTATCGTATGATGCAATTAAACAAAAATTTGCCCATAAATGCATTTTAGTATAAGGAGAACCCTCAGACTGAAAATGAACATATGACAATGACATCACATTAAAACAAGATAATATTTTGCTTTGCATAAGTTGATTTCAGATATTCCGAAATATGCATATGACATCAATATGGAGCAATATCCTCTCACAGCTAAATAGGCCTGACAGAATTGATCCATGCTAAATATAAGGTTGTTCAGAAGGGCCTGAGTCAATAAACCCCATTCTTCCATAAGAGCCAACTTTACTTGTGGAGGCTGAGGGGTGGCTGATGGTTTGTAATGCATCTCCTTAAGCATCCCATGCATGTTTGATGGGATTTAGGTCTGCCAACCTTGCTGGCCAGGTAATTTGTTAGGCAGCTTCCACTTCTTATTCCTCACCAGGTTATCTCTGTGGACAGACACTGTCATCCACAAACAGGAAATCAGTGCCAAAAGCACCCCTAAAAGTTGCACATAAGGTCAAGAATCTCTTCTCTGTACCTTTGAGCAATTATGGATCCTCATCAAACACATTAAGAGACAAATAGCCATTGATGGTTATCCCTCCTCAGACTAGCACACTACCTCCACCATAAGTATCCCTTTCTCTGATATTGGAGGGATTGGATCACATTCCTGGTTCTCTCCAGATTAGACATCTATATCTGGAACGCAGACATCTATATCTAATTTAGAATGCAGGCATGCATCTATACCTATAATCTGGCTGTAGGCTAAATCAACACTTATTAGAAAACAGAACATTAACCCTGTTGATTGACATTAAATTCAGAATGATATCTTCCTTAATAATTAACCCTGTGATCAGGGCTCCAAGTTGGTAGCACCAATTTAGATTAGCTTACTGGTGATTGGGGGTTACTGAGACACAAACCACTGGTCTCTTCTAAAACCACTCTGTAACATAGAGCCCATTCACAATCAGTCTTTGTAACATTCTGCTGGAAATCTTTTGACCTGTGGTAAAACTTCTAGAAACAGTTGATACAAAAAAGTCATCATACTGTTCCATCTTGCTATTAGAGCCAGATAACAGCCAGTTTGGGTTGAAGTAACTCTCAGGCAAACTTGGTCGGCTCTTCTGGGAATGGTTTCTGGATTGGGTTATCTTCATGTGGCAACATTTTTGCACACAATGAGCTACATGGCTATGTCACAAGGACCCCAAAGGGCTCAGAGAAGGTTGGGGAATAGGCCCACTAGACAAGATGTTAGGAGACAGATGGAAGCCTCTCAAGGTCATCCAGCATGTTCTTTAAGATGCACAGGATATGGCTCTCCTACACACAGGGCCATGGCTTAGCGTCCCAGGTGTTTTGAATGGGGTTTTGTGGAGATAAATTTCAATGCTCACTCAGGTGAGATTCAAACCTGGAAATTACAGATTTTGAACATGGAATGCTAGAAACTGAGCCAAACCCCATCCCAAGTAGTTCCTGTCTCCTGGAACTGTTTCTAAAGTGCCAATATCACCTTTCTTGACACATTGAGCCATCTTCAAGCAACTGTCCTGCTTCAAGTGTTTCAACAGCCAGCCACTGCAAGGAATCATCTAACCATTTTCAGTAGAAATAATGAAATTAGCACAACCTGCAAGCAACATTTTTGAGTTGTTGGGTTGGATTGTTTTACCTCTGAGTGGCACTTTTTTTGCACACCATGGGCTAAATGGCCAGGTCCCAAAGGCTCAGAGAAGGTGTGGGGAGGGGACCCACTGGAACAGCAGTTGGGAGACAGATGGTAGCCTTCCATCAAGTGTGTTCTTTAAACTGTACAGGGTATGGCTCTCCCGCACACGGGGGCACAGCTTAATGTTCCATCCAACGGTAGCCTTTCCAAGCCCATCGGTGTCTCCTGCTGACCGTGGGCAGGGCAGGGAATTTTGCAGAGATAAATCTCAATGCTGACCCAGTTGGGACTCGAACCTGAGAACTACAGATTACGAGCCTGGCACACTACCGGCTGAACCACCCCACCCCGCAACATTTTTGAAATGGAGTGATCTGGTAGCACCCTGTGTTTTTATAGGCATTAGTAATTTTCATGTTGCAAGGAAATGTGGAATTGGAGATGGATTCTGATTGAATATTTGAAATTTGTTTGCAATTTTGCTTATAATAGCATATTTTGACCTTCAAGGATGTCATTAGAATTAAAATATTGATTAAAAACGCTAATTTACCATAATTTTGTCACCCAGTACAGTTGTCATGATAATTACAGCAGCATTGGTTTACTCTCTGTTCCAAGTAAAGCATTTTGAATTATTCTGCTCAACAGATTTAAACATTTTGTTATTGGACAACTTCAGAATGAAGTGTGGTTTCAGAGATGGTAGCAGCTGCATAGACAAAATTTTTACACTTAGAGAGATTCTTGAGTAATGCAGAGTTTCAAAAACCTAAGGTTACTCTGTAGATTAAAAAAAAAGCCTTTGACTCTGATATTAGTAATAATTTTGGGTTTATTGTGAGATCATATGGCATACCTAATCAGTAAATACATGATAGCTTTCTATAATTACACTGATTCATATATAAAACCTGGTAAAGCTTGCAATGACTGATTTAGCATTACTACTGGAGTCGAATAAAGGCAGCATTTGTCACCTTTTCTTCTCAGTTTGGTTACCAATTATTTTATGAGGAATCTGTTACAAGAGAAAATCTGAGGCCATAGATAGCCGAGAGATATAAAAATAAGTGACTTCAATTATACTGACGATTTGGCCCTTTTGGCAAATGATGCTGACAAGATTAACTCTTTCATTAAAACCATTGATGAGACTGGTAATAGAATAGCTTGGTAATAAAATGAGAAAATTAAAGTGATGAAAATTGGTCAGGTGAGTAATGCTCCAATTTTTTGAATGACTGTACCAAGTTTCTTGGTTTAATTATCTCATCAGGATTTGTGTGACAGCTACTATGATGTGTAACATGAGATAAACTGCAGAATAAGCAATGCTTCTGAGTATATAGCTGACTTAAATGCCAAATATTCTCTGAGGGATGTTGTTCTTGAAGAATATAGCACAAAAATTTCTAAATTCAATAAAAGTTCAAAAAATTAAACATTTATTACTTTTGTTATTTGTGCACTGTTTAAATCTAATGCTATAAGTGGACTAAAACAATATTTCAGATTAACAGAAGAGGAATTCTGAACTTAGTGAATAGTATTGATTGATTTTAGTTCCTCATATAGTATATCAGACATTTGCACTGCTGCAACTAAATGAAATGACAGTTTTATAGTATTTTATTTCATTTTGTGACACACATTTATTGTGAAAACTACAGATGCATATCTACTTTTTATTCTTGTAAATTGCTTTGCATAATTTTGCCCAATAAAATTATACATTCAGTTGATGGCAACTTCATGATGTATGGTGTGTAATCAGAAATAGTAAGTGATACAAAGACCTTTTAACTCAGGCTGATCATTGAAAAATGTTTATAGCTTCAAAACATAAACTATGATTATTAGCTTTGCAGGTTTTTGACACAGTTGAATAACATTACATACAAGTTTTAAGAATACCTGAAAATGTTATTAACTTGTTTGGTTGTTTGGATTTATGGTGCAAGGGCATTGAGTAACATGTCTCTATAATATACCAAGTCTTGGGTGAGGATTGGCAAAGCCAGACTGATTGGTTCATTGTTACAAATGGAGCTAGAAAAGATTGTATTCTGTCACCTCTCCTGTTTATTTGGCAACTTATTGCAATATCAGAAAGGCTCTGGTAGGGAAGATACCAAAGTCCAAGATAGTATGATGACTGTCTGAATACAGGGTGTTTCAAAAAGGAACCAACCCTCTATTGTATTTTCTATTTAAACTTGACAAAAGACACAAATTTCAAAAGATGAAAATTAAACATATATCTACCTTTACAACAGATACTGAAAGTGATTTCTTGCAACTTGGATGCAAGTTCGTACCCGTTTCATGACATTTTCAGCCACCTTCCATAATGTTTGTTTCTTATGTTTAAAATCTCTCTTTCAATGTTAGCCTTCAAATCTTCAAATGTATGAAGATTGTTTTGAAACACTACACATTTGGGATATCCCCAAAGAAAAAGCTGAAGGAGTAAGATCTGGGGATCTTCGGGGTTACAAATTTTTTTAAATCAAATGATCACCAAAAAATTCCTGCAACATGACCTTGTGTCATTTGCAGTATGGGCAGTCACACCATCTTGTTGAAACCAACACTCTCATTCATTCATATCCAATAGTGCAATAAACTGTTGGAAAAGGTCACGATAAACTTCACCAGTTACAGTTGAGTAAAAAAAATAAAGGCCATATCACACGACAACGGGAAATTGCACACCAAACACCAATTTTCCATGCATGTAATGGTCGTTCGTGAAAAGTGTGAGGATTTTCACTGATCCATATTTGATTGTTTACATACCCATCCAAGTGAAACCAAGCCTCGTCACTGAAATAAGCATGGTCTAACAACTCAATTCCATTTTCATCAACAAAAGAACAAAAACAACGACAGTACCGTAAACATTTTTCATGGTTTGGTTCTTTCAGTTCATGAATGACACCAATGCAGTAGGTATGAAATTTTAACTTCTTTGTAGCCCTGAAAATAGTAGCTGACAACAGTCCAACCTGTGAAGATAACTTTCTAAGAGATTTTCTGGGTAAGCGAGTTAAACACTGAGACATATCAAGAACTTTGGCAGTTAACAGTGATGGCTGGCCTGGGCTTCTTCGATCCTGTACAGACCCAGTGTCACGAAATTTATCAATCAAACAAGATATTGTCGACTTGTTGGGAACTGCAGACTGAGAAACTTCAATTGAAACTCCTATCTCACACATTTGTAAGATTTGTACGAACAATAAGTCAACAATATATACACATTAATTTTTGGAAAACGACATAGCTCACACAACACAAAGGAATGAATGCTTGAGTGAAACTAGCACATAAGGTAATTTCAACTGCTAAAGGCTGTTAACCTTGAGTACAGTAATGCCAACTGACTAATATTATGGCATAAAATGTACATGCACATAAGTTCTACTCTCTTATATTTAGGGTTGCATCCTTTTTGACTTATAGAGATGATCTTTGGGATGAGACCTCAGTAGAAAGACAACACAACCTTGAAAAATGTCAATCATGGTCTCTCCAGGATTTGAACCTAAGTTCATTTTGCATATAGCAAAACGCATAAAAAAATATTATTCATAGTGGAAAATGTGACACAGTATTGAGGATGTGCAATAAGCTGAAAAGCTTTTTATGAATACAAAACTTACATGCATTACACAATTTAAATTTTAACTATATTTCATTTGTACACAATTTTTTTAATTTGTATTTAATAATTTTAAATGAAGGAAGTACCACTCTTATGTCGATCCAATTTTTTTAGAGGAAAAATTGTCAAGCTGGGTGGGATATGAACCCATGATCTCCTGATAACATGTAAGAAATCGGATAGACGTAAAAAAAATTGGATCGACATAAGAGTATTAATTCCTTAATCTGTGAACCAGATAAGTTGAGTTTATTCAAATTTAATCAATTGTATGCTCAAGAATATACTTTCCATCTTCATGGCATGCTTGTTGTCTGCCACTTAAGGCTTGATTGCTGGAACAGTGACTATATGTGACATAGTGGAAAATGTACTGTAGGTAGAAATGTTCATATCATCAATTAGAGAACTTGATCAGCAGGCAGTAGCTCAGTGGTCCATAGAACCTGACATGTTATCAGGAGGTCGTGGATTCGTATCCCACCTGCAGCAAGACAATTCTTTTAGAGAAAAAATTGGATTGATGTAAGAGTGGTACTTCCTTAATCTGTGAAACCAGATGTCAAGTTTATTCAAATTTAATTTTAGATGCACTTCATAAAATAAGTTCTAAAAAAATGTTATTCTATTTCAAGAAATCCAGCATAAATTTAATATTGAGAAAAAGAAAAAAAATTCATAGTGAAAAATGTGATACAAGATCGAGGACTTACAATAAGCTGAAAGGCTTTTATGAATACAAAAATATTTTTTTTTATTAAATAGGGAGGGGGGAGGGGTTAATAATGCTCTTACCTGATTGCCTAGCTTTTGTTTCCCTGATGTTTTTTCTGCATGTTGCTGTGCACTATTAGGAAAAAAAATCTCAATTTATTAAATAATGCTAATTATTTTCAGATGATCTACATTTTTATGAAACAAAAGTATTTAGAAATTTTATAGTACCCAATATATATATAAGTACATAGCTGCTGGCTTTTGGATTCAGTTAAGGGGTGAGAGGGGGGAAGAATGGTTTACCTAATTGTGTTCTCAATCTTATCCCCCACCTCCATCAGTGACATAACTACGGTCTAAATGTTTAAAAAGGGAATCCTTTAGGATGACCTGATTTCTTTGCTCAAAATTATCAAATACCAGGTGTTTCGTGGTCTAAGGAGTTTAATCCCCAATTTCACTACATTTAAATATAACTTCAAACTTATTAAGTGAATTTAACTGTTAATGCTATAAACAATAACTGATAATATCAGTGTTACCTGTAGACATTTAAACATCTATAAACAAATAAATGTTTTCGTGGAAAAAAATTTCGCCGACATAGGATTGGAACCCGCATCTCTCCAGAAACACGCCAGAGTATTCTAACCTGTTGAACTAATAATGCCGACTCAGTGTTTTTCCCACTAAATGATTATCACTCTTCCCGTGAATATGGGTGCCTCCTTTTGGCACCATCTATGATCTCGGGTGGCAACTATTTCTTTTTAGTGCTCCGAGTAAGATGGTAATAAATAATTAAGTTGCATCACACTATTTAGAGTTAATGATTTAAACGATAATTGATAATCTCAGCATTACCTGTAGACGTTTAAACATCTATAAATCAATAAATATTTTCGTGGAAAAAAATTTGCTGATGTACAAGATTCGAACCCACATCTCTCCAGAAACATGCCAGAGTGTTCTACCTGTTGAACTAATGTCGGCTCAGTCTTTTTTTCACTAATAATGACTATCACTCTTTTCCTGTATGTCACCGCCGAATCCCGTATGTCAGTGAAATTTTTTCCACAGAAACATTTATTGATTTATAGAAGTTTAAACATCTACAGGTAATGCTGAGATTATCATTGTTTAAATCATTAATAATGCTTAAATACCTTGGTGTGACTTCATTATTTATTACCATCTTACTCAGAGCACTAAAAAGAAATAGTTGACACCTGAGATCATAGATGGTGCCAAAAGGAGGCACCCAGAATTCACAGGAAGAGTGATAGTCATTTTAAATGGAAAAAGACTGAGCCGGCAGTAGTTCAACAGGTTAGAATAGTCTGGTATGTTTCTGGAGAGATGGAGGTTCAAATCCCATAAGTCGGCAAAATTTTTTCCACAAAAATATTTATTAATGCTGCACATAAGAGTACAACTGATGATGTAGCAACCTGCAGAAACACAAATGCTGTGTGAAAAAAAAATTAAAAAGATTTATCATAAAGCTAAAATTTTTTACACTTATATGAAAATGTTTTAAGAAATTTAGTTTATAATCACACTGCAGATAAATTACTACAAATATCATCCTTGTTGGCTACTAATCTACGGGACCTGGGTTTGAGCCCCGGGAAAGTCATGGATGTATGTGTCGTTTTTCTGCTGAGGTCCTGCCATCCTCTCAGACGTACTTTGGCATATAAACTGAAAGGCTCCTATTAGACCTCTGTGGCAAGCAGCTGCTTGAGGGGGTATTTATTTTTTTATTTATTTATGTCTGAATCAGTCATCCTTAATAATGAGGCTGACAATCCCTAATGCCGACTCTAAAATGTCATCTACAAATTCCTTTGACAAGTGTTTCAACTATTCCAGAACTTTTACATAGTCTCAGCTGAAACTATTGACAGCTCCTATCTTCATATCTTAGCACTAACATGTTCTTCATTCAGACCTCTGGAGAGAGTTGCAAATTTGTCTTTTATGCAACATCATTGAATTACCAGTGACATTAAATTCTGTGGCTACTCACCACCTTTCATTGTTTTATGTTACAGGTGACTCTTCCATCTATTATAAGTGTACTGCCATGGAACTAGATGTCATTGCCATTGTTACTTATATACCAGTTGAATTATGGCAAAGAAGAATCAATATGTCAGCAGTTCTGGCTGATTTATTACTAACTAGCAGATTTATCCAGTATTGCTTGGGAAACTCTCTAAAGTATATAATAGGTGGCATTCCTCATGTCATTAGCTTTCATTTGGCATAAAGCTGATTACAATCGATTCTCCCCTCTTTCTCCTTACAGAAAGTCAAACTTTCTAAAGTTGTAGCAGATGGCACTCCTTGCATGAATTTGAAAAACTGATAATGATAAGTCAATGAGAGACCCGATTTTTTAACTGCTAATACTAAGTCTATGGGTTTTTTGAGAAATTCAAACCCAGTCACCTATTTTAGTTGACATAGTCTACTAAAATAGGTCGGGGTTTGTACATAGTCTTACTCTTCCCTGGGTGAAGGGAATGTTCATGCAAAATTTGGTGCCTCTAGCTTCTTGAGGGCTGAGTGAATAACAGGAGAGACACATGAACTTTCTTCTTTATATATTAGTCTTGACTTTGTGTCAAGACCATCAATTTAGCCTACAAATGTTATTTTTTGACATTAAACAGCATGTATACCTACCTTAATTCACTTAAGGAATAGCAGTAGTCCTATATTCATATAAATGATACACAGTAGCGTAAACATTAGGTGGTGACTGTTAGAAAACGTCTCCTCAAGGAAAATTAACCAGATAATTTTAGTTGGTAACATTTATTTTTAAGAATTTAATTCCAATACACAGGAAAGAATTTAGAAAATATTTAATATTTCACGATTTTGCTGTTTAAGCATCAGCCGCTCGAGGAAACAGTGATTGACGGAACACCAACAGGATATAAAAAATAAAAAAACCAATACAACTCTATCTCAAACAATTTTGGAAAATCAATTACAGATAGATCAGTTAACATATAAAGCTATAGCAGCATCCCAGTTACAGTACATGGAAAATATCCTGATCAATTTATATAGAGATCACATATGCAACAGCGAGATCCCACCCCTTCTGGTAACATGGAATTTCCTGCTGTAAGAATGAGACTGCCAAAACCAAAACTAACGCTAGAGGGAGATTCTTACTTAAAGCATTGCACTACTCACTGTCAGGTGAAGCCCCACTAGGGCTCAGGGCAAACCATGTCGCTGATTTTAAATGTTTGTTTGCTGGAACTTTGAATGTTTTATTTTTAAATTTAATTTGTTGATTATTTAATATGATTAGTTCGGTAATAAGTTAAAGCTGATTGAGCAGGACTGTCTACAGTATGATTAGAAAAGGACATGGTCAACATAACCAGTGCCAGTAAGGGTTAGTGAGATGTAACCTTAAAAGTGTCCCTTGAAGGACTGGTTGGGTTGTTTTACATCTGAGCAGCACTTTTTTGCACACCATGGGCTAAATGACCAGGTCACATTAACCCTGAAGGCTCAGAAAAGGTGTGGGGAGGGGACCTACTGGAACAGCTGTTGGGAGACAGATGGTAGCCTTCCATCAAGTGTGTTCTTTAATGTGCACAGGGTATGGCTCTCCTGCACATGGGGCCACAGCTTAAAGTCCCATCCGACAGATGGTGGCCTTTTCAAGCCCATCAGTGTCCCCTACTGACCGTGGGCAGGGTGGGAAATTTTGCAGAGATAAATCTCAACATTGACCCAGCTGGGACTCGAACCTGGGAACTGCAGATTACGAGCCTGGCGCGCTATCGAATGAGCCACCCCCACCCCTAAAGGACTGGTGTACAGTTCCAAGAACATCAATGTCGATGCTCTGTGCTAGTGATAATAACAAGCACAGGATGTTTCATGATTGTTAACAAGTACAGGACAATCCAAAAACAAAAACATCAGCACCGATGCCTTACACTAGTGACAGTGGCAAGCCCATGATAACTGCCAATCTGACATGAAGAGCACCTTGCCAAGAACAGCATGATGAGCATCAGCAACATTTACAGTTGAGCCAGCCTACATGAAGCAAGGAGACAGAACTCGTGGTAATATAAATTTCCATCTATTACTTCGGATAATTTATTACTTTTTATACTTAGTATAACTATGAAAAGCAATGTAATCAGAATGTCGATTAGTGGTTGCTTAAGAGTGGTTAATGCTGAAACAGCAAAATCGTGAAATGTTATTTTTAAGAATAACAGATAACAGTAAATCCCAATATTAAAAAAAGTTTACTAACTACAACAAATTAAATATATTCTTCACAAAAAGTATATCATTATTAGTAATGCGGATTGCCTTTCAATACATTAATAAAATAGCAATTGATGTGAATCTGGCAATGTCGCTTGATTACTTTACACAGCATTAGGCTAAAAAAATTGTGCACAGGAAACCTTAAACACCATGAAAGTACATTTACTGAAGGAATTGGCAACTGTTATACGTAAAGTGTTACACCATCTAGGGCAAGAGGGATAGTTGCCCTCTCTGGAAATATTGATAAAAATATATAATTATGTTCAAAAATACAGGTGTACTAAAAATTAGGTCGTTTTTCCTTAATGAAACAAACTTGATTTTCATATTTTTTTTCTGGAAGAATATCATTTATTTCAATATGAAAAACATTTTTACATATATTTTCAATAATATTGTTTTTTTCAGCCAATTGTTATGGTACCATTTACAGACCTGGTACCATAACAAATGGCTGAAAATGGAGCTAGGCATAAACTGGAAGGAGAGCTGTGTACCAATCACAAGTGATGATGCACAGAACCAGCCAGGTTTGTACCTAATATCCGACCCTGCCTTCTCATAGTAACAATGTACCTTTACCATTAGTACCTTTCAAAAGAGATATTCTCTTTTCGAAGGGAATGGAAGGGGAGGGCTGCCAGCTCAGTGTGGCCCATTGATCTGGTGATCTATGGACACTTCTTTTTTTCAACCATGCTGAGGACTGGTCAACTTCACAGGGTCCTGGTGCTGACCATTTATACACACTAGACTGAACTGGTTTATGGATTTGAGCTTGATTATGGATCCTAGACTTGCTGCACTGGTGGGCCTCTGTGAGGGAGAATCTGCTGCTTGTGGGTTACGAGCCCTAAGTGGACAGAGGCATGGGATATCTTATATCAGCTGGTGGATAATCCTGATCAGAAGCCATCGCAGGTACTTGAACCTCACTTAATTAGTTGGGCATCATCAATCCTTAACTGGAGCAATGTAACTGGAGTAACTTAACCTCTGCTGTAGTAAGGGTGTACCAAGAAACCAAGAACCGACCCCTGGCATACCAAGTACCTCCAAATGTCATAATTGTGGAGACCCAAAGGCCATCAACTCCAGAGGAGAATGTCGCCTCCGTCAACTGGTAAAGGGCAATCGACACGCAACAGTGCAGCAACTGACCACTCAAACGAATTCTGGGACACTCGGTACATGTCTTTGATAACAGTAGTGAAAGGCGCCCACGTTAACCAAGGTCCATTGGCAACAACGCCTGCAGTTAGCACAGGACTACTGTCATTGGACAGTGGAAGAGTGCAAAAAGGTTGCCTTCTACGATGAATCGAGGTTTCTACTCCACAGAAGTGACGGGTGGTAGCGGATATGGCATCAGACACAAGAGAACCAACACTCAGACACGCTTGTCAGTCAAGTACAGGCCAGTGGTGGCAGTGTGCATGTTTGGGGGATGTTTTCCTGGTATGACCTGGGACCACTAGTACCAATGAATGGGTCCCTGAATGCCAATGGCTACCTGCACATCCTCACTGACCACATGCATCCCTTCATGTTGGACATTTACCCTGGTGGTGTGATTGTGTCCACCAACAGGACAATGCGCCCTACCATGTTGCTAAGATGGTGCGCAACTGGTTCCAGGAACATGACAGTGATGTCACCATTCTCCCTTGGCCAGCGAAATCACCAGACCTCAATCCGATTGAGCACTTCTGGGACCATTTGGATTGACAGGTTTGGCGGTGGACCCACAACCACATCATCTCAGGAAACTCCGTGCTCTGCTGGAGTCCGAATGAGCACGTATGCCTCTGGCAACGTTCCAGGGCCTCATTGCGTCCATGCCACGCTGTCTCGCCACTGTCATCTGGGCCAAGGGTGGTTATTCCCATTATTAGGTAGGTGGTCATATTATTCTGATACAACTGTGTATATAAGAGCTGTAACATCTACAATCAAGAACCTGATGAAACCAAAATCCATAGAGGGTTGGCAAAATGCATAGCTCTGAGAAATATATTTTTAGGAGAGGGTAAATGTTAGTAACTTTCTTGAAAGTTATTTTAGTAAATTTTGAGGATGAGTCAGAATGTTGTAATAAATAACATCAGTATAAAACCAGTTGAGTGATGGAATATATTCAATCATGAGAATTACAACATCCAGATGTTGTCAAGGAAATTGACGACAGGAGCTCTCCTAAAAAGACTGTATACAGCTATAGTAGTGTTATTAACAATAGTGCTGATGACTATATTAATGCTTATCAAACAACTGGGCAAGATTGTGTAGAGTATGACAAGTATCTACAATCTGCTGTGGTGATAGCAACAGTACCAACATCTATGTCAATGCTCAACAAACTGAAGATATAGCAAGATATAACAAGTAACTACAAGCTGTACCTGTGCCAGTGGACATTCACCTCCATTACTGGTAAATATTGTTCCTCTTTTTACTTGAGCACCTTTACAAGATAAAGGTTGGCCTAAAAGTTTGTACCAATAGTGAGTACAGAAAATAGGAACTTATTGTAGTATTTGAACAGCAGCCTAGATGGCATGAAGCTGGTAGAATTCTACAATAATATTTTGAGCACTCCTCTGGACTTATGTTTAAATGTTAATATACAACAATTAATTGTGATAATTAAATTTTATTAAACTAGCTGTGATTTTTATTTTATAGTTCCATCTTAATGGTAAATATTTCTTTTACTTCCATGGTATTCTTTAATCTGCTATAATTATATGAAGATGAAATTATTTACATCACATTGTTCAGATAAAGCAGTTTGCAAGTGGAAAATTTAAAGCCTTATCTATATAATGTTAGACTGAAATTAAGTAAATCAAGGTAAGAGTTTATCAATATTAACACTTCATTTAAATTCAGCAATGTATTTCTCATGAAGAATTTAAAAGAATCTTGACTAATAGCTGTCAAGGTAACCTGATCACATTTTTGTAACCATTTAAATACATTCTGTTGCTTACCTGGAGTACAAATATCCAACTTGAATCAAACTGTAAATAAGAAACTCTTAGAAACCTGATACTTTAAGAAATTCCACTTGTAATTCCATTATTGGCATGTCCTTAACATTCAATTAAACCTTGATTTAAAATGAGTTTCCCTTGTCTGTGTTATTGTACACACCTGTAGACATCTTGTTCTTTGAGAGTTGGTGCTTTTAGTTTTGATTTGCTAACAATTTTCTAACAATCAAATAAAGTAGAAATAGCACTGTAGTGGGCCCCCATATACTCCCATAAGCAGTGTAAACACATCAGCCACCCCACCACCTCTGATATGTACCAAGTGTGGTAGGCCCCATGCCACCACCTTCTCTGGGTGTCATGCTAGGAAGCTTGCCTGTGAGAGGAAGGAGGTATTTGGTCCTATCCGACAGGCCAACACCACAAAACCTGGTAGAATCCTTTTGCAGAGTTCAGTGGTGATGCCTCCTCCACCTCCTACTCCCAAGAAGGCTGTGTGTAGCCAGTGCCTCTTTGATCCTAGATGATCCTTTGATCCTACATGATCAAGGTCAGCTTTGCTGCTGCCATGAGGTCTTGTGATCAGATTCCTGTCCTATTCAGGTCAAGCAGTTGGCCAAGAAGTTCAAGAGGTAAAGGAAGAGTAAGGCTGCTTGTCGGCCTGAACCGAAGAAGCCTTCCTCCTCCTTGATGCATCAGGACTTCAAAAAAATCATAGAGACACTGTCCTCCTGCCCACCATCCTCTCTTCAAGTGGACATGATCAAGGTCATTACACCTGCCCTGTCTGCGGAGTCTAGACCTAGAACCCTTACGATCCTCAACCAGCTGGTTTCACTCATCTCTCACTTTTTATTTCTGACCCTTTTATGATCACAGCCATCAGAATGTCTAGTATCCCTACCATTCTACAGTGAAACTGCAGAGGTTTCAGGAGCAAGACTGCTGACCTTAGAACTACATCACCATCATGCCAGTTTCCATCCTTGCACTTTATAAGGCCAATCTGCCCGATCACTATGTTTTCAACCTTATATTGTGCACACAAGCAAGAATCATTCGCTTTCCTCTAATGCAGCGATTCTTGTGCACAAGAATGTCATGTATCATGCTATTGATCTCACTTTCACTGATATGAACAGTGACTTCATAGCATGCAGCATCTGGCTAAACAGCCATGATATCATCCTGTTATCCTGTTACATCCGGCCATCCACTGCCTTTCCTGTATCCACCTTAAAAGATATTCTCTCAGAGTGCCCACAGCCCTGGATTCTCACTGGGAACCTTAATGCCCACAGTCCATCCTGGGGTGAAGATATCAGTGATCAGAGGGGGAATGACATCCGAGAATGTTATCTTGCTGAATAACCTCTTTATTGCATACGATGGCTCTCCCACTTTCTACAGACCTCCAAGTACCTACAGCTCCATTGAACTCACTCTCTGTTCTTCTAGCACTGCTCAAAGCCTCAACTGGTCAGTTGACACTGACACCTGGGGCAGTGGCCACTTCCTGCTGCACATCTCTTTGCTTCCCAAGGGATGTGCAACACCTCCAGAAGAACTTCTAAGTCTACCGACGGGCAGCTATTTCAGCAGATCTCCTCTGAAGGACTCACTGCCATTGATGATACGTATCTCAGTGTAATGTCTGAAGCCCTTACCACTGCCACAATCTTGACTCCTGGGTATATTATCCCTCCTGATATTCACTATAAGCAGCTATGCACCATTCACCATCGAGCCGAAAGGTGCACCAGCTGTCTGGTTATTTTTCAGACATTCTCCATGTTAGAAGGCTACAAGCTGCCATCAGAAGGTACCTGAACTACCGTGAAAGTTCAGGTGCCGATCCTTCTGTTCCAGCATTAATGTCTTCACCCCTTCTGGAAATACATCAGAAACCTGATGGGGAAGTCGCAGCCTGCCCTCCCTTTCCACAACCTTGCCCTGTGGGGAGGACTTAGCTGCCACTGCTAATGCCTTCTTGCAGCACTGCCCCACCGGTGACTGATCAGGATACATCCCAGCAGCCCTGCTCTGGAAGTGAGCTTGCTATAATTATCCTTTCACCTTGCTGGAACTCATTTCTGCCATTGAAGCTTCAAAGAGCTCTTCGGCCCCAGGCCCTGACGACGTCAGCCTTAGTTAGATACACTGTCACCTGAGACTCTGCTTGTGCTTCTTAAAGCCTTCAATACCTCTTGGGCTACCTCCACTGTGTCTGATTCTTGGAAGGATACACACATAGTACCTATCTTGAAGCAGGGAAACCCTGCCAGTGATATCTCTTTCTACAGGCCCATTGTTCTATCTTCTTGCCACTACAAGATATAGAGAGATTTGTCCTTGGACGCCTGGAATGGTACCTGGAGTCCATAGGCCTTCTCCCTGATAGCCTATCTGGTTTCTACAAAGGGAAGTGCACATCAGATAATCTGATTGACTTCACTTCTGCCATAGACCAGGCTCTGTCTGAAGAGCAGACTACCGTTGATATCTTCTTCAACATTCTGAAGGCATTTGACTCTCCACACAGATATTCTCTGCAGATTCCATGATCTTGGTCTCAGAGGAAATATCATACACTGGATCATGGCATACCTCTCCAAAAGACAGTTCATACAAAACTTGGCAACACGCCAGGGCCACTGTCCGCAACCACCACTGTCCATGTTTTTTGACAACCTCAGTCTAATTCTTTCCACCAATATGACTGTCACCATGGTTTCGGTAAGAGATTTCTGCTCCGACAGAGAGGTTCCCAGTGAGAATCCAGGGCTGTGGGCACTGCGAGAGAATATCTTTTTAGGTGGATACAGGAAAGACAGTGGATGGCCGGATGTAACAGGATAATAGGGTGATATCATGTCAGTCAGATTTCTTCTCCCGACCTTCCCTGGCCTCATGTTTAGACCTCACCACATAAAGGTCATCAAATAACACAAGTTCCTCGGTGTCATCCTTGACAACAGACTGATCTGGGGACCTCACACATCCAACATCTTAAGACAGTTGCCACAGCACAAAGAAATATACTGACTTCCCTTGCTGGTACCCACTGGGGAAGTTCCTGCAAGATTCTCCTGGTCTTGTACAAACACTTGATCCTCTACCACATCAACTATAGTGGTCACCTTCTGAGCAATGCTTCTGCTTCCAGCTGAGCAAGTTGGTTACTGTTCAGACTATATGACTGTGCCTCTGTGTCGGACTCTGCCCTAACACACCTAATGTGTTTGTCATCGCAGAGGGTTATGACATGCCTTTCCACCTGTATCAGAAGAGAGAGATATTGTGTCATCTTTTGAGGCTCCACTCCCTCCACTTTAATCATGAGCTTCTCAGGAAGCTGCATGACAGGCCTGACTCTGCCACTGACTTCTATGATCAAGTCCTCCCTGCTAGCTCCACAGCTGGCAATATGCTCTTTCCTGACCTTTCACCCTGGAGGAACAGTGATCTTATGATCAATGTTACTATCCCTTCTCTAGATCAAAAGAGCGACTCAGATCCTGAGGCCTTCAGACTTCTGTCCACATTTTATGTCACTGCACGATATGAGAAGTGTACTGAGGTCTACACTGGCAGATCTGTTGATAGGAAGGCTACATGCTGCCTTTGCATTTGTCATCCCTGATACTGACATCACCAGAGGTTTCCATCTTCTGCACCTCACTTCCCCCATGTGTGCTGAGCTCTGTGCTATCCTTGAAGCTGTACTTTTCATCCATAGCCTCGGGAGTGGAAACTTTGTCATCCTTTGCAACTCGAAGTCAACCTTGCAGGCTCTCCAGAAGTGAGACAGCAAGAACTGCAACCCCTTCCTTATTTAGAAGATCATAGAGATAAGCTCCAAGCTCACTTCTGCCTGTATCCTGATCCATTTCCAGTGTATCCCCTCCCATGTAGGGATACCTGGTAATGAGCTTGCTGATCAGACAGCAAAAAAGGCACTTGAGAGTCATAAAATGTTACTAATTTTCCTCTCTCTCTCTCTCTCAGCAATTGCAAAACCTTTGTCTCACAGCTGATGAGTCAGTAACATCTCGCCCAGTGGCAGAGGAACTCTAGTTGTTCCCTTTTAGGTACCTGGTAGACCCTTCTCTCACTGCACCTAACTTCAGAGAGCTCTGCAGATCTGAAGAGACCCTCCTCCATCATCTCCAAGTTGGGGTCTTCCACAGCAATTCTATACTTCACATTCTTGGTAAAGCCTACAGTCCTGTGCCACATGCAGCACACCTGAGACTGTATCACACATATTGCTGAACTGCTCCCACTACAATGCTGAAAGAGAATCTGCTCGTGCTATCAGAACCATGGATTATTATTATTATGTCCCTTCTTGGTACGCACCAGAACAAGAAGCTGCTGTGAATGTGCATGAGTTACTTATTGATTACTTTCAAAACAATGGCCTCTTCTGCAAAGGTCTAATGTCTCTTGTTTTATCATTTCTATGCTAACGAGATTAGTATAGTTAATAGATTCATGAGAAAGCTGAAAGGCAGTATCTTTTGCCTCTGCTATCTCGTCCTCCTGTAGCAACTGGTGTAGGAAGCCCCTCACTGGAGGCTAATTTCACCATGATCTTACACCTAGAACATTTTTTCCAATTGCTTTGTTAAAACCAATAAATCAAAAATCTGTACTTTTTTTTATGCAGACAAGTACATTTCTTGTCTCAAGTTAGGTGAAATGGAGTATGGTCAAACTTTCTAAAGTTGTAACAGATGACACTCCCCCACATGATTTTGAACATGCTTTCTCATCTTTGTCAACCAGAATATCAAGACAATATTCTTATCAATTTTCATTAATTTTTTTAGAATCTATTAAGATCTCCATAATGCTGCTTATTAATGTAAGACTAGAAGGATGTTGATTTTATTTATTCCTATGGTGATGTGCGGCATGAGATTAACAGACGAATAGGGATTGCTGCTGGGACTTTTAAGAATCTATGGAGAGTGTGGAGAAATAGGCGTATACACCTAAAGACTAAAATTAGACTGTATAATAGTTTGGTTCTTTCTAGGGTTAGTTATGGTAGTGAAACTTGGACACTTTGTAAACAAGATAACAGGAAACTAGATGCTTTTGATTCCAGATGCTTACGCAGTATCTTGGGCATTAGGTGGTTCAACTTTGTAACTAATGATGAGATTAGGAAAAGGAGTTTGCAACCTCCTTTAAGCAGCATATTGTGCAGAGAGAGACTCCGTTGGTTTGGCCATGTTGCCCGTATGAATAATTATAGATTGGCGAATAGGGTTATGAACAGTGTGCCTAAAGGCCTCAGAAAGAAGGGGAGACCTAGGATGCGGTGGGCTGACAATGTCAAACAGGACCTTGTTAGAATTGGTGTGAAGTGGCCAGATGCAGTAGATGTAGCTCAGGATAGACTTGCTTGGAGAACTAAATTGCACGGTCTGGTTGGACCTCCGTAGCCCATGGCTGCTTGAGGATGATGATGACGATGATGATGATGTGCTTCTTTCTGTCAAAAGTAAGCTGCATTGACATATTACTCAAATGGTTATTTCATAAGTGTTTGTACCCAAAGCAAAATTGTGGCTTTAAGAACAGCTTGCTTAAAACAGTTGCATTCTTTTTCTACTTTAGTTGTAAGCAGGTCACATCTGTTTTAGTGACAAAGTAACCTTTCATGGTAAGCTTTGACTGCATATGGATAGTTCAGAATCTCAGTATAGAGGTTATTCTTTAACCCTTTCCAGTGTTAGTGTCAGAATAATCGCTTCCATCTTTCGAATTCTAGTGATTGGAGATGCAAGTTTCGTTCACGAGTACAAGGTTGTGAAAAAATAGTTTTGCAAATAGAAATCTGAATTTGTTTTCAACTATTGCTACTCAAATACCGAATATAACATTTAAATCCATGATATATATATATATTTACCCTTTAATTCTGCTTGAAAAAATTATGATAAAGTTCAAAAATAAATCTATTTGCATCTGCAGTGAATGTATGTACGTGTTCAGCCACACCATAAATAGCATCAAATAGCAACGATTTAGTTTATGCCTTTATTCTGCTGTACCACATGTAGATTATCGATCGGTTACAATTCCTTTTACTCTGAGTTATTTATAGCTCTAAAAGTGTTGTAATGCTTTATAAAATTTTAACATAAAGATATTGATTTTATTACTACCAGAAATTGCATCATCCAGGAACTATGTATATCGGCTTTCAATCAATATTTTAGCAGAAATTTTTTATTTTAAATGCTTTTTTATTTACATTAATACTTCAAAAATTATTTTTTACTGCTTCTCAAACACATACTGCAATTATGAACAATAATTAATTTGAAACGATCAAAAACGAATCCACTAGCAACTTATAATGGTAGCAATCAGAACAATATTAAGATCACTCAAATTGCAATTTCAACCAAATAAACAAATTAAGGTTTGCAATTTCAACCAAATAAACAAATTAAGGTTTACAATTTTTAACCAAAATTAAACTTTTCCATAGTAGTTATGAAGTTTTATAATAAAGTGACGTATTCTCAAATTCAATGCTTCAGTTAAACTTTAAATGCTTTGAAACATTTTATTGAATTTTCTTTATAATTCTCTATCATTTTTCTGATATATTTTTCAATTTTTTATTTAAATTATCTAGCTTTTATAGCAAAATTATTTTTTATGACACTGTTTTCCTTAGACTTAGAGTTTGCCAATCATCAAAAATCTAAGAATATGCATTATGCATGACTAAATAATTTTGAAAAAATGAAACAAATAAAAGATTTAAGCAATAAGAGAAATATTATGAACTGTTTATATTGAAATAATAAAATAACATAGAAAAAATGGGAAATATATATATTTTTAAAATTTTACTATAGATAAAGTGGGGGAAAATAATCACAGTAAAATTTTTCAATGTTTAAAAAAATGCTTCAAAAATTCAACCAATCATTTTTCTTCTTTGAATTTTTGGCATTTTACTAAGCACAATTAAATGCTCTTTCTTTTGACACATAACATGGCCTATTTCTATTCATTAGTAACTTCAGGATCAAGCCCTAAACTTTATTTTCTGAAAACACTTTTGAAATAAATCTGTCCACCACAGCGAGTTCAATTTTAGAAATCTAACACTGTAAGGGTTAAATCTTACAGGATATTATATTCATTTCAGTACGTTTCTTAAGCTTAAGTTGTAAGGCATGATTAAAATTAAACTGAAATGAATTCTCTACGACACCATTAAATGCTTTTAAGCACTTCCAACAAATGTTCTATGCACTCTATGCTACCAAAAGTATTATTGGTTATTTGCTTCACTAAACCTTGATCAAATAAATTATCAGCATTGCTCATCACCTTCTGAAATTCTACTGAGTAGTTGCTTGCCAGCAAGAAAGTCAAAGAATAAACTTGCCACTCACTAGCATCCTGGAAGATCCTTTACTACCCATCCTCTGTGGTATAGTACATAAATTCTCCTTATTATTATATTACTATTGTAATAACTTTTCATACTTAATAATGGAACATTTGTTGAAGTGCTTAAAGACATTTAACAGTGTCATTAGAGAATTAAAGATTTCAATTTAATTTCAATTACTGTACTGTGAACCTCTACTGAAATTTTTGTTAAGACATGATTAACAAGGCAATTACCAGAACCAAGTTCTGTTCCCTTCAATGTTATAACAGAACTAACCCATTCACTGTTAACTAATACATAACATTCTTATGTAGCCCATCGTATGAAGTCATGTGTATTTACAAATATCTTAGTTTCTGTAGAAAGTGTTAATTATTTTTGGACCATTAAGCTTACTTGCTGTAGAATATGTTCCCCATTGTTACTGCAACTAGTAATGTCAAAATGGTACATCACTCCTGTTGAAAGGTTACAGTAACAACTTTGGCACTGAGGTCACTCAGCACAAGAATAAAGTCTCCCTTTTTGACAAAATTCAAACTAATATACAAAGAAGAATGTTTGTTTATTTGCTTGTGTGTCTGTCTGCTTATGCACTAGGCACATGAACGTTCCCTTCACACAGGGGAAGAATATAGGCTATGTGCAAACTCGTTGGGGGTCAACCAAAATTAGGGTGGGCAGGTTTGAATTTCTCAAAATCCCCAGACTTAATATTAACAGTTGAAATCATTCAAAATAACTGTTGCCACTAATAAATTTGAAAAAAGGAATATATTAAACTAAACTAACATCTGATTTCGTGTGATTAAACATTAAAGGTGGAAAGTTATTCAAAATAACTGTTGCCACCATTAAATTTGAAATAATGAATGCATCAAACTAGTTTCTTTCTGATTTCGCATAATAAACACATTATTCAATTTGCTATTCTAATTAAGCACGAGCAGAACACAAGATTCAAAAACTAAATTTGTATCGGAAGTTAAAAATCATTAGTGTAATTTGAAAAATATGCAAAAGTTAATAAAAGCATATACAAATAATTAATAAATATTTTAAATATTATGTTAATTAATAAATAATTTTTTGCACCTTTACATTTTTATGCACCTCAGACTATGGTTAATTTTCTTTTGCCATAAAGTTAGATATGCTATAAAAAGTTAATATTGCTATAAAAACATATAAAGTATATAGAAATATAAAAAGTACAATAAAAAGTATAAAAGTTAGATTGCTATAAAGTTAGATCATAAAGTTAGATACGCCTGGTAAATTGTGTCCAAGGAACTCTGGTGGGTACGAAATTATTTGAAAAGGTCGATTATCTGAGCAAGAAAATTCCAGTTTTTGGTTTAGAAACTACTGACATGGGGAGGATAATGGGTACATCAAACTATGTACATTTCTTTTCTCACCTAAAAGAGAGGGAGAATATTTCAACCGGAGGGGGAGATTGGGTTGTTTTACCTCTGAGAGGCTTTTTTTTGCAAACAAGGGGCTAAATGGCCAGGCCACAAGGACCTGGAAGTGTCAGAGAAGGGTGTGGGAGGGGACCCACTGGACAGCTGTTGAGAGACAGATGGTAGCCTTCCATCAAGACAATCTAGTGTGTTCTTTAATGTGCACAAGGTATGGCTCTCCTGCACATGGAGTCACAGCTTAATGTCCCATCCAACGGATGGTGACCTTCTTGAGCCCATCAGTGTCCCCTACTGAATGTGGGCAGGGCGGGGAATTTTCTAGAGATAAATCTCAACGCTGACGCAGCTGGGACTCAAACCTGGGAACTGCAGATTACGAACCTGGTGCGCTACCGACTGAACCATCCCCGCTCCTAGAAAATGATACCAGATCAAAGTTTATTTTATAGGAAAAGAAATAAATAATAAAAGAAAATTTAACAGATAACCTAATGCGATGTTAAACAAAATATCCACAGCAAAAAGTTGCAAGCCAGCTACCTAATATAGCATAACTCCACAAAAATCAATAACAATCGATCTGCGGAAAGATCAATAATTTATGAAAATAAAGTAAATCTACAGAAATGAAAATTAAGGTTTAATTACACACACAAAAAAAAAGGAAATAAAATACCAACTTTATGCAGGGAGTCATTTCTGCTTTTTAACTTAATCGTCATGTAAACAACTTGCCATGTGAAGGAAGTCCTTTTTGCTTCCATACCTAATACCTCATTCATTTTCAGGAAACGATACAAAATCAAATTTTTTTACAAGCAAGAAATAAGAAAAGAAATATTAACATATAACCTAATGCTATGTTAAATAATACCTGCAATGACTTGTACAGCCAACCATCTGATGTAGCATAACCCCAAAAGATTGATAGATCAGCTGACCAAAAAAAAACACGATAATTTGAAGAAATCTACAGAAATGAAATAGGTTAATACTGACTAGATTCATGGTCATATTATCCTATATCCAAGAGAACTCTTTCTGTAAACACCCACTATAGAGTCACTTTACTGCACATGTAAGCAATAACAAGGTCACTGCACTCACTACAACTATTTAAGACTGCTGCTCGTCAGTAGTGTTGATTACAATGGGAAAAACAAAGGATCTTTCGGGGTTCAATAAAGAGCTTATTGTGGGTGCCCATCTGGCTGGAGCGATGATTTTCAAAACAGCAGAACTGACTGCTTTCTCAAAAGGTGAGATATCTCTGGTTTTTAATCAGTGGAAAAATAAGTGGCGTAAGTGTGGTGCGACAACAACCTGTCATGAATGAGATTGCTGTCATCTGAGAAGGCTTGTACGGAGAAACAGGACTTCCTGCGTGCAACAATTGACCAAAGCATCAATGAAGGCTGTTCCCAACCCACATCTCAGAGAACTATGCACAGGGAATTGAAAAGGATTGATATTAACAGTAGCATGCCTATATGGAAACCACTGATTTCTGCAAAAAAACGGAAAGTTTGTCTACAGTGGTGTCAGGAACACCATGACTGAACACTGGAAAAAAAGTCATGTGGTCCAATGAGTCATGGTACACCTTGTTATGTACTGACAGCAGACAGAGTTTGGTTGGAGCCCCATGAAGCAATGGACCCAGCTAGCCTTGTAACCACAACTCGAGGTTCTGGAGGCAGTGTCATAGTGTGGGGAATGTTTTATTGGTACAGAACAGGTCCCCTGATATTTCTGGAAGGTTGGGTTTCCTCCAAGGATTATCTAAACATTGTTGCCAATCAAGTCCATCCTGCAATGTTGACTTTTTATCCAGCAGGTGACAGCTGTTTCATGGATGACAATGCTATTGTCCATTGTGCATGATGTGTTCAGCAGTGGTTCAGTGAGCATGACAGTGACTTCCACCATCTTCCCTGGCCACCACAAAGCCTGGATCTGAACCCCATTGAGAATGTATGGCACATGTTAGAAAAACAAATCCAGGAGCAAAGTCCTCTTCATTCAAATCTGAGCCAAAGGAGTCTGGTGAACGCCTGGTATGCTGAAGATATAAAGGCACACCAACACCTTGTGGAATCTACACCAAATTGCCAAACAGCATACATGCTGTAATTCAGGCTAAAGGAGGTCCAACTCAGTATTAATAAAGGTTTCTAATTCAGTGGCCGATGTGTGTACTTTGCAATTACTTCCAAAATTGTTTGTTTTTTAAAAATTTACATGAGATTTTCAAAACTTCAAGGAAATATTTGTTGATAATAGTTCAAATCAAACTTGTGAGCTTAAATCAAATAATTGCTACAGCATAGGGTAATGTTAACAAACAAATCTGCAATACTGTATAGCACTTCTAAGAAATGGCAATTACATGGCTTTAACAAGTGATTTATATTGTAGTTTAATAAAATATGCATCATATGAAAAAGCAAAATATTATTTTTCAAGCCTGAATTATATATTTTACAAAATATATATTAAAAATTTTTACAATGGCAATTTTTATTTTTTTAAAATCGATTTATTTTTGTTGCACTAAAAACATATACAGACGACATGGACACTGGAAGGGTTAATATTGCTCAAGGAGGCAGTGGCTTCTTTACCAGTAGGTTTAGAGAGCTAACAAGATCCCAATATGTTCAATATTTAAAAAAAAGTGTGAAAATAGAATATTATGTATTACTTTATAAAACTATACATAATATATACTTTTTAAAAGCAAATTTCAAATTGAAAGAACCTTTATTAATCGAAAATTAGAGTAATTATTTAATACAAAGAAGTGCTAGTTACTAATTTTAAACAAATATTATATCATAACAAATAAATTAAAAAAAAATAGAAATGGGCTAAGCACTGAAAGTTTTGCATTCAATGGAGAATATGCCACTGGGGCACAATGTTGATCCCAAAGGGTGACCATTTAGCACTCAAGCACGATTGAGTAAACTATAAAACTTGATTCTGCTAAAGAGTTTCCCCAAATTCCAAATACTGTTAAGAATATCGCAAAAAGAAATGTGTAGATCACTACTTTCCCCTCACGAAAGCCCTAATCAACAGACAAAATGAATTAAAAAAAATTCAGCAGTGTATCTTCGTTTCTCAAACATTAAAACATTTGAAGAGCATTGAAAGCCTGATCAGTCAAAAAAAGAATAATTTTTATCACTAAACAACTAATTCCATCAGGTCCAGAAAATAAAGAGTTCCTGAATGTCTGAAAGTAGTTTCGAATCTCAATATCATTTTACTGTCAGAATGACTATAAATGATATTCTTTCTTTAGCATGCTTAAATCCAGATCAGTGTTGTGAATAAGCTTACATAGTGAATGATATATAAGATTTTGTTAATCATAAAATCATTTCTGTCATAGATCATCAATTCAGTGGAATTCCCTGCAACTCCAGACAAGGGAATATATTATTTCGAAAAAAGCTCGATAACCCCTAGAATACTTTAAAAACTACCATCAAAAATAAAAACAAGTCACTCACTGTCAAGAGATTTATTTTTTAACTGTTAAGGCACCAATTAAAGGAACTAATGTTGTTTCCTGCTGATTAATCTCATAGTTACATCATAAAACAGTTGATATCACTTAAATTTCTTTCGATCAAATCAGTCACTGCTTGAGGGCAATTTATATAACTTAATTTATTTTAAAAGCATTTATAATAGCCCAGCTTCTTCCAAGTAATATGATGTAAGGGAAAATTTTCACTCAAAACATCAGCTGATATTTCTCTAAGTGGGGGGTGATAAAACATATCCACAATATTGTTATATAATTGCAGAACTCTTGAAACATTACATATTCATGATCAATAAATATTATATTAATCATCATAGAATTTTGAGAGAATTTTTGAAAAGTGCTCACTCGGACACTTCACCATACAGTATGTGCAAGATGCAAATGTTTACACTAATTTTCTATTGTAAAAGATACAGGCTGCATTCCACTTATTACAAAGTGGACAGGGTGATTAAAAAACAGGGTTTATAACTGAGCTTTCATCATGCACAAACAATTCAGAAAGATTAGGAAGGTTAGAAGAAAGGCAGCAAAGACTCACAGACTCACCCTCCAACAAAAAGATCTTCGCTGAAAAAGACAGAAGAAAATTAAAAAAAGAAAAAGTGTCTTGATTAACATCTGACAGACTAAAAAAAAACAACAAATGATAGTGGTTTATTAAAATTAAAAACAAAGATAACAAATAAACAGAACAAAAAGAAAAAAGGGAAAATATATATAATTATTAAAAAACCTGAAGTTTCTTGAATATTTTGTTGCTAGATCAAGATTTCTATGTTTAAAAAGATAAGCATATTTACAGAGTTGTTTTACCTCTGAGTGGTACTTTTTTTTGCACACAATGGGCTAAATGGCAAGGTTACAAGGACCTCGAAGACTCAGAGATGATTGTGGGAGGGGACCCACTGGAACAGCTGTTTAGAAACAAATGGTAGCCTCTCATCAAAGCCATCCAGTGTGTTCTTTAATGTGCACAGGGTATGGCTCTGACAGACAGTGGCCTTCCCAAGCCTATCAGGTCCCCTACTGAATGTGGGCAGGGTGGGGGAGTTGTGTGGAGATAAATCTCAATGCTGACCCAGCTGGGACTCAAACCTGGGAACTACAGATTATGAGCCTGACACACTAACAACTGAGCCCTCCCCCCATATATTTACAGAGAAGTTCAAAAATGATTCAAGAGGAAAAATAGAGAAAGAATGGTAAAAGCACTGGAAATGATTTTAATTATTACAAGAAACAAAAGAATTGTAAATGAATGTTTTTTTCAATGGATGGAGGACTAACTTAGAAGTGATTCAAAACTTGATGCCCCTGATTCTGAAATATTTTCTTACTGATAAATCATACTAAATAACCTAGTGTATGTCTATATGCTCCTTGAAATACTGCTGATAAAAAAAAAATCACACAGCAGCTTTAATTTTCTTATTATCCTAATATAGCTATTACATCAACCATATAGGATTATCGAAACAAGAGTATCATACTGTTTCAGTTAACTTTTATATGTTATTTAGTAAACTGTGATACTTTACTCAGTGAATTGCCTAAGTCTGTTATTGGAAGAAACTTAAAGGTAGTTTAAGCTTTCTTAGAAACTTACATTATTGTAAAATAGAAAAAGCACTACACTTTCCAAGAAATCAACAATACATTTCATGGAATATATATTTCAAGAGATCTGAATATATGTATATAAATGATTTACTTATGTATTATACAAGTTTTAAAGAATCTGCCTCTTTATAAGCTGATATTATTGTGTTAAAAAACTGTAATTGGAATCCATGGAAATGATAATGTGAAGGCGATTGAGATATGCAAAAGTTGCAATGAATGTTGGAAATAAGGTTGTATTGAATTACCATATACCATTCATTCCAATAATTTACAAACACAGCTCATCAAAATAACAGGTTATATTTTGAAGGATCTTATGTTCTTTTCTTTTTTAGGAAAGGCCATAATAGTTTTCCACTAGGAGTCTGAAAACTGCTCCAAGAGAAAAATATAAGTAAAGAGTTGTGCAAACAATCCTTATTCATTGGTCAGAGATATTGGAGTATTGCATAATGGATGTTGTTTGGCCCAACAGCAGAAACATGAAATTAGTTAATAAGACTGTAAACAATGGTAAAACTGTAGTAACATATTAGTTTAAGTATAGCCAGGGATGCCTGGGCATGTCCTGGGGTCCCAGCTTGGGGGAGAGCTGCAGAAGAGACCCTCCCAAGGTGGGACACCCAAATAAGCTCACTGGACAAAAAATTAGTCATCTCCCACCTAAGAGGGTTACATCCATTCGACTGAAACAGAGGGCGCACCAGTAATAAACACGTCCTACAAATAGCTGTGCCATGTGCTACGGTGTTCATACAGTGACCAGAAGTGGTTGGTGCCACGTGTGTTAGTCACTCCATGAAACATGGGTCATGCCAAAGATCTGATCGAGTGGCAAAAAAAGTGTTATTGCGTTTGGCAGAGCCAAAGGGCATAGTGTACAAGGAGTTGCTGCTTTTGCAGGTGTGTCAAAACGTACTGTCTAAAGGGTCTTCCAGCAGTGACATACATCACAGTCCACTGCTAATCATTGCCAGAACTGCTGCAGAAAGACTGTGCTCACTAATAAGGACTGCCACAGTGTGTCAAGCACTGTTAAGGTAAATTGTTTGCAATGAGGCAGAAATTGCTCCAGTCAATCAATGAAGGCCTACAACAAGCTGTTTCCGAATGAACACTCCAAAGAGAACTGGACATCTAGAGCAGAGTACAGCAGAAGAAACCCATGTTAACAGCTCTGCACAAAGCTGCACAGCTACAGTGGGCACGGCACCACAAAGACTGGACTGTTGACTCTTGGAAGCATGTGATCTGGTCGAATGAGTTAGGTTTTTGCTTGTACTTGAATGATACGAGGTGACAAGTACATCATAAGCCGCATGAAGTCTTCCATGAAGATTGTGCGCAAGGGTTCTGTTCAAGCTGGAGAAGGCTCTGCGATGTTCTGGGGGTGTTTCATGTATGAGGAAATGGGTCCTTTGGTTGCGATGATGTTGCACTTGAACCAGAAGGGCTATATGGAGCTACTGGACAACCACGTTGCCTTTTGTGCAGCATATCCACAGTGAACACCAGAAGGATACCCCAGTCTTCCAAGACGACAATTGTAGCAAGCACAGGGCTCGAAGTGTGTCGGATTGGCACGACGAGCATTCTGAAGCCTTTGAACACTTCGACTGGCCCATCAAATCCCATAGAAAATTTGTGGGACTATTTGGAGCAACGTGTGAAGCACTGTCCCAGTCATTTGGCCAATCTGGCTAAACTGTGGCATTTGCTGCTGGAAGAATGGTTGAATATTGATGTGCACTACATCCGCACACTGGTGGATTCGATGCTAGACAGGATTTAGGCTGTTCTTCGATCGCACAGAGGCATTACGTGCTATTAGGTGACATTCAGCCAGGGGTGACTAATTTTTTGTCTGGTGAGCTTATATAGAACATATATTTTTATACACATACCAAGATTTTAATTCGAATATTAAATCTAAATTACATTTTTTGCATCAGTTACTTTTTGGGGTAATATTTAGGCTATTTTGCAAGGTTTTTTTTTTTAGCAATTTGTTATAAAATACTTCTGGTAATGTCTTAAAAGTAGTATTGTAAAATTGACTACAGTAATTTTTTTTTGCAAATCTATTGATTATTAAAAACGTTGCACTTCCTTCCAGAGTCCCAGATGTGCATACAATTGATACTTTTCCTAACCATACCCATAACAGTTGCTACTGCTGAAATATCATTCTCAAACTTGAAACTCATAAAAGACAGATGCAAATGGGTCAAGAATGGTCTAAATGTTATATCAGTTGAACACAAGGAAGCTCACTGCTTAAGACTTCCAGAGCAATATCACCATATTTGACAAAACAAAAATTGGAAGAAAGTAATTTTAGGTGAGTAGTTACTTTCCAATAAATTGAAAACTAAGTTTATTAAACTCAGATTGGCCCTTCAACAATAATAAAAATAACAATACTTATAAAACAATCAAAATTTTACAATAAAAATTTTCAAAATCTTAATAATTGAGCAATTAAATATTTCATTTTTATTGTTATAATTAAACAGAATGAGTGAGGGGAAAGGCATTCAATTTTGTGCAAGGGAGCCCCTCATAAGTAAGTGAATCTAATTGTCTCAAGTTTTTTAAAGTATAATACACAACAGTTTAATAAAAGTATGGAATACTAACTAATGGAGATGTTTCCCATTCATTTATGGAGGCAGACAAGAGGATGCAAGCAGCCACATATGCATCCAATTAGTCCCCATCTACATCTTGTGCTCCATTGTTATAATTGAACACAAAAGTTCTTGGAACCAAAAAAACCATGGTTTTGGTTTCTGTCTTAGGAAATAATGCAATGATAAATTAAGTCCAGAAATACTTAAAACAGAAGGGAAAAAAAGGAAGAAAAAAAATAGGACTTACTAGGTAATTGCTTTCAAAATCCCTTGTAATTTTAAAAGTTTTGGGTTAACTTTCAGAATGTCAAAACTTTAAGAAAAAAAATGTCTTGACAACAGATCATATGTGACTCATGAGCTGATATTATGCACTTTCTTCAGCATGAGTAGCATTAACTGAAGTAACAGTGATAGTAATATCGTAACTAAGGAATGGCTATATGATAGCTGCAGATGTTCTGCTTTATTAGCATAAAATATGCACCAAATGGAAAAGGTAAGTATTACTTTTTAAGTCTGAAATATATATTTTTACATGATATAAGTAAAAAAAAAATCAAATGAAATTTTTTTTTTTTTTTTTGAAACTGAAGTTTCTATTGTTATGTTAGCAACACTGATCAATGTCTATGCTCTCCAGCTGTGGAAATTTGATACTGGTACAGCAATAACATGGGGGAAGAGGAAATATTAAACTATTACATTTGTTTACATTTAGGAAATGATCCCCATCCCATTGCTGTTGCAACTATTATTATCCACTTTGGTATTAAAATCACCTAACACAAGAGCAATATCTCTTTTCTTGATAGAATTTAACCCTTCAGGGTCTCACCTAGTTGGTTGTTTGGGATTTATTGGCGCAACAGCAACGAAGGCTATATATTGCGCCAAACAAACGATGAAAAGGGATAAAAGTCTCATAACCCACAACCAAAGTTAAAATGAACACAAACAAAACGGCACAAAACGACAAGTAAAAAGATTAAAAAGTAACAACAAGTGTAGAAGTTAACAATAAAAATGGGTGTATAGGACCTATTGAAAACCACAAAACAAGAGTAAAAACTAGGAAACAGGGTAAAAATCAAATACATGTAAAATAACCAGTAAAACGTAAAAAGTCGAAAACAGGAGTTAAAAACGATTCATCAGATAAAAGATGGCTGAGTGTAAGAGGCTCAGCCATAAAATTGTGGAAGCTAAAATACATTTTGCGTTCAAGATTAAAAGCGAGACAATGAATTAAAATATGTTTAACAGTTAAAATGGTGTCACAAAACTCGCACTTAGGTACTGCGTCCACCTTAAGTAGAAAAGAGTGTGTTAAAAACGAGTGACCTAAGCGGAGCCGAGCAAGGACAACTTCCTCCTTACAATTCCTGCGAAAACAAGACTGCCACGGTTTGACAATGGGCTTGATCTCGAAGAGCTTGTTAGCAACCTGTTCAGACCAAGATCTCTGCCACTGTGCCCGGAGCTTGATGGTGAAACGCTGCCGGAAATCCACATATGGAACCGGCAACGGAGAGTCGGACAGGGGCGTGGCTGACTTGGCAGCAGCATCTGCCAAGTCATTGCCCCTGATCCCGACATGACCAGGCACCCAACAGAAGAGAATCGTGGTGGTGGCTGCCAGACGATGGAGCTGCTGGCGGATCTTGGAGAGAACAGGGTGAGGCCGATGCCTCACTGAGATCAAAGCCTGTAGCGAGCTAAGCGAGTCGGTGTAAAGCACACACCGACGATGATGCTTAGCTGCTATATGGTCCAAGGCAATGCTGATAGCATGCAACTCAGCAGTGAAGATGGAACACTGCTGTGGGATCTGGTCTGCAATGATTACATCACAGCAGACCATGGCTGATCCCACTGAAGTGCCGGACTTCGAACCATCTGTGAAGACAGGCAAGAAGTCCGGGTGCGCAGCACGATGGCTGGCAAAGAGTTGCCGGTACACACAGTCGGGTGTAAAGGCCTTCCCCGTCCTGCACAGGGAAAAATCGCAGGAAGGGGAAACAGCGAGCCAAGGTGGAAGTGGCTCAGCTGTCGACTGTGCGATGCTATCGAGACTGGTGTTGATGTCTCTGAGGTAGCCTCGGACACGCAAACCGAAAGGACGAATGGCAGTCGGCCGATTCTGGTATAACATTTCCCACCTGGGACTGAAAACGCAGTCCCAAGTGGGATGGCCTGGCAGGGATCGCAATTTTGATGCATACTGCAGGAACAACTGCTGACGGCGAATAGATAAAGATGGTTCATCGGTCTCAACGTAGAGACTCTGGACCGGTGAAGTGCGGAAGGCCCCCGTGCACACATGGAGGGCCTGATGATGGAGTGGGTCCAGCACCTTCACCACCGAATCCCGGGCGGAGTCATACACCTGGGATCCGTAGTCCAGTTTCGACCGGACAAGTGCACGGTAAAGGCGGAGCAAAGAACATCGGTCCGCCCCCCAAGATAGGGAGGAGAGGACCTTGATGATGTTCAATGCCCGCGTGCACTTGGACCTGAGATGTCGTATATGTGATAAAAAGGTCAATTTCCGGTCGAAGATGAGACCGAGAAACTTGGTCTCCGCCACAACTGGAATGATGGTACCCCCGAGCCGCAGCTCGGGGTCCAGATGAAGATTACGCTTGCGGCAAAAGTGCACACAAGCGGTCTTCTGTGGGGAGAACCGGAACCCATTGGCCGTCGCCCAAACCGAGAGATTGTTCAGGGCAGTTTGTAGTTGTCGTTCAATGACCCTCATGCTGGACGATGAGCAAAAGATGCTAAAGTCATCAACATAGAGGGCATTGCCTACAGTCGGAGGAAGTTGCCGTGTAATGGAATTTATCTTGACAGCGAAAAGCGTAACACTCAGGACGCAGCCTTGAGGCACCCCCTGTTCTTGGGGGAAAGGCCGCGATAGAGTGTTGCCGACACGGACTCGAAAAACACGAGAAGATAAAAAGTTCGCGATGAAGATCGGCATGTGACCTCGCAAGCCGAAGCTGTGAAGGTCACGAAAAATGCCGAATCTCCATGCCGTGTCGTATGCTTTTTCGATGTCGAAGAAAACTGACACCAGGTGCTCTCGTCGTAAAAAAGAATTCCTGATCGCCGATTCGAGGCGGATCAGGTGGTCTAAAGTAGACCGGTGCCTGCGAAAGCCACACTGGGTGTTGGAAAGAAGGCCGTGATGTTCCAAATACCAGGCCAGCCTGGTATTTACCATCCTTTCCAACACCTTGCAGACGCAGCTCGTCAACGCAATTGGACGATAATTGGAAGGAAGGGTCTCACCTATAAAACTGGTTTACATACAGAGGCCCAGCATTTTTTCATTCTGATCAACGAAAAGAAATTAAAATTTTTTTGCCAAATAACTAATGAAAGGAATTATGGAATATTTTCTTAAAGCAAGAAAATTACCTCATTTTTATAATATTTTTTCTCGGTACCATACTTTGAAAAAAGTCCAAGTTTTTTGCTAACTGTGCTGAGTCTTATAAACAAGTCAACATTAGAATTTCTTTTAAACATTATTAATCAACTGAAATAGGTCATATTATATACCGATCAGCCAAAACATTAAAACCACCCACCTAATATGATGTAGGTCCTCCTCTTGCCACTAAAAGAGCTCTCACCCAATGAGGCATAGATTCAACGAGATGTTGGTAGGTGTCACTTGTTATTTGGTACCATGACTGCAACAGAAGATCCGGCAGTTCCCATAAATTGCGTGGTTGGGGTGATGATGTTCGTACCCATTTCTCCAACTCAAACCACAAATGCTCCATAGGATTCATGGCCAGCGAATTTAGGGACCATGGTGATAAATGGATCCTCATCATCTTCTAGGAACCATTCCTGAACCTTCTTCGCAGTGTGACATGGGGCATTGTCTTGTTGAAAATGCCATCTCCACCAAGGAATACAGTCACCATAAAGGGGTGTACTTGGTCAGTCATGATGTTCAGGTAGGTGACAGCTGTCAGAGTTTGCTCTACAGGGATAATTGGTCCTAGTGTTCCCCAAGAAAATATTGCTAAGACCATCACAATCCCACCAGATGCCTGAATCTGTCCCACAGTGCATCCAGGTGAGAAGGCTTCCATGGGTAAACATTGCACACGAGCTCATCCACATGGTGTAACGAAAAACGGGATTCGTCTGACCATATGACCCTCTTCCAGTCTTCTATGGTCTAATGTTGATGATTATGTGCCCACTGCAAGCGTTGATGATGGTGAATGGCTGTGAGCATAGGCACACAAATGGCTCTGCAGCTGTGGAGACCCATATCCAAGAGCTTACAATGAACTGTTTGTTCGGACACATTGGGCATTTTATCACAATTGAAATTACGGGTAATGTCAGACACAGTAGCCCTCCTGTTGCTGTGGACAAGATGAGATAGCCCACGTTGACCTCTGGTGCATCAATGAGGCGTGGCCAGCCCCCATGTCTTGTCGACAGCTTGAAGTGTCACACCTGTTTCAGACCATCATTGATAGGTACTAACTACTGCATAGTGTGAGCAGCCTACCATTGTCACTGTTTCGGAGATGCTCTTACCAAGGCGTCTTGCCATAAAGATCTGGCCTTTGTAGAAATCAGATAAATCCTTTGCTTTTCCCCATGTTGAGACAAAACGAAATATTGCCTGCGAGAGCTCTGACCCAGGTATTATGTATATCATTTGCGACCTTGGCACATGACACTGATTGGCTGCACGTGCACTACTTTGCATAACACAGAGGTGGTTTTAACGTATTGGCTGATCAGCATATATATAAATATATACCAAATTAAACCTAATTTAAATCCGAATTTTATGGAAATAAAATTTAAACAAATTTATTAACATACTGATTTTAAAAAGACTTTTTTACATGATATAGTGAAAAAATTAGATTAGACTATGCAATTATGGCTTAAATTTGGGAAACCTGACAAATAAAAATAGTTAAATCCAGAAGAATCAGTTAATCGAAAGGAATCAAGTTGACCTAGATTGCTGACACATTAATGAGATTTTCTGTCCTGTTTATGAAATGGATGAAAACTTTTTGATTGGCTGCTTTTTTTTTTTACTAAACATTATGCATTTTTTCTTTGGGTATTGAATTTTGAGGATTTTGGCTATTGCCTTTCCACACGAGGACTGATTTCTTTACCAAGGAAGTCCCTTTTGCTTCAGCATCCAAGATCTCATTCATATTCAGAAAACAATGCATAAATGTTTCTTTTACTGAAAATGAAGTAATAATAAAAGAAAAAAATAACATATAACCTAATGCAATGTTAAATAAACTATCAACAAGTTGTAAGCCACAACAACAAGTTGTAAGCCAGCCATCCAATGTAATGTAACTCTGAAAAATTGATAATCGAAAATTCACAGTAATAAAATAAATTAACAGAAATGAAAACTAAGAATTAATTATAAAAAGAAATGCAATACTACTAACTTTATGAAGAGTATATATCCTACTTGAGTTAAATCATCCATGTAAACAACTTGTTATGCAGTCACTTAGCAGATGGCCCATTGTCGCATGTGTATTGTGTGAGCATGCAATTTGAACACCTACAACTTCCTCCTTCTGCTGGACTCTGTGTGTTAACAGCTTTGGCTTATGAAGACTTTAGACTTATGAAGACATCCTGCACCAAGTTTTGATTTGAAGAGCAGGAAAAATGCATAGAATGCTGGGATAAATGATATAAATGATAAAAATAATTCTAGGAATATTGAAATAGGTTTATGGCAGAAAAGAATGTAAAACGGGGGGAAAACAGATGTACATAATTCGCAATTCCTTCCAAAAATCTTGTTTTTAAAAATAGAAGTATTTTTGTTAATTTACAGGAGATTTTCAAAACTTTAAAGAAAACTTTATTTAACCTATTGTTCTCAGTCTCAGAGGAGACATAACAGATAATATTCAACCTTTAGCTGTACAAAGAAAACTCCTCAGTACTAAAGGAAACTCTCACGACTGTGTGGTTGACACTAATAAGAAACTCCTAGCTAATTGATCCACTGCCCCTCTCCCCCAAAAACTTCCTGTTTACTTGAAGCAGAGGCTTATACAGTGATGCTTAGCACTTCTACCTCAGATTCCCCAAATGTAAAAGAGGTAAAAGAGGCCCAGGAAGTTAAGTGCTAAAGAGAACTTAACACAACTCTCCAGACAATTTTTCTTTCCAGCAGAACAAGTTTCCATGAATGGTAAATATATGGATGGGTGTCTAAGAGCCAGTGATGCCAACTGAACAAGAAGACCCTCAACTGGGTGAACCAAATAATCATAAATAAGTTCCTGCATCAAGGGTTTAGTGAAAAAGAGTTCAGAGTCTAACACAGGTTCAAAAAAAAGTTCCTATTTCTCATTGTTTTCACAACCAACATTAACACAAATTGGGGATTAGAACTTAAAAATAATTAAATGCTTTAAACATTTTACACTGTGATATTAATTTCTACTTCATTCATTAACTAAAAGAAGTTTACAAAAGTTCTGCAGATTTGAACAACACATTTTTGATTACGAAGGCTTAGCAAAGGTTTGGAGAGGGAATTCACTGAACAGCTGTTAGGAGACAGATGGTAGCCTCCCATCTAGGCCATCCAGTGTGTTCTTTAACATACACAGGGTATGGCTTTTCTGAACAAGGGGCCATGTCTTTACATCTCATCTCATAAATGGTGGCCTTTCCAAGCCCATTGGTGTCCCCTACTGACTGAGGGCAGGGAGTTTTGTGGAGATAAATCTTACTGCTGGCCCAGCTGGGACTAGAACGTGGGAAATGCAGATTATGAGCTAGGCATGCTATCGACTGAGCCACCCCAGCAGGTCTACTAACTGGGATGTGTTTAGCATTTACTTTCCGAAATCATTTCCATGTAAATTTACTGAGCTTTTTATTGGACTGGTTTATTTTAAAAATCTTTGTTTCCATTTGAGTCCTTCTCTTATGGGTGAAAACTACATGAGACTATGTATATGTCACTATAAAATTTTTAAATGCATATCAAATAACATAATAATTGTTTCTTGTATTTTTTCACCCTTAAAAAAAACTTTTCACTCTTCCATGAATATTTGGAAAGCTGTAGTACTTGCCCACTCTTGAAGTAACCTTAACATGAGCTGAAAGGCACATACTATTTGCATTTTCTCCTAGTTAATTTTTTTTAAGTTATAGGGATTATTCTGTTACATTTATTTGGATAACACTAATCTTCATTTGTAAAGTAGTATTCTCAATTTTGTTCTCTGCTCAGTCATCTTAACCACACACATTTAAAACCATTTGTCCAATTTCCAATTATTTGAAATCAATATTAACAATTATTCTAAGAAAATGGGCAAAATAATTGGTGTATTGAGCATTTGAAAGTTTAAAAACCATCACTAAAACTAATAAATTTAATTCTTAATGGATTATGCATAAATTGTGCAATATAGTACCCTTAAAATCAGAAATTTTTTCAATATATTGCAAATAGTATGTCAAAATGCTAGTAAATTCTCTTAAGAAAAGATCATTTTTTTCAAAATACAACTACAAAGAAAATAGGATTTCTAAAATTCTCAACCTAATTGTTAATGTCATAAGAGTGATCAATCATAATAGACCAATATATGAAGGAAGTTCAAATATAAATGGGAATTTGATTCTAAAAAACTTATTCACAACAAAATAATAATAAAAAAAAAAATCACACATATTACTTTTCAATGTAGTTCCCATTAACTGCAATGCATTTGTTCCAACAATCTGGAGGCTTCTTAATTCCAGTTTCAAAGAAGGTTTTTGGTTGCTTATCAGTCCAACTTTGCAAAGCCACAATGACCTCATCATTATCTCGGAATCTCTTGCCACATCACTTTATTGAATTTCAACATGTTGTATCCAATTTCTTCAACACTCCCTACACTAATACCAGCCGCCTGTGACAATTCATGAATGGTTGTCCGATGACCATTTAGGATAAATTCTCAATTCTGAAAACATTGTCAGGAGTGACAGAAGTTCATGGTCTCCAAGCATGAGGTTCATTTTCAACACACTCTTGTCGTTCTCTAAATGATTTGGCCCAACTGTACACCTTTACCTGTGACATACTATCTTCATCAAACTAGGCTCAAAGCCAGCTAAAGATTTTGGAAGTTATGACATCTTCTTTAGTGAAAAATTTGATAATCATGACTGCAGAACACTTCTGGATACTCTTGGGTCTGACATTTTGATTACAACTGATATGATGCAGAGAGGGGGAGGGCACAATTAGTGCTGTTTGCAAGTTTGAACATGTTTTTACTTGTCAATGAATGCCTGTTCACACAAGTTGATTTGGGCTTGAATGGTAACTAAATTCACGTTTATATTTGAACATCCTATGTAGTTTTTAATTCCATAAACAGCATGTCTTTGACTGTGTTAAGCAAGTCACCACTGAATATAAACATCAGAAAGCATAAAATAATCTAAAATATTGAAAAATCTTAGGCAAATGAAATGCTTAGTTTTTTAGAAATACAAAACTTACTTTGCAAAACCAATGAAATCTTCATGGTTAGTATTCATATATGCAAGCTCTACATCAACAAGCAAATTTATCTGTTCTTTGGTTTTCTGTTCACGTTCTCTAATGTGACTTGTAATGATTCTTTCAATTTCATCTCGAAGATGAGGATAGCGATTCATCTGATTGAAAATAAAATGATTTGTAAATTCCTCCAATTATAGGAATAAACAAAAAAATGTATTATTTTAATACATATAGAGTATACTATTTTAATCATTCTACATTCCATTGTTATTGTTGAATTAAAATACTATGGCTAGTAAGTTTTCGATCGATCAGATAGACAGAATCCTCAAATAGCCATGGGCTATGGAGGTCCAACCAGACTGTACTATTTAGTTCTCCAAACATGTCTGTCCTTAGCTATAGCTGCTGCATTTGATCACTGTAGGCCAATTCTAATGAGATCCAGTTTGATAGTCTGCCTATCACATCCTAGATGATCTCTTTTTCTAATGCACTCTGTTCATAACCCTACTTAATTCTTTTATGACACCTCCATTACTTGCACTCCTCTCATTTAGCCACAGGGGTTAGGCTGTGAATCACAGAGGTGAAGGAGAAGAATAAAAATAACTAAGTCAGAGAAGAGCTGAACTGACAGGACATCAGATGCATCAAAAATGATATAGCTCTTTCTCAGAAATCCTAAAGAAACATGTGTGTGTGTGTATTATGGAAAACCAGCACATGTAGGCAAGGATTATAATATTCTCTCACCAAGTACTGAGGTAAATCAATCAATTTATTATGAAAAAGAGCAGATTTCCACCTCATTAGGTGAATGCCTGTGAAAATAAAGCTGATTTCCATTCATGTTAAACTTGATGGGAGAAAGACTCCAAATGGATCAAAATTAAGCCATTAAGTGATAGCCATTTCATTTCAGCAAAGTGTTAAACATGCTAAATTTCACAGAATCAAATGCATTCCTATTATATATATAATAGAATGCAAAATATGCAAGTAAATTGTGTGTTATCCTCCACATAGTGCAGAGGATTTTCCTTACATAGAAGGCATATAGCATCTGATGCACATTGAAGCACAGGTGTAACAACCTACGGATCTGTGGATGTACCTACAATTACAGGTGAAGAATAATTAATCACAAACCATAATTAAAGAAAAATAAAAAGTTAGGGGGCCCACCATCACAACACCCCAAGTTCACTAGACTAGAGCAATTTCATTTTCTTCGAAACTTTTTAAGAAACATTATACAGTCTGTGCAGCCAAGTTCAAATGTTCCAGTGATATCTGAAAAATATATTACTAGTAGAAGTAAATACCAATCCGATAAAAAAATTTACTATCTCATATAATTGTAAAACATATTTATTATAATTAAGTATTACTTATGTTCTAAATGCTAATAGTTTACTGGCAATCACTTGCAAATTAAAGAGATCAAGGTTCACATCCCAACTTAGCTCAAAAAATTTCTCACACTAACTTAAATTAAAAACAGTTAGTAATATTTATTTAATCAAGAAATATGTTCTTCATATCCATATTTTACAAAACACCCCTGTATATAAAAAGACTTCTACATAGTCATTGAGCGTTAGGTATGAAAAAATTTCGTACGTGTATAATTTGTAATTTTTTTTTATATCAGGAGGTGTGTGCGAAGTGTTAAGTTCTGTGATGGTTCACTTCCACTATTGCTCTACCTAACCATTTATTTTATTTACAATTATTATTTGGGGGATTTACCTTTTTCCTCTGATCCTTCTCTGATTAGCTCAGAGTTGCAAACACCTCATTGCAGTTGAGTGACACTAACTGCCTCCAGCACCATGAATGCCAAGGTTTGTTTTGCTAGTTATAAATTTATATTGACAATTTGTGTCAGTGTTTTTTTTTACCTGCATTATTCAGCGGCTTCAGATTATATTGCCTTATTTTGTTGATATTGATTTGACATAATTTTTTCTTCTTGAGCAGATTAACAGTTGACTAAAGTTTAGTTTTGTGTTAAGATTATGGTTGACATCCACTTTAAATTTACCTCTATTTACACCCAATGTAAATTGTGAACCCTATTTTTGGTAAATGGATTATTGTTTGGCTCTCAAATTCTAAACTGTCCAAGCATTTGATTGTTGAATGGAAGTGTTACAGTTTCACCATTCTGCATAACACTCCAATATCAATACACTATTTGTGAATGCTATTTAACATTTCCACCAGTCACAAAGTGCTGCTGATGTAAAACATTCATGTATATAATGTAAAGCCTTGAGTTTTCCAAAAGGCCCCAAAATTACAAGATGGATGATACCAGACATTCACAGAATATAAAACAAAATAACAAAAAAAAAATTTTTAAAGCAACTGAGAACTTTGCAAAAATAACTGAAATGAGTTTAAAGTTATGAAAGCAGAAATGTTTGGATGTAAATTTTGATTCATGAATAAGAGAGTAGTTGCCTGCACACTGCTGTTTTATAAATATTTCGTATTTTTTCTCATAATTCTATTACTACTATTGAGTTCAAATTACATTTCCTGTACTACTAATATAATTTCTCCTGTAAATGAAAGTTTTTAACAAATCTAAGGTGTTAAAGGTAATTAAAATTAAAGGTATTAAAATTCAATTCACAACAGTATTTTAAAGGAATAAAGGAATGTGCAATTTTACAAATATTCTTACATTTCAGATCTTTGAAGTAAGATGGACATGGCATAATTACAGATTAAGTTAACAGCTCTTAGCATAAATGTCATAATTTATAAATGCAAAAGTGAGATTTATCTAGGTTCATAGAAAGATAAATAGCATTCTGTTTAATTCTACCTGACTTTCAACACTGATTTAGATGAAATAAAACTACCACTGGGACCAAATAAAAGTAATGTTTACCTTTTCTGAGCATTTCCTTACAACATTTGCCAATTCTCCAACAACTTGGTTCACACACTTGAGTGATGGTTCTTTCAACTTAAAAATCTGCTTTTTAACAATAGCCTCAAATGCCATATCTGGAGTAAACAAACCTACTCTATGAGAAAAATAAAAATTCATTTAGTTTTGAATGAAAAATACTATAATTATGCAAAAAAATTTAATTGTTTCTAGAGTAGCACTTTTCAAAGAAGTATGGTGAAAAATCTAAAAAAAAATTATCTTCATAGAATGATTCAATATATTTTGTTATTGATTAAATAATTTAATTAATAATGATTTCATTAATGTTTCCTCAATCAATAAAAGGTAAAATTAAATACAAGTAATAATCTGTTTAATGATTTTCATTTTATACTGCACTATCAAAAGCTGCTATATGAAGAATATCTGTTTTTAATGGTGTCCATGAATATCCACACTGGTCCACATAAATGTGTACTTGGTAAATAATTATGCTACTATTGAACTTATCAATTAATATTTGCTTGTGTGTACAAATAAATGCAGTTTGGTTAGACTTATGTAGACACAATATATGGGTTTAACCAGATTATATAGTTTAGTTCTTCCAATAGGTCTATTTTGAGCAATAGTTGCTGCATTAATTTCTGCAATTACACTCTGCATCTGTTTAATTTATACATCATATGAGAATAAGAAAAACTCTAAAAGTTTTTAAATATGCATAGTCAAAAAAAATTTCTGTAACTAGGTCTATTTGAGTTGAATGAAAATTTGCACATAAAAAATAGTGGCTAAATGCAGCAGTTTTTTTCTTATGTGCAAATTTTCATTATGCTCAAATGGACCTAGTTATAAAGAAATCATGATTTAATAGAATACAATGATCGAGTCAGCAATGAAAGACATAATAAAAAACCTTTAAAATAACTTCAAAATAAACAGCAACTCAGAAGTCCACCAAAATTTGAAGGTTATGTTGTTTCACTTCTGAGAAATAATTTTTTTTTTCACACAATGAGCTAAATTGCCAGGTCACAAGGGTTCAGAAAAGGTTGTAGAAGAAAACCCAATGTACAGCTATTAGGAGCCAGATGAGAAGCTTTCGTCACTAACATCCAGAGTGTTCTTGATGTGCACAAGAAATGACTGTCCTACACACAGGGCTATGGTTTAATGTACCATCTGAAGAATGCTGGCACTTTCAAAGCCCATCAGTGTCCCCTTTCTCACTGAGGGCAGGATGGGAGTTAGTGGAGATAAATATCAATGATCATGTATTCCCTTCTAACTGAATGCAATGGTGAGCATGGTGAGAATTAGTGAAGAAAATATCAATGTTGGTACAGTTGGGACTCGAACCTGGAAACTGCAGATTATGAGCCTGGTGAGCTACTGACTTAGCCAACCCTGCCCCATCAAAATTCAAAAACATATCATCAACTTAAGATCATATTTTCATGGATCAGCAGCTTCAGGTCTTAGAAAAAGTCACAAAATATGCAGGAATAACTTCCACACCATCCCATACTGAACAACTCCTAAATTTCAAAAAAGTAATTTACCAGCAGTGAAGAAAGATATGGTTACATACCACATAGACTGAGACTCAACACAAATGCAATGAGAGAACATGAATAATATAGAACATGAATAAATATATAAATGAAATCTGAAAAACCGATAACACATGGATTATTGCTGCAGAAAAGTCTAATGATATGGTTGTTGCAAACAAAATGCAATACAAATAAAAAAAAAATGGTAGCTATGGTGAAAGGAGCAAGAGAAAAAACAAAAGAACAACAAACATAATGCTACAACTCATGGATATTAAGAATTGTGAATATCTACCAGACAACCTAGCTAAGGCATGCATTCCCTCCCTACACACACTTATCCCAGAATAACAATCCTTGTCAAGGCCAAAATGCACAAGCCAAAGGCACCATTTTGCCCACTAGAAAGCAAATATGCCTCACCTACTATAAAACTTAAGAGATCTGCTGCAATATCTTAAAATGTATTCCCTTCTAACTGAATGCAATGTTCCAGCACTGCATTATTTCATTGAAGAAATAAATAAGTGTCACAATACTGAATGGCTCTCGTGGATATCTATCGGTAAATCCTCACACCTGGTTACAGCAGTATTAGACACCATTCAGAAAAGACTAATGGAACAGAGAGACCATCACCTGTAGAAAAAACAGCCTTTATTGAAAGCATTAAAATTTGTAACAGAAAATAATTATTTTAAAGTAAATAACAAACATAAATATGGTGTCCGCACTTTCAGGAATGCTCTCAGAAATTGCAATGCATGAAATGGAGAAGTTTTCCCTATGTTGCAAAACCCAATGCTGTTAAATCACAGATGCAAAGATGACATGATAATAATATACAAAGACATGAAAAAACAGACATCCTAAAAACAGATCAAGAAAAAAATGGAAAACATATTTAAGCATAACATTTACTATAGAAAATGAGAAAAACCAGAAGCAATCTTACCTGGATATCTTACCTCAGAGACATAAAACCACCATCTGGACAGGGCAATATAGTAAATGAACAACTAAAACCACCATAATCCTGTTTGAATAAACTCACCCCTTACAACATAAAAAAAAGTGTAAAAAGTCAGCATTTATCAGAAAACTGTAGATATTTAATGGACAAAAGACCATATCAGAACCCTTCCAGTGTTCGTGTCATCTGTATATGTTTGCAGAATCCAAAATGAGATGCAAAGGACGTATATATACATTTTTAGTATAAAAAAAAAAATCGTTTTTTTTCAAAAATAAAAAATACTGTTTAATTTATATATACATATCTTATAAAAAAAATATATAATTCAGGCTTGATAAATAATGTTTTGCTTTTATTTTGATGCATATTTTATTAAACTACAATATAATTTTATAAAGCTATCTGATTGCCATTTCTTAGAAGCACTAAACAGTATTACCGATTTGCTTGTTACTGTTTCTCTTTGCTGAAGCAACCTTCTGATTAAAGCTCACAAGTCTGATTTGAACTATTATCAACAAATTTTTCATTAAATTTTCGAAAATCTCCTAAAAATTAACAAAAAAAGAAATTGCTATTTTTAAAAACGGTAGATTTTCGAAGTAATTACAAAGTACATACCACCATATTTTTTCCCCCGTTTCTCAGTCTTTTTCTGTCATAAATCTATTTCAGTATTCTCAAAATTATTTTTATCATTTTTCCCACCATTCTTTGCATTTTTCCAACTCTTAAAATCGAAACTGGAAGTAAAAACAACCTTCTTAGAAATTCTTTGTACAGCTGCATTTAATTACGTTATGGCTCACTGAGGCAAACGAGGTGCTGATGTTTGACACAATGCTATCTCCATTCTGTGTGCTTTAAGTGGCTAACATACTGTTTAGTTTTGGTTCAGCATATTGGATATCCTTTGTGAAGTTAGTATTTACTTTTTTATATTTAAACCATAGTTTTCATTTCAAATTTATTTGCGTAAATTAGTGATCTTTTGGCCAATCAATAAGTATTGATTTTTCATAGTTATGCTGCATCAGATGGTCAGTCTACACTCTTGTTGTTGTGGATATTTTAACATCACATTTGGCTGTATGTTAATTTTTATTTAATTATTTATTACTTTTGCAGTAAAACTTTGATCTGGTATCATTTTGTGAAAATAAATGGTCTTGAATATGTAAGCAAATTTATTTCTGAAGTTTTATTTCCATAAGATAGTTATCTTGTCAGCTGATTTATCCATCTTTCTGAGTTATGCCACATTGGAGGCCAACTTAAAAGTTGTTGCAGATATTTTAACATTTTCTTTGCCATATTCAGGAGGAAATTTCCCTTTGATTAATATATAATTTAACTATTTTTATTCATCGGGTTTTCCAAAATGAAGCCTTGGTTGTATAACGTAATCTTTTTTTTCACCATATCACATCGAAAAAGGCTTATAAAAACCAATACACTTGTAAATTTGTTTATATTATTTACTTTCATAAAATTCGTAATTAAATTCTGTTTAAATCTGCTATATAACATGACCTATTTCCATAAATTGGTTATTTTTTTTAAGAAATTCTAAAATTGACTTGTTTATCTGACTCAGCACAATTGGCTAAAAACCTAGAATTTTCTCAAAGTATAGTCATCATCATCATCATCATCCTCAAGCAGCTATGGAGGTCCAACCAGACCATGCAATTTAGTTCTCCAAGCATGCCTGTCCTGAGCTACATCTGTTGCATCCGGCCACTGCACACCAATTCTAACAAGATCCTGTTTGACATTGTCTGCTCACTGCATCCTAGGTCTCCTGGATGCCTTAGGATGGATGGATGCCCTTCTGAGGCCTTAGGCACTCTGTTCATAACCCTATTCACCAATCTATAATTATCCATACGGACAACATGGCCAAACCAACGGAGTCTCTCTCTGCACAATATCCTGCTTAAAGGAGGTTGCCAACTCCTTTGCCTAACCTCATCATTAGTTGCAAAGTTGAACCACCTAATGCCCAAGATACTGCGTAAGCATCTAGTTTCCTGTTATCATGCTTACAAAATATCCAAGTTTCCCTACCATAACTATCCCTAGAAAGAACCAAACTATTATACAGTCTAATTTTAGTCTTTAGGTGTATACACCTATTTTTCCACACTCTCCATAGATTCTAAAAGTCCCAGCAGTCTCCCTATTCATCTGTTAATCTCATGCCGACATCACCAGTATCTGTTACATAGTTCCCAAGATAATTAAACTGTGACACATGCTCAAGACTGCAACCATTCAGATTAACTGAATCACAGCCTGCCTGACCAATTTTCATCACTTAGTTTTCTCTCTGTTTATAACCAAACCTACTCTATTACCAGTTTCATCAACAGCTCAAATGAAAGAGTTCATATCATCAACATCATTTGCCAAAAGGGCTAATTCATCAGCATAATCTAAATCAGAAATTTTCGTATCTCCAGTCCATTTAAGGCCCAAAATCTTTCCCTTGAACTGAATTTTGCATAACATAATCAATAACCAAGCTAAAGAGAAAAGGAGACAAAATGCACCCTTGTCGAACACCAGAAGTAATGCTAAACCAATTGCTACAAGCCTTACCAACTCTCACACATGACTCAGTGTTATTATAGAGATCTTTCATTACGTTAACTAACAGGTATACCATATGATCTCACAATCAACCACAAATTATGATGATCAACAGAGTCGAAAGCTTTTTTGAAATCAACAAAGCTAGCAACCAAAGGATTCTGAAACTCTAAACATTTCTCAAGAATCTGCCTAAGTGAAAATATCTGATCCACACATCCCCTACCACTTCTGAATCCACATTGTTCATCATGTAATTGACTGTAAACCAGATTCTTAATTCTATTAAGCAAAATCATGCAAAGAACTTTCCCTGGAACAGAGAGTAGGCTGATACCTCTATAGTTATCACAAGAACTGCGATCACCTTTTTAGAAAATAGTGATAATAATAGCTCTGGTAAAATCCTTAGGGACCATGCCTTTTATCATGAAAAATATTCAAAATTTCAGTCATCCAAGTGGTAACCGAAACATTCCCAGCTCTAAGCATTTTGGTAGTTATTTCATCACCGAGAGAAAATTACAAAACAGGAGAAATATATACTTGAAACAAGAAAGTTTTATTTTTTATTACTCAGAAATAAATAGCATTTTTATTCATGCACATTATAATCATTTCATTCTATTGTTTTTTTTAAACAAATTTTTATATTGTCAGATGCATTTTTTACTACATCATTCTAAAAAAGTCTATTAACATAAAACTTGCCTTTTTTCGTTAAATATTTTAACTTAAAGAAAAGTTATCGACGCCTTAACATGACAAAATAATTATCCTGAGAAATTAATACAAAAATTAGAAAAGACAGCTACATCAGTCACAAAACAAAAAAATATTCAACATATGATATCACAGCTCAGTAAGCAATAAAAATATAAATATAACTGACTAGAGAAAACCTGAAAAAGAATCATGAAGCCACATCATTATGAATACCTTACAGCAGCAGCCCAGACTATACTAATAACAGGGGGAAAAATATTAAAAACAGCTGGCACCTATCAAATTCCAGTTATAAATCAAAGTACAAGACTCAACAAACAAACAAACAAACAAACACATACAAATCCTCATGCAGCCATGGGCTATGGAGGTCCAACCAGATTATGCAAATTTCCTCTCCAGACATGTCTCTTCTGAGCTACAGCTGCTGCATTTGGCCACTCTAGGCCAATTCTAGCAAGGTCCTGTTTGACATTATTTGCCCATTGCATCTTAGGGCTCCTCCTTTTTCTGAAACCCTTGTTCATAATCCTGTTTGCCAATCTGCAGCTATGCATAGGGACAACATGGCCAAACCAAGGAAGTCTCTCTCTGCACAATATACTGCTCGAAAGAGGTTGATAACTCCTTCTTCTAACCTCATCATTACTTACAAAGTAAAACCTAATGTCCAAGATACTGCATAACTAATGTCCAAGATACTGCATAAACATCTAGAATCAAAGGCATCAAGTTTCCAAAGGGTCCATGTTTCACTACCATAACCTTAGAAAGAACCAAACTACTATACAGCCTAATTTTAGTCTTTAGGTGTATACATCTATTTTTCAACACTTTCCATAGATTCTTAAAATTCCCAGTGGCAATTCCTATGCTGCAATTTATCTCATGCCACAGATCACCAATATTTGTTACATAGCTCCCACAATAATTAAACTGGAACACTTGCTCAAGAGTGCAGCCATTCAAAGCAACTGAAGCCCCATCTGCCTGACCAATTTTCATCACTTTAGTTTTTCTCTGTTTATCGCAAATCTACTCTATTACCAGTTTCAAAACAGCCGTAATGAAAGAATTCATATCATCATCATTAGCCAACAGGGCAAATCATCTGCATAATCTAAATCAGAAATTTTGAAATCTCTAGACCATTTAAAGGCCAAAATCTTTCTCTTGCAAAGCATTTCGCATAACATAATCAATAACCAAACGAAACAGAAAAGGAGACAAAATGCACCCTCGTCAAATTCCACTAACAATGCTAAACCAATCGCTGCAAGATGTACCAACTCTCACACACAACTCAGTATTATTATAGAGAGCTTTCATTATGCTAAACAACTTGTATTCTATATGATCTAAACCAGTGGTTCTCATCCTATTATGCCTCACATACCCCCTGGAAATGTGTATGTAACTGGCGTAGCCCTTATACAGATAGATAAAACTATAGTTATAGTATAATAATGCCAACTTAGTGACTTTGTTACTACATTTAATGACTTTTGAGCTCTTACGGTGTACCCCAACAAAAATTTTACCGCATACCCCACGTTGAGATGATCTAAACAATCAACCACAAATTATGTCAATCAACAGAGTCAAAAGCCTTTTTGAAATCTACAAAGCTAGTAACCAAAGGTTTCTGAAACTAAACATTTCTCAAGAATTTGCCTAAGTGAAAATATTTGATCAATGCATCTCCTACCATTTCTGAATCCACACTGTTTCCCATACAAAACATTTGCTTTTCAATACACATAGTTGTCCATCAACCAAATTATTAAAAAAAGTGTAATCATGCAAAGAACTTCACCTGGAATAGAAAGTAAGCTAATCCCCCTAAAACAATCACAAAAACTATGATCCTTTTTTTAAAAAATAGGGATAATAATAGCTTTAGTAAAATCCTTAGGAACACTTATAAAAAATTTTAAAAATTTCAGTCAGCTATGTAACAACACAAATGTTCCCAGCTCTAAGCCTTTCAGTGGTGATTTCATCCACCCTTGGGGATTTATGCACTTTTAACTAGAGATAGCAAAAGCAACTTCAAAATGTAATATATGGCCATCATTAAAGCCAATAATGCATCCATCCTCATTACAAAGGGAGTAGAAATAATCACATTATTTAGAACTCCAAAATACTCAGCCCACCTAGCCATCACAGAATCCTAACCTTCAAACACCTTCCCATGTTTATCCCTGAATTGCTGTGTATCTGTCCATTTCTTCCCACACAAGACATTAAATATCTGGTACAATCCCCTGCTGTTGTGCTGTCTAACTGCTTCCTCTGATTTGTCAATCAGGCTATCAAGCCAAAGATTCTTATCAGCTGTTAACTGATTCTTTATACATTTATTAAGGCTCGTTGCAATGCCTTCTGTTAGGACTAGTTGGGTGCTGATTCATATTAATACTGCACTTTCTTCTTACAGAAATATGTTCCATAGCCTTATCACCCAAATAATTTTGTTTCCTCTGTTTCCTTTTACCCAAAAGAGTACTGTTGATTTTAAGAAAAGCCTGCTTAAACTGACCCCATTCTTTCTCAACTTCAGCAGTAAGCAAACCATGATTGTCATAATGACCAAGTAGCCTATCATGGTATGATTTGACTACATCTGGATCTTTCAGACCTTTAGTGTTAAAGGTAATTTTTTAACCTTGCACAACATTTCTTAAGCTTCAGCTGCAAAACAGTTTTGACTAGGTAATGGTCAGACCCAATTTCGGCTCCCCTGTATGATCTGGCATTCCTAACCGAACTATTCCATTTGCTGTTAATTAAAATATAATCTATCATATTCCTGTGCAACCAATAAAGTGAAACTCGTATGTATTTATAAATGTTACGGTGTTTGTAGTATATGTTAGTTATTCACAAACCATTAAGCATATTCACCTGTAGAAGACATTCTCCACTGTCACTGGAATACCAATGTCAAAGGGACATAAAAAACTCCTGCCCAAAGATTAGAATCAGTACCAACTTTAGCATTGAAGTCACCTAGCACAAGGGAAATATCTCCTTTCTTCACAGAATTCAAAATATCCTGTATCTGTCTGTAAAACATATCCTTTTTAATCTCATCAGAGTCCTCTATAGGGGCATAATAACAGATGACATTCAAGTCTTTAATTTTTGTTATAAATTTTGCTGTAAGAAATCGTTTATTAAATTCTGTTATACGCATTATAATTATTTCTATTTGTTTCCTTTAAATAAATTTTTATTTGTGTTGCCAGTTGCATTTTTTTTTACTATATGACTAAAAAAAGTCCTATTAAAATAAAACCTTTTTTTGTTAAATATTTTATTTCAGAAAATCCAGAATTAAATGCTGATTAATTTGGCACATAACATGCCATAATTCCTTTCATTAATCATTTGGCAAAAGTAGTTATTTAACTTTCATTTTTGGCTGAGCAAGTGAAAAAATAGCTTGGCTTAGGCTGGGGCCTTGGAAAGGTTAAGTGAGAGGTGGAGGAGCATCCCACTCTCTACATATCTGATAAAAAGACAAAAAAAAATGCCTTGAATAATTGTAAGGCCATCAACCAAATGGGTTTGTATATAACTCAAAAAGCTAAAATACACTCGGAAGGTTGTTCACTGTTCACATATTTGTTCATTTAATAGAGGCTTACAGTTGCACTTTTAGTATAAATATAGTATTGATCTGAGGATCACAAAAGTAACAGAACCTAAATATTTTTAATACTTACCTTATACCATGGATGTTCCTAATTGCAAACGCAATCTCTCTTCTAAGCTCTTTTTCATCAAATTCCATCTGAAAAAATAAGTTCACCAACATTATCAGAGCTATTTATAACAATAATAAACAATAAGCAATCCAAAAACTAAACTGTTTAATCTTAAACTCAAGGGAAGAGAAAATGTAATTTGAAATATCAAAAATTTGAAGTTATGAATTTTAATTTTAATAGTTAGTACACAGAGTAATCTAGTTTATGTGTATTGCAGAGATAACCACAAAAAACAATCACTACCATTACTTTTCTTAATAAGCCTATCAGAAAAAACAATTCAGTTTCTGTAGTTCTCACACATTCTTTCTGAAGTAATAAATATTATAAATATAGTCCAAATAATTTTTTACTTATTTCTTACAAAAATATATAATTCAGTATATTATAAATATAGTCCAAATAATTTTTTACTTATTTCTTACAAAAATATATAATTCAGGGTTCTAAAATACGATTTACTTTTTCAATGCAATATCTTATGGACTATATTTATAATTTTATGAATGGCAAGTGTTTATCTGGCAAGTGTGAATGGCCCTGTTTGCCATAATGTAATTTTTTCTCTTTACAAGTGTTGTATTAACATGTTGTACTAGGCAGCACTGGCTTCAAAATGAAAATCTAAACAAATATCTTGTAACGCAGTCATTTGCCAAGGAAGTGCACAGGAAATATCTAAGTTTATGTCATTAAACAGCAAACTTTTGAAGGAATGAAAGACTTCACCAAATAATACTTTTCTGCAGTATTTGGGACTGGGTTTCTTAATCTTAAGAAAAGTATTCAAACTTACAATAAAGTTCCTTTAAGACTCTCCATGTTAAACACATTAAATATGCTTATCAGCTTCAAACTTCTCAAGCACATCTACCCACACAATGGAACACACTTCAACAAAATCATTAAATACATTCTCAACAGCTTTAAATCTTTCCATACCATTAGCATTGTACTGAGTTTCAAGTGCTGCAAACTGAGAGCTTATGGTGCTGGTCAGATCACTAACAAAAGAGCAACGTTAATATAAAAATTATAATAAATCCTTGTTTCTAATTTTTTTTTACTTATTTCTTACAAAAATATATAATTCAGGGTTCTAAAATACGATTTACTTTTTCAATTTTGTACACACTTCGTTATGTTATTTAATATAGCCTTTTCTAGCAATATGATCACCATTCTTTAGTCGTGATATCTGGCTTCACTGATTTTCTTATTCACTATGTACATTTACTCTATTACTCTATGAATCAGGGATTGCTTATGTGTATTGGGATTTTTGCTTTTTATTGCTTATGTATATGATTCAGGGATTGCTTATGTGTACACATAAGCAATCCCTGACTTCAGCTCATGAGTTTGATCTAAGCTAATGCCAACACTATTTCCCATAGAGTCTGCAAATTCTCTCAAAGTTAACCCCCTTTTTTAAAATCAGAGGATTTTGGAAGTTATTACCAAGTGTTTTTTTTCCCTCTTTCTGATTCAAACCTATTTCAATATTTTAAGAATTATTTTTTTCATTCATCACATTATTTCGTAAGGCTGAAACCCAAAATTGCTGAGTTTCTTGGTTCCAAGAAGGTATCATTTTATTTGAGTGAGTGTAATGCTCCAAAGTATGTTAACTTTACTTTGCCTGATAGCTTAAATCTCGGGCACCAGGCAATTAATCTTGCCAATAAATTAAAATTAAATTAAAAAACAAGAAACTCCAAACACAAATTTCATACAATAAAATGTTCATTTAAATCTCAGACTCACCAAAAAATAAGTTGCACCAAAAAACAGAGACAAACTCTTACAAATAATTATTATTAAACTCAACTCATTAAGTATCCACTAATAATTTCCACTCTGTAAACTGATTCAAATATTTAGAGGAAAAATGGGGGGGGGGGGTCATATCCCACCTGGCTCAAGACAATTTTTCCTCTAAATATTTGAATCAGTATATTTACAGAGTGGAAATTATTAGTGGATACTTAATGAGTTGAGTTTAATAATAATTATTTGTAGATTGCATACTCGTAAGACATGCATTCCATCTAAGAAAAGGCATTAAAAAACTGCTTGAGATGGGATTGCTTGAACACTCCTACGTATTAGGAAAGTAGGTTGAGAATGTTCATAACATCAGTTAGAGGAGATCTTGATCGGCAGCCAGTAGCTCAGTGATCCAGAGCACCTGACATGTTATCAGGAGGTTGTGAGTTCATATCCCACCTGGCTCAAGACAATTTTTCCTCTAAATATTTGAATCAATTTATAGAGTGGAAATTATTAGTGGACAAACTCTTACATCAAAATTCTCTCACTTCACAAAAACTATCAACTACTCCAACTTCTCACACCTCCAACTCTTCTCACTACCTCTGTGACACTTACTTAAAGAGCTAACATCACTTAGCCATACACTCTTGGCTTGCAAATTGAGGCATGTCATCACGAGGGGAAGCCACATTGGCATATGATGAATGCACACCAGATGGTGTAAATGGGTGTGTCCTTCCATGTGCATTTAGCGGCTGTCAATCAAAAGATAGAGTTGCACAATCAGCACTCTCCTGATGGAACAGGCAAGGAGAATGAGGATTCAAAGAAAAGCAAAAAGCCCAAATATATTTATAACATAAATAATGTAAAACTGGTTAAGGAAAAGTAAAAGTGAATGGGTTAACCATCACATGAGCAGAAGATACCTGTGTGGCATTTTCATGCATTGTAGCACCAGTCTGCATCAGTAAACAAACGCCCCATAACATTTGTGCTTTCTGAGTTAATACTTTGTAAGTTTATTAAATTTTTGCTTTTATTTATATAGACAGATTTTTATTCTATTTCCATTATAATGATCTATTAGTGTTATGGCTACATCTTTTAGCTGTGGATTCTTTCTTTTGAACTTTGCTTTAGTTGTTTCTAATTTTTTTTAAATTACTTCTTGGTTTTTAGATTAAAAAAAGTCTTTTTATCATTTCCTGAGAATGATTGAGGTTTTAGGTATGGAAGCAAAGATGATTTCCTTGGTCTAGAAATCAATCCTCCTACAGTTCAGAAGGGAACAATAATGATACAGTTTGATTAAAGGGGTTTTAACTCTCATCTCCCAAGCTGAAGAATTTAAACCTCTACTACCACTTGGCACAATTTAATTTTAAATAAATTATTAGTTCATGAGTTTACACTGAATGGCTTAACTCTCCCAAAATCTTGGCTATACACTCTGAAATTCTTTTACATTTAGTACACTAACTTCGAACATTTTGCCAAGATACCCAAAGTGAAACACCCAAAAAGAGAGTATGTGTGGCATTCACTCAAAAAAAAACAGCCAGTAAAGTGCTTCTCAACTATCACAAAAAGTCCCATGAGTGCAAATAGTGCAGTCACCTTGTGCAATTCTTACCCATATTATAAAAAGTACTATAGTGGGGAGAAAAAAATAAATAGTGCAGTCACCTTGTGCAATTCTTACCCATATTATAAAAAGTACTATAGTGGGGAGAAAAAAATAAAAAAAATGTGCTTATCTCAAAATATATTGGACAAGTTTAATATATATCTCTCAGGAAGATAATATTGATAAGTTGTGAAAATTTGGACTAAAATAATTTACATATACTATAAAGAAAACAAATATTGAAAAGTACTTGAAAAGGGGGGGGGGGGCTTTTGAATACAGAATGTACAGTCAATAGCAGATGTGACCCCATCTATCACTAATGCAGGCCTGACATCATCAATTCATGCCCTCAATAAGATAATTCACAGACCTAGAAGTCTTCGGGAGGGTGTTTGAAGAGCAGTAATATGTCTCCCCATCATGAGTGTCTGCAGAAAATTTTCCAGGGGGGGGGGGGGGGGGCTTGGATACAAATAATCACATCAATAAATTTTTTTTTAATTATTTAATTTTCAGGATTTTTTTTCCACAAGTAGATTATAGAATACAGTATTGCATCAATACAAAAACACATAATGTATATAAATTAATTACATTTAAATTGTTACGATTATAATTTGTGGAATTTTTTGCTTGATCCCAGGAGGGGGCAAGTTCCCCGTTTGCTACCTTCTGCGGACACACATACTCCCCATGGTATGCCATAGATGTTATATTTGTTGATATCTGGAAAAAATGTATGCCACTCCATTTGTTGGATACTTCTTCCTCAAGATATTGATTACCAAGTCTTGCTCTATGTGGATGGGCACTATCATCCATTGAAAGGAAATAATTACCTAGAGCACCAGCAAAAGGCTTGACATAAGGATCAAGGATCTCATCCCAATATCTCAGAGTATTCATAGAACCTCCATCAATTCAGGCTACATGACAACACTGCAAGCAGCCTGTCTGTATCTGGAGTAAAAGGGATGCATATAATGGGTTGATGGAAATAAGAGTACAGCCTTGTGAAGCCATCTGGTCAGAGTTGAGACAGATACCTGCCTTCCTGTAGCTGAAATAAAGTCTGAATGCAGAGATGATGATCTTGCTCTCCTATTCCACTTGGGACAGCAGTCCAGTTTGGTACTAATAAATCAGCACTTTGACATCGATTCTAATTTTAGAGGAAAAATTGTCTTGAGCCGGGTGGGATACAAACCCATGACCTCCTGATAACATGTCAGGTGCTCTGGACCACTGAGATACCAGCTGCCGATCAAAATCTCCTCTAATTAACACTATGAACATTCCTTTTATGTCACACATAGGCACTATTCAGGCAATTTTAACCACAAGCAGCTTTCTATTTGCCAAATAGATGGAAAGCATGTCTTACAAGTATGCTAATGATGATAAATAATGAAATAAACTCAACATATTCAATATCTACTAATAAATCAGCACTTTCAAGTCGATTCAAATTTTAGAAGAAAAATAGACAATTTTTCCTCTAAACTAACAACACTCTGCCATAGTATATGTAGATAACATAACTGCTAACAACTACCGAAAATTGTATGACAAAGCTGACATCAAACATATTGATATGTTGTCTACATATACTATGGCAGAGTGACTTACATCTAATGCTTCAATATTTGTCTATTACTTCAATATTTCAACATCAAGTAGTGCATAACAAAAGGACTGGTAAGCTAGGAAACATGAAATGGCCTAGGACTGTGAACATCGAAGAGCTGATTCCATCATCTAGCAAAAGGTTATTCTTCCTTAGCCGCTGTACCAGCCAAGTTTGGACACTGGTAACTATTTTTGTCATTCTCTAAATTTCCTTTATACGGTAATAAAGGATAATAATATGAGTCAAGACAATCGCAAATGTTAAATAACAAAGCAAAGGAAAGCTTAAATTTATGGCCAAAGGACTAAATACAGCCTGAACTGCAGAACTTTGTTAGCACACCTCATCCTTATGTTGAGTTTCTAATGTACTTTTAGATGTAATACAGCTTTAATCGTAAATTAAATTTATATTATACTTATGTATTATGAGAAAAAATGCCATTGAAGGATGCAATTATGATGGGTTGGGTTATTTTACCTCTGAGCTCCACTTTTTGCACACAATGGGCTAAATGGCCAGGTCACAAGGACCCCAAAGGCTCAGAGAAGGTTGGGGGAGGTGACTCACTGGAACAGCTGTTGGGAGCAGCCAGCATGTTCTTTAACATGCACAGGGTACAGCTCTCCCACACACAGAACATCTTATCATCCCATCTGATGGACAGTGGCCTTCTCTAATCCATCGGTGTCCCCCTACTGACCATGGACAGAGTTGGGAGTTTTATCGAGATAAATCTCAATGCTGACAAAGCTGGGACTCAAACCTGGGAACCGCAGATTATGAGCCTGATATGCTACCAACTGAGCCCACCCCATCATTATGATGAGATCAATGGTGTTAAAATGGCAAGTGTTCAAAATGTTGAATATTCTTTTGGGAGCACTTTGTCCAAAAGTCCAAAGCACATCAACTAACATGGCAAAAAGAAAAGAATGTTTACTGTCATATTATATCTCCACAACTTAACAAACCCATGCTATGGCTCAGCATAGAATGCACAACCTGCAGTAGGATGAAGTTGATAGCTGATACAATTTATCTTGCCACCAAAATGTATAACACACAAAAAGAATGAGTAATATGATAGCTCAGATGTAGAGCACCTGATATGTTTTCAGGAGGCTGTGGGTTCAGATCCAACTACCAAGAAAATTAAATTTTTTCAAGTATCACTAAAAGTGTTCCTTGGTTACAGGACATCTCCTGTGTTTTTCCGTTATCAAATGAGGAGATAAAAAATAAATTGGTGATGAAAACTGGCATGTGATTTCTGAAACCAAAGTCCTAGAGATCATGATGAATGTCAAATTTACAATGTCATGTTTGACAAATTTACGAACAATGTCAAAACATGTTTTTTTTAATGTTGAATAAAATCAATATTAGAACACTTGAAGTAAAGAGTAAATTCAGATAGTTGTTTCTCAGTAAATTAGAGCCACTGTACAGCACTGCCTGTGAAAGACATACTGAGTGTTGCATCATTTGTCTCTAAAGGACCAAGTAAGTCTGACAATCATCACTCTTTCCAACATCTGTACATGAAACTCAACAAATCAATGAGACAATAATTTACATGAGAAGGGTCAAGTGGGAACTATCTAGTTAACTAGTAGGATCTTCCTTACATGGGCTTACTGCTAATCATCATCATCATCCTCAAGCAGCCATGGGCTACGGAGGTCCAACCAGACCCGCGGCGATATCTTTTTTTTTTATTTTTATATTTTAATTTTTTTATTTAATTCTCCAAGCATATCTGTCCTGAGCTACATCTGCTGCATCTGGCCACTGTACACCAATTCTAACAAGGTCCTGTTTGACATTGTCTGCCCACCGCATCCTAGGTCTCCCCCTCCTTCTGAGGCCTCTAGGCACACTGTTCATAACCCTATTCGCCAATCTATAATTATCCATACGGGCAACATGGCCAAACCAGCAGAGTCTCTCTCTGCACAATATGCTGCTTAAAGGAGGTTGCTTACTGCTAATAGCGAAAAGAAAAAGATGATTCATTAGAAAGGTATGAAGTCAATCTTAACATCAACATCAATATAAAACTTAGAGGAAAACTTTTCCCAAGCCCACAACTTTCTGATATTTCAGATGCTTTGACAACTGAGCTACTGGCTACCAATCAATATCTCCTCTATTTGTTGATGTGAACTAGTGAATGTTGTGGGTTTACACTCCACCCATTTCAAGATAAAAATTTCTCCCAAATTTGATGTCGATGTTAAGAGTGATTTCATAACTTTCAACAGTTGAAACATCAAGAAATTTCATTAAATAATTAGATGGTTCATTAGTCTGAATGTAAAGAATCTGAACAGTGACATACAGTCCTTTATGCTGAAATTGAAAACAATATAGAGTCCATGACCCTCTCATTGCACTGAACTGCTGCTGAACACTTTTACATATAAACATAAATGTGGAATGTCTTTCCACTGAGTTAATTGCAAATTTCTTAGTATGTTAAATAGAAATGCATTATACATCACTAGCATATACTAACACACAGCTGTACTAACCTTTACAATTTCAAAAGGAAACCTTTCATGGAAAAGGCGGTTTATGCGAGCACCACCTGACAATTCACTTGTATTTATAGCTGCAGAACCAGAGCCTTCAATACTTCTTTCAAAATCTGTTTGTAATTGTTGTATCATCCTAAAAAGTTTAAATGAATAAACAGCAATCCTTTCAGAAGATAATTTTAAAAAACTTAACAAAGGTAAAAAGTAAATGCATAATAAACTTTCTAATATGCAATATCTGCTTAAAACATGTTTGATCTTTTACTTGTAGAATCTCTAATTCTTTTCTTAGCCCTAAAAATGACACACTACAAATTTCCTTTTAAATTCATATTAAATCAAAACTTTTGAGTGAACTTTATTACAAGGGATATAAAAATATTTTCTATTGTGTAAGGCACTTATATTTGCCTCACATGAGAACCATTACTTTTAGTAGAATACAGGGCTTTGGAGACTGGCTCTGGCCAAATTATGAAGTTCAAATTAATCATTTTTTCTTTTAATATAACTTCACTTATTAACAGTTTTCAGTTGCATTTATAATAATATTAAATGTAGTCCAGATTTTCAAATTAAAGATTAGCTTTATTGGATTCATTTACTTTGTTCTCATTAATCCACAGTAAATATATAGATTACCTTAAATATAGAATTCAATAAAATTCAGTAATCTGTGTATTTACTATGGATAGATTTTTTTTTTTCATTATTAATACTTAAACGTGAGTGACTTCCTCATTAACATCTGATACATTAGCAACGATTGGAAAATAAGTTGCCTTTCCTGATTATAGATGGCACAAGATCCACCACATTCAGCAAAAGATATAAAGGTCACATTATGGAAACAAATTGTTGTATGTGGTTGGCTTAGTGGTAGAGTGTTCTGCCATATATCTGGAGAGTATTCTGTTTCTGATTCGAACCCACAAAAGAAAATAGAATACTTGCCTAAGATCAAATAATTTAGATATCCCTTGCAAATTTGCAAAAAAACTAAGAATTAAAAAAATTCAAAACTCTTCACTCATATTAGATTGATGCAAAACTTTGTCCCATTTTTGCTACTTGGCGGCCTAGTCTTACTGTTTCCTGGCATTCTGTAGGTATGTGGCTCGTCAATCACAGACCCAAACAGTTGTAGTTTAGTTAGGCTCACATTCCAACTTGGTTTTTTTTTTACGTAATACGAGGAGGCTTACTATCATGAATATTGGCTATATTTTTACTTCAATGAAGTCTACACACATACACAATGCTATACACAACATGTTCTTTGGCTCTCAATTTTGTAGCCAAAGAACATTGAAGAGACAAAAACTAAAATGTTAACAACTGCCTTAACTAAAGGAATTATTGAAGGACAGTACATTCCGAAATTTTATGCAATGAAAACTGTAGCTGCACCAACAAAGAAATTTCAGTTAGGTATAGCGAAACAAGACCATTTTTACAAAAAATGGCACACGTGCCAATGAAGAAATGTAAGGGCCACCATTACCATGGAGACTCCTACTTGAAGAAGTGCACTGCACGGATTAACAATGGCTGAAGCTTACCATTGTGTAAACAGGTCTTCAGATGTGAACTTACAACTGAAACATTAGCTCACGAGAACGCTCGAGTTGGAGAAAAGCATTAAGAAACTGAAATGTGTAAAGTGGTGTGCAGCATTGTGTTATGTGTAGACTTGAAGTAAAAATATAGACAATATTCAAGATAGTAATAGGTTGGACTATGCAGGTCCAACCAGACTAACAACAAGTCTGTCTTGAGCTACAACTGCTTCATTTGGCCACTGTAGACCAGTTTTAACAAGGTCCTGTTTGAAACTGTTCAATGCATCCTAGATCTCCCCCTTTTTCTGACCATTAGGCATGCTGTTCATAACCCTACTCACTAACCTGTAGTTATGTATACAAGCAACATGGCCAAACCAACAGTTTCTCCCTGCATAATATGCTAATCAGAGGTGGTTGCCAACTCTTTTGACTAATTTAATCATTAATTACAAAGTCAAACTACCTAATGCACAAGATACTGTGTATCTACAATCAAAGACAAAGTTTCCTATTATTTTGCTTAATAAGGGTTAAATGTTTCACCACCACAACTAACTTCAGAAAGAATGATACTATTTATATAGCCCAACCTACTTTTCAGATATATACACCTACTGTATTTTCCACATTCTCCATAGATTCAAAAGTGTCTCGGCAGCAGTTCCTATTATTCTGTTTATCTCAAGTTGCACATTGCCAATAACTGTTGCATGACTCTCAAAATAATTAAACTGAAACAGTTACTCAAGAGTGCAACCATTTAAAACAAATGAAGCACAACTTACCTGACCAATTTTCATCACTTTAGTTTTCTCTTTATCACAAAACATACTCTATTATCAGTCACTTCAACAGCTCTAACAAAAAGCTCATTTCATCAACATTATTTGCCAAAATGGCCAAACCATCAGCATAATCTAATTCAGAATTTTTCAAATTTTTACACCATTTAAGGCCATATTTTCCCCCTTGCAGTGAATTCCACAGATATAATCAATAACAAAACTAAAAAGATAAATTGCAGCCTTGTCCAACTCCACAAGCAATGCTGAAACAATTGCTAAGCACTTTACCAACTCTCCCACAAGGCTCAGTGTTATATTTCATTATGCTAGCTACAACTTGTCAGGTATGCTAAAAGATCTTACAATCAACCAAATATTACAATGATCAATAGAATCAAAAGCCTTTTCAAAATCTACAAAGCTAGTAAACAAAAGTCTCTCAAACTCTAAACATTTCTCAAGAATCAGCCTAAGTGAATGACCCTAAACTGATACCCCTACAGTTATCACAAGAACTGAGACCACATTTTCCTAAAATGGGGATAATAAGAACTCTGTTAATTTTAGTCAGGCATGTGATAACAGAAACCTTCCCAGCAATAAGCATTTCAGTGGTAATTTCATCTACCCCTGGAGACTTATACAATATTAATTTAGAGATAGCCAAAATGATTTCTGATTGTGATATAGGGCCAACATTAAAGCCAGTAATATATCTCTCATCAGATATGGCACAACAGCCAGTCAAGCTGTCAAGCCAAAGATACTTATCAAGCATTCAACTGATTACACATATTACTTTACACACTTATTATGCTCTCTGTAATGTTATTAGGACAAGTAGGCTGTTAATTCAGATCATTTCTGCAATTCTTTCTTTCAGAAAAAAGCTGCAGAGTCTGATCACTCACATAACTCTGTCTCCCATGTCCTATTTTACCCAAAACAGTACTGTTGGCTTCAAAAAAAGCCTTTCAGTAACAGCTAAAAATATACAAACACTAGCATATTTAATCAATATGGCTTAGGCCCTTAATTTATTCAATTAAACTCTCCAACATATACAGAGCTGACAACTGCTGTAATCTCTTTAGATTTTATCAGAATTTGGTTTAAAATTCAAAACTCTTAATTGGTTATCAAAAAATCTGAATTTTGTATTTTTTCAGTATTCTGTTGTATTTTTTTTTTTAAATCTGATACTAAATATTATTATTTACACCATTTCCATAAGAAATTTTCAATAAAAAAGAAGACTTATTTCTATTTTAGCTCTCTGTAATGTCTTCTCTTAAGAAAAGTAGGACAAGCTCTGACCCCATTTTCTAAACTGTGATTGATGCTCTGCTCACCTACATTAATGCCCTGCAGGTCAAAGGGAGTCTGTTTCCATTTACTGCTACCATTGTAACCTTGTGTAACACTGACCCATGTTTTAAAATATACTATACTGAAAAGATTCATAAAAAGATATAAAAATCATGTAATAATTATATTCCTTTAAACTCATTATATTCATCAATTCATGATATTCATTGATATTCTGATGTAAATATTATATTATTCAGGAAGAATTTTCCTTCCATTAATGTATAATTTAACTGCTTTTAGCCATCAGGTTTTTCAAATTTGGCTGGTTGTTTAGAGTTTATGTGCATTAGTATCAGGCCATAATATTCCAAACATATGATTAAATAAAAGTACATATGACATGAAAACATACAACCAATATTTAAAAGGTATGTAATTTAAAATGCACAATATGGCAAAGATTTAAAACAACAAATAACAAGTGTGTAAATAGCAAGTGAAACAATGATATGTGTAAAAAACACAAATTAACCCAGATGTAAACGACTTGGGCTACATGCAGAGAAAACCAGAAATTACGTAAAATCAAAGTCTATAAAGATATCCAGTATATCTTAAAAGGCAATGATAAGATAAAAGATGACTGAGTGTAAGAGGCTCAGACATAAAATCATGGAAGCTAAAATACAAACGTCGTTCAATATTAATATAATATACATATAAAACATGTTCTAGAGTAAAAATGGCGTCACAAAACACACTAGGTTTGTCGTCCACTTGCAGAAGAAATGAATGAGTAATAAATGAATAACCTAAGCAGAGTCAAGCAAGCACAACTTCCTCCTTGTGATTCCTGTGAAATATGATTGCCATGGTTTGATAACACTGGTCTTCAAAAAAACTTTTTTCCCTCCCAAAATTTTGTCTCCTTTTTATGTTTTTGAGAGTGCTGAATCTGAATCTGACAGCCGATTTGTTCTATTACCTACAGTTTTCTAGAGACATGGGTTTAATTAAAAAAAAACTGTTTTACTCAGAGAAGATAAATATATTTTACCAAAAGATGACACTAATAAATCCTGATACATGTAAATATTTACACAAAAAATTTTTATTGTTGTCTTCTGTCACATCTCTGTAGCTTCTCTTGCTGCAGGGCCTATGAGTAATCCACCAACATATTCTCGTTCTATTTGCTGCTATATTGTTTTTCCATTTCGGATATGTCTTTATAGAAACTTTCTCCATGCTCATCCGAGATCGCTCCAATCAATTGTGGGAAAAAAAATCAGGTGTGAACTTTTAATTTGGAACTCAGGATCTTGAAACAACTGTCTGATCTGAGGACCAACGAAAATTCCCCATTTTATTTTTGCGTCGCTAATCTTGAAAATTTTTGCCTTAAGTTAGAAAATCTGTTGGTTATCTCACATAATAAAACTGAGGCTTCCGGCAGTTTGAAAACGAATAAAATAATATATATTCACAAAAAAAGTCATTTTCTCAAAAAAGCCCTCCCATGAAAATAGCGTCTGATATAAATATTTGGATGCCAGATTTGGATTCAGCACCCTTAAATCTATAAAGTACACCCATTTTTTTTTTTTTACTGAGGGAGGATTTTCATACAGACCAGTGTAATGGGTTTGTTCTTAAAGAGCTTGTTTGCAATTGTTCTGACCAAGATCTCTGTCACTGTACCTGGAGTTTGATGGTAAAATGCTGCTGAAAATCCAGATACGGAGCAATGGAGAGCCAGACAGAGGCATGAACAACTTGACAGCAGCATCTGCTGTCATTGCCCTTAATGCCAATGTGACCAGGCACCTAACAGAAGAGAATGGTCAAGATAGCTGCCAGACAATGGAGTTGATGGCAGATCTTGGAAAGAACAGGGTTAGGCCAATGCCTCACTGAGATCAAACCTTGTAGTGAGCTAAGTGAGTTGGTGTAAGGGTACACACTGACGATGATGCCTAGCCACCACATGGTCCAAGGTAAAACTGATAGCGTGCAACTCTGCAATGAAGATGGAACACTGCAGTGGGATATGGTCTGCAATGATTACATCACAGCAGACCATGGCCGATTCCCACTGATGTGCTGGATTTTGAGTCATCTGTGAAGACAGGCAAGAAGACTGGCGAAGAGTTGCCAGTAAATAAATTAAAAAATAGATCTCTGCACAGCAAACACGTGGGTAAGCAGTCAAGACACTGTGAAAGTAATGGAACCTTCACAGGGTGATTCCTCTCACCACAGACAGGAGCTCATACAGAGGATTTTTTTCCCAAAATTAAGCCTTAATTACCTAGTCAGATATTTCTTAACTATAACTGAAAACAAGCTTTATTAAATTTAATATACTTGTGATGGTTTAAATATATCACTTTAATAAATTCACAATTAAATTCTTAATTTGGTATACAACATATTTTTGTTAATCGGTTATTTGGTAAAAAAAAAATTCTGAATTTAACTAGTTTGACTCAGCACAATTGGTAAAAAGTCTGGACACTTCTCAAAGTATGGCATTGAGAAAAAAATAATCTCAAAGTATAGTACTCACAAAAAGAGTATTTTTCTTGTTCCAAGTAAATATTTATTTTCTTATTATTTAGAAAAAAAAATATTCTTTATAGTCATAAGTATTATAGTTATTTTTATGTTTTTTTTTCATTGCCAGATATTTTTAACTGCATCACTTTAAAAAAGCCCTATTAAATTTAAACTAATCATCACTTTTGTTAAATATTCTACTTTCATAAAATCCAGAATTAAATTGGAATATAACAGAATTTAATTGGATTAATTTGGGATATAACATGAAATATTTCTACTTTTTAGTTATTTGGCAAAATCACTCTGAAGTTAATATTTTTAGCTGAACACAGTGAAAAAATATCATGGTCTATGGTTTCATTCCAGTTTTTCAGGTTGGGCACTGAAAGGGTTAATAAATTTTAATGATTCTCAGCTGAAACGTATGAAGTCATGCTGCCTAGCATCAATATCAATTATTTGGTATCAGTGTTAAAAGTGATTTCATACCTTTCACCTGAAACACTGAAATACTTATTAAGTAATTTGAATTAGGATTATTTTTAATTTTATTATTTCTCAATTTTCCCATAAAACACCCAATCTATTATCATTTTCCAAAATTGAATGAGGTCTCAGGATGGGAAAAAAGGAGGATTTCTTGGTAAGGAAATCAGTTCCCACCACTGGTGGGAGGGAGCAAGAATGTAATTTCATAACGGGGATTTTAACCACTCCCTCACTGCTACAATGAAAGGATTAACACACACAATTCTATGCAAAATTTTATTTAAAAAAATTATTTCATGGGTTTACATTGAATGGTTAAAAAACGTTTACAGTTTTGCCTTCCTCCTCACAAAAAAATAAATTTTGGTATGCCATTCTGAGGATCTTAGATTTTTTTGCCTTAGTACACCTAACATGAAGGCACTTTTCCCTGAAGATCTCAAAAATGCAACATCTAAAACAGAAAATGTAGGTGTGAATTGCAAAACACCAGCCAAGAAGAAAATGTGAAAGTGCAAAAACCTCGTGCAATAGAATTTAATCACGATTAATAGCTGTACATTAACACTTTAAAAAATTATAAGTCAAGAAGATTGCTCAACATATCACATGTAGTATCAGAATAGCTTAAGGCCATCATGGCAGCTACTCAACTACATTCGATGTATTCCTAAAATTGTACCCTCCACTGGTACTGTCTGTAAGCTTTCCTTTATCTTGTAAAGGTGCTCAAGAGAAAAGGGACAATATTTACCAGTACTTGGCGATGAACTTTATGGATGTCTGCTGGTACAGGTACAACTTGCAGTTAGATCTCATATGAAGAATGGCTAAGTTGTTAGGGGCTTGTATTATCACTTCTAGTTGTATTCCTTTGTGATACACTACCATTTCTTGCCAGTTGTTTGGTGATCTTAATTTGGCAATGGTATAATTGTACCAGTCAGTGCAACTGCTGTATACCAGTCATAAAGAGTTTTGCTGCTATCGTTTACTTTAACAGCCACCAGATGTTATAAGTCTCATATAAGTTCAGCACTTCTTCATTGGTTGATATCATACTGATGTTAAGATATTTGCTCGCAGATCCCAGAGACTTACAAAATAACTTCTAAAACAAGTTAAAAGTTAAAAAATTACAAGCTCCCCTTATCCAGCTATGCATTTCACCAACATCCTTGGTTTTGGTTTCCTCAGGCTCCTCAACCTCAGATGTTCAATTGTTTAAATACTTGTCTCATTGACGTCATGGTTTATTGCTCATTGTGTTTGCACATCTGCTCTCACAACAGGAGATTCCATGCCGCTAGAAGGAGTGAAATCTCCATATTGCAGAGCCAATGTTGGTTGGTATGAATTAACATATTTTCAATATATGAAAGTCGAAATTTCGTTTATATTGAATTTTTACCAGTAAATCATATATTTACTGGTAAATTTTGTTCTTTTTCTCTTGAGCACCTTTACAAAATAATGGAAAGCATACAGACAGTACCAATGGAGGGTACAATTTCAGGAGCACATCGAAAGTAATTGAGTATATGATGGCCTTAAGCTAATCTGATACTATATATACGTTGAGCACTCCTCTTGACTTATAATTTTTTAAAGTGTTACATTAACACTTTAAAAAAGTCAAGAGGAGTGCTCACCTCATGATAATTAAATTCTATCAAATTAGCTGCGAGTTGTAATTTATATCTTGTGCAAATATTGGTCTTGTTTTACAATGTACCACACAAATGAAAATTACAAAAAAAATCCTTCTCTTCTAGGTTTTCTTTTTTTTAATATTTAAAATTAATTTTTATTTTTATTGATATTTAATTATAATTATTAGGTTTTAGAGAAATAAGCCTTAATTGCCTTGCCAGATCCTTTTTTTTTTCATTATATTGCTATAAAAAAATGTATTCAAATTAACAATTTTCTCATTTTGGTTCGAAATATTTTAATAAAATTCAGAATGTGGGTTGTTTTACCTTTGAGCAAATTTTTTGCTCACAATGGGCTAAATGGCCAGATCACAAGAATCCCGAATGCTCAGAGAAGGTTGGGGGAGGGATCCACTGGAAGAGCTATTGGTAGACAGATGGTAGTCTCCCATTATGGCCATTCAGCATGTTCTTTAAAGTGCATAGGGTATGGCTCTTCCACACATGGCCATGGCTTAACATCCCATCCGATGGGCAGTGGCCTTTCCAAGCCCATTGGTGTCCCCTACTGACCATTAGCAGGGCAGGGAGTTTTGGGGAGATAAATTTCAATGCTGACCCAATGGGGACTAACTTGGGACCTGCAAATTACAAGACTGGAACACTAACAAATAAGCCATCCCTGCCCCTAAATTTCAGAATTGAATACTTTTTATTTGGCATATAACATGGCATATTTTTATTTGGCATATTTCTGTTCATTAATTAACAAAACTGTTCCAATTTTTTTTTTTTTTTTTTTTGGTTGAGCAGAGTGAAAAAATAGCTGGGCCTCTGAATTTATTAGTTTCTTCAGGCTGGAAGGCTTATAGATACTTAAAACTAACACTTGAACAATTATAGTCACAAAATATGAAGTAGCTGTCTACCATATAGGCCCAAAACAGTTCAAACTGCAGGTAGGAGGCAGTGAAAAGGGAGGAATAGCATTGATAGGATAAGTCCATTATTTAGCAGTTTTGGGTCGGTATGGTATTGAAAGGGTTCAAGACTTGAATGCTATCTGTTATGCCCCCATAGAGAACTCTGATGAGATATATAGGTTTTACAGTCAAATTCATGATATTTTCAATTCTGAAAAAAAATGGAGAAATTTCTCTTGTGATGGGTGACTTTAATGTTAAAGGTGGTAACCTTTGGGAAGTTGTAATAGGTACCTTTGGAATTGGAGTTGAAATTGCAATGAGGAACGTTTCCTGTAGATAAGTAAACTTAATGATTTGAGAGTTACTAACACTTATTACAAACATTGGGACATTTATTAATACACAAGTTCACAAGAATATGATCAACTATATATTAACAGCAAATGGGCTAGTTCTGTTAGGAATACCACATCAGATATATGAAAAAAATTAGATCTGATCAATAAGCTAGTCAAAAGTGTCTTACAAGTGAAACTTAAAAAATGTGCTAAGAAAATTACCTTTAACATTAAAGCTTGGAAAGATACAGATATAGTCAAAGCACACCGTGATAGGCTATACTTAGTCATTATGACTATCCTAGTTTGCTTACTGCTGAAGTTGAGAAAGAATGGGATCAGTTTAAACAAAGTTTTCTTGAAACCAACACATGCTTTTGGGTGAAAGGGAATAGAGTAGACAAAGTTATTTGAGTGATAAGGCTATGGAACTTATTTCTGAAAGAAGGAAATGAGGAATAATGTGGATCAACATCCTGCTAGTCCTAACAGAGGGCATTACAATGAACTTCATATACTTATAACGGATAACTGAATAGCTGATAAGAATCTTTGGCTTTGATAGTTGGGCTGATAAAGCAGAGGAAGCAGCTACACAGCACAACAGTAGGTTGTTGTACCAGATAGTTAATCTTTAATGTGGGAAGAAACTGATTGACATATGGGGACTGAGGGATAAACATGATAAGGTTGTTATAGGTGAGGATTCTGTCATAGCTAAGTAAGGTGAGCATTTCAGAGATGTTCTAACATTGTGGTTAATTCTACTCCCATTGTTTGTAATGAGGAGAGATGTATTCCTGGCTTCAAATGAAAGCCCTATATCACATTCCAAAGTTTCATCGGCTATCTCTACATTAAAACTGCATAAATCCCCAGGGATGGATGAAATTCACCACAGAAATGCTTAGAGCTGGGAACACTGGTGTTGTAATAATTATGGGTACTTGTAAAATTATGGGGAAATCAGTCTACTTTCTGTTCGGGGTAAAGTTCTTCGCATTATCATGCTCAATAAGTTATTGAAGTATCGTGCTTCAAGTTATTGAAGTCACCTAAAGAATTTGGTTGATGAACAATTGCAAAATGAATGCTGTGGATTCAGAAGTGGTAACGGATGTACAGATAAAATATTGTCACTTAGGCAGATTCTTGAGAAATATTTCAAGTTTTGTAAACCTGAGGCTACTAGCTGTATGGATTTCAAAAAGGCTTGACTTTGTTGATCGTCATAATTTGTAGTTGGCAAGATAGTTATTATAATGCAAGCTCTCTATAATAAAACGGAGTCATGTGAGAGTTGGTAAGGCCTGTACTGATTAGCTTTGCTAGTGGATTAGATAAGGGTGCATTTTGTCTTTTTCTCTTTAGTTTGGTTATTGATTATGTTATGTGAAATTCTTTGCAAGGGGAAGATTTGGTTTTACTTTCCAGTGTCAAGCCTGACAAACTGGTTGAAATCCAGAGGCCAAGCTATTTTCGCCTTATGTTCAATCAAAAAAAATTACTTTAGAACTTTTTTTGCCAAACAACTAACGAGAGGAATTATGAAATGCTATATGCAAAATTAATCAACATTAGTTCTTAATTTTAAGAATATAAAATATTTAACAAAAAAAGACTAAAAAAAGTCCTATTAAAATAAAACTAGTCATGTAGTAAAAAAAAATGCATCTGACAACACAAAAATATATTTAAAAAAAAACTAATAACAGAAATGATTGTATAATACACATGAATAGAAAGGCTATTTCTGAATAACAAAAAAAATTTTTGGTTTCAAGTTAATATTTCTCTAATTTTGTAATTTTTTTCTCAGTATATTCTTGGTAGTATAGTCTGTACCTGTTGCTGTGGAATGTCATCTAATGAAGTAGTATGATGCTATCATGTGATATAATTGTAAAACAAGTCTTATATGATTTTGACATTTTATGGTATCAGCAACTAAGATTAATGCACCAAACAAGATAAAAAGTAGTATATAACTATGCGATGTAGAATTAGTGTCAGGCAATGTAGCACTAGCCTAAGGCAGTGGCTACAGCCTTGGCACACCAAATGATCTTACAATATTGCCACCACAAGTAGATTGCTTTTTTTGGCCATCATTAGCAATATTTAAAGAAAAATTGCATATATAGAATGAGGTGGTTGAAGAATGTCAAACAGGAAAATATCAGAACTAGCTTGCAGTGGCTAAATGTAACATTTTTTTTTTCCCCAGTTGATATAAGTTTTTGATCCTTGTGAGGATGATACAATCATTGTCATAACTATCTGTATTTTGGTATATGACAGTTTCTGAGAAATTAAAGTGATATTCTGTTTGTGGATTTGTTAATACTGCTGCTTTTTCAAATGCTGGTATTGCATTTTGGTATGTGGCTACTTTTGCAATCGCATGGGTTTTTTTTTATATATATATATTTTTTACATTATTGATTTTTTTTCACTTATTTATTCAGTTTTTTTCTATATGTGGTGTATTGAGTCTTGTACTTTGATTTATAACTGGAATTTAATAAGTGCCAGCTGTTTTTAATATTTTTTCCCTATTGTTATTAGTATAGACTGGGCTGCTGCTGTAAGGTATTCATAATGATGTGGCTTCATGATTCTATTTCAGGTTTTCTCTAGTCAGTTATATTTATATTTATATTGCATACTGAGCTGTGATATCATATGTTGAATATTTTTTTGTTTTGTGACTGATGTAGCTTTCTTTCCTAATTTTTGTATTAATTTCTCAGGATAATTAGCTTGTCATGTTAAGACGTAAATAACTTTTCTTTAACCCTTCCAGTGTCCAGCCTGAAAAAACTAGTTTCCATCCAGAGGCCAAGCTATTTTCTCCCTATGCTCAAAAGTCCAAAAAAACAATAACTTTAGAATTTTTTGCCAAATAACTAATGAAAGGAATTATGGCATGCTATATGCCAAATTAATCAGCATTTAATTCTGGATTTTCTGAAAATAAAATATTTAACAAAAAAGACAAGTTTTATCCTAATAGGACTTTTTTAGAATCATGTAGTAAAAAATGCATCTGACAATATAAAAATTTATTTAAAAAAAAAACAATAGAAAGAAATGATTATAAGATGCATGAATAGAAATGCTATTTATTTCTGAGTAATAAAAATAAACCTTCTTGTTTCAAGTATATATTTCTCCTGTTTTGTAATTTTTTCTCGGTACCATACTTTGAGAAAATTCCAGGTTTTTAGCCAATTGTGCTGAGTCAGATAAACAAGTCAACTTTAGAATTTTTTTTTTTAAATAACCAATTAACAGATATAGGTTATGTTAAATACCAAATTAAACAAAATTTAACTACAAATCTTATAGAAATAAAAAAATTAAACAAATTTACAAGCATATTAATTTTAATAAGACATTTCCACAGTGACATAGTGAAAAAGTAGATCAGACTGCAAGTTTAAGGCTTAAAGCTGGAAAATGTGTTGAATAAAAACAGTTAAATTATATATTAATTGAAAGGAAATTTCTTCCTGAACTGTAATATTTACCTGAAACATTATTTTTATTTCTTTTAATAATTCTTTTCACTGTTGTACAATTTAAAATACAGGCCAGTATTATATAAGGTGACTTGGATTGCTCACACATTAATGGAGTTTTCTCTCTGTCTATGAAATGGAGGAACACCTTCTTGGCTGCTTTTTTTTACTAAACATTATGAATTTTTTAATTTGGATGTTGGATTTTGGGGATTTTGGCTAAGTGCTAAAAAGTTAGTGCACCAAAAACATTATATTGTCAGAGTGATACAACCAAGATACTGGGGAGGGGGGAGATGCTTTCAAAATCATTAAATAAACATAAAATATTGTAATTTTTTTAAATGAAATATTGCAAAGGGAGAGTAAAATGTTCTCAGTGAATTTAGCAATGGGGAGAGCGACTCTTCCCGAAATTGCCTTCCCACATAAGGACTGTTTTCCATGCCAAGGAAGTCATTTTTGCTTTTGTATCGAAGACCTACTTTGGCATTGAAGTCACCAAGAACAAGGGTAATATCTCCTTTCTTGACAGAATTCAAAATATCCTGAAGTTGTCCATAAAACCTATCCTTCTCATCCTCATCAGCATCCTTAGTGGGGGCATAACAGCAGATAACATTCAAGTGTTTAATGCTTGTCTGAAATTTTGCTGTAAGAAACCTTTCATTAATGCACTCATATCCTAGAAGAGCATCACTAGCATGTCTGCTGAGCAGCAGACCCACACCTTGGTGATGCTTTCCATCCTCCCTCCCTGTAAAGAGAAATTTAAAGTTATTTTTAAGTATCTCACCTTTACCTGTCCATCTCGTCTCTTGCAAGTCTAGAATATCTAGGTTATAGCGCTGGAATTCCTGCATGAGGACATCAAGAGAATAATCTCTATGTAATGTCCTCACGTTCCACGTTCCTGCAGAGAGAAAATGATTAGTAGGATTTTTAAAGAAATTAGGTTTATTGAGATTGGTAGGGCCAACAATATCAAACAGCCCCCTGATCGCAGGCATAGTACCGACTCTGACCTTTGGGGAGGAGTAATAGGCCCTTTTGGTATTGGTAGCTGCAATGGGCAACGTCTCCTACAGGTAAGTAAACTCAATGGTTTCAGAATAACTAACACATATTACAAACACTGTGACATACATAAATACACATGGGTTTCACCTGATGGGCTGCATAGAAATGTGATTGATTATATATTAATTAACAGCAAATGGGCTAGTTCTCTTAGAAATACCAGGGCATATAGGGGAGCTGAAATTGGATCTGACCATTACCTTGTTAAAAGTGTCTTGCAACTTAAACTTAAAAAGTGTTGTGCTAGGGTTAAAAAATTTACCTTTAATACTGAAGCTCTGAAAGACCCAGTTATTGCTAAAGCTTACCATGATAGGTTACTTACCATGATAGGTCATTATGACAGTCATGGTTTGCTTAATACTGAAGTTGAGGAAGAATGGGATTATTTTAAACAGGCTTTTTTGGAAACTAACAGTACTCTTTTCGAAACAAAGGAGCAGAGGAGGCAGAATTATTTGAGTGATAAGGCACTTGGGTTTATTTCGGAAAGAAGGAACTGCAGGAATGTCCTTAATCAGTACCCTACTAGTCCTAATAGAAAGCATTACGAAGAACTTAATAAACGAGTAAAGGATCAGTTAGCTACTGATAAGAATCTTTGGCTTGATGGCCTTGCTGACAAAGCTGAGGAAGCAGTTAGACAGCACAACAGCAGAGAGCTGTACCAGATAGTTAATGTTTTGTGTGGTAGAAAACGAACAGATATACAGGGATTGAAGGATAAACAAGGTAAGGTTACAGAAGGTGAGGATTCTGTCATGGCTAGGTGGGCTGAGCATTTCAGTGATGTTCTAAACAATGTGGTTAATTCTACTCCCATTGTTTGCAATGATGATAGATGCATTGTTGGCTTTAATGTTGGCCCTATAACAGAATCTGAAGTTAGTTACCCTATTTCTAAACTTAAACTTCATAAATCCCCAGGGGTGGATGAAATTACTACGGAAATGCTTAGAGCTGGGAATGTTTCAGTTACCATTTGGATGACTGAAATTTTGAATAACTTTTATGATAAAGGCATGGTTCCTAAAGATTTTACCAGAGCTATTGTTATCCCTATTTTCAAAAAAGGTGATCGCAGTTCTTGTGATAACTATAGGGGTATCAGCCTACTCTCTGTTCCAGGGAAAGTTCTTTGTATGATTGTGCTTAATAGAATTAAGAATCTGGTTGACAGTCAATTGCGTGATGAGCAATGTGGATTCAGAAGTGGTAGGGGATGTGTGGATTAAATATTTTTACTTAGGCAGATTCTTGAGAAATGTTTAGAGTTTCAGAAACCTTTGGTTGCTAGCTTTGTTGATTTCAAAAAGTCTTTTGACTCTGTTGATCGTCATAATTTGTGGTTGATTGTGAAATCATATGGTATACCAGACAAGTTAGTTAACATAATGAAAGCTCTCTATAATAACAATGAGTCGTGTGTGAGAGTTGGTAAGTCTTGTAGCAATTGGTTTAGCATTACTTCTGGTGTTTGACAAGGGTGCATTTTGTCTCCTTTTCTCTTTAGTTTGGTTGTTGATTATGTTATGCGAAATTCACTTCAAGGGAAAGCTTTTGGCCTTAAATGGGCTGGAGATATGAAAATTTCTGATTTAGATTATGCTGATGATTTAGCCCTTTTGGCAAATGATGTTGATGAGATGAACACTTTCATTCGAGCTGTTGATGAGACTGGTAGTACAGTAGGTTTGGTTATAAACAGAAAGAAAACTAAAGTGATGAAAATTGGTCGGGCAGGTTGCGATTCAGTTCATCTGAATGGTTGCAGTCTTGAGCAGGTGTCACAGTTTAATTACCTTGGGAGCTACGTAACTGATACTGGTGATGTGTGGCATGAGATTAACAGACGAATAGGTATTGCTGCCGGGACTTTTAAGAATCTATGGAGATTGTGGAGGAATAGGCGTATACACCTAAAGACTAAAATTAGACTGTATAATAGTTTGGTTCTTTCTAGGCTTAGTTATGGTAGTGAAACTTGGATGCTGTGTAAACAAGATAACAGGAAACTAGATGCTTTTGATTCTAGATGCTTACGCAGTATCTTGGGTATTAGGTGGTTTAACTTTGTAACTAATGATGAAGTTAGGCAAAGGAGTCTGCAACCTCCTTTAAGCAGCATATTGTGCAGAGAGAGACTCCGCTGGTTTGTCCATGTTGCCCGTATGGATAATTATAGATTAGCGAATAGGGTTATGAACAGTGTGCCTAGAGGCCTCAGAAGGAGGGGGAGACCTAGGATGCGGTGGGCAGACAATGTCATACAGGACCTTGTTAGAATTGGTGTACAGTGGCCGAATGCAGCAGATGTAGCTCAGGACAGATATGCTTGGAGAATTAAACTGCGCAGTCTGGTTGGAGCTCCGTAGCCCATGGCTGCTTGAGGATGATGATGATGTTCGAAGACCTCGCACTCATTTTCAGAAAACTACACGAGATCAAAGATTTTTTTTTAATGTAAAAAATAATAAAGAATAAAAACGCAAAAATAATAGAGAATAAAATAACATATAACCTAATTCGATTTAAATAAAATATCCAAAACAACAAGTTGTAAGTTGGCCAGCCATCCAATGTAGCATAACTCTGGAAAATCAATAATTATCAATCAACCGAAATATCGATAATTTATGGAAATAAAGTAAATCCACAGAAATGAAAAATAAGGTGTATTTACAAAAGGAAACGAAATATTAACTTTATGAAGGGAGTGTACATCCTACTTGACTTAAATTACTTAAATAAACAATTTGACATTTAGCCACTTAGCAGATGGCTCTCCCCATACTTGCACATATGAGCAAGCAATGCGAACACCTGCTACTTCTTGCCCAGTATCCCATGACTCTGTATGCTGGCATTCATTCTTGAAGCTATGGCTATGAAGACTTCTTTTATTATTACAGTTTTGATTTGAAGAGCTGGAAAGATGCATAGAATACAGGGATAAATGATATAAACAATAAAAATAATTTTAGGAATATTGAAATAGGCTTAAGGCAGAAAACTGTAAAAAAAAAGGGAGGGGGAACAAAGATTAACAGTTTTGCAGTTTATTCCAATTACTTCCAAGATTTTCAACTTTTCAAAATGGCAGTTTTTTGTTAATTTTCATGAGATTTTTGAAACTTTAATAAAATATTTGTTGATAATAAATAATAGTTCAAATCAAACTTGTGAGCTTAAATTGGGTGGTTGCTTTAACATTGAGTAATGTTAACAAACAAATCAACAATACCATACAGAGCTTCTAAGAAATGGCAATCAAATGGCTTTAACAAATTATTTATATTCTAGTTTAATGAAATATATATATCCAATGAAAATATATATATTATTTTTAAACTTCAATTATGTATTTTTATAAGATACATAAGAAAATTTTCAAATGGCAATTTTTATTTTTTAAAAAACTTTTTTGTTGTTGTACTAAAAACTGATGCACTCAGCCTATCAATGCAAATTCTGTCCATGTATAAAGACAATTTGGAACTATTGGCTAATGATGTTGGTAAGATGAATTCTTTCATTAGGCTGTTGATGAGACTGGTAGTAGGATAAGTTTGGTGATAAACAATGAGAAAACTAAAGCACTGAAAAATGGTCAGGCAGCCGTGCTTCAGTTGTTTTGAACAGTTGCACTTTTGGACAAGTGTCTCAGTTTAATTATCTTGGGAATTGCTTAACAGATAGTGGCAATGTGCAGCATGTGATAAACAGAAGAATAGGGATTGCTGCAGGAGTTTTTAAGAATCTTTGAAGTGTGTGTGGAGAAATATGCATAAAACCTAAAGAATAAAATTTAGCTTTATAATAGTTTGGTTCTTTCTAGGGTTAGTATGATAGTGAAACTTGGACCCTTGGTAAATAATGCAACAGAAAACTTGATGACTGATTCCAGATGCTTATTTAGTATTTTGGGCATTAGGTGATCTGACTTTGTAAATAATGAAGTTAGTAGTCAGAAATGCCAATTGAGTAGCATATTGCACAAAGAGATACTATATTGGTTTGGTGATGTTGCCTCTATGCACAGCTGCAGATTGCTAAACAGAGTTATAAACAGTATGCCTAAAATCCTCAAGAAAAGAGGGAGACCTAGAATGAGGTAGGCAGACAATAGGGAAAAGGGTTTGCTAGAATTGACCTACAATGGAGAAATGCAGCAGATGTAGCTCAGGACAGATGTGTTTGGAAGACAAAATTAGTCTGACTGGACCTTAATTGTCCATAGCTGTATGAGGATTTTGCATTTTTATATGTATCAGTATTCATTATGTCAATATTTTGATTTTATGTCCTAAATGTTTATTTTTACTAGTTACACATTATTGCTAAAAATGTTAACTAGCATGACAAAAACAATGAATACTATTCTACTTACTGAAGCATTGCTTTAGTTTTTCTGGATGGATCATCTGGATGAAAATTTTTATATTCTTCCACATCTTTTTCCATGGAAAGCAGCTGTCTCTGTAACTTGTCACGTAAGGCAGGCAATGTATCTCGAATGTGGTTCGTTAGCTGTTGATTTAATACTCTCTGCAGATATGAAGTTCCCATGCGATCAGCCATGTGTCTAAAAATATGAATAATTTTTAGATAATTTTATTAAATAATACAATACCCATCACTTGCTTGTAGGGATATGAAAAACTAAAAATTCAATTATTCATTCCATAGTGATAATAATTCATTCATTCCAAAATTTAGCTTGACTGTTTCAAATCTTTAATTTTTTTTCTATAAATAAAATAACATGATTATTATTTTTAAAACCTAGGATAGCTTTTTTGTATCATTACATTTTAACATATTTGTGATGCATACTTATGTCCTTTGGTGTGCATATGCAGAGCTGCATGTAAAATGGAAAATTGCATGTTATTCTCTTCTTTACCACTCATATCTGGCTAAATAGTACATTTCAAAAGAATAACAATGGATTTTGAGTCTTAGATACAATATACAACCATGCTACCCAGAGATTTGAAATCAGACCATGGCAGCTGCAATGTCAATGTGATACCACTGAGGCAGCGTGCATAATGACTATCCCAATTAAAACTCGAATTATCAATATTTTTGAAGATTGATTGAAAACCATAAACAATGACATGTAAAATAAAAAACACTAAAATATTTTTGTTTTATGAATGATGTGTATAGTCATAAAGCCAATAATCTGCAGCTTTCAAATATTAAACTTCATTGCTTATCATACAATCTAATGGCAAAATTTTACTCTTTGACCGAAGAACAATTAAACACTTAAGTCTAATTATCAAATACAGACCTCATATGAAATCACAATACAACTGGATGGTTTTATTACATGGAAATTTTTCATTGTGTCAAGAAAATCAACTTCACAAAGAATTTGTTTAAAAAAAATTGGTTTTGTCTTGAATGGGATTCGAAACAGTCGAACCTTCTGAGTGAATCCCAGAAGCATGCCAGGCATCACCTGGCATGCTTCTGGGAGATGTGGGTTCTAATCCCACTCAGGAGGAAACCAAATTTTTTCAGAAAATTCTTTCAAGTGTTTCTTCTCTACAGGACATTTTCCCATGATACTTTATTAGTGAATCAATTTCACATGTTCGATCCATTTTTTCAGCTTAAGGAGCACAGTTTCCAAATAGGCAATCAGAATTTCTTTAGGATTGGGTTGGGTTGCTTTACCTCTTAGTGGCTAATTTTTTGCACACAATGAGCTAAATGGCCAGGTCACAAGGATCCCGAGGGCTCAGGGTAGGTTGGGGGACCTAATGGATGCTGTTAGGAAACAGATCACAGTCTCCTGTCAAGGCCATCCGGCACATTCTTTAATATTCACAGGGTATGACCCTCCTGCACACAAGGCCACAGCTTAACTGGAGACATCCCATCTGATGGACAGCCTTTCAAAGCCGATCGGTGTCCAGTACTGATGGAGGGCATGGTGGGGAGGGTAGTTTTGGGGAGTAAATCTTAATACTGGCCCAGGTGAAACTCTGATATGGGAATTGCAAATTATGAGCCTGCTGCACTACTGACTGAACAACCCACCCTATTTTATTTAGGATTTAAAATCTTAGGAATCACTTATATGCAATTGGTGACAGCCAACTATATATACACCTTGCAAATTATGTTCAAATGCTTATGTATAAGCATCTTTTAAAGGTTTTCAATAATTATAAAACATGTTTAATTTAAAAAGTGTTCATTAGATTTTAATCTGGAAAGCTCAATGCATAAGCAACTGCACAATATAAAATGTCCATGAAAAGCAGAATGGTTAAAGTTATAACTTTTGTTTTTTGCTTCACATATGCAAATCCATGATTCAAAGGAGGACAATGGTGCCATCTAAAACAGAATAACAATTGTTTCCTCTTAATTTTACAATTTCATTAATCAATATTGACAGTTCTCCCATTGTGAATGAATCTAGAATTTCGCACGGAATTCAATATTTTAACATTTTTCAAATTGGAATAAATTTGAAGTACAATGGCATGCCTTCTTGTTAATTGTTTCAATATAGAGTTATTACAAAGGATCTATGAAATTTCAACAAAAAATATAATAAATAAAAATGGTAACTCAAAGTATTTTCCCAGTTTACAGATATTCAATATGAGCTCTGCAGACAACCCTGGCATTATTCCAATGATACTAACAGAAAACATGGAAAGAATGTAAATATCTCAGTTAATAGATACTACAGCTTGACCAATGCGATTTTTCAGCTCATAAAAGATTAATGGCATAGGAGAGACAGGTTATCTTTATAAAATCCCATTTCAGTCATCCATGCAGTAATAGACACATTCCCTGCTCTAAGCATTCAGTAATAATTTCATTTACCACTGTAGATTTATGCAGTATAAATTTAGAAATAGATAAAATAACTTCAGACTGCGATACAGGGCCAATATTAACCTTTCCAGTGTCCAGCCTGAAAAACTGGTTTCCATCCAGAAGCCAAGCTATTTTCTCCCTATGCTCAGCCAAAAAATGCTTTAACTTTAGAATTCCTTTACCAAATAAACTAATGAAAGGAATTATGGCATACTATATGCCAAATTAATCATAATTTAATTCTGGATTTTCTGAAAATATAAATAAAAAAAGATGACTAGTTTTATTTCAATAAAATTTTTTTAGTCATGTAGTAAAAAAAATGCATCTGGCAACAAATAAAAATTTATTTAAAAAAAATTAATAATCAGAAATGATTGTAATGCACATGAATAGAAAGGCTATTTTACATTTATTAAAAGTTCTATATCACTGTATAAGGTTAAAACACAGCGGAAAACAACAGTCAGGCCGAACAGATACGATGATATCTAAAGACCATCTGTCAAATAGCCAGTTTGAGATAATTTAAGTGTGTACATGCCTTAAGGTCTACAAATATATATGATACAATATTGTCATAAATGAACAAGAAATTTATCCACGGGTTATCAAAGTTATGTGTACAATTTAGCATCAATAATAGGTAAGTATTTAACATACAAATTATAAACATATTATTTTATATCAACTATTAATATTGTTGTCTAAGTAAGGTACAATAAAATGTCGTGACAAACAAGTGTAGAAGGTAATATTGCTGTACAAGGCAGAATTATGCTTTGAGGATAAACAATTCAGTCCAATGGGCTAAATCAAGCTGAAAGTTCACAAACTTGTCTCAAAATTATGCACAATTTGAAGAAGTTGGTCACCTATACCTGACCAATTACCTCACCATGGTTGAAAAAGACAACCTAAAGGTCTTTTTACCTGACCTATTACCTTACCAAAGTTCTTTCATGTACCTTGTTAGATGTAAAGTACCAACACACAGATGTAAGCATCAATATCAGGTAATGCACTATGAAAATGTATAGTCAAATTTTAAATACTTCAGTGTACTACTACTTTTAATATTATTATTTTCTAAGTTGAATTTTAACAGTCTAAGACAATCATATCAATGGCACAAAGTTAAAAGATCAATAAAGTATTACTGTTCTCTTCAGAGGCTGCAGTTCTGTCATCAGCCGACGTGTTTCATGACCCAGGAGTTTGGTCACATTTTCAAGGCAAGTGAAAGAAGATATCGATTATTTAGAGGTCCAGTGCTCTGCTAATTTACATGGCAGCTTACATCATTTTCAAGTGAGAGCAAATAATCCTTAAGTAATAATTTCTATGGCAACGGCAAGGGGGAAGTATCGGTATTGCATAATGTATTTTGATTAATGCTAATGATTAAGTTTTCAGTGTACGTTAATCGAAATTTGGTGGGTGGGGAGATATGGGGGTCATGTATTATAAGTGGGTAATTTACATTCGAGAATGCTTTGTGATAATGCAATAGATAGTTTATGCTTTTTGATATCAGAGTTATATTCTTTAAACGAAGTGCCATTGGTCTGATGGTCTTTCCTACATATCCAGTACATGGGGAAATTATCTTCTGAGGGTCGGATATTATAATATAATATACACCTCCGGAAGATGGGTTGATATCCTGATCTTTACATATGATACTGAATATAGGGTGCCTCATTGCAGTGGGGACAGTATATCCATATATGGACATTATATTATTCAAAGTGGGGGTAAGAAGCATAGACAAATAAGGAAATGAAATAGTGAACAGTCTATTAAATCTAACACAAAATTCACTATTTCATTTCCTTATATATAAATTTCCTTTTGGTATTGTACATTTTAAACATGGGTGGTGTTATACAAAGCAACTTGGACTTCTCACATTCATGGGATTTTCCTAACTGGTTGTGAAATAGAAAAAAACTTCCTTGAAGGTTTTTTTTTTACTAAACATTACGAATTTTTTCTTTAGGTGTTGAGAGCTGTGTACCAATCCCCACTGATGATGCACAAAACCGGCCCAGTCTAGCACCTAATGTCCGACCCCACCTTCTTGTGGTGCAGGCCATTAGTACCTTTCAAAAGAGATATTCTCTTTTGGAAGGGAATGGAAGGGGGGGAGGGCTGCCAGTTCTGTATGGCCTACTGATTTTTTTTTTCAACCCTACTGAGGAGTGGTCAACTTCACAGGTCCTGGTGCTGACCATTTACACCTACTAGAATGAATTGTTTATGGATTTGAGTTTGATTATGGACTCTAGACTTGCTGCACTGGTGGGCCTCTGTTGAGGGAGAATCTGCTGCTGTGTTTTCTGTTTGCTTGTGGATTGCCAGCCCTAAGTGAACAGAGGCATGGGATACCTTATATCAGCTGATGTATAATCCTGATCAGAGGATATTGCAGGTACCTGAACCTCACTTAGATAGTTGGGCATCGTCAATCCTTAACTGGAGTAACGCTCTTGAAAAAGTACACTTGAAAAGGTGGGTGTCTGAAGTTCCTACCAGCATCAATGACTTCAGCCTTTAGCGGAGGAGGAACAGGTCTTTGCCCCATGCCTGCAATCATGGGGCTGTTTGATATTGTTGGCCCTACCTCGCTCAATAAACCTAGTTTCTTTAAAAATCCAAGTAATAATTTTCTCTTTGCAGGAAAGTGGATCATGAGAACATTACATAGAGATTATTTTCTTGATGTCCTCACACAGGAATCCCAGTGCTATAACTTAGATATTCTAGGCTTGCAAGAGACCAGATGGACAGGTAAAGGTGAGATACTTTAAAATAACTTTAAATTTCTCTTTTCAGGGACGGAGGATGAAAAGAATCTCCAAGGTGTAGGTTTGCTTCTCAGCAGACATGCCAATAATGCTCTTCTAGGATATGACTGCATTAATGAAAGATTTCTTAGAGCAAAATTTAAAACAAAAATTAAAGACTTGAATGTCATCTGTTGTTATGCCCCCACAGAGTCTGATGAGAATAAGAAAGATACGTTTTACAGCCAGCTTCAGGATAGTTTGAATTCTACGAAGGAGATATTTCTCTTGTGCTAGGTGACTTTAATGCTAAAGTTGGTACTGACTCTGACCTTTGGGCAGGAGTTTTAGGTCCCTTTGGCAATGTTAGTTCCAATGGCAAATGTCTCCTACAGGTAAGTAAACTTAATGGTTTGAGAATAGCTAACACATACTACAAACATCAGGACAGTTATAAATATACATGGGTTTCACCTGATTGGTTGTACAGGAATATGATAGATTATATTTTAATTAACAGCAAATGGCCTAGTTCAGTTAGGAATACCAGATCATACAAGGGACACAAAATTGGGTCTGACCATTGCCTGGTCAAAAGTGTCTTGCAACTGAAGCTTAAGAAATGTTGTGCTAAGGTTAAGAAAATTACCTTCAACACTGAAGGTCTGAAAGATCCAAATATAGCCAAAGCATATCATGATAGGCTACTAGTCATTATGACAATCGTGGTTTGCTTACTGCTGAAGTTGAGAAAGAATGGGATCAGTTTAAAAAGGCTGTTTTTGAAACCAACAGTACTCTTTTGGGTAAAAGGGAACAGAGGAAACAAAATTATTTGAGTGATAAGGCTATGGAACTTATTTCTGAAAGAGGGAAGTGCAGGATTAATATGAATCAGCACCCTACTAGTCCTAACAAAAAGGCTTTACAACAAGCTTAATAAACATGTAAATGATCAGTTAACAGTTGATAAGAATCTTTGTGTTGATAGCTTGGCTGACAAAGCAGATTAAGCAATTAGACAGCACAACAGCAGGGGGTTGTACCAGATTGATAATGTTTTAGGTGGGAAGAAACAGACAAGCACAAAGGGATTGAGGGATAAATATGGCAAGGTGGTTGAAGGTGAGGATTCTGTGATGGCTAAGTGGGCTGAGCATTTCTTCAGAGAAGTTCTAAATAATGTGATTATTTATACTCCTATTGTTTGTAATGAGGATAGATGCATTGCTGGCTTTTATGATGGCCCTATATCTCATTCCGAAGTCTCATTAGCCATCTCTAAATTAAAACTGCATAAATCCCCAGGGGTGGACGAAATTACCACTGAAAGGCTTAGAGCTGGGAACATTTGTGTTGTCACATGGCTGACTGAAACTTTGACTTTTTTTTATGATAAGGTGTTGGTCCTAAGAATTTTACTAGAGCTATCATTGTCCCAATTTTTATAAAAGGTGATCGCAGTTCTTGTGATAATTATATGGGAATTAGTTTACTTCCTATTCCAGGTAAAGTTCTTTGCAAGTTTATACTTAATAGAATTAAGAATCTGGTTGACAGGCAATTGCGTGAGGAGCAATGTGGTTTCAGAAGTGGTAGGGGATGTATTGATTAAATATTTTCACTTAGGCAGATTCTTGAGAAATGTTTCGAGTTTCAGAAACCTATGGTTGCTAGCTTCATAGATTTCAAAAAGGCTTTTGATTCTGTTGATCAACATAATTTGTGGTTGACTGTTAGATCATATGGAATACCTGATAAGTTAGTTAGTGCAATGAGAGCTCTCTATAATAACACTGAGTCGTATGTGAGAGTTGGTACGTCTTGCAACGATTGATGTAGCATTGCTAGTGTAGTTAGACATAGGTGCATCCTGTTCTCTTTAGTTTGATTATTGATCATGTAATGCAAAATTCTTTGCAAGGGAAAGATTTTGGCTTTAAATGGTCTAGAGATTTCAAAATTTCTGATTTAGATTATGCAGATGATTTTTCCCTGTTGGCTACTGGTGTTGATGAGATGAATTCATTCATTAGGGCTGTTGATGAGACTGGTAGTAGTAGGTTTAGTGAAAAACAGCAAAAACTAAAATGATGAAAATTGGTCAGGCAGATAATGTTTCAGTTGCTTTGAATAACTGCACTCTTGATCAAGTGTCTCAGTTTAATTATCTTGGGAGCTATGTAACAGATACTGGTGACATGTGGTACGAGATAAGTAGAAGAATAGGGATTGCTGCTGAGACTTTTAAGAATCTATGGAGATTGTTGGAAAATAGGTGTAAACACCTAAACACTAAAATTAGGCTGTATAATAGTTTGATTCTTTCTATGGTTAATTATGGTAGTGAAACACTGACCCTTTGTAAGCAGGATAACAAGAAATTTGATACCTTTGATTCTAGATGCTTGTGCAGTATTTTGGGCATTAGATGGTTTAACTTTGTAAGTAATGATGAGGTTAGAAGGAGGAATCATCAACCTCCTCTGAGCAGCATATTGTGCAGAGAGAGACTGCATTGGTTTGGCCATGTTGCTCGTATGCATAGCTGCAGATTGGCAAAGAGGATTATGAACAATGTGCCTAAGGGTATCAGAAAAAGGGTGAGACCTAGGATGCGATTGGCAGACAATGTCAAACAGGACCTTGCTAGAATTGGCCTAGAGTGGCCAAATGCAGAAGCTGTAGCTCAAAAGAGACACGTCTGGAGAGGAAAATTACACAGTCTGGTTAGATCTCCATAACCTATGGCTGCATGAGGATTTCGTATGTATGCATGTTGAAGTTTGACAATCTTGGCTAAATGCAGAAAGATTTGCACACCAAAGCAAAAAAAAAAACGTTTTATCACATATATACAGATTTTTGCACACCAAAGCAATAAAAAAACGTTTAGAGTGGCACAGCTCAGATACTATGGGGAGCTTTTAAAATCATTCAATATAAACAGAAAACTCTTATTTTTTTTTGAATGAAATTTTTCTAGGGGGTCGGGGTGAAACATTCACAGTGAATTTAGTGGAGAGGGGTGGGGGGTAAAAACCCTTCCTGAAATTGCCCTTCCACATGAAGACTGATTTCTGTGCCAAGGAAGTGCATTTTGCTACCATATCCAACAACTCATTCATTTACAGAAAATGGTATAAGTCCAAAAAATTTTTTAACTAAAAAACCAAGGAATAATAAAAGATAGAACCTAATGGGATATTAAAATATTCACAACAACTTTTAAACTTACCATCTGATATAGCTTTTAAACTTACCATCTGATCGGAAAGATTTATAAATCAGCCAACTGAAAGATTGCTAATTTACAGAAATAGACAGAAATAAATTTGCTTCAGTATCCAAAATCTCATTTATTTTCAGAAAATGATACCAGATCAAAGTTTATTTTACTGCAAAAGTAATAAAAGAAAATTTAACAGATAACTTGATGCAATGTCAAAATATCCACAGCAACAAGTTGTAAGGCAGCTACCCGATGTAGCAAAACTGCAAAAATCAATAATCTATCTACAGAAATATCAAAAATTTACGGAAATAAATCAATAGAAACAAAAACAAAGGTTTAATTATTATAAAAAAAGGGAAATAAAAAATACCAACTTTACGCAGGGAGTTTAAATTCAATTTTTGGGAAGAAGTTTGTAACCTAAATCAGCCATGTAAAACAACCTGACGTGTGAAGGAAGTCCTTTTTTCTTCCATGTTCAATACCTCATTCATTTTCAGGTAACGATATAAGATCAAAGCTTTTTTTAGAACAAATAACAACATATAACCTAATGTGATGTTAAATAATATCTGCAATGACTTGTAAACTGGTCATCCGATGTAGCATAACCCCAAAAAGTCAATAGATCAGCCGACAAAAAAAATAATTTGCAGAAATAAATCTACAGAAATGAAAATGAAGGTTAATACTGACTAGATTCATGGTCACAGTATCATATATCCAAGAGGAACTCTTTCTGTAAACATCCATTACAGATTCACTTTATTGTATACAGGGTGATTCAGAATTCATCATCAATATTTAGTGGGGAGGAAGGGAATAAGAAAAGAAAGAGATTTCACATAGGAAAGTATGGGGGCAGACGAACGCATGGTGGTGTAGAGGGCGCTGTGTGTACACACCTCTCATACAGAAGCACAGCTGTTTGACGCGTGCAGTCAGTTGTCATTCGACAAGGTGAATTTGCAGAAGTAACATGAACCGGTATATGTGGAATGAATGTGCAGATATGCATGTAACTTACGGTGCGGCAGAAGAAAGATGTCTTTGAGCCAGGCAATTGTATGCAGCGCACTTCCCAAACCGCCGTGTGCCACAGCATCAAATGTTTTCACGTATTCATCGCCAACTGCGTGAAACAGGATCGTTTGCTGCTAGTAATATTAATCGAGGGAGGCGCAGATCGGCACGGCCAGTAGCAGTAGAGGAAGCTGTCCTACAGGAAATCGAGGAACAACCTGGTGCTAGCACACGAGGTATGGCTAGGCAGTTTGGAATTTCGCAAGCAACAGCGTGGCGGATATTACACGATGAAGGGTTACATCCGTTTCATCTGCAAAGAGTGTAATTATTGGCAGCAGACGACCATCCCAAGCGTGTTATTTTTTGTCAGTGGTTCATGCAGAGAACAGCCGTTGATCCCAATTCCCCAACGTATGTTCTTTTCACCGATGAGGCGTTGTTCACTCGAGAGGGTGTCTTCAACACACACAATTGGCATGTGTGGGCTCATCAGAACCCACACGGTACAAGACCTGGAGCTGCGCAACAACGTTTTGCTGTCAATGTGTGGACTGGGATTGTCGGTGACTGTTTGTTGGGCCCGTATTTACTACCATCCCATTTGGACGGTGCCAAGTACCTAACATTTCTTCAGACTGTGTTACCGGATCTTCTGAACAAGGTTCCTGATGGTAGTCTCCGGCGAATGTGGTTCCAGCATGACGGCGCTCCTGCACATTTCGCAAATGCTGTGCGTGCTTACCTACGCAGACAGTTTGGTGGTCAATGGATTGGCCGCGGTGGACCGGTTTCTTGGCCACCACGTTCACCGGATTTATCTCCAATGGATTTCTTTGTATGGGGTGCTATGAAAAACATGGTGTACGAGACCCCTGTTGATAGTGCTATGGATCTTGTAGCACGCATATCAGTTGCTGCCTCAAACATCCGGGAAATGCCAGGCATCTTCCACAGGGTCCGGCTGTCCATGCAACGCCGTTGTGAGTCATGCATTCTAGCACATGGTTAGCACCTCTTGTAAGTCTGTACAACCAATGCAAAGAAATGTTACATGTAAGATAATAAATGTTTTTTCCTTACCACTTCCTTCTTATGTGTTCTTTCCATCATTGAACTGGGGTCATTTTGCCCTACTACATGGCATATGCGCCCATGCTTTCCTATGTGAAATCTCCTTCGTTTCTTATTACCTACCTCCCCACCAAATATTGATGATGAATTCTGAATCACCCTGTATATAAGCAATAACTAGGTCATTGCACTCAACCAAAGACTCAACTGCATCTGCTACCATGACTATTTTATACTGCACTGAACTTTGGAACAACAACTTCAGCTTGCTTCCTTCTAATTACTGTGCATAGAATGCTTGGATAAATTATAAAAATAATTCTGGTAATACTGGAATAGGTTTATGACAGAAAGGAGTGTAAAGTGGGAAAGAAAAATTATAATATATACTTTGCAATTCCAAAATCTTCAGTTTTTAAAAATAGCAGTTTTTTGTTAATTTACAGGATTGGGTTGTTTTACCTCTGAGTGGCACTTTTTTGCACACAATGGGCTAAATGGCCAGATCACATGGACCCTGAAGGCTCAGAGAAGGTTGGGGGAGGGGACCCACTGGAATAGCTGTTGGGAGACAGATAGTAGCCTCCCGTCAAGACCATCCAGCGTGTTCTTTAACGTGCGCAGGGTATGGCTCTCTCCCGCACATGGGGCCACGGCTTAACGTCCCATCCGACGGACGGCGGCCTTTCCAAGCCCATCGGTGTCCCCTACTGACCATGAGCAGGGCGGTAAATTTTGCGGAGATAAATCTCAACGCTGACCCAGCTGGGACTCGAACCTGGGAACTACAGATTACGAGCCTGACGCACTACCGACTGAGCCATCCCCACCCCAAAATTTACAGGAGCTTTCCAAAACTTTTAAGAAAAAATTTGTTGATAACAGTTGAAATCAAACTTGTGAGCTTAAAGGAGGTGATTGCTTCAGCGTAGGGTAATGTTAAACAAATCAGCAATACCATATAGCGCTTCTAAAAAATGGCAATTAGATGGCTTTAACAAATGATTTATATTGTGGTTTAATAAAACATTTATCAAATGAAAAAACAAAATATTTTTCAAGCCTGAATTATATATTTATATAAGATATATTGCTGTTGTAAAAAATTTTACAACAGTAATTTTTATTTTTAAAAAATCGATTTTTTTTGTTGTTATACTAAAAACGTATTCTGCCGTCCTTGGGCTCAATGGATTCTATGAATGTATACAGACGATATGGACACTGAATGGGTTAAGTACATTTCCAACATGCTGAAATAAATGATTCCTCTTAGTTTTTACCATGACAAGAAATGAGCTTACATTTTTGAGATAATGCAAAAAGCATGTTTACCTTGGAACTGTTGCATGCATATTGAACTATTGTGTGAAGATTTTTGGTGTCCCATATTCCAATTTATGACATTCATATGTTCAGAGAAATGGGAAGCAGCCTCACTGCTAAACACAATATCTGACATATTTTCAACATTTGAAATAAAATTTATGAAATCACATCTGAAACTTTTTTTCTTACCTTCTTATGCGATAGCTTGAAGTAACTGTATATTGTAAGCCTCATTTGTAAATGTTTTCATAGGATTTTCTACACTGTAGACCATGATACACTTAACTCATTACTAGCACAATTTTTTTTTATTTTAATGCAGTGCATAGGAACACGATTTAATTTGTGAACTTGGAATCAATCCAAATATTGTCATGATGCTGTGTATGCTATAATAAACTACACTAAATGGACAAATTATTATATACACCTATCCAATTACCTGTTGCTCCACCTTTTGTCCTCACAACAGCAGCCAGACATCTTGGTAAGGACTCAATGAGGTGTTGAAAACACAGAGGTAGTATTGCCACCCATCAAGCGAGATCACCTACCATAGAGCATTATCAGTTACTGGTGAGGATTGGTGAGCTAAAACAGATCTTTCCAATTTGTCCCACAAATTCTCAATGGGGTTGAGGTCTAGTGACTGAGGGGACCATTCGAGTGTGGTAAACTCACTTGAATGCTCCTGGAACTGATTAGTCACCACTCAAGAAGAATGCGGTGTGACATTGCCCTGTTGAAAGATGGCACACATACACACTCCCATCTAAGTGATAGAGTTGAAACAATGATTCATCAGATCAGATGATGTGTTTCCAGTCCTCCGCACTCCAGTTGTGATATACCTTTGCAAACTGCAGCCTAATCTTCCAGTGCCTTGCATCATATTTTCTATGTACATTCAACAATGAGACATGCGAATGTCAATTGTCATAACCTATTTTTTTTCATGGTACGATGGACAGGCTTTGTGCATAAGCTTATGGATGTGCCCTCATTCAATTTCGACATTATCTGTTCCACAGTAGCTGTGCAATTCCTTTTAACGATGTAGGACAGTCTGTGCTCACCTCAAGAGTCAATTGCACCTTTACATCCACATTTCTCCAGCTGGTTGGAAGTTTTGTTGTATTTCATGTATTGGTATACATGTGCAATGGTCTGACATAGAAATCCCAACAGTTCAGCAGTTGCGTGATTGAACAACCAGTCTTCCTTGCACCTATCTAGCCACAGTCACACTAACTTACATCACTGCCTTCACCCATGATTAAATCTCTGCGACTGATTTCCAATGCGTCGAGACCTACTCTATTTAAGGTATTGCCAGTTTCAGCATCCCACATGACTGGGCGTGATACTTCTGCTTTATATATTATTGGGGTGTATATAATAATTTGTCCATTCAGAATATATTGTAAACACAAAGAACTTTGCAAGTTACTCTTTCTGTTCACATTATTTTTGTATTGGAACAATTTTTATCATAAATTTTTGAAATTATAAACTTTTTAATAGTAACCTTCATATCACTTATGTTTTCATATTGTCTCACTAGTTTCATCTGTATTATCCAAACAAAAAAAAGCTTTAAAGTGAACTAAAGGGCATGAATTTTTTAAATGTAACAAAGTTTATTACCTGTAAGAAGGATGACTAAGAAAAAATCTTCTTTCTGCTTCCATGGCAGCCTTAATATCTTTTCTACCTTCTATATCTTTCTGACTACGATTTACCACTCCAATATACCCTAGATATTATATATAAACAGAAGTTAACAATAAGAACATAATTTCAATAATAGCTTTATATAAAGGAATGACTCATATTAGGGCACCAGCCTATCAAAAAACATATAGATATATAAATTAAAAATTAAAAAAATATCTATCTACCTATAAGGCCCTAAAAGTAGAAAATAACCCTAAAGCATATCAATGATGCAATCAGTCACTGAGTTCATATTCGCTTAAGAGGAAGATAGGGTGCCGATTTTTCCTACTTGACAAGTTTGCTAGCACCCTATCTTCCAAACAAAAATTAGGGTAGAGGTACTTAAAATTGCGGTAATTAAAATTAAATATATTTAATTCTCTATGACACTGTTAAATGTTTTTAAGCACTTCAACACATGGACTTGCTATCAAGTATCAACAATTATTAAGGAGAGATTTACATAGCATGCTGTAGAAGATGGGTAGTAATGCAAGCACTCAACAACGAAATAAAATACATTTTTGAACTCACTGAACGGGGTGGATATGCCTCACATACCATCAACAAAATTCACAAACAAATCAAATGCAATCACAAAACCCTCCAACACCAGCAAATAAAGAAATGCAAAATTACACAATAGCCCTACCATACATTAATAATAATTTCACATACTCTGTTAAAAATAACCTTTCCATTATAAAGTCCCAATTAAAATGTCCCACACTATTTCCTAACTCATTCGAAACGATTGCAACCATATACCCAGCTCTGGAGGAATTTACTACATCCAACTCAAAGACCCCACAGGTAAAATTTTCCCCAAAGACAAATACATAGGTAAAACCTCATGCCCATTTAATGCCCGACTTAAAAAAGCATAAATACGATATCTTAAATAAACAATAAAAAACCACACTATCTCAAGCAATCGCCGAAAACAATCTGTCCACTGATTTTCACTCCACTAAAATTATAATAATCCCACCTACCAAATTCAAACTAGCCATCACAGAAAATATCCTCATGAACGATCTGACCAAACTCTGCAACACAGACATTTTCCCCCTACCCCCAAGCGTGACGTCTGATCCTTAGAGGATATAACATACACCTAAGAAATTCCATGCGCCCCTAAACACTCTCCTCTCACATTACCGATCCCCATCTGCCACCTGCAGTAATGCACATCCACCAAACCCTTTAGAAAACCTCCATAATGCCTCCTAAAATTGATGATTAATGCACCTCCCCACACACACACAACTTCCAATAACAATACCAATAAAAAAAAAACATTATTCAGACCCTCAATAACATAATTATCTTAACCTCAAAATTCAGTTTATGAAAATTATTAATTCACTAAAAGTACCCCACTCATTATAATTATAAATTACTAGCCACAAATAGTGAAACTTCCCTCAACACTCACTGATCTGGGTGATTTCCCATAATCCCACACCCTCTCCCAACCTCCATCACATGCAGATCGTATTACGACCACCCGCACATCCACCGACCCTCCGATCCTCAGAGCTGAGACACTGACATATCAATATATGGCACCATTTCCCTCCCCCATGCTCAACAACCAACTGCCTCTCCTGCATTAGCTTAAGCTCCTCACTTCCCACCTGATGAAGCGCCGAAAGGAAGAGTGCGAAACACGCATTGTGGATCTAAAACTTTTTAAGCACTCTATGCTATCAAAGGGATAAATAATTATTTCCTTCACCAAGGCGGGTAGACCATTGGTAGCCGTCATCCTTCTTTCAATCTCCACTGAGACTTCACTTGCCGGATACGTTGATTATTAAATTTGTCACCGAAAGCATCCCGGAATTTCCTGTTACTACCCATCCTCTACAGCATGGTACATAAATCTCTCCTTAATAATTGTTGATACTTGATAGCATAGTCCATGTGTTGAAGTGCTTAAAAACATTTAACAGTGTCATAGAGAATTAAATACATTTAACCCTATCTTCCTTCAAAGCAAATACAAACTCAGTGACTGATTACACCATCGATATACTTTAGGTTTATTTTCTACTTTTTAGGGCCCTATAGGAAGATAGGTATTTTTAAAATTTTTAATTTATATTTTTGTTGTTGTCACTAAAAGCACTTACCTTCAAAAACTTTGATATATGACTCAGAAATATTGAGCACATTTACCCCCCTTTTAGACTAACGTTTGTGGTAGTCCATGACATTGGAGACATCAAAAGCTTCAATTTGAGATACAACTCATTCAAGTCGAACCCTTAAAAAAACTTATCCCCACCCATTTTATCAGGGGGAATAGTGGTGCCAAAATTCGAAATAGTTTACAACCATCATTATACAAACTTTCATTTGACATCTAACTCATAACCATAGGCCCTTGTGTTTGGAAGATATAGCAGAATGGCTTTCACATTTCACATTTTTCAGGAGGGAAGCATGAGGGGTCAATTTTTATAGACTACGGCACTCCCTGCTTTGCAAGCACTCATTTGACACATAGTTCATTACTTTCAACACTCATGTTCAGAAGATATAGGGAAACTATCATTTTCATATTTTCCCTCCTTTTTAGGGGAGAAAAGCATGGGGGTAAATTTTTCGTAGCCTAAGACATGCAATGCTTCAAAAGCTTTCATTTGATGTATAGCTTGTTACTGTGGCCTTCACATTCTAGAGATATAGCTGAAGAATAGTTTTCACATTTCCCTTTTAAGGGAGAAGAAAGCACGGGGTGAATTTTTTTATAGTCTATGACACTCCCTGCATCACAAGCTTTCATTTGGCACATAAATCATTAAGTACCTCCATCACGTTTGAAAGATATGGTGGAATAATGTTTTGTCAAATCCAAAAACAAACCAACCAACAAATGTCAAAGCCAAAAGCAATAGGAAAAAGGTAAAAAAACTGAAGTTAAACATTGTCTTGTCTGAAAAAACAGAATTTTTATCTTCATTGTGTAATCCTTATTTGTTACGTAAAAATCACCATTCATGGCACTGAATTTTCTTTAGTTTGTACAACACTAAGGTATTCTCCATAAATTTCTATTGTTTAACATGTCTCTGGTGATTACATGCATATGCTTTGCTAAATGCTCTTAGTTTGTCCATATTCTGTATTTAGCACTACTTGGGGGTGACTGGTTGCAATCAACTAGTAATTTACCCAATAGTTGACCTTATTACTTGCCAAAAACCTTTCAGAAACCTTGAAGTCATTTATTAATGGTTGCATCTTCTATACAACATGGTCAAATTAATCCCAATGCAGTACATGAGTTATTCAACAAACAAAAATTCACAAATCATTCATCAAATTTATTTTTAAGTGCAGAAATAAAACATAATTTTTAAGGTGTATAAAAAAAAGTAAATTCAAATTATGTTTCACATGGTTTTCACTGCTTAATTTCTATTATGCAATGCACCCTCAAGTTACACTTATGTTCTCTGAGCAAAATATTTTTGCACACAATAGGAGAAGAAGTGGGGAAAGGGGATCAACTGGACAACTGTTAGGAGACAGATGGAAACCTCCTGTCAAGACCCTCCAGCATGTTCTTCAATGTGCACATGATATGTCTCTCCTGCACATCCCAGTTACACTACATGAATAGTTTTAAAAGATGTAGAGGATAATGGATATAAATTGGATGGATATGTCGACCCACACTTATGTCAGCAAGAAATTAGGAATAAAATCCTACATAGGTTGAAATATTGTCTGCTCTTATGCCCTTGTGATGAAAATTCAAAAAATATTTTTGTATTATTTACATACTCCATCATAATGTAAAATTATAGTTTATTCTAACTGTAAAGTGTGCGTTTGTTTATTTCTTATCCTTTTACGCAATTGTAGCTCATTGACAAATGTGTAGGATCTGTGTGAGCAACACAGACCATTTTCCTCAATCTCCTCTGAACATCCTCACCAACTAAGCTCACTAATTTTTTTTCCAGGTAACAAAATGTATTCTTTAATATTCTTCACAACATATTGAAATAATTCAAGACATTATTCTCTAAAATGAGTGATAAGTAGGGAAAACATCTTTAAAACTGTTACACTACAGAAATAATGACTAAAAATGCTTTCAATTCACGTTGCAATACATAAAGCAGTCCCTATGCCCAGCTAATCCTATTGCATCTTATGGAGATATTTCTGTTCTGTATTGCATGGACAAAGTTAACAATGCTATGGAATTGATTTGATTGATTTCACGTTACTGCACAATGAGATTTCCTTATACAGGCTTTCTCAATAAAAATATTTAGGTTAGATTTGATAAAAAAAAATTGAGTGCTGTGAGTGGACAAAAGGTGATGGAAGGTGTAGGCTGTGGATGTTTTGTTTTTATATAGTTAAAAAGTAGATAGCCCTAAGTAATACATTTTTGTTGTTTATTTATAATTTAGTTGTTTATTTATCTTTTTAAATATTAAGTTGTTTGTATTTAATTCTATATTTTTAATTTTATATTTTTTAGTTTTTTTTTGTATTTATATTATTATATATATATTTTTCTATATATTTTTTTGTGTCTTTTCTTATTTCCATTTTATTTTTACTTCTACATGTGATAGGGCAATCAATATGTTAGAGTCTGGGCAATTCCATATCAATGAGGCTAGGGACTGCAAATATTTCCCAATCAGTCATCCAAGAGTGCAGTATGGACACTATCTTATGCTTATATGGTGATGTCGACCTTGCAACTCTCTCTGCAGCTATTGGGAAGACAATTTTGAGGCAAACTGTATACAGAAGGCATCATGAAAGGGGGCACACTAATGGAAGGGGGCACACCACAGAATGGCACAACTAATATGGTGCAGACAACATGACTAGATCCCAGACCAAGAAACGCATGCACTCTTCACCAATAAATTGCAATTCAGTCTTCAGACTGATTCTTAACATGCTTTGATCTGGTAAGAGCAAGGAACCTGTTATCAACCCTCTAACATCAGAGAACACCACCATTATGGTGGTTGTTTGATGGACTGATGCAGCATTTGTCAAATGGATCTGCACCATGCCACATCTTTGCCACAGATGCCCCGACTAATCAGAGGCAGAGGGATAATAACCTTCAGTCCTATGCAAGACTTTGCAGGGGTGCTGTTGGCCCCCAGTTTATTTTGATGGGTGATAATAACTTCCCTCATAGGGTTGAGACTGTTGACAAATTCCTCAAAAGTGAAGATATTCAGTGAATGGAGTGGCCAACTTATTCTCTGGACCTGAACCCAATAAAGCATGTGAGGAAAATTTCAAATTTAAGGGAAAAATTCAAATTTATTTTAACCATATCATCATCCTCAAGCAGCCATGGGTTACAGAGGTCCAACCAGAACGTGCAATTTAGTTCTCCAAGCAAGTCTGTCCTGAGCTACATCTACTGCATCTGGCCACTGCACACCAATTCTAACAAGGTCCTGTTTGACATTGTCTGCCCATCACATCCTAGGTCTCCCCCTCTTTCTGAGGCCTCTAGGCACACTTTTCATAACCCTATTCGCCAATCTATAATTATTCATACGGGCAACATGGCCAAACCAACGGAGTCTCTCTCTGCACAATATGCTGCTTAAAGGAGGTTGCAAACTCCTTTGCCTAACTTCATCATTAGTTACAAAGTTGAACCACCTAATGCCCAAGATATGTTGTAAGCATCTAGAATCAAAAGCAACTTGTTTCCTGTTATCTTGTTTACAAAGTGTCCAAGTTTCACTACCATAACTAACCCTAGAAAAAACCAAACTATTATACACTCTAATTTTAGTTTTTAGTTGCATACGCCTATTTCTCCACACTCTCCATATATTCTTAAAAGTCCCGGCAGCAATTCCTATTTGTCTGTTAATCTCATGTCGCACATCACCAGTATTTGTTACATAGCTCCCAAGATAATTAAACTGTGACACCTGCTCAAGATTGCAACCATTCAGATTGACTGAATCACAGCCTACCTGATCAATTTTCATCACTTTAGTTTTCTCTCTGTTTATAACCAAACCTACTCTACTACCAGTCTCATCAACAGCTCGAATGAAAGAGTTCATCTCATCAACATCATTTGCCAAAAGGGCTAAATCATCAGCATAATCTAAATCAGAAATTTTCGTATCTCCAGTCCATTTAAGGCCAAAATCTTTCCCTTGAAGTGAATTTCGCATAACATAATCAATAACCAAGCTAAAGAGAAAAGGAGACAAAATGCACCCTTGTCAAATACCAAAAGTAATGCTAAACCAATTGCTACAAGCCTTACCAACTCTCACACACAACTCAGTTTTATTATAGAGAGCTTTCATTATGTTAACTAACTTGTCTGGTATACCATATGATCTCACAATCAACCACAAATTATGAAGATCAACAGAGTCGAAAGCCTTTTTGAAATCAACAAAGATAGCAACCAAAGGTTTCTGAAACTCTAAACATTTCTCAAGAATCTGCCTAAGTGAAAATATCTGATCCACACATCTCCTACCACTTCTAAATCCACATTGCTCATCACGCAATTGACTGTCAACCAGATTCTTAATTCCATTAAGCACAATCGTGGGAAGAACTTTACCTGGAACAGAGAGTAGGCTGATACCCCTATAGTTATCACAAGAACTGCGATCACCTTTTTTGAAAATAGGGATAATAATAGCTCTGGTAAAATCTTTAGGAACCATGCCTTTATCATAAAAGACATTCAAAATTTCAGTCATCCAAGTGGTAACCAAAACATTCCCAGCTGTAAGCATTTCCGTAGTAATTTTATCTACCCCTGGCGATTTATGAAGTTTAAGTTTAGAAATAGCCAAAATAACTTCAGATTGTGTTATAGAGCCAACAATAAAGCCACCAATGGAAACAATGGGAGTAGAACTAACCACATTGTTTAGAACATCACTGAAATGCTCAGCCCACCGAGCCATGACAGAATCCTCACCTTCTATAACCTTACCTTGTTTATCCTTCAATCGCTGTATACCTGTTCATTTTCTACCAAACAAAACATTAACTATCTGGTACAGCTCTCTGCTGTTGTGCTGTCTAACTGCTTCCTCGGCTTTGTCAGCCAAGACATCAAGCCAAAGATTCTTATGAGCAGCTAACTGATCTTTTACATGTTTATTAAGTTCTCTGTAATGCTTTCTATTGGACTAGTAGGATATTAAGGACATTCCTGCAGTTCTTTCTTTCTGAAATAAGCTCAAGTGCCTTATTACTCAGATAATTCTGCCTCCTCTGCTCCTTTTTTCCTAAAAGAGTACTGTTAGTGTCCAAAAAAGCCCATTTAAAATGATTCCATTCTTCCTCAACTTCAGTAGTAAGCATCCCATGACTGTCATAATGACTGAGTAACCTATCATGGTAAGCTTTAGCTATAACTGGGTCTTTCAGAGCTCCGGTATTAAAAGTAAATTCTTTAAACTTAGCACAACACTTTTTGAGTTTAAGTTGCAAGACACTTTTAACAAGGTAATGGTCAGATCCAATTTCAGCTCCCCTATATGACCTGGTATTCCTAACAGAACTAGCCCATTTGTTGTTAATTAATATATAATCAATCATATTCTTATGCAGCCCATCAGGTGAAACCCATGTGTACTTATGTATGTCGCGGTGTTTGTAATAAGTGTTAGTTATTCTGAATCCATTGATTTTACTTACCTGTAGGAGATGTTGTCCATTGCCATTGCAGCTACCAATAGGGCCTATTACTCCTCCCCACAGGTCAGAGTCAGTACCAACTTTGGCACTGAAGTCACCAAAAACAAGGGTAATATCTCCTTTCTTGACAGAATTCGAAATATCCTGAAGTTGTCCATGAAACCTATCCTTCTCATCCTCATCGGCATCCTCAGTGGGGACATAACAGCAGATAACATTCAAGTCTTTAATGCTTCTCTGAAATTTTGCTGTAAGAAACCTTTCATTAATGCACTCTTATCCTAGAAGAGCATCACTAGCATGTCTGCTGAGAAGCAGACCCACGCCTTGGTGATGCTTATTGTCGTCCCTCGCTGAAAAGAGAAATTTAAGATTATTTTTAAGAATCTGACATTTACCTGTCCATCTTGTCTCTTGCAAACCGAGATTATCTAAATTATAATAGTGGAATTCTTGTGTGAGGACATTAAGAGAAAAAGCTCTGTGCAGAGTCCTCACATTCCAACTACCTATGGAGAGAAAATGGTTAGTGGAATGTTTAAAGAAACTATGTTTATTGAGAGAGGAAATGGCGACAATATCAAACAGCCCCCTAATCGCAGACATGCGACAAAGACCCGTTCTTCCACCACTGAAGGCTGAAGCCATGTACACTGGAAGACTTCCCCCAATGTAGAATTTGACGTGCCAGTAGAAGCAAAGAGTTCAGGTGCCTGCGATGACCTCTGCTCAGGATTATCCGCCAGCTGATAAACATATCCTGTGAATCTATTCACTTGGGGCTGTCAACCCACAAACAGAAAACATAGCGGAAGATTTTCGCTCCACAGAAGCCCACCAGTGCAGCAAAATCAGGATCCATAATCAAGCTCAGAGCCATAATTCTTCAGGTTGGTATATATGGTCAGCACCATGTGTGTGATTGACCACTCCTCAGCAGGGTAGAAAAAAAGAAAAGTAGCCATAGTTGTCCAGATTAGTAGGCCACAATAATCTGGCAGCCCTCCCCTTCTGTTCACTTCCACAAGAGAGTATCTCTTTTGAAAGGTACTAACTGTCTGCACCACGAGAAGGTGGGGTCGAACATTAGGTGCTAGGCCTGGCCGGTTCTATGCATCATCATAGGGGATTGGTGCATAGCTCTCCTTCCAGTGACTACCTAGCTACCATTTACAGACCAACCATATAACACAATTCTTAATATACTTAGACACTGCAATCTCTTAAGAAAACTTATTTGAGGATGCAAAATTATAGAAAAAATTTTAAAACAAAAATAACTGACAGCATATACCAAAGAGCCAAAACATTATGACCAGTGAATCTTTATGCAAATCAAGCAACTGCAGGTAAATGAGAGCGCATGTGAAGGTTGTGAAATGATATAAAAAACACCTGATACTGAGCTCTGTTAATCAGTGTTATTCTTGTTCTTCAGATGGGAAAGGCAGTGGACTTAATGAGTTTGACAAAGGCCAAATTGTATCAGTCAGAAGACTGGGTCAGAACATTTGTGAGATGGCAAGGTTTGTGGTTTGTGGACACATTGTGTGTGGCAAGGTCAGCCGTAGTTAGTACCTTCAAAGAGTAGTCCAAGGAGGGAAAAACCATGAACTGCTGGCAAGGTGTGGGCTGACCACAGTTCATCAATGCTAGAGGTGAGCAAAGGCAATCTTGGATGGTACAGGCCAACAGAAGGGATACTGTGGTGCAACTCACCCATAAATTGAAGGCTGGGAATGAGAATAATGTGTCACAACACAAAGTACATCGAACCCTGCTGAAAATGGGAAAATGGAGCTGCATAGTTGCAGGCAGCTCCGAGTATCCATGCTAACCTCAGTTCTCTGTCAAAAGTGCCTAAAATGGGCACCAAGCATCAAAACTGGACCTTGAATGATTGGAAGAAGGTTGTCTGGTCCAATGAATCTCATTTCCTGTTGCATCTTGTGGGCGGTCGGGTTGGGTTGTTTCACCTCTGAGCAGCACTTTTTTGAACACTGTGGGCTAAATGGCCAGGTCACATGGTCACCAAAGGCTCAGAGAAGGTTGAGGAGGGGACCCATTGGGGCAACTGTTGGGATACAGATAGTAGCCTCCTGTCAAGGCATCCAACATGTTCTTTAACGTGTACAGGGTATGGCTCTCCCGCACACGTGGCCACGGCTTAACATCCCATCCAATGGACGGCGGCCTTTCCAAGCCCATCGGTGTCCCCTACCGACTGTGGGCAGGGCGGAGAATTTTGTGGAGATAAATCTCAACGCTGACCCAGCTGGGACTTGAACCTGGGAACTACAGATTATGAGCCTGGCGCGCTACCAACTGAGCCACACCCACCCCTAGACTTTGGGTACATGTGCATTGTTTACCTGGAGAAGTGCTGGCACCAGAATGCACAGTGTGATGAAAACAACTGGTGGAGGAAGTGTAATGCTTTGGGCAATGTTTTGCTGGGAAACCCCGGGTTGTCATTCATGTGCAGGAAACTACAATATCTGCCACCTACCTAAACATCATTTCAGACCAGGTACATCCTTTTATGGCAACGATATTCCACTCTAGTAGTGCCTTCTTTCAGCAGGATAATGCGTCATGCCACACTGCCTGGATTGTTCGAGAATAGTACACAGAACATGAGGAAGACTTCCAAGTATTGTCCTGGCCTCCAAATTCCCCAGATGTCAATCCAATCGAGCATCTGTGGTTTGTGTTGGAGCAGCATATCCAATCTGCGGCAGCTCAACCATGTAACTTACAAGTTGTTGGTTGGTTGTTTTACCTCTGAGCGGTACTTTTTTGCACACCACAATGGGCTAAATGGCCAGGTCACAAGGACTCTGAAGGCTCAGAGAAGGTTGGGGGAAGGGACCCACTGGAACGGTTGTTGGGAGACAGATGGTAGTATCCAGCATGTTCTTTAACATGCAAAGTATGGCTCTCTAGCATATGGGGCCATGGTTTAACATCCCATCAGATGGAAAATGGCCTTTCCAAGCCTATCAGTGTCCCCTACTGACTACAGGCAGTATGGGGGGTTTTCCGGAGATAAATCTCAATGCTGACCCAGCTGGGACTCGAACCTGGGAACACCAGATTATGAGCTTGGCCGCAATACCAGCTGAGCCACCCCCGCCCCGCAACTTACAAGAGTTAAAGGATCTGCTAGTAAATGTGTTGGTACCAGATACCACAAGCCACATTTAGAAATCTTGTACCATCCATGCCTCACCGAGTAAGAGCTCTTTTGATGGCACGTGGAGGCCCAACATCATATTAGGTATGTGGTCATAATATTTTGGCTCTTCAGTGTAGCTCATGTAAGTAAATAATCAGTACTTTCCAATTTTATAAGCCACTCAAAAATATGCTTTTTAAACAATACTTCAATATTTAAAGATCTAATATCACTAATTTATTATATAATATGGGACTAGTATACAGAACATCTTAGTCTTTTGTTTAAACTTTGCTTTACGTAATCTAGGAATAAATAATTTATTTTCATTGTTTTTCAGAATCTATTAATTACTGTTTGATGTTTATCTTAACAGGGAATACTGTGCATTCACTTTGGATTGATTTTTAATTATTTTCATTGTCTCTGATCCAGTAATCAAATGCTTTCATTTGGAAATTTGACACATTTTTATAAATATAAATAAATAGCCTGTATATAATTTTTTCAACTGTAATATTCATAAATTTTGAAATAAAAGTGCAGAATAAGTCAATTTTGATTTTTTTAACATCACTCTTATAATATATTTCTGTAATATTTCTAATCTTTTCAGTTGCATTTTACTTGAACCTCTGCATATTGGAAAAGCATAACTTAAGTGAGACTGTACACATGAAAAGTTATACATCACTGAAGTTTGTCTATTTAAAACATTTCTCAATACATAAAATTTATTTATAGAAATTTTTAGCTTCTTTATAATATAATTTATATGACTTTTCCATGTTAGTTGACTGTCAAAAAATACATCTAGACAATTAATTTCAGAAACATTTTGAATTGATGGACAAGTACAATTTGATTCACCTACTGATCCACAAGAATGGAATTTAATTTCGTAAATTTTCAGATAATCTATTACTAAGGGAAAAATTCATATACTTTTCTTATTTAAATTTAAAAGCAGTTTATTATTTGATAATCATTTATAAAGTAAGTGCATATCACTATATATTGAGACATCTGTAAATCATTATCGGTAACATATAATAAGACGGTATCATCGGCAAATGCAATTATTTCACCATGAAAATTTATCAATTTTTTTTATGTTTAACAGTTGAATAAATTGGGCCCAATATTGACCCCTGAGGCACACCAATATCAATGGGTAAAATATCACTTAATTCATTATTTAATTTAACCATTTGCCTTCTGTCAGATAGATAAGATGAAATCCATGAAAAACAAATACCTCTGATTCCCATATTAAAAATTTCAACAAAATCTTGTTGTTTACCAAATCAAATGCCTTTTTAAATAAAAAATAGAATTAACTTTCTTGCCTGTATTTAGTGCATTATGTATCTTATCAGTCAAACAGACAATATCATCCAAGGTTCCTTTTTATACTTTAAATTCAAACTGTCTTTTATTTATGATTTTATATCTATTCAGAAAGTCAACAAGTCTGTTTTTAAATATATTAAATTTTAACTATTGAAGCTTTTAGAATTTGGGAAAACTGCCACTAGTAAACAATAAATTGCATAAGTAAGCTAACAATTCCAATACATAAGGACTTAATGGCTTTCAAAGTGTAGGCATTCACATCATCAAGGCCACTAGTGTTCCTCCATGATATTTGTAAATGTATATCTTGAGCAGCTGTAGGTGCAAGTACCACATTATTTTGAATGCAAGTAGAGACATGATCATTATTTTGTGTGGGTGCACTATCTATAATAATAAATAAAATAAATACCCACTCAAGCAGCTGCTTGTTGAACAAGTAGAGAAGTATTTATTAACCCTTCCAGTGTCCACGCCATCTGTATACGTTCAGAGAATCTGAGTTGAGAGGCCAAGGACATAGGTATATGTTTTCAATACAACAAAAAAAATCTATTCATTAAAAATAAAAATTGACATTGTAATTTTTTTATGTAACTAATAAAAATATATAATTCAGGCTTCAAAAATAATATTTTGTTCTTTAATTTGATGCATATTTTATTAAACTACAATATAAATAATTTTATAAAGCCATCTGACTGCCATTTCTTAGAAGCACTAAACAGTATTGCCGATTTGCTTGTTAACGTTCCTATTTGTTGAAGCAACCTTCTGATTTAAGCTCACAAGTTTGATTTGAACTATTATTAACAAATTTTTCCTTAAATTTTCGAAAATCTAAAAATAACAAAAAAACTGCTATTTTTAAAAATGATAGATTTTTGAATTACAAAATACATACCGCCATATTCTTTTTTCTATTTCACAGTCTTTTCTGTCAAACCTATTTCAGTATTCCCAAGTTACTTTTATCATTTTTCCCAGCATCCTTCAAATCAAAACTGCAAGCAAACAGATCCTTCTTAGAAATTCTGGTTGCACCTGCATTTAATTAGTTATGATTCACTGAGTCAAACAAGACACAGATGGCTGACACATGCTATCTCCGTTCCATGTGCTATAAGTGTTTTTTACAGTTTTGGTGCAGCATATTGGATACTCTTTGTAAAGTTAGTATTTTTTTCATATTTAAACCTTAGTTTTCATTTCAGTAGATTTATTTTCGGAAACTAGCGATCTTTTGACAGATCGATAAGTATTGATTTTTTTTCATAGTTGTTATATCGTATGGCAACCTACAACTTGTTGCTGTGAATATTTTAACATCGTATTAGGCTATATTGTTAATTTTTATTTTATTATTTATTACTTTCCCAATAAAACTTTGATATAGTATCATTTTCTAAAAATATATGAGGTCTTGGATACAAAAGCAAATTCATTTCTGTATATTTACTTCTGTTAGTTAGCAATCTTCAATTGGCTGATTTATCAACTTTCCGAGTTATGCTAGATCGGAGGCCAGCTTAAAAGTTGTTGCGGATATTTTATTTAACATCCCATTAGGTTATATGCAATTTTTCTTTTATTATTTCTTGTTTTTTTAATAAAAAAAATTTTGAGCTTGTACAGTTTTCTGAAATTGAATGTCTTGGATACGGAAGCAAAATAGACTTCCTTGTTAAGGAAATCGGCCATCATTTGGGAGGGCAATTTCAGGAATTGGTGCACAACCCTTTCTGCACTTAGCCAAGATCACAAAACTTCAACACCAAAAGAAAAAACTCGTAATGTTTAGTAAAAAAAAGCAGCCAAGGAATTTTTTTTTTCTATTTCATAACCAGTTCTGAAAATCCCATGAATGTAAGAAGACCAAGTCACATCGTATAACACTGGCCGTGTTTAAAATATACGATACTGAAAAGAATCATTAAAAGAAATGAAAATCATATTTCAGATTGAATATTATATTATTCGGATGGAAATTTCCTTTCGATAAATATATAATTTAACTATTTTTATTCATCAGGTTTTCCAAAATAAAGCCTTAATTATATAGTGTAATTTCCCCCCCCCCCCCCCCCACCATATCACATTGAAAAAGGCTTATTAAAATCAAATATGCTTGCAAATTTGTTTATTTTATTTTCATAAAATTCGTAATTAAATTCTGTTTAATTTGGTATATAATATGACCTATTTCTGTTGATTGGTTATTTTTCAAAAAAATTCTAAAGTTGACTTGTTTATCTGACTCAGCACAGTTGGCTAAAAGAGAGGAACTTACTCAAAGTATGGTTCCGAGAAAAAAATGACAAAATGACAAAATATTTACTTAAAACCAAAAAAGTAATTTTTTTGCTATTCAGAAATATATAGTCATATAGTCATTCTATTCAAGTGCATTGTAATCATTTCTGTGTATTAGTTTATTTTAAGTAAATTTTTATTTGTGTCACCTGAGGCATTTTTTTACTACATGACTCTAAAAAAATCCTATTAAAATAAAACATATTGTCTTTTTTGTTAAATACTTGATTTTCAGAAAATCCAGAATTAAATGCTGATTAATTTGGTATGCAACATGACATAATTTCTTTCATTAGTTATTTTGCAAAAAGGTTTTAAAGTTTTTTTTTTTGGCTGAGTGAGCATAGTGAGAAAATAACTTGGCCCCTGGATGGAAACCTGTTTTTCAGCCCTGGAAGGGTTAAAGAAGTTAACAAATAGTTTAGGATTATCCTCAAAATCTCTTGTATTGTTGTCACCACTCTAAAGTGGTTAGTTTGGTTTGAACTCTGCTGTTATTTGTCAATTTATTTACTATATTCCATTTTTTTTTCATATCATTACCTGCTATTAAAAGTCTCCCATGATAATACTCTATTTTTTTTATATGATCAGTTATATAATTCCTAAATTTCTTATACTCATTAATATTACATTCACCTTTCTGTAATTTAATATACATCGTTTTTCTCTCTTTAGTTGCATAAAGTAAAGCATTTGTCATCCAATGTTTTATCTTTTTGTTTCTGCTCTTTATCCTAAAGGCACTTTTAGAGAGATATTGACATTGCTTAAACTTGTTAATGAAAATATTAAATGCCATGTTAATATTTGAAGTATTGTAAATATCAGTGCAGTTTAAATTTGCAACTCTCTCTATCATTTCATTGTAATTAATGAGTTTTATTTTTTGGTTTTCAGTTTAAGTATATTGCTGCCAAGCAAGTATCAACAGCTGCCCTATCTTCCTTTGAAGTGAATACGAATTCACTAACACTGATATGTTTTAGGTGTATTTTCTACTTTTTTAGGTGCTTATATGAAGTATTTTTTAAAATGTTTACTTTTTTTTCTTTGCCACTAAAAACACCTAGCTTTAGAAATTTTCACTTGATATATGACTCATACGCATTGACAACAATTTTCCTCCCCATTTTTTGCAATCGTGTTTGAGGTAGCCCATGACATTGAAGATATCCTAAGCTTTGAGATATAACTGGTTAAGGTCAACCCCCCTAAATTTCTGTCTCCTTTTGGAGGGAGGAGAGAATGGTGGGGGACAAAATTTGAAGTAGTCTATGATGGTCCTCATAAATAGTGGGACAATCACTTTCATACTTATCAACTTATTTAGGGGAAGAAAGCATGGGGGGTTAATTTTCTATAGCCCATGACACTCCCCACTTCACAAACTTTCATTTGACACATAAATCATTCAGTTTGTCCGTCACATTTGAAAGAGATGATGGAACAACTTTTTCAACAACTAGCAAAAGACGAGCAAAAAGCAATAGGAATATATGTAATAAAAATCGATAGCAAATTTTTATCTAAATAATCAGGTGTATCTAAATTCTCAACAGAGGCCACAGCAGGACATGAATGACACTATGTCACATGTGTTAGTGACTGTACAAGGTCACAGCTAATAAGAGAAATACTCAGAAAAAGGGATGGCTAACAATTAAAACAAAAAAAAAAAGAATGAACATGTAACAGGAACAGTGATTTGACCTGCACCTGTCTACCTGGGAGTTATTTTCAATACCAATGGTAAGTACTTCAACTTTTTCTCCTCAGCAGATGAAGTTGCTGCACATTGAAGAAATAATGCTCTGCTGTAAGGTTGATTTACACTGCAGCATGTTCTTTAATTCCCCATTTCATGAGGGGATATCATTATCACAACAAAAAACATTGTTATAGTAAATTTCTAGCATTTTTGTGCAAGCCAGTTTGGAATTACCCTTTTATTGCTCTGGAAACAAATGCATGATCAAACTGTCAAGTTTTTTTTAATGACTTTTTATGTGTTTTAGGCATTTTTTTAGTTGTTTTTCAACAAAAAAGAGCTTATTTTCAATTTGTGTTTATCCACTCTGTAGACAATCAACTCTTCTATTTTAAGAGAAAAATGAAAAATTCATCGTGTTTTATAGGTACTAATAAACTACTGATATTTGCATTTCCCCAATTATCTATTAGTTTGAATTTCCACTGTTGGACAGGGAATGAAGCTTTTTTTTTGTGTTTAATGCTTTAAGAATGAGCATCCTACATGTCAGTCAAATGTGGATGCTCATTTTCAAAAACAGTTCTAGTTTCATATTGTTTTAGTATTCTTCTGTTTGCCAAGAGTTCTTCTAAAAGTAAGGCATGTATCCTTTAGTATTATGTTCTTCATTTTGGGAAGGATATGTAGTAGATGCCTCCATGAGATTGTTTGATTTGGCACTGTCTGATCTGCAATTTTCATCCAATAAACATGGAATAAAAACGAATTATTTCAACATATCAAACTAGAAAACTAGAAACTATTATTGCTCAGGTCTTAAACTTTCTGAACAGAGTAAATGACTTCTCACATTATTCAACATACTCTAAAAATAAAAAGCATGAAATACAATCAAATAGAATTGCCAATTTCGTTTTTTTAATATTACTATTTACACTGTAAAAACACATTGTACTCCAGAAAGCCTTGCATCTTTACCAAAAAATTTTTTAATTAAAAAGGATGGAAATAAACCTGTAAGCTTTTGGCTCGTGTTGGTTTCCAGTGCACTATGAAAACACTTACACAAGAAATACCGCACTTACACAAAGCCATGCGAGCTGCAATAGTAGTTAGGTATGCTAAACCACTAGGCCAGGTAGGGCTAATATATTTATAATCTTATATTATCTTTGTATTACTACAACACTGAATTAATGTCTTAGAATCAGTATAATATTTACAGCACAGACAATACAAGCCTATTAATTAATTAAACTTACCTCGTCGTAAAGGTAGTAACTTATTTTCTAAAATATCTCGTGCATCTGTACCATCATCCATAAGATCTAATTTGGTGACAACACCAATTGTACGAAGACCTAATAAAGGAAGATTATTTAGCTGACTAATAAGTACATGTAAATAAAATGCAGAACAAGTGAAAGTAGAAGGTTTTCGCTTAGATGAAAAACAATGTACTCAAGGTACCACAGCCAGTAAAGAAAAATGTTACTTCAGTTACATTAATAACTCTATGACAGTTGAATGTTAGCTCACATTAAATAACTAAGTTTTTTTATTCAGAGAATGAATAAACTAATAAAATTTTTAAAAATACTTACCTTCCTATATGCACTCTAAAAAGCAGAAAATAAGCCTAAAGCATATTGATGGTGCAATAAGTCATTGAATTTGTGTTCACTTCCAAGGAAGACATGGCACCAGTAATCTTGTTAAGTAAATCGGAGCCCTTTCTTTGAAATGAATATGAACTCAGTGAATGATTGCACCATCCATATGCTTTAGGTTTATTTTCAACTTTTTAGGATGCATAGAGGAAGAAATGTATTTTTTATATATTTTTATTTATTTATATTTTTTTCTTTGTCACTAAAAACACATATCTTCAGAAACTTTTATTTGATATATATGACTCAAACATCAACCACATTTTCATTCCCATTTGGAGTCATGTTTGAAGTAGCCCATGACAATGATAGAACAAATCTTTTGACAAAATGACAAAGGATGAGTGAAATGCAATAGAAATATAGCTAAAGATATTTAGTGAACTAGCTCAAAAATATGCCAAAAAGTACTACTGAGATTCATATAAAATCAATCAGTTCATGATTTCATTACTGTTAGATTTTAGTCTATCCACAGTTTTGGTTGTTTTACCTCTAAGTGGCACTTTTTTTTGCACATGGACTAAAGGGCAAAGTCACAAGAATCCCATAGGCTCAGAAGGTTGGTGGAGGGGACCCACTTTACAGCTATTGATAGACAAATGGTAGCCTCCCATCAAGGCCATCCAGCGTGTTCTTTAACATGAATAGTATGGCTCTCCAGCATATGGGACCATGGTTTAACATCCCATCTGATGGACAACGGCCTTTCCAAGCCCATCGGTGTCCCCTACTGACTACAGGCAGTATGGGGAGTTTTCTGGAGATAAATCTCAATGCTGGCCCAGTTGGGACTCAAACTGTGGAACTGCAGATTACAAGCCTGGTGTGCTACTGACTGAGTCAACCCCACCCCAGTCTATCCATGCAGATAAGATTTAGATGTGCATCATCATTAACTGCCTTTATTACACTATAGACTTTTAACGGCCAGCAAAAACTATATTGTTACAGTTAGGATACTGAATATTCCATCATTGTGTACATATGAAATTTGTATTAAAAATACCCTGGATGTACATAATGGACAGAAATACTATGAAGTAAAAAATACTTGATGAAATCTGAATTCAAATGTTCATTAAAGGAAAAATCTTATAAACTGAAGATGCTGATCAAGATGCTTAAACTCAATCCTTACAGTTCCATCCAAGGAATTGAAGAACAGCATGCAGAACTTAAGCAATGGAAAAAAAATTATACAGGGAGTTATTCTGAAAACAAAAATGCTAAAGTGAATTATTCTGAAAACAAAATATGAGATGTACAGAGATGAAAGCAACAGATGATATACCCTTTAACAGGATGAAAAAGTAAAGTTTTGAAAGAAATAAAATTCTAAATCATAAAATATTGTGTTCAAATATAAGCACTGAAAAGTCAAAGAATTATTAAAAGAATTTCTGAGTACAGAAAACAGTGACCTATAAGTTACAGCTAAAATAAATGAGAACTATATACAGAAATTGAATAAAAGATTAAAATATTAATAACAAATACGGAAGAGATAAATGCAAAGACAAAAATACAAGATACTGAGAGTATGAAATTAACAATACCAGAAAAACTGATAGTAAGGTATGGGTGAAGTAGAAATTTGTATCCTTCTCAGACTAGTAGAAAAAAATTGATATTACTTTAACAATTCCATGGTCTCACCTGAAAAATGATTTGCAACCAGATGTTCAGCTACTTTTTCACTCCGATCAGCCAAAAAAACTTTTTTGCCAAATAACTAATGAAAGGAATTATGACATGTTATATGCCAAATTAATTAGCATTAGTTCTTGATTTTCTGAAAATAAAATATTTAATAATTAAGACGTTTCATTTTAATAGGACTTTTTTAGAATTGTGTAGTAAAAAATGCACCTGACAATAAAATTCATTAAAAAACGCCAATAGACAGAAATGATTATAATGTGCATGAATAGAAAGGCTATTTCTGAATTAAAAAAATTCTTATTTGAAGTAAATACACTGGTTTCCATAAATTAAAGAAAATCCCTATGCTAAGTCAATGGGACGCTAACACCAAAGCTTTATAACTTCTAAAATAAGTGTTTTTGTTTTGAAAACTGTGATTGCAGATCTCAATCAAATAAATCAATATCTCGATTTTCAACAATATTCGTTCAGTATTTAATGAGTTATGGAAGTTTAAATATTTAACAACAGCAATGCCAGTCTTAAGAAATTTATACAAAATTGAATAGTGAAAGAATTCTTTACATAAAGTTCTAAAACACAAACTTATTTTATTAAACACTTTAATACAATATTTATTACTAAGTTTAACACGAACTTATTTTATTAAACACTTTAATACAATATTTATTACTAAGTTTAAATTAACTTCTGAAGACAATTTTTGTGGCTGGTATTGTTATTGCTAAATATTCAAACTTCCATAACTCATTAAATACTGAACAAATATTGTTGAAAATCAAGATATTGATTTATTTGATTCAGATCTTTATCTACAGTTCCATTTTTCAAAACAAAAAGACTTATTTTAGAAGTTACAGAGCTTTGACGTTAGCTTCCCACTGACTTAACAGGGATTTTTCTTAATTTATGGAAACCAGTGTATTTCTCCCATTTTGCATTTTTTTTCTAGGTTTCTCAAACCAGGACTTTGAGAAAAGTCCAGGCTTTCAGCAAATTGTGCTAAGTCTAAGTCAGATAAAGAAGTCAAATTTTAGATTAAAAAAAATTACTAGTCAACAGAAATAGGTCATATATTTGAAATTAAACAAAATTTAACTCCAAATCTTACGGAAGTAAAAATTTTTTAAAAATTTACAGGCATATTAATTTTAATAAGATGTATTCCCAGTGATATAGTGAAAAAATAGATTGGACTATGCTTAATGCTGGAAAAAATGAATAAAAACAGTTAAATTATAAACAGTACAGGAAAAAAAATTGCAACACCTGGAAAGATTAATTCCATTTTATTGAAACACAGGTGCCTGTTAGCATATACTGAGATGTGTGATTTATCATCATCATCCTCAAGCAGCCATGGTCTACAGAGGTCCAACTAGATCGTGCAGTTTAGTTCTCCACGCTTATGTGTCCTGAGCTATATCTGCTGCAACTGGACACTGCACACCAATTCTAAGGTCGTATTTGACATTGTCTACCCACCGCATCCTAGATCTCCCACTCTTTCTGAGGCCTTTAGGCACACTGTTCATAACTCTATTCGCCAATCTATAATTATCCATACGGGTAATGTAGCCAGACCAACGGAGTCTCTCTCTGCACAATATACTGCTCAGAGGAGGTTGCCAACTCTTTTGCCTAACCTCTTCATTACATACAAAGTTGAACCACCTAATGCCCAAGATACTCCATAAGCATCTAGAATCAAAAGCATCAAGTTTACAGTGTCCAAGTTTCACTACCATACCTAACCCTAGAAAGAACCAAATTATTATAGTCCTAATTTCAGTCTTTAGTTGTATACAATTGTTTCTCCACACTCTCCATAGATTCTTAAAAGTCTGGGGAGCAATCCTTATTAGTCTGTTAATCTCATGCTGCACATCACCAGTAACTGTTACATAGCTCCCAAGATAATTAAACTGACACACCTTCTCAAGAATGCAGCCATTCAGATTAACTGAACCACAGCCTGCCTGACCAATTTTCATCACTTTAGTTTTCTCTCTGTTTATAACCAAAACTATTCTACTACCAGTCTCATCAACAGCTTCAATGAAAGAGTTCATGAACATCATTTGCCAAATAAGCTAAATCATCAGCATAATCTAATTCAGAAATTTTCATATCTCAACAGCGTTTAAGGCCAAAATCTTTCCCTAGCAGTGTATTTCACATAACATAATCAATAACCAAGCTAAAGAGAAAAGGAGACAAAATGCACCCTTGTCAAACACCAAAAGTAATGCTAAACCAATTGCTACAAGCCTTACCAACTCTCACACACGACTCAATGTTATTATAGAGAGCTTTCATTATGTTAACTAACGTCTCTGGTATTCCATACAATCTCAAAATCAACCACAAATTATGACAAACAACAGAGTCGAAAGCCTTTTTGAAATCAACAAAGCTAGCAACCAATGGTTTCTGAAACTCTAAGCATTTCTCAAGAATCTGCCTAAGTGAAAATATCTGATCCACCCCCCCCCCCCCACCACCACCACCACCACCACTTCTGAATCCGCATTACTCATCACGCAACTGCCTGTCAACCAGATTCTTAATTCTATTAAGCACAATCATACAAAGAACTTTCCCTGGAACAGAGAGTAGACTGATATCCCTGTAGTTATCACAAGAACTGAGATAACCTTTTTTCAAAATTGGGATAATAGCTCTGGTAAAATCCTTAGGAACCATGCCTTTAGCATAAAAGATATTCAAAATTTTAGTCATCCAATTTTAGTCATCCAAGCATAAAAGATATTCAAAAGTTCAGTCATCCATTCCCAGCTCTAAGCATTTCCGTAGTAATTTCATCTACCCCTGGGGATTTATGAAGTTTTAAGTTTAGAAATAACCAAAATAACTTCAGATTGTGTTATGGGGCCAACATTAAAGCCACCAATGCATCTATCATCATTGCAAACAATGGGAGTAGAACTAACCACATTGTTTAGAACATCATTGAAATGCTCAGCCCACCTAGCCATGATATACTTCTCACCTTCTGTAACCTTACCTTGTTTTTCCTTCAATCACTGTATACCTGTCCATTTTCTACCACACAAATCATTAATTTATCTGGTACAGCTCTCTGATGTTGTGCTGTCTAATTTCTTCCTTCGCTTTGTCAGCCAAGCCATCAACCCAAAGATTCTTATCAGCAGCTAACTTATCTTTTAAACGTTTCTAAAACTGTCTGGAATACTTTCTATTAGGAGCAGTAGGGTATTGATTACAAGGACATTCCAACAGTTCTATCTTTATGAAATAAGATCAAGTGACTTATCACTCAAATAATTCTGCTTCCTCTGCTGCTTTTTTCCTAAAAGACTACTGTTAGTTTCCAGAAAAAGCTTGTTTAAAACGTTCCCATTCTTCCTCAACTTCAGTAGTAAGCGAACCATGACTGTCATAATGACTAAGTAACTTATCATGGTAAGCTTTAGCTATAACTGGGTCTTTCAGAGCTTCAGAATTAAAGGTAAATTTTTTAAACTTAGCACAACACTTCTGAAGTTTAAGTTGCAAGACATTTTTAACAAGGTAATAGTCAGATCCAATTTCAGCACCCCTATATAACCTGGTATTCCTAACAGAACTAGCCCATTTGCTGTTAATATATAATCTGCCATATTCTTATGCAGCCGATCTAGTGAAACCCATGTTTACTTATGTATGTCGCAGTGTTTGTACTAAGTGCTAGTTATTCTCAAACCATTAAGTTTACTTACCTGTAGGAGGCATTGTCCATTGCCAGTGGAACTACCAATACCAAAAGGGCATATCACCCCCTCCCCAAATGTCAGTCAGTACCAACTTTGACATTGAAGTCATCTAGAACAAGGATAATATCTCCTTTCTTGGCAGAATTCAAAATATTCTGAAGTTGTCCATAAAAACCTATCCTTCTCAACTTCATCAGCACCCTCAATGGGGGCATAACAGTAGATAACATTCAAGTCTTTAATGCTTGTCTGAAATTTTGCTTTAAGAAACCGTTCATTAATGCATTCATATCCTAGAAGAGCATCACTAGTGTGTCTGCTGAGAAATAGACCTATGCCTTGGAGATGCTTATTATCTTCCATCCCTGAAAAGAGAAATTTAAGATTATTTTTCATAATCTGATCTCTTGCAAGCTGAGAATATCTAAATTATAAAGGTGGAATTCTTGTGCGAGGACATCAAGAGAATAAGCTCCATGCAGAGTCCTCACATTCTAACTACCTATGGAGAGAAAATGGTTAGTGGGATATTTAAAGAAACTATGTTTATTGAGAGAGGGAATGCAAACAATATCAAACAGCCCCCTAATCACAGGCATGGGGCAAAGAACTGTTCCCCCACCACTAAAGGCTAAAGCCATCTACACTGGAAGACTTCCTCCAATGTAGAATTTGACTATGCCCATAGAAGCAAAGAGTTCAGGTGCCTGTGATGACCTCTGCTCAGAATTGTCCAACAGCTGATAAAACACATCCTGTGAATCTATTCCCTTGGGGCTGTCAACCCACAAACAAAAAACACAGCGGCAGATTTTCCCTCCACAGAACTCCACTAGTCCAGCAAACTCAGGATCCATAATCAAGCTCTGAGCCTTAATCGAATCCAGTAAGTTTATATGGTCAGCACCAGAACCATGTGTGGTTGGTTGGGTTGACCACTCTTTAGCAGGGTAGAAAAAAAAAGTAGCCATAGTTGTCCAGATCAGAAGGTCACACTAATCTGGCAGACCTCCCCTTCGGTTCACTTCCACAACAGTCTCTCTTTCGAAAGGTACTAACGACCTGCACCACAAGGGGTCGAACAATAGGTGCTAGGCCTGGCCAGTACCATGCATCATCACAGGAGATTGGTGCATAGCTCTCCTTCCAGTGGCTACCTAGCTACCAAACCTGCAATTAATTACATTATCAAAAAAAAATATGGAAAAAGATATTGAACTGCCCAGCAATGCATTCATGAACACATCAGGGAAAGCTATCGTAGAGCTCTATAATGTCCTCCTGAGGGATAGAATGCCAAATAGCATAAAGTCGCTGTTCCATTTCAGACACAGTGGTTGGCACACCTATTGGGTGTTGTTGGAGCTGTAGGCCCATCATGTCCCAGATGTTGTCAATAGGTGAAAAGTCTGGCGAGCATGCCGGTCATGGTTGTACCTGAATGTTTTGTTCATGTAGATACTGTAGACTAATGCAGGCTGTATGGAGATAGACCTTATCTTGCTGTTAAAAGGTTCCGTGCTGCTGAACAAATGGGGCAGCCACTGGCTGCTAAATATTGATAACATATTGTTGGGCCGTTATAGATCCCCTTATGATAACCAGTTGTGACCAAGAAGTCTGACTAAAGGCACCCTACACCAAAACACCATGTGCTGGAGCTGTGTGATGATGTCAAATGCAATGGGTGGTGTTCCTTTTCCCTGGATGATGGCAAACACATCTACCATCATGCTGACCAAGACAAAAACTACATTCATCACTAAACACCATGGTACTCCATTATTGTTTGTTCCAGGTACTTTTAACTAAATATTATGATCTTTTTACTTTGGTTGTTGAATTTTGGAAATCTTGGCTAAGTGCCAAAAAGCTAGTGAGCCAAAGCAAAAAAAAAAACGTCTATATTGTCAGAGTGGCATAGGCAAGTAACTGAGGTATTTAAAACTGTTGAATGTAATTTAAAAATTATAAAATTTTCTCTCTATCACTTCACCTCCAAGTGGCACTTTTTTGCACACAATGCGCTAAATGGTCAGGTCACAAGGACCCTGAAGGCTCAGAGAAGGTTGGGGAAGGGACTCACTGGAACAGCTTTTAGGAGACAGATGATAGCCTCCCACCAAGGCCATTCAGTGTGTTCTTTAAATGAACAAAATGGCTTTCCCACACACAGAGCCACAGCTTAACATCCCATCCAAAGGACAGCAGCCTTTCCAAGCCCATCAGTGTCCCCTACTGACTGTGGGCAGAGCCGGGAGTTTTGTGGAGATAAATTTCAACACTGACCCAGCTGGGAACTACAGATTATGAACCTGGCACACTGAGCCATCCCCCCTCCCCTTGTCCAATGGGTATACAAGTTTATTGTCCTGTGGTGGGTAGTATAGTCCAGTGATGCATTCACTTACATTCTTCATTTTTTGTTCTCTGAGGGAATGCTGGTTCCAGATTGACATAAATTTGGTGCACATGTCAACCAATGTATTTTTAGATTCACAGTGTCACGATTGTTTAACTTTTCCACTAATTACAGTGATATAGAGAAAATTCAACAATTTTTGATCAACACTGTGACTTAAAACATCTATCTTTTCATTGAATATAAACTTAAAAACTTGTAATTTTTTTTTTTGTTTTATTAATGAAACTTTGCCAGTGGGGAGGAGTAATGCCGAAATTGCTCTCCAAGGACTGATTTCCCTGCTAAGGAACTCCTTTTTGCTACCATATCCAAGACCTCATTCATTTTCAGGAATTTCAGGATACAAGATCAAAGTTTTCTACTGGAAAACGAAGAAATTATAAAACTTAACATAGAACCTAATGTGATGTTAAATAAAATATCCATAGCAACAAGTTGTAAGCCAGCCATTCTATATAGCATGATTCCGAAAAATTGATCGATCAATCGATAGATGAACCGACCAAAGGATCAATAATTTACAAAAATAAATCTAAAATGAAAACTAAGGTTTAAATATAAGTCTTGGAGCCTAGGATGTTTTTACTTAAAGTTTCGATTTGAAGAGTGGAAAAGATGCATAGAATGCCAGGATAAATGATATAAATTATTCTAGGAATACTGAAATAAGGTTTAAGGCAGAAAAAAGTGTAAAATGGGAAAAATAAAATGGAGGTACATACTTTGCAATCACTTCCAAAATCTTCCATTTTTAAAAATAACTTTTTTTTGTTAATTTTTCAGGAAATTTTTAAAACTTTATAGAAAAATTTGTTAGTAGTTAAAATCAAACTTATGAGCTTAAATCAAGGGACTGATTCAATACAGAGTAGTGTTAACAAACAAATCAGCAATACCATATAATGCTTCTAAAATATGGCAATCAGATGGCTTTATCAAATTATTTATATTGTAGTTCAATAAAATATGCATCAAATGAAAAAAGAATATTTTTCAAGCTTGAATTATGCATTTTAAAAAGATGTAAGAAATTTTCCAAATAGCAATTTCTACTTTATAAAAATCGAAGTTTATGTGTTGTACAAAAGACATCTATTGACGTCTTTGAACTCTTATTGCAGATTCTGTCAATGTCTATGTTTGACGGTGACCCTGGAAGGTTAAAGCTGTCATTGATGCTTTTCATTTCATCCTAAGAATCAAGGCTAAAGAAGCAATTATTAAAAATCCAAATAGTAAAGGGTAGAAGATAAGGCAAAAACATGGATATCAAACATCAGAGAACTAAAATATGATGAAATGAATGATACTAAAAAGATTGGTAAGTAAGCACAGGCAAAAATTATAGCATTCTCATCCTTAGTTAAAAAATGAGTTTTTTAACATTGTCCTATAAACACAGAATCATGAAAAAGTAAAAATTCAGACATCATATAGTTGAAATTTGGCAATTACAAAAAATATAAAAATTTATGATGTGATAAAAGGAATATATGAAGAAAAATACATAGGCAGGTGTGCCTAAATGCCTACTGAAAATACTCTGAATAGTCAAAATGATCCTGTGACAGCCATGTAAGACCATGTTGTCATTCAGTGTTTTTGCAGTTGCCCTGCAGGGGTCTTTTTATTCAGATTCTCATCACCTTCCTGAATGTGCTTTATCAATTGTCTCCTTGTGTTTACATCAACACACATATCATTAGAGAATCTGTGAATTTTATTGGCTTAACACTTTCTACAGAAAGAAATTCAAAATTGACTATTGTCTAATATGTACATATTACCTTTGGCCATTATGAACTGTGGTATCATTGGGGTACATTTGTAGAACTTTCAGAACTTTGGCAGGATGTTCAAGTCTAAGACCCACTTTAAAATAAATGTTATATCTAGATTTCTAATCAGGAAATAAAATCGTAGGCATTATTTACCTGAAGTAAATATGGGAAATTAGTTTTGAAATCTATATATTTTATACATTTATAGTTAATTATACAATATACACAATCACTTGGCCAATCACATAATAACCAAAAAGATAAGCACACACATTACAGCAGTTAGTTTCATTTTTAGGCAAGGGTCAACAAGGGGGTGGGGGACAGTTGTCCTACCCTGGAAAAAATTATCTAAATATATTTTATGTTGAATAACATCAGTTGTGCAAATTGATTTTTTTTAATCCTTTGTTTTCAGAAGCATATCATTTTAATTTATTATTATGAAAAAAACTTGTTTGCAAATATTTCTAACAAGTTTCCCTTTTTCATTTTGTTTCTGAGCATCCTTAGTTCTATTATGATATGATGCATACATGATAGCTGTATTTCAAACTACACTCATTAATGAATGGCTTGACCTGAATATTTCTATCTTGAAACATTTGGGTTTTCTTTATCCCTCCCTAAAGCAATTTTTATCCCCCCTCTCCCCCCATGGAAAAATTCTTTCCAACACCCATGTTTTTAGGCAAACTCAATGTAGCAAATACTCAACTACTACTACTACTACTATGCAGTAATGGAAAGTTTAAAGACTTCCAAAAATTAAAAAGCATTATAGTATTTAAACTGCATATTCAAGAATGCTCAGATGTTAGTAACAATTAAAGTTTCAAATAAAAACAATTAATAAAAAGCTGATGGACAGTTTACCCCTCTAACTGTGCAATACATACTTTCTTGTTGCAAACTGGATGAGTACGGCCATAAGACTTAGAAAACTCAGAAAAGCAAATAGAAAGAGCTGAAGCGATTATCAACTAAAACAGCAAAATGTATGCAACTAGGAAAGAGGGGAGGGGGACATTAATTTTCCCATTTTGCAATATTGGCATAAATATTCTATGTGCAATTTTAATACTCTCTAATATGTAGCCATGCCTTATGTATACAGTAGAATGAATGCAATGAAAAACTTTAAAACATATACAAAAATGTTACTTCTTAATCAGACACACTATATTTAAATTTATGTGCTATTCATGAGAAATCCATTGAATTTTTTCCCACCTAAACTCAATTCTCAATAGCATAAATATAACATGATTTGAAATTCATTATGTTTGTTTTCTACATGCCCAAATCTGTGATATTTTCTAATTTAAAAAGTGAGCATGCAGAATTTGTAATTTGTGTTTTGTTAGTCATATTTAGAACTTTGACACTTTAACATTATGAAATATTTGCGGTTTATTACCAGAACTGCATCTTGAAAACTAAATTTATATAATGGTTAAAGAAATATTTTTGAATCATGCCTAATATTTCTCAAGCATAGTTAGTATTAAACACACATATAATAAGTGTTAGATCTATAAGGGAAGGTATCACTGCATCTCAAATTTCACTGCAATCTGCATGCAGCTAACCTGCTGGGTCAACTTCTTTGGCTAATTTAAGAGCATCAGATGTACTCAGATCAGAATTCGCTGGAGTCACAGCCAAAATCAAACAATTTTTTGGTTCAATGTAATGTATTATTAAATCATGAAGCTTTTTCTCTATATCCAAAGGCTGATCTCCTATAGGAACTCGTGTCATTCCAGGCATGTCAATAAGTGTTAGATTCAAAACTGTAAATAAAAAAACGAAATATAAGATTAAGCAACTATTTACCATATGAAAACACAAATCAAGATTTTACCTTCTGGGTCTACTTCTTTAGACAACTTCAATGCATCAGATGTTGCTAAATCTTGATTAGCAGCTGTAACAGCCAAAATTAAGCAGTTTTCTTTCTTAACAAACGTAAGTATCATATCTTTAATTTGATGCTCAATATCTGGTGGTTGATCTCCTACTGGGACTCGAGTCATCCCAGGAAGGTCAATCAATGTCAAGTTCAGCACTGTGTTAAAAATTAAATAATTATCAGAGAAATGTTAGTAAAAACAGGTGCAAAAGTTAAGAAACTTATGAATGCTTTAAAGAATTAATATGAAATTTTTTAATAAAGATTATTTGGTGTATATTTGGTTACAAATATTATAGAAATATCTTTTAAGTAAAAATGAATATAATTTCACAAAGACAGAAAAGTAGACAAGATAATCCTGTTAATAATAAGTGATCATTAGTAATAGGTTAGTAGATGATCATCACTGAGAGAAAATCTGCAATTAGTGGGTATTGTTTGTTCAAAGAACAATGGTAGTCAAAGGAAGGGATGGCTGAATATTAAAACTTTACTGTGTATAAATTACAAATCTAATCACATCTTCAGCACAGCTCTAAATATTTAGAAACATGTCTACTTATACTACAAACATTATTTATGATGAAGAGATGAATACAATGTCACTCTTGCATAAAAATAAAGTCTTAAATGCAATGAAACTTCTAGAAAAGAGTTTACAGTTAGCTGGTTGTTTCCCTAAAATATCAAACACATTCTTTAGTAGTATTTTTCAGAGTACTGGTCATAGTCTACATAATACTAAAAGATTGTTCATAAAATCTGTTAAATTTGTGTATATTACAAATCTAGTGTTTATTAATTTGACTTTTTCAGTCTGTTTGCTTTGAAAAGTTATTATAAATGCTAATCCTGGTGGTCAAGTGGTTAGCATGATTAGCTACTGGATCAAAGGAACATGGGTTCAAGTCCCAAATGAAATATGGATGTTTATTTTCTTGTGTTGTCTTTCTGAAAAGGTCTCACCTCCCTTTCAAATCTTCTCTATGGCATATTATACCAACAGATTCCTGTCAGATCTCTGTGACAAGCAGCTACTTGAGAGTTAAATTTTTATTATTCTTATTATAATCACAAAGCAAATACAGTTACATTGTACTTAAAATACATATTTAGTTGGTACTGAAATTTATTCATGAAGGATAAGAGATGAGGCAAATAAAAATATAGTAGATCGTGAAAGTTCACTGGCACCATCTACAAGTTATGTCAGAAAATGTTTGAAAAACATTTATCCTCCTAACTGAAGTTTAAGATATTGTGGAACAGTTCATTGGCTCTATACCCTTCTGTGATTATCAAGCTGGACAAAGACCCAGCATGGAGAATCACTACACATTGGAGGGTCCAAACTTTGGATAATAGAAAATGGGAAAGGACAGGATTCATGTTCCTAGTTCTCAATGCATAAACAGTTAGGCCAGTAAGTTAAGCTTTAGAATCCAGTGTGGGATTGATGGGACCATTACATCTGTCTGTCATGGTAAGGAAAATATAAGGTAGAAGAAAATGCTTGTAAGTATTTATATTTTCATAAAGTATAATAATGATGTGCTTCAAAAGTTTGGAAAGAGCTGAATATTTGATGTTATAATGAAAAAGTAAAAAGATTGTAGAATGTAGAGGAATATGCATGAGGAAGAAATGCTGGACTTCCCATAGAACAGATGAATGGCAGACTATAATACTGAAATACCATTCTATCAATAGCCAACAAACTAACCTGCATGTGTTCTCAGGATAGACTCTCACAGGTGTAAGATATCAAAGATTAGATTCTTGATACTTTACTGTTCATAATTTAAGGCAGTTGGACAAAAATGCAAATATCTCAAGAAATCCTATTTATAATTTAATAAAAGTTCCAGAGGATATTTTATATCACATATATTAATATTTACATTTGAAATAAAGAACATATCAAACACTTGTTCAATTATAAAATTAAATTTCCAATCAATGAATATGTCATAAAATTTTTCCAATTTTGAAAAATTATAGATCATTGCAGATACTGAAGTTAATGCTGTTTAGTAAGGATTATGATTACTCCTAACAGCAATACATCTTGCACAACAAGATCTCAAGCTTCTAATAAGGTTATCCAACAATGCAGAGGAAAGCAATTCCCACTCCTCTATAAGAGCATTTCTCAGCTCATGAAGAGTACTTCGAGGGTTGGGTTGTTTTACCTCTGAGCGGCACTTTTTTACACACCATGGGCTAAATGGCCAGGTCACATGGACCCCGAAGGCTCAGAGAAGGTTGGGGGAGGGGACCCACTGGAACAGCTGTTGGGAGACAGATGGTAGCCTCCCGTCAAGGCCATCCAGCGTGTTCTTTAACGTGCACAGGGTATGGCTCTCCTGCACATGGGGCCACGGCTTAACTTCCCATCTGATGGACGGTGGCCTTTCCAAGCCCATCGGTGTCCCCTACTGACCATGGGCAGGGCGGGGAATTTTGCGGAGATAAATCTCAACGCTGACCAAGCTGGGACTCGAACCTGGGAACTACAGATTACGAGCCTGGCGCGCTACCAACTGAGCCACCCCCGCCCCGTACTTTGATGACTTGCAACTCATCTTCCCAAAGCATCCCATGCGTGTTTAATGGGATTTAGGTCTGGGGACCTCGCTGGCCAATCTATTCTCTGAATAGCTTCACTCTCAAGGTATTCTCCTCCAATATCTGAGTTCTGTGGGTGAGAATTATCATCCATAAAAATGAATTGTGACCCAATGGCACCTCTCAAAAATCTCATAAGGCTCTAGGATCTTGTCTCTGTATCTTAGGCAGTTAGAGTTCCTCTTGAGAAGACATAATTTGAGGTCAGTGTGGCCAACTGATAATGATACCTCCTCAGACCAACAAACCACTTCCACTAAAACAGTCCTTTTCCACAATATTCAGGAGGTGATAATGTGTCCCAAGCTCTTTCCATATGCATTGGCATCAGGATTCACCTAAAAAGAGAACCTGTCCCCATTGGTGATTAGTACAATTGAGGTGCTGCTGCCTGCTCTATTCCAATCATTCCCTCTGATGAGATGAGGTTAGTAGTATGCACACTACAGGTCTTCTAGCATATAACTCTCTTTCACAAAGTCATCAGGACAGTTACTATGGACACTGTCCTTCCTATGCCAGTTGACAGCTCTAATGCAAGTTGGAATGCTGACATCATTCTATTGCACCTTGCAATTAGAGAGAGGAAACGATCATCATGAACTTTGTTGCTCTATCATAGCTCATTCTTCTACAGCATGTTCCAGTGTCTTGTAAAATCTCCAGGGTCTGGAAATTACACTTTCCAACAGATTCATGAAACTAGCAACTTCTTTATGCGACTTTCTGGCTTCCATCTGCCTTGTCATTGAACTGGTTCTTCCTTTGACTTTAAGGAAACTGCAATTTAAAATGCTTGATAAAGCCACTCTTAATCCAAAATGAACATTCTGAAGCTGCTTTTATCACCTGCTGATTTGCTTGCCTATCTTTTGCATTGAGAAATGCCAATTTAATAGCTGATAAATGTGACAGCTATGAATGCTAAACATACTCTGAAACTTTCATTAAATTGCAAAAAGGATTTCTTTTTTGGATATTTTCAGTTTTGCTCAACTTCCTTAAATTCACTCAAGGGACAATTTATCACTCATCTAATAGCATGTGGGTCAACCTTTCGCCTTCAACACAGCAACAACATGTCATGGACTACTACCGTATTGGAAATGTTCAAGTGGTATTGTGGTCCATGATTCCAGGACAGCCATCCATGAATTGTCAGGAGTTGCCATTGAGGGATTTGGGCTCGAATGCACCACTCCATTTTGTCCCACATATAAGATTCAAATCCCCTGAGTGAGAGGGCGATTAGAGGGCTGTAAAGTCATCTGAATGCTTTTCCAACCAGTTCTTTGGCAAACGGGAGTGATAAGACAGGGAGTTGCCTTCTTGAAAGAAGGCAACCTGTTGTGGAAAATGGATGTGGGTTGTTTTACCTTTGAGTGGCACTTTTTTGCACACCATGGGCTAAATGGCCAGATCACATGGACCCCGAAGGCTCAGAGAAGGTTGGGGAAGGGGACCAACTGGAACAGTTGTTGGGAGACAGATGGTAGCCTCCAAGGCCATCCAGAGTGTTCTTTAAAGTGCATAGAGTATGGCTCTCCTGCACATGGGCCACAGCTTAATGTTCCATCCGACGGACAGCGGCTTTTCCAATCCCATCGGTGTCCCCTACTGAGGCAGGGCGGGGAATTCTGCAGAGAAAAATCTCAATGCTGACCCAGCTGGGACTTGAACCTGGGAACTAAAGATTACAAGTCTGCCACGCTACCGACTGAGTCACTCCCGCCCCATGAATGTAGGTGGTCGAGGAGTACATCAACATAGCATTGTGGTGATGGTGGTCTCAACAGGTACCAGGCACCCCAAGGAGCCCAGGTAATTACACCCCAGAACATTACACCACTTCCACACCCAGACTTGACAGCTGAGGTCTAAAGCTTTGTGTGGTCTATGCCACATGCCCAACCTCCTGTCAGCGTGTTGTAGTTAGAGCCTCTATTCATCAAATCAAGCTATTTCCAGTCTTCCATGGTCTATTGGTGATGTTTCTTTGTACACTGCAGCCTCATATCCCAGTGATGTTCTGTTAACAAGTGTACTCAATGTGGGTATTGGTTGCCATAACCCAGTCATGCCATCATACACCTAATGGTCTTTGCATAAACTTTCATAGCTGCTCCATCATTGAATTCCAACATTATCATCTGCATTGCAGCTCTCCATTCTGTTATGACACAAGAGAAGTGAGACTCATTTAGAACATCCAAGGCCCAGTTACAGCCCCATTTTTTCTAGCAGCTATCAGTTTTGATGTAGTCTTGGTACACATGTATGTTGGTAGCAGATGGAAATTCCAAATGTTCTGCAGTCATGGATATGGAGCACACCATCTTCCTCACATTGACTGTCCACAATCGAACTTGCTCGGGTTGCAATTTACCCATCATAAATCACAGGCAGTATCTGACCTATTTATATCCCACAAGGATTTTTGGCTGGCTGCATTATTGTGGCAGAGTAGGGTAGGCTTGTGGATGGGTGCTGTGTAGATAATAAATTGTGCTTTTACTATATAACTTGAAGTTATTCTGTTACAATATCCTGTGCTTCAATATTGGTTGTAACTTTTTCCACCTGTGGTGGTAACCAATTGATAGGAAATAGAACTCGCTGAATTGATAATCACAAATGATATTTGATAAGAAGGCTAGTGTGAAAAAAAAAACGCCAATCTGTCTTCCAGATTTGAACTCGTGACCTCTTGGTTATGCAACAGTTGCTCTACCAGTTGAGGTAGTAGTTTCTTCCTACATTTTAATTTTATTTGGACAGGTGTGAATTGCCACCTCCTTATCTCAACTTAGTAGAACAATCAGGAGATTACTTCCCAGTTAGGGATAAGTTTGAGTCTGGGCAGCAGATTGGCTGACAATTAAATGTGTCTTGATCGGCTGTCTGCAAAGTGATTCTAATATTTGCAAGTTTTGATGTAAATGGAGTGTGGAATAATTTACAAAAATTTTAGGTGCTGGATTTTCAAGTTTTTTCTGTACTTTGAGGACCCATTCCCATTAAGAATTTCCATAGTAAAGTTGTTAGTGTAACATAGCAGTAAAATAATAGCTAGAGAGGGCATTAAATGTCATACCACAGGGTAAGTCATGCTTTTTCCCCTGATGATGTATTTCTTCTGAAGTCTAGCCATCTAAACAGATCTCTGTGGGGGATTATAATGACAATCTCCTGTCAGACCTCTGTTGCAAGAACCTGCTTGTTATAACTGATTGATATTGAACAGTGGTGTATTAATGTTGATTATATCTTATATTCTTCACCAGGTAACAATATATTCACAGTATTCAGGCTTCTCATTTTCTGCATACAGTATTACTTCAGTGAATGCTCTCAGAATGTATTAATGGAAAAATTTCAGAAAATTAAATTTCAATTGCTGGAACATAGAGATAGGTTACTGTAGGGAGTGTGATTTACCAAATATAACACCATATGTCTGGGATGTTATTGATTCCAGAGGGCATATGAACATGAAATGTCTAAGAGAACAAGCTTCTGTAGGCACAATCTAAACTGTGTGACTGCAAGGCCTTTTAAACAGGACAAATTCGTGTAGTGAAGCCACAGCCTGCAAAAAGAGCAAGTTGGCTGTGATTTTTTTTTTACTGTCAAGAAAGGTTTTCAATTTTTTACACTATGTGACTAATTTGATACACACTTTGACTCTGAAAAATATTCAATTTCAAAAAGTCTTGTTCCTGAAGCACCATAATCGTCCTTTCATTTGGAAAGAAAATAATGAAAATATGAAATTATTTTGCTTAATAAAATTCCAGTTTGTAAAATAGGTAGTGGCTGTGCTCATCAAGAAAATTTCAATATCTGAATGTTCTACGATATTCTCCTCTCTCCCCAATCATAAACCACAAATTACGACCATATCCACTCCCAATCCTCTTCAACCCCCTCTATTGTAAAATTGTATATTACGTTGAGTTCTTAGTCTTTTCTTCTCATCATTTAAAGTACATCCCATGGCTGAGTGGTTAGCGTGCTTGGATACTGATCTAAGGGACCTGGGTTCAAGCCCCAGGTAAGTCATGGATGCATGTTTTGTTTTTCTGCTGAGGTCCTGCCATCTTCTCAGACCTTCTACTATGGCATATAAACTGATAGGCTCCTGTTACACCTCTGTGGCAAGCAGTTGCTTGAGAAGGTATTTATTTATTTTTATAATACATATTTTCAATAAAAATCACATCGAGTTTGTTACTTGTATACACAGTAAATAGATAGCAGCAAGTACTTTTCAAATCAACCAAAAAAGGAAATAAGCTATTAGAATGATGTGCAGAAACCTATATACATTGATAAGTTTCAGTGAGCACAAAACTTGAACGCAAATTAGCATATGTATTCACAAAAGGATTTGATGCATTAATTTACATATCACTAATTTTTTTAACTTCAAAATTCCTCCAATGAACCCCACTATGTTATCAGAAAATGCACTCCTAAAAGTGATAAAATACTCCATTAACTTAGGCTAATTTTACACTGTAGACAAAAGCCATAGTCATAAGACAGGCTGAAATACTAAGTCATATTAAATATTTGAAGACTGACAAACCACCATAGTTGCAGTTGGTTGGTTGTGGTTTTTTGGCACACCATAGTTGCAGCATGCTAAAATGATTGCAATACAACTAAGGCACAGATCATGTTTTTTTTTTTGACTGCACACCAATTTGCCACAATCAGCTTCAGCAAAAATCTGATCAACAGCACAGCACCACTTACTTATTTGAAGCTTGTCTTCTTTTCCTTATACATTCTTTGATATGAGTATGGGTGAGTATAGACTAGGTATCAAAGCTTGCAGATGAACCTGATGGCCAGAATCATTACTGGGACAATGCTGATCTACATATATAAATTATTACACACAGTATTTACATAATCCTACATTTGATCACACTTTGGTTGCATGCCAGCGACGAAACTGTGGAATTCTGGACCTATAAGGCCCAAGCAAAGGATGTGCCTCAAAGGCCAGATGACTCCTGCTTGTCACATCTGTACTGTATCACACCTCACCTGTGTGGAGTATCTTCGAATCCTCCCACACTCTCTGCTTGCCATCACATGATCCTTAGATGAGGAGGATAGATGAACATGTGTTGATACAGCCAATCACCTGAGGCACTGACAAATTACTTGAAATGTCCACAAAACATTTCACAGACCAGGCATTTATCTTTAGCTGGTCTTTGTTAGCTGTTGGAATACAGAATTTTGTTGTTGTTGTTGTTTAACGTCATGTGGCTTTGAGAGGTCCTACTACAGGCTTTCTCAGAATGATAATTTTGGATGTATGTGGGTATTATGTTTTTTATTTTAAATTTAGGGTTTGCGTATATATTAATATTTTGGTTATCAAAATTATATTTGATATCATGCAAAGAGGTAAGAGATAGTCGCCCAGTGAAAATTGATGTTTTAGGATTTTATGAGTGTTTATGTCTGTATATGCTTTCAGGGAAGCATTCAGAGTTTGTTTGGAGAATTAATTTTTTTTTAGTTTTTTTAATGCTTTTTTTTTAGTTATTATTCTTTTAAATAGTTTTTTTCTTTTATTTTTATTTTTTTTGCAATTTTTTGTTTTTTTTATATATTTTTTTTTATCTTTTTTTAAGATTTTTGCATATGATTTTTCTTTTTAATTTTTTTTGTTAATTATGTATTATTTTATATATTTTTTATTATTATTTATTTATTTTTATTTTATTTCATTATTTAATATTTTTTTAATTTATTTTAATTTTATTTTTTAATTATTATTATTGTGCATTTTTTTAATTATTATTCTTATATTTACTATTTAATAACTTTTCTTTATTTTTCCCTGAGTGGTTTTAATTTATTCTTGGGTTATGGAGATAGTTAGGTTGAAGACTATTGATCCAGACTGTTTTGTGGTTATTTGGGCCAGTGGGACCTGAGTTAAAGGATTCGAGCCACTTTAGATATATATATATTTTTTTTTGTTCCCTTATTTCTATAATCCCTCCATTATTTTTCTTTTTTTTTTATTTATATTTTATGGAATTTTTGGTGTGAGTCTAGATAGAATGAGGGTCCCTTCGGGAACATGTATATGAGAGGTAAGTTGAGAATTGAAGAAAAATCTTTATGGAGGACATGAAGAGAAGATAGGAGAAGGTAAAGGAAAGGTAGACTAAATTCTGTTCCAAAGGGAGGTGGAAAGAAGGAAATTGAAGAGAGATTCATAAATTTGGGTTTTGTTTAGAGGGGTCCAGAATTACATTCGTTTGAATGTCCAAAATGTTTAGGTCAATGAGTGATTTGAAGAAAGTTTGTCTCTGTGAGGCAGTATTATCACAGTTAAGTAGAATGTGATGAACCATCTCCGGAACATTACAATGTCTACAGTTAGGAGAATGTGTGAGCTTGAATTTATGTAGAGTAGGGTTAAGAATTGTGGAGTTGGTTCTTAATCTGTGTAGTAATTTGATGTGTTTTCTAGGGAAGGGGAGGTTATCAATTGTTGATATATTATGGTTAAGATTATATTGAAAGTTGTTTTTGACAGAGGCCTGGACCTGAAAGTATTTATTGGTGAGATGTGCTTCAAGTTGTTTTATCTCCTGTGAAGTATTGATATGAAAGTGGTGGGTAGGTGATAATATGTGGAGGTTGTGTGCCAGTTTAGCGAGATTATCAACAGTTTCATTATGTTGAATTCCAACGTGGCTGGGAATCCATTGTAAAATAATTGTATTATTTTTTTGTATGGAGGTTATGTGTTGTAAGAGTGAGGATTTTATGTATGTAGTAGTTATATGAGGTGTATAGAAATTCCTGTGAGAGGGTTTGTATGGCTCCTTTGGAATCTATAAAAATGGTAATGTTTTTGTTGTGTACATATTTAAGGGTCCATTCCAAGGCCTCAATAATGGCAAAAATTTCAGTATGTAGTATGGTGCAGATTGGGGATAATTGAAAGATAATGAAATATTGTATTGTGGGATATGGATAGCAGCACTGGCTGATGGTGGGTTTTGAATGACAGAGCCATCAGTATAAATTTTAATATTTTCATTGTGTCAAAGTACGTTTCAGCGAGAGTTTTTACTGCATCATGTGGTAAGTTATGTTTATGTGTGAGAGTGGGTATGTGGGTGGAGAATGTAGGACTAATAAAACTCCAGTCTGCTATAAGTGGAGGAATATCCCCAAAGTTTTTGATCTGTAGGTGTTTCTTCATTAAAGTGTGCAGGTCAAGAGTGGATTTAATGTGTTTGTAGTAGGGGCTTCTTATAAAATGGGTGTGGAAAGGGTGATTTGGAAGTTTGTAGTGTAGTCTAATATAATATTTAATTAGAAGGATTTTTTGTCTGATTTGGAGGGGGGGTAGGGAAGTCTCTGCAATGAAGCTAACCTGTGTAGTGCCAATACATTTCTCAGTCACGTTAATATCTTTACACATACTTGATATGTAGTTACATTTCTAATCAAGTTTATCTTGCCGATGAGTTATACATGATGCTTTTATTTAGCTCCTGGCACACAGAATTCATTGAAAAACCAGGGTACATGCATGAACATAATAAATATATTGCAGTATATTTATAAGTCTCAAAACTATTTTAATTTTTAAAAAAAATGTAAAAGGCAAAACTAAATAGCAATTAAAATGAATTTTGTCACATTCACACGTTATTACTGGGAAGACTATTCAGGTTGTTCATCTTCTTCTGTGGTAGCTGCAGGATGGTATTCATAGAATGTATAAAGAGTTGACTGCCTCCCATGTTTCTTGTAGCATTTATCTGTAGCAAGATGCTGTTAAGAAATTTCTCATGACTCTGCAGATGGGCGTATTCTTCACAGAAATATTGTTAGTAAAAAAAGTTGTTAATACTCAGTTTGTTTCTTTTATATAGAATTGTATTTCACAATTACTTCACAGAGTCAATCATTTAGCACATGAGCAGGGCTGGATTAAAGGCAATATTACTGTAGAGTACCTAAGTCCAAGAAGCTTGTCTATGATCGTGGCAGCTATATATTTTTAAAGTTACAAATAAAAACTTTTCATGCATGTACTAATAAACTACAATTACTTTTTCAAAGATTTAAATTTTGATATACATTTCACATATATGACGAGTTTTCTACAAACTACCTCAAAATTTTAGTTTTAATTTAATAAGATTCATATATCTGTATACATTTGTGTACAATCTGGATGAATAAAAAAAAACACTAACTTCTCACAATGTGTATATTATTATGTGGTAGAAAAATTTAGCTCAAAAGCAAATATATGTTGCAAGAAAATGCATGTTACAAAGCACTGCAGTCTTCAAACTTTGCAACTGGTTCAAATTTATCAAAATTAAATTGTAAATTTGTTTCAATACATCATAGCAAATTTATTACCATGAGGGGAATAAACTCTAAGGTTTATAGGTACAGGAGAAATTCCTTTATTTGCTCCAGTGGCACGGTCTGTTTCATCTTCAATTTCCTTTCTAATGGCATCAAAATCAGCAAATGTTTTACCTCTGCAATGGAGAAACTCACCATATTCTGGAATAAAATATTTCTCTTAAAACCAGCACATTAAGATTATAAAATACAAACAGAAAACTCAGTTACACTTTTCATAGAAAATAGCTTTGTTTTTTCACAAAAGAATGTTTTTATCATCACTAAATATATTGGAAATTACAATGACTACAGGAAGCACTAAATTAAGTTGTACAATAAAAGCATCACAATTTTGCTGCATATTCAGTTACAGTGCGATATTACAAAAACTTCTTAATTCAGAGCAGATCTGTGGAAAGTGATTGTTGAATTTGGTTTAAGTGTGAATAAAATTATGTTCTTCTCAAGTCTTAGAAGGAATAAAATCTAGTGCCAACTATCCATGGTTTAATAGTGATCCACAGAACTCACTCTCGTGCCAATTGAAGAGGACATTTAAAGGATGTGGATTATGAGAATACACATTATATTATTGAACATATTAGGACACTTCCATGCTACGTGAATGGAAATCTAGATATAAAACATCAAATTACACATATTTATCAATCACATATACATAATATTTTGCTTCCCCCTCCTCCCACTTGGGACAGGGGTGTCTCTCGGTAAGGTACCAGGCTCATAATCTGCAGTTGAGACACCGATGGGCTTGGAAAGGTTTCCATCCGTCGGATGGAACATTAAGCAGTGGCCCTGTGTGCAAGAGAGCCATACCCTGTGCACATTGAAGAACATGCTGGATGGCCTTGACAGAAGGCTACCATCTCTCTCCCAATAGCTGCTCCAGTGGGTCCCCTTCCCCAACCTTCTCTGAGCCCTCAGGGTCCCTTGTGACCTGACCATTTAGCCCATTGCATGCAAAAAAAAAAGGGGGTCACTCAGAGGTAAAACAATCCAACCCTCCAACCTTTTTCTAGTATATTGGGGGTGGGAGGAAATTACTTCTATACACACATATATATATATACTTTATAATATAAATCAACTGTAGTCTTTAATCTGATGTTCATGAATTGTTTTTTTTGTATGGGGAGGGGGGTTACAGTGAGAGAATGCAGCAGTTTATTTCTTATACTATATACTAATAATCTTTGATTAAGCCCTAACATCACCACATGGTATCACTTTATTGAAGACGGAGCGCTTCCCTTGTTGCGAAAAGCTACCGAGTTTTCTCCTAAAAACTTTTAACAAATAGTTTGAAGGATAAACGAAAATTTTATTGCTCAATGACAGAGAATTTTAGGTTATTTTTAATTTTTGTTATGTTTCATTCATAATTTCTTCAGCTCTTTTCAAATATTTTTTAAATATTCATTTTAAGTTAGTAGCAATGTAAAGTAATAAATTTTTAAGATATTGAAAAATATCATTTGCTTTTATTCTTTTCTATTATTGAACTAGCAGCAGCTGAAATGTTACCACTGCTATGCAGCAATTATATGACACTAGTCATTTCCTTTAAAAAAATATATAAATTGAACAATTTAAAAAATACCTATCTTCCTATAGGGCTCTAAGAAGTAGAAAATAAATCTAAAGCAAATCGATGGTGCAATCAGTCACTGAGTTCATATTCACTTCAAAGGAAGACTGGGCACCAGCAATCATGTCGAATAGGTAATCGCTGCCCTATCTTCCTTCGAATCGAATATGAACTCAATGACTGATTGCACCATCAATTTTTTATAATCTAAGACACTACTCACATCACAAGCTTTCATTTGACATATAGCTGGTTACTTTCCACACTCGCATTCAGGAGATATATGGGAACAATTATTTTCATCCCCTTCCCTTTTTTTTAGAGGGGAAGAAAGCATGGGGGTCAATTTTTCATAGTCTACGACATTCCCTATGTCAGAAGCTTTCATTCGATGTATAGCTTGTTACTTTTGGACTTCGCATTCTGGAGATATAGCTCAAGAATTGTTTCACATTGCTTAAAGTAAGCACAGGGGCCAACTATTTATATTTTTATCTATAACACTCACTGCATCATAAGTTTTTTTTTTTTGGCACATAAATCTTTAAGTTTCTCCATTGCTTCAAAAGATATGGTGGAACAATGTTTTGGAAGAACATAATAGGAAGATAGATAAAAAAAAAGGAAATTTTTTCTCACTTTGTTGTCTTTCTGTCTATCCACTGCCTGTTTGTCTGTCCATATATAGACATTGAACTTTTTTGATTTTAAAGATTAATTAAACATTATTTTTGGGTTTAATAGATATCAATGAAATATCATGATTCACATTGTATGAATCTTCCAAATGCTATAAATACACCCTGCAATGATGGAAATTTTTGAAAACTGCAAAATTTTAAATGAATATTACAATGTGTTTTTGCTAGAAATTCAATATTTTGGTGGTAGAATTTGAAGATCATGCGGTTTGCATTGGTAACAATGAGTTGTCCCTTACCCTTAAGATGGGTGAGGGAAAATGCAATTTTTTTGTTTTAAGAGATAACTGAAAAATTCTGTTTTAGTTTGATTGGTACAAATGAAACATAATGCTCATTTTACAAATCCTTAGGTTGTTTCATTTTACTTCATTAGAGGGTGCTAAATATGGAAAAGGCAAAACTTTTAATGAATATTGCAAATGACTTATTTATGGTAGAAATTTTGGTTGTATAGTGTCAAGAGATATTCCATTACAGCAACTTGCCCCTTTTCTCAAGGGTCTGAGAAAAGCAACTTTTCAATTTTAAGGAATAAAAGACATATACTTAAAAATTGAAGGTGTGAAAAACAGTGTGCAGAATTAAATAAAGATTAAAATAACTAAAAAAAATTTAAGGTAACTATAAACACATAGTATCGTGAAAAACAATCAGTACATTGACAATTAATGGAGTAACTGATAATCGTATATCAGTGCAGTGAAGTTCATGTTAATTAGTCATACCTGCATTGGTTTCATTACTGAGTTCTTGAGACAGCCTCTTCTTGTTGTACAAGGTCCAAATTGTGTGCTGTTCCTCATAGGTCCAGTGTTGTTGCTTCTCACTTGTTGGGGGCAGAGTTCATTCGTGTTGATTGTGCAAGATACTTGTGATCTCACACAATCAACTGGCTCAGAAAACTAATAGGAGAGCAAAGTTCAGAATCCTCTGCATCGAGTGACTCATGCCACAGTAACTACCACTGAGGCAGCAGAGTGGTTATTAATAACACCACAGCATGAAAGAACTCTACCCAAACAAGTGTGAAACAACTAAGGCCTATGAAAACACCAGTTCCCATGAGGAATAGCACACAATCTGGACATTTGCTCCTTGTACATAGAAGAAGCTGTCTAAAGAATGCAGTAACAAAGCAAATGCAGGTAACCTGAACTTGACCAAACCAATATACAACATCAGTTACTCCATTAGTTGTCAATAAGATTATTTTCCCCAATACCATGGGACTATTATAGTACCTAGAGTTTATAGAGTTATGTTAATCTTTATTTAAAAGACAAATACTTTTTTTTATGATTTATAAGCACTAATACTACTATTTGCATTTCCCAATGTGATGGTCCATCCATCCACTTTTACTTAACCAGTTTTCTTCATTCCAATCCACTAAAGGAGTTACATATGTGCAACTCCGACTTTTGATTGACAGTCATTATTGCATGCGTTAAGGACATGCCTTCTCTTGCATCATAGCCAGTGCACGATCATTAGATTATGCAAATGTTTTACCCAGAATGCAACACACGAGTTGTACACTACATGTAATATTAAGTGACAGGTCACAGAGTCAGACAGTAGGCTAAGAGTCAGTGATGATGGTGGATATAGTCAATCAGAGATAATAATGAGGACAATGTTAGCTGAGAAGTTTGTCAGTTTTGGAGATGTTTAAATGAGCATTTATTTGCTAGGAATATTTTGTATTCATCAATTTATATGGTGAGTCGGGAATTTATTAGAAAAAACTTTGTTATATGAATATTTTGACTTTACTATTTTTTCTCTTGAGTAACGATAATTGATTTTAAGATTTAACTTTAATAAATTGACAATACTTTGATTTCTAACTCAACAAGTAATGCCCATATACCTAACAAACCCTCATTTAACTTTATTTGGCAAGTTAATATTACCTGGCGCCCAATATGCTATCCGGAGTTTTAATTTAAATCAGTCAAAAGGTCCAAAGCCAAAAAGTTTAAAAATCTTTTGGCGCATTACACACAATAAAGAAAGTGGCACACCGAACACAGAGACTGTATATATATATATATGTATAAATTGTATGTTATTTGATGTGATTGTCAAAGGTAACAAATTTTTGAGCTCATTAGTTATATATATATTAATCATAGATTTAATGGCAGCTTAAGCTGCAATTTTTGTTGAGCAAGAAGCTTAACTTTTGTACTAGTCAAGAGTACTGAAGTTTCAGCATAGTCATTGCTGATAGTTAAGACCTTTATTATATGTATCTAAAGATTAGAAATGTCTGGACAGATGACAGATAAACTTTTTGATCATCATAATCCTCAAGCAGCCATGGGCTACAGAGCTCCAACCACAATGTGCAATTTAGTTCTCCAAGCATATCTGTCCTGAGCTACATCTGCTGCATCTGGCCACTGCACATTAATTCCAACAAGGTCATGTTTGACATTGTCTGCCCACCACATCCTAGGTCTTCCCGTCTTTCTGAGGCCTTTAGGCACACTGTTCATAACCCTATTCACAAACCTATAATTATCCATACAGGCAACATGGCCAAACCAGCGGAGTCTCTCTCTGAACAATATGTTGCTTAAAGAAGGTTGCCGACTCCTTTGCCTAACCTCATCATTAGTTACAAAGTTGAACCACCTAATACCCAAGATACTGCGTAAGCATCTGGAATCAAAAGCATCAAGTTTCCTGTTATCTTGTTTGCAAAGTGTCCAAGTTTCATTACCATAACTAACCCTAGAAAGAACCAAACTATTATACAGTCTAATTTTAGACTTTAGGTGTATATGCCTATTTCTCCACACTCTCCATAGATTCTTAAAAGTCCCGGTAGCAATCCCTATTCGTCTGTTAATCTCATGCCGCACATCACCATTATCTGTTACATAGCTCCCAAGATAATTAAACTGTGACACCTGCTCAAGACTGCAACCATTCAGATTAACTGAATCACAGCCTGCCTGACCAATTTTCATCACTTTAGTTTTCTAGCTTCTTTCACTTTTAGTTTTTCATCAGCGTAATCTAGGTCAGAAATTGTCGTATCTCCAGCCCATTTAACTCCAAAATCTTTCCCTTGAAGTGAATTTCGCATAACATAATCAATAACCAAACTAAAGAGAAAAGGAGACAAAATGCACCCTTGTCGAACATCAGAAGTAATGCTAAACCAATTGCTAAAAGCCTTACCAACTCTCATACATGACTCATTGTTATTATAGAGAGCTTTCATTATGTTAACTAACTTGTCTGGTATACCATATGATCTCACAATCAACCACAAATTATGAAGATCAACAGAGTCGAAAGCCTTTTTGAAATCAACAAAAGATAGCAACCAAAGGTTTCTGAAACTCTAAACATTTCTCAAGAATCTGCCTAAGTGAAAATATCTGATCTACACATCCCCTACCACTTCTGAATCCACATTGCTCATCACGCAATTGACTGTCAACCAGATTCTTAATTCCATTAAGCACAATCATGGAAAGAACTTTACCTGGAACAGAAAGTAGGCTAATGCCCTATAGTTATTACAAGAACTGCGATCACCTTTTTTGAAAATAGGGATAACAATAGCTCTGGTAAAATCCTTAGGAACCATGCCTTTATCATAAAAGATATTCAGAATTTCAGTCATCCAAGTGCTAACTGAAACATTCCCAGCTCTAAGCATTTCTGTAGTAATTTCACCTACCCCTGGGGATTTATGAAGTTTAAGTTTAGAAATAGCCAAAATAACTTCAGATTGTATTATAGAGCCAACAATAAAGCCACCAATGGAAACAATGGGAGTAGAACTAACCACATTGTTTAGAACATCACAGAAATGCTAAGCCACATAGCCATGACAGAATCCTCACCTTCTATAACCTTACCTTGTATATCTTTAAATCCCTGTATGCCTGTCCATTTTCTACCACACAAAACATTAACTATCTGGTACAGCTCTCTGCTGTTGTGCTGCCTAACTGCTTCCTCAGCTTTGTCAGCCAATCCATGAAGCGAAAGATTATCAATAGCTAACTGATCCCTTACACATTTATTAAACACTCTGTAATGCTTTCTATTAGGACTGGTAGGATATCGATTAAGGACATTCCTGTAGTTCTTTCTTTCTAAAATAAGCTCAAGTACCTTATCACTCAAATAATTTTGCCTCCTCTGCTCCTTTTTTCCTAAAAAGAGTATTGTTAGTTTCAAAAAAAGCTTGTTTAAAATGGTCCCATTCTTCCTCAACTTCAGTAGTAAGCAAACCATGAGTCATAATGACAAAGTAATTTATGATGGTAACCTTTAGCTATAACTGGGTCTTTCAGAATTAAAAGATTTTTTTTTTTCCTTAGCACAATATTTCTTAAGTTTAAGTTTCAAGACATCTTTAACAAGGTAATGGTCAGATCCAATTTCAGCTCCCTTACATGACCTGGTGTATGTAACTGGTACTGGTGTCATGGTGTTTGTAATAAAAGTTATTCTGAAACCATTAAGTTTGCTTACCTGTAGGAAATGTTGCCCATTGCCATTACATTTACCAATACCAAAAGGGCCCATCACCCCTCCCCAAAGGTCAGAGTCAGTACCAACTTTGGCATTGAAGTCACCTAGAACAAGGGTAATATCTCCTTTCTTGACAGAATTTAAAATATCCTGAAATTGTCCATAAAACCTATCCTTATCATTGTGGGAGCATAACAGCAGATAACATTCAAGTCTTTAATGCTTGTCTGAAATTTTGATGTAAGAAACCTTTCATCAATGCACTCATATCCTAGAAGAGCATCATTAGCATGTCTGCTGAAAAGCAGACCTACACCTTAGAGATGTTTATTATCTTCCCTCCCTGAAAAGAAAAATTTAATGTTATTTTAAAGAATATTAAGGAAGATATCATTCAGAAGTTAACGCCAATCAATTTTAGAGGAAAAATTGTCTTGAGTCAGGTGGTATATGAACCCATGACCTCCTGATAGCATGTCAGGTGGTCTGGACTACTGACATGCTATCAGGAGCATGCTTATCAATCAATGGCTGGTAGACCAGCCATTGATTCATTGTTTCTTGAGGCTGAGAGCAGCTGGGACAAATAACCTCATGAGATACGGATAATTGTGTACTGCTGGTAGAAAGTTCATAGCATCAATTAGAGGAGATCTTGATCAGCATCTGGTACTCAGTGGTCCAGAGCACCTGACATGTTATCAGGATATCGTGGGTTCGTAACCCACCCAGCTCAAGACAATTTTTCCTCTAAAATTGATCAATGTTAACTTCAAAGTGATATCTTCCTTAATAGTCATTAAATATGTCAAAAAATATCTCTTTAATTTAAATTATTTTTAAGATCTGACTTTTATCTGTCCATCTGATCTCCTGCAAGCCAAGAATATCTAAATTATAATGGTGGAATTCTTGTGCGAGGACATCAAGAGAATAATCTCTATGCAGAGTCCTAACATTCCAACTACATATGGAGAGCAAATGGTTAATGATATGTTTAAAGAAACTGTTTATTGAGAGAGGGAATGCTGAAAATATCAAACAGCCCTCTAACACCACTAAAGGCTGAAGCCATCTACAATGGAAGACTTCCTCCAATGTCGAATTTGATGATGCCAGTAGAAGTAAGAGTTCAGGTGCCTGCAATGACCTCTGCTCAGGATTATCCACCAGCTGATAAAACATATCCTGTGGATCTATTCACTTGGGGCTGGCAATCCACAAACAGAAAAGACAGCAGATTTTCCCTCTACAAAAGCCCACCAGTGCAGCAAATTCAGGATAGGTTTATATGTCAGCACCATGACCCTGTGTGGTTGACCACTCCTCAGCAAGATAAAGAAAAAAAAGTAGCCATAGTTGTCCAGATCAGTAGACCACACTAATCTGGCAACCCTCCCCTTCCACAAGGGTGTATATCTTTTGAAAGGTACTAAAGGCTGCACCATGAGAAGGCGGGGGTCGACATTAAGTACTAGGCCTGGTCGGTTCTATGCATTATAACAGGGGATTGGTGCATAGTTCTCCTCCTACCCAGCTACCATTTACAAGTCCCATGTATACAACAGCATGACATAAAATATACCACGTTATTATTTGCAGCCTATTAGTCTTACTTCAGTTTGGCAGCTCAGGAACTTTTTTTGTCAGTGCTTGTTGGATGGATATGCAAAGTGTTAACAAATATCAAGGTTTGGTATAAATATACCAGCAGTGAATAATGAAATCAGGATTTGACTACTTTAAAGTACTGAGGCTTTCAAATAGTGACCAAGATTACTGAACATACTTTGTGTCATTTAAACTTCTGCACTATAAATTTCTACTAATAAACATACCATGAGCAGAATTGATGAGTTGAAGAATTAATGGTCTTCGAGTTACTATTCCAGATCCTCGAGGTAGAAAATCCCTTCAAAAGTAAAGACTACTATTTAAACAAAATATTGCACATAACTGAAAAAGAGTTTTATATATTCATATTGAAAAACTAACTTGTAATTACTTGAATTTAACTTAAATCTTTTGTTAAATATAAAGGAATGAAGTTTGCCAAGTTTCATACACCAATTACAAAATATTAATCCTACTCTTTCTGATGAAAACTTCTAGGATGAAATCTGCAAAAAAAAGATCTTTTATCAACATTATTGATGTGATTACATTTACAGAATAAAGAGAAATGAAGTTTTTCATAGATATACTATTATTGAGTTTTATCACTAAAAAGAATATGGCTCTATATTTTTGTGCTATATCCAAGCTAAGAAAATCAATTTGTACCACTGATTTCATTAAATATAAATTCGCAAAGAAATTTGCTATTAAGGTCAAACCAATCCTGCACTGATTGATGTGTAAAAGACTTTCTCAAAGCATATAACATGTGAATCTTGCAACTTCAGCCACTAAAGAATATTTTATTTTCTGAACTAGATTGTGTTTGGCTTTGTCTCCCTCACTACCACCATATTTTGGGTCAACCCTTTTTCTCCACTCTTTTGGAAATACCTCATAATTCTATTTGCTAATCTAATATCCTAGATGCAGGCAACATGATCAAACTTTTACCTATACATGATACTGCTCGTAGAGGATAAATTTCTACAACACACCAATTATTTGTTTAGTATGATACAATAAAATCATAGTGTATGTATCATAAATTTAATAAAACTCTTTAACACTGTATATAAAACAAAAACACAGCAGGAATGATGTGGTAAGATCCAACATGAATAGCAACATTGAAGTATTAGGATCTGAGTTAAGAAAAGTTTTGAACAATGGGTGCTGATGGCACTGCAGTATCTTCTTAACATTGAATACGTTGGGTTGTTTTACCTCTGAGCGGCACTTTTTTTGCACACCATGGGCTAAATGGCCAGGCCACAAGGACCCCAAAGGCTCAGAGAAGGTTGGAGTGGAACAGCTGTTGGGAGACAGATGGTAGCCTCCCATCAAGGCCATCCAGCATGTTCTTTAACGTGTCCAGGGTATGGCTCTTCCACACATGGGCCACAGCTTAACGTCCCAACCAACAGGCGGCGGCCTTTCCATGCCCATCGGTGTCGCCTACTGACCGTGAGCAGGGCGAAGTTTTGCGGAGATAAATCTCAACTCTGACCCAGCTGGGACTCGAACCTGGGAACTGCAGATTAAGAGTCTGGCACACTACTGACTGAGCCACTCCTGCCCCTAACATAGAATACACAGTTCTATAGAATGAGATTACTTATGAGAAAGAAGCTGATATTGTTTAACATTTTTAGGTAAGGCAATTGCCATACAAAGAGAAATGTTATATATTTTATGTTCTTTTACATTTCATTGCCGATTTTTCTGTGCCCAACTGTTGCTAACCAACAATGTTAGTAGCTGTGATATTAAAAAGTGTAAGAGCACAAAACTGTTCTAAGTTACAGATATGAATGCCATGCCAGGCAAGTTATTACGTTTTTGATGTAGTTTTACAGTTCAGTGATTGATCTGGTAGGCACAGATATTGCTACCCTAAAAATAAGGTCAATAGCTATAATGTTTTAAAGTCTAAGTGCACATAACTGTTCCAAACAATTGGTCTACTTAACATGACCAAAATTACTGTACTCATTTCCCTACTTGTGATACCAATTTCGAATAAAACTAGAACAATAGCTAGTTATTGGAGCTTATGCAGATAGCAAGTTATGTATGGTTATATTTGTATTTTTCATCTCTTATACTGGAATTTTGTCTTATAGTAATATTTCACATGAATTAGTTATAAAAACGTATATAGCATTACCATTTTTTTCTGGATGCATCTGCCCTGCTGCAGTTCAACACATTCCCTGACCCTATATAATTTGGCCACATCTTTGGTAGGCCATTGACATCACATCTTGGTTGCGTACCGAAAATGTGACCCGAACTAAAGGGTCTTGAAATGCGTCGAACCACAGCAGGGCAGATGCATCCAGCAAAAAATGGTAATATTTTTTTTATATCCAATTCCTGTAAAATATTACTATAATGCAAAAGTTCAGTATAAGAGATAAAAATACAAATATAACAGCATAAGCTCCAATAACTAGTTATTGTTCTAGTTTTATACAAAATTGGTAAGGCCAGTAGGGAAATTAGTAAGGTAATAGACCACGTATGCAGACCTTAGTCAATAATTTGGTCACGTAGACCATTTGTTTGGAACAGTTTTGTGCAGTTAGACTTCTAAATATCATAGCTACTGACCTTGTTGGTTAGTGACAGTCGTGCACACCAAAATTATCAATGAAATGTAAAAGAACATCAAAAGCGTAACATATTGCCAACATGGCAATTGCCTTACCAAAAAATATTATAAATGTCAGCTTTCTCATAAGTAATCTCATTCTATAGAAATATAGAACTATGTATTCTATGTTAAGAAGATACTGCAGTATCATCGGCAACCATTGTTGAAAAATTTTGTTAACTCAGATCCTAATACTTCAATGTTACCATTGATGTTGGATCGTACTACATCATTCCTGCTATGCTTTAATTATATACAGTTGAGACCGTGTTATACAGTTTTATTAAATTTATTATTTGTCTAAACAAATAATAAATTTAATAAAAATTTATAACACTGTATCTCAACTGTTATATAATTAATCAACTGTATATAATTTTATTTAAATGAAAAGTTTTTCTCAAGCACTTATTCAATCTTTACTGTCGTAAAGTCAAACTTATTGCAAAGATAATGCGAATGAAGGTCACATGAATCAAATGTCTTGCTTTCTGTTTGTGCAAAATCCATACTTTGCCTTGAAGAGATACACTTGAGATTAAACTATCGTAGACTTATATTTAATGTGACAAACTTACCTGTCCAATTTTCTATACTTTCCAGAAATTTCTAAATATATCAATAATCCAATTCTACTATTTACATTTTGAGAGCCCACAATAAAAAATTCCCCAACAACCAATGATCAAGAAGGTCCAATCAAATCGTGCAATTCCATTTTCTAAAATATCTTTTTCCTGAGTAATAATTTATCAAAGGCCATTCTAATGATGTTCCCCGTGACACTGTCTGCCTACCTCTTTCTCAATCAGTCCTTGTTCCTATGCCTTAAGGAACATTGTTATAATTTCATTTTCTACTGTTATCTTTTACATAATTAAATATGGCATCAATACAAACTTTTCTTGGAAAGATAATCAGAGATGGTTGATGGTTCCTTAAAAATAAGCTCTAGAAAGGGCAATATTTTAAATTTAGTCTTTAAGCTTAGTCTATTATTTTTCCATTCTCTAAAATTCTGGTATTAACTAAAAGTTCTTTCAAAACACCACTGAATCTATTTAAAATTCTTAAGCATGAAAGAGGTCCCATTAACCAAGCTGACAAAGGCGGAATCTACTTCATTCCCTTAACCAATAAATATTTGGCAGAAAAAATTTATTGATTTATCAATGCCAAAAGAGCATCAGGTCATGCTGCGATTATCATCTATGTTTATTCCCTTAACCCCCATTTCACCCACTGATACCCCCTTTTCCTAATCGGCTGCACTATAGGTACCCTAAAACAAAGGATAGATAAGCATAAATGGGAAATTAGAAACCAAATTCCACGAACCACCCTTGTTAAAATCGTTCTTGATGGCAAGGTAGTCCCCCAGTTTTGACTCCGTATTTCTTGTCCCCTCCCCCACTCCAAAACTAGTTACTTTCCATGAAACCTCAAAATTTTCACCTTCCAAGACAGATGCTGCACCTTTAACACACCTCTTCCTTCTGCAGCTTGGAACATCTTGCTACAAGATTTCCCACCCCCACCACCCAACACCATTGGGTTGGGTTGTTTTACCTCTGAGCGGCACTTTTTTGCACACCATGGGCTAAATGGCCAGGCCACAAGGACCCCGAAGGCTCAGAGAAGGTTGGAGGAGGGGACCCACTGGAACAGCTGTTGGGAGACAGATGGTAGCCTCCCGTCAAGGCCATCCAGCGTGTTCTTTAACGTGCACAGGGTATGGCTCTCCCGCACACGGGGCCACGGCTTAACGTCCCATCCGACGGACGGCGGCCTTTCCAAGCCCATCGGTGTCCCCTACTGACCGTGGGCAGGGCGGGGAATTATTGCGGAGATAAATCTCAACGCTGACCCAGCTGGGACTCGAACCTGGGAACTACAGATTACGAGCCTGGCGCGCTACCGACTGAGCCACCCCCGCCCTCCCAACACCATTGGCCAACCGGCTGAACCCCCTCCTCCCGCTGCACAAGACTAATTTGACACTTCAACTGCCCAGCATTGTTCCTCTGAAGTTAATGACCAGCATATGGAGGAAATGGCTCACTGCTCTTGCCTCTTGCTATTAACAAGGGATTACATCTAAGTGATATTGTCAAATCACTGATCTGCTGACTTTTGCTCCACCAGCATGCCGAAACTTCCTTCTGCTGCAAGACTCTTGACAGAAAAAATATCTGCAAGAAAAAGGTTTTTTACTTATCCTAACCTTTCACTAATGATCCACCTCTCCAAGGAACTGTACACTGCCCTGAAGATGACTGCTGAGTGCAGTCGAAAGTACTCAGCCCCTACAAGCATGTAAATAGCACACTATAATACTTGTGTAAATAATTCTAACCAGCAAAAAATGCATTATCCATTCTTATGCATTAAAAATGTTCTATTAAAATAGGATGGTTTATCAATTTATCAGTGCAAAGAGTAAACAGTAAGGGTTAGAAAACACTAAGCAGAGAAAGAGTACAGCAATTTTGTTTTTTACAACTGCTGAAAAAATTGTGTTGGTGGCCACAACACAACAGTAGTTATGACTATGCTAGGGAGCTAAAATGATATATTATTCATTTTATACATCTCAGTATCAGATCTTATTTCTGATGCTCACTTTTCTGCAAAGTAGATTTTTCTTACTCAACTTCAAAAAAATAATATTTGACATTTGCAAAATTGAAGTGTGACTGGTAGTTCTGTCATTCTTTTTGCTGCATTAGTCAAGCAATAATTGTACACTAATTATTAATCTGTCAATCTGCAATGCTAGATTAGTAGGAAATTTGCCTTTGACAATTGCTTTTATGTATTAGCTTCTGATTTTTGAGAGTGTATTGCTGTTTGTCACTTCATGCTCATAATACTATCAGCATAAATTAAATGTGACCAAATCCATCTGCCATTCATATTACACTGCTCAAAGTAGAAACTGCAGCACTCCAAAGGAAGTGATGTATAAGGCCAACACTGATAGGATGAAATCTATACGGGTAGATGAGCAAATGATTAGAAAATGAAAGTTTATTGCAGATTCATCAGTACATAGTAGGCCCACCTCAGGTGGTTATAAAAGCCTGTAGATGTTTTGGCATTCCATCAGATGGTGTTCCAAACAGCATCCAATTTGGTGCACAACTGTACCAGGTTCGTTGCCGGGAGCTAGCAAAGGGATGGACTCGTAAGATTCCACACATGCTCAATGGGTGATAAGTCCAGGGAGTATGGCGATCTTGGGAACTGTCCATCATTGCTTGTGCAGTGTGTGGAGTGGCGTTCTACTACAGAATCAGTCCAGGCATGGGCAGCTAATGGAATAGGCTTCCTCGTGTCGTTGAAGCCATGTGGACAACCATATAACATGCCAAAATAGAATTGGGACTCATATGTGAACAACTCTCTCCTCCATTCCGTAGTCCAATGTTGCCTCGCTTGACACCAGTGGAGACTGCAACAGCAGATGCCAGACTGGACATCTCCCTCCCATTCCTGAGTAATGCAAATATCTAATGGTTTGCATGGACATCCTGGTGCCCATAGCAATCTGCAAATCATTCTACAGCAGTCGCTGGGGTAAAAGGGTAGACCCTCCTATAGAGCATACAATCTTCTTGTCCTATGTTGTGGCATGTAGGACCCATATCTGTCCTTCATGTCATTTGGTGCTTCGTGATGTTGCATGAGACGCACCATTACACTGTACTCACATTGCACCTCATGCATGTGGTGATTGCTTGAAAGCTCAATCTGAGCTTTTGCATATTGATGATTTGCTCTCTCTCTCATAAGGTGTCAATTTCACAAGTCCCACAGAAGTCTCCAAGTCATGTTCTGAACATTTTCACAGTATGCACTCCACCTCACTGTTGGTCATGCTACAATGCAAGCTTGTGGGTGCTGGTGCTAGTATCCATTTGCTGTAGAATTTTGATCATTTGCATATCTCCAATGGCTGATTGCCTTCTGCAATTCATACATCTTTATTTCCAACCCTTCTTGTTATTGAGATTTCCCTTTTCAGCAATGTATAACAAAAAAAAAAAAACAGGATTAAATACACCCTAACTATATTTGCAATACTTTATGTTTCAAACTTTATCAATTTATTAGAAAAATGATCCTATTTAATTCATGTGTATTTTTATGCTGCAAATAATGAATTCAAGCAACAGCTGAATTTTATTATTTTATCAACAAGAGTAGGACATTACTATTTGACTGTCACAAAAAATGGCAGAACTTTCATGACACCTTTTATTCAATAAGTGTCTTTGAAATAAATTTAATAAAAAAATCTCCATAACACTGTATACAAATAAAACAGTATTATCCAACTTCAATTGTAACAATGAAGTATCAGGATCTGAGGTAACAAGATTTTACAAAATGGGTACCAAAATGGCACATAAGAAGTATGTCTATATTCCAGGTACAGAAGTATCCCTTTAACGTAAAATATAACATTTCTATATCTCTATAGAGTGAAATTCCTTACAAGATATGATAACATCATACGAAAATTGCAGGTAAACACCATGTAAGACAGGTTATGTATATGTTTTCTTTTACATTTCACTGTTAATTTTGAATGCATAGTTATCGTTAACCAACAAGGTCTATTAGTTTTGATATTCGAGACTGAATGCACAGAATTATTTTAAGATAGAGGCATAAACATCATGTAAGGAGAGTTATGTATTTATCAAATACGTAACAACTCACCCTGCATTGTGTTTATGCCTCCAACTTAGAAGAGTTCTGTGCACTGATTTTCTAATATCAGAGCTACTAACTTTGTTGGTTAGCAATATACATACATTCAAAATTAGCAATGAAATGTAAAAAAAAATCATATGTAGAGTGTTAGAGATTTATATTATATTTCTAATACATACACTGTGATTTCATTGTATTACACTGAAGTGCCATTAAGGATAGGAGACATTATTCAAACTCAGTACCACAAGTCCCGCATTTGCACACATGCTTGGCTGAAACTCTGGTCATATATAGCTGTCAGCTTTGGCTTCCCCAAGCATTAGCCATGAGAAGAGTAATGGGAAAGGCGCAGGATTTAGATGCATTTGACAGAGGGCAGATCATAGGTGCCCAATGGATGGGACACTCAATCTCTGAAATTGTCAACGAACTTGGATTTTCTTGTACAACAGTTTCAAGCGTGTTCCGGGAATAAGAAAATTCTGGCAAAAAAACAAGCACTCAGACAAAATGTAAGAAACAACCAGACTTGAATGATCATACAGACCAATAGGGGTCAGACATTATATGAAATCACCTCCCACCTGAACGCAGATTCCAGTAAGGAAGTCAGTGCATGGATTCTGCAATGCTCACTTCATCATCTCGGCTTTGGGAGCCACCAACCTACGAACCACTTCTAACGGCATGACACCGGGCTCAATGCCTTGCCTAGTCTAAAGAACATCAAAACTGGAGCATCAAAAATTGGCAATGGATAGCCTGGTGTGATGAATCCCAATTTAAATTTCATCACGCTGATGGGAGATGAAGGTATGGTGCCAACCCTGTGAATTCTGCATGTCAGGTCAGAACAGTACAAACTAGTTGATGGTTCTGGGTTATCCTCAGTTGAACCGTTGGTATGTGTACCGACTCTCAATGCATTCCGGTACATAGAACTTTTGGCTGACAATTTACACCCATTTATGGCCATCATGCATTCCAATGGAGATGGTGTCTACGAGCAATACAACTGTTAATCTGACAGGTTCAGGTTACCTACTGCATGGTTGCAGGAGCATTCTTCCGACTTTGAAATAATGAATTAGCCACCTAAAAGCCCAGATTTAAATCCCATCGAAAATCTTTGGAATACCATCGTGCAGTGTTCAGGCCCATGTCCCTTGAAAATTGTGGACAGCTCTGGAGGTTGCATCGGTCACCAAACTTGTAGAAAATTTACACAAGCATGTAGAGTCCTTGCCTCATCAGGGCCAGAGGGGGTCCAACACGTTACTAGGTTGCTATCCCTAATTTAATGGCACTTCAGTGTATATGTGCCTTTGAATCTTATACATTTTTGCACAGTACTCAACACAAGAAATCTCATTTGGCTCCAAACTCAGAATAATGAAATATATATATATGAAGTATAAACCATTTAATTTAAATAGTAAATTGCTTTGAATGAACCGGTTAGCTTTTTTACAAAATGCGTTTCTTAAATCAAGAATGTAACTGATTAATGGTTATTTATTAGTTGCGACTATTACTACATTTGTACTAATATAAAAGAAGCTTTTAAAAAACAGAACTCTAAACTTTTATATCCTTAAAAATTTAACTTTGAGAACTTTAATTTTAATTTACATTGAACACCTAGGTTTCTCTTCTCAAAAGACAACTATCATAGTTAACAGAAAGAGAGCAAAAAGTAAGTTTCAGTCACTTGTCCGAAATTTAAAATATAAGTATCCCCTACAGTTCTTAAAATACGAAACTTAAAAATAGCAAAGTTGTGCTTCTACATCATGGTAGTAATGTTCAATGGTTAGTAGTAATCGGCATTAACTCACTTTCCCACAAAATTCTCCAAAACACTGCTTTTTCCTGCACTTTGTCCTCCAACTACTGCAATTTGAGGCAAATCAAGGGCTAAATTTACACCTAATTGTGTAAACGCATCTTGTAACTTATTAACTATTGGAATCAAGTTGTTCATTCCTTCGTTTCCTGACATTATGCAATTTCCGAATTGTCACAATTTAAAACATCACAAATTTAACCGACACTGTAATTACGTTCTGCAAAAGAGTTGGAAAACATCCGTATTAACCACCAGAATGCCAAATTTATAGCATACTCTAAAGTCGTAACGTATAAATCAGAAATAAAAAGTATTAGATACGATGAACCAAATGAAATACCAAACAATCACAAAACGTTTCCCACAATAATACAAGAGCTTAACTCCTTAAATTGATCCAATTCATCTGCCTGTACGGATACGGTTAGCTATTATTATGAATAGTGAGCATAGTAAGGGCCATGGAGTAACCTCCATGACATATGTGTGTGCAACACAATGTATGCACTCCATGACATATGAGTGCATACATTGTGTTGCCATAACATATATAATATAGTTAATATATATGAATAATAAAATTTCATTTATTTTCCTATGCTTTTTGTTATAAAATAAAATTTTATTTGCCAAGTCACCACAAGCGCATGTCACGTCTAATGCACACTTCGGATTCGATTTGACTGACCGTGTCTGGCAGGCATCGTTAGCACTGCACTTCGCCATTGAGTCACGAAAGAACTCCCTGAAATTCACATAATCACATGCCTGAATTAGAGGAAGTGAGACCTTTGTTGTCTTGCTCATGATGAGAAAAATAACCTTTTGCACATTTCCAGTGAAAGGTTTTGAGAACAGTAGTTATCTTCTATTGTGGGAATATAAATAGTAATGCAGAGTGGCCATTAAGTGGCTAATTATATCCAAGACCACATGTCAATACTTAAAGCAGTGGTGCCCAACCTTTAGTCTATCTCGAGCAAATTAAGAATTAAAAAATTTTAGGCGAGCCACACATAGGACGACGACATTTTTTTTTGAAAAAATCAGCAAAATAGGTCACTATTCTTTTATATATATATGATTATATATATGTATAATTTTTAAAACTATTGGTCACTATTCTTTTATGTATATGATATATATATTTATGTATAATTTTTAAAACTATTTTATTTTTACTAAACGTGATAAATCTGAATACGCGAGCCACATTAAAACGGTACGCGAGCCACGGGTTGGGCACCGCCGACTTAAAGGTTAATTATGTGGTATGGATGAAGCCCTGAGATCTTGGGGATTCATATGAAAACGACACACATATTGCTACAATCAGAACAGTGAATATGAATAGTATAACTGAAAATTAAGGTTATTTATAATGATGTAATACAAACTAGGTTACAAGTGACTTCCAGCAGTTAAAATTTAAAAAGTTATAACTAAATGTTATAAATCATAATTTTAAGCTAATTTGCATCACTTTCTGCACTTTGTTGTCAGAGAAGGAAACATTTAATAGAAATATTCTCCAAGTAAAACAGTAAAATTAATTAATCAATAAATAGTAAATCCAGTGCTACCTGTTTACTTTGAAGTCAATATATCAAGAAAAAGTTTTGTGTAGATGAATTTTGTGAAAATACAATAAATTTTTTCCAGTAAATATATGTTAACAGCAGGATGTAGTTATTAATGTTACAGAAATATTTTCAATTTTCTAGATATTTCTCCATCTACTTTCACAATTATAAACCCAGAAACCACCACTATCTTTGGCCATTACCAATTAACTATCATCTTATCATATTACAATATAATTTCCTTGACTCATATATATACATACATCTAGCATTTATGGTTTATATTTATATATCTAGCATTTATGGTTTTAAACAAGAAATCTAGAAGTAGGGTGGGATAAGTGGGGGCATGACATTTTATGGTGGACCACAAACAATGATTGACTGTGTATGTGGGGTCAAATTTTTTGCCCCAGGTTTCAGAATTCATAGTTCCAACACTATAGGAGTACATGCAGGGCTGGACTTTGAACTTCTGAGAACCTAAGCTATACACGCCATCCTATACGAGTGGTTAGCGTGCTTGGCTGCTGATCTAAAGGACCTAGGTTCAAATCCTGGGTAAGGCATGGATGTTTATGTTGTTTTTCTGTTGAAGTCCTGCCATCCTCACAGACTTTCTACTATGGTATATAAACTGACAGGTAACTGTCAGACCTCTGTGGCAAGCAGCTGTGTGAGGGGGGTATTTATTATTTTTATTTAAGATATACAAATTTAAGAGGCCCGAAAAATTCAAAAGGTGAAATATATATTCATTTATTATGATTGAAGGGAGCAGTAAAAATTTAACAGGAAATTGATGTGAGAACATTATTTCTGCAGTGCTAAGTTATGGTGAAGAATGTTTGCACAACAGAGTAAATATATATTTCCTCTATTGTAGTCATATATATTTACTCTATTTTTTTCTAACAGTAAAACTTGAAATGTATTTCTTTGAGGCCCCTCATATTGCAAGACACTAAATTGTAGTTTGGTTAGCTTAGGCGTAAGTCCAGCCCTTAATACAAGAATGTAATAAGCTAAATAAATCTTCATATTGTATTCACAATTTCCAAATAACTCGGGATTAGACATAATGTTGCAAATCACATTGCTCATTTAAGTTAAAACAAGTGTACAATTGGAAAGAAATTTTGTGAAGCTTGGAAAAGCCATTTTCTGTCATATAGAGTTTAAGGCTGGCCATCCTAAACAATGCGGTTAGTTCTATTCCCATTGTTTGCAATGATGATAGATGCATTGTTGGCTTTAATGTTGGCCCTATAACACAATCCGAAGTTATTTTGGCTGTTTCTAAACTTAAACTTCATAAATCCCCAGGGGTAGATGAAATTACTACAGAAATGCTTAGAGCTGGGAGGGAATGTTTCGGTTACCAATTGGATGACTGAAATTTTGAATATCTTTTATGACAAAGGCATGGTTCCTAAGGATTTTACCAGAGCTATTGTTATCCCTATTTTCAAAAAAGGTGATCGCAGTTCTTGTGATAACTATAGGGGTATCAGCCTACTCTCTGTTCCAGGTAAAGTTCTTTCCATGATTATGCTTAATAGAATTAAGAATCTGGTTGACAGGCAATTGCGTGATGAGCAATGTGGATTCAGAATTGGCAGGGGATGTGTAGATCAGATATTTTCACTTAGGCAGATTCTTGAGAAATGTTTAGAGTTTCAGAAACCTTTGGTTGCTAGCTTTGTTGATTTCGAAAAGGCTTTCAACTCTGTTGATCGTCATAATTTGTGGTTGATTGTGAAATCATATGGTATACCAGACAAATTGGTTAACATAATGAAAGCTCTCTATAATAACACTGAGTCGTGTGTGAGAGTTGGTAAGGCTTGTAGCAATTGGTTTAGCATTACTTCTGGTGTTCGACAAGGGTGCATTTTGTCTCCTTTTCTCTTTAGCTTGGTTAATGATTATGTTATGCGAAATTCACTTCCAGGGAAAGATTTTTTCCTTAAATGGACTGGAGATACGAAAATTTCTGATTTAGATTATGCTGATGATTTAGCCCTTTTGGCAAATGATGTTGATGAGATGAACTCTTTCATTCGAGCTGTTGATGAGACTGGTAGTAGAGTAAGTTTGATTATAAACAGAGAGAAAACTAAAGTGATGAAAATTGGTCAGGCAGGCTGTGATTCAGTTAATCTGAATGGTTGCAGTCTTGAGCAGGTGTCACAGTTTAATTATCTTGGGAGCTATGTAACAGATGCTGGTGATGTGCGGCATGAGATTAACAGATGAATAGGGACTGCTGCAGGAACTTTTAAGAATCTATGGAGAGTGTGGAGAAATAGGTGTATACACCTAAAGACTAAAATTAGACTGTATAATAATTTGGTTCTTTCTAGGGTTAGTTATGGTAGTGAAACTTGGACGCTGTGTAAACAAGATAACAGGAAACTAGATGCTTTTGATTCCAGATGCTTACGCAGTATCTTGGGCATTAGGTGGTTCAACTTTGTAACTAATGATGAGGTTAGGCAAAGGAGTTTCCAACCTCCTTTAAGCAGCATATTGTGCAGAGAGAGACTCCGTTGGTTTGGCCATGTTGCCCGTATGAATAATTATAGATTGGCGAATAGAGTTATGTACAGTGTGCCTAAAGGCCTCAGAAAAAAGGGGAGACCTAGGATGTGGTGGGCAGACAATGTCAAACAGGACCTTGTTAGAATTGGTGTGCAGTGGCCAGATGCAGTAGATGTTGCTCAGGATAGACTTGCTTGGAGAACTAAATTGCACAGTCTGGTTGGACCTCCGTAGCCCATGGCTGCTTGAGGAGGAGGAGGAGGAGGAGGAGGATCCCATGTAGGATATACATACCATGTGTATGTTGAGGAACACACTAGATGGCCTTATCAGGAGGCTATCATATCTGCTAACAGCTCTCCAATGGAATGTAAAACAACCCAACTGTTCATTTTTAACCATTTTGAAATAAAAGTTTAAATTCTTGGAATTCTGTATTTCACTTTTGGATTACTTTTGATTTCTAAAAAAAAATGGAATAAGAAATATTTTGCTAAAGCTCATAATCATGTTTCTAGGGGAAGAACGAAAAAATAAATTTAGAAATTAACAGTGATTGCCAAAATATTAAGAGTATAACACTGTAGTCCTTTCAGTTAGTATATAAATTAAAGCACCTCCTGTGTTAAGGGTTAGGTGAATTTTGTATTTTCTATGAGCTTAGCTGTTGAAATGCTGATTTGCTCATATAATAGCAAAAAACATGATATAGTATAATGAAGGCCTTCTGATAAACCCATATTTTAGTTGCAGGTGAAAAAACAGAGAAAACTTTCAGCAGATCGTAGTGAAAGTTCAACAACTGTAGATCTTAATTTAAGCACAGATAGCTGCAGTGAAGTAGCAAATTCATCTGTTTCCTCTGAAATCATATGCCAGTCACCTAGCAAAGAGGAACTTAAGAGACGATTGGATGAATCTGAGAAAATTAATAAAAGATGTGTTAAAAAAAATCAGGCTACTTCAGCAAACAAAACGCAGAAACATGAAGAAAATTAAAAACCTGAAGTTAGTTCTGAAAGATATTGAGAAAAAAAAACTTATGGAGGAAGACACATTAGAGATTTTAAGCCAAGCATCAGGTCCTAATCAAGAATTGCTGGCTCGTCAGCTTGCAAAAGCTCAGGACAGAAAGCAATCCAAAAAATATTCTGCTGAATTAAGAGCATTTGCACTCACACTTAACTTTTACCCCACCGAGGGGTTATTGTTATGTGAGAAACACTTTTAATTCTTGCCTTCCTCATCCTAGAACCATTTCAAAATTGTATAAACGTGTTGATGCTGCACCAGGCTTCACTTCTGAAGCCTTTGCAGCTTTAACAAATGTAGTCATCAATAGTCAATATCCTCTGGTATTTTCTCTAATGATAGATGAAATGGCAATTCGTCAGCATGTTGAATATGATGGATATGTGTTTCATGGCTACATTAGTGTAGGCTCAGAATTGGATGATGACTCTCTTCCAATAGCCAAGGAAGCATTGGTTTTCATGGTTGTTTGAATAAACAGCAGATGGAAAGTACCAGTAGGATATTTTCTTATTGATGGTATGACATCAGTACAAAGAGCAAATCTTGTTAAGCAATGTCTGAATTTGCTGCATGCAGCAAAGATAAAAATAGCTTCTCTCACCTTTGATGGATTAGCAGCAAATCTAAGCATGGCCAAACATTTAGGCTGCTCACTCGATCCAAAAGCATTAAATACAACCTTCACAAATTTGGATACTGGAGAAACAATATCAGTCTTCTTGGATCCTTGCCATATGCTTAAGTTGGTAAGGAATACTTTGGCAGAGAAAAAAGTAATAGTTGATCAGGATTACAATTTTATCGAATGGAAGTATATATCAGCCCTTCATGAACTGCAAGAAGGTGAAGGCTTGATTCTAGGAAATAAGTTAAAAGCTGCTCACATACAATTTTGGAAACAAAAAATGAAAGTAAGGTTGGCTACTTAACTTTTAAGCAAATCTGTGCCAGATGCAATAGAATTCTGCAATGTAGAATTAAAATTACCACAATTTAGAAGATCTGAAGCCACTGTTGCATTCATCAGAATAATCAATAACTTGTTTGACATTCTAAACTCTAGGAATGTCAAACAATATGGCTTAAAAAAGGCATTGTGCAAAAGCAATTATGAAAGTGTATTTAATTTGCTTAGTGTCATTGAAATTTATATAACATCTCTGCAAGTGAGCAGAAATGGTGATAAAATTTTATCATCCAATAGGAAAACTGGTTTCTTAGGATTTCTTGTTTAGGATTCTAACGTTGACTTAGTTTAGGACTCTAACGTTTAACTTAGGGTTCTAAGTTTGAAAACCATGTTCCAGTCTCTAGTATTAACAGAATATCCAGGCTTGGCTTACTTGCCTTTCTACAAGATAAGTCAAGATCACATTGAATTATTTTTCCAAGCAGTTAGATTTCATGGTGGATGTAATAATAATCCAACAGCCAGACAATTTAGGGCTGCCTACAAAAAGTTGCTCATCAAATCAGAGATTGCAAATTCAATATTTGGTAATTGTGTGCCTCTTGATGAGTTAAGTATATTAAATGTTACTAGTACACAATCATCAGAAAGTATAATTAATTCATCATCTAATGGATATCAGGCAATTTATTGTGATAGTGGTAACAATTTAGATGATAAAGATGATTTTAATGGTCATGATTGTTTATTTAATGCTAGTTCATTAAGTCAGTGTGCTGAACATATTGTGTATTATATAGCTGGCTATATTGTTAGGAAACTGTCTTTAAAGTTAAAATGTGAAATATGTATAGAAGCACTTCAGGCAACAATGCCATATTTTAGACAGTCATTAGTAAGCTACAAGAGTAATGGTGGCTTAATTCACCCCTCCAAAGATGTATTTTTGATATATAAAAAGAGTGAATCTGCTTTTCGTAAAAATGTCAATTTAAGTGGAGGAAAACACTTAAGCACAAAATATGGTATGTTATATACATCAAATCAGGTTTTAGAAGCAGTTGCAGGCCAAAATCTTTTTACCTCCCTGGATATTCATATGCATGACACGTCTCCACTGGAAAATCATTATATTCATTTAATCCGTGCTGTAGTACAAAATTATTTACATATTAGATATATGTACTGGGCCAAAAGTGTTGTAAACAACTCAAATTCAGTGAGACAATTGTACACAAAGATGATATTATTTAAAGGTCAATAGAAGTAGATAAAAGTTTTTTTTTATCTTTTATGTACTTGTTTTTGAGTCATTGTGTTATTCACGTTTTCAAACTGTTTTTCAGACCTATGTAATAGCATTACTTGATAATCCTCATACAGTGCCTTACCAAAATATTAGAGAATTAAAATATCTTACCTAAAAGATCAATAACTTCTACAGTATGCATTTAATAAAAAAAATGCTTGTATTATCAAAGTTAAAAAGAATTCTTAATGAAAATATCATCACACAAACTTTTAAAATATATATTTTGTTAAATATTTTGCAACAGTATTATTTAATTATTTTGTGATGTAAATTCTTATGATGCATTACTGCATTTCATATTCCAACTTCCATATAACTTTAAACACTAAATTAATATTGTTGAAAATACAGGTTAAATTATGATCTTTAATTTTCCAACAGTTGCATTTTTTCATTAAAATAATATTTTAGAAGTTATAGAGCTTTGAAGTTAGATTGATATAACAATGTATTAATGTATTATATACCCAAGCTGAAAATGTTGAGAATCATAATTATAAACTAATTTATACAGTGTTAATAATTATATTTTTCAAAAACTGTGTGATGTGTTTAAACATTTCTAAGTCATTATGAATTTGGCTACTATTATTGCAGATTGGTTAACTGCTGTATTTTTACTTAAAACCCAACTAACCAACTCAGATTTTCAAATGAGTTAATAAAATGACTTGTACTGAATGTATTTCTATCAATCCAAAGTGAATGCGCAGTATTCCCTGTTAAGATAGACATCAAACATTAATTAATAGATTCTGAAAAAAATTCATTGCCGACACGGTGGATTTTGAACCTGCATCTCTCCAGATTCATGTCAAAGTGTGCTACCATTGTACCGGTGGATATTGAACCTGCATCTCTCCAGATTCATGTCAAAGTGTGCTACCATTGTACCACGCGTCGGATGTGTGCTACAATGGTAGTGCGCTCTGGCATGAATCTGGAGACGTGCGGGTTCAATACCCACCTTGTCGGCAATGAATTTTTTTCAGAATCTATGTATTTCTATAAAATTTAGGACTATATATTTCAGTAAATTCATTTCATCCAATGTTTTTTTGAAAATTGGTGATCTTTTAAATTAACAAATCTAGTTGCTAATTGGTTATGTTGCTAATTGGTTATGTTTTAATACTGGGATATACAGAAGTTATATGATAACTTTAGCGTGGGCTCAAGCACCTATGGATTATCAAGATCAGACCAGTGTTAAAATAAATTGAAATTTTCTATTGAAAGATCAAAATTTTTAAGTTTATCCTTCAAACCATATTCATGTTAAAAGGTTTTAGGAGAAAACTCAGAAGCTTCCCGGAGCAATGACAGTGCTCCTTCAGTGAGGCGACAGTATGTGGTGACTATTTCAGTCACATAAGGTATTCTCATAGTGTTCATCTTCATTCACCTTTTCACATAGTGGCACTTCAGTGAACAAGGAGCACTGTCCTTGCTCTGAAAAGCTTCCGAGTTTTCTCCTCAAACCTCAAACATGCAATTAGTTTGAAGCAAAAACTTAAAAAATTTATTGCTCAATGACAAAGAATTTTAATTTATGTTAGTTTCTGAGCTAGGTCTTTTCAATTGTGTATTTAAAGAGTGTTATTTAGTCCTCCAAATATCATTTGGCCACTGCAGATTAATTTTAATGAGGTTAGTTTGAAACTTCCAACCTCATTGTAATCTAAAATTTGTATGTGGGCAACATAGCTGAACAAATGACCAATCTCTTCTACACTGCTGCTCTAAGGGATTTCTGCCTATCATCATCTTTGCTTAGTTCAAACTAACTAATACCCAAGATATTCTGTTATAAGCATGTAGAATCAAGGGCATCAAGTTTCAGTTTATCTTGCTTAAAGAGGGTCCAGGTTTCACTAACACAGCAAATTTTTAGAAAGAACCAAACTATTATGTAACCTAATTTTAGTCTGTATTCTTGTAATTAAACTACAGTTGTAATAATAATTGATTTTGTTCAATTTAGTAAGACTTGAATCAATAACATCTTAGTTACATACCATGTGCTCTAGCAACTGATCTGTTGACACCCAAATTAATCATAAGTCAGAAAAAATCAAATAGCTGCCATATTTGTTTTTCGATAAATTTCTTATTTGAGAGTATGAGGACTGTTTGATTGTTGAGAATCTTCATTTAAGGTATGAGGTGTAATTTAATATATAAAAAGTAATAAAGTATGCAAATTTAAAATTCAGAACCCACTGCACATAAATGTATTTACTGTTTATGAAAGTATTTTTTTGGATTGATATTTAATATGATACTTTATGTGAGAAATGAAGTTTTTTTTACTCAAGTGACTTTTGTGTCTAAAAAACCTACCAGTATATATTTTTGTTTAACAATAAAAATTTTTGTTCATTATTAAAGTATATATGATATTTCAGTATTAATTGTAGCATGAAATAGATATTGCAGAATATAGTCCTTTCAAATCCAATAGAGAAAATGGTCTGATTATTTATATTCTAAATAAGATTTATATTTAAATTCACTGTACTTTTATTTCAATGTAGTTTTGGATTTTTTTTTATTTAAAATAGTTTATGAATAAGGCTTTTAAGGTGCCAAATTTTTGAATAACATAATTGTCATAATAGTGGGTGTCATAACTTATTAACATTTTTTTGGAGTTGAATCATTAATATTGTGAGAAATCACTGGAAAGCATTTTAATGTAGGGGTGTTATACATGTTTATCCACCAAAGTTTAAAGTGTTTTTAAAATCTACCATTTTGGCTCCTACACTATTGGCTTTATTTAGTTTTGTTAAGCAAATTTTTTTTATTTTTGTGGAATGAGAATTTTTTTTAACGTAAAAGAGCTATTTTCTGAATCTTACAAATGATTTTTTGCAGTTTAAATACTGTTATTGCATGTAATGTTTAGTGTTTTATCCATAAAATGTTTTCTGCTATTATCAGTGCAGTATAAATAAACTTTTAAAATCTTGTAATTGTTTGTTATTGTCGTATTCAACGAAATACATAAATAGCTCTGCTATACAGTAATTCTGTATGGAAATATTCATTGCATTAAAAAAAGTCATATAAATTCCAAATAGCTTAAATAGGCTTTCTCTTAGTCGTAAAAAAATAATCTTCCCGTATATAACGCACAGTAAAACTGAGTAAGCCGTCCCATGGCCGAGTGGTTACCGTGCTTCGCTACTGACCTAAGGGACCTGGGTTCGAGCCCCGGGTAAGGCATGGATGTATGTGTCGTTTTTCTGCTGAGGTCCTGCCATCCTCTCAGTTCTTCTACTGTGGCATATAAACTGACAGGCTCCTGTCAGACCTCTGTGGCAAGCAGCTGCTTGAAGGGGTATTTATTTTTTATTTTTTTTTAAACTGAGTATAGCACGTGAAAACTCGGCTTGATTGCAGCGGCAGACGGTTTGTTTGGAATGCAACAATATGGCTACCGCCCTGCTGCGTGAGCATCATTTTCCTTGGACAGGGAAAGCGCGTTAGGAAGTCTCCTTATCTTTCTACCTCCATGGTAAGGGCCACAGAAAAATTAAGAAATAATTCCTCAAGCTGTTAAAGAGTTGCTCTAAAAAAGTCACCTACCACCAGGAGGTGTAGAGTTTAATTTTATGTTCCGAACGATGCGCATTGAATAGATATTGAAAAACTGCCTCTATTCCTTTTTCGGTGTAAAAGTGTGACTTGGGATATAGCTTTAAGAGCCCATCCACTTAACAGAATGCAAGTCAAGTAAGGCAAAGGAAATAAAGGCAAGTTTATTCCGGTCCAAACTTCGCGTGAATGGCAACAAGAACAAGCTGGCTCCGTGCTGCTCGCCGAGAATTTGCATGACTAGAAGCTTGTGCTCACGACAGTTAATTTACCTGAAGTGGTCCTGGATCTGACTAGCGGGCTTGCGCGAACTATTGTCGTCGTTGTCGTCGTCTGTGATCTCCTGTATACATCGATAGCTCGTGGCGCTCTATTTGAAAATATGTCGAAACGTTTCTTAAATGCATATATTTTCATGTGTGTAAATTAAAAACTGCGACAATGATTACAGCAATCGAGAAAAGAAAAAAATGTAGTCGTATCATGTAATTCTAAAATATGTATCGCGAAGTCGAACCCAAAGCGACAAGAGAATTCAGTATGAAAAAAATAAATTCGTTCCGGACTACCTTACGTAAAGAACACAAGAAAGTGACTCATACAAAGCGAATTGGTATTGGAACAGATGATCAAGGTTCAAGGTATTGTTAGTTCATGGTGAAATTATCCTGCAATGAGGGTCTCCCTACACCAGTCACAACAGGAGGACGAGAAAGCAGAGGCAGAAGAGACTGCCTCTCAGCTATCTCTCTGGACTATTAAGAGTACTAATTTCATAAAAGAAGAAAAGAAAACAGATCTTGCAGAAGAGACCAATGTTCTGAAAGAAATCAGTGACAAGTCGGAAGCGGGTTCGCTGCTGTTTCATATTGTGGTGGTTACCAAGTAGGGAGTTGAAGGAGTAGTCGGTGGTTCCGATAGCATAAAGCTCACGGAACATAGCTTCTGTTTCGTCATTCTAGCGGGAGCAGTTGAGCAGAACTTAAGATAGTCTCGGAAGAGCTTAGAGTTGCTCTGTAGACGAAGTAGGAGGGTAATCACAGATCTTGTGGAGGTTACCGAGGTTAGGAGCAGTGATAGAAGGGTCAACCAGGTACCTGAATGAGAAACAGCCGAGTCATTCTGCCACTGGGCAAGACGGTACTGACTCATCAGTTGTGAGACAGAACTCTTGCAGTCGCTGAGAGAGAGAGGGTAATTAGATACATACCTCTGATTCTCAAGCGCCTCCTTCACAGTACGATCAACAAGCTCATTGCCAGGTATCCCTACATGGGAGGGGATCCACTGGAAATGAACCGTGATTCTGACAGAAGTAACCTTGGAGCAAGTCTCCATGATCTTCTGGATGAGGAAGAGGTTGCAGCTCTTGCTGTCTCGCTTCTGTAGAGCTTCCAAGGCTGACTTGGAGTCACATAGGATTACAAAGTTGCCACTCTCGAGGCCGAAAATGAAGAGTTCAGCTTCAAGGATAGCAAGAAGCTCTGCACAGGTGGAAGAAGCCAGATGGGAGACAGAAACCTCTGGTGATGCCCGTATCGGGACTGCAAAAGCAGAGGCAGCACATAGCCTCTTCCAGTCTGCAAATCTGTCAGTGTAGACCTCAGTACTTCTCTCATATCGTGCAGTGACATAGGAGGTGGAGCAAAGTCTGACGGCCACTGGATCTGAGTTGCTCTTTCGACCTAGAGAAGGGACAGTGACATTGATCATAACATCACTATTTCTCCAGGGTGGAAGGCCAGGGAAGATCATATTGCCAGCAGTGGAGCTGGCAGAGATGATACATATATCCATGTCCCCCCCCCCCCAAGAGGGAACCCTCTTGTCGTGATTTCCATTGAAGGTGGGGGCCCATTGAAGTCGAAGGCTCTGCTGACCGGTTTGGGTCCCAGTTGGATAGACTAAGACCTCCATCTCAGAAGTTCAGGGCCCTGCTGACTTAATTGGTCTGGTCATGTTGGACAGTGCCGCGACAGTAGGGCCCGATTAAGAGTTCCCACCACGGGAGCAGAGGCAACTTGGATCTATATATCGTTGATTGTGGCTAACCAGGGCGCAGATTAAATTTAGGTTTTGATCGATGGATGAGCTTTACTCCTATAGTACTGCTCGCCTTTAGGTAGTCGGGGATGAGCTATATCTATATGGTACTGTATATATGGTACAATATGGTATTTCCCTACATTGGAAGTAGTGGTCTTTCTCATATATATATCCCTGTTCCGGGGCAAGTGGAAAAACGTGTCATCAGCCTCGGAAAGACGTGTCATCAGCCTCGCAGTGAGAAACGAATTTGGTGTTTTAGGGCAGAGTCCGAAACAGAGGTGCAGAGATATAATATGGACAATGGCCAACTTGCTCAGCAGTGTAGCAGAAGCATTGCTCAGAAGGTGACCACTATAGTTGACAGGGGAGAGGATCAAGTGCCATTACAGGACCAGCAGGACAGTCTAGCAGGGACTTCCCCAGTGGGTACTGGCAAGGAAAGACAGTATATCTCTCTGCACTGTGATAAGAGTCTTAAGATGCTGGATGTGAGGTCCCCTAGTCAGTCTGCTGTCTAGGACCACACCAAGGAACTTATACTGTTTGATGACCTTGATGTAGTCTGGTCCAAGCATGAGGCCAGGGAAGATGGGCGGAAGAGTTGGGTTGTTTTACCTCTGAACGGCACTTTTTTGCACACCATGGGCTAAATGGCCAGGTCTGGACCCCAAAGGCTCAGAAATGGCTGGGGGCGGGGACCACTGGAACAGCAGTTGGGAGACAGATGGAAACCTCCCATCAAGGCCATCCAGTGTATTCTTTAACGTGCACAGGGTACGACTCTCCCGCACACGGAACCACTGCTACACATCCCATCCAATGGATGGTGACCTTTCCAAACCTGGACCCTTTGAAAACCCGTTTGATCATATAGTGCATATTGTATATATAGACGATTGTGTGATTGATTGATGGCTGACGACTGACAGGGAATCACGCTGATTCTATGATGCAGAAATGGTAGAGCTCTGAATATTTGCACTTAGGTGTAATCTGGGTCGTAGATCTTGGAAAAAATCCGAAATTTGACCTTCGACCTGTTCTTCAAAGTCAAAATGTCAAAAAGGTGAAATCATGATCTAGCAGGACTAGAAACGTACTGGCAGATTGTGGTTTGGTGTCTGGCAGTATTTCAGGTTGTATATCTCAAAAACAATACGACATTTTGGATCCAGAGGGTCCTGTGATCTCAAAGGTCAAATTCATATTTATTGGTACCAGATAGCTAAAACTTGGTCCTATGAGTATTTTGAATTATAGATTGTGGAAATGTTGCAAACTTTTGGATGCAATGGGTGCAATGGTTTTTGATGTTTGATTGCAATGGGTGCAATGGTTTTGGATGCAATGGTTTTGGATGCAATGGTTTTGGATGCATTGAAGTCCCCGCCTATTATAATGCTCTTAGAATTAACACGAGTTAGGACGTTTTGCAACTCGGTTAATAATTCCTCAATGTTGTTATTTGGAGGACAGTAGATGGAGATGGCGTGTACTAATAATCGTCCATAGCCGATCTCCACTACTACAATAGTATCAGTGCGATATGCCAGAATGGCATTCACCTTGGGGTTCAGAACGACAACTCCAGCTTTAGGCTTGGTACCTTTTATACAAAATAGCCTACTGGTCAGAGGGAGCCCCTTAATGACATTCTCTGTGCAGTAATGACCACAATACAGACCTTGTCTTCCCTTAATGAGAAATGTTTAGCGATTCAGCAACGCTAATACCACAGAGTGAAAATGGCTACTATTAGGTGGGCCGCCGCAGCCCGATATGCAGACCATTGCATCCCAAACTCTCCTCATCTCTCATGCTTGCTTCCTTTCCCCCCTTAAGAGGTAGCCGCTAAATGATCAACTGCAACGCCACTCTTCTAGTGGACCTGGCAATTTTCTTCTGTTCTCTCCTAACCTTAATCCACTCTCATAAAAGGTTCCAAGAAAAGTAACCTCGCTTTTGCATAATGCAAAACTGCTGGGCTTTTTCTTTCAGTTCCACAGCATTATTCGTTAAAGCAGAACCCAAATCATGCTATAGCATTATTTTTATATCAAATTTATTGTTTGGTGTAATTAAAAAGTTGATAATAATTTTACCAATGTTTCTAAGGAAAAACATCTTTATCATAAATTGATAATCATAATTTCTTTTTATTATAACGATTCTGATATTTGGGAATCTGAAACGGCTCGACGTATCTAATATGTATAATAAAATAAATACCCTCTCAAGCAGCTGCTTGTCACAGAAGTCTGATAGAAGCCTATCAGTAGAAGGTCTGTGAAGATGGCAGGACCTCAGCAGAAAAATAACACAAACATCTATGCCTTACCCGGGGCTCGAACCCAGGTCCTGTAGATCAGTAGCCAAGAGCGCTAAACTCTAGGCCATGGGATGGCTTAGTACGTACACAAATGCTAAAAATTCTGATACTGAAGGTTAAATTCCAAGGGATGCAAATGATGAAAAAAAGCATTAGAGAATTAAATTCTTAGTTGATAATTTTTTTACACTTTTCAAACAGCTGTTTATCACTGGTGTGATAACAGCCTATCGATTTAAGACGTCAGATGGCTAATTATGAAGGCGAGATCTCAGCAGAAAGAAAATAGCCATACCTATCAGGTCTCGAATCCAGGTCCCATACACTTGAAGCGAAGAGTGTACACCACTTGATAAAAAGGATGATGTCAAGCTCAATAAATTTGACAAATGCCAGTTATCAATGACGCAGTTTTTGTTAATAATTTTGAATCTTCTGTGGGCCTTATTCTTGAACTAATCTTGTTTATCATTAGCGATCCATTATTTTTAACTTCATTTTTAAACTTCATTTTCCTCTGTGTGTGTGGCGAAAATTAGGTTAGGTATTTTTTGACGATATTTATTATTCAAATGCGACAATGTTGACATGCTGCAAGTCAATACTAACAAGTATGCTGAATTCCGTGAAAATGATAGTGGTTATAAAATTCGAAACTGGTAGTTCAGTATAAATTACTGATGAAATATAAAGAGGATTCATCATTGCAATTGCCTTGAGTATGGGTCTTTTTTGGTTGTCGAAAATTTCAGACTACAGATACGTATTACGAGTCAAGAGATTTTTCAAAAGCATTCATTATTAATATATAGCATCAAACAAACAAAATGGAATATTGTAAAGGAAATTTATATACAGTCGAACCTCTACTTTCGCGGGTTTAACTTTCGTGGATTTGATTATTCGCGAGTTTGCCATCAATAATTAAAATGGGAATTTGAGTTTTGCGGCCTACTGCGGAAAATCGCTGACGACGCGCGTAGAATAGAAAATAAAAAGAAAGCTAAAAAAAAGTTTAGTACGTCATAAATGCATAAATATATTATTTACAATATATTTTATGGATATTATTTACAAATTATTATATTATTGCTATTGCAATGCATTGCATCACATACTGTACGTGGTACTGTATTGACTCTCACTCTTTCTATATGTATGTGTTAGCCTACATTGTTGATACTGTAATTTTAAATTTATAAAACATACTGTTATAGTTTAATGTACTGTTTCACTTTTTTGTGTGTGTTAAATATGGTCAACAGTATTAAGAATTAAGGTTTGGGAGACCTAGAGATATTCGCGGCGGTCCTGCGCCCTTAACCCCCGCGAATGTGGAGGGCTGGCTGTACTTACAAAGAGAAAATTTACAGCAATCTGAAGTTTTCTCTTCAAACTCTATAAACAAATTAACTACACCGAAATAAAAATCGAAAAATTGTTTTCCCCAGTAGTATAATGGCGACAAGACTCAGGTGGAAAATATTTTTTAAAGGGCTTAAACTAACCTTATGAGGAAAGACGAGGGAGAAAGTAAAAATTGGATTGAAGTATAATACGTTTTATTTACTATTCAAATAAACTTATCTAGAGTAAATAAATATAAAGAAAAAACTAACTAAAGAGAGTAAATAAATATATTTACTCTCTTTTGTTAAAGTTTATAATTAGATAGAAATAAAAAAATTTAAATTAATATACGCCAAAATTCTTTTTTGAAATCTTCCAAATAATTTCAGTCGTAGATGTTTAGGAGATGACGAAACAGATCACTAGTTTTTTAAATAGCTAGGAAGCACAACTTAATAGTTAAAATTCATAGCAAATATTTCCTACCTTAAAATTACGGGAGGTGTGCTAAACGCAAATTATGTTTAAAAAAAATGTGCCAACTTTTGCGGGATAATAAATTAAAAGAACGTGTATTAGTTTTTCTATTATGGTTACTCCAGCAGCGTAATGTAAGGTGATTAATTAATAAAACTAATTTTTAAAAATGTTTTCCCATGATTCCCCCTTCAAACTCATAACTTAAATTTGGAGAAGCATGTGCCCCATCGCCCCCATTAAACTATTTTCCTCATGAAGAGACACCTTCCACCCACCTGGGGGTGGGGGTCGCTCAGTCGGTAGCATGCCAGGCACGTAATCTGTAGTTCCCAGGTTCGAGTCCCAGCTGGGTCAGCAAAATCCTCCGCTCTGCCCATGGTCAGTAGTGGAAGCTTCCACTCTGCGGGGAAGGCCTTCCACTAGAATTTGGTACGTTGCTCCAGGAATTGCCTATCATTCTGCCACAAGAGCATTAGTGAGGCCATCACTGATGTCGGGCGGTTCAGACTGGCTCCTTGTCAAAGTTCCAATTCATCCCAAAGGTGTTCCATGGGGTTGAGGTCGGGGCTCTGTACAGGTGTCAAGTACTTCCACACCCATCTCTTAAATCATTCTTGCTCAATCCTCGTTTTGTGTACAGGGGCATTGTAATGTTGGTACAGGAAAGGGTCTTCACCGAACTGTTACCATAAAGTTGGGAGCATAGGATTGTCGAGAATGTCATTATAGGCTGCGGCGTTCATAGTCCCATTCACTGAAACTAGGGACTCAACTGAAACACGAAACAGTGTCAGAGTATGATGCCTCCTCCACCAAACTTCTAAGTTGGCACAACAGTCAGGCAGGTAACGCTCACCTGGCATCCTCCCCATCCAGACTCATCCGTCGGACTGCCAGATGGTGAAGCGTCATTCATTACTCCAGAGAATACAGTTACACTGCTCAAGAGTTCACTGGCGACGTGCTTTACACCACTCCAACCAACGCTTGGAATTGATCTTGTTGATGTTAGGCTTGTGTGCAGCTGCTCAGCGATGCACTCATTTCCTGCAACGAACTGTTATAGTACTGGTTTCTTTCAGAGGCATTTTGAAACTCAATGGTGAGTGCTGCAATCAAGGACAGGCGATTTTGTCCCACCACTCAATTCAGCACTCCGCGATCCTGCTTTATCATTTTATGTGGACTACCGGGTCGTGATTGTGCCGTTGTTGCTCCTAGGCATTTCCACTTCACAATAACATCACTTACAGTTGATAGGGGCAGCTACAGCAGGTCCCAAATGATTTGTTGCTAAGGTAGTATAAAAACGTAGGCTTTTCTTGAAATTAACAGTATCCTATGCCCATAGCATGTTGAAAGTCATGGAACTTTGCGTGCGTCCTTTATACCTGTTTGGGCCATGGCTGTGGCGTATATGGGGGAATCCACTCCTCAGAAGGGATGTCCGGATACTTTTGATCTGATAGTTTATGCGTACCCTGGTGCAAGTTAAAGAACATGTGGCTTTCATCTCTCTTAACAGCTGTCCAGTGGATCCACTTCTCTGAGACTTTGGGGTCCTAACGAGTTATTATTCGAAATGAAACTAAGTGTGTGAGGAATATTTTGGGCTTACATCAGGCCTGGATCTAGAAAATGGATAGGCAAGAAACACAATCGAGAGGAGAATGTAAAAGGGCTGAGACTAGATTTCCAATGCACCTTTCTACAGGTAGTGGGAATGTGAGGACTCTGCGCAGATTATTCTTTTGATGTCCTCACATTAATTCCGCCGTTATAACCTAGATATTCTCGGCTTGCAAGGGACGAGATGGCCAGATATACGTCAGACACTTAATAATAATATAAAATATATCCACAATCTATAACTCAAAAACATTATAATTATATCTTTCCATTTATATATATCTTTTCAGGGAAATAATCCTTGAATATACTTTCCATCTTGTTTGCATCTCAGCAGACATACTAGTGATGCTCTTCTAAGATGAGTGCATTAATGAAAAGTTTATCACAGCTAAATTTAAAACAAGCATTAAAATATTGAATGTTATCTGCAGTTATGCCCCCACTGAGGATGAGGAGGATAGGTTTTACAAACTTCTGGATATTTTGAATTCGGTCAAGGAGATATTATCCTTGTTCTAGATGATTTCAGTGCCAAAGTTGCAACTGACTCTGACCTTTGGGGAGGGGTGATAGCCCCTTTCGGTATTGATAGTTGCAATGGGCAAAGTCTCCTACAGGTAAGTAAACTTAAATGGTTTAAGAATAATTAGCACTTATTACACACACCGTGACATGCATAAGTACACTAGGGTTTCACAAGATGGACTACATAAGAATATGATTAACAGCAAATAGGTCTAATTGTTAGGAATAGCAGGTCATATAGGGGAGCTGAAATTGGATCCGACCATCACATTGAAGCTTAAATTTAAGAAGTGTGCTAAATCTCTGAAAGACCCAGTTATAGCTAAAGCTTACGATAGGTTAATCATTATGAGTCATGGTTGCTTACGACTGAAATTGAATGGAATCGTTTTAAACAGGCTTTTCTTGAAATTAACATCTCTTTTGGTTAAAAAGGAGCAGAAGAGACAAAATTATGAGTGATATGGCACTGGTGCTTATGTTTGAAAGCACTATAGGAATATCCTTAATCAATACCATACTACGCTTAGCAGAAAGCATTACAAAGATTTACCCAGTATTTAACCACTCAGTAGCGGTTTTTCGTAAGAGGATGAAGATTGGTGTAGAGGAAAAATTGTCTTGGCCTGGGTGGGATCTGAACCCACAACACCCCACGTATTACAAAAATTATAAACGTGAAAAGGATCAGTAAAAAGCTGATAATAAACTTTGTAGCTTGGCTGACATAGCAGAGGAAGCAGCTAGACAGCTGTACCAGATAGTTAACGTATTGTGCAGGCACAAAAGGGCAGGCAGAGATTGAAGGATAGACATGAACATGATTGATGGATAAACAAACGTGAAGTCATTAAAGGTCAGGATTTTTTTTTTAAAAATCATTTATAAAATTTTTTGTTTCCATTTGTTCATATTATTTTATTCTTCGATTACTTTATAAATGCTTAAAAGGTTTATTCACTATTGTTGCCAAATTATAAATTATATATATGAAATATGATAAAATTTCACAGGCGAGTTATAAACTCTTGTGGATTTCTGTAAGATTATATTGAAATATTTGTGCCCACTGGGCTGGACCAATGTAATCGGATGTATTATTATATATTCAAAAAAATTCTGTCGTGGCTACATGGGGCCGAGCATTTCAGTGATACTCTAAACAAGTGGTTAACTTTTTATGCTTCACTCACCCCCTGGAAATGTGTAACTGGCGTACCCCTTGTATAGATAAAACTATAGTTATAGTATGACAATGATTATTTTTACTTTACTAGATCTAGCGACTTTTGAACTTTCAACGCATACCCCAAGTTGAGAACCCCAACTCTAAACAATGAAGTTATACTCCCTTTTTTGTAATAATGATGCATTAATGGGCTTAATATTGGCCTTATACCACATTTTGACTATTAGATTAAAAGGTGCATAAACCTACAGGGATATGCGAAATTGCAACTTAAATAGCTGGGAAGGTGTTTGTTATGAAACGGCTAAAATTTGAATATTTTGTATGATGTGTGTTCCCGTGGACTTTACCAGTTATTATCCATATTTTAAGGGTTGGGTTTACTTCCGAGCTGTTTTTTTTTGTACACAATGGGTTAGATGGCCAGGTAACCCACTGGAACAGCTGTTGGGATAGATGGTAGCCAAGGCCATCCAGTGTGTTAACATGCACAAGGAATGGCTCTCCCGCACATGGGGCCAGGGCTTAACGCGCCATCCGACGGACGGCAGCTTTTCCAAGCCCATCGGTCTCTCCCTACAGGCCGAGGGAGGGCGGTTTTTTTGCGCAAATCTCAATGCTGACACCCTATAAGGAAATGTGGTCTCAGTTCTTGCGAGAACTAGAGTGATATTCACCCTATTTTCTGTTCCAAGATTCTTTGCACGATTGTGCTTAATAGAATCAAGAACTCTTGAGAAATGTTTAGTTTTTCAGAAACCTGTGGTTATTATGTAGATTTCAAAAACGCTTTTGGCTGTTGTCAGTCATAATTTGTGGTTGATAGCTAACATAATGAAATTAACTTGTCTGGTATGCCATACGATCTCACAGAGTCGTGTGCGAGTTGGTAAGGTTTGCAACAATTGGCTTAGTACTGCTTCCGGTGTTCGATAAGGGCGCATTTTGTCTCCTTTTCTCTTTTGTTTGGTTATTATATTATGCGGAATTCACCACAAGGGGAAGATTTTTGCTTAAATGGTCTAGAGATTTGCAAATTTTTGATTTAGATTATGCTGATGCTTTGGCCCTTTTGGCAAATGTAGTTGATTAGATGAACTCTTTCGTTCGAGCTGTTGATGACTGGTAGTAGGGTAGATTTGGTGATAAACAGAAATCATACAAGTTAAAATATATTTATTCACAGCAATATAGAATACGTTTATTTTCCACGATTTTTGCTTTGTTGACAATAGAGGGTGTAACCTGAGTATGGGCTAAATTAGTATTTTCGCTACTTTCTTTCCATTGCTGCAATGAACTTAGCGATTTTTAATAATTCAAAACTTGAAGTGCTAAAAAAGAGTACCAAAGTCCTAAATTTGAATGATATTATCGTTCAATGTGATAGCTGGATCCATTTTTGCATTTTCGGCTCAAGGTAATGATGTTTTCTCACGCGCCTGTATTGAAACTTCCACAATTTGCGACCAGTTCAGTTTTATTGTTGCTTCGTATACCAGTCTTTAGTGCAAAACTTGACTTTATATTATCACGACTGCTTGCTTGTGAAGGTAGATTACATCATGATTACTTTTATTTCACATACATACTACTTTGTAGGATTTTGGAAGTTGCGTGGGTAATCACTGCTTTCACTACTTAGAACGATGTGTTAAACAAGTGATCATGATGCAATCTACCTTCACAAGCAATCAGTTGTGATAATAATATAAAGTCAAGTTTTGCACTAAAGACTGGTATAAGATGCAACAATAACACTGAACTGTCCCCAAACTGTGGAAGTTTCAATACAGGCGCAGGATAAAACGTCATTACCCTGAGCCGAAAATGCGAAATCTGAGCCAGCTATCACATTGAACGGTAATATCATTCAAATTCAGGACTTTGGTACTCTTTTTTAGCACTTCCAAGTTTTGAATGAAAATTAAAAAACGCTAAGCTCATTGCATTGTAGCAATGGAAAGTAGCGAAAAATGCCAATTGTTGGTCCTACTCAGGTTACACCCTCTATTTTAAACACAGCAAAATATCGTGGAAACAGAAAATTATGAAAATTGGCTTGGCAGGATGTGGTTCAATTAACCTAAATGGTTACACCCTCGAGAGCGTCTCGGTTTAATTATCTTAGGAGCTATGTAACAGATACTGGTGATGTGCGGCATGAGATAAACAGTTGAATAGGGATTGATGCTGGTACTTTTAGGAATATATGGAGTGTGGAGAAATAGGTATATACACCTAAAGGGTAAAATTAGGCTATATATGTTTCTTTCTAGGGTTAGTTATGGTAGGCATACATGGACCTAACACGAATATTTATAGTTTTTTTTTTTAAGTAACAGGATAAGATGGGTTTTAAGGAGAAATTGTCTTTCAGCACCTGACTCAAGACAATTTTTCCTATACACCGATCTTCTGTTACTTAAAAACAGCTTGATAATTGACATTCGAGCCAAAGCCGTGAATTCGTATGTCTAAATACAGGGTACTACTGATCAAACCAAAGGCGAGGCAGATTTGCTCACATAAAAATAGCAACCAGGATGCCCTTGTGGCTGGTTGTGTGCACATGACTGGGATATTTTGACTGGTCATATTCTCCACATGCACTCAAAAGGTAGTAGTTGACCGGATGGAGTATAGCATAACATCAACAGTAGAGAGACTGATCAGATGTCGGTAAAGCTCCATCCACTGATCAATCTCTATTGCTGATTGTGGTTAAATATCTGTCGTAATGGATAAATAGAGCTTGATAGTGGATAAATATTTATTGTCAATGATGTGCTGTAAATTCGTATTGTCTAAAAAAACATGTACCTGTTGTAAACAGGAAATTTGATGCCTTTAATACTTTATGTAGTATCTTGGGTTTGACTTTGCAAGTAATGATGTTAGGCAAAGGGGCTGGCAACCTCCTTTGAGCACCATATTATGCAGGGAGAACTCCATTGGTTTGGCCATGTTGCCCGTATGCATATAGATTAGAGAATAGGGTTATGAACAGTGTGCCTAAAGGCCCCAGAAAGAGGAGACTGGATGCAGTGAGCATTGCCAAACAGGACCTCGTTAGAATTGGTCTATGGTAGCCAGAGGTTGTTTTACCTCTGAGCGGCACTTTTTTGCACACCATGGGCTAAATGGTCAGGTCACATGGACCCCAAAGACTCAGAGAAGGTTGGGGGAGGGGACCCACTGGAACAGCTGCTGGGAGATAGATGGTAGGCTCCCGTCAAGGCCATCCAGCGTGTTCTTTAACGTGCACAGGGTATGGCTCTCCCGCACACGGGGCCACGGCTTAACGTCCCATCCAACGGATGGCTTTGATAATTTCCAAGCCCATCGGTGTCCCCTACTGACCGTGGGCAGGGCGGGGAATTTTGCGGAGATAAATCTCAACGCTGACCAGATGGGACTCGAACCTGGGAACTACAGATTACGAACCTGGTGCGCTACAGACTGAGCCACCCCGCCCCGTAGCCAGAGGTAGCTCAGATGTGTTTAGAGAACTAAACTGCACCATCTGTTTGGACCTCTGTAGCCCATGGCTGCTTGAGGAGGATGTATTTTTGTAAGAAATTTAACAAGACCATTTTTTAAAAAAATGAGGCGCAGTGTGGTCTCCTGTCAGGAATTCCTGATATAGATGGCGCCACTGGCGAATTAACAAAATTGTGCGATGCTTTTATGTCATCTTGTTGAAGAAATGGCGTTTCTGGTGGTCTAGCAGTTACGATGCCCAGCATGCTTCTGTGAGACGTGATTCAAATTGCACTCAGGTCAAGCAATATGTTAAACTTAATGAATGTCGTTCCTTATCCCCTTACCATCTCGATTGCGTTCTTTGCCTCTGGCTACAAGGCAAGGGATGCAATCACGGCAATCTATATCTACTTACCCATCTCTCTACTTCCCTGCTTACTTATCTACATACTTATACAACACATAACAGCAGTATTGAAAATTTTTCATATTTGCAACTTTCTACAGAGCATTAATAGCACTGATGAGTTCTTGCCAACAGATATCAAAGAGAGGAATTTCTAGTAAGGAAAATGTAGCTGATTGCTCACAGATCAGTTCTTCTCTAGAATATATTACCTCTGGCGAATATGGCTCACTCGTTTTCAAAAAATAGTCATTTTTCAACTTTAGCACTTAACGGTATTAATTCATATTGATGGATGACTCAATAAATACATAAACGATATTTCACTCGTCCAATTCAAAAAGTTTTTTATATCTTAGAAAAAAAGCTGCATTTTTGCTTTTACCTTACAGTCTGGATGTACCACTGCTCAAGCATGAAAACTGGCCACCATTTATTGAGCCTTGTTGTCCTCTGTTAATGCATATGGAATGAACCTTGCATACACCTTATGCTACCTTAACTCCTCTGCGACAATACACAGGACAATTCCATTTGACAGGCCCAGCTCAGATGAATTGTGCTACAAAATGACACATTGATCCTGTTAACTGATCTCGTCAATGCATGCTGTTTTCCCTTCCGTTGAGAAGCTGCTTGCCCACTGCAATTGTTATCTCATACGGTATCCCTGCCTACCAAAAACCTCACACCATTTGGTGGTGTGTTGATATGACATCACACTTTCCCCTGTACACTTGAACGAGTCATCGATGGATTTTGGCCACACAAACTTTCCTCACCCACGGAAAACGAAACACTGTTAGGGCTTCTTCTTTGCAACCTCGTAGCCAATTTGAACTGCCACATCTCTGCTCCAATATGTGCATGCATCTGTCAATCCCACTGTGTTACTAATCGGGTGCACTATTATATTTAACGCTATGTCCTCAGGATTTCCTTTGTGATATACAGATCTTCTAACCTTACTTTCTCATCCACTTACATATTACGCAAGGGGTTTCAGCTAACCGCATTATTGTGGGGGAATGTGGTGCATATAATGAATTGTGCTTTCAGTGTACTATGTAATAGCTGCAATGCTAAAAAAACTGGTCTCACATCTGAAAAGTTAAGCCAGTTCAAATTAACGTGACGATAGCTCAATTTTGCCAAAATAAATAAGCAAATTTTTAGCAGCTCGTAAAATGATTACTTCAGTTTCCAATAATTTAGGATTTTTTTTTCAGAATGATCTGTTGTTAAATGATCAGCTTACATAACTCTTTAAATTCCATATACTGTTCAGAAACTTTTATTTACAGATCGTCAATGCTAATTTGTTTATTATAAGTTATTAGAGAGGGAACATAAATTTAGTTATGCACTTTATTTTTAACATTTTAGTACTTCTTGGTACGTGTTGGAAAAGTTTACACATTACTCCAATATAAAATTATTTCAATTTAAACTACATTTGTTATCAACAGAGTCAAAAGATTGACGTTTAATTATATCAGTCTAGAATAAAATTTATTCCAATCTTCATAATAACTTCTGTTGTTGATTCAAATAACAGAATAACCAATGAAAAATTGTAATTCATTGAGAATAAGCTCCGATAACAGTAACGAACTTTTTTTCCTTATAAAAACATATATAAAAATGGTATATTTCCAATTCTCTTAGATATCTTCCCAGTTTAAGAATGAACTTAATTTAATATAGGGTCTCTATGTTTCTTGGTTATAATGAACATCTAGCTTATAGAATCATTGCAAAATTACATCAAATATGTATTACATCTAAACATTCATGGCTATATTTCAGGCGGTGTACATCAACTAAAATCGACGAAAAAAAAAATCAATCAGTTCATTGATCACATCTAATAACTAAATATTGTCTATTTTTAACCCAAGCGAAGATTTTGATGAAGCTGTGGCTTAACACTGAACACTTGTGATATTAAATATCGTATCACCTGCTCCTTGCTTGATGCTACTGTTAGATTCATTGCTTCAATCTTTGCACGAGTTTCTGCATCAATCCTTGCAGCATTATCTTCACGGGAGCCCATATGCTACACACAAGAAATAAATTTAAATATATTTTTACTTTTGTATAAAAAACACAAAACTATCATGTGAAATTATAATAAATGTCTATAGAAATAATGTAGAAATATAAAACATAATAAAAACAAATGAAGAAAAAATATGTTCCTTAGTAAGTACAGACAGAAATCAGTGTGCATTAATGTACTGATTATGAAAATATATTTTGCTGGTACAATAAATTCTTTTTGAGGAATACACATATACAATTTCTTATTTCTTCAATTGAGTTTGATGTTCAAGAGAATCAAGAGTGCTTTGATGTTCTATTGAAATTTGTATGTGATGTTCAAGAGTGCTTTTGTTGAATTTCAACTAAATCAACATCAGATCAAAACTTATAAATAATTGCCAGTATACTCTAAAAATACTTCAACCATTTTCTTCGTGACAGTGTGGAAGTAGAAGTCCCTGCATTCTGCCTTCACATAAGTGATTGTGTACTGCTGGCAGATGGTTCATCTCATTACTAGATAATCTTACCACACATCCCAGATTGTAGTTCATGTCACAGTTGGTTCGTAAACCTGTCCCATTTGGCATTTCTTTCCCTTCTGTCGACAACTTCCTTATTCAGAGGCAGAAATCAGCAAACTTTTTGTGCTTGATATAATTACAAATTGCATATTTGGAGGATTCGCAAAGTGATTTACATTAGATGGGGACAAACACACTGTGAGAAAATAATATTTCTATTGTTAACCTTTTTCATGTTATTAAATTTATCTTCTGTTTATAAAGGAACATCAACTGCTGGCAATCATGAACGTTCGGTCCCATGACCAGAGTCATGTCTGTAGTAACTATCAATGGTTTCACCTGTGTATATCCATATTTATATGTTCTCAGTGGATAAAAAAAAATTATGTTAGCGTGCATAGTGGATAAAAAAAACTGATATCAATGGGGATAAAATCTTGGATTTGATAAAATATGCAGGAACATGAGCAAGTATCACTGCATTATTGATGGCTGATGCGAGTGAAAAAAAAAACTACTTCAGAAAATGGGAAAAAAAAAAACCTGGTTTGAAAATTTAGTGAATATATTCACTTTAAAATGAAAAAAAAAAAAAAATAAAAATACAATGGGATAAAGATATTACAATAATATTTTTAATGTTTTGCATTACAGGGTTTTATATTATCTCAGATCCTTAACTAAAAATATCAGAAAGACTCCAGCAATTTAAAAAACAAAATGGTCTACAACAGTAATCCACATGTCCAATCATATATAATAATCACACACCCACTGAAGAGTTAATGAGAGTTCATGTCATTAACATCATTTACCAACAGGGCCAAATCATCAGCATGTCAAAAATTTACATATCCTTTAGATCATGACCCCAATCATGCTCTTGCAATGAATTCCTCATAACATAACCAAACAAAAGGAGAAAAAGTGACAAAAATGGAGCCTTGCTAAATTTCAGTAGTAATGCTAAACAAATCAGTCCAAGCGTTACCAATCCTCAACATCACTCAGATTTACTAGGGAGAGTCATCATTATGTTAACTAACTTATTGGGTATGGTTTACAATCTGACAATCAACCACAAGTATACACTCAGAGATCACTGAATTATGACCCCCCTCCCCTCCTCCATGTTATGTTAGAGAAAGCCAATTTCAAAGCTTTGTAACTTCTCAACTACGTATTTTATGAGAAACTGTGACTAAGATAAATTAAAGATCTGAATCAAGTCCAAATCTCAATTTCCAACAATATTCACTTTGCATTTCAAGAGTTATGAAAGTTTGAATAACTAACAAGAATGCAAACATTAGAATTTACATCATAAGTCAATTATAATTTGAATATGAAGTATTATTTCAAATTATTTAATTAAACTGATATACATTAAAAAAGCTCGCAAATAATTTTAAACTTTTTCAATATTTTTCAACGTTTTTGACTTGCATTGTTGCCGTTAAATATTCAAACTTCCGTAACTCTTTAAATACAAAGCAAATAATGTTGAAAATCTAAATTTAGAAACACTTAACAACTGAGATCTTATCTCATAAAAACACTTATTTTAAAAGTTACAGAGCTTTGAAATTATCTTTCACTGACATAACATGAAGGAGAATGGTTATAATTTGATGATCACTCAGTGTATAATACTAATATCACAAGAATATTTGCTGTAAAAATCACAGAACTACCTCAGTGATTTTGGAACATTATGTACTGAAATGCTTTCCAATTCATGATTCAGGAACATTAAGTATTGGAACAGTGTTCTGCTCTAGTGATTTGGAAACATCAATTATCCAGAATGGTATTCTGACTCAATGATTTGGAAATACTAGTATTGGAATTATATTCAAATTTAATCTGAGAAATGCTTTGGTTAACTGTTCCCCCGATTCAAAAAGTCACAGTTTGTCAATGATTCTGAATTATTATAGTGTAATAATGAAATAATTCAGTTAAAATAACAAAAATTCATCTCTTGATAGTTTATTGGTTACATTTAAACACTCTTTCTTTTGATATGTTACTTATTTCTGTTACATCAGAAATTTATCTTTAGAAATGCCAAGTTGTTTCAGAAACCCAACGTTATAACGGATAACCTCTAAACGAGTTTATAGTGAAATATCACTGGAATAAAATCTACACCGAATTAAAACATAACATTAGAAAGGAATGAGCAAGAGCATCTTCCTATTCTGCAGGAAGTACTCTATGTAGGACTAATTATTATATGGTAGATGCTGTATATTTACATAACAGTTCCAAAATATAAACCATACTTTACAATAATACACCATTACTACAAAATCACAATATTTAGAAATGTGAATGTATTCAGAATCTGTATAAATCTATATATAAAATAATAATAAAAAAATACCCCCTCAAGCAGCTGCTTGCCACAAAGGTCTGACAGGAGCCTGTCAGTTTATATGCCATAGTAGAAGATCTGTGAGGATGGCAGGTCCTCAGCAGAAAAACGACACATACATATATCCATGCCTTACCCGGGGCTCGAACCCAGGTCCCATAGATCAGTAGCAAAGCGCGCTAACCACTCGGCCACGGACGGCTATATAAAATAGCAAAGAAAATTAAATTTAAATATTCATTATTTATTTTTCTTTTACTTAAAAAGGAAGAAGGAACTACCCTACACAAAGGACAGAGATCACCTAGAAGCTATATTAGGCTTGTCCTGGTTTTTCATACAACATATGAACACTTAAACATGTCCTGCTGGTCTTAGTAGTCAGGTACACTAACCACTAGACCAGTTAGAGTGTAAGTTACAGAAGTGAGAAAACAAAATAATGCACAAATCTAGAAAGATAGATTTATCTAGATAATAATAAAAGGAAAAAGTGTAGTTGCTACATTACTTGAGCTTCATAATCTTTGAATAATTTTTCCTTTTCTTCACGGAATTTGTGAATTTCTGATTGAGCTTCTTCTTTAGCTTTCTTCAAACGAAGTTGTTTCCCTGTTTAAAAGTATTAAGATTTATTTGGTTTCAGGGAAATTACTTACAAAACACTTAATTAAATTAACCACTTATTAAACACTTTAATGTTAATTGAAAATATACATTGAACACTTTTTTTATAAAATTATTTACCAACCATATGATTTTTTTGGAGGTCAGAGTTTGGTTTAAATGTCTTGTAAAACTAAAAAATGAGGAGGATAGTCAAGTTCGACACTTCCTTACTCCCATCTATCTATGTATATATATGTGTGTATTGATATATTTTGATCTGTATTAACACAATGTGAATGTAAGTGACCTCCCAACAATTTCTTGACTAGACACCCTGGTATCCAATGTGGAGGCGTATATAATAGGCTTCGATGCTGCAAAAGCCAAGGTGTTTGTGTGTGTGTGTGGGGGAGGGGGTGAGTTGCACTGTCTGAGGCAATCAGCGAGGATTATATCGCAGACTGATTCAAAGTGCTAGGCTAATGTGTTTCACCCCAGGCTAGAGAGCAGATGCTTACTGTAGAGTGGAGAGAGTGACTAGAGCTCCAAAGCAGTGGGATCGTTGGTTAAGACATCCATGTTTGAGTGTGGCAGCAAATGTGGTTTGAGTACAAATAGTATCTGGGACTCGTGTTGGATTTCTCTCTTGGAAACTGAAGGGGAAGATCTGAGCATATTCATATGATTTATGCATCTTCTATGGCTAGTATAAAAAAAAATAAATACCCCTCAAGCAGCTGCTTGCCACAGAGGTCTGACAGGAGCCTGTCAGTTTATATGCCACAGTAGGAGATCTGAGAGGATGGCAGGACCTCAGCAGAAAAACGAACACACATCCATGCCTAATCCGGGGCTCGAACCCAGGTCCCTTTGATCAGCAGCCAAGCGTGCTAATCACTCGGCCACGAATGATTATTTATTATTCTTTGCCTAGGTTGCCAGACAGCCCAGTATTCAAACTGTATTGATATTCACAATAAATTGTTGTTTATTTCTCTACCTCTGCTCGAGTGATTGATCACCATTGACAAAAATCATACAACAGTCTATAAAGACAGGATAAGAACCAATAGAAACTACAACTGTAGTGAGTAGGCAATATTTGAACCAACCATTTGGGCTTAGACCTATTGCAATTATTGCATTCCAACAGGCTAGATTCAGCTGCTTGTCCATAAAGTATCACAACTATTAAACATAATATTAACTTCAGATCCTGAACGTGTTGCCATATAATTTTAAATTTTCCTAAAAGATTACTGGAAACACAAAATTTCAAAAACAAAATTACATTACCAGTGTGTTGGTCTACCATGCCTTTGAAAGCAAAACCTCATACAATGCACAGATGACTGGACTCATTGCTACAGCTGCTGTAGATTCATTAACACTTTGCAGCATATTGGATTCTGTAGGCACAATTCTTGACACACAGTTCAAAAACAGTTTAGCTGCATAAGGAAAGGTCACATAATATCTTCCAACAAAAAGTTCATGAACAGTTTTCTGGAGCATGCACAGTTTTGCAATATATTTCAGATATGTATCTGTGGAAATTAATCCTTTGTAATAGACTGTGACAGGTGCGATATGTTACAGACAGGTGGAGGAATCAGTTCTGTTGGAACGTGATAATTGTAATATGTCTATGGCCAAGTGATTGTTCAGATCTTGTCTACTCACTACAGTCATAAAGTTCCTATTGGCTCTTATCCTGTATTATAGACTGCTGTATGATTTTTGACAGCAGTTATCAAACACTCGAGCAGATATTTGGGTTATTTTACCTCTGAACGGCACTTTTTTGCATACCATGGGCTAAATGGCCAGGTCACAGTACCCTGAAGGCTCAGAGAAAGTTGGAGAAGGGGACCCACTGGAACAGCTGTTGGGAGACAAATGGCAGCCTCCCATCAAGGCCATCCAGAATGTTCTTTAACGTGCACAGGGTATGTTTCTCCTGCATACAGGACCACGACTTAACATCCCAACCGACGGACGGTGGCCTTTCCAAGCCCATCGGTGTCCCCTACCGACCGTGGGCAGGGCGGGGAATTTTGCTGATAAATCTCAATGCTGACTCAGCTGGGACTCAAACCTGGACAGACCCTCACTCGAGCAGAGGAAGCGGTTTCCAGTGTAGCAGGTTTCAGCCTTTAGTAGTGGGGGAATGGGTCTTTGCTCCATGCCTGCGATTAGTGGGCTGTTTGATATCTTTGGCATTCCCTCTCTCAATAAACTTAGTTTCTTTAAACATCCCATTAACCATTTGCTCTCCATAGGTAGTTGGAATGTTTGGACTCTGCACAGAGATTATTCTCTTGAGGCCCTCAGACAAGAATTTCACCCTTATAATTTAGATATTCTTGGGTTGCAAGAGACCAGATGGACAGATAAAGGTCAGATTCTTAAAAATAATTTAAATTGAAGATATATTTTTCGACATATTTAATGAATATTAAAGAAAGATATCACTCTGAAGTTAACATCGATCAATTTTAAAGGAAAAATTGTCTTGAGCTGGGTAGGATACGAACCATTGACCTGATAACATAGTAGGTGCTCTGGTCCACTGAGCTATCAACCGCCAATCAGATCTCTAATTGATGCTATAAATTTTCTAAAGCAGTACACAATTCACCGTATCTCATGAAACTATTTGTCCCAGCTGCTCTCAGCTTCAAGAAACAATGAATCAATGGCTGGTAGCTCAAGGATTCAGAGCACCTGACATGTTATCAGGAGGTTGTGGGTTCGTATCCCACCTGAATCAAGACAATATTTCCTCTAAAATTGATCGACATTAACTTCAGAGTGATATCTTCCTTAATATTCTTAAATATAATGTTAAATTTCTCTTTTAAGGGATGGAGGATAAAAAGCATCTCCAAGGCGTAGGTCTGTTTCTCAGCAGACATGCTAGTGACGCTCTTCTAGGATATGAGTGCATTAATGAAAAGTTTCTTACAGCAAAATTTCAGACAAGCATTAAAGACTTGAATGTTATCTGCCGTTATGCCCCCACTGAGGATGCTGATGAGAAGGATAGGTTTTACGAACAACTTCAGGATACTTTGAATTCTGTCAAGGAAGGAGATATAACTTTGTTCTAGGTGACTTCAAAGCCAAAGTTGGTACTGACTCTGACCTTTGGGGAGGAGTGATAGCCCTTTTGGTATTCGTAGCTGCAATGGGCAACATATATACTGATTTATACTTATACCGATATTTCAAAGAACACTGCATAAGCTCTATCGTACTGTCTTAAAAGTTCAATTCGTTACCTATATTAGAATTTAGGTCAAACTTGAAACTAGTTTAACATGATGCAAGTTCTAAAGGACTGAAATATCGAAGTGGCAGGAAAGTTTAAAGCATTTCACATAAAAATTCTGCCACATTTCAAAAGTGATTGTTTAGAGTGAAATTTCGAGTGGCATTCTACTAGTATGATTTTTTTTAATGTATTAATAAACTAAAAAAATTAATCACTGGTAACTCACCCTTATTAACCATTTCAATGGAAAATAACATCATTCACTCGCATCTCTCGAACATAGGGAATCCTGAAACAGTTTATATCAGGGCTACTAAGTAGCTGTCTACAGCACAAGAAATATATTCTTTAGTCCTTGAAAAATTCCAAAAAAGTGTTTTTGAAAGTGAACAATGAAAAACAAATGGCTGGAAATCATAAAACATTAAATGCATGTAATTTTATCATAAATTTCGGCTTTTGCATTCAAGCCATGATTTTTTTTCGGCAGTTTTTCTATTTTGCACTGAATTAATTCTCTAAGCCTTTTTTTCTATTCTTTACTGATGATACAAGTTTATTAAAAGTCAACGACATGTTGATGCTTTTGCAATCAAATTAATCAATTCAATGCATTAATTTTAGATTAAATTTACAAATTAAATGAGAATCAAATTAATCCTCTCTCATTGCTTTTTAATATTTGAACTGCCACACTCATAGCTATACAATGCAAACATCTGTACCCTTCTCGCTAGTGATGAGTTATAGCTTGAGCTTTGTCGGCTTGAGCCCCAGTCTGGCTTGGACGCAAATAGCACAGAGGACTTCAGGTTCAGAATAATTTAAATTTAAAATATTTTTTAAAATTTTGAAAAAGCAGAAGTTTAAAATATTTTTGTTACACCTTCAACCATTTAATTAGTCATCAGTAATTAAAAATAAGCACCAAGTAGCATTTATTTTTTGTGTATTATTTATTCTCAATAAATTAATGGCTCTTTGCATTTGTAATGAAGCTACCCTCAAAGTTTCTGATAATATTTCTAGTATTTTCAGTTTTGTCATAAAATGATTTTAATTAATATTATAAGAATAAAGTAACTGATTAGTGACATTCTTTCCAGTACATGTGTTTTGTCATGGGTCAATTTTTTCCACCCACTACGCTCTTACAGGTGCAGATTCGAAAACGTAAGCCCGAAATTCAGCTCCCTTCTCTCAAAAAGGGTCTCCTTTTTGAGAGAAGATTATTAATCCTCTGGAATTTGAATAAATTTGGATCAGACAAAAGGTCCAACTTTAAAAGTTAATAATCTTTGGAGTGATACAATATGTACTAAGTTTGGAATTCAAAATTACATTCTCGTGATTATATAGATTGGCATATATATTTGACTGAAATCTTTACACTATATGTTTTAGCTCTTATATTTAGGCAATGAGCAAAATTCAAAAGGCTCCCACTCCACATCAATGATTATACAACCAGACGAAACCTGATTCTATCAGCCTCAAAAGTCATGCTCATAATAATAGGTCCTTTCCCAGCTGTAATGTTTAAGGATTTACTTAGGTAAAGGAATACTTAGACAGTAGATGGGTCAAACGTGGTGCTATCTGTACAATGTAGTACTATCCAATATAGTGGAGCATTTGAAGGTGTCGTGGAATTTTATTCCCCATCTCCTAATGATTGATCAGTTGATCCCCTAATTATTTCACATGCAACCACTAGGGTAGCTAGGCATAAACCGGAAGGAGAGCTGTATACCACTCCCCAGTGATGATGCACAGAACCAGCCAGGTCTAGTGCCTAATGTCCAACCCCGCATTCTTGTGGTGCAGGCTGTTAGTACCTTTCAAAAGAGATATTCTCTTTTGGAAGGGAACGGAAGGGGACGGTTGCCAGTTCAGTATGGCCTACTGATCTGGTCATCTATGGGGTGCTGACCATTTATACCTACTATACTAGACTATGGATTTGAGCTTGATTATGGATCCTGGACTTGCTGCACTGGTGTGCCTCTGTTGAGAGAGAATCTGCTGCTGTGTTTTCTGTTTGCTTCTGGGTTGCCATCCTTAAGTGAACAGAGGCCTGGGATACCTTATGTCAGCTGGTGAATAATCCTGATCACAGGCCATCGCAGGTATCTGAACCTCACTGAGATAGTTGGGCATCATCAATCCTAAACTGGAGCAATGTGTCTCATGCAGGACTATGGCTCTTGAAAAGTTCCACTTGAAAAGGTGGTGCCTGAAGTTCATGCATCAGCCTTTATTGGAGGAGGAACAGGTCTTTGCCCCATGCCTGCAATCAGGGGCTGTTTGATATTATTGGCTCTACCTGTCTCAATAAACCTAGTTTCTTTAAAAATCCTACTAAACATTTTCTCTGTGCAGGAATGTGGAACATGAGGACATTACATAGAGATTATTCTCTTGATGTCCTCATGCAGGAATTCCAGCACTATAACCTAGATAATCTAGGCTTGCAAGAGACCAGATGGACAGGTAAAGGTGAGATACTTAAAAATAACTTTAAATTTCTTTTCTCGGTGAGGGAGAATGGAAAGCACCTCCAAGGTGTAGGTTTGCTTCTCAGCAGACATGCCACTGATGGTCTTCTAGGATATGACTGCATTAATGAAAGATTTATTAGAGCAAAATTTAAAACAAAAATGTCATATCTGTTGTTATGCCCCCACAGAGGACTCTGATGAGAATAAGAAGGATATGTTTTACAGCTAAATTCAGGATATTTTGAATTCTGTGAAGAAAGGATATATTTCTATTGTGCTAGGTGACTTCAATGCTAAAGTTGGTACTGACCTTTGGGCAGTAGTTCTAGGTCCCTTTGGCATTGGTAGTTCCAATGGCAGTGGGAACGTCTCCTACAGGTAAGTAAACTTAATGGTTACGAATAACTAACACATACTACAAACATCAGGACATTTATAAATATACATGGGTTTCACCTGATGGGTTGCACAGGAATATGATAGATTATATTTTAATTAACAGCAAATGGGCTAGTTCAGTTAGGAATACCAGATAATACAGGAGAGCCGAAATTGTATCTGACCATTACCTGGTCAAATACATATACCTTGATAGGCTACTTAGTCATTATGACAATCGTGGTTTGCTTACTGCTGAAGTTGAGAAACAATGGAATTAGTTTAAACAGGTTTTTCGTGAAACCAACAGTATTCTTTTGGGTAAAAGGGAACAGAGGAAACAAAATTATTTGAGTGATAAGGCTATGGAACTTATTTCTGAAAGAAGGAAGTGCTGGATTATTCTGAAAGAAGGAAGTGCAGGACCTTACTAGTCCTAACAGAAGGCTTTACAACAAGCTTAATAAACCTGTAAAGGATCAGTTAACAGCTGATAAGAATTTTTGGCTTGATAGCTTGGTTGACAAAGCAGAAGATGCAGTTACACATCACAACAGGGGGTTGTGCCAGATTGTTAATATTTTATGTGGGAAGAAACAGACAGGTACACAGGGACTGAGTTATAAATACGGCAAGGTGGTTGAAGGTGAGGATTCTGTGATGGCTAGGTGGGCTGAGCATTTCAGAGTTGTTCTAAATGTTTTTATTTCTACTCCCATTTTTTGTAAAGAGGATAGATGCATTATTGGCTTTTATGATGACACTATATCACATTCCGAAGTCTCATTAGCCATCTCTAAATTAAAACTGCATAAATCCCCAGAGGTGGATGAAATCACCACTGAAATGCTTAGAGCTGGAAACATTTGTGTTGTCACATGGCCGATTGAAATTTTGAATATTTTTTACGATAAAGGTGTTGTTCTTAAGGATTTTACAAGAGCTATCATTGTCCCAATTTTTAAAAAAGATGATTGTAATTCTTGTGATAATTATAGGGGAATTAGTTTACTTTCTGTTCCAGGTAAAGTTCTTTGCATGATTATACTTAACAGAATTAAGAATTTGGTTGATGGCCAACTGTGGGATGAGCAATGGGGATTCAGAAGTGGTAGGGGATGTATTGATTAAATATTTTCACTTAGGCAGATTCTTGAGAAATATTTCGAGTTTCAGAAACCTGTGGTTGCTAGCTTTATAGATTTCAAAAAGGCTTTTGACTCTGTTGATTGACATAATTTGTGGTCGATTGTTAGATCACATATGGAATATCTGATAAGTTAGTTAGTGTAATGGGTTGGGTTGTTTTACCTCTAAGTGGCACTTTTTTGCACACCATGGGCTAAATGGCCAGGTCACATGGACCCCAAAAGCTCAGGAAAGGTTGGGTGAGGGGACCCACTGCAACAGCTGTTGGGAGGCAGATGGTAGCCTCCCATCAAGGCTATCCAGCGTGTTCTCGAACATGCACAGGGTATGGCTCTCCCACACATGGGGCCATGCTTTATGTCCCATCCGACGGACGGAGGCCTTTCCAAGCCCTTCGGTGTCCCCTACTGACTGTAGGCAGGGCGGGAAATTTTGCAGAGATAAATCTCAACGCTGACCCAGCTGGGACTCGAACCTGGGAACTACAGATTACGAGCCTTGCACGCTACCAAGTGAGCCACCCCCACCAGTTAGTGTAATGAGAGCTCTCTATAATAACACTGAGTCATGTGTGAGAGTTGGTACGTCTTGCAATGACTGCTTTAGCATTGCTAGTGGAGTTAGATAAGGATGCATTTTGTCTCCTTTTCTCTTTAGTTATTGATTATGTAATGTGAAATTCTTTGCAAGGGAAAGATTTTGGCCTTAAATGGTCGAGATTTCAAAATTTCTGATTTAGATTATGTAGATGATTTGGCCCTGTTGGCTACTGATGTTGATGAGATGAATTCTTTCATTAGGGCTGTTGATGAGACTGGTAATAGTAGGTTTGGTGATAAACAGAGAAAAAAACTAAAGTGATGAAAATTGGTCAGGCAGATGGTGTTTCAATTGCTTTGAATACCTGCACTCTTGATCAAGTGTCTCAGTTTAATTATCTTGGGAGCTATGTAACAGATACTTGTGATGTGTGGCATGAGATAAACAGAAGAATAGGTATATTATGCTGTGTGGAATTCTATGCAAGGGGAAGATTTTGGCCTCAAATGGTCTAGAGATTTCAAAATTTCTGATTTAGATTCTGCAGATGATTTGAACTTGTTGCGCAAGTCCAAATATAGAACCGGCATGGCTGATTTGGCAGCAACATATGCCTATTCATTGCCCCCAATGCCGTGACCAGGCAGCCAACAGAAAAAGGATGGTCACTGTGGCTGCCAGACGATGGAGCTGCTGGAAGATCTTGTGAAAAACTAGGTAAAGCCTAGGCAGCACTGAGATCAAAGTTCCTAAGCAAGTCAGTGTAAAGCACAGACTGATAATGATGCTTAGCTGCAACGTGGTCCAAGGCAAGGCTGATGGCATGCAACTCTGCAATGATTACTTACATCACAGTTGATCTTAAATTATTTAGACTCATAGCTACTTTAAATATTTAATTGTCACGATTATTAGCTGTACAAGTTAAAAATTATTAAAAGTTCAGAGGAGTTAATTAGCTGTACAATTAACTCCATGGAACGTGGAGTCGTGGAAGATCGTGGAAGATGAGATCCATTCCACGATTATTAGCTGTAGAAGTTAAAAATTATTAAAAGTTCAGAGGAGTTATTAGCTGTACAAGTTAAAAATTATTAAAAGTTCAGAGTGCTTAAAATATTCATACAGAGATTGTACTACCAACAGGTACAGAAAATATGGAATTACTATAGATGTTATTGAGCAGCTGCCATGTTGGCGTTATACAGCTATAGCTCTATGTGAATATTTTAAGCACTCCTCTGAACTTTTAATAATATTTAGCTTGTAATGTATAGCTAATAATCGTGATAATTAAATATTACAGCTGATCGTTTTGTGTTGGATAGATATTGATGAAATAATAGCATTTGCAATTTCTGAAATTCCAAAATTTCAAACAAATATTGTGAACAATGTAGTTATGCTTGAAATTTTATATTTTGCCACCTTTGACCACCCATTGACCCTGAAGTTAATAGTTTTGTGGAAAAAACTCTCACCAACGTGCAGTAGCGAACCTGTCTCTCCAGATACATGCCATAGTGTTATGACACAGTCTTTTCTCCACCAATGTGACCCATCAATCTCCCATGATTGCTGCACCTGGGCTTTGCACCATCAATGATCAGCAAGGGCACTATTTCTTTTTTTTAATATTGCACTAAGATGTAAACAAATAAGCAAGTGTCTCACACTATCCCAAACTTCTGCAAAACATTTTTCCACAAAACTATTTATTGATTTATTGACTTCAGGGTCAACAGATTGCTCTGTGGATGCTAATTTGTTGATTTAATCCTTTTTAGATAAAACTTCCATATGCTGAGTTCGTGAAAAAATATGCTGTGTCCTGCTAATTTAACATCAAATAGTAGCCAGTAGGTGTACCATAGGCAGATTACTGGTGTTCAGCATAGCACTCACTTGAGCATCAGAAAAGGCACCTGGTTTGAACTCTCATTTGAGCATATTTTAAAGATCAGCTCCAAGTGGGTAAATAATTATCATCAGTGGTAGGCAAAGATGGAACTCAGAATAGGATCTGATCATGCAACATCCAACTGGCATAGTGTTTGTAAGGAAGTAGTAATGGATTTTGCTGTTGCTTAGTCTCAGTCGATAGGTGGGCCAGCCTTATTGTTAAAGCTGATAAAAGCAAGTTTAAAAATAACCATTACCACTGTGGGTGGTTAGTTTTTTTTTTGTGGAATATAAAGTGACTAATACATTAACAGTGTGCCTGAAGGCCTCAGAAAGAGGGGGATACCTAGGATGCAGTGGGCAGACAATGTCAAACAAGACCTTGTTAGAATTGGTATGCAGTTGCCAGATGCAGCAGATGTAGCTCTGGACAGATATGCTTGGAGAACTAAATTGCACGGTCTAGTTGGACCTCCATAGCCCATGGCTGCTTGAGGAGGAGGAGGAATACATTTCTTGCTCCTGACCATTCTGCTAACTCCATGCTTGCTGCCATCACGGAGAAAATTTTGCCTGGGACCATCAGTCAGAATGTTGGATATGATATGTTTAGGTGTGGAGGGTTTCGTCCAACTCACAATCAACCAAACAATTTTGTTGACAATAAGAATAGGTGACGCACTAACACTGTGGAATGCATGTAATAGCAAGCAAAATCCAGCTTTCAAATATCACGTGGATGATATTTTCGAAAGTCATCTGGGTGAATTTATGTACAAAAAGTGGCTGAAGAAGTAATAATAAGGCTAGTAATAATTTGTTGAAGTTTGCAATATTAGTATAACATAATTTAATTTTTTTAGGTTTCATGTTTTTGATATTGTTGTCTCTATTCAAATTAGTTTTGGGGACTTTTTTATAATGCATATTTGGCAGTGAATTATTTACAATTTTCTTACTTTTTGTGTTTGTTGCCTTGGATGAGATTCTTTAGTTCCATGGACCTTTATATAATTTAATAAAATCTCTATAACACTGCATATAATTAAAACACAGCAGATATGAGGCAGTATAATCCTTGCAAAAATTGCATTTTAAGAAGGTAACAAGATATTTCAAAATGGGTGCCAATGGCACATAAGATGTGTCTTTCTTTTAGGTACAGAATTATCTTCTTTGCCTAGAATATACTTTTCTATATTTGATTTATTGAAATTCACAAAAAGTTTGTTTCATATATAATTATTAAGTACTGAACCTTAAAACAGGCTATTAAGGTCCCAAGGAATTACAATACAACAAATTTGAAAATTAGAAACATCAATTAAAAGAAATACAGTTAATATAAACATAACATAAAGCTACATACACATAATGTGATATATGTTATTTGGATTGAGCAAATCCAAAACTGGTGGTATATATAATTACATATTCCACATATTAAAAAGGTACCATTTAATATTACTAATATAATATGTTTAATTACATGTTAATTTCAATTCATTTGGTAATATATTCCATAATGAGACAGCAGCATACATAAGAGGTTTGACAAATAGTCTTGAATTTTGGTACAGATAGATTTTCCTTGGATCTGGCTGTCAGATAATGAATTTCCTTTCACTTCTTGAAATAAGGATCATATATTGATGGAAATAATTTTTGTTCTCATAAAAATACAAACTTATAAATACTCAGATCTCGTATCTGAAAAATATTTATAATTTTCAATTCCCTAAAGAATGAAGTTACTGGTACTCTTTACTGGAAATTTAAAATTGAGTGAACAAATCACTTTTGTAATAGTAGAAGAGAATTAAAAATTTTTTTTGATGTGCTTGACCATACAATATTGCCATATAAAATAGAAGGGTAAATAAAAGCATAGTACAGCATTAGTAAATTTTTTTAGCTAATAAGTTTCCGAATTCTGTAGATTTTGCTAATAGCTCTAATGATCCGAGTACTAGTGTAAATTATATTGACATTCCATTTAAGTATTTCATCTAACATGATTCTTAAGAAATTAAACTAACTCGAGTAATGTCAACGCTATCTATATTTACCTTGATAATATCATTGATCTACAATGTGCCAAATAAAAAAATACAATAGAGGTTCGCAGTGCAGTAATTAAAATCAAGTTGAAATCTTTTATTCACTATGACACTTTGATGTTTTTAAGCACTTCAACAAATGTTCTATGCTATCAAATATCAAAAGTTATTAAGCAAAAACTTACTGTACCGAAGAAGATGGATAGTAAGAGAAACTTACAGGATTTTGCGAGTGACAAGTTTAATCTTCTGCAATTTCTTTATGAGTGATGTCTCAGTAGAGTTTGAGAAGGCAATGAGGAATGTTGATAATATATTTGCTTAAGGTTTAGTGAAGGAAATAACCAATAATACTTTTGGTAACATAGAGTGCTAAAAAACCATACTATCTCAAGTAATCACCGAAAACAATCTACCCACCAATTTTCACAAGGAATAAAATTATAATATTCCCACTTACCAAATTCCACCTAGCTGTCACAGAAAATATCCTCATTAATGTAAAATTAACTGAACTCTGCAACACAAACATTGTCCCCCTTCTCCCAGCACGGTGTCTGATCCTCAGGGGATAAAACCTACACCTTGGAAATGCCATGCCCCCCAAAACACATTCCTCTTTCTCATCACTGACCTCCATTCCAACCTACATTAACACACATACCCCCCAAACACTTAAAAAACTACCATAATCCATAGTAAGAATTGACTATTAAAACATCCTCCCCCACACATACAATTCCCTATATCCCTACTGATATGAAAACCATTATTCATGTCCTCACTAACATTATATATTTATATATATATATTTTTAACCAGCCGTCCCATGGTCGAGTGGTTAGCGCGCTTGGCTACTGATCTAAGGGACCTGGGTTCGAGCCCAGGCAAGGCATGGATGTATGTGTCATTTTTCTGCTGAGGTCCTGCTATCTTCTCAGACCTACTATGGCATATAAACTGACAGGCTCCTGTCAGACCTCTGTGGCAAGCAGCTGCTTGAGGGGGTATTTATTTTTCATTTATTTTAATATTTTTAACCACACAATTTAGTTTACAAAATTTATAAAGTTAGTAAGAGTATCCCACTCATACTAACTTTATAAAACTTCTGGTATACTTCCAAATGCGATGCACATGAACCAAAGCTTCTGGTATATTCCCAATGCGATGCACATGAACCAAAGCTTCTGGTATATTCCCAATGCGATGCACATGAAACCAAAGGCATTTTTTAATCCATTCACAAAATGAAGCTTCCCTCGAGATTCGCTAATCTTGGAGAATTCCCATAATCCCACGCCCTCTTTCCAAACTCCTTCACTTGCAGATCACATTATGGCGATCTACACGTCTGCCGCCACTCTGAACCTCGGAGCTGAGCCCACTGACAATGCAATTTATGGCATCCCTCGCCAGCACTCAACAACCAACTGCCTTTCATGCAATATCTAAAGCTGCTCACCTCCCACTTGACGATGTGCTCAAAGAGCATGAAACACGTGTCATGGAATTCAAAGATTTTAAGCACTCTATGCTACCAAAAGTATTATTGGTTATTTCTTTCATTAAACCTTAAGCAAATAAATTATCAGCATCCCTCACTGTCTTCTCAAACTCTACTGAGATGTCACTTGCCAGCAAGAACATTGAAGACTAAACTTATCATTCGTAAGTATACCAGAAGTTCCTCTTACTATCCATTCTCTGCGGTATGGTATGTAAATTTATGCTCAATAACTTTTGATACTTACTAGCATAGAACATTTGTTGAAGTGCTTAAAAACATCTAATAATGTCATAGAGAATAAAAGATTTCAACTTAATTTTAATGTGTGAAACAAAAAAATTTGTTTTTAAGTAGTCTAGTGTAATTTATCTTACTTTGATTTTTTTAAAATTCTGGTTCATTTGTGTTTGTACATCCATTTTACAATTTGAAGACATTAAGAAGACTGTCACTTGCATACAAATATGATTTCATTTTTTCCTGAAACGTTTGGTAAATCATTTATGTATATAAAAGCAATGGCCCTAGAATTGATCCTTGGGGTACTCCCTTATGAATGAAAGATGGTGTTGAGCTCACACCATTTAAATGTACTATCTACGACTTATTTGCTAAGTAGCTTTTTATCTGTTTTACAATATCCCCTCTTAGTCCATAGAAATTTAATTTTGAAAGAGTATTGCATGATCAACTAAGTCAAAGGCTTTGCTAATGTCAATAAACATACTTAAAACTTTTTGGTCATTTCAAAAACTTTTCAGGGTATTTTCTTTAAGATTTAATATTGCTAGTTCTGTTGAGTGATTTTTTCAAAAGCCAAACTGATAATGTGAAATCACTTTATTTTCCAGGAGAAAACTTTGCAATTGATTACATACTACTTTTTCAATCACCTCAGAAAATTGGCAAAAGTAAAATCAGCCTATAATTTTCCCTCTTCTTTTTTTATCTCCGTTAGAATGGAGATAAAAATGGATTTAATGCAGAAAAATACTTTTATTAAGAGAGATGTTACAAATATGTATTAACAGCAGTGAAATTGTATTTGAAATCCTTTTGATTGGCTTAGCAGTTATACCATCAATACCACAACTTTTTTTTTTACTTATTCAACTTCTTTTTGATTTACTGGTGAAATGAAGAATGAGTTACAAAGTGGTAATTCATAGAAATGGAAGTCAATTGAGTCATCTACTACTTTACCTTATTTCCCTACATTCAAGAAACACTCAGAAAAATTATTTTTATCTCTAATTTCTTTAATATCATTAATTTTTTCCCTTTATAAATAAGTTCATTAATTATTTTCCATGTTTCTTTACATATAATTTGGTGTTTGGTTAATTTCTCATTAAAATAGTTTCATTTTGCTCTAATTCATGATTTAGTTTATTCCTGAATTGTTTGTATTTAATAAATTTTTCATTCTTAACAATCTTTTTATACATATTATTTTTCTTTTTTCATTTTAAGCTTTAATTCATCTGATAACCATGGTTTATAGTTCTGATAATTAGTTGTGTAATAGAATTTCTATAGAATGATTATAATAAGAGATATGTTGACAATATATGTACCTTTTAGGCAAGATAAATGCCATGCCAAGGCAAGATGCTACATATCAGTTATTTTATGTCAGTACCTCAAAATGATAGTGACTAAGATGCTATACAGTGAAAGTGCACACTAGTTTTAAATTGAAGATAAATATGCTGTGTAAGGGGAATTATTGTATATTTGATGTTACTCTACAGTTTGATGATTGGTTTTTAATTCCATGAACATTTCTAACCAACAAGGTCAGTAGAATTGATGTTATTGTCCAAAAGCGTGAACTGTTTGAAGTAAATGATCTGTTTAACCTGACCAAAATACCTTACCAAAGTCGATTTTCCCCAACCTATTTCAGTACCAAGGTCTGCTTACCTGACCTATTACCTTACCTTACTGATTACTTGTGCTACCAATTATATACACCAAAAATGTATTGAATTATGACCACCTGCCTAATATGATGGTCCTCCATATGCTGCCAAAACAGTTCTTACCCAGCGAGGCATGATTTACTACAAGATTTCTAAAGGTGTCTTGTGGTACCTGGTACCAACACATTACCACCAGATCCTTTAACTCTTCTAAGTTATGTGATTGAGCTGTCACAGATCGGATATGATGTTACAGCACAAACCACAGATGATCGATTGGATTGATGTCTGGGGAATTTGGAGACCAGGGCAATACCTGGAAGTCTTCCTCATGTTCTGCGATCCATTCTCGAACAATCCAGGCAGTGTGGCATGGCACATCATCCTTCTGAAAGAAGGCACAACTAGAGGGAAATATCGTTGCCATGAAAGGATGTACCTGGTCTGCAATGATGTTTAGGTAGGTAGTAGATATCACAGTTTCCTGCACATGAATGACTGGACCCTAGGGTTTCCCAGCAGAAATGCATTACACTACCTCTATATATGCATTACCTACCTCTATATCTTGTGCCAAAAATTCGCCAGGTAAACAACACACATGTACCCGGCCATCCACATGATGCAACATGATTCGTCAGACCAGAAGACCTTCTTCTAATCATTCAAGGTCCAGTTTTGGTGCTTGTATACACATTGCAGGAGCTTTCGGCGGTGAACCGAGGTTAGTATGGGCACTAGAAGCAGCCTGTGGCAATGCAGCTCAATTTTCAGCAGGGTTTGATGTACTGTGTGTGGTGACACATTACTCCCATCACCCACATTCAAATTATGGGCGAGTTGCGCCACAGTATCCCTTCTGTTGGCTCATACCATATGGGATAGCCTTCGCTTACCTCTAGCATTAATGAGCCGTGGTCCTTGCTGGTGGTTCGTCCCATCCGACAGACATCGGCCATTCTAAGCCCATCAGTATCCCCTACTGATCGTGGGTAAGGCGGGGAGTTTTGCGGATAAATCTCAATGCTGACCCAGCTGGGACTCGAACCTGGGAACTGCAGATTACAAGCCTGGTGTGATACCAACTGAGCCATCCCAGCCCCGGAAATGCTCTGACACAGTCGTTTAGCCATTAGAATTTGGCCTTTGTCAAACTCACTTAAGTCTGCTGCCTCTCCCATCTGATAAACAAATATAAATTTGAATGAAATGAATTGAAACGATGGAGTTGTTTTCGAATAAGGCAAAGATCTAATATTCATTCATTGAATACTTTAAAGCACTCCTCAACGCTCAAGTTCTGAATTTTTTTAGATCGTTAGTGTAACAGCATTTTTGTGCATTATTAAATTTATACCATTTTAAATTACCACCAAATTTATACATTGCGTCAAAAACAAAATGGCGGCTGAGGCCCGTGATCTGTACTACTGCCTTGAAATTATTTAATATGAGGAGGGTTGTTGTTAAAAAAAAAATTAAATACCCCCTCAAGCAGCTGCTTGCCACAGAGGTCTGACAGGAGCCCGTCAATTTATATCCCATAGTAGAAGGTCTGTGAGGCTGGCAGGACCTCAGCAGAAAAACAACACGCACAACCATGCCTTACCTAGGGCTCGAACCCAGGTCCCTTAGATCAGTAGCCAACCACTCGGCATGGCAAGCAAGCTAACCACTTGGCCATGGGAAGGCTAAAATAAATATTCCCTCAAGCAGCTGCTTGCCACATTAGTCTGACAAGAGCCTGTCAGTTTATATGCTATAGTAGAAGGTCTGAGAAGATGGCAGGACCTCAGCAGAAAAACGACACAAACAGCCATGCCTTACCCGGGGCTCGAACCCAGAGGAGTCTTTTAAATTTAGATAAATCATGTAGATTTATCGTTAATATGTGGAAGCATCTGGCGACTTTTTGATGTAGTAATTCTGGGTATTGTAGAATTGTCGGTGTGTGAAAAAACGGCAGTTTTTGATGGAGTCAGGAAAGAATGAAAAATTTAGAGGTGGGGTGAGAATGGCGGAGTTGGTAGCGCGCCAGGCTTGTAATCTGTAGTTCCAAGGTTCGAGTCCGAGCTATGTCAGCATTTAGATTTATCTCAGCAAATTTTCAAACTCTGCTCATAGTAGAGGACACCAATGGCCTTGGAAAGGCCGCCGTCCGTCGATTAGGATGTTAAGCTGTGACCCTGTGTGTGGGAGAATTATACTCTGTGTACGTTAAAGAACACGCTGGATGGCCTTGACAGGAAGTTACTGTTTCCCAACAACTGTTCTAGTGGGTCCCGACCTTCTGGGTTCATGTGATCTCGCCATTTAGCCCATGGCGTGGGAAAAAAGTGGAGGCTCAGAGGTAAAATGACAATGTAATTTAGGGGAAGGTTATTTGAGCTGTAAGATGTTTTTTTTGTCATATATTTGTTTTGGGGATTTTTTTTATAATTCAGTCGGCGGTGCACTGTTTCCGATTTTCATGTTTTTTGGTTTGTGTTGCCTGGGAGGACATTATTTAGTTTTGGGGCTTTTTTTTTATAATTCAGTCGACGGTGCACTGTTTCCGATTTTCATGTTTTTTGGTTTGGGTTGTCTTGAAGGACATTATTTAGTTTTGGGGCTTTTTTATAATTCGGTCGGCGGTGCACTGTTTCTGATTTTCATGTTTTTTGGTTTGTGTTGTATTGGAGGACATTATTTAGTTTTGGGGCTTTTTTATAATTCGGTCAGCGGTGCACTGTTTCCGATTTTCATGGTTTTCCGTTGTGTGTTGCCTTGGAGGACATTATTTAGTGTTGGAAGCTTTTTTATAATTCGGTCGGTGGTGCACTGTTTCTGATTTTCATGTTTGTGTTGTCTTGGAGGACATCATTTAGTTTTGGGGCTTTTTTATAATTCGGTCAGCGGTGCACTGTTTCCGATTTTCATGGTTTTCCATTGTGTGTTGCCTTGGAGGACATTATTTAGTGTTGGAAGCTTTTTTATAATTCGGTCGGCGGTGCACTGTTTCCAATTTTCATGTTTTTTGGTTTGTGTTGTCTTGGGGCATTTTTATAATTCGGTTGGCGGTGTATTGTGTTTCGAAAAGAGGGGAGGGGGAATGGTGGAAGTGGTTTACTGTATGTGGGGAGGCAATTGTTTTATTTTTGTTCGATTTGGCACTTTTATGAGCTTTTATTCTGTAATTGACGGTTACGACGTTTTTTTTGCGGTAATTTAATTTTTTTTACGTTTAAAACGCAATCTTATGTTACTACGGTTACGGTACGTTGCGTTTGACGTAAACTCGGGTTTTTCGTTACTATGGTAACGAAAAGAACAATCTTTTTTTCTAGAAACTCATGTTTGGGTTAGGGTCTCGGGAGTTGTGGGAATCAACTAAAAGTTTTGTTATTTGCGTCAAAAACAAAATGGCGGCTGAAGCCCGTGATCTGTACTACTGCCAATTCCGTAATTCCACCTGCAAAGGAAATTACTATACTTCCAGCTACTGATCCTTGCGGTAATTACATCTACGCCTTTAAATGCTGTTATCAGTTATAACAATTAATCGTTTTCGAGGGATCAGCTCTGTCCGCATCATATATTATTTATAATCTTTACACGAAAAAATGATCATGAAAATATCTTACTCTTCCTTGCTTGATTTACTTTTTCATCAGCACGTTTTTCTGCGGCAAGCAATTGTTGTATCCCGTGCGACTGACTAGCCATAACAAATAGGTATACAATTTCACTTTAAATACACCTACTCAGATTTAACCACCTACGACTTTCCGTAGCCTCCGCCGCTACGTACGAAAACTCTGGGACAGTTGCCAGATTCGCACGATAATTATCGTACATATCTGACAAAAATATCGGGAGTGAAACATAATAACTTACTTTAACATTTATACAGAAATAAAAATGAGAAAATTTTTTTAAAAACTTCTAAGATTTCACAGTGGCGAAATCAGGAATAAACTTTGAAATCTCCATACATTCTGCTTTTTATGCTCCTCTACATAAGACATAAGAGGATGGGGAGATTCACTGAGCAGACAGAGACGAACTGATAGCCCAATGAGATAGAATAGGTGATACAATAAGATACCATCCATTCTTTACAACAGAGGTTCGCAGAGCCCAAAACAAGCTAATCACGGCCGCCGCCGAGCTATAAGTACAACACACGGCAACAATAGACTGGGAGCACGCCACACTCCTGCCCCACCTGCAACCGAGACACTGGAATCGCCCTTAACGACATGTGGAAAGAAACTCTTTGTCTAAAGCATTGAGGTAGTAATACTAGAGACGGGACTCCTATTTCCGTACCATTGGCAGCCATGATCACAGGCGGGTCAGAGATCGCATGGTGACAAATGCAGTACAGGGTATCACAGGCGGGTGTGCTTTCAGACACCTTAAGAAGGCAAGAATACCCATTTATTTCAATCAGGTTATTCAAGTGTATTATTAAAACGACAAAATAGATTTAATTAATACACACTTATTAATTTACATTGAATGAAAAGCGAAGACGCTGGAAACTGCTTTTCCTTCAAATCGAGATTTTGTATGAAAATTTAGAAAAAATTCGATGTGCCCTTAATATGTGATTAAAGCTGAACTAATTTAACTATAAACTTAGCAGACTTTAATTTGAGCCCTTTCAAAACAGGGACAAGGGAAAACGTATTTTTATATCTAATACATGATCAAATCTTTTAGCTTAAGCAAAAGCCCTCAAAATTTATAGATCTTAATTGTGCAAATCTGCGTCTCATTAAAAATAAAACATGAAAGGCAAATTTATTTCTTCTTTCATTAAAAAATATTAATTTTTATTAAAAATTATTTTTATTAAAAATTAAAAGAAATAATTAAATAGGGCAAACTATTTATAAATTCAGCTGAGGCAGGAAATCAAATCTTCCTCCAATAAACCATCATCATCCTTAAATAGCCATGGGCTACGGAGGTCCAACCAGACCGTACAATTTAGTTCTCCAAACAAGTCTATCCTCAGCTACATCTGCTGCATCTGGCCACTGCTAAATTCTAATAAGGTCCTGTTTGACATTTTATGCCCACCGCATCCTAGGTCTCTCCCTCCTTCTGAAGCCTTTAGGCACACTGTTCATAACCCTATTCGCCAATTATAATTATCCATACGGGAAACATGGCCAAACCAACAGAGTCTCTCTCTGCACAATAGCTGCTTAAAGGAGGTTGCCGACTCCTTTGCCTAACTTCATCATCAGTTACAAAGTTGAACCCCTAATGCCCAAGATACTTCGTAAACATCTAGAATTAACCCTAGAAAGAACCAAACTTATACAGTCTAAATTTAGTCTTTAGGCGTATACGCCTATTTCACCACCCTCTCCACAGATTCTTAAAAGTCCTGGGAGCAATTTCTATTCATTTCTTAATTTCATGCTGCACATCACCAGTATCTTTTACATAGCTCCCAAGATAATTAAACTGTGGCACTTGCTCAAGACTGTAACTATTCAGATTAACATAATCACAGCCTGCCTGACCAATTTTCATCACTTTAGTTTTCTCTCTGTTTATAACCACACCTACTCTAGTACCAGTCTCATCAACAGCTCGAATGAAAGAGTTCATCTCATCAACATCATTTGCCAAAAGGGCTAAATCATCAGCATAATCTAAATCAGAAATTTTCGTACATCCAACCCATTTAAGCCCAAAATCTTTCCCTTGAAGTGAATTTCGCATAACATCAGGGGCGTAGTGAAGGAGTATGGTTGGGGTGGGAGAATTAAAAATTTTCCAACTGAGCAAACTTACTCTGTGAGGGGGGGAGGGGACAATTTCCATAACAATTCACAAACCCAATCCCAATTATCACAACTCGCCCGTATTTTCCAAGTAGATTAGAATTTTGCCAACTGCCGTACATTTTGTTGTTTCCTCGATTTGTCCAACACTCCTTAATTTCACAAAACGAAATCCAATTTTCAGAAGTCGCCTATATTTTACCAAGTGCATTCGAATTTTGCCAACTACTCTAGATTTTGCCAACTCGCCGTAATTTTACCGAAAAAAATCGCACTTTTTCCAACTCTCCTTAATTTCACAAAACAAATCCCAATTTTCACAACTCACCTGTACTTTAAAAAGTGGTTTCCAGTTTTGCCAACTTCCCTAGATTTTGCAAAGTTTTCTCGATTTTATGAACTCTCCTTAATTTCATAAAAACAATCCCAATTTTCACAAATTGGCCCTATTACAGGTAGTGGATTCGAATTTTGCCAACTGCCCTAAATTTTGTCATCTCGCCACAATTTTACAGAAAAAAAATCCCAATTTTACATCACACCTGATTTTTGTAAAGCCACTCTGAACTTTGCCAACTCCCCCAAGATTTTCCAACTCTCCTAGATATTGCAAAGCTGCCTCAATTTTGCCAACACGCAATAATTTTACAGAGAAAAGATTGCAATTTTTACATCTCACCTGAATTTTGTCAACTCTGCACGATTTTACCAAGTCACTCCGAATTTTACCAACTGCCCCTAGTTTTTGCCAACTCATTAAGTTTTGGCAACTCTCATAGATTTTGCCAACTCGCCATAATTTCGCAGAAAAAAAATCCAAATTTTCACATCTCGCCTGAATTTTGCCAACCCCCTACGATTTTGCCAACTGTCCCTAGATTTTGCCAACTCGCTTTAATTTTACAGAAAAAACACCCTAATTTTTACATCTCATCTGAATTTTTCCAACTCCCTAAGATTTTGCCAACTCACTTGTTTTTACTAAGTGGCTTCGAATTTTGCCAATTGCTCTAAATTTTGCCGTCTCTCCATTTTCCGAACTTCCTTAAATTTGCCAGGATTTTGACAACTACCCTTAATTTTCCAAACAAAAAAAAAATCGAGAATTCGAAAGTTTGAAGTGATTTGGAAAATTTAGGAGAGATATAAAGATTGGAATTAGTTTCGTGAAATTAAGATTGGAAGTATTTCTAAGAGAAATTATGGCTAGTTGGCAGAATTGGAAGTCAAATGGCAAAATGTAGGAGAGACTTTAAAATTGTGTTAACCCCCCTCTCCCCGCACGGAGCACAAATCTAAGCAAGTTCGCTCAGTTGGCTAATTTTGCCAAAATTTTGCTCGAGTTCGAAAATTTTGGACTTCTAGCCTCCAACTATAGTCCTTCGCTACGCCCCTGCAAAGAACTTTATCTGGAACAGAGAGTAGGCTGATACCCCTATAGTTATCAGAAGAACTGAGATAACCTTTTTTGAAAATTGGGATAATAATAGCTTTGGTAAAATCCTTAGGAATCATGCCTTTATCATAAAAGATATTCAGAACTTCAATCATCCAAGTGGTAACTGAAACATTCCCAGCTCTAAGCATTTCCATAGTAATTTCATCTACCCCTGGGGATTTATGAAGTTTAAGTTTAGAAATAGCCAAAATAACTTCAGATTGTGTTATAGGGCCAACATTAAAGCCACCAATGCATCTATCATCATTGCAAACAATGGGAGTAGAACCATATTGTTTAGAACATCACTGAAATGCTCATCCCACCTAGCCATGACAGAATCCTCACCTTCTATAACCTTACCTGGTTTATCCTTCAATCCTTCAATTCGTTTTCTACCAATCATTAATTTATCTGGTACAGCTCTCTGCTGTTGTGCTGTCTAACTGCTTCCTCAGCTTTGTCAGCCAATCCATCAAACCAAAGATTCTTATCAGCAGCTAACTGATCCTTTTTACACGTTTATTAAGCTCTCTGCTTACTACTAGTAGGGTATTGATTAAAGACATTTCTGCAGTACTTTCTTTCTGAAATAAGCTCAAATACCTATCACTCAAATAATTCTGCCTCCATGTGTACTTATTACAAACAAAGCGACATACATAAGTGTTAGTTATTCTGAATCCATTGAGTTTACTTACCTGTAGGAGACGTTGCCCATTGCCATTGCAGCTACCAATACCAAAAGGGCCTATCACTCCCCAAAGGTCAGAGTCAGTACCATCTTTGGCATTGATGTCACCAAGAACAAGGGTAATATCTCCTTTCTTGAAAGAATTCAAAATAACCTGAAGTTGTCCGTAAAACGTATCCTTCTCATCCTCAGTGGGGGCATAACAGCAGATAACATTCAAGTCTTTAACGCTTGTCTGAAATTTTGCTGTACCTAATCTTTCATTAATGCACTCATATCCTAGAAGAGCATCACTAGCGTGTCTGCTGAGAAGCAGACCCACGCCTTGTTGAAGTTTATTATCGTTCCTCCCTGAAAAGATAAATTTAAGATTATTTTTAAGAATCTGACTTTTATCTGTCCATCGAATAAATGACATATTTTCATTCTATAAAAAAAAACCCCTAAATATTGTAAGCTTGTTATTTCAGCTGAAGCAGAAAGAAATTCAACCCCCACCCCACATACAAATGACATAATTGAAGTTTCATGCTATGAAAAAAAATGCAAACTATTTTCATTTCAGCTGTGGCAGTGGGAAATCATATCACACACACACAGAATATAAGAAATGAAGTCACTGTTTTGTGCAAATTTAGATGTTTGCTGTGATATTGATGCCTTTTAATTTTTCTGTTATTTGTCTGCAAATGGTGAAGTCTAATTTTAGCAGAATCATTTGTAATGTTTCTTTTTATATTTTAAGCCCGATTGTCAACTTCCACATCCAATTCCCTATTACAGTACTGTGCAAATTGGTTGGGACAATAAGAAAATGCGGTAACAAAGATACAAGTAAAATATTTTTGTTTAATATTGTACATAGTTAATAGTGAATGTGACCCCCACCCTTAGCTTTAATTACTTCTTTAACTCTCTCAACCAATGATGCCACTAGCTTTCCACACATCTCCTTCACTTCAGGGTCGTGGTACCACATTTTCATGACACTTTCTATCATTTTGGTTTTCGTCGTGCAATCCATCTTAGATATGCGCGCTTTAATAATGGCCCAGAAATTTTCAATGGGGTTTAGTTCGGGTGAATTTCCTGGCCACTCCAATATCTGCAAATGTTGCTGGGTAAAGCTCTTAGCAAGCTTAGAATTGTGGCATGGAGCCAGATCGCGTTGAAATACCCCATCGCCGTTAGGAAACAGTTTCTGCAGTGTTGGAACCATTTTCGCCTCCAGAACCCTCATGTACTTTTTGCTGTCCATCATTCCTTCAATGTGGTAAAGCGTCTGTGGCCCGGAAGCTGTGAAACATCCCTAAAACTTGACCTTGGGTGGGTGTTTGGGGGATTGCTGAATGTGGCCGGATCGAAGAGGTTCTCCAGGCGAGTGATGAACGAAATTTGACCTGTAGCCATGCACCTCAAATTGGGTTTCATCGGAAAATATCGCTTTTTTTCCCAATTCTTCACAGTTCAGTCTCGATGTTTCTTTGCCCAGGATAGCCTTTTATGCTTCATAGCGGGTATCAAAAGCTGCCTTTTGGAAGGGCGTCGAACCCGGCGGCCACACTCCAGAAGTCGACGACGTACAGTGGAAGAATCTATATTAATCCCATGAGATCTCCCTTTTGATGTCTCCACTGGTCTTCTTCGAGTCTACGATACTAATTCTTCGAATTAGACTATCATCTCTAGGGGTGGTTTTTCTTTCTCTTCCACAATGTCCTTTACGGGACGTGTCCACGGCCCCCGTCTCCTTATGCAGCTTCATGATCCGTTAAACGCTGGATTTCCGGACGCCAACTGCTTTACTATCTGCCTAACACTAAGTGAAGTATTAGCCGTCCCATGGCAGAGTGGTTGGCGCGCTTGGCTACTGATCTAAGGGACCTGGGTTTGAGCCCCGGGTAAGGCATGGCTGTGTCGTTTTTCTGCTGAGGTCCTGCCATCCTCTCAGACCTACTATGGCATATAAACTGACAGGCTCCTGTCAGACCTGTGTGGCAAGCAGCTGCTTCAGGGGGTATTTATTTTTTTATTTCGTCTAAAACGATTATTTTTAGCTCGTTTACGAGGCGTGATGTCCGTGATGTATTTAATAAAAAATAGTTTCCAATGAAAATTGTGAACTACTTACATAATCACGTCCTCAGCTATGAAATATCAATTTCGACTAAAGTGGAAGTGTAAATAATAGCAGAGTAACACAAGACAATTCTAGACTTGCAGATATCGCTCTGCTGCAAGTTTAGACTTGGAGCAGAAGGTTACGAACCCAACTAATTCGCACAGTACTGTAGTGACATGACAATCTAGTGATTTGAGCACCAACGTTGTTGTTAAGAATATAAAATTTTCTCCTGGAAGACAGTGTTCATTAATTTTTGCAATTGCACACACATATTGTGAGAATGGCGAACGAGCGAGCCTCAATTTTTAATATTAATCGTTAAAGTAACAGAAGCTGATTAATCAGCTTTCAGAAATCCCTACAAATGAACCTGCAGCACGCTTTTTTTATGCTTCCCTACCACTTTTTTCCCTTTATTTTTTCCAGAATTAAATACTTTTTATTTTTCATAATAAGGCACAAAAGTTGTTTCTTAAAGAAAAAAAAATTGTCTCTGTAAGGTTTAATAAGTACAGACAGAGAAGACTGCATTAGGTCAGAGTCAATTAATGCAAATTTACATTCTATGCAAGAAATCTTTCATAATTTTTTTGCTATGAAGACAGTTTATAACAACATTTTCCAATTTCAGAGAAAAGAGACACAATGACCTTCATTGCTTTACTGTGATGCTTGATATTACCCCATGTGAGAAACACCTAAAATGTCACTGTGCATTTCATAATTGCTGCCAATGATTTAAATTTCATTGAAAGTTAAACAATTGCCATTTTTCTTATTAATTATCAGCTGGTTAATTATTAACTACATGTGAGCACTTTCGAACTAAAGATAATTAGGTTTTTATGATTTCCCTCTTTTGCCCTTAGAGCTTTAAAAAAGTTAAATATGGTCCTGGCTGAATTTGCAAGTAAAAAAATATTTTGAGCCAGACAAACAAACTGTTAAAAAAGTAATATATGGGGATTTTCCAGCTATATAAAACTGAAACAAACATAAAAATTAGTTTCAGAAGTTATATCTGAATTTTTAGCATTAGCATTATTACCATAGATCGACAAGAGCATTTACCATTGAACAGTATTTGTTTCTTAATTGACTTTTCCTCAAATAAAAAAGTGAATATCATATCCTTCTGCTTACTATCAGTAAAATTTTCCATGCAGAAAACTTCAATAACTCCAGGAAAGCTATCTACAGATCTGCACCAAGTTAATATTGTGGAGCTATTTGGGAAGAAGTTTTTCTCTTACGAATTCATAAGCCTTTTTAAAAATAAGAAAAATAGAACCTAAAATTTTAATAAGCCTTTGGAGAATGAAAGTATCATGGTAAAGGCTATTTACCTCTTAGCAATAAAATATGCCATTGCTTATTTCAGCATTTTGCTGTGAATTTCTGAACAAGCTTAAAGTTTTATCTGGAAACACAGGCTTTGGTGTTTCAATGTCATCTTTTGAGCTTTTGAGCCTTAAAAAATCTAATATTTCTTTTAAAGAAGCTCTTACCTGGCAATAATATCACCATAGCATTTTCTTTAAGCTTTGGATTTCATTTTGCACTGACTTCAACTTTCTCTTAAATTTTCTAGGACTCTTCCTTCTTACACAGCACGAGTGATCAGTTTTATAGGCAATATCTGTTCTCATTGCAATTTCTATCATATCTTCTACAAATGTCTCTCAATACAGGTTTTCAATTTGACAGTGTGTCATTTGTTAAAAATGTGAATAAAGTTGGCACAGCATCATTAATTAATCCTATTGTGCCATTTTCTGAAGCTTTATTTTTAAAACAGTAAAATGCTGGGAACAGATAGTACTAGCTACTGTTTAAAGAGAGACAGTGGAGCATCTACACTATGTAGAAAATAAAAATGTAGTCATAACCTATTTAGCCCTTATGCTGGTAAGTTCAACTCATTTAAAGGTATATTATAAACAACATGTACAATACATATATTCAATATTTAATTTGTAACATTGTGTCTTTTTCTTAATTTTACATTAGAAAACTATTTTAGAATTGCAAAATTTCTCGTTACATTTTCTTTTTTTCTTCAGAAAAATCACGTGCTATTCTAAGTAAGAGACAATTGAGAAACCAACTCAAGACTAATGATGTGCCCTTGATAATCAATAATGTATATTCATAACATCTGCTACCACATCCATCATAATATTGGATAAAATGAACAGTACATGTAATAATAAAAGAACAGTTTATTAGCAATCTCTTTTTATACAATAGTATGGTGTGCTACTTGGACGGAAAAATGGTCAATATACACTCTAGATTTCTTTTGTACAATTCTTAAAGATACAAGCATCAGACAGGTGATTATTACAATAATAACTTTTAAAGTAAGGAATGTACTACTGCTGGACGGACACATTATCAAAACAATATGGAAAGTCCTGCTTTGTACAATGGACATTAAAAAAATTACAAAACTCAGTAGCAATCATGATTTAAAAATTCAATACATTACATATGAAGAGATGACATGATTTAATGACGTTTTTCATCAGTGACGTAACTAGATCGTACCTCCACTTCCTTTTTTTTGTTTTACATCTTTAATTTTAGTCCTTACTCTGCAGTAGTCACACCACTGATTTTAAACACACTGATTTTAAACATAAACCTGAGTGGAAAATAAATGAGGTGTTATGTAATGATCTAATGTAGAAGAGGAAAATTTGTGTACCAGTTTCAAAATACATAACTATTCCACCTCATTCATTTCGGATGCTTTTATGCTATATCAAAGGAAAACTAAGACGTTAATGTAATATATAGATTTTAGTTGGAGAATCGTGAGTGAAATGAAAAACTTGAGATGTACCTGAACATTTCCAATAACTATTGTGAATCAGTGAATTTTACACAAAGTGGTTCATCTACCTGATAAGGATGAAATCTTATGCTCAAATTAAAATTCCAACTCTATTTAATGTTCCCATCTGTACCTTGTTACGTAAGTTTAGGGTTACCCACGAATCAAAGAGAATAATACAAGGGTAAATGGGCATGGCATGGAGTGAAATTTAAATAAAAATTAAATTTTAACATTAAAAGTCTATGTAAAACACGGGTTACTTTCGCACAGATAAATCTCTAACCATTTTCTCTGTTTTGCACTGTTATCATTCCAAATAAGAACATTTTTTTTTACTGGTAACAAAATGAGCATTTCACCTCGATTTCAGTCCACTGAACAGAAAGAAAAACAAGATCTTTTGCTTTCATATTGGATAATTTACTCTTTTAATTGGATCCATTTTTTTCATAAACACAGTCCGTATTATACATATAGTATGAAAACATATACACTGGTTGTTACAGTAGTAAAGCACAGCCAACTGACAGATCACAAGTATGCATCTATGCGCTTTAGCATCATGAAAATGGTCATGAATGTAATTAATGAAGTATATCACAAATTTGGGTTAACCTCTGAGTAGCAACAAACGGCCAGGTCGCAAAGACTCAGAGTGAAGGTTGGATAAAGGGATCCAAGGACAGCTGTTAGACCAGATGGAAGCCTATAAAAGCTATTCAGTATGTTTTCCTACATGCATGGCATCCGATTCTCCTGGACAAGGCTCAATTTCCGGTCTGATGGGTGACAGCATTTCCAATCAAAGATAGGGTGAAGGGTTCAGAGATAAACCTCAACATAGGTACAGTTTGGACTTGAATCTATGGGAAACAGATTACTGGTTTGTATGTTATCAAACGGGGCAACCCCCGTCAGAGAAATTGTGAATATAATTTGTCAGTAGTGAAAAACCAGGCAATGCTAAATATGCTTAAAAATGCCGCCTTGACAGGGCGCAGTAAAGCAAAATGGACGACGTGCTCTTCTATTAACAAATATCTGGAACCCTTTGTAAGCTGGAATACTTAATGTCACATTTTAAAAATTAGAAAAAATTTCTTAATTCACAGAATTCTCTATGTAAACGAATTTTTGATAACATAGGTAATCTACTATTGACAATATTGACTATAATCTATAATTGATAATAAGGTCAAGAGTATTTCTGACAACCCAAGTAGGAAGGTTAATTGTTTTTAATTATGCGTATTTCTTACATTTATACTGGTTAACAGAGAACTGCTTGTTTTCTGAATCCTAAGTCTTGATACAGAATAAAATCTAACTAGAAAATACTTCTTGAGCAGCAATCTCTACATATGATGGCACCTCCAGGCAAGGTTCGCCAGATCTGCCATCAACTACCACTAAAAAATTTATTTTCATTTTTTTACTTTAAAATATTTACCTAAGTTACACAAATAAAATCGAAATTCAAATTCTGTTACATTTATATGGATGTAATTTACAACAATCCATTGATGAAGTTTTGGCTCCCCTTAATTCATTACCAGTGCTTCACAAATGCATAGTTACCACCTCCAAAGCAAAGTTAGATTTCATATGATGGTTATTTTTGCTGATATTTAATATACTGAAAACTGTATGATACATAAACAAAATGCTGCATTTATAGATGTTTCATGTGACTCCCACAAAATACATTACTAGTAATAGCTCAAAATAAATTTTTACATTATTCCACTTTTTGTGATATAAATGCCTACTTGGTGCTTAGCAAAGATGTGTTTACAAAAATATAGAAATTTAGGAACTTTATTTGAATGACAAACTGTACTAAAAATATGCTGGTGCATATTTGTGTTCCTAGTCCAGCATAAAATGACAGAAGAGTCATCAAATTCCAGAGACTTGGACTTTAATCTTAATAAGTGGGTTGTTTTATCTCTGATCGACACAGTTTTGCACACAATGAGCTAAATGACCAGGTCACACGAACCAAAAGGGCTCGGAAAAGGTAGGGAGAAAAGGACAGCTGTTAAGAGATAGATGGTAGTCTCCCATCATGGCCATTCAGTGTGTTCTTTAATATGTCCAGGGCATGGTTCTCCCACACACAGATCCATGTCTTAATGTCCTATCAGATGAACCTCAGAACTTCCAAGTCCAATGGCATCCCTTTACTGACCAAGGGCAGGGCAAGGATTCAATAGAGATAAATCTCAATGCCTGCACAGGTAAACCTGGGAACTGAAGATTACGAGCCTGTCAATGTTATATGGGTTTGTAATCTGCAGCCTTAAGACAAACCCCTTAAGAGATGGCAACCTTATACTATAATAAATGATAATCTAGAGATGCATTGGTTCAGACCAATCCAAACTGAACTAAATAAAAATGTAGAGCACAATTTCTGGAGACACAGACCCAAGAAGTGGCAATACTATACCATGTATTGCTTACTGTCTAGAGCAAGCTATCAAGTGTGTAAGGCATAAATCAGACATTAATATTTTCTTTTCTTTTACTTGCTAATAAATCTTAAAGAACTTTTAATTACAGATGAAAAATTGCAAATAAAAACTTATCCCAAAGTCTATAAAATGCTGTTTGTAAGCATAAATAATCCAATTGTTAAGAGTGTCGCCAGGGCTTATGAGGTTTAAAACCCTGCAAAGGAGCCTAAAGTCCAGTTTGAAACAAATTTTGTGACAAACTGGAAAATTACCTGTACATACCTTTTGCCTACAATTATCTGCTTGCTGAAAGTATGCTCAAGTGAAACTTATTGTATGCTTATTCTACAGTGTTCCATTTAAAGATGAAATGCAGGCTGAAAATACAAATATATACATACAACTGTTGATGACCTGGAGATCTTAAGGAAATCTCTTCGTACTCTTTAGCCATCACGTGAAATTTTGAATAATTCTGGTTTCCTGTTACTGAATCATTTTTGTCCGATCCTTCAATTGTCGAAGCTATACCCAGTGTCTTAATGTTAAATTGTATTATTACTATTTATACTTGTTTTCATCCTTGGAGTTACATAGGGGTGATTGCAGCTGCCAATTAAGCATATTGCTGTCCTAGGATATTATTATTTTAAGCTTCTTTATATAAGAATAAACATTTAAAACTTAATTACTGTTACATTAATAACATTCAAACTTACTTGGAAGTTTAAAATTTAACAAACATCTTGCTTTTAGCAAATGAAATAATTTCATTGCAGGATACTGACTGACAATAGTTTGGATTCAATTGAAAGAACTGCACAGATATTTGATTTCTGTCATTTAGGAAAATTAGAAATTTGAATTTTTGACATTAGAATGTGATGATCCCTTACCCCAGGGAAGGTTGTAAAACAGTTTTAACAGATAAATGGAATTTTTTTGGGTTGAATATGTACTAATGAAATATTACTATCTGTATTTTTCAAATGATCTATTAATTCAACCTATGTGAGTGCTAAAATTGTAAAATGATGAACTTAATTCTCTTTCAAAACTTGCATTCCATGTTCACCAGAGGCAATGTTGTTTTTCTAGTTGATATTTATCATTCTAGTTTTTCTGAAGAAGTGGTCCATAGTAAACTAATGAAATCAAAATTACCCACTTTATATAAAAATTACCCCCAAACATTTTTTCTAATCGATTCTTATATATATAGATGGTAAATTACCTTCACATAGCTTTTGCATACAATTATCTGGCTGCCAGATGGAAAATTACCTGTACATATCTTATATAGATGGTAAATTACCTTTACATAGCTTTTGCCTACAAATGCATATTGATTGATCAGATGATCAAGCCATAATGCAGGGTGTAACAAGTTACCTTATATCTTCTAATGATACAACTCAGTGGAAACATTAAAACTTTACAACTAAATCAATAGAATTCTCATTACACCTCAAAATATTCCAAATTATCCTTATGTTATGAACAGTGGTGAGCTCAGTAGGATTACCCCCCCCCCCCCTCACACACACACATGACATGAGGAGTGAGAGAGAACCATTATACAGTTCCATTTTTGAGAATTGCCCCCCCCCCCAAAAAAAAAAAAAAAAAAAAATATTGTAGTAAGAAATAAATAAAAGATTTCTGGGACAACCCATGGTTAAGAATCAATAATGTAGGTAAATCCATCAATGGGAACACACAATCTGGTGATCTAATACATCAGGTCACTGTTATTCGAATGTGAAGTGCATTCCAGTCAACTTAGTTTAATAGTTCCCCAGAAGTGTATCATAACATCCATGTCAAGTCCTTCAAGCCCAATAATACCCTACCATTATTAGATAGGTGGTTATAATTCATTGGCCACCAAGTGTATGTTCCAACATGTTTCAACACAGATTTGGACTTCACTATGGACATTTACTTATCAGCATACTCAAATTGTGATAATTGATGGATGTGAGCCATTTTGTTCCACAATAAGAAACCTGCTCTTAATCTCTCTAATATCTGTTAGACTTACTGATTGTCCTTCGAATATTTTACCATCTAAGCTATTTGACTAGTAAATATTTTAAAATGGTTATGAAGATTTACATAATTTTAACTATATACACTGTGGTATAATAATTAATAACACACTAAATATTATTAGATTATCACTAAATTACCATACATCGATATGTACATTGTAGTTTTGAATTTTACATTGTTCATATTTCTATTCATCGATCTATTGTTGTGCATATGGGAACTTGTCTAAACCAATGCAACTTCCCCTACATAACTTGCTGCTTAAAAGCAGCTGATGGCTCCTTTATCTAACCTAATTATTTACGTAATCAAACCACCTAATACATATAATTATAATGTGCAACAGTGAAGTTCCTGGAATGCCTTCACAGTTCAACATTGGTTGCCAAGGGTTATAATACAAATGATTTCATCATGCCTCTGCTTTCTTATGCTGCCAGTTGGGAAACAATTGCACCATTCCCTGCCAGTAGCATCAAAAATAAGAGACCACTTCCTGGTCCCTATTGCAAAAATGAGATTGCTGGTTAGAGCAATGAATCAATATCAAGCTTTATGCAAAGTTAAGCACAGTACAAGTGAAACTGTGGAGATGTTATCAGTGGCTTATGGGGATTGGGTTGGGTTTTACCCCTGAGTGGCATTTTTTGTACACCATGTGCTAAATGGCCAGGTCACAAGGACCTCGAAGGCTCAGAGAAGGTTGGAGAAGGGGACCAACTGGAACAGCTGTTGGCAGACAGATTGAGGCCTCCTGTCAAAGCCATCTAGTATGTTCTTTAACATGCACAGGGTATGGCTCGCCCGCACAAGGGGCCATGGCTTAATGTCCCATCCGACAGACACTATGGAGATGCAGTGATGAAAAGTTTAAGTGTTTTTGAATGATATAAGCAGTTTAAAGAGGGTTGGAAGGATCTTGAAAGATGCTGAAAACATGATGATCTGAAAACTTATAGCACCAATTGGATTGTGAAAGTGCACAGATTTTGTTTTGGTCAGAAATTTAAGCATAATACTCATGTCAGAGGATATAAGATTTAAACAGAGAAACTAGAGGAAGATCTTGAGAGAAGATTTGAACATGAAGAATGTTTCAACAAAGATGATGTGTGAAATGATATTAATTCACTGCTATAACCTAAAAGCACTAATTTTTGTGATGGGTCCTAGAAACAATCTCTTATTTTCGATACTGCTGCAGGTTGTTTCACAACTGCAGCATAAAGAAACACAGACATATTAAAACATGTCTGTATTAAGTTACAATGCTCAGACAACCCAATACTGAATTGTAAAAGCATTCCAGGAACTTTATTGTCACAGATGTATATAAACTAATTTTCTCTTTAAATATATCTGCCTATTTTTCTCCCATTCTCTACAGATTCTTAAAAGTCACAGTGACAGAATTCATTTTCCTGTTTATTTCACGGGGCACACTACAAGTATCTGTCACAGCTTCTAAGATAATTAAATTAAAAACTTTTCTCAAGAGTGCAGCAATTAAGAAAAAGTGGAGCACCACCTGACCAGTTTTCCATAAAGATAAAATAATGGTGATTCAACAACTCTAAAGAAATTAGCCAGTTTTTGAAAACAAAAAGTTTATGCCTGTAAAAGGAGAGAAAAAATCCTTATCAGTATGAAAATAAAATTAAAAAAAAAATACCAAACTTGTTTCATTTTCTGTAACTATTAACAAGTACTTCTAACCTAATTAATAAACATTTCATTGCTCTAGAAAATGGTATCAGTGAAATTGAAAGATAATAAAATTGACCAACTAATTGACTTGAAAGTCAGTGTTTCTAATGCAGAAAGAATACAGATTTAGTAATAAACTTTACAAAAATAGTTTTATGCATTTGATTCATGGAAGCTTTATGCACCTGACTGTATTCTTGCCATCCTCCCATTAGAATTAAAGTATTTTAATATGCATTATTCACTAAGATTTTCCCCCTACTTCTCCAAGAATAAAATATCGTTTTTTTTTTTCAGTAGCCAGAAATCTCTCAGAATTCTTCAATACTATCACTGCCTAAATCTTTATTTTCAACAGTCTTTATTCAGTATTTAAGAGTTACAAGTTGGGTTGTTTTACCTCTGAGTGACACTTTTTTGCACACAAATGGCCAGGTCACAAGGACACCAAAGGCTCAGAGAAGGTTGGGGGAGGGGACCCACTGGATGGTTGCTGGGAGGCAGATGGCAGCCTCCCATCAATGCCATCCGGTATGCTTTATAATAAGCAGGGTATGGCTCTCCCACATACAATGGCATGGCTTATCATCCCATCCAATGGACATCAACCTTTCCAAGCCCATCAGTGTCCCCTACTGAGCATGGGCAGGGTGGGGAGTTTTACAGAGATAAATCAACACTGGCCCAGCTGGGACTTGAACCTGGGAACTGCAGAACATGAGTCTCATGTGCTACTGGCTGAGCCACCTCCTGCCCCACTGTGAATGGGAGATTAGAAAATACAGATTGACCCTTACTGTGCTAGGCCTAAAAAACTAAATTGTACCCAGGAGCTAGGCTGTGCTAATAAAGAAAGAGAACTTAATAACTTTTTTGCCAAATAACTAATGAAAGAAGTAGGGCATGTTATGTACTAAATAGCACTAAATTCTGGATTTTACAAAATTTATAATTAATACATTAATTATAAATTTATTTTACTTTTTCAGAGTGATGTAATAAAATAACATGATGTGTGACAAAGTAAGCAAAAATTGGTTAATACTAATGAACCAAAATAATTATAATACATATGAATAAAAAGGAAATCTTTCTGAATAACAGAAAAATTATGTTTTTTTTTTCTGTATTTTTCCAGTGATATACCTTGAAAACGGTTCCGACTCTTTTCTCAACTGTGCCCAATCAAATAAAGAAGTGAACATTAGAACTTTCATGAAATAACCAATTAAAAGATATAAATCATATTATATACCAAAATAAATAACATAATTGTGCTTCAATGGCCAAAATTCAAACAAAAATACAAATAAAATTTTATAAACTTTTTTTGAACTATATAGTTTTACTGCATTTTTCCATTTAAAAAAATAGCAAAATGATCTTTTTTAATTTTATTGAAATAATTAAAGTATTTCACTGTTTTAATATAAATAATTCATAATATTTGTAATATTACATAAATCTATTTTTTTTTCTAAATCTTTTAGTCATTATATGAAAACAATCCATTGCAAACCAAAACTTCTAAGCATATACAAACTCTTAAGGTTATGGTAGTAGTACCACAATAAGTAAACAAACTTTGCTATATCACTGATAGACGAAAGTTGCACAAAAATTTTGGTTTCTTCAAAAACAATATCATTTAGATAAAAACTGAAAAATACATAACTAAAAAGAGGCAAAGAGCTGTAAATAAAATTTAAAATATTTCAAAGCATATTAAATTTAATCATTGACACAGAACATATTTGATATCAATTTTCATTAGTTATTGCTCCAAAAAATTTGAATTTCAAAACAATGGCAACAATTTTATTTAAAAATTATGATTTATTAAATGCAAACTGTAAAATTATCATCAGTTTAAAAATAGCACTACAATAAATCCTACTTTTTAAAAATAGAGTTGTCTGATTAAATCAGTAATCAGATATTTCCTCAGGAGGCAGACATTTGAAGTTGCGAATAACTAACACATACCACAAACATCAGGCCATTTATAAACACACATGGGTTTCACCTGATGGATTGCACAGGAATATGATAAATTATATTTCGATTAACTGCAAATGGGCTAGTTTGGTTAGGAATATCAGATCATACAGGAGAGCTGAAATTGGGTCTGGCCATTACTTGGTCAAAAGTGTCTTGCAACTGAATCTCAAGAACTATTGTGCTAAAATTAGGAAAATTACTTTCAAAACTGAAGCTCTGACAGATTTAGATATAGCCAAAGCATACCATGATAAGCTAATTAGTCATTATGACAATTGTGGTGTGCTTATTACTAAAGATGAGAAAGAATGGGATCAGTTTAAGCAGGCTTTTCTTGAAACCAACAGGACTCTTTTGGATAAAATGGAACTGAGGAAACAAAATTATTTGAGTGATAAGGCTATAGAACTTATTTCTGAAAGAAGGAAGTGCAGGATCAACATGAATCAACACCCTACTAATTTTAACAGACAGCATTACAACAAGCTTAATAAATATGTAAAGGATCAGTTAACAGCTGATAAGAATCTTTGACTTGATAGCTTGGCTGAAAAAGCAGAGGAAGCAGCTAACAGCAGGTAGCTGTATCTTTAGTTTTTTTTTAGTGTGGGTTTGGTTTTTTTACCTCTGAGTGGCACTTTTTTTGCCCACAACGGACTAAATGGCCAGTTCACAAGGACCCCGAAGGATCAGAGAAGGTTGGGAGAGGGGATCCACTGGAACAGCTATTGGGAGACAGATGGTAGCCTCCGGTCAAGGCCATCTGGTGTGTTCTTTAACGTGCAAAGGGTATGGCTCTCCCGCACACACTGGCCATGGCTTAATGTCCCACCTGATGGACAGCAGCCTTTCCAAACCCATCAGTGTCCCCTATTGACTGTGGGCAGGGCGGGGAGTTTTACGCCTGGGAACTGCAGATTACCCTGCCCCTTTTAGTGTGGGAAGAAACAAACAGGTTCACAGGGATTGAAAAATAAACATGGTAAGGTAGTTGAAGGTGAGAATTATGTGATGGGTAGGTGGACTGAACATTTCATACGTTTTAAACAATGCGATTATTTTTACTCCCATTGTTTGTAATGAGGGCAGATGCATTAATGACTTTAACAATGGCCCTGTATCACATTCTGGATTTGCTTTGGCTATCTCTACTTTCATCATCATCATTCTGAAGCAGCCATGACCTACAGAGGTCCAACCAGACCATGCAGTTTAATTCTCCAAGCATATCTGTTGCATCCAGCCACTGCACACCAATTCTTACAAAATCCTGTTTGACATTGTCTGCCCACTGCATCCTAGGTCTCCCCTTCCTTCTGAGGTCTTTAGGCACACTGTTCATAACCCTGTTTCCCAATCTATAATTATTCATACAGGCAACATGGCCAAACCAGCGCAGTCTCTGCAAAATATGCTGCTTAAAGGAGGTTGCAGACTCCTTTGCCTAACCTCATCATTAGTTACAAAGTTAAACGACCTAGTTAACCTCACCATTAGTTACAAAGTTAAACCACCAAGATACTGCGTAAGCATCTAGTTTCCTGTTATCTTGTTTACACAGCATCCAAGTTTCACTACCATAAGTAACCCTAGAAAGAACCAAACTACTATACAGTCTAATTTTAGTCTTTAGATGTATATGCCTATTTCTCCACACTCTCCATAAGCTGCATAAATCCCCAGGGATGGATGAAATCACCACTGAAATGTTTAGAGCTGGGAATATTTCTGTTGTCACATGACTGACTGAAATTTTCTTTATTTTTTATGATGAAAGTGTTATTTCTAAGATTTATTAGAGCTATTATTATTATCCCGATTTTTAAGAAAGGTGATCGTAGTTCTTCTGACAGTTAAAGAGGAATTAGTTTACTTTCTATTCCAGGTAAAGTTCTTTGCACGATTATACTTAATAGAATTAAGAATTTGGTTGATGGACAACTGCGTGATGAACAGTGTGCATTCAGAAGTGGTAGGGGATGTATTAATCAAATATTTTCACTTAGGCAGATTCTTGAGAAATGTTTAGAGTTTCAGAAACCTGGGGTTGCTAGCTTTATAGATTTCAAAAAGGCTTTTGACTCTGTTGATCAACATAATTTGTAGTTGATTGTTAGATTATATGGAATACCTGATAAGTCAGTGTAATGAGAGCTCTCTATAATAACACTGAGTCATGTGTGACAGTTGGTAAGGCTTGTAGAGATTGGTTTAGCATTGCTAGTGGATTTAAACAATGGTACATTTTGTCTCCCTTTTTTGTTTAGTTTGGGTATTGATTATGTTATGTGAAATTCTTTGCAAAGGGAAAATTTTGGCCTTAAATGGTCTGGATATTCCAAAATTTCTGATTTAGATTATGCTGATGATTTGGCCCAGTTGATTACTGATGTAATATGAGATGAATTGTTTCATTACGGCTGTTGATGAGACTGGTAATAAAGTAAATTTGGTGATACACAGGGAAAAAACTAAAGTGATAAAAATTGTCAAGCAGATGTTTCAGTTGCTTTAAATGGCTGCACTCTTGAGCAAGTGTCTCAGTTTAATTATCTTGGGAGCTATGTAACAGATACTGATGATGTGCAGCATGAGATAAATAGAAGAATAGGGATTACTGCTGGGACTTTAAGAATCTATGGAGAGAGTGTAAAAATAGGCATGTCCACCTAAACACTGAAATTAGGCTGTATAATAGTTTAGTTCTTTCTAAGGTTAGTTATAGTAGTGAAACATGGAACCTTTGTAAGCAGGATAACAAGAAACTTGATGTCTATGATTCTAAATGCTTGTGCAGTATCTTGGGCATTAGGTGGTTTGATTTTGTAAGTAATGATAATGTTAAAAAGAGTCATCAATCTCCTTTGAGCAACATTTTGTGCAGTTAGAGACTGCATAGGTTTGGCTATGTTGCCCATATGCATAGCTGCAGATTGGCAAACTGGATTATGAACAGTGTGCCTGAAAGCTTCAGGAAAAGGGGGAGACTTAGAATGTGATGGCAGATATTGTCAAACAGAACCTTGCTAGAATTGGCCAACAGTGACCAAATGCAGCAGTTGTAGCTCAGAACAGACATGTCTGGAGAGAAATATTACACAGTGTGGTCAAACTTCCATAGCCCATGGCCGCAGGAGGATTTTGTATGTATTTGTATGTGCATCTAAATGCCATATTTTTGGCAAAGCTCCAAATTAAATATTGCTACTAATTGCAGTATATATCTGAGAAACAAAAATAATTCCAGAGGTAGCAAGGTGAAAACAGCATATATTGCTAATATTATCCTCTATTTGGAATCAGTATCCCACTTCTGCAAAACACACTGATGCTTGCCCAACACTAACATAGATAATCATATTTGTCAGACTGTACATATGCATCAAGTTCCAAAACCAAACATTTGTTACTAATGCTGATCATGTGCTAAAAAAAGTATAGATATTTTCCTCTGTAAGATATGTCAGATAAATAAAAATAATTTAGAAAGTTTTAACCCATAAAAGCACTTAAAAAAAAACCCATCACATTTTTGTACTAGAGAGTGAAAAACCTCCAATATAAAAAGAAATGTACTCTTGGTGAACTTCATCTTTAACTGGAAACATTCACAGGTGAATCTAATGTAAATAAGTTAATGTTCTTCAAACTAGCACATGTGATAGGGCTCTGATTAAAATTGGGACATGAGTCATGGCAGAGAAGTGTTTGGACTGTGCTTCAAAGGTTACAAACATTCATTACCTTCTCTTATATCAAATTGAGGAATAAATTGAAAAAGTTTTGCATTATTTAAATCTGAAACATCTATATTTAAAAGTTAGCTTGAAATTTTATATTTATAAAATGCTCAAATTTCTTTTCCTCATACTAACTACTTGGTTAAATGTTTTCAGCCAAATATGCAGACTAGTGAACTGCACTTTTGTGACTTCAGCTGCTTGAGGTTAAGATAGCTTTGACTTATGTCTTTACCTCGGACCCATATTCCTATAAAAGATTATTTTAGAACTTTGAGCAAAGCAAACAAATGTCTTTCACTATATGGAATATCTGGGAAGTGTATAACGAAGTCTAATAATATTTGTAATTTAAACAAGCAGTAATCTCTGAAAGAAAAATAAAAAAACTAAGTTTGCAATCTCAAAATATTCTGGTATTGAAATAAAATGCAAAAAAAGTAATATAATATTTTGAGGTCCACTTCTTGCATAAATGAAACTCTGCTTTATTCATTGATTGTAAAAAAAATTAACATATACAATCATGAATTGAAGGTAAAATTTTTCACATATTTTCATTCCTGTATGAAACATGTAAAAGCATTATATCTACAATATAAGTAATGCACATTCAAAATATATGCCTCTCTACTCTGTTCCTGCCAAACTATAGTTAATTACAGTCTGATTATATAAAATAGTTTTCAACATTAAATATCAATGACAATATCCTCAAAATCTTATATAGAGTTCATATGCTACAGATGGTTTTGATAAGCTTTTTATAACAATGCAGAGCTATGCAGATGTCATTTTGATTATTTTGTGGATAAAACTTTGATAACAATGATTAAAAAAATATTAACCAAGCAAAAAAATTAAATAAGAAAAAAAAAAAGATAATATTACATGGTGTCTCATACAGAAATCAGTACTATTGAGCAGATAAAGTTCAATTACTCTACTGTTAAGTACTCATTCATAACAAAATTGATTTAAAGCAGTATAACATTTTCTGTATAAGCTACAATGATGTGAAGTAACAGTGTTCAAATATAAACACAATGCAAATTACTTTGCGAGACCATCTCTTAAGAAATATGCTATTTTTTTTATCTCTTAATGGTTTACAAAAAGATGAAGAGAAAATATTTTATTGCAACAGAGATGATTTAAAATATTCTCCCAACAGACAAAAAAAAAACACACACACACTAATTTTAGACATATAAACCTGTAAAAAAAGAAGTTTTATTTCAAATGCAACTTTATTAGAAGTTTCATTTGAAATAAAACAGAATGTTTAACAGACTGACATCTATCCTGTATGCTTAGGGTTGTGACCTCTATGAATTTGGGCTAGAGTTAGAGAATTTGATCATAGAGCTATATAGGACTTATGACTGGTGCTATATTGAGCAAGTATTTTTTTATGAATAAACAGGTAATCGCATAACATTAGGGAATAAGATGTAAAGTAATTTTATTTCGGTGGGGTTTTTCATATATCTAAATATTAGTGGTAGTACCAAACTACTATATTGAGTAAATGACAGTGCAAGCCGAAAAACACTTGCTGTTTCCTTCACTCACAACTTGCTAGGTGCTACACAATGGACTCCTTTCATTCAATGTGGGTAATCGTTCTAGTTCAGATACCACTTGGAATTTATCACGTGCAGCTTAAGCAGTTTGCAACCTTCAAAGTGTGAGATCCATAAATTAGTTCTTATTTTAATGATAATAATAAAATCAATAAAATGGTCGGTAGTGAGGGATCAGAAGGACTCTACTCTGAAGTACCAAAAAAGAAACTGCACACATCACAGTCAGTATCTCAAATCTAGGAATCCTACTCATTGGCTGATATTTTGCAATTGCTCAATGCTGATTGACAATTGCATCCATATGTATTCTGCAATGAGGCTCAATTTACCTGCAACAGTGTCAACAACACTCAATATTCACATGTGTTGTCAGAAATGAATCATATTACTGTAGAAAGCAATTTTCAACATCATTTCAGGGTATGATACATTATTCTTTACGATCAGCTGATAGTTGCACTTATTTTTGAAGACTGTCTTACAGGTGGCATTTATCTATGATTTCTGCATGATAAATTACAACTACTATTCTATGATGTACTGTTCGCAACACAATTCTGTATATAATTCCAGCATAACAGAGTTCCTCCACATTTCCATCATGAAGTGGAAACCATCTCAATGATTGCTTCTGTGGTCAATGAATCAGTCTTAGTGGTGAACAAAATTGACCATCCAGGTCTTCATACCTAAACTCTCCAGTTTTTATCTGCAGGGATGAATGAAAGAACTCTTATACCACAAAAAAGCAGAAACAAAATGCATTGCTCAGTCACATTTTGGGTGATGAAATCTGCATAAAATGAATCAATGTGAGCTAAATATGTGATTCACAGATGAGCCACAATGTGTATCGAGACAAAGGATGGCCATTCTAAACAGTTATTGTAAACTCGCAAATAAAAACTATCATGTACTCATTCTCATCTTTTAACATTCACATATTCTATGATGTACTGTTTGCAACACAATTTATGACCATTAAGAATTGGAATGAAATTCACACAAAGATTTTGACTGGGAATGACCTCAGCTATAAGCTCCCAAAGTTAACGACATTTTGTCGTGTCTCACCCTCAATTTGGTATATACACCTTTTCTAATTATTTTGTATGAAATTTCTTTTGATACCAAGATTAAGTTTTTGTCATGAATTGCACTTTTTTTTTAGTGTGGCCTTGCTAAATATTTTGTCTTTGGTTTTTGAAAAACTCACAGGTTCTCGTCTGAATTTCAGATCTTAATCATATATAAAGCTTACGTAAATTCTGCATCCATTTTTTTTTACAGTAGCAATAAAATTTAGGCAATTACTTTTACAACAATTTGATGAGGGGATTCTTTTATATGAACTTTTGAACCACAGTAATGAAAGTTTAAGTAGTTTTGGTAGTCTGAAGCCTGCACATGCAAATCACTAAGGAATGAAATATAACATATCTTTGAATTCCTGAGTGATAAAAATGATCTGTTTTGATACAGTTAATTGAAGAAGTGAAGTTATTGAAAATTTATGGCACATAAGAAAACTGGGGAAGAAATCAGAATAAAAAGCATACTTAAATGGCAGTAAAGTAAAAAACTATAAAAATTTCATATTTTATTTCAAGCATATAAATCATTTATATTTACTGGATTATTAATTTTTTTATTGTTTGATGTAATTCAAATAAGTACTGAGAAAAATTTACATTTTTACAATTGAGATCTGTGTACCTGAAACATTTTAGAGGTGGCAACCCTATGCATTCTTAACTATAACAGTCAGGCAAAATTCACAACATACAGCTAAATATAAATCACAACAATTATTTCATTACTTACTCAACCAATAAGAATGTTTTTCAGCCACTGGTTTCTGCAGCACAATGAGATTTGCTGATAGTGAAAAATATATAACTACACCTTTAATAATAGCAAAAAAGCTGTTATTAATATATATTTGAAAATGTACAACTAAAAACCTAGCATAATTTATTAAATTATGTGAAAGAAAGATGTATTTGCTTTTAATCTTCAAATGACAGTAATAATGTACAGTAGACTATTCTATAATTCTGGGGATGCATTCCTGGAAAACCACATTTAAAAGGAATTTGCCCTGTAGGATCTTATGGTTAAATAGGAGAAAATGCTGTTTAAGAGAATTCTCGAATTTACTTTTTAAAAATAAATGCCCTTCCCTCAGGTTTACATAAATATGATACAGAAAAACATTTTTTTTTATATAACATTAGGAATGAATACTCATTCATGTTGTATAAGTGATATATATACTTGGGATGAAGTGGGGGGGGGGGGGGGGGTGATGAACTGCAGGTGAAACTAGCGAGGGGCAATTGGCCTGTTCAGTCACCTTGATACACCCTGGAAGGCTATTGGAATGATTTTCTTGCACAGATAACTTTAACCTCAATCTAAATGCTACTAGGACCAGAGAGAGCATGCCTAGCACAAAAATGATTTGGATGGGAGGGACTGGTGATACTTGATTACACTTATATGAGTCATACTGCACCTAGAGCACATTAGCATGGTGCCTGTGTGCAACAATGAGTGGCAGTGAATGTGTTAATATCTGACCTTCTAGGCCATGACTGCTAGAAAACATTGGGCTAAAAGGGTGCACTGAAATCTATTAGAGCAAGTGGTTCTCAATGGCTTCATTTGAAAGTCAAACCCTAGTATAATGTATTAAATTATCTGCATCATCGTAATGTCATTAATTTTTCATTAGAAACCTCTAATGTCTACCATGTATGAAGCAAACTCAACTATGCTATATGTGTCAGTCTGTTAGAGTATATTATTTGGGTAAATTCAGTTTTAGAATATTCTTCTTATAGTATAGGATGGCCTACTGTACCTAGCTTATTAAATAGAATAAATCAACTTAAAGTACTGTTGCACACATTAATGAAGAAATTTCAATTAGTCATAAAATCCAAAGTTGTAGGGTGCAGAAAAAAACATATTTACAATGTATTTTTTAAATATTTATATATAATACCAAATACATACTGTACAATTACTGTTTATATGAAACACTCTGATCATGAAATTGCAAGCTCTCTATGTAATGAAGCATTCTAAAAATATTAAAACTCTGATGTTTTATAAAAGTATGAATTTTAAATACATGGTATACATAAAACTGCATTATTCACATATTTCATTACTTGAAGCAATAAAAAGCTTCAGTGTCAGTAAGAAACAGATCATCTAAAGTTACCTTCATGGTATATATATATTTGGTTAATGGCAAAAATGACATTACAGTTCATGTCCATATAGGAAGTATTTGCATTTTCATTCTTAAGAATGTAACCTCCTGGGGTGATTTTATTAAAACTTCAACGGCATTGTCATTAATTTATCATCACACACAGCATGTTGTCCCTGATATATAGTATTTAGTTTACACTAATCCACTAAATTCAAATGCTAAATAAGTCTTTCTTCTGGAGGAGGTTTCATAACATGATTCATTTCTACTCGAGATCCAAACATTTCTTGCCTACTGGGACTGTAAGTTCCTCTTGTAGCACGTTTCTTTTTGGCTACACGAAGGAAGATAATAGCACCAATAAGAAGGCATAAAATGATGATACAAATTACAGGAGTGATGATTATCAATATAAGACTGCCATCATCAGCAAGTGTTATCTGAAATTAAAATCAATAATGTTCATTATTTTCATTTTATCGTATTTAGTTTGATATTGTTCCTAAATAATTTACAAACATTTTATGTTTTTCAAAAATATAATATTATTATGATAACAAATATAAAAATAGCAATAAGCAATACTTCCTTTTATAAAAAAATTAATTAAAATTAAAAAAAAAGAAATTTTAATATGAAGGTAAATCAGAAAGTACATTTCCTATTTAAATTTCTGCAAAATGCAGGTAATTACATCGAAGACAACATACAGGAAGTACTATCACAAAGATGTATTATATTTCTACACAGCTGCAAGACTTGAGACACTTGTAATAAGTCAATCAGTTTATCAAAGCCCTGCTCCTGAAGACAATTTGTGACTTCCTTTGGGATGGTGTCATCTGAAAGTGTTGTCCTCAGAGTTGTCTCTTCAGCATTTCAAACAAGCAAAAACCTATGGTTCCAGGTGTAGATATCCTCATCCCTACAGTCATCTGACCATTTCTCACATGTTGCACTGACATGACATTTGAGCCATACACAGCAACAAGCTGTTGATAGATTTTTCACTGTTCAGATGTCCTTTGTGCACAGAACCCAAATTACTGCTCAGATCTCTAGCTTTATATACATGTACAGTACATTTTCCATGTTTGCTCTGATTCTGCACCTCACATCATAGGTGTGCAATAGTAATGACTGCTGCCACATAGTCACACTATTTGGTGCATGCACTGTTGGTACAATCCCAGATGTTAGTTTGGCAGGGAACAAACTGGGACATTACTTTAACTTACCCTTACATGTAGTTTGAAAATTTCAGTGGCATAACATGAGACTGCAAGTTGAGAAGACTTAAAATAGTGCATATTGCTGTTTAGAGCATGTTTCTTGTTTTGAGAAAAGAGCTTGAGAAATATTTAGAGTTTCAGAAACCTTTGGTTGATAGCTTTGTTGATTTCAAAAAGGCTTTCAACTCTGTTGATCATCATAATTTGTGGTTGATTGCGAGATCATATGGTATAACAGAAAAAGTTAGTTAACATAACGAAAACTCTCTAAAATAACACTGAGTCGTGTATGAGAGTCGGTAAGGATTGTAGCAATTGGTTTAGCATTACTTCTGGTGTTCGACAAGGATGCATTTTGTCTCCTTTTCTTTTTGGTTATTGATTATGTTATGCGAAATTACTTCAAGGGAAAGATTTTGGTCATAAATGGGCTGGAGATGTGAAAATTTCTGACTTACATTATGCTGATGATTTAGCCCCTTTTGGCAAATGACGTTGATGAGATGAACGCTTTCATTAGGGCTGTTGAGGAAACTGGTAGTAGAGTAGGTTTGGTTATAAACAGAGAGAAAACTAAAGTGATGAAAATTTGTCAGGCAGGCTGTGATTCAGCTAATCTGAATAGTTGCAGTCTTGAGCAAGTGCCACAGTTTAATTATCTTGGGAGCTATGTAACAGATAATGGGATGTGCGGCATGAGATTAACAGACGAATAGGGATTGCTGCCGGGACTTTTAAGAATCTATGGAGTGTGTGGAGAAATAGGCGTATACACCTAAAGACTAAAATTAGGCTGTATAATAGTTTGGTTCTTTCTAGGGTTAGTTATGGTAGTGAAACTTGGACACTTTGTAAACAAGATAACAGGAAACTAGAGCTTTTGATTCTAGATGCTTACACAGCATCTTAGGCATTAGGTGGTTCAACCTTTGTAAGTAATGATGAGGTTAGGAAAAGGAGTCTCAACCTCATTTGAGCAGTATATTGTGCAGAGAGAGACTCCATTGGTATGGATAATTATAGATTGGCAAATAGGGTTATGAACAGTGTGCCTAAAGGCCTCAGAAAGAGGGGGAGACCTTGGATGCGGTGGGCAGACAATGTCAAACAGGACCTTGCTAGAATTGGTGTGCAGTGGTTGGATGCAGCAGATCTAGTTCAAGAGAGACATGCTTGGAGAACTAAATAGCATGGTCTGGTTGGACCTCCATAGCCTATGACTGCTTGAGGATGATGTGATTGCACAAAAATAGTAATAATGCACTTTTCACTATAAAGTAGAAGTTAACTATAAATTCTGAATTCATGAAGTCAAGGCTTGTAAAATATTTATTAAATATACTTTTATAATACCTTTATTCCAATTTCATCTTCAAAATATGGAATCCTTTCAGTTATTAGACAAAGGCCATATCAATTACCTCTAATCTGAAGCTACCTGTCTCTTTGCAGTGATTATATTAATGATGTTAATATTCATTATATTTCAAAGTGGAAACAAATAAATTTTCATTGTTGGCATAGGAGTGTCAAAGGAGTGGGCAGGTGGATATTCTAAGCTCCATAAATGACCAGCCTGAGCTTTGTTTTCCTTGAATATATTATATTGCTTTATTAAATTTCTTTTGTTTTTCATAACATTGATTCATATCAAATAATTATTCACTATGTTTTTTTAATTTATTAAAATAACTGCTTGATTGTTTGATCTGATGCCTTGGTGAGCTGTAACATCAAATATAATCTGCTAATATTTCATTTAAAGATTTTCTGCTGGGCTGTTTTTAAAAAAATAGATTAGAGAAAAATATCACTAAATGTAAACCAAATGATTTAGAATGTATTTTTATTTCATAGTATTAATAAGTTTTTCTTTTCTGTACAATAATGTTAAAAAGATATTATTTTCAAGTTTATACAGTGCTAAGATTAGCAGAGCTGGACTGAGTAATTTTGGTGCTCTGGAAAATGACTCAAAGAAGTCTTTTTTTTTTGCAGGAATTTTAATAAAATAAATTAGTATTTTTATTTATTGTTGTTCACAGCACAATATGAAAACTGAAACAACTTAAAAAACAAATTGCTTGAAATGCTAAGGAAAAAAAAAATAATGCAGTGCTCTTTGCAGGAATCTGGTTTCTTGATATCTCGGGTCAGAGTTAACCTGTTTCTTAATGAACTGTAGAAAGAAAATGTGTAGCACTCTACCACATAAAGTGGTACTCTGCTAATGTACAGTTCGGCCACAAGCTGAAGCAATGGATGAAAGCTTAGTCAGATTTTTGACAAACCAAAATGCAAAAACTGTTGGAGTGAATGACTTTAGTAATGAGAGGTTTGTAAATTTCACAACTTTCCTGATTGATTTTGTGTGGTGCACAAATGAGTATGGTAAATCTCATTTAATTTCAGCTGTGTATCACCTGCAATAAATACATATTTATTTATGTATTGAGAGGAAGGTACAGAAATATAATACACTAAACTGACAGGCTCCTCTCAGACCTCTGTGGCAAGCAGCTGCTTGAGGGGATATCTATTTTTTTAACACTGCTCAAGAAATAAAAAAAACAGCAAAATATTTACAGTGTGATTAACACTTGTTGTGGTTTACAACATGGTTAAAACTTTGACACCATATAATTAAATACATAAAGAAGGTTAAAACCCGACATATTTTAGAAATTTGACTAAGGCGACTTGATTTAGTCGATCTTTAAAAATATGCAAAGTTGGAGACAACACAACATAAGGAGATAAAAAGAGTTCTAAACATGACCAACTCATCATATGAAGGAATATGTTTATGGTTCATTCTAGCATGAGGAATATGAATATACAGGGTGTCCCTGAATTCATGGCCCAAATGTGAGGGGATGGTAGTACGCACCGAACCCACCAATATTCATCATAGAATATGCGGCCACAAACGCAGCCTGGTGCCGGTAGGGGGCACAGACAAGGTGGCAAGGCTTAAAAGCACTGGATCGGCCAAACCCCAACATTCTCAGTGTCAACCGGACATGAGATGGAGCAGTTTACGAACGCAAGAGAAAGCTGATATGCACCTGATGTACGGCGTAGCCGAGGGCAATGGTAGAGAAGTGCAGACTCTACAGTTAGTGATATCCTATGCGTTGTGTACCCGATCATAAAATGTTTGCGCGACTGCACCATCATCTGTCTGAGGCAGGCACCTTCCATGTCAGTCGACATGATGCTGGATGAGCACGGATGGTCAGACCTTAACCTGGGTTAGATAACCCAGTTACAAGTACGTGATCTGCCGCCCGGAGCCTGGGTGTGCATCGGAACAGTGTTTGGCGAGTATTGCATGAAGAAGGGCTACCCCTATCACTTGCAGTGAGTGCAGGCATTGACAGCTGTTGATTATCCCCTGTGCATGGATTTTCCCCAGTGGTTCCTGCAGCAAAGTGTCGCACATCCCGATTTCCCAGTGCATGTGCTCTTTATGGATGAATCAACATTCTCACGTGAAGGCATAGTGAATGTCCATAATGCGCATTTGTGGGCAGCCCAGAACTCCCACGGTACACATCCAAATTCAAACCAGCAATGGTGTGGTCAAACCAGCAACCAGTGCTTCTACTAGAAAAGATATATTGATCTACTGTTTATAGAACTGTAAAGAATCTTTAACCCTTCCAGTGTCCATGTTGTTTGTACATGTTCTGAGAATCTGAAAAAATATGCGGAGTACGTATGCACACGTTTTTAGTACAACAAAAAAAAAAATCGACTTTTTAAAAATAAAAATTGCCTTTGTAATTTTTATATATATATATATCATAAAAATATATTCAGGCTTCAAAAATAATACATTGTTTTTTAATTTGATGCATATTTTACTAAACTACAATATAAATAATTTTATAAACCCACCTGATTGCCATTTTTTAGAAGCACTAAACGGTATTGCCGATTTGCTTGTTAACATTCCTATTTGCTGAAGCAACCTTCTGATTTAAGCTATTAAGTTTGATTTGAGCTATTATCAACAAATTTTTCCTTAAATTTTCGAAAATCTAAAAATTAACAAAAAAAAAAAAACCTATTTTTAAAAACCATAGATTTTTTGGAAGTAATTACAAAATACGTACCGCCATTTTTTTCCCCGTTTCAAACTCTTTTCCGTCATAAACATATTTCAGTATTCCCAAATTATTTTTATCATTTTTCCCAGCATTCTATGCATCTTTCCTTCCTTCAAAATCTAAACTGGAAATAAACACATCTTTCTTAGAAATTCTGGTTGCAGCTGCATTTAATTAGTTATGCTTCACTGAGTCAACAAGACGCAGGTGGCTGACAAATGATATCTCCATTGTTCCCATGTGCTGCGTTTTTTTCAATATTGGTCTAGCATATTGGATACTCTTTGTCAAGTTAGTATTTTTTTATATTTAAACCTGTTTTCATTTCAGTAGATTTATTTTCGGAAATTAGCCGATTTTTTTTGGCCGACTGATAAGTATTGATTTTTTTTATAGTTATATCATATGGTCAGACTACAACTTGTGGCTGTGGTTTTTTTAACATCGCATTAGACTATACATTAATTTTTGTTTTATTATATATTACTTTTACAGTAAAACTTTAATAATGGTATCATTTTCTGAAAATAAACGAGGTCTTGGATATGAAAGCAAATTCATTTCTGTATATTTACCTCCATTAGTTAGCGACCTTCAATTGGGTGTTTTTATCTATCTTCCCAGGTTGTGCTAGATCAGAGGCTGGCTTAAAAGTTGTTGCAGATATTTTATTTAACATCCCATTAGGTTATATGTAATTCTTCCTTTATTATTTTTTGTTTTTAAAAAAAAAAGTTTGAAATTGTACCGTTTTCTGAAATTGAATGTCTTGGATAAGGAAGCAAATAGACTTTCTTGTTACGGAAATCTGCCATCATTTGGGAGGGTAATTTTGGGAATGACTGGTCCTTGGTGCACACACCTTTCTGCACTTTGAGAAGACCACCAAATTTCAACACCCAAAGAAAAAATTCATAATGTTTAGTAAAAAAAAAAGCAGCCAAAGAAATTTTTTTTATATTTCATAACCATTTCAGAAAATCCCATGAATGTGAGAAGGCCAAATCATGTAGTATAACACTGGCCGTGCTTAAAATATACAATACTGAAAAGAACCAATAAAAGAAATAAAAATAATATTTCATGTTGAAATTTCCTTTCGATAAATATATAATTTAACTATTTTTATTCAGCAGGTTTTCCAAAATGAAGCCTTAATTGTATAGTGTGATTTTTTTTTACCATATCACACTAAAAAAGGCTTCTTAAAATCAATATGTTTGCAAATTTGTTTATATTATTTATTTTCATAAAATTCGTAATTAAATTCTGTTTAACTTGGTATATAACATGACCTATTTCCATTGATTGGTTATTTTTTAAAAAAATTCTAAAGTTCACTTGTTTATCTGATTCAGCACAGTTGACTAAAAGCCTGGAATTTTCTCGAAGTATGGTACCAAGAAAAAAATTACAAAATGAGAGAAATATTTACTTAAAACCAAGAAAATAATTTTTTTGTTATTCAGAAATAACAGTCATTCTATTCATGTGCATTGTAATCATTTCTGTCTCTTAATTTTTTTAAATAAATTTTTATTTTTGTTGCCAGATGCATTTTTTTACTGTATGACTCTAAAAAAAAGTCCTATTAAAATGAATGGTCTTTTTTGTTAAATATTATAATTTCAGAAAACCCAGAATGAAATGCTGATTAATTTGGCATACAACATGCCATAATTCCTTTCATTAGTTATTTGGCAAAAAAGTTCTAAAGTTAAATTTTTTTTTGGCTGAGCATAGGCAGAAAATAGCTTGGCCCCTGGATAGAAACCTGTTTTTCAGGCTGGACACTGGAAGGGTTAAACATGCAGAAATGTGTAATGGTGTGTGACAAAAATTTCAATGCTTCTCCAACAATTCCACCATAGGACTCAAGAAAGTGTGGTCTTTACAAACACTATTCGTTGTATCACGTTTGTATTGGATAATGCAACAATGTTTACTAATCAATATTCAGTTGTTTAAATAACAGGATGAAGATGGGTGTCAAAGAAAAATTGTCTTGAGCCAGCTGGGATCTGGACCCACCATCTCCTAATAACATATCAAGTACTGTTGTGATGGTCCACCCATTCACTTTTACTTTTCCTTAACCTGTTTTACTTTATTTATGTTATATTTTATCATTTTGGAGATTTTTATTTCATTTTTTGAACATCGCAATTCTTGTTTCTGAGCCGTAGGAGTTGTGCATGCATAACTCTTGATTGTCAGCCGCTAATGTGCACATGTAGGACACGACCCCTCCTGCATCATAGCTAGTGCAATCATCAGATTATGCAAATGTTTTCCTGGCGTGCAAAAGACAGCCACCAGATTTGTATGCAGCATGTTATAACTAATTGACATTAGGTCACAGAGTCAGTTAAAATGAGATTGTGAATAGTAGAATTGATAGTATAGTTAGTAGAGATGTAGGGGTCAAAAGTATTGCGAGTAGTATGTATTGTTTAGACAGATGTGAGTTGTTAGTAATCCAACTTTTGTATTGAATTTGGTGAGTCTTTTGAATTTTTCAGAAATAAACTTTGTTTTAGAAACTTTTGAATTTTTTCTATTTTTCTCTTAAGCAACATTAATTGATTTTTGATTAAATATAAACTTTAATTAAACTTGACAATGCTTTTTTTTTTTAGTTCTTACTTGATAAGTAACACTATATACATAACAAACTCTATTTCAACTTTATTTGGGCAAGTTAAAATTGCCTGGCGCCTGACAAAGCTATGCAGAATTTTAAATAAATTTGGATCAGACAAAAGGTCCAACTTGAAAAGTTAATAATCTTTGGAGCGTTACACTCTGACAGCCAAGCAGGAGGTTGTGGGTTTAGATCCCACCTCACTCAACAAATTTTCCTGAACATCCATCTTCATCCCGTTACTTAAACAGAATAACAGTGATTAAATACAACCTATGTCTGGAAAGTTTTGAGACTGAATTTATTGCAGACAAACCAGAAATAACCCGCCAGTTCTGTTTCTGCAGCTGTGGCTCTCGATTATGCTATGCAAGACATTTCTATGAGCAGTTTAGCCAAGTCAGTGGATGAGCAAAGAGTGGATTTGCAAAAAAAAAATCGTCAAATAACCATCCAAATATTGCCATAGGAGCAAGATTGGCATGCCATGAAATTTTGTGAGGATCTAGGCAAGAGGAAACTGAATGCCATCGCTATGCTGCCATTCAGACAGCTGTGACAGAACAGCTCTGCAGCATTCCAGAAAGTGCTTTCCAGGACTTTCTGGAAATAACTTTGGTTTCTGGAAATTTTTGGAAATAAACTTAAACTGGAAATAAACTTTTTTCCAGGACTTTCTGGAAATAAATAAATAAATTGTATGTAAAATAATAAATTGTATATTATTAAAATAATAAAAAACTATGTTTAATATAAATTTCCTCAAAGACCTCCAGAAAAGCTGGGATCAGAGTATTGATGTAGGAGGAAACTATTTTGAAGGAGAACTTTAGCACCAGAGTGCAAGTATACTATACTCATGTTTATATCGTAAGTCTCTGAACTTTTTAGACATAGTTTTTACTTAGTAAATCAATGTGAAGCTGTGGATTCATTTATGTAAATACAAGATACTTCTGATCATATCCAAAATGAAGCAGATTCAGTTTGCTAACTAAAAATTTATCAGTCAGGGAGCTATTGAAGTGTGGCTGGTCATGTGCGCATGCCTGGGATGGCTCTCAAGAAATAAAGTTCCCAAATGCACTCAAAGATAGTGACTGATCTGATGGTGTATAGCATAACATCAGCAGTAGAAAAGAGATTGATCAGTGGCTTCAGATCAGTGGTCAGAATACCTGATACATCAGGAGGTAGTGATTTCAGATCCCACCCAGCTCAAGACAATTCTTTTTCCTCTACATCCATCTTCATCATGTTACTTAATCAGCTTAACAGTGATTTAAAACTTAGAAATTTAATAATGAGCTGTGGATTCACTTGTGTTAATACAACATAATCTTCAAGCAGCTATAGGCTATGGTGATCGAACCAGATTATGCAATTTAGTTTACCAAACATGTCTATCGTGAGCTATACAACTGTTACATTAGGCCATTGTAGGACAATTACAATGAGGTCCTGTTGGACATTGTCTAACCAGTGCATCCCATGTAACCCTATCACATGAAAACTGAAGCCGAGTGTTGCCATATTGTTCCTACTCGACTGTGCTAACAACAGATTCTGTTAAATATTCACATGCATAGCATACAGATGTGCCAATAAGTTTACAAAAAAGATCATTGGGATAACATTTCATAGGTAAGAAGTAATACTGAAGCTTTCTGTGCAAAGGTTTTCATTATTTCAGATTATTTATGATAGCATAGTTAGAACTTGTGGAAGGGGGTTTCAAAATTTCCACAGTGCTTCTAATGTATACTGATGAAAGGTTTATTATAAATTCATAGAAAGAAAAAAGAAATCAAGGAACTGGGGAGAGAATTTAATATACACATTATTACTCATTTCCTTTGCTCCTCATGTAACCCCTATCGAAATACCGGCAAATTCCATGTTAATGAGAATCTAATTTCAAAGCTCTAACTTTTAAAATATACATTAGTTCAATATTTAAAGCTAACTATATATAAGTTTGAATATTTCACAACAGTAATGCATCATGATTTTTACCTCAGAAATTAAAACTTAATGAGTGTTATTTCAAACCATTTAATACAATATACATTTTTGAAGTTTGCATAATTAATTTTTCAATATTAAAAATTATGTACTTTTTTATATATCAAGATAATTTGCTAAATATTCCAGCTTCCATAACTCTTTAAATACTAAAAGAATATTGTTGAAAATCAAGTTTTTAATAGATTTCATTATGTTCTTCATCTTCAGTCACTTTTTTTATTGAATGCATAATTTAAAAGAGTGTTTCAAAGTTAGATTTTCATTGACATTACATGGAAATTCTCTGTTATTTTGGTAGGCAATATGTAATGATAATTATATGTATGTACAACATTGGTTCAACAGATCAAATATATTTGTGGTAAATTTTAAGATTCTAACCACATCTCTAAAAACAAAAAAAGAAAATATGTATAATCAAAGTTTTAAATATGAATAAATATGTACTTAAATCATCATCTTTGAATACATCTAACATTCCATTAGCCATATCTTAATGTAATTTAGCATCCTTTAGTATCCTGCTTTCTATTTGCAAAAAGAATTTATTATCTTTGTTAATAAAAACATTGTATTATGTAAGAGATTAGTCTTTTTCAGTTTATTCTTAACATTGTAATAAAATTTTAAAGTTAGTTTCACATAGCTTATATTAAAAATAAGGCATCATATGATACTTATATTCCAGGAATTCGTATATTAAAACTTTTTCTTGAGGAGAGTTTCCATCACAGAGTTCCATCGGATATATTTCTAAAATCAATCCCTATTTTATGAAAAAGATATTGCACAGCTTTCATTTGATATGTAATTTGTTATGAATAACCTTAACTGAGATTAAAAAACTGTTTAAAAATAAAACCAATGCAAAATTGAAGCAAAAGAAGTAGATTTTAAATAAACAGTAAAAAATTCTTGACCCTCCAAGAAAAAAAAAAAACATTATTTAGCAATATTTGTTGAAATAATTTAGAAATTTTATCAAGGGGATTCAACCACTATTTCTATAAATGGAAAAATAAAAAAACTTTAAATGGTGAATAAGAATCATTTTTGTACATGAAACAATTGTGATATTATTGAGTAGTGTTCATAGAAACCATTTGGATATATGACAACTGATATGCAATAAATGGGTTTCTCAGTAGGGAGCAAAAATGGCCACTGCTGTTCTCCATGGCTACACTAGTGATGTATGCTGAGTGATAGTAAGGGTGCCTTCCCTCTTCCTATCTCCATGGTGCATCCTAAGTCTCCCCTTTTTCTGAGGCCTTTAGATACACTGTTCATTTCTATTCACTAATCTGTAATTATGCATATGGACAACACGGCCACACCAATGGAGCCCCTCTCTGCACAATATGCAGCTCAAAGGTGGTTGCCAACTCCTTTGCCTAACTTCATCACTTAAAAATCAAACCATCTGATGCCCAAGACTACTGTATAAGCATCTAGAATCAAAAGAATCAAGTTTTTGTTATCTTACTTACAAAGGGTTCCTTTGTGCCATACCCTTTTCTGTATAACAAAAGGGTAAATTATTAACAACTTCATCAGCTATTATTTTATATTTATTACGATTATTTTTTATTACTTGAAACTAACATCCATTCATTCTTAATGTGACAAGCCTGGCACCAATACTGTTACCACTGTAAGATTCTATCTTCTGGTTTATTCATATTATTATTAGAGATTTCAGAAACTGGTACCTTCACATTCTTCTACACTTTCAGACTCACTGTTAATGCGAAAGCTTATTCATTAATTATTTCTGTTGGTAAGTAAATGAATGTCACAAACCTTTTCTGCACAAGTTTTCCCTGTATATCCTTCTCTGCAAGTGCAATTAAACTCAAAGTTCAGTTCTTTTTCATCAAAACCTCGGATACAAGTTCCTCTGCTTTTGCATTTTGAATCATCACATTCATCCCTTATACTGCAGTGATTACCAAAAAAACCAGGACTGCATGTACATTTGTAACCATCCTTGGTATCATAACAGGTTCCACCATTATAGCATGGATTTTCATCATCTATACAATGTCTTATACGAATTTCGCAAAAACTTCCAGTATAACCTAAAGATAAAATTAAATTAAAAAAAAAATTAGACATTATATATAACATGCAACAATAAAAAAAAGTTACAGTGTGGTTGAAGAAACAGTTATCTTTTACTTTATCTTAAATGTCTTAATTCATTTAACCCTTCCAGTGTCCACATTGTCTGTATATGTTTGAAGAATATGAATTGAGAGGGCCAAGGAAGTATGTATCCGTTTTTAGTACAACAAAAAAAAAAACGATTTAAAAAAAATAGAAATTGCCATTATAATTTTTAATATATATAACTTATAAAAATATATAATTCAGGCTTCAAAAATAATATATTTTTTAATTTAATGCATATTTTATTAAACTACAATATAAATAATTTGATAAAGCCATCTGATTGCCATTTCTTAGCACTAAATGATATTGTTGATTTGCTTGTTAACATCCCTATTTGCTGAAACAACCTACAGATTTAAGATCACAAGTTTAATTTCAACTATTATTAACAAATTTTTTCTTAAATTTTCCAAAATCTCCTAAAAATTAACAAAAAAAAAAAATGCTATTTTTGAAAACAATAGATTTTGGAAGTAATTACAAATACGTACTCCCATTTTTTTCCCCGTTTCACACTCTTTTCTGTCATAAACCTATTTCAGCATTCCAAAGTTATTTTTATCATTTTCCCCAGCATTCTATTCATCTTTTCCAGTCTTAAAATCGAAAGTGAAACTAAACACAACCTTCTCAGAAATTAGAACCTGCATTTAGTTATGCTTCACTGAGTCAAACAAGATGCAGATGGCTGACAGATACTACTCTGTTCCGTGTGCTGCGTTTTTTACAGTTCTGGTTCAGCATATTGGACTCTTTGTAAAGCTAATATTTACTTTTTCTGTATTTAAACTTAGTTTCCATTTCAGTAGATTTATTTTCGAAAATTAGCGATCATTTGGCCGATCAGTAAGTATTGATTTTTTTTCATAGTTATGCTGCATTGTATGGCTGGCCTACAACTTGTTGCTGTGGATATTTTAACATCGCATTAGGCTATACGTTAATTTTTATTTTATTGTTTATTACTTTTCCAGTAAAACTTTGATCTAGTATTTTCTGAAAATAAATGAGGTCTTGGACATGGAAGCAAATTTATTTCTGTAGATTTATCTCAGTTAGTTAGTGATCTTTCAATTGGCTGATTTGTTGATCTTTATATTTAATTATACACGATTAAAGCTGTTACATTAAAGCTATCTACATTTTTGTAACTCAGAATTTTGTTAACCCAATGCACTTCTCCTGATTTGAAAGTCACAAAAATGTAGATAGCTTTAATGTAATAGCTTTAATCATGTATACTTAAATATTTATATCCAGCTGTGTATATTATTTATTAATATTATTGATCTTTACAAGTTATGCTAGATCAGAGGCCAGCTTAGAAGTTGTTGCGGATATTTTATTTAACATCCCATTACATTATATGTAATTTTTCTTTTATTATTTCTTTTTTTAGTAAAAAAACTTTGAGCTTGTACCGTTTTTTGAAAACGAATGTCTTGGATACGGAAGTAAAATAGACTTCCTTGCTACGGAAATCAGCTGTGATGTGGGAGGGCAATTTCAGGAAGGCGTCCCCCTCTGCTAAACTCATGTAGGAAGTCCCCCCTCTACAAAAATATAATTTTTTTAAAATTACGAGTTTTTATGCTTATATTGAATGCTTTTGAAGGCACCCCCCTCCACCTCAGTACCTTGGTTATGCCACACACACGATATAGCGCATTTTTTTTTACTTCAGTGCACAAACCTTTCTGCACTTAGCCAAGTTTGCCAAACTGCAACATCCAAAGATAAAATCCAAAGATAAAATTCATAATGTTTAGTAAAAAAAAAGGCAGCCAAGGAAGTTTTTTTTCTATTTCATAACCAGTTCAGAAAATCTCGTGAATGTGAGAAGTCCAAGTCACGTTGTATAACACTGGCAGTGTTTAAAACATACAATACTAAAAAGAATCATTAAAAAAAATTAAAAATTACATTTCAGGTTGAATATTATATTATTTGGGAGGAAATTTCCTTTCAATTAATATATAATTTAACTATTTTTATTCAGCAGGTTTTCCAAAATGAAGCCTTAATTGTAGAGTGATCTTTTTCCCCCCCACCATATCACATTGAAAAAAGCTTATTAAAATCAATATGCTTGCAAATTTGTTTATATTATTTATTTTCATAAAATTCGAAATTAAATTCTGTTTATTTGGTATGTAATATGACCTCTTTCCATTGATTGATTATTTTTTTTTTTAAATTCTAAAGTCGACTTGTTTATGTGACTTAAGAACAATTGACTAAAAGCCTGGAATTTTCTCAAAGTATGGTACTGAGAAAAAAAAATACAAAATGAGAGAAATATTTACTTAAAACCAAGAAAATAATTTTTTAGTTATTCAGAAATATACAGTCATTCTATTCATGTGCATTGTAATCATTTCTGACTATTAGTTTTTTTAGGAATTTTTTTACTGTATGACACTAAAAAAGTCCTATTAAAATAAAAACATATCGTCTTTTTTGTTAAATACTTTATTTTCAGAAAATCTAGAATTAAATGCTGATTAATTTGGCATACAACATAATTCCTTTCATTAGTTATTTGGCAAAAAAAATTCTAAAGTTAAAGGTTTTTTTGGCTGAGCATAGGGAGAAAATAGCTTGGCCTCTGGATGAAAACCCATTTTTCAGGCTGGACACTGGAAGAGTTAAGCTGAAGTAAAACTGAGAAAGTGTCAAACAATTTGATATTGGATGCTCTAGGATTCAATTAATTTTCTCTATGTTACTGATGTTTTACATAACAGAGATCCATTCCAAATAAAGAGAGTGGTGATCCATGGTTGGCAAAACAAGCCTCCAACTTCTGCTTTCAGTATATCTAAAGATATAACAGTAAAGTCTTCCATTTATGTTTTTTTTAGCTCATACTTATTTTATTATTAAGAGTGAGATAAAAGAACAAATATGATTATAAAAAGCATTACAGCAGTGAAACTAAAAGTACATTAAACAGTAAAAATGTTTTTCAAGTGTGAGATACAGGAAAATCATTATGAATATATATCAATGTAAACTTGACACTAGTAAATCATTAAATTTATCACCAGAACACTTTGAATATTCCAGAATGCTTAGTATGAAAGAGGTGAATTAAACTTACCAGGGTGGTTTGGAAGTATTACCTTTTTTTAACTAAATTAAAAAATTCCAAAATAATAGATATTAGAAATATCCATACATAACTTGCCAGAAATGTAGTTATTTACCCACATATTATCCATCTGCCTTAACCCTTCCCAGGTCCAGTCTGAAAAACTGATTTACATCCAGAGGTCCAGCTATTTTTTCACTCTGATCAGCAAAAACAAATTTAACTTCAGAACTTTTTTGCCAAATACTTAATGAAAGGAATTATGACATGTTATATACCAAATTAACATCATTTAATTCTGGACTTTCTGAAAATGTAATATTTAGCAAAAAAGTAACTAGTTTTATTTTAATAGGGCTTTTATAGTCATGTAGTAAAAAAAAAATGCATCTGGCAACACAAAAATTTATTTAAAAAAAAGCTAACAGACAGAAATGATTATAATGCACACGAATAGAAAGGTTATTTCTGAATCACAAAAAAATTAATATTTGCTTGAACAAGAAAATTTCAGGCTTTTAGCTAATTACTCTGAATCAGACAAACAAGTCAACTTCAGAATTAAAAAAAAAATCAAAACAAATAATGTTATATACCAATTTAAATAGACTTATGAATTTAATGAAAATAAATAATTTAAACAAATTTACAAGCATATTGATTTTAATAAACCTTCAATGTGATATGGTGAAAAAAATAGATTGGACTATATAATTAAGGCTTAATTTTAGAAAACATGATGAATAAAAAGAGTTAAAATTATATATTAATAGAAAGGAAATTTCCTTCTGAATAATATAATATTTAACCTGAAACATGATTTTTATTTCTTTTAATGATTCCTTTCAGCATTGTATATTTTAAACATGGCCAGTATTATACAAAGTAACTTCGACTTCTCATATTCATGGAATTTTCTGAACTGGTTATGAAGTGGAAAAAATCTTTTTTGATTGTTTTTTTATTAAACACTATAAATTTTTTCTCTGGGTGTTGAAGTTTAAGCAATCTTGGCTAAGTGCAGAAAGGTTTGTGCACCAAAGCAAAAAAAAAAAACATTATATTGTCAGAGTGGGACACCCAAGATACTAGGGATGGGGGGAGGATTTAAAATAATTTAATATAAACATAAAACTCTTAATTTTATTTCAAATGAAATTTTTCTAAGGGTGGGGAAGTGAAACTTTCACAGTGAGTTTAGGGAGTGGGGGGGGGGGGTAAAAACCCTTCCTGAAAGTGCCCACCCACATGAGGACTTATTTCTGTGCCAAGGAAGTCCATTTTGCTTCCATATCCAAGACTTCATTCATTTTCAGAAAACGGTACAAGTTCAAAGAATTTTTTAGTAAAAAAATTAAGAAATAATGAAAGAAAAATTACGTATAACCTAATGGGATATCAAATAAAATATTCACAATAACTTTTAAACTGGTCATCCAATGTAGTATAACTCGGGAAGATGGATAAATCAGCTGACTGAAAGATCACTAATTTGCAGAAATAAATTTGCTTCACTATACAAGACCTCATTCAGTTTCAGAAAATCATACCTGATTGAAGTTTATTTTACTGGAAAAGTAATATAAAAAAGAAAATTTAACAAATAACCTAATGCAGTGCTAAATAAAATATCCACAGCAACAAGTTGTAAGCTGGCTACCTGATGTAGCATAACTCACTCAAAAAATGATAATAATCAATCTAGGAAATAGATAATTTACAAAAATAAAGTAAATCTATAAAAAATTAAAACTAAGGTTTACTTATAAAAAAAAGGAAATAAAAATGACAACTTTATGCAGGGAGTTTATAATACAATTTGTTGGAAGTTTTTAACTTAAATAAGCATGTAAACAACTTGCCATGTGAAGGAAGTCCTTTTTGCTTCCATATCCAATACCTCATTCATTTTCAGGAAACGGATACAAGATCAAAGTCTTTTTACAAGAAAAGAAATAATAAAAGAAATATTAACATATAACCTAGTGCGATGTTAAATAATATCTGCAAAGACTTGTAAAGCCAGCCATCTGATGTAGCATAACCCCAAAAGATCGATAGATCAGCTGACGAAAAAAAAAATCGATAATTTGAAGAAATGAAATAAATCTACAGAAATGAAAATGAAGGTTAATACTGACTAGATTCATGGTCACATTATCCTATATCCAAGAGGAACTTTTTCTGTAAGCATCCACTATAGAGTCATTTTACTGCATGTGTGAGCAATAACTAGGTCACTGCACTCAACCAAAGACTCAACTGCACCTGCTACCATATCCTACTTTGTACTGCACTAAACTGCAACAACAATTCGGCTTGCTTTCTTCTTTCTAAAGAACTTTTTTCGGTTACAGTTGCGATATGAAGATCAGGAAAGATGCATAGAATGCTGGGATAAATGATAAATTATTCTGGGAATACTGAAATAGGGGCATTACAGTGTGTCATTCTAAACTTCACACTCTTATTAGTGCGCTGAGCCAGTTGTCTATACGAGATGTTGGTGACCAGGCACTGCAATGTGTTTCGTGCTATTTACGAAACACATTGTCAGGTAGGCACTGTCCTGGCAGCGGGATGAGATAGAGACGCGATGCGCTTATTCTGTTTATTTACAATATTATTGGTACTATTTTATCACTGCTATTATTTTTCAAACTAGAATTGTGTACTTTTTAACAGATATATATACAAGAAAATTTTCAAACGGAAATAAAAAAAAAATCATAGTTTCTTATGTTGTACAAAAGATGTCTATTGACGTCCTTGACCTCTCATTTTGGATTCCGTCTATGTTCGATGGTGACCTGGGAAGGGTTAATGCACTTTGACCACAGCTAACCAGGTGCTATAAAGTCATTATTAACCCTAAGATAGTAAGGTGTGGGACAAATTGCAGCTCAGGTTATATATTTCACTTTTCAGTGGTAGACATCCCTTCATCTCAGTACATTTCTAATTAGTTGTGACCTTGTGTCAGTATTGCATGTGATCTAGTGTTATGTGCACAATTTTCTGTAGCCTCCATCTAGCATTTTAACCCTCACTAGACTACTTTCATAACAAAAATAGACAGCAAATTGTTTTGGCTCAACTACTAATATTGTTGTTATATTTGGTGAAATTTGTCTTTTGTTTAAAATGTTTCTTTTAATCACGTTTAAAAGTTAAATATGGCTGCACCAAAAGGAGATTCTGTTTCCATTAATGACCCCAATATAAAATTTGGATAATATTCAAAGTGACTTTTCTAATTCTGGTGAATCAATTTATGAAGAAAGTGATCACAAGCTTTTATTGATGAATGTTAAAGTTATTAGAAGTGCAATAAGCCTATTTGTAATGGTTGTGCCAAGAGGGTTTGTTTCAATTGTGTAGTGTAATTTAAATTTACAGGTTTAAAACCTCTCTTTGAATTTAAATCTTTTTCTTATTTTTCTTTACTTGAATTGATTTTTAAACTTATGAAAATTCTAATCATGCATATAAAAATATTTTTAATTTTGCAGTTATTTTATTAAGAATCAGATAAAAGAACAAATATGATGAGAAAAAGCATTACAACAGTGAAACTACAAGCACATTAAACAGTAAAAGAAAATTTTGATATGCGAGGTGAAAGAAAATTTTGATGTGCGAGGTGAAAGAAAATCATTTAGAACATATATCAGAATGTAAACCTGATGCTGGTAAAGCATAAAATTTATCACAAAAGGTTGAAAAATATGAATGTAAAAATATTGTGAAAGATTGAAAACGTAAAGAATTAAAAATAAAACCAAATTTTTTTTTTCATTTTAATATTCTGTTGACAACTGACTACTTGAGGGTTAAATGTGTTAATTTGATAGCTAATTGTGAATGTTCCACTTCCATCTGTCCTAAAAACATAACTTTACCAGCAGAGGGCTGCAGCTTTTTTGGTCCACTGGAGGATTGATGACATGTGCAACATATTGAGGATAACAATGCTGTGAAGTTGAATATTCACATTTGGTTATAAACGCATTTGCACCGATATATTTTTCATTCCTATAGAGCAATATTTAGAACAAAATGAGGCATTACTTTTGCACTATATTACCCATATAGTAACTAATGGTCTATTGTTCACTTCCCTATCACCATATTTTGTTCGATTATGGTGCTATTGTGTGTTGGTCCACCCATTCACTTTTTACTTTTCCATAACCAATTTTACTTTATTTACATTATATATATTATTTTGGGGATTATTTTCAGTTGGCCATCATTTTTCCTCATCTCAACTGCTAAAGGAGTTGTGCATGCACAACTCCAACTTTTGATTGACAGCCACTAATGCGTGTGTTAAGGATATGCCCCCTCTTGCATCATAGTTAATGTGCAATCTTAAGTATATGCAAATGTTTTTCCCATCGTGCAACACACACATGTATCACTTGCATGCTGCATGTATTAAGTGACATTAGGTTACGGAGTCAGTTAATAGTCAGAGTAGATAGTAGCAATGAGATAATAATGAGAGAGTGTCAGTAAGAGGAAGGAAGTAGAGATGTGAGCTTTTAGTTGCTCAAGACATTTGTATTCATCAGTTTATAAGGAGAGTCCTGAATTTTTCAGAATAAACTTTGATCAGAATTTTCAGAAATAAATCTATTTTTTTCTCTTCATCAATGATAATTGATTTTCATTAAGATTTAACTTTAATAATTTGACAATCTTTTTATTTCTCACTAAATAAGTAATGCCCAACTTAGCAAACCCTCATTTAACTTTATTTGGCAAGTTAACATTGCCTGGCGTCCAATACTATCCAGGAAGTTTAGTCAAATTTGGATCAGTTGAAAAGGTCCAAAGAAGTTTAACAATCTTTTGGAGCATTACAACTGCCATAAAATATGACAATATAGGTCACAGCAATTCAATTAAATTTTAAAGTTCGACATTTTTTCAATCTTCTGCATCTTGGATCTTTTATATATCATAGGTGAAGACCAAAATATAAATTGGCAATGGTCAAGGTGAAGGAAAAAAATGCCATACTTTTCTTATTTTGCTTTTGTATTTTTATACCTTTCTATATGGGTTGGTTGGATGTTTAGGGTTTATGGCTCATTAGCAGCTAAGGCTATAATGCACCAAACAAAAGACAGAACACTCAAACAAAAGTTAAAAACAAGCAACAAAATCCATACAAGTGTAAATAAACAATGATAAAAGATAGAAACATCAACAAAAGTATAAACTTTATGTAAAAAACATCAGATATATATATATAAAAGAAATCTTTCTATGTAAACAAAAAATAAAAATAGCTCCTCAAGCAGCTACTTGCCACAGAGGTCTGACAGGAGCCTGTCAATTTGTGATGCCCCATCGTTCATTTTTGCTTTACCTTAACCAGTTTTGTTTAATTTACGTTATATTTATCATTTTGGGGATTTTTATTTCCTTTTTGGCATCACAGCGCTCATTTCCAAGAGTTGTGAGTTGCACATGCGCAACTCCGATCTTCCGACTGTCTCCCGCAAAACGCGTGCCAAGGACACCCCCCCTCTTGCATCATAGCTTGCGTCGTTCATCATTTTATGTTAATGTCTTTCCGGCGTGCAACATGACACGTGTCTGGTTCTTGTTGTATACTGGTGACTTGCTAGTCACAGAGTTAGTGAGGAGTTGGAGTTGTGTAGAGTGAGAGTACCTAGTGCACGGAGTTGTAGAGGAAGAGAAGAGTGTTGATGTCTTGGTGAGTTGAACTATTTTGGAAATAAATCTGTTATTTTAAACCTTTTGAGTCTGTACAATTTTTTCTCTTGAGCAATGCGAATTTAGATTTATAGTATTTATACTCTTTTTTTTTGACAATCAATTTTGATTCTAACTATTTACTCATTAACACTCGCTGGCATTTTGAACCCTGCTTTAAACTTAGTCTACTTTTTTGGCAATTTGTTAATTATTGCCTGGTGCCCGTATCAGCTATCTGGAGCATAAAACTAATTGGATCAAAAGAAGGATCCAACATTAAAACATTATTGCATTTATTTGGAACGTTACAAATTTATACACCATAGTAGAAGGTCTGTGAGGAAGGCTAGACCTTAGCATAAAACCAACACAAAGATCCATGCCTTACCTGGGGCTGAACCCAGGTCCCTTAGATCAGTAGCCAAGCACGCTAACCACTCGGCCACAGGATGACCTTTTCTATATGGATCCTAATATTTCTTTCACTGGCCAGATGTAGCCTGTGTGTGATTCTTTGACTAGCATCAATGCAGGCAATATATTTTCTTTAAAACCAGAAAAAGAAATTATAAAATTATGTTATTTAAACCACTACTTACCAGGATAGCAGTGGCAAATGTAGGAATTATTTCCATCAATGCAATCTCCATGCAAACAAGGCTCGGTTTTACAGTCATCAATATTTGTTTGGCAGTTCTTATCTGTGAACCCAGGTGGGCACTGGCATTTATAATTTGCATTATGAACATCTAATGTACAAGTACCATGATTTTGGCATGGGTTACTTATACAAAAGTCTTTCATTGTATCACAATTTTGTCCTTCATAACCCTCAAAACAGCTGCACTTATACTGCTGAAATGTAAAGAGTATAAAAATATTTAATCATTACAAGATATTTATAAACTTTAGTAAAATACTGCAGTACACTAAAAATATTAACATAATCATAAATCAATTCAAATGGCAATGTTGGTGAAATTGCTCATAACTTCAGATACAGGTTATCTACATATTTGCTAGTTACAAAAATATGGTTTGCTAATACAGTAAACCCTCAACATTCATGAGATTCACATATTCACAATTTACTTTAATATTTTTTCATTCAAATTCACAATTTTTTTTAATTATGAACAATTTAACTGTCATTTACCTATTTTCAAATTATCTGTGAAGTATCTTTTATGAATCAATGGACATAATTTGAAATATAGAAGTATGTTTAGTGATCTGTGACAGTCATAGCATATTACACAATATCAAGTCACACACCAGGCAATTGAATGGAGATGACCTTGCCAAGATCCTTAAATGAGAAGAGTAAGGAGGAAGAGCAGATTGCTGAATTGCTACTCTCAACCTCAAAGCTTTGAAATAATAAAGTTTCAGTGGGAGTTATAGACTTTATCAGCATACTGTATGTATTATAATATCATTTACTGATTTTTACATACATTTACCTTTTCATAATTTTTATTTAAGTTAGGCAATAGTTTCAACTCTGATCTATTCGATGCCATCTCTTAATTTTAAAAGAAATTAAATTTGAAACGCAGAGGAAGGAAAGTCTTGCCAGAAAATATGATCAAATGCAATATGTTATCATGACAGTGGTCCCCTTTCAGTATTATCAGTGAAGCAATTTTTGGCCTAAAATGAAACTACAATAATGGGATCCATTTTGAAATGAAAGGTACCCATTTATATGAGGTGTAAAACAGAGCACCTAAAAAGCATTCTCAAAGACAATTTCCAAAAATGTTTTGAAGCATAGAAGATGAAAATGGAGAAGTGTTTTAGGGCCAATGGGTATTTGACATGGACAATCTTTGATTTATGTAATTTTCAATATTAGTTTTAATGACATAGTCCCATTTCATTTTTTCTTTGCTTCACCTCATATTGAGTTAAAAATATGCAACTCTGACAATGTAAATTGATGAAAATTTCCATAAATTCTCTATTTATATATTTGCTCTTCATCATAACTAATGGTGTAGACAAAAAAAAACTTAAGTTTTATCAAAAAAAATTAATGATTTATCAATGTAAAATTTCATAAAAGTTAAAAATATGTAACTTTGCCAATGTAAATCAATAAACTAATGATTTCTTAAGAAAAAAAAAACTTCACAGAGAAAGCTTAAACTTTCAATCTCCTCTATGTGCTACTGATTTTACTTGTAAATCAGATGTTTTGTTTCATAATAAAATTTTTTACTAGTTTTCTTTGAAAATGAGATAATAGTTTCGCTTTGTCACCTGTCTGTCCATCTGTAAACATCAAACATTTCTATTTCTAGAGAAAAAGGAAAAAATCTTTTTGGGTTATATAAGAAGACTTTTGGAATCTTCCAAAATCTATAATTGCATCATCTAATGGTGAAAAAAATCAAAAAATTTTAAATGAATATTACAAATGTTTTGAAGCTAAAAATTTGAAATTTTGTGTGTAATATGAACATCATGAAGTTTCCATTGGCAACAATGAATTAACCCCTTAAACCCAGGATGGGTGGGAAAATGCAACTCTTTTTACTTTAAAATACAATTGTTTGTTTATAGAGAAAAATTACAAATTCTTTTTAGGTTGGATAGGTATTTATAAAAGTATTACGATATGCACTTTCTGAATATCCCAAAAGCTGTAACTGCGCTCTCTAATGGTGGAAATTTTTAAAAATTCCAAAATTTTAAATGAATATTATAAATGATATATTTATGTTAGAATTTTGAAGTTTTGGTAGTGAAATGTGAAGGTTATCAAGTTTCCACTGACAACAATGACTTGACCCCTTACCCCCAGGGGTAGTGGAAAACACAACTCTTTTTAAAGTGATAATTGAAAAACTTTTTTAGTTGGATTGGTGTTAATGAATTACTATAATTCACAATTTTCAAATACTTTGTTTTAATTTATATCATTACAGACCACTAAATATGGAAACAGCAAAACTGCTAACAACTTTTTGCAAATGATTTCTATATGATAAAAATTAAAAATTTTGGTGGTAGCTTTTCAAGAGATATTCCATTGACAGCAATAATCTACCAACTTTTCTCAGAGGGGAGTGGGAAATGCAACATTTTAAATTTAAGAAATAAAAAATATGCTTTTTATGTTGTATATTACTAATAAAATACTATTTGAAATTCCCACCTCCAGTCCATCATCCATTATCTGAAATTTAGATTTTTAATCCTTCCATTGTCCATGTTGTCTATATACATTCAGAGAATCTGAACTGAGAGGCCAAGGACATATGTATACATTTTTAGTATAACAAAAAAAATACAATTTAAAAAAAAATAAAACTTGCCATTGTAATATTTTTTTATATATAACTTATAAAAATATATAATTCAGGCTTTAAAACTTATATTTTGTTCTTTGATGCATATTTTATTAAACTACAATATAAATAATTTTATAAAGCCATCTGATTGCCATTTCTTAGAAACACTAAACGGTATTGCCGATTTGCTTGTTAACATTCCAATTTTCTGAAGCAATCTTCTGATTTAAGCTCACAAGTTTAATTTGAACTATTATCAACAAATTTTTCCTTAAATTTTCGAAAATCTCCTAAAAATTAACAAAAAAACTATTTATAAAAACGATAAATTTTGAAAGTAATTACAAAATACGTACTGCCATTTTTTTTTTCCATTTCACACTCTTTTCTGTCATAAACCTATTTCACTATTCCCAAGTTATTTTTATCATTTTTCCCACTCTTAAAATCGAAAGTGGAAGTAAACATATCCTTCTTAGAATTTCTGGTTGCATCTGCATTTAATTAGTTATGCTTCACTGAGTCAAACAAGATGCAGATGGCTGACACATGCTATCTCCGTTCTGTGTGCTGTGTTTTTTTACAGTTTTGGTTCAGCATATTGGACTTTTTGTAAAGCTAATATTTACTTTTTTTGTATTTAAACTTAGTTTCCATTTCAGTAGATTTATTTTCAGAAATTAGCGATCTTTTTGCCAATCAATAAGTATTGATTTTTTTCATAATTATGCTACATTGTATGGCCGGCCTACAAGTTGTTGTTGTGGATATTTTAACATCGTATTAGGCTATACGTTAATTTTTATTTTATTATTTATTACTTTTCCAGTAAAACTTTGATCTAGTATTTTCTGAAAATAAATGAGGTCTTGGATATGGAAGCAAATTTATTTCTGTAGATTTATCTCAGTTAGTTAGTGATCTTTCAATCGGCTGATTTGTTGATCTTTACAAGTTATGGTAGATTGGAGGCCATCTTAAAAGTTGTTGCCGATAATTTATTTAACATTCCATTACGTTATGTAATTTTTCTTTTATTATTTCTTGTTTTTTTTAATAAAAAAAACTTTGAGCTTGTACCGTTTTCTGAAATTAAATGTCTTGGATATGAAAGCAAAATAGACTTATTTGTTACAGAAATTGGCAATCATTTGGGAGGGCAATTTCGGGAAGGGCTGGTCTTTGGTGCACAAACCTTTCTGCACTTAGCCAAGATTGCCAAACTTCAACATCCAAAGATAAAATTCATAATGTTTAGTAAAAAAAAAGGCAGCCAAGGAAGTTTTTTTCTATTTCATAACCAGTTCAGAAAATCTTGTGAATGTGAGAAGGCCAAGTCACGTTGTATAACACTAGCAGTGTTTAAAATATACGATACTGAAAAGAATCATTAAAAGAAATAAAAATCATATTTCAGGTTTAATATTATATTATTCGGGAGGAAATTTCCTTTTGATAAATATATAATTTTGTGATGCCCCCTCATTCATTTTACCTTAACCAGTTTTGCTTAATTTATGTTATATTTATCATTTTGGGGATTTTAATTTCATTTTTGGCATCACAGCGCTCGTTTCCAAGAGCATAGGAATTGCGCATACGCAACTCCGAACTTTCGATTGTCACCCGCTAAAGTGCGCGTATACAAGGACACGCCCGCTCTTGTGTCATAGCTTGCACGCTCGTCATTTTATGCAAATATATTTACCGGTGCAACAGCCACATGTTGCCAAGCCTGTTAGCTTGTTATAACTGTGATTACTAGTCATAGTAGTCAGTTAGAAGTTGCGAGTTTGAATTGATGTTTGTTGGTGAGGGTCCAAAACTTTAAATTCTTAGGCCTGTTACAGAGTCACGAAAAGAAGTGGTGCACCGAGAACAGGGACTTGCCAGTAAAAGATAGTGGTCCAAGAATAGGAACTGTATATTTATGCATAAATTGTATATGTTATTTAACGTGATTGTCAAAGATAGTAATTTTTGAGCTCATTAGTTGTATGTACTATTTATAGATTTAACGGCAGCTTAAGCCGAAAATATTTTTGTTGAGCAAGAAGCTCAACTTTTTTGTGTATTAGTCAAAGGTACTGAAGTTTCAGTGCAGTTATTGCTGATAGTTAAGATATATATTGTATGTAAAGATTAGAAGTGTCTGGACACACACGTACACAGGCACGATAGAAAAATTTTGCTCGATAAGCAAATTTATATTTTTGCAAGCTTAGTTGTAGCTTTAGAATTGTTATATAGCAGTACCTTTGAGCACTACTCAAGATTAAAAAAAGTTTCAAAATTTTGGCAGACTGCTAAACATGTCTGCTAGTAATATGGCCGATTCTGCCATAATGGCTCCCGACTTAGAAAGAGTAAGGGGGTTGTTGAAAAGTCACAAGACGTAAAAAAAACAACAGACGTTGAAAACAACAACGTTACAGAGATATAGAGTGACAATGAACTGTTCACTCTATGTCTCTGTAACGCTCCAAAGAATTGAAAATACTTTTAAAGTTTATTAAGTATCTTAAGTAAAGGGTAGGTTGCAGGATGTAATGAAGGAAGCAGAAGTGCTAATGAATCTGCTTAATGATCCTCGGGAGAAAAGGGGAACGACAACAACCCCTAAATTTGCTGACAATGCTACGTCAGTTCACCAACGTAGGAACTTTGAACGTAAGGTTCCATTTTCTGTTCCGTCTGAAGCAAGTGATAGAACAGAGTATTATCAACCACCACAACAACAAGTTGCCAATCCATCTATTAACTATAGTCCTTATGTTAATTGGCCTTTACCTAAGATAAGGTTCGACGGTTCGAAATGTCCGTCATCATGGACATTTGTCAAGTCCATGGAGGAGCATTTCCGTTTACATGAAGTGCCCGGTAACAAAAAGGTGGTTTATCAGTATCTTGTCTAATTTGATGTGCTAAGCAATGGTGGAATAACATAGGATGTCATCATGGAATTGAATATTGGGAAGATTTTAAAATCGAAATCATGGGCATTTATCCAGCTTATAATGATTTTACAGAACTAGCTACAGAGTTGTTTTCACTAAGACAAAGGGAAAGAGACGATATAGAAAAATTTATTTGGGGTACAGTAGAGTTATACCAGCTGTACGATGCTGATGCTGCTGAAATTGATATTATAAATTGCATATTGTCCCAATTGCTTTTGCCCATTAAAGAACATTTAGAAGTACGGAACATAAACTCAATTTCAGATTTAGTCAATTTGGCTCGGCAATATACTGCAAGAAGAAAATCTGCAGCAACTGCATTAAACCAACAATGGATGCAATCCCCGCCAAAGCAGCGCTATCAGGTTGAGTCTCATAAAATGAACCCCGCATGACCGGAAGTTACACGGTCCCGACAATTTGGGCAAAACCGCCTAGAACGATGCAGAATGAGTGAAGCAGAGAATTTGTTCCATGTCAAGCTTCGAACAATGACACTAGACCTAAAACTTTTTTTAAGAACAATAGAGAAACTTTCAGATGCGATTTTTGTGGCTGACTTGGACACACGGAGCAATATTGTTATCGAAGGAATGACCATTCGGGAAACTTGAATTAGGATCTTTGAAGCGAGAGGCCAAAGTTCCTCATGAAAAGCAGTCTCATGAGTTATGTCTTGCCACTATGATTTTACCTTTTGTTAAGGCTTGTCACGAAGAAACTAAATTAATAGATCGTCCGATCTTCCGTTTTCAAAGGAACAAGTTTTAGATGATATTTATGACAATTGTCAATTGCATAGGAATTGTGCATGTGCAACTCTGAACTTTCGATTGTCACCCGCTAAAGCACGCATGTACAAGGACATGCCCCCTCTTGCATCATAGCTTGCGTGCTCGTCATTTTATGCAAATATCTTTACCGGTGCAACAGCCACATGTTGCCAAGCCTGTACGCTTGTTATAACTGTGACTACTAGTCACAGTAGTCAGTTAGAAGTTGTGAGTTGGAATTGGTGTTTGTTGGTGAGGAGTTGGAGTTGGTTAGTTAGAGTGAAGTTAGAGTTGTGAAGAATTGGTGTTAGTCACAGAGAGTTGTTGTTAGTAGCAGAGAGATAGTGATGATGTAGTCCACATCTCATTGAAGTTGGTGAGTGTTTAAAAATAAACTTGTTTGTTATAGAAACCGTTTTGAATCTTTGCTATTTTTTTCTCTTGAGCAACGTTAGTTGCTTTGATTGTAAGTTAAATTAGAATTGACAATCATTTAATTTTTGAATTTTTACTTGTTAAGTAATGCCCACTGGTATTTGAACCCTAATTTAACTTTATTTGGCAATATGTTAATTATTGCCTGGCGCCCGACTTTAGCTATCCAGAGCTTGAATAAATATTGGATCAGACAAAAGGTCCAAAACTTTAAAAGTATTTAAATTCTTAGGCTCATTACAATTTAACTATTTTTATTCAGCAGGTTTTTCAAAATGTAGCCTTAATTGTATAATGCGAACTTTTTTTTTTTTTCACCATATCACATTGAAAAAGGCTTATTAAAATCAATATGCTTGCAAATTTGTTCATGTTATTTATTTTCATAAAATTCGTAAATTCTGTTTAATTTGGTATATAACATGACCTATTTCCGTTGATTAGTTATATATTTTTTAAATTCTAAAGTTGACTTGTTTATCTGACTCAGCACAGTTGGGCTAAAAGGTTGGAATTTTTTCAAAGTATGGTACCGAGAAAAACATTTACTTAAAACCAAAAAAGTAATTTTTTTTTGTTATTCAGAAATAAATAGTCATTCTATTCATGTGCATTGTAGTAATTTCTGTGTATTATTTTTTTAAATATATTTTTATTTGTGGTTTTACTACATGACCATTTACATTTTAAGTGTTTTTTTTACTACATGACTTTAAAAAAGTCCTATTAAAATAAAAGTCTTTTTTGTTAAATACTTGATTTTCAGAAAATCTAGAATTAAATGGCAATTAATTTGGTATACAACATGACATAATTACTTTCATTAGTTATTTGACAAAAAAAGTTCTAAAGTTTTTTTTTTGGCTGAGCATAGTGAGAAAATAGCTTGGCTTCTGGATGAAAACCTGTTTTTCAGCCTGGACACTGGAAGGGTTAAGGAGTGAAAGAATAGATAATGGGAAAACTTCATTCTCTGTGAAATGAGATTACCAATATCTGCCAGAGGCGATATGAATTCTCTAGTTATTTGTAATTCCTGCCTAAAATTTAAAAATGCTTTTATGTGTAATCCCTACATAAAAATATGAAGGGAATGGTGATCCCTTCATAGAATCCCATACATTTTAATTTTAGAGATAATTATGATTCCATTTAAAAATGCATAAAACATCTTTCATCAGGGATGTTAACTCCATTCCAAAGACATTGCTGAGAAGGAAGTTATAATTTTCCTCAGATGTAGGTTTCTATTAACCAATTTTCAGCTCTATTGTCAGTATTGATACAGAAGTACTTTCTCCTTTTTCAGCAACAGCTTTTGAGTGAAGTTTAAACATTTCATATAAAAGGCTGTTGGCACTTGAAAGGTGTGAATGCAACATCAGCAAGGTGGATGGATTGTTTTAGAATCTCTCTTATGGTATAAATTTTTTCTTAAGCTTCGAAAGACTAAAAATATTCTCATAATGAAAAAGTTCAATAATTCGAAAAGATTTTTAATAGTACAACTTACCATTAGTCGATTTAATTTATCTGTAACACTACTACAATTCCCATGAACACAAGGGTCACTACTGCAGTCTAAAATCTTCTACAAGAAAAACATAATAAATATACATTGGTAATTAAGCACGAATTTGAACATATAAACATTTCTTAAAACCTGATATTGTTTTAACTAAAACACAGCACAAAATACTATGAAACAATACTTTATGAAGTGTTGGTGAGGCTTACAAACTATTTATATTTCTGCTGATAATATGTCTTACCCTTGCAGTGGGAAGTATGCCAATAAATGTACATTTAAGAGTTGACAGAATGGTTTAAATAAGTGGCAAACATTTTTGCAGATGAGTAATAGCAGTTGCTCATCTGTGATGTTCTATCAAAAGCTTCATTAAGTGCTCTATGTTGTTAAAATATGGTCTAGTAAATAGGATGAGTGTTCCATTGTTCTGATTTAGCTTCAAGCCAAAAACTGCTTCACTGATAATGCTGAAAGTGGCATTGTTGTGATGAACACATTGCATTTGGTCACATATTTTCCAGCAAAGGCAGTGAAACATCTTACACAGATTCGAACATGTGAGCAGTTGTTAGAACCAGAAAAAAACACAACTTAAACAGGTGTTGAATTCATTTGATTGGTGAGGGGGTGGTACTCAAGTTATATGTGCAGTTTCACTAATTTTTTTCTGCACCTTGCACACTGCCCTACTAATTTATTAGAGAATGGAAAACTGATTTCAAAGTTGTATAACTTTTAAATTAAGTTTTGTATGGAAAAATGTAACTAATGATAAATTAAAGATCGTAACTAAATTTTTTATAAATCTTGATTTTCAACAACATTGTGTTACAGAAGTTATGGAAGTTTAGAATACTTAAGTTTGCTTGTTCTGCAAAAATCATAACTGGCTAAAATTCAAATGTTTTGAAAAGTTTTAATATACCTTCATGTTTTACTAAGTGATTTTAAATTACATTTAAGTTTTAATTAACTAAGCTTGATTTACTTAATATGGTTGAAAGTAAAGTTTTAAAAAGATTGACTGAGATCTTTAATATATCATTAGCCACTCTCTCCATACAAAGCTTAATTTAAAAGTTATAAAGCTTTGATATCAGTTTTCCAATGAAATAACATGAAAATTCTCCAACAAATTTGGTAGATCAGTATGTGCCTTACCATACTTTCACCATCACACTCAGATGGATCTGGCTCTCTTCCACTTTTTCCTGTGTTGTAAGGTTCCCAAGAAATGTCCTTTTTCCCTTTTAATGAAGCTTCTAATGTGGGAAAATATCTTTATCTAAAAAAAGATTATTATCTAAAAGATCTGATCAGTCCTTCATTCACTAAACATGATTTTAATAAATTCTATCCTTCAGTCATAATCTTCTAAAGCTCTTGCATAATACGATTTCTATAGTTTCCACTTAAGTGCTGCCAAAATTTCTTCTACAAAATGGTATACCATGTTTATCTCTCAATCTTTGTGTACCTGTCAGTTAATCTTTTCTGTGGGAAGAAACAATCTGATACAACTCCTTGCTATCTAGATGCTATCTCTGCTTTGTCAGCCAAGCTATCAACTCAAAAAATTCTTATTACTTCTTAACTGATCTAAACATTTATTAAGCTTTTCTAATTCTGTCTGCTGGGACCAGTAGGGTGTTGATTCAAATTATTCCTGCAATTCCTTCTTTGAGAAAAAAAAGTTCCTGTGCCCTTTCACTCAAACAGCTTTGTCTCCTCTGCTCCTTTTTACCCAAAAGTATACTGTTAGAGTAAAGAAAAGCCTGTTTAAATTTACCCCATTCTTTCTCAACTTTAGTAGAAGCAAACCATGATTGTCATAAACATAGATGATAATCACAGCATTATCTGCTGCTCTTTTGGCGTTGATAAATCAATATTTTGTGGAAAATTTTTTCGTCAACATATGGGATTTGAACCCGCATCTCTCTAGAAACATGCCAGAGTGTTCTTACAGTTGAACTAATGCCAGCTCTGTCTTTTTTCTGCTAATTTTAAGAATTTATAGATTAGCATATCGTCGACCTGATCTGAAGAAGTCCTCCTCTTCCTTGACACATCAGGATTTCAGGAAGGACCACAGGGAATGGTGGGCAGAGTCCTTCTGCCCACCATTCTCTCTCTACTTGTGGATGTCATCAAGGTCATATCTTCCGCACTTCCTGAGGAGTCTTGACCTTGAACTATGACGATCCTCAACCAGTTGGCCTCCCTCATCTCGCACTTTGTGGACTGCTAGACACTCTGTGTTGACTAGCTTTTTCTCCAAGGTTCCTTATTTCCACCCGACTATGAACATGGCCAATGGAGTGACTAACATCCCTTCCATCCTTCAGTGAAACTGCAGGAGCTTCAGGAGCAAGGCTGCTGACATCTGGAACTACATCAACATCTGCCAGTTCCCATCCTTGCTCTCTGTGAGGCCAACCTTCCTGATCACTAGGTCTTCAATCCGTATATTGTGCACACAAGCAAAAGTCATCCGCTCTCTTGCAATGCGGCGATTCTTGTGCACAAGAATGTCACTCATCATGCTATTGATCTCACTTTCACTGATGCGAACAGTGATTTCATAGCATGCCACATCCGGCTGAACAGCCATGATATCACCCTGATATCCTGTTACATCTAGCTTTGCACTGCCTTTCCTCTATCCACTGTACAGGATATTCTATCACAGTGCCCTCAAACTATGAATTCTCTGTGGGGACCTTAATGCCTACAGTACATCCTGGGGCAAACACATTAGTGATCAAAGAGGGGAGGATATCAAGAATGCCATTTTGCAGCACAATCTCTTTATCACCAAAGATGGCTCACCCACATTCTACAGACCTCTGAGTACCTACAGCTCCATTGACCCACCCCTCTGTTTTCTAGCATTGGTCAAAGCCTCAGCTGGTTGGTTGACCCTGACACCTGGGGCAGTGACCACTTTCTGCTGCACATCTCCTTGCTTCCCAAGGGACATGCAGCTCCGAGAAGAACGTTGATGCTTACTGAACATGCAGCTCCGAGAAGAACGTTGATGCTTACTGAACATGCAGCTCCGAGAAGAACATTGATGCTTACTGAACATGCAGCTCCGAGAAGAACGTTGATGCTTACTGAACATGCAGCTCCGAGAAGAATGCTGATGCTTACTGACTGGCAGTTCTTTCAGCAGATCTTGTCTGAAGGACTTGCTGTCATTGAAGCTACAAATCCCAGTGCAGTGTCAGAGGCCCTCACTGCTACCTCTGATGCCTGCACTGTTATGATCTCGACACTCGGGCATCTTTCCCCTCTGGATATCCATTATAAGCTGTTTTCGACAGAACAGCTATGGAAAATAATGTGACAACTGTTTATACAAAGTAACAGGGATGTATGTATGTAATAATCTAATTATCGAGTCGAAAGGCACACCCACCACAGGCAATATCATCCAGTTGATCGCAGCGTACCTCTCCAACAGGACTGTTCGTGTGAAGCTGGGCAAAATGCTCAGCGTCTCCCACACCATCAATCATGGAGTACCTCAGGGGGTGTCCTCAGTCCGATGTTACTGAACATATTGCTGTCAGGCCTACCCTCTCAACTCGAGGATAGAGTGGGTATTTCCATTTACGCTGATGATATCTGCATCTGGTTCCCTAGCCAGAACCCCTACTATGCTCATCTCATGATAAAACGAGCTGTGGACACGGTCATCAAGTTCTTCGACAACCTAATCCTCACTCTTTCCACTGATAAGACTGTGGCCATTGTTCTCACAAGGAGACATCTTCCACCCACCTTTCCTGACCTCTTGCTTGGGCCAGATCACATCAAGGCCGTCCATCAGCATAAGTTCCTTGGTGTGGTCCTGGACAGCAGGCTGAGCTGAGGGCCTCACATCCCGCATCTTAAGACAGTTGCCACTATCACCGAGATTTTCGGGCCAACCATTGGCGCCATCTATGATCTCAGGTGGCAACTATTACCTTTATATTTCCATCCTACTCTGTGCAATATAAGGTAATAGTTGCCACCTGAGATCATAGATGATGCCAATGGTTGGCCTGAAAATCTCGGTGATAGAGTTTAGTGTTAAAATTAGTGGAAAAAAGACAGAGCTGGCATTAGTTCAACTGGAAGAATACTCTGGCATATTTCTGGAGAGATGTGGGTTAAAATCCCAAATGTCGGCAAAAATTTTCCCCGCAAAAAATGATTGTCCTAATGACTATGTAACCTATTACAGTAAACTTTAGCTATATATGGATCTTTCAGAGCCTCAGTGTTAAAGATAATTATTTTAACTTTAGCACAATATTTCTTAAGCTTCAGTTGCAAGACACTTTTAAAAAGGTAATGGTGAAACACAATTTTGACTGCTATGGCCGAGTGGTTAGTGAGCTTGGCTAGTGATCTAAGGGACTTGGGTTCGAGCCCCGGGTAAGGCATGGATGTATGTGTCGTTTTTCTGCTGAGGTCCTGCCATTCTCTCAGATCTCCTACTGTGGCATATAAACTGACAGGCTCCTGTCAGACCTCTGTGGCAAGCAGCTGCTTGAGGGGGTATTTATTTATTTTTTTTTATTATACGATCTGGTATTCCTAATTGAACTAGCCCATTTTCTGTTAATATAAAATCAATCATATCTCTCTACATCCCATTAGGTGAAACTCATGTATTTATAAATGTCTTGTCATTCATAGTGTTAGTTACTCTCAAACCATTAAGTTTACTTACCTCTAGGAGACATTGCCATTGCAACTACCAATGCCAAAAAGGGCCTATCACCCTTTCCCAATGGTTAGAGTCAGTACAGTCAGTACCAACTTTAGCATTGAAGTAACCTAGAGAAGAGAAATATCTCCTTTCTTGGCAGAATTCAGAATATCCTGAAGGTTTTCTGAATGAGAAATTCTGAATGAGAATTTCTGAATGAGAAATTTCTCATTCTCAGAGTCCTCTGTGGGGCCATAACAATAAATAATGTTCAAATTTTTAATCTTTGTTTTAAATTTAGCTGTAAAAATCTTTCAATAATGTAGTCAATATCCTAGAAGAGCATCACTGGCATATCTGCTGAGAAGCAAACATTGTGTCTTTGAGATGCTTTCCATCCTACCTCTCTGTAAAGAGATATTTAAAATTATTTTCAAGTATCTGACCTTTTACCTGTCTATCTGATCTTTTGCAAACCTAGAATATCTAGGTTATAATACCTAGAATATCTAGGTTATAATGCTGGAATTCCTGTGTGAGAATATCAAGAGAATAATCTCTTTGCAATGTCCTTGTGTTCCTTGTACTTGGAGAGAAAATGATTAGTAAGATTTTTAACGAAACTAGGTTTATTACAAGAGGTAGGGCCAACAATATGAAACAGCCCCCTAATTGCATGCATGGCATAAAAACTCATTCCACCACTGTTAAAGGCTACCATCATTGCTGGTAGGAACTTCAGGCTCCAACTTTAGAAGTAAGTGTTTACAAGAATCAGAATAAAAATTGAATTAGCCTGCCAGAAACACATTACCCAAGGTAGATTAGCAATCTCCATAGATATGTGTTCAGATACCTGTGATGGCCTTTGATCAGGATTATCCACTGATTGATATGAAGTATCCTGTGCCTATGATCACTTAGGAATGGAAACCCACAAGCAAACAGAAAACACAGCAGCAGATTTTTCCCCTCAACAGAGGCCTGCCAGAAGTCCAGGATTCATAATCAAGTTCAAAGCCATAAACCAGTGGGATTAAATGGTTGGAACCAGGACCCTGTGAAATTGGCCACTCCTCAGCAGGGTAGAAAAAAAAAGTAGCCATAGATGATTAGATCAGTAGGCCACATTGATCTTGCAGCCCTCCCCTTCTGTTCTCCCCCAGAAGAGAATAGAGAATATCTGCTTTGATTTGAGGCATACAGGACAGAGAAGAATTCTAGAAGCTACTCCTAGCTTTTACAGGCCTTCTCATACAAGTACATGTCCTACTAAGACCAAAGTCACTGCTGACCACTGCCTCAATTAGAGCTAATACAGAACACAAAGTTTGCTTTGGAACAGTCACTAGGTACTAACAGCCTGTTGCACAAGAAGGCAAGGTCAGACTTTCGGTGCAAGGTCTGGTCAATTCTGTACATCATCATAGGGAATTGGTACATAGCTCTCCTTCCAGTGTATGCCTAGCTATCATTTACAGACTGGATATTGTCGATGATTGGACTGGTATCCAATGCAAAAAAAAGAGACAAACTTAGACAATATGTAGTCTCCTGTATACCTCAGTTAACCAAACAAGAGCCTGCAGGAATTACCTATCAACAAGAGTCAGGAGTTACTATCAATAATAGTCAGGAGGAGTAACAAAAATATATTTTTTTTTCTGTTATCGGCTTATCCTTCTCATTGTTTCACTTATCTTTACTTCGCAACACCTAAAAATGGCAAATAAACCAGGTGGCTCTGTCTGAACTCTCAAGGGAAGGGACTAGCAGAGAAGGTGATTGGTATTATAACAGGTATCAAAACTCTTGATTTCAACAACACAGCATTCGCAGTGCTAAGCACATTAGACGCAGTTAGAGAGGATTAGGAACTACTGGTCTAAGCCACTTAAGAAATGGTGCAGAAGCAAAAACTGTGTGTACACATGCATGTGGCAGGCTTTATGCATTTAAGTACAATATTTGTATGACATAATGACAGAAATGCACATTATAGGTCCAACTGGCAAAACACAAAAACAAGGAATAAAATACAAATTCAAAATAAAAATTTCAGAAAAGGTTTATTATTTTTTACAAAATAACTTACTCTTTTATCACAATTTCTTCCTTCAAAGTTGTTGGTGCAGTTACATACATATTCATATTCTAAAAGAGAACACATTCCACCATTCCTGCATGGATTTGATACACATTTGTTTTCAACAGAACAGCTATGGAAAATAATGTGACAACTGTTTATACAAAGTAACAGGGATGTATGTATGTAATAATCTAAAGAATAAATAAAGTTGTAATACAAATTACCTATATTATAATTCTGAATATCACAATTGCATTTCACTTACCTATAAAACAATGGTTGCAAGAATTTAAATACACTGAATAACTATGTAAAAATATTCTCTTTCATACATAAATGTCATATTGCACTTTAACACAAGAAAACCCTAGAACACTGCACAGTTCAAAAAATAAAACCAATACCAAATGTCAACAACCAATGCTGATCAGAAAGCTGCAAGAGCTTAACAATCATTTATCATTAATGATGTCTATAATATTTAAAGTTCAAAAGTCTGCACACTGTACACGATCTATAGAATTAGGTTCAAACAATAGTCCAAGTAAGTTGATAATTGGTGATGAGAGAAGACCAGAATAAAATTTAATCCAATTTATAGCACTTACTTTAGTAGGAATGGTGACTGCTTTAACAGGAAATTATGCCAAAAGTACCAAATAGTAACAGCTGTCACTTACTGAGGCAAGGTTGAGGTGCACATAGCATTTTCACTTTATCAGGTGTACTAACCTTTCAAGGGGCAGAAACTGGTTTCATGGAATACCCATCATTGAATGAAATTGATTATACTAGGTTGTTAACAGTGTTGAAATTGGCAGACTTAAAATGGTTGCTGGCAATTCACTAAATTGGACTATTATATACAGTTTGTCAGCTTGAATTTTTAGGATTGGATTGGGTTGTTTTACCTCTGAGGGGCACTTTTTTTTCCACACAATGGGCTAAATAGCCAATCACAAGGGCTCAGAGGTAGTTGGGGGGAGAGGCCCACTGAACAGCTGTTAGGAGACAGATGGTAACCTCCTGTCAAGGCCATCCAGCATGTTTTTTAACATGCACAGGGTATGGCTCACATGGGGCCATGGCTTAAGGTCCCATCCAATGGATGGTGGCCTTTCCATGTTAGGATTGGAAAATGCTAGTTCATCTTGAACTAATAGGGTGGGGTGCTCAGTCAGTAGCATACCAGGTTCATAATCTGCAGTTCCCAGCTGGGCCAATATTGTGATTTATCTCTGCAAAACTCCCCACCATGCTCTCAGTAGGGGGCACCAATGAGCTTTGAAAGGCTGTCATCCATCAGATGGGATGTTAAGCCATGGCCCAGCATGTGGAGAGCCTACAGGTACACATTAAAGAACACACTAGATGGCCTTGACAGGAGACTACCATCTGTCTCCTAACAGCTGTCCAAGTGTTAGGAGACAGATGGTAGTCTCCTGTCAAGGCCATCTAGTGTGTTCTCCCCCTAACTTTCTCCGAGACTTCAGGGTCCTTATGGCCTGTCATTTAGCCTACTGTATACAAAAAAGTACAGCTTCGAGATAAAACAACCCAACCCTTCAACTAATAAGATCACTGGTGTTCATAAGTTAAAACTTATCATTGTGAGTGTAAGTCAAAGTTACTGTTCGACTGATTAATGGTGTTACTGATAAGCAATATAAACATAATATGAGGCATTTCATGCCCATCATATTAGAACATATTGTTGTGCTTGCCAACATTTGGAAAACTTTGGAATAATAATAGTATACAATGAGTAGTAATGTTATGTAATTTATATTTATGGGAATTCAGTTAATACTTTGTATAGTAGACATTCTTCCTGCATCTTTGAATTACTTTCATGATTATGTCTTTGGGATTCATTATATATGATTTATTATTTTGGGATCCATCACCATACCTCAATGTTAGAGGTGAATTTTGGCACTTGCTATTGATCCTTTTATCAATGTAAATAGCTGTCAAGACTTACAGTGATTTGTGTGAAAATCAAAATAAGTTATTTTGGCAAACCATGTGCAGAATTTCCATTCCTGACAGGTTGTTTCAAAACTCTAACAACAAATTTTACAGGTAAACTCCGGACACAAAAAGAAAAAAAAAATCTATATGATTTATCTATATGATACTCGGGGACCATGCACATACCAAAAATGGAGGAGGAATTGCTGACCAACCTTCTATAAGCATCCCTGCCATTATGAATACATGACTGTCAGTTATGCAGAAGTATGACTTGTCATGCACAAGTAGCAACAGCTTCCACACATACAAAAGATGTGTGCACTGAGGCCAGCCAATTACCCATGATGGAGATTTTTTTTTTTGTCAGAATTCCATAGGCATCAGATTTCTCTACATTTTGTTTACAGATAAGGAAACATACAGGAGACTGTGTTTTAAGTAACCACATTATACACATGTGGGCTGAGAAAAATCCATTGGCTATAATGCAAAGTGCCCATCAACAATACTTTTCCACTAATGTGTGGCCTACTCCATACTAATCTTCTAGTACTACTGTCCTGTCTAGTATAAGTACTGTTAACAGGGCACCTATATCAGGATTTCTTGGAGACATGCTAATGAAATAATTGGAAGATGTACCTCTCCAAATCCAGAGGAAATGCAGTTTACAATGATGCCCCTCCACATTTTAACTTGGTGTCATGTGAACACTTAAAAGCTCTGTGTATGAGACCTCAGACAAAGAAGAATCCCAATGTTTGTTTTATATTCAAATTGTATGCAGCAATGTTTGTCATTGGTTGATCTGCTGTTAGGGATTTTATGGCACATTATCAACTAGCTATAATGTGCCAAGCAAGATAAATAAGAAGGAACAAGGCATAGAACCCACAACCAAATTTAAAAGCAAATAAGTAGAAGATAAAAGTCAGAAATCTAAAAGATATAAAATAAAAAATACAACTTCATGCAGCTGCTTGCCACAGAGATCTGATGTGAGTGTGTCAGTTTAATATGCCACAGAGGTCTGTGAGAAAGGTGAGACCTCAGTCGAAAGATAACACAAACGTCCATGTCTTACTTGGGGACCCTAAATAGAACAAAACCCTAATAGACAAAAAGAACACTAAATTTTTGGCAAGGCACTGAAATCCTGAGTTATTAAAACTTTGAGCATCAGAATATGAATATATACAACAAAGCCATAAAATCAGATTTCATTAAAATATCCTAAAATAAAAAAAGGCAAACACAGGTGCTAAAAAGAAGTTATCGGATAAAAAAGTATGTCTACATGTAAGAGGGTTGTTGTTTGTTTTACCTCTGAGCGGCACTTTTTTGCACACCATGGGCTAAATGGCCAGGTCACATGGACCCCCGAAGGCTCAGAGAAGGTTGGGGGAGGGGACCCACTGGAACAGCTGTTGGGAGACAGATGGTAGCCTCCCGTCAAGGCCATCCAGCGTGTTCTTTAACGTGCACAGGGTATGGCTCTCCCGCACACGGGGCCACGGCTTAACGTCCCATCCGACGGACGGACATGTAAGAGGTTCAGACATAAAATCATGAAACATAAAATACATGTCGTTCAAAGTTAAAACAAGGACATGATTTAAAAAATATGTTTGACAGTTAAAATGGTGTCATAAAACTGGCACTTAAGTTTGTTGTCTGCCCATAAAAGAATGTACAATAAATGAATGACCTAAGTGGAGACTAGCAAGTACAACTTCCCACTTACAATTCCTATGATAACATGACTGTCAAGGTTTGACAATAGTCTTGATCTCAAAGAGTTTGTTACCAGGCTGTTCCAGTTAAGTTCTCTATCACTTGTGATGGTCTATCATCCATTCGCTTTTAATTTTCCTTAACCAGTTTTGCTTTATTTGCATTATATTATTTTGGGGCTTTTAATTTTCAGCTGGATCATCATTTTTTCCTCATCAAGACCGCTAAAGGAGTTGCACATGTGCAACTCTGACTTTCGATTGACAGTTGCTAATGTGCATGTACGAACATGCCCCCTCTTGTGTCAGTGATCATAAGTTTATGCAAATGTTTTTCCCGCTTGCAACACATGTCAGTTGCATACTGCATATATAGTAAGTGACGTTAGGTCACGGAGTTAGTAGAGAGAAGTTTTTGTAGTCATTTGCTAGTTAGTTGGAGAGAGCTGGTAGTTGAGAATGTGAGCTTTTAGTTGCTCAGAATATTGTATTCGTCAGTTTATTTGGTGAGTCTTGATTTTTTGGAAATAAACTGTTTGTTTTATGAATAATTTTGACTTTTCCATTTTTTTCTCTTGAGCAGGATAAATTGATATTTATTAGATTTAAACTTTAATAATTTGACAATCTTTTTGAATTAAATTCTTTGTGACTAAGTAATGCAATAATATATGTAGTGAATCCTTATTTTAACATTATTTGGCAAGCTAATATTTCCTGGTGCCCGATGTTATCCAGAAGTTTGGTTCAATTTGGATCAGTCAAAAGGTCCAAAGTGAAGAAGTTTAACATACTTTCGGAGTGTTACGATGATTTTACACATCTAGCTACGGAACTTTTTTTTCATGAAGACAAAAAATAGATGAAATCGAAGCATTCATCTGGGGTACAGTAGAGTTATACCAGCTGTACGATGATGATGCCACCAAAATTGACATAATAAACTATATCATGTCCCAGTTACTTTGGTTTTTAAGAGAATTTTTTAGAAGTTAGGCATGCAACTTCAATTTCAACTTCAGTCAAACTGGCTTGGCAATACAACACAAGAAGAGAATCTGCAAAAACAGAATTAAAATCAACTATGGATGCAATCCTCACCAAAGTAGCAATATTGGGTTGAGTCGCACAAAATGACTCCCACACGACTGGAAGTTACACAGTCCTGACAATTTGTGCTGAATGTGCCTACAATGATGCAGAACAAAGCAGAGATTATGTTCTGCGTCAAGCTTCAAATGATGAAACTAGATCTAAAGCTTTTTACTACGAATAACAGAGAAACTTTCAGATGTAATTTTTCTAGCTGACTAGGACACATGGAGCAATATTGTTACAGAAAAAACGATTCAGGAAACTTAAATTAGGATTTTTGAAGCGAGAGGCTAAAGTTCCTCAAGAAAAGCCCTCTCATGAGTTATGTCTTGCCACTGTTGGTACATATGTTTTAGAATTACCTTTTGTGAAGCTTTGTATGAAAAAACTGAATTAATAGATCACAACGTTATAAAAGCTGATCTTTTATGTCCATTTGAGAAAGTTTTATATGAAATTAATGAAAGTTGTGAATTGAAATTGCAGCCGCAGTCAGTACACTTTCAAACTTGTCTTATAGTCCAAAGCAAAATGTTCAGAAAGAAACTGAAAAAAATTCTATAAGTTGAAATAATGTAGATTAAGAGAAGCAAGTTGATAATGAGAAAGATGTTGAAGTAGAATTTTTAAATGAAAATAGTGCAGAAATAGTTGATAATGAGAAAAATAATGAAGTAGAGGTTTAAAAAAATCATCCCAGAATTTCTTTGAGTGTAAATAATCCTGATGAATTTAAAAAGAAATTTTCTACTGTTGAAGCATCATTCAGAAGCAGGCAAACCTTTCAAGCTTTCCACTGATGCTTCCGATGTTGGTCTCAGTGCTATGCTCAGCCAAATGTAGGATGACAATTGTGAACACGTCATTATGCATGCCAATCATAGTTTGAGTCACACCAAAAGGAATTATATAGTGACTTAAAAAGAATGCCTAAGCGTAATATGGGCTCTAGAAAATTTTAAAGTGCAACTAGACACTTCCACCATTACCATTTTTACCGATCATGCTGCTTTACAATGGTTGCAGACATCCACTAATTTAACTAGTCATCTAATGCACTGGGCATTGCGCCTTCAAGAATTCAATTTCAAGGTTGAGCACCTAAAGGGAATTGCACATCAGCTACCCGATGCATTGTCCCATGCTACAGTGTGGCCGGCAGAAGTTTATGCCAGAGCTGGAGAATAAGCCTTTTGCTCCCTCACTCACCACAATAGTTCCCACAGAATATAAGAAACATTTAGTCAAAGAGCAACAAAAATATTGTGAATACGGAAATGTATACCATTATTTGAAAACTGATGAATTACCTCTAGATCCTAGTATAGCTTCAAGTATTGTTTGAAGAGCCAGACATTTTCAGTTAATTAATGATATTTTGTACTATTACAGATGACCAAGTCAAACAGGCAGTTATTGTCCATTTATCCCCAAGACTTTAAGAGATAACATACTCCAAGAATTGCATGATGTACACTCAGCAGGACATCTAGGTACAAGCAAAACATATCAGAAGGTAGCCAGAAGAGCATATTGGCCAGCTTTGAAAAAGGATGTAAAAACCTATGTAGAAACATGTTTAATTTGTCAAACCACGAAATTTGATCACAATTGTTCTTGTGATTTTATGAAAAGCATGATCCCCAATGAACCCATGGAAATAGTAGGCATGGATTTAATGGGCCCCTATCCACAAACACGAGTGGGATCCCAATATATTCTGGTTTTAGTAGATTACACTGGGTAACACACAAAAAGGCTTTGAAATAAAAATAGCCAATCTTTACTAATTTCGAGGTGCTGAACATGAAAATGACAATAAAATTTGTTGATTGGCTTTTGGTTTAGGAGAGACAGATGGTCATGTATAAATGACTCAGTCCGCATTGAGTACATAGGTAACCATTTCGCAATGCTGTATTTTAAACTCCAGATTGCAACATATTGCGTTGTATTGCATCAGCCCACCATATACACAACCCCCAGAGGTATTGCATCATTGATGCAATGTAGTTGAGTCATGACATCGCAGCTTTACGATCATGGACAAAAGATGATGCAATCGTTAGTTGTAAGTGATGTCTCGTAGGGTTAGCAAGTTTTTGAGCGACTTCCATTTACCCCTGAGTCATAAGTACAACACAAGTGATCCTTGCAGTTTTAATCTAGCAGTAGTGATGCCTCATAACTGTGTTAATAGTGCAGATACATTTTGTTACATTTGCAGGGAAGTGACATTTGCAAGCCAGAAAATGGCCATCACTCCAATAGTGAAAGTGGCATATGAGTTTCATTTTGGATGCAAGATCAGGGATCAGGACAAGGCCTGGGCCCCACGTATATGCTGCAGTATGTGTGCAAGATATCTTCCGAAGTGGCTGAAAGGCAAAAAAGTGGCGATGCTGTTTCCTGTTCCTATGGTTTGGAGAGAGCCAAGCAATCACGCAAATGACTGTTACTTCTGCATGGTTCCACCTGTTTCTGGAGGCATCACAAGGAAAAAGAAGTGGACAATAGCATACCCGAATATACAATCTGCTCTCCGATCAGTTCTGCACGGTGAAGGCCTTCCTGTCCCCAAATCTCCAAAAGAATTTTCCATCCATTCAGACGATGAGGAGGGAGACGAACTGGCATCGGGTTCTCCACAGCCTACGGTGTCTAATGATGATCCATACGTCTGCCACGGTGCATTCATCTGTGCCACACATTCTCATTGAAGAAGAAATGAACGATTATGTTCGCGATCTGGAGCTGTCCAAGGCCAAAGCATAGTTACTTGGATCAAGACTTAAACAATGGAATCTTCCCAAGGAAAATGTCAGACTTCGTTTCGAACTCGTCATGAGCAGTTTGTGCCTTACTTCAAAAATGAAGATGACCTTATGTTCTTCTCCAATGTAGATGGCCTGATGAATGCCCTCGGAATAAAACATGACACTCACAAGAATAGCGACAATTCATAGACTCCTCGAAATTGAGTCTCAAGGCGGTGTTGCTGCATAATGGAAATAGACTTCCATCCATTCTGGTCGGGCATGCTGTCTACATGAAAGAAACCTACGACAACCTAAAACAGCTGTTGAACTGTCCTCAATACAGCAAGTATGGCTGGCATCTCTGTTGTGACCTGAAGGTAGTGGCTCTGTTGATGGGTCTGCAGCTGGGATATACGAAGTACTGCTGTTTCTCATGTGAATGGGACAGCCAAGTAAAGACTGTACTACGTGAAGGAAAATCCCCACAGAACTAAATAATGCCATCTGGGACATAATTAAAAACACGTCATCTGCGCCACACATTCTCACCGAAGAAGAATCTTGTTCGCGATCTGGAGCTGTCCAAGGCCAAAGCAGAGTTACTTCGATCAAGACTTAAACAATGGAATCTTCTCAAGGAAAATGTTATATTGACTTCGTTTCAAACTCATCACGAGCAGTTTGCGCCTTACTTCAGAAAGGAAGATGGCCTTATGTTCTGCTCTGATGTAGATGGCCTGATGAATGCCCTCGGAATCAAACATGACCCTCAATAATGGTGACTATTGATAGTCTCCTTGAAATTGAGTCTCAAGATGGTGTTGCTGAATAATGGAAATCGACATCCATCCATTCGACAGATGCATTGTCTACATGAAACATACAACCTAAAACAGCTGTTGAACTGTCTTCAATACAGCAAGAATGGCTGGCATTGCTGTTGTGATTTGAAGGTAGTGGCTTTGTTGATGGGTCTGCAGCTGGGATATACGAAGTACTGATGTTTCTTATGTGAATGGGACAGCTGAGCAAAGACTTTGCACTAAGTGAAGAGAAACTGGCCTCAGAGGAAATCTCTGAAGGTTGGAGAGAAGAATGTGGAACACCCAGCACTGGCAGAAACGTACAAAATCCTGCTACTGTCCCTACACATCAAACTTTCTGTGATGAAAAACTTAGTAAAAGCCATGGACCGGACTGCATCAGCTTTCAAGTACTTAGCTGACAAATTCCCTAAACTCAGTGAAGCGAAAATTAAAGAGGGAATTTTTATATGTCCTCAGATCCGCAAGCTGTTCAGAGACCAGATGTTCAACAACCTGCTTTAGGGCGACCAGAAAAAGGCTTGAGATGCATTTTGTCTGGTGTCAACTAAATTCCTTGGGAATGTCAGGCAGAAAACTACAAGAAACTGGTTAAGGACATGTCTCTGTATCACAAACTTGGCTGCAATATGTTCTTAAAGATCCACTTTCTCCATTCCCACTTAGATTTCTTCCCTGTAAACTGCGGCATGGTTAGCGATGAGCACAGTGAATGTTTTCACCAGGACATTGCAATGATGGATAACATATATAATATTTGCGATAACAGGGAAACTGGTTCACTTCAATGTTGGCTGACTACTGTTGGATGCTTGTCAGAGATGATCCTGAGCAGCTGTACAAGTGATGGGCAAAGCCATGTCGGAAATAGAAGCGGAGTTTTACTGATACATGTCATGTTGTCATATATTCGTATTACTCTATTATATAATAAACTATTGCGGATTTCTCAGAAATCGTAGCCAATTTTGCATTTTCATTGTCATATGAAAGCAGCTTGAAATCTTTAAGGAATGGCTACTTTTATCTCAGAGGCATGACTTTTATGAAAATTTGTTGCCCAGTGTTATTTTTCAAAATGGGTTGAACTATTTTGCATTAGGAATGCAACATTTGTAGCAAAGAAGTTTATAAATGAATTTATGTGCAGGTATGGGGTACCCAAGAGTATAGTTTCGGATAATGGGACCCAATTCATTTCAAATGTGCTTGCTGAAGTATGCGAAACATTTCAAATAAAACATATATATACAACTCCATATCATTCACAGTCAAATTTAACAGAAAGAATTAGCTGAAATATTGGAAGAATGATAGCTGCGTATGCTGAAAATAGACATAGTACCTGAGATAAATATTTTCAACAGTCTTCATATGCTCTATGCTTATCATTACACGAAACAACTAAATTCACGCCTTCAACTATATTTATAAGGAAGAGAGCTGACATTACCCTGGGACAGACAATGGTCAACCTGCATCTCCACAATCCATTGAATTTAAAATGAAACAGAATATTCAAGCCATTTCAAAGGCACAAGATAATTCCCTAAAAGCACAAAAGAAGCAATGAGAAGATTATAACAAAAGACGACAGCATATGGAATTTAAAATAGATAAGGTCTTAATTAAAACATATCATAAAAGTGATAAAGAAAGAGGATTCTTCAAAAAATTTGCTCCATTGTATGCTGGACCATATATTATAAAGAAAAAACTTTCCAACTTATTGTATGAACTAGCCAACATAACCATAATGCCTCAATAGGATATTATAATATAGTAAACACTAAACAGTATAAAAGTTCTATAGAATTTTTCAGATCAGAAGTCTCATATGATTTGGAGCTCCACAATAAAACTCTGAAAATGTCTCTGAGAATGATGATGAACCACTACCAACCTGACAAGATTGGATTATAACCTATTGCATACAATGGGTAAGAAAATAGTAAAGCATGATCGATATCAAGAGCGTAGTGAGATATCAACGAGATAAGGACAGCCTGCAGAGCGAAAACCAGCAACGTAGTAGTCAACATAGATTAGATGACGTCACAAGTAACATCTACAGAAGCGCCTACACCTAGTTATTTGATTGGCACGGGAACGAAGTCTCCAGAAAATGACTGGAAGATGATTTATTGCAATGGAATTCCAACAATGAATATTTAAGTATATTATGATTCTTCCAATGTGGCACTATTTATGATGTCTTATTTGATCTACGGGACCTGGGTTCGAGCCCCAGGTAAGGCATGGATGTGTGCGTTGTTTTTCTGCTTAGGTCCCGCCATCCTCACAGACCTTCTTCTACGGCGTATTAAACTGACAGGCTCCTGTCAGACCTCTGTGGCAAGCAGCTGCTTGAGGGGGTGTTTTTGTTTTTATTTACTTTTTCTGGAATAAATGAACATGGAAACGATTGAAGTTATTTATTGTTGTTTATACTTAAGAGATTTTGAAACATTTTAATTTCATGTTGAAACTTTGGAGTTTTGATATTTATTTTTGGAAAAGTAAATTTACTATTCAAGGTTTATAATGTGAAGTGAATAGATTTTTTTATGTATTCTGGTTCATCTGAATTTCTAGTTGAACCATTAAGAGTTATATTGTACTAATGTGATTTCAAATCTAAATTACAAATTAGTTGTAGATTTTTTTCATTTCAGCTGACTGATAGCTGAATTGAATGTTGTAAGTTTAGGAATTTAGGAATTATAAAAATGTTTATGGATGTGAATGATGAGAATGATAGAGAATCTAGTATGCAGTGATTATATAAATTGTGTTTTGAAGTGTATTTTTGTTACAAGTGATTCTTATTGTAAAATTGGATGGAATTGTATTAGATGAAATGTTAGCATTATATATGATAAATTATTGATACAGCTTTTCTTTACTCTTAGATATGATGTATATGTGGTTAAATCTGTTTGGTATCATCAGTGATATTCATGTATTAATGATGCATAATTTTCGGGATGACATTGGCAGTATTTGCACATATATGAGCTGACTACGATGCCTTGAAGTTTTTGTACTTTTTTTTTAGCTGTCCCCAACAACAAAGACTAGTTTGACTGAGACTGTCACTAGCAAAACTCCTTTGGGAGGGAGACATAAAGCTTGATGATGGAAGGTAATTAATGCTATTTTTATTTCAGCCAGCTTACAATTTATTGAGTTCAGGTAAGTTTTAGCGGATTACTATTCCTCCCCCCACTTGTTCATAAAATGAAATTATTAGCTTCATGTATTTAATGGAGTACCAATACCCATTTTTTTTTATGTAAGGCAGTCATGAAAGAAGATTAGATTTTGCAAATTTGATTGTTGTTAGGGGAATAAACAGATGTAATGTACCTTGCTTGATGCACCTGTATTTATATTCTGTGAAAGAGCAGAATTTCTTGTATATTTCATTCTTTTTCTTGAACCTTTTTAGAAGCAGATTAGGATGACATTAACAGCTTTGTACAGTGTACATTATGCAACTTTTGGAATTGTATCAGAATGTGATATTAGTTAGACCAATAATGCTAGCATGCAGGTAACTGCCACAGGTATCCATTGGCACACATTTACACTAGGCAGATTTTATACATTGTTAGGAGGAATGGGAGGAGGTACCTTTGGTTGTGATGGAAAATTGTGCCAAAGTGAGAGTAACTCGTCTTATTGAAATTTGTGTATGCATGCTCATTACTTTATTTATATTCAGCGAAATGTAAATGACGTAGGAAGAGTCCTTTTATTCAAAATTGCTCATCAAAATCTGTTAGGTAAAATTTTGACTCCCTTTGGGAGGGGGAATTTTGATGGTTCACCCATTCACTTTTACTTAACCAGTTTTACTTTATTTACATTATATTTATTATTGGGGCTTTTAATTTTCAGTTAGATCATTGTTTTTCCTCATCTAGACTGCTAAATGAGTTGCGCATGTGCAACTCCGACTTTTGATTGACAGCCGCTAATGTGTGCATAAGGATATGCCCCTCTTGAGTCATAGCTAGTGCAAGCATGCTATCATAAATTTATGCAAATGTTTTTGCTAGCGTGCAACACACACATACCAGTTGCACGTGCATGTATTGTAAGTGACATTAGTTAGGTTACAGTAGTAAGAGAAGTAGTTGTTGAGTCAGAATGAGAGTTAGTAGAGATGGAACTAGGAGAGAGCTAGTAGTTGAGAGGATGCGAGTTTTTAGTTGCTCAGAACATTTTGTATTCATCAGTTTGTTTGGTGGATCTTTCTTTTTAGAAATAAACATTGTTTTATGAATAATTTCGACTTTTCTGTTTATTGATATTTATTAGATTTAAACTTTAATAATTTGACCATCTTTTTGAATTAAATTCTTTATTACTAAGTAATGCAATAATATACACAGTCGTATCAGAATAATATGACCCCTACCATACATATACTATGGTAGGTGGTCATATTATTCTGATACGAATGTGTACTTAGTGAACTATTATTTTAACTTTACTTGACAAGTTAATATTACCTGGTGCCCAATGCTATCCAGAAGTTTAGTTTATTTTGGATCAAAAGACCCAAAGTTAAGAAGTTTAGCATACTTTTGGAGCATTGCACAGAGCTCGATTGAAAAACACTGCTGGAAGTCCAAGTATAGAACTGGCAGTAGAGAGCCGGACAGTGGTGTGGCTGAGTTAGCAGTAGCATCTGATACTGACATGACCAGGCACCCAACAGAAAATGACAGTCAAAGTGACTGTGAGATAATGGAACTGCTAGCAGATTTTGGAAAGAGCAGGGTGAAGATGAGGTTTTAGCCACTATGTTGTTCAAGGTGAGATTGACAATGACTCTGAAGTGAAGATGGAACACTGTGGTGGGATGTGACCTTCAATGATAGTATCACAGCAGACAAGCCCCAAAATCTGAAAGTGTGTTCACCAGTTAACCCTTCCAGTGTCCAACCCGTCTGTATATGTACGGAGAATCTGAATTGAGGGGCCAATGATGCATGTATATGCATTTAGTACAACAAAAATATATTGATTTTTTAAAAATTGTCATTGTAATTTTTTTAAATATATATCTTATAAAAATATATAATTCAGGCTTCAAAAATAATATTTTGCTTTTTAATTTGATGCATATTTTACTAAACTACAATATAAATAATTTTATAAAGCCATTTGATTGCCATTTTTTAGAAGCACTAAATGGTATTGCCGATTTGCTTGTCAACGTTCCTATTTGCTGAAGCAACCTTCTGATTTAAGCTCACAAGTTTGCTTTGAACTATTATCAACAAATTTTTCCTTAAATTTTATAAAACCTCTTAAAAATTCACAAAAAAAACTATTTTTAAAAACCGTATATTTTGGAAGTACCGTATTTCTTAGATTCTAAGACACACTTCCCCCCCTCTCCCATATAAATGTCTCTAAAAATGGGGTGCATCTAAGAATCGATGGCATCTTAGGATCATTTTTTTTTAATTTTCCCACGCTTTGTACACAGCATCACGTTTTGTGTTTACGCGGAAACCCAACTCCAAGTTTGCCCATTACCACATTCTCCAATTCCATTGGAGAATAAAGTGGCGTGGGTATTTTCCCGCACTTTCCAAATGTGAAGCCAGCATTATTTCATTATAGTGGAGCTCACTCAGTGACAACTAGGAAGTTGTAACCTGGCTGTTGACTGGCAACCTTCCACTGACACCTTCCAGAAAAATTAAGAAAGTGCTGGCATCAGAATTAGCGGAATGAGTATCAACAGCTTGGAAGCTAATCCCAGATAGAATAGTGCAGCACTCAGTTAAAAAATGATGCATCACCAACACTCTCAATGGCTCAGAAGATGATATATTATGGGATAATGAAGATAAAGACAGCTCAGAAGAATCAGATTCTGAATGTAAAGTAGACTCCGATATTGATTCAGATGCAGATATGATGGCTCGGAAGAATCAGACTGATATTGATTCAGAAGAAAGAGATGAATAACATGCCTACTGATAAATAGGTAGTATTGTCGTAATTAAATTGAATTCCATTATAATAAAATATTTGTTAGATATATTTTAGATTTTTATTTTTTTTTCCTAGAATCAAAGCTTTTTTCTGTTGGTGGTACTGAAATTAAGATGAGTCTTACAATCGATGCCGTTTTAGAATCGAAGAAATATGGTAATTACAAAATACGTACTGTACCACCATTTTTTTTTCACGTTTCACACTCTTTTCTGTCATAAACGTATTTCATTATTCCCAAGTTATTTTTATCATTTTTTCAAGAATTCTATGTATCTTTCCCGCCTTAAAATCGAAGCTGAAAGTAAACAGATCCTTAGAAATTCTGGTTGCACCTGCATTTAATTAGTTATGCTTCACTGAGGCAAACAAGATGCAGATGGCTGATGCAATCTGTTGTGTGTGCTATTATAAGTGTTGTTTTACAGTTTTGGTCCAGCATATTGGATACTCTTTGTAAAGTTAGTATTTTTTTTTATATTTAAACCTTAGTTTTCATTTTAGTAGATTTATTTTCGGAAATTAGCGATCTTTTGGCCGATTGATAAGAATTGATTTTTTCATAGTTATGTTATATTGTATGGCCGGCCTACAACTTGTTGCTGTGGATATTTTAACATCGCATTAGGCTATAAGTTAATTTTTATTTTATTATTTATTAATTTTGCAGTAAAACTTTGATATAGTATCATTTTCTGAAAATCAATGAGGTCTTGGATATGAAAGCAAATTCATTTCTGTATATTTACTTCCATTAGTTTGCGATCTTCAATCAGCTGATTTATGATCTTTTTAAGATATGCTAGATCGAAGGCTGGTTAAAAGTTGCTGCAGATATTTTATTTAACATTCCATTAGGTTATATATAAGGTTTATTTTATTATTTCTTGTTTTTTTTAGTAAAAAATTTTTTGAGCTTGTACCGTTTTCTGAAATTGAATGTCGGATACAGAAGCAAAATAGACTTCCTTGCTATGGAAATTGGCCATCATTTGGGAGGGCAATTTTGGGAATTGGTGCACAAACCTTTTTGCACTTAGCCAAGATCGCCAAACTTCAACACCCAAAGAAAAAACTCGTAATGTTTAGTAAAAAAAAAAGCAGCCAAGGAAATTTTTTTTCTATATCATAACCAGTTCAGTAAATCCCATGAATGTAATAAGGGCAAGTTACGTCGTATAACACTGGCATTGTTTAAAATATACGATACTGAAAAGAATCATTAAAAGAAATAAAAATCATATTTCAGGTTGAATATTATATTATTCAGGAGGAAATTTCCTTTTGATAAATATATAATTTAACTATTTTTATTGAGCAGGTTTTCCCTTAATTGTAGTGCGACTTTTTTTTTACCATATCACACTGAAAAAGGCTTATTAAAATCAGTATACTTGCAAATTTGTTTATATTATTTTAATAAAATTTGTAATTAAATTCTTTTTAATTTGGTATATAACATGACCTATTTCCGTTAATTGGTTATTTTTTAAAAAAATTCTAAAGTTGACTTGTTTATCTGACTCAGGACAGTTAGCTCAAAGCCTGGAATTTTCTCAAAGTATGGTAACAAGAAAAAAATTACAAAACAAGAAAAATATTTACTTTAAACCAAAAAAGTAATTTTTTTGTTATGCAGAAACATATAGTCATTCTATTCATGTGCATTGTAATCATTTCTGTCTATTAGTTTTTTTTAATTTTTATTTGTTGCCAGATGCATTTTTTTTTACTACATGACTCCAAAAAAGTCCTATTAAAATGAAACATATGGTCTTTTTTGTTAAATATTATAATTTCAGAAAATCCAGAATGAAATGCTGATTAATTTGGCATAGAACATATCATAATTCCTTTCATTAGTTATTTGGCAAAAAAGTTCTAGTTTTTTTTTTTGGCTGAGCATAGGCAGAAAATAGCTTGGCCCCTGGATGGAAACCCGTTTTTCAGGCTGGACACTGGAAGGGTTAGTGATACGTTGTACAGAGAGAGGTTAATGGGCAGCTGCTGTAAATGTAACAGATTTCAAAATAAAACTAATATCAAATGCAAACAAACTTAAAAATAAAATTTAGCAAAATTCTGTTATGTATTTTTTTTTCAAATTTTTATTCAAATTGTTTTCTTTGCTTTGGTGCATAAAATCAATGCACAATAAGACAAAAGTTCCCAGACTTCATTGTGATGTCAGAAGTTCAGATGAATAATGTGGAATTAGAACTTTACATGTTACACCTATATTGAATTTGTGTTTGAAAAATGTGCCTTATTTTGCATTTGTAACACTGGAGTAATAAGTGCTATGCCGAGAAATTAAGCCTAGCATTTATGTGAGCAATTTCAGACCTCAAAGTACCATACTTGTTACAACTTGCTCTTAGGCATTTTCAGTCAGTAACTTTTTGAAACTCTGATCATATATTTCACCACAATACATAGATCAAAGATTTCATCTGGAATTATAACAAAATGTAGTCATACAAAAAGCCATAGTTCACCTATAATCATAAGTTGTGCTAATAAAAATAGTGAAAACCATGAAATGACTGTCTTGTGGCTTCTGATAGTTGTAGCTCATAGACCCTTTTACACATAACTAATGAGATAGAGCTAATGACATCTATCACTGCTTTAGCAAAACATTTTTTATTCATAGAACCATTCCTCTGTCATCAGACATAGCACAATCTCCTATATGATTTTATTTCAAATTTTGATTTGCTTTTGGCTAAAGAACCTAACATTCAACAAGATAAATTTAGCCTTTTTTTTTTAACAGACTCCCATTCACAAAATAATCTTGCCGAAAAAATGAATTTCACCATGAGTGGGACTTGAACCTACATCTCTCAGTTACAAACAGTGGAACTCTTTGTTTTCTGCAAAATTATTTCTTGAATTCTATGTATTCACAAGCAGTATGAGTATTTACTATTGATCCATTATTTTATTAATAATGCTGTAGCATGAGTGACTATCCAATATACACCCACTTCTAAGCAATAATTAAAAGTTTGCTGTCCCCAATCATAGATGGTGCCATGAGTGACAAGGATGGGAGGATTTACTCATAGTTAGCTCAGAAAGAACTAGCTGTTGATAGTTGGTGAGAGTGTGATGATGTGAATAGAGTGTGATAGTCAATGAGAATATTTTATTACAATACAGAACACATATAAATAATATAACCTGTCAGTAAACAAAAGAGAGGAATATTTTAAAAAGAATATTATTTCACAGTTGTGATTGTTTATTTAACACATTACTTTTGCTCATTTTATTTTCCACATTACTTTTGCATCGACCCAATATTGCAATCTGCATTTTCCATATCTCTCAATAGCTTTAATAGTACCCTTTAAAAGGCGGGAAATGTCAAAACAGAAGTTTTAGTGGTAGCGTGTAATGGTCAAAAGGTTTAGATTGGTAGCAATGCTTTGCCTCCTTATCCCCAGAGGGTTGGAAAAACACAATTTTTTTTTAAAGTCAAAAATGAAAAATTACTTTTGTGTTTTACAGATTGAGTAGTTTTACCTCTCAGAAGTACTTTTTTTGTACACAATGGGCTAAATTGTAAGAAGCCCATGAACTCAGAGAAGGTTGGGGGAAGGATAACTGTTAGGAGACCAATGTAGACTTTTGTCGAAGTCATCCCAGTGTGTTCTCTAACATGGGCAAGATATGGATCTCCTTCAGATGGACCATGGCTTAATATAACATCTGATGGATGGCCCCATTTCCAAGCTCATCCATCAGTATTCCATTTCTCAATGAGGGCAGAGTGGGGATTAGTGGATATTTTATAGGTACTAATATTACAATTTACATCTTTTCAATTATCCATTTGTTAGCATTTTCACTATTAGAGGATTCTAAAGGTGGAAAATAAAAACTTCAAAAGTGCCATCTAATGGTAGAAAATCTTTAAACGAAAATGGTGTATATCTTTGAACAAATATTGTAAATGATATATTTATGCTAGAAATTTTAGTGGTACAGTGTGGTGTTGAGAGGTTTACACTGGCAGCAATGTTTTACCCCCTTAGCCCTAGAAGGTAGGGAAAATGGAATTTATTTTTTGGTTGAAGAGATAAATGAAATTTGTTGTATGTTTCGTAAGTGCTAATGAAATATAAGTATTTGCATTTTTATTGGCAGTGTTATTTTTCTAGTTTTAGAATAAATTATACAAATGTATTACTTACTTGAATCCAGTGTACTGTTCAGTACATCTACATTTAATGTCTTCATTTTCATGAATACATGTACCTCCATTCTGACAAGGATTTCTGTCTACACAAATATCAATATTACATAATGATCCTTCATAACCACCATCACAATGGCAATCATAGTTCTCCTTCTTATTTTTGCATGACCCATGAATACAGTCATTATCCCAACAAAGAATGCAGCCTATATTGACATTCTCCAGTTTAGTTGTATTAAATGGACTGGTAGTATTGTCCAAGTCAGTTAGCCAAAAAAATGGCAACAATATGCCACCTATTCTTACTTCATCCAGACATCCTTTGAAAAACTTTCCATCATATGGGTCATTAGCAACATATATGTTGGCACCACCATTTATTAATTCACTTAAACCTACTAGATAGTTATCTTCTGAAAACTGATTTCTTCCTTCAAGACTTAAAGTGACAAGATTTCCTTCAAACAATATTGTAACATTATGCCACTTTCCATCTACTTCCAATGGACCACTAACTGTTTTTAGTAATGTATGGACATTACTTTCACTTGGACCTAAATTCCACCTAACTTCCAGAGAATCTCTAAGCAGTTCAACATGCAAAAAATACTTTTGGTAACTTGTGCTTTCAATTTTTAATATAGTTCCATTATTAATAGAGCGAAAGGCAAAAGTTATGTTTGTAATGCTATAGGGAAAATCCTGCACTTCATATTGAATAGCACTGTTTACTCCATTGAATGCTGCAGCCACAACACCTGATAAACAGAAAAAGGCAGTATTTACATTGATTATTTTTTTTTAACTTACATGATTAATAATTAAAATGCTTATGTATTTTGGCAAAGTAACTTTTCATTATTGAAAAATATAATTTTTGCAAAAATTGAACAAAATTTTAGTATATTGAGTGATTAGAAACTAAGTCATATACCTTTTATGTTTTCCACAAAAAACATAAGAATTATGTTGGCTGACTGATGATTCACATTTAAAAAAGTAAAAAAAAAATCAGCACAAAAAGGAAATTACACTACCACCAGATAAAAAGAATTGCAACACATAAATGGCCAATTAAAATTTTCTGAAATGCAGTCCCTGGGAAGTACGTGTGGAGATATACAAATGATAACTATTGTATGAAGATCAGATGAACCAAAGAAGTCGAGAGCATATAAAATGAGGCTTGCAAGCATAAAGAGTAAGAGAATCATACAAAGCACTACAATGTTCATTATGCCTTATAAAAATAATAATATATTATAAAAAATAATATCTATGGTTTAAATTTCTGCTTTTTGAGAAAGGGAGGCCATTGTTACACTGTCAAACTGGAACATCCCTGCAGAGAGATAGTATGTCATGTAATGCATGACCTCACAATGATACTGTGTATAGGGCTTCAATGGTATCAGGATAGATCACATAAATGCAAGGAAAGCACACGCACCACATAAAATGCCAGGGTTTCATATACATGCAATATATGCATGGGCAACAAAACATCTACTGTACATAGCACTGCAAGACTGGTTTGCAATGTACCACAATTAATGATAGTTCATTACGTATGTATGTATTTATAAGGTCATTATTATCTTATCACCACATACATCCTGTGGTTATAAGGTCATTATTACAACATAATATTATCTCTAGAAAATGTATTTCCTTATTATTTTCAGATTTATAAATGAAATTTATACTGGGGTTTAATTCTGACAAAAGTTTTAATAATGGTGATTCAGAGCATTTCCAGATAATAAATATGTCACCTAGTATCATTTTTATATTAAATATTTTAATGTGTTTTTAAGTACTTTTTCTTCAGTATCTCTCATAATTACATCAGCAAATTATCTAAATAATGGTAAATCTTATTGTTACATATTACCACATCCCAACTCTTCTAAGGTTTTCATCATATGCAAATGTTGACAGGTTTTGAAATGAAGGTTCAGAAACAGATACAGATGTCCTTGATACAACATATAAAACTTTAATTTTTCAAAAAAGAGAAATATCTGGTTTAAGTTTAATATATGTATACACATACACTCAGAAAATTTCTATTTTACAAGTATTAAATAATACACTGGTTTCCATAAATTAAGAAACAAATGAAAATAACATGATATCGTAAACTCAGACAATAGAAATGCTTGAAAGTCACATATGTAAAATATGATGCAGGATTGTAGATAATATGTAAATGAATGGTTCTGGCAGTGGTATATGCAAGTGCATCAAGTGTTAATGTGGGCAAAGTTGTTCCCCAGTTCTCCTGTGAAGTGTGAGGTGGAGTTATTGAATAAGAGGTTTGTTTTGGTATGTCTACCAGACAACATTTATTGAAGAATTGTGGGGGAGAGCTCATAGTTCAGCTCAAGGCAGGGTAAAGTCTAGCAGATGTTGCCAGATGACTTAATGCAAGTCATTCATTGATGTTTAGATTATGACAGAGATTCCAATAAGGACAGTGTCTAAACGATGGGCAATAACTCCAAGGAAGGACTGCTAAGTGGTGTTATGCACCCAGAGGAGCAGGATATCAACATCACATCAATTGCAACTGGCTCTTGCAGCAGTTAGTGGAATGGCAATATCTGATCCTATTGTATGCCAAAGACTTTACAAGTTGTGACAGTATGCTATGTAGTCAGTGGCATGCATGATGTCACAGGAGGAATTATTTAAACTGGTGCAGACATCATGTCAACTGGGCCCAGGAGCAATGACAGTCAGTTCTTTTCATGGATTAATCAAGATTCACCCTTCAGAGTGATTTGCTGCATCAGTTAATATGGAGGGTACCAAGAACATGCTATAATGCCACAAATATTCATGAAGGGTCACCTATGGTGGTGGTAGTGGTCATGATTTGGAGAGTGGGTAGCTGCACAGATCGCAATGCGCTTACAACAGGTTACATTATCAGTCCCAGTGTAATGGTCCACACATTCACTCTTACTTTTCCTTAACCAGTTTTACCTTATTTACAGTATATTTATTATTTTGGGGTTTATTCTCCAGTTGGATCATCATTTTTCCTCACCCAACACCACTAAAGGAGTTGCTCATGCACAACTCCAACTTCTGATTGACAGCCATTAATGCACGTGCAAGGACATGCCCCCACTCTTTTACAATAGCTAGCGTGATCCTAAGTTTATGCAAATGTATTTCCCAGTGTGCAACACATGTGTCAGTTACACACCACATGTATAGTAAGTGACATCAGGTCACGGAGTTAGTAGAGAGCAAGTTATTAGGAATGAAGCTATGAGAGAGTTGTTGGTAGTAGAGATGGAGTAGTTGAGATGTTTTGATGTGAGCTTTTAGTTGCTCAAAACATTGTATTCATCAGTTTATTTGGTGCATCTTGATTTTTTGGGAAATAAACTTTGTTTTACGAATAATTTTTACTTTTCTATTTTTTTCTCTTGAGCAATGATAATTTATTTGATTAGATTTAATTTTAATAATTTGACAATCTTTTTGAATTAAACATTCTGTGTCTAAGTAATGCCTATATACTTAGCGAACCCTCATTTAACTTTATTTGGCAAGATTATGTGCCTGATGTGCGATGCCATCTGGAAAATTAGTTTAATTTGGATCAGTTTTGGATCATCATACTTTTGGAGCATTATACCAGATAGAGGGATGAAATATTGGACACCTTTCTGTGACTATATGTGTGTGCAATAGGCAGCGATGAAAGTAGATTTTATTTCTCATCAGTGCGCTTCAAAGCATAGCTATGTATGGAAAATCACACACAGACGATCACTCCAGTGAAGTCGACTTACAGGGGTTAATAAATTGAAGTGTGTGGTGACTAAAGTACAATGCTCTTAGATTTTCTCACTTTCCATATGTTTTTCACAAATAGTGAATGATTTAGGGATTTTTAGTGTGAAATAAATATTAATATATTTAAATACTTGCCGATTCCGTTGTATTGTTGGATTTCAGTCTTATTGAAAATAATAATATGATTTAGATGATTTTAAAATTATTTTAGTACTTAAAGAAATTTGTTTAGAAAGGAAAATTAACATTTCACTCGTATTCTAATTTTGAATACTCAACTTGCATATTTTAAACTCAGAAGCCAAATATAGCATTTTTTTAGAATAACATTTATCGGAGATTTGAAATAGCCTTTAAAATTTATAAAGCTTAATCAATGATTACATGACATAGGGAAATTTCGCTTCCGACTTATCCTCGATAATAGATGTGAAATTGCAGTTTCCGCATCCAAACTGAAGTAGGAAAAGAGCGACTTTTGTCAAAAAAAAAAGTTGCGAGATTATTTTGTTGAGTGCTCTTGTGTGCCAAGCAAATTCATCTAGCTTTCCACTCTTGTCATGGGTACTATAGGTTGTCCATTCCTGTAGTAGAAAAATTAATCATTTCACTTTTACATGTGATATATGTATTTGTTGTATATAGATCTTGTCTTCACCTTAATGTATATATGTCTTCATATATGATTTGACCTCAATATAGATCTTGTCTTCACCTTAATGAGAGATGTTTAGTAATCAGGAACGCTAATACCACAGAGTGAAAATGGCAACTATTAGGTTGGCCGTGCTTGCACGGGGTTTGTATACCATCGCAGCCCAATATGCAGACCATTGCATCCCAAACTCTCCTCATCTCTCATGCTTCCTTCCTTTCCCCCTTAAGAGGTAGCCACTAATTGTAAACTATAACGCCGCTCTTCTAGTGGGCCTGGCAGAATTCTTTCTGTTCTCTCCTAACCTTGATCCACTCTGATAAACGGTTCCAAGAAAAGTAACCTCGCTTTATTTTAATGTAAAAACTGCTGGGTTTTTTCTTTCAATTCCACAGCATTGTTCGTTAAAGAAGAACCCAAATCATGCTATAGCATTATTTTTATATCAAATTTATTGCTTGGTGTAATTAAAAAGTTGATAATTATTTTATCAGTGTTTCTAAGGAAAAACAACTTTATCATAAATTAATATCATAATTTCTTTTTATTATAACAATTCTGATATTTGGGGATCTGAAACGGTTTGACATTCTAATATGTATAATAAAAAAAATAAATACCCCCTCAAGCAGCTGCTTGTCACAGAAGTCTGATAGAAGCCTATCAGTATAAGGTCTGTGAAGATGGCAGGACCTCAGCAGAAAAACAACACAAACATACATGCCTTATCCGGGCTCGAACCCAGGTCCCATAGATCAGTAGTCAAGCGCGCTAACCACTGAGCCACGGGATGGCTTAGTATATGTATACAAATACTATAAATTCTGATATTGAAGGTTAAATTTCAAGGAATGCAAATGATGAAAAAAGCATCAGAGAATTAAATTCTTAGTTGATAATTTTTTTACACCTCTCAAACAGCTATTTATCACTGGTCTGATAAGAAGCTTGTCGATATAAGATGTCAAATGACTTATTATGAAGGTGAGATCTCAGCAGAAAGAAAATATCCATACCTATAGGGTCTCGAATCTAGGTCCCATAAACTTGAAGCAAAGTGTGTAAACCACTTGATCACAAGGAAAATGTCAAGCTTGATAAATTTAACAAATGGCAGTTATCAACGACAAAGTTTTTGTTAATCATTTTGAATCTTCTGTGGGCCTTATTCTTGAACTATCTTCGTTATCATTAGCTATCCATTATTTTAAACTTCTTTTTTACAGACAACAATGTTGACATGCTGCGGGTCAATACTAACAAATATGCTGAATTCAGTGAAAATGATAGTGGTTATAAAAGTCGAAAGTGGTAGTTCAGTATAAACTACTGATGAAATATGAAGAGGATTCATCATTGCAATTGCCTTGAGTATGGGCTTTTTTTGGGAAAATCGCAAATCGTTTTCCCCAGTAGTATACTGACGACAAGACTCAGGTGGAAAAAAAATTTCCTTGGGCCTAAAGCTAATCTTATGAGGAGCGACGAGGAAGAAAGTAAAATTTTGATAGAGGTATAATACCTTTTATTTAATATTAAAATAAACTTATCTAGAGTAAATAAATATATTTGTTTTCTTTTGTTAAAGTTTGTAATTAGATTTAAATTAAAAATTTTAAATTAACATACGTCAAAATTTTGTTTTTAATCTTCCAAATAATTTCAGTCGTAGAGTTTAGGTGTGCAAGTATTCTCTTACTATGTATGTGTGTGTATACTCTGAATACATGTCTGTTTAGAACCCGCAGATGTTTAGGAGACGACGAAACAGATCACCAGCTTTTAAAATGGCTGGGAAGAACAACTTAATATTTAAAATTCATAGCAAATATTTCCTGCCTTAAAATTAAGTGAGGTGTGCTAAGTGAAAATTACGTTTAAAAAAAATGATGTGCCAACTTATGTGAGACAATAAAATTAAAAGAACATGTATTAGTTTTTATATTATGGTTACTCTAGTAGCATAATGTAAAGTGATTAATTGATAAAATTAATTTTTTAAAAACTGTTTTCCATGATTTTACATTAAAAAGTCCCCTCCTCCTTCAAACTCATTACTTAAATTTGGGGAAGCATGAGCCCCATTGCCCCCATTAAACTGCCTTTTGTTATTTCCAGAAATGTTTAAGAATTTTCAATTCAGCAGAATATAAAAAAAATATATCTGGGTTCGAGCCCCGGGTAAGGCCATGGCTGTCTGTATCATTTTTCTGCTGAGGTCCTGCCATCCTCTCAGACCTTCTACTATGGCATATAAACTGAAAAGCTCCTGTCAGACCTCTGTGGCAAGCAGCTGCATGAGGGGGTATTTATTATTTTTATTATTTATATATTTTTAAAACGAAAATTACAAGTACACGCTGCTTTGCAATGGATTTTAACATCTAAGTGAGTTCATATCCTTTCTTTGATTTACCACCCCATTGTCCCAGTTCTGCCTCCAGTAGTGATTAAAACCAAACCCAGACAGTTGTCCCAGTTCTGCCTCCGGTAGTGATTAAAACTGAACCCAGACAGCTACGGCGGATGGGAACGTGTATTGTCCGTGAACTCTTTTACGACTCCCCGAAAGATGGCTCTGGTTGGAGTCACCTTTGCCTGTCTAGTTCTGCTCTCTATACTCAATAACCTTGCTAATCATTCAAAGAGAAAAAGCTTTACTTCCAATTTCTAGCACTCCCTGTTGGCAGAAATGAAAACTCAAGTATCTGGTTTCTAAATAGCTTGGTATCTAAAGTGTTAAACTGCAGTAATGCAATTAAAAACCGACGAGTTTTTCTTAAAAGGAATGGTTTGCTTTTAAAATAATTAAATTTTCGGTTGAAAAAGCATTAAGATGTAAAAGAAATCGTTAATGGAGCCACTACTGAAAAATGTCTTACCGGTACGTCGTACTAGCAAATAATTTCTTGCCAGTACGGCATACTGGCCTACTTTCACTACTGGCAATAGGTGATACCTTCCTCTTACAGGATATTAATGTCTGGTTACACCAATGTCACCTTGTCAATTGTTATCTGGAGAATAGTACCATTAACCAAATGGAGTGACCAGCCTTGTCTTCAGAAATAAATTCAATAGAAAATGCATGGTATAAACTCAAGACAAAAGTTGTTTCTTCAAACCCACTCCTGTAAGCCTGCCAGAGCATTGACGTGCTCTGGAGATTATGATCCACAGCACTGCTACACAGTTTTACAAACAGCATAAGACATTACTGTGAGGCTTCTATAGCAGTAATAGGTGACTGCACTCCATATTGAACCACATGGGTTATCTCATTTGAGTTTCATATTTTTACCATACATCTGTATTTGTATATAATTTTAGGAATTAAAAGTGTTGTTCCATTTCTCAATTTTACTCTTATGAAAAGTGTTTATATACATCTATCATCTGATTCACATGCAGCAGATCCAATGGGTGTTTTTGAGAAAAATCCAGTTTTCAAGTTGTTCCTTAATTTATGGAAACCTGTGTATTTAATAAAATACACCATCTGTTACATCTGTAATGCTGCTACTGTGTGTCTATCTCTTTAATTTATGAAGAATTTCTACCAATATTGGCACAAAAAAGTGTGCCATATTCTAATCACCATTCTGAGAGCCCAATACATAGCATCATCATATTCCTTCTTCACTTTAAAGTAAATCAATTTTTACCTATCTTCCTATTGCTTTTTGTTCATCCTTTGTCAACTTGTGTGTTTGTCAAAACAGATGTTCTACATCTTTTAAATGTGATGGACAAGCTTAATGATTTATGTGTCAAATGAAAGCTTGTGACATGGGGAGTGTCATAGGATATAAATATTTACTGTCATGCTTCCCTTCTCCCTAAAAAAGGGAAAATATGAAAACATTGTTCTGCTGTATCTTCAGAACTTGAGAGCTGACGTAGCACTCCAAATAGTATATTTAAAGTTTGCCAGATAGTTCAGGTGCCAGGCAATCCATCTTGCCAATAAATTAAATAAAGGTTCTTTTTCTTTTTATTAATTGCATTACTTATAGAAAAAGAACTTAAATCACTGATTGTCAAATAAATAAACTCTGCTCAAGAGAAAAAAAATTAAAAAGTCAAAATTATTTCATAAAACAAATAATGTTTATTTCAAAAATCTAGATTCACCAAAAAAGCAACTCTTTAATAAACTTCTCATAGCAGCACTACTTCGCTAACAACTCCTCACACTAACTGCCTCTTCCTAACACTCTTCTTAACTACCTCTCTGGTGTGTGCAAACTTGACACATGTGTAGCATGCTGGTTGAAGTCACATTTGAATAAGATGATGATCGAGCACTTGCGCTAGTTGTGACGTGGGGGTATCCTTTCATGCACAATTAGCAGTTGTCAATCAAAAAGAAGAGTTGTGCATGCGCAAACCTTCTAGCTACTGCTAGAAGTACTACTGCTAGCGTATGCACAACTCTACTATGGGTGAGGAGAAATGATGGATCAACTAAAATAAAAGGCTCCAAAATGAGAATTATAACATAAATAAAGTAAAACTGGTTAAGTAAAAGTGAATGGGTGAACTATCACACTGAAAGTAACTTTGTGATATGGAGAATGTCAAAGGTTATAAAAATTATCCAGTGATATCTCCACCCCCACCCCACCCCAAAAAAAGGGAAAATATGTGAAGAATTATTTTACCATATCTTTTGAATGTGAGGGCCAAACGTAACAAATTATATGTCAAATAGGAGATTCTGACATGGGGAGTTTTGTGGGCAATAAAGATATACCTCAGCTGATTTCTTGCCCTTTAAAAAATTGGAAATGTGAAAGTCATTCTTCTACTATACCTTTTGAATGCAAGGTCCTACAGTTATGAGTTAGGTGTCAAATGAAAGCTCATATGAGGACTGCTGTAGAATACTTCAAATTATGCCCTACCATCATTCTCCCTCCCTCTAAAAAGGCATGGATATTTCACAGGGGTCCACCTTAAAGAGTTATATCTCAAATCAAAGTTTGTGATGTCTCAAATGTCACAGGCTACCTCAAACATGACTCCAAAGAAATAGGGAGAAAAAATGTGGTCAGTGTTTAGTCATATCAAATAAGTTTCTGTATTCAAATAAAGGATAAGTGTAGGTTAAAAATATACCGATCTTCCTATATGCATCATAAAAAGTCGAAAATAAAACAACCAAACAATAAAGTATATAAATCATGCAATCAATCATTAAATACATATTCACTTCAAAGAAAAATAGGGCATCAATTTGCTTACTCAACAATATTGTAGGCATCCTATCTTCCTTTGAAGTGAATACAAATTTGGTGACTGATTGCACAATCAATATGTAGTTTTATTTTCCACTTTTTATGGTGCATATAGAAATATATGTTTCTTTTTAATTCTTTAATTTATCTATATTTTTCATTTTACTCTGTTTTCCAGTTAAAATCCATTTTGATAATTCTAGAATTATTTTTATCATTTATCAAGTTAATTCTTGAGAGTAAAACCAAAATCACCAAGTTATTTGTTTCTGGGAACATCTGTGTTTAACTAAAATTAAGTACAAAGATGAACTGTGACTAATTGGATACACATTGGACTGCCTTCTGTAAACACATCTTGTTTGCTCACTACTTTATATTTTTATTTTTGTTTTATTTCCCTAGATTTATTCTGATTTTATTTCCATAACTTTACATATAATTATCAATCTTTTAGAGTATGGCTACTTCTTCACCTATTTTTCTCTGATGAGTAAGTCTTACAACTTGCAGCAGTGAATATTTTTTGTTTAACCTTGCTTTAAGTAATTTTTTATTTTTAAAAATATATTTCTTTGTTTTCCAATAAAAAAATTTACCTTTTTATTATTTCCTGAAAATTAATGCAATCTTGGATAGAGATGCAAAGAGATTTACCCTGGCTTGCAAATAAGCCCTCCTACAGTTGGTGGAAGGGATGGGGTGGATAATGGCAATGTGGTTTCTTCAAGAAGTTTTAAACACCCCTCCCTCTCTAATCACTATGCTGAGGAAGTTGATTCAACTCTCCCACCTTTGACAAAATTTTATTTTAAAAAGACTTAAAGAGTTGACAATGAGTTCCAAATAATGCTATTTCTTCTTCTTCACTACCTTCAACCTGAAGTTTGCTACCTGCTTCTTCACTACCTCCAGAAAAGAGAGAGTAAATCAGCCTTTATATCATTCAATTTGTTAACATTATAGTGGATAAAAGTCTGATTTGTAAGTCAGAAATCTAGATCGTATTAGAATTTTGATTTATGTTTGAAGACAAATATAGCCCAATTACAATTTTTATGTACTTCATACAAATGCAATATAAGTTTGATTCTAATACAGTCAAAAATACTTAACATTAAAATGGATAACATGAAACCAAAGTTTGGTCTGTTTTGGCAAAAATACTTTGACATGCAAAAATATTCTTTAACACGAAATGGATAACATGAAAGATCGTCTAATGCAAAAATTTTCTAAGGTCTAATGAATAGAATTAAAACTTCTTGAATAACACAAAATTTATAGAAGATGATGAGAGATGTAATCCACACCAATGTTTGATATATTTGAGCAGCTTCAAATTTCTTGCTAATCATTTAACAGCCACTGAAAATACACTGGAGTGTTTTAGATTCGACACCTGGAATGCAGGTCAATAATTTTGTCCGCTGATTAAGATGGTATTTTCATATATTCTGTTCTGTTTGTTGAACTTGTTAACCCTAGATTGAGAATAACATTAATTAAGATGGATGAACTTACCTCCCCAAAGTTCTTTAATCAATACAATCTCATTCACTCTCTTTTTCTTGATCTTGTTTCAAAATTAGGTGTAGGTTATGAATAGCATTAGGAATCAACAATGCAATGCAACAATGCATCAATACCTTTAAATGCAAAATTCTGGTAACAAAATTTTACATTGGTTCTGACCTTCATGTTATTTTGCACTGTACTGTCAAAATGTTCTCAATAAATTTTAAGTTGTTGGGTTGTTTTACCTCTAAGTGGCACTTTTTTTGCACACCATGGGTTAAATGGTCAGGTCACAAGGACCCCAAAGACTAAGAGAAGGTTGGGGGAGGGGACCCACTGGAACAGCTGTTGGGAGACAGATGGTGGCCTCCCATCAAGGCCATCCAGCATGTTCTTTAATGTGCACAGCATATGGCTCTCCCACACATGGGGCCACAGCTTAACGTTCCATCCGATGGATGGTGGCCTTTCCAAGCCCATCAGTGTCCCCTACTGACTGTGGGCAGGGCAGGGAATTTTGCGGAAATAAATCTCAATGCTGACACAGCTGGGACTCGAACCTGGGAACTACAGATTACGAGAATGGGGCACTACTGACTGAGCCACCCCCGCCCCGATTGGGGGAGGGGAGCCACTGAAACAGCTGTTGAGAGACAGAGGTAGCCTCCTGTCAAGGCCATCCAGTGTGTTCTTTAACATACACAGGGTATGGCTTTCCTGCACATGGGGCTATAGCATAACGTCCATTCCAATGGATAGCAGCCTTCCCTAGCCCATCAGAATAAAGTTTGTGTCCATCCTGCAATTATTCTTTGCTACAACTAGAACAGCACATTTAGAGACTTTGGATTGCATGAAAAAAAATTATGAAATCAACTGAACTTTGATATTTATGTGGACATCAGTGTTAAAATGATAAAATCAACTTATACTACATTGAGTGACATTCTGCTTTGAGGTTTGCATTTGGGTTGCCATTGCTTTCTGCAAGTCTTTCTAGCTTATCCTGCTCTTGCACAACATGCTAACATTTACAAAAGAGCAGCCCTAATGGCTTGATAATTGCTTCACTAGTTAGAGTTAATGTTATAGTTATTATTAAATTATTATAGAGTTATTGAATATAGCAAACATATAAATTAGAATTTTGCATTTACAAAATGTTGCAAAATAGGATAAACAAGAGAGAGGATATTATATAAACCATAATATGTGTTCATACTTTAACTTGTGTAGTTGAAATAACCAATTAAATGCTACTTACATTCATATCCCACTTCAAGATTTCTACAAGCAGACCCATAGGGACATGTATTGAAAGAGCATGGTTCTAGTTCTTCACAGTTTTTTCCTCTGTATCCTTCAGGACAGTGACAACTAAAATATTGAACAATAACAAAATATAAATACAATGATGTAAATGTTTATTAATATATGATTACAGAAATGGAAAAAATATTCAAACTTCACTTAAATCAATTCAAGGTACTTTTTCTTCAGTACACTTTATAATCATGTAACTGTTTTGAAACCTCTTTCATAATGCCTTTCTGTCATTTAAAGAGTAATGATTCTCAACTGATATGGTGGTTTTATTTAAAATTATTTGTAGGGGGATGTTCTCATATAAGCATTTGCATTATACAAAAAAAAAAAACAATTTTGTTTTAAAATGGAATACCATACAAAAAGGAAATTTCTATTAAAAAGAATATTTCTTTGTCACCCCAGTTAACACTATTTTAGCATGTACCACAACTGTAAAAACTGTACTCTCTGTGTAAACCATTGACATGAAAAAAAAAACATACACTCAACTCAAAAAAGAAGTATTTGTTTTGGTGATGCAGCACAACTTTTCGAATATGGGAACAATTACAGAAAACCCCCACACACACAAACCAAAGCTGAACTAGTGTGTTGAACTTGTGTTTTGGAATTTGAGTTCTCAGAGTTGTATCCTTGTTCTCCCAAATGAGAGAGGATTGATATCCAAGTCAGAGAAATACTTTTTGCTTTCATATCCAAGACTTCAATCATTGTCAGGAAATTATAAAAAAAAGTTTTTCAATGAAGTTACCAATAAATAACAATAAATATCAACAAAAACCTAAAATGAAATTAGGAAAGAATTTGCAGAAATATATATTAAAACTAGCTACTCAGAAAAAAAAAAAACTGGTGAAGAGGTAGACCATAACTCTAAAACATCAATAATTATATATAAATATATGGAAATAAAATAAAGTACTGAAAGAAAAATAAAGGTTTAATAACAGTCTAGAATACTAATGGAGAAAATGTAGTGTTATTCATTTGTTTACTGGTGGCAGGCTGGAGGATGCAAAAGCCACATATGCATCCAATTAGTCACATCTGCATCTTGTGCTTTGTTGCTGTAAATAAAGAAGGAAGTTCCAAGCACCATAGAAGTCCAGTTTTGGTTTCAGTCTTGGGATATAATGTGATTAATGATAAAAGTAATTCAAGAAATATTTGAAATAAGTTTAACCAGAAAAGAGAGAGTGAAACAGAAAAAAATAGACTTAATTATGAGAACTTGGGAATTGCTTTAAAAATTCTCCAATTTTTAAAAATAATGTTTTGTTGATTTTTAAAACTTTAAGAAAAAATATATTGACAACATATCAGATGAAATTTATGAGCTAAGAACAGGGGATTTCTTCAGCACAGAGTAATGATAACTAAAGTGATAGCAATTTTGTAAAAAAGTGTGATTATCAATAGCATGAAGGCCTTTTTTTAAAGCTTAATATAATGTGCATCACTTGGAAAAAGGTATTTTTCAAGCTATACACACATATACAAAATACTCATTCAGTGGGCTATGGAGGTTCAACCTTAATAGTGTAATTTTGCTTTTCCAAACATCTATTGTGAGCTACAGCAGCTGCATTTGGCCATTGTAGGCCACTTATAGCAAGGTCCTGCTTGACATTGTCTGCCAACCACATCCTAGATATCTTTCATTTCCTTAGGTATTTAGGCATGCTACTTGTAATCCTACTGACTAAATCTGTAATTATGGATTTTTACATATAGGAAACATGGCCACACCAACAGTTTCTCTTTGCACAAAAAGCTGATCAAAGGAGGTTGACTATTCCTTTCACTAACCTTTTCAATACTTATAAAGTCAACCAACTTAATGCCCAAGATACTGCTTAAACATCTAAAATCAAAGGCATTAAAATTTTCTGTTGTCTTGCTTAAAAAGCGTCCAAGTTTCACTACCATAACATTTAAACATTTGACCTTACCCTGCCTATCTGGTCTTTTGCAAGTCCTGGAATTCTTCGTATAAAATTTTTTTATATTTTTTATAAAAAAATCCAGCTGGGACTCGAACTTGGAAACCGCAAATTACAGGCCTCGGGCACTGCCAGCTGAGCAACCACTGCCCCACGCACACATGTATATATGCATTTATATAAATATTATGACTGTGTTGTACTATTATTTTTTTTAAGAATGGAAATGTTCTCTACATTTACTGATAATCTTGTATTACATATAGATATAGTTAAAGTCACATTATTCAATAAACATAAACAAAGGATTAAAAAAACTTATTTGGCTTGAAAATTTGGAAAGTTCATTTTCTGCTCATAGGGGTATTATTAAGCTGTGAACTAAAAGTTTGCAACAAATGCATTTGATCTCTTGAGCCTGATGCTATGTGCTTCCATATACAGTCATATATCAATAGCATAGCCAGGGAAGGGGGTGGGGGAGGTAATAATAGAGCAAACCCCCAATCTTAGTAAAATTTTCTTATTAAAAAACATTATTTCACTAATTTACATTTAAACATTAAGAAAATTTTATGAACCTTTTCCTCTTTCCAAAGTCCTGCTTATGTTACTGTTATATATAGTTGAAATAACAAAAAGTTCAGAATTTAACTTTAGCACAACTTCTTGCTGGCAAAATGCTATTCCCTTTATCTATATCATAGGTTAATTTGTGCAGCGAAATGCTACCCAATTCCTTTTTTTGCAGAATCATTCATTCATTACCACATACAAAGCATGTTTATGAGTAGGAGCAATATGGTGATATTTTAGGTACACTTTTCACATGATAAGGTATATCCTTCTCTTTCTACCTCCACAGATTTAATTGGTCAAGACCTTGCGAAGCTGACCACTCCTCAGCAGGGCAAAAAATAAATTGTGGCCTTAGATGATCAAATCAGTAGGCTCCATTGATCTGGCAGCCCCCCCCCCCCCACCTTTCCATTCAACAATTTTTCTTTTTTGAGAGGTACTGATGGCCTGCACTATAAAAATATAAATCAAAAAATTTAAAAAATACTTATCTTCCTACAGTGCCCTAAAAAGTGGAAAATAATCCTAAAACATAACGATGGTGCAATCGGTCACCGAGTTCATATGCACTTCAAAGGAAGATAGGGTGCTGGCAAACTTGTCGAGTAGGTAAAATGTCATCCTTGTTTTCCTTCTAAGCAAATACAAACTCAGTGACTGATTGCACCATCGATATGTTTTAGGATTATTTTCTACTTTTTAGGGCACTATAAAAAGATATGTATTTTTAAAAATTTTTAATTTATACTTTTTTTGTTGTCACTAAAAACACCTACCTTCAAAAACTTTGATATATGACTCATAAACATCGATCACATTTACTATCATTTTGGATTCAGGCTTGAAGTAGACCACAACATTGGAGATGTCACAAGCTTTAATTTGAGATATGACTCGTTAAAGTCACCCCCATGAAAATCTGTTCCCCACATTTTAACAAGGAGGAATAGTGAGAGTGAAATTCAAAATAGCGTACGGCCATCATTACATGAGCTTTCATTTGACACCTAACTTGTAACTATAGGCCCTGGGGTTCTGATGATATGACAGAACGACTATTTACCATTTTTTAGAGGGGAAGTGATCATACGAGGTCTTTTTTTAATAGCCTGCAACACTCCCCATATCACATGCCTTCATTTGACACATAGCATGTTACTTTCTCCACTCGCATTCAGGAGATATAGAGGAACAATCATTTTCACATTGTCCCCCTTTTTTACATACAAAATCCTCATGCAGCCATGGGCTACGGAGGTCCAACCAGAATGTGTAATTTTCCTCTCCAGAACGTATCTCTTTTGAGCTACATCTGCTGCATTTGGCCACACTAGGCCAATTCTAAGAAGGTCCTGTTTAACATCGTCTGCCCATCGCATCATAGGTCTCCCCCTTTTTCTAATACCCTTAGGTACACTATTCATAATCCTCTTTACCAATCTGCAGCTATGCATATGGGCAACATGGCCAAACCAACACAGTCTCTCTCTGCACAATATGCTGTTCAAAGGAGGTTGATGACTCCTTCTTCTAACCTCATCATTACTTACAAAGTCAAACCACCTAATGCCCAAGATACTGCATAAGCATCTAGAATCAAAGGCATCTTGTTATCCTGCTTACAAAGGGTCCATGTTTTGCTACCATAACTAACCTTAGAAAGAACCAAACTATTATACAGCCTAATTTTAGTCTTTAGGTATATACACCTCTTTTTCCATACTCTCCATAGATTCTTAAAAGTCCCAGCAGCAATCCCTATTTTTCTATTTATCTCATGCTGCACATCACCAGTATTTATTGCATAGCTCCCAAGATAATTAAACTGAGACACTTGATCAAGAGTGCAGCCATTCAAAGCAACTGAAGCACCAATTACCTGACCAATTTTCATCACTTTAGTTTTTTCTCTGTTTATCACCAAACCTACCCTATTACCAGTCGCATCAAAAAATTCATCTCAACATCATTAGCCAACAGAGCCAAATCATCTGCATAATCTAAATTAGAAATTTTGAAATCTCGACCATTTAAGGCCAAAATCTTTCCCTTGAAAAGAATTTCGCATTACATAATCAGTAACTAAACTAGAGAAAAGGAGAAAAATGCACCCTTGTCTAACTCCACTAGCAATGCTAAACCAATCGCTGCAAGACGTACCAAACTCTCACACACGACTCAGTATCATTATAGAGAGCTCTCATTACACTAACTTATTAGGTATTTCATATGATCTAACAATCAACCACAAATATTGTTAATCAACAGAGTCAAAAGCCTTTTTGAAATCTATAAAGCTAGCAACCACAGGTTTCTGACACTTGAAACATTTCTCAAGAATCTACCTAAGTGAAAATATTTAATCAATACATCCCCTACCACTTCTGAATCCACATTGCTCATCACACAGTTGTCCATCAACCAAATTCTTAATTCTGTTAAGTATAATCATGCAAAGAACTTTACCTGGAACAGAAAGTAAACTAATTCCCCTATAATTATCACAAGAATTACAATCATCTTTTTTAAAAATTGGGACAATGATAGCTCTAGTAAAATCCTTAAGAACACCTTCATCGTAAAAAATATTCAAAATTTCAATCGGCCATGTGACAACACAAATGTTCCCAGCTCTAAGCATTTCAGTGGTGATTTCATCCACCTCTGGGGATTTATGCAGTTTTAATTTAGAGATAGCCAATGCGACATAGGGCCATCACAAAAGACAGTAATGCATCTATCCTCATTACAATGGGAGTAGAAATAATCACATTATTTAGAACATTCTGAAATGCTCAGCCCACCTAGCCATCACAGAATCCTCACCTTCAACCACCTTCCCATGTTTATCCCTCAATCCCTGTGTACCTGTGCATTTCTTCCCACATAAAACATTAACAATCTGGTACAACCCCCTGCTGTTGTGCTGTCTAATTGCTTCCTCTGCTTTGTCAGTCAAGCTATCAAGCCAAAGATTCTTATCAGCTGTTAACCGATCCTTTACATGTTATTAAGCTTGTTGTAAAGCCTTTTTGTTAGGACTAGTAGGGTGTTGATTCATATTAATCCTGCACTTCCCTCTTTCAAAAATAAGTTCCATAGCCTTATTACTCAAATAATTTTGTTTCCTCTGTTCCCTTTTACCCAAAAGAGTACTGTCGGTTTCAAGAAAAGCCTGTTTAAACTGATCCCATTCTTTCTCAACTTCAGCAGTAAGCACCACAATTAATCTAATCATTGGTATGTTTGGGCTAAATCTGGATCTTTCAGGCATTCAGTGTCATAGATAATTTTCTTAAACTTAAGCACAACATTTCTTAAGCTTCAGTTGCAAGACACTTTTGACCAGGTAATGGTCAGACCCAATTTTGGCTCCCCTGTATGATCTGAAAATAAAAAATAAAAACTGTTGCCCGTATGAATAATTATAGATTGGCGAATACGGTTATGAACAGTGGGCCTAAAGGCCTCAGAAAGAAGGGGAGACCTAGGATGCGGTGGGCAGACAGTGTCAAACAGGACCTTGTTAGAATTGGTGTGCAGTGGCCAGATGCAGTAGATGTAGCTCAGGATAGACTTGCTTGGAGAACTAAATTGCACGGTCTGGTTGGACCTCCGTAGCCCATGGCTGCTTGAGGATGATGATGATGATGTATGATCTGGTATTTCTAACTGAACTAGCCCATTTGCTGTTAATTAAAATATAATCTATCATATTTCCTGTGCAACCCATCAGGTGAAACCCATGTATATTTATAACTGTCCCGATGTTTGTAGTACGTGTTAGTTATTCTCAAACCATTAAGTTTACTTACCTGTAGGAGACATTTGCCATTGCCATTGGAACTACCAATGCCAAAAGGAACCTAAAACTCTTGCCCAAAGGTCAGAGTCAGTACCAACTTTAGCATTGAAGTCACCTAGCACAACAGAAATATCTCCTTTCTTCACAGAATTCAAAATATCCTGAAGCTGGTTGTAAAATGTATCCTCTTTCTCATCAGAGTCCTCTGTGGGGGACATAACAAGTGATATTCAAGTCTTTAATTTTTGTTTTAAATTTTGACGTAATTCTTTCATTAATGCAGTCATATACTAGAAGAGCATCACTGGCATGTCTGCTAAGAAGCAAACCAACTCCTCGGAGATGCTTTACATCCTCCCTCCCTCCCTGAAAAGAGAAATTTAAAGTTATTTTTAAATATCTCACCTTTACCTGTCCATCTGATCTCTTGCAAGCCTAGAATATTTAGGTTATAGCACTGGAATTCCTTCATGAGGACATCAAGAGAATAATCTCTATGTAATGTTCTCACCTTCCACATTCCTGCAGAGAGAAATTTATTACTAGGATTTTTAAAGAAACTAGGTTTATTGATAAAGGTAGGGCCAACAATATCAAACAGCCCCCTGATCTCAGGCATGGGGCAAAGACCTGTTCCTCCCCCACTAAAGGCTGAAGTCGCCGATGCTGGTAGGAACTTCAGACACCACCATTTCAAGTGGACTTTTTGAAGAGCCATATGGTCTGCCTGAGACACATTACTCCAGTTTAGGATTGACAATGCCCAACTAGCTAAGTGTTCAGGTACCTATGATGGCCTCTGATCAGGATTATCCACCAGCTGATATAAGATATCCTATGCCTCTGCTCACTTAGGCTGGCAATCCACAAGCAAACAGAAAACACAGCAGCAGATTCTCCCTCACAGAGGCCCATCAGTGTAGCAAGTTCAGTCTAGTAGGAATAAATGGTCAGCACCAGAACCCTGTGAAGTTGACCACTCCTCAGCAGGGTTGAAAAAAAAGATAAAAGTGGCCATAGATAACCAGATCAGTAGGCCATACTGAACTGGCAGACCTCCCCTTCCAAAAGATAATATCTCATTCGAAAGGTACTAACAGCCTGCACCACGAGAAGGCGGGGTTCGGACATTAGGCGCTAGACCTGGCCGGTTCTGTGCACCATCACTGGGGATTGGTACACAGCTCTCCTTCCACTTTATGCCCCTTTTTAGGGGGGAAGAAAGCATGGGGGGTCAATTTGTCATAGCCTACGACATTCCCAGCATTACAGGCTTTCGTTTGACGTATATCTCGTTACTTTCGTCATTCATATTCTGAAGATATAGCAGAACATTTCCCCATTTTTAGGGAGGGAAGAAAGCATGGAGGTCAATTTTTTATACTCTACGACACTCCTCACCTCACAAGTTTTCATTTAACACATAGCTTGTTACTTTCTGCACTCGCATTCAGGAGATATAGGGGAATAATTATTTTCATGTCTCCCTTTTTTAGGGGGAAAGAAAGCATGGGGGATCAATTTTTCATAGCCTACAACATTCCCCACATCAGTAGCTTTCATTCGACATATTGCTTGATACTTTTGTCCTTTGCATTCGGGAGATATAGCTTAAGAGCAGTTTTCACATTTTTCCCTTTTTTAGGGGAGAAGAAAGCATGGGGGTCAATTTTTTTTATAGCCTATGACACTCCCTGTGTCAAGTTTTCACTTGCCACATAAATCATTAAGTTTCTCCATCGCGTTCGAAAGATATGGTGGAACAATATTTTGTCAAATCCATAAACCAACATATGTCAAAGCTAAAAACAGTTCTCTTAAGCTATATAATAGTACTCTAAAGCTATATAACTAACTCTATATATTAACTCTTAAGCTATAAACAGTACTCTTAAGCTATATAATAGGAAGATAGGTAAAAAGAAGGCAGAGTCAGACTTTAGATGCTAAGCCTGGAAGATTCTGTGCATTATCACAGGGCACACAGCTCTCCTACCATTTTACAGGCCTTACTTATCCACCCATATATATATATATAAAATTCAAAAGAGTATTTTTGTTTTAAATATTATTTCATTTGTTGTTTTAGCGATGCTAACGTGCTTTTGCTCTCAACCTGAGGAAATTTGGTGTAAAATACAATGCCAATTTTTTTTTGTCACCAATGATATCGACATGCAATCTTCTGACATTATCAATTACCTTTTAATATAATCTACCCAACCACAGATATACTAACATTGGACTATGTCACATATACATACAGATTATTCAGCTAACTTTTTGTCATCCTCACCTGATTTTAAAAAAGTGCAGAATTAAAAATAAAATTATTGAATGAAATGAGAAATTACATTAAACGGATTAATGAAATAGATATGTGATTCAGTTCAAGTAGCATTAGCTGAAAATCAAAGCTTCATTTATTTCACAGTAATATTCTCTTTCATAACAGATTGAATGTTTTGTTTGATGCTCAAATTAAATTTCATTTCTCCATAAAATACTGAATAAATTGGTTATATATTTCATATGAAAATGACCAATTAAAATTATCATAATACAAAGGTATTTCACTGGAGTTGATAAAATGAAAGTATAAACCAATTTTCATATTTATGTGTAATACAATTTTTAATATTTATGTGCTTGTTTGTTGTAATTGTGTGTTTAATGTAAAAATTGTAAAATTGTTTGGTATGGCCAATAGATGTTATGTCTGCAGACTACACACCTTAAACATAAAAGTAAGATAATGTAAGAAATCAAAGGTTAATTTTTTTGCTTTGGTAATTTGTCACCAAGAATGTAGGGTAATTTCACATAGAGAGGTTTCAGTGCAACCTGTGATTGTGACCCTTTATTCTGGCAATAGGAAGAACTGTTTTGACAAATGTGCAAAGTTGGTCACTAACAGAAAATGAATAGCAATTGAAAAATACACAAAAATATATAATATACCAAATATATTATACTAACACCATAATATGAAATCACTACTCACATGTAGTCATTCCATGTATCATTACATGTAGCTCCATTCTGACAGGGATCAATAGGTTCACAAACGTTATCACTAACAACACCCTTCTCTACAGAGTTTAATAAAGCAGTTCCAAGGATACGTGGAGAAAAGCTTTTTGTTTTCCCATCAGATATATTTAATGAATAAAATTCAATTACTATATTATTCAGCTGAAAGGAAACAAAAGTTTTATGTGTTATATAAAGTAGCAATATTTTTAGAACAATAATTTATACACAAGATTGTTGAATTACATGAAGCATTTTTACTATTTGGTAGAAAATAACAGTATTTAAGATCTATAATACAAGAATAATAACACCTTAAGAACACTGGTAAAAAAATTTATTACGTTGTGAAAGCTTCTTGTCAATAGAAGTGCACATATGAGATAGCTGAAGTCAGTAAAGTTCGTTTTAATGAAGTAATATTCACACAATTCAAATAGATGGAAATAAAAAGCGGTTTCATTATTGATTACCTTGATGGTAATAATTCAACAACATTGCAGATTAACATTATTGCAGAGATGTGCACAATATTAACAACTAATTTTTGAAGTACATCATATAATGTAGTAGAAGGATCTAGATTTCGAAACATACAATCTGTTCTTCTTCAGCAAAATGATGGCAGTTTCTGTGTTAAATTATATTATGAGAAGGTATATTTGAAAGTCTGTAAATGGTAGCTAGGTAGTCACTGGAAGGAGAGCTATGCACCAATCCCCTGTGCTGATGCATAGAACCGGCCAGGCCTAGCACCTAATGTCTGACCCCGCCTTCTCGTGGTGCGGACCTTTAGTAACTTTCAAAAGAGATACTCTCTTGTGGAAGTGAACGGAAGGGGAGGGCTGCCAGATTAGTGTGGCCTACTGATCTGGACAACTATGGCTACTTTTCTTTTTTTCTACCCTGCTGACGAGTGGTCAACCACACAGGGTCCTGGTGCTGACCATATAAACCTACTGGACTGGACAGATATATGGCTCTGAGCTTGATTATGGATCCTGATTTTGCTGCACTGGTGGGCTTCTGTGGAGGGAAAATCTTCCGCTGTGTTTTCTGTTTGTTTGTGGGTTGACAGCCCCAAGTGAATAGATTCACAGGATATGTTTATCAGCTGGTGGATAATCCTGAGCAGAAGTCATCGCAGGCACCTGAACTCTTTGCTTCTATTGGCATCGTCAAATTCTACATTGGAGGAAGTCTTCCAGTGTAGATGGCTTCAGCCTTTAGTAGTGGGGGAATGGGTCTTTGCCCCATGTCTGCGATTAGGGGGCTGTTTGATATTGTCGGCATTCCCTCTCTCAATAAACATAGTTTCTTTAAACATCCCACTAACCATTTTCTCTCCCTAGGTAGTTGGAATGTGAGGACTCTGCACAGAGCTTTTTCTCTTGATGTCCTCACACAAGAATTCCACCGTTATAATTTAGATATTCTCGGCTTGCAAGAGACCAAATGGGCAGATAAAGGTCAGATTCTTAAAAATAATCTTAAATTTCTCTTTTCAGGGAGAGAAGATAAGAAGCATCTCCAAGGCACTCTGCTTCTCAGCAGACACGCTAGTGATGCTCTTCTAGGATTTGAATGCATTAATGAAAGATTTCTTACAGCAAAATTTCAGATGAGCATTAAAGACTCGAATGTTATCTGCTGTTATGCCCCACTGAGAATGCTGATGAGAAGGATACGTTTTACGGACAACTTCAGGATATTTTGAATTCTGTCAAGAAAGGAGATATTACCCTTGTTCTTGGTGACTTCAATGCCAAGCCGGGACTTTAAGAACCTATGGAGAGTGTGGAGAAATAGGCGTATACACCTAAAGACTAAAATTAGACTGTATAATAGTTTGGTTCTTTCTAGGGTTAGTTATGGTAGTGAAACTTGGACACTTTGTAAACAAGATAACAGGAAACTAGATGCTTTTGATTCCAGATGCTTACGCAATATCTTGGGTATTAGGTGGTTCAACTTTGTAACTAATGATGAGATTAGGCAAAGGAGTTTGCAACTTCCTTTAACCAGCATATTGTGCAGAGAGAAACTCCGTTGCTTTGGCCATGTTGCCCGTATGAATAATTATAGATTGGCGAATAGGGTTATGAACAGTGTGCCTAAAAGGCCTCAGAAAGAAGGGGAGACCTAGGATGCGGTGGGCAGACAATGTCAAACAGGACCTTGTTAGAATTGGTGTGCAGTGGCCTGATGCAGTAGATGTAGCTCAGGATAGACTTGCTTGGAGAACTAAATTGCATGATCTGGTTGGACCTCCGTAGCCCATGGCTGCTTGAGGAGGATGATGATGATGATATTTGAAAAAAATATATTGATGTAAGTTAATGTTATTGAGATGTGCATGCTTGAGATGTAGTATCAGATGATATGGATGATGGCACGTTATTATTGTTGCATCTTATTAGAAAATTAACAGTATTTTTTGTTGTTAATGAGGATGTTTGGATTTGGGTAATCTTTTAGTAGAAGTTTCCAAGTTGTTGGTAAAATCGGTAGTTCATCATTACAGTACAAATCTTTGTTGATATGGATTATTATTTTTTCACTATATGAAAGCTTAAATTTATTATTAGGAATTGAAATAATTCTGGTTTCTTTGAAAATTGGAGTAACATTTTGGTTGATAATGGTGCTAGATAAAATTGTTATTAATTTTTCCTGATATCATATTGATGTTCTTTAATTCTTTCTGGTAAGTTTCTTGTAGTCACACCGATGTATCCAAGTGGTGATTTGACGTTATTATTAGGAGTGGTATTTTCTTTGAAAGGAATCAGGTAAACATCTCCTGTTAGAATGTATTTAGATCCTTCTACTATTTTATATGATGTACTTCAAAAATTGGTAGTTAATATTGTATGTGTTTCTACAATGATGTTAATCTGCAGTGTTGTTCAATTATTACCATCAAGTTCGTAAATCACGAATCCACTTTTTATTTCCATCTATCTGAACTGTAGGTGTGAATACTACTTCATTAAAATGAACTTTACCGATTTATCTTCAGCTTATCTCTTCTGTGGACTTCTATCGACAAGAAACTTTCACAAAGTACATCAACTTTTTTACCAGTTTTTAAGGTATTATTCTTGTATTTATACATTTCACACACTGGGACTTTTGACCTATTAGTATTTAAGATCTCTAAAAGCAAGACGAAATGCTTTGCAGTTCCTGTAAACAAGTATTATATTAACAATGTTGAAGTACACAATATTAACAGTAGGTCTTAGATTTCAACCCAGTCTGCCTAGAAGCTGTTATAACTAAAGTGAAAATGCACATAATAGTTTGCTGGAAATCTTACCAATCATACCAGCATAGTTGCCATACTGTCAACCTTACTCTGAAAGTTTTTTCTGCGGTGAGGTTTTTTTTTCACGCATTTTGCTATCATCATAATTTTGGAAAAATTAATTCCTGAAATAAGCAGACAAATAGCTATAATGCTATATGATATTTTGAGAAAGTTTTTTAAAATGAGTGGCATTGTAAATATTGAACATATATTACACAAAAAACATTTAAATAGATTTTATAGATTTTTAAATTTTCTAGTTTTTTTTTCATAAATTAATAAAACAAGAATCTTGAATTGAGTTTTTCATTGACACTACATGTAAATGATCATTTTATTCTGAGAAATATCTATAAACACAAATATTAAGAATATATACATTTGGATTGTTTTACCTCTGAGCGGCACTTTTTTTGCACACCATGGGCTAAATGGCCAGGTCACATGGACCCCGAAGGCTTAGAGAAGGTTGGGGGAGGGGACCCACTGAAACAGCTGTAGGGAGACAGATGGTAGCCTCCTGTCAAGGCCATCCAGCGTGTTCTTTAACGTGCACAGGGTATGGCTCTGCCGCACACGGGGCCACGGCTTAAAGTTCCATCCAACGGACGGCGGCCTTATCCAAGCCCATTGGTGTCCCCTACTGATCTTGGGCAAAGCAGGGAGTTATGCGGAGATAAATCTCAATGCTGACCCAGCTGGGACTCGAACCTGAAAACTACAGATTACGAGCTTGGCACGCTACTGACTGAGTCACCCCCGACCCTATATATACATTTTCTGATAGCCTTTCAGAATTATATTTATTGGCTGAGTTATTACATCAAAATTTAACAGTAAATGTAACTAGAAAATAATACATAAAAACAGTTTTTAAGCAGCAGAAAAATTGTCTTGAATTGTGTGGTCAGAAACCCACATTCTTCTGATATAATGTCAGGTGTTCTGGCCACTAATTAAAATTTCCCCTAACTATAAGATCATGAAGGGATCGAATCAAACTACCCATCACATGGCTTTAAATGCTGACTAGAGAATACATCTAGCCTCAGTCAAGAAAGATGGTATTTTTATATCCTACCATGCAATCTAGCAATTGAAATTCTTATTAACCCCTCCAGAGTCCCCATCATTTGCAGATGTTACAGATTCTGAAATGGACACAGATAGTACAATACATGAAACTACAATAAAAAAATAATAATTCCCAATTGAAAATATCTTACAAAAATACAGTTTAATAAATATTGTTTATCCTTTAAATTCATTGCAAATTTTGATACACTATAAAAGCTTCATAAATCATTAAGTGGCCTACCTAGGCTAGTTTTGAAATTTATGTCTGCTAAACCCCAACCTTACTCTTGGTCAGAAAGGGGACACCGATGTAATTGGAAAAGTTGACATCTATCGGATGGGGCATAAAGTTGTGGGTCTATGTGTGGGAGGGCCATACCCTGTGCATGTTAAACATGCTGGATGGTCTTGACTGAAAGGGTTAATAATAGTTTATAGGAATTCCTGTGATTGCTTGTGAACTATTTTAGATAATTACACATATGACTAATGATATTCTTATAAAAATTTTAACTACAATGTTTGGGAAAATTAAGGTAGTACTAACAAAATGTAACAGTTTTTTAATGTATGATGTAATTAAAAAAAATTGCCCAGTAATATATTTTAAGTAGTATAATGAGGAAATGTGCAGAAAATGAGAACATTCAGACCAGAAATGAACATGTTACAATGACATCATTAAACCAAGAAAATATTGTGCATTGCAGAAGCTGATGCTCCAAAGTATGCACATATCACGTCAGTATGAAATATGATCAATGTGCCCTCTAATTTTCATTGAGTGTGCATAGAAGCCATCATTTGCAAAGTGATAAAAGGGTTTTCATACACAGAGAATGGTGGAACTGCACAGGCATAACTTAACAGTTACACACCCACAAGCTAAAAGGAAATAGAGTATGATACCCTCAGTTGGCTAAACAATCCAAACAGTGTATAAACTCATGCTCAATATAAGGTTGTTCAGAACAGCCCGAGGCAATGACTCCCATTCTTCCACAAGAGCTAACTTTACCTCATGCAGTGACAATAAGATGGCTGATGGTTTGTAATGTGTCTTCCTAAGGCATCCATACATAGTTGATGGGATTTAGGTCTGGTGACCTTTCTGGTCAGGTCATTTGTTGAATATCTTCAATTTGTAAGTACTCCTGCACGAGGTTAGCTCTATGCAGAGAGCAATGCCATCCATAAACAGGTAAAAGCTTCAATTGCACCTCTAAAAAGTCACATATAGGGTTCAAGGATCTCTTCTCCATACCTCTGACAAGTTACAGAGCCACCATTGAATACATGAATAGGTACAAAACTGTTGATGTTATGCTACCTCCCAGACCAGCATAACACCTCTACCATAAGTATCCCTTTCTCTGATACTGGAGGGATGGTATCGCATTTCTCATTCTCTCCAGATTAAACAAGGTCTAGAATCTGGCTGAAGGTTAAATCGAGACTTGACAGAAAACAGAACCTTAGCCCATTGTTCAGGCTTTATGTGACATGTTGGGAACACCAGTTTAGATAAGCTTTTTGGTAGTTGGGGGTTAGGCAGGACACAAACTATTCGCCTCCTAGTATAGAGCCCATTCACATTACACCTTTGTGACACTGTTCTGCTGGAAAATTCACTTTTAAACCTTGAGAGCAAAGACATTGCTTATGTTCCATCTTGCTATTTGAGCTAAATAAGTCAGTTCAGATTGAAATAACTCTAATGAAACCTTGGCCTGCTTTTCTGGTAATGGTTCCTATCTCCTGGAACTGTTTCCAAAACTGATACACTGTTCAAGGTGTTGTAAGATCATGGTGAAACTAGCCTTCAATGAGGGACCCCCCTACATCAGAATTCCTGGAACTGATACTACCTACCTTTTTTAATACATCGAGCTATCTTGCTACCACTGCCTACAACTATCCTGCTTCAAATCTTCAAACAGCCTGCCATCATAAGAAATCATTTATATGATGATGGCTTGCCATCTTCAGTAGAAATAATAAGGTTAACCCTTCTTGCTACAAATTTTGAAATGATCTTGTTGCAAAGTGCGTTTTTATTGGCATTATAATTTGCATGTGCAAGATATTGTGAGGTTACAAATTAATTTCTATTAGATATTCAAAACTTGCACATGCTGCCACCCATAATAACTTATCTTTACCTTCAGAGGTGGTAAATTTTAATAGAAAATGCTGTGTTACCTTAATTTTGTCAACTATTGTAGTATAGAGCTAAGGTTACCATTTTTTCAAATTCAAAACCAGGACATTTACAATAGCTCAGTCAGCATGAGTAATAGTCGCTGTCATAGAATATAAGTTGGAAAAATATTGCTAAGTATGCTTATCTTTCGTTATATTTGATATGGGTAGATTAGTACCTGCATAATTGTATACTTAGAATTTTTGAATTTATATAATAAAGAAACAAGTGTAGCAGTAAAACAAAATGGTTTTAATAAAAAAAAAGGTACAAAAGTACTTTATTTACATTCCTAATTTTTCTTCATATATTTTTGTGAAGAGTGGATTGATTTTAATAATAGTTTTCCTGAATGTTTTTCTAAAATTAAATACAAGTTTCGTTAAAATTATATTTAGCGATTAACATACATTTCAAAGTTTCAATATGTAATTGACTTTTATTGCTGGACCACATATTGTTCATCAAAGAAAAAAGACGTTCGGCAGGAGCAGTGGTTCCTGGTAAACAGAGACAATATTCTACAAATTTGCCAATATTGTTGCAGGAAACATCATTTTCACTGAAGGAGGAAACATCATTTTCACTGAAGACTTTGAATATTTCAATCCATCTGTTCGATACTGATACAGAAGTCTCCAGTGAGTAATGTTTTCATCTGTAGTGTAGCGCAGCAGAAAGCAGGTTTCATCAAACAGTTCATCTTCTACTAAATTGACTTCAGAAAAGTGCTGATGAATATAATCACTGCATACTTGAATGTTGTCATGGGTGGGGTTTATGCAATGTTTAACAAAACCCAATTGAATTTTTCCATTTGCTTAATAGGTCCTTCCCATTCCTCTAGATACTGAATATACGTGTCATAAAATTCCACCGCTTTTTCTTTGAAAATAGCTGGTTTTAATATGCCTTCTTCCTCAAGCTGCTTCAAATTTTGCCGCACCTGTAACGGCAAGAAAATGTTTGCTTTTCTGTCAGCTAATTTTGTTTTTAAGTCCTTGTAAATGTTGCTAGTTTCTATAATAGAAATCTCCTGTCGTTCTATTTTCAAAATAGCATTGTGGAACATTGATGACACGTTATGCAAAAAGTAAAGCCAAGGCTCTGTCTCTGGATTATCAAAATAATTTGTGATAATTGTGGAGGTCTTCTCGTTTGAGGCAAAATATGATTTCAAGGCAGGATATATTTGAAGGACGCGCTCAATAGTGGGTCTTAATGCCAACCACCGTGTGGAACTGTATCCCAAGACTTTCTTATATTCTATATCCATGAATTCACAAAATTCTTTCAATTCATTAATGTGCACTGTATATATATATATAAAAGTATGAATAAATCTTTGTGATGAAAGCTTGCATATCAATTGGTACACAGTCGGCTGCAGTTTGTATAGCATTGTTCAATATATGAGTGGCACAACCAATCCTCACAAGGTCTCTTCCACCCAAATTTGATTTCAGTTTGGTAAAAATGTTATTTTTTCCACTTCTTCGCATTCCTCCAAAGTTAGTATTGGTGATGTCAGCACAAAACCCAAGTAATTTGATATCTGAATGGTGCTTTTTTTAATGCTTCCAAAATATAATCAGTAACTATGTCGTCAAATGTTTCGCCTTTGTCTCTATTTCCAAAATTTTGACATGTATTCCAGATCGGTATGAAAAATACCTTATGATTATGGGAACCAACTTTACTTCCTTGTGGTTTGATGCATACAAATAAATAGAAATAAAATTTGCAGAATCTAAATCCTCTTCCAATAACTATTTCACATAAGGCATCAGCACATCCATAACTATTGCCTCGCATTTTGTTCTAGAACATGTAAACTTGGCATTAAAACATGTTTTAATCAGTTAGCAGGTAAAATCCATTGATCTGAATGAGTGATTATGCATTACTGTATGGTAAGCCCATAATCCTTCAGCTGCAGCTAGTTTTCTTTCATCATCTTCAAATTGTTTTTTCTTAAAATACGATGTCACACTTGTACTTGCAATTGCTGCAGACACGGCCCGTTTATGTTTGACTGTTTGTATGTGGTTTGTATGTCGGTTTTTCCACTGTTTGCAATAGAAAATACACTTCTGCATTTTACACATTCTACATCACTATTGTCATTCTTAGTACTTGCTTTGATAAATGGTATATTTTGATTTCAATTTGTTATTAAAGACGCATTTTTGTCGTTTTGTCACCATGGGTATCCAAAAATAAGAAATGATTCGAAACTTCACGGCCACCAAGCCCAGAGGAAATCTGCGCTGTGACCAGGGTTGCCAGAGTGGGCGATTTATTAATTTATTTATCAACGTCCCAGTTAAAGTTGAATATTATTATTTTTTTCTTGATTCCTTGCGATTTTATTGTACACCCACAGATAGCTTTATGTCAGCAAACTTTACAATTTCTATCAATAAAATAGTTTAGCGTAGAGTGCATCAATGGCATGAACAACACAAAACTTGAAGTGACATTGATGTAACTGCGATCCGTTGAAGTTTAAATTTATTACTTTTATACATACATATTTCAATTGTAACTTCACTTTAAATGAAATAGCAATAGGACTAATTTGTTACGGATGTGTGTACCATTCGTGATATTTTCTGTTAAGTAGAATGCAGGTGATTGATAAATTTTTGAAATTCAACCTTAACCAGGTCATTCTTAATCCAATAATAACACGAAAAAAATACAATGGCGAATGGGAAAAGATGAAAATATTTGCAAGTAAGATATAAAATTTGTATGTTGAATTTATTATTCGAAGTTGCAGTTTTACGTTGATATGATATACATATTTCACCATTCAATGTGCAATGGCATGAATCATTTATTATTAGGTTAATTATATGCTACAGTGAAAAAATCCCATATTATGTTGTAACATTATCAAAAGTGATGGGATCGGTAGCGGAGTGGTCAAACCACTCAATTCTCCCTAACCGTAAAATTTCACCACCAGCGGTTCAACTCTCGGCCAATCTCATCTTGTCCAAACGAACATCCCAAAATTATCCCTTGGATAATCACGAGGGGTTAACCCTAAGCGGCCCCTACGAACAGATGCCCGAAACTCAAGGTATATGGGCTGGGACCTTCTGGTCCTATTAAATAAAATTCTTCTTATAAAAAGTGAATTGGGCTACCTGAGCTATTTTTAGGCAATATTGATTGACTATCTTAGCGATTTAATTTAATTATTATAATTATTAAAGAATTTAATTATTAAATTTAAGCATTAATTATTAAAAGTTGTTTATGGCAAGCTCTTAAAGATAACTAAAAAACAATATGTAAACTGCTTATAGGTTAATAGTGGAAGATGTACTCTTGCTAAGTAGCTTTTCTGACACTTTAAAAAATATATTATACTAGATATCATTTAGTGCCTTTGGCACCTCTTGATTTCTCGATTGTCACTATGACCCCCATTTGTCTTTGAAAGACACCCTAGATCCAAATTTCATACCGTTTTCAAGTTTTACAGCCTGAAACACTTCCATACACCAATTTTCATATTTCTAGTAATCGTAGATCAAGATTTGACCTCTTTGTAACCTGTTTGACCTTGAAGGTCACATTAGATGTCAAATTTCTGATTTTTCTCAAGTTCTACAACCCAGATTACCCCTATGCACAATTTCTCGGAGCTCTACCATTTCTGCATCATAGTTAGAATTAGAATGATCCCCTAGCAATCAGTTAATCCTCACTCAAAATCATCAATACATATATATTAGATGTTAACTGAGCATAATTAGGGATCAGTGGCAAAGTGTAACATTTTGAATAGGGGAAGCAATTAATGAAAGCACTACTACAACTAAATCAAACACAGTTCCGCTATTCTCTGCTTCCAAATAATTGAAACGAACACTGTTCCGCTATTAGATATTTTTGACTCATTGAACCGAAATGGCATTCCAGTACTTGATGTTTCCAAATCATTGAGCGAAAGTAGTTCTATACTTTCTAAATCAAATGTTAGAAGTATATACTCTAGTAGCAAAGTAGGGATGGGGGTTGAGAGTGCAATCTCCCAGTCATTGAGGAAGGTTATTTTTAACAAACTGTTCATCAGAATTCCGATGGCTGGGTGGTTAGCATGCTTGGCTACTAACCTAAGGAATCTGGATTCAAGCCTCAGCTATAATGTATGGACTGTTCTCTTTCTGCTAAAGTATTGCCTTTCTCACAAAACTTCTCTGTAGCATATTGTACTGACAGGCCCCTGTCAGATTACTGGGAGAAAGCAGCTATTTGAGGGGAAATTTGTTTGTCCAGTAACTGGTATTAATAAAAATGTTAACAAAAATTTTGAAAATCCCCATTCTTCCAAAGTAGAACCGGCAGGGTATTAATTTGATTCTCATTTAATTTAGCCTAAATGAAATCTCATAAATATAATACATTGAATTACTGTGCAAAAGTACTATTTTGTCGATAATGTTGAATAAACTTGTATTATGTAAATAGTAAAAAAGCCAAAACAATTTTTGTGTGATTGAAAAATCAGCATTATTCATAAAATTATATGCATTTAATGTTTTACAGTTTTCGCCCATTTGCTTTTTTGACCTGTAGCTGATTGGTTAGCATGCTTGGCTATTGTTGAAAAGTAACTGGGTTCGAGGACCAGTAAGGCATGGATGTTTGTGTTGCTTTTCTGCTGAGGTTCTGCCATCCTTCTATATGTCCTCTGTGACAAGATGCAGACACAGGTCTGCTTGGGGGGGGGGGGGGGTATTTATTTTAATTTTTTTAGACCGGGCCGAATGTACATCTTGTGCATCTCTATGCACATGAAGTGGTAGTCTACCATTATCAACAACAATACTTCTTTCAATTTTCGTATAACAATATTTTCTTTCTTTCACAACCATGAAAAACTGAATGTATCGAAATAAATGAATGTAGACATTGTAATCATAATAGAGTTTTGTTAATAAATAGTGAAATTAACATAATAATTTAATATTATAGAAATTATATAGAAAATTTCTATAGAAAATATATATCAGCTATGGGGTAAAAAAGCCAATATGGAGTAATATTACACATCACTAATTTAAATTTCAAAATATATTCCGCTGCTTTAGCACTCTGAGAATGATTAAATTACACTTAATTATCAAAAATATTAAGAAATTTTCATATTGTGCAAAAACTGTATTCAAATTTCCCTAACTCTGAATTAAGCTTTTGTAACAAAATGTTACAAGAAATGGAAAATCTAAAAGTAAATCTAAAAGAAAATTTACTCTTAAGAATTTACCTTAAAATGATAACAAATCGTTTACTGAAATAAATGCAATCTTAAAAGTTTGGGTAAAGTTTTCCACTTTGCATCAGTTTTTGAAACAGTGTTTAGGACGAATATAACAGCAGTATTGGCTGTCAAATATTTTGGCTTCAGCAATTCTTTTAAATAAATCTAAATTTTGATAAATTTGATTGAGATTTATAATTTATTTTCTGCAACATTTTTGTGTAAAAAAAAGTTTATTTTCAAAGTTAGGGAGCTTTGAATATAGTTTTGTTTTTATGTAACATAGAAGTATCCCAATAGGTTTGGAAACAAAGTGTATAGCCTCACAATCCGAATTCTTTTAAGAATTTTCGATTATCAGGAGAGGAAGAGTACTTTGAAAAGAGTACTTGCTCTCAATGGATACTTGCAGGTAGTTAAAATTGAAAAGACAATTTTATTGTTATTTAAATAAACAAATTGTAGCATTTAAAAGATGGTGCCCCGGTTATGTTGCCACCCCTACACTAGAGTCTAATGTGACTAATGGGAAATCCAGACCTCTGTCCTCAACTAAACTTTTTTGTTCATTATTTATTTCGAATCTGAATCATATTAGTTGAATGACTGTTAAAAATTCTGACAACCATTAGTAAAATTATACAATTTTAGTCTAAACAATCATTTTGAAACATGTCAGAACTTTTCATACGAACTTTTTTTAAAACTTTTCCCCATTTCAATATTTCCTTTCTTTATTTCTGTTTGCATTTAGAATTTTATCATTGCTTAAATTAATTTTGAGTTCAAACCTATATTCTATCATAAGTAAATAGTTGAATTTTTAAGACAATACATGACTTATGTTGAGAGATGTGTTACTGGAAAACATTGGTATAAGCAAACCTTGTTTGAATAGGAAATGTGGGATAATCCAGACCCCAATTTCATATGTAGTTTCAAAAATATTGTTCAATTCCTATCGTGACCTGCAATATGTTCAATCAACATATAAATTCGAGAATACTGAAGGAAGCTAAACGATGCACAATTCTGCTCTACAAATTTGTTAAGGGCCTACAAACATCAGTTTTGCCTTCAGGTCTAAAGGAAAGTTTCAGATTGGGTTGTTTTACTTCTGAGCAACACTTTTTTTGCACACAATGGGCTAAATGGCCATGTCACAATGATCCCAAAGGCTCAGAGAAGGTTGGGGGAGGGGACCCATTGGAACAGCTGTTGGGAGACATGGTAGCCTCTCATCAAGGCCATCCAGCATGTTCTTTAATGTGCACAGGGTATGGCTCTCCTCCATACAGGACACAGCTTAATGTCCCATCTGATGGATGACAGCTTTTCCAAGCCCATTAGTGTCCTCTACTGACCACAGGCAGAGAAAGTTTCAGGACTGAACAGTTCAGCATGTAAATTAGCTTGTGTCTTATACGTGAACAGTTCTAGGTATAGCGAGCCTTGATGAATTGTTGTATTTCACTGCCAATTAGGGAGAGTAAAATTATATAGTTTAATAATTATTTGTGTTATAATTAATAATATTAGGTGTGCCTGCATAAGATGTAAATTCGGTCCTGCCTAATAAAAAATAAAAATAAATACCCACCACCTCTCAAGCAGCTGCTTACTACAACAGTCAGACAGGAGGATGGTGGGACCTCAGCAGAAAAATAACACAAACATCCATGCCTTACCTGGGGTTTGAACCCTGGTCCCTTTGATCAATAGCCAAGAACGCTAACCACTTAGTTATGGGAAGAAATATATTCAGCAGCTCGTGAAAAATTATAAAATTAAAAAAACAGAACTATATTTTTGAAAACGAACTATGAAAGGCAAATGGGTGAAAATTGTAAAACTTTAAATACATATAATTTTATGAATATTGCCGATTTTTTCATTCACATAAAATTCATTTGGCTTTTTTGCTATTACCATAGTTTGTGCTATCACCAAAAATATGAAATTGTAAAATGAAAATGACAGCATACCTAGTTATACATTACCTATCATACACCAAATGTACCTTATAAATTAATATGTAATTCTTAACTTATGAGAAACTAAAGTTTTACACATTAAAATCTCTCAGATATTTACAGCGCATAGGTAAACAGTTAAGCAATGGAATGTTTATTACGACACAAGAGAAGAAACTTCATTATAAAATAATTTCCTGTAAAACTTACAGATCAGAGATTAATTTCTCAACATGCACTCTGACCTGCATTACTTGAAATTTTATTCCCTGAATGTATGGATTCTAGTCTGTTTTTTGCTCTGTATTGCCATCTACATAACTATTAAGAACACGAAATACTTCAGCGATATCCAAATGCTTTCAAGGAAAATGAAGTTTACCATTTTGCAACTTGAATATCTACTAATAACAGTAATTTCAATTAATGGATGAATCAGATAATGCAAATCGTAATATATTATTTTTTCTATATATATATATCATTAAAAATTTTATTTCTTAAAACTAAATGAAACTAAATGCCTGCATATGAACAGATGAAAAAATTGAAATAGAACTTTTTTGTAAAACTAGCTATTAGCAAATACTCATATTTTATAAGACATTGAATGTTTCCCTCATTACCAGCATTTGTCAGCATCAAAAATGAATGCGGTCTTTTGCTATCAGCACCAATGAAATAAAGTTTAATTCACGAAACATTTAGAAAATTTTGGGGACACCAGAACTTTGTAGAAAATTGTCTGATCAGTCCCAGATTTTCTGTATGGAGTTTCGTTGGGTAATGCCGCATTGTGTTCAAAAATTAAGTCTTTATCTTTAATAGAACCAGAGATACATTTTAGAGCACTTTTTTTTTTACCATTCTTCTGTCTACAGCTGTAATAGAAAACCAGAGTTTGATTCTGAGACTGCCGAATGACATATGCATTTCCATTCCCCCAAATGTTGGCAGGTTATCTGCTAATTAGATATTTAAATTAAAACTTTTTAAATGAATAAATAACTATTAATTTCTGTTTTTACTTCATTTTCAATGTCATGCATATTAGAGGACAAACTCATAGGAACATTCTGATCGACGAGAAAAATTATCATATTACCATAATTTTTCTCTTTTGTCTGCTCTTTTCGGTAAGAGCTTCCCAGATTATTTAAAGAAAAAAAACAATAATTATTGAACAAGATCACATCTTATATTTTGTTTTCAAATATATTAATACATATTTACATAACTTTCTAATTTCAAATTTTCTGCATTTTCATACATTTCTCTCATATTTTCAAAAAATTTTAATGCATCTATGTATATGAGTGTAGTACGATACAGTAGGTGCCCACTTAACGTCATTAATTTGTTCTTTAAAACACGAAATTAAGCAAAAAAACATGAAATTTATCGATGTGAATGAAATGTATCACAATATATATATTTCACAGTATACTGACTGAATGTAGCCTTGACAAATTGTAGTATTAGTACTCACAGGTTACTTTATTCACAAAATATTGCAATTATTTTATATATTTTCTATTATACCTATAGTAGTAATAACATTATTTTTAGTTATTACAGTAATGAGAACAATAATGTAGTTAAGAAGTTATAAACCACTTCAGAAAATGTGAATGGAAAGAATTAAGCTAAGAGATATCGAAACGTGACAAGACAGTTAACATTTACTTTATATGTTCAACGGTACAGCAATAGTATCAAAACATATGAAATTCATATACTTTGAAATGAGAAAGTCGGACATAGGACAATAAAGGTAAATTCCACCTCGTTTTTAAAAAATTACTTACTTTTGATGATTCCTTGTGAGTTGGAAACATTGCTGACAGTGGCAACGATTTTACAGGCTCTAATAGTTAATGTGAAATATTATGTGTGCTTCAAAGCAATGGAAAAAGTGCTTCCAATGAAAGAAATTTCTGCTCATTGAATTCTGTGGATTGAATATAGAAGATGTAACTGCTGTTCTAAGATACGATAATCAATGCAGTAGCGAGGAAGAGAGATTCTTCATACACTCCTAACTCGACTAGCTTGGAAAATAGATGCTTCTGTTAATTATACAGGGTGATTCAAAAGGTCTTAGACAAACTGTAAATGTAAGTCAGGAATACAAAAACAAACCATTTTTACATAGGAACATATAACCACAAATGTCACCAGAGTGTGCTAGAGGTTCAGGAAGAATCAAAAATAAAGGAATACAAGTAAGGTATAACATGTTTATTAGATATCATGTTTACAATTTCAGAGGAAGTGCTCAAAGTTCTTTCCATCCACAGCAATACATGCCTCACAATGTCGACACATGCATTGGCGAACATGTTAAAAAATGTCAGGCCTCTCGCAGACATGTGCTGCTGCTTCAACAACTCTTGCGATGAGATCAGCATCAGAGGCTACGAGGGCTTCATACACAAGGCCTTTGAGGTAACCAAAGAGGAAGAAATCAATGGGGGGCAAGTCAGGTGATCTTGGTGGCCAAGCAACAGGTCCGCCCCAGCCAATCCATCGTGCAGGAAAGGTGTTGTTGAGATATTTCAATTATATTTTACTATCTTATTTTGAGTAAAATCTAAAATAACTTATTTTGAGTAAAATCTAAAATAACTGAAATTAAAAAACTTACTCGAAAATCTTGGATGATTCCTTTAAAAAAAGTGATATTTTCATATGAATAACTGTAAATATCATCACTGAAAGGTCTAGATGCTATTTGCCTTTTTTGTCTGTTAACTACTGGCAAACCAGCTATATATAGGACAGAAACATGGAGTATTCCAGCTGGTATTGTTTTCATCACAAAACTTTCATTAACTTTTGCAGTAAGATGAGTAGAGTTTTTGGTTACCTGGGGGGATAGGAATAATTTGATTATCATCAGGTTTTATCAAAATTTATGGCATACAATAAAACACCATAAAATTAAATGTGTTTGAAAAGCTATCACTTAAAGTATTTTTAACAGAACTATTGCAGTACAATGATATTTATATACTAAAAGTTATTTAAGAGCACAGTGATGTTACCTTAATTTAAATTATTACAAAATTCACTTTATATAATTAAAATCAATAAATAGTAAATCCAGAGAGTTACCTGTTGACTTTGTAGTCAATAAATCAATAAATAGTTTTGTGGAAAAAAGTTTTGCCAATGTGCAAGATTCAAACCCTTGTCTCTCCAAATAAATGCCAGAGTGTTTGAAGACCACTAAACTAATGCCAACTTCATTTTTTTCCACTAATGTAACTTATTAATCTCCCATTATCATTGCACCTGACTTTGGTGTGATCTATGTGTGATGGTCCACCCATTCACTTTTACTAACCAGTTTTACTTTATTTACGTTACATTTATTATTTAGGGGGATTTATTCTTCAGTTGGACTTATCACTTTCCCTTTTCCAATCCGGTAAAGGAGTTGCAGATGTGTGACAGGCTTTTGATTGACCGCCGCTAATGAACATGTTAAGGACATGCCCCCTATTGCATCATAGCTAGCATGAGCATGCGATCGTAAGATTATGCAAATGTTTTTCCCAGCGTGCAACACACTTTTCAGTTGCATACCACGTGTATAGTAAATGATGTTAGGTTATGAAGTCAGCAATGAGAGAGTGTCAGTAAGAGTTGTCAGATAGTAGCAAGTCAGTAAGATGTAGTGTAGATGGAGCTAGATGTGAGCTTTTAGTTGCTCAGTCTTTTGTATTCATCAGTTTATATGGTGAGTTTTGAATATTTTGGAAATAAACTTTGTTATATGAAATATTTTGACTTTTTTATTTTTTCTCTTGAGAAACGATAATTGATTTTTATTGAGATTTAACTTTAATAATTTCACAATCTTTTGATTTCTTACTCAATAAGTAACACTTATATACTTAGTGAACCCTCATTTAACTTTATTTGGCAAGATTAATTGTCTGGCATCCAATACTATCCAGAAGTTTAGTTTAATTTGGATCAGTCAAAAGGTCTAAAGAAAAGAAGTTTAATACTTTTGGAGCGTTACATATGATCGGGTAATGCAACTATTTCTAGTGACAAAACATTAAAAAGAAATAGTTGCATTCCCTGAACTTTTATGACACAAAAATGACAGGAGATTGATATGCACATTAGTGGGGGAAAAAAAAGATTGAGCTAGTGTTGGTTTAGTGGTCTTAGAACACACTTTCATGTATTTGGAGAGATGCCATGGGCTACGGAGGTCCAACCAGACCGTGCAATTTAGTCCTCCAAGCATGTCTGTCCTGAGCTACATCTGCTGCATCAGGCCACTGCACACCAATTCTAACAAGGTCCTGTTTGACATTGTCTGTCCACTGCATTCTAGGTCTCCCCCTCTTTCTGAGGCCTTTAGGCATACTGTTCATAACATTATTTGCCAATCTATAATTATCCATACAGGCAACATGGCCAAAACAACGGAGTCTCTCTCTGAAAAATATGCTGCTTATTTTAGTCTTTAGATGTATACGCATATTTCTCCACACTCTCCATAGATTCTTAAAAGTCCCAGCAGCAATCCCTATTAGTCTGTTAATCTCATGCCGCACATCACCACTATCTGTTACATAGCTCCCAAGATAATTAAACTGTGACACCTGCTGAAGACTGCAACCATTCAGATTAACTGAATCATAGCCTGCCTGACCAATTTTCATCACTTAGTTTTCTCTCTGTTTATAACCAAACCTACTCTACTACCAGATCATAATGAAACTCATCAACAGCTCATCAATAAATACTCATCAACAGTCCTAATGAAAGAGTTCATCTCATCAACATCATTTGCCAAAAAGGCTAAATCATCAGCATAATCTAAGTCAAAAATTTTCCTATCTCCATCCCATTTAAGGCCAAAATCTTTCCCTTGAAATGAATTTCACATAACATAATCAATAACCAAACTAAAGAGAAAAGGAGACAAAATGCACCCTTGTTGAACACCAGAAGAAATGCTAAACCCATTGCTACATGCCTTACCAACTCACACACACAACTCAGTGTTATTACAGAGATTTTTCATTATGTTAACTAACTTGTCAGGTATACCATATAATCTCACAATCAACCACAAATTATGGCGATCAACAGAGTCGAAAGCCTTTTTGAAATCAACAAAGCTAGCAACCAAAGGTTTCTGAAACTCTAAACATTTCTCAAGAATCTGCCTAAGTGAAAATATCTGATCTACACATCCCCTACCACTTCTGAATCCACATTGCTCATCACGCAATTGACTGTCAACCATATTCTTAATTCTATTAAGCACAATCATGCAAATAACTTTCAATGGAGCAGAGAGTAGTAGTAGTTATCACAAGAACTGCGATCACCTTTTTTGAAAATAGGGATAATAATAGCTCTGGTAAAATCCTTAGAAACCATGTTTTTATCATAAAAGATATTCAAAATTTCAGTCATCCATGTGGAAATAGAAACATTCTCAGCTCTAAGCATTTCCGTAGTAATTTCATCTACCCGTGGGGATATATGTAGTTTAAGTTTAGAAACAGCCAAAATAACTTCAGATTGTGTTATAGGGCCAACATTAAAGCTACCAATGGATCTATCATCATTACAAACAATGGGAGTAGAACTAACCACATTGTTTAGAACATCACTGAAATGGGTTGTTGTTGGGTTGTTTTACCTCTGAGCGGCACTTTTTTGCACACCATGGGCTAAATGGCCAGGTCACATGGACCCCGAAGGCTCAGAGAAGGTTGGGGGAGGGGACCCACTGGAAAGCTGTTGGGAGACAGATGGTAGCCTCCCGTCAAGGCCATCCAGCGTGTTCTTTAATGTGCACAGGGTATGGCTCTCCCGCACACAGGGCCACGGCTTAACGTCCCATCTGACGGACGGCGGCCTTTCCAAGCCCATCAGTGTCCCCTACTGACCGTGGGCAGGGTGGGGAGTTATGCGGAGATAAATCTCAACGCTGACCCAGCTGCGACTCGAACCTGGGAACTACAGATTACGAGCCTGGCACGCTACCGACTGAGCCACCCCCGCCCCGACAAAGTTGGGTTAGGGGAAGGGAACCCACTAGGCAGCTGTTAGCTGTTAGTAGGCAGATGGAAGCCTCCTGTCAAGGCCATCAAATGTTCTTTAATGTGCATAAAGTATTCTTCCCCACACATGGGGTCACGGCGTAATGTCCTGTTTGATGGATGGCATTTCCAAGCCCATTAATGATTCCTTCCTCACAGAGGACAGAACAAAAATATAACAGAATGGTGTTATATCACATGTTTAAATTTTTTCAGAACATTATATGTATACTGATATATATATTTGTTACACACTATACACATGTACATTCTTACCTGTATATAATAATAATTGCCATCATTCATCCTTTGATCGATATTTAGCACAATGGGATATCCACTGTTTAATTTTAGTAATATCTGCAGCCTTCCACTTTCTAACCTTGCTACCAAAAATGTCTCATTTTGTGTATCTGTCCTTGCGTACACATTTTGGTCAGTGATAGGCAAGCCAAGATAGAAAATGAGTCCAGTTTCCTTTCTTGTTCGTATAAATAAGCTGACATCAGTCACATCACTGAATTCCATACTTCTTTGGGAGGGAATAAATAATTCTGCATAGCTTTTCTGATCTTTGAACCCAAAAGTGGCAGGAATGTGGCCTATAATACACAAAATTAAAATCTGTAATAACGTTCATGAAAAATATTATAACTGTTAAAATTCACTTAAATAACAAAAGTAGCTAAAAGACTGGTGCAAAGAGATATTAACATCAATAAACGCTGTACGAATTTGCTGTCTTTCAACAGTATGTAAATCAACTACAAATATACACATCCATACAATATTTGTCTCCACTAATACCAGATTATGATTATCATTATTTTAAAATGAAAAAAAAAACGTGCTATAATATAAACATATAAATATAAAAATAAAGAGCTACAGAGATTCTGCTTCAGTTCTTTTGAAGTTCAGCCCACCAATATGCTTTTATATCAGTTTAAAAACTTGCTAAATTCTTTTAAAACAGTGTTCAATTCAGAGGATTGAAGGAAAATTTCCTCTCATACATATTTTTGTCATAAAAATTATAATTAACTATGGTACAATATAATTAAAAAGAGATTTATATACATTATATCACTATTAAAAATCAAAAGCACTTCGTAAAAATTTTATGCCAGTAGCCCATTGCCATCATATTGTTTGCATAATACTCTGGCAGTAAAGAAACTTCAATGTATCAGTTGGCACTTTGATGTGGTAGAAATTCATCCATGGTTCTTCAAAAGAAAGTACTCTGATGGAATGCATACTGAAGTTGGTAATATATAAATGAATACAAGTCTATTATTGGCAAATGTGTTCCAGTAATAAGCTTGGTATGAGTCAATAACCATAAGAATTTGTGATGCCCCCTCATCCACTTTTACTTTACCGTAATAAATATTGAGATAAACTCTATGGTTCAACATCCAGTAATAAATAGACACTTCGACATCAATTTCAATTTTAGAGGAAAAATTATCTGAGCCGGGTGGGATATGAACCCACGACCTCCTGATAACATGTCAGGTGCTCTGAACCACTGAGCTACCAGCTGCCGATCAAGATCTCCTTAAATTAACGCTATGAACATTCCCTTTATGTCGCACATAGGCGTTATTTTTAGGCAATTTTCAGCCCTAGCGGCTTTTTATTTGCTAATAGATGGAAAACATGTCTTACAAGTATGCTAATGATAATAAATATTGAGATAAACTCGATGGTTCAACATCCAGTAATAAATAGGCACTTTGACGTCGATTTCAATTTTAGAGGAAAAATTGTCTGAGCCGGGTGGGATATGAACCCACGACCTCCTGATAATATGTCAGTTGCTCTGGACCACTGAGCTACCAGCTGCCGATCAAGATCTCCTCTAATTAACGTTATGACCATTCCCTTTATGTCGCATATAGGCATTATTTTTAGGCAATTTTTAGCCCTAGTGGCAACATAAAGGGAATGTTCATAGCGTTAATTAGAGGAGATCTTGATTGGCGGCTGGTAGCTCAGTGGTTCAGAGAACCTGACATGTTATCAGGTTGGGTTGTTTGACCTCTGAGCGGCACTTTTTTGCACACCATGGGCTAAATGGCCAGGTCACATGGACCCCGAAGGCTCAGAGAAGGTTGGGGGAGGGGACCCACTGGAACAGCTGTTGGGAGACAGATGGTAGCCTCCCGTCAAGGCCATCCAGAGTGTTCTTTAGCGTGCACAGGGTATGGCTCTCCCGCACACGGGGCCACGGCTTAACGTCCCATCCGACGGATGGCTGCCCATGTTATCAGGAGGTCGTGGGTTCGTATCCCACCCAGCTCAGACAAGTTTTCCTCTAAAATTGAAATCGACGTCAAAGTGCCTATTTATTACTGGATGTTGAACCATCGAGTTTATCTGAGTTTATCTCAATATTTATTATCATTAGCATACTTGCAAGACATGCTTTCCATCAATTGGCAAATAAAAAGCTGCTAGGGCTAAAATTTGCCTAAAATAACGCCTATATGTGACATAAAGGGAATATTCATAGCGTTAATTAGAGGAGATCTTGATCGGCGGTCTGTAGCTCAGTGGTTCAGAGCACCTTACATGTTATCAGGAGGTCGTGGGTTCATATCCCACCCAACTCAGACAATTTTTCCTCTAAAATTGAAATCGACGTCAAAGTGCCTATTTATTACTGGATGTTGAACCGTCGAGTTTATCAGAGTTTATTTCAATATTTATTATCATTAGCATACTTGTAAGACATGCTTTCCATCTATTGGCAAGTAAAAAGCCTCTAGGGCTAAAAATTGCCTAAAAATAACGCCTATATGCAACATAAAGGGAATGTTCATAACGTTAATTAGAGGAGATCTTGATCAGCAGCCGGTAGCTCAGTGGTCCAGAGAACCTGACATGTTATCAGGAGGACGTGGGTTCATATCCCACCCGGCTCAATTTTTTCTCTAAAATTGAAATCGACATCAAAGTGCCTATTTATTACTGGATACTTTACCTTAACCAGTTTTGCTTAATTTACATTATATTTATCATTTTGGGGATTTTAATTTCATTTTTTGGCATCACAGTACTAGTTTCCAAGAGCATAGAAGTTGCGCATGCGCAACTCCGAACTTTCAATTGTCACCCGCTGAAGCACGCACGTACAAGGACACACGCCCTTTTGCGTGATAGCTTGCGTGCTCGTCATTTTATGCAAATGTCTTTATCGGTGCAACAGCCATGTGTTGCCGAGCCTGTATGCTTGTTAAAACCGTGACATGTTAGTCACAGAAGGAAGTTGTCAGTAGGAGTTGACGTTAGTCACAGAGTAGAAGAGTTGTGAGTAGAAGTTAGAATGTGATGATGTAGATGACGTTTTCATTTACACTGGCGAGTGTTTAAAAATAATTTTTGAAATAAACTTGTTATAGAAACTTTTTTGAATCTTTGCTATTTTTTCTCTTGAGCAACGTTATTTGATAAGTTTTGATTATATATTTTTATATTGACAATCATTTAATATTTGAATTCTTACTCGCTAAGTAATGCCCACTGGTATTCGAACCCTAATTGAACTTTATTTGGCAATTTGTTAATTATTGCCTGGTGCCCGATTTAGCTATCCAGAGCTTGAATAAATATTCGATCAGACAAAGGGTTCACTACACTGCTCACAAAAATTGGGGGATATTGCAAAATGAATATGAAGTGATAAAAAAAGAAGCATTTGAATTGTTTTTATTAAACAAGAACATCAGAAAAGAAAACGACAAGTCAAAGAAAGTTGTTCGATTATGCAAATGAGATGCAAACTCAATTGTCGTGATTGAGTAGCAAGTGACATATTGGTGGGGGTGAACAGAAGCATGTCAAACTGGACAAGAGTGGCACACATTGACTGTTGAGTAGGGTGTATGGTCACCCAAGACTGCCAAAACACACTGACAGCGATGGGGCATGGACAGGATCAGAATGTCCAGCAGTTCTTGTGGGATCCTCTGCCACTCTTGCTCCAGAGCAACTTCCAGCTCAAGAAGTGTTGTGGGAGGCATTGGACGGTTTGCCAGATGTTTTCCCAGTGCATCCCAAGCATGTTCAATGGGATTCAGGTCTGGAAAACGTGAAGGCCAGTCCATGCTTTCGATTCCTGCCTCCTGAAGCATGTTGTTGACGAGATGCGCACAGTGGGGCCTTGCATTATCGTCCATGAAAAGAAAGTTGTTTCCAACTGCTCCAGCATAGGGTACCACTATAGGGTGCAGGACCTCATTTCGATATCTGACAGCAGTCAGCGATCCGTTTCTGATGACTTGGCGGTCGGTACGACCACCAATGCTGATGGCAGCCCACACCATGATTCCACCACCACGAAGGAGTCCATTTCTCGCATGAAACATGGACAAAACAAAAACAATTCAAATGCTTCTTTTTTTATTGCCTCATATTCATTTTGAAATATCCCCTAATTTTTGTGAGCAGTGTATTTAAATCTTTGGAGCATTACAAATTGTACTTTTAATAGAGCACGTCAATATTGCACTACCTCTGATATACTTAATACAGAATCAACTGCATTTATCAATTAGCTTTAAATTAAGTTATCTAGCACAATATATTTAATGCAATTCACAAAAGCACAGAGCTTAAAATGATGTAGAGTACTAACCCTTCTCCCTTGCTCAATGCAACCAACCCCATATATTTATATACCATAGCTCTACCCTAAATTGTAAAAAAAAATTCTTACTTCATCAACACTGCAGTAAAACCCTTTATATATATATGATCAATAGCTAATTTATTTTGAAATGGCAGAGACCACAAAACCATATACCTAAATTAAGATTATCTACAACAACAACAAAAAATATAAAAACTCAATCATAATATTTTCTAATGATAAATAAGCACATTTGATATCAGATTTAAGCACCCAACAGTTATACCATGTTCATAATTGGAATAATGACACCAACCCATTCTTCAACAAAGTAATATGAAAACTGATTGCCATGTGTGTGATTTACAATCATATATTGATCATTCATGACTTTAAGGCAGTGCCACAAACAGATCCATTCCTATATAAAAGGATGTTGTGATGGTCTACCCATCCTTTACCTAACCAGTTTTATTTTATTTACGTTATATTTATCATTTTTGGGCTTTTAAGTTATTCATCATTTCTCCTATCCCATATCACTAAAGGAGTTGAGCATGTGCAACTCCAATTATTGATTGACAGTCACTAATGTGCGTGGGAGGAGACACCCCCTCTTACGTCATACTAGCATGAGCACATTATCATTCAATTATGGAAATGTACTTTCTCAGCGTGCAAAACACACATCAGTTGTATGTCATGCATATAGTGACATTAGGTTATGGAGTTAGTAGTCAGAATGAATTGTTAGAGGAGACAGTGAGTAGAGAGACAGAATGTAGAATGTTGGTAAGATTTTGTTGAGTTCAGTGGAGCATTTTTGTTGATTGAGCTGTTAGTTGCTCAGTTTTTGCATAGAAGTAGTTTCACTTTGGTGATTCTAGATTTTTGGAAATAAACTTTATTTGCTTTATGAAATAGTTTTTGTCTTCTAATTTTTTCTCTTGAGCAGGAATTTGATATTTGACTAGAATTAACTTTAATAATTGACAATTTTTTGATTTGAATTCTTTCCTAATAAGTAACCTTTATTATATACTCAGAAGAGAACCCTTATTTAACTTTATTGGAAAGATTAATTGCCTAGTGCCCTAGCTATACGGTAATTTAACATATATTTTGGATCAGTTACAAAATCCATATTTGGTTGGTTGTTTGGGGTTTTTTGGCGCAAGAGCAACTAAGGCTATATTGTGCCAAATAAATGACAAAATTGGGGTAAAAGTCACGTAACCCACAACCAAAGTTAAAATGGACACAAACAAAATGGCACAAAATGGATGGGTATAAAAAAGAATAAAAAGAAGCAACAAGTGTATAAGTCAACAATAACAATGGGTGTATAGGACCCATGTAAAAATACAGGTAAAAAATCTTTAGGAAAAAATGTAAAAATTCATAAACGAGTAAAATATTTGGTAAAGCATAAAAATTTGAAAACAGGTGTTAAAAGAGAGTCATCAGATAAAATGTAGCTGAGTGTAAAGGGCTCAGCCGTAAAATTGTGGGAGTTAAAATAATAGCTCCGTTCAAAGTTAAAAACTGGGCACAAGATTAAAATGTGCTTAATGGTTAAAATGGTGTCACAAAACTCGCACTTAGGTTCATCGTCTGCCTTAAGAAGAAATGAATGAGTGAGAAAAGAATGACCTAAGTGGAGCTGAGCAAGTACAACTTCCTCCTTGCAATTCCTGTGAAAACAAGACTGCCACGGTTTGACAATGGGCTTGATCTTGAAAAGCTTGTTAGCAACCTGTAGAGCAAGATCTCTGTCACTGTGCCGGGAGCTCGATGGAAAAACGCTGCTGGAAGTCAAGGTCCATAGTAAAAAAAGTAACATACATTTGGAGGGTTACAGAGCAAGAAAAGAAAGTGGCGCACCAAAAACAGGGGCTGTATATAGATGTATAAATTGCATGTTTACTGTGATTGTCAAAGTTCTACAAATTTATGAGCTCATTAGTTATATTAATCATGGGCTTAACATCAGCTTAAGCCAAATTTTTGTTCAACAAGATGCTTAACTATTGTATTAGACAAAGCTACTGAAGTTTCAGCACAGTTATTGCCGATAGTTATGGTTTAAATGGGTGTGCTAAGCAATGGTTGGGTTGTTTTACCTCTGAGCGGCACTTTTTTGCACACCATGGGCTAAATGGCCAGGTCACATGGACCCCGAAGGCTCAGAGAAGGTTGGGGGAGGGGACCCACTGGAACAGCTGTTGGGAGACAGATGGTAGCCTCCCGTCAAGGCCATCCAGTGTGTTCTTTAACGTGCACAGGGTATGGCTCTCCCGCACACGAGGCCACCGCTTAACGTCCCATCCAACGAACGGCGGCCTTTCCAAGCCCATCGGTGTCCCCCTACTGACCGTGGGCAGGGCGGGGAATTTTGTGGAGATAAATCTCAACGCTGACCCAGCTGGGACTTGAACCTGGGAACTACAGATTACGAGCCTGGCGCGCTACCGACTGAGCCATCCCCACCCCCACTAAGCAATGGTGGAACAAATATGATGTCATCATGAAAGAGAATTCTGGGAAGATTTTAAGAGCAAACTTTTGAAAATCTATCCATCTTATGATGATTTTACACATCTAGCTGCAGAACATTTTTCACAAAGACAAAGGGGAGATGATATTGAAACATTCATTTGGGGTACAATAGAATTATGCCAGCTGTACGATGCTGATGCTGCCGAAATTGACATAATAAACTGCATTATGTCCCAGTTAGTATTGCCTTTAAGAGAATTTTTAGAAGTGAGAAATGTAACTTAAATTTTAACTTTAGTCAAATTGGTTTGGCAATACAATGCAAAAAGAGAACCTGCAAAAATGGCATTAAATCAACAATGGATGCAATCCTTGCCAAAGCAGCAATACAAGGTTGAGTCTTTCAAAATGACTCCCGCACGACTGGATGTTACAATATCCAGACAATTTGCGCCAAACACCCCTACAATGATGCAGAATGAAAGAAGGAGAAATTATGTTCTGCATAAAGCTTCAAACAATGAAACTATACCAAAAAACGTTTGCTACAAAAAACAGAGAAACTTTCAGATGCAATTTTTGTGGCCAACTAGGGGCACATGGAACAATTTTGCTACAGAAAAAACGTCAATTTGGGAAACTTGCATTAGGATCTTTGAAGTGAGAGGCCAAAGTTCCTCAAGAAAAGACTTCTTATAAGTCTCGACACTGTTGGTATACATGATATTCTAAAATTGTGCTTTGGGAAATTTTGTCATGGAAAAACTGAATTAATAAATTGCAATGATACAGGAGCTGATATTTCATGTCTACATGAGAATGTTTTGGATGAAGTTAACCAAAATTGTGAATTGAAATTGCAGCTGTGGTCCTGTGGATCTTCGAACTTCTTGTAGTCAAAAGCAATGTGATTGGGAAGAAACTGTAAAATTCCCTATCAGTTTAAATAATGTGTGGATTTAGAGAAAAAAGATGATGCAGAATTAGAAAGGGGTTGAAATAGAGGTTTCAAATGTAAATAATGCAGAGTTATTGGATGAAAATGAGAAAAGCATCCCAGAAATTGTTTTGAATGCAAATAATCCTGAATTTAACAAGTTAAGAAATTTTCTACTGTTGAAGTGTCATGTAGAGGCAGGCAGAAACAACCCCGGAAAAGAGAAAGCCAGGCTCTTCAAAGACAAGCACATAGCAAGAAGATGTCAATGAGATAAGGACAGCCTGCAGAGCGACAACCAGCAATGTAGCTATCAACATAGAGTAGATGGCATCACAAATGATATCTTCAGAAGTGCCTACACCTAGCTTATCGATCAGTGCGGGAATGAAGTTTCTCAGAACTGAATGGATGATGAATTATCTCAACGGAGTGCCATCATCATCATCATCCTCAAGCAGCCATGGCTACGGAGGTCCAACCAGACCATGCAGTTTAATTCTCCAAGCATATCTGTCCTGAGCTACATCTGCTGCATCTGGCCACTGCACACCAATTCTAACAAGGTCCTGTTTGACATTGTCTGCCCACCGCATCCTAGGTCTCCCCCTCCTTCTGAGGCCTCTAGGCACACTGTTCATAACCCTATTCGCCAATCTATAATTATCCATACGGGCAACATGGCCAAACCAATGGAGTCTCTCTCTGCACAATATGCTGCTTAAAGGAGGTTGCTGACTCCTTTGCCTAACCTCATCATTAGTTACAAAGTTAAACCACCTAATACCCAAGATACTGCGTAAGCATCTAGAATCAAAAGTATCTAGTTTCCTGTTATCTTGTTTACACAGCGTCCAAGTTTCACTACCATAACTAACCCTAGAAAGAACCAAACTATTATACAGTCTAATTTTAGTCTTTAGGTATATACGCCTATTTCTCCACAATCTCCATAGATTCTTAAAAGTCCCGGCAGCAATACCTATTCGTCTGTTAATCTCATGCCGCACATCACCAGTATCAGTTACATAGCTCCCAAGGTTAAACTGTGACACCTGCTCAAGACTGCAACCATTCAGATTAACTGAATCACAACATGCCTGACCAATTTTCATCACTTTAGTTTTCTCTCTGTTTATAACTAAACCTACTCTACTACCAGTCTCATCAATAGCTCGAATGAAAGAGTTCATCTCATCAACATCATTTGCCAAAAGGGCTAAATCATCAGCATAATCTAAATCAGAAATTTTCGTATCTCCAGCCCATTTAAGGCCAAAATCTTTCCCTTGAAGTGAATTTCGCATAACATAATCAACAACCAAACTAAAGAGAAAAGGAGACAAAATACACCCTTGTCGAACACCAGACATAATGCTAAACCAATTGCTACAAGACTTACCAGCTCTCACACATGACTCAGTGTTATTATAGAGAGCTTTCATTATGTTAACTAACTTGTCTGGTATACCACATGATCTCACAATCAACCACAAATTATGACGATCAACAGAGTCAAAAGCCTTTTTGAAATCAACAAAGCTAGCAACCAAAGGTTTCTGAAACTCTAAACATTTCTCAAGAATCTGCCTAAGTGAAAATATCTGATCTACACATCCCCTACCACTTCTGAATCCACATTGCTCATCACGCAATTGCCTGTCAACCAGATTCTTAATTCTATTAAGCACAATCATGGAAAGAACTTTACCTGGAACAGAGAGTAGGCTGATACCCCTATAGTTATCACAAGAACTGCGATCACCTTTTTTGAAGATAGGGATAATAATAGCTCTGGTAAAATCTTTAGGAACCATGCCTTTATCATAAAAGTTATTCAGAATTTCAGTCATCCAAGTGGTAACCAAAACATTCCCAGCTCTGAGTATATCTGTAGTATTTTCATCTACCCCTGGGGATTTATGAAGTTTAAGTTTAGAGATAGCCAAACTAACTTCAGATTATGTTATAGGGCCAACATTAAAGCTGCCAATGCATCTATCGTCATTACAAACAATGGGAGTAGAACTAACCACATTGTTTAGAACATCACTGAAATGCTCAGCCCACCTAGCCATGACAGAATCCTCACCTTCTATAACCTTACCTTGTTTATCCTTCAATCCCTGTATGCCTGTCCGTTTTCTACCACATAAAACATTAACTATCTAGTACAGCTCTCTGCTGTTGTGCTGCCTAACTGCTTCCTCAGCTTTGTCAGCCAAGCTATCAAGCCAAAGATTTTTATCAGTAGCTAACTGATCCTTTACACGTTTATTAAGCTCTCTGTAATCTTTTCTATTAGGACTAGTAGGGTACTGATTAAGGACATTCCTGCAGTTCCTTCTTTCTGAAATAAGCTCAAGTGCCTTATCACTTAAATAATTCTGTCTCCTCTGCTCCTTTTTTTCCTAAAAGAGTACTGTTAGTTTCCAAAAAAGCCTGTTTAAAATGGCCCCATTCTTCCTCAACTTCAGTATTAAGCAAACCATGACTGTCATAATGACTAAGTAACCTATCATGGTAAGCTTTAGCTATAACTGGGTCTTTCAGAGCTTCAGTATTAAAGGTAAATTTTTTAACCCTAGCACAACACTTTTTAAGTTTAAGCTGCAAGACACTTTTAACAAGGTAATGGTCAGATCCAATTTCAGCTCCCCTATATGCCCTGGTATTTCTAACAGAACTAGTCCATTTGCTGTTAATTAATATATAATCAATCATATTCCTATGCAGCCCATCAGGTGAGACCCATGTGTATTCATGTATGTCACAGTGTTTGTAATATGTGTTAGTTATTCTGAAACCATTGAGTTTACTTACCTGTAGGAGCCATTGCCATTGCAGCTACCAATACCAAAAGGGCCTATCACCCCTCCCCAAAGATCAGAGTCAGTACCAACTTTGGCATTGAAGTCACCAAGAACAAGGGTAATATCTCCTTTCTTGACAGAATTCAAAATATCCTGAAGTTGTCCGTAAAACCTATCCTTCTCATCCTCATCAGAATCCTCAGTGGGGGCATAACAGCAGATAACATTCAAGTCTTTAATGCTTGTCTGAAATTTTGCTGTAAGAAACCTTTCATTAATGCACTTATATCCTAGAAGAGCATCACTAGCATGTCTGCTGAGCAGCAGACCCACGCCTTGGTGATGCTTTCCATCCTCCCTCCCTGTAAAGAGAAATTTCAAGTTATTTTTAAGTATCTCACCTTTACCTGTCCATCTGGTTTCTTGCAAGCCTAGAATATCTAGGTTATAGCGCTGGAATTCCTGCATGAGGACATCAAGAGAATAATCTCTATGTAATGTCCTCACGTTCCACGTTCCACGTTCCTGCAGAGAGAAAATGATTAGTAGGATTTTTAAAGAAATTAGGTTTATTGAGATTGGTAGGGCCAACAATATCAAACAGCCCCCTGATCGCAGGCATGGGGCAAAGACCCGTTCCTCCTCCGCTAAAGGCTGAAGTCACCGATGCTGGTAGGAACTTCAGGCACCACCTTTTCAAGTGGACTTTTTCAAGAGCCACATGGCCTGCCTGAGACGCATTACTCCAGTTTAGGCTTGACGATGCCCAACTAGCTAAGTAAGGTTCAGGTACCTGCGATGGCCTCTGATTAGGATTATCCACCAGCTGATATAAGGTATCCCATGTCTCTGTTCACTTAGAGCTGGCAACCCAGAAGCAAACAGAAAACACAGCAGCAGACTCTCCCTCAACAGAGGCCCACAAGTGCAGCAAGTCCAGGATCAATAATCAAGCTCAAATCCATAAACAAGTCCAGTCTAGTAGGTATAAATGGTCAGCACCAGGACCCTGTGAAGTTGACCACTCCTCAGCAGGGTTGAAAAAAAAGAAAAAAGTGGCCATAGATGACCAGATCAGCAGGCCATACTGAACTGGCAGCCCTCCCCTTCCGTTCCCTTCCAAAAGAGAAGATCTCTTTTGAAAGTTACTAACGGCCTGCACCACGAGAAGGTGGGGTCGGACATTAGGTGCTAGACCTGGCCGGTTCTGTGCATCATCACTAGGGATTGGTACACAGCTCTCCTTCCAGTTTACGCCTAGCTACCATTTACAGGAGTGCCAACAATGAAAATTTAAGTATATTATTATTCTTCCATTGTGGCACTAATGATAAATGATGTTTTATTTCTTTTTTCTGGAATAGATGAATATGGAGACGACTGACGATTTTTTATTGTTGTTTATACTTAGAGAGAGATTTTGAAATGATTTAATTTCATGTTGAAACTTGGGAGTTTCAAAATTTATTTTTGGAAAAGTGAATTTATTATTTATAGTTTATAGTTTGAGTGTAAAATGTGAAGTGATTAGATTATATGTTTTGGTTCATCAGAAGTTCTAGTTGGACCATAAAGTTGAATATAAAATAGAGTTATATATCATATTAACATGATTTCAAGTCCAATTATGAAATTGTTGTGAATTTTTTTTGTTTCAGCTGACTGATAGCTGAAATGAGTATTGTAAAATAAAATTAAGGAGTTTAGAATTATAAAAATGCTTATGGATATAAATGATGGGAATGAAAGAGAAACTAGTATACAGTGATTATATAAATCACATTTTGAAGTATATTTTTTATATTTGAAGTATATTTTTGTATTGAAAATGATAATATTTGGATAGAATAGTATTGGATGAAATGTTAGCATTGTATATGATAAATTATTGATACAGCTTTTTATTTACTCTTAGATACGTTATAAATGCATTTAAATTGGTTCAGTGTCATCAGTGATATTGATGCATCAGATAATGCGCAATTATCGGGATGACATTGGCAAGATTTATTTGCATATATATGAGCTGACCATGATGTCTTGAAGTTTTGTACCCTTTTCAGCTATTCCCAACTGCCAAGTCTAGTTTGACTGAAACTGTCACTAGCAAAACTCCTCTGGGAGGGGGACATAAAGCTCGGTGAGGGTAGGTAATGTTATTTTTTATTTCAGCTAGATCGCTATTGTGTTTAGGTGAAATTATTCGCTATTGTGTTTAGGTGTTTGGATGATTACATGCCCACTTGTTGGTAAAATAAAATTATTAGCTTCATGTTGATTGTAGTTAAGAGGATTTAACGGAGGACCAATGCCCATTTTCTATGTAAAAGGATAATGGAGTCAAAACAAAAAGATGGAATTACTTCTCGAACAGATTAAATACTGTATTTAAAAAAAAAAGTATGATTTTAGCCCAAATGTAAAAAAAAATGTTGACATTCAGTACAGCCAATCAGGGGCTCTGGATGGTAATGATGCATTGGAAAATATTTCCCTTCCTTGAGCACAGCACATTTTTTTTTCAAAAGAATCCTCATACCTTCAAAAAATGTCACATGTGCCCAACCCCCTCCCCTGCCCCACATTGTCTGGGCTCGCAGCATGAATGAAAATGGTTTTAATATTTTCCCTTAGTTTGTGAACTTTCAAATTTAAAGCAGTTTCAATTCAAGGAAAGCTTTTGAACTCAAATTTCAATAGTGACTAAGTAAGACTACAATAAATCTAGTCATAATAGCCACATGATTAACTTCTTTTTAATATTTTCTGATAACTTAATCAGCATAATTTGTTAACCCTTCCAGGGTCAAAGACGTCTCTGTACAACATGTGAAACTGTTTTTTTTTTAAATAGCAGTTTGAAAATTATCCTACATATATCTTTTAAAAAAACACAATTCATGATTTAAAAATAATATTTTCTTTTTTTATTTGATGCATATTTTATTAAATTACAACATAAGTAATTCGATAAAGCAATCTGATTGCCATACTCTAGTAGTACTATACAGTATTGCTGATTGTTTGTTAACATTCTATTTTTAAAAATGGAAGTTTGTGGAAGTAAATTTCCATTTACTTCCACAATTTATTTTATTTATCTATTTTTTCGATATACCACTGTAAATAGTGTTATTAAAATTAACATGTTACTACAATGTTCATATTTTTTACTTCAATTCAGAATTAAATTCTCTTTAATTTGGTATATAACATAATCTATTTCAGTTGATTAGTTATTTATTATAAACATTTTAAAGTTTGAACTTGTTTATTGGACTCTGCAACAAGCCTGGACTTCTCAAAGTATGGTATGGAAAAAAAAAATTACAAAATGGAAGAAATGTTTACTTTAAACAAGAAAATTATTTTTATTTGTTATTCAGAAATAAACAGCCTTTCTATTGATGTGCATTAAAATCATTGTCTATTAGGGTTCATTAAAAAAATTTTGGTGTTGCCAAATGATTTTTTTTATTACACAACTATAAAAAAAAAGGCCTATAAACCTTTCCAGTGTCCAACCTGTAAAACTGGTTTCCATCCAGAGGCCAAGCTATTTTCTCCAATATGGTCAGTCAAAAAAATTAACTTCAGAAATTTTTTGCAAATAACTAATGAAAGGAATTATGGCACGTTGTATGCAAAATTAATCAGCATTTAATTCTGGATTTTCTGAAAATAAAATATTTTGCAAAAAAGATGTTTTATTTTAATAGGTCTTTTTTTAGAGTCATGCAGTAAAAAATGCATCTGGTAACACAAATAAAAATTTATTTAAAAAACAACTAATACACATAAATGATTATAATGCACATGAATTGAAAGGCTATTTATTTCTCAATAACGAAAAAAAAAAATTTTTGGTTTCAGGTAAATATTTTTCTTGTGTAATTTTTTTCTCGGCACCATACTTTGAAAAAATTCAGGCTTTTAGCCAATTGTGCTGAGTCAGATAAACAAGTAAACTTCAAAATGTTTTTTCAAAAATAACCAATATCAAATTAAATATAATTTAATTACAAATTTTACGAAAATAAATAATATAAACAAATTTACAAGCATATTGATTTTAATGCCTTTTTCACTGTGATATGGTGAAAAAAAAAAATCACACTATACAATTAAGGCTTCATTTCAGAAAACCCAATGAATAAAAGTAATTAAATTGTACATTAATCGAAAGGAAATTTCCTCCCAAATAATATAATATTCAACCTGAAATATGATTTTAAATAATTCTTTTCAGTACTGTATATTTTAAACATGGCCAGTGTTATACAAAGAGACTTGGACTTCTCACATTCACGTGATTTTCTGAACTGGTTATGAAATAGAAAAAAAAAAACTTCCTTGGCTGCTTTTTTTTTACTAAATATTATGAATTTTTTTCTTTGTGTGTTGAAGTTTGGTGATCTTGGCTAAGAGCAGAAAGGTTTGTGCACCAAAGCAAAAAAAAAAAACGTGTTACATCGTCTCTGTGGCACAGCCAAAGTACTGAGGGGGGGGGGGGGGGGGGGGTATCTTTAAAATCATTCAATACAAACATAAAAACTCGAATTTTAAAAAAATTATATTTTTCTAGAGGGGAGGGGAATGAAACTTTCTATGTGAGTTTAGCGGAGTTAGCTTTTTTGTTGATGCCTTCTCAAAAATGCTCTCCCACATGAAGGCTGATTTCCATAGCATGGAAATCTATTTTGCTTCCGTATCCAAGACATTCATTTTCAGAAAATGATACGAGCTCAAAGATTTTTTATTAAAAAGAAATAATAAAAGAAAAATTACATATAACCTAATGGGATGTTAAATAAAATATCTGCAACAATTTTTAAGCCAGCCTCGAATGCAGCACAACTCAGAAAGATAGATAAATCTATTGACAGAAATATCGTTAACTTATGGAAATAAATCTACAGAAAAGAATTTGCTTCCATGTCCACGATCTCATTTATTTTCAGAAAATGATACCAGATCAAAGTTTTACTGGAAAAGTAACAAATAATAAAATAAAAATCAACATATAGCCTAATGCAGTGCTAAAATATCCACAGCAACAAGTTGTAGGCCGACCATACGATGTAACATAACTATGAAAATAAATAATTATCGTTTGGCCAAAAGATCACTAATTTACAAAAATAAATCTACTGAAATAAAAACTAAGGTTTAAATATAAAAAAGTAAATACTAACTATACGAAGGGTATCCAATATACTGCACCAAAACTAAACAATATGGGAGTCACATAGCACACATAACAGAGATAGCATGTGTCAGCCTTCTACCCCTTGTTTGCTTCAGTGAGCCATAACATAATAAGTGCAGCTGCACACAGAATTTCTAAGAAGGATGTTTTTACTTCCAGTTTCGATTTTAAGAGTGGAAAAGATGAATAGAATGTTGAGGAAAATGATAAAAATAATTTTGGAAATACTGAAATGAATGAATGATTTATGACAGGAAACATGTGAAACAGAGAAAAAAAATGGCAGTATGTACTTTGTAATTACTTCCAAAAATATGTTTTTAAAAATAGCAGTTTTTTTGTTAATTTTTAGGAGATTTCAAAAAATTTAAGGAAAAATTTGTTGATAATAGTTCAAATCAAACTTGTGAGCTTAAATCATAAGGTTGCTTCAAGCAAAAAGGAATATTAACAACCAAATCAGCAATACCGTTTAGTGCTTCTAAAGAAATGGCAATCAGATGGCTTTATCAAATTATTTATATTGTAGTTTAATAAAATATGCATCAAATTAAAAAAATATCGTTTTTCAAGCCAGAATTATATATTTAAAAAAAAAATAGATTTTTTTGTACTAAAAACATATACATATGTCCTTGGCCTCTCATTTCGAATTCTCTGAACATATACAGACAACATGAACACTGAAATGGTTAAATTAAAACTGGTCGTCTTTTATGTTAAATATTTTATTTTTAGAAAATCCAGAATTAAATGCTAATTAATTTGGCATATAACATGCCATAATTTCTTTCATTAGTTATTTGGAAAAAATGTTCTAAAATTAATCTTTTTCTGCCTGATCAGTGAAAAAAATAGTTGGATCTGAGAAGGGTAAACAAGCTTTGTGTATAGTTAGGAGTAGGCAATTTTTGGATTGTATCAGAATGTGATACTAGTTAGCTTGATTAATGCTAATATGCAATCCACTTCCATAGCCATTGGTATGCTTTCACAGTAGGTAGCTTTACACATTGTTAGGAGAATGTGAGGAGGTACCTTTGGTTGTGCTGAAAGATTGTATTGAAGTGAGAGTAGCTCATATTATTAAATTTATGTATACTACTCATTACTTTATTTATGTTCAATGATTTGCAAATGGTGTAAAAAGTGTCCTAATATTCAAAATTGCTCATCAAAATTTGATCAAATTTTGACTCCCTTTGGGAGGGGGAGTTGTGATGGTCCACCCATTCATTTTTACTTTCCCTTAACCAGTTTTACTTTATTTATGCTATATTTATTATTTGGGGCTTTAAGTTGATCATCATTTCTCCTATCTTATATCGCTAAAGAAGTTGTGCATACGCAAACTCCAATTTTTAATTTTTTAATTGATAGCTACTAATGTGCATGAAAGGACATGCCCCCCTTTTGCATCATAGTTAGCATAAGTACACAATCATTAATTTATGGAAATGTACTTTCCCAGAGTGCAAAACACATGTGCCAGTTGCACACCACATGTATATAGTAACGTTAGGTCACGGAGTTAGCAGTTAGAATAATTTGTTAGTTAGAGGAGACAGTGAGTAGAGAGAGAATGTAGAATGCTGGTGAGATTTTGTTAGAGCTTGATGGAGCATTTTTGTTGAGTGAGCTGTTAGTTGCTCAGTTTTTGTGCAGAAGTTTCACTTTGGTGAGTCTAGATTTTTGGAAAAAACTTTATTTGTTTTATGAAATAGTTTTTGACTTCTAATTTTTTTCTCTTGAGCAGGGAATTTGATATTTGACTAGAATTGTTCATTTATTAGAAAAGACAGTATACAACACCATGTTCAGAGAAGAAATATTCAGGTTAAACGTTTTGGACAATGGCCTCAAAACTGTTCATTGTCAGGAATTTTAATTCAAATTTATCATTTTAAAGGTGCAGAAGAGAGCTTAAAAGTGAAACTGATTTCATCTTCCTAGCATTAATTAGATCCTGAGCTATTTGTTTCCAAAAAACAGTTAGCGCAAAGAAATTTGAAATATTTTCTTGAGTTGCTGTCATTTGTTTGTCATAAAAATCTTAAATTTGGTGTACAAGTTTTGGTTAAGTAGAACAAGCATATCAGATGTCATTAATCCTTCCAGGGTTCCTAACGAACTTGGATGTTGACAGAATCTGAAATGAGAGGCCCAAGCATCTATGTTCATTTTTAGTACAACAAAACAAAAAACCTTCGATTTAAAAAAAAATAGGAATTGCCATTTGAAAATTTTTTTACTTACAAAATATGTAATTCAAGCTTGAAAAATATTTCTTTCTTTTCCATTTGATGTCTATTTTATTATTAAACTACAATATAAAAATTTGTTAAAACCATCTGATTGCTATTTCTTAGAAGTGCTACATGGTATTGCTGATTTGTTTGTTAATGTTACTCTATACTGAAGCATCCACCTGATTGAAGCTCACAAGCTTGATTTGAACTATTATCAACATATTTTTCTTTAAAGTTTCAAAAATCTCCTGAAAATTAACAAAAAGCTATTTTTAAAAACAGAAGATTTTGGAAGTAATTATGAAGTACATACCTCTTTTTTTTCCTTCCCGTTTTACACTTTTTTCTGCCTAAACCTATTTCAGTATTCCTAAAATTACGTTTATCTTTTATCCTAGCATTCTGTACACAGTTCTAACTCTTCAAATTGAAACTGAAAGCCAGAGCAAGGCCAGAGCTTGTTATTGTGAAACAGCCTGCAGGTTCACAGGAGACTGGAGAGAGAAGTGTTGTGATCTAGTTAATTGCTGTCATGTGTGTCAGTCAAGTGTCTACAAAATGAGTTGTTTACAGCAAGCACTCTTATACTTCACCATGCATCTAGTTAGTATTTATACTTTTATATCTATACCTTTGGTTTGATTTCTGTAGATTTGTTTTATTTCCATAAATTACCGATCTTTTGATTGACTGATTATTATATTATTTTTACAGTTAAGCTACTTTGGATGGCTAGCTTACAAACTTGTTGCTGTGTATATTTAACATCACATTAGGTTATATGCTAATTTTTCTTCTACTATCTCTTTATTTTCCAGTAAAAGAAAGTTGATCTTGTATTGCTTCCTGAAAATGAATGAGGTATGGATATGGAAGCAAAAAAAGAGTTCCTTGGGATGGACATAAATCCACATGTAGGAGGGCAATTTTGGTGATCTGCATTTTCTGAATCTTTGAATAGATGTAATAGCACCATCTAATGGTGGGAAAAATTGGAAAATGCCACATTATGGTAGAAATTTTGGTGGTAGAATGTCATAGTTAAGATATTTACATTGGTAGCAAGCTTTTTAGATTATAAATTTTATTACTGATATTTATTCACTTTTAGAAATCTGTGGAATTCTGATTAAGTTATTTTTTGCCAATCTTTTATCATTAAGAGGATCTCAAAAGTTATTTATCATTAGGGGATAATTAGTTATTATCATTAGGGGATCTCAAAAGTTGCTAGATCTTTAACAAAGTAAAAATAACCATTGTTATATTATAACTATAGTTTTATCTACCAGTTACATACACATTTCCAGGGGGTATGTGAAGCATAAAAGGTTCAGAACCACTGATTTAGAATATGTAGTCAAAATTCTCCTTAATGTGATATTTTCTTCTTTTATTTTTGAATAACATTACATTTCATAAAAATGTGCCATAAGTTTCCTGCATATAAAAAAAATGAAAATAAAAATTGATGGGGAAAAAGAATTTCCCAAACTTTAATCATGATCACAAACACAAAAAATTAATAACTTCAAAAATGGAAAAAGGAACAATGCACTTCACTGAAATAATTATTTTTTGAGATAATTTAAAACCATTATATCCTGGTATAAGATACATAAAAAAGCACTTACTATATTGACACTTTTCTCCAAAGTGTGGTCTGTAGCAAATGCAATGATATGTTAGCCACATATCTTCACATCGTCCAGTGGCACAAGGTGAATCTCCACATTGGTCCTTCCTTGGGCATCCTATTGTTGCATCATAAATGGGACTACTTGCCAAATCTGGAATCATTATTTCATCGTTTACCCAAACATCTTGAATACAGCCTGTGAAATTTGGTACAACTTTATTCATGTAATGTTTAGCAGGTGAGAATTGCTCAGATGGAGCTCCAAGCTGTGTCATAAAGTTTACACCTGACAAAGCAACAGGAGCTCGATTTACCCATCCAGACACATTTAATGTTACAACATATGGTTCAAATTCAATATGTACATATTTCCAATGGGAATCGTTTTGGCCATTAGTTGAGAAAAGTTCTACTATTCTACCTGAGTTGTTATAGACATCAAGACACACCATGCCTTGCCAAAGATAAAGTATATATTCCAGTGATTGGTGTGAAATAATGCCTTGAACAATCAGTCCATTAGGAAGAGTAGTTCTAAAACTTAACTGAAGATTATAGTTCTCAATGAATAAACTTTGAGGAATAGTTTGCCAATATCCAGTTCCATTGAATGACACTGTGGTTGGTACTTCACAATATTCCCCATTAAATCCTTGAGGACACGAACAGTTATAAACATGATCTCCAATTTCACTAAGATAAGGATGACATGTAGCGCCATTTTGACACCTCTCTCCCCGACATCCAATGAGGAGAGTGCTACAATTCTTGTCACCATATTCTGGCAAACAATCACACCAGTAATCTGCAACTAAATCAGAACACAATGCACCATTCTCACATGGGCTGAATCTTTCACATTCATTGATCTCCATACTGCAATTTCTTCCTTCAAAACCAGGATTGCATACACAGTGGTAGCTATTTATACCATCAATGCATTTTCCCTTGTCACAATCATTAACCTCACAATCATCTATATTTGTTTCACAATTAACACCTGTAAATCCTAAAGAACAAATACACTGATAACCTCCTGCTGATGCATAAGAAAATGTTGGAAACAAACCTAGATAGTTAATTTCATACAATGTTTCATTGGAGTTTTCCAAACAAAGTGCACTATTCTGACATGGAGCATAAGAGCATTCTGGTATATCATTTTCACAATTCTTTCCTCCATAGCCATTGTAACAATCACAATAATAATCTTTTATTCTATCTTTACATGCTGCTCCATTTTGGCATGGAGCAGATTCACAATCATTGATGTTAATTTCACAATAAGCACCTGAGAAACCAGTATCGCTGCAATTACAATCAAAGCTGAAAACAACAACAACAATTTATTAGTTAATATCAATTTAACAAATAAAATGCAATAAAACTAGCAAAAAACAACTGAAAAAACATGTTATCATTTCAGACATTATATAGCACAATTACTCAAATGGTGATTCTGAAGACCACCTAAATGTGTAAAACAAATTATGTGGCTTGTAGAGATGTTTCAAAACTATTTTTAAAAAAAACCTACACCACAATATTAAATTATTTAAATTTCCCTGTAGAATAAACTTAAGACAATGAGTCACTTAGGGTCAGAAAGTCCTAACATTTTATATTCCTCTCTGGGGTTGTTATCAAAGGTTGCAAGAGTCATCTGCTCTCCCACAATGCAGCGATTCTAGTGCACAAGAATGTCACACATCATGTTATTGATCTCACTTTCACTGATGCGAACAGTGATTTTGTAACATGCCTCATCCGGTCATCCGCTGCCTTTCCTGTATCCACTTTACAGGATATTCTATCACAGTGCCCTGAGCCCTGGATTCTCTGTGGGGACCTTAATGCCTACAGTCTATTCTGGGGCAAACACATTAGTGATCAGAGAGGGGAGGATATCGAGAATGCCATCTTGCAGCACAATCTATTTATCACCAAAGATGGCTCACCCACATTCTACAGACCTCCGAGTACCTACAGCTCCACTGACCCGACCTCTGTTCTTCTAGCATTGGTCAAAGCCTCAGCTGGTTGGTTGACCCTGACACCTGGGGCAGTGACCACTTTCCGCTGCACATCTCCTTGCTTCCCAAGGAACATGCAGCTCCGAGAAGAAAGTTGAAGCTTACTGACTGGCAGTTCTTTCAGCAGATCTCGTCTGAAGGACTCGCTGTCATTGAAGCTACAAATCCCAGTGCAGTGTCAGAGGCCCTCACTGCTACCTCTGATGCCTGCACTGTTACGATTTCAACACCCAGGCATCTTCCCCCTCCGGATATCCATTATAAGCGGCTTCGCACCATTCGTCGCTGAGCCGAAAGGCGCACCCACCACTCTGGTAGATTTCCAGACATTCTTCATGCTAGAAGGCTATATGCTGTGATCAGAAGGTACCTTAACTGGCATGAAAGGTTCAGGTGATGATCCTTCTGCTCCAGAATCAATGTCTTCATCCCTTCTGGGAAAGTCTGGAAGTTCATCAGGAACCCGACAGAAAAGCCACAGCCTGCCCTGCCCTCCCCTTCCATAACCTTGCTTTGTCCTGTGGGGAGGATTTAGCCACCACTGCTAATGACTTCTTGTGGCACCTCACCTCTTCCTTTCCTGCTCCACCGGTGAATGATCAGGATACGGCTCAGCAGCTCTGCTCTGGGACTGAGCCTTGCTATAATGATCCATTCACCTTGCAGGAACTCACCTCTGCTATTAGGGCTTCGAAGCGCTCGTCGGCCCAGGCCCTGACGGCATTAATATTCAGTTAGCTAACGTGTCACCTGAGGCTCTGCTTGTGCTTCTTAAAGCCTTCAATCACCCCTGGACCACTTACACAGCACCTGAAGTTCTGCTTGTGCTTCTTAAAGCCTTCAATCACCCCTGGACCACTTACACAGCACCTGAGTCATATGGAAGGCAACACACATCGTGCCTATCTTCAAGCAGAGGAAACCCGCCACTGAGCTGTCCTCTTACAGGCCCATTGCTCTATCATCTTGCCTGTGCAAGATCTTAGAGAGACTGGTCCTTGAATGCCTGGAATGGTATCTAGTCCAATGGCCTCCTATATGACACTTGGGTTTCCGCAAAGGAAGGTGCACGTCGGACAATCTCATCGACTTCACCTCTGCTGTTGATCAGGTGCTGTCCATGGGAGAAGACTACTGTCGCTGTCTTCTTTAACGTCCAGAAGGCATTCGATTCCCTGTCCAACTCAGATATTCTCTGTAGGCTCCAGGATCTTGGCCTCAGAGGTAATATCATCCAGTTGATCACAGTGTACCTCTCCAACAGGACTGTTCGCGTGAAGCTGGGCAAAATGCTCAACGTCTCCCACACCATCAATCATGGAGTACCTCAAGGGGGTGTCCACAGCCTGATGTTACTGAACATCTTGCTGTCAGGCCTACCCTCTCAACTCAAGGACAGAGTGGGTATTTCCATCTACGTGGATGACATCTGCATCAGATTCCCTAGTCAGGACCCCTCCTATGCTCAGCTCAAGATGAAATGAGCTGAGCATAGGAGGGGTCCTGGCCACAGTCAAGTTCTTCAACAACCTAAGCCTCACTTTTTCCACTGATAAGACTGTGTCTATGGTTCTCACGAAGAGATGCCTTTCGCCCACCTTTCCTGGCCTCATGCTTGGACCGGACCACATCAAGGTCATCAAACAGCATAAGTTTCTAGGTGTGGTCCTGGACAACAGGCTGACCTGGGGACCTCACATCCAGAATCTTAAGACAGTTACCACAGTGCATAGAAATATACTGTCTTTCCTTGCCGGTACCCACTGGGGAAATTCCTATAAGACCCTCCTGGTCTTGTACCAGCCTTGATCCTCTCCCGCATCAACTACAGTAGTCACCTTCTGAGCAATGCCTCTGCTTAACTGCTGAGCAAGTTGGCCATTGTCCACATTATATCTCTGCACCTCTGTCTCGGACTCTGCCCTAAAACACCAAATGCATTTGTTACTGCAGAGGCTGATGAAATGCCTTTCCACTTGCACTGGAACAGGGATATACTGTATCACCTCTTGAGGCTCCATTCCCTCCACTTTAACCACAAGTTCTCAGGAAGTTGCAAGATGGCCAGACTCTTGCCATTGCTGTGTCTGCCATGGACTTCTACAACCGAGTCATCTCTGCCAGCTCCATCAACATCATCATCCTCCAGCAGCCATGGGCTACGGAGGTCCAACCAGACTGTGCAGTTTAATTCTCCAAGCATATCTGTCCTGAGCTACATCTGCTGCATCCAGCCACTGCACACCAATTCTAAGGTCCTGTTTGACATTGTCTGCCCACCGCATCCTAGGTCTCCCCTTCTTTCTGAGGCCTTTAGGCACACTGTTCATAACCCTATTCGCCAATCTATAATTATCCATACGAGCAACATGGCCAAACCAGCAAAGTCTCTCTCTGCACAATATGCTGCTTAAAGGAGGTTGCAGACTCCTTTGCCTAACCTCATCATTAGTTACAAAGTTGAACCACCTAATGCCCAAGATACTGCGTAAGCATCTAGCCTGCTGGCAATATGCTCTTCCCTGACCTTCCACCCTGGAAGAACAGCGATCTTATGATCAATGTCACTGTCCCTTCTCTAGGTCAAAAGAGCGACTCGGATCCAGTGGCCGTCAGACTTTGCTCCACCTCCTATGTCACTGCACGATATGAGAGATGTACTGAGGTTTATACTGACGGATCTGTGGACCAGAAGAGGCTACTTGCTGCCTCTGCCATCCCCAATATGGGCATCACCAGAGGTTTCCGTCTCCCACATCTTGCTTCCTCCACCTGTGTGGAGCTTCATGCTATCATTGAAGCTGTACTCTTCATACTCAGCCTCGAGAGTGGCAACTACGTCATCCTTTGTGACTCCAAAGTCAGCCTTGGAAGCTCTCCAGAAGCAAGAGCTGCAACGACTTCCTCATCCAGAAGATCATGGAGACTGGCTTGAAGCTTGTCAGAATCACTGTTCATTTCCAGTGGATCCCTTCCCATGTAGGGATACCTGGCAATGAGCTTGCTGATCGCATCGTTAAGGAGGTGTTTGAGAATGAGAGGAATATATCAAATTACCCTCTCTCTCTCATCAATTACAAGACGTTTGTCTCACAGTTGATGAGCCAGTATCGTCTTGCCAGTGGCAGAGGGATCCAGTTGTTCCTCATTCAGGTACCTGGCTGACTCTTCTCTCACTGCTCCTAACCTCAGTAACCTCCACAATATCTGAGGAGACTTCATCATCTTCAAGTTGGTGTCATCTACAGCAACTCTATGATACACTCTCGGCAGAGCGCACAGTTCTAACTGTGCTTTATGCAGCACACCTGAGACTGTATCTCACGTACTGCTCTCACTACAATGCTGAAAGAGAAGCCTTGTTCTGGGAGCTTTGTGCCATCAGAACCAATGACTACTCCATCACTTCCATACCTGGTATCCACCACAACACAAAGCTGCAGCGAACATGCTTCCAACTGGTCACTGATTTCTTTCAGAACATTGGCCTTTCCTGCAAGGTCTAATGTCTCTTTTCTTTTGTATGAGATTAGTAGAGTTAACAGTTTTGCAAGATAGCCGAGAGGCAGTCTCATCTGCCTCTGTTATCTTGTCCTCCTGCTGTGACTGGTGTAGGGAGCCCCACATTGGAAGCTAATTTCACCACAAACTTACAACACCTTGAACCCTGCAATAATGTTGAAATATATCTCTTTGTGTGACACACTAAAATCAATGGTTTTCTTAGTGCTAACTTCTGATTTATGTTTTTGTCTTTACTTCTGATCCAGGACCAGATTTAAATGGCAGCAACCAGTCCATGGCCCTAAACCCTTGGATAGATTTAACAAGCAGAAGTGAAGTGAAATAGAGTAAACATATATATAAGCCTGGCCATATTATTATGAACACCTACCTCATATTTTGTCAGACCCCTGCATGCAGAGCTAACAGCCAGGAGTCCAAGTGGCATTCTGTCTACATATTTTTAAAATGAGGCAGGAGTTATTTTGATACTTTCTTCCTGCAAAATGGATTGAATATCTCACAGTGAAGAAGGTACAGGTCTGTGCATTCGAATAGCACATTTCAAGATGTTCCATATGTTTTCAATTGGATTAAAATCAGGTGATTGTGTAAGCTAGGGAAAATGACAAAAGTTTATTTCACACTCTCAGACCACTCCTGTATGATTTTAGATGATGAATCAGTGCATCATCATCTTGAAATTTGTCATTTCCACAGGACAAAAATTATGCATTATCAGAAACACCTGATTGTTCACATGCTATTACATTGCCAGAAAGTGATGTGACCTTGTATAGAAACCAGAGGACTCAATCCATGCCAAGAAACTGCTCGCCACACCATCACACTGCCTCCAGTACCTTGAATAGTAGAAGTTACACATGATAGGTCCATTGTTCCATGAGGTTGTCACAACTCTATGTTAGCATTCTGTTGAAAAAGTGTAATGGAAATGAAAGGCTTTTATACCATGGTACAGTTAATAAATTTCAAATTTCTGTGCATAGTTCTTATTGAAATGGATTTTAAAGTACTGCTAGTGGTCTTTAAAAGTGGCCCCCTTGTCCCCCCTCCTCAGATCTGACCCTGATTACAACAGATATTTTAAATATATTTCTGCTTCCAGAAACTTAATTATGTACCATTCCAGTATTTTTAGAGGTCTAACACCAAATTAAGAACAACATAGAACAACTGATGTTAACCTATGTTGACTACTGACAAGGTTAACTACTGACATCAGTAGTTAACCGAAGTTTCAATATTAAAGCTAGTTAGTTTACATCAAGCCTTCTGTTATTTTATAGGGTGAAAAGTGGTTCAGTCAGTAGCATACAAGCTAGCATCTTCAGTTCCCAGGTTTGAGTCTCAATTGTGCCAGTGTAGATTTATCTAACTCCCATTTTGTCTTTAGTGTGAAAGTTAACTGATGAGCTTGGAAAGGCTGCTGTCCATCATATGGGCATTAATGTGTGGCTCCATGAGCATCAAGCCTTCTGTTATTTTATAGGGTGAAAAGTGGTTCAGTCAGTAGCATACAAGCTAGCATCTTCAGTTCCCAGGTTTGAGTCTCAATTGTGCCAGTGTAGATTTATCTAACTCCCATTTTGTCTTTAGTGTGAAAGTTAACTGATGAGCTTGGAAAGGCTGCTGTCCATCATATGGGGCATTAATGTGTGGCTCCATGAGCAGGAGAGCCATATCCTGTGCACATTAACCCTTTCATGACTAAGGGAAACATTTTTCCCATTTTACAATTGGTGATTGTCGTATTTAATTATAACCTTATCTGCATTTTTTATACAGAATGTCAAAATAGAATGTATGCTGAACGCAATTACGTAAACGGAAACGTTTAGAAAACAAAACTGTCAGGACACATAATATATGTACTATGTGCAATGTCCATCTTTGCCTCACTACCAAAAGAAATTGCTTTGCAGAACATCATAATTAGCACATCATTTTGTATAGTAATTTTATTTCATAATTTTGTATTATTTTAGTTAACATTTTGTTCTAATAAACCAATAAATAAAAGACATTGCATAATAAGCCTAACTATAATTTGTGTTACCTTTATAGTCCATTGGGAAAAATATTTCCCATAAAATTCCAAAAAAACTACACATTGTTATGTATTTTTCTTATGATTTTTATTTATTTTACGTCTAAACAAACTAAAATAAACAGTTACATACTAATATTTACTCTTAGAAACCTTATGGTCCTGAAAGGGTTAAAGAACACTTGAATGACCTTGATGGGAGGCTTCCATCTCTCCAGAGGATCTCCTTTCCCAAACTTCTCTGAGCAGTTGGGATTCTTGTGACCCCAACTGCTCAGAGGCAGAGTAGAGAAGTAATAATAGTAAGTAATAATTTAACCCATTGTGTGCAAAAAAAGTGATGTTTAAGAGATAAAATCCAACTCTGTTGATTCTATTGTATTCTATTGTATAATAATACAGTATACTTTGAAGAGGATCAAACTTGTTATAAAGACTAAGCTTACTTTAAGTATATGCAGTAACTCTTTTGCTAAATTCTTAAGCTCCTGTAGCATTCCAATCTCCCTACTTACCTCATGTCACATCAGCCTAAGGTGCAGAGGTTGTGTGATGCCCCCCTCATTCACTTTTACTTTACCTTTAACAAGTTTTGCTTAATTTACATTATATTTATCATTTTGGGGATTTTAATTTTATTTTTGGTATCACAGCACTCATTTCCAAGAGCATAGGAGTTGTGCATGCACAACTCCAAACTTTCGATTGTCCCCTGCTAAAGCACGTGTACAAGGACACGCCCTCTCTTGCATCATAGCTTGTGCGCTTGTCACTTTACATAAATGTCTTTCCTTTTGTACCTTTTGTTGTTGCCTTTTGTACAACACATGATATAGCAGTGACATGGTCACAGTAGTTAGTAGAAGAGTAGAGTTGTTAGAGTAGTTAGTAGAGGTGTAAGTAGAAGTATGTAGAGGAGTAGGAGTTGTAGCAGAGGTGTATGTTGTCACAGAGTAGCAGTGAGATAGTGATGATGTAGTCAACATTTTCATCAACTGTTGGTAAGTTGAAATAATTTTGGAAATAAATTTGTTTGTTATAGAAACTTTTTGAATCTTTGCTATTTTTTTCTCTTGAGCAACGTTAGTTGATAATTTTTGATTGTAATTTACATTAGATTGACAATCATTTATTTCTGAATTCTTATTCGCTATGTAATGCCTACTGGTAATTAATAAGAAACCTAATTTCAACTTATTTGGCAAATTGTTATTATTGCTTGGCACCCGAAATTAAGCTATCCGGAGCTTGAATAAGTATTGGATCAGACAAAGGGTCCAAAACTTTAAAAGTATTTAATTCTTTTGTGCATTACAGTTGGCTCAGTTGGAAATGCATCAAACTTGCAATATGATGTTCCCAAGTTGAGCCCAAAACTGTGACCGCATTAAAATTTATCCCATCACCCACCCTGGCCTTAAGAAATGGGACATTTCTTATACTTGGAAAAGCTGTGTCCATCAGATTAAGTGATAGCCCTATGTCGGATGGATGGATGACCTTGATGGGAAGCATCCATCTGTCACCTAAACAGCTACGCAGTGAGTCTCCTTCCCCTACTCAACTCTGAGATCTTGGTGTCCATAAAACCTGGCCATTTAGGCCTCCTGCTACTCAGAGGTGATGGTGGTGGCAGTAGTAGTAGGGAAGAAGGAAAAACAACAAATTCCTCGGATGTAATTCAACTCGCATGATAATTAAATTGAGAAATTTATTTCAAGATACAATCATTCAAAAGAAATGAAGTATCACTAATCTATTTTTGGTATATTCACCAAACATAGCCCACTTCCAGTCTCAATTACAAATATAATCAAATCATAAATATAATTTAAACAATATTTTTAGATCTCTAAATCAGTGCTTCTCAAACTGGGGCCATGAAGATTACGTCAGGGAGCTGCAAGGTATTTAAGTATTTGAACAAATTAATTTTTCATTGTTCTACTCAAAAAAAGCTAATCATACTTCTAACAAAAAAATTAAAATCTATTTGTTGCATGGGTAACGATACATCTACTGATACAAAACATTTCATTTTATTACAGATGAGAAGGTGATTTACTCAAGCACCTGTTTAGAAACAGATGGAAGCCTCTCCGTGTTCATCAAGCAAAATCTTTTATGTGCACAGTGATCATTCTGACATATCTCTATACGAAAACTGAAAAATCATCTGGAGCATTCTGTTGTGAAAATATTCTTTCATGCTAATCTGAATTTCATTATTGATAAAGGAGAAGGTCAAAAAATTTCATCAATGGGGGAACTGGAAATATTTGGGGGCCACTGCTATAAATCATCAAGGTATTGATGTCAATTTTGCAGGGTTTTCCTCATAACATAATTAATCACAAAACCAAAGAGAAAAGATTTTAAAAAAATTCAGCCATGTGTAATTACAATTGTAATGCTAAACCAGTAGTCTGAAAGCTTTGCTGACACTTGCACATAGAGATGCATACATGCTTATCGCATCAACATCATTTGCCAAAAGGACTAAATTGTCAGATATTTTCATATCGATCATATGAGATCATCTAAGGCCCTATACTTTCCCTTTCAACATAATCAATAACCAAACTGAATATAAAAGGGTACGAAATGCAGCTTTATTGAATTCCAGTAATAATGCTAAACCAATAACTAGAAGATTTACCAACTCTCACACATGACTCAGTGTCTTTAAGCTAACTTATCAGAAATGCCATATGATCTTAAATCAACCACAAATTATGTCAGTCAACAACATCAAATTTCTAAAATCTACAAAATAACCACAGATTTTTTAAACTAAATATCTCTCAAGAATCTATCTATGCAGTCCTCCCACTTCTGAATTCACACTGCTCATCCTGCAGCTGTCAATCAACCAGTTTTTTTTAATTATGTTGAGAACAGTAATGGACAACACTTTATCTAGAATAGACTGATGCCCCTATAATTACCACAAGAATTGCAATCTTTTTTCTTGAGTTGGATTGTTTTACCTCTGAGTGATACCTTTTTGCACACCATGGGCTAAATGGCCAGGTCACAATGACCCTAAAGGCTCAGAAAAGGTTGGGAGAGGGGACCCACTGAAACATCTGTTGGGAGACAGATGATAGCCTCCCGTAAAGGCCATCCAGCATGTTCTTCAACGTGCACAGGATATGGCTCATTCAAACTTTTGATTGTCCCCTGCTAAAGCACGTGTACAAGGACACATCCTCTCTTGCGTCATAGCTTGCGCGCTCGTCACTTTACATAAATGTCTTTCCCAACGTGCAATACGACATGTGCGGGCCTTTTGTACAACACATGATATAGGATAAGGGAAACATTTTTCCCTTATCCGCACAAGGGGCCACGGCTTAACGTCCCATTCAATGGACGGCGGCCTTATCCAAGCCCATTGATGTCCCCTACTGATCGTGGGCAAGGCAGGGAGTTATGCAGAGATAAATCTCAATGCTGACCCAGCTGGGACTCGAACCTGAGGACTACAGATTACGAGCTTGGTGTGCTACTGACTGAGCTACCCTGCCCCTCTCTTTGTTCTTGAGAACAGGAATTATAATACCTGAAATAAAACCTTAACAACACCTTTATAATATAAAATATTCAACACTACAGTCAGTCATCAGATTTATCCCACTATCACCCATCCTGGGTGATAGTGGGATAAATCTCAATGCAGTCACAGTTGGGACTCAAACTGGGAACATCATATTGCAAGTTGGATGCATTTCCGACCTCTGCTTCTTAGGGTTATGTGACATGAGATAAGTAGGGAGATGGAACTGCTACCGGAACTTAAGAATTTAGCAAAAGGGAAAAAGTTGTTGCATATACTTAAAGTAAACTTAGTCTTTATAACAAGTTTGATCCACTTCAGAGTATACTGTGTTATTAAGACTTGAATACAATGGAATCAACAGATTTGGATTTTTATCTCTTAAGCACCACTTTTTTTTGCACATGATGGGTTATATTATTAAGTCACAAGAACCCCAACTGCTCAGAGAAGTTTGGGAAAAGGGATCCACCGGAATGATCCCAGTTCTACGCATCTCAGCTGTGATTTCAACTATCCCTGGAGACTTGTGGAGTTTTAATTTAGATATAGTCGAAATGACTTCAGATCATGAAATAGGGTCATTATTCAAGCCAGTAACACAGCTATCATAACTGCAAACAATAGTAGACCCCACAACACTGCTCAGGGTGTCTCGGAAATGTTCAGCCCATCTTGTATATGTCATGGACTCACCTTCAATAACCTATCTATCCTTATCCAAAAATCAATCCAAAGTGAATGCACAGTATTCCCTGTTAAGAACATTAATAGATTCTGAAAAAAATTCGCCGCCACGGCGGGAATAAAACCCGCATCTCTCCAGATTCATGCCAGAGCGCGCTACCATTGCACCACGCGTCGGACAACGAATATTTTCAGAATATCACCTTATAAATCTTCTTCCTGAGACGTGACTGAGACAGCGCCATCTATACTCAAGGAGATGCAACTTTTTCAGTCGTTGCATTTGATTATCAGATGTTAATGAGAAGGTCGCTAACGCTAAGACGCCATTCTGTTTTCTCCTATACAAAATATTAACTATCTGATACAACTCTGTTTTATTCTCTAGGAGCTTTCTCTACTCTCTCTAAATCATGTGATATCAAGCTAAAGATTCTTTTAGCCTTTAACTGATCATTTACATGATTTATAAGATCTCTGTAATGTCATTTGTTAAGATCACTAAGGTGTTAATTTAACTCTACACTCCCTTTTTTTTTCAGAAAGAAAATGCATATTTTTATCACTTAAACAACTCTGTCTACTAATTTCCATTTTACTATTGGTTTCAAGAATATCTATTTAAAATGGCAGCCATTCATTCTAAACCTCAGTTGGCTGAGTAATCTATCATGGTAAGTCTTTCAGAGTTTCAATGTTAAAAGCAATTCGTTTAACCATAGCACACTTTTTAAGCTCCAGTTCCAAGACACGTTTGAAAAAGGGAATGATCAAATACAATTTCAGCTCCACTATATGTCTAAGTTAATACATAATCATTCACATTCCTATGCAACCCAATCAGGTGAAACCATGTGCATTTACCATTTCCATTTTTCACTCTCTGCCCAAAGATCAAAGTCAATACCAATTTAGCACTGAAATCATCAAATACAAGAATAATATCTCCTTTTTTTACCAGAATTAAAAATATTCTATAACATCTTGCAAAATCTATTTTTTTCACTCTCATCTAAGTTTTCAGTGGAGGCATAGCAACAGATATCATCTAAGTCTTTAATCTTTATTTTAAATTTAGCTACAAAAAACTTTCATTAATGCATTTGTATCCCAAAAAAGCATCATTGGCATTCTTGTAGAGAATGAACAGGTACACCTCCAAGGTGTTTCCTATCTTTACATCTTGAAGATTATTTTTTAGTATAACCTTTACCAGTCCACCTGATCTCTTGGAAGCCCAGAATATCTAGATTATAATGCTGGAATTCTTGTGAGGACATCAAGAGAATAATACCTGTGTGGAGTCATCACATTGCAAGCTGCTGTGGGAAAAAAATGGTTAATAGGTTAGTAGATTTTTTTTTAAAGAAATTAAGTTTATCGAGAGATGTATGTCCACTATCACACAGACTCCTAATTGCAGCCATAGGGCAAATAATATTTACTAATAGTTGAAGCCACAATGTTTGTAGGAATTCAGTCAAGCAATGAAGTTCTTTATCATCAGAATCCATTCCACTTGTTGTCTGAAACACATTACTCCACTTTAGGTTTGACAATACAAGAACTAGTTTCAAGGGTTCAGGTACCTGTGATGGTTTTTGATCAGGATCAGCTGATATAAAATATATTGTGCATCTGTTCAGTTGGGGCTGGCAGTTATCAAAAAAGCAGAAAGACAGCAGTAGATTCTCCTTCAAAAGAAGCCCACCAATGCATCAAGTCCACAATCCAAAATCATATTCAGCCAAGTTAGTTTAGGTGGTCAACATCAAGACCCTATATGTACTAGTCTACTGACAATGTAATTTATGTGTGTAGGTGGGATGTTATGTGATGTGCAACATCTTCTGTAAAGTCCTTTATTTTGTTTTATTTGTACAATTACTTTAATATATTTTACCTTTCTGTTACACTTTTCATTTAAATATGCCAAAGGCAGTATAAGTTGCAGTTTAGTTATTTTTTTGCCCACTCATTGCATTGGAAAGTGACAAAATAAGGCTAGGCTTTTTTTCTTGTTAATAGTGATTTTTTTTTTTACTTAGTTTTGCTTGAGAATTCAGTTGCCTAAAATAAAAATTCAGTTGCATTGGTAAAATAATCCAATTCAGAAGGTGCAGTGACAGCTTCTGAATTGTTTTACCTCTGATTGGTCCTTTTGTGCAAACAGTGGCCTAAATGATTATCTCATATACACCCCAAGGGCTCAGAACTGAGTACGGAAAGGAGACCCACTGGACAACTACTAGACGATAGATGGCAACCTCCATCAAGTCCATCCAGCATGCTCTTTAGTGTGCACAGGCTATGGCTCCAAGTCCAATACCATCTTATTCTTAGTGTGTTTCATTTCATATCACACAGAAAGCTGTAGTGGCAATATCTAGAGTTCTTGTTGATGTATAACTGATAATTCAATTTTTCCTTTTATAGTAATTCTTCTGCACATTCATTAAAAACTTTGCAATAAAAGTCATTATTAAACAAGGACTAGTTAACAAATGCACAATTTTCTGAGGAACTGGTGTTCACATTGCATTCTTTCCTAATATTTATTCAGTGTTCTCATATAGAACACTGAGTGCACTTCTCCTTCCCCCTTTCAATCCCATTGCAAAATTTCTATTTTAATAATTATGAGGGAAGAAGTTCAAAACTTTGGAAATTTAAATTAAAAAAGATGTGAATTGATTAATCATTTCTATTTTCTATTAATCATTATATTTGCACCTAAAAATATTTATTTCCCATAAATAAAAAATTTAATTTAGTTAAGAATGCTGTAGATTTATAGAAGTTATATAGTTTTTAAATTAAATGACTACAGCAAAACAGTTGCAAATGTTTTTCTTGCATTTTGTTTCAAGTTAGCGAAAATAAAAGACTAAATGTTTATTCCACAAATGAAAAAATAATAAAGCAGTAAAATATATTACCTATTTATGCCATCCAAACAACTTCCACTATTTTGGCATGGCAATGAGGCACATTCATCTATATTAATCTCACAATTAGTTCCAGTAAAACCTGGAAGACAATGACATTCATATCTGTTTATCTTGTCTGTACATGTTGCTCCATTCTGACATGGATTTGACTCACATTCATCTACATTTGTTTCACAGTTTCTTCCTGAAAATCCTGGTAAACAGCTGCAGTTATAATCATTAATCAGATCATTACAAGTAGCATTGTTTTTGCATGGTGCTGAAAGACATTCATTAAATTCAATGTCACATCTGATACCTGTAAAGCCTGGTCGGCAATAACATAAGAAAGAACCTTGGAAATTCTGACAAATTCCATGTACACAGGGTGATTCTTGACACTCATTAATATCATCTTCACAGTGTCTCCCAGTCAGACCTGAAGGGCACTGACAAGCATAATTTCCAATGCCATCAACACAAGTGCCATTGACACATGGATTGCTGCTACATTCATTGATGTTCATGGAACAATCTGATCCTGTAAATCCAGTGGGACACCTAGGAAACAGAAATCATTAAGATAAAGTTACAGTACATTCTATTTGTATTTGATTATTCAACATTTGTTTTAAATACGAAAAAAATCACATCAGTTCAAATTATGCTTACAAAAAGTTAAAATACCACTTATTATGCATAACAGTTATTAAGTTTACTATGCTTAATACTTACTAGTTAATTAGTAAAAAAGAAGAGTTCATTCACATTGGCTGTCAAATACTTCATTTCCTAGTAATTAGGCAAATGTGGAAAAATCTACCAATCTGCCTCCCAGACTTGAACTTGGGATTTGCTGATTGCACCAGTTGCTCTACCACTTGAGCTACTTGTCTACTACTTTACCACTTGAGCTAAGGTGGGGGAAATTAACACTTGCTTAACCCTTCCAATGTCTACATCATCTGTATATGTTCGGAGAATCTGAATTGAGGACGTATGTATCAGTTTTTAGTAAAAAAAAATCGATTTAAAAAAAAAACTAAAAATTTCCATTGTGATTTTATATATATTTTATAAAAAATATATAATTCAGGCTTCCAAAAAGAATTTTTTTTATTTGATGTATATTTTATTAAATTACAATATAAATAATTTTATAAAGCCATCTGATTGCCATTTCTTAGAAGCACTAAATGATATTGCTGATTTGCTTGTTAACGTTCCTATTTGCTGAAGCAACCTTCAGATTTAAGCTCGCAAGTTTGATTTGAACTATTATCAACAAAATCAACAACAATTTATCAACAAAAAAACTGCTATTCTTAAAAACGATAGATTTTGAAAGTAATTACAAAACACGTACTGCCATATTTTTTTCCCCCGTTTCACACTCTTTTCTGTCAAACCTATTTCAGTATTCCCAAGTTATTTTTATCATTTTTCCCAGCATTCTATTCATCTTTCCCCAGCCTTCAAATTGGAACTGAAAGTAAAACATCCTTCTTTGGAATTCTGGTTGCACCTGCATTTAATTAGTTATGCTTCACTGAGTCAAACAAGACACAGATGGCTAACACATGCAATATCTGTTGAGTGTGCTGTGTTATTTACAGTTTTGGTCCAGCATATTGGATACCCTTTGTAAAGTTAATATTTACTTTTTTTTATATGTAATTAGTTTTCATTTCAGTAGTTTATTTTTGGAAATTAACAATCTTTTGGCTGAATGATAAATATTGATTTTTTTCATAGTTATGTTATATATATAGTTTGTATGGGCCAGCCTACAACTTGTTGCTGTGGATATTTTAACATTGCATTAGGCTACATGTTAATTTTTTATGTTATTATATATTACTTTTCCAGTAAAACTATAATCTAGTATCATTTTCTGAAAATAAATGATGTCTTGGACAGAGCCCCCACATCCTGAAGTGGGCTCCCAGGACAGAACCTTTGGCGGGCCCCCCTACCTACTGCTAAGGTTAAGGGCAGCATGCTGCTCTACAGGATTAAGGGTAAAATAAGTCAGTTTAAATGATGACACAAAAGAATATTTATATTCATTAAAAAAACTATATGGATTTACATAATAAAAACTTACAATAATATGAAAAATTATCTCAAAGTATATTTTCTAGCTTTGGTCGTCGCAAATTTTTCAATTACTTCAGTAAAATGGCAATAAATCACAAAGATGAAACAAAAAGTCGGTATGATGAGAGGATAATGTAATGTGCCCAATAAAACAATTTTAGTTGGATGGTGAAAACAAAAGTCAATATTTTATAAAGTCGCTTTTTGTCTTCTGTTCATCTCACTTAGCTGGACTACCTGCCACGCCCCCTAATTCCAGGCTAGAGCTCTGTCAGCTCCCCCTTGTGGGGGCCATGGTTTTGGATATGGGAGCAAATTAATTTCTGCAGATTTACTTCAGTTAGTTAGCTATCTTTCGATCAGCTGATTATAGATCTTTCCAAGTTATGCTAGATTGGAGGTCAGCTTAAATGTTGTTGGGAATATTTTATTTAATATCCCATTACATTGTATGTAATTTTTGTTTTATTATTTCTAATTTTTTTAGTAAAAAAACTTTGAGCTTGCACCGTTTTCTGAAAATAAGTCTTGGATACAGAGCAAAATAGACTTCCTTGCTATGGAAATCAGCTGTCATGTGGGAGGGTAATTTCAGGAAGGCGTCCCCTCTGCTAAACTCGTGTAGAAAGTTTAAACCCCATCCTCTAGAAAAATTTTTTTTTTAATTATGAGTTTTTATGTTTATATTGAATTATTTAAAGGCAACCCCTCCTCCCTCAGTACCTTGGCTATGCCACACAGATGATATAACACTTTTTTTTTTGTTTTGGTGCAAAAATCTTTCTGCACTTAGCCAAGATTGCCAAACCTCAACACCCAAAGAAAAAATTCATAATGTTTAGTAAAAAAAAGCAGCCAGGAAAGTTTTTTTTTCTATTTCATAACCAGTTCAGAAAATCCTGTGAATGTGAGAACTCCAAGTCACTTTGCATAACACTGGATGTGTTTAAAATATACGATACTGAAAAGAATATTAAATGAAATAAAAATCATATTTCAGAGGTTGAATATTAATATTATTTGGGAGGAAATTTCCTTTCGATTAATGTTTAACTATTTTTATTCATCAGATTTTCTAAAACAAAGCCTTAATTGTATAGTGCAATCATTTTTTTCACCATATCACATTGAAAAAGGCTTATTAAAATTAATATGCTTGCAAATTCGCTTATATTATTTATATTCATAAAATTCGTAATTGAATTCTGTTTAATTTGATATATAACATGACCTTTCTGTTGATTGGTATTTTTTTTTTTAAATTCTAAAGTTGACTTGTTTATGTGACTCAGCACAATTTTCTCAAAGCATAGTACCGAGAAAAAATTACAAAACCACAGAAATATTTACTTAAAACCCAAAAAATTTTTTTTGTTATTCAGATATATATATAGTCATTCTATTCATGTGCATTGTAATCATTTCTGTCTATTAGTTTTTTAAATAAATTTTTATTTGTGTTGCCAGATGCATTTTTTTACTACATGACTCTAAAAAAGTCCTATTAAAATAAAACATATATTTTTTGTTAAATACTTTTTTTCAGAAAATCCAGAATGAAATGCTGATTAATTTGGCATACAACATGCCATAATTCCTTTCATTAGTTATTTGGCAAAAAAATTCTAAAGTAAAAGTTTTTTTTGGCTGAGCATAGGTAGAAAATAGTTTGGCCTCTGGATGGAAACCTGTTTTTCAGGCTGGATACTGGAAGGGTTAAGGAAGGTAATGATGGCTATGCTATGAAGCTTTACCATGTGATTCCAAGTATTAAGGGCACACATGAGCTATTTATATCAATGACCGAGCTTTTATAACCATATATCAAGTAATATACCTTGGGTTATTCAGATGCATGGCATCGAAGTTCTGGATGGAAATAAACTCTTTGCCACAGGCATAATTCATTTCCCATTTTTCTGTTCTACCAGCAAACTAGAAAATAATGTATCACCTTGGACAAAAATGGGATGCCTGTTTTAAAAGAGAATGAAGTTTATCATTTTCCAAATTTTACACCCTTTAACAGTAGTAATTGGTACTAATGGATGAGTGGGAAAATGCAAATAATATTTTATTAGTCCTTACAGCACAAAAAGAATTTCTCATTTATTTATGGATTATCTCATTCATTAAATGGATTTATTACACATTTTGTTTGAAAACGAATTAAAATTGATAATCTTGCATTAAGGAACAGTAAACACTACATGCGACTAGAATCAGAAAAGCTAAAATGGTAAATCCAGACTGATACACAAAGAGTTAAACATCTCAAACTAACATCTTAAATACTCGAGGAATGATTTAGGGTATTGACCTAAATCTCCATATAAATGATAAAATTCACCAATTTCATTGTTTTAGGTTTTATTACACATTTTCTATACTTGGAATTTGCAGTGAGGCATACATTATAAAAGAATTTTTTCCCCCAAGATATTTTGAGTGTAACACTAAGCATATTATTTCTCTTTGACAGATTAGAAACTTTGATTCACCACTTGACTATTGCCTCATTGCTGCTATGCATATTATCTTAAAAGTATGTGGTGCTTATTTGTTAATAGACTGTTAACAAGGTAATAGCAATTATGTCACTAAATCATGCAACCATAGACTAAAGCATAATGTGTGAACAGGTACTTTTTCTTTTCCCTAAAATGTTCTCTTTTCATTCTAACATGATTTAAATCTGTATTGACTTTAATTAAAATATTTGAATTTGCAACAGATACTTACCCACATTTATAAGAATTCTGCAAATCAAAACACACTTGTCCAATTGGGCAGACTATTCCTTCACATTCATCTATGTTGACTTCACACTGACTGCCTTGAAAACCACTGGGACATATGCAGGTATAATTGTGTGATGGTGAATTTGTAAGACATGTCCCACCATTTTCACATGGAGTCATATGACAGGCATCATATAATTCTGAGCAGCTTTTTCCCATGAAATCAGTTTGACAATTGCAAATGAAGTCAGCTACCAAATCTGTGCATGTCCCACCATTCATGCAAGGGTTAGAAAGGCAATCATTTATGTTTTCATTGCAGAGTCTTCCTATAAATATTAAAAATTCTTGTTATATTCAACATATACTCCACACATTAAAGGCAAACATTAATGAAAATAAAAAATGCAAGTACAAGCATAAAAATATTTTTCTGTTATGTCTAACTGTACACTGCAGAGATGGGTTGTTTACCTCTGAACACCACTTTTTTTTGCATACAATGGGCTAAATGACTAGGTCACAAGGACCCCAAGGGCTCAGATATGGTTACCCACTGGACAACTCTTAGGAGGCAAATGGCAGCCTCTCTCAAGACCATCTGTCGTGTTTTTAACATGCATAACGTATGGCTCTCCAGCATGTGGGGCCATGGCTTTATGTACCATTTGTCAGACAGCAGCCTTTCCAATCCCATCGGTGTCCCATACTGATTAAGGAAGGGTGAGGATTTTGCAGAAATAAATCCCAATGCTGACTCAGGTGGGACTTGAACCTGGGATGTGCAGATTATAGTCTAGCATGCTACTGACTGAGCAAACTTCCACCCCATTAAATGCTCTCCACATGGTTCTGGAATCAAAACCTATGAAGGAAAAGATTAAAAAAAAATTGACACAAACTAAAATAAAATGAGATTATAGCAAACATTAACTAGCAGAAGAAAAAAAAGTCAATTTTAAGACATTTTTGGACACTGATTTATCACATATAAAGCTTTTGTTTGCTTTAATTTTAAATTTGGTATATGAATTATTTCCTTTTTCGAAACTTTTTTAATTTGAAAAATATTCGGTGCTCCAATTTCTATTTATCTAGTTGACCATCAAACTGGATGTTAGACAAAGAGTAACTCATACATGGATATGTAGATAAATGCCATACTGAGATAGTATTTTATATATGACTGGTGTTTTATCTATTATATTTCACCATTCTTGCAGCTATGGAGTCTATAGGTGTACTGTAGGTGATCCAGTACTTACCACGAAGAAAAGGGTCACACCCAGAAAGCAACTCTTCAATCACAATTTGCACAGCAGGGAACAATGAAAAAATTGGAGATACCAGTAACATGTTATAAAACAATAGTAGCACCAGATGGCTTTAATGTTATCTCAAATGAACATAAAACTAAAAACTCTGAGATACTAACTGATTTTCAATAAACATAGATGAATAATCACAGCGTTACCTGTTGCTCATATGGCGTTGATAAATCAATAAATATTCAGCGGAAAATTTTTTTCGCCGACATACAAGATTTGAACCCGCATCTCTCCAGAAACATGCCAGAGTATTCTTCCAGTCGAACTAATGCCAGCTCGTCTTTTTTCTGCTAATTTTAAGACTTTATCACGGAGTTTTTCGGGCCTACTATTGGTGCCATCTATGATCTCCGGTGGCAATTATTACCTTAATATTGCACAGAGTGAGATGGAAATAAGTATCATCACGCTATTTAGCATTATTAATGATCTAAACATAGATGAATAATCACAGCGTTACCTGTTGCTCATTTGGCATTGATAAATCAATACATATTCAGCGGAAATTTTTTTGCCAACATCCTGTATGTCGGCAAAAATTATTTCCGCTGAATATTTATTGATTTATCAACGCCCAACGAGCAACAGGTAATGATGTGATTATTCATTTATGTTTAGATCATTAATAACGCTAAATAGCATGATGAGTCTTATTTCCATCTCACTCTGTGCAATATTAAGGTAATAATTGGCACAGGTGATCATAGATGGCACCAATGGTTGGCCTGAAAAACTCCGTGATAGAGTTAAGTCTTAAATTTGCGAAAAAAAGAGGAGCTGGCATTAGTTCGACTGGAAGAATACTCTGGTATGTTTCTTGAAAAATGCGGGTTCAAATCCCGTATGTCAGCAAAAAAATTTTCCGCTGAATATTTATTGATTTTCAATAAAAGTACCAAAGTTAAAAACAACTAACACTGCAACAGCAGTTGTTTCACAATGCATTTCATGTTGCACTGATACATTGTCATGTGAGTCTAACAATCACACTTTGTTAGGATCAAAAAACAATGTTGAAGTAATATCAGTTATTTTTAATATTGAGAATTTTAATGACATTCAGTATCTCAGTTATAAATTGTTTCATTACTACAATTTTGTTGCAGACATGCTATTAAAAAACATATGAATCTGGAATTTTATCTAGTGTCAATGTTTTATAGACAATCCACTGCTGTTGGAGCTACATTAAAGTATACATTAAAGTATAACTGATGCAACTTACTTAAGTTTCTCCACCCAAGCAGAGCTGCAGATGACATTGGTTTCAGTGAGAGCTTATCATTGATTGGCATATGTAAGTCTTGTAGTCTGCTCGCACATATTTGACTTTCCCTGAACAGGTTCAATCAATCAATACTGACCTCGGATTTATATCTTGCTTCCCTTAGGAGCAAACAAACTCATAAATAGAAAGTATGGAGTCCACAAAGAGATATTGTGATGGTATTGTAGGAATAAAGAGAAAAAATTTAAAAAAAAATTGATCACAGATTCATCACCAAGGAACAAACAGTCCAATGAGGAGCAGGAAAGCCATAGTGAGATCAAGTATGTAAAGTTCCGGACCTGGCAAAGTGCTGTAGGAGCTGCAGAGTTTACTTTATGTAATGTCCCATAGGAGATTCTTAGTATACCTTTCTTACATTTTTGTTTCTTCCATGTTCTCATGCAAAGTGAGATCTTTGGCAAATTCCTCAAGAATAGTAATGGGACCTTGTTAATAATACATACCTAAAATTTTGAGTACATTGTTGTATAATAACTTTTGACTATGAATTGTTTGTTGAGAGCCTTTCTTATGATGCCTATAGGAAATTGAAATTGCTTTATGCATTGAAGGTATTCTTCTTCATGAAATTCAAATATATACATATGAATCTGATATATCATATTGAAAGCTGTGTAGAGTATTATGTAAATTACTTAATAAGGATTACAGAATTTTCTGATAATTTCTTCTGTAATAAATTTGTATTTTAGCATGATGAGTTCATCTGAGTCCTCTGCTGATTGGGCTCTTGTCCATTTTCGTTTATTGTTTTCAATGTTGCTCTGTTTGATTATTTCTTCTTCTTCTGAAGCTTCTGTTTCATACTCATTTACTTTGTAATTTTCCTTTCTTCTTCAGTTGGTTTTGTGACATTTTTCTTATATTTTTTTTTCTCTTACAGCATTTTTCCATAGTTTTTCTTGATATTATTATTTTTTTCCTTCTTTCATTCCTCGATAATTTTGTTGGTGGAGTTTGCTGTCGGGGTGGAATTGGATTTCAGCTTTTATCCAAAGCTTTTCATCATCATGAAGTTGATTATTTTGGGAAATGAATGAGATTACTATTTTTGGAATCATCTACTTGGTTTCCTTCATCATTTAATGCTTTTGATATTATTTCTGCCAAAGTGGTAGGCTCTCTGGGTTGTTTTCCATCGTTTTTCTCCGAAAGTGGGCACTGTGCTATAAAATGGCCTGCTTTTTGACATCACTTACATAGCCTTGTAACTCCTTTGTAGTCTGCTGTGGCTAAGAAATTTTAATTTGCAGGTAGTTTGGAATTTTCGTTTGATCTTTATTTTGTAAATTCTGATTCCAGTTTCAATCTCCATTAGTTCTGGTAGTTTTGAGATGTAAGCTGTCTTTGATGAGTCACCCAACTTAAATGAATATTTTTTTCTTTTTGAGAAGCTAGTTCTTCTTTCCATACCAGAATTTTGTGTGGGGCTTCTTCATTTTGCATTAATATTATTGTTAGGCTGCGATTTATCACTTGCACAATTTCTACTGTTCCTATGCCACTTTTGTTAAGAACTACTTTCATCAACTCAAAAAAATTCCACTCCCTTGTGGAAAATCTTGAAAACATTTTGGAACTCTGTGTCTTGCATATCCTCAAGATGTCTTCCGTAATCTAAATGTTGAAGTTCGGAAAAGGACTGTTTCCCAAGAAGCTAGGTAAAAATCTAAAATCACCCACTGAACAAGTGTGGATATATTCATTCTTACTCTCAATCATTTTTTGTTGCCATATTGTCTTTCATGCTGCAGCTGTCAGTAATACCAGTTCATGATGTCAAACATTTAACCATTTTATGACAGCAGTGTCAGATGATGACACCTTGTCCAGTGAAATGCATTATAGCTGGCACAGTTTAAAAAGGCATTTTAAAATTTTTAAGTTAATTGAAAATTTTAAAATATTAACCTGAAATAATAATGTATAGGAATCTGAGTGAGATGCTGAATGAAAATATAACAACCAGTACAAAATGCAGTCATGGGTCATTTTAGTAACAACTGTAACAGACTGTTAACAATAGTTATTAAGTCCACAGCTAATATCTATTGCCCAATGGTAATAGTATTGCCCATGGTTAACAATAGTTATTAAGTCCACAGCTAAGATCCATAGCTAATATCTATTGCCCAATGGTTATATATTAACATTATGGACTTGTGTCACTGACAGTTGCAATGTGAAAGAACAACATGGCAACAAATGGAAGTCAAGGGCAAAAGTGCAAACATTCAAGCCTCTTTAGGGAAAGATGAGTATGTGCCAATCGAGACCACAATACTTGCATATGCCAACCAATGACAAGTTCTCACTAAAACCAATGTTATCTTCTGCATCTCATCTTTGACCAGGCAGAGAGATTTAAGTTATATCAGTTATATTGTAATGTAGCCTCCATTATCAATGACAGTGGATTGTCTATGAACCATTGACACTAGCTAAAATTCCAGATTCCTATGTTTTTCAATAGGACATACAAATTGTTTAATTGCTATAATTTTGCTGTAAATCATTAATGCTGTGATGTTAAATTTAATGTGTATTTTTTTTCATTTCAAAGTATGTCACATTCCTTTAAGATATTGATAAAGCCCAGTATGACTACTGCTAACTTAATACAGTGCTCCTCAACTGGTAGTATGCATACCCTTAGGGGTATGGGATCGTACCTGAAATGTCTGAATTGTTGTTTTAAGTTATACAGCACTTAATTATTTTTGCACTTTTTAAATCCAAAAGCAACCACCTGTGATTAAATTTCTTAAACAAATGTGTTACAATGGTAGAAAAAAATTCCTTGAAAATTTTAGGTACTTTGGGTAATTCAAAAAACATTTTTGAAAAGGAGTACTTTATTTTAAAAAATGTTGAGAAGAACTGTCTTAATATAACACATGAGAAAGCCTACAGGCAGTAATAATATGTTATCTACACCTCTAGGCTTTCTTCAGGGTTCCTGTTGAACGAACTATGATTAGAGTCACTATCTGCTTGAACCTTATGCATTGAATTGGGTTGTTTTACCTCTGAATAGCACTTTTTTTCACGCAATGGGCTAAATGGCCCAGTTATAAGGAAGTTGCAGGGGAGGTTGCAGGGAGCTCAGAGAAGGTTGGGGGAAGAGGACCCACTGGACAGCTGTTAGCAGATAGATGGTAGCCTCCCATCAAAACCATCCAGTGTGTTCTATAATGTGCACAAGATGTGGTTCTCCCACACGAGACGCCATGGCTTAACTTCCTAATCCGATGGATGGTACCTTTCTAAGCCCATCATTGTCCCCTACTGACCAAGGACAGCATGGGGAGTTGTGCAGAGATGAATTTCAATGCTGTTCCAGGTGGGACTCAAACCTGGGAAGTGCAGATTATGAGACTGTTGCACTAACAAGTGAGCCACCTCCCCCCATTGAACTTATGCATCCACATAATTTATGCTAAGAACTGGATTGCCAGAATAGAATAGTAATGCAATGGTAGTATCAGCAAGAAATTTGAAATGTGATCGATGTAATACCAAGCTTATTACAAAAGGACTTACATGTTCATCTATGGGATTTCTATGAACTTGTATCATGATGGTCACCTAGATCTGTCAAAGTGTTCATTGTAATCTCTTTGAAAGATCTCCCGATTGTCTTGCAAACTGCCAGTGTTATTTTAACTAATAAATTGTTATGCTGTATATAGAGAACCTTATATTTTAATTAAAACTTAGTTTAATAACTTTAAAAATTGTGGAATCTTGGATCTATTTAACGTTAGTGCAATTATTCACAATATGCAGCATGGCATTGAAAATTGCCTGGCTGAAGATCCTGCACTCATGTGTGATGGAATGGGTGAAAGCCTTCCAGTTTCAGAATTCTATGGATGGTGTTTTTTTCTCCAGGTGCCTGCCTAGCAGACATGTACTATGTTCTGGGTGTGCAGCAATCCTCCTCAGTATAGCTTCTTGCAAAGCTCACGCATAATCATGTAAGTGCATACACCACCTGCCCAACCTGTGTCACAGACTCATAGCAGGGAGCACATTTCCAGTGCCTCTGAGGTAATCATACAGACATTGGATAATGTCAGCATTGGGATGTCATGTTGGTTAATGACAGGCATACTCCCTAGCATTGTATGCACAAGGCATTCCCATGACACTCTCCAAAGAGTAGGTACATGTTGCAATACTCTCGAATAAAATATATGGTGTGATTCAACACATGTACTTTACTGGGCTGGTGTGCAATCACACCTCTTTATACCAGTCTTGGGATGCATGTCAACAGAACCTAATTTGCATATTGCCATATGGACTCTCACAGAGAATGACACTGAAGAGAACATTCTCCACTTCACAAACTCACTAATCATGGTCTGCCAAAATGTTCATTCGTATGTAAGAAGATGTGATGTCATCAATCTTTAAACTTGTTTTACTCAAAAATTCAAAGAGGTGTAGTTCTTTCAGCACCTTCAATTCTCTCATAAAAAGAAACATCACCATGCCAAGTTTATGTGATCATTCAGGGACACCCTGCATATATATATACACACACACACAGAGTTAATTACATCTTTCAAAATACATGCCACAAAAAAATAACATGGCAATGAAGAAAAACACACCAAGTTAGTTTTTCAATGGTTAGCAGTTGTGCCCACAGAAAGCACTATTGTTAAAAACCAGAAAAAACGGATTACACAAGTGCAGAGGAAGTATATGTACTTTGAATAGTTGTGTGGAAAAAAATTATTGCTGATGGTAACTGGCAATAATTTTTTTCCACATAAATATTTATTGAATTCTGTATCTACAGGTAATCTGTATATTTATTATAGATTGATATATACTTTGGATTGAGGAAACTAACCCAGCAATGCAAGCACACCATGCTTCTAATTACCTGTTTCATGTGAGGGATTGCCTAAATCAGCAATCCCAAGCCACAATATGGCCATGGAAGCCGCCTTAAGTGACCTTCTCTTTCACTAACTTAACCTAATTCGACTTCCTTTTACGAGATTTCATCAAAGCTGCAGTTTAATTACCATAGCCCTTTAATGAACTGAAGGATAGGATTACATCACTATTGACCAAATAATTCCTAATATACTCCATACAATGTGAGAGGAAATTGAATTTCATTTGGATATCTGCTGCATCATCCCTAATGCCCATATTGAACATCTGTAAACTACATTTATTTCTCTTCATTGTCATTTGTTTCTTCATGGAATAAGTAAAACAGATACCCTATAAAAAGAGTACTTTCATAGGCAATCATTTCAAATGGAAACATTACATTGTCAGTCTGGAATAGCATATTGCTTCCGATGCCTCAATGAAAACACTTAGACAACTCAAAATGACAGACAGCCATTAGAAAGTTGGAGGTTGATCAAACAATCATAGAAGTGGCCATATTCTGTGGTGTCCACCATTCTATTATCTGAAGACTATGGTAGCAATTTAAAACAACCCAAACAGTTATCAGGCCTGTTCAAGGATATTCTGGAGTTACAACTCCTCAAGATGATCACTATATCAGACTACTATTCTGGTGGAACAGGAAAGCAACAGCATCATCTCTACATTCAGACTTCATTGCAGCCACAGAAAGGTATCCTGCCTCAACTGTGACCAAAAGGCTTCACAAGGCCAGATATGAGAACCTTCAAACCTTTAAACACAGACAGGGTCACTTGAAATATTTCCTGATCATGTAGCCTGGACCCAAGAACAATAGAGTTACATCTTGTTTATAGGCAAATCTTGATTTTTCCTACAATCAGATAGCAGATGTATACTGATCTGGAGAGATGGGGAACCAGCAATTAGCCCCATAACATAGTTCAGAGAAGTGTCTTTGGTGGTGGAGGTCTGACTATGTAAGTTGGATTTTCATTGAGTGGCTCTACTGACCTCCATGTATTTGATGAAGGTTCTGTGAATGCTCCAAGATATCGAGAATTAGATCCTTGATCCCTGTGTTAAACCCTGTGCTGAACCCTATGCTGATGCAGTGATTATTTCCTCCTAATGGATGATAATGCCCATCTATACAGAGCAAACCTGACCAACCAATACCTTGAGCAAGAAGGTATCCAATGAACGGAGTGACCTGCATTCTTTCCAGATTTCATCAGACAAACATCTATGAGATGCCCTGGAGAAAATGCATTGACACCCTTCAACTTCCTCCCAAAACCCTCCAGGACCTCATGACTGCTGTTATTGCTCAGTGAATTTTATCACCCTACACTTTCTAGATTATTCTTATTGAGGGCATCAATCCACATTATTAGGCCTGCATTAGTGTTATAGGTGGCCACAATGACTTTACAACTGTTAAAAAAAACCCTCCTTTTCATGCACTTTCCTTCATTTTTTTTTTTAGGGTACATCAATTTGGCCCAAATTTTTATAACTTATCAGAATATTAGCTTTACATCTTCCTGCAAAATTTGATTCAATTTGCCTAAATATAGTGAGATATGCATATTTTATTTACCTAGCTTAACTTTTGATGAGCAGTGCATTTCATGCAGCAAAATAAAAATATTTGTTTCCAAATTAGAAAAATTTGTAAAATTAATATCAAATTCTAGATCCAATTTAGATATAATTAGATATACTAAATCAGTGAAATTTAAAACACCGCTTTCTTTTTTTTGAGCTTGTAAAATCTATAGTACTTACTATTATATCAAGGAAGAAGCCAAAACAATATATTATTTGGGAAATTATGCTGGTTATCTTATCAATATTACTATGAAATGCTATTCAAGCACATTTGCTAAGATTAAAATTACATATCTTCCAGCTTTGAATAATACAAATATTATGAAAAAATGCAACTATAAAGCACCTATCAAATCTATAAATCTAACATGTACCATTTCCAAAGATAGAGATATAGGTAATCCCAAAATGGGAATATATCTTATTCCCTCAAAACATTAAAATATTTTTATATACAACTACCACTTGGATATATTGGCATGACATCAAAATGTTCACAAGAATAAATAAAAGTACATAAAAATAGCATTAAAAACAAGATACCTGGTACTGCACTAGCAACAACCAGTCATTAACAAAAATGCAATACTAGTCTCTGAAGAAGCTACCAATATTTCAAAAGCTGATTCTTATTTCAAACTTTTGCATAAGGGAAAAATAAGCATTCATATTAATCAAAATTTATGCTGCAATGAAGAATCAACTAAACCTCCAATATTGAAAATTCTGTTAAAAGATTTTTCAAATACTAATTTTTCAACAGTCCAAAATGCTGCTAAATTTCATGTACCATTTTACAATAATAAAAAATGTCAGCACAGCATCCTACTAATGAATGTCAAATATCAACTGCACATATTACTTATTCCCTTTCTAAAATAACATGAAATTTTCGATCAACCTTCTATTTATCTACTTTCATTATATCACAGACTAAGTTGTAGTATATGCATATCCAAAATCTGGATTCTACATTTCTTATATGTGTTTACTATTGTTACCATCAATATGATTCTTTTGTGTGCAAGTTCCATATATTGTAATGATATAAAATAATGCACATTTACTTTTGCTTCCATATGTGAATTTGTGTAAATTTCTACATTAGCATCAACTATTGTACTTTTACACTCTATCTACTAGAATCCGTAAGTGTGCCTATACTATCAAGATATTGATTGAAAATGGAACTTTTTCTTAAATTTCACCTTGTTATTGACTTTGCACGTATCATTTGATGTCAACAAATGATGCATGCAAAGTTTAAAATAATCTTTGTCATCTTTTGCACAAATCTAACTTACGAGTGTTATTGGTGAAATTTTCATTATTTAACAATTACACTAATGGGAATCTATCAATATTAAAACTAGAAAACTGTACCATTTCATTTATTATTTGGAGCTGATGAGATAGGATGCAAAAAGGGTAGTTCAATTATAAAAGATTTTGATAGAAAAGTGCAAAAATGCAACTAAAAGCAGTACCATGCCTTTTTTTTGTCAACTTCCAGTTTTGCATGCACTACTGGGTTGAATTGTTTTACCTCTGAGTGGCACTTTTGTGCATGTGATGGGCTAAATAGTCAGGTCAAAAAGACCACAAGGGCTCAGAGTTGGATAGGGGAAAGGGATCCAGTGGACAACTGTTAGGAGAGAGATTAAAGCATTCCATCAAGACAATCCACAAGATCTATGAGATAGCGGCTACTAAAGAGGCACAAGAGAGCCATAATAGAAAGTGTGCTATAGAGATGTGGCTACTAGTAACAAAGTTAGCATCCACTAGATTGGTTGTTTGGATTTTATGGTGCATTAGCCAAGAAGACTGTAACGAACTGAACAAGGCACCAAACTGGACATGAGTACAGTTAGCAAAGTGTTTCACACAAGGTTCTGTGGTGCACCTACCTGTGCTGCTGCTACTCTCTTCATACTAGGATTTTTGGTATGATATTCAGGATGACATCTTCCATCCTAGAAGGTTAGAATGTTGTTAGTCACTTGTCCCTGGTGCTTTTATCTTCTCTTAACTAATAATCAACAGTAAGTATTGTCTGGTGTTTAGGTGCCTGTTTGATAGGGATATCTTTTTCTATACCACTGCATTATTTGCAGAACTTTCTCCCAACATATGCATTACAAACATACTCTTCTTAGGGTTATGTTCCTGCCATGCATCACATATTGCTAGACTAGCACTTATGATAAATTCTGGAATTTCATCAGGCCATAAAGCAAGAAATTTACAGATGTAAACTGCTGCTCCATAAGAATGTGTGTATGTCCCATTTCTCTCTCTCTCTCTATATATATTTCACATTCAGGTCAGTATTAATGCATAAACCAGTGTGGATGTCTCTCCATACAGGATAGGTAAAATACATTTCCAGACATTGGCCAAGCTGTAACTCAGTTAAACATTCTTAATGTCAATTTTATTAGATTTTTTTCATGCAATTTCACATCCAGACACCATTCCCTGATTTATGGGTTGTAATTTGTCTTTCTGCTGAGGTTGCCTTCCTACAACTTTCTATGGCATATCACACTGATAGGCTCCTGTCAGACTTCGGTGGCAAGCAGCTACTTAAGAGGTAATTTTTTTCAAGGTCACTCTGTATAATAAGATAAAATGTATCTTTTTTATTAATAAGTCACAACCTGTAGATTAATGAACAGTTTTGAGTTGGTGGAAAAACTGTCCTAGCTGGAAGGGATATGAACTCAATGATAACCTAATTCCTTCAGATAAGAAGTATCCTAACTTGCAATCAGAATGAGCAAGTGCTCTAACTTATCAGAAAGTCATTGTTTTGTATTCCAACTAAAAAATTTTTTTTGTCAACTTCAATTTATATATTTTTCATTTTTGTACTTTTTTCTAATTCCAATTTTATTTTATGCATGCATAGCTTTTATAATCATGAAATTTTGATAATGAACTGTGAATACTAAAATTTCGTGCTTCAAAATGTATTAATAGCTTCTTACAATCATGAACTATGGCTAGACATTTCATGCAGCAAGGCTCAGTCTTAAATGATACTGTCTAATTGTCTAATGCAGTTTTCTTTGTTAATAGTTACATTTTTGCTTTAATGTTTCTTTTGCGTTCACCAAAAAATAAATTTTAATTTAGCTAATTACAACATAAATAACAGTTATGTTCATACAATAATTGATAATCTCAGTGTTACCTGTTGACATTATTGAGTTATGTTCATGCTAGTGAGCTTCAAAATACACATCTATGTACGTAAAAAAAAAAAATCAAGCACTAGCCATGCACCTTACCAGTATATCCAAGGTCACACGAACAGGTAAAATTGTTGAAAAGATCTACACATTGACCATGCATGCAGGGTTGGGAGCTACACTCATCTATTTTGTCAATACAGTTCTTGCCTTCCCATCCAGGAAGACATTGACATGAGTAGTCATTAACCTAGTCAAACAATTGAAGAAAATATCATGCACCATAACTTTAAAAGGAGAGAAAAAGTGATTTATAAACACTACTACTCATTTACTTCACTGCAATATATTCAGTACATTATCCAGAATACTGAATATTAATGCAATAGCTCAATAAATATCATTAAAATAAACAATAATCCCATTAGTTTCAGACTTCAATACTTTAATTGCCAGAAAAATTGTCAAAACATGCAATTACAATTTATGTACACCAATAATGCAATAGCAAATGTTTTTGCATTTTTAATGTCACATGCAAATTACAGCATCTTTAATTATGCATATTCCCTAAATAGCATAAGAAATTCATAAAATAATATTTCCATTCTTTCAAAATATAGTTTACTTTCAGGGTATCTATGGAACATCAAAAATTATAAATTTGTTATTTACATCAATATCCTAAGCTGATTGTTCAAAATTTTATTGACAATAATGTGTCAAACTGAATTAACCATTTTTAATGAAAAAAAAAGCACAAAAACATCAAACAATGAAAAAACCAGTTAATACCCTTGCACCTATTCAAAAATTAATTACATCTGTTTCTGTATTCTTTATGGATAAAGTAACATACTTATTGCATTATAATAGTTTATATTAATGGCATCCACAACTATGGCCTAAGGGTTGGATGCAGTGACCCAATGATCCAGCTCATGGTAATGATTAGAAACTGGTTAATGTAGTAATAACTAGTTACTATAAAGAAAACTAGCAGATTAACCCAGCATTGCTCAGTTCTGAAACACTTTCAAGCATAAAGCAGATGGCATTCCCCACATCGCAAGCTTTCATAGACATAAAACTCATTATGATTATTGCACACTTTTGCATGCACTTTTAATTTTTGCATATACAGGGTGATACAAAACTTATCGTTCAAATTTCGTGGGTAGGTAGGGAATACGTCAGGAAACCGATTTCACATAGGAAAGAATGTCTGCAAATGTACGCCTGCGTATGTAGAGGGTGCTATGTGTACCCAACCAGTGTACAGCTCGTCTGACCACTCCCGCTGTCATCAGTGTACGAGCTGACTTACTAGTGATAAGATGAATCATTTTATGCATCAAGAGCTAGCGGATATGCATCTCGCATATGGGGCAGCTGGCGAAAGCGGCCGCCGAGCTAGGCAAGTTTACGAAGACCGATACCCCAACAGAAGAATACCGCAGCATCAAATGTTTGCACGTGTGCATCGCAATCTGCGCGAACGTGGTTCACTGTGCAGCAACATGCAGAATACGGGGAGAAGACGACTAACGCGGACTGTCAATGTTGCAGAACAAGTCCTACAGTCCATCGAAGATAATCCGAATAACAGCACACGAGCTATTGCTTGGGGTCTCTCAGTCAGCAGTGTGGCGGATACTGCACGAGGAACGTGTGCATCCTTACCATCTGCAAAGGGTGCAGTTACTGCATTCTGACGATTATCCGAAGCGTGTGGAATTTGCACAATAGTTCATGCAGAAAGGTGCCGTGGACCCTAGTTTTCCAGCTTCTGTCCTTTTTACAGATGAAACTTCATTCAGTGTGAAGGTGTGTTCAATACACACAATTCACAAGTGTGGGCTTACGACAACCCGCATGGTACGAGAAGTCACGCTGCGCAACATCGTTTTGCCGTAAATGTGTGGGCTGGAATCATTGGCGACTGTTTGTTGCGACCTTACTTGCTACCGCCCCAATTGGACGGCCGGAAATACCTAATATTTCTCGAGACAGTGTTACCGACTTTTCTGGGCGCTGTTCCTGCGCATATCCGCCAAGATATGTGGTATCAACATGACGGGGCTCCAGCCCATAGCACAATTGTTGCGCGTGATTACCTGAACCGAACATTCGGAGCTCGATGGATCGGTAGAGGTGGACCGATCGCTTGGCCACCCAGGTCACCTGATTTATCGCCCATGGATTTCTTTTTGTGGGGGGCCATGAAAGACCATGTGTACGAGACCCCCGTCGACAGTGAAATGGACCTTGTTGCACGAATAGTGGCCGCCGCAGGCATTGTCCGTGATATGCCAGGCGTTTTTGAAAATGTTCGGCAGTCAATGCAACGGCGCTGTGAATCCTGTGTCCGTGTAAATGGTCGCAATTTTGAGCACCTACTGTGAACCTGTACTTTACCTCGTTGGAATAAAAGTCACATTCGTTACCACTTAACTGTACTGTTTCCTTGTGTTCACTTTACTTGTCCATTTTGTTCATGTAGATGACGTTTGCGGACATACTTTCCTATGTGAAATCGGTTTCCTGACGTATTCCCTACCTCCCCATGAAATTTGAACGATAAGTTTTGAATCACCCTGTATAGCAGAAAAATCTTGGATATTTATGAAGTTTAAATAAAATTTTCCTTTGATTTGCATTCTCAACATAATTATTTTAAAAAAAAGTAATGTAAGGTCTATTTAGTACATTATCACTATTGCACTGTATTTAGAGAAAAGATGATAAACATGCGATTACCAATACATCCTTGACACATTTTTGCATGAATTTTTAAAGGATATAATCCCACAACAGAAGTCCCTATGATTTTGCCATAAATGTCCAGCAGCCAAAATGTGTTGAGTAATAGCTATATTTTGTGTTTTTTACTGGATATGTGCACATCCCAAGATTGTGCAAAAGACCAACAGTGTCCAATTAACTAGTGTAGTGTTACCCAACTGAACATGATGCTGCAAACCACCACCGCAAGAAAGACAAAACCTAAACTGTGGACATCAGTCAAAATCATGGGGATTTCTGTCTTGGGATTATATCTTTTAAAAAAATTGTACAAAGGTGTGTCAAAGATTGTCAGGAATGGCATTTACAAACTTTTATTTCATTGGGAAAATGTTATAGATTGCACTGGTGCTTATTTGCCTAAGTATCTTTTTTCACTTTTTACGTATATGGTCTAATTTTACTCTCAAAAACCTCACAAACTTTTTGGCTACCTGTTAACTATATTTTGTGTCTTTTACTGGATACGTGCACTCCCAAGACTGTGCAAAGGACCAACAGTGTCCCATTAACTAATGCAGTGTTACCCCAACTGAACATGGTGCTGCAAATTAACACCGCAAGAAAGATGAAACCTGTGGACATACATATGGCCATCAGTGCAAAATCACAGGAATTTCAATCATGGGATTATATCATTTAAAAAAATTGTTACAAAGTGTGACAATTGTGATCAAGGATGTGTTGGTAACCACATTTTTTATCATCTATTCTCTAAATACAGTGTGATTATGTACTGAATATACATAGTAGCTGTGATTATCTTGGAAACTAATACAAGGTCTAGTGACCTCTAGAGACCATGCTTGGAATTATGGTTGCTTGAGAATTATATATATATACTGCTCACAAAAATTAGGGGATATTTCTTCACTTTGTATTCATTTTGAAATATCCCCTAATTTTTGTGAGCAGTATATTTTGGAAAGTTATTTTTCTGTTCACTATGCACTTGGAGACTTCTTAAGATATTGTAACCAGATTTTGCATGATGGTCCTCAAGATCAAGGAAGTTTGGTTTGATGTTAGGTATTTAGACCTCCAAGCTCTCCCACCCCACCCAAAAAAAATTATTCTTTCCCCTGGAAAAAAAAAAGCATCCCTCAATCCCCCTCCCCCCAGTGAGAATGAGAAAGGGAAAATTCACAAGGGTGGGGGTCAAAGCTTACAATATGGGGAGTCTCAGATAATTTATAATGTAATATAATTTGTTTATTATTTTCCCCTATGTTTTATGTAATTGACATATGTTCTTGAATAATGGAATTGACAAGGATCTCATGGGTTCAGAGATTAGGGAAGGAGATCCACTGGACAGATGACAGATGTTACACATGCTTTCGATCAAGTATGTTCCTTAATATGCACAGGGTATTGCTCTCTTGCACAAGAAAGTACAAGGTAATTTCCACTAATTTAATATTCCATAAATTGCCACTTTTTAAATTTCCCAACAGATAGCACTGGTCCCAAATATAGATGGTTGTTTTACCTCTGAACAGCACTTCTGTGTGCACAATTGATTGAGATCTTTATTTTCAGTCACATTTATCATAGAATACTTGTAAGGACTCCATCGGCTAGGGCAAGGAAGGAGCGCCATTTTTCAGCAGAGCCTTCCCCTAGCAACAAGAGCAGCAGCTCCAGGCTGGGTGAAAAACAACATATGGGTTTAATGAAGTCCCATACTTGGAGTTGAATTCAACAAAGGTCACCTGCTAGCTTTGGAATGTGGGCTTACCTGATTGGATTGAGGGAACTTTATACCCCCCCCCCCCCCACCACCACCACCAAAGATATATCACATGACCACAATGGCGGTAGTTTCGAACAAAGGAAGAATTTCGAAAGAGACAGTTGCCTTTGGACTCTTGTAGATGGTGCTGAGACCATCCTGTAGTTTTTTAACCTTTTTCCTTTGTGTTGGTGTTGGGAACAGCAGAAGCTTGATTAAAGCCTGCTAGTAGGATTGGGAATCCTGCTGTTCTGATTTTAGTGACTTGCCAGGCAGCAGTCACTGTAGCTTGTATATATATATGATTGTGCACTGTATTGTTTTCAAATGTATTAATAATGTGTATGCACATAGTATACATATGAGTGCAGTGTTTTAAGCAAATGAGTAGTGCCATCCTGACAATATTAGTTAGCAAAAGTACCCAGAGTTAAAAGTCCACACACACAACAAGCTGGAGGAAAGGAAGACTGCCTTACAATACTTATTCTAGGAGTTATATAGCTTCAAATTTTGTTCATCATTGACATAACATGGGAGGAGGTGCTTATAATTCAGTTATCACTGAGCCAGTGCTATGTGGAACTACAAATTCTATTCTGATGGCTTTTGATTGGCAAATTGTGGAGAGTTAAGGGCTTGAGCAATGCTTGGTAAATTGCCTAATAATTATAGTTTTACAAATGTATCACAATATTTGGAGATCGTGATGATTCATGGCTTAATACCTTTTCAATTTTTACACCTGGTTATCATTTGTAATCTCTAATTTATAAAAATAAACTACAAAAAATAACCAGACATTTACATGTTATATGACTAAAAAGCCGCATTCAAAGCTCCCTAACTTTGAAAATAAGATTTTTACAAAAATATGTCACAGGAAGTACATTGAAGTTCTTATTGAAATCTCTACATATTTTCCACAATATTGTTTAATATTTAAAGCTTCTGTAACTTTTTTAAAGTTTACATCCATTTAGTGAAGGCTTAAAAATTTTAGCTTCAATAATTCCTTAAATATTAAACAATGAAAATCGACCTTTAGAGAGAGATTAAACAGATCATTTATATCTAGTGCTATTCTTCTATAAAAAGCTTATTTTCAAAATTAAGAAGTTTCAATTCAGTTTTTCATTCACATAATTGGGAAGTGTCTGGTTACTTTTTGTAATAGTGTATATAAAGGTTTCATGGAAAAAATTTGCACATTAATGGTGTAAGCATGATTTTCATACAGAGAATATTTATTAATTTTAATTGCAGACAATAAAAGTCAAGCAACATCAGACAATAATACAGTACAAGAAATTCAGTTCTTAGAAAAATAATTTTAAAGAAAAAAACTTAAATTCAGAAGCTTTAGAAAGAAGTTCATATAAAAAACAAACCCTTTTTTGATACACTATTTCACATTTTTCACTATTTTCACACTTTTCACTATTTCACATTAAAATTGATACACTATTTCACATTAAGAGGTTTAATCAACTTAACGAGTTTCAGCATAGTAACATCATAGGTCTGTATGAAGCAGGATTGCCATGCATTTGGGACATGATGCATGAACAGTTGGCTGCTGCTGCCAGAAAAGGACATAGCAAGGCATTTTAAATCATCCTTCAGAATCAGGTAGTCTTTGAGCTGCTACATAACAGGATGACTGGCAGCAGTATCTGCCACTACTATTGATCGATGCCTGCATGAAGCTGGTATGTATGCAAGGGAGATTCTCTCACCTCTGCATAACACTCACTCAAATCCAAAGGCATGCTATATTACAGTGGTGCAATAAACAAGCTGAGTCACAAAATGAATAGGATATATCATATTCAGCAATGAGGCTCTGATCTGTCTGGGACAGAATATGATGGTTGTACTTGCATGTGGTGGTGTACCAGTGAAAACGCTTTCAAGTTGTGTATCACTGATTGCCATCCACTACTGGGATCCTGGTGTGGGGCCCATTGGTATGTAGAAACCATTCTCTGCCCTATAGTCTTACCACTCCTGTAGAGCATTCCAAACACCACATTCAAACATGATAATGCCAGACCACATACCACATGCCACATGCATTGCTCAACAGTGTCTGCAAGCTGTTCTCCTGCTACCACAGCCAGTCCAGTTGTTGGATCGATCACCAACTGAGCACATTTGGGATATCATCAAATGATGAGAATAGAACTGACATGAATGAACATCAATGATGAGAATAGAACTGACTTTAGTGCCCAATGTGATGGATCTTCAGATGCAAATGCAGGACATTATTAGGAATCTTTTTAGACTCACTATATAACTATATTATTGCTTGTATTGCCACAAAAGGCAGCCACACCTCGTACTAATGTTACCCTAATATCCATGTATCTACCTCACTAAAAAGGCTGCAAATATGATTATTTGTTACTTTATTAGATTTTAACATGTGGTGCTTTGTACTGTACACACAACATTCCTTCTAGTTGGTGAAATTTTTTTTGGTGAGGGAGGGGGGGGGTAGTACATGAATACATCTTTTCAATATAAGAATTTTTAGGGGAGCATTACCTTTCATGCTTCTTTTGATATTTTGCTACTATTCTGTAAACATAAGATGTTCAGTGCTTTTGACTCCATTCCACAATACACTAATATTGTTTGATTTCATGAACAATGACAATGTTGAAATAATTTTCTGAAAAAAAAGGATCTATAACAGACAAACTTTTTCAGCAAATTGTTTCATGTGCTTCTTGTCAACAGGACATTTCCTGTGCTACTTTGTTATTGAATGGCAATATTAGTTGAAGTTTCCAACTACCTTCAAGAAAATTTTTGAGAAGCAAAGATTGTAATAGTTTGACTATATTTCTCACATGAAGGGTAACAGATTAGCAAACTGATTGGTTGGTTGTTCGGGTTTTATGGCAAAAGTGCAACAAGGCTATATTTCAGCTATTAGCAAACAGAGTTAACAACAATGTTCTTATGTTCTTGGAAGAGGAGTAGGTCAAAAATGATGTGGCACTGTCAAAAAAGGACACTATTACTGAATGTAGTGATTTGTGTTTGTGATACACAACATTCAAAATGTTGTGCAAACTGTATGGACCACTGCAGATTTTGTTGCTTAAGGATTTTAACTTATGTTAGGCCTTTGCTATTCATGGGGGTTACATTACTCAAAAACAATTAATACTGAAACTAAGGACCTATGGTAAATAGAGGGTTTGGTAAGGGTAAATACAAACATATTTAAAAAAGAATACTGCTTATACATTACAAAAGTAAGCATATTACAAGGGCAACAACTTTCCTATTAAAATAAACCCTATTGAAAAATTACCAAAATAAACCTGGAACTTGGAAATGCTTCTATTTTAAAGAAAAGTTAAAATATCTAATTATACTGAAAATTTTTAAAGTACACAATTTGTGAATAACTGATATTAAAGTATCATTATCTCATATTAATGATACCAAACACATATTTTATACAAGTTGCATCCTCAACATTTCCCATTACTATACTTTTCACTATCACAGTTTTCATAAATAAAAATAAGTTGTATTTTTTACCAGATCAATGCACCGAATGCTATTTCTGCAAGGATTAGAAGCACATTCATTGATGTCAACATCACAGTTTATTCCAGAGTATCCCGGTAAACATTCACAGATGTATCTCCCAATTCCATCAACACACCTATAAAAGTAAACATACATCACTAGCAAGTTATGAACCCTTTAGTTATATACCTTTTAGACATTTTAAACTCATATATATAAAAAACTGATAAATTACATCTCAAGCATCCTACTCACCCCAATCTTACAGGAGCTAGACACCAAAGAGAAAATCGTGAGGAAACTGAGATGCATTTTTATCTGGACATATCTAGACTATGAAACCAGGTACTTTTCCTGTCAAACGTACTATACTCTGTTTCACCTAACTTGAGACGATGTAAACAAATAACTCTTTGCCTATTGGCTGAAGACCTCATCAGCACTTATAAGTGTACTTCTCCATGTAAAAAAAGTAGAGATTTCTCCAATATATTGGCTTGAACAAATAACTGGTCAAAAAAAAATAGATTTAATTTACTTTATTTAGTTTCTAAATGATACATTCCAACTTTATTAGCACTTCATACTAATGATCAGGGAAGTTATGAATTTCAAATGAAAATAACACTAAAACCACCAACTCTCAAAGGAGACAAGATGGCTACAGTTGTGTGCACAGCTAAAAATGGCACAGGCAAGGGAAACTCATTATAAATCAAATTTGAATTGAATGCTGAGGAGATGCCAATAAAGTAAATTGCAAGCAGAATTTCTTAAAGTGTCAGGTCTCTAAAAGTTCCATATTTGCAATTTGATTCAAGTTGAATATTCTGCACTCCAGCTAAGCAATACCAAGTAATTAAACAGTTACGAAAATGTCGTGAATTTATCTTGGCAGCTATCACGAAGAATGGTCAAGAATTCTTCATGATAAATAGACTGCTGCATTTACACAAAGTATTAATATCGATAAACTCATATCTCAATTTAACTAATTTCAGTCTACCGTTATATACACTGGTTTCCATAAATTATGGAAAAATGAGAAAAATCACCCATAATTTGCCAAAAAATTGTGATCCTCACCAAACTTGTTCATATAACCAGTAATGCCGAGTCAGCATATTCGTATGCAAATTAGTCTAGGTTGCATCAATTTGAATAATTGGATAGCGACATAAAAACCTTTTTTTTTTGAGTGGATCATTATTTTGTGTTGTAAATGTGAGCAAAGAAATTCAAAATAGCCATTTTGTAGGAATGTCCTTGAGACATCATTTGCCAAATGAACTACTGTGGAGAGCTATTGGCCGGCTTGAAGCAGGCCAAAGTCAGTCAGACGTGGCATTATGGCTGAATGTGATCCTTCTGTGGTCCATAGACTGTGGAATCAATTTCTTAGCATGGATTCCACATCTTGTAGGTTTAGCCGAGGAAGGGATAGAGTTATGACCGCTATACAAGAATGATATCTGCGATTAACAGCATGAAGGAGCAGGATGTCTACTCCATATCAGCTACAATCCTCTCTTGCAGCAGCCACTGGGAGGGTTGTATCAGCTTCTACTGTGCACAGAAGGCTTCATGAGAGAGATCTGTCCACTAGAAGGCCAGTAATTTCTTTACCCCTTACGTCACGTCACAGGAGAGAATGGTTGAATTGGGCATGCACGCTTGTTAACTGGACAGAAGAGCAATGGAGGGCTATACTCTTCACAGATGATTCCAGATATTGCTTGCAGAGTGATTCCAGACATTGTTTGATATGGAGAGAACAAGGCACCCGCTATCATCCCAGTAACATCCGTCAAAGAGACAGTTACAGCAGAGGTAGTGTGTGTGTTTGGGGTGGCATTTCCTTAGGTGGGCACACAGACCTTTATGTGTTGACGAGTGGGAACCTCAATGCTCAAAGCTATAGTATAGAGATGACATCCTGGACCCTTATGTATGTCCTTATGCTGGTGTAATAGGTTAAACATTCATCTTACAAGATGATAACGCTCGTCCAAACAAAGCTCGACTAGTGGAATACCTTTAAGAAGAGACCATTATGTGCATGTAGTGGCCAACTTGATCTCCCGACCTAAATCCAATTGAGCATGTGTGGGATGCTCTATGGAGATGTGTTGCTGCCCTCAACCCACCACCTCAAAAATGGGAGAGCTTATTACTGCTTTTAAGGAACAATGGTCGTTACTCCCTACTGAGTTGATTAACAACATCATAAACAGCATGGAACATTGCTGTCGTGCCTGCATTGCTGGAAGGGGTGACCACACTCCTTATTAAATAACTTTGCCCATTGCATTCTGACACCTCATTTTTGGACAAGTTTCTGTGTTATTTTTTGTCGAAAAACATTTTATGCAATTCTGAAACTAGCATAACTCATGTTTTCATAAAATTTCATTAAAACCATTCATATAGTTTTTTGTTTATCATAATTTTTCTGAGTTTACCTTAATTTATAGAAACTAGTGTAGATATGGCTTTAACCCTGTTCACCACTGAACACAGACATTGATAGAATTCAAAATGAGAGGTCAAGGACATCAATAGACATCTTTTATACAACACATGAAACTTCGATTTTTTTTTTAATTGCCATTTGAAAAATTTCTCAGGTATATTTTTTTTAAATATGCAATTCAAGTTCGGAAAATAATATTTTCTTCTTTCATTTTATGCACATTTTATTAAACTATAATATAATTTGTTAAAACTATATGATTGCCATTTCTTAGAAGTGCTAAATGGTATTACCACTTTGTTATCCTTCTTCTATGCTGAGGCAACCATCTGATTTAAGCTCACAAGTTTGATTTGAACTATTATGAACAAACTTTTCCTTAAATTTTCGAAAAACTCCTAAAAATTAACAAAAGCTGTTATTTTTAAAAACGGCAGACCATTTTTCCCCATTTTACATTTTTTTCTGCAATAAACCTATTTCAATATTCCCAGAATTATTTTTATCACTTATCCTAGTATTCTATGCATCTTCCCCACTCTTAATATTGAAACTGTAAGTAACATGAGCCTTATTAGAAATGAAGCTAGCAAGCCAAGTTGGAGTTGTTGTTGCAAAGTAAGTCATGGCAGTAGTTGACTGCAATGACTTAGTAATTTCTTACATGTGCAGTAAATGGCTCCATGGTGGATGTTTACAGAAAGTTCTTTTTTGAATATAGGATAAATGACCATGCATATAGTCAATATTAAACTTTGTTTTCATTTCTGTAGATTTATTTCAGTAAATTATTGATTTTTTCATTGGCTGAGCTATTAATCTTTTAAAAGCACCCCCTATCTCTCTCAGTATCTTGGCTGTGCCACTCTGGCAATACATACTTTTTTTTGTTTTGGTGGACTGACTTTTTGGCACTTTGCAAATATCAAAATTTAACAACCAAAGAAAAAATCTGTAATGTTTGGTAAAAAGAAGTGGCCAAGAAACTGGACATTTCTTAAACTAGACAGAAAATCCCATTATTGAGAGCAATTCAAGTAACCTTGTATAACACTGGCCAATGATTTGAAATATATCACACTAAAAAAAACATTAAAAGAAATAAAAATCATGTTTCATGCAAATATTATATTATTCAGGAAGAAATTTACTTTCGATAAATATATAACTATTTTTATTCATTGGGTTTTCCAAAATTAAGCTGTAATTGTTTAGTCAATCATTTTTATGAGAAAAACATACCTCTTAAAAACTAATTACTCCTTACCATGCTGTGGGTGACTGCTACCTTCCTAAAGGACAACAGGTAGCCCACAGGCAACTTAATGGGCCCAATATGAACAATAACAATTTCCAGCTAATCACAGTTGGGTTGTTTTACCTCTGAGCGGCACTTTTTTGCACACCATGGGCTAAATGGCCAGGTCACATACCCTGAAGGCTCAGAGAAGGTTGGGGGAGGGGACCCACTGGAACAGCTGTTGGGAGACAGATGGTAGCCTCCCGTCAAGGCCATCCAGCCTGTTCTTTAACGTGCACAGGGTATGGCTCTCCTGCACATGAGGCCATGGCTTAACATCCCATTCGACGGACGCTGTGGGTGACTGCTACCTTCCTAAAGGACAACAGGTAGCCCACAGGCAACTTAATGGGCCCAATATGAACAATAACAATTTCCAGCTAATCACAGTTGGGTTGTTTTACCTCTGAGCGGCACTTTTTTGCACACCATGGGCTAAATGGCCAGGTCACATACCCTGAAGGCTCAGAGAAGGTTGGGGGAGGGGACCCACTGGAACAGCTGTTGGGAGACAGATGGTAGCCTCCCGTCAAGGCCATCCAGCCTGTTCTTTAACGTGCACAGGGTATGGCTCTCCTGCACATGAGGCCATGGCTTAACATCCCATTCGACGGACGGCGGCCTTTTCAAGCCCATCGGTGTCCCCTACTGACCGTGGGCAAGGCGGGGAAATTTTGCAGAGATAAATCTCAACTCTGACCCACCTGGGACTCGAACCTGGGAACTACAGATTACGAGTCTGGCGCGCTACCGACTGAGCCACCCCCGCCCCCCAGTTAATCACAGACTGAAATAGCATTTTCATTTTAAGGTTAAATTTGTTTAATTGTCCCATCAATAATATTTACTATTTCAATTTAATTCATTTACATTTATATGATTGAACACTGTCATTTATTTAGCACTGGAGATACAAGGTCATACATCTCTGGTACTGTGTTTTATATCAACATGTTTGACATGTGCTTAAAAAATGAGGCCTTTAAATATAACCAATAGCAGTTATTTTAGTGCACATTGGTACTATTAAAAGCTTATTTGTGTTGTACGGTTAGGTCTCAACAAGTGGAACAGAGTATAATCACTTAGTCACTAGAATAATATATACTTTAAGATCATTGAAATAAAAAGTTAACATTCTGGAAATTAAGCATAATTCACTTATTGATATGTTCAAATTTGCCATGTCTATTGAGACATATGTCATAAAGTGAAATTTTGGCTGTTGCATGAAAAAGTCAATGACAATATATTGCATCTCTTCACTCTATTTCAACTTCTTTTCATGGTGTTTTTAGTGGCACAGAAATGAGAAAATCAAATAGGGGAGATGCCAGAACTATAGGGATGATCTTCCAAACATTCCTAACCATACCAGATCAACATTGCTAACGTTCCTTGGGTAGTATGGGAGCGGACATTGCCAAGCAATGACAGTTTTTACTCAAAAGTCCTATGCACTTTTGGTTTTATCACCCACTTCAAATACCCACAGTTTTACAATATCATTGTAAGTTGATGGTGTTGCCATGCTCCAGAAACTTAATCAACAGCTGACACTGATAGTCAAATTAAAACATATCCCTACCACATACTATTCTTCAATTTTGGAGTTTCCATGCAGGGTTTGTCTGATATTTCACCAAGTTTTATTGTACTCAAGTAAATACTTGACATTGATTTTGGTATTGATGAACTTCTATGCATATCTATTTCTCTGGTTGGTTGGTTGGTTAGTTGGGGTTTAATGGCACATTGGCAGCTGAGGCCATAATGCGCCATCCATTTCTCTGTGTGAGGACACAAAGATCAGTCTCCATTACTCAGATAAGGTGTTGTTCACTTTTCACTTGAATGACCCTAATGCATATAAAACACATACACTTATCCATCAATTTACAAGGTCAAGAAAATGCAAACAATTTTGTTTTACATGATGGCAAGCTTGTTTTAAATAGAACAGATTTTGAATTATTACATAAATAGGGTGATAAAGTCAAAAAAGGTCCAGTACACATAGTGCCTAAAATGCATCATTATGGAGTTACAGCTCTGTCACTATTTATCATAACACTACCCATCTTGTGTGGAGGGCTTCCCATACTGGCTTGAGCAGCAGCACAGAAGTGCTAATTTCATAGGTAGGGTTGATTGGTTGTTTCACAACTGAGTGGCACTTTTTTGCACACCATAGGCTAAGTGGCCAGGTCACAAGGACCCCGAAGACTCAGAGGTTGAGGGAGGAGACCCACTGGAACAGCTTGGGAGACAGATGGTAGTCTCCTGTCAAGGCCATCCAGCATGTTCTTTAATGTGCACAAGATATGTCTCTCCTGCACACAGGGCCACAGATTAACATCCCATCTGATGGACAACAGCCTTTCAAAGCCCATCAGTATCCCCTACTGACCGAGGGCAGAGCGGGGACTTTTGCGGAGATAAATCTCAACGCTGACCCAGCTGGGACTCGAACCTGGGAACTGCAGATTACGAGTCTGACATGCTACCGACTGAGCCCCCCCCCCCATAAGTAGGGAGGTCCAACATGATATCACGCGAAAAGAAAACTGCAGCCTCATACTGCATAACGGAGATGTGCACTTGAAAACTGCGTATAAACAAAGCACCTCAGTGAAGTGGGACATGGAAACTCATTTGTTAGAGACAAAATGGATTTTATTGGCATCCATTGCCAGAACACATTGTGCACTACAACAGATATTTTAATTGTAGGTGTGTAGTCAAATTGGTGCATATACAGACACCAGCATGCCAAGAAAAGAACTGTTGAACATTCCTGGGGTATTGTTATGGACATGCTCTGCAGCATCTTGCATGTGATGCAACAAGTCACCTTCACTATCCATAGGGGAGGGGTAAACAATGACTTTCATATGACCCCAGAAAAAAATGAAAATGGTTTCAGATCTGGTAAATGTGCAGGCCAATCCACAGAAGCCTTGTGACTATTCCCATATTGAATATTAAGAATGGTACTGGAGCCACTGTTTCAGCATGCCAATTGAAATGTATAAACTGTGCTTGCTGATGCTATGCCACATTATGTAAATTGTTTTATGTTCCAACCATTGAGTGACTGACTGGTGATGCACAAAGGTGTGTTCCTTGAGGAATTGTGTTGGGCCTCCTTAACTATGGAATTAGCATTGGGCTCTGCATCATTGCACAAGACAGTGTGGGAAGTCCTCTACATGGGATGGGTAGTATATGCTCCCAAATACTGTAACTCTTTAATGATGCATTTCAGGTACCAATTATTGGTGCCTAAATTGTGGTCAAAGTCATTCTGTAGATATAATATATATTATGAAGTAGCATCAAAGGAGACTACTAGACCAAGTCTCCCCAATGAAAAATAAACTAAATTGTTTAGTTAATAACATCTGATTTTTATGAACAGATATTAAGTAATATATTAAAAAAAAAATCATCTGTAACATTATACTTATATTCTTTTCCTAAAACTCATCTTGTCAGTATAGTGCAATCTGTCTTGCAATACCTTAAAAAATTAACAATTAAATAAACCTAGCTTTGAGATCTGACTTTCCTAGACCAAATTCTTTCCGGTTAGCAAAGGTATTTTAGTGCATTTGTGATGGTCCACCCATTCACTTTTATTTTCCTCAACCACTTTTGCTTTATTTACATTATATTTATCATTTTTGGACTGATCGTAATTCTCGTTTGAGAGCCATAGGAGTTGCATATGCACAACTCCGACTTTTGATTGTCAGCCACTAATGCGTGTGTAGGATATGATTCCTCTTGCGTCATAGCTAGCATGATCATCAGATTATACTAATGTTTTCCTGGCGGCAACAGACATGTCAGATTTGTACGCAGCATGTATACTAAGTGACGTTAGGTCACAGAGTCAGTGTAGTCAGAATGAAGTACTGTGAGTAGAAATGTAGAATTGGAATTGTTAGTAGATAGTTAGGAGAAACTGAAATATATTGAATCAGTATGTGTTGTGTAGATAGGAGTTGTTAGTAGAGATTTAGATAGATGTGCATTATTAGTACTCCAACTTTTGCATTCATCCACTGAATTTGGCAAGTCTTTGAATTTTCTGGAAATAAACTTTGTTTTAGAAACTTTTGAATTTATGTTATTTTTCTCTTGAGCAATGTTAATTGATTTTTGATTAGATTTAAACTTCAATTAAATTTGACAATCCTTTTTTAATTCTTACTCGATAAGTAATGCTAGAGAAATACCTAACAAGCCCTATTTCAATTTTAATTGGCAAGTTAATATTGCCAGGCACCCGACAAGTTATCTGGAATTTTGAATAAATTTGGATCAGACAAAAGGTCCAACTTGAAAAGTTAATAATCTTTGGAGTGTTACACATTTTTAGCAACAAGTTTAATTTTGTAGGCTATTATACAGACCAAACATAACTGCTTTGCAATTAAACTGTTTCATTAATTATCAAATAATGATTATCTTGTAAAATAAACTTTTATGTATTGGTATATTTGATTTATCTATCCCAGTGGCCAAATGGTTATTGGTTACTGATCAAGGGGACCTGGGTTTGAGTCACAGATAAGGCATGGATGTTTGTGTTGTATTTCTGCTGAGGACTCGCCTTCCTCACAGACTTTCTACTATGGCATATTAAACTAACAGGCTCTTGTCAAACCTTTGTGGCAAGCAGCTGCTAGAGGATTTTTTTTACATATTAATAAGTCCTACCTAGTCTAGTGATTAGCATACCTGATGACTAAGAGCAGCAGTGCATGTCCTTGTGTAAGTATTTGTATTGTTACAACATATAAATGTGCTACAATCAACCGTGATGTGACGTATCATCTTGATGCTCGTGTGAACTACAGTGTGAGAATTACGTCACCAAAGACTTTGAACAAAGAACCTAACTGAAATATAAGGAAGAAAGAATTGTATGAGGAGGAGTTGGAGTGTGAAATGAAACACAGTCTCAGTTTGTACATGATAAGATAATCTAAAGAAGAAATGTTTTATGTGGTGTGTGTGTGTGCAGGAGATTAAATAAGTTATTAGTGTTGATTCTACTAGTGGAGTGAGAAGAAAAATAAGGATGTTTAGGACACTTAAAAATATGTCTGAGGAGATTTTATGTTAGTCGAACATACAGAGCTTATTTCAACTTTTCTTTTTTATAGGAAGAGTTCATCAATTGGTGTATAGTTACATTTAGTTTGTTTACAAGAATTGATAAGGTTATTCTCTATAGATTGCAGATGTTTACAAACATGATTGTACTGCTCATTGACTGATATAAGCCTTATTTTATGATTTGAGCATAAATAGTAATAAGAGACTAAGTTCTTTTGAAGATTTATTTTTATACTGTTTTAGATTTGTGTTGGTTGACTTTAGTTTATATAAACGTTTTCATTCATACTTTTGTAATAAATTGCATTATTTTAGAATTATAATTGTTATATAATATATTTTTTGAACTCGCGCTCAGTTTTCATCCATTTAATTCATAACAGTATGTTGTATGAGAAACCAGAACAATCCTAATATAGCTTCTAGGTTATCTCCTTCCTTGTGTAGGAAAGTACCTTCTTAATTTTTTAATTTTAATTTCTAATTTATATTAAGTTGATAAATGCCCTTATTTCATATATCATCCAAATCACTAGTGTATTTCTTCATTAAATACAATAATATTAATGATACAGGTATTTTTTGATGGCCCAGAAAAAATTATTTTTTTGTTTCCTCATTGCCATTTTGTATATTTAAATCTAATCAACCTTTTACTTTGGTATTTTTTATTTGCATATTACTGTTAGTAAAATTGAATTATTACATATCTGAATTAATATAAATAAAACATAAAAATAATGGTACATTAATGTTTATTATTACTGCTAACCAAAATCTGTGATATATACAAATAAAACTTTCAATCTATGTTTTAATAACGTTTTGGAACTTATCACCCTATTTTTCCATAAGTTGTTCATCTCCATTTACAGTTTACATGGTGTTTTCTGGAACCACTGATAGGCTCCTGTCAGACCTCTATGACAAACAACTGCTTGAGGGAATATTATTTTTCAATTTACACTACAGGAAAAAAAAAATGCAACACCTGGAAGGATTAATGCCATTTTATTGAAATACAGGCAGCTGTTGTTAGCATACACTGAGATGGGTGATTGATTACAATATCAAAAACAAATATGGAAAATTACCACTTTAGCTACCCAGTAAAGTGGTATAATTAGTACGATGTCAGACCAACCTGTGCTGCAATGCATTCATGAGCATGGTGGGGAAGGCTATCATACAGCTTTATAATGTTCTCCCGAAGGATAGAATGTCAAATAGCACAAAGTCGCTGTTCTATTTCAGCAACAGTGTTTGGCGTTTCTCTTGGGTGTTGTTGGAGCTGTCGGCTTATCATGTCCCAGACAGGTTCAATAGGTGAAAGGTTCAGCAAGCATGCTGGCCATGGTAGTATCTGAATGTTTTGCTTGTGTAGATACTGCAGACTATGTGGGGATCTTGCTGGTAAAGGGTTCCATGCTGCTGAACAAATGGGACAGCCTGCATTCTGTGTATATACCAGAATAAATCAATAAATGAGTATATTCGTATAAATTAAAATGTGAATGTCTCAGCCTACTTTAACCCTACAATTGCAATATGAAAGTCACTTTTCAACTGTAGTTAACTTCAAAAATCAATATTACAGTCACTTTCTTTAACAAAAGCTTGCATAATGTAGCCACTAATTAGAAGTGACTTCAATATACATATATGTTCAAGTATACATATACTTCAATATACATATAAGTCAATATATATGTTCAAATTCTATTAGTGATTTAACCATTCCAGGGTATCCATTGCTGGAGGTGACTAATACAGATATATGATTAGTCTTCAACAATTGCATTTCATATCCTGTTCAAAACACACTACTGAATTCTTTAAGTTTTCAAACTATTTTGATGAATACAGTGCCCTTTTGTCACTTGGGGCTGAGTTTGAGACTAATTTTTTTCCTTCCATAATTCCCTTCCTCATTGTCCCCTTGGTATAATTACCAAATTTGAAAGCTGCACAATAAATGGGTTTCACTGCTAAAGGCCTTGGGGTAAGTGAACTTTAAGTGCACCTTGTATATTTGTAAATGTATAAGGCCTAATATAGTTATTCATAAATATACAGTAATTTCATAATTCTAATTAAGATTTTTTTTTTGGTACCATATGGTTGGAAGTAAGGAACAGAAATTTTGGGACCTGGTACCATCTCACAATCAATATTTTTAATTAAAAATAACTTAAAATTCTCTGTCATTGAGCAATAAAATTTTAAAGTTTATCTTTCAAACTATTTGCATGAAGTTTTTAGGAGAAAACTCAAGCTTTTTGGAGCAAAGACAGCGCTCCGTCTTCAGTGAAGTGATGCTATGTAGTGACGTTAGGTCTGTTTAGACAAAGAGCTTCTTTCCACATGTTGTGAAGGGCGATTCCAGTGTCTCGGTTGCAGGTGGGGACAGACAACATCATTATTTCAATAACCTCGTGGACTATGGTTCTATAGAAAGTGGACGCATGTGCAAGCAGTGTGGTGTGCTCCAAGTCTATTGTTGCCATGTGTTGTACTGCTAGCTCGGCAGTGGCCGTCGTTAGCTTCTTTCGGCTGACATCAGTTTGGTGCTTTGTGAGCAAGAAGGTCCTTTTAATTGCATATTTTTAAATACACCAATTTAAAAATATCCAATTAAAAAATTTTAATTCCCTTGCAGGAGAAAACTATTGAGAGTGGATTATGATCTGAATCTAACAATATAAATAATGCTTATGGAAAAAAAAATTACCTAATTGCTTAATGACACACTGATTTGCTTAAAATTACATTTACTCTTGGATTATTGAGAATATAAAAATATAACATACGTTGCACCATGGCTGCAAGGATCTGGGAGGCATTCATTAATATTAATATCACATAGACTTCCAGAAAATCCATTAGGGCAGTGACAGGTGTAACTATTTAATCTGTCTTGACAAGTTCCTCCATTCATACATGGTTCACTGAGACATTCATTGATTTCAAGACAATGTGGAACTGCACCTGAAAAGTTATAAGAATTGAATAATCTAAACAATTTATAGAGAGCTGAATGAATAAGTGCATTTAATTCAAAATTATTACTTTAATATTTAAAAAACATTTTTTTTTCAGTGAGAATTTAGTTGAAAAGTTGAGTTTTGAAGAACTGGAATTTATGTTAACTTTCAACTAAACACTTAGATGTTTATTAACACTATTATTTATATTAAAAAAATGATTCTAATTGAAAATATATAGTGCTCATATTATCTAAATGGACTTAAAACTATGAAAACATTTAATAAGGTACTAAGAATTAGGAACATCAAAGAGTTAGATAAAACATAGATAAAATGTCTGCCTTTGTTGAATCTGTTATTGATTTTGATGGTAATTTTGCTTTTGACTGTCATCATCATCCTCAAGCAGCCATGGGCTATGGAGGTACATCCAGACCGTGCCGTTTAATTCTCCAAACGTATCTATCCTGAGCTACCTATGCTGCATCCGGTCACTGCACACCAATTCTAACAAGGTCCTGTTTGAAATAGTCTGCCCACTGCATCCTATGTCTCCTCCTCTTTCTGAAGCCTTTAGGCGTACTGTTCCTAACCCTATTCGCCAATCTATAATTATCTGTATGGGCAACATGGCCAAACCAGCAGAGTCTCTCTCTGCACAATATGCTGCTTAAAAGAGGTTGCAGACTCCTTTGCCTAACCTCATCATTAGTTACAAAGTTGAACCACCTAATGCCCAAGATACTGCGTAAGCATCTAGAATCAAAAGCATCTAGTTTCCTGTTATCTTGTTTACACAGCGTCCAAGTCTCACTACATTAACTAACCCTAGAAAGAACCAAACTATTATACAGTCTAATTTTAGTCTTCAGGTGTATACGCTTATTTCTCCACAATCTCCATAGATTCTTAAAAGTCCGGGCAGCAATCCCTATTCGTCTGTTAATCTCATGCCACACATCACCATTTTCTGTTACGTAGCTCCCAAGGTAATTAAACTGTGACACCTGCTCCAGAGTGCAACCATTCATATTAATTGAATCACATCCTGCCTGACTAATTTTCATCACTTTAGTTATCATTCTTTAGAACATAACTGAAATACTCAGCCCACCTAGCCATGACGGAATCCTCACCTTCTATAACCTTACCTTGTTTATCTTTCAATCCCTGAATACCTGTCCATTTTTACCACACAATATATTAACTATCTGGTACAGCTCTCTGCTGTTGTGCTGTCTAACTGCTTTCTCAGCTTTGTCAGCAAAGTCATCAAGCCAAAGATTCTTATCAGCTGCTATCTGATCCTTTACAAGTTTATTAGGCTCTTTGTAATGTTTTCTATTGTGACTAGTAGAGTATTGATCAAGGACATTCCTGCAGTTCTTTCTTTCCAAAATAAGCTCAAGTGCATAATCACTGAAATAATTTGGCCTCGTCTGCTCCTTTTTTTCATAAAAGAGTACTGTTAGTTTCAAGAAAAGTCTGTTTAAAATGGTCCCATTCTTCCTCAACTTCAGTAGTAAGCAAACCAAGACTGTCGTAATGAGTAAGTAACCTATCGTGGTAAGCTTTAGCTATAACTGGGTCTTTCAGAGCTTAAGAATTAAAGGTAAATTTATTTAACCTAAGCACAACACTTATTAAGTTTAAGTTGCTAGACACTTTTAACAAGGTAATGGTCAGATCCAATTTCAGCTCTCCTATATGACCTGGTATTCCTAACAGAACTATCCCATTTGCTGTTAATTAATATATAATCACATTCTTATGCAACATATCTGGTGAAACCCATGTGAATTCATATATGATTTTGCAATAAGTGTTAGTTATTCTCAATCCATTAAGTTCAGTTACCTGTAGGAGATGGTCCCCATTGCAGCTACCAATACAAAAGGGATCTATTACCCCTCCCCAAAGGTCAGAGTCAGTACCAGCTCTAGCATTGAAGTCATTAGAACAATGCTAATACCTCTAAGCTGAGAATATCTAAATTATAATGGTGGAAATCTATGAGGATATCAAAAAAATAATCTATGTACAGAGTCCTCACATTCCAACTACATATGGAGAGAAAATGGTTAGTGAGATCTTAAAGAAATTATGTTTATTAAGAGAGGAAGTGCTGACAATTTCAAACAGCCTCTTAATTGCAGGCATGGGGCAAAGACCTGTTCCTCCACTACTAAAATCTGAAGCCATCTACACTGGAAGACTTCCTCCAATGTAGGAACATAGCAAGGGTTCAGGGTACCTGTGATGACCTGTGAGCAGGATTATCCACCAGCTTCTGTGAAGATTTTCCCTCCACAGAAGCCCACCAGTGCAACAAATTCAGGATCCATAATCAAGTTCAGAGCCTTATTCCAGTCCAGTAGTTTTATATGACCAGCACCCTGTGTGGTTGACCACTCCTCAGCAGTGTAGAAAAAATAAAGAAAAGCACCCATAGTTGTCCATTGGTTGGTTGTTTTACATCTGTGCAGCACATTTTTTGCACACCATGGGCCAAATGGCCAGGTCACATTGACCCCGAAGGCTCAAAGTAGGTTGGGGGAGGGACCCACTGGAACAGCTGTTGGGAGACAGATTGTAGCCTCCTGTCAAGGCCATCCAGTGTGTTCTTTAATGTGAACAGGGTATGGCTCTCTCACACACAGGGCCCACGGTTTAACATCCCATCCAAGCCTATTGGTGTCCTCTACTGCCCGTGGGCAAGGCAGGGAATTTTGCGGAGATAAATCTCAACGCTGACTCAGATGGGACTAGAACCTGGGAACTAAAGATTACGAGCCTGGTGCACTACCGACTGAGCCCCCCCCCCCCCCCCTCACCCATAGTTGTCCAGATAAGTAGGCCACACTAATCTGGCAGCCCTCCCCCCTTCAGTTCCCTTCTACAAGAGAGTATCTCTTTTGAAAGGTACTAATGGCCTGGCTGATTCTATGCATCATCACAGGGGATTGGTACAAGCTCTCCGTCCAGTGACTATCTAGCTAACATTTACTGCAGGGTAGAAAAAATATTAATAAAAAATGGCCACATATGACCAGATCAGTATGCCGCACTGATATGGCAGGCCTCCCCTTTCACAAGAGAGTACCTCTTTTGAAAAGTACTAACAGCCTGCAACACGAGAAGGCAGGGGTCGGACTTTACATGCTGGGCCTCGCCAGTTCTTTTCAGCATAGCTCTCTTTCCAGTGAATTCCTAGTTACCATTTATACATCAAAATTAAATAAATTACTAGAAGGCAAATTTTTATTTAAAAAAGGAAGTGAATGAAAAATAAAATATCTCATCAGGACCTTCTTAGAAGGGGGTTGCAGTGGCCAAATGCAGTAGCTAGCACTCTAATAAATGTAAACAGCGATTACTCTACTTAGTTTTCTTAAGGATTATGTACACAGTCGTATCAGAATAATATGACCACCTACCTAATAATGGGAATAACCACCCTTGGCCCAGATGACAGAAGTGAGATGGCGTGATATGGATGCAATGAGACCCTGGAAGGTTGCCAGAGGCACATGTGCCCATTCAGACTCCAGCAGACCACAGAGGTTCTGGAGATGGCATGGTTGTGGGTCCGCACACTGAACGTGTCGATCCAAAAATGGTCTCACAAGTGCTCTATGGGATTGAGGTCTGGCGATTTCACCGACCAAGGAAGAACAGAGACATCGCTGTCATGTTCCTGGAACCAGTCACACACCACCTTAGCAACATAGCAGTGCACACTGCTATGTTGCTAAGGTCCTGTTGGTAGACACCATCACCACCAGGGTAAACATCCAACATGATGGGATGCTTATGGTCAGTGAGGATGGACAGGTAGCCATTGGCACTCAGGGACCCATCCAGTGGTACCAGGTCATACAGGAAAACATCCCCCAGACATGCACACTGCTGGCCTGTACTTGACCAACAAGTGTGTCCAGGTGTTGGTTCTCATGTGTCTTGACACTGTATTCGCCATTGCCAGTCACATCTGTGGAGTAGAAACCTCGATTCGTCGGAGAAGGTAACCCTTTTCCATTCTTCCACTGTCCGATGATGGTAGTCCCATGCGAACTGCAGGCGGCATTGCCGATGGACCTTGGTTAACATGGGCATCTTTATGCAGCATCGACTCTGGAGACCCATGAGTAACAGGGTTCACTCTACTGCTATTGGGGACACATACCTGGGTGCCCCAGCATTCATTTGAGTGGTCAATTGCTGCACTGTTGAACGTCGATTGCAATTTACTAGTTGACGGAGGCAACGTTCTCCTTTGGGGTCAATGGTCTTTGTGACTCCACAGTTATGACGTCTCGAGGTACTCGGTGTGCCAGCGGTCCATTCTTGGTACACCCTTACTACAGCTCCTCGCGAACAGCCCACAAAGTCTGCTGTTTCCGAGATGCTTCCACCCATGGTGGGGTAGCCAATAATCATTCCTTTTTGAATGTTTTTCAAATTAATACCTCTGCCCATTGTGCTCATGTTATGCACTATGGCTCATCTGTTCTGGCCAACTGCTTATATCTCTGTATGATCGATCTTGTCATGTGAACTCTGTGACATGCCTGGGCGGGTACACTGTGATTTTGTGGGTGGTCATATTATTCTGATATGACTGTGTATGTGTGTGTATATATGCCACTAGTGTGAATAACAGAAAATATTTAACAAGAAAAAATTCTTTCCATATAAGAAATCTATCTATCAAAAATATATCAATTGAAATTATTGATGTTATTACTTCCAAAAGGCTAACCTGAAAATCCTGGATTGCAAGCACACGAAAAAGAGTTGATGCCATCCACACAATAACTGTTATTTGGGCATGAAACTTCAAGGCAATCATCTATATTTTCTTCACAGTAGATTCCTGCAAATCCAGCACTACAGTGACATAAGAAACCATTTAAATCATCATTACATGACCCACCATTCTGACATGGATTTGAGTCGCATTCATTGACTTCCTGATCACAATTTTTGCTCCCAAATCCTGGGGGACATTCACATATGTAATCCCCATAACGATCAAAACACATACTTCCTGTATAACAAGGATTATTCTCTTCACATTCATTGATGTTCTCTTCACAATTAGAACCTCTATAACCTGAAGACAAGAGATATTTCTGCATTAGTGCATTTTTAAATACATATTTTACATTTGCTACATAAAAAAGTAACTTCATTATTGTTTTATCCATTTCTTTTTCCCATCTAGTGTTCTGGATTTTGATGGTTTAATGAGGATAGCACTTTCAAAACTAATTTTTAACAACTTAAAAAAAAATTAGACAACAAAAAAACCTAAGATAGTTCATAGTAATAGGCAATTTTCTAGATTCAGTATGTAAATTATTTTGCTAAAATTTATATAAAACTCTTCAGATCAAACTATCAATTGAATCCATTTGCTGAACCTGGTTTAAAGTGACCCACTATCAGAGATTTAGCTTATGATTTTGAAATAAGCAGATGTGATGGTCCACCCATTCACTTTTACTTTTCCTTAACCAGTTTTACTTTATTTACATTATATTTATCATTTTGGGGATTATTATTTCCTTTTTTTGGACATCGCAATTCTTGTTTCCAAGCAGTAGGAGTTATGCATGCGCAACTCAGTCTTTTGATTGTCAGACGCTAATGTGTGCATGTAGGACACGACCCCTCTTGCATCATAGCTAGCGCGATCACCTACAAAGATGAAGAACGAACGAAGCAGAGATTATGTTCTGTGTCAAACTTCCAACACTGAATCTAGACCAAAAACTTTGCTAACAATAAGAGAGAAATTTTGAGATGTAATTTTTATGGCCAACTACGGCGCATGGAGCAATATTACTACAGAAGGAATGACAATTCGGGAAACAAATTAGGATCTTTGAAGCGAGGCCAAAGTTCCTCAAGAAAATCCCTCTCATGAGTTAAGTCTTGCTACTGTTGTTTTACCTTTCATTAAACCTTGTCATGAAGAAACTAAATTAATAGGTCGCAACGATACAGAAGCCGATCTTTCACGTTCAAATGAGCAAGTTTTAGATGATTTTTATGACAATTGTCAATCGAAATTGCAGCCACAGTCCAGTAGATTTTATGAGTTATCTTGTAGTCCAAAGCATAATGTTCAAGAAGAACCTATAAAATGATGATGGAAAGCAAATAGATAGTGAAATGTGTTGATATAGTTGTAGAGGAAAATAGTACAAAATTAGTTGATGAAAAAGTTTTTGAAGTAGAAGTTTTAATGAAAATAGTGCTGAAATTGATAATGAGAAAACTTCTGGATTAGAGGTTTTAAAAGAAAATAATGTTAATGAAGAACTATTAGCTAATGAGTTGGGTTGTTTTACCTCTGAGCGGCACTTTTTTGCACACCATGGGCTAAATGGCCAGGTCACATGGACCCCGAAGGCTCAGAGAAGGTTGGGGGAGGGGACCCACTGGAACAGCTGTTGGGAGACAGATGGTAGCCTCCAGTCAAGGCCATCCAGTGTGTTCTTTAACGTGCACAGGGTATGGCTCTCCCGCACACGGGGCCACGGCTTAACGTCCCATCCGAAGGACGACGGCCTTTCCAAGCCCATCGGTGTCCCCTACTGACCGTGGGCAGGGTGGGATTAGCTAATGAGAAAAGCATCCCAGAAATTGTTTTAAGTGCAAATAATCCTGATGAATCTAACAAGTTTAGAAGTTTTCAACTGTTAAAGCATCATTTGGAGGTGGGCAGCAATAAACCTGGAAAGCACAAAGCCAGTCTCTTCAAAGACAAGCATGTAGTGATGAGATGTCAATGAAATGACCACAGCCTGCAGAGCGACAACTGGCAACGAAGTAGTCAATATAGAATAAATGATGTCACCAATGAGATCTTCAGAACTGCTTACACCTAGTTTATTGATCCATGAGGGAAGGATATCACCGGGAAATGACTGGATGATGATTTATTGCAATGGAGTGCCAACAATGAAAATTTAAGTATATTATTATTCTTCCACTGTGGCACTAATGATTTATAATATTGTATTTCTTTTCTCTGGAATAGATGAAGACGGAGAAGAGAGAACCAATATTTATTGTGATTTATATACTTAGAGATTTTGAAATGTTTAATTTCTTGTTGAAACTTTGGAGTTTCGATATTGATTTTTTTAGAAGTTAATTTACTGTTCAAGATTTACAGTTTGAGTTTATAACATGATGTGAATAGAATTTTTTATGTATTCTTGTTCATCTGAAGTTCTATTTGTTATATTGTATTAATGTGATTTAAAGTGTATTTTTGTAGATTTTTTTCATTTCAGCTGACTGAACTGTAAGTTAACATTAAGTTAGAATTTAGAAATTGTAAAATGTTTATGGATACGAAAAATAAGAATGAAAGAGAATTTAGTACACAGTGTTTAAATATTTTGAGCTGTACTTTTGTATTTTGAAGTGAATTTTTTATATGCAAAGTGTGTTTTCATGTAAAAAGTGGATGGAATTGTATTAGATGAAATCATATATTATAAATTATTGATACAACTTTTTCTTTACTCTTAGATACGATGTATGTATATGTGTTTAAATCTGTTCAGTGCCATCAGTGATATTGACAAGTCAATGATACATAATTATTGGGATGACATTGGCAACATTTGTTTGCATATATATGAGCTGACCATGATGTCTTGAAGTTTTGTACCCTTTTAGAGCTGTCCAACAGCAAAGTCTAGTTTGACTGAGACTGTCACTAGCAAAACTCCTTTGGGAGGGGGATGTAAAACTCAATAAGTGGAGGTAATTAATGCTATTTTTATTTCAGCTAGCTTGCGATTTATTGTGTTTATGTGAAGTTTTAGTGGATGATTACACTTTCACATTTGTAAATTGAAATTATTAGCTTCGCATATTTGGTTGTAGTTAGATTTAATGGATTACCAATACCCATTGTTTTATGTATGGCAAGCATGAAAGATAGATTTTGCGTATTTGATTGTTGTTATGGGAATAAGTTGAAGTTATGTACCGTGTTTGATGCACCTGTATTTATATTCTGTGCAAGAGCAGAATTGCTGTATTTTTTCATGTTTCTTTAACCATTTTAGAAGTTTTTTTAAGCAGGACAGGAGTTAGATTAACAAGCTTTGTGAAGGTTATAGTATGCAACTTTAGGAATTGTATCAGATTGTGATACTACTTAGACCAGATAATGCTAGTATGCAGTTAACTGCTGTAGCCATTGGTATGCAATTACACTATGAAGCTCCTTTGATTGTGATGGAAGATTGTGTCGATGTGAGAGTAAAGCATCTTATCAAATTTTATATAAGTATGCGTATGCATACTTATTACTTGATTTATGTTCAGCAATATATCCCCCCCCCCCGAGGGGAACCATCTTGTTGTGGTGGGGGAGCTTACAGTGCCTCTGAGAAGTTGGGTTCGGATCGCTGGCTCTCTGGAGTTCAGATGTCTTGCGGCCCCCGGTGGAGGGGGCCTGTTGAGGACCAGCAGACTGGTTTTAGAGGGGGGCTGGTCCATTTGGCTTATTGACTTGTCCCCAGCGAAGCTGGGGGTTGCAGCCCCGGTTGAGGGGCCGTATTTGGGGAGTACCGCAGACAGCTGCATACTCTCTTCGTGCACTCGTTTTGTGGGCTCGTCAATGTGGTCTCAGTGATATCGTGGTCAGAGTACTGTTCACTGGGGTGCTTCAGCCCGCTCACAATGGAGAGGTAGAAGTTGAAGGCTCGCAACCGGGATTGGCTAACCTGGTCGACGGACTTATCGATGGAACAGCCAAACTAAGAATCCCCAGTAACTCTTTTGGCAGCCAAGATTAGGTTATTGAACAGACATGGTGGAGGATCTGAAAGTGCCTCTGTATAACTGGGTGCCGGCTCATCGGTGTTTCTGGCGTGCCTTGCGGCCTCGATGGAGGGGCTGGCTGGTGGTCTGCCGACTGGAACTGAAGTCCCTAGTCGAGTGGATTTATCAGCTGGCCCCTGCGAAGTCCTAGGTCGTCTTGGTGCCCCGATGGAGAAGCTTTACTGAGGGCCCACCGACTGGAATGGATCCCCAGTCGAGTGGGCTCCTTTATCGCCCCAGCGAAGTCCGGGGTGTCGTGGAGTTGGGATGGAGTGGCCTGCAGACCGGGATTGGAGTCCCCGGTCATGTGGGTACATCTGCTCGACTGCAGTGAAGTCCTGCTCGAGGTATTGCTGGGGAGGCCGCTGGTTGGTGAGCCAGCGGAGAGGACAAAATCGAAGGACATGCCAAACGGGAGCGCAGCCCTATTAAGTTTGACTTATTGATGGGAGAGCCTGAGGACTCTCCATCATGATAGCTTCCCCATGCAAAAAGTAAGGACATCTTATGAAATTTAGGCATCTAAATTCTAAAATATCATCTTATCTGTATTGGCAAATAATGTGGTCTAAATCCAGTGAGTTATATTTGGTTCTATTTGGCAAAGAGAAGTTTCAAAATTCAAAAAGCCCACTCACTGCACCTCAATGATTAGCTCATTATTACATGTCCTGAAATATACCCCACCCCCCAAGAGGGAACCATCTTGTTGTGGTGGTGGGCTGTAGGGCCCGTGTGAAGTTGAGGGCTCCGCTGACTGGTATTGGGGAGTATCTTGGTTGGACGGGGCCCCAATGGAATGGCTGGGTGTCGGTGAAGTTGAGGGCTTCACTGACTGGTATTTGGGGAGGTACCTTGGTGGGACAGGGCCCTGATGGAGGGGCCTGGTAACCCCACCACGGGAACTGACTACCACATTGCCTCGGTTCCCATGATGGGAACCGAGGCAACTTGGATCTATATATCCTTGTTTGTGGCTAACTGGGGCACAGATTAAATTCAGGTTTTAACCGATGAATGAACTTTACTTCTATAGTACTGTTCGCCATAGGTAGTCATGGGGTGAGCTGCATCTATATAGTGTTGTCTTGCCCTCGATGTAGGTAGTGGAGATTAGGCATTATCCCTAGAGATGTAGTGCAGTCCATGTATTGCGGAGCATCTGGGTTTTGTAATCACTATTAATTTCCTGTCCTGAAATATACAAGATGGGTAGCCCATGGGAGAACATGTAAATGATTCAAAGTGCAGCACATACACACATCATGTGTGACAGTAACACCCCATGGAAGTGATATAAGAGAGATTACAAAGAGCAGGTGTAAAGCAATGGAATTGTGTTTGCTCTCAGTTCTTGTGCACTAATGGATCACGTATGACCCATTGAAGAACAGGGCATCCATAAAACCAGGTTTCCGACTTCGATTGTGGGAGAATTGTGGGATTAGGGGAAGGCAGACTATCGTACCAAGACATCAGTGCTCGTATCGGACAGAATTCTGCCACATGATACAGTGATGAGAATATGGCGTCAGTGGGTAGAAGAGGAATGAATCACCGACATGAGGGATCTCAACGGCCATCACACAAATGAACGAGAGGACAGATATCTCATGAACATGGCTTTGAATGATCATACAGCCACATCAAATACCTTAGCTCAACAGTTAGGATGTGTTGCACATCAACCAGTGTCCACACATATGGTTTGACGTTGTCTGCAGCATCAGGGCATCTTTGCTAGGCAGCCATTGCTTTGGCTACCATTGACTCTACACAACACAGGCGTATGTAATTGCAATTGTGCCAAGAATGTCACACATGGATGTGTGAATGGCATCGCATTGTCTTTTCAGATGAATCCCACCTCAGTATGCAGCACCATGATAGATGAATACGTATCTGGCGGTACACAGTGACAGGCTCAGTGAAATATGTATGATGCAGCACCATACAGGTTTACCAGATCTGTCCCCAATTGAACATGTCTGGTCCATGATCTCATGACGACCAGCACACCAGACACCAGCAGCTGCTACAACAGATGAACTTTGACTATGTATTTTTTTTACATGGACTTGGACATGGTGACATCCCCCAAACACACATGCGTAGTCTCATCCTCTCAATGCCATACCGTGTAGCAGATGTTATTGCCACTCATGGTGGCTAAACAAGGTACTGATTTCTTTGTATTCCACAAATCTAACGTCGTTTATGGTATTTTTTATAATCATTAGATTCTTGTGACATAAGCTATGCATTCACTAAATATGGCTTTGATTTGATCCATAATTTGCTAATATTACTATAATATACACCGAAGAACCAGTGCGTTTTTATGCAAATTGAAGCAACTGCAGGTAAATGACGACACGTGTGAAGGTCATGAAATGGTATAAATAACACCTGATACTGACCTTGATACTTGGTTAATCAGTGTTATTCTTGTTCAGATTGAAAAGGCAGTGGACTTAAGTGAGTTTGATAAAGGCCAAATTGTAATGATCAGATGACTGGGTCAAAGCATTTGCAAGATGGCAAGGCTTGTGGGTTGCATTTGCAAGATGGCAAGGCAAGATGGCAAGTCCAGCAGGATGCGGGCTGACAATGAGCCATCGATGCTAGAGGTGAGCAAAGGCTATCCTGTATGGTATGAGCCAACAGAAGGGATACTGTAGCACAACTCACCTGTAATTTGAATGCTGGTGACGGGAGTAATGTGTCACAACACACAGTGCATCGGACCCTGCTGAAAAATGAGGCTGAATAGCCAAAGATGCTCTGTGCCCATTCTAATCTCGGTTCACTGTCAAAAGCGCCTATAATGGGCACGCGAGCATAAAAACTGGACCTTAAATGATTGGAAGAAGTTTGTCTGGTCTGATGAATCTTGTTTCCTGTTGCACCATGCAGATGGTCGGGTATGTGTGCTTCATTTACCTGGAGAAGTGTTGCCAACAGGATGCACCACGGGATGAAATCAAGCCAGTGGAGGATATGTAATGCTTTGGGCAATGTTCTGCTGGGAAATCCTGGGCCCAATCATTCAGTTGCAGAAAACTATGACGTCTACCACCTACTAAACATCATTGCAGACCAGGTACATCCTTTCATGGCAACGGTATATCCCTCTAGTGGTTCCATCTTTCAGCAGGATAATATATCATGACATACTGCCCAGATTGTTCGAGAATGGTTCGCGAAACATGAGAAAGACTTCCAGGTATTGCCGTGGCCTCCAAATTCCCCAGACGTCAATCCAATTGAGTATCAGTGGTTTGTGTTGGAACAGCTTATCCGATCTGCAGCGATTCAACCACATAACTTATAAGAGTTAAAGGATCTGCTGGTAATGTTGGTACCAGATACCATAAGACACCTTTAGAAATCTTGTAGTATACATGCCTCACCAGGCAACTGTTTTGGTGGCATGTGAAGGACCAACATCATATTAGGCAGGTGGTCATAATGTTTTGACTCTTCAGTGTATGATTAGAATATGTTCACACTCTCAATTTAGTCAAAACTCACTAACCTGTACCAGAGCAGTCACAAGTATAGGAGTTAATTTCAACGGTACAAGATCCATTGTTTTGGCAAGGTGATGACTGGCATTCATCAATATTTAGTTCACAGTCTACTCCAGCAAAGCCTGAATTAAATGAAATACATAGGGAAATTCATGAACATAAACTGAAATAAGATCAGCTCAAATAAGAAGTTCGAAAAAGAAAAAAATATGCATATACATAAGAGGGCTTTTAACAACTCCAAAAGTACCTCACAGGAAGTCTACCTATGAACTTTAAGCTAAACTTTGCTATTTTACACATAATCCAAACGAATTTCATTAGTTTTTATTTTACTATGGAAAGGATTTATATAACATCACAACATAAATATGCATGATTCATCATAAGTTTGGAAGCTTTCTTTGACCCAAAACTGAGTATTTCACTGACTAGTATGTCACAAATCTTTTTGCTCAAAGTATTCCTAACTTTATTAACCTTTGCCTTAAAATTGACAAGGTTATTTATAGTTTAGAGCAGGGGTGAGCAAACCTTTTACACAGGGGGCAATATAGAGTTGTTAACATTCAGCAGGCCACTAGAAATTGTAACTAAAAGAAAAACCAATTACAATTGCTGAAGACATTCTTTTACAGCTATTCCCAGGAATTAGTTGCATCGGCGACATATTTGGGTGAAAATTGGCCCACTCATCATAGTGCTATACTACAGCTGAAATAAATCTTCTGGTTTGACAAGAGTAATAATATATTACACAAAACCAAACACAGCACCTAAAACAGAAAGTGTGGACTTCTATTTCTATTATGGATTATTTTTCATCTGAAACGACCAGCACTTTTCTTTCTTCAATAAAAAACACCATTTATTTTCCATAAATAGATTACAAGAATAATATCATTAATCTGAGCTATCAATTACAAGATTATTTTGCATATTGCAAGATGCAACAAATGCTTCAAATCTAGGTAGAAATTAATATCTTGGCAAAATTTTTTAAATGGAATGACAGACAAGATATTCTTCACATAAGTTTTACTCTATTAAATATTAGTCAAGAATCATCTAAGAAAAGTTATTTTACTGAGCAGAAAACTTTTGTGCTTAATGTATAAATTTTAATCTCACAAGATCTTGCATGATATAGCCTGCAAGATCTTGTGAGATTATTCAGTCATCACCTGCGAGACATGGTTTACCCACCCTTGGTTTAGAGCTTCTAGTAATGTTTCATTTATGGTCAGTTTAATGTACCAAAAACACATCATACAGACCATATACACTTATAAGAGCAATAAAACAAAATCACATACACTAAAAGATTTAATTATGCTTCAATAATTCTAAAAAAATTTCCTAACAACCCTATACAGCTCTTTTTGGAAAGCAATGTTATAACAAAGCTGGCAAACTAAAAAATACATTATGCGTGAAATCTCTCTCCACATTTACAGGCAAAGCTATAAAAACAGCTTTGAAAAGAAATTTAATATAATTATTTTATCATTGGTTATTTTAAATTTCAACACAAATTACAGATACATATTAATTTTTATGGTAAAAATAATGGCCTTTTAAAATCACCACCATCAAAAAATAGTTTAATAATTATTCAAAGGTGAAAAGCAACATTCTCCAATTACCTTGGTATGTTCTTGGTTTCATTTCTTTATAAAAAGAAAAAAAAACCCTTTTCAATCTCATTATTTTTCAATGTTTTAATATTGCACCAAAACATAAGCATACATAGCCTTGCAAAATGGAACAAAGTTATTCAATATATTTCTTTTAGTGGCAACTTCCCAAAGGACCTGCCATTAAAAACAATTACCCCACCCCCCCTTCTTAGTAGTGGAATTTTTATATACCCTATATTACTCTGCACTTTGTAAACTCCCATCCCACATACAGCAAAACCTTAGCCCTCATTGCTGCATACATTGCTTTCACCGATTTATCGTTCACTCTATAAAGTCCTTCTATAGTTCCATTATATTCCTCCTAAGTCCCTACTATAGTCCCATATAAATAATATTAAATTTCCTGAATTCACCATTTCTTGAAGTATATTTTCACACAGTTAACATTCAGAATATGTTCCTATCACAAATTTTCTACCATAGGTTATTTTTCATAAACATTACTATATGATCAGAGTGCAAAATAGAAACAAGGCAACAGATAATCATATCTGTTAGCTTTCATGCTTTTAGTAGAAACCATTAAATTTTTGTGGGGTAGGATTTATGAACAAAGGCACATTCTAACAGAATATTTTCTATCTACCAAGTTCGTTGCACATTACTCTAAACTCTTTGTAATAAATTCACCATGTGTGCAATTTTTCATAGCAGCAAAGTTTGATTTCAATGTTGAGCCCAAACATGTTGTAATATTTGCCAAGGCACATGCTGCTTTCAAAACAGTGGAAAAGTTTATTTAACACATACAGGGGTTTATTAAAATAATGGAAACATATTGTTTGTGGAGAACATTTTATTAATAAGCTATAGGCCCACTTCGGGCATCAGAACAGAGGCAATTTCACGTGGAATAGACTTATACAAGTCATGCACATATGGTAATGGAATGTGAGACCATTCTTCCTGTAAAATTTGGCCCAACTGTGCCAGTGATGCTGGTGGTGAAAAGTATGATCTGGCCTTGCACTCCAGATATTCCCATAAATGTTCAATAATACTGAGGTGGCCAGAGTAGCTGCTGTACCTCATCCTCTGCAAACCGCAACTTGACATGTACAATGCATGGGTGCACTATCTGCTTCAAATCAGGGATGGTCATTAGGGAACAATGCCCACAACATTGGATGCAGGTAGTCCTCGAGAATGGATTCGTACTTTGCGAATGTGACACGACCTTGCAGAATAACTAATGGTCCTAAGGAATGCCATGATATGGCACCCCACAGTATCAGGGATACACCTCCATGCTTCACAGTCGGGGTGGTATGCTTCTGCGTGTTTTCACCAGACATACACTCTACCAGTGGTGGAAAACAATGTGCAGCACGAGCCATCAGACCAGATGACACATTGCCAGTCTTTAGCATCCCAGTTTTTATGTGCTGTGCACCACCTTACATGTTTTGTAGCATTGATGTTGGCAATCGGAGGTTTGTGGATTGCAACACAGCCATAAATAACAGCACGATAAAGTTCCTGACGAACTGTTATTAAGGAAATGGGATCATTATGACTGGTGTGGAACTCTGCTGCTATTTGCAGTGCTGTGATCTTATGCTTCCATTGTACAATCCGTGCTAACATTCACCTATCTGACAACTTTGTATGGTGTCCACAATTTGCACCTTTGGAGGCAATGACCTATCCTTTTTGATAGGTAATCATAATCTTCAATGCAGTTTGTGTTACACCTTCTATTTCCTCCATTCTGGTTAGTGAAGCTCCTACAAGACGTGCATCAACGATCATGCCTTTTTGGAGGCCACTGAGATCTGACAGTGTCAACACTTACACAATAGCTGTTTCACCTGTGCTTCTGGCACTGCTACATGATAGCCAACATCGCACTTCTCCCCTTTACATAACTCCCATCAAGGGTGACTTTGTTCCTGTATATACAATACTGTGATATGCATACAGCACATTGCATGTACTCCAGTCGTCATCGGTGTATCCATTATTTTGATAAACCCCTATATTATTCAATACTGAAAATGAAAATCTTATTTATAATATGGAAAAGTTGCTATTGAAAAGCCATATTCTAAAGAAGCAATTGACAGCTGACTGCGAAAAATAACATTTTACTTTTCTTTAAAAATTAACTTTTTCCATTGATGTGGGGAGAAACATTCTTTAAGGATTATATTTTTATCAGTCATTTTTGTCTATGTCATCATGTTCTTTGATATATTTTAAAAAAATTTATAATGTTTTGGTACTTTATATTATAAGCTTTCAGCATTGCTAACAAAATGTCCTCTTTCTGGGAAAGAGGGGGGGGGGGAGATATTTTATAGTCAGTGACTTGTCTAACGTTTTTTATCTTCATTTCACACTACCAAAAATATCTAAAAAATTTAAATAATTCTTCATATACCTTTTTGATTGATAACAAGTATGTCACTACATACATTCATATATATATATTTAATAAAATGTTACCTTCAGGGCATATGCAAACATAATTATCCCTAAACTGATTGATGTTACATGTACCACCATGACGGCAAGGTTGGGTATCACAAAAGGAGCTATCAATCATAGTTTCACAAAATGTGCCTGTAAAGTTGGAAGGGCAGACACAAAATGTAAAATTTCCCGTTTTGTCTTCTCGACACTCTCCACCATTTTGACATTGGTGATATTCTGGCATTCCACATAACGGACCTAAAGGGCAAAAAAACACTTAAAATAAAATTAAAGAATGTTTATTCTGCACAATTTCATACACTATCACAAAAATTAAAGACAAGAAATGCAAATGATACAAACAGTTACAATACCTCATTAATTATCCATGAATTTTTACTAATTGCAATGATGCTTAGTGGGGCAGGTCTCAAATCTCTTGTATAATATTACATAGTAGTTACCAAAACTTCAGCAACAGTAAAAGGATGAGAATGTCTTGTACCCATGTTGTAATAAGTGACTAAAATTTGGCAAGGGAATGTTAGTTGAGTACTATCGATTAGTAAACAGAAAATGTGAATACACACCCACAAATGATTGACAACAAAAAATGGGGCAAAACTTGGATGAAATATCAATTGATGGTTGATAGGGGATAATGGGTCTCCTATGACTGTAATGCATGACACAACAATGAAGCATTGTTATTAATCAAATTTTACAGTTTTTTTAAATTAAAATTGGTCAGACTTAAGAATTTTTCTTGTTACCACTAAAGTTTCCTGTGTTTGTAAACACTTTAAAGCTAAGATCACTCTGTGACTAGTAACACAAATTTGTGACAGCTCTATATCTCATAAGTGTGATTTGCATAAGGCTATTAAGAAAAACAAACTAGAGTACCTATCAGGTTTAATGTGCAGCTGAGAAGATCTATAATAGCAAACATCCCAAAGAATGCTTAGAAAAAAAAACATGAAGAAAATATCATTGTACAAGTTGTAAAATTATTAATACCTTCATAAAAGTTCAATTTATTATCATTATATATATATATTCATCCAAAATTCAGCACTGACTAGAAAATTTTCCAGAGTGCTATATTTTCATAGTTAATTTGCTATTCATTAAGTACTTTTATAATTCTAAATTCTCAGCATTAGTTTTCTTTTGGGGTGCAAAATGAAATCAGTACATAATGGTGTAACCATTCATAAGTATCTAATGAAAAGGTAAAGTCAGATCCCTTTCCTTTGTGCCTAAAATCACTGGAGAATGAAATAATAAAGTCATAAGATTTTATACCCAAGGGAATCAATAAGACTTTTGTCCTTTTTCTATGGCAATATCCACTTTGTTCTTCTGCCATGGAAAGGAGTCTTGTCACCATCTTTTGGTGATTTTATGCAGTCAACATGTCTAGATTTCTCATAATCTTAATTACTAAAAATAAATTTAATTCACAAAATTCAGTGTTGAAACTATATTACATTCTCAGGTTATGATATTTTAAACTGGTTTCAGCTGGCCAATTTTACCCAATGGTAAAAGAACAGCCTAACATATAGATTAATAAATAGGCAAAAAGTAAACCGCAAAAAGTTGACCAGAAGTTTTCTTCCGTTACTATATGATATATTCATTTTAAAATTACTATAAACTTAACTTCCTTTACATTCCTTTTCCCACTTAATTTTTATGGATTTCATTGTTAATAATTAAATGGAGCTTTTTTTTTTGACAGCTTCATCAGTGGTGACTACTGATGTTAAAGTCGTTGTATTCATCGTTGTAGCAGTAGTCACTGCAAATAAAACCATTGGCTCACAGAGGAAATGCACCCTGTCACACTTTTTTAAACTTGCTTTTAACTTGCTTGTTCTTTTAAAAATATTAGCATTGGAACTAAAGTTACCCCTTATTTTTGAAATTACCCATTATTATGAAAATTATTAATGTACTTTTAAATACAATAATAAATTTAAAAAAATATTCCCTCAAGCAACTGCTTGCCACAGAGGTCTGACAAGAGCCTGCCAGTTTAATATGTTGTAGTAGAATGTCTGTGAGAAAGGAAAGTCCTCAGCAGAAAGACAACACAAACATCCATGCCTTACCCAGGGCCCGAACCCAGGTCCCATTGATCGAATAGCCAAGCACACTAACCACTTGCCCACATTTTCCAAAATATGCTTGGAGGCAAAGTTCTTATCCCCCCCCCCCAAAAAAAAGCTTTACTTTTATAAGTGGCATAGAGGAATTGAAAAATACGGGGCATTTTCTTTATTCACTCTTCTTTTTTCTTCATCAAACTGACAGAGTGACTGCATACATACAAAACACTCAAACTACCTAAAGCTACAGGCAAACTACAATTTAGTTCTTAAAGCATGTCTATCATTAACAACTTTGCCACTGCAGTCAATTCAAATCTGTTTGGCATTGATCATCCAATTACTTCTTGGTCTGCCCCTTTTCTTCAAGGTTTAAACTCTTTCTTAAGCTACTATATGATATATTCATTTTAAAATTACTATAAACTTAACATGCTTTTCATGCTTTACATTCCTTTTTCCACTTAATTTTTATGGATTTCATTGTTAATAATTAAATGGGGCTTTTTTCTTAGTATATAACAGGACTTATTTCTACTCATTAGATAGTTCAGAATAAGATTCTAAAGTGAGTATATTTAAAAAACAAATGGCTGTGAAAAAGATTCAGAACATCTATAATCAGTGCAGGATTACCCAATAGGCATGTGGGGGCTCCCAAGTGTAGAGAATCTACAGTTTGACTGTTATATAGGCAGTATTATTTTGGGTGGTTTTAGCCCTGAGAGGCACTCTTTTGCACATAATGGGCTAAAGTGCCAGGTCACAAGGACCTCAAATACTCAGAGAAGGTTGGGGGAGGAGCCCACTAGACAGCTGTTGGGAGACAGATGGTAGCTCCCAACAAGGCCACCTAGTGTGTTCTTTAACATGTACAGGGTATGCTCTCTCCCACACACAGGTACATGGCTTAATGTCCCATCTGAAAGACTTTTTGCCTTTCCAAGCAGACAGGACAGAGTTCTGTAGACATAAATCTCAATGCCAGCCAAGCTGGGATTCAAACCTGGGAACTGCAGATTACGATCTTGGCATGATACAGACTAAGCCTCCCCCCACCCCCAGCCTCCCCCCAGCCTCCCCCCAGCCTCCCCCCATTTTGTTTTATTACTGAAACAAAAAGAATAAATAGAAAAAAGCACAATATTTTTATTTTCAGTTTATAATTTTTTTATACTGTTAGGAAGGGAAGGGCTGCTAGATCAGTGTGGCCTACTGATCTGGACTACTATGGATACTTTTTTTTTCTACCCAGCTGAGGAGGGGTCAACAATACATGGTCCTGGTTCTGACCATATACACCAACTGGAACAGAATTAAGACCGAGCTTGATTATGGATCCTGGACTTGCTGCACTGGTGGGTCTCTGTTGAGAGAAAATCTGCAGCTGTGTTTTCTGTTTGATTCTGGGTTGACAGCCACAAATGAAAAGATTCATGGGATGTTTTATCAGCTGGTGGATAATCTTGATGTGAGGTCATCGAAGGCACCCGAACTCTTGCTTCTATTGGCATTGTCAAACTTGCATTGGAAGAGGTCTTCCAGTGTAGATGGTTTCAGCCTTTAATAGTGGGGAACAGGGCTTTGCCCTATGCCTGCAATAGGGGGCTGTTTGATACTGTCGGCATTCCCTCTCTCAATAAACATAACATCTTGAAACATCCTACTAAACATTTTCTCTCCATAGGCAGTTGGAATGTGAGGACTCTGCACGAGATTATTATCTTGATGTCCTCACACAAGAATTCCACCATTATAATTTAGATATTCTTGGCTTGCAAGAGACCAGATGGATAGAAAAGGGTGAGATTCTTACATATAATCTTAAATTTCTCATTTCAGGGAGGGAAGATAAAAAGAATCTTCAAAGCATAGGTTTGCTTCTCAACAGACCTGCTAGTGATGTTCTTCTCAGATATGAATGCATTAATGAACAGTTTCTCACAGCAAAATTTCAGACAAGCATTAAAGACTTGAGTGTTATTTGTTATGTTCCCACTGAGGATGCTGATAAGATAGGTCTCATGGACAACTCCACGATATTTTGAATTCTACTAAGAAAATATTACATTGTTCTAGGTGACTTCAATGCTGAATTTGGTGTTGACTGTGCTTTGAGGAGCAGTGATAGGTCCCTTTGGTATTGGTAGCTGCAATGGGCAACATCTCCTACAGGTAACTAAACTTAATGGTTTGAGAATAACTAACACTTATTACAAACATCATGACATACATAAACACACATGGGTTTCACCAGATGATCTGCATAAGAATATGATTGATTATCATCATCAACATTCTCAAGCAGCCATGGGCTATGGAGGTCCAACCAGACAGTGCAATCTAATACTGTATTAATTAACAGCAAATGAGCTAGTTCTGTTAGGAATACCAGGTCATATAGGGGAGTTGAAATTGGTTCTCACCATTACCTTATTAAAAGTACCTTGCAACTTAAACTTAAGAAGTGTTCTGCTAAGATTAAAAAAAGTTACCTTTAACAACGAAGCTCTGAAAGACCTTGTTATAACCAAAGCTTGCCACGATAGGTTACTTAGTTGTTATGACAGTCTTGGTTTGCTTACTACTGAAGTTGAGGAAGAATGGGACCATTTTAAAAAGGCTTTTCTTGAAACTAATAGTACTCTTTTATGAAAAAAGGGGCAGAGGAGGCCAAATTATTTCAGTGATTAGGCACTTGAGCTTATTTTGGAAAGAAAGAACTGCAGGAATGTCCTTGATCAATACCCTACTAGTCCTAATAGAAAGCATTACAAAGAGCTTAATAAAACTTGTAAAGGATCAGATAGCAGCTGACAAGAATCTTTGGCTTCATGGCTTGGCTGACAAAGCTGAGAAAGAGTTAGACAGCACAACAGCAGAGAGCTGTACCAGATAGTTAATGTAGTGTGTGGTAAAATGGACAGGTATTCAGGGATTGAAGGATAAACAAGGTAAGGTTATAGGTGAGGATTCCGTCATGGCTAGGTGGGCTGAGTATTTCAGTTATGTTCTAAAGAATGTGGTTAATTCTACTTCCATTGTTTGTAATGATGATAGATGCATTACTGTCTTTAATGTTGGCCCTATAACAAGTCTTAGAGCTGGGAATGTTTTGGTCACCATGTGGATGACTGAAATTTTGAATATCTTTTATGATAAAGGCATGGTTCCTAAGGATTTTACCAGAGCTATTATTATCCCTATTTTTAAAAAAGGTGATCACAGTTCTTGTGATAATTTTGGGAGTATCAGCCTACTCTCTGTTCCAGACAAAGTTCTTTGCATGATTGTGCTTAATAGAATTAAGAATCTGGTTGATGGACAATTGTGTGATGAGAAGTATGGATTCAGAAGTGGTAGGGGACGTGTTGATCAGATTTTTGCACTTAGGCCATTTCTTCAGAAATGTTTTAGAGTTTCAGAAACTTTTAGTCACTAGATTTGTTGATTTCAAAAAGGTTTTTCACTCAGTTCATCATCATAATTTGTTCTTTATTGTGAGATTGTATGGCATACCAGACAAGTTAGTTAACATAATGAAAGTTCTCTATAATAATACTGAGTCGTATGTGAGAGTTGGTAAGGCTTGTAGCAATTGGTTTAGCATTGCTTCTGGTATTCCACAAGGGTGCATTTTGTCTCCTTTTCTCTTTAGTTTGGTTATTGATTATGTTATGCAAAATTCACTGCAAGAGAAAGATCTTAAATGGTCTGAAAATGTGTAATTTAGATTATGCTGATGATTTAGCCCTTTTGGCAAATGATGTTGATGAGATAAACACTTTTATTTGAGATGTTGATGAGACTGGTAGTAGAGTAGGTTTGGTTATAAACAGAGAAACTAAAGTGATGAAAATTGGTCAGGCAAGCTGTGGTTCAGTTAATCTGAATAGTTGCAATCTTGAACAGGTGTCACAGTTTAATAATCTTGGGATCTATGTAACAGATGCTGGTGATTTGCAGCATGAGATTAACAGAAATATAGGGATTGCTGCTGGAACTTTTAAGAATCTATGGAGAGTGTGGAGAATGACAAATAGGGTTATGAACAGTGTGTTAAGGGCTTCAGAAAAATGGGGAGACCAAGGATGGATGGACAAATAATGTCAAATCTATATATATTTAATGTCAAGATCACATCCAGATTCCAACAGCATTGGGTCCGTAGCTATGACCAATTGGTGGACCAAGAAGACAAATACTGGTAAATCCAAAAGTCTTGATGCTCACATGAGCAGATGAAAAGCTTATCATAGACCTAGACATATATATGGTGAGAGAGCTATATTGGTGCTTTCACTTCAGACAATTAAGGCTCTTAGACAGATCATGTGAAATGATGCCTCTCTACATACAAAGCAGTATATAAAGAAACGAACCAAATTCGGCAAGTAGTCTGTAGTCAGTATTCGTTCAGTTTTGATTCAGTCTTTATCATTAGCAGTGAGCACTTGGTTTGTACTAGACTTTCTGTGGAACATTTGCCTCTCATGTTGGAGAGTGAACTATGTATATATATATATGAATTTTTTAGTTTAATATCGTCATCATTAGTAATAAAAATTACACTTGTAATCTGCATTTAATTCTTTCAAACATATTGGCGTGACTAAGGATATTTCATTACAGCAGTTCATGAAGTTTGTATTGAGATGATTTGAACCAAATATAAATTGGAGAGTATCCACATTTAATGTAGCCAAAACAATGAAATCTCTTGCTACAAGAATTCCCACTTATAGATGGCTGATGATTCCATTTAACCACATTTTTATTACCTAATCATACCATCTAATATCATATATGTTGCATAAAAGAAATTATTTACAAGAAGCACAATTAGTCTTATTAAAATGTCTATATTTTTATTGCCAAACTATTCTGCTGTTTCAGCTAAATGCAACAGAATTTCAATAACTTTTCTACACCTGCCATCATCCACAAATACCTTTGACTAGTTTTTGAAAAAATTACGTCAAGAATATGTTGGTAGGATTGAATTATGCACAATGGACCTTCACAGAGAAGCTTTTATACATTATATAAACTAAAATAGACCTTAAATCTATTGCTACAACAATCAAATCAAATGTCCAAATATTACAATACATTGTATATTTAGACTTTAATCCACATTAAAAAACTCTTTAGTATCAAAGAAAGTTTTCCATATTTTTGTTCAACTCTCAGGAAAATAATCACTATTCAATACCAAATATGGAGGAAAAATTGTCTTGAGCCAGTAGGATATGAACACATTACCTCCAGGATAACATATCAGTGTTCTGACCAATGAGCCACTGATCAAGATCTCATCTAATTGATGTTACAAATTTTCCTACTTGAACTATACAACTTTGTCTGTTATAGGCAGGGTCTTCACTGTTTTAAAATAGCCTCTTGGAGTAGATAGCACAATGTTATGAGTATACAAGCTAATCACTTAATAAATTGAAGAAATTTTTCAAAGTTTTCATTCAACATGTTATCTGGAGTTCATGGGCTTGTATCTCACCCAGCTCAAGACAATTTTTCTTCTATATTTGATTGCAACTAAGAGTAACTCTGAGAGTTGAACAGAAAAGGTGAAAAATTTCTTCAATTTATTAAGCAATTAGCTTGTATACTCGTAACATACATTGCACCACCTACTTCAAGAGGCTGTTTGAAGATACTACAAGTAGGAAAGTTCATACAATCAATTAGAGATCTTGATCAGTGGCCATTAGTTCAGCATCAGAGCACCTAACATGATATCAGGAGATCACGAGTTCATTTTTCACCTGGTTCAAGCCAGTTTTTACTGTTTATTTGATGTTGGCATTATACTAAGAGTAATTATTTCTCTGAGATCCTTTAGTAACATTTTACGGTAGTCTAATGTCTGAGCATTACTGTCATCTGGAGGATAAATGCCTAGGTTGCGAGTGAAAAACAGCTCAAACTAAATATATTGGAAACAGAACTTAATGGGAATCCCTTAATGGGTTCCAGCACATAAATGACAGATAATAGTTTAACGAAATATTCTGCAATCAGTTCAAATGTTTTACTGTACAACTTAAAAAGAAAATTGTTTCCCACTGACCTCGGTCAATTTCACAGTTACGTCCAGTGTATCTAGTAGTACATAAACACTGGTACCCATCTAACAGTGATACACATTTGCTGTATTTATGGCATGGCTGACTGAAACAAAAGTCCACTTGATATCCATCTGTGTAGAAAGAATGAGATTCATTAACAGAATGGCATAACATTGTTATTGTTGTTACTTCAGACAATCAATAGTAAATACACAGATTACCTATTGGCACAGAATTCAAGAAATAATTTTTGCAGAAACAATGAGTTTTGCCACAAGTGGGGCTTGAACCCCTTGTCTCCCAGTTACATGCTGGGTATTCTCATCACTAAACTATCAATGGCTAGTTCATTCTATCAGCTAATTGTGACTTTAAATCTCTAAGATCTTGTTGCTCATGGCACCCATCTATGATTGGAAATGGAAACTTTGAATATTGCTCAGAATTAGATGTAAAGAGGAAGTTACTCCCACTAAAGAATTATTAATTAAATAATAAAGATTAAAAATACACAGGTCAGTTAACGTATAATTCAAGAAATAATTTTTGCTAAAAAAAGGAGTTTCACTGTGAATGGGACTCGAACCCACATCTCTCAGCTGCATGCTTTAGCATGAGCAACTTCCAATTTACATTTAATTCTGAGCTATACTGATAAGTTGCTGTTTCTGATCCTATATGGTGCCACAAGCAACAAGATTTGGAAGATTTAAAGTCATATTTAGCTGAAAAAATGAACTAGCCATTGATGCTCCACATCTCCTACAATAAGCATTTTATGGTAAAAATGCTTGTGAAGATAAGTTGAATATCTGAACTGAATCAATTTAAATGTCAACTTCTAAACAATGTCTGTTCAGTATTTAAAGAGTTATAGAAGTTTGGTTATTTTATAATAGAAATGCTAGTAGCACAAAATTAACTTCAAAAGTTAATTAAAATTTAACAAGTATTATTTTGAGCCATTTAAAAAATATGCTTTAGAATTTAGAACAAACAATTATTTCAATGTGTGTATATTTTGTGTAAGTTTTCTAGGGCTAGTTGTGAAATTCTAGATATCAATAAACTTGATTTAGATCTTTTAAAACTTTTGTTTTTTTCTTCACCAAAGTATTTTTTTAACTGAAATAGCTTATAATCACAGTAATATCAAATATACATATTTTGTCACTTTATGTCACAAGATGAATTAATTTTGGAATACATGACAAGATTACAAAAATTACAATAGAGGTTCACAGTGCAGTAATTAAAATTAAAATCTTTAATTCTCTATGACACTGTTAAATGTTTTTAAGCACATCAAGAAATGATCTATGCTATCAAGTATCAAAATCTATTAGGGAAAAATTTACATACCATACCACAGAGGATGGGTAGCAAGAGGAACTTCTGGGATGCTTTTGAGTGACAAGTTTAATCTTCGACATTCATGCAGGCAAGTTCCAATTAGCTGTCACAGAAAGTATCCTCATTAACACAAAATTAACTGAACTCTGCAACACACACATTGCCCCCCCCCCCTTCCCCCAGCATGGCATCTGATCCTTAGTGGAAATAACCTACCCCTTGGAAATATCACGTCCTCTAAAAATACACCTTTTCTCACCTGATCACTGTTCCAATCTGCATTAACACACATACCACCAGATTCCTTTAAACAACTACCATAATGATTACTAAGAATCAGCAATTAAAATACCCCCCCACACACACACACTCACAAAATTCCCAATATCCCTGCCAATATGAAAACCATTATTCATGTCATCACTAACATATTTATTTATCTTTAACCCACAACTTAGTTTATGAAATTTATAAAATTAATGAAAGTATCCCACTCATTATACTCCCAATGCAACGCATCTGAAACCAAATGAATTTTTAATCTATTCACAAAATGAAGCATCCATTGAGACTCGCTAATCTTGGTAAGATCCCATAATTCCCCAACTGCTATTCCAACTTCCTTCGCATGCAGATTGCATCACGGCCATTTAGACATCTGCTGGCCACTCTGAACTTCAGAGCTGAGCCACTGACAATGCAATTTATGTCACCAAACCTCTCCCCTGTGCTCAACTAACTGCCTCTCATGCAATATCTAAAGCTGCTCACTTCCCACCTGATGATGAGATCAAAGGGAGTGAAACACACCTCATGGGAACTTAATTTTTTTTAAGCACTCTATTGCTACCAAAAGTAATATTGGTTATTTCCTTCACTAAACCTTAAGCAAATAAATTATCAGCATCCCTCATCACTTTCTCAAATTCTACTGAGGTGTCACTTGCCAGCAAGAATGTCAAAGATTAAACTTGCCACTTGAAAGCATCCCGGAAGTTCCTCTTACTACCCATCCTCTGTGATATGGTATGTAAATTTCTCCTTAATAACTTTTGATACTGATGGCATAAAACATTTGTTGACATGTTTAAAAACATTTAACAGTGTCACAGAGAATTAAAGATTTCAATTTATTTACTACAAGTTTAGCCATTCTGTAACAGAGTAGTTAGCATGTTTGGCTACTGATCAAAGGGACCTGGGGTTCAAACCTCAAGTAAGGCATGGATGTTAGTGTTTTTCAACAAGTTTTTGTGTGGTTGTTGTAGTTTTTGTGTTGTTTTGTTGTAGATTTTGTGTGGTCCCTAATAGATTTTGTGTGCTACCCATCCTCTGTGGTATGGTATGTAAATTTCTCCCTAATAGATTTTGTGGGAGGGGGTATTTTAATTGCTAATAGATGTTAGTGTTTTTCTTCTGAAGTCCCACCATCTTTACAGATCTTCTAATATGGCATATTAGACTCCTGTGACAAACAGCTGCTTGAGGGGGTAATTTTTTTTAATTTTTGAGTAACAAGTTATGCATTGTTATTGAAAGAAAAGAAATTTTCAGAACTATGTTTTCCAAAGTAGTTTTATTTGTGTGGTATAAAATCATTATTCGCTTATAAAAACATAAAAAAAATGCTGGTTAAAATGATATCATAACTCATTGTAATGAAATTTCATTCCAAGAATTTTCTGAAATAGTAGATTGTATCTATCCTATCAAACTCTAGTTAAGTTGTAAAATGAAGTGGTTGGAATTTAAGGTACTGAGAAGAGAACTATAATACATAAAAGGCAATAAATAAAACTAATTCATAAAATGAAATTTTACAAAATGTAGATTTTGAAAAGATAACATCAGTTTATGACTTCTTTTATTCATAATACAAATATTTTTTTTCAAGGTCTTAAAAAAAAAGTAGTAGTAACTGAATAGTAACTATAAAATAAAGCAAAATAAAAATGCATTAAAAGATCACTTTAAAAGACCCTGGCAATATTAATTTGTTTTTCAAACTACCCCTGGAAATATTGTAGAATGTAGTCACAGATTTTGTTAAATAAAACTCAAGCACACAAAACGATTCCTTGGATTCAGTCACCATTTTATTACCATGTCAATAGTGCTGCACTCCAGCTGTAATGGCTGGAGTTACTTCCTGACATATTTGAAAAAAAAAATGAATTTCTTTTTCCAGTTTTATTTCTGTATGCCTCCTAGTGTTTTGAAACTGATCAACTCATTTGTAATCACCCTATATATTGTGAATCATTTATGTGACTTGATTAAAAAAAAAAATCCTTACCACAATCACCCCTATTAGGAAGTGGACACTTTTCCCATCTGACTCCAAATGACTGTGCTGATGAAGCATTTAAAACCACTCCTGCTCCTTGAAGAATGCACCCTGAAAAACCTCTACCAATAATCAGAGGATGAAATCTATCAAATTGTATGCTGAACAGCTCCTGCTGATATGTACTATTAGCAACAAGAACTGACTCTCTTCCAACACTGAGTGTGGCAGATCCCAAACTATGAATGAGGTCTACATCATGCCAATGATTGTTAATTAAATTTGAACCCACACGGACTGAATCACGATGTCTGTTCACTTGCCACATCATCTCTAACTGTCCTGTAGGTAAAAGTGACAAGTCAATGAAGTCACCAAAACCACTATCTTGAAATACAAGTTGTCCATTTGAGCAAGTTCTGAAACTAAAAGAAGTCCTTCCTCTGATGGAAAGAGTTGACTGTAATGATACATATGAAGAACCATTGAAATAGCCTTCTGGTCCCTGAGCTTTGGCACAGTACTGATGTATTAAAATGATGAATAGTAATGGCAGCATGTCAACTGAAATAGAAATAATTGATATAAATAATAGTAATTATGCTTAAGTATAATATCAAAATATGTGCAACGGTTTTTTAAAGGCAGTATTACATAGTTAATTTTAAATTTGAATATAAATTATATAACTTTAAAGATTAATTATGATTTGTTGTCAACAGAAAAATTTAAAGACCTGTAAAATTTGATCTTGAAGTAACTAACAGAACATTATCATTATTTTACACAATGTAACTTATTGATTTCAATGTTCAACTCAAAAAAAAAAACTTTTAAAATGGAAATTTCTCTTAGTAAAAAAATCAAAATATGCAGCAATTCTCTGGGAAATAGTGTTTTCCAGCACTTTAAGGGTTATATTTTGTTTACTCTTGTAGTTATCCTTAAAAAAGTCAAATTTCTTTGAATCTATAAAGCTATATATATTTTCAAATGTATGTGGTATAACTCTAAAGTAATAAATTTGATTTGCTTAAAACACGTATCTGTATTACATATTAAAATCAGTGTTGTCTCCCTTCAAAGCAGTCTTTTTGGGAGGCTACACACTTTTCCTAAGATGCTTCCACCAGTGCTCAACACAAGTAACAGCAGAATAGTATACAATTAATTTTGTTTTCTCTCTTTGGAAAAGTGTTTTAGTGTGTTTTTTTGTTCAGTTGTCAGACCAGTCATAGCCTGCAGATATCACACACAAATACCTTTCCAAAGTGAGAAAATGATGCAACTGAATGCTTACTGTTCTGCTGTTACTTGTGGCCATGACCAGATCTGGGGGGGGGGGACATGGGAGATAGAATGGGGAAAGTTTTCTTGAACCATAAGCATTTGCAAACTTTTTTTTTCTTTTAAGAGTTTAAATATCAATATAATTGCATTCTTTTTTAATAAACAAAATGTAATACTTGAATGCTGGTACCTCTAGGCAAGTGCTTAATGTACCTTGAGAAATCCAGCCCTGGTATCTTATGTAATACAAAACTGAACGTCTTAATATATAAATAATATCTTATTGTTATCAAGCAAAGTGACCAGATTTCTGAAAAGCTAATATAGTACATTAATGCAAGAAAGCTGTACATCTGCCAATTTGATAGATTTAGTTATCAATTCAACATATACACTGAATGGACAAATTATATACACCCAATAACAATATGCAAAGCAGAAGTATTGAGTCCAGTCACCTGGGACACTGAAATTGGCAATGCCTATATAGAGAGCAGGTCTCTATGCATTGAAAACCAGTCATTAAGTAATCATGGGTAAAGGCAGCGATGTATGTGAGTTTGTTCATGGCCAGATAGTAGGTGAGAGGAAGGCCGGTTGTTCAATCACCGCAACTGCTGAACTGTTGGGATTTCCACTTGAGACTGTCACATATGTGTATCCAGACAATGTGAAATACGGCAAAACTTCCAACCAGGGGGAGAAATGTGGACGTAAACATGCAATTGATTCTCAAGGCAAGTGCAGACTGTCCTGCATCTTTACAAGGAATCACATGGCTGCTGTGGAACAGATAACGTCTGTGAATGAGGGTACATCCACAAGCTTATGCATAAAGACTATCTGTAATACCACAAAAAAAATTGGCTAAAAAAAATTGGCCCTTGTTGACTGCAAGGCACCAAAAGATATAGGCCTTTGAAAATTGCAGCCTAATCAAATGGAGTGAAGAGGACTGGAAATACATCATCTGGTCTGACGAATCATGGTTTCAACTCTATCATGCAATGGGAGGGTGTGTATGTGGCATAAACCACATGAAGCAATGGACCCTGCTTGTCAAGTTGGAGTCACACAGGCAGATGGGATAATGTAACAGTTTGGGATGCATTTACATGGACTTCCTTGTGGACCCTCATATTTGTCGAGACCTCTGTCACTGGCACAAGTTATGTGAACATCCTCACTGGCCATCTACACCCATTTGTAACGATTTTCTTTCCGACCCACGACAGATATTTTCAACATTTCACTTCTGGCTGCTGTTTTGAGGGCAAAAGGTGGAGCAATAGGTTATTAAGTAGGTGTATATAATAATTTGTCCATTCAGTTTCATATACCAGTAGTATACAGAAGTACAATTAAAATTGATATGAAATCTTAATTACATTTATCAAGGATAACAGATTAGAATATTTAAATAGCATACATAACATAAAATACAGTACATCATATATACTATATATATACACATACACACACACATAATGAAAAATAATAACATTTCTTTAAAATGCATAACCAAGGAGCTAAACAAAGCTCATCCATGTTATAATATAAAATTTATTATAAATTTTGCAATATTAAATAAAAAATTAGAACAACAAATAAGCAACAAAAATAAAAAATAAAGTGCTTCCAGTATCTTTCTGAATTAAGTTCAATCTTCAGTAGCATTTAAGTATAATTCTTTTATTTTTGTACATCATAAATAATATCAACTTGGTCAATTAACAGATATTTGTTTAACAGTTTTTTTTAAATGTTATTAAACATTTCTCATTTCTTATATTAATACTTAATGTTTTAAAATATTTTGGTACTATGAAGTTTTTATGGAAGATTTCTATGTTTGATTTTTTTACATGAAATTTCAAGCCTATACTTCTGGAATTAAAATTAAACTTTCTCATTGGTATTAAATTTTAATTTTTGTGCAAGTATTGAAAAATATATGTATAATTTTCTCAAAGGAATAATTTAGAACTGTGATATAGTGAACTTATATTGGAATAATTATTTTGCAATAAATTTTGAATTAATCGAATTTTGTGCAAAACATAATGGTTGTGAATTAGATTTATAATCCCCTCCCCAACAACAAAGCCATATAATAAAGTCGATTGCACCCATGCAAAAAAGACAACAAAGGAAGTTGATCTCTGCAAGAAATTAAAAAAAATTATAACATTCGATTTCATTGATAATTTTAAAATTACATGATATATAATTGTATCATAATTTTGTGAAATTGCATTACAAAATTTTGTAAATAATTTATCGTCCAACATAAAAAAATATCCAATATTTCTGTCAGTGTTCCTTGAAAATAAATTATCCTGGATGATTTGTCACAATAAAAAAATCTGTTAAATCAAGTTCGGCCGATTAATTGTTGGCGCATTACACACCTGCAGATTCGTTGGTCGAATTTGTTTCCCGATAAATTGCACTGGAGTAAATGCAAGGAGTAAAATACCTGTGGATCATCTTGTGTTTCCTTCTTTAGTAGTTTAGTGCTGTGGTAGCGGAGCAAAAACCGCAGCACCTATCATGTTTCTAATATATCTCAGAGTTTACTCAGTAATCGCCACAGGAAAACGTAAACAATATTTATACTATCAATAACTAGCAAGAAACCTCAGGGTGTCATTAGATGCTGTTTTAGTGGAATTGCTTGATGCATTTTTATGTCCTTTTTCCATCTGCCATTTAATGAACAGTAAATGTTTAAAACTTTAATCATCCAAGAAACATGATAGGTGGTGCGATTTTTGCTCCGCTACCACAGCACAAACTTTCTATTATATTGACTCCATTTAGTGCTGAAACATATTTACCAGTGAAATAGCAAAAAAAGTGTTTTGAAATCAGCACAAGCAAATCTGGCAGTACATAGAATCTGAAAGGTCAGCTGAAATGGTCAGCTTAGGTAAAAGTTTCTAATTTCTTCTGAAGTTCTTGTGAACTGGGGCCATATATTTCATTCCATGCCATGCTTAATATCCAAATCTTACACGTTTCAAAGTACCTAACCTAGTAGTGAAGGTATCTACAGCTCCAAAGGTCCCGAAAGCTCACGATGATCAAACATTCTGATAAGGGTAAAGTCTGGGCAGGAATTAATATGTCGCTAACAGATTGCCAAGTTTCCAGCCAAATGACATGCCGTTTCAAGAGCACAGTTTTCGCAGGCATCAGTGCTTTAGCATTTGTCAGAATTAAGGATTTCTTTTTTTTCTAAGTGTGTAGTAATGTTTTACAGATTTTGAGATGCGTGATGGCTGGTACTGAGTCATGCTACAGACGAATCCTTGAGTGTTCAAGCTTATTGAGATGCAAATATCGTCATAAATGGCCTCCTGCTATATTTCGGCCGTCATGCAAGAAGTCAGCTCCTAACGACGCCCACCTTTCCTACAACAATGCACGTGCATCCTGTCTCTGGAAATGAGGTTATCATACCTTCGGAACTCAGCGCCACGCATTAGCCGACCAACGCAACGATAACGGCTTTGTTGCACTGCTCGTATGATTTCAAAGCCCGCTGATTTATAGCCGCCGTCTCGCAAGTGGCGGCAAGGAACTGCAGTAGGACCAGGACTGGACTTACGTATAAGCTAACTAAGCTACAGCTTAAGGCCTCGCGATATAAGGAGCCCTGAAAGAAATGCATTTCAGGTTTTACTAGGCCAGGCAAAACTTTTTTTTTTTAACATTTAAATTAATCTGTTATACAAACACGGTTCATCCTAACTTTACACAGTCATTATTGTATACCAATTCCCATGTAATATTTTCACATTAGTTTCATCCATATTTTTTAATCTTTCCTTCAATTAGAATAATAAATATATATTTCGACTTTTCCAATTTTTAGGGCCTCTTAAACTTGTTATAGCTCAGGGCCTCAGAAGATCAAAGTCCGACCCTGAGTTTAATTTAAAGGTTAATTAAAGTTAAAAATTGGAGTTTTAATTAAAGGGTTTTATTTCGGATGCCAGAGTTACTTCTGAGAAACAATTTTATTTTTAGCTGTACAATCAGCTAAATAATAAAATCACAATAACCCCAAAAATTTTCATAAGAGGACCAAAATGGGCAGAGAATAGCGTTCACTATCTTTCACAGCTCAAATTTGACAGGAATTGTGGTAATTTTACTAGACATTCTCTCGCATTGCAGTCCAGCACAATGATTAAATTATACAACTCGAATTTTTTTTTTTTCAAATTTAGTAACTGGCAATAGAGAAAACTGGCAATGTTGCCTCGATTACTTCGACCTGAGATAATTTGTAATTTGGATATTTTGTAGAAATTCCTAATTTCCAATAACACCATGCTTTGTGTACATTTTGGCACAGACGTAATTCAAATTTTTTAGTCTTCATCCCGTTACAAATATTTAATATTGGCTCCTTCCAATGTAGTACAAATTTTCTACTGTTAAAATTCTCAGTGGACATTTATATACAAATGCTACAACCACATTTGCTTTATTTATATTTAATTGGTTTTAACAAGACATTTTGTGTGTAGAAAATAAATAAGCAAACTGAGTTTATTCCACTCAACTGACTTTTTCTTCTCACTTGATATTTTGAACTTTTTAAATTCCCTTGTCTCCCCCCCCCCCCCGCATACAGAAATAGCAATGATAATAGATAGCTCCACTGGTTCATCGATTTTAAAACATATCGTGTAGCTCATTTTGCAATTATCAGCATAGTGTTGATAATCACTTTCAAAATTTCAAATTTCTAACGTTTCCTCCTAAATTTTGATATGTATTGTAATTTTGAATTTATATTTCCCTCCTATTAAAATCCATAAAGATTCTTTGCAAGCAATGTTAAGAGTTTCATCGAATGTAACTATACCGTGTATTTGTTTTGTTTTCCGGGGCTTTGGATCTTTGAAAACTTCCACAACTTTCTCAATCACGGGCGTTGAACTGTAAACTGTATTTTTCATGGATCCCTTCTTTTAATTCTTTCTGCTCCTCCCTCCCTAAAGTTTAAAAGCCAGATAACCTGTCTTCGATATTCAATTTCAGTCATCGTATCATGGATTTAACAAAGTACAAAAAAATAGGAACCACCAAGTAACTTCAAGATAAAGAATCTTTTATGATAGCATTCAAAATACATCAATTTCATACAATCAACAGGTATCACTATTATTTTTTTCCAAAAGCTAGATCAATATAAATTATAACTTGAGATTTCAGTATACTGTTTAACTGCCAATTTCACCTATTTTCATGTCTGACCGTTATATTCATTTGCTATTGGTAATTTTAAAAAATTGGTGATGGAACAGGGTTTCCTTTTCCTGATGAATATTTTCCTTTAATTTTACTTCTTCGTTCAAATGCTTAAATTCACATTTTTCTTGCATATTTTATTGTATGGTTTTTTCTGTTTTTTTTTTAGCAATATACACCAAAGAGCTAAAACATTATGACCAGCACGTCTTTATGTAAATCGAAGTAACTGCAGGTAAATGACGGTGCGTGTGAAGGTCATTAAATGGTATAAATAACACCTGACACTGAGCTCTGTTAATCAGTGTTATTCTTGTTCTTCAGATGGGAAAGGGAACGGATTAAACTGAGTTTGACAAAGGCCAAATTGTAATGGCCAGACGACAGGGTCAGAGCATTTCTGAGATGGCAAGGCTTGTGGGTTGCTCACGGTCATCCATGGTTAGTATCTTCAAAAATTGGTACGATGAGAAAAAAACCATGAACCGCCACGGCTCATCGATCCAAGTGGTGAGCAAAGGCTATCCCGTATGATATGTGCCAACAGAAAGGAACTGTGGCGCAACTCGCCCATAATTTGGTTGATGGTGACAGGAGTAATGTGTCACAACACACAGTACATTGAACCCTGCTATAAATGGGGCTGAGTAGCCACAGACCCATTTTCGAAAGCGCTTACATTGGGCATGCAAGCATCAAAACTAGACCTTGAATGATTGGAAGGTCGTCTGGTCCAATGAATCTCATTTCCTATTGCACCATGTTGACAGCCAGGTACGTGCTTCATTTACCTGGAGAAGTGTTGGCATCAGGATGTACCGTGGGACGAAAACAAGCCAGTGGAAGTGTAATATTTTGGGCAATGTTCTGCTGGGAAACCATGGGTACCGTCATTCATGTGCACGAAACTACGACGTCTACTGCAGTAGTATAGACGCAGTCCCACGCATAGTGCTTTCCCACATATGACGTCCCTGGCCACGCCCCCTTACTAATATTTATAATTCATATTTCATAACCCACCTATATTTTAAGTCCCCTCTTTAAGGACCCCCCCCCTGGTTGACCCACCTGTATTTTTGAAGCCCCCCTGAAAAGTCCCCGATTTTCCTAACTCACCTTTAACTCTGAAAAAGTCTTCGATTTTTGATGGAGCCACCTAATGTAACACCATAAGTACTTTAGCAATCACTATTTTAACTGAAATTTTTCTAATTCCCAATTTTTGACTCCCCTCATTAAAAAACCCCCTTATCAAAAACCCCACCCCTTTATTAAAAACTCTATCAAAACTGTCACACCCTTGTTAATTAATCCGTTAAATCCGTTATCAAAAGTTTCACCTCCTTTATTAAAAATTCGTCGTGAATTTTTATTTCCTAAAAATCTCGTGTTAATTTACGAGATTTTTAGGTCTTATAAATCAACTCCCAAATATTTTTATACTTTAACGTGGTAGTTGTATATTCCCTGTGTTTATTAACTTCGAATTTTTATTTCATGTATTTATTTTTATTCCTTATTAATTAAACACTTATCAAAACTGACATCCCCTTTATTAATACGCACCCCCTCATTAAAAAACCCTGGGCACTGTTCATCCCTTTGGCAGTCATCTTCAATAAACTCATTCATCAAAAAGTCCTTCCCATTCCTCATTTCTTAAAAAAACCTTCATTAATTAAAACTCTTAGCAAAAGTTCCACCCCCTCACACCCCGAGTGGTCATCTTGAACGGTTAGCCTTCTCGAAATTTTCACCGACGGCCATCTTGGATCACTTTACAAGCTATGCTAACGACACCACTTTCTTTCTATATCAGACGTAATGTGCTACAACATGTTTCGGAAAATCCACTCACACTCTTGATTGTAGTTTTCGGACACATTTCAAATTTTTCCAAGTCCATAGATGTCACTCATTGACAGCCCTTCTGACTAAACCACAGTCACCCCTAATTCTGCCTCCCCCCTTTGTTCCAGGCCATCACAGAAGATACAAGTAGTCTAGTCGCACCCGGGGAAGCCCCTACGTACAGTGCCCCTCCTATGACGTCACCTGCCACTTCGTCACGTGACCACGCTCTTATGAATAATACATAATTAAACATTAATCCCCCTTTAAAAACCCCGTATTAAAAATTCCCCCTTTATTAAAAGCCCATGGCGCCATCTAGTGTATATGCTGAGTACTATTTTTTAAAAAAACCCTAACTTTAGTCATAATTTTTCCAATTTTTGACTCCCCCTCATTAAAAATTCCCCTTATCAAAATTTCTCCTCCCTTTATGGAAAACCCATGGCGCCATCTAGTGTATATGATGAGTACTTAGGAAAAAGCCATCTATTTTAATCGAAAATTTCCCAATTTTTGACTCCCCCCTCATTAAAAACCCCTTTATCAAAACTGCCCCCTGGTGACCCACCTGTATTTTAAGTCCCCTCTTTAAAGACACCATGGTTGACCGATATTTTTAGGCTCCCCCTCTTTAAAGACCCCCTGGTTGACCAATTGCGTGGTAAATCAGTTTTCTCTATGCGCATTTAATCTAATCGTGGTGCCATCCAACGTCCGTACTATTTTTAGTACATCTCCTGTATTTAAAAAAATTCCTTCAGATGCAGTGATTTGAACCCGCTACTTGGTGTCAATAGCTGGACGTTATCGCACTCGACTATGTCTTATTTCCTAACACCTGAAAAAGATTTTTGGCGGCGTCATCTAGTGTATACTTTAGCAAGATTTTAACCGAAATTATTCCCAATTTTTGACTCACCCTTATCAAAAGTTCCACCCCCTTTATTTAACTCCCCCGATCACAAACTCCCATGGTATCTACGCTCATCTGAAATTTTCCAAGTCCACTAAACTTTTTTTGGTGGCAATGCTCATCCCCGTCTCAGAACAGTTAATGCAGTCCTCAAAATAATCGCAAAACTAAACTTTCAGTGGCAACCCCTCGCTGAATGGCTGATGCAATCCTCTAAATAATTACAAAACTAAACTTTCGGTGGCAACTCCTCGCCGAATGGCTGATGCAATCCTCTAAATAATTACAAAACTAAACTTTTGGTGGCAACCCCTCACAGAATGGCTGATGCAATCCTCAAAAATAACCAAGTCCAGAGACAGATGACACCCCCTCTGACTAAACCCATACTGTCTACCTCATTTCAATCTGCTTTCGTTTCAGGCCATTCGAGCCCCTAAACCTCCAAGAGTTGAGCATCTCTTATTTAGTCTCCATTGGATTGATGCCGTCAGATATCTGCACTTTCCACGTCAGAACTTGTTTTGGAAAGTGGTTTTACGTTAAATCTGCCATGTCTCAATTAATTACTCTCCGCAAGTATATCCATTACGTGACATGGTTTTATTTCTAATACTTATTACTGCTGTATCCTCAGTACATGATGCAAACTCTTTCCTAGGAAGTAACGCTATTACAAAGAAAAATCAGCTATGGGAGTAATCATTTTTTAAAAATCTACAAATGCTCTTACAGTTTTTAAAAATAGTCTCTTCCATCGTTTACCAGCGAACATATGACTCATCACGCTGATGAAATTCGCGTTGCGGCGTCAGTTCGTTAGTACACGCTTTAAGAGGTCAGTTGTTTTCGTTGGGAAAATTATGTAAAGAAACGTGGCAGAATGCTAAAAGTAGAATTCACACGTTTTCGCTTGTGTAAAAAACTTTAGCTTCAAAACAGCCCGACAGAGGGCGCCTTGTGCCAGCTTGAAAATTGCGTTTCTTAACATGGGTGAAATCGCTTCAATGGAGTGAACTACAGTGAAATCCTCACACAGGACAAGGCACTCACGTTGGAAATAGGTGATAAATCCTCCAGTTCGAGATCAATAGCTGAAGGTTGGGGGAAGGAGACTGAGGTAGAAGGGTTGGATCGGTAGCGGGCAGCGATGCTATTTATCGGTGAATTACATTGGGGGAGAGCAGATGCGGCATTGCGGGAGAGCAGATGACTCTTGCTGGTGTGCACACTATAGGGACTGAAGACATAGTGATCAGGGAGGTTATATATGGATGGATGAACATCACAAAATACTTTGCATATAGAAGACAGCAGTAAAGAACCGCAGAAATGATTGAAAGATACCAGTGTTTGGAAATTTAAAATCTGAAATAATACTGTCTATAAAGAGAATAGCATTATCCCAGCTAGTACTAATTACTCCTCGTTTTTGAAGGAGAGGGCACCCAGAATCATATCGGCTACACTTAACTATGGATACTCAAACTTCAACCGAATTCTGAACCTAACACATACAGCGCCAAGTCTTTCATCGATTTGCCTCAAAACACCCTGACCGAGGGTGCCCTGTGCCAGCTTGAAAGGCAGCAAGGAGAATACATGTAACAATAGTTCAAGCACAAGTATATATTTTTTAAGTATTAGGGTGTTAATTTCTTACAACAACATTCATTTCTAGTGAAGATGGAACATTCACTTTTTGTGCAAGCATGTGAATATTACATTTCAGTTGTATGTGATTCAAACAGGGCCGCCGACAGGGGGGGGGGGGGGGGCAAGGGGGACTAGTGCATAGGGGCCCGTCAGCAATAAGGGCCAGTCAGATTAAGTGACTACTTTTTCTTACAAAAATTATTCTTAGTTAGGCTATATATATCGATCCTATGCTAAAAAGTTTTATGTGACAAACTGTGTAGGCCTATGTTTTTGCATGCCCGACTGTGCAACAGGCTTTTTTTCCTCTGTATGTCATCATTGTGTCCAGAATAATTGCTATTAATGATTTGTAAACATAAAAAGTTTTCAAGGGGGGCTCCCGAGCATAATATTACATAGGGGCCCATAACTTCTCTCGGCGGCCCTGGATTCAAACATTCACTTTTCTGAACATGGGGGAAATCGTTCCATTGGAGTGAACTACAGTGAAATCCTCACACAGGACAAGGCACTCACGTTGGAAATAGGTGATAAATCCTCCAGTTCGAGATCAATAGCTGAAGGTTGGGGGAAGGAGACTGAGGTAGAAGGGTTGGATCGGTAGTGGGCAGCGATGCTATTTATTGGTGAATTACCAGTATCAGTACTAGCAGAGTTGGAAGAGCTGGTACAAGGTGAAGGCAAACCAGTTCAGACATATATTGTGTCTGCTTCTTCATATCTCTATTCTTTCAAGCACAAATGTTAAAAAGATTTCAAAGGAAGATTTCAACAGTCGATTTTGGCATTTAACCAGCGCCATCTATCGGGTACAGGAATCCTCAAAACTAAGAAACAAATACGCCTTTACTAGTAGTGGGAGATCTATGAACACCACTATAAAAATCACTGTCCATAACATTAATTTTTTATTATATTCAAGTATTTCAAATCATTTTCTTGTTACGAGGCATCTGACAGAAAACGTAAGACAGGCGTGCTCAAAAAATATTCAAACGTGTTGAAAAATACTTACTGAAATACGAGTATTCAAATCAAGAGATGAATGGCTTTATACATATTCAACGGATGTCTTTCTAAGTATATGTCTCTATGCATACATGAATGCGATTTTTCTTCATATCTATTTTGTCACATACTTGTTTCATGTTTCGTCTCTGTAATTGTATGTTTGTGCGTTGAGTGTACATGGAAAGTTTACTAAGAAAAGTTTACCACAAAAGTGTCGCCCAGTCCTCTTTTTCCTAAAACATCTGGATTTCCCTTTTCAGATTATTGCATGTTTTATCATCCTTCACCCCATCAGGATTTTGTGTTATTCTAAGTTGAAAAATTCTCGGGTTGTATGTCATCTTCTGTATTAACAAAAACACACCCGTTTTCTTCGTTATGGAACATCTGACAGAAAACGCAACTTAAGATGTAACGTAAGACGGTCGTGTTCAAAAAGATTCAAATGCGTTGAAGAAAAATCCTTACACCTACCGAATGGAATTCAAGTTAAGATCAGTGGTGATATATTTTGCATAACCACCTTTTGAACAAAAAATGCTTCTTTGAAACTCATCAAAAAAACTAGTTTCACACATTCAAGTTCCAACACTCCGAAAAACATAAGTAGGTCACGCATGTAAGGCGCTTGCATGAAGATTATCCAAACTGGTTCATACTTACAAATAAAATGTTATACACAGTGTGTGGATTTCACCCTTGTTCAGAAAAGTGAATATTTGATTCACATACAACTGAAAAGTTACATGTAATATCAGTGGCGGCTCGCGTATAGGCACTGTGAACTGCAGCACCCCCAATTTCAACATGATATTGTCGATAACATTTAATATAATGAGTCCTTTTTTCTTTAATTCTTTCTTTATACTTGTACAATATATAATCCTTAAGCTTAACGGCAGTAGCCATCCCCCAGTTTATGAAAAAGATACAAAAATCTTTGTATGGAACTGTGCACTTCACAGTACTAGCGGCGAGGTGTTTGACTGTTGTGCGCATGCGCACATAGGAATCTACACGCGAGGCTGCAAGGGAGAGAGAGCACTGTCGTTCCCGCAGTGCCGACCCTGGCATGCTGGTTGAAGTAGTTATTTTTACTCTGCTGTTGTGTTGTGCTTAAAAACCTGTACCATATTCTTGAATGTGATAAAGTGTAGAATTAGATTATTATCCTGCTTTCAGCTATTCTATTTGATTCATTTTTTTCGGTTCTTTTATTTAACCGAAAACTTTAACCATGGCCTTGCATTCCCAAGAAATAAGTTCTGTGACTGTAAGTGAACTTCAACAGCTTAAGTTTTCACAGCTGTCTCTCCATGAGAAAGTTGCAGTTAAGAAAAGAGGTCGTTCAACACCTGATATTCTAATATCTCAGCCAGGCATAAGCAACAACAAGAAATATATTCGTAGCTTTAATTCTGAATGGTACCAACGGAAAAGTTGGCTTTGCGGCTGTGAAGTAAAAAATGCACTGTTTTGCTTCCCGTGTTTGCTGTTTGGAGGTGATGTAACGTGGACAAAAGATGGTTTTATAAATATAAACAAAATTAAAGAAAAAACTGAAAAGCATGAGAAGCCAAAGAAGCACGTTCATAATGTAGTTTCACTGGCACTTTTAGGAACCGTGAGTATTAAGGAGAAACTTAGTGAGGCATACAGACTTTCAATCAATGAGCATAGTATAAAGGTTAAAAAGAACCGTGAAATTTTGTCCAAAATAATAGACTGCATTTTCTTTTGTGAAACTTTGAAACTCCCTTACGTGGACATGATGAAAAAGACGATTCAATAAATCCAGGGGTATTTAGAGGATTAGTAAATTTTGCATCTAAATTAGATTCAGATTTAAAGAATCACTTAGAAACCAGTGCAGTCTTCAAAGGTGTTTCTAAGACCATTCAGAATGAGATACTTGACTGCCTGCTACAAATATACCATGAGGAGATAAGGACGGAAATTAGAAAAGCTTCCTTTGTAGCTGTCATAGCTGATGACACAACAGATGTTTCGGAACACACTCAAATGGTCCTTGTTCTACGGTACGTATTGAATGGAGAAATATTTGAGCGTTTTTGGGGATTCTTTATTCCAGAAAATCAAACTGCAGATGGCATATCAAAACGTATTTTAGAACAATATCAAAACGTATTTTAGAATAATCCTTCAATGAAATGAACAAAAACTGAGAGCTCAGACATATGATGGTGCAAATGTCATGAAAGGCAAAAAAGCAAGAGTTCAAGCAAAAATAAAAGCAGTTTATAGTAATGCACATTTCATTCACTGTTATGCACATCAACTTAATTTAATAATGAGAAATGCAGCAAGTATTACACGAAACGCAAGAATATTTTTCTCTAACATTCTGGCTATTCCAACATTCTTCTCAAGATCACCGCAACGTGTGTCCATTCTCAAGAAGCATATGGAAGTCAGCATTCCACGTCCATCTTCTACAAGGTGGAACTTCAACATATGGACCATAAACTGAGTTCATGAAAATTTGCAACCTTTAAAAAACTGCCTTACTTAAATTCAGTCAACATCAAATGCAGATCAAACCATTGCAGAAGCAACAGGAATTTTAAAATACCTGAATGATGATAATTTCAAGTTTTTGGTTAGAGCTTTTTCATCAGATTATGCCTCATGTTGAAATAATTTACAACCAAATGCAATCTCGAGAAATTAGTGTGTTTAAAGTTAATGAATATATAACAAATTTCAAAACTGCTATTTTAGAATTGAGAAACTCAAAGTACTGTGAGAATCCTTCCAAGACACTCATGGCAGAAGCTAAGGAAGTGTGTGACTGTATATGTGTTGATATAATGGACAGATATTCTTTCACTAAACACATAGTAGCTGCTAAATTGTTCAACAAGAAATGCTTCACTAGTTTTAAGAATGAACATCCCACAGAAGAGATAGTACTGACCACTGAAGCATATCCCATGATTGACAAAGAAAAGCTTGAAACTGAACTAAAAGTATTCTATTGTAGGTCTGATATTCATGAATATTGCAAATTAATTGAGCTACTGAAATTTATTTTGGAAAATAATCTAGATGATGTTTTTAGTGAAATTACGAAACTGATAAAAATCCTATTGACAGTTCCCATGACTACATCAGAGGCAGAACCGATGGGCTTGGAAAGGCCGCCATCCGTCGGATGGGACATTAAGCCATGGCCCCGTGTGTGGGAGAGCCATACCCTGTGCACGTTAAAGAACACGCTGGATGGCCTTGATGGGAGGTTACCATCTGTCTCCCAACAGCTGTTCCAGTGGGTCCCCTCCCCCAACCTTCTCTGAGCCTTCGGGGTCCATGTGACCTGGCCATTTAGCCCATGGTGTGCAAAAAAGTGCCGCTCAGAGGTAAAACAACCCAACCCAACTCAGAGACAGAACGCTGCTTTTCAACATTGAAAAGAATAAAATCTTTTCTAAGAAGCACTATGAATTCGGAAAGACTAAATGCGCTTGCAGTGCTTTCAATGGAGAAAAATTTCCTCAGTTGTCATCCAGAGATCAAGGAGAAAATTATTGATCTTTTCGCACAAATTAAAACAAGAAGAATGGATTTCATTTTTAAATGAATAGATTAAGCTTGAACTGTAACAATTAGGTTAAAGTAAAAAATGTTTGATTTTGTTCTTTTAGGATTTTATCAAGTTTCTTAAAATTTTCTTTTTATACATGTTTGTTTCCTTTTACACAATTTTAAAACAAAGGCTAAAAATTTTCTGGAGTAGCACCCCCACTAATTTTACTACGAGCCGCCACTGTGTAATATTCACATGCTTGCACAAAAAGTGAATGTCTGCAGGAAAAATAACGTTTCTGACTTGCATCTCACTAGAAATGAACGTAGTTGTCAGAAACGAAATCGTGGCATTAACACCCTAATACTTAAAAATTGAATACTTGTGATTAAACTATTGTTACTACTGTACTTCGCATGTGCATATACTTGTAACAAACAGGGAAAAAAGTTTTGAACGTAAAGAAGCATGCATTCTAATGGTGGAAAAATAACTAAACCTTTCTTATTTGAACATGAAATATGCACGATTGATTTGCTCGGGTAATGAAACACGCATGCGAATACATATCGCTGTTGAAAAAACGTCTCCTTGCAGGAAAAATAACCACTTTTACACTTGTAAAACAGAAATATGCATACTCGTACGGGAAAAATTACTAAACCCACTCTTACCTAAAAGAGAAATATGCATGTTAAGATTTACGCACGTAGTGAAACACACATGGGAATACATTACATTATCAAAAAAACGTGTCTTTGCTGGAAAAACAACCACTTTCACACTTATAAAACATAGGGTACTTACATACTTGTTCTAAGAATTCCACACCGGTGCGGGAAAAACAACCATTTTCCACTTACATACTTGTTCTAAGAATTCCACACTAGTATAGAAATATATATTCTCATGCAGGAAAAATAACTAAACCGATTCTTACTTAGACAAGGAATGCGCGTTAGATTTCCTCGTGTAGTGAAACACGTATATGAATACATATCATTGTCGAAAAACGTGTGCTTGCTGCGACTGCGAAAAATAACCACCTTCGCCCTTATACATACACAGTTTACTTACGCGCTTAATGAAACGTAGTAGGGAACTGTAGAAATACACACAACCCAGAAAAGAGCATGAGAACGGATCCGAAAATATAGACATCCTTAATGTAAATCTACCAATTTAACACACGTTTATACTTTATATGTTCATATACGAAAATATTCCACACACTCCTAATTTCAGCCATATATCATGACTTTTTAGTTCAAATCTTAATTACATGTTATCTATGGGAAATGCGTCGTTCATTTACCAGGTTTGTTTTTTAGCAAAGTGCATGGTCATATCGCTATTGTGAGAAAGATCGTCCCCTGCGCCATTTTTGCATCGAAGTCACCACCGGAACTGTCCCGCAGAAACTGTACATTATCGTGGTTATTGGTTGGAAAAAATAAAAGAAGTTGATACTTAAGTGATGGTAATGAAACACTCCTGAATGTCATTTGAAAATTCGTTGATGTTAGTGCACGTTAACACTATGCATACGAAATTGTATGAGCCATTATTTTAAAAATTGCGTACTTTAGTTATTATTTTATTAGTATAAGCGATAGTTCATATGTGAGATTTTTCTTGTTAACATCTCTCTGCTGTTAATATGGCACTGTGTGGGAAGTAATAAGAGTAATAAATACTCTGTGGCGGATTAAAGTATCTGAGGGCGTAAATGGTTGGGGGGGGGGGATTTTTTAATCTACAAAAAATGTTAAAACTGAAGAATCGATAAAATTTATGCAACATATTAAATAAATTGAATTACAGAAATTACTAAATGGAAAATTTAATAAGTATTAGAGCTGAACGTACTGAAAAAATAAGCAAACAAAAGTTAATAATAAAGAAAAATATCTTCAGTAGTAAAGAATCACAGGATAAGTCCTGTTGACATGGAACTCATGAGATAATGAGCTGAAAAAAATTGGTTTTGCCATGAGTGGGGATTCGAACCCACGTCTGAACCCACATCTTCAGGAAACATGTCTGTTATGCTAACCACTACACCACCAATGGCTAACCTTTTCTCAGCTTGTGTGACGTTATAAACTTTATGGATTTTTTAATTTGATTCACACAGTGGCGCCATCTATCCGCGAAGTGGACAACTCTGTTGTCTCAATATAGAATGAAATTAATATTTGTCACTCACGCTCAAGGCGTTAAATAAATAAATCAGTAGTAAAGAATCACAGGATAAGTCTTGTTGACAATGGAACTCATGAAATAATGAGCTGAAAAAAATTGGTTTTGCCATGAGTGGGTTTCGAACCCACGTAATTTCATCTATATTGAGGCAACAGGGTTGTCCACTTCCCGGATATATGGCGCCACTGTACGAATCGAATTAAAAAATCCGAAAAGTTTATAACTTCACACAAGCTGAGAAAAGGTTGGCCATTGGCGGTGTAGTGGTTAGCATAACAGGCATGTTTCCTAGAGAGTTCGAATCCCACTCATGGCCTGGAAACGTGGGTTCGAATCCCACTCATGGAAAAATATCTTATTTGCAGTCTATTTAACAAAAACACATATCTGATATTAACCTAAACACAATATGTGTAGAAAGTCGTAGATTATACTAATTTTGAAATATTCTACTAAATAATACGGAAAAAAATTGAATTTTGACACTGGTAATATAATACACTAAATAAATGGAGGTTTTTTAACACTTCCATTACTATCTATTACCATGACGATAATAGATACTGCAACGTCTGCTCTAATGGGTAACAAATGCCGATGCTGAAGGAGATGCAGGTTTAAAAAAATATCAATTTTCGTGTTGATTGCCTGTCTGTTGTCACATTATCCAGAGTGTCCGACTTCAAAAAGTTTCGTTTCCTCTATTATTTATTAACAGAGGTAAGCACTTTTTTGTGGGCGGTTTCCTTTTACTTATTTTTATCAGTATCTTGCTTTTCCAAGACTTAGATTTTTTCAGGTTTTCATATCTTTAAAAAAAAAAATCAATAAAAAAATTTCCCTTACATTATCTTTAATTAAAATTATTAATTATTAAAATTTATTCTTCCTACGAACAGCATTGTTCCATTTGAACAAGATCTAACATCAAATTTAAGAGAGAATTGGTGGCAGGGTGGATGCTGCCCATAAAAACGGGTTTCATAAAAGCGAGGTTTTAATGTATTTTAAGTTTTTTAATTTTATTGTTTGCCTATGACAGATCTTATCCCTGACACTATCATACTTTCTTTCAAGGAACTATTTTTAAATTCAATTACTGTCCAGGACATGAAATTCAATGTTTGAAAAAAAAAGAACATTTAAATTGAGCATATACATTTTTTTTTTCCCGAAAAACAAAAGGCATTAAACTACAGGAAAATTTGCTAGTCAGTAATAAATTTTTAGAGCTAAATACTGTACGAGTAAAGAAAGGCATTTCTAGTGGCATGATCCTTCTTGAAACCTTAAATCGTTTACTCAACATGACGGTTAAGAAATAAATCATTTGATCATCTCTGGCACATATCTTTTTATATATTAGCATCTTGTTGAAACTCCCACAAAGCAGTCACAATTTCCACTTCCATGTATTGCTCAGTAATCGTACTCGTTTCAAAATTCTGACCCCATAGATTTTTTCCCTCCAGTTTCACCGGAGTGGCTGTTTTTCTGCCCCTATGCACCTTTCCTCTCTGCCACGAGATCTGCACTTTATCCAGTTCGTTTGCCTCGTAGCGAGAGTGACTCACCGTGTCGTAAATATGACGGCAATTTTCTTTTACTTCATGGTATTGTTCCAATGACAAAGGGCGCCACGGACTGCGAAAGGGTGACTCTCTGTGCCGATGCACCTTTGTCTTCTAAGAAATAAATATATCGTGCTTAGAAAGGAAAAAACAAAATCGCATCCACAAAGCAGACAAAAAGATGCAATAAAAGCTTTCTTTGTTTCGTATAGTGTTGAAAGCGTCCGAGTTACTCATTTTAACAAATTTCCCTCCCATGAACAACATTAGTCCCATTTTCATTCGAACAATTTATGTTAAGTAATCCGTTTCCTTTTTGAGAGACGTAAAAGTGCAGTTTTCTTCCGCTGCCAATTTACTGGTAAGGAACCAATCTTATTTCATGAAAACGAGGTAAAACATTCCCAACAAAAAGCTTTTTTATTGGGGGGGGAGGGAACAATGGGCTAATTGTGTCAAGTGAGAAGGAAGCCCAACGGTTCAGAGAAGATCGGATGAGGGAGTCCATTGGACAGAAGACAAATGGAAGTCTCCCGTCAAGGTCATCGATCCAGCATATTCTTTAAAGTTTTCGCTCCACACGCTTTTTGCTTCCGTTTCAATTTTCTGCCCTCTGACCCCTTCTGCCTACATCGAAGTGCGCGTAGAATTCAACCGTTGCTGAAACTCTAAAAAAAGGTCTGGGTCGTTTTAACGTATCACAAAAAAAGGTATGGGGTCATTCAACACCTCGTCATATGGAGAGCGACCTTTTCAACTCCAACGGATAAAATTCTCAATGAAGTTCGATACATTGTAATTACAAAGTAGCCTTACAACTTTAGAAATTTTTAAGCCCTTTATTTGGCACATTAGAGGAAAACAGATGATATGACATTAAGTTTAAAGATACTCAGTAAGATCATCCGAGATAAATCAATTTGCATCCACACTCTGGGCAGCAAGCGTATCAGAAGTTATCTTGGACTTGTGATGAGTGGAGGAACTAGGAAGGGGCAGCAGCGCCGTCCCACGGCCCCGATACCAGGAGAGGCACTGATTGGATTTCGCGAAACCTTTTTCTCATCGTAAATGCTAGGTGAATATAAGCTAAACTGGACTAGAAGTTGTTAAAGATAAGAAAGATTTATTCCCAATACTTGATCTTCTTTGAAATTAACGAAATAAAGTTAATAACTCTCTTAAAAATTGTTATGATTTTTAGAGTCATCACCTCTATTTCCCGTATCTTTCCTTCTTCGTCTATCGTATTCTTTCATTTATATATATTTAAATAGTGGACAACGTCATTGTTAATTTTTTTTGGCTGTTTTCGATTGCATGAAGGAATTTTCGATATTTAGGATCATACACAGAATCTTTCTTTGTATGATCTTGGTAGAAAAACTACGCGTTAGTGGTATTAAGGGCTTTTGACATTCAGTTAACCTTATAAAAAGTAACATGTTTTCCGTCATTAATTGCCTAAAGTTGCATTTTTTGGAACTTAATTTCTAATTCATTTCATATTTCATTATAATAGTTGACTTAACATTGTTTTCAACAATTGCATTTTGACTGAAGAGGTCACATAATAAATATATGCCTTTAAACCAACATTGGCTTTAGATAAATGAAATTTGAAAAATTTATTGACTCTTTATTTGTATGTAAAATTACTGCAATTGAAAAATATGGGGGCCGAAAAAGTGTCCTGTCCCAAGGTCTATTTATTCCGCTTCTGCTTGTGATGTGTTAATGACGAATGATTAGCTGAATCTTTGATGAAACGGCCCAGCAAGATTTCAAATGAGGTTTTGCTGGGTTTAAAGTCACCACCTTACGAACCACTTGCGACCGATTCAGTGGCCTCGGAAATTACTAATTTCGATAATCCTTCTCTTGCAGCAGGTTATGGCGTGAACAACCCATCTTGAAAAATTATTCTTCCTTCCGGGTCAATGATTTGTGGTAACAGAAAGTTATTAAGAATATCCAGATAAACAACTAACATTTCTTTTCAAAAGGAACTTTTGTTAAATGATGAAAAACTGAATTTCATGCATTTCTTCCTCCATTGCCATGACATTTGTTTCGTTTTTTTTTTGTTAGAAATGAAGTAGTTTCAAATGAATGTTTTAAGTTATAAAGCTACTTTGAAATTACCCTGAATTACGATAACCTGGACGAGTTTTATACTTTTAGGTTTATATTTGTAATAATGTACATTCATATTAGAATATAAATATTTCACATTGCTTCCAGCTTCAAATAATTTCTCTTTCAATGTAGCAATAGGTCACCAAAGCCTGAAAGAGAGGCCAAGATCTGTAAATGTGCAGTAGCCATGGCAACTCACAAACCATGAAAGTGAATTCACAGAGGCGATATTAGGCTTAATGAATCGCACATAAACCACATTATGGATTGCTATGAGTATGCAGAGAAAACATTTTTAATTACTTTCTGGGCACGGTAAAAGTTTAAGAGTAATTCTCAGCGGTATGCAGTAATACTCGAAGAGATATGAATTCCGTTGAAGTGATTAATCCATTCGACATTGGAAACTGCAAAATGAGGCAGCTCAAGTGTTACTGATCACTAAGATTTCCCTGAAGTACCTTTATCAGCCTTGAGATGATAGTTTACCGTAAAACGATCTTATGCAGATGCACTTCAAAATGAAGTCGATTATTTTATCAAGGATAAGGAAGTAGCGATTCAGTCGTGGTGCCTCCACAACAAAGTACGAAAAAATCGCCAAGACCCACATTTTTCGCGTTTTGCTGCAGGAAAAGAAAATTTAGTACCCATTTATAGTTTTAAATTTCTTTTAAGGGGTTACAAATTTACATTTCACTTGGTATCTGTTTTAATTCCGAGTGGCATTTTTTCGCACAATGGACTAAAGGCTCAGGTCACAAGGCCAAGAGAGAGAAAGGATCCACCAGATAATCTTTTAATACGTCTTCTAATGGTTAAGTAAAGGTCATTCAAAGTGCTCTTTATTTTTACTGTGCACAGGGTTGGGTTGTTTTACCTCTGAGCGGAGTCTTTTTTTGCACACAATGGGCTAAATGGCCAGGTCGTAAGGACCCCGAAGGCTCAGAGAAGGTTGGGTGACAGATGATAGTTGTTGGGTAACAGATGGTAGCCTCCCGTCAAGGCCATCCAGCGTGTTCTTTAACGTGTACAGGGTGTGACTCTCTTGCACACAGGGCTACAGCTTAACGTCCCATTCAACGGACGGCGATATTTCCAAGCCCACTGGTGTCTTCTCTTAGAGAGAGCAGAAATGAAACATGTTACGAGCCTGGCGCGCTACCTGCTACGTGAACCCCTGCCTCTCTTTGTCTGAAGTAGAGGATAACGTTATGCTAGGGTCAATCAATATCTTTTACACTATATACCAAAAAATTACATTACTAACTAAAAGAAACTGGTACTTGATAATTTCGTAACCAAACTATGAACTTCTACGATGTTCCGAAATTGAACAAACAGAAAAAGATGTTTCCAAAAAAACAGTTTACCTAAACAAATAAGTCACTTGTTCCTAAAACGTATTAATTTAGTAATCAGTTGTTGGCACACCTAAAAATAGTGAATCGGAATTGACTCTTCCCAAAAACCCAAATTATCTGTTTTAGCAAGTAAGTGATGGCATTATATTGATATGAATTCAAAGTTGGGTTGGGTTGTTTTACCTCTGAGCGGCACTTTTTTGCACACAATGGGCTAAATGGCCAGGTCACATGGACCCCGAAGGCTCAGAGAAGGTTGGGGGAGGGGACCCACTGGAACAGCTGTTGGGAGACAGATGGTAGCCTCCCGTCAATGCCATCCAGCGTGTTCTTTAACGTGCACAGGGTATGGCTCTCCCGCACACGGGTCCACGGCTTAACGTCCCATCCGACGGACGGCGGATGAATTCAAAGAGATGAAAACTTAGCATGAGTTCAAAAATAGTGTATATGTATATTAAAGTATGAATGAAGTAATTATTGCAAAGGCACAAAAATTAGATAAGATTGATTAATTTGTATAAACATAAATATTTCTATTCCTCTTAGTATAAAGTCAAATCATAAAAAGAATGGTTTACTATGTTTAACTAATTCTCATTGCTTAAACCACAATACTATCAATTAAAAACCACAATATTATCAATGTTCCTGTGACAAAATAAAATCTATTACTTTGTAACAATCCAACAAACAATCCAAATTATATTGAATTTCATTTGTTTCAGAGGACTACCTTAATAATGCTTTATACCTTATAGATGCGAAATATCTAATGTTAATCCTAATAATGTCTCTCCTAATAGAAGACTCAAAAGTAATTTTGCTGTTGATTCTCTTTCACCTCCGGAACCAGACTCATCTTGAATCAAATGATAACAGTCTTCTTACATAGTATCACACAACACCAACTTAATACAATATATCCTTATTTTTTCACTACACCTTTTTGTTTTTCTTCCATAAATCTTACTATTCAAAGCATCATCGTTTTAAACAGCTGATAACGTAATTGTCACGCTAAAGCATAGGCGAGCGTTCATGACACATCTGCCATAAACCCATTATAGCACGTTCATCTGTCGTAACAATATATTAAGGCAAAATTTTGTTTGTACAGATCTTTATTACCAGCTATTTCAAAAAATTATCAAACAAATGGATGTATCCTTCAGAGCAATGGTTCTCAACCTTTTATGCTTCATGTACCCCCTGGAAATGTGTATGTAACTAGTGTACCCCTTGTGTAGATAGATAAAACTATAGTTATAGTATAACAATGGTTATTTGTACTTTGTTACTAGATCTAGCGACTTTTGAGTTCTCACGGCGTACCCCAAAAACTTTTACCGCGTATCCCGTGCCCAACATTCAGAACCTCTACTTAAGAGGAATTGACAGACTTTACCACCGACACAAAAAATTTACGGAAGTTCAACTTTTATTGCCATAAGTAATATTTCTGTCACGTGCTCTGTCACGTGACACTGATTCTGTGATTTCTGTCACGTGATGCCTGTCCTATAAGGAATTGTATTAATTATCCGTGCATGCTTCAACTGCGCGCAGAAGTGAGGGGATTTTCGACATGAACGAATGCAATGCATTTTATGGCATAGACCAGGGGTTCTCAACATGGGGAACGGGGTAGAATTTTTTGGGGTATGCCGTGAGAGCTCAAAAGTCGCTAGATTTAGTAACCGAGTCGCTAAGTTGGCATTATTATACTATAACTATAGTTCTATCTATATAAGGGGTACGCCAATTACATACACATTTCCAGGGGGTACGTGAAGCATAAAAGGTTGGGAATCACTGGCATAGAGAGATACGCACATCCATTTCAGCAGGGAACATTTAGGAAAAACTTTTTAGTTAATTTAATGTTTACTCCTACTCATACGGAACATAATACAATAAATATGTATTAATCTTCTGTGATAATTCTGTTTACTTAAATTTAATAGCATGTGAAAACAAAATTTGTTTAACTGTCTTGGGGAGTGTTTTTTTTTATCGAATGTTAACCACGATACGATGCTCGGTAAAAAGATCACAGGCTCTAAAAGATAAAATGTTAATTTTGTGATATTTGAGATTTTCTATCGAAAATTACAGTTATCCCATATTTCTTAAAGTGACAAATTAATGGGCTGATTAAATGATTTTACTGAATGTTAATATTTATGCTAAACGCAACGCATCCTTTTCGTTGCTATGCAACAATGGCTATAAGTACGATTCATTCTTATATATATATTGTGACGACAGATTAACGTGCTACAGTGAATTTATGATAAAAGTGTCATGAACGCTCGCATATGCTTCTGCGTGAGAATTATGTAACCAACGAATTGGAACACAGAACCTATCTAAAAAAAATAGGAAAGATAGAATTGTTATGTTGGAGTTGTGGATATCCGAAAGGAGGCATAATTAGTTTCAGTGTGTACACGGTGGGTGTATAAAAGGGAAGAAGTATTTCATATGGTGAGTGCGCGGGAGGTTGATTAGTTTATTGGTGTGGATCGTGTTGGTAAGCTGGTAAAGGAAAAGAAGAATTTGGCGTCTTTTGCGTGGTGGGTTGGATTGTTTTACCTCTGAGCGGCACTTTTTTGCACACCATGGGCTAAATGGCCAGGTCACAAGGACCCCGAAGGCTCAGAGAAGGTTGGGAGAGGGGATCCATTGGAACAGCTGTTGAGAGACAGATGGGAGCCTCCCCGTCAAGGCCATCCAGTGTTCTTTAACGTGCACAGGGTATGGGTCTCCCGCCCACGGGGCCACGGCTTAACGTTCCATCCGATGGACGGCGGCCTTTCCAAGATTATCCGTGTCCCCTACTGACCGTGGGCAGAGCGGGGAGTTTTGCGGAGATAAATCTAAAAGCTGGCCGAGCTGGAACACGAACCTGGGAACTGCAGATTACGAGCCTGGCGCGCTACCGAATGAGCCCCCTTTTATGTGTGGTGATCAACGTCTGAAAAGAATTGGTTCTGATAAACAGTACACTTAGCCGCAGTTTTGGAGTACTTGATGACTAAAACCTTAGAAGTAAGTCATTTAGTGCAGTGGTTCTGACCTTTTATGCTTCACATACCCCCCGGAAATCTGCATGTAACTGTATACCTTGTATAGATAGATAAAACTACAGTTATAGTATAACAATAGTTTTATCTATCTATACAAGGTTTTATCTATCTATTCATGTACCCCTTGTAGATAGATAGATAGATAAAACTACAGTTATAGTATAACAATGGGAATAAAACACATATATATACACATTAAATTTTGTATTCATAAATTACATATATCAGTAAACACAAAAATATGACATTTTTGCACATCAGTGTTGCCAACTTAGCGACTTTTGAGGTCTCACGGCGTACCCAAAAAATTTTACCGCGTACCCCACGTTGAGAACCCCTGATTTAGTACATAGTTATTTAGTTTGTTTAGGAATTGATAAGGATATTTCTCGTTAGATTGAATATTTATTTACCAACATGATTTTAGCATTGTCTTGTTGGGTTGTTTTACCTCTGAGCGGCATTTTTTTGCACACAATGGGCTAAATGGCTAGGTCACAAGGACCCTGAAGGCTCAGAGAAGGTTGGGGGAGGAGACCCACTGAAATAGCTGTTAGGAGACAGATGGTAGCATTCCGTCAAGGCCATCCAGCATGTTCTTTAACGTGCACAGGGTATGGCTCTCCCGCCCACGGGGCCACGGCTTAACGTCCCATCCGATGGACTTTCCAAGCCCATCGGTGTCCCCTACTGACCGTGGGCAGGGCGGAGAATTTTTGCAGAGATAAATCTCAACGCTGACCCAGCTGGGACTCGAACCTGGGAACTACAGATTACGAGCCTGGCGCGCTACCGACTGAGCCACCCCCCGCCCCTGCCTTGTGATTTGGATGTGAATAGAATTGAGATAATAGATTCTTCTGAAAGTTTATCTTTGTATTGTTATAGAGTTTCGTGCCGGTTGACTTAGTTTGTTTATAAATAATTTCATCCATGCTTTCGTAATAAATTGAATTGTTTTGTAATTTTTATTGAAATATTTTTACTTGAACTCACGTTCAGTACTCATCCATTTAATTTGTAATATAATATTTTTTTAATCTTTTTTAGGGAAACAAATGCGTTATATATGCCGTAAAATACGGTACTTTGTCATGATTGTATCATATGAATAAACAAATAATAATATTCGAATGGAAAGAGGAATAATAATTGCCTAAATATTTTTACCTAATTATTCTAGGTGCTCATGTGCTTCTTAGAAAGTTTTTTTCGACTGTCGTCTCATCTTAGGGAAACAATTTCTATCGCCGAGAGCTTTAAAGCTTGTCAAAGGAATGCGGAAAAATAAACGTTCCCGATGCTTCACGATAATCTGCATAATAACCCTCAACGTGCTTAAGGCCTCTTTTTTAGAATGCACGAAGTATAAAAGTATTCATACACGAAGTCTCTGCAGCTGATTTTCTAATTTTGTCGCAGTATTCATTTCCCACGAGCTGTGGCCAATTCAAAACGAGGTTTCGTCTGGGCGAATTGAGTTCACTCTGCATGCGGCGTCGGCGTCTCCCAGGTTCACGTGACTCTCCTAGTGGTCGTCGACGTTCACTTTTCCTTCCGGATGAGCCTCCGTGGCCCGGATATGAACGTCACTTCCTTATGCATTTTCTTTTTTTGGATTCAGTTTCGCATTCTTTTTTTTTTGCAATTTTCGGAAAGTGTAATAATATTGCAGTCCAATTTCCATTTTATTATGTAAATGGTAAATACGGTCCCGTGGCCGAGTGGTTAGCGAGCTTGGTAAGGCACCTGGGTTCGAGCCCCGAGTCAAGGGACGGATGTTTGTGTTGTATCTCTGCTGAGATCCCGCCACATCCTCACAGACCTTCTATACTTCGACCTCTGTGGCAAGCAGCAGCTTGAGGGAATATTCGTTTTTTTATTAAGGAGGAGCTCGAGACAGGGCGGAACATTAAATGGAGTCGTGTCCATACAGGGCAATGGGTACTTCACACTCTTTCCGAATTTTTTTTTAATCCATAGATACCATACTTCTTGGGAATTGTTTTTATGCAGTTTTGGATTGGATTGTTTTACCTCTGAGCGGCACTTTTTTGCACACCATGGGCTAAATGGCCAGGTCACATGGACCCCGAAGGCTCAGAGAAGGTTGGGGGAGGGGACCCACTGGAACAGCTTTGGGAGACAGATGGTAGCCTCCCGTCAAGACCATCCAGCGTGTTCTTTAACGTGCACAGAGTATGGCTCTCCCGCACACGGGGCCACGGCTTAACGTCCCATCCGACGGACGGCGGCCTTTTCAAGCTCATCGGTGTCAGTGGGCAGGGCGGGGAAATTTTTGCGGAGATAAATCTCAACGCTGACCCAGCTGGGACTCGAACCTGGGAACTACAGATTACGAGCCTGGCGCGCTACTGACTGAGCCACCCCCCGCCCCATTTTTATGCAGTACAACCTTTACTGCAGGGCAAGATTTTCACATTGAAATAAATTTTATTCTGAAATAAACCTCTTTCTCCTTCCTTCAACAAAGTCCTTTTATCTAAAAAGCTGAAAATGTTGATTATTGCAACCGATTATGATGCTTAGCGGTCACGTGGTCCAAGGCGAGGCTGATATTCGTTTTTTTTGAAAGATATACGCGAAAAAACACTCACATTTTGGCTAACATTACACATATTCATTTTGAATGCACTGAACATTATAACATTATCCACATGGTTGTCCAATTTTTTTTAAAATTTCTACTTAAAACCACTCTGAGTTTCAAAGAGCTCAGCAAACATTTCGGAACCAAGCTCCAACGAAGTATAAGGCAGCCTTTTACCCACATAAGAAACGTGGAGAAATTCGTTTGAACTTCTGCGTCATAACCAATTAATCGCACGATAGATGCCCTGAACGGAATGTTTTTAAAAAACAAATCAGCGAAGGTTTGCCGCCAACTAATTAGTAGCAAACATCCTGGTGGGGAAGGGCCAACAATAGGGGAATTGTTACGTGGGTCACTGACATTACATCCCGAAACAACAGCCATTAAGTTGTTTATTACAGTTCAGTTTCATTTCCGCAAGCAAACAAAACCTTAAAGATTTATTATCATTCATAAAAGAGATCATCTCTACCAATTGGACTTTCGTTTAGGATGCATCCAAAAGCCTTTAAAATTTAATAAAGCTACACGACGTAAGCGAAACAGATGTTTCAGGCAATCGTTCGCTTTCTATTTTCCGATATGAAATTGTGATTGTTTTGGACACCATGAGCAACAGTCACAGGGGCAGACTCTAAGGAAACAAAAAGGAATCTTTTCGCCCCCGTGTCATTTTACAATTAAAAAACACAAATTATATCTTGCACCATGCAAAACAAAATCCAAATCGACAGAAGTACAATAGTGAACTATGAAAGAAGATAATCTTGGGGAGGTACGTTTAACAAATATTTAAAGGTTATTGAAATTGTTCAAAATCGTATTTTAAGAATTTTAAAGCGAAAAAGAAGAGAAAGTGTTAGTGAGAGTTATAGATATCTTGGTGTTTTAGAATTACGCAAATTATATGGATTAAATTCTTTAATACATTTAAACAAAAATTGGGCTACTGGCAGAATTAGAAAATTTCCTGTCCATACGAGATTATCTGAAAACATGATATTAACTGAAGTACCGGTTAAGAAAAATATTTTTACTAAACATTATGTTTTCTTGGTTCACAGACTGTATAACATGTTGCCCAATTGTCTTAAGCTTATACATAATGTTAAACAATATTCTGTTACTTTAAGAAATTAAATCATTTATGATTTCAAAGTGTAACACTACTAAAATGCTTCTATGTTTTTCTCAGATAATTATTAATGCTTAAAATTTAATACGACTCTACCTATAACATAAATTTTTATTCTTGAATATAGACACTTTAACTATTAAAATGTTTGTATGATTATCCGACAGACGAGTATAAACTCGAGTGACGAGTCCCACAACGAGTGGGATATTGAATCTGATAATGACCCAAATTCAAGTCTATGTAAATGTATTTTTCAGTATGTAATAAAACTTTATCTTTACCTATCTTTACGTCAAAGTAAGATTTTTGTTTTGAGTTTGGCAACGATGAATAGAGATAGAAGCTGCAATCTATGCTGTGATGAAAGGTCTACTTGACTGGTTCGTGTGTATTCAGTTAATGAAGTGCAAGAGACACGTAAAAGCAAATGGATTTCCGAAATTGGAAAGAGCTGACACATTCATGTTAAAAAATATACGTAGCATTTTATAACATTTAGAATGGGCGAAAGATTTAGTCAAATATTTTTGTTTTGATTTTTTCCTCTCCATAGTTCTTCACAAAACGATCATATTCCTACATAACAATTGACGCAATGTCGGGAAAGAAAGGAGGAAAGGGTGGGGGTGGGGGAAATCGACCCCTTGCTTCTCTAGATCCCGCAATGAATATAATTATTCTGCCCTCATGGTAGAAGCCAAAAGTTGGCACCTATGAACACGGTTCATGAGGGTCAACCCAGTTTCCTTCTCATTGCTAGATCTCGTTCGACAAAATCTCTCTCCCACGTTATAATTTTGCTCCAGTAACTTGTCTATATAATGGCTTTCACTGGCCAGAGATTTCTTGACAACATGAAAGAGAATCATAATTTCATTAAACTTTACCAGCTTCCAAAAAAAAAATGTTTTTCTAATTGCTATTCAAGAGCTACCGAAAGAAACCTTTCATTGTTTAAGTGCTTTCAAATGAAGCATCAATCCGTCTCGAATGCGAATCGCCACTATGTCCGCTATGGGAAGTTCCATTCATTGCAAATTCTCCCCTCCCCCACCGACTCCATTTGCTAATTTTAACATCGCACCACCCTAGATGACATTCACTCGTGACGATAGAACCGTAACTTTGGTTGTCCGCAGATTGCAGAGGTCATGTGGTTTGGATGCGAGAACGGTCCAGTGCTGCAGAGGAAAATGGCTAAGGCCACACATCAACCTGTGCACCGATGCATTGGGTGGCGTTTTGCTTAAAGCTGCTTCCAATATTCTCTATAGACGAAAAAAATAGAGAATTGTCATGGCAATGATAAACCAAATACAATGCTCCTTAATGTCCAAATGTTTTTTTTTTAAGGAACAATGTTACCGAAGAAAAATATCTACTTTAGTCTAACGAAATCTCGATTTTCAAAAATATTCGTTCGGTATTTGAAGTGTTACAAAAGCCGCAATATTTAAAAGTAGCAAAGCCAGTTCAAATACAAATTTGCCAAACTTTAAAGAAATTATTTACGCAAACTTCTAAAATACAGAGTTTTATTAAATGATTTGGAATTATGCTTATTAAATATTAACTTCTGATGTATATTCATTCTTGTGATTGGTATTGCTGTTGTTAACAATTCAAACCTTACGCTTTAACATAAATCTTTAGTTGAAAAAAATAGGTTTTGCCATGAGTGGGATTCGAACCAATTTTTTTCAGCTTATTATTTCATGAGTTCCATGTCTACAGGGCACATCCTGTGATTTTTTTACTATTGATAAATCTTTAGACAATATTTGTCATAAAATACATCCTTTAAGATGTAAGAATACGAATAAGAAACAAAACGGAGAAAAATATTTTTTATTTATTCGGACTTTGGAATACTATTTTTTCACGTTTTTTGAAACGTTAATAGGGGTGGGCGGGGATGGCTTACGCGGTAGCGCGCCAGGCTCGTAATCTGCAGTTCTCAGGTTCGAGTCCCAGTTGAGTCACCGTTGAGATTTATCTCCGCAAAATTCTCCGCCCTGTCCAGTCAGTAAGGGACACCGATGGGCTTCGAAAGGCCGCCATCTGTCGGGTGGGACAAGCCGTGGCCCCGTGCGCAGAAGATTAAGGATTTAAGTCGTGGATTAAGAAGATTAAGCGCTTAAGGATTAAAGCCGTGGACCCGTGCGCAGAAGAGCCATATCCTGTGCACGTTAAAGAACATGCTGGATGGCCTTGACGGGAGGCTACCGTCTGTCTCCTAACAGCTGTTCCAGTGGGTCCCCTCCCCCAACCTTCTCTGAGCCTTTGGGGTCCTTGTGACCTGGCCATTTAGCCCATGGTGTGCAAAAAAATTAATGTGCAAAAAAGTACCGCTCAAAGGTGAAACAACCCAACTTTTAAATATTAATCCTAGTGAAAAAACGCATACCTTATTTTTGCTCCAGACACTACCCCCCCCCCCCCCCCCACTTCATCAACTTTTTCGGAGTCTTCGTGACCTGGCCATTTAGCCCATAATGTGTGAAAAAAGCGAGCTCAGATATAAAAACTCTGAAATAAATTAAATAAAATGCATTTGTTTTATTAAAAAATTATTTTACAAATATGGATTTTAGGCATAGCTAATTAATTTTTTTCAAAATTTTCCGCTATTCAGTGGCAACGAAAAACTTTCGGGAGTTTGCAACCGATGCAGAGACAGAAAAGAATCCGCAGAGTGGCAGCACGGTTCACTCTCTCTGGCAGCCCCTCGGGGGCGCATTCCTTTCTCTCCCTCCTCTTCCGATTCCCACAACAAGTGGCTCCATGATCCATCACCTGAAACCTTGCACGGGGAAGGGACGGATGCATGAACCGGTAAAGCCATGTGTCCTCTCTTCCGCACTTCCACAATGTACACATTTCGTCGAGCGTCTCTGAAGAAGTTGGTTGCGGTTTTACTGTCTGAAAGAGCCGAGAAGATTGCTTCGAAACTCGTAAGAAAAAATTTCTCGATTAAAACAGAAATGTATTTCCGACAGAGTAATAATTACAATTTTCCAATTTTTTTTTAAAAAAATGTTCTTTATTCAAGTAATTAACACAGTGTACATATTTTAAACATTAAAATATGTACACAGTAAACCTGCAAAGCTATAAGCTCATCTGCAGAAGATTGAATAATTCAAATTTGTGCAAAAAATATTAGATAATTTACAAGCAATTTATAATCAAAATAATACTGTTCCTTCTTGAATGCAGAGAAATTCTGTTTACAAAACAATCGATAATTAATTCTGTTCAAAACAATTCATAATTAATTCTGAGCTGTAGAACAGCTCGAGCCAAGTGAATCAGTTGTTAACTGGTGAAGAGTGCGGCACTGAGAATAAATATTCTTTTTTGTTTTCAAAATTCAATTTCCAAATCACTTGTAAGGATATATTTCATCACATAGTTGAGTTTTTTACTGAAGAATTCTTTATTAAACGCACAATGGTGATACATGTTTGTCTAACAATGTCCAATTTAAAACTGCAACAGAAAATTTCCACTTAGATTCATTTTTCTACTTTGAACACTCCACATCAATGCTCTTGGAATTATATACACTCCAAGTGAATTCTCTTGCACTTTGCACGCCTCACATTAGTTATGTATACTCCACATAAATTCGTTTGGAATTCTATACATTCGACACGAATTCTGTACCTCCTTCCCCCAAGGAAATTTCTCTTGGAGTTCTCTTTCACTCTAGATCAGTTTTCTTGGAATTCTATACACTCCATAACAATTCTCTCGGAATTCTGTGCCCTATACCTCAATTCTCTTGGAATTCTATATTCTCCACATTATTTTCTAACAGTTGAAAGCTTCTGCTAAAAATTCTCGATATCCACCGAATTTTCTGACCAGCAGATAAGAACTTTCGTAGTTAAATTTAATCCTCTAAACTTTCAACCGATATCTGGTGAGTTGAGTTTTAGAAATGGAGTTTTTCACAAGTTGTCGGTATAATTCAGTTGCACCTATTTGGCGATAGTGAAATATTGGAATGAGTAACATTTATAATTCATTTATGAATTTCCAACTCTGTAAATTAAAATCGGATTTTTTTTATTTCATCCAGAAGTTTCATTTTTTTGCGGATCTTGGGAAAAATTCTTCAAAGAGATTCAACTTAGAACTTTGGTTAATAATGACGTATAATCCTTGAAAATGCGAACAGAGTGGATAAGGATTCCCAGATCCAATAATAATATCGCAAAGAGGCCTAACAGGAAAAAAATTCTATTATTTTTCTGTAAAAGCTGCTCTTTTATTAAGCAAAAGGTTTAACACCGTTAATACTCGAAAGAAATTTCATTTGCAACCTTCTATGTGTTTTGCCGCCATCCTTAAGAGGTCACAACAGCGGCACCGCCCAGGAACCGGTTCCAAATGCCGCAACACTCCTTGGCACGGAGCAGGGTTAACTGAGAGGTAACGGGTGTAAAGAGCTAGATAGAGAGAGAGGTATGTCCCATGCATCTCGAGATTTAAAAGACCTCCTTTGGAGAAGTGAGATACACTCAAGCTGCCATGCAATGAAAGAAATCAAAAAGCGATCGCAAATATGCGCTACGTAATAGACATTCTGAAAAAATGTGAGAAGTGTCGAATGCGGGTGTGATGTCATCGAGTTCATTTGCGGTGTTAAGTTTCCTTTATAGAGAATATATTTATCCATCGCCACAGGATCTCAATGACGTTATCTGCAAGAGTAAAGCTCTCTTTCCGTTCTATAAGTGCGAGAGTATTTTTGTAACAATTGCTCAGAAATAATCAGCAACACAATGTCGCAACAATGAGCATGATGACGTCACCGTTGACGACCTGGGTAGAGTACAAAGGAGTTGCGATAACATCCTTCAAACATGATATCACTTCATCTAATACAATACAGATGCACTTCTGCTTTGCACGATTTACTTCCCCCAATACATTACAGCTGAAGTAGGCTCTTATAATTCAATCTCTTTGAAAAGATTTGTTTTCATAAACTTTTAATTCAATCTCTTTTAAAAGATTTGTTTTCGTAAACTAATTATTCAATCTCTTTCAAAAGATTTGTTTTCGTAAACTAATAATTCAATCTCTTTGAAAAGATTTGTTTTCGTAAACTACTAATTCAATCCCTTTTAAGGTTTGTTTTCGTAAACTAATAATTCTGTCTCTTTCAAAAGATTTGTTTTCGTAAACTAATAATTCAATTTCTAATAATTCAATCTCTCTACACAAGGGGCCATGCTTACATTTCAATGGATTATTCTCAGAGCATGCTTAATCAATTTGGATGTGTCAAATCATTCGAACGCTTGGAATATAATTTCTATTTATTTATCGAGGCATAGAGAATAGTTAGGTTCATTAGAATTGGAAAATCTGTTTCAGTTCGAGAAATCTAAAATTGTAAATAAAGAGTAAACCTTGCTTTGAAAATATATTTGCATTTTATTCGTATTATAAGCAATATAAAATCACATGTGGGCCATATATGCTGGATGTATTACTATAATGCACAAAACCTTTCTGGCGCATTAAATCCCAACGACCCAACGTAAACATTTATCTGGATTCGAAAAAAAATCCCACTGATCACAGCAGAGTCCGCTCCTACACGTTTTTTAAAAGATATAAATAACCAGATGATTGAATAATTTACTTAAAACGAGTGAATATGTAAGAGTCGATTTCTGTAAATAGTTTTGGTTGAAGAAAGGATACAATTTTGCTCCATTGGCATTTGTTTTTTTAAACTATGTTAATGATGAATGGAAGGTTAAGCCCGAGGTTATTAACATCTGGATTCTTCTAATTATCATCGCTTCATCTTTTCCGCTAACCTCACCAATATTTAGATTATGAACTAGCTTTCATTTTTTGTTCCTTCACATTAACTGGGTCATTTTCCCTTCTGAAGACGATCGCGACACGCACCGTCACGAGAACGACATTCTCGAAGTCACGTTTCGTCTTCATCATCTGACATGCACGTACCATACTGAGAATTAAGATTAGCACGTGAAAAGATATTCTTAGCTGGTTAAAAACTCAATCAAGCAAGAATTAGAGCAAAATATTATTAACAAACTTATCACTGAAATTTTCCGATTCGACAGAAGAGTGGTAACTTAACTTACAAATTAATTTCATTTTAACGGCAACAAAAGTCACACATTGCTGGTCAAATGTTTTTTTTTTACAAATGATGTTTCAGTACAAATGCTTCATTTTATTTGGTTAAATATTTAGAACGCACATTATCTGACCATAAGAAAATCGATTGGAAATTAAATGCTGTTCCTAAACCGAAAAACTAATTATTTAATAAAGCAAAATGGAGCTAGCTAACTCTCTGCAACCCATGAAAGGATAGCCTGCATTACAAAGATCGTACCCAAAATGATATCTGATGTTTTACCTTTTTTACAGCCTACATACTACGGCTTAAAAGAATTGCAGCGACAGGAAACGTTATGAAGCCTTTAGAGCATGTTGGATGAGATCCGAGGGCGTGACTTGCAAAGTGAATACGAAAACTTTCTTTCACTTGCTGAAGAAGACTCTTTCATAAAAGGGGCGTAATGCACCTACAGACCTGAAAATGATCCAATATTTCAACGAAAAAGAGTTAATGAAGTAGAGAATTGTCCCTCGAAATTACTACTAGTAAATGTTTTCATAAGTTTCAGATATGGAGATTTTGAGGCTATTTACATTGCTAAATTTTCAACTAAACGCAAAGCTACAAGTAGGGCTTCGATCTTCATGTAAACATGCTTTTCTTATTCAGTTTTCGCAAAATTCGAGTAAAACATCGTTCTGTGGTACCTTTTCTGTGTATTTAGCAGTGACTACATCATTTTAGCCGAGTGGTTACTGATCAAAGAGACTGGGTTCGAGCCCCAGATATGGGATGGATTTCTTCTTTCCCCATGTGTTGCTTTTCTGCTGAGGTCTCGCCTTCCTCACAGATACTCAATCTAATCTGCAATCCCCCTAACTGACAAAGGTAAGTATTAGGAGATCCGATAAAGATTGAATTGTGTCAAGTCTAAAGAACGTTTACTCTAGCGAAAGTATATTCAACATGCAGAAAAAGGAGAGTTGTTTTACCTCTGAGCGACACTTTTATGCACACAATGGGGGTAAAATGGTCAGGTCACTAGGATCACTGGACAGATATCGGGAAACAGACGATGCCTCCTTTCAAGGCCATCCTGCGTGTTCTTTAAGGTGCATAGGGTATGGCTGTCGTACACACGGGGCCACGGATTCAAGTCCCATTCGACGGACGACGATTTTTCCAAACTCATCATTGTTCCTTTCGAACAGAGAGCAGGGAAGTTCTTCAGCGCAGATAAATTTCAAAGCTGGCCCAAGTGGGACTCGAGCCAAGGAAATGCTGATGACGGGAATGGCGCCCTACTCAACGAGCCATTTTTGAGCGACACTTTTTGGGCACTCAGCACTAAATAGCCAAGTCATAAGGACCCCAAGGGATCGGAAAAGGATGGAGAAGGATCATACTGGACAAGTATTCGCATATCATGTGAATATTTACATGGATTTCATTTTAAGTAATAAAAATTCAGCAAATAAAAAAAAAGAACATTTCAAAAGCGAATTTTTAGAAGCGTTAATTATTATAATTATCTAATACAGTGGTTCTCAACCTTTTATGCTTCACGTACCCCCCTGGAAATGTGTATGTAACTGGCGTACCCCTTATATAGATAGACTTCTGAGCTCTCACGGCGTACCCCAAAAAACTTTACCGCGTACCCCACGTTGAGAACCCCTGATCTAATATATAAAGAATAAAGTTTGTTTTTTCTGTTTGTGTGTCTGTCCGCTTATGCACTCAGCCCTCAGAAGAGCTAGAGACACCAAACTTTGCACGAAAGTTCCCTTCACCCAGGGGAAGAATATAGGCTATGTGCGAACCTGCTGGGGTGAACCAAAATTGGGGTGGGGGGGTTTGAATTTCTCAAATTCCCCACAGACTTAACATTAACCGTTTGAAGTTATTCAAAATAATTGTTGCCACCAATAAATTTGAAATAATGAATGCATTAACCTAATTTCTTTCTAATTTCGCGTGATAAACTCATTGTTCAGTTTGCTGGGTGAAGAGCGCGTGCGTCCGTGGACTTTGAAGTCGTTCTAATTAAGCACGAGCAGAACACGAGATTCAAAAACTAAATTCATATAGGAAGTTAAAATCATTAACTTAATTTGAAAAATATGCACAAGCTAATAAAAGTACATGCAAAAAATTGAAATAAATCTCGGCGCTGAACCAGCTGGGACTCGAACCTGGGAACTACACATGACGTGTCTGGGGCGCTACCGACTGAGCACTCCCATTCCCGGAGGGGGGAGGAGATGGAGAATAATGATATTTATGCCAAATGAAAGCTTGCGACGTGGGGAGGGCCATCTACTCTACATTTTATAAAGTTTCAGACCCGAGCAACGACTGGTAAATCTGCTAGTAATCATATGTAATTAATTTCAAAAGAAAGCAATTTATCAGCAGAATTCCTATTATGTAAACAGTATCAGTAACAAAAAATATTAAGGAAGAGTGTTAACTTTTATTTAACTGTTCTATATAATCATAGTAGGATAATTTATTCTGAACAACGAAATGCTCATAGTTTACAATATACAGGGTATCTCAAAACTATAGGTACAAACTTTTAGGGGAAATAGATAACATCTAAAGGAATAATAATTGCATAGGAACCCATAACCGGAAACGTCGCCATAAGTAAATAGGCGGCGCTGTTCATCAGTGCGCTAGAGGGGAAATTTCGGATTTCCTCATTCGAGCGGTAGTTGGCTTACGAAGAGCATGCAAAGGTATTCGAACAGAGAGCTGGCAGACATGCACTTAGTGTATGGAATAGCTGAGGGCAACAGATGAGCCGCTCAACGAATGTATCAAGAACGCTTCCCACACAGACATGTACCGGGCCACTGTTTGTTTCGGAGTGCGCATCAAAATTTGTGCGATTATGGGTCACTAAGAGCTGTAACATTATGAAATGTATCATCTAGTATACCATTTGTAATAATTATGTCCAATAAATGTTTTCCCATTAATCACTGTCTTGTGTCCTTTCAGATCTTGTACCTCTGCTACCACTTTCCCATGACGTTTCCGGTTATGGGTTCCTATGCAATTCTCATTCCTTTAGATGTTATCTACCTCCCCTAAAAGTTTTTACCTATATTTTTGAGACACCCTGTATAAATGTGCTACAATTTGAAACGTAGAATTTTGGCGAAATAATATTTCAGTCAAGACTCGCAACGGGAAAACTTTAACCTGTTACTCTCCTTTGATTTCATTATCTTGCCAACAAATGCAGTTTTATTAAAAAGGTTCACTTTTCCTTTCTTTACAGAAAAACAAACTGGAAACTCTTCTCTAAGCACAGAATGCGAACTGGCTACCTTTCACAATGCTTTCAGTTTCATTCTGTTATTTCTAATTTAAAGCTCATTTCGTGTTCAAATCTCCACAATACCAATCACCAGGCATCTAGCCAGAAAATAATATCGGAGAAGAAGGCAGGGTGGGGGGGGAAGCTTTGGCTATGTGCCAATCATACACATCTTCAGCCACCGTTAATTTGGCAACGTTAGCACTTGGTCAAAAGATCCATCACCTACTTATCTTGATCACGCTCAGCTCAATTAAAGTTCATTAATTTGAGGACTACATAAACTTTGTGCCGTGAGAGTGGGAAGGAATTTACCGATAATAAATAAAAGGTTATTAAACGTAGTCATCGGCATTTTGCTCTAGGGCAGTGATTCTCAACCTTTTATGTTTCACGTACCCCCTGGAAATGTGTATGTAACTGTCTTACCCCTTGTATAGATAGATGAAACTATAGTTATAGTACAACAATGGGAATAAAATAAAACACACATAAATATAACATATATCTAGCGACTTTTGAGCTCTCACGGCGTACCCCAAAAAATTTTATCGCGTACCCCACGTTGAGAACCCCTACTCTAGGGAATTATCGTATGTGAAAGGCCAAATGATTTTTCTCCCGTGAACTTTTTTTTTTAATTAAAGCAGAGTTGGAAAACATTAAACAAATCGCAGGAGACTATCAAAAACTTTGCGAGCGACCTTTCGATACAATGAGTCCACAGAATTTCTTGAATGCCGTAAAAACGATTTTCACTAGTACTTTCTCCGACGGATTACATCAACACAGAGAAGGAAAACTCTGATTGGGGCGAGGTAACTCGATGATATGCCTTGTTAAGGTTAGCCACCGTTTCAAGAGGGGGAACTAATCGGAGCATCTGCTCTCCTCTGGATTTCTAAAAATTCTTAAAGTTTGCATTTTGACATTAAGTCTACATTGCCATTCTTTCCATGGCCATCGATGAATATCCGATTTGGAGAGCATCCATAATAAATACACAGATTACCTGTAGATATAGAATTCAACAATTATTCTTCTGGAAAAAAATTATTGCAGCGGGAATCAAACCCGCAACTCTCTAGATACATACCAGAGCGCTCTATCGTTAAACCATCATCATCGTTAAACCTCTATCGTTAACTTTCATCAGACGCTAAATAATTCCAGGATAAGACCTATAAATTTTCACTGAGATGTGGCGGACTTGCGCCATCTATACTTCAGATTCACATCTGTACTTCAATTGTTGCTAATGATTTAAATGTTAATGAGGAGGTCACTCACGCTTAAGCGTTATAATGAAAAATCCATCAGATGCGTGGTTTAAACATGCGGAGAAGGGACTTAACTTGGTTGTCGATAGCGATTCCCTTTAATCTTGAATGACAAGGTGATCTCACTTAAAGGTAAACTTCAGTTTCCAGAAATTCGTTTCTTGGTGGGAGACGTTTTGCTCAATAGATGGCAGACATAATGACGATGACTTTCAGTGAAAAATTATCTTTGGCGCATGAGACTCGGATGAGTTGTTGGGAGACGGCGGGAAGGAGTGGGTCTTAAACACTTAAAGACATGTGAAATAAGATAAACACTCTTTCAGTTGTAGTTAGCCGAGTTAGATATAAATCGAAGATGGTGATGATTTTAATTTAAGGCGTTTTTATTCCCACATCTGAACCAATTGTTAGCCAACATTATTTATACAGGAGAAATCCTGGAATCAGGCAACTTAGAACTGTAAATTAGCATAAAGGTAAAATACTCGGACTTTTACGATTTTTTTTCTAAAGATTTAGTTTTGTGTTATTTTATCTTTGCAAAATCAGGATGAATATTTTTTTCAAAACTCTATTCGGAATTTATGCTATCACATGGAATATTTTTCACCCTTTATTTGCGATTCTCGCTGAACTTTTTTTTTATTAACAATGTCCAAAAAAAAAAAATTTAATATGAAGAACCGAAACCTATCGAAGACGATTCCTTTATATTTGGTCACTTACTCAGATTTCATGAGATTTTTGATAAACGCCAAATAATTTTACACGATCTTAAATTTTTTCCTTAATTAAGACAGTAAAAAATCCTAAGCATATATGGCCGAGTGGTTAGGGCGTTTGGCTACTGATCTAAGGGACCTGGGTTCGAGTCCCGGGTAAGGCTTGGATGTATGTGTCGTTTTTCTGCTGAGTTCCTGCCATCCTCTCAGATCTCCTACTTTGGCATATAAACTGGCAGGCTCCTGTCAGACCTCTGTGGCAAGCAGCTGCTTGAGGGGGTATTGATTTTTTTATATTGATCACTTGACCCTAGGAAGGCAGCTTTTTGATTCAAGAAATAATTGTTTTTTAGAGATGTATTGAAAATATTTTTTTTTTGAGTTGGATACATTATTGAAAATATATTACGATTCGTAAAAATTTAAAGTTCGCCCTCTAATGGTGAAAAAGTTGAAAATTGGAAACTTTAAACAGATATTGCAAACGATGCATTTATGCTAGAAATTTTGATTGTAGATTGTCAAGGTCATGTAGTTTTCATTTGCAACGGTAAGTTAGCCCCGTTCGTACAGAGGTTGTAGGGAACGCAACGTTTTGTTTTAGATGGAAATTAGTTTTTAGTTGGATTGGTACTAACGAAATATTCGTATTTTAAAATTCGTTGGGTAGTTTTACTTTGCATCGTTAGAGGGAACTAAATATGAAAAAGGCGATACTTTTAACGAATGTTGCAAGTGATCAGTTTATTGTAGAAATTTGAGGGGTAGAGTGTTAATAGATAACTCAAAAGTGTCAAGAGCGATTCTACTGACAGCAACAATTGCTCCTTTTGTCAGAGGGGTGTTAAAAAAAAAGTTTTCAAATTTATGGAATAAAAGACAAAGCATTTTTTTTGTTTTGTAAGTACTAATACACTATTTGCAGTTTCCCAGTAATCCATTAATTCGAACTAAATCTTTTAAAAGTACCAAAGTAGATAAATGAAAAGTTCCATTCACTTTGAAAACGAGATTCCCATATTCGCTAAGATGATACGTGTTCTACTTTAAACTTTGAACTTTATAACTCTAAAATGGGCAAATGCGCCTGAATTGGGTCCTTCCAAACTCGCAGCTCACAAAAAAATTATCAATTACCTTCCTCAAACAATATTTATATCCTTTTATTAGCTTTCGAATAAGTATTTTATAGGTATTATTTTATTAAGGTACAAAATTAAGATAATATTTTGAATTAAAACACAAACCTTTGTATTTTTATACACTAAAATCTAGTAATTTTGATTTTTACGTAAAATATTTTTAAGTTCTAAAGATTAAATTATTAAAAACTACAGAAAATATTAAAACAACGATGGTAATATTAAGTCATTACAAAATTTCGATAACTGAAAGCTAATTCTAAGCCCCCCCCCTCCCCTAGGATATTTCTTGCATGGATGCTAGTAGTTCTTTATGTAGCTTGTATTGGACGGAACCGAGTTAAATGGTACTTAAAGTAGAGCAGTAGTCGTCGCAGAATAGTCCCTCCCTTTGCACAGTGCATTCCTCCTATGATGTCACTGGCCACACCCACTTTGCGGTCACGTGACCACGCCCCTTATTAATCCCCTTTATTAAAAATTCCTTCCCACTCTATTAAGTACCCGTGGCACCATCTAGTGTATATGCTGAGTACTATTTTTAGAAAAAAAAAAAACAATTTTAGTCCTAATTTTTCCAATTTTTGACTCCCCCTCATTAAAACCCCCTTATCAAAATTCCTAACCATTTATTAGAAACATGTGGCGCCCTCTAGTGTACAGGATGAGTACTTAGAAAAAAGCCCTCCATTTTAATCGAAAATTTCCCAATTTTTGATTCCCCCTCATTAAAAAACCCCCTATCAAAAGTTCCACCACCTTCATTAAACTCCCCCGATCACAAACTCCCATGGTATCTATGCTCATCTGAAATTTTTCAAGTCCATTAAACTTTTTTTGGTGACAACGCTCATCCCCGTCTCAGAACGGTTGATGCAATCCTCAAAATAATTGCAAAACTAAACTTTGGATGGCAACGATCCGAATGGCTGATGCAATCCTCTAAATAATTACAAAACTAAACTTTCGGCGGCAAACCCTCACACAATGGCTGATGCAATCCTTGAACAAGGTCCCATATTTTGCGAATTCGACCTTCACTAGAATATGGACTATCCCGCAGAAAATGAAAAAATGCTATTGGGTAAAAAAATTAGTAAAAAAAAAAGGAAAATGGCGAAAAAATCTGATTTAAAACCTTTCATAATTATGAAAAATATTGAGGGGTAATATGGTCTGGTGACCTGTATGGGCGACATAAAAGACCCGCGACCGGAACCTCACCCCGGCCCACGTTTTACCGACGGATGGTTTTAACATGGGTTGTTGTTTTACATCTGAGCGGCACTTTTTTGCACACCATGGGCTAAATGGCCAGGTCACATGGACCCCGAAGGCTCAGAGAAGGTTGGGGAGGGGACCCACTGGAACAGCTGTTGGGAGACAGATGGTAGCCTCCAGTCAAGGCCATCCAGCGTGTTCTTTAACGTGCACAGGGTATGGCTCTCCCGCACATGGGGCAATGGCTTAACGTCCCATCCGACGGACGGCGGCCTTTCCAAGCCCATCGGTGTCCCCTACTGACCGTGGGCAGGGCGGGGGAATTTTGTGGAGATAAATCTGAACGCTGACCCAGCTGGGACTCGAACCTGGGAACTACAGATTACGAGCCTGGCGCGCTACCGACTGAGCCACCCCCGCCCCTGGTTTTAACAAAAGTCCTGCGAAATATAAAAAATATTCCAAATGGGGAATCACAAGGGTTTTATTGACGGATGAATCTTGGATCACCCCCTGTGCTGTCGATTAGTCAAAAATTTTCCTAATCCCGAGACGGATGACAGTCCCTCTGACTAAACCCATATTGTTTATATCATTTCAATCTCCTTTCGTTTCAGGCCATCACAGGATATGGAAACAATGTTTTCTCTTATCGAAACATCCCCTTTACGATAGGTCAGGTATTTGTTTACCCCATTGAAGGAGACAAGTCATTTTGAAATTACGCACCCCTAAACCTCCAAGTGTTGATCTTCTCTTCTTTAGTCTCTATCGGGATGTTGCCGTCAGATATCTGCACTTTCCGCGTCAGAACTTGTTTTGGAAAGTGGTTTTACGTTAAATTCCTTACAAATTTCAATCACCTCCCAATTTATTAACTTATTTTTCTTTGCTAAGTCACTTCAAAGACATCGCGATTGTAAAAGTATGACTAATAAAACTAACTTTTTTTATTCTCGTATATCCGTTACGCGACATGGTTTTATTCCTAATACTTATTAACGATACATGCTCAGTACATGATGCAAACTCTTTCCTAGGAAGTAACGCTACTCGGTAAGATAACATTATTTCTTCCTATGAAGAAAAAACAGCTTGGGGAGTATTTTTTAAAAATCTACAGTTCTAAACGCTCTCAGTTTTTAAAAATCGTCTTGTCCACCGTTTACTGGCGAACGTGTGCCTCATCAGGCTGATGAAATTTTTTTAGCGTTGCGACGCTAGTTACACGCTTTACAAGGTTAGTTGTAATGTCCGACCCCTTCTTCTCGTGGTGCAGACCGTTAGTACCTTTCAAAAGAGATACTCTCTTCTGGAAGTGAAGGGGAGGGCTGCCAGATTAGTGTGGCCTACTGATCTGGACAACTATGGCTACTTTTTTCTACCCTGCTAAGGAGTGGTCAACCACACCTGGTGCTGACCATATGTACCAACCTGAGCGGAATTATGGCTCTGAGCTTGATTATGGATCTTGATTTTGCTGCACTGGTGGGCTTCTGTGGAGGGAAAATCTTCCGCTGTGTTTTCTGTTTGTTTGTGGATTGACAGTCCAAAGTGAATAGATTCACAGGATACGTTTATCAGCTGGTGGATAATCCTGAGCAGAGGTCATCGCAGGGACCTAAACTCTCTGCTTCTATTGGCATCGTCAAATTCTACATTGGAGGAAGTCTTCCAGTGTAGATGGCTTCAGCCTTTAGTAGTGGGGGAAAGGGTCTTTGCCCCATGTCTGCGATTAGGGGGCTGTTTGATATTGTCGGCATTCCCTCTCTAAATAAACATAGTTTCTTTAAACATCCCACTAACCATTTTCTCTCCATAGGTAGTTGGAATGTGAGGACTCTGCACAGAGCTTTTTCTCTTGATGTCCTCACACAAGAATTCCACCGTTATAATTTAGATATTCTCGGCTTGCAAGAGACCAGATGGACAGATAAAGGTCAGATTCTTAAAAATAATCTTAAATTTCTCTTTTCAGGGAGGGATGACAAAAAGCATCACCAAGGCGTGGGTCTGCTTCTCAGCAGACACGCTAGTGATGCTCTTCTAGGATATGAGTGCATTAATGAAAGGTTTCTTACAGCAAAATTTCAGGCAAGCGTTAAAGACTTGAATGTTATCTGCTGTTATGCCCCCACTGAGGATGCCGTTGAGGATGAGGAGGATAGGTTTTATGGACAACTTTAGGATATTTTGAATTCTGTCAAGAAAGGAGATATTACCCTTGTTCTTGGTGACTTCAATGCCAAAGTTGGTACTGACTCTGACCTGTGGGAGGGGTGATTGGCCCTTTTGGTATTGGTAGCTGCAATGGCAATGGGCAACGTCTCCTACAGGTAAGTAAACTCAATGGTTTCAGAATAACTAACACATATTACAAGCACCGCGACATACATAAGTACACATGGGTTTCACCTGATGGGCTGCATAGGAATATGATTGATTATATATTAATTAACAGCAAATGGACTAGTTCTGTTAGAAATACCAGGACATATAGGGGAGCCGAAATTGGGTCTGACCGTTACCTGGTCAAAAGTGCCTTGCAACTGAAGCTTAAGAAATGTTGTGCTGAGTTTAAGAAAATTAACTTCAACACTGAAGGTCTGAAAGATGCAGATATAGCCAAAGCATGCCATGATAGGCTACTTAGTCATTATGACAATCGCGTTTGTTTACTACTGAAGTTGAGAAAGAATGGGATCAGTTTAAACCGGTTTTTCTTGAAACCAACAGTACTCTTTTGGGTAAAAGGGAACAGATGAGGCAAAATTATTTGAGTGATAAGGCACTGTAGCTTATTTTGGAAAGAACTGCAGGAATGTCCTTAATCAATACCATACTAGTCCTAACAGAAGGCACTGCAACAAGTTTAATACATGTGTAAAGGATCAGTTAACAGCTGCTAAAAATCTTTGGCTTGATAGCTTGGCTGACAAAGCAGAGGAAGTAGTCAGACAGCACAACAGCAGTTGTGGGAAGAAACAGACAGGTACACAGGGATTGAGGGATAAACAAAGTAAGACTATATTGGTGGGATTCTGTGATGGCTAGGTAGGCTGAGCATTTCAGCAATGTACTAAATAATGTGATTATTTCTACTCCCATTGTTTGTAATGAGGATAGATGCATTACTAGCTTAAATGATGGCCCTATATATATATATCACATTCCGAAGTCGCTTTGGCTATCTCTACTTTAAAACTGCATAAATTTCCAGGGGTGGATAAAATCACCACTGAAACGCTTAGAGCTAGGAACATTTGTGTTGTCACATGGCTGACTGAAATTTTGAATATTTTTATGATAAAGGTGTTGTTCTTAAGGATTTTACTAGAGTTATTATTGTTCCGATTTTTAAAAAAGGTGATCGCAGTTCTTATGATAATTATAGGGGAATTAATCTACTTTCTATTCCAGGTAAAGTTCTTTGCATAATTATACTTAATAGAATTATGAATTTGGTTGATGGACAACTGCGTGATGAACAGTGTGGATTCAGAAGTGGTAAGGGATGTATTGAACAAATATTTTCACTTATGCAGATTCTTAAGATATATTTAGAGTTTCAGAAACCTGTGGTTGATTATAAGATCATACGGAATAGTTGATAAGTTAGTTAGTGTAATGAAAGCTCTCTATAATAACACTGAGTCGTGTGTGAGAGTTGGTTATGTATTGCAACGATTGGTTTTGCATTGCTGGCCAAGTGGTTAGTGCACTTGGCTACTGATCCAAGGGACCTAGAGGTTCGAGCCCCAGGTAAAACATGGACATTTGTGTTGTTTTTCTGCTGAGGTCTTGCCATCCGCTCAGACCTACCATGGTGTATAAACTGACAGGCTCCTGTCAGACCTCTATGGGAAGCAGCTGCTTCAGGGGGTATTTATTTTTATTTTATTGGAGTTAGTTATTGGAGTTATTGCATTTCATCTCCTTTTCTCTTTTGTTTGGTTATTGATTATGTTATGCGAAATTCACTAAAAGGGAAAGATTTTAGACTTAAATGGGCTGGAGATACGAAAAATTCAGATTTGGATTATGCCGATGATTTAGCCCTGTTGGCTAATGATGTTGAGATGAATTCCTTCATTATGGCTGTTGACGAGACTGGTAGTAGAGTTGGTTTGGTTATAAAGAGAGAGAAAACTAAAGTGATGAAAATTGGTCAGGCAGGCTGTGATTCAGTTAATCTGAATGGTTGCAGTCTTGAGCAGGTGCCACAGTTTAATTATCTTGGGAGCGGGAAAAACAGATACTGGTGATGTGCGGCATGAGATAAATTGAAACATAAGGATTGGTGCAGAAACTTTTACGAATCTATGGAGAGTGTGGAAAAATAGGCGTGTACACCTAAAAACTAAAATTAGGCTGCATAATAGTTTGGTTCTTTCTAAAGTTAGTTATGGTAGCGAAATATGGACCCTTTTAAGTAGGATAACAAAAAACTTGATGCCTTTGGTTCTAGATGCTTACGCAACATCTTGGGCATTAGGTGGTTCAACTTTGTAAGTAATGAAGAGGTTTAGGAGTCATCAACCTCTTTAGAGCAGCATATTGTGCAGAGAAAGACTGCGTTGGTTTGGCCATGTTGCTCGTATGCACAGCTGCAGATTGGCAAACAGGATTATGTACAGTGTGCCTAAGGGTTTCAGAAAAAGGGGGAGATCTAGGATCTGGTGGGCAGACAATGCCAAACAGGATCTTGGTAGAATTGATTTCGAGTGGCCAAATGTAGCAGCTGCAGCTCAGGACATGCATGGAGAGGAAAATTACAATGTGGTTTTACTTCTGTAGTTCATGGCTGTATGAGGATTGTGTATGTGTGTATGTATATGTATGTGTTTGTGTGTATGTATATGTCTGTCTGTCTGTCTGTGTGTGTGTGTGTATCATATATAAAAAGTTACGTATATTGACGGAAAGGTTTGTTGCAAAAATACGATACATTTCGATAAGCCTAGGGTTGGGTTGTTTTGACTCTGAGCGGCACTTTTTTTTTGCACACAATGAGCTAAATGGCCAAGTCGTAAGTACACGATTATTTATTATTATTATTAAATATTTATTATTTATCAGAAAAGGTTGGGGGGGGGGGGGTCCACTAGACAGTTGTTAGAAGACAGGTGGAAATCCCATCAAGGCTATCCAGCTTGTTCCCACACATGAAACCACGGCTTACATCCCATCCGACGGATGGTGGCTTTTCCAAGCCCATCAGTGTCTCCTACTGACCGAGGGCAGGGTGGAGAAAAACTTCAATCCTAGCCCAGTTGGGACTCGAACCTAGGAATTGGAAAACTTTGTATCTCAACGGCCGCATAGAATATTGAAATGCGGCTGCAAAAAAAAAGTGAAGCAGAAACCATACAAAAAATAAATACCCCCTGAAGCAGCTGCTTGCCACAGAAAACAGTTGTGTGGGAACAAGCTGGATAAAGTGACAGAAGCCTGTCAGTTTATATGCCACAGTAGAAGGTCTGATGACGGCAAGACCTCGGCAGAAAAACAACAAAAACATCCATGCCACTCGGACCCAGGTCCCTTAGATCAATAGCTATATAGTGTATTTTAATGAGAATTCATTTTCCCAAAGTTGTATTTCTCTTTCAGAAATTTATTTGCCAACAGTAGCTCGCGGGTCTCACAAAACGAGGTGGCCGACCAGTTATACATTGCCAAATACCTCGAGAAGAGAAGGTTAGTGATTGTGTTACATCGCGTATTAGAGGAGAATGGTGTCGAGGTGGTATCATGCAATGTTTAAAATTTTTCCCTGCAGTTACGAAAAAAGAAGTAGCTAATATGGTTTATCATTATTTATAATTTAACTGCCGCTACTATAATACTTGCTTGCAATGCTTATTAACGAACCAAAAATGAAGGTTTACGAAATGGAAAATATTATGTAACATGGAATCAGGAGAAAGTGTTCGACCAAGTCTAATATGGCGTGATCTAGAATAGAGTAGGCCTTCAAAATTCCTGTAAAACAGCGCTGCATAATTTGCATTTTTCCGCCTAGTAATAAAAAATATGAATATAAAATAGTGCTACAACAAAATCTGGTTATATTTGGTGCAATGACCCTACGGAGATAATAATTTAATTTCTGATAATTCTTTGAGTGTTCAAAACCTTTCCTAAGTACGTCTTCAAATTATGGGAAAAAAAGAACAATTTATTTTTCTAATGCGAGATGTTTAAGAGTTGAATAGCTCACGATCGTACTGGTGTAATACAGTATAACGCGGTGTTATGATGCTCGTCGATTATAGATTGAAGGCAGTAGTGAATTTAATATTTAGACACCCCAGGCACGAAAATTGTTTCAAGGTGTCCAATGGGAGATTGGTTTGTTAAAAATGCCAACTTTTATGATGAAATTTCTAATTTCAAATATTTGGTTTTATGTTAATGGTATATAGAATATAGGGAAAATGGACTAGAGAATATATTTACTACTATGCATTCTTAACTTTCATTATCATTTATATCACATATCAACATAAAATGCAAAAAAAAAAAGTGTAGAAGTATATAATTCAAACTGGAACAATATGCAAAACATACACTTACAAATTAAAGAAGTCTTTTTCTCAATTTTTGACTAGCTCTTCCCACATCTGTCTGATATGCGAATCCTAATATTTCATCAATACCTATTTCTAAAACCATTTTATTTGTAAAAACTAAAAAGTTATTTTTCTACAGACCAAATAGACGACAAAATAAGAATATTAGCGCGCATTTTTGTTGCTTTTTTTTTTGATAAACGAGATTAAAATAGCAGGCGATCCCTGATGTTGGGGGTGGATGATTCTCGGGGGATAATCCCAGAGTACTTGCCTGAGGCAAAATTTCGTTTAGGACCGATCTTACAGTATGGGTCGATTGCCATGCCGTTTTTTGCTTCCAATCTGTACCTGGTGTTACTGGCTTTGTATTTATAAATAAATCAAGACATCCCCCTATGAAGAAAAATTTTTGTCCACTTCTCAGGCTTCACTGTCCTACCAAAATATTAAATTTCCAAAATATGTCAATAGGAATCTAACATCGAAGCTCTGCAGCTTCTAAATATGCATTTAATGGAAAAATGTTTCAGATCATTAGCAAATCTATTTTAGTCTCGATTTTCAACAATATTCGTTCGGTATTAATGAGTTCTGGAAGGCTGGAATATTTAGCAATAAATTATACTGTTCTATAAAAAAAAAACAATTGTCTAATATTGAAATATCAAATTTCTAAAATTTATGTTTTATTAAATGGTTTGATAATTACTAAGTTTTAATTTCAGAGGTAATTTCTCCTATTCCAGCTTCTACAACTTTTTAAATACTGAACGAATATTCATGACAATCGAGATTTATATAGACTTGATAATAATCTTTAATTTATCTTCAGTTACATATTTCCATTAAATGCATATTTTTGAAGTTATAGAGCTTCTAATATTTTGGTAGGGCAGTGCATATACTCATTTATAGCATTTATAAATAATATGCAAATAATTTTAATACATATATTATAAATTTATGTATCAAGTTTTGGAAATGAATACATTGACCTATGAATAAACAAGGTAGGAGAGTTGCAGCCCCACTGGTACTAGTCGCAAGCGCACGATGTGAAAGGAAACCGTTGGCAGGTGCCATTCACGCGAGCCTTGCACGACCACATTCCTCCCCTTCGCAACCCAAAGCCCATTGTATTTATCCTAATCATATTTACCAGCAAAGTTGCTTTGCCGCCCTTGGGCAGATGTACGTTTATTCTGGGCGGCTTTCATTGGGCGTTAGGAATTTCCGGGATCAGCTGACCACAGATCCCTTTGGGTTACGCACGTAGGCTGCGCGGAAACTGATGCAGAAAAACTCGTTCTACCGGTGACGACGAAGCTACTCCGTAATGACGACGTACGTGGGTTGGCTCGCGCCAAATCCTCCTCTCCCATACGTGCACGGATGTTGCTTTATTCTTGGATTTCTCTCTAGTGACAAACTCTTCTTCCGAAAGTGGCATTGTCCTTTCCACCAAGTTGTCTGCTGGATCTTTCTCATACCTTCGTAACAAAGAGGGGAAAATACGTTGCTCTCCCCAAGAGTTCTTTTGTCTCCCACATTGACATCCCTAGAATCATGGCAATAAAAACTGAAATCTTGACAAGATCACGCATTGGTTGTTAACATTAAAAGAAGATTCGTTAACTATCAGGTTGAAAAATTCAACCATTCAGTTCTTGGTTGTAGTCCGTGGTATTTAAGTAGAGTGTGACGCTTTCTGTCTGCATTTTTATGAATTTGCGGTTGAATAACGACCGAGTAGTTAAGCAGGCATTTCTTCGTGGAGTTTACAGGGACCTATAATTTATGAATGTCGCATAAGGCACAGATATTTATTTCGATGTTTGCACTCTGCTAAGGGGCTCACCTTTATCAGTTTTTTTTTTGGTGTATTCTAATGACAGTTTTCTGTCAGACGTCTCTGACAAAGCAGCTCTTCGGGAGTAATTTTTTTTTATTATTATTGAAACCAATTTTAGTATATGTACTGCCGAAGCAAGTACATAATTGAGACCAAATAGTCGTTCTTTTGCACACTTGTGACGCCCACACACATATTCCCCTCTTTTAATCAATATTCCAGAATTACATCAATGCAAATGTCTCGATTGATTGGAAAAGACACCGAAATACTCAAAGATTTAAAAAAAATTTAATTATCCCACAATTTCGTTCCAGTTATTCAGTCCCAGCATTTGCCATTCATTTGTAAAAGTTTCAGATTTTTTTGAATATGTGTTTTTTGTTCGTAATTTTTAAAATAACTTTTTTTCACAAGATTTACCATATTTTCAATTCTTGAGAATTTTTTAGGGCACTAATATTTCGTATATTACTGCACAACTTTTTGTAGGAAGAAATGACTATTCACCATCAAAGGATGTGAATATCTCCCAGGTGTTGAGCTTTTAAGTTGTAAAGTGGACATAAATAAATTGATTGTTGATCATTTTTTCATAAATGCCGTATAAATAAAAGAAAATTCATTTGCATGTGTCAGCCGTGACATCTTAAAAATAATCGAATCAGTTGGATGCATATGAGCAGACTCCACAAGAGAGACGGGTGAAATTGCTCCCATACTTATTTGGGAGCAGGGAGCAAAAGCGCCTTTTCGTCCCCGAGTTATTTTATATTTTAAAAAAACACAAATTATATTTTGCACCTTGTATTGTGCAAAACGAAACTCAAATCGACCCGCCACAATAGTAAACTGTGAAAGAGATCATTTTTACGTAGCACGAGTGCACCTTAATGGGTATCATTGAGAAAAGAGTTTCAGAGGTCTACTTGACTGGTTCGTGAGTGTTCAGTTAATGCAGAGCAAGACGACACATAAAAGCAAACTTATTTCTATAACAACTGGAAAAAGTTGGCACATTTATTATGTGAAAAATTATACGCAGTATTTTAAAACATTAAGAATGGACAAATACTATTATTAATATTATTCAGAGGAAATGCCTATATTTCAAGAAGTATAAACATTAATAACCCTTTTTACTTTTTTTCCGGCTTGATTGCGTTACTGAATGGATTTCCATCGCAGTTACCATTTCTCCTTTCTGATACCATTTCTCCCTTCTGTTTTGAAGGTTTCTAAAAATATTTCTTGAAAAATGCGTGAAATATGCACAATTTTAATAATTTTTGCCTCCGTTTTCCTCAGTTGCAGCATCGAAGGGGGGGGGGGGGCATGCCATCCTTCATTCTCGCCCCCCTAGAACTACTATTCTACTCCCGTAATAAAAGTCGGCGCCTATGGTTGGCTAAAAGATTTTAAAATGCAAATTTCAAGTACAAAACATGGCGTTTTTCATGCATATTTTTAATAGACATAACTTTCTAAACGAAAAAAAATTTCATCGAAAACATATGTCCTTCCCATCGCTTTATGACAAATACTTTCCCACTTTTTTTTCCTACCAGAATCTACGAGGGTTACCTAACGCAACTCTCCTGGATTTTGGAATGTCTGAAACAAATTTCAATTATTAAATACACCCAGTTCTCTTTTTACTAACTCGTCATTTAAGTTTTCTCGGAGATACGTGCAATTTAGAAAAACGAAAAATTCGCGTGTCCCTGTTGAGAACAAAAAACGCGAAAGCGAGGCATGCAAGTGAATAGTCTGTACTAAGGAGATTGCAGGAGCTTTGGCAGGGGATCGGGCAATCATCCGTTGCCACTTTACCGATCAGTGAGTGGACTACGACGACTTCAAAGACTTTACTGTAACGCAGTGGTTCTCAATCTTTTATGCTTCAGGTATACCCCTGTAAAAGTGTATGTAACTGGCGTACCCCTTGTATAGATAGATAAAACTATAGTTATAGTATAACAATGGGAACAAAATAAAACATACAGGGTGATTCAAAACTCTTGGGCCAAACTTTAAGGGGTGATAGAACACACCTAAACAAGCACCTTTCGTCATACAATGCATGGTCAGCTGCTTTCCACAGAGGTCTGACAGGTTTTGGTTTGTTTTACCTCTGAGCGGCACTTTTGTGCACACCATGGGCTAAATGGCCAGGTCACATGGACCCCGAAGGCTCAGAGTAGGTTGGGGGAGGGGACCCACTGGAACAGCTGTTGGGAGACAGATGGTAGCCTCCCGTCAAGGCCATCCAGCGTGTTCTTTAACGTGCACAGGGTATGGCTCTCCCGCACACGGAGCCACGGCTTAACGTCCCATCCGACGGACGGTGGCCTTTCCAAGCCCATCGGTGGAGGTCTGACAAGAGCCTGTCAGTTTATATGCCATAGTAGGTTTGTGAGGATGGCAGGACCTCAGCAGAAAAACAACATGAACATCCATGTCTTACCCTGGGCTTGAACCCAGGTCCCTTAGGTCAGTAGCCTAGGGTGCTAACCACTCGGCCACGGAACGGCTTTTCTTCAAAATATTATTCTATTCCTAAGCCTCAAATTTAATTTTGTTTGATATTTAAATGTACCATAAACAATAATCGTTTTAATAAACTTTTTTGTCAAATATATCTTTCTATTACAATAAGATTAAGAAATACTCTCATTAAATAGCTGTGTTCTTACGCATGTCCCTTATTATACGAACCACCTATTGCGTAACAACAAGAACTAGGTGTATACTAGTATATTTACCTGGCATTGATAGGATCTGAAACTACTCTTATTTGAAGCATTTAACAGAGAACACTCCCCAAGTCGCAAGCTTTCATTTGAATTAAAAGCATTATAGTGAACCACTCCCAAAGAAAACTTTCTCCCCCTCTTTTACGGGAGGAAAGAAGTGGACCTAATTTGAAGTACTGCACGATACTCTCCAACTTAGACGATTCGAAATTGAAGAATATCATTGTTTTCCTGAGAAAACAGTTTTTTTTAAATCATCTTGTACTCAGCAGAGTTGCTCGGATATAATTCGTCAGCTGTAGGTAATCTTACACTGAAAGAATAATATGCTAAAATTTGTATGGAGGGTCTGAATTGTATAAAAAAAAATGTGTCTCTAGTAATAATGTATTAAACGATGGAAATAAAATTTAATACATTTACCACATATTTCGAAATATACATTTTCCAAATTACGTTAATTATTTGAAAATCCGAACTGAATTCTTCTTAGTTTTCGAAATTATTCGATAAATGCTCGTGCTCTTTGGAACGACTTCAATTTGGGCAAAAAAAATCCTGCTCTTGCTAGTTACCTATTTCAAAAAAAAATTACTTTTATCAAACAAAAGCACAAAAAAATTAATTGAAACAAATTCTTTTAAATTTATTGGTGGCCAGAATTATTCCCGAAACCGCTAATGGATAAACCGGGCTTTAACCGTTTCTATGGAGATTTTCAAAGGAATTCAATCGTTTCCCACATAGTTTAAATCTTACCCTGGGTGATGGGAAAGTTCATGAAAAGCTTGCTGCCAGCGTTGGAGGTAAGGGCAGAAATAATGAACAACAATCGGAGCGTCGCTGTCGAACTTGAAGGACGTTTGAACACGAGTCAAGGGACGCTGCTCTTGCTCAAAAACTAAATCCTTAAGGAGAGGGTTCTGTGTGAACCAAGATACGGTTCTGTGTGAATCTGGTAGTTGGCGAGGATTGAATATCCTCTCGCCAAGTGTGAGGTCGGTAAAGCGAGAATCTGCAAACGCAGATCTTCACCTCATTGCATGATTGTTTGCAGCAGCAAAGCAGCGAAGGCCCAAGGAATCAAGCGCATCCCCAGCACGTAATTGTATAAAATAAACTGTGTCGTCCATATACTACTCTCGTGCTTGGATTGTTTGACACCTTTCTACATATCACTTGGCACAGCAAGTCTGAGGCTTACGTCGGTACGGTGTAACAACCCGCGAACCTGTGATTTCACCTAAGTAAGAGTGAAGGTAATTAAGGGACTAGTTGGTCTCCTCTGCTAAAGAGCAATATTATGTCCTCGGAATCGCAACACATTTGGCACAGTTCATTCCGCATACGTAATCACACGTGATCTGAAGAAAGAACCTGCCACCCCCCCCCCCCCACACACACACACACCATCTGGCTCGGGGCAATTTGTCATCGAAACTTGATAAAGTTTCAAATAAGAGTAGTTTGACGAAGTAACTTCGTGACCTTAGGTTGAGCTATTCCAGTTATGCAAATTAAGGAGACAGTTTTGTGGCGAATCTCTCGGCAAATATGATCCCTCACAACACGGAAAGCTGGATCACGATTTCTCGTTTGAACATTGAGAAGGCGAAATCATTTTTGCAAATACTACAGCACTTAAGTTTAAAAATACTGACAGACTTACTATATATTGGTTTTAAATTAAAGTCAATGTTTCTCCATTCGTTTCATTTTTGTACTAATTCAAAATAAACTCTTCAAGCCAGTTGCGTACTGAAAGGCAATTCAAGGTAGCCGCTGCAAAACGTTATTTTTCTACAAAACTTACGGGAAACTGGTATATATATATAACTTATCTAAATAGCATGGAACTTTTCCCTATCGCTCTGAATGAACAATAAGTTTCGTTTTCTCTACTAGATATTCCTTTACTTGCTGTCTGTGGGCCAGAGCTTATAGTCTCAAGGCTTGAGCTTGGCACGTGACCAGTTTTAACCTTATTTTCCTTTGAACACGAAATAAAAACTAAACTCTTCACACTGAATGCAAGATCATCTCTGGAAAGAATGACTTATCTGTGGTTGAAGGACATTGTTTTGATAGCACAATTGCTTCACCAAACAACTGATAACACTCAGGGATATACTGTGACTAAGAAAAGGATTCGGTTAAAAAAATCGCTAATTTGAAAATAAGTCTTATCGCAAAATAAAAATAGTCATCGAATCAAGTTAAACTCTGTATCTGAGGTTAAGTAATAAGGCTTGTTAGCATTTTTCTCTAAAGTAAATGAAAAGAAAGTCAGTTTCAATATATAATCATGAGCGGCACTTTTTGCACACAATGAGCTAAATCACAAGGCTCCCGAAGGCTCAGAGAAGTTGGTGGGGAGAGGTCCACTGGACAGGTGTTAGGGGCGTCAAGGCCATCCAGCGTGATTATTTTACCGTGCACAGGACATGACTCTTGCACACGGCCATGGCTTTATGTTCCATCGGATGGACGACTGCCTTTCTAAGACTATCAGTGTTCCCTTTTCGAACCCAGGGCAGAGATAGGAATATAACGGAGATAAATTTCAGTGCTGACTCAGGTGTGACTCCAACATGGGAAATGGCAGATTATGAGCGTGGCCTCTGCTGGCTGATCAACACCCGACTCTACAGTGGTAGGAATAACCTACATCGGGTGGTTGCGATCTGATCAAAACGGTTTTAAGGAATAAAATTTACATGATTTCTTTTGGGGAAGTATTTCGTCGCTTTTAGTGCAAGTATGAAACTAAATTCAAAAAATTTTAATTATTAAAAAACCCTGAAAATCTTAAAACAGATTTAATATGGAATCTACTTGTAATATTTTAGTAACTTAAAGCTAACAGATTTTCGTAAAATGGCCCTGAGATTTACAGGTCCTTTGCTTCAAACATATTACACTTGACAAGAAAGTCCGATAGGAATCTGTCAATGTAAAGCGCAATAAAGAATAACAGTAATGAAAGCAAGATTTCACAAGCTTTTGCTCTACGACATGGTCATACGTCCCATCATTTCCTATGCTTCCCCAATTTGGGCGAACACCACAACAACCAATATACACAAGATACAGGTCTTGCAGAACAAGATTTTGAGATGTGCGGTCGATGCCCCTTGATTTGTAACGGACAGACAAATCCACAAAGATCTGGGTATCGACCATATTTACACCTATGTCAAGTTTTTATCACGTGGTTTCTTTGACAATGTTCAAAGTAATCCACATGGAATTATATCCTGCTTATTCGACTACAATCATGAATAGTTACAAGAGGCCTAAAATGATGGCTTTCAGCAGAGATAGTCATCCATTTTAGGTTTCTTGTGCATCCTTACTGTTGACTTTTATTGTCCTTCAGGACCCACCATTGGTGGTTTATTTGCATAGTTGTGTTTACACTGATGCCAACCAGGCACATATTCAGATGGAAGAGGTTATGGGTACCTATGTACCTGGTACTCTAAAAATGAATGACCGATCTACGATCTACGCAAGATTTAAGCAGAAGGACAACAAACAAAAAAAGGAATCCGTTCTTTCTTCGCCAGATAATTTTTTGTGGCCCGTCGGCAAGACTTAACAACCAACACTCAAATTATTGTGGATTAGTAGGTCAAGAGCGAACTGACAAAACTGAAGCCACGAAAAAAGGTTTTAATAAGCAAGGGGAGCATTTTAATGGCCCGCAGAGCAAAAAGTTTCCCCAGCCTTGTTCTTCAAACTTTTGCCCGCATGATGAGTATTAATTGCATGCTTTCAATTTTTTGGAGCATTTCAACTTAAGGACAAAAATTAGGAGCTAATATATCAATTTTATTCTCCAATGTCTACATAATCTGCAAATTACGTATAGCATCGTACGGGTCATATCATGATTGGTAATTCATCGCAGCAGTTGTGTTACAAAATTATGATCACTACAGTTAAGGGTTAATAGAGGTTTTCTATATTTCCTCGTAAAACAGGGTGAAATAGAGATCGAAATCATTTTCTGTTTAATTTCTTTTATGTGAAGTAACAGATAATTATGTTTGAAAAAAAAAAAACATTTTAATCGTTTTAAACTTAACGGTCTATTAATTTCTCATCCATATAGCTCCCCTTTCCAGTTTGTGACCTTCCCAAAGTCATCGTTTTTGAGAATCAAGACTTTTAGGTTAGCGATTCTCGTAATTCAGAAACGCTACCAAACTGAAGGCGAATAAGTAATAACTTTTAAGTCTACACTTGGCATCGGAATACGATTTACCTCTGAGTGACACTTCTGTGCAAATAACTATTAAGTGGCCACATCAAATGGACCCTTAACCCCCCCCACCCCCACTCAAGGGGTCAGAGATGGGAATCCACTAAATAGACAGCGGTTAGGACCCAGATCGGGCATTCCCGTCAAGACATTTCAGAATGTTCTTTAACGTATACATAATATGGTTCTACTCTAACAGAAGGAGCCATGGCTTATCCCCAAACCCTTCAGCGCACATTTTATCGCCAAGGGCAGAGATAGTGATAGATAATTTCAACTCATTCAGATTTGGGCTCGAACCTGGGTACATCAGAATGCTAACGACCGTGATCAACATTGAATGTTCTTGAAACATAGATTCACGTTCTGCTCTTCATTTTATTTCTATTAATCGTGATAGAAGATATGAAACAAATGATGCTCGAAAAAGTGGTCTTTCAGGAATAAGCAATATCTGACATCATAATACGAACTCTTTAGTTGCGCCTCTGAAGTGCTCTAGTATATCAGTGTTATATATTTCTATCGTTTATGTACTAAAAGACTTCATTGGAGATTTGTTCGCCTTTTAATCAATGTATCGTTTCGCAGACATCGCCTGAAATGACCCTTTGGAACACAAAATGGCGAGTTAAAACTAAATCTGACATTGTCTAATCCAACACTGTCTAATTTGAGCGAAACTACCTTTAAAAACTGCATACTTCAATTTTAAATCTATTATGTTACCACATATCATTATTTGAAACATTATTGCATCAAATGTTACACAGCGATGCTAATTAAATTTGTGAGAGATAGAAAAAATGCAACAATTAATTAAAAAGAAACAACTCCACTTTCGTTTCAATGGATTGCTTTAATACTGAGGTAAGTAACGTTTTCTTAATTCTGTACAAATGCCCTAAATGGTGGTAGATGAAATTGGGAGATACTGCTGAGCTTGCTGCTATGGCACTCCTTAGGTGAAGCCCAGTGGCTCCAATCAGATTTCATATGGAAAAAGATTAAATAAAATATCAAATACTTCTTATAGTAACTAGCTTTCCATGGGAAGGGGGCAGTTTTTCATCTTTATGCAAAGGCCCTTTTTTTTATTACTTACTTGGGGTTTTATGGCGGAAGAGAAATTTATGACTATTTTCCACCCAGAACTCTTCTTGGAATTTCCTCTGTGGACAACGCTGCATCTCGCAACGATGGCAGTGGTCGCATGGTGAAAATCCCCCCCCCCCTGCTCTGTCGGGTTTCCAAAAGCCTCTAACGCTATTGATGGGCCAGTGGTTAGCGCGCTTGGCTACTGATCTACGGGACCTGGGTTCGAGCCCCAGGTAAGGCATGGATGTTTTTGTTGTTTTCTGCTGAGGTCCTGCCATCCTCTCAGATCTTCTACTGTGGCATATAAACTGACAGGCTCCTGTCAGACCTCTGTGGCAAGCAGCTGCTTGAGGGGGTATTTATTTTATTTAAAGGTACGAAAGAGAATAGTTTTCTCACTGCTTCCGGAACATTTCCTTCCATTGTGCGAACACATTCGAAAAGAGAAGAAATGCGCGAGCTTAGACTTTCACTTCTCAGAGCAGAGTCGTTGAAGCATGAACCAATGAAAGGTTCGGAGTCGAAACTTCGTGAACAATTTTTCAAGTAAAACGGGAAAACGAACATCACTTCCATCCATGAGCTCATAATAAAGCACGAGGCTCCACTCGTGTTGCCCAACATCGATGCTATCATATCGCATGTAGCGTGCTACAATGGCTCATCGAACACGGCTGAGCCAACCATGAATACATGGGTAGAGAAATGCGTTTATCACTAAACTCCCCCCCCCCCCTACAGGGGCTACCATTCTGGGGTGGAAGGAATCGATCAACACTGATGGAGATGAGATCGTACTTCAACCATGGAGAGGACGGGTTATTTTCGCTGCACGAGCCACATTCATCTTTCATACTACAAATGGTCTCGAGATCTCGGCGCAGCAGAATGGGCGAGTGCAAGCGGAAATGTCTACATGGCCGATCACATTACCATAATTGCTAAGAGCAGCATTGTTCTGAAATCCCAATTGCTGTAGCTCCATGGAAATCAAATTTTCGGTGTGCTTCGCATGCATATACGAAATGTAACATAGGTGGAACATACGATGGAGTGGAGCTTTCGCAGCTATTCTATAAGGTCTACAACAATGCAACTTTCCAAATGAAAAAAATAGCAATACTTGCACACGATTGCTTTTTTTTTTAAATTCTTGCTTTTTTTTAAAAAAAACAAACGAGAATTTGGCTGTTTCCGCACATGTGAAATTCAAAATGAGGTATGGTTAATTTATTGGTTAGAAATTATGCATGATATTAGCAGTCACGGGTTAAATTTTTACGCAAAGCAATTCCTTAACAGTATTGTTTGTTGAAGGTAAATGTGTAACACACAAAGCCAATCCAAAATGGAAATGCTATTACATCTACAATAGTTGTTGCATCACTTTCCTGCTTTATTATATATTGTTATTTTTTTGGAATCATAACACATTCATTTAAACAATTATAAATATTTCGAAGGTTCATGAGATGTGGACCCCCCCCCCCCCCCCCCCGAGTTAAAAATAATATTAATTTACCCCTCCAGCAACTGCTTGCCACAGGAGTGTTGTCAGTTAATACGCCATAGAGAATATCAGTGAAGAAAGAGCGACCTCAGCAGGTTTATCTTTACAATTCAGGCAGTCGTTGACTCCAGTACTAAAATTTTCGCATATTTAGTTAGCTTCATACGCAAAACTCCCGAAATTTTTTGAAATTTATATTCTGCTTTTTATTTTTTGTCCGCAAAAATGCTTTCTCTTTCACAAAAAAATAAGTTAAAAAAATTCTAGCTTTATTCCAATGCATTTTTTTTAAAGTGTATATCATCACTGAATTTCAAATCAGGTTGGGGTTTTTTCAATCCGTGACCGAGTGGTTAGAGCGCTTGGCTACTGATTTAAGGGGTCTGGGTTCGAGCCCCGGGTAAGACATGGATGTTTGTGTTATTTTTCAGCTGAGGTCCTGCCATCCTCTCATACTATGGCATATAAAACTGATATGCTCCTGTCACACCTCTGTGGCAAGCAGCTGCTTGAGGGAATATTTATTTATATTACCTCAAGTAATTTTTTTTCACTCTGTCAGTCATCACTAATATAGTAAAGCTTGCTAATGTTCCTGCATATCTCTTATCAAATCCGAGATTTTATCCGCCGAGAGCTTTGAAATGCGAATATCTACTTAAATCATCATGAGTTAAAGAGAGTGAATTCTTAAAGTGATCAAAATGCAACATCGTTCGATCCGTCTCCCCGATGACGCACTTCTGTTTCAGCTATCTGTCCTCTTTTCCGTCATTTCTTGGCGATTTTAAGCAGCAGTTACTTAATCCTTAAGAATGGTTGATCAAGGTGAGTATCTGGAGTGATGGTGAAAAAGAGAAAGCATTTGCATCAGAAGCGAATGGGTTACGAATGTAAACTCATTGTTTTTATGGTAAAATCAGTCTGGATTTAGGCATCTTTTCTGTGAATGCAATCCAAGTCTGTACGATGAAGTAAAATGAATGACTTGAAAACGAATCACGCGATGAGTTTCATGAGGCGTCAGTTTCTCTCTTAACAGGAAATGGCTTCCTTTCCGACTTCCTCGATGGCAATGCTCCAATGACACAGTCTGTCATTCAATTCTCTCTCTTTGTCATTCGAACAAGGAAAATAAAAACAATGATCTGACGAATCGGAATCAAGTAGTGGAACTGATGATTATGGTCAATCGTTAACATTGTTCTCCACGGCCATTACATCCCACAAATCTTCATCAGAAAGAGATGACATACAAACCCTTGACAATTTCATGCTATTCACAGTTATGCAAAATACCTTAAAATTATTTTTATCCAAAAGAAGACGCTAGACAAAAATCAATGGCCTGCTCACCATAACATAGAAAAATATAGCTCCTGGGCCCTAGAAATTAAATCTTTGAGACTCTTCATAATTTGTTGTTTTTTTAATATATATTGGTAAATCCCGTTAAAACGCGATCCGATAGAATGATTCCTCTTATAACGCTCCTCTTATAACGCGATGCAAGCGTGGCTCCCTTTTGTCATAAGAAATGTAATTTTCACCCAAGAACTACATATTGGATTCCTTGTGTAGTTTTGTGTACACGTGGACGATATATCATGAATCCGCGACACTTTTTATCGTTTGACACCCGAAAGAATACCGGCAGTTGATTCATTTACTGTTAACCTTTTGTTGGCAATATCCGTTTGATTGAAACAATTCAATACAGTATATCATATTATTTTAATTTTCCATGCAATAATATTGTTTACTCGATTTTTCTGATTTTCCCTGAATCCTTCTACTGCAATTTATAGCGCGCAAAAATAAGTTGATATAGTTGGCCAATATACGAAGTTGGAATGACGAAAAATGGCTTGAATTTTTGCTAATGCGATCCCGCTTGCATCGATTTGCGATTCTTTGGACCCCGAGCACCGCGTTATAACGGGATACAATTAATCAACTAATCAAAATTAATAAAATTTATTAAAAATTTGCAGCAGCAAAAAAATTTCAAATTCAAAAAGATGACTGTTGTTTCATGTCCGATGTTCTGTGGGTTTGGTTGTTTTACCTCTGAGTGGCACTTTTTTGGCACACAACGGGCTAAAGGCCCAGGTCACAAGGACCTCAAAGGCTCAGAGCAAATTAGGGGACCCATCCGAAAATAGATGTTGGGAGGCAGATGGTAGCCTCCCGTCAAGGCCATCCAGCGTGTGTCCTTTAAATGTGCACAGGATATGGCTCTCTCGCACACGGACCCATGGCTTAACGTCTCCCGAGCCCATTGGTGACCCCCTACTGACCGTGGACAGGGTGTGAAGTTTTGCGGAGATCAATCTCAACGCTGGCCCAGCTGGGACTCGAACCTAGGAAATGCGATTACAAGCCTGGCTGGCGGGCTATAGACTAAGTAACCCCCGCCTATGTTCAATGGGAACTGTTACTATAAAAGTTTCACAATAGGAATATTAATTATGAAGTAACGAAATGCTACGAAAAGTTTAGAATCGATTAAAATCACGGAAATTGTGTTATGAATGAGAAAGAAGGCTGACATGAGAAGGCTTCTACCAAATTTCCGCCCTAAGCTGTGGTGGCTGCTCAAGCTCTTCGCTGGTTAATTTTAGCAAATAATGTTTTTAAACTAATGATACTATTCTGAATTTAGATATAGCCTGGCAATATTATCACTACTACCAAATGTTTTCTACTGTAGTTGATCATGTGACCTGAACGCTCCATAGACAGTCTCCACGATCGGCCTTTCTCAGAGCGAGGCTCAAATCGACCATTATGTGAAGGTCAGTGTCGATCATTTATCCGTTTCAACCCTCCCTACACATTACAAAACTTGAAGCTGTCCAGGTAGTTAGATGGTCGATTGTTTCAAGAGAATAATACCGCACGCACACTTGAAGGTACGTTCAATTAGAAGCAACTCAGGCGTTACCGAAAAAAGAGAAGCAAATGGAAGAGGGAAAAAGAAGCTAGATGATTCACTGGGGAGACATGTCGAAGACCTTGTGACCTCAGTTCACATGCACAAAGCAGCAGCGCCGCCACCTACACACAGCATCAGTTCCATTCTAAGTACAGGTCAATGCTTCGTTTAATCTCTATATTCTAACTTTCACTTCTTTAAGGGTTAGTTTCGTGAGGACTGCCATCCCTCCCCCCAGACAACACAGATTCAACACACATAACTATCTGTCGCTGCTGGTGTCAACGAGCCCACTCAAAGCCCGTGGCTTCCTTTCTATACAAACTATCAAGATTTTGCAACTCTGTCCCTACCTGCAATGGGATGCCTTAAAATAATACCATTGGGAATGTGGGGCATTTGGCAAATGCAGCAGATTTAAATATTATTATGCATTTCAGTGATGTTCTAAATAATGTAGTTAGTTCTACTCCCATTGTTTGTAATGATCTTTGCATTACTGGTTTAATGTTGGCCTTATAACCCAGGTTGAAGTTATTTTGGCTATTTCTAAACTTAAACTTCATAAAACCCCAGGGTTAGATGAAATTACTACGGAAATGCTTCGAGCTGCGTATGTTTCGGTTACCACTTGGATGACTGAAATTTTGAACATCTTTTATGATAAAGGCATGGTTCATAAGGATTTTACCAGAGCTATAACACTGAAGTGCCACTGAATTAGGGACTGGGCCCCTTCTGACCCTGATAACGGCCGCCACACGACGAGGCAAGGACTCCAAAAGCTTGCGTAAATGTTTCACAGGTATGGCGACCCATGCATCCTACAGATCTGTCCACAATTCTCTCAAGGTCGTCGCTGATGGGACACGGGTCCGAATACTGCTCGACGGTATACCAAAGATTTTCCATGGGATTTAAATCTGGGCTTCTAAGTGGCCAATTCATTATTCCAAAGTTAGCAGAATGCTCCTGCAACCACGCAGTAGCCAACCTAGACCTGTGAGATGAACAGTTGTCTTGCTGGTAGACGCCATATCCATTGGGATGCATGATGGCCATAAATGGGTGTAAATGGTCAGCCATGAGTTCTACGTACCGGGATGCATTGACACTCGTCAGTACATGTACCAAAGAACCCAGAGCCATCAAATATAAAAGCCAGAGCCATCAATATAATATAAAATGAATAAACCCAGAGTCATCAATCAGCTTGCACTGTTCCGACCTGACATGCAGGTTGGGTTATTTTACCTCTGAGCGGCACTTTTTTGCACACCATGGGCTAAATGGCCAGGTCACATGGACCCCGAAGGCTCAGAGAAGGTTGGGGGAGGGGACCCACTGGAACAGCTGTTGGGAGACAGATGGTAACCTCCCGTCAAGGCCATCCAGCGTGTTTAACGTGCACAGGGTATGGCTCTCCCGCACACGGGGCCACGGCTTAACGTCCCATCCGACGGACGGCGGCCTTTCCAAGACCATCGGTGTCCCCTACTGACCGTGGGCAGGGCGGGGAATTTTGCGGAGATAAATCTCAATGCTGACCCAGCTGGGACTCGAACCTGTGAACTACAGATTACGAGCCTGGCGCGCTACCGACTGAGCCACCCCCGCCCCCCTGACATGCAGGATCCATGGCTTTATGGGGTTGACGCCATACCCTCAGTCTCCCATTGGCGTGATGAAATTTAAATCGGGATTCATCACTCCAGCCTATCCATTGCCAATTTACGATATTCTTTAGCCAAGACAAGGCATTTAGCCCAGTGTCGTGCTGTTAGAAGTGGGACTCTCATAGGCCGCCGCCAGCTCCTGAAGCCGAGATGATGAAGTGAGCGTTGCACGGTCCATGCACTGACTTCCCAGCTGGAACTCATGTTCAGATGGGAAGCGATTTCAGATAATGTCTGGCCCCTATCGATTTGTACGATGCGGGTCTGACAACAAAGCCCACAGCCCACAATCATTCAAGGCTGGTTGTCCTTTGCAATTTGTCCAGGTGCTTGTTTTTTTGCCAGAATTTTCATATTCCCAGAACACGCTTGAAACTGTTGTACGAGATCATCCAAATTCGTTGACAATTTCGGAGATCGAGTGTCCCACCCATCCGGGCACCTACGATCTGCCCTCTATCAAATACATCTAAATCCCGCGCCTTTCCCATTACTATTCTCACGACAAATGTTTGGAGAAGCCAAAGCTGACAGCTATATATGACCAGAGTTTCAGCCACGCATGCGCGCAAATGCGGGACTTGCAGTACTGAACTTGGATAACGTCTCCTATCCCTAATTCAATGGCACTTCAGTGTATTATCCCTATTTTTTAAAAAAAGTGATCGCAGTTCTTGTGATAACTACAGAGGTATCAGCCTTTCTATTCCAGGTAAAGTTCTTTGCTTGATTGTGTTTAACAGAATTAAGAATCTGGTTGACAGGCATTTGTGTGATGAGCAATGTGGATTCAAAAGTGGTAGGGGATGTGTGGATCAAATATTTTCACTTAGGCAGATTCTTGAGAAACGTTTAGAGTTTCAGAAATCTTTGGTTGCTATCTTTGATTTCAAAAAGGCTTTCGACTCTGTTGATCGTAATAATTTGTGGTTGATTATGAGATCGTATGGCATACCAGACAAGTTAATGTAATGAATGCTCTTTATAATAACACTTAGTCGTGAGTGAGAGTTGATAAGGCTTGTAGCAATTGATTTAGCATTGCTTCTGGTGTTTGACAAGGGTGCATTTTGTCTCCTTTTCTCTTTAATTTGGTTACTGATTATGCTATGCGAAATTCACTGTAAGGGAAAGATTTTGGCCTTAAATGGTCTGGAGAAACGAAAATTTCTGATTTAGATTGTGCTGTTATTTTAGCCCTTTTGGCAAATGATGTTGATGAGAAGAACTCTTTCATTAGAGCTGTTGATGAGACTGGTGGTAGAGTGGGTTTGATTACAAACAGAGAGAAAACTAAAGTGAGGAAAATTGGTCAGGCATGCTGTGATTCAGTTAATCTGAATGGTTGCAGTCTTGAGCAGGTGTCACAGTTTAATTATCTTGGGAGCTATGTAACAGATACTGGTTATGTGCAGCATGAGATTAACAGATGAATAGGGTTTGCTGCTGAAACTTTTAAGGATCTATGGAGAGTGCGGAGAAATAGGCGTATACACCTAAAGACTAAAATTAGACTGTATAACAATTTGGATCTTTCTAGGGTTAGTTATGGTAGTGAAACTTGGATGCTTTGTAAAGAAGAAACAGGAAACTTGATGCTTAAGCCATATCTTAAGCATTAGGTGGTTCAACCTTTGTAAATAATGATCATGTTAGGCAAAGGAGTCGGCAACCTCCTTTAAACAGCATATTGTGCAGAGAGAGACTCCGCTGGTTTGGCCATCTTGCCTGTATGGATAATTATAGATTGGCGAATAGGGTTATGAACAGTGTGCCTAGAGGACTCAGAAGAAGGGGGACACCTAGGATGTGGTGGGCAGACAATGTCAAACAGGACCTTGTTAGAATTGGTGTGCAGTGGCCAGATACAGCAGATGTAGCTCAGGACAGATATGAAAAATATTTCTTTTTCATTTGATGCATATTTTATTAAACTACAATATAAATAATTCGATAAAGCCATCTGATTGCCATATTTTTGAGGCGCTATTCGGTATTGCCGATTTGTTTGTTAACGTTACTCTGTATTGAAGTAATCACCTGATTTAAGCTCACAAGTTTGATTTAAACTATTATCAACATATTTTTCCTTAAAGTTTCTAAAATCTCCTGATAATTAAACAAAATACTGCTATTTTTAAAAATGGACGATTTTGGAAGTAATTATGAAATGTGTATATATTTTTTTCGGTAATTTTTAAATTTTAAAAATTTACCACTGTAAAAAAGTGTTATTAAAATCAGTATGTTACTACAACGTTCAAAATTTTTACTTCAATAAAATTCAGAATTAAATTCTTTTTAATTTGGTATATAAACATGGCCTATTTCTGTTGATTGGTTATTTATTAAAAATATTCTACAGTTGACTTGTTTATTGGACTCTGCAACAAGCGTGGACTTTTCTCAAAGTATGGTATGGAGAAAAAAATTACAAAACGGAAGAAATGTTTACTTTAAACAAAAAAATTTTTTTTGTTATTCAGAAATAAATAGTTCTTCTATTACAATCATTTTTATCTATTAGTGTTTTTCAAGTAATTTTTTATTTGTGTTGCCAGATGCATTTTTTACTACACGACTCTAAAAAAGTCCAATTAAAACAAAATTACTCTTTTTTGTTAATATTTTATTTTCAGAAAATCCAGAATTAAATGCCGATTAATTTGGCCTATAATATGCCATAATTCCTTTCATTAGTTATTTGGTAAAAAAAGTTCTAAAGTAAATTTTTTTTTGTCAGATTTAGAGTGAAATGTTCTTTATTGCTTTTATTTGAAAAACGAACCGCCAATGAAAAAGTTTGAACGTTCCTGTTTCATGCAGTCTTCTACGATTACCGTCCTGTCATTGTTTTTAGACTAGATAACTAAATTGCACCATCTGGTTGGGCAATCATCCTCAAGCACCATGGGCCTCGGTAGCCCATGGTGCTTGAGGATGATATTTTTTTTAACACCATACATTGACGCATAAGATGCCTCGGCTGATATTAGATTTAATAAGTTTAAAAAAAGAAAGGGAAAACAAATTAGCTGTCGTACTTCACATTTAACGAGAAGCGAGTTCTGGTTCTGCCCCTCGGCAAGGGAAAGCGAAGTCTTATCAGTTGTTCACCCGAGACAACCTCATCTCCAATCACGCAACAACTGTCTCTCTGCTTCCAAGTTATTGCTCCATTGCTAACACTCGGTACTTTTCGGAAGCAAAAGAAATTCAGAAGTCCAACTGCTTTACATGGGAAACTCAATACGTCCGCCTCTTAGCGGTCGAGAAATGCTAATGAATTAACCATTCCAACAAGCAGTGCAAAAGAATTCCGATATTTCTCCACTTACGTTAAAAACAGAACTTCAAAGTGAAACATTTTTGAAGGTTTAAGCCAGGATTGATCGACCGTGGAAGCAGAGCAGCATGCAACGGCATTCACATGGAATGTCACCGATTTGTAAAATGGGTGAAAAACATCCCTGTTTATAAGTAGTTGTGCAAAAAAAAAGCTAGTGTATGAAAGCAATGTTTTTTTAATCATTAGCTCACATTTTTTCTTCAAAATATATTATTGCAAGAGCCTAGGCAGGTGATTCTCAACCTTTTATGCTTCACGTACCCCCTGGAAATGTGTATGTAACTGGCGTACCATTTATATAGATAGATAAAACTATAGTTATAGTATAATAATGACAACTTAGCGACTTTGTTACTTTTGAGCTCTCACGGCGTACCTCAAAAAATTTTTACCGCTTACCCCACGTTAAGAACCCCTGGTCTAGACAACTCAAAGAGAGCTGAATTTGTTACTAAGTATTTGTTCGAATGTTACAAGATGATGATTTGTTAAAGCCGATTTTTTTTTTTCACGCATTAAGAACTGACGCTATCTTCTTTACACGAGACATTCGAAATAAGGTGGCAGCGAACGTTTCCTCTTTTTTGCATTACTGTGTAAATTTTTACCGCTTACCCCACGTTAAGAACCCCTGGTCTAGACAACTCAAAGAGAGCTGAATTTGTTACTAAGTATTTGTTCGAATGTTACAAGACACAGAATATTCAGCTCAACCATATTAATTAGCTAACTGAGATATTTTCAAAAACAAATTTTGATATAAATTTTTTTCGTATTTAAAGCTGAACTACAAGAACGCATATCGCCTCTGGCTCACATGGGAATCTCGTTTTCATAGAAATTTTTTTTCCTTAACAGAGAATGAAGTATTTCCCCCTTTTATTCCTTAACAGTTTTAATTTGAGCCAGCGGATGATGAGAAAAACCTAAATAGGTATATATTATTAATAAATATACAACATAGAGGTATTAGTCTTTTAATTTAAAAGTTGCATTTTTCACACCTCTCTCAGAAAAATCGGTTGTTTTACCTCTGAGCGGCAGATTTTTGCACACAATGGGCTAAATGGCCAGGTCACAAGAACCCCGAAGGCTCAGAGAACGTTAGGGGAGGGGACCCATTGGAACAGCTTTGAGAGACAGATGGGAGCCTCCCGTCAAGGCCATCCAGGTTGTTGTTGGGTTGTTTTACCTCTGAGCGGCACTTTTTTGCACACCATGGGCTAAATGGCCAGGTCACATGGACCCCGAAGGCTCAGAGAAGGTTGGGGGAGGGGACCCACTGAAATAGCTGTTGGGAGACAGATGGGAGCCTCCCGTCAAGGCCATCCAGCGTATTCTTTAATGTGCACAGGGTATGGCTCTCCCGCACACGGGGCCACGGCTTAACGTCCCATCCGACCGACGGCGGCCTTTCCAAGCCCATCGGTGTCCCCTACTGACCGTGGGTAGGGCGGGGAATTTTGCGGAGATAAATCTCAACGCTGACCCAGCTGGGACTCGAACCTGGGAACTACAGATTACGAGCCTGGCGCGCTACCGACTGAGCCACCCCCGCCCCTCAAGGCCATCCAGAGTGTTCTTTAACGTGCACAGGATATGGCTCTTCCGCACACGGGACCACGACTTAACGTCCCATCCGACGGACGGCGGCCTTTCCAAGCCCATCGGTGTCCCCTACTGACCGTGGGCAGGGCGGGGAATTTTGCGGAGATAAATCTCAATGCTGACCCAGCTGGGACTCGAACCTGCGAACTACAGATTACGAGCATGACGCGCTACCGACTGAGCCACCCCCGCCCAGAAAAATGGGTCGATTACTGCTGTCAGTGAACTCTTGTAAACAGGACCGGCGTGAACTTTTCCAACAAAATAATTCTGTTTTGAAAACAGGGCCGGGTTCCAAAATTGTGCGGGGCCAAAAAAAAAAACGCATTTATATGCACTTTTAAATTTCATAATAATAAATTATTTATTGTAAGTGCGATACATATCTACACGAAACTTATAGGAACACAGAATGTATTATAAATATTACACAATTTTCCCCGCCTTTTTCGCTGCAAAATCTTTAATTACGTCAGTAGTGGTGTCGCACTCCAGCACCCCCACTACTGCTTTCCCATTTGACGTTACAAGCAACGCCCACTTATTAATATTCATAATTAATAAAAAATTAATTAATCCCCTTTATTAAAAATTCAACAACCTTCCTTCCTCCCCCTTTTAACCCCTGGCACCATCTAGTGACCATGATGAGTACTTAGAAAAACCCCTATTTAAACTAATTTCCCAATTTTTGATTCCCCCTCCTGATTAAAAAAATCCCTCTATCAAAAGTGCCGCCCCTTTATTAAAATTCCCCTCCCCCTTTTAACCCCTGGCACCATCTAGTGACTATAATGTTGGGAAAAACTCTCGATTTTTGTCGTAATTAAACTTTGATGGGTGACAACGATCGGATGATGCAAGTCTCCGAATAATTGCAGGGTGGCCTCGCACCAAAAGGGATGATGCAATCCTCAATCACAAAGTCCCCATTTTTTAATACCTCTCATTAAATCAACCCACTTATCAAAATTCACTCCCCTTTATTAAAAACCCCTCTCTATTAAAACTTCACCAAACTCCTTTGGTATTCACGTTCATCTGAAATTTTCCAAGTCCGCTAATCAACTCCCAATTTCCTAGTAATCAACCCCTTATCAAAATTCACCCTTTATTAAAAATCAAAAGTTCCCTCTATTAAAACTTCACAAACTCCTTTGGTGTCCACGTTCATCTGAAAATTTCCAAGTCCGCTAATCAACTCCCGATTTCCTAGTAATTAAACACTTATCAAAAACTCCATTCCTCATTACAGTTGTATCCTCAGTATGGGGAAGTAACACTACTCCGAAGAAAAATGGGAGTAATCATTAATCTACAAGCGCGCGCACAGTTTTTAAAAATAGTCTCTTCCACCGTTTATCAGCGAACGTGGAGACGCTGATGAAATTCACGTTGCGGCGTCAGTTACATGCTACTACAGGGTAAATTCTGTAAAGACTACGCAGCAGAATGCTAAAATGCTAAGAATTCACACGTTTCTGTAAAAAACGCAACACGAATGCGTTTTAATAGAGGACAATAGTTTTAACAATAACCTACTATAAAAAATAATAAGTCTCACTCGAACGTACCCTTCTCAACATACCGGGGATGAGAAAGCTTCGGCCCAACATGAAAACCCAACTATATGTTCTGATCGGGTCTGTCCTGTACTTAAGCAGTTGTTCGCACGTACAAGAAGCAACGTGTCTAAGAATTCCTTCTCCCCCGCTTCGACGCTGCTACGCATTCTTCTACTAATCATTGTCACATGATTCTAAAGAGATGTCGGGAGACGAGCACACACACAGGCTGCCCACCCGCTGATAAAAGGTCAAGGGTCAACTCAAGCACTGATCTATGGAAAGCTGATAAACGAAACATGTCTAATTTCTTGTGAGAACTGCTCGTGTCTTATCCCCCTCAAAGATCTTTTGAACAAAGTTAAATAATTACTGTTTCCTGTCGATTACTACACTTTATCAGAACTCCATGTGGGGTGCCTTCGGATCTTAAGTTATTGCATTCTCCAAGCGCTCAGCTGATTTTACGTCGACATCACAATTAAAGTATGTAGCGGTTACAGGGAGAATAGGATTTGACCTCGTACATTAGAAAAGGGAACAATTGTTAATGTCATAAGAAATTGTGACGTATAATTCAGTGGAAAAACAATACGAAATCTTTAACATTATTCCCGGCGTCCTTTGTTAGGTGATTTCGCACAAGGGGGGTGAAGGGTGATAAAACGTAATAATCTGAAAAAAATCCTTGTACCATAGAAGGCCCTCTTTTTTCAAACAATTGGATTTCCCTTTTCAGATTATTACATGTTTTACATCCTTCACCCCTCTTGCGCAAAACAACAAGGATTTCGACCGTTTCAGGTCATGGTTCAGCTGTTAGTATCCCTAAGCTTTGTTCTTAAAGCATCAGGATGATGTGTTATTCTAAGTTTGAAAATTTTCTCGGTTGTATGTCCTCTTCTATATTAACAAAAAACACACGTTTTGTTCGTTACGAGACATCTGACAGGAAGCGTAACGTAAGACAGTCGTGCTCAAAAAAAAAAATATTCGAACGTGTTGAAGAAAAATCCTTACACCTCCTGAAATATGCGTATTCAAGTTAAGATCTGTGATGAAATATTTTGCATAACCACTAGTCTCGTTTTAAATTGTTAGCTTCTTCTGTAGCAAGCAAGTGTCCGTAAGACAGTATGTTTATTCTTGCATGTGAACACACACACACATACGATAACATATACACATAAAAATGAAACACATGCAGACACTTTAACACACGCAGACACAGAGAGAGACATGAAGACGTATACACATACAGAGAAATGACTGTGCATACAGACATCTTAACACATACACACACGCACAAAAACATATACATATAGAGAAATTAACATACATGAACACACACTCACATACACGATTCACTGAAACATACACACACACACACACCGAGAGAGAAACAAACATGAAGACATAGTTACATCTTGACATATATGCATACACCTACACGCATTTTGTAGAAACATACATATCTACACACAGCTACAAACACACACAGAGGATTAAACATACAGACAGACATACGCACTAGACGGTGTGCTTTATGGTAATGTGGTGCCCTGTGAACTAAAGAATCTTTCTCAAACCCAGTATAACTTTCATTGTAGGTTCTGATATCAAAGATGGTGTGCTTTCCTGCAGTGCAGCACCCCCATGGGCTAAAAATCTTTCTCAAACCGGATCATAGCGTATTTTTTCACAAATGTGTTCCAGGGGTAGTGATCGTTATCTCTATAGATTTAAAATGTGAAGCATAGAGTGCGTATCTCTTTGTATGAAATCGGTTATAATGAGACATTTCCTTTAAAAGTAGGAAGTTATTAGTATGAACTAAAAAAAGTGATGATGTATACTCTATCTGATCGTTAAATTCAAACTTTAGCAAGTTAATATATCGTTCTCTAGCTAGCGAGTCCGAAATTAGTGTGTCTTTGCTTTAAAAATAAATACGACTTCACGCAGCTAATTGTCGTTACAGTTACAGAATCCTCTCATACGACCCTGTAGAAGGGGCTAGAGGTTGTCTGGATCTTGGTAGGTAAACAACACAAACGTTCATGTCTTACTGTGGATCAAATATCCGAACACTATGGCTGATTACATAATTCTGAAAAAATATCTGGCAACGATTGCAACCTTCGTCCCTCAGAATCGAGAAGTAATTAGTACTAGCTTACTGGGGTAATGCTACTTTCTATAGACTGTGTTTTCTTCCAGATTTCCAAACAAGATACATAACATTATCAAAAAACGTGTGCTTGCCCGAACCACTTTCACACTAACATAGTACCACTTGTTCTAAGAATTCCACACTAGTATAGAAATATGCTGATGCAGGAAAAATAACTAAACCGATTGTTAGACAGTGTTAGATTGTAGTGAAACAACCCATCTTTGTCGAAAAACTTGTGTTTGCAGCGAAAAATAGCCACTTTCACCCACACTTATGCGCTTATTCAAACGTACCGAGGGGAACGGGAACTGTGTAAAGAGATAGCGCCTTGGAATAACCGTCGAGAGAGCTTACGTTTCTTACGTTATGTTTTATCAGTTGCTGAAGTCAGTGAATGCAAAGTTAGGTCTAGCGGATGGATTCTGGGACCCGACTTTTTATGGAAATACTGAAAATATTGTTTTCTTATAAACAATGAGTTTTCAGATTTTTCAATTTACAAACAAAAGCGCCTATTCAGATTGTCTTCCTTTCGAATCATATTTAATGCAGTCAACATTGACTTATTGTGAAAAATGACTGTTCGTGCTTTCCTTTACATACATTAGGAAATGGAAGGTTCGTACATGTAAGAGTGAGTTCGGTGTATCTTTAAAAATATATGCAACTGTCTGTCTTAACGGTTAGCTTTCACACGACCCTGTAGAAGGGATGAGAGGATGTCGGGACCTTGGCAGGTAAACAACGTTCATGTCTTATTAAGGATCTCAAACCTTGACTTTGTTAGAACCAACCAACCTACTGTCTATGGGATAGATGTTGTCTATCGTAACTTGTGGCTGTATCGGTTGTGGTAAAGTAATGAATAGGCTATTGTGAGATTTTCAACGTAAGCAGTAATAATCTGGTGATGCTTGCGATTTACCTACTTTGGTCATTAAAGTTCGGTTTATTAGAAAGTAAATATACAAATAGGGAAGAAGAATCAGTGATTGAACTTTAATTATCTTGCAAGATGTGAGGAAATGCATAGATATTGGGAGTTTAAGATTCTATGAAGAAACGTGCATCTGAAAATTAGGTTATGAGATTGTATGACAGTGAAGCAAACTCAATTTTTCATTCTAAATGCTTACACAACCTATGGATAGGTAGTTTGTCTATGTAATGTTGAGTCTGATGCGTAGATAAGACACTTTGATTAACGGATGTCAGAAAAAGTCCTTGAATGTGTAAAACATCCCTTGTGATCCTGACATCTACAGCAGAATGAACTCGGAAGATTGTGTGGTCAGAACTTTACAGAGGTCTATTCATCTTTGATAATTTCTCAAGCATCGAGGGTTATGATCGTATAGAGAAAAGAAGCGAGGATCCCTGTCTATATTAATGTTGTCAAGCTCAGTACATTACGTTTCACATAAGTCCATTCACGGTTTTAATGACTTTTTAGTTCTTTATTGTCTATGGGGTTCCAGGTTTGTTTTTTAGCAGTCATATCGCTAGTGTGAGAAAGATCGTGTCACTAGCATTCCACAGAAACTGTGCATTACTGCTGTTGGAAAAAATAAAAGTTTAACTCCCGAATGTCATATGAAAATTTGAAGTGAGAGCGTATAAGGATGTTAATACTATCACCTAACAAAGGATGCCGGGAATAATGTTAAAGATTTCGTATTAAGTTTTTCCACTGAATTATACGTCACAATTTCTTATGACATTAACAATTGTTCCCTTTTCTAATGTACGAGGTCAAATCCTATTCTCCCTGTAACCGCTACATACTTTAATTGTGATGTCGACCTTGTAAAATCAGCTGAGCGCTTGGAGAATGCAATAACTTAAGATCCGAAGGCACCCCACATGGAATTCTGATAAAGTGTAGCATTCGACAGGAAACAGTAATTATTTAACTTTGTTCAAAAGATCTTTGAGGGGGATAAGACACGAGCAGTTCTCACAAGAAATTAGACATGTTTCGTTTATCAACTTTCCATAGATCAGCGCTTGAGTTGACCCTTGACCTTTTATCAGCGGGTGGGCAGCCTGTGTGTGCGCTCGTCTCCCGACATCTCTTTAGAATCACGTGACAATGATTAGTAGAAGAATGCGTAGCAGCGTCGAAGCGGGGAAGAAGGAATTCTTAGACACGTTGCTTCTTGTACGTGCGAACAACTGCTTAAGTACAGGACAGATAAGAACATATAGTTGGGTTTTCATGTTGGGCCGAAGCTTTCTCATTTCGATGGATTACCCCCGGTATGTCGAGAAGGGTACTTTCGAGTGAGACTTATTATTTTTTATAGTAGGTTATTGTTAAAACTATTGTCCTCTATTAACACGCATTCGTGTTGCGTTTTTTACGGAAACGTGTGAATTCTTAGCATTTTAGCATTCTGCTGCCTAGTCTTTACAGAATTTACCCTGTAGAAGCATGTAACTGACGCTGCAACGTGAATTTCTTCAGCATCTCCACGTTCGCCGATAAACGGTGGAAGAGACGATTTTTAAAAACTGTGCGCGTGCTTGTAGATTAATGATTACTCCCATTTTTCTTCGGAGTAGTGTTACTTCCCCATACTGAGGATACAACTGTAATAAGTATTTTTAAACCATGTCGCGTAACGGCTGAGAGTAATTGAGACAAACATAAAATCACTTTCCAAGACAAGTCCTGATGCGTGAGCACAGATATCTGACGACATCAGCTCTTGGAGGTTTAGGTCGCATAATTTCAAAAGTCTACATGGGGTACATTGAAACGTTGACCTATCATAAAGGGTAGAATTGGAATGCAGAGAACAGCCTGTGGACTTGTAAATATTTCGGGTTCTAAAGCAGCGGTCAAGGGTGCAAGTGGGTTTTCATGTTGTAAGACCCGATATGAAAGCAGCGCAGATCCAAGATTCATCTGTCAATAAAACCCTTGTGATTCCCTGTTTGGAATTTTTTAATTTCGTAGGACTTAACCACCCATCAGTAAAACGTGGTCCGGGGTGAGGATCCGAACACAGATCTTTTATGTCGCACATACCCTATTACCTTCAATATTTTTCATCATGACGAATAAAATCAGATTTTTTTTATTGTTTGCCCCAATAGATTTTTTATTTTCTGCGGGACAGTTACTGCGGGATAGTCCTTCTTCAAGTGAAGGTCGAACTCGCAAAATACGGGGACCTCGTTCAAGGATTGCATCGGCCATTCCGGGTGTTGCCATTCCAAAGTTTACTGGACTTGGAAAATTTCAGACGAACGTGGACATTAAGGTAACGGTTTCAAATCACTGCGTCGGGAAGGAATTTTTTTTTTTTTAAATACAAAATGTTGGATGACACCGATTAAATGCACATAGAGAAAACTGATTTACCACGTGAAGGGTCGACCAGGGGTTTTTAATGATGAGGAATGGAGTTTTTGGTAAGTGTTTAATTACTAAGGAATAAAAATTCGTAGTATACAGCTTTGTGAGTTGGTTAGTGAACTCGGAAAATTTCTGATGAACGTGAATACCAAATGACTTTGGTAAAGTTCTAATAGAGGGGTCTTTTGATTTTTTAATAAAGGGGGGTGAATTTTAATAAGTGTTTAATTACTAGGAAAACGGGAGTTGATTAGCGGACTTGGAAAATTTCAGATGAACGTGAATACCAAAGGAGTTTGGTGAAGTTTTAATAGAGGGGTTTTTTAATAAAGGGGAATGAATTTTGATAAGTGGGTTGATTTAATGAGAGGTATTAAAAAATGGGGCTTTGTGATTGAGGATTGCATCCCTTTCGGCGCAAGGTTGCCACCCCTGCAATTATTTGGAGACTTGAATCATCCGATTGTTGTCACCCATCAAAGTTTAATTATGAGTAAAATCGAGGGTTTTTCCTCCGACATTATAGTCACTAGATGGCGCTAGGGGTTAAAAGGGGGGAGATAATTTTAATAAAGGAGGTGGAACTTTCGATAGGGGGATTTTTTTTAATGAGGGGGAATCAAAAATTGGGAAATTAGAGTTGAAATAGGGGTTTTTCTAAGTACTCCTCGTAGTCACCAGATGGCGCCAGGGGTTAAAGGGGGGTGAAGGAAGGGGGAGAAAGGGGAGGAATTTTTTAATAAATGGGGTTTTTAATAAAGGGAGATTAATTTTTTTTATTAAATATGAATTATGAATATTAATAAGGGGCAGAAATGGGCATGGCTTGTGGCGTCATAGGGAGAAGCACTAGTGGGGGTGCTGGAATGTTACACCACTACTTACGTCATCAAAATTGACCGATTTAGCTTTCTATTGAAAAAATAGTCAGTCATCGATTAGCGGATTCTTCGATTGGATTTACTATTGGGCTTGGAAAATAACTGACATGCGCTCTGGTGGTGGGACGTGGAGCTAGAGGAACGAGGATATATTGCGTCGGCTGCTGTGATAAAAATACGAAAATGGCATCGGTTTTTACAATGAGCTTTTCGTGGACCGCGGGGCCAGGTTCCAGAGAACGTGCTAAACCCGCCTCGCGCCGGCCCTGCTTGTAAAGCTACCTTTAAAATTTCAAATTTTGATTCTATATATATTATTTGAAAACCTCAATAACAGCTCTACCAGTTTCCACACTTAGTTATCTGTAAAGATATAGATAAATAAATACCCCTCAAGCAACTGCTTGCTACAGACGTCTAACAGGAGCCTGTCAGTTTATATGCCATAGTAGAAGGTCCGAGTTGACCCAGCTGGGACTCGAACCTGGAAACTACAGATTATGAGCCTGACGCGCTATCAACTGAGCTACCCCCGCCCCTTTAAACTTTTCAGGCTCTCATAATCGCGAGGCCCTAATCTGTTGCTTGGAAGGTCTGATAAGATGGCAGACCTCGGCAGAAAAACGACACATACATCCATGCCTTACCCGGGGCTCGAACCCAGGTCCTTTAGATCAGTAGCCAAACGTGCTAACCACTCGGCTACAAAGATATATGTAGATTAAAATTACAAAAGTATTTGAAAAATGCTAATTATATTTCATTATTACCAAACCAACTAAAATAGTTTTCTAAGTATAAATTTCATTGTTTCCAATAGGAACTTCATGACATTCACATTCCTTTACCAAAATTTCAAATTTTTATCATTAATACATCGTTGCAATAATCTTTTTTAAAATTTCAATTTTTTTTCACCGTTAGAGGGCGCAATTATAAGTGTTCGAAAGATTTCTAAAGTGAAAAATCAATATATTTTATCAATTTCTATCTAACCCAAAAACGAATTTTTCATTTATCTCTAAATACAAATAATTATCTGCCAAAACAAAAAACTGTCTTCCCACCCACCTGGGTCTAAGACGCCAACTCATTGTTGGAAGTAAAAATTCCGTGACCTTCACATTCCACCACTAAAATCTCAGATTTCTAGCATAAATACATCGTTTAAAATATTCGTTTGAAATTTTGGAAATTTCAACTTTTCCACCGCTAAAGGGCGCATTATACCTTTAGAGAGATTCGTTAAGTACATATCGTAATATTTCATCAATAGCTGTCTAACACATAAGAATTTTTCATTTATCTCTGGTAAACAAAAAAGTTCGATGTCTACAGACAGACAGACAAAGCGAAATTATTATCCCGTTTTCCTTGAAAACGATACAGACAGATGAACAGAAATAGATAGGACTTTTATGTTCATTTACATTAATCAGTTACGTATGTGGTATCACCCTCCCCAAAAGACAATACTGTCATTTAGGTTCTCACTGTCATTGACAACAAATAGGCACATGTGAGAAAACCTAACTTCTGCTACTAAAACCAGAAATTGAAATAAGGTTAAATATTTTGCACTAATGTGTAGCACCTAACCATCCAATTACTTAAAAACACGAAACATGTTGTGGCAACTATAATCCGAAATAAAAGTGCTTGCTTTGGATTAGCATTCAGCAGAACTCTGTTCACAGTAAAACTGAAAGTAGGGAAGGGGGGGGGATTGAAGTAGGCAAAAACTAATTTAAAGAATATTATACGTAATATTGTTTTTTTTAATGGATTTATGAGCGGCTGTTGTAATTTATGATCAAGGTTGGGTTGTTTTACCTCTGAGCGGCACTTTTTTCCACACCATGGGCTAAATGGCCAGGTCACATGGACCCCAAAGGCTCAGAGAAGGTTGGGGGAGGGGACCCACTGGAACAGCTGTTAGGAGACAGATGGTAGCATTCCGTGAAGGCCATCCAGCGTGTTCTTTAACGTGCACAGGGTATGGCTCTCCCGCACACGACTTAACGTCCCATCCCACGGACGGCGGCCTTTCCAAGCCCATCGGTGTCCCCTACTGACCGTGGGAAGGGCGGGGAATTTTGCGGAGATAAATCTCAATGCTGACCCAGCTGGGACTCGAACCTGGGAACTACAGATTACGAGCCTGGCGCGCTACCGACTGAGACACCCTCGCCCCTGTTGTGCCATGAAGGTAGTGGCTCTGTTGATGGGCTGCAGCTGGGATATACAAAGTACTGCTATTTCTTATGTGAATGGGACAGCCGAGCAAAGACTGCACAACGCGAAGAGAAACTGGCCTCAGAGGAAATGTCTGAAGGTCGGAGAGAAGAATGTGGAACACCCAGCACTGGCAAAAACGTACAAAATCCTGCTACCGTCCCTACACATCAAACTTGGTGTGATGAAAAACTTTGTAAAAACCATGGATCGTAGATTGTAGATCGTGCATTGATTTTTGATGTTCCAGGCATTATGGTGCCCATAACCATCTCCATCTAGAGATGTGCCCAAATGGCATGAGTTAAAAACAAAAGATAAACCACCCATGGGTGGGCCCCGAAGGGCAAGTGACTAGAAAAAGCAAAAAGCAAAATATAAACACAAAGAACTAAAGTGCAAAGTTCTTATCAGAGATAAAGCCATGGACCAGACTACATCAGCTTTTAAGTACTTGGCTGACAAATTCCATCGACTCAGCGAAGAGAAAATTAAAGAGGCAAATTTTATCAGATCCTCGAGCCTGCTTCAGGGTGACGAAAAAAAGGCTTGGGACGCATTTTGTCTGCTGTCAACTAAATTCCTCGAGAATGTCAGGGCAGACAACTACAAGAAACTGGTTAAGGACATGTTGTCTCTGTATCACAAACTTGGCTGCAATATGTTCTTAAAAATCCACTTTCTCCATTCTCACTCAGATTTCTTCCCCGACAACTGCGGCATGGTTAGTGATGAGCACAGTGAACGTTTTCACCAGGACATTGCAACGATGGAGAAACGATACCAGGGAAACTGGTCCACTTCAATGTTGGCTGACTACTGTTGGACGCACGCCAGAGATGATCCTGAGCAGCTGTACAAGCGACAGGCAACGAGACGTCGGAAGTAGAAGCAGAGTTTTACCGATACGTCATATGTGCATATTACTCTATTTATAAGAAACTATTGCGGATTTCTCAGAAATCGTAGCCAATTTTGCATTTTCATTGTCATATTCATGTTCAGCACCTTGAAATATTTCAGAAATGGATACTTTTATCTCAGAGGCATGACTTTTATGAAAATTTGTTGCCGTGTATTTAATAAGAAACATGCAAGAGGCCATATGAAAAAAAATTCGATTACATTTGATGGCATTAAGTGGAAGCATCGTGAAACCAGACTCTCTTTTGGTTTGCTATTCAGTTGAAACCTTTTAAATGCAGCAAAATTAGCTTTGCAATGGAATCTGGCTCCAACGGAAATCTCATTTTGGTTTTTCACTCAGGATGACGAAGCCTTAAAAAGAATTTTAACTTAATTATGATAACTCACATTACTTAAAAATTACTTTCGATGCATTTTAAGCTTAAATCAGAACACTAGTTTCCTTTTTACACCTTTTTTAACGTAAAATAATACGTTAAATAATACATATTATGAAATCGCATGAATAAAAATCTACGAAAATGATGTGAACAGAATACGAAAAAGCCAGAATTCAAAATGGGCAAAATGTGCAATTTTTTTACAATAATCGATTCAATTATGAATAGTTTTATGAAAGGTTTATATATACATACAGGCCAGACATAGATAAAATTATGAGAGGGTGAGGTTAAAAAATTGTATTGTTCCACTATGAATTTTTTTTTCCATTTTAGTGGCATTTAAATATTTTTTGCAAAAATATGTATGCTTTTCGGACTATTTTGGTTATTAACAATCTCAAAAGTTAGAAGAGACAATGCCTGCCCCCTCCCCCCTACCACACACACACACACACAAAGGTCCTGTGCCAAGTATGGCTGAAATACTCAAAAATATATAGCCATGTCTCATCCGATTTAATTCGGTGTGAGTCACAAATTTTCCCACTTCCGGGACAAATGGTATCCTAGACGACACTTGGAAGTCACTGTGACGATTCCTGCACTCAGCACGAAAAAAACTAAATTGAAATTACTGAAAGAGTCGCACAGTAAAAGGTTAAGAAAGTTGCTTAGAAGGATCTCTCTCACAATTTGTGATCATTTCACTATTCTGAAAAATTTTTGTCACTCTTCACAATTAAAAATTGCCGACGGTACTCTTTAAACCTCTTTCTAATAAGACCAATTTTCCGTTCGTGGAAATTTCAATTCCTAGTGACTAGTGATTCAATTTCCTAGTGACGACGTCTGTGGCCTAAAGAAACAAATGACGAACAGAAGTCGTTTCCACGTGCTGCTTCTCGTCAGTTCGTTGCAGGGCTTGTCCGCTGCGACAGCTCGGCTTCTACTGAAAGACAGCTTCGAGTATTAATTAGGAGACAATGGTGCAAGGTCGAAAGAAGGTTTCATTAATGACGAATGGAAAACAGGCCTAATCTTTCAAGATTGGTTGAATATTCACATTTGGGGTATTTTGAAAAACGTCTAATACGGCGAACCTACCCGTGAGTGCAATGCTAATTTCCTGTAAAAAGCAGATCTCCAAAAGTCACTCTTTCAAAAGCGCCGCAAAGAACGGGTGGTGGTAGCGCATGCTTCAAGGGCAAGAGGGCAACGACGGAGTTGATGCATGGGAGGGGAGAGTCTCACGAGTAGGACATGTAACAGTCGCCGGAAGTCGAACAATGGCCGAGATTGCGTTCGCTGAAAATGAATTTTGTTACGTATGGCAGGTGAAAAACAACCGCGAAGAATTCTGGGAGATTAGGTGCAGCAGATGGGATCAGTTTTTTTGGCTCGCTGAAGTAGGTAAGTCCCAACTGAGATGAAAGAGTACAAAGTGATCCAACATTTGACCTCCATGTATTTTCTGAAATCGCTGTTGAATCTAGAATACCGTTGCCCTATAAACCTGCAAGCTATAATTGAGGATTGTGTGTGTTCCATCATCTGTGGGAATGAAATTTCGTTTCCTCTCGTGTTGAAGATAAAAATAACATTAGTATTCGACGAACAATATTAAAATCGTTAAAAATCATAACTAAAGACAAAAGAAACAATGCAAGTACAAATATTTTCATTTTTAAAATATTTCTCAACTGGGCATTCTGGATTAGGTCCATTATAGTTGTGAAAGCTTGGGCGTATTTAAGTGGGAGGTTTTCTGCTGGTATCATTTTCAGATACTCCAACTGTCACACAATCAAAAGTTTCGCACCGGAAAAGTCCTTGTGCCGCCAAGGAGCTGAGAATATTCGCACTACTTGATACTGCCAACCACGGCCGACCTTAATCCGATTGACCCCGCCCTCCATGCGGGCGTGCCCAGCACTAGGATTATAATCTTCGTTAAGAGACGAAATTTCATTCTAAAGATGAAATTGTCCTATTTTGAGAGAACTACAGATTTTAAAGTGACATTGTGTGCAGTGTAAATTTTTTAGCAGTTTAGTTTTTAAACGACCGCATTTGCAATCGGGTCTGCTGCTAGCAACTCAAGTTTGTAAGGTACTTTTAGAGCATTGTGTGGAAAATGACAAAACAATGAAATTGTCTCAATTCAAACAATGAAATTGTCTCAAAACAATGAAATTGTCAGGAAATAAAAATATCGTAAACATATTCTTGCAAAATTTGTGACAAAAATAAACATAAGGGGAAAAATGACTGAATTGAAAGGGAAAGCAGCGGACAAGCCCTACGTGAAGTAGATTAAAGAGGTATGCGATCCCTAATCAAGTTTTGAATTCATAGGCCTGGGAAGTTTTCAGAGCTTACAGAAAAAGAGGTCTATTTCCTGGTGGCAATTTGCTACGAAACTATGCGAGACCGGACTAACAAAAAAGTTTTCACCAAAGATCAAATGCATACGATACATGAACCTAGAATCTGTACATTGTACCAGCCATCCCTGAACTTTGATCAAAAGTAACATTCAGAGAAGCAAAAACAGAAATTATATTGTTTTTCGTTTCATTATATGAAGAGTGTATACAATTATTTTTTTTCTTAGTGAGCGTTGCACTCTACAACAGCTAAACACCATATAGAGACGCATTAAGTGATTTCCAGAAGATCCTCCGCAATTTTCAGGCGATCCGCGAAAAGTTTGGAAACCATTTTAAACCATTCGAGGAATTCCAGAGTCGATGGTATTATATACTTTCCCTACCAATCATTACGTCCGTTTTCTGATTTATTTTGATAACTTTCACTAACCGAAAAATTTTATTCAGTTAGTGATAAAAAAAATACCTCCATGCTCACCAATGACTTTCAATAGCTGAGCACGTGCTGTTTTCGTTCTGTCCTCCGTTCCGTCGCAATCAACAACGCCCGTGTTGATAGATCCTCGCAGTTAACCTAGCGAATGACATGTTGCACGTGCTCCCAAGCCATCCGACACCTCACCATCTCCAGAGCAGGGCCTCGCTCCAGAGTATCCAAAGTTCGGATTACAGCCGTTCCGACGACTCTATCCCTGCTCGGCAAACCATGCATTCTGGACATAGTGGAAAGAGTTTCGAGTACAGTATTGGGTTGCGCCATCATGCCAGTTTCATATTGCACTTCAAAGAGCTGGAAAATCAAGACTTTTTATTCAAACTGGTGAAAATCGCGAATTGAATTCCGTTGCTGCCCTCTCCCACACTCGGGAAACATATTAACAAGATAGAATTCGTATTGTTGCATATCAAATTAAAGCTGAGAATTGTAACGAGTATTTCACATTACTTGGCTTCGTTCTTCTTACTGCTGACTTCCAATTTTTTGCAGTTTTTAAGCCCATCGATATCCCCTTTGAGGGAAGGTTAAGGGTTTAGCGGAGATAAATCTCGACACTGGCACAGTTGAAACTTAAACCTGGGAAATGACTAATTATAAGCCTGGAGCACTACCGACTCAGCCAACACCCGCCCCAGTATTTGTAGCTTTTTTTTTTTAGAAATGTTCGTCTTGGTTGTTCATGCTAAATGTAATAATTTATTTCCATCATATACTATACAAAAATATGCATAACAAGCCTTTGAAGGTACCTACCTACTCCCGAAGAGTATTTATATGAGTAGTAAAAAAATGCCATCAATCACTTTAAAATTAAATTGTAAATCAAAGGATATCTTCCATGTATAATTACAACCATTTTAATTTAGTAAGGTAGAAAATTGAATATCTTTGGTACAGTGCAAAGGAAAAATTTTTCAACTTAGTTGAATTTGCTCTTGGTAAAAGAACAACTTTCCTTCTTATATTATTTCCATATATTCCACAAATAATTCATAAACCAATTACCACTACTGTTAAAAAAACTAGAACTGTATAGACATACAAATGCCTAATTGATAGAATAGATATATCATAAACCTATTACCACTACTGTTAAAAAAACTAGAACTGTATAGACATACAAATGCCTAATTGATAGAATAGATAAATCATAAACCTATTACCACTACTGTTAAAAAAACTAGAACTGTATAGACATACAAATGCCTAATTGATAGAATAGATAAATCATGAACATAAAAGTGGTCCCAAAAAAATTTTTATCCGATGATAAAAGCTTGGAAGATGACCAAAGGAGAAATCAATTCAGAGCCTTAAACAAAAAAACAATACAAGTGTCGGTGAACGTTGATACATAATGTAACAAGAATCAACAGACATGCTCAACAACTCTCAGCCATTCATCTGCAGGCAACTTCTCAGATGAGAGTAAGATGCAATGCTACAACACTTGATTTTCTTTCTTAACATCAAAATTGCGAACTGTTCTTGCACTGAATCGTGACTGGATATGAGAAGTGGGCCTTGTACATCAATATAAAACATAGCACACAAAAGGTAAGCAAAGATCAAGGTGTAATTTCGCAGAATCCAAACATTACCAGTAATCACTATACGCAAACTTGGTTTAGCACCATATGAACAACCAGCAGTGATCAATCCCAAGGGTGTCATTCTTCTTCACGTTAATCCTAGCCATATACGCTGAATGGACAAATTATTATATACACCTACCTAATAACCTCACAACAGCCAGACGTCTTGGTAAGGACTCAAAGAGGTGCTGAAAATATGGAGGAGGTAATTGCCACCCATGAAGCGAGGATCGCTTGTCGTAGGGCATCCACAGTTGCCGGTGGGGGTTGATGGGCTTGAAAAAGTTTTTCCAATTTGTCCCGCAAATTCTCAATGAGTCTGAAGTCTGCCGATCGAGGCCATTCAAGTGTGTTAAACCGTTACGGTTAAACTCACTGGAATGCTCCCAGAGCCAATTGGTCATCACTTGGCAAGTATGAGGTGTGGCGTTGTCCTGTTGAAAGACGGCGTCATGGTGTGGAAAATCATTATGAACAGGTGTTGATGGTCGGAGAGGAAATTCACATACTTTGTGCCGGTGATTGTGGTTTCAACAGGTATGAGGAGTCCCAAGGAAGACCATGTAAACACACCCCAAATCGTTAAATCGCCTCCACCTGCCAACATGACCCCAACTTCGCAAGCTGGATTCCAGTCCTCCTCACTCCAGTTGTGATAGGCTTTTGCAGTCTAATCTTTCGGTGCCTTGCAGTTAACAAGTGGGCACAATGTGGATGTCGACTGCCATAGCCTATTTTTTACATGGTACGATGGATAGCCTTTGTACATATGCTTGTGGACATTGCCCTCATTCAATTCCGACATTATGTGCTCTATGGTAGCTGCACAATTCCTTGTAACGATGCGTAACAATCTACGCTCACCTCAAAAGTCAATTGCATGTTTACGTTCACAATTCTCCATCTTTTTGGAAATTTAGCCATATTTCATGTAGTCTTGATATACAAGTGAGACGGTTTTAACCATCTTAACTGGCCCCGCGACATTTGACTTGACGGTTGGAAACAATTCAGAAAACATCAAAACTTCGCATTTGAAAACTGGGAAAAACTGGAAAATTAATGATTAACGTCTAAAAAAAATTAACATTAATTCAAAAAATCAACGCATAAAGTTGAAAAGTTAAACATACAAAAAGTTAATGAGTTAAGTTAGCAAAAATATTAAGTTAATAAAAATAAATTAATAATAAATAAAATTTAATAAACAATAAAATGAAAAATAAAACATTTAACATATTAACTAATGTTAAATAATATATGGCTTACGCAGAGAATGATTTAACAAAAGCTGGTACCTACTGCAAATTTGCAACTCAGAATTGCAAACTTCACATCTGATTTTCACTAGTACAATTGCTTTGGGTTGTCTTACCTTTGAGAAGAACTTTTTTGCACACAACGGGCTAAATGGCCAGGTCACAAGGACCCTGAAGGCTCAGAGAAAGTTGGGGAAGGGGACCCACTCGAACAGATGTTGGGAGACCATAGCCTCCCGTCCTATCAGAGCAGAGGCTCAGTGGTGAAAGTAGATTTTATTTCTTAGCGGTACGTGGCGACGAAAGTACAGTGCTCTTAGATTTTCTCATTTTCCATATGTTTTCCGCAAATAGTGAATGATTTAGGTTTTTTTAATGTGAAATAAATATTAATATATTTAAATACTTGCCGATTCCGTTGTATTCTTGGATTTCAGTCTTATTGAAAAAAGTAATAATATGATTTAGATATTTTTAAAATTATTTTCGCACTTAAAGAAAATTTTTTAGGAAGGAAAATTAACGTTTCACTCTTATTGTAATTTTGAATACTCAACTTGCATATTTTAAACTCAGAAGCCAAATATAGCATTTTTTCAGAATAACATTTATCAGAGATTTGGAATAGCCTTTAAAATTTATAAAGCTTAATCAATGATGAAATATCATCTCTGACTTATCCCTGATAATAGATGCGAAATTGCAGAGCTTCCGCATCCAAAATAAGGTAGGAAAAGAGCGACTTTTGTCAAAAAAAGTTGCGAAATGATTTTGTTGAGTACTCTTGTGTGCCAAGCAAATTCATTTAAGCTTTCCACTCTTGTCACGGGTACTAAAGGTTGGCATTCCTGCAGTAGAAAAATTAATCATTTCACTTTTACACGTGATATATGTATTTGTTGGTACGCTTTACATGCGATTTGACCACAATACAGACCTTGTCTTCCCTTAATGAGAAATGTTTAGCGATTCAGCAACGCTAATACCACAGAGTGAAAATGGCTACTATTAGGTGGGCCGCCGCAGCCCGATATGCAGAAGACCATTGCATCCCAAACTCTCCTCATCTCTCATGCTTGCTTCCCTCCCCCCCTTAAGAGGTAGCCGCTAAATGATCAACTGCAACGCCACTCTTCTAGTGGACCTGGCAATATTCTTCTGTTCTCTCCTAACCTTAATCCACTCTCATAAAAGGTTGCAAGAAAAGTAAACTCGCTTTTGTATAATGCAAAACTGCTGGGCTTTTTCTTTCAGTTCCACAGCATTGTTCGTTAAAGCAGAACCCAAATCATGCTATAGCATTATTTTTATATCAAATTTATTGTTTGGTGTAATTAAAAAGTTGATAATAATTTTACCAATGTTTCTAAGGAAAAACATCTTTATCATAAATTGATAATCATAATTTCTTTTTATTATAACGTTTCTGATATTTGGGAATCTGAAACGGCTCGACGTATCTAATATGTATAATAAAATAAATAAATACCCCCTCAAGCAGCTGCTTATCACAGAAGTCTGATAGAAGCCTATCAGTAGAAGGTCTGTGAAGATGGCAGGACCTCAGCAGAAAAACAACACAAACATCCATGCCTTACCCGGGGCTCGAACCCAGGTCCTGTAGATCAGTAGCCAAGAGCGCTAAACTCTAGGCCATGGGATGGCTTAGTACGTACACAAATGCTAAAAATTCTGATACTGAAGGTTAAATTCCAAGGGATGCAAATGATGAAAAAAAGCATTACAGAATTAAATTCTTAGTTGATAATTTTTTTACACTTTTCAAACAACTGTTTATCACTGGTGTGATAATAGCCTATCGATTTAAGACGTCAGATGACTAATTATGAAGGCGAGATCTCAGCAGAAAGAAAATAGCCATACCTATAAGGTCTCGAATCCAGGTCCCATACACTTGAAGCGAAGAGTGTACACCACTTGATCAAAAGGATGATGTCAAGCTCAATAAATTTGACAAATGCCAGTTATCAATGACGTAGTTTTTGTTAATAATTTTGAATCTTCTGTGGGCCTTATTCTTGAACTAATCTTGTTTATCATTAGCGATCCATTATTTTAAACTTCATTTTTACAGACGACAATGTTGACATGCTGCAAGTCAATACTAACAAATATGCTGAATTCAGTGAAAATAATAGTGGTTATAAAATTCGAAATTGGTAGTTCAGTATAAATTACTGAAGAAATATGAAGAGGATTCATCATTGCAATTGCTTTGAGTATGGGTCTTTTTTGGTTGTCGAAAATTTCAGACTACAGATACGTATTACGAGTCAAGAGATTTTTCAAAAGCATTCATTATTAATATATAGCATCAAACAAACAAAATGGAATATTGTAAAGGAAATTTATATACAGTCGAACCTCTACTTTCGCGGGTTTAACTTTCGTGGATTTTATTATTCGCGAGTTTGCCATCAATAATTAAAATGGGAATTTGTTTTGAGTTTTGCGGCCTACTGCGGAAAATCGCTGACGACGCGCTTAGACTAGAATATAAAAAGCTAAAAAAAAGTTTAGTAAGTCATAAATACATAAAATATATTATTTAGAATATATTTTATGGATATTATTTACAAATTATTATATTATTGCTATTGCAATGCATTGCATCACATACTGTACGTGCTACTGCATTGACTCTCTCTCTTTCTATGTGTATGTGTTAGCCTACATTGTTGATACTCTAATTTTAAATTTATAAAACATACTGTTATGGTTTAATGTACTGTTTCACTTTTTTGTGTGTGTTAAATATGGTCAACAGTATTAAGAATTAAGGTTTGGGGGACCTAGAGATATTCGCGGCGGTCCTGCGCCCTTAACCCCCGCAATGTGGAGGGCTGGCTGTACTTACAAAGAGAAAATTTACAGCAATCTGAAGTTTTCTCTTCAAACTCTATAAACAAATTAACTACACCGAAATAAAAATCGAAAAATTGTTTTCCCCAGTAGTATAATGGCGACAAGACTCAGGTGAAAAATATTTTTTGAAGGGCCTAAACTAACCTTATGAGGAAAGACGAGGGAGAAAGTAAAAATTGGATAGAAGTATAATACGTTTTATTTAATATTCAAATACACTTATCTAGAGTAAATAAATATATTTACTCTCGTTTGTTAAAGTTTACAATTAGATACAAATAAAAAAAATTAAATATACGCCAAAATTTTTTTTTAAATCTTCCAAATAATTTCAGTCGTATAGGAGTGTGCGTAATCTCTTACTGTGTGTATATATTACTCTGAATACATGTCCGTTTAGAACTCGCAGATGACGAACAGCCCACTAGTTTTTTAAATAGCTAGGAAGCACAACTTAATATTTAAAATTCATAGCAAATATTTCCTGCCTTAAAATTACGGGAGGTGTGCTAAGCGAAAATTAGGTTTAAAAAAAAAGATGTGCCAACTTTTGCGGGACAATAAAATTAAAAGAACGTATATTAGTTTTTCTATTATGGTTACTCCAGCAGCGTAATGTAAGGTGATTAATTAATAAAACTAATTTTTAAAAATCTGGTTTTCCATGATTTTTACATTAAAAAAATCCCTCCTTTCAAACTCATAACTTAAATTTGGGGAAGCATGTGCCCCATCGCCCCCATTAAACTACCTTCCGATATTTCCAGAAATGTTTAGAATTTTCCATTCAGCAGAAAATAAAAAATATATATTTTGAAAACGAAAATTTTAAAACCACAAGTACACGCTGCTTTGCAATGGATTTCAACGTCTAAGTGAGTTCATATCCTTTGACTTACCACCACGTTTTCCCACTTCTGCCCCCGGTAGTGATTAAGACCGAACCCAGATAGCTACTGCGGATGAGAACGTGCATTGTCCGTGACCTCTTAATACCACTCCCCGAAAGACGGCTTTGGTTGGAGCCGCCTTTGTCTGTCTAGTTCTGCTTTCTATACCCAATATCCTTGCTAATCGTTCAAAGAAAGAAAACACTACTTCCAATTTCTAGCACTCCCTGTCGGCAGAAATTGAATCTCAAGTATCCGGTTTCTGAACAGCTTGGTATCTAAAGGGTTAAACTGTAATAAATAAATACACCCTCAAGCAGCTGCTTGCCACAGAGGTCTGACAGGAGCCTGTCAGTTTATATGCCATAGTAGAAGATCTGAGAGGATGGCAGGCCCTCAGCAGAAAAACGACACAAACAGCCATGCCTTAACCCGGGGCTCGAACCCAGGTCCCTTAGATCAGTAGCCAAGCGCGAACAAGTAATTAAAAATCGACGAGTTTTTCTTGAAATTCTCGTTTGAAAATGCATTAAGGTGAAGAAGAAATCGTTAACGGAACCACTACTGAAAAATGTCGTACCGGCAAATAATTTCTTGCCGGTAGGGCGTACCGGCCTACTTTCACCACTGCTCAGTGGAAGCACGAAACTTGTATCTACGCCTGCTACTGTGCAGTATTGCTTTAGCATCAAATTGTAGTCGCCATTCTTGTTTGCAACTGTACTTTTGTGTTACCAGTGTAGGTGCTATTTCTTTATTCTGTTTTGTAAATAAATATTAAAATTATATTATATATATTGTTTATAATATTGTTTAAATTCAAGTGTATTTATAGTAATTATTATTGTTATCATGCCCACTATATGTTGTTTCCTGGCTGCCGTAGTAATTAGAGTGGATCACCATATTTAATTGTATTTCGTTTTCCTAAAAACGATACTGCAAAACAGCTATGGCTGAAAAAAATTCTGCAGAAAGATTTTATTCCAAGGATACTGTCGTTTGCCAAAAACACGGGTTAAACTCATAATACACTGGTTTCCATAAATTAAGGGAAACTCAGAAAAATTATGATAAACAAAAAAGCTATATGAATGGATTTTAATGAAATTTGATGAAAACATGAATGCCAGTTTCAGAACGGCATAAAATATTTTACACTAAAAACATTTTTCGTCAAAAAATAACACTTACAGGAACTTGTCCAAAAATAAGGTGTCAGAATGCAATGGGCAATTTCTTTAATAAGGAGTGTTGTCACCCCTTACATCAATGCAGGCATGACAGCGATGTTTCATGCTGTTTATGATGTTGTGAATCAGCTCAGTAGGGAGTAACGACCATTGTTTCTTAAAAGCAGTAATAAGCTCCCCCTTTGTTTCAGGTGGCGGGTTGAGGGCAGCAACACATCTCCCTAGAGCATCCCACACATGCTCAATTGGATTTAGGTCGGGAGATCGGGCTGGCCACTCCATGCGCATAATGGTCTTCTCTTGAAGGTATTGTTCCATTAGTTGAGCTGTGTGGACGATCGTTATTGTCTTGTAAGATGAATATTTCACCTATTGCACCAGCGTAAGAACATACAAAAAGGTCTAGGATGTCATCTCTATACCTTTGCGAATTGAAGTTCCCACTCGTCAACCCATGGAGGTGTGTGCATCCACCTAAGGAAATGCCACCCCAAACACACGTTACCTCCGCCGTAACTGTTCTCTTTGACGGATATTACCGGGATGATAGTGGGTACTCGTTCTCTCCATATCAAACAATTCCGGAATCACTCTGCAAGCAATATTTGGACTCATCTGTGAAGAGTATGGTCTCCATTGCTCTTCTGTCCAGTTAACATGCATGTGTGCCCAATTCAACCGCTCTCTTTCGTGACATGAGGCGAATACAAATTACTGGCATTCTAGCGTACAGACCTCCCTCATCAAGCCTTCTACACACAGTATAAGCTGATACAACCCTCCCATTGGCTGATACATGAGGATTGTAGCTGAGAGGGAGTAATGTCCTGCTCCTTCGTGCTGTTAATCACAGATATCTGTCCTGTACAGTGGTCTTAACTCTTCGGTTAAACCTTCGAGAAGTGGAATCCGTGCTAAGAAATTGATTCCATTATCTATGGACCACAAAAGGACTCGCATTCAGCCATCATTCCACGTCTGCCTGACTTTGGCCTGCTTTGAGCCTGCCAATAGCTCTCCAGCGCAGTTCATTTGGCAAATGATGTATCGAGGTCATTCCTACAAAATGGCTATTTCAAATTTCTTTACTCACATTTAGATCACAAAATAAAGATCCACTCTAAAACACCGGTTTTTATGCCGCTATCCGATTAACCTTTAACTGCTCGCACTGGTGTAAAAAGTACACCAACAGTACAAAATCTGTTGCAACTTGTTCTTACACGTTTCCTCACTCTAGCCGATCTATGTATCCTTCCTTTAACATGTTGCCAAGAGATGTCTATCAGTTTCAAGTGCTCATCAGGCAGCTACGTTATAACGCTTTTCCTCTGTGGTGTATAAAATACAACAACGCGAGCAATTATGCAAGTTCATATAGAATGTTTTATTTTTTAACTGTTGTATCAATTGACTACAACTTTTGACCATTTTTTGTTTTAAATATTCTGTCTATCGAGTCTTATGAAATTCAATTTCACATATTACAGGGATCGTGTGAAAAATCGAAACCGAAACAGACTAACTGATGCGGAGTTAGAAGCTATTGCTCAGGTTATATGCAATACAGATTCTGAAGAAGAGTTACCAATGGAATCAGATATTTCAGATGACGAAGTTATTGAAAAAAGTGGCCATGATACTAATTCGGAAGAAGTAAGCGATACAGATGATTTAGCAAAAAAGTCAACTGAAAGTGATGGAAAATTTGTGGGTAAAGATAAGCAAATCATTTGGAATAAAAGCCAGCTTGTAAGTGATATAAAACATCTTCAAAAAAACATAATAAACACAGTTCAAGGGGCAAACCGTAATGCACTAGATATTTCTGAGCTTAGCTCATTTATGAAATTTTTCAATGACGAAATGATCGAGCACATTGTTCAATGTACAAACTTGCAAAAGTTAGGCCAAATTATGCTCGAGATAAAGACACTACAAAAGCAGAATTGTTAGCATTTATTGGTTTGCTGTTTTTATCAGGATGTAAAAAACAAAACCATGCTCACTTCTTAGAACTGTGGACTAATGATGGTACAGGGTCACAAATATACCGAGCCTGCAAGTGTTATCAGCGATTTCTTTTTTTGCTAGCAGCAATAAAGATTTGATGATAAAAGTACCAGGGACGATAGAAAAGTCACTGTTAAGTTAGCAGCTATTCGATTCATAGTTGAGTTTTGTAGACAATTGTAAAAAACATTATACGTTAGGTGAATATCTGACGATTGATTTAATGTTGATAGCATTTAGAGGACGTTGCAGTTTTGTCCAGTATATCCCTAATAAACCTGCGAAATATGGGTTGGTTGAAGGTGTTTGTGCTTTGATTTTTTTTTTTTGGATTTGCGACATATAGGACAGAGAAGAATCCTAGAAGCTACTAGCTTTTACAGGCCTTCTCATACAAGGTCATGCCTCCTAAGACCGAAGTCACTGCTGACCACTGCCTTAGAGCTAACACAACACACAAAGTTTGTCTTGCTGGAACAGTCGCTAGCTACCAAACCACTATGCCAGTTAGGGCTACAGTGGCCATAACTCTTCGGCTAAACCTTCAAGAAGTGGAATCCGTGCTAAGAAATTGATTCCATTATCTATGGACCACAAAAGGACTCACATTCCGCCATCATTCCACTTTGTGATGCTAAAACCTTTTACGTTAGTAACTTGGAAGTGCATTGTGGTAAACAACCAGAAGGAAAATACAATTTGTCATACACACCTACAGATATAGTACATCGCTTACTTGAAAATGTAAAAGGAAGTAACAGAAATTTGACGTGTGATAATTGGTATTCCAGTTATCCCTTGGCGAAAGAACTCTTACAGCACAAGATAACAATGATAGGAACATTGAAAAAGAATAAGCGGGAATTGCCAATGGAATTTATGCGCGATAAGAGAAGACAGGTAGGATCATCTCCTTTTGGTTTTCAAAAAGATACGACTATAGTCTCATACGTTCTATGAAAAACAAAGCTGCCATTTTGATATCGACAACGCACGGACTCTGCCATAAATCAAGATCCTAATAAACCGGAAATTATAATGGATTATAATGCTATAAAAGGGTGTGTGGATACAGTAGTTAAAATGTGTAATACGTACTCTGTAAACCGAAGAACTAGAAGATGGCCTTTGATGATATTTTTTCAATTGGTGAATATGGCAGGTATCAATAGCCAGATTTTGTATAACGCAACAAACACTATATCTGCACAAAAACACAGACGAATTTTTCTAAAAATTTAGCGTTGGCTTTGATGAAACCATATCTCACTGAACGCGCAGCAGTACAATCTTTGCCCACTGACATAAAATTATTCTTATCGAAATATAAAAGAAACCAAGAAGACAGACGGGAACCACCTAAAAAAATTCGAGCTAGATGTTTTCTATGAGGAAGAAAAAAGAATCGGGTTTCCACTATAATGTGTAACAATTGTCAAAGGCCTGTATGTAAGGAACATATGGAAAGTGTTATGTGTAACGAATGTAAAAACAGTAATAGCGATACTAGTGAATAGACATATTTTACTCATCTGAACAATATAATATCAATTATGTTTATATCAAAGTATTTATTATTTACGTTATTTTACCTTCTGCTTGCTTATTTTTTATGATCAATAAAATTATTAACTCCTGTAATAATGGTTTTATTGAGATTTAGTTGTCTGATGATAAATAATATATGGGGTGTACACTATGCACCACGCGAGTAGTTACTTAACAAAATGTGCGCGAGTAGTTAAAGGTTAAGCAAATTGACGAAACCTAGACTAATTTGCATACGATATGCTGACTCAGCATTACTGGTTACGTCAACAATTGGGATGGGGGCTGCACAATTTTTTTTGGAGAATTAGTGCGATTTTTCCTTAATTTAGGGAAACCAGTGTATATAATGAACTTCTCAGTGATAATGGCCCTGTAAAAGTCTCATGAGGCACACCAAAATGAGCTGTAGATGCCTATCCTAGTATCTTTCCAAACCTGCTTTCATATTTGTCTGAAGCTCAACGAGCCCAGAAAAAAGTGCTACAGCTCTAGATAAGAGGTACAAAACTCAGTTTCTGCGTGATACTGAGAATTTGGCACAAAATAATTTAAAGATTTTAATCATTTGTTAAAATTTGTTACAAAGGAAAAAAATATTTGCAGTAATTGGACTTGTTTCAAAAATGTCAATAAGGTGCAGTTCATTTTATTAGAAAATTAAAAGCTTCCACCTGAGGTAAAAGCTTATGTCAATATAAGCAATAATTTATAATATAGTGTTTATACCGATGATTTGGAAATTCCCAAAGAAAAACTTGAAAAATTGATATGTTTCACACATTGTTTGAAATCTTGGGATGAATTCTATTTGCTACAATACTATTTGCATAATCACTGTTTATGAAACCTCCAGCTTCATGTGAATTTGTACGCCAGTGTGGAATTATACGCCTTCCACATTCTCAGTTAAGGAAAATGTCGGGGATATTATAAGTTCATCTGATTCTGATGATGACATGTATTATTTGGAAAAAAAAAGCTTTACTTTTAAATGAAAGAAAATAATAAACATTCTTATTGATGAAATTCATATTCAACCAACTTTTCAGTAAAACCTGGGAGAATACTTGGGTATTTCATACAACACTATTGATAGTGTTGTATGAAAACTACTATTGATAGTAGCACATTCTGTACATACCATTATGTTATCAGTGTTTTCAAACAATAAATAAAAAAAAATAAATAAATACCCCCTCAAGCAGCTGCTTGCCACAGAGGTCTGACAGGAGCCTGTCAGTTTATATGCCATAGTAGGAGATCCGAGAGGATGGCAGGACCTCAGCAGAAAAACGACACACACATCCATGCCTAATCCGGGGCTCGAACCCAGATCCCTTAGTTCAGTAGCCAAGCGTGCTAACCACTCGGCCATACAGATGTTATATCTTTCTTGCCAGTAAAATCTTAACAGCAGAAAACTTATTTGATCACAGTAAAAAATGTATTTTTGCCATTGAGGAAATGGGTTATTGTGTTTTAAGTATTATTATTGATAACAATTCAATTAATAGAAAAATGTTTGATTTAATAGCTCATTTCCAGAACCATTGGCATCACATCTTTTGAGAAACAGACTTTTTGATACTGTACATTTGTTAAAATGTGTGCGTAATAACTGGTTAGTCCAAACGAAAACATTTTGTAATACCTGATTTCAATAACAAGGCAGAAAAAACATCAGCAAAATTTCAGCAGTTGGTAGTGTAAAATTTAGAAAAAAAATCTGTTGTTAAATATGGCTATCTTTTTGGCTGAAAATGCATTATACTCATCTAATGTTCAGAAACAAAATGTGAAATTGGTGTTAAAAGAGTGTTTGGCAGGTCAAACATAAATGCTTTGGAATTGCTTGGTCCAAAACATGATGGCAATTCTCTATGGGAGGATTGGAAAGGCACTGCAGCATTTCTGTTTATGATAATAGATTGTTGGGAAGTAGTAAATGTGAAATCATGTAACAAGGGGATTAGAAAAAAAAAACTGAATATGTTTCCAATCTGTTCTTTTGAAGAATCACAACTTAAATTTCTGAAACAATTCTTGTCATGGTTAGAAAACTGGAAATCACTAGGTATTGGTAAATATCATGGAGGGCTAAGCAAAGTGATCGTTGATTCTCTTATTCACACCACCAAATCATTTATATGACTTGTACATTTTGTATTAGGTGAGTGTAAATGGAAATTCATTCTGCTTGGAAAATTCCACACAGATAAATAGGAAGTCCACTTTGGTCAGTACCGACAGCTAAGTGGGTGCAATTACCATGTATATCTTTACAACAAATATGCGAGACTAAAAAAAAATTTAAAATAACAAGCTTACTAAAGTTTAAATCAGCCAAATTTGGGGAAATATCTGTTTCTGATCTGTGCTCTTTCTTTGTAAATAACACTGTTGATATCCAATTAGATGAGAGTGAACAAATTTTGTCAAATCATGTGTTAATACACATTTATTTAGAACACAAGATGAAGTAAAAACTACATTTTATATATTGTTGGCTCTGCATGCCGCAATATAAAAAAAATTGTGTTACCTGTGTTGATCATTTAGCAATAAAAATGGGATTTGGTATTGGATATACCTCAGCAGTTATTATGGGTTTCAATTGTTGTTCTTATTAATTTTCACTATCTACTTATATATCGCAATGATAGACATTAGTTGTCACAAACTATATGATTGATTTATCATTGGTATATTTAATGTAGGTTTAAAATATTCATTTGTCTTATATTAATAAGTAAAAAGTAGTCAATATTACCATTTTTGTTAATAAGCTGTATCAGTTATATTTCTTGTGATTATGAAATACTCCTGGATATTGCAGTGAATTTTGTAATTTTTTATATGCCAATGCATTTATTATGATATAAACTTCAGTAACACAATGATACAGTGCTCATATATTTTTTCCATTCAAATTTATATGCTGTTTTAGTCTGTATCAATGATAAACACATTGTCTCAAACTATTTTTAAAAGCATACACTATGATGAATTTTGTAAGGTTTTTTTTTTATTATATGCCAACGTATTCTGGTGGTATACTTCAGTGAGACAATAACATGCTGCTCATTCATTCTATTTCTTGAAATTTCATTGCTCTACTGGTAAGTGTCAATGATAGACATTGATTGTTTTGAAAGCATTGTATGCTTTCAAAATATGAATGAGTTATATTTGGTATATTTGATGTAGATTTCAAATATTTACGTCTTGCAGTTACTACATGAAATCTCTGTCAATAGCATTCTATGTTACCATTTTACTGAATAAGCTGTATGGGTTATATTTCTTGTTATTATGGAACACGCTTCAATGTTACACTGAAATCTGTAATTTTTTAATATATCTATGGCATTCTGTTATAAACTTCAGTAAGGCAACAGCACAGTGCTAAAATATTGTGTCATCAAATTCTGTTTATCTACTGGTATGTCTCTGTGATAGACATTGGTTGTCACACACTATTTTCTGAAGCATAACAATATGATTGAGTTATATTTGATGTGGACTTCAAACATTTATTTCTCTTGTTGGAGACTGTATGTGTAATCACTGTTAGCACTATTAATTTATTTTATTCATTTAATATTATTTCAAATGATTGTCTTGCATATTCATACTGACCTCATATCTGAAGTGAAAATTATTTTTTTTTTGAAGTTTTCAATATATTTAGTTGTAAATATTTCAATGTAATCTTTGTAATAATTTCTTCATGTCATCATGTTTGTTAATCAAGTCTTGTTTTGGTGTTTGTATTGGCATTTATTTGAATTATGTGATACTGATGATTTTAATCTTAGTAAGGTAATTATAGTCTTATTAATAAAACAAATTGAATTGCACTGATCATTTTGTTAGCAGTGAATGAAATTCTGATCTCAGGTAGCTTTCTACTTAGAACCTAAACTATGTGAGATTTAAGTTTTATATGGACTGTAACCATACTTCTAGTGAGAGACTATATATATGATATTTACGATGATTATTAAACCCTATCTGATGTTGGTGTGAATATATTTTTTTAACCCGAGAATAAATAATTTATTTATACCAATATTTATGCTACTGTTGGCTCATATATTATGTTTCAAATCTTCTGACAAAAAAAAATAAATAAAATTTTGCTTTAAAATTCAGGTGTATCCTGTTTCCTTAGAATATGGTTTACAATTAATAAAAAAATAGCTTTTTTTATGACTGAAAATAAAATATTTCCTGCAAGAATGAAATGCTTCTCTGCATTCATTATAATTGATATTTGATTCAATTCAGTTGAAGAAATGAATTCATTTTAAAAAAATGCACATTAAAGAATCAGTTCCACTGATGGAAAGCCATGATGCAATGCACAGCCCCCACTTCAGCTGGCTTTGGCCTCAGCCACTCCCCTCCCCTTCACTAGTATAGGCAATAATATCCTGATGGAGACAAATCCTATCTGCACAACACCAAGGCTCATGGCATTACAATATACAACGTTGTCCTATATATATTTTAAAAAAAATTCAGAAACATTTTTCTCCAATATTTTTTCTGTCCTTTAAAAGTCTTATTTTTGATACCATACAAAAATCAATCTCTCTTGCCACTAATTTTTATAAATTTTTCTTGTTATTGAGGAATTAATAAATAACACATAACTATAATATATTACACTTATATATTTATCTACACTAGTTTACACCTAAAGACTAAAATAAAGCTGTATAATAGTTTGGTTCTTTCCAAAGTTTCATATGGTAGAGAAACATGGACTCTTTGTAAACAGGATAACAAGAAACTTGAAGCCTCCGATTCTAGATGCTTGCGCAGTATCTTGGGCATTAGGTGGTTCAACTTTGTAACTAATGATGAGGTTAGGCAAAGGAATCGGCAACCTCCTTTAAGCAGCATATTATGTAGAGAGACTTAGTTGATTTGGCCATGTTGCCTGTAGGCATAGATGCAGATTGGCAAACAGGATTATGAACAGGCCTAAGAGTTTTAGAAAAGTGGGAGGCCTAGGATGCGATGGGCAGACAATGTCAAACAGGACCTTGCTAGAATTGGCCTACAGTGGCCAAATGCAGCAGCTGTAGCTCAGATCAGACATGTCTGGAGAGGAAAATTAGTCTGGTAGGCCTCCATAGCCTGTGGCTGTGTGAGGATTTTGTATGTACAGTTGGCCTTCGACTTTTGTGGGTTTAACTTTCGTGGATTTGATTATTCACGAGTTTGCCATCAATAATTAAATGGGAATTTTTTGGAGTTTTGTGGCCTACTGCGGAAAATCGTAGACGACACACGTAAACTAAAAAATGTAAAGAAAACTAAAAAAAGTTCAGTATGTCATAAATGCATAAAATATATGCATTATTAATCTTTTTATCATTTACTACCATAAATATATACACAAATGTATTATAAAAAGTTAAATTTTGAAAAAAGTTTTAGTACGCTAAAAGAACTGTGATGACTATTTTTATGACATCGACCCGTCTATGATAAGTTCCTTGAAGTTGAAGGAATTGGTAGAAGAGGCATTGTCTAGGTACACCAACATTTTTAAAGAAATGAAGAGGCAAAATGCCAAAATGAAATAACAATGAATTTCAAGAAGATAACACTGAGTATCCCTGCCTCCCCTTCTACTTCTGCCGCCCCTGAGGCACCCCCTTCTCCTCCGCATACGGAAGACGTAGAAGACAATGAGGATGAAAACCCTAACGATCCACTTCCACTGCTCGAATAAATGACAATAATGCAGCACAATTACAACAAACATTGTTTGAATGTGTGTATGTTTGAGTGTACTGTCTCATAACTGTAAGCAAGAACTGTGTGTCAGAAGTGTTTGTATTTCATCATCATCTGTACACAGTCATTGCTAGCCTAGTCATCATGTAAAAGACAAAGAAAAATTTAAAAGCACAATACTGTACTGTATATAACTGTGTTTTATAAACTTAATAATTTTACTGCTATCTAAATACTATACTTGTATTGCATCACATACTGTGTATGTACTGTATTACATCTCTGTAACTCTCTCTGTGTGTTATCCTACATTGTTCATAATGTAATTTTAAATTTATAAAACATATTGTTGCAATAGAGTGTATTGTTTTACTTTTTTTGTGTTAAATATGGTTAACAGTATTAGGAGTTATGGTTTGGGGGGGGCCCAGAGATATTCGCGGGGGTTAGGGGAGCAGGACCACCACATTCACGGCGGTCCTGACCCCTGCGAATGAGGGCAGACTGTATGCAATTACTGTATGCAATTAGTCTTAGTTCCATATCAATATCAAACTCAGAGGGAAAATTGTCTTAAGCTGGATGAGATACCTGACATGTTATAAGGAGGGCATGTGTTTATAACCCTCCTGGCTCAAGACAATTTTTCCTCTAAATTAATATCAGTATAATATTAAAAGTGATTAAATACATTTCTAATATTTCATAATCAAAATTATTTAATATTATGAACCATTAACAAATTAAAAGTTGCTTTACTGATATGTTTGGTCTTAACAAAGTTTATCCTTCAAACTGTTGCATATTAACTTTATAATACACACTTTTAATATGCAAATAGTTTGAAGGATAAACTTACTAATTCTATTGCTCAACATCAGAGAACTTTAAGTTACTTTAATTATTTTCTGAGCAAGAAAGTCTAATTGTTTATTCTTTTCACATTTTTGAATAATATTGCTTTTTAAATAATAAATGAATGCATATCATTTGGTTTTATTTTAGAACTTTTTAGGATATTTACCACTTTTCGATGATTATTGTGCTAGACATAATATAAGCTTAATAGTATTAATAAATAATTGTTTGGAAAAAATTATTGCTGATGGTGTGGGATTCGAACCTGCAACTTCCTAGATACATACCACAGTACTCTATCAGCTAAACCAACCATCAGACAAAAATTTGCTTCCAGAATGTGACCGTTATATCTTTCACTGAATGTAGTGGTCTTTGTGCCACCTATATAATCAGTGAAGGAAACTTATTTTCCAATTGTTGCTAAAGAATCAGATGTTAATGAGGAAGTTACTTATGCTTGAGTGTTATTAATGAAAAATCAATTCATAGTAATTTATTGAATTATATATCTACAGGTAATCTACATATTTACTATGGATTGAAATTTCATTAACCCTTTCTCTACCATACTGGTCTAAATGGTCCAAACTGTATGTAAGAGGTAGTGAAGAGGAAGGAATAGCATGGATTGGACAAGTCCATTTAAAATTCAGCCATTTTGGGCCACTATGGCACTAAAAGGTAATAGTATCAGAAAAAATTGGCAAAGAAATAGTATATTAATGGCAAAAATTGCCAGAAAATAAATTTTTCAATAAGTATCCTATTTTTTCCTTGGAAAAAAAAAAATGTTTACCCTAAGTATACTTAGCTTCACAGCCATCATCATGGGTTGCTTGAGACAAAGCTATTTTTTTTTATTGTGTAAAAGGGAGCAGGGTAGCATGCCAGACTCCTAATCTGTAGTTCCAAGGTTTGAGTTCCAGCTGGGCCAGTCTTGAGATTTATCTCTGCAAAACTCCCCATTCTGTCCACGGTCACTAGGAGACACCAATGGGCTTGGAAAGGCTGCCATTCATCAGATGGAACGTTAAGCTGTGATCTCATGTGTGGGAGAGCCATATACCCTGTGCACATTAAAGAACACACTGGATGGTCACGAGAGGAGGCTACTATCTCTCTCCCAACAGCTATTCCAGTGAGTCCCCAACCTTCTGAGCCTTCAGGGTCCTTGTGACCTTGCCATTTAGCCCATTGTGTGCAAAAAAGTGCTGCTCAGAGGTAAAACAATCTAACCCAACTTTGTGTAAATGACCTTTTTCCTTTGAAAAATCCACCTCTGGCAATGTCTAGCTAATCAAGCACTGAAGAAATTCATAGAGGAATATACACCAAAGAGCCAAAACATTATGACCACCTGCCTAATATGATGTTGGACCTTCATGTGCTGCCAAAACAGTATTTATCCAGCAAAGCATGGACGCTAAAAAGATTTCTAAAGGTGTCTTGTGTTATCTGTGGTACCAGGTTATAAGCAGATCTTTTAACTCTTGTAAGTTATGTGGTTGAGCACTGCAGATCAGATATGCTGTTCCAACACAAACCATAGATGCTCGATTGGATTGATGTCTGGGGAATTTGGAGGTCAGGGCAATACCTGGAAGTTTTCCTCATGTTCCGCGAACCATTCTCAAACAATGCGGGCAGTGTGGTATGGTGCATTATACTGTTGAAAGAAGGAACTACTAGAGGGGCTATACCATTGCCATGAAAGTATGTACTTGGTCTGCAATGATATTTAGAAGGGTGGTAGAGATCATAGTTTTCCGCACATGAATGAGTGGACCCAGGGTTTCTCAGCAGAACATTGCCCAAAGCATTACACTTCCTCCACCGGCTTGTTTTCCTTCTATGGTGCATCCTGGTGCCAACACTTGCCCAGGTAAACGATGCACACGCACCCAGTCATCTACATTGTGCAATAGGAGATGAGATGCATCAGACCAGATGACCTTCTTCCAATCATTCAAAATCCAATTTTGATGCTCGCATACCCTTGTAGGTGCTTTTGACAATGAACCGAGGTTAGCATGGGCACTCGAAGAGGCCTCCGGCTACACAGCCCCATTTTCAGCAGGATTTGATGTATTGTGTGTTGTGAACACATTACTCCCTTCACCAGAATTCAAATTACAGGCAAGGTGCACCACAGTATCCCTTCTGTTGGCTCATACCATATGTGATAACCTTCTTCCACCTCTAGCATCGATGAGCTGTGATCAGCCCACACCTTGCCGATGGTTTGTGGTTTTTCCCTCCTCAGACCACTTCTTGAAGGTACTAACCACTGCTGACTGTGAGCACCCCACAAGCCTTGCCATCTTCGAAATACTCTGACCCAGTCATCTGACCATTACAATTTGGTCTATGTCGAACAAACTTAAGTCTGCTGCCTTTTCCATCTGAAGAATAACACTGATTAGCAGAGCTCAGTATCAGGTGTTATTTTTACCATTTTGTGGCCTTCATAAGTACCATCGTTTACCTGCAGTTACTTCAATTTGCATAAAGATGCATTGGTCATGTTTTGGCTCTTCGGTGTAGACAAAACCTTTCCCTGAACTGCCAACAGAGTTGAAAGGGGGTTCAGATGTCTAGCTGCTGAGGATCAGTGTGGTTGATAATGGTGGAACTCAAAAACAATGCAATTGCGTATTTTGCTTTGGACCAAGCAGATTATATGACAGAAGCTACTAAAATGATGGCAAGAAGTTACTATTACAAAAAATATATTTCAGTCAACCCATAGCTATCTTGCTTTGGTTTAAAATATTGTTGACTAGTGTTTGTTATTTATAATAATACAAGGATATGTGAGTGTGTGTCTGTAGTTGTGATAACTTTTCATATAAAGGGTCCACCAGAGCAAATGCTGGAGAAATTTGCTGTGAAAAAAAATAGCAACATTGGGCAATTCTTCTAGTACGGAATAAAAGTTTTTGCTTAGCTAAACCAATAAAATGTTGCAAATGCCTTGCTTCAATGGATGCTTCACCATTGGTTACTAATTACTTGCAGATTGGGAACCCCTGTTCTAATGAATGCTTTATGTTTACTGACCAAGATATCTTTTGAAAACACTGAGCCTAAAGGGTATTTTTTTTTGTGATATCAGATCTATGTGGCAAAAAATTGCTTGAGGGAGTATTTTTTTTTCATTCATATCTAAGTGAGCCATGTCCAATGTGGAGTCTGTCTTGTTTTTCTCTACATAGTGGCTAGGTGTGATCATTGATATGTCATTTAATCATGATCTGCTTAGCACCCTGCAGGCTTTCATTTCAGCAAGTTGCTTTCTTCACCCTGATCTATCCTCAATTTGCTAAAACCCCATTTTACTCCTACCACCAACTGCTTCTGCTAGGATCCCAGAATCGGGGACAATAATTTGCCACATTCTACTGGTAGGTCTGCCTCACTCTTGTGCAGCATTCCACTGTTGGTTCAGTACATGGATTTCCAGCAATATTTTAGTATCAAGCATGTATAACAATAGCTATCCTGTGGCAGAGTGATTAACTTGCTGGCTACTGATCAAGGGACCTGGGTTTGAGCCCTGAATGTTTGTGTTGTCTTTCTGCTGAGGTCTTGCTTTCCTCACAGACATTTTCTTTGGTTTATAAATCTGTCAGACTTCTATGGCAAGCAGCTGCCTGAGGAGGATTTACTTTCTATTACAGCAACAAGCAATTTGAAAAATGAGAACAAAATGTTCCAATTTATTCTTTCTGTCAAACCATAGCTATCTTGCTTTCACGGGAAATCACAGAGTTACTTTCTTAGCTATACACAAGTCATGGTTTAACTTAATTATTTTTCTTCTTTGAGTGTCAACTAACTTTTATGCAGTTTTGTGATACCATTTTATCAATTTCTTGCATTTAAATCTTGCACTGCTGAGCATTTGATTTATTTTGCTAATCACTATCTACTATTTTAGTGTCTGATCTGACACTGCTTTTCTTCATGTATTTTTACATTTTTAAATTTAACCCTTATTTAATACCTTCTGATTTTACTGCCATTGTTCTTTTTTTTTCCCCCTTGGGTTCTTTATATCATTTTTATATATTTTTTGTATATTGCCATTTTTAATTTTGCTTGAGGGTTTCATGACAGTCACCACTGCTAGTGCACCATTAAAACCAAACCATTTTTTTTTTCATATTTTCCATCGAAAATTAAAGATATAAAACATTTTTGTAAGATCTAATTATCTTTCAGTATAAGAGAATTTTCATTATAAGGAAAGTATTATAGTAAATGGTAGCTACGCATAAACTGGAAGGAGAGCTGTGTACCAATCCCTAGTGATGATGCACAGAACCGGCCAGGTCTGGCTTCAAATGTCGGACCCTGCCTTCTCGTGGTGCAGGCCGTTTAGTACTTTTCAAAAGAGATATTCTCTTTTGGAAGGGAACGGAAGGGGAGGGCTGCGAGCTCAGTGTGGCCTACTGATCTAGTCATTTATGACCACTTTTTTCTTTTTTTTCAACCATGCTGATGAGTGGTCAACTTCACAGGGTCCTGGTGCTGACCATTTATACCTACTAGACTGGACTTGTTTATGGAATTGAGCTTGATTATGGATCCTGGACTTGCTGCACTGGTGGGCATCTGTTGAGGGAGAATCTACCGCTGTGTTTTCTGTTTGTTTCTTGGTTCCCAGCCCTAAGTGAACAGAGATATGGGATACCTTATATCAGTTGGTGGATAATCCTAATCAGAGGCTATCGTAGGTACCTGAACCTTACTTAGCTAGTTGGGCATCGTCAAGCCTAAACTGAAGTAATGTGTCTCAGGCAGGCCATATGGCTCTCGAAAAAGTCCACTTGAAAAGGTGGTGCCTGAAGATCCTACCAGCATCGGTGACTTCAGCCTTTAGCGAAGCAGGAACAGGTCTTTGCCCCATGCCTGTGATCAGGGAGCTGTTTCATATTGTTGGCCCTACTTATCTCATTAAACCCAGTTTCTTTAAAAATTCTACTAAATCATTTTCTCTCTGTAGGAATGTGAGGACATTATATAGAGATTATTCTCTTGATGTCCTCACACAGGATTTCCAGCACTATAACCTAGATATTCTAGGCTTGCAAGAGACCAGATGGACAGGTAAAGGTGAGATACTTAAAAATAACTAACTTTCTCTTTACAGGGAGGGAGGATGGAAAGCATCACCAAGGTGTGGGTCTGCTGCTCAGCAGACATGCTAGTGATGCTCATCTAGGACAAGAGTGCATTAATGAAAGGTTTCTTACAGCAAATTTTCAGACAAGCGTTAAAGACTTGAATGTTATCTGCTGTTATGCCCCCACTGAGGATGCCGATGAGGATGAGAAGGATAGGTTTTATGGACAACTTCAGAATATTTTAAATTCTGTCAAGAAAGGAGATATTACCCTTGTTCTTGGTGACTTCAATGCCAAAGTTGGTCTGACCTTTGGGGAGGGGTGATAGGCCCTTTTCGTATTGGTAGCTGCAATGGCAATGGGCAACGTCTCCGACAAGTAAGTAAACTCAATGGATTCAGAATAACTAACACTTATTACAAACACCGCGACATACATAAATACACATGGGTTTCATCTGATGGGCTGCATAAAAATATGATTGATTACATATTAATTAACAGCAAATGGGTTAGTTCTGTTAGGAATACCAGGGCATATAGGAGAGCTGAAATTGGATCTGACCATTACCTTGTTAAAAGTGTCTTGCAACTTAAACTTAAAAAGTGTTGTGCTAGGGTTAAAAATTTTACTTTTAATACTGAAGCTCTGAAAGATCCAGTTATAGCTAAAGCTTACCATGATAGGTTACTTAGTCATTATGACAGTCATGGTTTGCTTACTACTGAAGTTGAGGAAGAATGGGGCCGTTTTAAACAGGCTTTTTTGGAAACTAACAGTACTCTTTTAGGAAAAAAGGAGCAGAGCAAGCAGATTATCTGAGTAATAAGGCACTTGAGCTTATTTCGGAAAGAAAGAACTGCAGGAATGTCCTTAATCAATACCCCACTAGTCCTAATAGAAAGCATTACAGAGAACTTAATAAACGTGTAAAAGATCAGTTAGCTGCTGATAAGAATCTTTGGCTTGATGGTTTGGCTGACAAAGCCGAGGAAGCAGTTAGACAGCACAACAGCAGAGAGCTGTACCAGATAAATTAATGATTTGTTTGGTAGAAAATGAACAGGTATACAGGGATTTAAGGATAAACAAGGTAAGGTTATAGAAGGTGAGGATTCTGTCATGGCTAGGTGGGCTGAGCATTTCAGTGATATTCTAAACAATGCGGTTAGTTCTATTCCCATTGTTCGCAATGATGATAGATGCATTGATGGCTTTAATGTTGGCCCTATAACACAATCTGAAGTTATTTTGGCTATTTCTATACTTAAACTTCATAAATCCCCAGGGATAGATGAAATTACTACAGAAATGCTTAGAGCTGGGAATATTTCAGCTACCACTTGGATGACTTAAATTTTGAATATCTTTTATGATAAAGGATGGTTCCTAAAGATTTTACCAGATCTATTATTATCCCTATTTTCAAAAGAGGTGATCGCAGTTCTTGTGATAACTATAGGGGTATCAGCCTACTCTCTGTTCAAGGTAAAGTTCTTTCCATGATTGTGCTTAATAGAATTAAGAATCTGGTTGACAGTCAATTGCGTGATGAGCAAAGTGGATTCAGAAGTGGTAGGGGATGTGTGGATCAGATATTTTTACTTAGGCAGATTCTTGAGAAATGTTTAGTTTCAGAAACCTTTGGTTGCTAGCTTTGTTGATTTCAAAAAGGCTTTCGACTCTGTTGATCATTATAATTTGTGGTTGATTGTGAAATCATATGGTATACCTGACAAGTTAGTTAACACAATGAAAGCACTCTATAATAACACTGAGTCATGTGTGAGAGTTGGTAAGTCTTGTAGCAATTGGTTTAGCATTACTTCTGGTGTTCGACAAGGGTGCATTTTGTCTCCTTTTCTCTTTAGTTTGGTTATTGATTACGGTATGCGAAATTCACTTCAAGGGAAAGATTTTGGCCCTAAATGGGCTGGAGATACGAAAATTTTTGATTTAGATTATGCTGATGATTTAGCCCTTTTGGCAAATGATGTTGATGTGATGAACTGTTGAATTCGAGCTGTTGATGAGACTGGTAGTAGAATAGGTTTGGTTATAAACAGAGAAAACTAAAGTGATGAAAATTGGTCAGGCAGGTTGTGATTCAGTTAATCTGAATGGTTGCAGTCTTGAGCAGGTGTCACAGTTTAATTACCTTGGGTGCTATGTAACAGATACTGGTGATTTGGGCATGAGATTAACAGACGAATAGGGACTGCTGCCGGGACTTTTAAGAATCCATGGAGAGTGTGGAGAAATAGGCATATACACCTAACGACTAAAATTAGACTGTAGAATAGTTTGGTTCTTTCTAGGGTTGGTTATGGTAGTGAAACTTGGATGCTGTGTAAACAACAGGAAACTAGATGCTTTTGATTCTAGATGCTTATGTAGTATCTTGGGTATTAGGTGGTTAACTTTGTAACTAATGATGAGGTTAGGCAAAGGAATCCGCAACCTCCTTTAAGCATCATATTGTGCAGAGAGACTCCGCTGGTTTGGCCATGTTGCCCATATGGATAATTATAGATTGGCGAATAGGGTTATGAACAGTGTGCCTAGAGGCCTCAAAAAGAGGGGGAGATTTGGGATGCATTGGGGAGACAATGTCAAACAGGACCTTGTTAGAATTGGTGTGCAGTGGCCGGATGCAGCAGATGTAGCTCAGGACAGATATGCTTGGAGAATTAAATTGCACAGTCTGGTTGGACCTCCGTAGCCCATGGCTGCTTGAGGATGATGATGATTATAGTTTTATCCAATTTCTGCTATTCTTTTAATGTCCTGGAATCTAAATATTAACTGTTAATTGTCTAGCTTCTACTCTTTTAAGATCATATGATAAAATTTTCTCATTTTTACTTATGTTTTTGCTTGTCTGGACAAAGGGCTTTTTTTTTTTCTAAACCAAAAGCTAAACATACTTTTGCCACCTAATAACATTACAAACACAGTGAGTACTGATTATTGTGAAATTAATTGACATACTAGTAATGCTGATGGCAGATCCTATATGGGAAAGAGTTATCCTTACCCACTCATTTAATTTCATATAATCAAATTGTTTAAAACAGTAGCCTGAACATCTACTCAATAGCTTTGTACAATAAATGAACTCAAAGCTACAATTTAATACCTATAGAAATCTATTAAGATATTTCAAAAGTATAAAAGTCAACAGTGACCAATTCAAACAACTTTCATATAGTGCTTAATTAATGACTTCATTGTTATATTTCAGATAAGAACAAATAAATGAATTTCAAAAACTCTGGGTTTGTTGCAGCATTTTTTTATTGCAATTCACTTAAAAAATGAAGGTGAAAATGATTTTAACTTTTTAGTATATTTTTCAACACAATAAGGTGTTGGAAAGTTTAAAATAGTGAGTCTGATATGGTCATACTGATTTTCACTGTGTTAAATAATATATGTACAATCCAGATTTCATGAATTTACATAACCCAACCTTCAGCACCAGCAACTTCAGTTGGGAACACTACTGTTCTACCATGATTACTTGATTACAATCAGTGATGTTGTGGTAAAATGAGAAGAAACGACTGACATACAGAAGTCTTCATGACAGTGATATAACAAGAGATTTGGGATGTCCACATGGACTGACCCATAGCATTCTCCTTGGTAAGTATACTATGGATATAAGATAATCTGATAATTATAATTACAAGGTACTGTAATGAAAGGTAATTGATCCAAATCTGTCAGGAATAGAGTTAATATGGATTTAACTTGCAAGAATAATGATTGGCAATAACAGATTAAGTGTTGGAAGAAAAGAGAGTACCACCCTAGAGCCAAGGCTAGAGTGGAGCCTCTGCAATTTGGATCATAGATTTCATTCAAAACTAATTCAGATATTCATCATCATTAAATTATTTTCATCATGTTTTTAGAAACAGTTCAATAATTTTAAATATGATTAAATGACAAGCTTTTACATCTATATTTTAATATATGTGACCAAATTAAACAGAAATATAAAGAGCACAGGCCATAACGAACAGAAGACCCATACATTCTCAAGCCATCACAAGGATGTGATGTTGATTTAAAGTGTTAAATTTGGCAAAAAAAGTAGCTATAATACAACACGAAATACAGAACAAGCCATTGGTTACTGAGAAATCTATCCTATATAGTTATATTATATTGAAATAACTATATGAAACTTCTCAACAGATCATTCATTTCTAAACATTATATAGCAAAATAAAAAAAAAAAGTGCATAAATTTGTTTTATCCACATCCAGAGTTATCACCTCTTCAGGTTTAATCCAGACTCCAGGTTTGAGTAATGCCATATCCAGGCTCTGGGATCATAAATTCTCAGTGTTTTGTATAGAGTTGCCACCTTTCTATATTTTATCCAGTGTCCAGACTTTGAAAAGAAAATTTAATTAATTTTTCTTTTTAAAAGTGTAAGTGGGATTTATTAAGTGCAGATCAATTAAACACTCTAATCAAACTTTTGATGAAGTCCATCTGATCCCCAAAAGCAATGCATACCTTGAGAGAACCCTCTCCAATATAAGTAAAGAATGGTGTGATAAAATTCGAATTACAGTAGCTTGCAAAGACTGAATGTTTAACATAATTTTTGATAAGAACTGTCAGAAATCTGTTCACTTCATTGAGCAGGCCAATATATGGCAGATTAGGCAAGAAAAAAATGCATTGTAATAATTGTTAGAATTACAAAATTTGTAACCTTAACCAAAAAATTGAAATTGGTGCTTATCATATTTTATTGTTAGCCAATCTGCTTCTAACTTAATAATTTCTATAGTTACAAAAAAAAAGAGCATCCACAGATGTTTATTAATAAAGGGCCATTTCATTAATAACCCCTTTCACAAATTTCATTCTAATGCCAAAATATCTAGTCTATTGAAATATCTCAGGATTGGGAGAACATGATTCAAATATCTCCAAGTTCCTTGATTTGAAAAGATGGCAACTCTATTCTTATCTCAAATTAAAGTTTTCCGTATCTAATTTTAATCGATGCATTCACTGTATGACTACACAGATATTTTGAATATATTCATTAATATATGTTCAAAATAATTTTACCATGCTCCTACGTATAGACTTTTATTTTTTGCTATTGGTTTCTGGGAGGCGTACCCACATTTTTAAAATACAAAACCGACAAGTACAAAAAATTGACTAGAATATGTTTTTGGTTATCGTTTATACCTGTAATTACCTGCTATGTTCATTGGCTTCTTCCATGTACTTGTCATCTTTACACAGAACTATATTCCTATATTTGCACTTAACTGGTGTTCAGTCGACGCATTCTTTCTAGTAGTATTTAGACTATACTAAATTCAGTGGATAAAAATCACGGACGCGTTCACAAACTCTAACACTACTAGTAAATCTGAAACTTCTGGAAAATAAACGTACTCCTGCCGCTGACTGCAGCCACGCTTCTAGCAGGTGCGATTCAACAATAGTACCAGAAACATTAGAACGAATGATATAGATGGCACCATATCCCAGCGCGACCAGTTTTTGATATATTAATGGCCTAAAGGTCGAATTATTACCACAAAATATTTTTTTTTTGCGTTTCTAAAATCAAAAATGCTATTAATACCTTTAGGGTAGAAAAAAATTTACAATAATGAACAAATCCATATTTTATCAGATTATCATAAACATTAAGGAACATAATAAAAAATTGCGCTTTTTCGCTTTCGGCAGCAGCGACTACACAAAATATTACCAAATTAAGTACTAAAACAATCAAAATATATAAAAGGTAAATTATATTAGACCTCTTAAGGATCAAAATACTCGAACTACACTGGTTTCCATAAATTAAGGAAAATCCCTATGTTAAGTCAATGGGAAGCTAACGTCAAAGCTCTATAACTTCTAAAATAAGTTTTTTGATTTGAAAAATGTGATTCCAGATAAAGATCTCAATTAAATAAATCAATCTCTCGATTTTCAACAATATTCGTTCAATATTTAATGAGATATGGAAGTTTGAATACTTAGTGATAACAATGCCAGCCACAAAAATTGACTTCAGAAGTGAATGAAACTTCGTAAATAAGTATTGTATCAAAGTGTTTAGCAAATTTGTATTTTAGAACTTTGTGTGAAGAATTCTTTCACTATTCTTCAGTTTTATACAAGTTTCTTAAGACTGGCATTGCTGTCGTTAAATATTCAAACTTCCATAACTCATTAAATACACAAATATTGTTGAAAATCGAGCTATTGATTTATTTAATTGAGATCTTTATCTGCAATCACATTTTTCAAAACAAAAAAAAAACTTATTTTAGAAGGTAAAGAGCTTTGACGTTAGCTTCCCATTGACTTAAAATAGGGATTTCTCTTAATTTATGGAAACCATTGTACATTGAAAAAGCTATAAAACAATCCATTTCTTAAATAGTTCCGACTACTAAATAGTTCCGAGCTATGCACCAATCCCCTGTGATGATGCAAACAACCGACCAGGCCTAGCACCTAATGACCGACCCCGCCTTCTCGTATTGCAGACCGTTAGTACCTTTCAAAAGAGATACTCTCTTGTGGAAGTGAACGGAAGGGGAGGGCTGCCAGATTAGTGTGGCCTACTGATCTGGACAACTATGACTACTTTTCTTTTTTTTCTACCCTGCTGAGGAGTGGTCAACCACACAGGGTCCTGGTGCTGACCATATAAACCCACTGGACTGGACAGATATATGGCTCTGAGCTTGATTATGGATCCTGATTTTGCTGCACTGGTGGGCTTCTGTGGAGGGAAAATCTTCCGCTGTGTTTTCTGTTTGTTTGTGGGTTGACAGCCCCAAGTGAATAGATTCGCAGGATATGTTTATCAGCTGGTGGATAATCCTGAGCAGAGGTCATCGCAGGCACCTGAACTCTTTACTTTTATTGGCATCGTCAAATTCTACATTGGAGGAAGTCTTCCAGTGTAGATAGCTTCAGCCTTTAGTGGTGGGGGAACTGGTCTTTGCCCCATGTCTGCGATTAGGGGGCTGTTTGATATTGTCGGCATTCCCTCTCTCAATAAACATAGTTTCTTTAAACATCCTACTAACCATTTTCTCTCCAGAGGTAGTTGGAATGTGAGGACTCTGCACAGAGCTTTTTCTCTTGATGTCCTCACACAAGAATTCCACCATTATAATTTAGATATTCTCGGCTTGCAAGAGACCAGATGGACAGATAAAGAAAATTTTTCTTAAAAATAATCTTAAATTTCTCTTTTCAAGGAGGGACGACAATAAGCATCACCAAGGCGTGGGTCTGCTTCTCAGCAGACATGCTAGTGATGCTCTTCTAGGATATGAGTGCATTAATGAAAGGTTTCTTACAGCAAAATTTCAGACAAGCGTTAAAGATCTGAATGTTATCTGCTGTTATGCCCCCACTGAGGATGCCGATGAGGATGAGAAGGATAGGTTTTATGAACAACTTTACAATATTTTGAATTCTGTCAAGAAAGGAGATATTACCCTTGTTCTTTGTGACTTCAATGCCAAAGTTGGTACTGACTCTGACCTTTGGGGAGGAGTAATAGGCTCTTTTGGTATTGGTAGCTGCAATTGAAATGGGCAGCGTCTCCTGCAGGTAAGTAAACTCAATGGATTCAGAATAACTAACACTTATTACAAACATCGCGACATACATAAGTGCACATGGGTTTCACCCGATGGGCTGCATAGGAATATGATTGATTGTATATTAATTAACAGCAAATGGGCTAGTTCTGTTAGGAATACCAGGTCATATAGGGGAGCTGAAATTGGATCAGACCATTAACTTGTTAAAAGTGTCTTGCAACTTAAACTTAAAAAGTGTTTTGCTAGGGTTAAAAAATTTGCTTTTAATACCGAAGCTCTGAAAGACCCAGTTATAGCCAAAGCTTACCATGATAGGTTATTTAATCATTATGACAGTCATGGTATGCTTACTACTGAAGTTGAGGAAGAATGGGATCATTTTAAACAGCATTTTTTGGATACTAACAGTACTCTTTTAGGAAAAAAGGAGCAGAAGAGACAGAATTATCTCAGTGATAAGGCACTTGAGCTTATTTCGAATAGAAAGAACTGCAGGAATGTCCTTCTCAATACCCTACTAGTACTAATAGAAAGCATTACAGAGAGCTTAATAAACATGTAAAAGATCAGTTAGCTGCTGATAAGAATCTTTGGTTTCATGGCTTGCCCGACAAAGCCGAGAAAGCAGTTAGACAGCACAACAGCAGAGAGCTGTACCAGATAGTTAATGTTTTGTGTGGTAGAAAACGGACAGGTATACAGGGATTGAAGGATAAACAAGGTAAGGATATAGAAGGTGAGGATTCTGTCATGGCTAGGTGGGCTGAGCATTTCAGTGATATTCTAAACAATGCGGTTAGTTCTATTCCCATTGTTTGCAATGATGATAGATGCATTGATGGCTTTAATGTTGGCCCTATAACACAATCTGAAGTTATCTTGGCTGTTTCTAAACTTAAACTTCATAAATTCCCAGGGGTAGATGAAATTACTACAGAAATGCTTAGAGCTGGAAATGTTTCGGTTACCACTTGGATGACTGAAATTCTGAATATCTTTTATGATAAAGGCATTGTTTCTAAGGATTTTACCAGGGCTATTGTTATCCCTATTTTCAAAAAAGTTGATCGCAGTTCTTGTGATAACTATAAGGGTATCAGCCTACTCTCTGTTCCAGGGAAAGTTCTTTCCATGATTGTGCTTAATAGAATTAAGAATCTGGTTGACAGTCAATTGCGTGATGAGCAATTTGGATTCAGAAGTGGTACGGGGATGTGTGAATCAGATATTTTCACTTAGGCAGATTCTTGAGAAATGTTTAGAGTTTCAGAAACCTTTGGTTGCTAGCTTTGTTGATTTCAAAAAGGCTTTCGACTCTGTTGATCGTCATAATTTGTGGTTGATTGTGAAATCATATGGTATACCAGACAAGTTAGTTAACAGAATGAAAGCTCTCTATAATAACACTGAGTCGTGTGTGAGAGTTGGTAAGGCTTGTAGCAATTGGTTTAGCATTACTTCTGGTGTTCGACAAGGGTGCATTTTGTCTCCTTTTCTCTTTAGTTTGGTTATTGATTATGTTATGCGAAATTCACTTCAAGGGAAAGATTTTGGCCTTAAATGGGCTGGAGATAGGAAAATTTCTGATTTAAATTATGCTGATGATTTAGCCCTTTTGTCAAATGATGTTGATCAGATGAACTCTTTCATTCGAGCTCTTGATGAGACTGGTAGTAGAGTAGGTTTGGTTATAAACAGAGAGAAAACTAAAGTGATGAAAATTTGTCAGGCAGGCTGTGATTCAGTTAATCTGAATGGCTGCAGTCTTGAGCAGGTGTCACAGTTTAATTATCTTGGGAGCTATGTAACAGATACTGGTGATATGCGGCATGAGATTAACAGACGAATAGGGATTGCTGCCGGGACTTTTAAGAATCTATGGAGAGTGTGGAGAAATAGGCGTATACACTTAAAGACTAAAATTAGGCTGTATAATAGTTTGGTTCTTTCTAGGGTTAGTTATGGTAGTGAAACTTGGACACTTTGTAAACAAGATAAGAGGAAACTAGATGCTTTTGATTCCAGATGCTTACGCAGTATCTTAGGCATTAGGTGGTTCAACTTTGTAACTAATGATGAGGTTAAGCAAAGGAGTTTGCAACCTCCTTTAAGCAGCATATTGTGCAGAGAGAGACTATGTTGGTTTGGCCATGTTGCCCGTAAGAATAATTATAGATTGGCGAATAGGGTTATGAACAGTGTGCCTAAAGGCCTCAGAAAGAAGGGGAGACCTAGGATGCGGTGGGCAGACAATGTCAAACAGGACCTTGTTAGAATTGGTGTGCAGTGGCCAGATGCAGTAGATGTAGTTCAGGATAGACTTGCTTGGAGAACTAAATTGCACGGTCTGGTTGGACCCCCATAGACCATGGCTGCTTGAGGATGATGATGATGATGATGACGACAGATAAAATGCTGGAAAGCTGCAACCTCGAAAGCTGCAACAGCATTCCAAGCTCTAAACGTTATGAATTCTGATCTAGAAGTTGTGGAGCTAAATTTATTCTAAAAAAATTTAAGTTAATATTAACTTAAAATTTAATAGTTAATATTAAGTTAATATTAAGTTAATTTTTTTTTCATTTGAAATGCATTGATTTATAAACGGGGTTTGCTGGCTAAGCGAAATTTGAAATATTTGATTCTATCATTTAGCCCGTTAGTTCCTTGGTTATATTTGTCATTAAGTCTGCTTTCGTAATGATGTCTGAAATTATACTCTTTTTAAACAGAAACACTACTTCCATATGAGACATATTAGTTTACCTTTCATCTACATAGAAAAGTAATCATTCGTCCACCACTCATTACAAATTTTGGCTTCAGTGGAAAACTTTCCTTTTTTGGTAAATAGGATATGTAATAAGGATTCTGACAAAATCCATTTAGGAATTTGTTGAATAACTCCCTGTACCTAACCTCAAGGTTTCTGTTCGACGGGTTCCCAAACTGTTCTTTGCATTAGATCAGTTGTCAAATATTTGGAACAAAATATATTACATTATTGGGGTTGTAAAAGTCTATATATTTTTACGAAAACCAGTTAAATATATAATTTCAGCTTTGAGCCCAACGAAATGCCAACTAAGGTTAACAAATATGAAATTGTAAAGGATATGAGTTTATATAGCTGCTATATCATTGATTAAACCATTTACAAACGACCATAAATAGTGTGCCTGAAAACTATAGTGCCCATAGGTATAGTGTGGCATTCGCCTATTAAAATCTGGCAGAAAAAGTGTCCCATACCAGTAGAGGGCGCTGGGAACAATATTCTTGCCATGTTAACATTACCCTCTATGGACGTTTCGCTTTTCAGTGACTTTTAAACATAGAAGCATTTATGCAATGATTTTACCTTTCAAATGCATATTATTCCTAAGTATTTTAACTGAACTAGTGAAACTTAGAGAACGCTTGAACAAGTTATTTTTTTGGAACGAAGAAAATTGATGGCCGTTCGATCAAAAAAACCGCATTCCTCTTTATGTATCAGAGCGCTGAAGTGATCGTTTTGATTGGCTCCTCGGTAAACTCTTCGAATGACACGTGATGTAACATATGTTCTAACACGTGACGTTTGAACTCGCCAATTGCAATAGAAGTCTTAATTACTCTCTTTTCCATATTCACAGAATTTCACACAATATAATTGCCACTCACAAAACACTAACATTCCACTGGATACCCTCTCATTGTAACATAACCCATAATGACACTGCTGACCATCTTGCTAAACAAGGACACAATATCCCTACACCAAATTATCACACCCCTGAGACATATAATCATCACCTAATTGAAATCAACAAATTCTTCCACTCCACATGGACACAAAACTGGATCCAACAGGCCACAATTAAAAATACATTCAGAGCCACCATTGCTGCCATCCCACACACACTACATCTCAACTACCTATCAAGAAGAGCCCAAACAGCAATTCATCAACTACGCACTGGCAGAAAAAATCTCAACAAGGACCTTTTCATGATACAAAATGTACCATCTGCTCTTTGCACTACATACCATGTGATAGAAGACATTCCACACTACCTTCTACACTGCACCAAATACACAATACATAGAATTACCCTCTTCCAGACACTCACCACACTGGGAACCACTTATTTCTCAGCCCAAACAATTCTTGGTCCTACTCATAATAATATAAAAATCCACTATAGGGCCTTGGCCCAATATATCAACAGCACTGGGAGATTCCCCTAAAGCCTCTCTGCCTCTCCAAAGGCCTCTACCTCACTTTCAAAAGATCCTTGGGACACTAAAAGATCCAGATGCCAATAAAAGATCCCCATAGGACATCAAAAGACGCATTTTGGACAACTTATTCAATAGAAACTAAATAAAAATAAATATATAGTATAAAATCATCAAAAAAAATCACTCTAACTATCAAAAATAAAGTCACATAAAGGAAAACTTTATTTCTATATTGGAAACTTTTATATTTCTCTTTAACCCAATAACTTATATGGAATCTCTCCCAGAACATAACCTCTCTATACACATTATCATACCTAATATACGTATGGATTCTCACCACATCTCCCACTACCCTTTGATGGGAACCTTAAACTGCACTTCTGCCACACACCCCAAGCTCATGGCTCACCTTCTACTGGCTCTATAAAATTTAACACTGACCACCACACACTGAACACATAAATTTGATTTCCAACTCATATAACGTAGCTATATCATTTTCCTCCCTTCTCCTCCAAAAAAAAAAAAAAATTATCTTTTTCATACTCCTTCCCATATACAGGGTGATTCAGAATTCATCATCAATATTTAGTGGGGAGGAAGGGAATAAGAAAAGAAAGAGATTTCACATAGAAAAGTATGGGGACAGACGAAGGCATGGTGGTGTAGAGGGCGCTGTGTGTACACACCTCTCATACAGAAGCACAGCTGTTTGACGCGTGCAGTCAGTTGTCATTCGACAAGGTGAATTTGCAGAAGTAACATGAACCGGTATACGTGGAATGAATGTGCAGATATGCATGTAACTTACGGTGTGGCAGGAGAAAGATGTCTTCGAGCCAGGCAATTGTATGCAGCGCACTTCCCAAACGGCCGTGTGCCACAGCATCAAATGTTTTCACGTATTCATCGCCAACTGCGTGAAACTGGATCGTTTGCTGCTAGTAATGTTAATCGAGGGAGGCGCAGATCGGCATGGACAGTAGCAGTAGAGGAAGCTGTCCTACAGGAAATCGAGGAACAACCTGGTGCTAGCACACGAGGTATGGCTAGGCAGTTTGGAATTTCGCAAGCAACAGCGTGGCGGATATTACACGATGAAGGGTTACATCCGTTTCATCTGCAAAGAGTGCAATTATTGGCAGCAGACGACCATCCCAAGCGTGTTATTTTTTGTCAGTGGTTCATGCAGAGAACAGCCGTTGATCCCAATTTCCCAACGTATGTTCTTTTCACCGATGAGGCGTTGTTCACTCGAGAGGGTGTCTTCAACACACACAATTGGCATGTGTGGGCTCATCAGAACCCACACGGTACAAGACCTGGAGCTGCGCAACAACGTTTTGCTGTCAATGTGTGGACTGGGATTGTCGGTGACTGTTTGTTGGGCCCGTATTTACTACCATCCCATTTGGACGGTGCCAAGTACCTAACACTTCTTCAGACTGTTACCGGATCTTCTGAACGAGGTTCCTGATGGTAGTCTCCGGCGAATGTGGTTCCAGCATGACGGCGCTCCTGCACATTTCGCAAATGCTGTGCGTGCTTACCTACACAGACAGTTTGGTGGTCAATGGATTGGCCACGGTGGACCGGTTTCTTGGCCACCACGTTCACCGGATTTATCTCAAATCGATTTCTTTGTATGGGGTGCTATGAAAAACATGGTGTACGAGACCCCTGTTGATAGTGCTATGGATCTTGTAGCACGCATATCAGTTGCTGCCTCAAACATCCGGGAAATGCCAGGCATCTTCCACAGGGTCCGGCTGTCCAAGCAACGCCGTTGTGAGTCATGCATTCTAGCACATGGTCGGCAGTTCGAGCACCTCTTGTAAGTCTGTACAACCAATGCAAAGAAATGTTACATGTAAGATAATAAATGTTTTTTCCTTACCACTTCCTTCTTATGTGTTCTTTCCATCATTGAACTGGGGTCATTTTGCCCTACTACATAGCATATGCGCTCATGCTTTCCTATGTGAAATCTCCTTCGTTTCTTATTACCTACCTCCCCACCAAATATTGATGATGAATTCTGAATCACCCTGTATATGGCTGTCACTGATCTATGACTTTTCCCAGATCCACCCCTGCGCAACATTTCACTGCATGGCAGGGCAACCCAATGCTAACCTCTGGTGTTAGATAAGCAACCATAAATATATCCTTCTCCATCTTCCTGACACAGGAGTTTTACCTATCCCACCGTCTCAGCTCCCCCCAACAAATATTTCATCCCCCTTTGATTGGCTCAAATCTACCATACTGGCAACCAACCATGGCCACAACTTCATAAAATAACATAACATTCGCCACTCGGAAAATTATAAAAAAATATATATACACTACTTCTTCCTCTATCTCTCTCCACCCCCCTTCCCCCCTTCACATGACATGCAACTGGTATTTATTCTCCTTCACCCTTCAACATCTGCCTCTCCACCACTGGGCGGCCTGCGGCCTAAAGCCCAATTGCCAATATGTACGATTGCCAGCCTTCACTGTGCTGGCCAGTCTTTGCCGTTTTCATCCGCACCCACTGCCCTTTATGCGTATGGACCTGATGATAAGGGGGCCGAGGCCCCCTTTACAAATAGGTCCAGCTTAGAAAGAAGGATGTATAAGAAGAAGAAGAAGCGTAGATATCCTTGCAAATTGCAAAAGCAATTTAAAACGTTGTAATTGGCTAAACAAGAATGCAAGTTATTAGATCATGATTATTCTTTCATGTTTAGCCAATTATAACGTTTTCAATTTCTTTTGCAATTTACAAGGATATCTACGCCAGGACTTCTATTATAATTGACGAGTCCAAACGCCACATATTAGTACGTATGTTATTTGTCACATCTTCAAATTATAAAATATACTTCAAGTAATAAAAATTTGAATTAACCGATAGGTTAGATGATTTTAATACTGCAAATTATTAGTATCATGATTATTCTGTAGTAAAATTCTATAACCTATCGATTAATTCACATTTTTATTACCCCCTCTCAACCCACAACCCCCACTTCACCACTCTGAATATACCAATTGGTCATAAACAGACCCCCATAACCCCCTTACCCCTCACTGTAAGGAAAAAAATTATTTATGGTATCAAATATCATTTAATTCACAAAGAATACAGTTTGCACTGGACCCCTTCGAGTCTACTTCACTGCATTCCACTTCATTATTATTACAAATCTAACTGGCTAACAACCATCTCCTTACCCCCATAAACCTCAATTCATATCCCCATGAAATTAATGGCACATTTTTAAGGGAAGTTTTTTCGTTTTTCAACGAATCTAGGCGGCCTGCGAGCCATTAAGCCTAATCGCTGAAATGTGGGATAACCAGCATTTTACGATCCTGGTCCTGCCAGTCATTGCTTACAGTGCCGAAAATTGAATTTTGCGATTGGACCAGATGATAAAGTGGCTAAGGTCCCTTTTACAAAGTGGTCCAGGAAAGGGTGAAGGATTGTTAAATGCTGTTACCATCCTGTGCTGAATGCCACAGCATTTTATTACCGTTAAGTACTGGAACATAGGTCATGGAGTTGACAGGAACCAATAACAGCTTTACCATACCCACATTGCATATTAGACTTGAATGTTCTTAAACGTAAAAACAAAACTTCAGTAATTTATTTATATTTGAGTAGAATCTAAAATTCTAAATATTACTCTTAAAAATTCTCGTCTTAACTGCACTGTGCAAAAGAAAGTTGTTATACTGAGAAAAATACTTTTTTAAACTGTTTGTTGCAATCGTGAGGCTAGCGGTTCCTATCGCTTCAAGATGCTGCATGCAAAGCACACCTTACTATGTTAAAAGTACAACGGACGCGATCATGCCTTCCCGCTTTATATTTTAGTCACGACGAGCTGAATTTCTTACCGCGACACACTGTTCAGCAAGTTGTACTTAAAATTGTATTAAATGTCACGTGAGGTTAAATACGAGCAAATATAAACTATATAATTCGTTTCTTTTCATAACGTTAAACATAGCAACACTGAAATTTACAACTGCCCTGAAATTTCTATAAACGATCAATTATGCTAATAAATTAAAGGTTTGTTCACTTTATACTTACCAAATTAAAACGTTGTACAAATGGGATTTGTGAGGATGCCACCCCAATTAAACAATATTTCATTATGTAAGCTAATTCTTAATATTTAAATTTCTGGTGGAAACTAACAAGCATTTTAGGTGCTTATAGAGTATCATGTTTTTTCATGCCCATAATGTTTCGCGATATCATTTTTTATGTAGAACTACTTTTTTGCTATCTAGAACTACTTGTGGCGGATTAATTTGGCGTAAAACTGTACTGCACCCCCTGTCGGTAGGGGACCATTATTTGGACTACTTTTTAATGGCTAGATTATTGACGATTGCCACACTATTATTTATAGCACTGAAAACCTTAGAATGAGAAGTCCTAACATGTGGCCATCAGACGATGTCAACCAGAACCTTGTTCAAAATTGTTGTACAGGGAGATCAAATTCAGCAACTCTACCTCAGAACAAACTTATTTGCAGGAGAGCTATATTTTAAATATTTTTTCCTCGATAGTGGTAAATAAAATTCCACAGAATACACTCCCCCTTCCTTCGTGCCTCAATCCAATACTGTGCTAATATATGTCTTAACAGTCACAAATTGAAACAAAAATCAGAAAGTGGAAGAGGGGACGGAACCCTAAATGATTGGATAAAAATAGAATCCTTTTCCAAGTTTATCATTTTTAGAACATGGGGGCTGGGAGAAATTTTTTCAGGGTAGAAATTTGGGTGGGAGAGAAAAAGCAAATCAATGTTTCAAGATGGAAGTATCTAGGTGGGATGTTCAATCTCTGAAGAGTACATTATTTTCCACACAAGGGGCTAAATGGCTAGGTAACAGGGGTCCAAGGAATCAGAGGTTAGAGAAAGGATCCTCTGGAAACTGTTAGGAGACAAATACTATCTTCCCATAATGATATCAAAAATATTTTTTTACGGCGCATGCACAGGGTATGGCTCTCTTGCACTCAGAACTGTGACAAAACATCCCATCTGACTGATGGTAGCTTTTAAAGCATATAAGTGTTTTCTTTATCAATAAGTACAGTGTGGGGATTAGCGATGCTTATGGACAAGCTAAAACTGGGTTTAGCCATAGCAATGGCACCCTGAAAAATATTAATTTGGCCCACAAATAAAAAATCTTTGACTACTCCTGTATTATTTCCTTATTCGCCACAACTGAGCATACCTATTTGGGCAAAAAGGAAGCGTAAAATGTATTTTGCTATTGTGGCAGCCGAATTTTTGTAGTTATTAAATATATTTTTGAATTATTTTCCTCTGTAGGATTCAGAAATTTTTATAAACGAGATAAAACTCTAAATTTCCTCAAGTAAGTTTAGGTAATCTTCCGTTTTTTCCAAATATAAAAACGTAAGTTTTCATAATACACTTCAGGAAATAAAAAATGCAACACTTGCAAGAAGTTATGCAAATGTGACGATATTTAGGGAGGTGGTAGTATATGGAAATACATGGAAATGATTAGGTTTGCAGGATGATCGAAACGATTAAACAGGTGCGAACTGACGTCACAGGTGCTGAGCAGTCAAACAGAGACAAAGGCAATCAAAGCTCCCTTGTTGACAAAACGTTATGGATATTGTTCTAAACAGCTAAAGATGCCCTTACGCAGACGTCGACAGCCATTCCAACAGTTAACAGACTTTGAGCGTGGAACAATCATCGGCCTTAGAGAAGCTGGTTTGCCGAACAGGGTCGTTGGCCGCAATCACAGCACCATAGTACACATATGGCGCTAGTGTGTTCAAGAAAGATCCAGCACACATCGACAAGGATCAGGAAGACAGTGTATGACCACAGAGAGACAGAACCGCCATTTGTGAAGCATGGCATTGCGTGAGGATTCGCGACTAGAACGCAACTGCAAAGCGACTGGCACACATCGAATACCTACCTGGCGGATGGAAACAACAAGCATTTACAGTTTTCATTGCGAGCCTATCGTCAGGCACTGCGTTTACCCCTGATATCTGCCCATATTCAAGCACGTCTTCAGTGGTGCCACCTCTGAGCGAACTGGAACGAACAAGAGTAGAGTACCGTGGTGTTTAATGACGTATTTATTTTTTATATTGGTCAGCACGACTGTAGACAACGCGTTCGCCGTCATCCAGGGGAAAGGAATGTCATCCAGTGCTTAAGACATCGTCACTCAGTGCGTGCGAGTCATTACCCAGTGCGTGCGACATCGCGTCGCTCCAGCACCTGGTGTCTGGGGTGCCATTAGTCCGACGTCTCGGTCGGAACTGGTCATCATAAGGGAATCTGCCCAAGGATATTGTTACGACAGAAGAATCTGGCAACCGAAAGCAAAGTTTCAGCCAACGAATAAGAACGTGGGGAGAATTTGAGAACAGTGGAGCGTTAACGGTCGTTGTGTTGTAACGGTCGGAGAGTTCGAAAATGGACGGTGAGCTGTTCTGAGACAGTGCGCGTAAGTATCAAGAAGTAACTTGATGTGTTGTGTATACGCGGAAGGATAAAAGTGGGATCTTTTATCGTTAAGTATCAAGAAGTAACTTGATGTGTTGTGTATACACGGAAGTATAAAAGTGGGAACTTTTATGGCTAACTTCGAATGTCTACACGGACTGTCTTTTTGTTCGGCTAGTGTGTGAACAGTTATTAGCACAGGACGAGAATTGGTTTACGAGTGAAGATCTTCGGGTGACCTGGTAAATCAAGTAAAAGGTAGTATTTAGTGAAATACACAGAGCTGATATTGTGTGCTCTACGCAGGAAGATTGATGACTTGTGCATGTTAATAGTTGATTTGTTAATAAGATACTTCATCCATATTTCCTTTGTAACAATTTACCTTGTATTGAATTTGGTTTTGAAATATAGCTTTTAATACTCACGCTCAGCGGCTATCCATTTTTTGAAATCCGCAACATTTGGTGTCAGAGGTGGGGTTAATTTAATTGAATGCCTTTCACTAGAAGTATGGATGAGTTAATAAAGTTGATGACTGATATGAAAGCCGAAATAGCGGCACAAAATAGGACATTAGATGAAATGATCAGTCAAAATGGTAAAATGAAAGCCGCAATGGCTACACAAAATAATGAAAAGGAAAAAGAGAAAGGCAACGCATATCAAAATGTGAATCCAAAACCAATAGGTGAAATTTGCAAAACTAACAGCACTGGAGGTAACATTACAGATGAACAATGTTTTAAAGATGCTAACCGTAAGAATATTGTTGAGCAGTATAAAAATTATAGGAACAAAATTATGCAAGAATCGAGAGCTGGTAGAGATGTTGTTACAGTTACAGTTCAGACAACGAAATTGGTTGAAGGTGAATATATCTCCAGCAGTGGGAGCTATAGTACAGATGAACATAATGCTGATGCGGGAAAGAAACGATGCAGAACCAGAAAACATTCCAAGATCCTTTGCTATCTGAAAAAGAAGCAATTTAAGAAACGATGCGGAACCAGAAAACATTCTGGGATTCTTCGCTATCTGAAAAAGAAGCAATGTAGATTCAATTCGTTTCTACAAAATTCGACGGACAGGAGAAGCTCGCTGGGGCAGTGGCGTTCTGATGAAGCCTTCATATTGATTGAAGAGATCTCGAGAGAGATGGAGAAAGTGCGAGAGGACTGCGAGAGGAAGACTGCAAAAGAATCGAATCTTCGGAAGAAAGGAGAATCTCGAAATGTGGATCTGCTACTGGAAATCAAGAATCGTAGAGATAGCGCAGATAATGCCTTTGACCACGCAACTACTGGTGATGCATGGCAGAGTGTCTATGTAGCTGGTGACATGTCTAGGAACTGTGAAGAACAATCACACAGATCAGAGAGCTGTGAGACTATACAGTACGCTTTGCACTTCAAAATACCTAGGTATACAAGTCTGGCACGATCTGAAGAGAGATCCACACGAAAGGTATTCTATTCCTCGCCGTCAGCAAAATGTGTCATGGACAATTATCGCAAAGGCAGAGTAACGAGTGGTAATGAGGGGGAACGAAACAGAGTTTACGTTTCGCAGAGTGGTCCGAGTAAAGAAGAGGTGTCCATTCATCATAGATACAAAGTGCCATTCGACGTTACTGGGGAAGTCGGAGAGATTTTTCCGAAGCATATAGCCACACTTGAATCGTTTATAGAAAGTGGGGATTTAAGGAAGAGGAATTCCGAAGAATGGCTTAGAAGCATAACAGGTGATGCTAGTAAAAGAGCTTCAGGCAGAGACAGTACTTCAAAGACTAACTTTCTGGATGAAACTAAGCCTCAGAGTTACGATCAGAGAGAAGTGAATCCCTCAGATAATTTCAACGTAGCCACGCTGAATTTCTTTTCTGAACAGTCAATGTGCAGATTTGGACATTATAACCATTTAGATTATAAGGATGTAGAAAAGTTTTATCACGACTACAAGAGCTCTAAAGTGGACAATATCATGTTACAAAACTCGTCGCTGATCTCCAGAATGAACAATTTGGCAATCATGACTGATGTTTCCCTGGCTAATTACAATGAGAGCTCCAAGAAAGTGAATTCCGAAGAAACAGCAACTATGACCTCCTCGGGTCATGTGTTTTGCTGGAGACCCGAGTGGCGCCATCGGATGGTAGATAAATACGGTACAGGAGGTGTCGGCGACAAAGTGAGTCTTGTCTTGGCTCCTGCACTTGCTGCTTTAGGTCTCAAGGTCCCTATGATCTCCGGTCGTACTCTCCAATTGACGGGAGATACTCTGGACAAATTGGAATCCATCCCTGGCTTCACAGTCGACTGCACTAAAGATAAAATCGAGCAGATGATGGAAGACGTCGGATGCTGCATCGTAGGACAGACAGAGGAGCTGGTGCCAACAGATAAGGAGATTTACCGCTGCAAGGATCTGACGGCTACCGTAGATAGCGTTCCTCTAAGGAGATGCTCAATTGTGTCCAAAAAGCTGGCTGAAGGAGTGTGCGCTTTGGTTTATGATGTTGAATTCGGAAAAGGAGCTATTGATCTCATCAGTACAGAAGATGTTGCTGTTGATTTAGTTAAGAAAATGGTTGCAGCATCACAAGCTCGTGGAATGAAGAGTTTGAGTTGTTCAGCTGTTATCAGCAACATGGATTCACCTCTTGAAAACTCTGTTGACAACTCTCTGGAAGTGATGGAAGCTGTTCAGTGTTTCCTTGGTGACGGATCCTTGGAAATGCAAGAGCTCGTCGAAGAGTTAGGAGGAGAACTTATGCGTTTGGTGAACATTGTGGATAATAGGGTAGATGAAGCATCACGTGTCCGCAAGGTTCTGGATAACGGCAATGCTTTGAACAAGTTTCGTAACATGTTAATAGAACAAGGAGTATCTGAAGATGTTGCAAGCTGGCTATGTGAAGGTAAAACAGAAAAAATATTGCTAGCAGCCCGACACATCACTGATTTCACTTATACAGGAGAAACAGGTAAGGTTGTCGGATTAGAAGCTGCAGTTCTAGCAAGAGTATGGAAGGAGGAGATGGACCGAAGAGCTAAAAAGAATTATGGAGCTGATGTTATATTTGTGAAGCACCTTGGGGATCAAATTGAATCAGGTGAAATATGGCTGAAGGTTCATCACGACAGTTCTGAATTAAGTGAAAGTCAACTGACAAAAGGGTCAGATTGCAGGATGAAAATTCTCCCTAGATTTTATGTCACTAATGATTTTCATTCCTTGTTACTGTTGATAGAAGTAAAAATCCAAAGAAGAAAACTTTTTACAGGTTTTGCACGAAAACTCTTAGTCGATTCTTCTCCCTGCAGAGACATAAACGTGTTCACAAGGGCTATAGGCCTTACACGTATTATGTTTGTGGACGAGGCTTCAGTCAGAAAAGAAATCTACGTCATAATGAGATTCGCTTTCATTTTGACACAGACGTGGTATATCGCATTCGTCGATGTCCAGCTACAAAGTGCAAGGTGGTTCACGTGGATCATTTGGCCCCGTTTCATCGAAGAACTGAAGAAGCTTTGGAATCCAGAATTGTTCGGGACGAATAAGACCTAGGAAGGGGGCAGTGTTACGACAGAAGAATCTGGCAACCGAAAGCAAAGTTTCAGCCAACGAATAAGAACGTGGGGAGAATTTGAGAACAGTGGAGCGTTAACGGTCGTTGTGTTGTAACGGTCGGAGAGTTCGAAAATGGACGGTGAGCTGTTCTGAGACAGTGCGCGTAAGTATCAAGAAGTAACTTGATGTGTTGTGTATACGCGGAAGGATAAAAGTGGGATCTTTTATCGTTAAGTATCAAGAAGTAACTTGATGTGTTGTGTATACACGGAAGTATAAAAGTGGGAACTTTTATGGCTAACTTCGAATGTCTACACGGACTGTCTTTTTGTTCGGCTAGTGTGTGAACAGTTATTAGCACAGGACGAGAATTGGTTTACGAGTGAAGATCTTCGGGTGACCTGGTAAATCAAGTAAAAGGTAGTATTTAGTGAAATACACAGAGCTGATATTGTGTGCTCTACGCAGGAAGATTGATGACTTGTGCATGTTAATAGTTGATTTGTTAATAAGATACTTCATCCATATTTCCTTTGTAACAATTTACCTTGTATTGAATTTGGTTTTGAAATATAGCTTTTAATACTCACGCTCAGCGGCTATCCATTTTTTGAAATCCGCAACAATATGTTACCAACATTTTGCAACCAGTGACTGTCCACTTTGTTCAGCAGCATGGAACCTTTTACCAACAAGATAAGGCGCATTAGTCTGCATTAGTCCCACACAGCCCGCATTAGTCTGCAGTATTTATAGAAGCAAAATATTCAGATACTACCATGGCCAGCACGATCGCCGGACCTTTCATCTATTGAATTCGTCTAGGACATGATGTGCCGATGCTCCAACAACACCCAAAAGTTGCGCCAACCACTGTCGCTGAAATTAAACAGTGACTTCGCACTATTTGGTATTCTATCCCATAGGAGGACATTAATTTTATGAAACTTCTAACTACTGCTTCTATACTTCTGCTTTGCATTTTTATTTTGCCAAAATAACACAAATTGCCTTTTTTTTTTCAAACGAAAGCCTGAAATAGGGATTTTATAATTTTGCATGCAATAAATGAAGCCTAAAAATTTGCTTTTAATATTTGATAAAAAATTTTATGAGTTCAAATGCTAAGGTTTGCCAATTGTGGTAGATGCTCCACTGTCTCTCTTTAAATAGTAGCTAGTACTCACTGTTCCTGGCATTTTACTGTTTTAAAAATAAAGCATCAGAAAATGCCACAGTAGGATTAATTAATGATGCTGTGCCAACTTTATTCACATTTTTAACAAATGACACACTGACAAATTGGAAACCTCCTGTATTGAGAGACACTTGTAAAAGATATGATAGAAATTGCAATGAGAACAGATATTGCCTATAAAAATAATCACTCATGTTGTGTAAGAAGGAAAAGTCCTATAAAATTTAAGAGAAAGTTGTTGTCAGTGCAAAATGAAATTCAAAGCTTAAAGAAAATGTTATGGTGATATTATTGCCACCTAAGAGCCAAGCAATCAGACTCTTTTTCTTTAAAAGAAATGTTAGATTTGTTTAAGGCTCAAAAGCTCATCAAGATGACATTGAGACCCCAAAGCCTGTGTTTCTAGATATAACTTGAAACCTGTTCAGAAATTCACAGCAAAAATGCTGAAAGAAGCAAAGGCATATTTTATTGCCAAGAGGTAAATAGATATACCATGATATTTTCATTCTCCAACGGCTTATTAAAAATTGAGGTTCTATTTTTTTATTTTTAAAAAGGCTTTTAAATTTGTAAGAGAAAAACTTCTTCCCCAATAGCTCCACAATATTAACTTGTTGCAGATCTGTAGATGGCTTTCCTGGAGTTATTGAAGTTTTCTGCATGGAAAATTTTACTGACAGTAAGCAGAAGGATATGATATTCTGTTTTTTATTTGAGGAGAAGTCAATTAAGAAACAAATACTGTTCAATGGTAAATGCTCTTGTCGATCTATGGTAATAATGCTAATGATAAAAATTCAGATATAACTTCTGAAACTAATTTTTATGTTTGTTTCAGTTTTATGTAGCTGGAAAATCCCCATAGGTTATTTTTTTAACAGTTTGTTTGTCTGGCTCAAAATATCTTTTTACTTACAAATTCAGCCAGGACCATATTTAACTTTTTTAAAGCTCTAAGGGCAAAAGAGGGAAATCATAAAAACTTAATTATCTTTAGTTCGAAAGTGCTCACATGTAGTTAATAATTAACCAGCTGATAATTAATAAGAAAAATGGCAATTGTTTAACTTTCAATGAAATTTAAATCATTGGCAGCAATTATGAAATGCCCAGTGACATTTTAAGTGTTTCTCACATGTGGGTAATATCAAGCAATCACAATAAAACAATGAAGGTCATTTGTCTCTTTTCTCTGAAATTGGAAAATGTTATTATAAACTGTCTTCATAGCAAAAAAATTATTTATGTAAATTAGCATTAATTGACTCTGACCTAATGCAGTCTTTTCTGTCTGTACTTATTAACCCTTACAGAGACAATTTTTTTTCTTTAAGAAACAACAACTTTTGAACCTTATTATGAAAAACTAATGAATGAAATAGGCCATATTACATATCAAAAGAAAAAGCATTTAATTCTGGAAAAAAATGGTAGGGAAGCATAGAAAAAGCATGTTCCAGGTTCCTTTGTAGGGATTTTTGGAAACTGATTAATCAGCTTCTGTCACTTTAACGGTTAATATTAAAAATTCAGGTTTTTTCGCCCTTCTCACAGTACGTGTGTGCAATTGCAAAAATTACTGAACAGCATGCTCCAGGAGAAAACTTTATATTCTCAATAACAACCATTTCATACCTAATTAAAAAATCCAGGTTAATGTCCTACATAGGCTTCAAAAGAATATGCTAAAATTAGACTTCACAATTCAGAGACACAAATGACAGAAAAATTAATAGGCATCAATATAAGAGCAAACATCTAAATATGCACAAAACAGTGACAAAAACATACTATGCAGTAACTTCATTTCTTATATTCTGTGTGTGTGTTATATGAATTTCCCACTGCCTCAGCTGAAATGAAAACAGTTTGCATTTTTTTTTTACAGCATGAAATTTCAATTATGTCATTTATGTGTGTATGTGTGAGACCTTGGATTTTCTTCTGCCTTAGCTGATATGAAAGTTTACAATTTTTTTTTGTTCCATTAAATTTCAATCATATCATTTGTGTGTTTGTGTGTGTGTGTGTGTGAGGGGGGGGGGGGGGCTTGCCTTTCCTTCTGCCTTAATTGAAATGAGAGAAAGTGTAAATTATTTTGTTTTTATATATATATATTGCAGCAATTTCAATTTTGTCATTTGTGTGTATGTGACCTTGAATTTCCTTCTGCCTTAGCTGATATAAAAGTTTGCAATATTTGGATTTTGTTGCATGAAATTTCAATCATGTCATTTGTGTGTGTTTGTGAGTGTGAGTGGTTATTGAATTTCTTTATGCTTCAACTGAATAATAAGCTTACAATATTTGGGTTTTTTTAGAGCATGAAATTAAATTATATCATTTATTGGGAGGAGATTTGATTTCCTGCCTGAGCTGAATTAAAAAAGTTTACATTTTCTGATTATTTCTTTTCATTTTTAATAAAAAGTAATATTTTTTAATGAAAGAAGAAAATAAATGTGACTTTTCATGTTTTTTTTTAAATTAGGGTGGATTTGCACAATTAAGATCTATGAATTTTGCGGGCTTTTGCTTCAGATGAAAGATTGGATCATGTATTAGATTTTAAAATATGTTTACCATTGTTCCTGTTTTAAACGGGCTCAAATTAAGGTCTGCTAAGTTTACAGTCAATTTAGTTCAGCTTGAATCATGCATTAAGTGCATATCGAATTTTTTCTGAATTTTCATACAAAACCTCGATTTAAAGAGAAGTAGTTTCCAGCGTCTTCGCTTTTCATCCTATACAAATCAATAAGTGTGTATTAATTAAATCTATTTTGTTTTAATTACTACACTGGAATAACCTCATTGAAATAAAAAACAAAAAACAGCAAAGTTCTGCTTCATTTAAATCATTTGTTACACATTTTTAAATATCCTTCATCGTTGTTCGCAGCCAATTCGCAAGACATCTTGGGTATTCTTGCCTCATTAAACCCTCGGCAGACTCAACCGTTTATGATCATGGCGGTCATTGCTACGAGAATCGGAGTCCTGTCTCTAGTATTACTACCTCAATTAATTGAGTTCTGTTGAAACGTATCTTGTCAGGAAAGTTATAGCCTTCTGGGTCTGGCCTTGGCCTGGCACACCGAAATGAAGACTTTCGCTAACTAACAAGGTCTTCAGCCCATGGGTGCTTTGGTAGAATCAGCCAATCAAGTGTCATGGCCCACCTCGAGTCAATGACTTGCTTCCTGTATTTATTGGTATTATACTGTATTTCAGCGCGTGCCCATTTGTCTAATCACTATAGAAGATAAAGTTAAGGTTCTGGGCGGTGGCCGTAGTGGAAATTTTGCATTTTATAAACTAAAACAGAGGACATAGCATTGATTCACGAAGTGAATGCTGTGATTGTCTTTCAGTGTTTCTCAAAGAGGGTTGTATAAACAAAAGCAGATGACGTAGCACACTGATTATCAAAGTGAATGCTGTGATTGTCTACATCAGTGTTTCTCAAAATGGTTGTCCGCGGATCGGTGGTGGTCCCTGAATCCATCAGTCGCAGGTACGAAAGAAGCTTCCGGGAAAGAAAGAAATCGGCTTTCAGAAGCAGAAAACTGATATTCTATAGCGCCAGAGTTCTAATGTCCCCTCATTCCAGGTGTGTCATGTCTTGTGGGGTGAGGAAAGTTTCATGTGCATATACATATTTTGTTTCTTGAGGCAACACGTGGCCACAAGCTCCAATAGCTTGCGCGGCCACACTATACCGGTGCCTGGCACACTAGAAAAAAATTGCTGGTTCGACACATCAAACAGTTTCAGAAGCACTTCCTTTCTTCCTTGAAACTTCAGTAGATCCAATTGGAGGCAATTCAAATTTTGAAATTCCGTTCCTTATTTCCTTCAGATTTTGAAATTCCGTTCCTTATTTCCTTCAGATTTTAAATATACTGTGCCCAAATTTGCAACCTTCGTTCCACACGTAAATTTCATTTAACTTAAATATCCAGTTGGCGTTTGTTGACCATGTTGACAGCATGGTTGACAATCAACTCAGTAATAATAGTACCTTAGCCGTAAACCGTATTTTGGGAACCTTGTGTTGCTCCATGAGATTTCTAGACGAAGTCAGCTGTATCGTCTTGATACGAAATGATCAAAAAATAATTAATCAAAAAGCTTACGTTCCATCCCTTATTTAAAGGTAATAAATTTCATGTCAACTCATAACAAAAACGTTTCTTTGCTTTAAACAAGAAGTGTTCTGATTTAACCACGTTTTTATTATAAAGAAACATTTTTTCGTTGATTAGTGTGAAATTTGAATGTTTATAGTGGAATGCAAATTCCAGGTTTGTTGTCTTGAAGTGGAATAGATAATTTATGCGACATCGATTTCCAATTTTTTTATAGTAATTGGTGTGAATTTTTGGTAGTATATTATGTCCGATTTGCCTTAGAGCTATAACTATTTTATTATCGCAGTATATCATTTAACAGCAATTAAAGTGGATGAATAATTGATGTTTGTTGAAAACTAAACCTTTTAACCCGAGAACTGTTGCACATTGCTCTTTTAGCTATCCCATATACTTCTTTGATGGAAACACTTATTTTTCGGTATCTCAATGTGACCTATCTGACCTTGAATATTTTTACTACATAGATAAAAAAGCTTTGCAAATTGAACAACGCTTTTCACTGGTGTGAATAATGCAAAAATATATACCACGATAGTCGAAGTTAGTTGTTTTTCAGGATATTAGTTACAGACACTAGTGCAATATAGCTTGTTCGCTGTCAAAGGAGGTTGCTTCCACTGCTCCCCACAGTAACCTAAAGTGCAGAATTATCTGTTTTCCACTCATTTTTTAAAATTAACAATAGCAGATTAATAATTAATAAATTTACTCTATAATGCAATAATGGTCAGAACAGTCGAGACAATTAGCTGGACACACATGAGACACACACACATCAATTGACGTTACCTGATCCGAGCAGTGAGACGGATATATAATGAAGTAGCATGTCACTAACATCGAGAGCCTGAGGATACCACACTGTGCGGTTGGTGAAACGCATCGCTCTTTTATAGAAACAGGTATAGTCATATATTTTAGCTGTGAAGGTAAATAAATATGCCGGTTGAAGATTTTAAACATTATCTTTTAAAGTTTGGTGTTTAAGTATTGAGGAAAGTGCAAATAAGAGTTAAGTGTGGCCGAGTGGTTAGTGCACTGGGCTACTGATCTAAGCCTGGGTTTGAGCCCCGGGTAAGGCATTGTCGTTTGTGTTGTTTTTCTGCTAAGGTCCTGCCATCCTCACAGACCTACTATGGCATATAAACTGACAGGTTCCTGTCAGACCTCTGTGGCAAGCAGCTGCTTGAGGAGGTATTTTTTTTTTTAACAGTTTTAGCACAAATAGCCTACTCTTTTGAGGAATACCTGCTTCTTTAAGTAATGGAACAACTAATGCAGAAATACATCCATATTAATAGAATTAAGCTGCTAATATATGGCAAACTTTATAAGCGACTGTCATCTTAAAAAGTCACAAATTTCAACAGAAAGATGTGTTTACAACTACAGCAACAGCAATTGGACATCAAGAAGTATCAGCAACTTGTGAAAGAATTGCAGCATCAATAAAAGGCTACAGGATTCAACTAGACATCTTAGACTACTGAATTTACAGTCTACAACATTTGTACTTAATTTATGGACTGGTAGCAATGGATACAACATCAGTGCCAAAAGTCAACTTGATGTGCAAACCACTGCCGCTGTACCAGCCACCATGGACACTGGTAAATACCTTAAAAATTTTTTTCACTCTGATTTCCCTTTGCTGATCAAAGGATTCTTATAGAGTAAAATAATAATGAAGGTACAGATTAATGAATTGAAATCTTAGAATTGCCAGCCAATTTGGCAAGTTTTTACAATTCATTCTTAATGTTAAGCACTCCTCTCTGTTTGAGCCTTTAAATATTTTAAAGATTTAGAGCATTAGTGTAAACAGCATTATCGTGAAGTATTAAATTTGCAATTAGCTGGAATTATTATGTACGAAATTACCTTAGTTTTTCCTTGGGGTGTCTCTTTTCCTGTTGTGGTCTAGTACAGTCCAATTATTCGGAGTTCACATACACCGAAGACTATCCTATAACAATAGCGGATTAATAATTCATAAATTTACTCTATAATGCTGTAATGGTCAGAACAGCCGAGACAATTAGCTGAAATTATTATCTATAAAATTACTTTTTTTTTGGGGATGAGTCTTGCCCTGTGGTGGGTAGTACAGTCCAATTATTCAGAGCTCACATACACCGAAGAGCCAAAACATTATGACCACTGGCCTAATATGATGTTGGTCCTCCATGTGCTGCTAAAATAGCTCTTACCTGGTGAGGCATGAATACTACAAGATTTCTAAAGCTGTCTTGTGGTATCTGGTACCAACATGTTACAAGCAGATCCTTTAACTCTTTTAAGTTACGTGGTTGAGCCACCACAGATCGGATATGCTGTTCCAACACAAATCACAAATGCTCAATTGGATTGATGTCTGGGGAATTTGGAGGCCAGGTCAATACCTGGAAGTCTTCCTCATGTTCCACGAACCATTCTCGAACAATCCGGGCAGTGTGTCATGGCATATTCTGCTGAAAGAAGTCATTACTAGAGGGGAATACCACTGCCATGAAAGGATGTACTTGATCTGCAATGATATTTAGGTAGGTGGTAGATGTCATAGTTCCCTGCACATGAATGACTGGATCCAGGGTTTCCTAGCAGAACATTGCCCAAAGCATTACACTTCCTCCACTGGCTTGTTTTCATTCCACAGTACATCCTTTTGCCAACACTTCCCCCAGGTAAATGATGCACACATACCCAGCCATCCACATGGTGCAACAGGAAACAAGATTCATCGGACCAGATGACCTTTCAATCATTGAAGGTCCAGTTGTGATGCCCATTTTAGGTACTTTTGATGGTGAACTGAGGTTAACATGGGCACTCGGAGTGGCCTGCAGTTATACAGCCCCATTTTCAGCAAGATTTGAAGTATTGTGTGTTGTGACACATTACTTCTGTCACCAGCATTCAAATTGCGGGTGAGTTGCGCACAGCATCCCTTCTGTTGGCTCATACTATACGATAGCCTTCGCTCACCTGTAGCATCCATGAGCCATGGTCAGCCCACACCTGGTCAGCAGTTCATGTTTTTTTCCTCATCAGACCACTTTTTGAAGGTACTAAACACTGCTGACTGTGAGTGCCCCACAAGCCTTGCCATCTCGGAAATGCTCTGACCCAATCATCTGACCATTACAATTTGGCCTTTGTCAAACTCACTTAAGTCCACTCGTTTCCCATCTGAAGAACAAGAATATCACAGAATAGCAGATCTCAGTATCAGGTGTTATTTATACTGTTTCATGACCTTCACATGCCCTGTCGTTTAGCTGCAGTGCTTCAATTTGCATAAAGACGTGCTGGTAATAATGTTTTGGCTCTTCGGTGTTTGTTCCAGATTTGCTGTTGTTCTTGTTGGGGATTATCTTGCAGGGTTGACATCAGTTTGGACATGGCACTGAGAGAAGAAATATGCTGTTGGAATTTATGATTTGCTACACATGTTAATCATTGTATTTATAGATTTCCAGCAATGTCCCAACTTTTCTAGAAGAGAGAATAATGTGTCTTAATGCATATGTGCTATGTGTTTTGCATTGTTGCTCCAATGCATTGTTAGGCAAAATAGTTGTTTTGCAGCAGGTACAGATGTTAGTGTGCTGTGAACAGTGTTTACCTAATGCATACAGTATGTATTAAGACACTTTATTTGCTCTTGTAGAAAAGTTGTGACATACACTGGAAATCTGTAAATACGTTAATTAATGTGTGCAGCAAGTCATAAATTCAAACAGCATATTTCATCTGTCAGTGCTATGTCCAAATTGATGTCAACCCTGCAAGAGAATCCCCAACAAGAACTACAGCAAAATCTGGAACATATGTGAACTCTGAATAATTGGACTTCACTACCCACCAAAGGACACAATAGACTCATCCCAAGAAAAAACCAAGGTAGTTTCATAGATAATAATTGCAACTAATTGTCTTAGCTTTTCTGACAAATATAGCATTATAGAGTAAATTTATTAATTTTAAATCAGCACTGTGACTTAAACTATTTTCTTATATTAGCAGATTCTTGTCTCCATAATAGGGTGACCAGAATTCAAGATGAAAATTCAGGGAGATTTGAAATTTCGATTTAAACGTATGACCAGATCCTTGGAAAATGAGATATTATGTCTCCCTAATTGGACAGCTCACAATTGATGAATTTCATTATAAAGTTCTATTCTCAGTTTTTCATTCACCTGCATTACTGACTAGAATTTTTTATAACATTTTTACCACTTCTCTTAATAAAAGATAAGTTCATGCTGTACAGTAAATTTAATATTTAAAAAAATCTAAAAACAATTTCCAGGGACATTTATTTTTTTGAGACAGCTTTTCATCCAGAAACTCCCAACAAATCATTGATGTCTGGGCACCACTGAACAATAGTAAACCCTATATGACAACCTGAAAAGAACAAAACCATCAAGAATGTACTGCTGATCTGCATTATATAAAAAACATTCACTGCCAATCCACATTATATAAGTCCCTCAAACTAAATAATTATGCCAAAGACAAGTCTGAAACATAATATCATAATAATCATAGATAAATGTACCTCTGATATGCATTAAAAGAAAAAAACCCTTTAAAACTTTAATCTCACCAGAGACAACAAGCCTAAAAAACAAGAAAATTTTAAAACAATAAACTTTCCACACCAGTTCACCCTTTCAACTTCAATATTTAACACAACAATAACTATATAAAATATAGCCCCAATATAACATTTACCCAAAATTTTTAACAGTTAATGTTAAAATTCATACCACTATTTCACTTCCACTCAATATGATTTCCAAGGAGCCGATTGTCTATTTCTGACTATTTACAAACTTGACATTCACGACTTTCAGCTGGTAAATTCATCATTGTAGACTACTTTTGTAAGATATATGTGCTTGATAATAACTGCCATATCCACTCCCAAAGGCTCAAAATATTTTTGCACCACGCATTTTGTCACTTCCGACTACATTACAGTTCTCTGAAAACCCTCCATACCCATTTTTCCCCCAAACACTATTCTGTTAATATCCCCACTCATCACTAAAAATGTACAAACACTAATTCTTACTTTCCACATTTGAATCTTTAGTCATGTACCATTCTACAGGTTCAACAAAACACCTACAGTCTGTAAAAGTTGTGCATATAGGTAAAAGAGTTCTGATGACCCACCCTCTCTCAAAAGTCTCCATTATATAACTTCCATAAAACAGTCCCACTCAACCATGGGTCCAGTAACATTCTTAAATCCCATTTTCTAATAACTTTGCCATAATAATACACTGACTACCCGCCGGTTACTGGGAGATGTGGATTTGAATCCCACTCACAGCAAAAGCAGTTTTTTTCAGCTTATTATTTCATGTGTTCCATATCTACAGGACATTTCCTGTGATGCTTTACTGAATAATACACCATATTTACCTAAAACTTTCCACAACACTACCAGTACAACTGTATAATTCACTTTGAATTCCTAACCACTCTAAACAACTATTCATCCCAATTTAAACATAGTCTTCCAGTAACAAGGGGGCATCACTAACCCTTTTATCACCTCTCAACCTATTTTGAAACATCTTAAAAACAGACTGGAAATGTACACTTGTGCCCTGGCTATGCAAGCACATGCAAATGTTTTCAGTATAGTTGGAATTGTCTCCAAACATACATCAAATCTCACAAATGGCATGCAATTTCACGTTATCCATCCTAGAAACACAAAACGAGGGTTACTCAATCCACAAAAAAAGTTGCAACTTATGAATGAAAAAAATTTATACGCTGGGTAAATAAATTTAATTACAGAAACACATAAATAGAAAATTTAATATATATTTAAACTTGCATAAACTGGAAAACAAAAAAAAAAAAAATCTGTTCTTTATAGTGTAGTTAACAAATATCACATTACATCTGGTATTAACATAAGTTTATAAGATGAGATGTATATGTAAGTAGTAGGTTATACTGATTATAAAATATTTTACTGAATAAAATGTTGAAAAAAATAAAAATTGAGTTTTGACTGTTTGAAGAATTGCTATTGCATTTAAAAAACAAACTGTTTTATAATTTTTTTTAGGTTTTTCTTTTTTAATGTAGTCAAGCCTTCCTAGTAAGCATTTCTTCTTCCCTGTTGTAAATTTTATGGCTGAAAAAATAGTTTCAAACATTTGTATCCTTGTTGATCAAGACAGTCTTCCCCTTCTTTGCACCTTGATACTTCTCTAATTTCACATTTCACTGAAGGTTTTATCAAATTGCTGTCTTTTTAAACTGAATCCTTGTCAATGAGTAGTTTTGAACTAGTAGTTTAAAAAACTAGTAGTTTTCAAATAGTACTTTTGAACTCTTAATAGAGTTAATATCAATGGATCAGTAAACACTATTCTAGGCCAACAAATGACTGAATGTGCACAGTATAAAAAAAGCAAGTCAAGCCTGCGTGGTGTCAAGCAAGTCAAACCTGGTGGCATAAGCATATCAAGTGATTGCTTGGTGTTGCACATGTTCTGTTTTAAATAATTTATCTCGATAAATCCTGCATTATTCTCATTTGAAAATGAAACTGTCATAAACCTGAAGTATCAATAAATATTTTTGTGTAAAAAATTGTCACCGATGTGCAGGATTTGAACCCATGCCTCTCCAGAAACATGCCAGAGTATTCTACTGAAGTATTTTATCTATTTCCTTTCAGGGGTAAACATAAATTTTTATGGGATAGCAAAAAGTAAATGTGTTTGGCATGAACTTAAATTTATATATGGAGCGACAAAACAATATTCCCATGGGTTTTCAAACAAAATTTGCATGGTATTACAAAACAATTACATTGGATTTAAAAAAAAAGTAAATTTGTCTGGTTGTAACAAGGAAGAAAATTATGTTAGGTACTGTTTTTGGCTGCAGTGATGAAACTAGGGTTGGTAAGCAAAATTCTAAGGTAGGTTTTAGAATTATCTTTTTTCAAATTTTAGAATTTATTGTTAGTTCTCTATTTATTACAACTTTACAGCATCTGCAAATATTCTATATTTATTCATACAGATATGGTTATTTTTATATACAGGGTGTCCCTGAATTCATGGCCCAAATGTGAGGGGATGGTAGTACACACCGAACCCACTAATATTCGTCATAGAATATGCAGCCGCAAATGCAGTGAGGAGTTGGAAATGAAGGACAGACACAGAGGTTTCCAGAGTGACATTTATTGGAGATTATTACAACAAATGCTCAAACGTCCACCCACCAATGTTGATACAGGTGGCACAACAGCGGAGTAGTGATCGGCGTACGTACTTGTAAACACTGGGCTTTTTGCACACATCGGTGGCTGTGACAGACAGTCGGGCTACCAGATCCTCCGCGGACTGCACAGGTGTCTCATACACGACACTCTTCAAATATCCCCACAGAAAGAAATCGATTCAAGAAAGATCGGGTGATCTGGGGGGCCACGGGATGGGACCAACACGCCCAATCCATCGGTTCCCAAATGTGGTATGAAGATGCTGATGCATGCACATGCTGAGATGGGCTGGTGCCCCATCGTGCTGGAACCACATACAGGCGCGGATTGCGGCTGGAACATCCTTGAAGCAATTCCGGCAAAACCTGTTGCAGAAAAATACGATCGAGGCGGCTGGCAGTACGTAGGTTCCAATTAAGTAGTCATGCATGATCCCCACCCAGACATTGATGGCGAACCGTTGCTAGTTCGAATTTGGATGTGTACCTGGGGGTTCTGGACCGCCCACAAATGCGCATTATGGACATTCACTACGCCTTCACGTGAGAATGATGATTCATCCATAAAGAGCACATGCATGGGGAAATCGGGATGTGCGGCATTTTGCTGCAGGAACCATTGGGCGAAATCCATACACGGGATAATCAACAGCTATCAATGCCTGCACTAACTGCAAGTGATAGGGGTGTAGCCCTTCTTCACGCAGTACTCGCCAGACACTGTTCCGATGCACACCCAAGCTCCGGGTGGCAGATCGCGTGCTTGTACTTGAGTTATCTGTCACCATACACATGATATCCTCACTCATAGCTGACATTCTGATCGTCTGTGCTCATCTGGCATCATGTCGACTGATGTGGAAGGTGCCTGCCTCAGACAGCTGGCGGTGCAGTCGCACAAACATTTTAGGATCAGGCACATGGCGCATAGGATATCACTCACAGTAGAGTCTTTGCGCCTCTCTACCATTGCCCTCGGCTATGCTGTACATCAGGTGCATATCGGCTTTCTCTGCATTCGTAAACTGCTCCATCTTGTGTTCAGTCAATGCTGAGAATGTTGGGGTTTGGCTGATCCACCGCTTTTAAGCTTTGCCGCCTCATCTGCGCCACCTACCGACACCAGGCTGTGTTTGCGGCTGCATATTCTATGATGAATATTGGTGGGTTCGATGTGTACTACTATCCCTTCACGTTTGGGCCATGAATTCAGGGACACCCTGTATAAATTTAAAAATGCACAAATTGTTTTTGATTTTTTTATACCCTTTTTTCTATAATTTAACATAAGCAGATTTCTTTTCTGACTTTTGTTTAATTATATACGTAATCTTTTTTCTTGTTTATGTTTTATACCTTGTAGTTACAATATTTTTGTATTAAATATAAGTATCATTGTACAATTTTTGTACCGATGATGTGAGGGGAAGAGGTAAAATTCAGAATTTCTGCCTCTGGCTGAAAAACACCTAGTTTCAACACTGGCTGGCATAGTCATCTTTAAACCTTAACTAATGTTGACTGCTGGAATCTTATCAAAATCTAGGAGGTTCATTCCTAAGAGACCCTACCATACTGGTTAAGTTTTAAATTAGTAAGTAGTTGGATCTTCAGGCTGTTTCATGTGCATGTGGAAACAGCTGTTATACGCTGAGGCACGGATGTTAAAAGATTTCTAAAGGTGTCTTGCGGTATTTGGGACTAACATGTTACCAGCAGATCCTTTAACTCTTGTAAGTTATGTGGTTGAGCTGCCACAGATTGGATATGCTGTTCCAACACAAACCACAGATGCTCGATTGGATTGATGTCTGGGGAATTTGGAGGCCAGGTCAATACCTGGAAGTCTTCCTCATGTTCCACAAACCATTCTCGAACAATCCGGGCAGTGTGTCATGGCATATTCTGCTGAAAGAAGCCATTACTAGAGGGGAATACCACTGCCATGAAAGGATGTACTTGATCTGCAATGATATTTAGGTAGGTGGTAGATGTCATAGTTCCCTGCACATGAATGACTGGATCCAGGGTTTCCCAGCAGAACATTGCCCAAAGCATTACACTCCCTCCACTGGCTTGCTTTCATCCCAAGGTGCATCGTGGTGCCAACACTTCCCCCAGGTAAATGATGCACATGTACCTGGCCGTCCACATGGTACAAAATGAAATGAGATTCATCAGACTAGATGATCTTCCAATCATTCAAAGTCCATTTTGATGCTCGCATGCCCATTGTAGGCACTTGCAACGGTGAACTGAGGTTAGCATAGGCACTCAGAGTGGCCTGCAACTATGCAGCCCCATTTTCAGCAGGGTTTGATGTACTGTGCTTTGTGACACATTACTCCCATCACCAGCATTCAAATTGTGGGCAAGTTGCGTCACAGCATCCCTTCTGTTGGCTCGTACCATACTGGATAGCCTTCGCTCACCTCTAGCATACATGAGCTGTGGTCGGCCCATACCTTGCCGGCAGTTCGTAGTTTTTCCCTCCTCGGACCACTTTTTGAAGGTACTAAGCACTGCCGACTGTTAGTGCCCCACAAGCCTTGCTCTCTCAGAAAATACTCTGACCCAGTCATCTGGCCATTACAATTTGGCCTTTGTCAAACTCACTTAAGTCCATTACCTTTCCCATCTGACAAATAAGAATAAAACTGATTAACAGAGCTCAGTATCAGGTGTTATTTATACCATTTCATGACCTTCACATGTGCTGTTGTTTATTTGCAGTTGCTTCGATTTGCATAAAGATGCACTGGTCATAGTGTTTTGGCTCTTCAGTGTATTGTATTAATGTCCTGAGAAGCCATCTGATTAATCCATTGCTGCCTTTGCATTATCCATTTCTCCATGTCCATTTAATAGTCTTTCTTAAGTCACTGTGTTGGGCAAATCTAGATTCATCTATAAAGAGTACTGAGAAACATTAATCTTCAGCCCAATCATGATGTTTTCTATCTGTGTTCAGTCTCTCCCTTTTATGGTGTGCCATGAGGGATACACAGCATACTGGTTGGCATAAATTAACACCTTCATGAAGTTGCCTGTGAATGGTGGAGGTTGGAAGCAGGGTTCCAGTAGCCCCACAGAGGTCAGAATACAGTTGAGCCAATGGTCAAAGATATCTGTCATTTCTTATTATTCGTGGGTGACTTTTGATGGTCATCTGTGAACGTTATTTGCCCCTTGAAACCATTGCCAAAGCCTGTTGACTACAGAATGGATTACATTAAACCATCTCTTGACCTCTACTTGTGATTGTTCTCTTTCAATTCTTCTGATTGTCTTCTATCTCAGACTTCTGGTAAGTGTCTGTGTTCCATTGTATAACAGCAAACCACCTTTCAGCAAACAGAATGCTAACCAAATTTTGACTGACACTATGATGATTTGAGAGCACTTATCAAGATAAGATGATTTACATCTGCACATATAATTCATTTACACATGTTCAACAACTTTACATATGTATTGTAGCACATTTCGCTTACGTTTTATCAAAATTTTTTTAAATGGATTTTATTATTAATTATTATTTTGAAATGTTGTACAGAATTTTGTGAGTTACAAAGCAGTGTTTAAATCAATATAAATGTATAATTGAATATTAAGCATTCCTTATTTTATTTGATTTAGGTGTCATGATTCATTTTAAACCTGCTGTCAATATGCCACTAATACCCATGTCAATGCGTACAAAAGTGACAGTAATATCATTTACAGTAGGAATTACATTATTAGGCTTTCTAGCAAGGTAAGAGTTGTTCAGTAATTGAAATTGTTTCCAAGGAATATGGTAAAAATAGTGACAATGTTTTTTCTTGCTTTATATTTAGCATTCAATATGAAAGTTACAGGTTTGAAAGTTTAGATTAAAAACCCCAAATCAGAATTCATGAAGTACATTCATCCCTTTTTATACAAGCACAGTTGGTTCTAATATATGTGCTTGTAGACAAAAATTTGTAAAAGTGACAGTAAAATTCTCATTAAAATACAAGTAAAAATCCTAAATTTATGGGCTGGGGCAGCTCAGTTGGTAGCCTGCCAGACTTGTAATCTGCAGTTCCCAGGTTTGAGTCCCACCTGTGCCAGCATTGAGATTTACCTCTGCCAAACTCTCTGCCTTGCCTTTGGTCTGTAGAGGACACAAATGGGCTTGGAAAGGCCATTGGATGGTACGCTAAGCCTTGGCACTGTGTGTGGGAAAGCCATACCCTATGCACGTTAAAGAACATGCTGGATGGCCTTGATGGGAGGCTCCCAATAGTTGTCCAATTGGTCTCCTTCCCCAACCTTCTCCGAGTCTTTAGAATCTCCTTGAGAGCTGGCCATTTAGCTCATTGTGTGAATAAAAGGGCTGCTCAGAGGTGAAACAACCCATCTCAATCGTAGATACATTCCATGTGCTTATAAATGGACATAAACTAGTTAAGTTACTTTCTGAAGCATTTTACCCCGACCATCCTATGATGTGTACCACCCCGACTGTTTGTTGGGTGGTACGCATGCCGTAGATGAACGCCACCCTGACTGTCACATGAAGATGCCACCCCGACTGTGAAACATGATGCTGTGGGATGCCATATCATGGCATTACTTAGGGCCATTAGTTATTCTGCAGGGTCGTGCAACATCCAAAATGTACGAATCCATTCTTGGAGACTGATTTTAACATCTTTATTTTGCATATTCTTTATTCAGTTGAATTCTACTAGTGGAGTAGCATAAAACTAAATAAAAATGGCTTTGTGACATCAACATAAGCAACTGTTTCCTATTATAAATCTTCTTAATACATATTACAGCACTTTAAACTAAAAAGAGGTGATGCATATAATGTTAACACATTATACACTGCTCATCATTGAAGTGAAGGAATGCTCATTTTGTAACTCAAAACAAGTGGAGTGACAGAGAGCAATGTAGACAAGAAATGATTAAGTGTACATATCTAATGAGTGGTCTGTAAATGGTAGCTAGGTAGTCACTGGAAGGAGAGCTATGCACCAATCCCCTGTGATGATGCAAACAACCGACCAGGCCTAGCACCTAATGTCTGACCCCGCCTTCTCGTGGTGCGGACCGTTAGTAACTTTCAAAAGAGATACTCTCTTGTGGAAGTGAACGGAAGGGGAGGGCTGCCAGATCAGTGTGGCCTACTGATCTGGACAACTATGGCTACTTTTCTTTTTTTTCTACCCTGCTGAGGAGTGGTCAACCACACAGGGTCCTGATGCTGACCATATAAACCTACTGGACTGGACAGATATATGGCTCTGAGCTTGATTATGGATCCTGATTTTGCTGCACTGGTGGGCTTCTGTTGTAACGCTCCAAACAAATGCTAAATATTTAAAGTTTTATGCTCCAGATAGCTTAGACGGGCTCCAGGCAATCATTAACAAATTGCCAAAATGTAGAATAAGTTGATTTAGGGTTCAATTGCCAGCGAGCGTTCATAAGTAAGAGTCAAAAATGATTCTTAACAAAATAAGAGTTAATATAAAAAAGATCCTAAATTAGCATTGCTCAAGATAAAAAACTACAGACTCAAAAGTTTATAACAAAACAAAATAGATTTATTTCCAAAATAATTAACTCACCAAGACATCAATGAAAAAACATCTCTTGTGCTACACGCACGGTGCTACGCACCTTACTACATCTCTCTGCTCTCTCTACAACTCTGCTCTCAAGTGCTCAAGTGCTCTACTACTTCTCTCAAGTGCTTCAGTGACTCGCAGGTCACGGTTTTGACAATGGGCCGGCGCATGCCGGGAAAGACATTTGCATACAATGACGAAGGACGCAAGCTATGACGCAAGAGGGGGCATGTCCTTGGCACGCGCTTTAACGGTTACGGTCGGAAGTTCGGAGTTGCGCGTACGCAACTCCTAGAAACTTGAAAACGAGTGCTGTGATGCCGAAAAGGAAATAAAAATCCCCAAAATGATAAATATAACGTAAATTAAACAAAAACTGGTTAAGGTAAAGCAAAAGTAAACGATGGGGCATCACAACTCCCCCTTCCAAAGGGAGTCAAAATGATTGACCTAACAAATTTTGACGAGCAATTTTGAATAAAGGACACATCTTACGTCATTTACACATGGCTGAACATAAATAAGTAAAAGTATGCCTGCGCAAATTTTGATATGATGAACTATTCTTACTTTGACACAATTTTCCAGCACAACCAAAGGTACCTCCTCCCTTTTCCTCCTAACAAAAATATGTATTTAACAGCTAACCTAGTGTACTTACGTACCAGTGGCTGTGACAGTTAACTGTATACTAGCATCATCGGTCTAACTAGTATCACATTCTGATACAAACTCGAAATTGGCATATCTTGAACTGTACAGAAAAAACAGTAAGATTTGGAGTTTATTAACCTAAGTCTAATAAATGTTAAAAAGATGAAAAGAAAAAGTGATTCATTACATTTGTTGTTAGCGGGGTAATAACTTCCGCTTTTCCCCTAACCACAATAAAAATTCGTGAAAGCTAATTCTTCACCTAAATCACATAAAAAAACGGGTATTCGAACACCGTTATCTCCTCCTAATTACATTCAAATACGCAAAGCTAAGAAAATTCAAAATTTACAAACAAGCGGGATTGTAATCATCCGCTAATTCTTCTCCTATTCACAGAAATCGCGATCTAGCTGAAATAAAAAATCATTAGTTACCTCCCCCTTCAGAGCTAACGTCCCCCTCCCTGTCTGCGATTAGGGGGCTGTTTGATATTGTCGGCATTCCCTCTCTCAATAAACATAGTTTCTTTAAACATCCCACTAACCATTCTCTCTCCATTGGTAGTTGGAATGTGAGGACTCTGCACAGAGCTTTTTTCTCTTGATGTCCTCACACAAGAATTCCACCGTTATAATTTAGATATTCTCGGCTTGCAAGAGACCAGATGGACAGATAAAGGTCAGATTCTTAAAAATAATCTTAAATTTCTCTTTTCAGGGAGGGACGACAATAAGCATCACCAAGGCTTGGGTCTGCTTCTCAGCAGACACGCTAGTGATGCTCTTCTAGGATATGAGTGCATTAATGAAATGTTGCTTACAGCAAAATTTCAGACAAGCGTTAAAGATCTGAATGTTATCTGCTGTTATGCCCCCACTGAGGATGCCGATGAGGATGAGAAGGATAGGTTTTATGAACAACTTCAGGATGTTTTGAATTCTGTCAAGAAAGGAGATATTGCCCTTGTTCTTGGTGACTTCAATGCCAAAGTTGGTACTGACTCTGACCTTTGGGGAGGAGTAATAGGCCCTTTTGTTATTGGTAGCTGTAATGGCAATGGGCAACGTCTCCTATAGGTAAGTAAACTCAATGGATTCAGAATAACTAATACTTATTACAAACACCGCGACATACATAAGTACACATGGGTTTCACCTGATGGGCTGCATAAGAATATGATTGATTACATATTAATTAACAGCAAATGGGCTAGTTCTGTTAGGAATACCAGGGCATATAGGGGAGCTGAAATTGGATCTGACCATTACCTTGTTAAAAGTGTGTTGCAACTTAAACTTAAAAAGTGTTGTGCTAGGCTTAAAAAATTTACTTTTAATACTGAAGCTCTGAAAGATCCAGTTATAGCCAAAGCTTACCATGATAGGTTACTTAGTCATTATGACAGTCATGGTTTGCTTACTACTGAAGTTGAGGAAGAATAGGATCATTTTAAACAGGCTTTTTTGGACAGTAACAGTACTCTTTTAGGAAAAAAGGATCAGAAGAGGCAAAATTATCTGAGTGATAAGGTACTTGAGCTTATTTCGGAAAGAAAGAACTGCAGGAATGACCTTAATCAATACCCTACTAGTCCTAATAGAAAGCATTACAGAGACCTTAATAAACTTGTAAAGGATCAGTTAGCTGCTGATAAGAATCTTTGGCTTGATGGTTTGGCTGACAAAGCCGAGGAAGCAGTTAGACAGCACAACAGCAGAGAGTTGTACCAGATAGTTAATGTTTTGTGTGGTAGAATACGGACAGGCATACAAGGATTGAAGGATAAACAAGGTAAGGTTATAGAAGGGGAGGATTCTGTCATGGCTAGGTGGGCTGAGCATTTCAGTGATGTTCTAAACAATGTAGTTAGTTCTACTCCCATTGTTTGCAATGATGATAGATGCATTGGTGGCTTTAATGTTGGCCTTATAACACAATCTGAAGTTATTTTGGCTGTTTCTAAACTTAAACTTCATAAATCCCCAGGGGTAGATGAAATTACTATGGAAATGCTTAGAGCTGGGAATGTTTCGGTTACCACTTGGATGACTGAAATTTTGAATATCTTTTATGATAAAGGCATGGTTCCTAAGGATTTTACCAGAGCTATTGTTATCCCTATTTTCAAAAAAGGTGATTGCAGTTCTTGTGATAACTATAGGGGTATCAGCCTACTCTCTGTTCCAGGGAAAGTTCTTTGTATGATTGTGCTTAATAGAATTAAGAATCTGGTTGAGAGGCAATTGCGTGATGAGCAATGTGGATTCAGAAGTGGTAGGGGATGTGTGGATCAGATATTTTCACTTAGGCAGATTCTTCAGAAATGTTTAGAGTTTCAGAAACCTTTGGTTGCTAGCTTTGTTGATTTCAAAAAGGCTTTCGACTCTGTTGATCGTCATAATTTGTGGTTGATTGTGAGATCATATGGTATACCAGACAAGTTAGTTAACATTATGAAAGCTCTCTATAATAACACTGAGTCGTGTGTGAGAGTTGGTAAGGCTTGTAGCAATTGGTTTAGCATTATTTCTGGTGTTCGACAAGGGTGCATTTTGTCTCCTTTTCTCTTTAGCTTGGTTATTGATTATGTTATGCGAAATTGACTTCAAGGGAAAGATTTTGGCCTTAAATGGGCTGGAGATACGAAAATTTCTGATTTAGATTATGCTGATGATTTAGCCCTTTTGGCAAATGATGTTGATGAGATGAACTCTTTCATTCGAGCTGTTGATGAGACTGGTAGTAGAGTAGGTTTGGTTATAAACAGAGAGAAAACTAAAGTGATGAAAATTGGTCAGGCAGGCTGTGATTCAGTTAATCTGAATGGTTGCAGTATTGAGCAGGTGTCACAGTTTAATTATCTTGGGAGCTATGTAACAGATAATGGTGATGTGCGGCATGAGATTAACAGACGAATAGGGATTGCTGCCGGGACTTTTAAGAACCTATGGAGAGTGTGGAGAAATAGGTGTATACACCTAAAGACTAAAATTAGACTGTATAATAGTTTGGTTCTTTCTAGGGTTAGTTATGGTAGTGAAACTTGGACACTTTGTAAACTAGATAACAGGAAACTAGATGCTTTTGATTCCAGATGCTTACGCAGTATCTTGGGCATTAGGTGGTTTAACTTTGTAACTAATGATGAGATTAGGCAAAGGCGTTTGCAACCTCCTTTAAGCTGCATATTGTGCAGAGAGAGACTACGTTGGTTTGGCCATGTTGCCCGTATGAATAATTATAGATTGGTGAATAGGGTTATGAACAGTGTGCCTAAAGGCCTCAGAAAGAAGGGGAGACCTAGGATGCGGTGGGCAGACAATGTCAAACAGGACCTTGTTAGAATTGGTGTGCAGTGGCCAGATGCAGTAGATGTAGCTCAGGATAGACTTGTTTGGAGAACTAAATTTCACAGTCTGGTTGGACCTCCGTAGCCCATGGCTGCTTGAGGATGATGATGATGATCTAATGAGTGGTATTTACAAAACTGGTGAACATGTTGTGTGCACCTCACGGTTTCAAGCACTGTTCTAGTTGTGTTAAGTGTAAAATCTTAAATAAATGTTTGTGTTGCATTGTGTTTCCAGCATTATCCAATTACGGATCATTCCCTTAATTAGATAATGAAGGCTGCTATAATCCCAGGCTGTTTCCTTAGGGGAAGACGTTTTATGATGATGTCCAATGACGAATGCAACTCAGATTAATGAAAAACAATAATAGCAACATTTAATGAGAAATAAAATATCTAAAATTACAGGCAGAACAGTTAATCTTCCGAAACCAAATCGTATATCTTAATTTGAAACTTAAGATTACAATTCAAATATAAAATTCGTATTAAGAGCACAATGATAAGTTGTTACATTAAAATTACTTCACATTATCATTATCTCACTGCCCATGCATGCTATACTTCTTCTATCTGCTCGGAATGCATTAAGTTGTTTTCAAGTTCGATTTGAGCATTAAACAGTCAGGCTCAAATTGGCCTCATTTACTATAGTTCCTTATACTCGTTTCCAAAGATTCTGATATGTTGATACTTCATTTCTGATAATCAATCTGCCTGAGGACCAGAGCTCTGGCTGCCCCATGCTTCACTCATTCTGATCTAACTGCTACTCTCTGCTCTGTTCAAAATCTCAGCTCCAACTGAAGTCCTCCTCTACTTCGCTAGCTATTTCCCACGTTCTTTCCACCCTTGTTTTCCATGAATAGGTGCTACATGCAAGCAACCATCTGTAGCATCTGCAGATGACCTTAAGAGTCATAAATTCCACCCATGGGGTCTGTGTCTGCACTAGACATTGCTGTCTGGGAGAAGGAGATTTCTCTTTGGTGATGATGATGTTCAGTTATAACGTCTGCAGTTGGCTATGGTGTGATTTCTTGGATACAACTTTCCGTGTGAAGTCACATTTTAGCTGTCTGCATTCATTTGCACCACCAGACAATTCTGTGTCTGACTTTACACTGTACGGGATTGTCGTTCTGTCCACAGGGTGCTAGTTTTGAGGAGTCGGAGTGTTGTGCTGTTTATTGGAAGGGATTTCCTGGATGTGAAAAATGGCCATATGGTGTAATGTGTGTTTGAGCTTTTGTCTGTAGCTGTGAATTCTGCCTTTCCCTCCTAAAGTGTCCTAATGTGGCACCCTGTTCATCTGTTCCCTCTGTGTTGGTAAAAGTCTCAATTAAGTGAGAAATTAGAAAAAGAATCGTTATGCCTGATGCAAATCAGAATATAACAGCACATCACTAAGAAGTACATATATCCTCCTTATCAGTGATAGTAGCAGACAAATGTTGTGTTAGTGAGTTGAAAAGGTAGTGTATATCATCCTCAGAGCAGTTAACTACTATGTTTTTTTAAAAAAATTTCTCCAATTTTTGGTTTAAAATTCACATTGATTATTTAAAATCTGATTTTTAGATTTGGGTTGGGTTGTTGTACCTCTGAGCAGCACTTTTTTTCACACCATGGGCTAAATGGCCAGGCCAAAGGACCCCGAAGACACAGAGAAGGTTGGGGGAGGGGACTCACTGGAACAGCTGTTGGGAGACAGATGGTATCCTCCCATCAAGGCCATCCAGTGTGTTCTTTAATGTGCACAGGGTATGGCTCTCCCACACATGGGGCCACAGCTTAATGTCCCATCTGATGGATGTCTGCTTTTCCAAGCCCATTGGTGTCCTCTCCTGACTGTGGGCAGGGCAGGGAGTTTTGCGGCGATAAGTCTCAATGCTGACCCAGCTAGGACTCGAACCTGGGAACTGATTTTTAGAGTTTTTTTCAGTTTTACCCATATGAAAATCAGCTCCCAAATTTTAAAATATTCTTGATCTTTTCCCAAATGGAGAATGTTAAAGAAAAGGAAGAATTGTTTCCAATTTAGCCCTTCAAAAGGTCATGCTCTGACCTTTTGATTTTCTGATCAGACTGTACTAAAGGTGCAGCTGTGCCCCCACTCTCTATTCTATGCTTGCTTGTGGTGTAACACTCTAAAATGTATGTTTAAGTTTGCTGGATAGCTTGGGTTCCAGGTAATTTCTCTTGCCAATTAAATCAAATGAGGGTTCTTTTCTTATTATTAGGATGTTACTGCAGAAAAGAACTTTAATTAATGATTGTCAATTTAACTTGAAACTTTAATCAAATCTTAATAAACTCTGCTCAAGATTAAAAATTAGAAAGTCAGAACTATTTCATAAAACAAGTAATGTTTATTTCAAAAATCTGGACTCACCAAGAATCTTTTCATCACAAGGAAAACAACTCTACAAAAAAAAAAACTTCTCACAGTAAATAATTTCCTCACTAACACTGACTCTACTAATGTTTCTGAGCTCCTACAGCTCCATCTCTACTGCGCTACTAATGCTCTAACTCTTACATGACCTAATGTCACTCTACATGTGGCATGCAAACTGACATATGCATAACACGCTGGCAGAAGTCACATTTGCATAAAACGATGATTGCATGCTCAAGTGCACAATCATCATTTTATGTTATGTTTCAACTGAAATATAAGGCCCCGAAAATAATAATTGTAATGTAAATAAGGTAAAACTGGTTAAGGAAAAGTAAAAATGAATGGGTGAACCATCACAGTGGAGCTCAAGTAAAACTGTGGCCCCATGTGCAGTAGAGCCATACCTTGTGCCCGTTAAAGAACATGCTGGATGACCTTAATGGTAGGCTATCATCTGCCTCTTAACCATTGTCCAATGAGTACCATTTCCCCAACATTTTCTGAGCCCTCAGGGTTCTTATAATCTGTTTATTTAGCCCATTGTTTGCAAAAAAGTGCTGCTTAGAGGAAAATAACCCAATTTGTGGGGCTCGCTTGCACATCAATCAGGAAATCTATGACTTTAGCTAACTGTTTTCAGACAGAACATAGGGCAAAATACATACCTAAATTCTTTTACAGAGTTGAAGACTGTTTTTAATTGTTTCTAAATTGGGTGTTTATTAAACCTATACCCAACTTTCTTGAGTTGTGGTAAGTGACAGCCCAGCTGTCAACTTACCATTTTTTTTACTTAAACGCTCTGACCTTTTGATTGGCTGATCAAAGCTCCTCTCTTTAGTTTGCTTTCAGCACAGTTGCAGTACTGTCTCTATTCTTACCTCTGCACTGCCATTTGTGGTGTGTGCAAACAGTCCCGTTACTAGTTTTGCATTAAAATTTTTACTTTGCCTCCTAAATGTTTGTAAAATCAGAAATATTTGGCAAAATATTCCCAGGAAATTGAATTTGAATTTGTGAAATCATCGCATAAAGGGGAAATGTTTACTTTTTGCAAATTCTGTAACTGTGATATTAGCATCGGGCATGGAGGCTAGAGAGATATTTTTCTGCCTAGCAAGATGGAGAAACACATTTTAAATTACACTGAGGCTAAGAATCACCTAAGTTGGATCAATTTTTAAAATGTGATGACAATCAGCAAATCAATGCCGAGATCTTATTTACAACATTTTTATTGGAGCACAACATCCCATTGTCAATGCCAATCATGTTAACAAGCTATGTGCCATAATGTTTCTGATTTTGCCTGAAGTGAGGAAGTATGCATACAGTTCAGACCAAGGCAAATTTTATTGTTCAAGAAATTGTTACTAGTTACTCAGGAAAAGTTAAAAGTGCTATGAAGACTTCTCCATTTCTTGTTGCAACTAATGGCAGCAATGATTTGATGATAAATTGTTTCCTCTGGTGGTAACTTATTATGATGAAGATGTGAAACAAGTGAAGTGCAGCTTTTCATCACTGATGTGCTTGGAGGGTGGTGCAACAGAGGAAAATATTGCCAAATTGATGTTTTCTGAGTTCAAGTGTATTGGCATTTCATGGTTATATTGTGTGCAATGTGGTCTGACAATGCTCCTGTCATACATGGTCAGAAGAAAGGAGCAATTTCTTATCTTAAAGCTAATTACCACATTTAATTTCTTTAGATGTCTGTGTCATCTTCTCCATCTGGCTTCAGAAAAGGCTACCAAGAAATTGCACATTGCAATTGATGAGTTGCTGATAGACATTTATTCCTATTTGGAAAAAAATTCCAAAAAAAAGTAAATTTAAAATATTTTTATTGTGTAATGGAAATATTAATTCAAAAGCTTCTCAAAGAATTCAGTACTCTACCATGTCAATCTAAGCACTTTCTCAAAAAAAAAAAAAAAATAACTAGAACACCATGGAAAAGGGCACAATAACATTTGTCACTCCCTGTGGTGAGCATCATTTCCTATGTTGCTTATGAAGCTTGCTACAACCGGCAATCCAAGCATTTTCTCAAAGAAATCATTGTAGAAAGGGGCTCAGTAGCAGTTGTTATTCCCTCTGTATTATAATGTTAACTTTTGCAATACTCTGAAGTGCCATTAAATTAGGGATAGGAGACGTTATCCAAATTCAGTACTGCAAGTCCCGCATTTGCTCACATGCTTGGCTAAAACTCTGGTCATAAATAGCTGTCAGCTTTGGCTTCCCCAAGCATTCGTCACAAGAAGCGTAATGGGAATGGCATGGGATTTAAATGCATATGACAGAGGGCAGATTGTAGGTGTACAATGGATGGGACACTCGATCTCCGAAATTGTCAATTAACTTGGATTATCTCGTACAACAGTTTCAAACGTGTTTTGGGAATATGAAAATTCCGGCAAAAAAACAAGCACCAGGACAAATTGCAAAGGACAAGCAGCCTTGAATGGTCATGGGTTCATCATCAAACCCGCATTGTACAAATCGATAGGGGTCAGGCATTATCAGAAATCACCTCCCATCTCCCATCTGTGCAACACTCACTTCATCGTCTTGTCTTTGGGAGATGCCAGCCTATGAGAGTCCCATTTCTAATGGCACGACACCAGGCTCAATGCCTTGCCTGGGCTAAAGAACATCAAAAATTGACAATGGATAGCCTGGAGTGATGAATCCTGATTTAAATTTCATCATGCCAATGGGAGACTGAGGGTATGGCATCAACCCCATGAAGCCATGGATCCTGCATGTCAGATTGGAACAGTACAGGCTGGTTGATGGCTCTGAGTTTATTCAGTTGGACCTTTGGTACATGTACTGATGACTGTCAATGCATCCCGGTACATAGAACTCATGGCTGACCATTTATGCCCATTTATGGCCATCATGCATCCCAATGGAGATGGTGTCTGCCAGCAAGACAACTGTTCATCTCACAGGTCTAGGTTGACTACTGCATGGTTGCAGGAGCATTCTGCTGACTTTGAAATAATGAATTGGCCACCTAGAAGCCAAGATTTAAATCCCATCAAAAATCTTGGGGATGCTGTTGAGCAAAGTGTTTGGACCCATGTCCTATCAGTGACGACCTTGAGAGAATTGTGGACAACTCTGGAGGATGCATGGGTTGCCATACTTGTGAAACATTTCCGCAAGCTTGTAGAGTCTTTGCCTCGTCATGTGGCAGCCATTATCAAGTCCAGAGGGGGTCCAACATGTTATTAGGCTGCTATCTCTAATTCAATGGCACTTCAGTGTATATTGATTGATCTATTATTGATCAGGGGATGATGCCTACATATTGATTATTAATTATTAGCAATTAAGTTAATAAATAATAAATATCTTCTCAAGCATCTGCTTGCCACAGAGTCTGATATGAGCCTATCAGTTTTTACACCATAGAAAAATGTCTGTGAGGATGGTGGGATCTCAGCAGAAAAATGACATAAACATCCATGCCTTTACCTGGGGCTTGAACCTAGGTCCCTTTGATCAGTAGCTAAGCACTCTAACCACTCGGCACTTTTATTAATATCAAAATGTATGCATACCTTAAATTTTTGTGCACTGCAAAAATGTGACTAAACTGATTTAAACTTTTTGCTCTAAGACAAGAAATTTAATTTATAATCAGTTAATGGATACCATAAAATGATCATTGCTAAACTCAAATTGTTTGAATGGGAAGGCCAATTTGTTTTCACTTGTAACTGATTTGTTTTCACCTGTAATTGAGGCTCACAAGGTGCTGGTATATTTTTTTTAATAAATAAATACCCCTCAAGCAGCTACTTGCCACAGAGGTCTGACAGGAGCCTGTCAGTTTATATGCCACAGTAGAAGATCTGAGAGGATGGTAGGACCTCAGCAGAAAAACAACACAAACGTCCATGCTTATCCGGGGCTAGAACCCAGGTCCCTTAGGTCACTAGCCAACTGCGCTAACCACTCGGCCAGGGGATGGCTATTTTTTTTATATTATGAAATTTATTTTAATCTCTAATAACTAGTAACTAATAATCATTGCCGTCCCGTGGCCGAGTGGTTAGCGCGCTTGGCTACTGATCTACGGGACCTGGGTTCGAGCCCCGGGTAAGGCTGGATGTTCGTGTTGTTTTCTGCTGAGGTCCTGCCATCCTCTCAGATCTTCTACTGTGGCATATAAACTGACAGGCTCTCATGTCAGACCTCTGTGGCAAGCTGCTGCTTGAGGGGGTATTTATTTTTATTTATTTTTTATTTAATAATCATTATGTATTGATGCATTGATTAATAATTGATATATTACATAAATTCTGCAAAATATGGGAATTTATTCATTTTTATAAGTGCTTTGATTTCCTCTGATTTTTTTTCTTCCAAATTGTAATTTTCGTTGTGCAAGGTTAGCAGCTCTGCACTGGTGAACATTGAAATATGCTTTTTCCACCTGTGTTGTGAGTTGGGCAAAAGTGATAAGGGGCTTAGAGGGATGGTCATTGAACCTCCCATCATATCCCAAATGTGTTCAATTAGTGACAGATCTGCACTGTTCGGATATGAGAACCATGTGTGGGTAGACATTGTCCTGAAAAACAGCGATTGGGATGGAATGTATAAAGGGCAAAAACACTGGTCCCAGAATGGTTTCAACATAATGTCTTACTTTTACTGTGCCATCAATAACAACTAGTAGTAATTGATGGATTCCCATGCTGATTCTGGGTATTGGCCCATATATGGCTCCCTGATGCAGGCTGGATTACTTCTGTCCCCAGCATATATATTTCCAGATGCACATATGGTTATCACTGGATCCCATGCAGAAACATGATTCTTAACTAAAGATGGCACAATACTAATCTTGCCCCCTTGTACTGCACTCTTGTACTGCTCAGATCAAGCATGCTTGTACTGCTGAAGATGATAGTGGGATGGCCTCAGGGTAGATGAGCCAATGGATGATGCAAATTCAGCCTTGATTTTTGCAGTCAATTTCTAATACTGCTCCTTTACACAGTCACAGATAAGGATGGTATTACAATGTTGGAAATCTGGCAGCTTGTGACAAATTTGTCTACTGTCACAAGGCAGTGAATCCATTGATCCTCCCATTTGGATGTTCTTGTGATGCCATCAGAGTCTCGGCAATGTGTCTGAGTGCCTTCTTCTACTTGTTGTGGCCAACAGCATCCAACTGTTCAGGCATCATGAAACATATAAATGACATTTTGTCATATTGACCATCCTGTTTCTGGCAACCCAAAGATATGACCCCTTTCAAATTCTGACAGCTGCACATAACATCACCTTACACACATGGAAGGCTTTGCTAGTCATTTGTTCATCATTTGGTTTTCATACTGCCATTTACACCTTTTTGTAAGCCTTTGAGATTTTTATGTCAGCACAATACCACACACGTTATTGGATGTTCTACTGTGCTGATCAGCTTGATGTGCAAATTGTTTACATACATATATGTCACAACTCTGCATGTAATTCATCAGGTCAATCTGTCCATTATTTCTAGTTAGGGCAATTTCAATGACAAGCAGTATATTGTGATTTTATTTTAGTTTATAAATGGAAAAGTTACTACAATCCAATTATTTCATTATCATAAGTGTTCTCTCTTCTCTTGTTATCTAATGGGTCAAACTGTTAATAACATTACATGTATTGTGTGAGCTTTATCCTAAATAACCCATCATCCAAGAAGAAATACTGAAATCTTTGAGAAAAAGTATGGCTTTTTTTTTTATCCAGCAGATTATCACACTATCCAGCAACGATAAGCACTCTTTGGGTTTGGTTGTTTTACCTCTGAACAGCATTTTTTTCACACGATGGGCTAAATGGCCAAGTCACATTTACTCCTAGAAGGTTGGGGAGAGGGAACCCATTGGACAACTGTTGAGAGACAGATAGAAGCCTCCCATCAAGGTGATCCAGTGTGTTCTGTAACTTGCACAGGGTATGGTTCTCCTGTACATAGGGACATGGCTGACAAAGAGTAGGCTGGGGGTTTTGCAGAGATAAATTTCAATGCAGTTACCAGGTTGAGCTCTAACCTGGGAACTGCAAATTACAAGTTTGGTGCGCTACCTGAGTCACTCCCACCCCAGACATTCTTCGATGTATAGACAATATTTCACAATCATATATTCACTAATCATACAGTGGTAACAGGAGAATAGAAGTATGCACCAAAACATCCAAGCATGCATTTTCCAGGGACAGATGGAATTACTTTAGTGTTATATCACACTGTTACCATCGAAAAAGTTAAACAGGGTGCTAACTATACTGTGTTTCGGAACATAATACCATAAATGTTGGAATGGTAGCCTGGGTTACAAATTTGTAGTTTGTTGCTTGTATTCAGCTACAATTTGAGTCCAGGCTCTGAATTAAATTAAAACTAGCTGAGAGCTCTTCAATTATTGTGTAATGGTTTTACAATTAATTTATGAATATGTGATTGCATAAAAATATATGTAGTATGTGATTACACAAAACTGTACCAGTTTTGTATATAAAATTTTTAGAAATTTTTCCATGTCAAATCCCTTTCCTAAAGTAACTGTTGAATTCCATTTTCACAAAAAGGGAATATGCACATCCAAACAACATCTGGCATCCCTGCTGCTATTTATAAATTTGATACCTAGTTACTATTTACAACTTCTGCACTATTACCTGGTGACAATTCAGACACAGGCTAATTTTAGGCCCCGACATTTAATATGTAATATACGGTATATATTAGTTCAAAAATTATTAATAGTAATGAAGTTAAATCAAAGGAATGATTTCATAATGAAAAGTTTATAACAATATTACTTAATTTGAAGTGAATGCTCAGAACATAGTTTTTTGTTAGAATTCAATCTAAAACATACACCCTCCTTTCTTGTGAAATGTATGTGATTTGCAATCCAGTCTAAAGGGCCCTCTGAGTTGGTTCAGAAAATATGCATGGGACAGCTGCTCACTGAACACCATATCAAAAAGTTAATTTGTGTAAATAGTGTATGTATGGGGGTGGGTGGGGTCTGCGTGCCTTGCTCATAATTTGATATTTCCAGATTTGAATCCTGTGCCTGGATTAGGGTTTTCTCTGCCACTCAGTAATAGAATGACACACAACCAGTGATGTAACACACAACTACACAACACTAGCAAGTTCTCCAGACAGAATAGTTCAATTTCATACAATTTATGGGACAAAAATTTTATGTATGTTTCGTGGAGAAGTAATTGGTTAATAAGTTCTGTTTACATCTGGTAAGACTGATATATAAATTTTTATTTTCATCAAAGATTTCCTTAAAAAATTAGAATTCAGCTATGCATATTTGTGATTAAAAATGTGTAAATAAGGTATCTTCTCTGAAAGCTAATAGCACTCTACTTCATAAAAGAGGCACTGGATATGGTGTTAGGATAGAATTACACAGGAAAAAATTACACAACAAAAATTACACAAGGAAGAAATTACACGAAATAAAAAATTACACAAGTCTGAAATTACACATAGTACAAAATTTGTAGCCTCCATTGGCAAATTCGTTATTTTGTAACTATTCAGTTTAACCCAGAGGCAGGACCGGATTAAGGCCAACTGATGCCCTAAGCACAGCCCAACAATGGTGCCCCCTCGGCCCTTCCATTGCTTAATTGACAAGACATTAAGACTGAATAAGTGCTGAAATTATAAGTAGGCAACAATTCAATAAGCATTATTTTGTATTTTTTGATCCATGTATGCTAAAATGATATGTATTTCAAGGTTAGAAAGCATTGGAATAAAATATGTTTTGTTTCATACAAATAATGATATTTCTCCATTAGAATATCTTTCTTAAAAATTGTCCACCAACATCGATTTCTGTAGAAAGAGGATTTTCAAAATTGAAAAGTATCTTCTCGAGATCACTCATCTTCTTTATTTTGAACGTACATATGTTCGGGATCGACAGCTCAGGAATGTTACTTACAAACAACCTCTATTTAATATTTCTATTTGGAACCATAGGCAATCTACAGCCAACTGTATAGCAAGGACTACAAATTGTATCGAAGGATGGCACAACGGACTTCAGTCACTTTTTTAGTGTTCCCATCCAACTGTTTTGAAATTTCTAGACAGCATCGTCAAAAAATTATCCTTACAACATACAAACTATTTGCAGCATTTAACTGGTCGACGAAACCCCAGATGTGGTAGGTACATTTCTTTAAAACAACATATTTCAATAATTGTACAGAATTACAACTCTAAAAATGATTAGATTTCTTGTGTTGTATAGCTCATATGACTTAGTGTTTTTTATTTTATATTTTATATTTAAATTTAATTTTATCTATGTATTTTTGTAAGTGAAAATTTTTGTAATTATAAAAAGTTTGAGTACTTGATATGACAACCAAATAGTTTAATAAATTTTAAATAAAAATTGAATTGTGTAATTTTTTCTGTGTAATTTCTTCCATGTGTAATTTATTCCCTGTGTAATTCTATCCATGTGTAATTTTAGCAGTGTAATTCTAGTGTAGCTGTGTAATTCTATCCATGTGTAATTTTCACATGTAATTTTTTCCTGTGTAATTTTATCATGTAACTACTGGATATTAGGTTTGTAAGCTGTCCATTTGCCTTACATAATTTCATTTTGAATAGTGCCAAACTCTTCTTGCAGTTAACGCATAGCCACCAGTAATAACTTTTATATATGAGAGTGCTATAATTGTAATATACTTCACTTCCTCTGTATATCTATTGCTCTACTTGTCTGTATATTCATTCTATAAATTAGATATATCTGTGTTGTAAAAGGTAGGACTGGTTAATTTAATAAGAGTTTAATTGTTTAGAAGTTTCAGGGGTGAATTGTTTAATGTTATAATAAAGCAGTGACTAGCCATGGAAGAGGAGGGTTGGGTTTTTTAATGAAAAACTCTTCCCCACTTGGGGAAATTTCATTTTTAAGAAATCATTTCATCAGTTCACATTAATCATCAGTTATCATTAATAAAAACATTAATTAAAATTTTAAAAAAATTCAAAATTACTTTTTCAAAAATTTTGGCTAATCCTGACTACACTGCCGATTAAAAGTAAGCTTTTGATTTTAGAATTTGTTTTACATTTAAATATTACATATGTATATTTCAGAATACTTGGAAGAAGGAGAAGAAACAGAACTAAATCTTCAGATAGATTAAACCCTTTTTCTGGTAGAAAATCAAAGCAAGGAAGTAGTTGGAAGATTTCAAATGGAGGTAGTAAGCATTTGTGGATTCAAGTCAGCATTTAAAAGTTGTAGAATAAGATATAAGTTTTAGTTGATTTATTTGCTTTAAGTAAAACTCATTTGTTAACCATTATATGAATATGTGAAGTAAAAAAAGTGTTTTTTTTACTAACATTTTGGAAATGCAAAAAAAAGATAGCAAGTGAAAGCACAGAAATGTAAGGAGGAAAAATCACTTATAACTCTTCTAGTGTTTTAATTTTAAGCATACCTTTTGAAATATTTTTAATTTTTCATTAACAGGATTTTGAAAAAAAATTTCTTTGTTTAGTAATAAAGTTGCATAAATCTGAAATATATTATTAAAATTTTCTTGGTGTTGCTTGTATTAGATTTTATTAGACCATTTATAGGAGTAGGACTACTTTTCATTTGCTAGTAATCTGAAAGGTATTAATAAGTGGAACCTAAAGTGTACTTATCTGCTCTGTAAATATAAGTTTATTTCAGTGCATCTTGTAGAATTAGTTTCTTCAGATTTTTCTCTACTATGTCCAGATAATAGAACTTGTAATATTATCTTCAAATTCTCATATTGTTGAATGCAATATGAATCTTCAATTCCTTCACCTCTCATCTACCTTTATTTGCTTCTACTTTGCTTTGGAAAGTGCTTCTTCAAAGTTTTTTATGCTAATGAAGTAATTAGAAAGGTTTGTTTTAGTTGATTAAGGACACTTTTAATGAAATAATTTCACCTTTATTACATTTATCTGTTAAGTGACTTATCCTTACTTGTAACATATTCTAATCTACTCTCATAATATATTGTAGCACATAAAATTGTACATCGACTCACCTGTAATTCTAAAGTATATGTACTACTTTTGGGGTCTAATATTTTAAAAATTTCTAATGAAGATTATACATAGGTAAGAAAATCACCACTCTCAAATTTTATTAGTGTGTGACTAGAAGTTTGTGTTTAAAACTAAAAAGATTTGGGTTGGGTTGCTTTACCTCTCAGCAGCAGATTTGTGCACAATAAAGATTAAGTATCCAAGTCACAAGATCCCAAAAGGGGACAGATGGAAGCCTCCCATTAAGGCATCCATCTAACATGCGGTTGGCATTGTCCATTTAAATGTGTTTTATTCATGACTAAAGGAAAAAGAATATATAAAAAAATATTTTTTAACATCATTTCATTGAAATTCATTACTCATTCATTCATTTACTTTTATAATGTAGAAAACATCCCAAAAGTTGCAAAATTCTGAAATATTAGAAAACAGTAAATAGGAACATAGAACATTTATAATTTATATGCATTTGTCATGAAAACACATCAACTGAATGACACCTGTGAAATGTAACAAAACAGTTATTGTGGTTTCCTGTGATATACAGTAAAACAGTTCTTGTTGCTGTCAGATATACCTTATTTGCCAGCGTATAGGATGCACTGGCGTATAAGACGCATCCCTTTTTTTAGACACATTTTTAAGGGAAAAAAAAAATTCCACATTGTTTCATGAATTTCCATAAAGATTTACTGTACTCATTTTATAGTTATTTATGTATACAAAAAATGTAACTAGGAAACATTGTAGTTAGGTACCTTTTAATGTTCATCCTCAAAACCCAGAAATTCATCTCCAGAGCTAAATGAAGAATCACTTGAAGCCTATTTTTCAGAAACTGAGTCTTCGTATAACAAATCATCCTCTGTGCCATCAAGTGAGTTACTAATACCACATTTCTTAAATGACTTTACAACTGTCTCATGTTTCACAGCATTCCATGAAGTTTTGACCCATTCACAAATCTGCAAAATGCTAGGCCTCTTCCTTCTTCCTGATGGTGTCACTTCAAAATCTGTAGACTGCATCCAACTGTTCCATTTCTCCTTCACGAATCGTTTAAATGGTTTATTAATGCAGACATCTAAAGGTTGAAGCTGACTCATTAGTCCACCTGGAATTACAGCTAACTGAGTTTTCAGTTGGTTGATTTTATTTTTTACAGCTTCTGTTATATGACTCCGAAACTGATCCCATACTAGCAAGGCAGGTTTCTTTAACAGTCCACCAGGACGCCTAGACCACACATTGTTTATCCACAACTTCATCCCCTCCTTCATCCATCCATCCCTTAGGATGAACACACCTTTAGGCAGGTTTTCCTTTTGAAAATCAAAAGAGGCAGCAATTTTGTTCCATTGGCACAACAAGACAACACGACTGTGTAATACATTTTCTCATGTCCACAAGTTTTAACAATAACACTTCTTGCACCTTTGGAATCTACTGTTTTGTTTGAGGATACATCGAACGTCAGTGGGACCTCATCCATGTTTCCTATTTGTGAAAGTTCAAAATTTCCTCTTTTTCTTGCATTAATGACAAATTTATGAAACTCGATAATCTTGTCTTCATATTCTGTTGGCATCTTTTGTGCTATTTTTGTTTTAGTCCGCATACCTAAGTCATTTCTCTTCATGAATCTAGAACACCATGACGTTGATCCTGTAAAATCAGTGATGCCTCTGTTAGTAGCTATCACTCTTGCTTGTTGAATAGTCATTTTTGTGGAAACTGAAAATCCTGAGCTTCGGTGGTCTAATATCCAAGTTTTTAATTCTTCTTCTAGTTCCGGCCATTTTGCAATTCCATGTCACAGATTATGTTTACTACGCATAGCTTTTTTTAGGTCTTCTTCCTGTCTTCTCCAAGTTCTTATCATCTTTTCTGTTGGCGGTGATCCGAAATTCCTCTCTGCTGCCCTGTTTCCTTGTTCTTTGGCATACTCAATTACTCGTAGCTTGAATGCAATGTAATAGCAGAATCTGCGTTGTTTTTGAGCCATGTTTCGCAGCAAAAACATGGGAAAGCTTCTTTGGTACTAAAAGTTTGCATTTGTGTTGCCTTGAGGTGCTGTAATCGGTAACGACGTGCCATGCTCGCACTTTTAAAAAAAATATGCTGGTGAAATGTGATCACACATGCACACATTGGATGAATCGTAACCTTGAGATGTCAGTGGATCTGAACTCTATTTTACTGGAATGCTCCCTCTGTCAGTAGTGAAGCATAAAATATATCATGCAACTTATTATTTTTACAGAACAGAAAAAAAATATGGAAACGATTTATTTAAAACCACTCTTTTACAAAAGGACAAAATGCAAAAGAATACTTATATATGTATATTGATATGAACCAAAAATTTTAGACTGAAATTTCAACTCATAATTTTGATTACCGGCGCATAAGACGTACCCCATATTTTAGGCGTATTTTGAGGGGAGAAAAGTGAGTCCTATATGCTGGCAAATACAGTAATTATCTTCAGTGTTATTGTGTGTAGTTTCTATTATATCCATAGATGGCACCAAATACCAGTCCATTCCTTTATACCAAGACTGGTCTGCACTTTGCAAACATTGTAGGACTACAGGCTTACAATGTTTCCATGTTTGAAGAAATTCTAAAAATTAATGTACATTGTAATGTACACCAGGATCTGAAGAGGTTAACATTCCATCCAATAGATGACAGCCTTTCCAACCTATTGATGGCTCCTTTATCACCGAAAGCAGAACAAGAGTTAGAAAGAAATTTTTCAGCACAGGCATAATTGGGACTTGGATGTGGGAATATCAGATTATAAGTATGGTGCTACTGACTGAGCCAAGTACTGCTCCCTTCTAAAAGAAATCAAAGGAAACTGCTTGTTATATGAGCTTTTATTCAATTAATTGAACTTTTTTTAATGTAAATACCTTTTAATTGCAGAGGAAATGAAAAGGAAATTAATTCCTTTAATGTGATATTTAAAGTTGAGCATTTTTGAAATGTTTAAAATACTTTGCTAAAGATTTATGTTTTTATCTTTTTTTGATATCTGAATCAGAAATATATCATATATAGTTAGAATTTTATTATTGCATTGACTACATGAGAATTTTGTGTTTACAAAATTGTTTTATATACCTTCATTAATTTTAGAAGTTCCTCCATTAAGATCAAACCTTAGTCCAAGTGTTCAGCGACATCATCGCCAAGGATCATTTGGAAGTGATCATCAATCTGTCACTTCAGCTTTGACAGCTACACTAACACTTGATGCAGGTGCAGCAACTCCATCACTTAGTCCACAGCAGTTAGGAACTATGGGTAATGAATTTCTATTTTCTGTATAGTATATTTCTTATATATTGTTCAAAACATATGTCCAGTAGAAAGCCAAATTTCAAGCTCTGCAACTTGGAAAATAAGCTTTTTCCAAGTTTCAGAGTTAATAAAAAAAAAGTTTTCATTTGAAATAAGCTAATATATAAATCACCTCCTCTCCCAAATCTTGATTTTTTTCATCATTAGCATTTAAAGAATTATGAAAGCTGGAACATAAAGCAAGAAAAGGCCATTGCTAAGGAGACAGTTTAATATCAGTAAGAATTTATCTCAGAAATTAATTGAAACATAATGAATAACTGATTTATTTCACAATTATCACTTTTAGGAGATTTGTCTCTTTTGTTGCAGCTAGAGATGCTAAAATGATTGGATGGTAATAGTTCATTTTAGGTTTTGTGCAGTTAAAAGCTGGAGTATATTTACAGATACAGGAGGCAAATCCTTGACTGGTACACTCACTGTAGTTGCTGCCGAGACACGCTCAATTGCTGCACTGGTCCTATAGTATTGTGGGGTGGTTGTTGGCACTGTCCGCTGATGTACGGAATGTTCATCTGTTTAGCACATGGCAGTGTTAAATTTTTAAATGTGCTGCAGGATGGCATGCTATGGGGCATGGTTGCAGTGAAGCTGTTCTTCCAGTTTTATCTGTGATATAGACTCATCTGCTGCTTTACACATTTGACATATATTCAAGAGCATAATGCATTTTGTCAGTCTGCTTTGCTGACATCTTCAAAGCATGTGCTAAACAGATAAATATTCCGTGCATCAACGGACTGTGCCAATGACCACCCAGCAATTCTATAGGACCAGCACACCGACAACTAGAGCACCGCAGCAATCGAGCATAAATCTCGGCAGCAACTATGGTGAGTGTACCAGCCAAGGATTTGCTTCCTGTAATGGTAAATATACTTCAACTTTTAATTGCACAAAACCTGAAACAAACTATAACCATCAAATTGTTTTATTATCTCTAGCTGCAACACAGGAGGCATAAATCTTCTAACAGTGATAATTGTGAAATAAATCAGTTATTTATCTATCACACACTATGTTCACCATAAAGATTGAAACAGAATGAATTATATGAAACAGTGTGCTAATATAAGTGTATTATTAGAAAATTCTGGGTAATTATTTCTGTATCATCAATTTTGAAGAAATTTTTACAAGTAAGACTGCTGTTAAATGTTCCAACTTTTATTATTCTTTAAATGCCGAATAAATACTGTTGAAAATCAAGATTTAGAAGTAATATTATTTAGAGGTAATGCAAATTAATCTTTTTTTTTCATAAAAAGTTTTTTTCAGAGTTTACAGAGCTTCAAATTTGGTTTTTCAATGGACATGACTGACTCATGAATTCTGAGTTGAAACAGTTGGTTAGTAATCTTAAATTTGCAATATAGCTACCATTTGCCATAATAACTTGGAATACTTTCATAGCATTACTAATACTTTGAATTCATTCATAGAATTGAAAAAATGGGATATGAGCTTCCATAATAATTTCTTCCACACATCTCAAATTTCAGCTTTCAGTTCTTACTGAATGGAAAATTGTTTTCTTCTGCAGTAAACCTATCTCACCAATATTCCCTGCAAATTTTCTTCAGGGTTATATTTAAAGCAGAGAGCAGACTATTGCTTACTGTAGCACATTTAATGGTTGCATTTTAATGGAAGTGACTATTTTTCTCTGCTTATAGTAGGGATTCCTTGTGATATAGTTGTAGGCAGTTTTTCAACACTGGTGTAGATATGAAGGCCTTAAAATCTCAGTCATCCACAATATTGTTGGATACTGACCAAGTGATTCATGCTTTCTCCTACTTAATAGTTTCAATGATTTTTCCAGTTCTCTTCTTAGCTTATAATTACTTCCTTGTACAACAGACTGCTATTTTGGACTTTCTAATACTAATTGTAATTTTCCTGTGTAGCATTCAGCACATAATTGATAAATTTCTTTATTTGGGATTAGTTGTACTGTCCCGTGCCAAGTGGTTAGCGCACTCAGCTACTGATCAACGGGACCTGGGCTCGAGCCCTGGATAAAAGGCATGGATGTTTGTGTTGTCTTTCTGCTGAGGTCCCACCATCCTCACAGATCTTCTACTGTGTCGTATTAAACTAATAGACTCCTGTTAGATCTCCGTGACAAGCAGCTGCTTGAGGGGTTATTTTTGGCCGTCTCATGGCTGAGTGGTTAGTGTGCTTGGCTACTGATCTAAGGGACCTGTGTTCAAAACCCAGGTAAGACATGGATGTTCATGTTGTTTTTCTGCTGAGCCTGCCATCCTCACAGACCTTCTACTATGGCATATAAACTGACAGGCTCCTGTCAGACCTCTGTGGCAAGCAGCTTCTTGAGGGAGTATTTATTATTTATTTATTTATTTATTATTTCCTGCATGTGACATCAGTACTACAGTATTTATGCCATTAGATGATTGCCCAATTATTTTGTCATCCATAAGTACATAAATTATTGCTTACCAATCTCACCTCACTTAAAGGCTTAGAATAATTTCTTAACACATTTCGCAAAGTAGGTGTTGTGAATTTACAAGTTACCATGCCACGTTTTCTCCATTTTTTTTTGTGTTTGTTTGTTTTATGATAAGTACTTTTGTTTGATTTTATTCAAATGGTTTTGATGGCCTCTCAAACAACCAAAAAAATTAGTACCTGAGCTTGTATGTCTTTTCATTATAAAGCTATTGATGTAATCTAGTGGTCTTCTAATTTTTATATAGACTATTGTCTAAATTTTTTTAGATAAACATAATGTGTTTAGTTACATCTTATTTATTTTTTATTTGGCCTAAATTTTGCTTAACCCTTTCTGGGTCACAATTTTAATTGAAAAAAATGGCAGTTTGAAAATTTTCTTAGATATACACTATGTTAAAAGATGTCCCAGACACCAGAGTTTTGAAAAAATGTCGTATTTATTTAAATTTCAGGAGGGTGTCAGCCTATCTTTGGCCGCAATTACACCCTGCACTCTTTTGGGCATACCTTCAATTGGCTTTTTATAACATGTGACTGATATATTGCACCATTCGTCCTTCAATGTGGTAGTTAGTGTCAACAGGAAAGTGGGATGTGTTGGTAAGGCTCGCAACCGATGTTTAAGTTTATCTCAAAGGGCCTCTATTGGATTCAGATTGGTGCTCTGAGCAGCCCAGGGCATGTTCTCCACACCTGAGTCATGAAACCACTGCTGAACTGACCTAGCAGTATGACATGGTGCATTATCATGTTGATAGATGTATAGCCCCTCTCCATAGTATTGGAACAGTGTTGGTGGTGCAGAATTGTCTAGAATGTCCAAGTATGTTCTCAACATTCATGTTACTGGCTATAGGAACCAATGGTCCAAGTCCATGCCACAATATGCAGCTCCAAACCATCATGCTACCACCATTGAACTTCACAGACGGGACAATACACTGCGGCAGGTAACATTCACCAGGCATTCACCATACCCAGCAGCAACCATCGGATTGGAACAGCATGAAACGTGATTCGTCACTCCATAAAATTGGTTTCCATTGGTCCAGTGACCAATTTCGACGAGCTTTGCACCAGGCTAGACATGGTTCTGCATGTTTAGGAGTTATCAGTGGTTTGTATGCAGCTGCCCGGCCATGGAAATTCAACATATTCAGCTCCATACAAACCATCCTACTGCAAACACTAACACCTGTGGACTCTTGAAACATTTTGGTAATGGTAACAGCAGATGAATGACGAGAAGAATATACCATACGTTCCAGAGCTCTTCGATCCCTTTTCATCAGTTTTGTGATCTGCCCGACCATTTCTTGACTGTTTTGACATCTTCACATTTCCCATTTAGTAATCACATCCTGCACATTTCCTAGGATGCTCTAATTTAGCCGCAATTGCACACACAGATAAGTTACTCAACTAGCATCCTATAATGACACCTCTCTGGAAGTCCGTAAACTCAGCATGTTCACTCATGTTTCATATCAACTGAAGCCTGTTCTTTGCCAATGCTCTTCTTATACCCCACTAGTCAAATCACATGACTGGAAATTACGTTTTCCCTTTGCCAATCAGGTGTCCAGACACTTTTTTCAACATAGTGTATTTTTTAAAAATATGCAATTCAAGTTTAAAAAAATATTTTCTTTTTTCATTTGATGCATATTTTTTTAAATTAAAATTCATAAATAAGTTTTTAAAGCCATGTGATTGCCATTTCTTAGAAGCACTAAACAGTATTGTCAGTTTGCTTGTTAACCTTCTTCTTTGCTGAGGCAACTTTCTGATTTAAGCTCACAAGTTTGATTTAGACTATTATAAACAAAATTTTCTTTAAAATTTCAAATATCTCCTAAAAATTAACAAAAAAAAACTATAGATTTTGGAAGTAATTATGAAATATGTACTGCCATTTTTTTTCTTTTTTACACTCTTTTCTGCCATAAATTTATTTTTGTATTCCAATTATTTTTATCTTTTTATCATTTATCCCATCATTCTATTCATCTTTCCTATTCTTAAAATCGAAACTGTAAGTAACATGAGCTTTCTTAGAAAGAGGAAGCTAGCAAGCGAAGTTGTTATTGAAGTGTAAAAGCATGTCATGGCAGCAAGTGCAGTGACTCGGATAGTGATATTTTTCGGATAGTAAGTTTTTCTCGGATATAGGATAATGTAATGTAACCATGCATCGCTGTCCCGTGGCTGAGTGGTTAGCACGCTTGGCTACTGATCTAAGGGACCTGGGTTCGAGCCCCTGGTAAGGCATGGCTGTTTGTGTCGTTTTTCTGCTGAGAGCCTGCCATCCTCTCAGACCTTCTACTATGGCATATAAACTGACAGGCTCCTGTCAGACCTCTGTGGCAAGCAGCTGCTTGAGGGAGTATTTGTTATTTTTTATTAACCATGCATCTAGTTAGTATTAACTTTTGTTTTCATTTCTGTAGATTTATTTTATTTCTGTAAATTATCGATTTTTCTATTAGCTGATCTATTGATCATTTTGAGTTATGCTACATTGGATGGTCGACTTTATAAGTTGTTGTGGATATTATTTAACATTATATTAGGTCAGGATGGACCCTGGAAGGGTTAAATGAAAAAACTTAAATGTGCATTTTTTTTTATTGGTTTACATATTTAATTTGCTATCAGAGTTCCTACTAGGTATCGCCTAGTATTTTACTAGGTTTTACTAGGTATCGCCCAAATGGAAAGCAGAACAATGAGACAAATATCTAATCAACATTGTTCCACCACATATGTGGAAATAAAATTCTTCCCCACGTTTCATTAACAGAGAAAAAAACATTTATACCAACCTGTATTATTCCAACCAATCATCATCACAATATTAACTTTTGGAGAAATGGAAACAAAAAGTACTTCCTTAACAAATATCAGTCTGCATGTGGGAGGGCAATTTTGGGAAGAGTTTTTAACCCCCCCCCCACCCACTAAACTGATTGAGACATTTTACTCCCACCTCTTCGAAGCAAAATTATTTTTTTTTAATTATGAGTTTTTATCCCCCCCCCTCCAGTATCTTGGCTGTGCCACTCTGATGATGTAACTTTTATTTTTTTTTTGCTTTGGTGCACTAACTTTTCAGCACTTAGCCAAAATCTCCAAAATTCAACACCAAAGGAAAAAAATTCATGATAATAATCCAGTAAAAAGCAGGCAAGAAACTGTTCCTCCATTTCATAAACTGGACAGAAAATCCCATTAATGCAAGCAGTCCAGGTAACCTTGTATAATGCTGGCCAATGTTTTGAAATATACCACACTGAAAAAAAAAATCATTGAAAGAAATAGAAATCATGTAAATATTATATTACTCAGGATGAAAATTAGTTTCAATGAATATATAGTTTAACTGTTTTTTTTTTCATCAGGTTTTCCAAAATTAAGCTGTAATTGCATATTCCGATCTATTTTGATACTTTATCACTGTAAAAAAAGTCTTATTAAATTATTATGCTTTAAAATTTGCTTCAAATTTTTCATAAAATTTATAATTAAATTATGTTTAATTTGGTATATAACACGATATATTTCAGTTGATTAGTTATTTTTTTTAATTCCAAGGTTGGCTTGTTGATATGTCTTGGCACAATTGGCAAAATATTTGGACTTTTCTCAAAGTATAGTACCGAGAAAAAAGTTTCAAAATAGGAGTAATTTTCTTCAAGTAAATATTAATATTTTTGTTTTCCAGAAATAACCTTTATATTCATGTGCATTATAATCATTTCTGTCTATTAGTTCTTTTTAAATAAATTTTTATTTACATTGCCAGCTGCATTTTTTTACCTCATTCATCTAGTCTATAAATCTCTCTATAAAAGCTGTATTAAAATAAAACTAGTAATCTTTTTTGTTAAATATTATATTTAAAAAAAATCTAGAATTAAATGCTGAATAATTTCACATATAACATGCCATAATTCTTTTCATTAATTTTTTGGGAAACAAGTTCTGAAGTTAATTTTTTTGGCTGATCATAGCCAAAAAATAGCTGGACCTCTGGATGTAAATCAGTTTTTCAGGCTGGACCCTGGAAGGGTTAAATGAAAAAGCTTAAATGTGTATTTTTTCTGTTTTTACATATCTTCCTATTGCTTTTCACTTTGACATTTGTCGGTTTGTCGAAATAGTTGTTCCACAATATCTTTCAAACGTGATGGGAAAGACCTAATGATTTATGTGTCAAATGAAAGCTTTTGAAGCAGGGAGTGTCATAGGCTATAAAAAATTGACCCCCCATGCTTTCTTCCCCCCTAAAAAAGGGGATACATGAAAAAATTATTCTGCTATATTTTAGAACTGAAAGTTCTGAGCTATAGCACTGAAAGTAACAAGCTGTAAGTCAAATGAATGGTTCTGATGTGGGGAATGTCATAGGTTATGAAATATTGATCCCCCCATGATTTCTTCCCTCCTAAAAGAGGGAAAATATGAAAAACATTCTGCTATATCTTCAGAATGCGAATGCTGAAAGTAACCAGCTATACATCAAATTGAGGCTTGTGATGAGGGAGTGTCATAGGCAATAAAATACTTACCCCCATTTATATTATATTATTATATATAGGACCCATTTAAAGGAGGGGGGAATATGAAAACAATTGTTCCTTTATATCTTCTGAATGTGAGTTCAGAAAGTAACAAGCTATGAGTCAAACTAAAGCTTCTGACAAGGGAAGTGATATAAGCTTTCAAAAATTGATCCCCATGTCATTCTACTATATCTTCTGAACACGAGGACCCACAATTACAAGTTAAGTGTCAAGTGACAGTTCATATAATGACTGTCATAAATTATTTTTAATTTTACCTCCACTCTTCTCTCCTTCCCCAATAAAGGGGGGGGGGATTTTCATATAGGGTTATTATTTTTCATATAGTTTGATATAGGTTCATATAGGGGTTAGATTTTAATGAGTCCTATTTCAAATTAAAGCTTGTGACATCTCCAATGTCATGGGCTACCTCAAACACAAGTCCAACATGGAAGGAAAATGTGATCTCTATATGAGTCATACATCAAATGAAAGTTTTTGAAGGTAAATGTTTTTAGTGATAAAAAAAAAGTATAAATAAATTTAAAAAATTAAAAAATAATATCTATCGTCCTATATGGGCCCTAAAAAGTAGAAAATAAACTTAAAGTATATCGATGGTGCAATCAGTCACTGAGTGCGTATTCACTTCAAAGGAAGATAGGGTGCTGATTCTCCTACTCGACAAGATTGTCGGTGACCTATCTTCCTTTGAAGGGAATATGAACTCAATGACTGACTGCACCATCCATATACTTTAGGTTTATTTTCCCCTTTTAAGGGTCCATATAGAAAGGTAAGTTTTTTCTATATTTTTTAATTTTTATTATTGATTCATTATTGATTATTCATGATTATAATCATAATAAATTATTATTTTATTATTGATATCAGTTTTTAAAAACCATGTTAATTACCATTTGTAAAGTTTTATTCCATCCTGTGGCTGAATGGTTAGTGTACTTGGCTACTGATCTAAGGGACCTGGGTTTGAGCACCGGGTAAGGCATGGATGTTTGTATTGTTTTCTTACTGAGGTCCTGCCATCCTCACAGATCTATTATGGCATATAAACTGACAGGCTCCTGTCAGACCTCTGTGGACAGCAGCTGCTTGAGACAGTATTTATTTTATATTTAAAGTTTTATATCATTCTGCTAATTTTTCATAAACCAAAGGGATTTGGGTTCAAGGTGTAGATAAATAATGATGTTTTTTTTTTCTTATGTTGTCTTTCTGCTGAGTCTTGCCTTCTTCATAGAAATTATTGCATTTTATACTAACAGACATCACTATTTAGCTATTTTATTACATTTTTGAAAACATTAAGAAAGCATATATGAAACATAAATTTAAATGTTACTAGTGTCCATTACTGCAGTTTCCATTTTAGAACTTCTATCTAGACACATGGTATTGATTTTGCTTATGACCATGTGCTATATCCAAATCACTATATCAAGTGAATCTGCTGCTGCACTGCATGCTGTTTTTTTTATTTTCCTTTCACTGGAACTGCAGTACTACATCACACCATTGCAGTTTTCAACTTTTGTATGCTACTAAATTGCCAACTAGAGATACAGTAATAACTATACACTGACCAGCCAATACATTAAAACCACCTCTGTTATGCAAAGAAGTGCATGTGCAGCCATTCAGTGTCATTTGCCAAGATCATGAATGATGTATATAATACCTGGGTTGGAGCTCTCACAGACAGTATTTTGTTTTGTCTCAACATGGGAAAAGCAAAAGATTTATCTGATTTCAACAAAGGCCAGATAATTATGGCAAGATGCTTTGGTAATAGCATCTCCAAAACAGCGACGCTGGTAGGCTGCTCACACTATGCAGTAGTTAGTACCTATCAAAGATGGTCCGAAATAGATGACACTTCGAGCTGTCGACAAGACATGGGCCAGCCACACCTCATTTATGCCAGAGGTCAGCGTAGGCTATTTTGTCTTGTCCACAGCAATAGGAGGGCTACTGTGACTGATATTATCCAAAATTTCAATTGTGGTAAAGGGCCCATTTTGTCCAAACACACAGTTCATTGTAAGCTCTTGAATGTGGGTCTCTGCAGCTGCAGACCCATTTGTGTGCCTATGCTCACAGCTGTTCACCATCATCAACACTTGCAGTGGCCACGTAATCATTGACATTGGACCATAGGAGATTGAAAGAGGGTTGCATGGTCAGACAAATCCCATTTTCTGTTACACCATGTGGACAGACGAGCTCGTGCGACATTTACTCACAGAAGCCTTCTCACCTGGATGCACCTGTATCCAGGCAGCTGGAGGGAGTGTGATGGGCTGGGCAATATTTTCTTGGGGAACACTTGGACCAATTATCCCTGTAGAGCAAACTCTGACAGCTGTCACCTACCTGAGCATCGTGGTTGACCAAGTACACTCCTTTATGGTGACTGTATTCCTTGGCAGATTGGGAATGGGGGTGGCTCAGTCGGTAGCACGCCAGGCTCGTAATCTGTAGTTCCCAGGTTCGAGTCCCAGCTGGGTCAGCATTGAGATTTATCTCCGCAAAATTCCCCGCCCTGCCCACAGTCAGTAGGGGACACCGATGGGCTTGGAAAGGATGCCGTCCGTCGGATGGGATGTTAAACCGTGGCCCCGTGTGTGGGAGAGCCATACCCTGTGCACGTTAAAGAACACACTGGATGGCCTTGACGGGAGGCTACCATCTGTCTCCCAACAGCTGTTCCAGTGGGTCCCCTCCCCCAACCTTCTCTGAGCCTTCGGGGTCCATGTGACCTGGCCATTTAGCCCATGGTGTGCAAAAAAGTGCCGCTCAGAGGTAAAACAACCCAAATCCTTGGCAGAGATGGCATCTTTCAACAAGACAATGCCCTATGTTACACTGCAAAGAAGGTTCAGGAATGGCTCCTAGAACACGATGAAGAATTCCATTTATTGCCATGGCCCCCAAATTCGCAAGACATGAATCCTACCGAGCATTTGTGATTGTGATTTGAGTTGGAGAAACGGTATGAGCAGCATCACTCAACCACATAATTTACGGGAACTGCATAATCTTCTGTTGCAGTCATGGTACCAAATATCAAGTGACATCTATCAACATCTCATTGAATCTATGCCTCATTGGGTGAGAGCTGATTTGCCGGCAAGAGGAAGACCAACATCATATTAGGTAGGTGGGTTTTTGGTTAATCAGTGTATATACCTGTAACTTTTCATATGAACTATTTTAAATTGCTGTCTAAATCCCTGATTTATACATTATTGTTAAATTGATATATTATAAAAAGAATATTCTTATAATGCTTATGTAATGTAGGAATGGAGGCTTTGGAAACTGCCATTGGATATTGGGAGGATGCTTTGTCTGCATATCATCCACCTTCAGGAGAACATTTGGCTTTAACTGTAAGATATTCAACTTTCTAGTGAAAACTATACTCTTTTTTTAAAATAGCATCTTTATTGGCAAATTGCAGCATTTCATGCTCCATACTGTTTTGTGGATGTGTGGATGGCCTTGATGGGGAGACTACTATCTGTCTCCCAACAGCTGTTCCAGTGGTTCCCTTCCTCCAACATTCTCTGAACTGGAGGGGTCCTTGTGACCTGGCCATTTAACCAATTGGGTACAAAAAAGTGCAGTTCAGAGATAAAACAACCCAACCCAAACCTAGGTAAACTATATAAGGTAAACTAAATAAGGAATTTAAAATATGTAAATATTTAAAATATGTTTGGGTTGGGTTGTTTTATCTCTGAACTGCACTTTTTTGTACCCAATGGGTTAAATGGCCAGGTCACAAGGACCCCTCCGGTTCAGAGAATGTTGGAGGAAGGGAACCACTGGAACAGCTGTTGGGAGACAGATAGTAGCCTCCCCATCAAGGCCATCCACACATGTGTGTTCTTTAACATGCACAGGGTATGGCTCTTCCACACATGGGGCCATAGCTTAACATCCCATCCAATGGACAGCAACCTTTTCAAGCTCATAAGTGTCAACTATTGACTGTGGACAGGGTGGGGAGTTTTGGTTAGATAAATATCAATGCTGACCCAGCTGGGACTCGAACCTATGAACTGTAGATTACGAGCCTGGTGTGCTACCGACTGAGCAACCCTCACTCCTAGATTTGAGCCCCAACTATGTGTACATTGAGTTTTCTCTGCTAACTATGCCTACTTTGCTCTCAATGAGAAAAGAGCACTGATGGCTTGGAAAGGCCACCATACATTGGATGGAATATTCTACTGAATGGCATTGTCAGGGATTTGCTATCAGTTGTCCAGTAACCCTCTTTCTCCTCCTCAACATTGTGACCTTGGTATCTTTATGACCTGACCAATTTAGCCCATTGTGTGCATAAATGCACTTCTTAGAGATAAAATAACTGAAATCACTTATGTACACTATCTTGATAGAACAATTAGAGAATTTCCGTGTTTTGCCATGTAAAGCTCCAAAAGTATGTTAAAGATTACCAGATAGCTCAGGTGCCAGGCAGTTTCTCTTGCCAATAAATTAAATGAGGATTCTTTTTTTTAATTTCTAATTGTGTTATTCGTAGAAAAATAATTTAAATTGCTGATTGTCAATTAAATAATTAACTTTAATAAAATATTAATCAAACTTTACTCAAGAGAAAAAATAAAGTCAAATCTATTTCATAAAACAATATAAAAAAAAAATACCCCCTCAAGCAGCTGCTTGCCACAGAGGTCTGACAGGAGCCTGTCAGTTTATATGCCACAGTAGGAGATCTGAGAGGATGGCAGGACCTCAGCAGAAAAACGACACACACATCCATGCCTAATTCCGGCGCTCGAACCCAGGTCCCTTAGATCAGTAACATTTATTTAAAAAATCTAGACTCATCAAAAACCCATTTCACCACAAAAGAAACTCTTTACAAAAAACTAAACATCTGACAGTAGCAGCAGCACTGCTCTACTAACTACTCCTCACACTAACTGCCTCTTCCCAACACTCACTTCTCAACCTGTCTCTGTGACCTAACTACACTTGCCATATACATCTCTGGCATGTGCAAACTGATACTGTGTAGCATGCTGGTCAAAGTCACATTTGCATAAATGATGATCATGCACTCGCATAGCTATGATGTAAGGGTGGCATGTCCTGTTAGTGACTGTCAATCAAAAAGCGGAGTTGTACATGCATGACTCCTCTAGTGGTATGGGTGAAGAGAAATGATGGATCAACTAAAATAAAAGCTATGAAAACAATAGTTATAACATAAATAAAGTAAAACTGGTTAAGGAAAAATAAAAATGAATGGGTGAGCCATCACAGCCAATGGAAAGCTAAACTTCTAAAATAAGTTTCAGTGGAATGTATGACCAAAGATCAAGATCTATATCAAGTGTTTCTAAAACTTGAATTCCAGAAATAGTCCATCAATACTTAAAGAGTTATAGCTGGAATATTTAGCAGCAGCAGTGCTAGTCATAGGGAACATATAAAATTGATGAATATTGGGCTTTAATTTTAATTAACTTAAATTTTAAATTATTAAGACTGACATTGCTTTTTTAAATAATTAAAAATTCCATAACTTTTTAAATACTTTAAATTCAAATTTATTATAACAATGACAATAAACATAATATACAACACTTTATTAAATACATTATCAATACAACACTTTATTAAATGCATTATCAATACAACACTTTATTAAATGCATTATCAATACAACACTTTACAAAGACCAGCAAAACAATAAAAATAAGCAAAACCATCAATAGTTATATGTGAACAACAAGGAGCTTTTGAGCTCTTCCAGGTTATAAAACATTAATCGTTTTTTGTCAAAGAAAATAAGGTAAAAAAAAATATAAATATATAAAATAAATGTCACAAATGGTGCAGGTATGCAATTTTACCAAATATCAGTTTGTATGCAAATAATGTAAAATTTATTTAATCACAGAAAACATACATTAAGTGTTTTCTAACTTTGACAAATATGCATGCAAATAGTTCTTATATAATAAAAATTTCCTTTTCGTTTTTTCTATATAAAATTGTAAACCCTGAACTGGAGTTAAATTTTCTGATCAGAATTAAATCTTGATTTTTATATGAAAATATAGTTGAAAAATATAATTTCTTTAGTGGCAATATATTGTATCTGTTGTATAATATGGTGTTCCCAGCAAAATAATTATAATTAAGATTACAAATGTTTTATTTTGTACATAAAGGCAATAAATTTGATTTACATTCTTCTCCCCAACAACAAATCCCATAAATTAAGGTAGATTGTACCCATGCAAAATAAATATCCTATTGGAAATTATAATTAATGTAATGTTTTAAGTAGTAAATTTTATATAATATTCTGTTTTGTGAAGAGAGTGAGTGAATATGTTTTTTACATTTTAAATTAGATTCTGTTATGAATCCTAAATAATTATAACTATCACTCACTTCAGTAGTATCATAGTTACAGCAGTCTGTACTTAAACAGTTCAATTTGTTGAGTTTAATCGTATTTCCAAATGTGTGTATTGAAGTTAATGTAAAATATATGTACTTTAAATTTTTTTATATTTAATTCTTGTTCTTTATTAATAAACTATTTTTTTTAATAATTACTAAACTACTATTAATTTTTCTAAGTAATGCTACATTATTTTCTGCTTCAAAAACTCTGAATGTATCATCTGCAAAAGGAATAATTTGTCCGGCAATTTTTAATTTTCAAAAATCATTGATATATATAAGAAGAAGCAAAGAACCCAACATAGGACCCCGTGGGACTCCACTTAAGGTTAATAATATTTTATTTTTAAAATTGTTAATAATCACAATTTGCCAACTGTTCTCAATAAAACCTTTAACCCAATCGTAGACTAAACCATGAAACCCATAAAATTTCAACCTATGTAAAGTATTTTATGATTAATAGAGTCAAATGTTTTTCCGATGTTTAAAAAAAAATCAATAATCTTTTTATTATTATTAATGCTGTAACGCTCCAAAGAAATGAATTACTTTTAAAGTTTGGACCCTTTATCTGATCCAATTATTTTCATGCTCCGGATAGCTGAGTCAGGTGCCAGGCAATAATTGACAAATTGCCAAAAATAAAGTTTAATTAGGGTTCGAAATACCAGCAAGCATTAATGAGTAAGAATTCAAAAATATTAAATGATTGTCAAAATTTTGTGTTAATGCTAATCAAAACAAACTAACATTGCTCAAGAGAAAAAAATTAGTAAAGATTCAAAAGGTTTAAATAACAAACAATTTATTTCCAAAAAGCACTCACCAAAACTTCAATAAAGATACTACATCATTTCTTACCACAAACATCTTCAACAAACTCCAAACTAAAACTGATCTCTAAACTGTGCTGTGCTCTACTACTCTCTCTACTCTACTATCTTCTATGCTACTGTGACAACATGTCACCAGGTTATAACAAGAGGTACAAAGCCCGCATGTGTCATGTTGCACTCCGGGAAAGACATTTGCATAAATTGACAAGCAGCGTAAGCTATGACGCAAGAGTGGGGGTGTCCTTGTGCACGCGCTTTAGCGGGTGACAATCGAAAGTTTGGAGTTGCACATGCGCAACTCCTAACTCTTGGAAATGAGCGCTGCGATGACAAAAAGGAAATAAAAATCCCCAAAATGATGAATATAGCATAAATTAAGCAAAACTGGTTAAGGTAAAGTAAAAGTGAATGAGGAGGCATCACAATGCTCTTATAAATAAATTCATTTAATTTTATTAATGCATGAGACGTACTGCAATTTTAATGGAAACAAAACTGGTTTTTTGCAAAAAGCTTAATACTATCCAAATAACTAATCATTCATTTTTAACTATTTTTTCAATGACTTTAGAGAAAATTGGTAAAATTGCAATAGGTCGATAATTATATAATCATCTCTGTTCCCCCCCATTATAGGTTAGTTTAATTATAAAAAATTTAAAATCGTCCACAAAGATTCCTGTTTCTAATGATAAATTAATAATATAGACTAATAAATCTAATTTGTGTCTATCTATCATTATTAATATTTTTTCATTTAAGCTATCATATCCTACAGCTCTGTTTCTATCTAAATTTAAAATTAAATTCAAGACCTCTCTTGCATTTGTATTCATAAAATGCATAGAACTCAAGATTTGTCAAATAAAATATGAATTGATTCTGATTGCAGAGATACAGGTCAACTTCTATTTCTATTAACATTTGTAAAATATTCATTAATTTCATTCACTACAAAATTAGTCTCTTTATTACTAAAGTTAAAATTAGTCTCTTTATCATTAGGAAAAATATTATGAGCTGTTGATGTACTTGTTATGTCATTTACTAATTTTCACTGTCTTTGTCGATCATTGTTACAGTTAGTAAATAAATTCCTATAATATAAATTCTTTGCTTTTTTTATGGTTTTTAAAGTTTTTATTGTAATCTTTATATTCATTCATATAAGCAATAACTAAAGAATACTTTTGTTGCTTTTTTATATAGGTTTTCTTTCTTATTAATACTGTTTCAAATTTCATAGGTAATCCATTTTTCATTAATTCCTTTAACTTTATTTTTATATCTCAAACAATCAATATTATAACTACAATCTTGCATCACTGCATAAACCATATTAATGAGTTTTTGATAAACCAAATTAACATTTTTGCATACAAAGAAATATATCATTATCCAATTTATACTCCCTTATTTTATATCATCATCGTCATCAAGCAGCCAAGGGCTACAGAGGTCCAATCAGACCATGCAATTTAGTTCTCCAAGCATATCTGTCCTGAACTACATCTGCTGCATCTGGCCACTGCACACCAATTCTAACAAGGTCCTGTTTGACATTGTCTGCCCACCACATCCTAGGTCTCCACCTCTTTCTAACCCTATTCGCTAATCTACAATTATACATATGGGCAACATGGCCAAACCAACAGAGCCTTTCTCTCTGCACAATATGCTGTTTAAAGGAGGTTGCCGACTCCTTTGCCTAACATGATCATTATTTACAAAGGTTGAACCACCTAATGCTTAAGATACGGCTTAAGCATCAAGTTTCCTGTTTCTTCTTTACAAAGCATCCAAGTTTTACTACCATAACTAACCCTAGAGATCCAAATTGTTATACAGTCTAATTTTAGTCTTTAGATGTATACGCCTATTTCTCCACACTCTCCATAGATTCTTAAAAGTCTCAGCAGCAAACCCTATTCATCTGTTAATCTCATGCTACACATAACCAGTATCTGTTACATAGCTCCCAAGATAATTAAACTGTGACACCTGCTCAAGACTGCAACCATTCAGGTTAACTGAATCACAGCATGCTTGACCAATTTTCCTCACTTTATTTTTCTCTCTGTTTGTAATCAAACCCACTCTACCACCAGTCTCATCAACAGCTTTAATGAAAGAGTTCATCTCATCATCATCATTTGCCAAAAGGGCTAAATTATCAGCATAATCTAAATCAGAAATTTTCGTATCTCCAGACCATTTAAGGTCAAAATCTTTCCCTTACAGTGAATTTCGCATAGCATAATCAGTAACCAAATTAAAGAGAAAAGAAGACAAAATGCACCCTTGTCAAACACCAGAAGCAATGTTAAATCAATTGCTACAAGCCTTACCAACTCTCACACACGACTCAGTGTTATTATAAAGAGCATTCATTACATTAACTTGTCTGGTATGCCATATGATCTCATAATCAACCACAAATTATGAAGATCAACAGAGTCGAAAGCCTTTTTGAAATCAACAAAGATAGCAACCAAAGGTTTCTGAAACTCTAAACATTTCTCAAGAATCTGCCTAAGTGAAAATATTTGATCCACACATCCCCTACCACTTCTGAATCCACATTGCTCATCACACAAATGCCTGTCAACCAGATTATTAATTCTGGTAAGCACAATCAAGCAAAGAACTTTACCTGGAATAGAAAGTAGGCTGATACCCCTATAGTTATCATAAGAACTGTGATCACCTTTTTCGAAAATAGAGATAATAATAGATGTGGTAAAAACCTTAGGAACCATACCTTTATCATAAAAGATATTCAAAATTTCAGTCATCCATGTGGTAACCTAAACATTCCCAGCTCTAAGCATTTCTGTAGTAATTTCATCTACTCCTGGGGATTTATGTAGTTTAAGTTTAGAAACAGCCAAAATAAGACTGTTATAGGGTCAACATTAAAGCCGGTAATGCATCTCTCATCATTTCAAACAATGGGAACAGAACTAACCACATTGTTTAGAATAGAGGTTCTCAATGTGGGGTACATGGTAAAAGTTTTTGGGGTGCATTGTGAGAGCTGTATCACTGATTACCCAGTAAAATGTTTATAATTTTATAACATTTGTTAAATTGTTTTTGTCATTTTCTGTGTTTATCGATGTATGTAATTTATGAATACAAAATTTAATGTGTGTATATATATATGTATATTCCTTAGTAATTTCATCTAACCCTAGGAACTTATGAAGTTTAAGTTTAGAAATAGCCAAAATAACGTCAGATTGTGTTATAGAGACAACATCAAAGCCACCAATGCATCTATCATCATTGCAAACAATGGGAGTAGAACTAACCACATTGTTTAGAACATACTGAAATGCTCAGCCCACCTAGCCATGACAGAATCCTCCCCTTCTATAACCTTACCTTGTTTATCCTTCAATCCTTGTAGACTGCCTGTTTTCTACCACATAAAACATTAACTATCTGGTACAGCTCTCTGCTGTTGTGCTGTCTAACTCTTCCTTGGCTTTGTCAGCCAAGCCATCAAGCCAAAGATTTTTATAAGTAGCTAACTGATCCTTTACACGTTTATTAAGCTCTCTGTAATGCTTACTATCAGAACTAGTAGGATATCGATTAAGGACATTCCTGCAGTTCCTTCTTTCTGAAATAAGTTCAAGTGCCTTATCACTCAAATAATTCTGTCTCCTCTGCTCTTTTTTTCCTAAAAAGAGTACTAGTAGTTCCAAAAAAGCCTGTTTAAAATGGTCCCATTCTTCCTCAACTTCAGTAGTAAGCAAACCATGACTGTCATAATGATTAAGTAACCTATCATGGTAAGCTTTGGCTATAACTGGGTCTTTCAGAGCTTCAGTATTAAAGCTAAATTTTTTTAACCCTAGCACAACACTTTTTACGTTTAAGTTGCAAGACACTTTTAACAAGGTAATGGTTAGATCCAATTTCGACTCCCCTATATGCCCTGGTATTCCTAACAGAACTAGCACATTTGCTGTTAATGAATATATATAATCAATCATATTCTTGTGCAGCCCATCTGGTGAAACCTATGTGTACTTATGCATGTCACTGTGTTTGTAACAAGTATGTTATTCTCAAAACATTAAGTTACCTGTAGGAGACATTGCAGCTACCAATACCAAAAGGGTTACCCCTCCCAAAAAGTCAGAGTCAGTACCAACTTTATCATTGAAATCACCTAAAACAAGGGTAATATCTCCTTTCTTGACAGAATTTAAAATATCCTGAAGTTGTCCATAAAACCTATTCTTCTCATCCTCATTAGCATCCTCATTGGGGGCATAACAGCAGATAACATTCAAGTCTTTAATGCTTGTCTGAAATTTTGCTGTAAGAAGCCTTTCATTAATGCACTCATATCCTAGAAGAGCATCATTGGCATGTTTGCTGAGAAGCAGACCCATGCCTTGGAGATGCTTATTATCTTCCTTCCCTGAAAAGAGAAATTTAAGATTATTTTTAAGAATCTGACCTTTATCTGCCCATCTGGTCTCTTGCACTCTAAGAATATCTAAATTATAATGGTGGAATTCTTGTGTGAGGACATCAAAAGAATAAGCTCTGTGCAGAGTTCTCACATTTCAACTACCTATGGAGAGAAAATGGTTAGTGGGATGTTCAAAGAAACTACATTTATTGAGAGGGGGAATGCTGACAATATCAAACAGCCCCCCTAATCGCAGGCATGGGGCAAAGACCCGTTCCTCTACCACTAAAGGCTGAAGCCATCTACACTGGAAGACTTCCTCCAATTTAGAATTTGACAATGCCTGTAGAAGCAAGAGTTCAGGTGCCTATGATGACCTCTGCTGAGGATTTTCCACCAGCTGATAAACATATCCTGTGAATCTATTCACTTGGGGCTGTCAACCCACAAACAAAAAACAGTGGCATATTTTCCTTCCACAGAAGCCCACCATTGCAGCAAATTCAGGATACATAATTAAGCTCAGAGCCTTAATCCAGTCCAGTAAGTTCATATGGTCAGCACCAGGACCCTGTGTGGTTGACCACTCTTCAGCATGGTAGAAAAAAATAGTAGCCAGAGTTTTCCAGATTAGTATGCCACACTAATCTGGCATCCCTCCCTTTCCGTTCCCTTTCACAAGAGAGTATCTCTTTTGAAAGGTACTAATGATCTACACCATGAGAAGACAGGGTTGGACATTAGGTACTAGGCCTGGCCAGTTCTATGCATCATCACAGGGGATTGATGCATAGCTCACCTTCCAGTGACTACCTAACTACGATTTTCAAGCCATATTGTAGTTTCAGATAATTCATCCTAGTGCTGCCATGAAATTTTTTATTAGTTATATTTGTTTTGTTTATTTTTTTGTGATTTTTACAACCAGTAAGAATAGATAATGATCTGTTATTTCAGTCATGTATATAGCACATTTATTTTTGAATGTGGAATTAACATTTCTAATAAATAGTTGATCAATGCAAGTAGCTGTTGATGATGTGACTCTAGTCATTTTGTTAATTAAGATATAAACCTGTATGTGGCCATTGTACTTAAATATCTGTAAACTTCATTATTCATACTATTCAAATCCAAATTCATATCACCAATTATATATACATTCTTATATTTTATCTTGTCTAAATAACATTCTAATTCACCTAAAAAAGCTTTTATAAATAATAAAATAATAAATACCCCCTCAAGCAGCTGCTTGCCACAGAGGTCAGTGTATTTATGAAGCCTATAAATGAAGCATAAATCATTTAATTTATCATATACTTCTAAAATCTCAGCAGTGTTAAATTTTCAGCTAAGTTTGTTTTTATCGATTGATAAATTATTTTTAAAGTATATTATAGTACCTCCTGATTTATTATATTCTTTCCCATTAACCCTTTAACCCCCAGGAAATTTCAGTAGAGGGTATTAAAGACAAAGGAATAGCACTATTTGGATGAGTCCATTTCAAAATGTCGGCTTTTATGGACTGTTATGGGGGGGGGGGGGAGAGGGAGGAACAGTTATATCAAAAATCTTAAAATTATCCGTTCATAATCATTAATCCATGTTTCACTTAAGAACATCAATAACATAATTTATATTTTATAGTAACATAAGAACTTCATCAAAATTTAATGCATACTCCTTAAATTAACATAAAAAAATTCAAATTATTATTTAATTCATCATTATTGTCTATAAAGTTACTTGAGTAAAATCCTATTAATCCTTGAAAATCCTCAACCTTTTCACAAACTGATTCTTCAATTTCAAAATTCTCCATTACAAAAGATCAAGTTCTTTCTCACTTATTATTCAAATTATTGTTGAATTTTTGGTCTTTCTCAGAAAAGTCTTACCATCTTTAAGCCATAAAAATTTGTAATACTTTTTTATTTTAATCTGTTTAGCTTCAAAGAATAATTTTTTGTAATATCTTCAAATATGCTCATTAATGTAAATTTTGGAGGTTCCGAATCTTTTTATCTACTTCATTAGCTGTTCTTTTCAGTTTAAAAGCTTTCACTCATTCTTCGCATTTTGCTCTATTTGTAAACTGAACAATTACTTGTCTAGTTTTACCTTTCAAGTTGGTACTCTATGCCCAGTGATAATATCCGTATTATCTCAAGTTTTTGAAATTTTATTTACAATTTCATTTAAATTTTCTTCTGAAGATTCTGGGACACCACTGATTTCTATGTTTATTTAGCGAGAATACTTTTCTAATTCATTTATACTGTGTTGTATGTCTTGAACTGTAGATTTCAAATCAGTTGTTTCTTTAATTAAATGAACATTTTGTTAATTTAACTGCAAAATTTCCATTTTCAAAACTTTTTGTTCTTTGTAAGGTTATATTTTCTAACTTAAATTGTAATGATTTCACAACCTCACTCAGTTCTTTTTTTATACTCATAGTTATTTTGGTTTTAATGTTTTCATACCATGTCTCCAAATCTTTTTTGTTATTAGTTAATCAGTTGAATCCAACTCAAGATTTCCTTTATTTTCCCTGGCTTCCACATTCATCTGTGGTTCACAAGATTGTTCAATTTCACTCTTCAGACACTTGGAACAAAGCCATTTTACATTTTGCTCCTTAGTTTCCAAAAAAAATTTTTTTTCAGAAAAACCAACACAGTAGAAATGGAAATTTTCCTTACAATTTCCAGTCCATTGAATAGAATAATTTTTACCCTGCATCGGTTCATGGCATTTATCACAATTTATACTGCTGTCTGTAAATGGTAGCTAGGCATAAACTGGAAAGAGAGTTGTGTGCCAAACCCCAGTGATGATGCACAGAACAGCTGTGTTTTCTGTTTGTTTGTGGGTTGACAGCCCCAAGTGAATAGATTCACAGGATATGTTTATCAGCTGGTGGATAATCCTGAGCAGAGGTCATCCGCAGGCACCTGAACTCTTTGCTTCTACAGGCATCATCAAATTCTACATTGGAGGAAGTCTTCCAGTGTAGATGGCTTCAGCCTTTAGTGGTAGAGGAACGGGTCTTTGCACCATGCCTGCGATTAGGGGGGCTGTTTGATATTGTTGGCATTCCCCCTCTCAATAAATGTAGTTTCTTTGAACATCCCACTAACCATTTTCTCTCCATAGGTAGTTGAAATGTGAGAACTCTGCACAGAGCTTATTCTCTTGATGTCCTCACACAAGAATTCCACCATTATAATTTATATATTCTTAGCGTGCAAGAGACCAGATGGGCAGATAAAGGTCAGATTCTTAAAAATAATCTTAAATTTCTCTTTTCAGGGAAGGAAGATAATAAGCATCTCCAAGGCATGGGTCTGCTTCTCAGCAAACATACCAATGATGCTCTTCTAGGATATGAGTGCATTAATGAAAGGTTTCTTACAGCAAAATTTCAGACAAGCATCAAAGACTTGAATGTTATCTGCTGTTATGCCCCCAATGAGGATGCTAATGAGGATGAGAAGAATAGGTTTTATGGACAACTTCAGGATATTTTAAATTCTGTCAAGAAAGGAGATATTACCCTTGTTTTAGGTGATTTCAATGATAAAGTTGGTACTGACTCTGACTTTTTTGGAGGGGTAACCCTTTTGGTATTGGTAGCTGCAGTGTCTCCTACAGGTAACTTAATGTTTTGAGAATAACATACTTGTTACAAACACAGTGACATGCATAAGTACACATAGGTTTCACCAGATGGGCTGCACAAGAATATGATTGATTATATATTCATTAACAGCAAATGTGCTAGTTCTGTTAGGAATACCAGGGCATATAGGGGAGTCGAAATTGGATCTAACCATTACCTTGTTAAAAGTGCCTTGCAACTTAAACGTAAAAAGTGTTGTGCTAGGGTTAAAAAATTTACCTTTAATACTGAAGCTCTGAAAGACCCAGTTATAGCTAAAGCTTACCATGATAGGTTACTTAATCTTTATGACAGTCATGGTTTGCTTATTACTGAAGTTGAGGAAGAATGGGACCATTTTAAACAGGCTTTTTTGGAACTAATAGTACTCTTTTTAGGAAAAAAGGAGCAGAGGAGACAGAATTATTTGAGTGATAAGGCACTTGAACTTATTTCAGAAAGAAGGAACTGCAGGAATGTCCTTAATCGATATTCTACTAGTCCTGATAGTAAGCATTACAGAGAACTTAATAAACGTGTAAAGGATCAGTTATCTACTTATAAGAATCTTTGGCTTGATGGCTTGGCTGACAAAGCCAAGGAAGAGTTAGACAGCACAACAGCAGAGAGCTGTACCAGATAGTTAATGTTTTATGTGGTAGAAAACAGGCAGTCTACAAGGATTGAAGGATAAACAAGGTAAGGTTATAGAAGGGGAGGATTCTGTCATGGCTAGGTGGGCTGAGCATTTCAATATGTTCTAAACAATGTGGTTAGTTTTACTCCCATTGTTTGCAAAGATGATAATGCATTGGTGGCTTTAATGATGTCCCTATAACACAATCTGAAGTTATTTTCGGCTATTTCTAAACTTAAACTTCATAAATCGCCAGGGGTAGATGAAATTACTATGGAAATGCTTAGAGCTGGGAATGTTTCAGTACCACTTGAATGACTGAAATTTTGAATATCTTTTATGATAAAGGCATGGTTCTTAAGGATTTTACCAGAGCTATTATTATCCCTATTTTCAAAAAAGGTGATTGCAGTTCTTGTGATAACTATAGGGGTATCAGCCTACTTTTGTTCCAGGGTTCATCATTGTGCTTAATAGAATTAAGAATCTGGTTGACAGGCAATTGCGTGATGAGCAATGTGGATTCAGAAGTGGTAGGGGATGTGTGGATCAGACATTTTCACTTAGGCAGATTCTTGAGAAATGTTTAGAGTTTCAGAAACCTTTGGTTGCTAGCTTTGTTGATTTCAAAAAGGCTTTCAACTCTGTTGATCGTCATAATTTGTGGTTGATTATGAGATCGTATGGCATACCAGACAAGTTAATGTAATGAATATTCTTTATAATAACACTGAGTTGTGTGTGAGAGTTGTTAAGGCTTGTATCAATTGGTTTAGCATTACTTCTGGTGTTTGACAAGGGTGCATTTCGTCTCCTTTTCTCTTTAGTTTGGTTATTGATTATGTTATGCAAAATTCAGTTCAAGGGAAAGATTTTGACCTTAAATGGGCTGGAGATATGAAAATTTCCAATTTAGATTATACTGATGATTTAGCCCTTTTTGCAAATGATGTTGATGAGATGAACTCTTTCATTCGAGCTGATGATGAGACTGGTAGTAGAGTAGGTTTGGTTATAAACAGAGAGAAAACTAAAGTGATGAAAATTGGTCAGGCAGGTTGTGATTCAGTTCTTCTGAATGGTTTCAGTCTTGAGCAGGTGACACAGTTTAATTATCTTGGGAACTATGTAACAGATAGTGGTGATGTGCGGCATGAGATTAACAGATGGATAGGGATTGCTGCTGGGACTTTTAAGAATTTATGGAGAGTGTGAAGAAATAGGCGTATACACCTAAAGACTAAAATTAGACTGTATAATAGTTTGGTTCTTTCTATGGTTAGTTATGGTAGTGAAACTTGGACACTTTGTTAACACGATAACAGGAAACTTGATGCTTTTGATTCTAGATGCTTACGCATTATCTTGGGCATTAGGTGGTTCAACTTTGTAACTAATGATGAGGTTAGGCAAAGGAGTTTGCAACCTCCTTTAAGCAGCATATTGTGCAGAGAGAGAGACTCTGCTGGCTTGGCCATGTTGCCTGTATGGATAATTATAGATTGGCGAATAGGGTTATGAACAGTGTGCCTAAAGGCCTCAGAAAGAGGGGGAGACCTGGGATGCATTGGGCAGACAATGTGAAACAGGACCTTGTTAAAATTCGTGTGCAGTGGGCAGATGCAACAGATGTAGCTCAGGACAGATATGCTTGGAGAACTAAATAGCATGGTCTGGTGGGACATCCATAGCCCATGGCTGCTTGAGGATGAGGATGATGATGATACTGCACAATCTATCACTACTCATTATGATATAACTTAGGCATTTTTCAAACACATTTATATTTCTTACCATTTTATAAGTTTCAACAACATCTTCGATTTTTATATACCTGTTTTAACCCTTTCAGGACCATAAGGTTTCTAAGAGTAAATATTAGTATGTAACTGTTTATTTTAGTTTGTTTAGACGTAAAATAAAAATCATAAGAAAAATACATAACAATGTGTAGTTTTTTTTTGGAATTTTATGGGCAGGAACAGCGCCCAGAAAAGTCGGTAACACTGTCTCGAGAAATATTAGGTCTTTCCGGCCGTCCAATCGGGGCGGCAGCAAGTAAGGTCCCAACAAACAGTCACCAATAATTCCAGCCCACACATTTATGGCAAAACGATGTTGCGCAGCGTGACTTCTCATACCATGCGGGTTGTCGTAAGCCCACACATGTGAATTGTGTGTATTGAACACACCTTCACGACTGAATGAAGCTTCATCTGTAAAAAGGACAGAAGCTGGAAAACTGGGGTCCACGGCACCTTTCTGCATGAACCATTGTGCAAATTCCACACGCTTCGGATAATCGTCAGGATGCAGTAACTACACCCTTTGAAGATGGTAAGGATGCACACGTTCCTCATGCAGTATCCGCCACACTGCTGACTGAGAGACCCTAAGCTGCTGAGCAATAGCTCGTGTGCTGGTATTCGGATTATCTTCGATGGACTGTAGGACTTGTTCTGCGACGTTGACAGTCCGCGTCAGTCGTCTTCTCCCCGTATCCTGCATGTTGCTGCACAGTGAACCACGTTCGCGCAGATTGCGATGCACACGTGCAAACATTTGATGCTGCGGTATTCTTCTGTTGGGGTATCGGTCTTCGTAAACTTGCCTAGCTTGGCGGCCGCTTTCACCAGCTGCCCCATATGCGATATGCATATCCGCTAGCTCTTGATGCGTAAAACGATTCATCTTATCACTAGTAAGTCAGCTCGTACACTGATGACAGCGGGAGTGGTCGGGCGAGCTGTACACTGGTTGGGTACACACAGCGCCCTCTACATACGCATGCGTATATTTGTGGACATACTTTCCTATGTGAAATCGGTTTCCTGACGTATTCCCTACCCCCTCCACGAAATTTGAACGATAAGTTTTGAATCACCCTGTATAATAAAATAAATATCCCTTCAAGTAGCTGTTTGCCACAGAAGTCTAATAGGAACCTGTCAGTTTATATATCATAATAGAGGGTCAGTGAGGAAAGCAAGAGCTCAGTAGAAAAAGAACACAAACATCCATGCCTTACCAGGGCTCAAAACCAGGTCTCTTTGACCAGTAAGCTTATTAAAGAACATATAAATAATCAAATTTTGCTTCCACTGGCATGACATAGAAACTGCTTAAATTTTGTCTTGGTAGGGCTGGGCTATTTTACCTCTGAGTGTCTTTTTTGTGCACAAAGGACTAAATGATCAGGTCACAAGGACCCCAAGGTTCAGATAAGGTTGGGCAAGGGGATCTGCTGGACAGCTGTTAGGAGCCATATGGAAGCCAACTATCAAGGCCATCCAGTGTATTCTTTAATGTGCACAGAGTATGACTCTCTTGTACATGGGCCCATGTCTTAGCATCCCATCTGGTGGGTGACAGCCTTTCCAAGCCCAAAGTATCACATTTCTGACTGAGAGCAGAACAAAAATTAACAGAGTAAATTTATGAAAGCAGAGGATTTGAAATTGAATTTTGTAACTAGATTTTGAGCCTGGTGCGTTACCAATCATATCCAAATCCCATGCATTTTTTCTACACATTGTACATACGAAAACCAGGTAGTATGTTAATCATGTATAATTCATAAGTTTAAATAATTCATCTGGTTATTTAATTGTAAGTTTCATGCTTATTATCTTTTATATGTGTGTGTATTATTTATTAAGATTATAAACAATTTTTGATGATATTAATTTTTGATAAATATGCAGATTTTTCCTTAAAATTATTTTTGTTTCAATCTTAATATTGTTCCTTAATTTATTAAAGCTTTCCAGTCCAGTATTAAAAAGATATGATATTTGAGTGCTAGCTTTCATTTTCAAAAGGATATCTTTTATACCCATCTACCTTTTGCTTTTTGTCAAAACAATTGTTCCCACACTTGATTGTAACAAGTTTTGCACCTGTTGAAAGTTTAAACTTGTGACATTGTTGTGTTGGGGATGAAGAAAGAAGTAAATGCTGCTTATGCATCCTGCAGAGAATGATCTATTAGTCCCTTAATTACATTCACTATTACCTAGGTGAAACCACGGGTTTGTGGGTTGTTACCCCCTTACTGATATATGCCTTGACTTGCTGCGCTAAGTGACATGTAGAAAGATTACCAACAATTAAAGCAAGAGAGTAGTGGATGGACAATACAGTATATTTGCATTCACATATATATTTGCATATGAGAATGTGCTCGATTCTGTGGGCCTTCACTGTGTTGAAGATCAGAATGATTTGGTTTCCTAGATGTTCTTTTGGACTTCCTTCGATCAGCCCAAATTTAATATGAACGCTGCTTTGCTACTGCAAGCATTCATACAATGAAGTGGAAATCTGCGCTTTACAAAAATCTCTTTACCAACCTCAAATCTTGGTGAGAGGATATTTAATTCTTCCCTGCTATCTGGTTTGCTGCGCATTCATACACACTGTGATGGTCCACCCATTCACTTTTCCTTTTTCTTAACCACTTTTACTTTATTTGCATTATATTTATCATTTTGGGAATTTATTTTATTTGGACTGATCACTTTTCTCTTTTCCGATCCATAGGAGTTGCACATGCGCAACTCTGACTTTTGATTGTCAGTTGCTAATGCATGCATTTAGGACACACACTTTCTTGCATCATAGCTAGTGCGTGATCGTCAGGTTATGCAAATGTTTTTCCCGGCATGCAACAGACATGCCGGATTGTACGCCGCATGTATCTAAGTGACTTTAAGTCACAGAGTTGAATTAGACTAGCACCAGAGTAGAGAGAGAGTTGTGTTGGAGAGGAAAATGGTGAAGGAAGACTTTAGTAGTCAGTTTTTGTGAGTCATAGTTAGAGATGGAATTTTTTTAGTTACTTCGATTTTTGTATTTATCAGCTGTATTGGTGAGTCTTGAATTTTTTGGAAATGAACTTTGTTATATGAATATTTGATTTTTGCATTTTTTTCATCTTGAGCAATGATTAGTGATTTTGATTTAGATATAACTTTAATTAAACTCGACAATCTCTTTTTGAATTCTTGCTCGATAAGTAACGCTATATACATAACGAACCCTATTTCAACTTTATTTGGCAAGTTAATATTGCCTGGTGCCCGATAGCTATCCGGAGTTTGAATCTATTTTGAATCAGACAAAAGGTCCAACTTGAGAAAGTTAATAATCTTTGGAGTGTTACAACACAGAACTGTACCTTTGTTCACACAGAACCATACCTTTGTTCACATAGAATCATACCTTGGTTCACACAGAATCGAACTCTGGTTCACACAGAACCGTACCTTGATTCACACAGAACCGAACCCTCTCCTTAAGGGTTTTGTTTTTGAAAAAGAGCTGTATCCCTTGATGCACTTAACAAACATCCTTTCTGTTTGTCAATCACTGCTCAGTCTGACTTTTATTGTTTACGCGCTTCTCTCCCTCATTTGCACTAGAACCTCAGGCTAGTCATAAAAGCACTTTTGGCACTGTGAGCATATGTAGCCACCTAACTTAGACCCAAATAACAACTCATGAATCACATACCCATCTCAGTACATCTGAAAATATGCTTAACACAGACATATATACAACAACAACAACAAATATACAATAATAAATAAATTAGGGGGACATGACAGATATGCTAATAATTTTTTATTTTTCTATTCCTGACTGATATATGTATGTTTCTTCTCAGCTACTTTACAGCTCATGCATTCACAAATACAGAGTGTGTAGTGCTTCAGTTAGTCAGACTAATATATATTTGGATTGAAATACATGAAAACCACCCTGAGATTGAACACCTGATATACAGCCTAGATCAAATCTTTTCATTTACACGGAAAGTGACTATTAGTGTTCTTCCTTCCCATGAGAAATGCATCCTCTTTTTTAGGATTTCTATATGGGTCTAGGATTCATATCCAAGTTTCCTCAGCTATGTGCTTTCCATACCCTCTGACATACCTGGGCGTCTGCAGCCCCTCCACTAACATGCAGGCTGGAATAATGAGCATATGTTGCTGGTCTCGCCACAAGTTTGTCACCTTGGTTTACTGATGGCAGTGAGGTTCACTGCATGGCACATATTATATGGCAATTTCTCTTGCATCTCTTCTACCAAAAAATTAAATAAACATCTGATTATACTAGATATCCATCACATGTGGATGACATACAAAGAGAACATCTTACAAGCATAATAACAAAACAGTAAAAATGCCCGTACAGTATTCAATGGAGTATTACATTGAATATTCTGTAAATTGTTTAATTGTCACAATTTTACTGTACTTACTTGATATATTAAACACATTTGTACCAGTATGGAAATTTTATCTAGTGTTAATGTTTTGTAAACAATCCACTGCCATTGGTAATGGAGGCTACATTGTGATATAACCAATGTAACTTTCTTAGGTTTCTTTGCCCAGGCAAAGATGCTGTTAGTTTCTGTGAGAGCCTGTCATTGATTGGCAAGCATAAGTCTTGTAATCTCAGCTGTCACACACATGACTCTCACCTGAAGAGACTTTGATGTTTTCATTCTTGCCTTTGGCTGTTATCTTTGCTGTTGTCAGTAATACCAATCCCATAATGTAGGTCCACTAGACAATAGATGATATTAATATTTGGATGTACTTGATAACAAATATTAACAGTGCCTTGCATTTAATATTTTTTGCCATTAGATGTTGAAACATGTCTGCATTTCATAAACAGCTGTTGCATATTTATTTAGCATCCAATTTAATCTGTTATAGATATTTGTTCTGGACTAGTTCTTCAAAATTTCATTTAAATAAAAATTAAAAAAAATTCTTTAAAAACATGCCCAATCACAACATGTTTCACTGGGAATGATGTGCAAAATTATAGCATTTAAACAATTTATATCATTTACACTGTGATTTTTCAACTTTAAATATCCTGTAAATGGGAATCATGAATAGTTGCTGAAAAAATTGAATTTTACTGTGAGGGGAATTTGAACCCATGTCAGCTAGCAGGAAAATGAGCTAGCTATAATTGTTCGGTTGGTAGAACATTTGGCATGCTATCAGGAGGTCATAGGTTCATATCCCACTCACAGCAAAACCAATTTTTTTTGCAAAAACTTAATGGATTTTAAAGAAAAGATTTCTTGCAATTTACATACTCAGTTATAAGTTATATAAAAACAGGAAAAAAATATGAGAGGGTTACAACACAAATGACCTATAAACAGTTTTGATTTTAACTTCAGTGCTTTGAATAGACTTTATATGCTATATAATATTTATAAATTTCTTCTTCAAATTTTATCTCTTTCACATTTATATTTATTATTATTTTTATTAGTTAGCACCTTTCTAATTGAAAAATAATTTTTCATTAATCTTGCAAAATAATAGTTCCTCTCTGATTACAGGAATACATTACTAAAAATTGCCACAGATGACAAATCTGCAAGACCAACATAAAGTAGGATTAGATACAAATTTTAAGTACACTAGTATTATTTATGATTTTGTGGGTGAGTGGAAGGCATGTAAAAATCTTTAAAAGCCCCCTACTTCTCCCCCTTTATGAAGCTTTATCCCCAAAGTGTAAAACACTTGTGGGCTTTCCCTAAAAAAAATGCTGTTCATGTCTTAGTGTAGAGAAACTGTAGTAAATATTTTTCCATACCTTCTGCTGCACTTAAATCATAACTTATTTTCAATAAAAAAATTGCCCCTGTGTTATGAGAACTTAGCATAAATTTCACCTAGATTTTTAGCTCAAATTAGAGCTCTTATGCATATGTCATGTATGCCCACTATTCCTTGTCTTTACAAAGGTAATTACAATTTTGCTGCACACTTAACTCCTACCCACCAGATATTACATTTTCCAATCTTCCCAGCTATTCAGCTACATTTATTGTTTTTATAAAAAGATATATATAATAACATTTGTGCAATGTTTGCTGTTCAAATATTCTCACATGCACAAGCAATGCAAATACTAATTCTTGATGTGTAGGCAAGTTGTACACTTCAACTTTAAGGTAGATCATGCATGATTGAGACCCTTGGCCATGATTGGTGAGGTGCACCTCTAAACATTTGCTGCAAATAATTAAATCCAGTAATGACAAGAGCTTAAGTACTTGTATATAAAAAAAAAATTTTTTAATTAATTTCCAGGATGCTGATGAAGGAAAATTCACTTGCATGTTAGAAAAAATACTTGACCAATCTTACAAGCTACAAGAATATTGCAGCCACCTGTTTCTCTATGAAAGTTCAATTCTTTTCAAAGCTGAGTCTGTGACATCTTCACACCATGACAGGTATTCCGAGTCTGATAAAAGAACTATTACTAGTATGTCATCTGTTGAAAGTTTTGTTTCTGCACAAGCAGAGGTAAGTATTTTGTGTCCTAAGCCAGTAGTAGCATATTTCAATTTATTTGCTCAGCATGTACATACTATTCTACTCAACATTTACTTTTTATTTGGTGTATACTGTGCAACTACATTGACAGATGCTTCAGACCTGTGCCATTTTAAATTTTTTGTTCTTGAGAAAGTATATGAATTCATATGAAGGAGAAGTCAACATAAAAAATGCACAATTTGACTTCATGAAAATAAAGAGCTGAATTCTGTTTGTTAAGGTGATGGACTGTTTATTAAACTATGAGCTTACAAATAAGCCTGGTTTACTTTTAACTGACAATACCAACACAAATTGTACAGAGGCCTGAACACAATAGGAAAGCAAAATGTCAACACAGTTGAAAGAAAATCTGAAAAGTTAACTATTTGATTAATAAATAGTTTTTGCAGAAAAATGAGTTTTGCTGATGTGTGGGATTTGAACCCACATCTCTCCAGATTGATGCCAGAGTGTTCTAATACTATTAAACTAACACTAACTCTATCTTTTTTCCACTAATATGACCTATCATTCTCCCATTTTATTACCCCTAGCACTATCTATGATCAGGAAAAGAAACTTTATTTTTAATGTTGCACTGAGTAAGATATAAAAATAAATGAAAAATAATATTTATTTACATGTTACTCAGTGCAGCATTAAAAAGTAAAGTTGCCTTTCCTGATCATAAATCGCACCAGGAGAAACAAAATGGGAGAATGATAGGTCACATTAGTGGAAAAAAGATAGAGCTGGTATCAGTTTGGTCTTAGAACACTCTGGAATGAATCTGGAAAGACTTGAGCTTGAATCCTGCACGTCGGCAAAACTAATTTTTTCCATAAAAATTATTTATTTATTGACTTCAAACTCAGCAGGTAACGCTGCAGATTTACTATTTATTAAACTATTTGGTATTGGATATTTTGCTTATATGGTGTACATAGTGGGTACAAGGCAAAAACATGGTACTTTCTGAGCATTGATGAACACTTGTAATAAAGGATTTTGGTCATTTTCGTATATGTAGGGGCGGGGTGGCTCAGTCGGTAGCACGCCAGGCTCGTAATCTGCAATTCCCAGGTTCGAGTCCTAGCTGGGTCAGTGTTGAGATTTATCTCCACAAAACTCACCCTGCCCACGGTCAGTAGGGGACACTGATGGGCTTGGAAAGGTCACCGTCCGTTGGATGGGATGTTAAGCTGTGGCCCCGTGTGCAGGAGAGCCATACCCTGCATATGTTAAAGAACATGCTGGATGGCCTTGATGGGAGGCTACCATCTGTCTCCCAACAGCTGTTCCAGTGGGTCCCCTTCCCCAACCTTCTCTGAGTCTTTGGGGTCCTTGTGACCTGGCCATTTAGCCCATGGTGTGCAAAAAAGTGCCGCTCAGAGGTAAAACAACCCAACCCTTCATATATGTACACTGGTATATAAATTAAGAAATAAATGAAAAAATGCAATATCATAAAACTCCACTGATATAAATGCACAAAAAACATGTTTTTTATGTAAAATATGATACAGGATTGAGGTATGGCATGCAAATGGATGGTAGTGAGAGTGTTATGTGCAAATGCTTCAAGTGTTAAAAGCTGGCATTACAAAGCTGTTAAATAAATTAATAGATTCAACCAATCTTGGCTTCTACCTATAAATAATCACTCTCATAGTTGATTCAAATATTTAGAGGAAAATTTGTCTTGAGCTGGGTGGAATACGAACCTACGACCTCCTGATAACATGTCAGGTGCTCTGGACCACTGAGCTACCGGCCGTTGATCAAGATCTCCTCTAACTGATGTTATGAACATTCTCAAACTTGTATTCCTAATATGCAGGTAGTATTCAGGCAATCCAGCCTAAGTGGCTTTTTAATGCCTTTTTCATAGATGGAAAGATTTAATTATGAGTATGCAATTATGTATGAGTATACAGCCTGCTGGAATCATGTAAACATCAGTGCGGCCACCCAAAGATATCCCTCCCAAAATCATGACACTACCACCACCATAGGTGTCCCATTCACAATATTTATGGCATGATAGCATGTTCCTGGTTCCCCTACATATCAACTGATGCCGAGAATCACTGGAAGGCAAATCTTGATTCATCTTGAAGAGAGCAGATTGCCATTGCCCCTGGGTCAGTTGACAAGATATCTGCACCAGTTTAGTGATAACCTTCCCCTGACCGAATGCTACAGGAGGGTCCTGTAGCATTGGGTCAGGGGAAGGCACATCACTGGCTGCCTAGCTTATAGGCATGAAGACTTGGAATATGGTGGTAGTGGATATCATTGTTCCACTTCCTGCTGCGGCATCTAGTCACAGTTGTACGGCATTTGACATCCTGTTCCCCAGTCATATAACAGAAGATAGTAGCAGATCCTCCTTTGGGGATCTGACATCATACACTACTGGATCATCTGGATGTGCTCTGTCTTTTTGGAATCTCTGCCAAAGTCTATGCACTACTTAATAACTCACAATAAGGCATATGGCAACATCTTGACTTTGGCCTGCCTTGAGCCAACCTATAACTTGCCACTGGACTTTTTCCAATAAACTTTGTCTGGTAGACATATCCAACAAATCGGCTCTCTCAAAAACTCCACCTTGTACTTTGCAGGTGAACTGGAGAACAGTTTTGTATTCCACCTACAAATAATCACTCTCATAGTTGATTCAAATATTTAGAGGAAAAATTGTCTTGATTTGGGTGGGATACGAACCCACAACCTCCTGATAACATGTCAGGTGCTCTGGACCACTGAGCTACTGGCCACCGATCAAGATCTCCTCTAACTGATGTTATGAACATTCTCAAACCTACATTCCTAATATGCAGGGAGTATTCAGGCAATCCAGCCCTGAGCGACTTTTTAATGCCTTTTTCATTGATGGAAAGCATTTAATTATGAGTATGCAATTATAATGCCCTCCTGCGCTATTGTCACCTGATCAATTACTATCAGGAGAATAACATTGTTAACTGTATAAGTGGCCAGCCTGGCCTCTTGATGTAAATCCTATAGAACATGGATGGGATGCTCTTGAGAGATGGGCTGCTCCCTGTATCCTGCTCATGCAAGCCTCCTGGAACTTTTATGTGCTTTGGAGGAGTAGTGGAGATTACTACCCATAATGCTGCTGGACAGTCTTATCAAAGGCATGAGACATCGCTGTAAGGCTTGCATAGTATTAAGAGGTGACCACACTCCATATTGAACCACTTGGGCTATCTCAGTTGACCTTCAACTTTTACCATTAACTGTATTCATATATAATTTTGAGAATTAAAAGTGTTATCCTATTTTTCAACTGCTATTCTTACGCAGTGTTTATATGTATCTATCTTCTGATTCACATTCAACAGATCCAACAATTCTTTGAGAAAAATCAGGTTTTCAAGTTGTTCTTTAATTTATGGAAAACCAGTGTATAGTTACTATCAGGAATGAAAAGTTTAAAGAATCACATCATTTTATGTGTCAGTAATGCAAAAACATTTTTTTTATATGGCAGTGTAAGGTGTCTGCAGTTCTGCAGTTGAAAGAATAAAAGATTTGTTTTCTTCTAATATATGTTGAATCTGAATAAAACTGATAATACTAAGGGAAATGGAACACATATTCAAGACTACATGCATTTTAATTCATAGCACTTTGCAAATCAAGGCATTTAGCCACCATTATGCTGTTGAAGTATAACGATGTCAATTGGGTACAGAGGAAAAATTGTCTTGAGCTGGGTGGTATCTAAACCCCATAACCTCGTGATAACATGTCAGGTGCTCTGTCTTTGCTGAGTTACCTGTGATGGTTCACCATTGACTTTTACTTTCCCTAACGAGTGTAATTTGTTTACATTATAACTTTTACTTTGGGGCCTTTTAATTTTTTGAACCATTGCCTCTCTCTGTCTGTTAGTAAAGTTTCAGATTGCACAACTGCTTTTGATTGATGGCCACTAACTGCTGGCATCAAGGTCACAGCACTTGCTTCATCATCAGCACATAATCTTGTATTCAAATGTGGCTCACAGGCGTGATGTAGGCATGTTCCGCACTTGCACTTGAGACAGTGAGTAGAGGGAGTTGGTGTAGAGTGGAGGAGGAGTAGTGAAGGAATAGTTGATGGTTTAGTTTATGGGAGTCAGTATATGAATTATTTGTAGAAGGAATTTTTTGTTGAGTTTATACTCAAATAAACTATTTATATTCTGTGAAATTTTTGATTTCTTTTCTCTTGAGCAGAGATAATTTTAATATATTTGGATTAACATTATTTTTAGACAATCTTTTTTTTTTTATCTTACATTCATTCTAATAAAGAACCCTAATTTATTTTTTTTTTGGCAAGATTTATTTGCCTGGTGCTTGAATTACCAGCTATCCTGCATTTTAAAAATAGCATAATTTGGAGCATTAATAATTACAAGTGTTAATTATTATGGCTACCTCAGGTAATAATTACAAGGTAACTAAATACCTTGTAATTGCAAAGCACTATGGATTAAAATGTATCAGAAAGTTACTAATAATTCATACCAGCACATGTGTGCCTGTAAGTGAAATCTGCTCAAAGTAAAGTGTCTGCCGAAGTCACAGCAGTAGTGTAGCTGATCTTACACACCTGCTTGTGAGCGTTGTGTGAATGGAGTCTGCAACAGCAGTTAAGACAGCTATATGTCACTGACCTATGATTTGAGCTTAACATCTACAATGAAGAGAGATTGATCAGCACCGGTAGCGGAGCAGACAGAGCACCTGACATGTTATCAAGAGGTTGTGGGTTCAGATCCCACCCTGCTCAAGATGATTTCTCCTCTGTATCCAATTGACATCATCATACTTTAAGATTACACTTCATTTAATCTTTCCCTGTGTTCCTAATGTTATGTAAAATCTTGAAAGATGTGTTCAATGAATCAGAAGAACCTCTCCCCCCCTGCTTTTTATTTCATTAAAAAAAAACACGATAAGAGTTTTGCTTTGTTGCCTGTCTGTCTTTAGACATTAAAATTTTTTTTTGTTTATGGAGATAAAAATTATTTTTGAGTTAGATAGATAGGAATTGATGGAATATTATGATTTGTATTTTCTGAATCTCCTTAAAGCTACAATTGTGCCCTCTAATGGTGGAAAAGGTTGAAGATTCCAAAATTTCAAACGAATATTGCAAACGTATTTATGCTAGAAATTTTGGTGGTGGAATGTGAAGGTCATGAAGTTTTCATTGGCAACAATGAATTGATCCCTTAGAACAGGGTAAGTGGGGGAAACAACATTTTTGTTTTAAAAAATAATTGTTTTTAGAGATAAATTATAAATTCCTTTTAGGTTGGATAGGTATTAATTAACTATTACTCTTTGCCCTTTCCAAATATCCCAAAAACTAAATTGCACCCTCTAAAGGTGGAAAAATTAAAAAATTCCAATATTTTAAACAAACATTGCAAATGATGTGTTTTATGCTAGAAATTTTGGTGGTGGAATGCAAAGGCTACCATGTTTCCATTGACAACAATGACTTTACCCCTTACCCCAAGTGGGGTGGAAAAAACTCCCTTTTTTTTGAAGTGTTAATTGGAAAACTGTTTTAGGTGGATTGGCACTGATGAAATACTCTAATTTGCATCTTTCAAATACTTGGGCAGTTTTAATTTATATTGTTACAGATCATTAAATATGGAAACGGTAAAACTTTTAATGAATTTTGCAAATGATCTGTATACTGTAAAAATTTGAAATTTTGGTGGTAGTTTTTCAAGAGATACTCCACTGACAGTAATAATACATCCACTTTTCTCAGAGGGGTGTGGGAAATGCAACTTTTTAATTTAAGAAATAAAAGAAAATACTATTTATATTGTATAATTTCTAATAAAATACTATTTGCATTTTTTCCATCATCCATTAGCTCAAATTAAAGCTTTTAAGGAGTGAAAAAGTAGGTAAAAAAAAAACTTCCTTCTCTTTGAAAATGAGATTCCCATATATGCTTTCTTTTAGTTCAAAACTGTTATAATGGTCTGACATTTTTTTAAGAATCATAAAGCTTCAATTTGAGTTGATCAGCAATACCCATATTTGTCTATATGTAATATGTAGCATCATTTAGTGATCTAGAGATTTTCAGTTGTTTTAAATTTGTTATGCAGTACAAAAAGGCATTAATCTTAATAGTAACAAAGCAGCAAATACCTGTTGTCATGGATAATGAAAGCAATCAGCTATGTGCTCATAGATTTAGTTATAACAGTTGTAGAACATATTTATTTTCTTGATACAGGATGATAGTCTACTACAGAGATAATAACATCCCTTATACCCTTATAACCAAGATGACTTATTCTCTACCGAACTTGTGGAGGTATTTTATTTCCTAATATATATATATTGAGGGTGATATAATTTTCTTTCCTACGTTTCCTCATTTGATGTTTCTCGGTACTGATGGAATGGTGTGTTTTTTCAGAAAAGATTTTTAATTCTATTGGAAATGTATTTTTATTTGCTAATTTCTTTTGAAGATCAATTTGAAGTGTTATTGCTCACTGACAGAGAACTTTTGTTAATTGTATGTTTTAATATATTGTGTTGTTGCAGCTCTGGGCGGCCCTTTTTTTTGCACACAATGGACTAAATCACAAGGACCCCGAGAGCTCAGAGAAGGTTGGGAGGAGGGGGACCCATTGGATAGTGGTTCAGAGACAAATGGTAACCTTCCATCAAGGCCATCCAGCATGTTCTTTAACATGCACAGGGTATGGCTCTCCCACACATGGAGCCACACCTTAACAACCCATCCACAGACAGTAGCCTTTCCAAGCTACCAGTGTCCCCATAAAAAAAAGCATAGGAAAGAAAATCATATCATTCTCAATATATGTATATAAGAAAATAAAATACCTCCACAAGTTGGGCAGAGAATAAGTGTCCCCTTCAAGAGCAGGGTGGGGAGTTTTGTGGAGATAAATCTCAATGCTGGCCCAGCTGGGACTTGAACCTGAGAACTGCAGATTATTAGCCTGGTTGCACTAGTGACTGAGCCACCCCCCACTTCTTTAATATACTGCACTGAAATAGCACTTGTTCTATTTGGTCTTGATTTTTGAAATGACAATGTACATCATCATCATCATCCTCAAGCAGCCATGGGCTACGGAGGTCCAACCAGACCGTGCAATTTAGTTCTCCAAGCAAGTCTATCCTGAGCTACATCTACTGCATCTGGCCACTGAACACCAATTCTAACAAGGTCCTGTTTGACATTGTCTGCCCACCGCATCTTAGGTCTCCTCCTTTTTCTGAAGCCTTTAGACATACTGTTCTTAACCCTATTTGCCAATCTATAATTATTCATATGGGCAACATGGCCAAACCAACGGAGTCTCTCTCTGCACAATATGCTGCTTAAAGGAGGTTGCAGACTCCTTTGCCTAACCTCATCATTAGTTACAAAGTTAAACCACCTAATGCCCAAGATACTGCGTAAGCATCTGGAATCAAAAGCATCTAGTTTCCTGTTATCTTGTTTACAAAGAGTCCAAGTTTCACTACCATAACTAACCCTAGAAAGAACCAAACTATTATACAGTCTAATTTTAGTCTTTAGGTGTATACGCTTATCTCTCCACACTCTCCATAGATTCTTAAAAGTCCCGGCAGCAATCCCTATTCGTCTATTAATCTCATGCCGCACATCACCATTATCTGTTACATAGCTCCCAAGATAATTAAACTGTGACACCTGCTCAATACTGCAACCATTCAGATTAACTGAATCACAGCCTGCCTGACCAATTTTCATCACTTTAGTTTTCTCTCTGTTTATAACCAAACCTACTCTACTACCAGTCTCATCAACAGCTTGAATGAAAGAGTTCATCTCATCAACATCATTTGCCAAAAGGGCTAAATCATCAGCATAATCTAAATCAGAAATTTTCGTATCTCCAGCCAATTTAAGGCCAAAATCTTTCCCTTGAAGTGAATTTCCCATAACATAATCAATAACCAAACTAAAGAGAAAAGGAGACAAAATGCGCCCTTGTCGAACACCAGAAGTAATGCTAAACCAATTGCTACAAGCCTTACCAACTCTCACACACGACTCAGTGTTATTATAGAGATCTTTCATTATGTTAACTAACTTGTCAGGTATACCATATAATTTCACAATCAACCACAAATTATGACGATCAACAGAGTCGAAAGCCTTTTTGAAATCAACAAAGGTTTTTGAAACTCTAAACATTTCTCAAGAATCTGCCTAAGTGAAAATATCTGATCCACACATCCCCTACCACTTCTGAATCCACATTGTTCATCACGCAATTGCCTGTCAACCAGATTCTTAATTCTATTAAGCACAATCATGGAAAGAACTTTACCTGGAACAGAGAGTAGGCTGATACCTCTATAGTTATCACAAGAACTGCGATCACCTTTTTTGAAAATAGGAATAACAATAGCTCTGGTAAAATCCTTAGGAACCATGCCTTTATCATAAAAGATATTCAGAATTTCAGTCATCCACGTGGTAACCAAAACATTCCCAGCTCTAAGCATTTCTGTAGTAATATTATCTACCCCTGGGGATTTATGTAGTTTAAGTTTAGAAACAGCCAAAATAACTTCAGATTGTGTTATAGGGCCAACATTAAAGCCACCAATGCATCTATCATCATTGCAAACAATGGGAGTAGAACTAACTACATTGTTTAGAACATCACTGAAATGCTCAGCCCACCTAGCCATGACAGAATCCTCCCCTTCTATAACCTTACCTTGTTTATCCTTCAATCCTTGTATACCTGTCCGTTTTTCTACCACACAAAACATTAACTATCTGGTACAGCTCTCTGCTGTTGTGCTGTCTAACTGCTTCCTCGGCTTTGTCAGCGAAACCATCAAGCCAAAGATTCTTATCAGCAGCTAACTGATCTTTTACACGTTTATTAAGTTCTCTGTAATGCTTACTATCAGGACTAGTAGAATATCGATTAAGGACATTCCTGCAGTTCCTTCTTTCTGAAATAAGTTCAAGTGCCTTATCACTCAAATAATTCTGTCTCCTCTGCTCCTTTTTTCCTAAAAAGAGTACTATTAGTTCCAAAAAAGCCTGTTTAAAATGGTCCCATTCTTCCTCAACTTCAGTAATAAGCAAACCATGACTGTCATAAAGATTAAGTAACCTATCATGGTAAGCTTTAGCTATAACTGGGTCTTTCAGAGCTTCAGTATTAAAGGTAAATTTTTTAACCCTAGCACAACACTTTTTACGTTTAAGTTGCAAGGCACTTTTAACAAGGTAATGGTCAGATCCAATTTCAGCTCCCCTATATGCCCTGGTATTCCTAACAGAACTAGCCCATTTGCTGTTAATTAATATGTAATCAATCATATTCTTATGCAGCCCATCAGGTGAAACCCATGTGTACTTATGTATGTCGCGGTGTTTGTAATAAGTGTTAGTTATTCTGAATCCATTGAGTTTACTTACCTGTAGGAGACGTTGCCCATTGCCATTGCAGCTACCAATACCAAAAGGGTCTATTACTCTGGCCCAAAGGGCAGAGTCAGTACCATCTTTGGCATTGAAGTCACCAAGAACAGGGGTAATGTCTCCTTTCTTGACAGAATTCAAAATATCCTGAAGTTGTTCATAAAACCTATCCTGCTCATCCTCATTGGCATGCTCAGTGGGGGGCATAACAGCAGATAACATTCAAGTCTTTAACGCTTGTCTGAAATTTTGCTGTAAGAAACCTTTCATTAATGAACTCATATTCTAGAAGAGCATCACTAGCGTGTCTGCTGAGAAGCAGACCCATGCCTTGGTGATGCTTATTGTCATCCCTCCCTGAAAAGAGAAATTTAAGGTTATTTTTAAGAATCTGACCTTTATCTGTCCATCTGGTCTCTTGCAAGCCGAGAATATCTAAATTATAACGGTGGAATTCTTGTGTGAGGACATCAAGAGAAAAAGTTCTGTGCAGAGTCGTCACATTCCAACTACCTATGGAGAGAAAATGGTTAGCGGGATGTTTAAAGAAACTATGTTTATTGAAAGAGGGAATGCCGACAATATCAAACAGCCCCCTAATCGCAGACATGGGGCAAAGACCCGTTCCCCCACTACTAAAGGCTGAAGCCATCTACACTGGAAGACTTCCTCCAATGTAGAATTTGGCGATGCCAATAGAAGCAAAGAGTTCAGGTGCCTGCAATGACTTCTGCTCAGGATTATCCACCAGCTGATAAACATATCCTGTGAATCTATTCACTTGGGGCTGTCAACCCACAAACAAACAGAAAACACAGCGGAAGATTTTCCCTCCACAGAAGCCCACCAGTGCAGCAAAATCGGATCCATAATCAAGCTCAGAGCCATATATCTGTCCAGTGGTTTTATATGGTCAGCACCAGGACCCTGTGTGGTTGACCACTCCTCAGCAGGGTAGAAAAAAAAAGAAAAGTAGCCATAGTTGTCCAGATCAGTAGGCTACACTAATCTGGCAGCCCTCCCCTTTCGTTCACTTCCACAAGAGATTATCTCTTTTGAAAGGTACTAACGGTCTGCACGAGAAGGTGGGGTCGGACATTAGGTGCTAGGCCTGGCCAGTTCTATGCATCATCACAGGGGATTGGTGTATAGCTCTCCTTCCAGTGACTACCTAGCTACCATTTACAGACCGACAATGTACGCTAAGAGTAAATATTCAACTAAGAAATATAGAGTCCTTGTTCATTTCTTCAGTTTAGGCTTGAGCATATTTCAATGTTGTGTCTTCTTGGACAAGATAAATCCTGAAATAAAAATTACTTTTCATATTAGAATCATAATTTATTAAAATTTTGGCTGACACTTTTCATATTATGAAAGGTTGCTTAGGAGTTAAATGTGCACTATATATGAAATGGTTTAAAGCAATACAATCATGGTACTTTTATTATGTTGTTAGATAGACTGGTGGACGCATTTCCAGTCAAAAATTCTTTTTACAAAAGTGTTTTCATCAGTGTCATGGCCATATTTTTTGCAGAATGTTTCCCATTTCCAATCTTAGTCTGTTTCTCTTGTTTACACTTGGGCACTACTGCTACTACTTACTGTTATTTAATGGCTGCTTTCATGTTTTGAATAAACTTGTAAAGAAGCTCAAATATTGCTACAGTGACTTTTTTGAAAATATCCATCTTTTGTACAACAATTGAGAAAATTCTTTTTAATTTGTTACCTGCCTTAGCATTTTCCCCTCTCTTTCTTAACAACTTTGTTCAAATCTAACCTTTTAAATGTAACTTGAACTGAGATGGCGGTTGGTTCATTTGGTGATAGTCCTTTTGTAATCTGCAGTTTTCAGGTTTTAGTCTCAGTTGTGCCAGCATTGAAATTTATTTCTGCTGAACTTGCACCTTGCCCTCAGACAGAAAGAGGACACTGATGGGAATGAAAAGTCTACCATCTATCGAATGGGATATAAAGCCATGATTACATGTACAGGAGAGTCATGCAGTTTTCATGTTAAGGAGCATGCTGGATGGTCTTTGTTGGAGAGGGAGGGATAGGACCAAACTTACCCTAAGACCTTCTTCCTAGGAGGTTATTTCAAATCCAAATCCAATCTGTATACTACTTACTGGGACTGAGAGTCTGCAAGATTTATGACATCAGATTATCAGTGCTTGCATCAGCATGACTCTTGCAATGTTGGCTGCTGTTGGTAGAGTTAGCTGTTCTTATTGCATCCATACATGCATTAGGACAGATAGTTTTCTTTTCTTCCATTTCTAAATAGCATCACATGTGTTTTAGTTTTGCACATTCTTTTAATGGGATTTGCCTATTGTAATCACGAAAGAGGGAAATATGTCATTTTGTCTCAGCTCTCTCTTCTGTTTAGACAATATACTTAGTAACTATCTTCTGTGCATTTTTCTCCTTTTATTGCATTTTAAAATCAGTTTATGTATGTAAATTTTCACGTGCTTAATACACCAGTTGTACAATTATCTTTGTTATTGACATGTATGCACTCTACTAATTTCCCTCCTATGTGAAAACAGGTGTGTGATGATGGTTATGGAGAATGATATTTGATGTTTGCATGTAGTATCTATGATCCCTGCACTTTGATCCTTGTTCCCAAGATCCTTGTGATGCACTCTTCAGTATTTGCAGCTTTAGACATGCTCATTTTGTACATAAGATATATTCTTACCAACTATTTTAATGCTGCTGTGCTGCTTCATAATTCACTTTTTTTACTGTCTCTCATAGTTTGTAAGTCACAGTCATTAACTCCTATTTTCACCTCCAGGGATGCTACAGTTGTACTCTTTTGACCAGGTTAAGACATGTTATAGGTATCCGTTAATCTTTATGTCATAGCACTCTCCATTTGCCACTTATTTGGGTTTTGTGGGAATTTCCTGTGAACAGAAATATATATATACAGATATACATATAACATCAAGAATTTTTGTAATGTATATAGTTTTGAATATGTGAACATTGCTTAAATGATACTGAAAAATGTATTTAGCAGAAATTCAAACAATGTGTAATTTGAATAACTTCTACAAGGTAACAAAATGCTAAATTCTGCACAGTCCTTATGAGTTCAGATCATGTCATGTCAGTTGAATCTAACCTTGTATAGTCTATGACATGAAATATACGTTAATATGAAAAATTAGACACTGTATTTAATTCATTTCAAAGTCTATTGAATTATACCAAAAATATTATAGAACCTATAATCATAATAATTACTTTGTGTTGAAATTAGGCACAGCACACATCTCTGCAAATGTTGCCTACAATAATTGGCCCAAGACAAGCCATACTAATATTGCTGTTATCAAATTTCAAAATGGTTTATTCAAAATTTAAGTAAAAGAGATAGAACTGGTCCACAAAAAATGATTTTGAGGAAATATTTCCTTGTTCAAAACTTTAGAACTGCCTCACAGTTTGACCAGCCATGTGGAATTTGCTGTACTTCTCACATCACTAGTCTGCTTCTGATTTAATCCATTATACAGCAAAAAACTGCCATCCAAAGATAAAACAGAATATTGTTATCGTTATCATGCATAGTTAAATGATAAATATGCAGTTAAAATTTCAGATGAGTTTCTTGGACTGTGTGCATTAACCATTGAACATAAATCATTGAGCAGAAGTGGGAAATATGAACACTGAACGTTTTTTTTAGCTGTATCAGTGTCCAAAAGTCTTTTTTTTTTCTTTCTTCCCATGTTTCATTCTGCTTGTTATACATTAAGAAATGGTTCCTTTTCATTTCATGTAAGGATTTCTTGCTTATGAATACCATTGGGTCCATTCTACCTTGAAAGGGAAGCTATGCATCCTGTGGTCATGTGTATGTACACAGTACTCACTTCCATTTTTGTTTAATTGATAGATCAAGTGATATATAAATAGGTAACCCAACCTTTGTACATATGAATAACACAATGTTAAAATGCAATTAAGGGTTTCTTCAAAGAGGAAAATTTCAAAAGTTTTTAAGTGTCAAATGGTCATCTGTTTGTTTATTAAGTGTGTGTTTGTTTGCATTGTTTTGTTATATGAAAATTAATTTATGATTCTCCAATGCACGAAAAAATCATTGTTTATTTTAGATAGCAGATCTTGAAGACTTTGATGAATTTGCTGATTTAAATATTGATCTGAAAGAATTAGCTTTATATCAGACTGCACTTAAGAAATATGAAGAGGGTGGAATACCAATTAGATTGTTGAGGTGAGGAGACTTATGTGTCATTTTAAATATTATTGGATATAAAATAATGTTAGCTATTAGTAGGTATGAAATTGCATAAGTCTAAGGAAGTTGAATTTCTGTTAGTTAATGAACTCAACAGTGTAAATCTGTAGTGCTGTATCTCGTTTTATTGATAATCAAATGTTATACCTACTTTGAAAGAGGTCATTTTGATTTGCAACCTTCAGGTTAGGGCTAGATGATTATTTATTTGCTGTCAAAAGACTTGTAAATAGTAATTTAAAAAAAAGAACGTAGATGAATTAAAAAAAAGAACATAGATGTTGAAGTGGCAAGGTTCAACAGTTATAGTAAATGAGAAGGGTGAGACTGCATTAAAACTAAAGTGAGGAATGAGAAAGATGAAAAGTGTTGGGGGTTACTCTGAAACAGTTCTATGGGAACTAATGTGGCACTTTCACCTATATGCTCAGATATTGTCTCATGTTGGACTCCACTTGTGACAATCTCATACCTTAAACTACATGTAATCTCCTCTGTAAATTTCTATCTTTTTTTGCAAACTCAAATCTTCTTTAAACTCCTATGAATTCTACTGTATACTTCATAAATCTTCATCATTATCTCTACAAATTTTGCTATCCAGCTATATTTTCTACAGGGCCTCTACCAGCCACTAATCCAAACTTATCACAGGTGAGGCCACACTCTACGTCTGTGAAGTGGAAGGGAGCCATCAGAAAACACCATACTACTTTTCTATTCAAGTCACATTCAAGTCACATTCATCATGCTGAGATGAGGCTTCCCCTAGCTAGGATCAAACTGAGAACCCTGAGGGAAGTTGGCAAGCATTGCTGAGAGGCAATGCCAGGAGGCTTGTCCTGAAGGGTGTCATTATATCTAAATACATATATATTCTCTATCATAATGACGTACTGTTACATTAAGCTGTGATTTCTAAAAAGGATCTTTTACATACTAGTTATTAGAAAATACGAAGCTGAAGTGTAAAGTATTCGTTATTGATTCTGAAATTATTGTAAATTTTTTACTTTGTATTGGGATTTTAGTATTTTCTTAAATCTATTAAGGACTACTTAAACCAGATGAAGAAACATATACTACTTGAAGGCTGTGGACTCAGTATTGTTGTGTATGAATCAGAGCAAAATAAAAAATTATATTTAATCTGTTAATGCTGTTGAATTTATTTCCTTCTAACTATTGAGTATATTTTCTATTAATACTGTTGAAATAACTGGTTAAAAAACTTTTATTTAACCCTTACAATGTCATGTTTCTGAAACTGAACTCACTGTGATGGCCGGATTTATTTTCAAGTGTTTTCAGAAAATAAAATAAACAACTTTAGAACCTCATCCTGAAGTAACTAATGAACGGAAATATGTCATATTATGTACCAAAGGAAAGCACATTTAATTGTGCTTAATAAAATGGCAAAAATTCGAAGAAAAAAATGGTAATTTAAATTTTTAAGCATTTTTTTAAAACATTGGAAAATTTTACTGTATTTTTCCCATGTTATCTTTAGTAAAATTTCAGAAATATATATATATTTTTTCCGTTTGTTCTATTTATTTTATTATTCTATATAAACAATTTTATTATTAGTATAAACAGTTCATTTTTTTTCGTTTTTTCTAAATTATTTAATCATTTATGCATATAATGCATAATACATATTCTTATACTTTTGATGATTGGTAAATTCTAAGCCTAAGTAAAGCAGTGTCATAAAAATTATTTTTTTTTTTAGTTTTTCTGCCCTGCTAAGGATGGGTCAACTTTACAATGTCTTGGTGCTGACCATTTAAACCCATTGAACTGGTCTATGGCTTTGAGCTTGATTACAAAAAAATTTGAACTTGCTGCACTGGTGAGCCTCTGTTGAAGAAAAATCTATTACTGTGTTTTCTATTTGCTTTTGGGCTCCTAGCCCTAAATGAATATATTCACAGGATACCTTATACCAACTGGTGGATGATCCTGGTTAGTGACCATTGCAGGTGTCTGAACTCTTACTTCTCTGGGCATTGCCAACATACTGTGATGGTCCACCCATTCACTTTTACTTTTCCTTAATCAGTTCTACTTTATTTACATTATATTTATCATTTTCAGGATTATTCTTCAGTTGTATCATCATTTTATCTCATCCAGACCACTAAAGGAGTTGCACCTGCGCAACTCCAACTTTTGATTGAGAGCCACTAATGTGTGCTTAAGGACACTCCCCTTCTTGCATCATAGCTAGCACAAGATCATCAGATTATGCAAATGTATTTCCCAGCATGCAACACACACATGTTAGTTGCAAGCCACATGTATTGTAAGTGATGTTAGGTCACAGTAGTTAGTAGTTGAGATGAAGTTAGGAGAGAGTTGTTAGTAAGATGAGTAGTTGAATAGAGGAGACATAGTTAGTAGGAATGAAGCTAAGAGCGTTGTTAGTAGTTAGGTTGGAGAGAGCTAGTAGTTTGAGAGAATGTGAGCTTTTAGTTTCTCAGAACATTTTGTATTCATCAGTTTATTTGGTGAGTCTTGTTTTTTGAAAATAAACTTTGTTTTATGAAATATTTCGACTTTTCTATTTTTTTCTCTTGATCAGGATAAAACGATTTTAATTAGATTTTAACTTTAATAGTTTGGCAATTTTTTAAATTCTTTTCATATTAACTAAGTAACACTTACATACTAAGTGAACCCTTATTTAACTTTATTTGGCAAAATTAATTGCCTGGCACCCAATGCTATCCAGTAAATTAGTTTAATTTGGATCAGTTAAAAGGTCCAAAGCGAAGAAGTTTAACATACTTTTAAAGCATTATACTACCCTGAAGTAATGTGTCTCAGACAGGTCAATTTCTGTTTTGATTCTGGTTCTTGAAAAGGTGATGCATGAAGTTCTTACCAGCATTGGTGGCTTAAGCCCTTAGCAGTGGGGGAATTGGTCTTTGCCCCATGCTTGTGATTAGGGAGCTGTTTGATATTTTTGGCACTACCTCTCTCTATACAATAATTTCTTTGAAAATCCTACTAATCCTTTTCTTTCCACAGGTACATGGAACATGAGGACATTGCAAAGAGATTATTCTCTTGACATCCTTACATAGGAATTTCAACAATATAGCCTAGATGTTCTGGGTTTTCAGAAGACCCAGATGGACAGATAAAGGTCAAATACAAAAAAAAAAAATCCCTTTTCAGGGATGGAGGATGGAAATCACCTCCAAGATGTAGGTTTGCTTCTCAGCAGACGTACTAGTCATGCTCTTCTAGTATATGACTGCATTAATGAAAAAATTTTTACAATTAAATTAAAAACAAAGATTAAAGACTTGAATGTTATCTGTTGTTATGCCCCCACAGAGGACTCTGATGAGGACGAGAGATGGCTTTACTGACAACTTCAGGATTTTTTTATTCTGGCAAGAAAAGAGATATTTCTCTTGGCTAGGTGACTTCAGTGCTAAAGTTGGTACTGACTCTGACTTTTGGTGAAGGGTGATAGGTCTCTTTGGTATTGGTAGCTGTAATGAGCAATGTCTTCTACAGATTCGTAGACTTAATGATCTGAGAATAACTAACACTTATTATAAATACATGTGTGTTTCACCAGATGGGTTGTACAAGAATATGATTGATTATATGTTAATTAACAGCAAATGGGCTAGTTCTGTTAGGAATATGTACCAGGTCATATAGGGGAGCTAAAATTGGGTTAGACCATTACTTGGTCAAAAGTGTCTTATACCTGAAGCTGAAGAAATATTGTGCTAAGGTTAAGAGAATTACCTTTAACACTGAAGCTCGGAAAAAACCAGATATTGCCAAAGTTTACCATGATAATCTGTTTAGTCATTATGGCAATTGTGATTTGCTTACTACTTGAGTTGAGAAGCAGTGGGATCAGTTTAAACAGGTTTTTCTTGAAACTAACAGTACTGTTTAGGGGAAAAAATAGCAAAGGAGGCAAAGACATTTGAGTGATAGGCTGTGGAGCTAATTTTTGAAAGATGGAAGTGCAGGAATAATCTGAATCAACACTCTACTTGTGCTAACAGGCAGCATCACAAAGAGCTTAATAAACTTTTAAAGAAACAGTTAGCAACTAATAAGAATCTTTGGTTTTATAGCTTGACTGACAAAGCAGTGGAAGCACCAAGACAGTACAATAGCTGGGAGTTGTACCAGATAGTTAATCTTTTGTGTAGGAAGAAACAAGCTGGCAAGGTCATGTTGGCCCTATATCACATTCTGAAGTTACTTTGGCTATCTCTAAATTAAAACTTCAGTAACTTCAAGTTCCCAGGGATAGATGAAATTATTGCTGAAATGCTTAGAGCTGGGAATGTTTCTGTATTCATATAGATGACTGAAATTCGTATTATTTTTATGATAAAGGTGTTGTTCCTAAGGATTTTACTAGAGCTATTATTATCTCTTTAAAAAAAAAAAGTGATTGCAAGTCTTGGGATAATTATAGGGGTATCAGTCTACTTTCTGTTCCAGCTGAAATCTACTTTCTAAAGTCTACTTCCTGTTTCAGATAATCTTTTCTTTATTGTGCTTAAGAGAATTAAGAATTTGGTTGATGGACAACTGTGTGATGAACAGTAGATTTAGAAATGTTAGGAGATGTATAGATCAAATATTTTATTTAGGCAGATGTTGAGAAATATTTAGAGTTTTAGAAACCTGTGGTTACTTGCTTTATAGATTTCAAAAAGACCTTTGACTCTGTTGATTGACTCTTGGATTGCAGTTCTTTAATATCCATATTCGGTATCAGCATCAGTTTAGTTTATGTTACATCATGTTTTAGCAGTGCTGTGATTTCAGCTCATGAGCTTGATTTGTATTGTTGCCAACACAGTTTTCCATAAATGTTTTAAATATTTCTGAAAATTAGCCAAGAGTGTTTTTTTAATAGAATTTTGGAAGCAATTGTCACATTAGTAACTTCTGCTTTTGTTTTTTTATTTACTTTTCCTTTTTTGGTTTATATCTTTTCCAATATATCGGGGATTTATTTTTATCATTGTTTTATTTCCCAAAAGTGAAACTATATTGCCAAGTTCTATGGTTTGAGGAACATGCCATATTTAGTTGGAATGAATCACACAACTATGGCTAATTAAAACATGTGTGCCTTTGCAGTACCTGCCAGCCTGTGCTAAACACTGGATAACATCTACATTTTCTCAGTTAGTATTTTATATTTCCATTTAAATTTTGTTTTTTCCTAGGTTTTATATTTACATTGATTTATTTCTCATTATCGATCTTTTAAATCCCTGTGGTTTATAAGGGGGGGAGGAGATGCCAATACAGTTTCATCGAGGAGGTTTAATCTCTCCACTATTGAATGAGAGGAGTTTAACCAGGCCACCTAGATGAGAAGGCCATGACAGCGATTCTGTGACATCACAGACAGAGGGAAGTACAGTGGAATGAACTGTGTTGTTTAAAACACTTTGTTCCTGTGTTTGCTTTAACAGAAATGTATATTTGATTGAATTTTTTGGAAACACCCCATCAATTTGACCGAAATATACATTTGATTCATTTTTTTTTTAATAAGCCTTTACTTTAAGAAAAATATACATTTGATCAAATACTTTCTAAACATGCATTTGCTTTAACGAAAGTACACATTCCATTGACTGTTTTTTGATAAAACAGCTACAAAATATTCATTCATCACCTGTTATTTTCAGTTTATAAATATTTTTAGATCAAGATATGTTTGAATAAGTTTACAATTTTATATTTCAAACTTGAAATGGTAAAAAACAAATCAGTGAAAAAAAAGTTTTTATGCAGAAAAAATGTAAATTCATAAAAAAATTTGATCATATCATTCTAATCGTTTCTTATTGTATAAAGCCTATTTTGCACTGAAACTTGAAAATTATATAATTTTGATGTAGTTGATCATTTATCTATCAGGCTAATAGAAATGCAATAAATAATAACAGTAATAAGCCGAGTGGTTAGCACGCTTGGCTACTGATCTAAGGGACCTGGGTTCGAACCCCGGATTAGGTCATGGATGTGTGTGTCGTTTTTCTGCTGAGGTCCTGCCATCCTCTCAGATCTCCTACTGTGGCATATAAACTGACAGGCTCCTGTCAGACCTCTGTGGCAAGCAGCTGCTTGAGAGGGTATTTATTTATTATTTTTTTTTATTAATAAATATATTTTTTATTTCCTGCAGAAAAATCATATCTTAATAGTCACATACTAAAAGAATATAGAAAATCACATACTTAATAGAATTAAGAATTTGGTTGATGGACAAATGTGTGTTGGAAAGTGTGGATTCAGAAGTGGTAGGGGATGTATTGATCAAATATTTTCACTTGGGCAGATTCTTGAGAAATGTTTAGAATTTCAAAAACTTGTATTTGTTAGCTTTATAGCTTCAAAAAGGCTTTTGACTCTGTTGATCGACATAATTTGTGGTTGATTGTTAGATCATATGGAATACCTGATAAGTTAGTTAGTGTAATGAGAGCTCTCTATAATAACACTGAGTCGTGTGTGCGAGTTGGTATGTCTTGCAGCGATTGGTTTAGCATTGCTAGTGGACGTTTTGATTCCTTTTCTCTTTACAAGGGTACGTTTTGATTCCTTTTCTCTTTAGTTTTGTTATTGATTATCTAATGTGAAATTCTTTGCAAGGGAAAGATTTTGGCCTTAAATGGTCTAGAGATTTCAAAATTTCTGATTTAGATTATTCAGATGATTTGGCCCTGTTGGTTACTGATGTTGATGAGATGAATTCTTTCATTAGGGCTGTTGATGAAATACAACACATACTATTAACAATAATCTCAAAAAGATTGTGGCCAGGTGGTTAAAATGTTTTTTGGTAAAGAGTAGGTTTGATGATAAACAGAGGAAAAACTAAAGTGATGAAAATTGGTCAGGCAGGTAGTGCTACAGTTGCTTTGAATGGCTGCACTCTTGAGAAAGTGTCTCAGTTTAATTTATCTTGGGAGATATGTAACAGATACTGGTGATGTGTGGCGTGAGATAAATAGAAGAATTGATTTTGCCACTGAGACTTTTAAGAATCTATGGAGAGAGTGGAAAAATAGGTGTGTACACTTAAAGACTAAAATTAGGCTGTATAATAGTTTGGTTCTTTCTAAGGTTAGTTATGGTAGTGAAACATGGACAACAGAAGCTTAGATGAGATGTAGGATAACAAGAAACTTGATACTTTTGATTCTAGATACTTTTGATTCTAGATACTTATGCAGTATCTTGGGCATTAGGTGGTATGACTTTGTAAATAATGATTGTAACGCTCCAAAGATTATTAACTTTTCAAGTTGGACCTTTTGTCTGATCCAAATTTATTCAAATTTCCGAATAGCTTTGTCGGGCACCAGGCAATAATAACTTGCCAAATAAAGTTGAAATAGTGTTCATTAGGTATTTCTCTAGCATTACTTATCAAGTAAGAATTCAAAAAGGATTGTCAAGTTTAATTAAAGTTTAAATCGAATCAAGAAATTAATTAATGTTGCTTAAGAGAAAAATAGCAAAAATTCAAAAGTTTCTAAAACAACTAAGTTTATTTCCAAAAAATTCAAAGACTCGCCCTCAATTGATGAATACAAAAGTTGGAGTACTAACAACTCACATCTATCCAAATCTCTAGTAACAACTCCTTCTATTTATACAACACATACTATTAACAATACCAATTCTCTCTCTCTCCTCACAATACTAATTCTGACTCCGACATCTCTACTACTCACAATACTTATTCTCCACTAACTAACTAACAGTACTCTCTCCACTAACTAACTCTGTGACCTAATGTCACTTAGTTATAACATGCAGTGTAAAAATCTGGCACGTCTGTTGCATGCTGGGAAAACATTTGAATAATCTGACCATTGCGCTAGCTATGACGCAAGAGGGGTCGTGTCCTACATGCTCGTATTAGCGCTAACAATCAAAGGTCAGAGTTGAGCATGTGCAACTCCTACAGCTCAGAAACGAAAATTGCAATCAGTCCAAAAAATGAAATAGTAATTCCCAAAATGATAAATATAATGTAAATAAAGTAAAACTGGTTAAGGAAAAGTAAAAGTGAATGCGTGGACCATCACATGATGAGGTTAGAAGAAGGAGTCATCAATCTCCTTTGAGCAGCATATTGTGCAGATAGAGACTGCACTGGTTTGGCCATGTTGCCCATATGCATAGCAGCAGAATAGCAAACATGATTATGAGCAGCGTGTCTAAGGGTTTCAGAAAAAGGGGGAGACCTAGAAAGCAATGGGCTGATAATGCCAAATAGGGCCTTGCTAAAATTTGCCTACAGTGGTGGCCAAGTGCAACAGCTGTAGCTCAGAACAGACATGTCTGGAGAGGAAAAATACACAATCTGGTCAGACCTCCATAGCCCATGACTGCATGAGGATTTTATATGTGTTATGTGTTTTGGTAAAAATCATAAAGTAGGAAAAAGAAATTTAAAAGCATCATTAACATTGCAGATATTATTCTTCAAAATCTAGTATGCATAGTAGTCATGCATCAGTTTCATATAAAAACTGATTATCATACCAGAAACTACTCCTTCGAGGTTCCAATAATGTTAACACATGATATCCATGTCTAAATAACTCTCAAAAAGATTGCAGCCAGGTGGTTTAAATTACTACATATTCATTATTAGTACAGAAACTATGTATAGCAGATTATTGAAATTTTAGTACTGTAGAAAATTTAAACAATTATCATTTAAAGAATTCTGTACTCCACATATGCAAAAGTGAATATCAAATTCTTTATGTATGTTTCAAGTTATAGCAGATTCCATCATCCATCACAGATTTTAGCAAAGTTTGGCACAAACTGTAGTATATGTAAAATATACTATTGTCCAAATTATTGCAAATTAAAGGAATTTTTAAGTAAAGTTAATTACTCAGAAGAAAGCTAACTAAGGGTGAAATATAAAAATTTCAACTAAAACATTTGTCTTTTTTTGCTTCTATTGGACATCAGAACAGCAAACTTAGTATTCTACTATGATTTTTGAATGTAAATTAATTTTAAAAAATTGGTAAAATGCATAAAAGTTCTAGAGAAAATTTGAAAATGTACAAGAAGTTTCAAATAATAGCATTGTGTTCTGTATTATATTCCATATAATCAGTGTACAAAATAAAAGTATAGTTATTTTTTGAATAGGAAAAATAAAAAAAAAATTAGCTGTGTTTTTGGTAAGCATACACATCAGGTAATAGCATGGGCCAACATATACTATATGCAGTTCACTGAAATGTATGTTTACAAATGACAATGTAAAAGGTCCTTATTCTTTACTCTGATTATATACATCAGGCTTGTCCAACTCAAACTGGAAGAGCCACTAGAAAAAACATAGTATATTAAAAGTAAAAAAAAATATTTTTAATGAGTACTATTAATTGGCAAAATCATTTAGTTATGCATCTAAAAATGTTTGGTCAAAAATTGAATGAAATGAGAGCCAGAGTCCACATATTGATTATTTATTTTATGATCCATAGGTTGAACAAGCATGATCTAGAAAATGAACGTACTTTAAATTTAATATCAAATATAATGTACATAATATGTAAGGTTTGTTATCTACAGAGCTGCTTTGTTTTACCAAAACCTAAAATATTTGCATTTTTTAAATATTTTTATTGGCTTTACAATCACAAATTGCATTATTACACCAAATCTGCTCTTCACTAATATAGAAACAATGAAAAAAAAGCTAAATTATGATCACAATTTATGTGTCACCTCTATTCTAAATCATTGTAAATCCTTTCAAACATTTTTTTTAACTCCTAATATTTTGGGCACTTTTTTTTACATGTGCTAATATTTGTTTCAGTTTCATTAAAATTTGTAATGGGTGGTCCACTGTCTTGATTAAATTGACTCTAATAATAATTACATATCAATTTTAACAGTAATAGTTTATGTATGATAATAAAAATGTAATGGCGTAAGAACACATATCTATATTTTTCATTTTAAACCCTAATAATGAATATTGTAAAATTATTTCTTGAAATTTTTTAGTTTTCTTCTATCTTTGGCTGTAGATTGCTTATCTCTGCACACTTTAGTATAATTATTTAAGCTGATATTTATGAATATTTTTCAACAGTTTTACAGCATAGTCTTCAAATTTAGAGTTACAAATAGCACATACATTATGAATAGATCAAATTCTGAATGTTGTTTAATATACGTTTTTTCAACTTCTAATACAACTGAATGTTGGTTAGAACAGTTTAAAAAATTTGTTTCGAATGGATCAGTCAATAGCCTTTGGAAAATAAGGAAACTTGTTGGCAATATTTCAATCACAACAGCTGATGGTATTTTAAGGGCACCTCTATCCAAAAAATTCAAATAGCTTAAAATATCTTCAGATATATCAAATACTGAAGCTATATCTGAGCATAGATTAGGTTTACAATGGATACACATGGCCCATATTACCACAGATTAGGCAAAACAGACAGTCAAAAATTGGACGAAAGATATATCAACTACTAAAGCTATATCTCAGCACAGATTAGGTTTACAATGGATATACATGGCCCATATTAGCACTACATGTAGCTTATGTACACAATATCCACATCTATACACTATTACCTGAATGTCACTTTCATAAATGCTACCTAAATCTAATGGCTGATCTATAATAGGGTGGAAATTACTAATGTTTGCTACTGGTGTGCTTATATTAATCTCACTATAACAGCTCAGGAAATCTTTTAATAAAATATCACCAAACTTTTCTGAGTGCAATCTTACAATATTTCTCAGCCTCTACCATCTGCTGAACAGAAAAGTGGTAATTGCGTCCGCTCATCTGCCTGTATTGACCAAATCTGGCTTCTAAATTATTTGTTTGAAATTTACCAGTTAAAACATAGGCAGCTTTCTCTATAGTCAGCAAATATTTAATAACTAATATTATTGTTTTGGTAGTATGACTCAGATCTCCTACTGTGGCATATAAACTGACAGGCTCCTGTCAGACATCTGTGGCAAGCAGCTGCTTGAGGGGTATTTATATTTTAGTATGACATAGAGCAAAAAATGTCTCTTCTGTAAGACCACCAAGTCGTGGCTTGTGCTCTACATTTTTGAACCACTGAAGCCTTTCATCCTCCATAAATTTTAAAGTGACACTATTAGGAGCTCTTGTATGAAATCCTTAAGGTTTTTAACATTCATTATTTCCCACCATTTTCTTATGTTCTCTATAAAGAGAGCTGTATATTCAGAATCTTTAAATTCAGTATCTGATGGTTTTATTAGTCTTTATTACAGCAACATTTGTTACATCAAATATTTTAAGTGCTAAATTAATGCTTTGCCTTTCAATATTCAATGGATGGAGGATTTTATATGTAAGATGAGAAACAAGTTTCATTGTTTTATTACTTTCTGAACTGTGCACTCTACATAAAATAGAAAAGCTGCAGGCAGAATATTCTGCAGGTCATGAGGATTTGGGTACAGAAATGTTTTCCTTTATTACTTTGATTAATCCAATTAATTTTAACAGATTTGATCAAATGCACAGTATCAAACATTAAAAAAGAGTTTTATTATAATTAGCAGGATTTTGAATGCTCTTTCTGAATTCTGAATCATTTGGAAGTTTCACAAATATATTTCAGTTTACTCTATTATTATATGCTATGGTACTTAATACATCGAAACCTGCATTTTCCAGCAAAATCATTGCATCTTGTACCAAAGTGGGGCGGGGGTGGCTAAGTCGGTAGCGCGTCAGGCTTGTAATCTGTACATCCCAGGTTCGAGTCCCAGCTGGGTCAGCGTTGAGATTTATCTCCGCAAATATTCCCCGCCCTGCCCACGGTCAGTAGGGTACACCGAAGGGCTTGGAAAGGCCGCCGTCCTTCGGATGGGATGTTAAGCCGTGGCCCCGTGTGCGGGAGAGCCATACCCTGTGCACGTTAAAGAACACGCTGGATGGCCTTGATGGGAGGCTACCATCTGTCTCCCAACAGCTATTCCAGTGGGTCCCCTCCCCCAACCTTCTCTGAGCCTTTGGGTTCATGTGACCTGGCCATTTAGCCCATTGTGTGTAAAAAAGTGCCGCTCAGAGGTAAAACAACCCAAACAACCCTTGTACCAAAGCATGTAAATCATTAGCAGTCATGTTTGTGACTGGAATTAAGGATATAATCTCTTTTTTGCTTTGAAAACAGAGAGGACACCATAAATGCTTAGATAGATGTAGCTTATTCCTTATTCTCATTTTGTGTGAAGCCAACAAGTTGCTTATTGCTGTACAAAATACTAGGCTTTACATGTATTTCATCAACTGACAGATTTACCAGTTTTTCATGAGGAAAACTGTGCTCTAGCATAGTTTTAATATAAGTTACATTTTCACTCTGATTTCCAGGCTTAACCTTTAAAGACATAGAAAACTTTTAAAAAATTTTCATGATTGGTATGCAAATAATTTTGCTATCATAAAGGCAATTATAGCATGCAGATGACTTTGCGTAAATTAAAAATGCAAAAACTAATAAACTACTGCTGTTTATCGTACTATATTTTGATGCACTTAACAATTCTGTTTGTTCAAGGAGGAAATTCCCAGCCACAAATCCAGAAGTATCATTTTCTTTTAAATACAACTTCCAATAATTAACTGCATTTTCAGAGTTTGATTTAACTGAACGATTGTTTTGGTTAACATCACGATTTTTAACATAATTAAAAATATTTTCTAATTCACTCCACTTCAAAAGCTTACTTCTTCCAGTACAAAAATATTTTTAAATCATCAGATATTTTAATACTTTTAACTGTTTTAGGGCATAAATTGCAATCAATGAACAGTAATGATATGCATTTATCATAGTTATGTAGAATAGTATTATTAATTTAGGAATGAAACTCTACAATTTTGTTTTACCTCCAGATGAACATCTTCAAAACTTAATTTTATCATTTTCCATCCACTTCTGTAAATCTGTATCATCTAAACATTTAATTTTTTGCTGTCTGTTCAGAGTCACTGTCCTACTTGAATTTATTCAAATAAATAGCATGGGCAACCAGGAAAAATGCATGGATCTGCAGCTAATTTTGGCCTACTATGCAATATTTTTTTATAATTTTACCATTTTCTGGCAAATTATCATATCTGATTACATCTTCTTTAAAGTGTTTAACACATATAACACTGTCTTTACTAGGTTGAAAGTCTCTTGGTATTTTTTTTTCACAATGCTTTCATTTTTTTCATCCTGTGGAAAACGGAAGCTTGAAACATATTCATCTCCAGGTGCATTCAATTTGTAGAAAGAGATACAGCAGTATCCTGGCATATTTGTTCTCCCTTAAAATACATATTACTGAAATTAATATTATTCTCAATAACAATTGAATATCTGCAATCTAACACCATAAATGGTCCACCCATTCACTTTTACTTTTCCTTAACCAGTTTTACTTTATTTACATTGTATTTATCATTTAGGAATTATTTTTAGTTGGCCATCAGTTTCCCTCTTTCCGATCTGTGAAAGGAGTTGCACATGCACAACTCCAACTTTTGATTGACAGCTGCTAATATGCATGTTAGGGACACGCCCTTCTTGTGTCATAGCTAGCAGGATTGTAAGATTATGCAAATGTTTTTCCCAGCATTCAACACGCACGTCAGTTGTACACCACACATATACTAAGTGACGTTAGGTCACAGAGTCAGACAGTAGGCTAAGAGTCAGTGATGATAGTGGAGATAGTCAAAATGAGATAGTAATGAGGACAATGTTAGCTGAGAAGTTTGTCAGTTTTAAAAATGTTTAAATGAGCTTTTATTTGCTCAGACTATTTTGTATTCATCAGTTTATATTTTGAGTTGTAAATAATTTTTGGAAATAAGTTCTGTTTGTTATACTAACTAATTTTGACTTTGCCATTTTTTCTCTTGAGCAGTGATAATTGATTTGATTAAGATTTAACTTTTAAAAAATTTGACAATCTTATGATTTCTTACTCAATAAGTAACACCCATAAACTTAACGAACCCTCATTTAACTTTATTTGGCAAGTTAATATTGCCTAGCACCCAATATGCTATCCAGAGTTTAAATTTAATTTGTATCAGTCGAAAGGCCCAAAATAAAGAAGTTTAATTATCTTTTGGAGTGTTACAGTGTTATGCAAAATATTTAAGCAACATCCATACACTAATAACAAATACTGCATTCTCTAATTCATAGTTTAACTCAGTAGCAATTAAATACTTTTTTAATGTAACATGGTGGAAAGAATACAGCTTCGGAATTGTGCTTTGAATTTTTGTGAATTATTTGATATTAGGTTATGTTATAAAAACTGTCATATTCTTATATATATTTATTTAGTTTAAGACATTAAAATATATATGTTATTGTTTCTAAAATTAGACATTAACCTTTTTTTTTACACTTTTTTAGATTATTTTGTACATAATTGTTTCAATATGAGCACTCACTGCTATACAACTTTAATGTGTAAAAACTATTACAGTTAAAATTTAAATTATATCTATGACTACTAATAGATAATTATGTGAAATATTACTTTTTTAATAACTTGTACTCAATAAATATTTTGTGGAAAAAATTTCGCTGACATATGGGACTTGAACCCGCATCTCTCCAGAAACATGCCAGAGTATTCTTACCGATTGAACTAATGCCGGCTCATCTTTTTTCTACTAATTTAAGACTTTAAACTCTTCACCGATGATTTTCGGCACCTACCATTGTACTCAGTTGTTAATTACAAGTGTTAGGAGCATTTTTTATTTCGTTATTAAGTAAGCATTATATCAATAACTCTATTAATATAAAATGTGCAATGTATATACAGATGAAATGATAAAATTATGCAACTTATCAAAAGTTCAGTTATAGTTAGATTTCTTTTTTAGCACTCACTAGAATACTAATAAATATTGATACATTTATTGTACCAAAATTCTACAATAAAGTGATCATATTACTGCTGATGAACGACTATTCTGCATTACCAATCGCTAAAAAACCTTCATACAAATACCAAATATGTAACAAATTTAAAAAAAATGCTATATGGAAACTACACCAAAATTGAAGTAACAATGCATTATTTAGTGTCAACGAGCTCCAATAGCATACTTATTTATATTTTTCAAACTCAGCCAGATATCTGAATAACAGAAATTATTATTTATTTGAAAACTGAAATGAATATAAAAACTGTTTGTTCATAGCAGAGTTAATCGACAGTAATATAGATCTAGAACACAGCAATGCATTCAGCATGCTCCTAAGATTCATTGAGACATGCAAACTATATTGATTATATATATGCTTAAAAATAGTTTCATGGGAATAATAAAATAATGACACATACTTCGAATGAAGTAGTCTTCGGTAAATCAGTTGAACCTTGGCAGTTATCATTAGTTTCTGAAACACAATCAGATTTTACTGCTTGTAACAAGGCAATCTAATATGGCAGTCTCTATGAGCAACTGCAAGAAAGAAGAAACTTCCTCCTGCTCAAACCTCCCTCAATGCCTGACATCATCAATCACGTGATTCAAAGCTGTCATGGCCATCTTATCTATGTAGCTTTGGGTTAACCCTCTTCTGGCATAATTTTATTTTAAATAAATTATTAGTTCATGAATATATATTGAATAGTTAATAAAAAATGTTGAATGTAAAAAAAAAGACAGAAAACTCTCATGCATAAGGACATTACGAAGTCACTTTATACAATTCTGGCAATATGATACAATTTAAAATGTATCATAGTGGAAAAAAGTTATTTAAAAAAACTGCTTCAGTATTGATATTGTAATATCAATAGAAATATTTATAGTATAGTTATATATACTTATTGTATAGTTTATGGTATAGTTATATATTATTATTGTATAGTTTTGGTAATTAGGGTTCCCAGAATCAAGCTTTAATTGCCTTGCCAGATTTTTTTCTCTATCACTCTGAATAAGTCTTATTTAAATTAATATGTTTCACATTTTGCTTAGAAATAGTAGTTTAATAGAATTCAGAATTAAATGCTATTTAATTTGGTATACAGCATGACCTACTTCTGTTCATTAGTTATTCAGAAAAAGTGTTCTAAAGTTGATTTTTTTGGCTGAGCATGGTGATAAAATGTTCAGTATGGGAAAATAGTTAATAATCCCTGTATTGCTGTTAGAAAGAAACAAACTGTTGATCCAATCTTTTTGCACCAAAAAAAATTAATATTTTAATCTTACAAATTACAATTTTCTGTACAAACAACTATTCTTTTCCCTTAGAACTGAAATGTTGAAGTGCCAGACTAATATGGAATATATTTCCAAAGTCCACTGTGTAAGAGTTGCATTTCAGGTAATTTTAGTTTTCCTATATTATCTTCTACTAATGTGTGGTTAGTCTGGTGTCCCATATAATTATATTTGAACTCAGGGATACCACAAACCATACAAAATAAGTGGTGTAAAAATATTATATGTTGCTTATTTATTTATTTTATGTATTTGCATACATCACTCACCTCTGGGGGATTTAGTAAAAACACATTTATCCAAAGTTGTGGGGCTCAGTCAGTAGCATTCCAGTCTCGTAATCTGCAATTCCCAGGTTCGAGTCCCAGCTGAGCCAGGGTTGAGATTTATCTCCACAAAATTCCCTGCACTGCCACAGTCAGTAGGGGACACCAATGGGCTTGGAAAGTCTGTCATCCATCGGATGGGACATTAAGCCATGGCTCTATGTGCAGGAGAGCCATACCCTATGCATGTTAAAGAACACACTGGATGGCATTGACTGGAAGCTACCATCTGTCTCCCAGCAACTGTCTAGTGGGTGCCCTCCCCCAACCATCTCTAATCCTTTGGGATTTTTGTGATCTGACCAATTTAGCTCATTGTGTGCAAAAAAGTGCCACTCAGAGGTAAAAACATTCCAACTCCAAAGTTGTAAAAGCTTATCCCAAAGCATGCTGCTGCCAGCTAAATTTGAACTGTGAAACTGCCTATGTTTATATTTTTATACTGATTAAGGTAGTGAATTTGTATATTCTTTTTCAAAATTTTATGAAAAAATTATTAAGATATATTTATTTATAGAAACAATATTTTGTTTAAAAGATCTTAAATATATATGTATATATAGTAATAATTATGCCTAGCATAAGAATTTTTGGAGTCCAGGTCAGCATGCTTACAGTGGGTTTCTGTTGGTGTGTGATATAATTAAGTTAGAACCAGTTAAGAAGTTGCTGAGTCCAGCCCAGGCAGCACCTGCCATCTATTGCTTGCATTGTTGAACAAATTTCAGCACATTTTCGACATTTTTCCTACATTTTTCTTTAAAATGAACAAGGATATACACTGCCTGGCCAAATTATCATGAACCTACTGCTTTAGGTCTTGCCCTCCATGGACAGAGATGACAGCCTGGATTTTATGTGGCTTTCCACATACTTTCGAAATACAACAAGAGGTATTTTGATCCATTCTTCCTGCAAAATGGCTTGAAGAGGGAAGAGGTTTGTGCATTCAAACAGCATGCTCCAAATTTTCCCATATGTTTTGATTGGATTAAGATTATACTATTGTGCAGGCCAGAAAAGGTGATAATAGTCAGTTTCATGTTCTCAAACCACTCCTGTGCCATTTGAGAGTGATTAATCACTGCATCATAGTCTGGAATTTGCCATCTCCACTGGGGTAAAAATGGTGCATCAGCAGCAGTACCTGATCATTCCAAATGCTTTTACACTTGTGGGAAGTGAAACAACCCTGCATAGAAACCAGAGGACCTAATTCATGCCAAGAAAATCTTCCCCACACCATCATACTGTCTCCAGCACCTTGAACAGTAGGAGCTGCACATGATGTCTCCATGGGTGTTGCTACACTCTATTTCAGCCATCTGTTGAAAACAGTGTATAATGTGACTGACCAGGTTCTCTGCTCATTACACTCTTGGGGTTTTTGAATCCTATTAATTTTGGAAAGAAAGGCTTTCATATCATAGTACAGTTCCCAAATTTTAAAGTTTTTAATTCTCTGCACATAGTTCTCATTGAAATGGATTTTGAACTACTGCTAGCAGTCATCTCTCTCAGCTGATGAACTATAGAAGCTCTGTTTTGCTGTACATTTCATACCAACAAATGTCTGTTCCTGTGCGTCAGAGCCTTTTTCTTTCTGCATTTGCAACAGTTAGCAGATATTTTTTCCTACCGTTGCCATTTTCCATATACTTGGGATATTGTATCTCATGATTTTCTGCTGAGTTCCATCACCTCCGTTGTGTTTACTCCTGCTCATCTTGCTCCAACAATCAAAGTCAGATCAGCCATTTTACTCATATTTCATTTGAATTTTCTTTCTATGGTTCCTTTACAGCTTTTATAATACTTTGTAGTGATGTAGAATACTAACATCACTAAGAAATTTGCATACATTGACATATTTCATGGTAATTCATGCATGATGCAGTGTTCATAATAATTTGACCAGATATATAATTTCAGGAATAATAAAGATGCATGGTTAAATAATTTGTAATTATTTTTAGTTATTTTTAGGCTTGATTAAGTAATGATGCATAAAACTCGTTAAAATTTTTAGGTAGAATTAAATTATTCGTAAAATTTACTCATATCTAATCTACTTTCTACCTTAATATTACAAGCAAATCTTGCAAGCTCTACTTGTGACAAAATTTGCTTATAACTTACAGAAGTCAATTCATCAAAAATGTCACATGTAAACTGCAAAATAAGTTGCTGAGCCATTCTTGAAGCATTGTTGAGCACATGTATGTTTTTATAAGTTTCAGTTTAAAAAACTTCTTTTCCTAGTTGCTACATTGATGGGAAGAGTCAGAAGAATTTGAAAAGCAATGTATGTATTAGTGAAAGTCTGTACATCACTTGTTTGTTGCAAGAAATGGTAAAATTTTAACAGGATCCTTGTAAAGCAATGATGGAATGATAGATTTCAAAGTTTCCATTTCATCTGCAAGCATGAAGCCATCTAGATCCCAATTTTCATCCACTGTGAGAATTTTTTCAAGATGTGTGCTGCAATTTAGTAAGTCAGACTTTTGTAATCCAGAAATGTATATAGAAAAATCATGTTTTTTTATTCATTTTTAGATGCTCATATCGTCTATCCATAGATGTAATCACTATCATGGATAGACGATATGAGCATCTAAAAATGAATAAAAATATCCATCGGATGGGACATTAATATGTCAAAAATGTGGTTTAGATTTGGTAAGACTTGTAACAGTTGGTTTAGCATTGCTACTGGAGTCGACAAGGGTGCATTTTTTCTCCTTTTCTCTTTAGTTTAGTTATTGATTACATTATGAGGAATTAACTACAAGGAAAAGATTTTGGTGTTAATAAATGGTCTATAGATTTTGAAATTACTGATTTAGATTATGCTGCTGATTTAGCCCTTTCTGCTTTTGGCCCATGATGTTAATGAGATGAATTTTTTCATTAGGCTGTTAATAATACTTTTAATAGAGTAGGTTTGGTGATAAACAGAGGGAAAACTAAAGTGATGAATATTGGTCATCAGGTTGTGATTCATTCAGCTGTTTTGAATGGCTGCCCTCTTGAGCAAGAGTCTCAGTTCAATTGGGCACTGTGTAACAGATACTGGCAATGTGTGGCCTTAAATAAACTGAAGAATAGAGGTTGTTTCTGGGAATTTTAAGAATCTATAATGATTGTGAAAAAAATAGCTGTATACAGCTAAGGACTAAAAATAGTTTAATGCATAGTTTGGTCCTTTCTGAAGTTAGTTATAGTAGTGAAACTTGAACTCTCTGTATGCAGGATAACTGGAAATTTTATGCCTTTGATTCTGGATGCTTATTTAGTATCTTGGGTATGATAGTTTGACTTTGTAGTAATGAAAAGGTTAGGTAAAGGGTTGCAACCACCTCTGAGCTGTGAAGTTTGTTGATTGTGAAGAAAGAGACTTCGTTGGTTTGGCCATTTGTCTGTATTCCTAACTACTGATTAGCAAATAAGGTTTTGAAAATCTAGGATGTGATGGGCAGATAGTGGGCTTCAATGTCCAAATGCATCGGCAGTGTTTCAGGACCACATTTGGAGGACTAAATTGCCTAGTCTAGCTGAACCTCTGTATCCTGTGGCTGCTGAGGATTATGTGTGTGTGTGTGTATAAGTATGTATGTATGTATGGATGAAGTACTTAAAATTCAACTGAAAAATAGTAAGGTGCTAAAAGTAATAAGTACCATTAAACAAAAGTAAATAATTAAAAGTCTATTAATTTTTTACTTATATATATATATATAAATTTCAGCTGCTATTTGAACAAGATAATGTGTACACGTGGTTTATTAATGTTGGAAATCAGCTTTTGACTGATCTGATGTTATGTGGTGAAAAAGTAAGTATTCAGTTAAATTTTTTTGTTAGAAATATTAAGAGATTTAAGCTAACTGATAAAATAAATGTTGCACTGCTTTGGTTAATTACTAATGTACAAGATAAATAGTTTTAGCTTGTAAAGCTTTCTAGTTGTAAATTTCATTATTTGAAGAAAAAATAGTCATCTATGATTTTTTTCTGTTCTTAAAACAAAATTTTTTATATTTGTATATTTTAACAAAGAAAGGCCATTATGGATAAAGCAACTGCAGTTAATAAATTTGTACAATATCTTACTAATATTTTTATCATCATTATTTTGACACTTAAATCTTTTTTTTAAATAAACATCATCATTAACTTGAACTTCAATCTGGAATGTAATATTGTTGTATTTGTAATTTCAAATTTTGTTTATTATGGCAATTGTTTCTGGTGAGATAAGCAATATTTCATATAAATGAAGTTTTCTTTACAATTCTTAGTAACTTTGATACTATTATTAATGTTATTCCTGACAGAGACTGTTAAATACTCACATTAAAACTGGGCAGTTTGTTCCCTTGTTTTTGAAACACAAGATTACAACCTGTTATACAAAATACACAAAAAGATTTGCATTATATATGCCCACAGCCTGACCAAATTATTATGAACATTGCATTGTGTGCAAAGTACCATGAAACATATCAATATATGCAAAATTTCTTACTGACATTAATATTCTATATCATTATGAAGTCTTGTGAAAGCTGTAAAGATGTGGTAGAAAGGAAAGCCAAGTGCAACATGCATAAAAATACTAATCTGACTGACTTCAAAAGGGGGCTCATCATTGGATTGTGATGGGCAGGAGCATCCAGAATGGAGATGATGGAACTTGGGAAAAATCATGGCACAATATCCAAAATGTATGGAGAATGGCAATGGTCTCGAAAAAATTCAGCCAATTGTGGCAAATGGGAGAGGAAAAAGTCTCTGTTAGGAGACAGATAGTTGACTCCTATCAAGGTCATCCATCGTGTTCTTTAAGGTGTGCAAGGTACGGATCTTCCGCACATGGTGCCATGGCTTTACATTCCATCTGATAGATGGTGGCCTTTCTAAACCCTTCAGTGTTCTCTACTTACTGAGTGCAGGGTGGGGTTTTTGTGCAGATAAATCCCAGTTGGGACTCAAACCTGGGAACTGCAGATTATGAGCCTGGCACACTACTGACTGAGCCATTCCTGCCCACTGATAGACAGGAATGGGAATTTGTTGCTACAAATGACTAAATGCAGCTGCTATAGTTTGTCAGATGAGAGAAATGGACACTAGCAGTACTTCAAAATCCATTTCAACAAGAGCTATGTACAGAAAATTGAAAACTGTCATCTCTGCTTGTGGAGATCTGACAAAGTGTTAGGTTTGTCAGGCAGTATTATATACAAAGGGTGTTCAGTAAATAGTGGACAACAGTAGAAATACACTGCTGGCCCTTAAAAGTGCAACACCAGGAAAAACTCACCAGATTGTCTCAAAATATGCAACATGGATAGCCCATGGGAGAACATGTAAATGATTCAGAGTGCAGCACATATGCACATCATGTGTGACAATAATGTCCCCTTGAAATGGTATAAGAGGAGATTACAAAGAGCTGGTGTAAAGCACTGGAATTGAGTTTGCTTGCAGTTCTTATGCACTAAAGGATCAAGTATGCCTTGTTGAAGAACATGGCATCGATATGACCAGGTTTCTGAATTTATCTGAGGGAAAATTGTGGGATTATGGGAAGGCAGATTATAGTACCGAGACATCAGTGCTTGTGTTGGACGGAATGCTGCCACAGTGATGAGAATAATGGTGTTAGTGGGTAGAGGATGAACAAACTTGCCAACGTGAGCGATTTCAACGGCCCTGTCACACAAACAAATGAGAGGACAGACATCTTGTGCACATGGCCTTGAATGATTGTACAGCTACATCAAACACCCTAGCTCAACAGTTAGGATGTGTTGCACATCAACCAGTGTCCACACGTTTGGTTCGACGTCATCTGCATCGGGGCATCTTTGCTAGGTGGCCATTGCTTCGGCTACCATTGACTCTACAACACAGGCATATGTGACTGCAATGGTGCCAAGAACATCATCGTGGATGTGCAAATGGATCACATTTCCTTTTCAGACTAATCCTGCTTCAGTATGTAGCGCCATGATGGCGAATTCATATCTGACGGTACTGCAGCGACAGGCTCAATGTGACATGCATGATGCAGTGCCTTACAGTTCTGGCCCCTGGTGTTATGTTATGGAGTGCCATTGGATTCCACTCGTACAAGTACCTCATATGCATTACCGGTACTTTGAACAGCCAGTGTTACATCACTAGGTGTTGGATCCCGTGGTCATACCTTATCTTCAGGGGCTCTCTGGTGCCCTTTACCAACAGGACAATGCCTGACCACATGTGGCATGCACCGTCCAACAATTCCTTGATAGCCACCATGTGACACTTTTGCCTTGGCCTGTGTGTTCACTGGATCTATCCCCAATTGAACATGTCTCGTCCATGATCTCACAATGATTAGCACACCAAACACCAGCAGCTGATACAACAGATGAACTTTGGCTACGTATCGAAACTGCATGGACTGACATTCCCCAAACACTCATTCAATGTCTCATACTCTCAATGCTGGACCATGTGGCAGCGGTTATTGCCGCTTATGGTGGCTACACAAGATACTGATTTCTTTGTATGCCACAAGTCTAACCCAGTTGTATTTGTAATTATTTGATCCTTGTGACATAAGCTATGTATTCACTAAATATGGCTTTAATTTCTCTTGTCTTTCCTGGTGGTGCACTTTTAATGGCCAGCAGTGTATATACAAAACTTTGGTTTCTATCTAAGCTGATATCATTCTCATGGTTCCAGAATTTTAGGACCTTTCTTTAATAATTAGGGATTTTGATATTTTTCAAATAAATACAAGAGCTGTACAAAAAGTAAAACACAGGTGTAACCAGCAATTTGGCACTCTTTTTGACATGTATTAAAAAATAGTTCTGGGTTGCTAGCTCTTGCTTGCTTTTACTTTCTGAACAGTATGTGCAGAGCACTACTTTTGACATTTTAAGATTTTTTTTTGGAAAAAGCAATATTAAAATTTTTGATGTATTATGTTTAAAGTTAGAAAAAAGGACATTTTCTGGATCTGTGGAATCAGGTTACCAGTCCTGTTTACTATTCTGTAATGTGTTGTTGCACATTCTTTTTCAATTCCCTTGTAATTTATAGTGTGCTAAACTAATATAATTAAGCCTTTTAGATTTTAACATTCTGCAAAAATTTGCTTAAATAAATGCACTTTAAAAATATTTAAACAAACTCAAAACTAAAGTTTAAAACAGGCGGTGACATGTTTCGTGTTGCACATGCAACACTTCTTCTGGCCTTGAGTGTTGTTGTGATTGATATATTTATAGCTCTGTCCCTCTGGTGGTGTTAGCTGTGGTTATAGTAATGCTCTTTGAACAGAAGATTCCATGCAGCCAGTAGGGGTGTTATGTCTGTATTGCACAAACTTTCCTTTTGCATATTGATGTGAATATTTTCAGTATAGTTAGTTAGACAGCACAACAGCAGGGGGTTATACTAGATTATTAAAGTTTTATGTGGGAAGAAACAGACAGGTACACAGGGATTGAGGGATAAATATAGCAAGGTGGTTGAAAGTGAGGATTCTGTGATGGCCAAGTGGGCTGAGCATTTCTTCAGAGATGTTCTAAATAATGTGATTATTTCTACTCCTATTGTTTGTAATGAGGATAGATGCATTACTGGCTTTTGTGATGGCCCTATATCTCATTCTGAAGTCTCATTGGCTATCTCTAAATTAAAACTTCATAAATCTCCAGGACAAAATCACCACTGAAAGGCTTATAGCTGGAAACATTTGTGTTGTCACATGGCTGACTGAAATTTTGAACATTTTTTATGATAAAGGTGTTGTTCCTAAAGATTTTACTAGAGCTATTATTGTCCCAATTTTTAAAAAAAGGTGATCACAGTCTTGTGATAATTATGGGGGAATTAGTTTACTTTTTGTTCCAGGTAAAGTTCTTTACATGATTATACTTAATAGAATTAAGAATTTGGTTGATGGACAAATGTGTGATGGACAGTGTGGATTCAGAAGTGGTAGGGGATGTATTGATCAAATATTTTCATTCAGGCAGATTCTTGAGAAATATTTAGAATTTCAAAAACTTGTATTTGTTAGCTTTATAGATTCAAAAAGGCTTTCGACCCTGTTGATCGGCATAATTTGTGGTTGATTGTTAGATCATATGGAATACCTGATAAGTTAGTTAGTGTAATGAGAGCTCTCTATAATAACACTGAGTCGTGTGTGAGAGTTGGTATGTCTTGCAGCGATTGGTTTAGCATTGCTAGTGGAATTAGACAAGGATGCATTTTGATTCCTTTTCTCTTTAGTTTTGCTATTGATTATGTAATGTGAAATTCTTTGCAAGGGAGAAAGATTTTGGCCTTAAATGGTCTAGAGATTTCAAAATTTCTGATTTAGATTATGCAGATGATTTGACCCTGTTGGCTAATGATTTTGATGAGATGAATTCTTTCATTAGGGCTGTTGATGAGACTGGTAATAATAAAAAATAATAAAAATTGAAATCAACGTCAAAGTGCCTATTTTTTACTGGAGACTGGTAATACAGTAGGTTTGGTGATAACAATTATTTTACAATTATTTTTTCCTTGTAATTTTTTTGAGGTCATGAACTATATATATAATATATACTTTATATACTTCACATGTGGGTTTATTCTTATCTCTATCATTGTGTATTATTTGTTTTGTACTGTTGTTTATAGTGCAAGGTAATGTTAAATCATATTTAGCTACTATATTCTTTTAAGTGTGAGAGAGTCCCGTTATAAATGGAAAACTACTTGTATATTGCTGGTTTTTTTCTATTTTGTGCTGGTGTTGGTTGGGAATGATTTTTTAATTTATATTTTATTGATTTATGTATTCAGTCTATGAAATTGGTTGTATATCCTACTTCGATTCAAATCTTATAGATATATTTTTTTCTTTATTAAGGTCTTTTCTGTGCAGTATCTATGTCCTCTTAGTAAATAAACATTTGTGGCCGATTTCTTATCTGCCATAAATGTTTATTTACTAATGTATACAGGAAACCAACTTTTATACTGAATATAATCCCACAAAAAACGGCACACCCAATTAATTATAAGAAATCTGCCATAAATGCTTATTTACTAAGAGCACATTTAGATATTGTACAGAAAAAATAGACCTTAATAAAGAAATAGAAAATATCTATAAGATTAGCATCGAAGCAGCATGTACAACTAATTTCATAGACCGAATACATAAATCAATAAAATATGTTAAAAAAATCATTCCCAACCAACATCATCATCATCATCCTCAAGCAGCCATGGGCTACGGAGGTCCAACCAGACAGTGCAATTTAGTTCTCCAAGCAAGTCTATCTGCATCTGGCCTGAGCTACATCTACTGCATCTGGCCACTGCACACCAATTCTAACAAGGTCCTGTTTGACATTGTCTGCCCACCGCATCCTAGGTCTCCCCTTCTTTCTGAGGCCTTTAGGCACACTGTTCATAACCGTATTCGCCAATCTATAATTATTCATACGGGCAACATGGCCAAACCAACGGAGTCTCTCTCTGCACAATATGTCGCTTAAAGGAGGTTACAAACTCCTTTGCCTAACCTCATCATTAGTTACAAAGTTGAACCACCTAATGCCCAAGATACTGCGTAAGCATCTGGAATCAAAAGCATCAAGTTTCCTGTTATCGTGTTTACAAAGTGTCCAAGTTTCACTACCATAACTAACCATAGAAAGAACCAAACTATTATACAGTCTAATTTTAGTCTTTAGGTGTATACGCCTATTTCTCTACACTCTCCATAGGTTCTTAAAAGTCCCGGCAGCAATCCCTATTCGTCTGTTAATCTCATGCCGCACATCACCATTATCTGTTACATAGCTCCCAAGATAATTAAACTGTGACACCTGCTCAAGACTGCAACCATTCAGATTAACTGAATCACAGCCTGCCTGACCAATTTTCATCACTTTAGTTTAATCTCTGTTTATAACCAAACCTACTATACTACCAGTCTCATCAACAGCTCGAATGAAAGAGTTCATCTCATCAACATCATTTGCCAAAAGGGCTAAATCATCAGCATAATCTAAATCAGAAATTTTCGTATCTGCAGCCCATTTAAGGCCAAAATTTTTCCCTTGAAGTGAATTTCGCATAATATAATCAATAACCAAGCTAAAGAGGAAAGGAGACAAAATACACCCTTGTCGAACACCAGATGTAATGCTAAACCAATTGCTACAAGCCTTACCAACTCTCACACATGACTCAGTGTTATTATAGAGCGCTTTCATTATGTTAACTAACTTGTCAGGTATACCATATGATTTCACAATCAACCACAAATTATGACGATCAACAGAGTCGAAAGCCTTTTTGAAATCAACAAAGCTAGCAACCAAAGGTTTCTGAAACTCTAAACATTTCTCAAGAATCTGCCTAAGTGAAAATATCTGATTCACACATCCCCTACCACTTCTGAATCCACATTGCTCATCACGCAATTGACTGTCAACCAGATTCTTAATTCTATTAAGCACAATCATGGAAAGAACTTTACCTGGAACAGAGAGTAGGCTGATACCCCTATAGTTATCACAAGAACTGCGATCACCTTTTTTGAAAATAGGGATAACAATAGCTCTGGTAAAATCCTTAGGAACTATGCCTTTATCATAAAAGATATTCAGAATTTCAGTCATCCAAGTGGTAACCGTAACATTCCCAGCTCTAAGCATTTCGGTAGTAATTTCATCTACTCCTGGGGATTTATGTAGTTTAAGTGGGGATTTATGTAGTTAATGGGGATTTATGTAGTTAAGTTCCAACGTTAAAGCCACCAATGCATCTATCATCATTGCAAACAATGGGAGTAGAACTAACTACATTGTTTAGAACATCACTGAAATGCTCAGCCCACCTAGCCATGACAGAATCCTCCTCTTCTATAACCTTACCTTGTTTATCCTTCAATCCTTGTATACCTGTCTGTTTTCTACCACACAAAACATTAACTATCTGGTACAGCTCTCTGCTGTTGTGCTGTCTAACTGCTTCCTCGGCTTTGTCAGCCAAACCATCAAGCCAAAGATTCTTATCAGCAGCTAACTGATCTTTTACACGTTTATTAAGTTCTCTGTAATGCTTTCTATTAGGACTGGTAGGGTATTGATTAAGGACATTCCTGCAGTTCTTTCTTTCCGAAATAAGCTCAAGTGCTTTATCACTCAGATAATTCTGGCTCTTCTGCTCCTTTTTTCCTAAAAGAGTACTGTTAGTGTCCAAAATGCCTGTTTAAAATGATCCCATTCTTCCTCAACTTCAGTAGTAAGCATACCATGACTGTCATAATGACTAAGTAACCTATCATGGTAAGCTTTGGCTATAACTGGATCTTTCAGAGCTTCAGTATTAAAAGTAAAATTTTTAACCCTAGCACAACACTTTTTAAGTTTAAGTTGCAACACACTTTTAACAAGGTAATGGTCAGATCCAATTTCAGCTCCCCTATATGCCCTGGTATTCCTAACAGAACTATCCCATTTGCTGTTAATTAATATGTAATCAATCATATTCTTATGCAGCCCATCAGGTGAAACCCATGTGTACTTATGTATGTCGTGGTGTTTGTAATAAGTGTTAATTATTCTGAATCCATTGAGTTTACTTACCTGTAGGAGATGTTGCCCATTGCCATTGCAGCTACCAATACCAAAAGGGCCTATTACTCCTCCCCAAAGGTCAGAGTCAGTGCCAACTTTGGCATTGAAGTCACCAAGAACAAGGGAAATATCTCCTTTCTTAACAGAATTCAAAATATCGTGAAGTTGTTCATAAAACCTATCCTTCTCATCCTCATCGGCATCCTCAGTGGAGGCATAACAGCAGATAACATTCAAGTCTTTAACACTTGTCTGAAATTTTGCTGTAAGAAACTTTTCATTAATGCACTCATATCCTAGAAGAGCATCACTAGCGTTCTGCTGAGAAGCAGACCCACACCTTGGTGATGCTTATTGTCGTCCCTCCCTGAAAAGAGAAATTTAAGATTATTTTTAAGAATCTGACCTTTATCTGTCCATCTGGTCTCTTGCAAGCCGAGAATATCTAAATTATAATGGTGGAATTCTTGTGTGAGGACATCAAGAGAAAAAGCTCTGTGCAGAGTCCTCACATTCCAACTACCTATGGAGAGAAAATGGTTAGTGGGATGTTTAAAGAAACTATGTTTATTGAGAGAGGGAATGCCCAACAATATAAAACAGCCCCCTAATCGCAGATATGGGGCAAAGACCCGTTCCCCCACTACTAAAGGCTGAAGCCATCTACACTGGAAGACTTCCTCCAATGTAGAATTTGACGATGCCAATAGAAGCAAAGAGTTCAGGTGCCTGCGATGACTTCTGCTCAGGATTATCCACCAGCTGATAAACATATCCTGTGAATCTATTCACTTGGGGCTGTCAATCCACAAACAAACAGAAAACAGAGCGGAAGATTTTCCCTCCACAGAAGCCCATCAGTGCAGCAAAAACAGGATCCATAATCAAGCTCAGAGCCATATATCTGTCCAGTGGGGTTATATGGTCAGCACCAGGACCCTGTGTGGTTGACCACTCCTCAGCAGGGTAGAAAAAAAAGAAAAGTAGCCATAGTTGTCCAGATCAGTAGGCCACACTAATCTGGCAGCCCTCCCCTTCCGTTCACTTCCACAAGAGAGTATCTCTTTTGAAAGGTACTAACGGTCCACACCACAAGAAGGTGGGGTCGGACATTAGGTGCTAGGCCTGGCTGGTTCTATGCATCATCACAGGGGATTGGTGCATAGCTCTCCTTCCAGTGACTACCTAGCTACCATTTACAGACCTTCCCAACCAACACCAGCACAAAATACAGAGTCATGCATACTTGTCGCACATGCTTCCATCTATTGGCTAATATAAATGCTGCTTGAGGCTAGAAATATTGCCTGAACAGTGCCTATATGAAACATAAAAGGTATAGGTAAGTATGCAGATATAAATAATTAAGTCATTAATTATTTATATCTGCATACTTGTTGTACATGCTTCCATCTATTGGCTAATATAAATGCCGCTTGTGGCTAGAAATATTGCCTGAACTGCACCTATATGAAACATAAAAGGAATGTTCATAGCGCTAGTTAGAGGAGATCTTGATCGGCGGCCAGTAGCTCAGTGGTCCAGAGCACCTGACATGTTGTCAGGAGGTTGTGGGTTCGTATCCCACCCGGCTCAAGACAATTTTTCCTCTAAATATTTAAATCGACGCTAAAGGCCTATTTATTATGAGTTGAGATATAGTAAAACAGACCCCAAACACAGCATTAGCAAAGGTAATAATAGATAATAAATTAGAAAATGAAGAAATATCAGCAGTATTAATACCTGCACCCCCCCCCCCCCCCCACAAAATATCAATTGAACTATACTGAAAGTATTCACATCAATATGCAAAAAGAAAATTTGTGTAATATGGACATAACACCCCTACTGGCTGCATGGAATCTTCTGCTCAAAGAACATTACCATACTGGTATTAAATACACTCTATGTCTGTTTAGCATAAGATACCGAATTTATTTTTCTTTTTTATTCTTTGTTATATCACTTCTTGCTACACAAGAACTTGCTGTGCCATAATGAAATAGTTATAGAGTAGGACTAGAGTCAATGGAACAGACTTACTATATTCAGTAGCAGGTCAACAAATCTTGTTTGTTCCACATCGGTCGATGTACATCCAGGTGTTATGATCAGGGAAAGTCCTTTGGATGTCTTGTTTTTTTTTTTTTGTTGATGTCTTGGCTTTTTCAGTATCTGGAACATACATAGAAGCTCTATTTTGTTAACAACATAAATGACATTAAAAAAAGTTAAAAGGTTCAAAAAAATTATTAAAAGGTACCAAATGTTAAAAAAAATTATTAAAAGTTTTTAACATTTGGTACCTTTTAGGAATTATTTTGAACGTTTTAACTTTTTTATGTCATTTATCTTGTTGACAAAATAGAGCTTCAATGTGTATTCCTGGTACCGAAAAAGCCAAGACATCCAAAGGACTTTCCCTGATCATAACACCCAGATCTACGTCGACCGATGTGGAGAAAACAAGATTTGTTGACCTGCTACTGAACTGCTCTGTTCCATTGATTTTTAGTCCTATTCTACAACTCTATTTCATTATGGGCACAGCAAGTTCTATGTAGCAAGATGTGATATAAAAAAGAATAAAAAAGAAAAATAAATTCGGTATCTTTATGCTAAACAGCCATGTAGTGTATTTAATACCAGTATTGTTAGTGCTGTGAAAATTCTATACTTGAGCATTACCTTAACTGCAACTAACACCACCAGAGGGACAGAGCTATAAATGCATTAATCACAATTCACGTGGCCAGAAGAAGTGTCGCAGATGCGACAAACATGTCACCCACTGATTTTAACTTTTAGTTTTGAGAGTTAGTTTAAATATTTTTAAAGTAAAAGGTGCCCTCAAGCACTCTGGAAAACTTTGAAGGAACCGTGTATGTTTATGCTCATATAAGAGTTAAAAAGTAAATGCCAAGTGGCAAAAAGAGCATAAGATACTGACTACTGTAACAACAATGTAGAAATTACTTATATTATGTGTTAGTATAAGTTAAAGTGGTAACTAATGCTACTATTAAGATAATTTATCTTTAGTTTCTTAACATACCAAGACCTAAATGGTTTGAATAATATTAGAGTGTAAAACATTATAACTCATTGATAAGTTTTCGATTGTTGTCTAAGAGCAACCTATAGATAAACTGTAGAGTATATAGCTTGCTCAACATAAATACAGCCAAAACGTGTTGAATTGATTAAAATCTCATTAAAATCTCTCTAAATCTCGATTTTGAACAATATTTGTTGGAGAAATAGGTGTATACACCTAAAGACTAAAATTAGACTATAATAGTTGGTTCTTTCTAGGATTAGTTATGGTAGTGAAACTTGGACACTTTGTAAACAAGATAACAGGAAACTAGATGCTTTTGATTCCAGAGGCTTATGCAGTATCTTGGGCATTAGGTGGTTCAACTTTGTAATTAATGATGAGGTTAGGCAAAGGAGTTTACAACCTCTTTTAAGCAGCATATTGTGCAGAGAGAGACTCCGTTGGTTTGGCCATGTTGCCCATATGGATAATTATAGATTGGCGAATAGGGTTATGAACAGTATGCCTAAAGGCTTCAGAAAGAGGAGGAGACATAGGATGCTGTGGGAAGACAATGTCAAACAGATGTCAAACAGGACCTTGTTAGAATTGGTGTGCAATGGCCAGATGCAGCAGATGTAGCTCAGGGCAGACTTGCCTGGAGAACTAAATTGCACGGTCTGGTTGGACCTCTGTATCCCATGGCTGCTTGAGGATGATGATGATGACTTAAAGAGTTATAGAAATTTGAATATTGAACAATAGTGATGTCAGTCAGAGGAATTTAACTCAGAAGTTAATTGAAACTTTTTAAAAAAGTATTATTTCAAACTATTTAATAACATGTGTGTTTTAGAATTTTCTGCAAATAATTATTTCAATAATTATCAATTTTGCCTAAGTTTCTTAAGACTGACTTTGCTGCTGTTTAAATATTCAAGCTTCCATAGCTCTTTAAATACCAACAAATAGTAGGAGAAATCGAGATTTAGAGAGATTTGAATCAGATTTTAATTAAGCTAGTCGTATTTTCCTGTAAAATACATATTGTAGAAATTACAGATCTTCGAATTTGACTCTTCGTTAACTTAATATAGGAAAGTTTTCATTTTTTTGTCATTACCTGTAGTCCAGACCTTACACTATTGTATTTTCTCTTGTTTTGGAAGCTGAAGAAGCATCTCTGAGGGCGATGATGTCTATCAGATGATGCTGTAAAAGAGGAAGTCGCAAATTGGCTTCAGGAGCAGGACACATCCTTCTATCAGCAGTATTTCAGTAAGCTGATTGACTGTTATAACTAGTGTCTCAAGTCTGGTGGCTACATGGAGAAATATGACACCTATATGGGGCCTTTCCTGGATATTGTCTTTGGTGTAATAACCTGCCTTCCACAGAAATTAAATAGGGAACCTTATTTTCTGACTTACCTTTGTAGATGCAATATTGTAAATGCATGTAAAGAGATTTATGCTATTTTTTTGTACTGAAATTAATGAAACCAATTGTTATCAGTATACTTATGGTAATGTATATGTATATGCATTTATTTTTAATATAAGGATCCTAAGGATTGTTTGGCTGCATATAATGATATAATAGCATTCGTAAAAGATAGAAATAATTGGCCAATGATGGAAGAAGAATTACTAAGCAGAGGAGTAAGTATTTTAAAATTTGCAATTTCAAATATCTAGCATGTTTTTGAATTTAAAAAAACAAGTTTTTAAGGTAATGCTAGAAAATGAAAAAAAAAGTAAAACTAATGAACTCAGTTGTGATTTATATGCCAAAAGAAGTATTATTTTAGTATACTTGACTGTCATTCTAGTTGTTTAGTCTCTAAGTAAGGAGCAAGCATTTCTAACTGTTCTTTCTCAATAGTTCTATAGCATGAAAGTCTAGGGCACAAGTTTTATTAAATTTCAGTCCTGTCTTGGGTATTAAAAAGCTCTGATTCTTTAAAAAATGCCTTGCTGATAAATGCATTGAGGAAAAAAAAATTCGCCGTTTTAATTAGGAAACAGTCTATATCTTTATGTTATGCTTTATAAATATTTGTTTCTTAGCACCCTTTTTCCTTTACTTTTTATAATTTAACAATGGTTTGTGGTTAGGTTTGGTATGTTTTAACTCTGAATGACATTTTACCCTGCATAGAATTGGTTTGATGGCCAGGGGTTAAGGACCACAAGAGCTTAGAGAAGGTTGGGGAAAGAAAACCTGTTGACAGCTGTTAGGAGACAGATAGTAGCCTCCGGTCAAGGCCATCAAGCATGTTCTTTAATGTGCATAGACTATGGCTCTCCTGAGCTTAACATCCCATCTGCTGGATTGCAGATGGAGCCACTGCTTAACATCCCATCTGCTGGATTGCAGCATTTCCAAGTTCATCAGTGTCCCACAAAGGACACCTGGGGGTAGCAGAGATAAATCTTAATGTTGGTGCATTTGGGACTCAAACCTTGGAACTGAAGATTATGAGCCTGGTGTGTTACTGACTGAGCCAACCCTGCTTTGGAGTTTAGGAACCAAGCTACTGATAAGAATAGTTGCTAGTGAACTTGCTTACTACAGTAAAAGTTTATTATAACAAGCACCAATATTAGGAGAAATGCCTTTAGAATGAGATTATTTAAAATATACCAATTTTATATTCATATATGTGTTAATGATAAATAATGAGATAAACTCAACAGTTCAATATTCACTAATAAATCAGCACTTTCACGTCGATTCTAATTTTAGAGGAAAAATTGTCTTGAGCCGGGTGGGTTACAAACCCACGACTTCCTGATAACATGTCAGGTGCTCTGGACCACTGAGCTACCGGCCACCGATCAAGATCTCCTCTAATTAACGCTATGAACATTCCTTTTATGTCACATATATGCACTATTCAGGCAATTTTTTGCACAAGCAGCTTTCTATTTGCCATATAGATAGAAAGCATGTCTTACAAGTATGCCAATAATGATAAATAATGAGATTGCTTGAATAGCGCATATATGTGACATAAAGGAATGTTCATAACATTAATTAGAGGAGATCTTGATCGGCGGCCGGTAGCTCAGTGGTCCAGAGCACCTGACATGTTATCAGGAGGTCATGGGTTTGTATCCCACCCGGCTCAAGACAATTTTTCCTCTAAAATTAGAATTGACGTCAAAGTGCTGATTTTTTAGTGGATATATGTGTTACATAAGTTACGTATAGCAAGCCAAATTTAAAGACAAATTTGATACAAAACAAAAATTGACCTTTGTGTTTTTTGAAACCAGACACTGCATTTTTTTTTATATGGATATGTAAGTCCTTGTTGACCTCTGTTCCCAAAATGGCCATTCTCACTGATGCTGCAAAGCAGATTTCTCTGCAACATCATCTTTGATTTTCATGTTGTGGATCAAATGGTGATGATTAAAACAATCAACCCAGACATTGCTCACTACAGTTTTTTCATTTTAAGGTCTTGTTTGCATGCACCTTTTCAAACAAGTCATTGTACATTCTTCTTGCCTTTACCTTTACGAGAATTAAGGAACAGAAAGATTATTTTGCAATTGATCATCAAGCCAAGTGGTGAACAGCCTCCATGCATTCCATTGGATAGCTGTTAGGATACATATGGTAGCCTCATATCAAGGAAATCCAGTGTGTTCTACAACATGCATGGCTCTCCTGTATACAGAGCCACTGCTTAGCATTCCATCTACTGGATGGCAACCTTTCCAAGGCCATTAGTGTCTTTTTTCTAATCAAGAGCAAGCTGGGGTTAGCAAAATATGTAAGGTATGGTGGTTGCACTTTTATGTAGACCTACACACTTCCCTTAATTTTAATTAACATTCTGCTTAACCATGCACAATATTAATTCACTCAGGCCCATGTCACACTTGATATTGGCTGTTGCTTTTCCTTCGTAATGCATCTCTGTAGTATCCACTTTCATTTCATGGGAAACAGATTTCCTTTTTCTTTTGTTGCACTTTTACTGTATTTTACATAATGTTTAATAGATTTTTTTAAGTAAAACATGTTACATTACCATCACTTTTCATTAATAATCTGGTTCTACTGTGGCATATAAACTGATAGCCTCCTGTCTGACCTCTGTGGCAAGCAGCTGCTTGAGGGGGTATTTATTTATTTATTTATTTATTTGCAGCCCCTCTGCATGGGTGGCTATAGAGGAAGTTGGGCACTCCCACGATGCTTTGTCTACCACACTCAAACTGTTTTCATAAGGACAAGGGTTGGCAAAGTTGGTAGTGTGCCAGACTCATTTCTAGTTCTCAGATTTGAGTCCTAACTGCCAGTGTTGAGATTTATCTCTGCTAAACCCCCACCCTTTCATTGGTTAGAAAGGGGGCATTGATGGGCTTCAAAGGCCGCTGTCTGTTGGATGGGATGTAAAGCTGTAGCCCCATGTGCAGGAGTCTTACCCTTTGCACATTGAAGAGAACATGCTGGATGTCCTTGATGGGAGACTTTCATTTGTCTCATAGCTGTCCAGTTGGTCCCTTTCCGCAACCTTCTCTGAGCTCTTGGAGTCCTTGTGACCTACCATTAAATTGCCCACTATATGCAATAAAGCATCACTTAGATGTAAAGCAACTTGTTTCTGTAGCAGCCATTAAGGTTTTCCCTGCTCTTAGCAATTATCACAATCTCATAGAATGTTAACAGCAAAGACACCAGTGGTCTTCTACAAATTTAAGTAAGGTAACACTGTCAGCTGGAAGTGCAGGAGCATGTTTTTACTGAATTTAAGTGTTATTAAAGAGTCATTCTATTTTAAATAAGGCATCCATTGTTGGAGGACTCCATTGTTGACCTTCATAGATTCCGGTGGGGAAAAAAAATATTGGAGTGTTCATCATAAAACCATTGGAATGGTATCTGTTTTCAATCAGAAAAATGTTTTTGAAAAAGTTAAGACTACTTAAAAATAATGCATCAAAAATGGCACATGCTGCACTCATAACACACTGGTCAAAACTATTAGGGGATAATGTGATGCAAACATTATTTTACAGGCAAATAGGAACACTATTAATGTGTATGTCAGGGTCAGCATCTTGAGACACGTATGCTGCAAAATGTAACAGGGAATATGCAAATTATCATTAGCAATGATTTTATGCATGTGATTTGCATTAGGGGAACACCTGGTGTAAGGTACAGCATTCGATCATTCCTCCATATTTCACTGTGAATGAAAAAATTCGCTTTATCAGTTGTTGAAAGCTAATGATGTCATCTCAGCATGATTTGCCAGTGTGATGCCCCCTCATTCACTTTTACTTTACCTTTAACCAGTTTTGCTTAATTTACCTTATATTTATCATTTTGGGGATTTTTATTTCCTTTTTGGCATCACAGCACTCGTTTCCAAGAGTTCGGAGTTGTGCATGCGAAACTCCAAACTTTCGATTGTCACCCGCTAAAGCGTGTGCACAAGGACACGCCCACTCTTGCGTCATAGCTTGCGCCGCTTGTCAATTTATGCAAATGTCTTTCCCGGCGTGCAACATGACACGTGTGGGCTTTGTACCTCTTGTTATAACCTGGTAACATGTCACAGTAGCACAGAAGATAGTAGAGTAGAGAGAGTAGTAGAGCACAGCACAGTTTAGAGATCAGTTTTAGTTTGGAGTTTGTTGAAGATGTTTGTAAGAAATGATGTATCTTCTTTATTGAAGTTTTGATGAGTGCTTTTTAGAAATAAATTGTTTGTTATTTAAACCTTTTGAATCTTTACAATTTTTTTTTCTCTTGAGCAACGTTAGTTTGTTTTGATTAGCATTAACATAAAATTTTGACAATCATTTAATATTTTTGAATTCTTACTCATTAACGCTTGCTGGTATTTCGAACCCTAATTAAACTTTATTTTTGGCAATTTGTCAATTATTGCCTGGTGCCTGACTCAGCTATCCAGAGCATAAAAATAAATGGATCAGACAAAGGGTCCAAACTTCAAAAGTATTTCATTTCTTTGGAGCGTTACACCAGAATCTACAGCGTGGAGGCAATAGGAAGATTGGCAGCTGGTCAGACTCAGGAGGCCATAGTCAGACAATGATGGTGTCACAGGACTTTTGAGTGTCATAAGATGATTGTGGAATTGTTTCCCAGAAACAGGAACAGTTTAAAGAAAGCCAGGCCAAGGTTGTCCACCATCGCTGATACCAAGAGATGATTGTTGTTTGTCTTTGAAGGTCCGTAAAAATTGCTGCTGAATGCCTGGATTCCGGTGGTGGTGGTGGTGGGGGGGGGGAAATATTGGAGTATTCATCATAAAACCATTGGAATGGTATCTGTTTTCAATCAGAAAAATGTTTGAAAAGTTAAGACTACTTAATACCCTGCATGGTGAAGTTGCCTTCACCATACAGGGCTTAATGCTCAGCAACCAATGACATACATTCCTCTAACCCCACATCAATAACCACATGCAAATATTGGACTGTAGAACACTGATTGGAGCAGTGACCATTGGTGTTCAGTTCTATTCAGTGACAAATTGTGGTTCAGCTTGTAGCTAATAATCGATGAGTCCTCATCCACTGTGAACAAGGAACATGCGACAGACCTTCTTTTGTTCATGAATGGTATAATTTTGATCGAGGTGGAGTTTTGGTTTTGGGAGGCATCAGTATTAACAGACCTGTAGACTTTTAAATCATCAGGAATAGATCTCTGATAGGAATAAGGTACAGAAGTAAAATTCTGTGACCCATTGTTCTTCTCTATGTGGCAGAAATCGAAGATTTGTTCATTTCCATGGATGGTAATGCTCGTCCTCATAGGACTCAGCTGCTTTTTGCCATGCTTGATGAGGAGGATATTGCATACATGGATTGGTCTACATGCTTGCCTGACCTTAACCCCTATTGAACATGTTTGGGTTTGTTTTTGTTGCTCACTTTTCTGACTGCATTTTGTTCATCCATATGTTGCAAGTTGATGTCTTTCACTTAAGGTGCATTTAATATACAATTAAATATTGTTTTGTTTACATTTTTATTATGATTCATCTTACTGTTGACTGACAATCACATTTTAAATCCAAACTCACCAACTACACATCTGTTCATGTTTGATATCACAATACCCTCTAATTATTTTGAGCAGTGTGTTTCAAAAGTTATTCATCCAACATATTTATTTTTTATTGTAATCTTTCATATGAATAGGAAATTTATGAAAAATTATCAAAATAAGGATAAAAATTGATTCTTTTTCTCTATTTCTTGTCCATGTTAAGTCTCATAAACTAGCAACAACTGAAAATAAAAAAAAAATCCATATTCTTTGGTAATAACTGTAATCTCTCCATGTGAAAAGCACTGCTGTAATATATTAAATATTAATACCAAAAATATACTTAAAAATTGAAAATGTGGAAAAACTTGAAAAAAATGGGATATTTAAAAATTGTTAACAAAAAATATTAAAAAATTGTTAACTAAAAATATTTAAAAATCTGAAACTTTCACGAATGAAAACAAAAAACTTGATGAAATAACTGCGGAAAGAAATTGTTGAATATTTTAGCTTAACAATATTTTTTTAAATCTAAATAATTAGATATGACATTATTTATAGACTTTCCCGGTAGCTGAATGGTTAATGTGCTTAGCAAAGGATCAAGGGACTTCGATTTGAAACCCGGTTAAGACAGATGCTTCTTTCCTTGTCTTTCTGCTGAAGTCTCACCTTCCTTGCAGATCACCACTCCACATCTCACTATGGCAAGCATCTGCCTGAAAAAGTGGAGTTTATTTATTATTCGACACAATGCACCTTGTTAGTAAAGAGTGATATTTCCATGTACTAACTACGTCAATCACAAAAAGAAATTTTTGGAGTAGATGTTTTCATTGATATCAAAAATTGTTGTTAAAAATTTGTATTTCTTTGCAGCAAATATCTTTTAACCCTTCTCAGTTCACCATTGAACATAGATGTTGACAGAATCTGAAATGAGAGGTCAAGGAGATCAATAGACGTCTTTTGTACAACACGTGAAACTTCGATTTTTTGAAATTGCTGTTTGAAAATTTTCTTAGACATGTCTTTTAAAAATATGCAATTCAAGCTTGAAAAATAATATATTCTTTTTGCATTTGATGCATATTTTATACAACTATAATATAAATAATTTGTTAAAGCCATCTGATTACCATTTCTTAGAAGCACTAAATGGTATTTTCGATTTGCTTGTTAACCTTCCTCCTTGCTGAGGCCATAAATAGTCATAATTATGATATAAAAAGAGACTGAGGCCTAAATATGCCTCTCCTGAGGCATATTTAGCCATAGATCACAAACCAAATAGTTCAGATCTGCCTGCATTAAAAAATGTGGAGTTGAATCCATGGTCTTGTAGGAAGGATCACTTCTTTCTGGAGGTGATTCACTTGCCTCACTCTCTTCACCAGTATTCACTTCATCTTCTGTTTCCTGACTTGGAGTTAGTGGAACTGGCAAAGTTTTAGAAATTGGTATTGGTCATATTGCTGAAGATAAGTTGGGATAATCGATGTCTCTCTTTGATTTTCTGCTGATGAAGCCTTGGATACTAGTCATACAGAAGTAGCAATCTGTGGAATGGTCTTTTGGTTCCCTCCATATCATGGGTACAGCAAATAACATGGCACTATCTTTACCCTTCTACCAGTTTATTAATTTCACATAGCAAGTTGCACAACATATGTGAGTGGCCCACTGCTTATCTTGATCTCCTATTTTACATACAAAGTAATGTTTATGTGCTCTCTTTATTATAGGTGACTTTTTTTCTTGTGTCTTGCAAAGGTGAACTCTGTAAATTTAACAGAAGTTGTCTGCCTTATTTTGACATTTTTGGTGGGTCATTTTCTAGAATACAAAAGAAAAAATATAACAGAAGCATTCACAAACCTGTCATGTTAACTACACAAATATTGCCATAAAATATCTTCACATACCCTAGAATATAGTTTGAAAAAACTGATGTTAATTCCATAAATATCTTGTCACTTATACTTTTTTAAAATAAACTTTACAGAGGCAGACTAGTAGTTATCTAAACTATGAATAAAATAACATTGTTGCCAACATGTGAGTGTAAACTATTGCAAGCAAATCAGTGTTGCCAACTTTTTTGATGTAACATTTCCTGATTTTTCATTCCCCAAGTAATATGTATGAAATTGATGTGTTATATCTCTATAACTCTTAAACTAGCCCTGATAGGCCAATTCTGATCTCAGATTTCAATTTCCCACACTAAAATACTTTAGGAACACATCAGTTAACCAAAGAAAATTTTCCCTTGTAGAACAGTGTAATTTGTTGGCGGTGCTATGATAATTTTGGCTTTGTCAAAGTCAGGTGTTCTCTATTGTATACGGAACGTGCTAAGGCAGTACTTTGTTTTCCTGTTCTTATATCTCTTGTGTTCTTTAAGCCGTATTTTTGCTGTTCGTTTTATCTGTTTTCTTCCTGATGGTTGAACTTCATCAACATCAGAGACTCTGCGCATTCAAACAAAAACTGATTTTTTTGTTCTTGTATTATAAAAATTCAAAGATTAAAATTTATCCCTTTTAAAATCTGTATTTCTTTCCAGAAACTTCATGTCCACACTTTAAAAAACCCCCAGTTAGAACACACTGAAACACATTGACTGGAAACTGGGCCACAATTCAGGACCATAGCTGGTAAGGATAGTCAACTGTAATAAATGGCATTGCAGGACTATAGCTTGCAAGAATAGCCAAATGTGGTGAATGGCATTGCAGGACCACTTCACTACGGTGAATCCTCTCGGAGATGGCCACCAGAAAGTTCTGTGCTATTCTCTGCTGAGTTCAGTAATGATGACAGATACATCTGGAGGCATTGACATGAGATATTTGCAGAAGTGTGGATCATCCAATGGCATCATGTTCCAGTCCCTAGTATGGTGATGTGGGATGGCATCATGTATGACTAGGGATCCCATTCATGCCAGTTTTCCAGGACAGCCCCAGTTTTATAGATTTTACAGAGCTCTGTTCTGGTGTCCCACAAATTTGATTTTGGATGCCAAATGCCCTGGGTTTTCCCAGTTCACGAAAATAAAACATTTTACCTAATCCTAAATAAATAATAAAAAAAAATAAATAAAACAAATACCCCCTCAAGCAACTGCTTACCACAGAGGTCTGACAGGAGCCTGTCAGTATATATGCTAGAGTAGAAGGTCTGTGAGGATGGCAGGACCTCAGCAGAAAAATTACACATACATCCATGCCTTACCCGGGGTTCGATCCCAGGTCCCTTAGATCAGTAGCCAAGCTTGCTAACCACTCATGCATTTAAAAAGTTAGATAACCTGACTGATAAAATTTTGAGTATTATTAGACTTCTCCCTTGAAAATGTAAAAAATAACTTACAAAATATGCCACTTTAGAAGAAAATTTTTAAATATAATTTCAATCATGCATTAAAACAATGTAGTTGGAGTGGGAAATGAGGCATCTTATTATTTTTCAACAATAGCCAGTTAATGTGTCCAGTGTTTGTGTACATGTCCAGCATGTATGTATCTATTTAAATGTGATTTGCATTGGTTATATACCAATATAGCTTCCTTTAATCAATATCATTTGTGGTTTGCAAAAAATTAATAAAAAATATATATTTTTTAATACATCGTGGCCTGTAAATGGTAGCTAGGTAGTCACTGGAAGGAGAGCTATGCACCAATCCCCTGTGATGATGCAAGAACCATCAGGCCTAGCACTTAAAGTCTGACCCCACCTTCTCGTGGTGCAGATCATTAGTACCTTTCAAAAGAGATATTCTCTTATGGAAGAGAACAAAAGGGAAAGGCTGCCAGGTCGTGTTGCTTACTGATCTGGACTATTACTACATTTTTTTCTACCCTGCTGAAGAGTAGTCAACCATACAAGGGCCTGGTCTGACCACATATACCAACCGGAATGGAATAATGGCTCTGAGCTTGATTATGGATCCCGAATTTGCTGCTGTTGTGGGCTTCTGTTTAGAAAAAATCTGCTGCTGCATTTACTGTTTGTGGGTTGACAGCCCCAAGTGAATAGATTCATGGATATGTTTTATCAGCTGGTGGACAATCATGATCTGAGGTCATCACAGTTAACTAAACTCTTGCTTCTATAGGCATCATCAAACATGCATTGGAAGAAGTCTTCCAGTGTAGATGGCTTCATCCTTTAATAGTGGGGGAAAACAGGTCTTTGCCTCATTTCTGCGATTAGAGGGCTGTTTGATAATTTGACACTTCCTCTCTCAGTAAACATAGTTACTTTAAACATCCCACTAACCATTTTCTCTCCATAGGTAGTTGGAATGTGAGGACTCTGCACAGAGCTTTTTCTCTTGATGTCCTCACACAAGAATTCCACCATTATAATTTAGATATTCTTGTTTGCAAGAGACCAGATGGACAGATAAAGGTCAGATTCTTAAAAATTATTTTAAATTTCTCTTTTCAGGGAGGGACGGCAATAAGCATCACCTAGGCGTGGGTGTGCTTCTTAGCAGACACGCTAGTGATGCTCTTTTAGGATATGAGTGCATTAATGAAAAGTTTCTTACAGCTAAATTTCAGGAAAGCATTAAAGACTTGAATGTTATCTGCTGTTATGCCCCCACTGAGGATGCTGATGAGGATGAGAAGGGTAGGTTTTATGGTCAACTTCAGGATATTTTGAATTCTGTCAAGAAAGGAGATTATTACCCTTGTTCTGTGATTTCAATGCTAAAGTTGGTACTCACTCTGACCTTTGGTGAATGATGATAGGTCCCTTTGGTATTGGTAGCTGCAATGGCAATGAGCAACGTCTCCTACAGGTAAGTAAATTAATGGTTTGAGAATAACTAACACACTTGCTACAAACACCTTGACATACATAAGTACACATGGATTTCACCTGATGGGCTGCATAACAATATGATTGATTATATATTAATTAACAGCAAATGGGCTAGTTCTGTTAGGAATACCAGATCATATAAGAGAGCTGAAATTAGATTAGCAATCTGAAATTGTATTGCAACTTAAAAAGTGTTGTTCTAAGGTTTAAAAAAGTTACATTTAGCACCGAATCTCTGAAAGACCCAGTTATAGCTAAAGCTTACCATGATAGGTTACTTAGTCATTATGGCAATCATGGTTTGCTAACTACTGAAGTTGAAGAAGAATTGGATCATTTTAAACAGCCTTTTCTTGAAACTAACAGCATTCTTTTAGGTGAAAGGTAGCAAAGAAGACAAAATTACACCAGTTTACAAGGTTTTTATAACATGGACAATTGTAGCTGCCTTTAACTACTTTTCAGGTGATGATTTCAGATCTGGGCTTAAAAAATGGCTAGCATGTCGCTCTTTTATGTTATTGGTCATTTTGACTTCTATTAATATCTTCCTCTAACAACACCTCAGGAGGATATTAGATATTTTACTTTCTGTGGCTGGCAACACTGATTGCCAAGTGGGAGAAAACGTGTAACAGTAACCTAACCTAAGACTGCCATTCTTGTTGTTTTCATTAAAAAGAAAATGTGCTGTATGTTTAAGAGTGAATATTGGCATTTAAATTGCACAAAGACAGCATCACAGATGTGTTAATATGCCAGATAAGTTTTGTTATGTGTGTGGAAATTATATTTTAAAATACCAGGGTCGTTATTTGACAAAGATTGTGAAGAAAACCTATAACTTGTATTTTGGATGTCGTGTTGGAGATCAGGACAAAACATTGGCTCCACATGTGTGCTGCATTTTGTGCTTTGTTGGCCTGAGTGAATGGTTCAAAGGTAAGATAAAATACACGCCCTTTGCAGTTCCAATGGTTTGCGTGAGCCTACTTGTCACTTGCATGATTGTTATTTTTGTTTAACTATAGTGTCAGGCTTTTTAAAAAAGAACAAAAGCAAAATACAATATTCAAATGTGCCTTCAGCCATAAGGCCAGTTTCTCATGGAGAATATCTTCCTATACCAACACCTCCAACCAACTAGGAGGAGATGGATTCACATTCATCAGAGGAAAGCTTTGAGGCACATACAAATCCTGATCCTACCTAAATAGTTAGATGAGCCTATCATCTGATTCAGAAAAATTCACTAAATGATCTTGTTCGGGACCTAGGACTTTCTAAACAACAAGCCGAGGTTTGAGGTTCAAGACTTCAATAGTGGCATCTTCTGGTCAAGGGTACCAGGGTTCCTCTGTTCAGAAAGAGAAATTTTGACTTTATCTGCTTATTATGAGATACAAGATGGTTTGTGTTTCTACACAGATATTTCAGGGCTGATGGAAGAAATTGGAACAACTCATGACCCTAAGGAATGGTGTCGATTTATAGGTTCGTCAAAATTCAGCTTAAAAGCTGTCCTTTTGCATAAAGAAACCAAAAACCTTCATTTCCAGTGACACACGCTATGAGAATGAAGGAAACTTGTGAAAGCATGGAAAAAATGCTCACTGCTATAAAATATGACCAGTTTAAGTACAATATGTGGTGACCTAAAAGTCATATCTCTCTTACTCGGGCTTCAAGAAGGTGTGATGGTCCACTCATTCACTTTTACTTTTCCTTAACCAGTTTTACTTTATTTATGTTATATTTATCATTTTGGGGATTTATTTCATTTTGAATTGATCACATTTCTCTTTTCCGATCCGTAGAAGGAGTTGCACATGCATAACTCCAACTTTTGATTATCAGCCGCTAATGCATGCATTAAGGTCACGACCCTTGTTGCATCATAGCTAGTGCGGTCATCAGATTATGAAGATTTTTTTCCCGGTGCGCAACAGACGTGCCAGATTGTACGCCGCATGTATCTAAGTGACATGAAGTCACGGAGTAGAGAGAGATTAGAGATGTTTGGAAGGTGGTGAAGGAGGACGTTAGTAGTCAGTTTTTGTGAGTCGTTTTAGAGATGGATTTTTTTAGTTACTCCAACTTTTGTATTCATCAACTGAATTGGTGAGTCTTTGAATTTTTTTGGAAATAAACTGTTTTATGAATATTTTGATTTTGCTATTTTTTCATCTTGAACAACAATTAGTGATTTTGATTTATATATAACTTAAATTTGACAATCTTTTTTGAATTCTTGCTTGATAAGTAACACTATTTACATAATGAACCCCATTTCAACTTTATTTGGCAAGTTAATATTGCCTGGCACCCAATAAACTATCTGGAGTGTAAATCTATTTTGGATCAGACAATAGGTCCAACTTGAGAAAGTTAATAATCTTTTGGAGCATTACAGAGGCTTCAGAAAATTTTGCTGTTTTCTGTGTTTCTGTGACAGTAGGGCCAGAAAGGAATACTACAAAACAAAAGACTGGCCCAAAAGTGATGTTTTTATTGCTGGAAAGAGTAATGTGAGGTATAAGCCTCTAGTTGACCTCTCTGATGTTCTGCTCCCACCACTACATATCAAACTGGGGCTTATAAAAAACTTTGTAAAGGCTATGGACAAAACTGGTAAGGGGTTTTGCATTTGACAAAAAAATTTCCAAAACTAAGTGATGCCAAACTCAAAGTAGGGATCTTAGTTGGTCCTCAGATAAGGAAGCTATTGAATGATACTGTCTTCGAAGAGAAATCTGAATATGAAGCTGCATGGAAATCCTTCACTTTTGTGGTCCAGGGTTTTCTGGGGAATCACAAAGAGGATAAACTACCATCAGCTCATTCAAGATCTCAAAAACTATGAAAATCTTGGCTGCCGAATGTCTTTGAGGATCCATTTCTTGCACTCGCATCTCGACTTCTTTCCAAAGAACTTAGGAGCTGTCAGTGATAAGCAATGGGAAAGATTTCACCAGGATATCTGAACTATGGAGGAGAGATACCAAGGCAGATGGGACCCAGCAATGATGGGTGACTACTGCTGGTTCTTGCAGAAGGAAGATACCTCAGCACATAAAAGACAAAAATGAACTTCTTGTAAGTATAAAAGATTCTTACCCATGTTTTCTTATTTTCCATTTCAGTATTATTTCATTTATTACTCTATATTCAGTGGTCTATAACTATGATGTTTCTAATTTTTTTCACTGTAATCATGTATTTTTACCCGGAGGGGGGGGGGGATTGGGTGATGGTGATTATTATTCATAATCTTTCAATATTCAAACCTCCAATCCAAAGGTAATTAATTATTTTGGCCGTGATCATATAGTTAATTCTACCATGATCATATATTTTAAAGCATACATTGATCCTAATTAAAATACTTAAGATAATTAGTAGCCCAGTATCCTACTGGGAACAGAGTCATCCTCCCACACAAAAAGGAGTAACCAAAGGCAGGTATGGTTTTTCAACAAATACAAAAACATTTTATTTACAGAATTATTCCATTTTTAAAATGCATTTTTTGATATTAGTAACTTATAATAATTTCCATAGTACATGGGGGCGGCTCAGTCGGTAGCGCGCCAGGCTCGTAATCTGTAGTTCCCAGGTTCGAGTCCCAGCTGGGTCAGCGTTGAGATTCATCTCCGCAAAAATTCCCCGCCCTGCCCACGGTCAGTAGGGGACACCGATGGGCTTGGAAAGGCCGCCGTCCGTCGGATGGGACGTTAAGCCGTGGCCCCGTGTGCAGGAGAGCCATACCCTGTGCACGTTACAGAACACACTGGATGGCCTTGACGGGAGGCTACCATCTGTCTCCCAACAGCTGTTCCAGTGGGTCCCCTCCCCCAATCTTCACTGAGCCTTCAGGGTCCTTGTGACCTGGCCATTTAGCCCGTGGTGTGCAAAAAAGTGCCGCTCAGAGGTAAAACAACCCAACCCATAGTACATGTTCTGCCTCTGTCCTGCCTGCACTAAAACTAAGCAACTCTTTTGTTATTGGAAACATTCATATTCGACTCACTATCGTAATCACCTCTCTAAACTATGAAACTTGTGCTCACTGTCCTCTGCACTCTCCAGGACTCATCTGCCTCCTCTCCCAGACACACCTAAACTGAAGTGTCTCTCTGTTGAGAGCCAAGCATTGAATATTACTATGTCGTACAAGTCAAGAATCGAGAAGAGTCCTTTCCTCTCTCGATCACACAAAGGACCACTATATCAGAAGACTTCTTATTGATTCTTGCAATTCTCTCTGCTAGAGGGGTGGGATGGTGGTGTGGTGTAAGGGATGGAAATAGAGCATTCTTGATGCGACATCCTTGTCCCGCAATCACGTGTCACAATGACTGTTCCTCCGTGAGAACCGTTGAGCAGTGGTTCAGAGAAATTCCTTCTGGGCATCCGATGTTGTCAGGTTGAATCTCAGAAATGGTGCCAGGCGCCACTCTGACAAAAGACATTCCACGGATGAGAGGGCAACTCCTTTTGTATATGCTACTTGGATTATAGCTGGCCAGCGACAGGTAAGTGGCTTCGCCCAGCTAGGCAGTGCCTCAAATGGACTGGTTTGCCTAAGATACAGACTTAGCGGATTTGTATTCTAAGATAATCCTCCTCATGGTGCTGGAATGTTGGAAAGGTAGCTGAAACAGGCACTCGAAATTGTTCTGTGAATTATGCAAATTCACGCAGAACACATGTAATTAATTAATGAGTTTTAAGTTGAAGTTTAATAAATAGTCACATTTATTTTCATTTCCCAGATATGCATATTCATTGAAATTTGAAATACATCCATCTATAATTTAAAAAAAACTGTACATGCTGTAGATTTTTCACCACCATATTTGAATTCAGCACCCAAAAATTAGTTAAAAATATCCTGTTTGATCAATGTTATAAAAAAAAAGGTTACAATTTGTTGTTTAGTGTTATTTGAGTGATAAGGCTATGTATGGACCTTATTTCTGAAAGAAGGAAGTACAGGATTAATATGGATCAACACCCTACTAGTCCTAACAGATGGCATTACAACAAGCTTATAAATGTATAACGGATCAGTTAACAGCTAATAAGAATCTATGGCTAGATGGTTTGACTGACAAAGCTGAGGGAGCACCTAGACAACGTAAAAATATAGAGCTGTACCATATAGTTAATGTTTTACGTTGGAAAATGTGGACAGGTATACAGGATTTGGGTTGGGTTGTTTTACCTCTGAGCGGCACTTTTTTGCACACAATGGGCTAAATGGCCAGGTCACATGGACCCCAAAGGCTCAGAGAAGGTTGGGGGAGGGGACCCACTGGAACAGCTGTTGGGAGACAGATGGTAGCCTCACGTCAAGGCCATCCAGCGTGTTCTTTAACGTGCACAGGGTATGGCTCTCCCGCACACGGGGCCACGGCTTAACGTCCCATCCGATGGACGGCGGCCTTTCCAAGCCCATCGGTGTCCCCTACTGACCGTGGGCAGGGTGGGGAATTTTTACGGATAAATCTTAACGCTGACCCAGCTGGGACTCGAACCTGCGAACTACAGATTACGAGCCTGGCGCGCTACCGACTGAGCCATCCCCGCCCCAGGTATACAGGAATTGAAGGATAAACAAGGTGAGGATTCTGTGATGGCTAGGTGGGCTCAGCATTTAAGAGATGTTCTAAATAATGTGATTATTTCTACTCTAATTGTTTGTATTGAGGATAGATGCATTACTGGCTTTAAATGATCACCCTGTATCACATTCCAAAGTCACTTTGGCTATCTTTAAATTAAAACTGCATCCATCCTCAGGATGGATAAAATCACCTCTGAGAAGCTTAGAGCTGGAAATGTTTCAGTTACCACTTGGAAGACCGAAATTTCGAATATCTTTTATGATAAAGACATTGTTCCTAAGGATTTTACCAGAGCTATTATTATCCCTATTTTTAAAAAAGGCAATTGCAGTTCTTGTGATAACTGTAGGGGATCAGCTTAATTTCTATTCCAGGTAAAGTTCGTTGCATGATTATGCTTAACAGAATTAGGTATCTGGTTGATGGACAATTACACGATGAACAGTGTGGATTCAGAAGTGGTAGAAGATGTGTAGATCAGATTTTTTCACCTAGGCAGATTCTTGAGAAATGTTTAGAGTTTCAGAAACCTTTGGTTACTAGCTTTGCAGATTTCAAAAATGCTTTTGACTCTGTTGATTGTCATGATTTGTGATTGATCATGAGATCATATGGCATATCTCACAAGTTAGTTAACCTAATGAAAGCTCTCTTTAGTAACACCTAATGGTGTGAGAGTTGGTAAAGCTTGTAGCAATTGGTTTAGCATTGCTTCTGTTGTTCAACAAGGGTGCATTAATGTATTTAATTCAATTGATCTCTGAATTGCACTAATGAAGCATTCAATAATTTTAACAGTAATATTGTGTATATAAATATTTAAATGCTTATATGATAGTGAGATGAACTTTTTTGTTAGGGCTGTTAGAGTGGTAATAAAGTAGGTTGGGTGATAAACAAAGAAAACTAAAGTGATGAAAATTAATCAGACAGGTCGTGGTTAAATTTTTTTGGATGGTTGCTCTCTTGAGCAAATGTCTCAGTTTAATTTTCTTGGGTACTCTGTAACAGATACTGGTGATGTGTGGCATGAGATAAACTGAAGAATAGGGATTGCTGCAGGGACTTTTAAAAATCTATGGAGAGTGTGGAGAAACAGGCGTATACACCTAAAGACTAAAATCGGACTATAATAGTTTGATTCTTTCTAGAGTTAGTTATGGTAGTGAAACTTGGACTCTTTGTAAACAAAATAGCAGGAAACTTGATGCTTTTGATTCTCGATACTTACATAGTATCTTGGGCATTAGGTGGTTCAACTTTGTAAATAATGATGAGGTGTTAGGCAAAGGAATTAGCAACCTCCTTTGACAGCATATTGTTCATAGAGAGACTCCATTGGTTTAGCCATGTTGCCCATAAGCATAACTGTAGATTAGCAAATTGAGTTACGAACAGTGTGCCTAAAGGTCTCATAAAGAGGGGAAGATCTAGGAAGTAGTGAAGAGGAATTCCACCATTATAATTTAGATATTCTCGGCTTGCAAGAGATCAGAAGGGCAGATAAAGGTCAGATTCTTGAAAATAATCTTAAATTTCTTTTTTCAGGGTGGGACGATAATAAGCATCACCAAGGCATAGGTCTGCTTCTCAGCAGACTCACCAGTGATGCTCTTCTAGGATATGAGTGCATTAATGAAAGTTTCTTACAGTAAAATTTCAAACAAGCATTAAAGACATGAATGTTATCTGCTGTTATGTCCCCACTGATGATGCCGATGAGGATGAGAAGGGTAGGTTTTATGAACAACTTCAGGATATTTTGAATTCTGTCAAGAAAGGAGATATTACCCTTGTTCTAGGTGACTTCAATGCTAAAGTTGGTACTCACTCTGACCTTTGGTGAGGGATGATAGGTCCCTTTAATATTGGTACCTGCAATGGCAATGGGCAAAGTCTCCTACAGGTAAGTGAACTCAGTGGTTTCAAAATAACTAACACCTATTACAAACACCTTGACATACATAAGTGCACATGGGTTTCACCTGATGGGCTGCATAAGAATATGATTGATTATATATTAATTAACAGCAAATGGACTAGTTCTGTTACAAATACCAGGTCATATAAGGGAGCTGAAATTGGATCTGACCATTACCTTGTTAAAAGTGTCTTGCAACTTAAACTTAAGAAGTGTGCTAAGGTTAAAAAATTTACCTTTAATTCTGAAGCTCTGAAGACCCAGTTATATCTAAAGCTTACTATGATAGGTTACTTATCATTATGACAGTCATGGTATGCTTACTACTGAAGTTGAGGAAGAATGGGATCTTTTGGACACTAACAGTACTCTTTTTAGGAAAAAAGGAGCAGAGGAGGCAGAATTATCTGAGTGATAAGGCATTTGAGCTTATTTCAGAAAGAACAAACTGCAGGAATGACTTAATCAATACTCTACTAGTCCTAATAGAAAGCATTATAGAGAGCTTAATAAACGTGTAACGGATCGGTTAGCTGCTGATAAGAATCTTTGGATTGATGGCTTGGCTGACAAAGCCAAGGAATGATAATGTCCATCCCATTTGCTGCTAGTTGAACATAGCCTATATGGAATGGGTACTCTGCCATGGCACTCACAATTGCCTGACTTAAGCAAGTTTGAGATGATATTGGATATCTTCATTGGACCATTCCTGCTTCCACCTTAAAGGAGCTGCAAGTACAAGTCAATTCTGCATGGGCAAAAATCATCCAGGATATAATTGACAGTATGTTTCATTTTCCAATACCTCTGTACTTGTTAATGGTAGGTCTACTGCATATCAAATAAAGGCTAATGTTTTATACATTTTTCTTTCTAACTTGAATAACTTGCACTTCATGATGTCTTTCATAGATGTATGCAAATTCATACAATTTGCATGCATCCAATTGTCTAGTGCAGTGGTTCTCAACCTTTTATGCTTCACAAACCCCCTGGAAATGTGTATGTAACTGACGTATCCCTTGTATAGATAGATAAAACTATAATTATAGTATAACAATGGGAATAAAATAAAACACTGACTTTGTTACTAGATCTAGCAACTTTTGAGCTCTCATGGCGTACCCAAAAAAATTTTACTGCCTACCTCACGTTGAGAACCCCTTGTCTAGTGTATAAGAGAAGAATTTACTATTATATGATTAAGTCCATTAATTGTTATTTAAATAATTATTGCTTTCATGGTTTTTAACTTTTGACTGGTATTGATTTTTGTTTCAGAATAATTATTTTATTTTAGGTAAGATGCTTATCTTTCTATGATGTGGTTCTTGATTTCATTCTTCTGGATGCATTTGAAGATTTAGAAAATCCACCTTCTTCTGTTACAGCAGTTGTTCAAAATAGGTGGCTTTCTAATGGATTCAAGGAAACGGTAATCCTTTTTAAAATGTAAAATTTTCATTTTAATATGTGGCAATATTTTTCAACAGTATTTTGTTATTCAAAATAATATTCAGAATTCAGTGCAAATTTTAAGATTATAGGTTGCAAGCAATTAATTCTATTTTCTCAGAAAATCTCAATTTGTCAGATATGTAATGACTGCATTATATGAACTTCTTCCTCCTGATTAATTATTGGCGTTATGAACTGGACATGCAGTCATTGATGCATAATCGTGACCTATATTATGCCAATAGGAAGTAAGATTTTAGTTGCTTCTAAAATATAATTTTTATGGGAAAACATTGATTTAAGGTAAATAAAATACTCAGTGAAATCTATCTGTCTCATTTTTTAACAATATTCGCTCAGTATTTAAGTTTTTGATGCTGAAATATACTGGTCACAAAAATTAGGGGATATTTCAAAATGAATATGAAGCAATGAAATATCCCCTAATTTTTGTGAGCAGTATATTTAAAATTGGCAGTTGCAGGAATTGATTCTAAAAGATATACCAATAGGTTAAAGCTAAAGCCATCACTATTATATTATACTTTACTAAAATATATAAAGGTATTTTTAGCAGTTTTTGTAACGATTAATTTTTACCAATTTTATATAACTTGCAGAACAAGGGTTAATTGCTTGTTTCCATAATTCTTTAAAATGTGAATGAATATTTCGGGAAAAAATTCCAGATTCAGTTAGACTGAACTGATACATTTATCTTCAGATATATTTTTCCATAAAAAATTGTTTAAGAAGTTAATGAGCTCTGAGCCTGACTCCCTATTGACATAACACAGGTCTGGTCCTAATAAAGTGGCCACTGAGTAAATATCAGAAACATGAAATTTATTATATCACTTCAGACTACCATATGATTATAACACAACTATCAGTTTCTTAACACACTGTTCACTCCTTTAAAAATGGGGAAGCAAAAAAAAAAACTTACAAGACAAAACTTTAATTTACAAACAAGAATTATGTTTTAAAACAAGAATTTAAAACATAATGGAAGCAGAGGAATTATACTTGGTAGAAATGTTTTCATATTCATGATTAACTACTGAATTGCAGATAATGTTTACCTGCATTAGAAATCTGCAAGAAACTAAGTCGTTTGTTTATGAATAAATAAATAACAAATTTCACATTTATGCCTACCAATTAGCAATAATCAAAGTTTATGAATTACATCTAATACAATAATAGATGAACTTCAGTTTCCACATATTACATCACATTATATCAATCATAACGTATTACAAACTTTCCAGTTATATATGTATTACATTTAAATTGCAATGGAATATATATACACTGCTGGCCATTAAAAGTGCAACACCAGGAAGAACTCGTCAGATTGTCCCGAAATATGCAAGATGGGTAGCCCATGGGAGAACATATAAATGATTCAAAGCACAGCACATACGCACATCATGTGTGAGAGTAACGCCCCCTGAAAGTCGTATAAGAGGAGATTACAAAGAGCTGATGTAAAGCACTGTAATTGTGTTTGCTCACAGTTCTTGTGCACTAAAGGATCAAGTATGCCCTGTCGAAGAACACAGCATCCATATGACAGGTTTCCGACTTTTATTGAGGGAGAATTGTGGGATTACAGGAAGGCGGATTATCGTACTGAGACATCGGTGCTCGTGTTGGACAGAATGCTGCCACAGTGATGAGAATATGGCATTAGTGGGTAGAAGAGGAACGAACTCACCGACATAAGGGATATCAACGGCATTGTCACACGAACGAACGAGAGGACAGACATCTCATTTGCATGGCTTTGAATGATTGTGCAACCACATTGGTTCAACAGTTGTTTCCTGAAACAACAGTTAAACAACTAACATTAGTTCAACAGTTAGGGTGTGTTGCACATCAACCAGTGTCCATACGTATGATTCAACGTTGTCTGCATCATCGGGGCATCTTTGCTAGACGGCCATTGCTTCAGCTACCATTGACTCTACAACACAGGTGTATGCAACTGCAATGGTGCCAGGTACATTGTGCATGAATGTGCGAATGACATTGCATCATCTTTTCAGACAAATCTCACTTCAGTATGCAGCACCATGATGGACGAATCCATATCTGGCGGAACCACGACGATAGGCTCAATGAGACATGCATGATGCAGAGCCATACAGGTCTGCCCCTGGTATTATGGTATGGGGTGCCATTGGACTCCACTCACACATATGCCTCATATGCATTACCGGTACTTTGAACAGCCAGTATTACATCACGAGGTGTTGGATCCCGTGGTCATACCTTATCTTCAGGGGCTCTCTGGTGCCATTTACCAACAGGACAATGCCTGACCACATGTGACATGCATCGTCCAACAATTCCTTGATAGCCACCATGTGACACTTCTGCCTTGGCCTGTGCGTTCACTGGATCTGTCCTTGATTGAACATGCCTCGTCCATGATCTCACAATGACTAGCATACCAAACACCAGCAGCTGCTACAACAGATGAACTTTGGCTACGTATCAAAACTGCATGGACTGACATTCCCCAAACACTCATTCAACATCTCATACTCTCAATGCTGGACCGTCCAGCAGTGGTTATTGCCGCTCATGGTGGCTACACAATATACTGATTTCTTTGTATTCCACAAGTCTAACCCAGTTATATTTGCAATCATTTGATCCTTGTAACTTAAACTATGTATTCATTAAATATAGCTTTGGTATCTCTTGTCTTTCCTGGTGGTGCACTTTTAATGGCCAGCAGTGTATATGGAAAACAAAGCATTTCTTTATCATGTTAAATTTTGAGTTACTACCGTTTATTAATCTAGGTTTGCACCAGTGTTTTAAAATGGTCAGAGTAAAAAATTTGTTTTCCTTCTTGGTTGCATACATACACATTCCTGAAGCAACTATCAGCTATAGAGGTCCATCCAGACTGTGTGATTTAGTCCTCCAAACATGGCTATCCTGAGCTATAGCTGAAGCATTTGGCCACTGTACGCCAATTCTAACTAGGTCCTGTTTCACATTGCCTACTAGCCTCATTATCTATCTCCTCCTTTTTTTTTACAGCTATTTTTATACAGCTATTTTTTCACAATCTTCTTAGATTCTTAAAAGTTCCAGCAGAATCCCTGTTCTTCAATTTATCTCATGCCGCACATCACCAGCATCTGTTAAACAGCACCAAAAATAATCAAGCCCAGACACTTGCTCAAGAGAGCATCAATTCAAAATAACTGAACCACGACCTGTCTGACTTATTTTCTTCACTTTAGTTATCTCTCTGTTTATCACCAAACCTATATTTTAACCACCCTAATGAAAAAGTTAATCTCACCATCATTTAACTATTTAAATATTTATATACATAATTTTACTATTAAAATTATTGAAGGCTTCATTAGTGCAATTCACAGCTGAAGTTAAATGCATTAATACCTTTAAGGTTCTAATATATTAACACTGCTTTTTTGCTGAATGGATATCACCTTTTTATCTAGTAAACACTACTGTGGTCCTAAATTGTTGTAACATAGCACAAAGAGTTCAAATTATATTACCCTTTTTTGATGTTGATTTCATCTGGTGCAAATGGTACAGTCTTCTTAATGTTAATAGTTGATATTGATGTAAAGTTCAACTAGGTCATCACCAGTTGTAGACTCAGCTAACTAGAAGAGGCAGATGTCTATGTCATTTTTTTTTTCATTTTATTCACCATCATTTGCCAAGAGGGCAAAAATCATCAGCATAATCTAAATCAGAAATTTTTAAATATGTAGATCATTTAAGGCCATAATATTCCCCTTGCAGAGAATGCTACATAACATAATTAATAACCAAACTATAGAGATAAGGAGACAAAATGCAACCTTGCCAAACTCCAGTAGCATTGCTAAACTAATTGCTACATACCTTACCAACTCTCACACATGACCCAGTGCAGGCCTGTATGTAGAAAAAAATTGAGGGGGGGGGGGGGACAAGAAACACAATTAAGCCAGAAAATGTAAAAGAGGTGGGGGGAAGAGAATGGATTTAGTATAACATTTATTCCTCTGTTTTCCAGATCTTTAAAATATTTCTTGAAAAATGCATGAATATGAATAAGTTTAATAATTTATTTTGCCTCTATTACCTTTACAATTCTGAAAGGGGGGGAGGGGCAAGGCCCCTGTGCACTTCCCCCTCCTAGATCCAGCCCTGACTCACAATAATATAGAGAAATTCATTATGCTAACTAACTTGTCAGGTATTCCATGTGATCTCATAATCAACAGAGTTAAAAACCTTTTTGAAATATACAAATCTAGTAACCATAGGTTTCTGAAACTCTAAACATTTCCCAAGAATCTGCCTAATTGAAAATATTTGATCAATACATCCCCTCCCAATTTTGAATCCACATTGCTCATCACACAATTGTCCGTCAACCAGATTCTTAATTCTATTAAGCACAATCATGCAAAGAACTTTACCTGGAACATAAAGTAGGCTGATACCCCTATAGTTATCACAACTGCAATTGTCTTTTTTTAAAATAAGGATAATAATAGCTCTGGTAAAATCCATAGGGACAATGCCTTTTTCATAAAAGATATTCAAAATTTCAATCAACCATGTGGTAATAGAAACATTTCCAGCTCTAAGCACTTCAGTAGTAATTTCATCAACACCAAGAACTGATAGTTGTGTTATAATCATTTGGTAGTCTGAAGTGATATAATAAATTTCCTGTTGCTGTTATACACTCAATGGTCACTTTATTAGGACCAGACCTGTATATTAGTAGCCCTAACTATCATTTAACTATTTAAATATTTATATACATAATTTTATTATTCACTGGTGAGTTATATAGTTTTAATTTAGACATATCCAAAATAACTTCAGATTACACTGTACAACACTAAAAATGTTTCGGAAATTAAAACAACCATTTTTTACTTATTTCAAGGTGCTACACGTGATTATGACATTAAAAATTAGTGATTGGCTCTTTTTTTGAAAATAAAGGAAGCTGCGTCCATACAGTGAATACTGATTTGAGTCTTTAGCGTGCTCTACAAAATGCTGAGGGGACACAATACTAGAGAGCTATTGCATCATTTGAGGCAATGCAATACATAGGAGCTATTGCATCATTCAGGATTACCCTTCCTCAGTTATCATCTATTCATGATTGTATGTGGGTGCCGTGTGTTGTGTGTAATATGCCTCATTCTTGCGTAAACAATGTAGACTGTTTTTGTTTCATTTGTTGGTGAAGTTACTTTTGCATCACAGAAGTGGGAAATAATGCTTGCCATCAAAAAGGCTTACCACGTGTAAGATTGGAGACCAACAGAGGAGCTGGACTCCGCATATAGTGTGTAATAGTTGTGCAGCCCATCTTCACAGCTGGCTAAATGGCAAGAGGCGGTCAATTCCGTTTGCCATTCCTATGATATGGCAGGAACCGTCCAACCACGTGAGTGACTGTTACTTTTGCATGACACCTCTGCTGGGAAATGGTATTTAAAAAAAAAAGCAGACAATAAACTACCCCAACATACCATCTGCCATTCACCCAATGCAATATGAAGAAACCTGCCGATCCTGGAGTCACCAGAACGTTACGATGTGGACTCAGAGGAGGAAGAAAACAGGAACCAGGAAATAGCATCTGCAGATCCTGACTTCACACCCACAACACAAGATCATGCAGAATGAGCTGAGTGATGTCATTAGATATCTTGAGCTGTCAAATAGCAAGGCAGAACTCCTAAGATTCAGATTGCAGCAGTGGATTCACCTTGATAGAAATGTGAAAGTAAGTGCATATTGTAGCCACCAAAAATATCTGGTATTGTTCTTTACCATGGTAGGTACCTGGTTGCTTACAAAGATGTTTACGGTTTATTCACATCCCTCCACATGACACATACTCCAGAAAAATGGAACTTATTTATAGATTCCTTGAAATTAAGTATGAAAGCCATTCTTCTATTCCAGTGGGAATGTGTTACCTTCTGTTCCAGTAAAATATACTGTTGATATGAAGGAAACTTATAACAATATGAAACAATTACTTCGATACATAAATTTTGACAAATACAAGTGGCATATTTGTGTGGACTTAAAAGTCATTGCTTTTTGCTTGGACTATAGCATGGATATACAAAGTTCTGTTGCTTCCTTTGCAATTGAAATAGCGGAGACAAAGCATCTCATTACATGAAGAGGATTTTACCTTCTCAGCAATAAATGAAGTCAGGGAAAAAGAATATGCAGCATCATCTGCTGGTACAATCCACGGGGATTTTGATGCCACCTTTACACATAAAATTGGGGCTAATGAAGAATTTTGTCAAGGCTATGAATCATCAACTGCCTTTCTGTACCTTCGACAGAAATTTTTAAAGACTTAGTGATGCAAAGATAAAAGAGGGTAATTTACTGGTCCAGTTATTAGTTCACAGCTACATGATGAGATATTTGATCATATTATCACGGTTATGAACGGAGATCATGGCATGACTTCTGCAGGTGGCAATGGGCTTCTTAGAGGATAAAAAAGCAGAAAATTACTGTGACCTTATGGAAAAGCTACTGTCCTCATATCACAAACTGGGATGTATTATGTCTTTGAAGGTATATTTCTTAATTTGAAACGATCTCATTTAGATTTCTTTCCAGAAAATTGTGGCACTGTAAATGATGAGCACAGGGAACATTTTCATCAGCAAATTGCTACAATGGAAAAGTGATATTGAGGAGGATGGAGCTCATCAATGTTATCAGATTACTACTGGAATGTGATGGAAGATTCTCAAGATTTGGTATATAAGCAAGCCAGTAATGCATCTATTTCATTACACACAATGAAAGTAGAAGTAACCACATTGTTCAGAACATCTCTGAAGTGTTTAGCCCACCTAACCATGACAGAATCCTTACCAATAACTTTACCATGTTTATTCTTCAATCCCTGTATACCTGTCTGTTTCTTCCTACATGAAACATTAACTATACGGTACAAATCTTTGCTTTTGTGCTGTCTATTTGTTTGCTGTGTTTTTGTCATCCAAGCTATCGAGCCAAAAATTGTTATCAGCCTTCAACTGAGCATTTACACATTTATTAAGCTTGATAAATAAATATTAATCACAACTTCTTGTACAGATATATTAAATAAATAAATACCTCCTCAAGCAGCTGCTTGCCACAGAGGTCTGACAGGAGCCTGTTAGTTTATATGCCACAGTAGAAGATCTGAGAGGATGGCAGGACCTCAGCAGAAAAATGACACATACATCCATGCCTTACCCGGGGCTCGAACCCAGGTCCCGTAGATCAGTAGCCAAGTGCGCTAAGCACTCGGCCACGGGACAGCACTACACAGATATAAGCTTAATAAATAAATTAATTAAATAAAAACACTGCAACACTGACATAACCTCCCTACCAGCAGCATGGAACATCCTTATGCATAATTATCAATTGGAGCACATGACTCAACGATAGAGGGCCAGCCTTTATCGTTGAGTCATGTGCTCCAACTGATACCCTAAGGGGTTACCTTGTGCACACCAGACATTCTGCTCCTGACAATGACATTAACTGAGTGATGTTGAAATGCGTTGTATTATGGGGGGGGGGGGGGGGGGTTAACTGTTAATATGATTTATATGAAAGTTTTGAATGTATTCAGTTGAAAGATTTGTCTTAACATCAGTTATTATCAAGAATTAAACCTGCAACTAGCAATACTAAATGGAAAGGCTGCATGTTAACATTGGATATAAGTCAATAGCAAATATATGTAAAGTGAAAAAACATCTATGATAACCGCAACTATAATAACCTGTGAGAAGAATAAGATTTATCTTCACTATAAAAGTCAACAAGTGTCAAGTGCACCGTAGATAATCAAGACTGTGTTTCTCCACGAAAGTGTTGAGTGTACCAGCCAAGTCTACAGAACTACAAAACATCTACTTCACAGGACATACAACTAAGCAAGAACAACATGCCAGTATAATATATGTCAGTATATATAAGAACTTATACTCGATTAGTATCAAAGGCCAACACTTCATGCTTCTTATGTAGAAGTCTTTGTGTTATTAGGATAATAAGCTAGTACTATTACACATTGCATTTTGCAACGATGTATATGAGAACAAGCTAATGAGCAATAAGGACATTTGAATAACCCTTTTAAAGCAATGTAGTTTGTGATTAAATCTCATTTATTAAGCTCTTTGTAATGCTATCTGTTAGGACTAGTAGGGTGTTGATTAAGATTATTCCTGCATTTCTTTCATTTACAAATAAGGTCTAATTCCCTTATCACTCAAATAACTGTATCTCCTCTGACTCTTTTTAATCAAATTTTTTTGATTAAAAATTTTTTTAATTGATAGATTTTGATAGATAGTATAGATAGTGAAGATAAATTTTATTCTTCAGTGAGCATAGTGAAGATAAATTTTATTCTTCAGCGAGCGTTAATGAGTAAGAATTCAAAAATATTAAATGATTGTCAAAATTTAATGTTAATTAATAATCAAAAGAATGCTTTTAGTTTCAAGAAAAGCCTGTGAAAATGGTCTCATTCTTCCTCAACTTCAATAGTAAGTACACCATGATTGTCATAATGACTAAGTAACCTAATGACTAAGTAATCTATTATGCTAAGCTATGGCTGTAAGTGGGCTTTCCAGAACTTCTATGTTAAAGGCATTTTTTTAACCTTAGCACAAAACTTCTTAATTTTAAGTTGCAAGACATTTTTAACAAGGTAACAGGCAGATACATTTCAGCTTCTCTATATGGCCTGGTATTCCTAACAGAAATAGCCCATTTGTTGTTAATTAATATAATTGATCATATTCTTATGCAACACATCTAGTGAAACTCACGTGTATTTTTTTCACAATCTTCATAGATTCTTAAAATTCCCAGTAGCAATCCCTATTCTTCAGTTTATCTCTTGCCACACATTGCCAGTATCCGTTTACACAGCACTCGAAATAAATAAGCAGATACACTTACTCAAGAGGGCAACCATTCCAATTAATTGAATCATCAATCCAATTAATTAATCAATCATGGTGTTTGCAATAAGTGTTTATTATTCTCAGATCATTAAGTTTACTAATCTCTAGGAGATATTAACCATTGCCATTGTAACTACCAATACCAAAGGGATCACTCTTCCCTAAAGGTATGAGTTAGTACCAAGTTTACTTTCAAAATCTTCTGTTTTGAAAAATAGTAGTTTTTTGTTAATTTTCAGGAGATTTTAGAAACTTTAAGGAAAATTTTGTTGATAATAGTTTAAATCAAACTTGTGAGTTTAAAGCAGGTGGTTGCTTCAATACAGAGTAATGTTACCAAACAAATCGGAAATACCATATAGCACTTCTAAAATATGGCAATCAGATGGCTTTATCCAATTATTTATATTGTAATTTTGTAATGCTCCAAAGAATTGAAAATACTTTTAAAGTTTGTTAAGTTTTGGACCCTTTTTCTGATCCAATAATTATTTAAGCTCCGGATAGTTGAGTCGGGCGCCAGGCAATAATTAACAAATTGCCAAAAATAAAGTTTAATTAGGGTTCGAAATAATGGGTTCAAAGTGAAAATTAATTAGTTAGGGTTCAAAATAATAGTGATAGATAGTATAGATAGTGAAGATAAATTTTATTCTTCAGTGAGCATAGTGAAGATAAATTTTATTCTTCAGCGAGCGTTAATGAGTAAGAATTCAAAAATATTAAATGATTGTCAAAATTTAATGTTAATTCTAATCAAAAAAATTTACATTGCTCAAGAGAAATAAAATTAGTAAAGATTCAAAAAGTTTCTGTAACAAACAAATTTATTTCCAAAAACACTCACCAAAACTTCAATGAAGAAGATACTACATCATTTACTACAAACTCTTCAACAAAACTCCAACACTCAACACCAACTCAAACTGAAGCTACTCTGACAAAACTCTACACTGTTCTCAACTAACTGACTTTTCAAAAACTACTCTGACTCACTGTTCTCAACTAACTGACTCACTGTTCTTATATGTGACTAACATGTCACCAGATTGTAACAAGAGGCTACAAAGCCGGTACGTGTCATGTTGCATGCCGAGAAAGACATTTGCATAAATCGACGATTGGCGCAAGCTATGATGCAAGAGGGAGGCGTGTCCTTGTACATGCACTTTAGCGGGTGACAATCTATAGTTTGAAGTTGTGCATGTGCAATTCCTATGCTCTTGGAAGCGAGCGATGTGATGCCAAAAATGAAATAAAAATCCCCAAAATGATAAATATAACATAAATTAAGCAAAACTGGTTAAGGTAAAGTAAAAGTGAATGAGGGGCATCACAACTCCCCCTTCCAAAGGGAGTCAAAAATTTGACATAACAGATTTTGATGAGCAAATTTTGAATAAAAGGACACATCTCACATCATTTACACATGATTGAACATAAATAAGTAAAAGTATGCTTACACAAATTTTGATAAGACGATATATTCTCACTTCGACACAATTTTCCAACACAACCAAAGGTACCTCCTCCCATATCTCCTAACAAAAGTATGTAGCAGCTAACCTGGTGTAAATATATACCAATGGCTGTGACAGTTAACTGTTTACTAGTGTTATTGGCCTATCTAGTATCACATTCTGATGCAAACTCGAAATTGCCATAACTTAACTTCACAGTAAAAAAAGATTAATTAACTCCTATCTTTCTTAACTTCTAGAAAGGTTAAAGACAAGAAAAAATATTCAATTACATACGTTTCAAGTGGGGTGATAACTTCTGCTTATCCCCTAATCACAATCAAAAAATATGTGAAAGCTAATTCTTCTCCTAATTCACATAAAAAAAATGGGTATTCGAACACCGTTATGTCCTCCTAATTACATAAACATGCGAAGCTAAGAAAATTCAAATTTTTACAAACAAGCGGGATTGTAATCATTTGCAAATACTTCTCCTATACACAGCAATCACGAGCTAGCTGAAATAGAATAATTATTAATTACCTCCCCTTTCAGAGCTAAACGTCCCCCTCCCAAAGGAGTTATGCTGGTAACAACTCGGTCACCAGACTTGGACATTGGGGACAGCTCCAAAAAGGTACCCCCCCCCCCCCCAAAAAAAAAAAAAACAAAAACAAAATTTTGCAGTCATCATCATGGTCAGCTGATATATATATACAAATAAATGCTGCCAACGTCATCCCAAAAATTACGCATCATTGACACATAAATATCACTGATGACACTGAACAGATTTAAACACATATACATAACATCGTATCTAAGAATAAAGAAAAAAATGTGTAAATAATTTATAATATATGATGATAGCATTTCAGCCAATCATTTTTTACATGAATCTCATAGTTGCATACATAAATTCACTTTGGAATGCACATTATTTTACAATACAAAATTCTACTTAAAAATGAAAAAAATATTAAATCACTGATTCTCTTTCACTCTCCTCATTCATATCCATAAACATTTTACAATTTCTAAACTTCCTAATGTCGACTTACAATTTTCAGCTATCAGTCAGCTGAAACGAAAAAATCTACAAAATACACTTTAAATCACGTTAATACAATATAACAACTAGAACTTCGATGAACAAGAATGCAAAAAAAAAATTCTATTCACACAGTATAAACTTTAACTACAGTAAAATCACTTTCTGAAAATAAATATTGAAACTCCAAAGTTTTCAGCAAGGAATTAAACATTGCTAACTATATAAATCACAATAAAGCTTCTTCATTCTTCTTCGTCTTCATCTATTCCAGAGAAAAGAGAACATTTATAAATCATTAAGTGCTAAGTGGAAGAATAATAATATACTTAAATTTTCATTGTTGGATCTTTTTATATTCACAATATTAAAGTATCCTACTGGGGCATTAGTAGTCATAGTTGCCAATTCATACAGAAGAGGAGAAGGTTTCTTCCTTATAATATATGATCCAGCTTATAATGGTGCAAATTTCTTTATGAATCCTCTTTTTTTATCGCTCTTATGATGTGTTTTAATAAAGACCATCTCCTCTACTTTAAATTCCATATGTCGTCGTCTTTTATTATAATCCTCTCATTGTTCTTGTTGTGCTCGTAGGGAATTATCTTGTGCCTTTGAAATGGCTCTAATATGCTGTTCTGTTCTAAACTCAATGGATTCTGGAGATGCAGGTTGGCCAATGAGTCTGTCCCAGGGTAATGTCAGCTCTCTCCCAAGAAATATCCTTGAAGGTGTGAATTTGGTGGTTTCATGTAATGAAGTGCGTAAAGCAAAGGAAAACTGTTGCAAATATTTATCCCAGGTACTATGTCTACCATTTACAGACCAAATCTGGTCTGTAAATGGTAGCTAGGTAGTCACTGGAAGGAGAGCTATGCACCAATCCCCTGTGATGATGCATAGAACCGGCCAGGCCTAGCACCTAATGTCCGACCCCGCCTTCTCATGGTGCAGACCGTTAGTACCTTTCAAAAGAGATACTCTCTTGTGGAAGTGAACGGAAGGGGAGGGCTGCCAGATTAGTGTGGCCTACTGATCTGGACAACTATGGCTACTTTTCTTTTTTTTTCTACCCTGCTGAGGAGTGGTCAACCACACAGGGTCCTGGTGCTGACCATATAAACCCACTGGACTAGACAGATATATGGCTCTGAGCTTGATTATGGATCCTGATTTTGCTGCACTGGTGGGCTTCTGTGGAGGGAAAATCTTCCGCTGTGTTTTCTGTTTGTTTGTGGGTTGACAGCCCCAAGTGAATAGATTCACAGGATATGTTTATCAGCTGGTGGATAATCCTGAGCAGAGGTCATCGCAGGCACCTGAACTCTTTGCTTCTATTGGCATCGTCAAATTCTACATTGGAGGAAGTCTTCCAGTGTAGATGGCTTCAGCCTTTAGTGGTGGGGGAACGGTCTATGCCCCATGTCTGTGATTAGGGGACTGTTTGATATTGTCGGCATTCCCTCTCTCAACAAACATAGTTTCTTTAAACATCCCACTAACCATTTTCTCTCCATAGTTAGTTGGAATGTGAGGACTCTGCACAGAGCTTTTTCTCTTGATGTCCTCACACAAGAATTCCACCGTTATAATTTAGATATTCTCGGCTTGCAAGAGACCAGATGGACAGATAAAGGTCAGATTCTTAAAAATAATCTTAAATTTCTCTTTTCAGGGAGGGATGACAATAAGCATCACCAAGGCGTGGGTCTGCTTCTCAGCAGACACGCTAGTGATGCTCTTCTAGGATATGAGTGCATTAATGAAAGGTTTCTTACAGCAAAATTTCAGACAAGCGTTAAAGACTTGAATGTTATCTGCTGTTATGCCCCCACTGAGGATGCCGATGAGGATGAGAAGGATAGGTTTTATGAACAACTTCAGGATATTTTGAATTCTGTCAACAAAGGAGATATTACCCTTGTTATTGGTGACTTCAATGCCAAAGTTGGTACTGACTCTGACCTTTGGGGAGGAGTAATAGGCCCTTTTGGTATTGGTAGTGCAATGCCAATGGGCAACGTCTCCTACAGGTAAGTAAACTCAATGGATTCAGAATAACTAACACTTATTACAAACACCGCAACATACATAAATACATATGGGTTTCACCTGATGGGCTGCATAAGAATATGATTGATTACATATTAATTAACAGCAAATGGGCTAGTTCTGTTAGGAATACCAGGGCATATAGGGGAGCTGAAATTGGATCTGACCATTACCTTGTTAAAAGTGTGTTGCAACTTAAACTTAAAAAGTGTTGTGTTAAGGTTAAAAAATTTACTTTTAATACTGAAGCTCTGAAAGATCCGGTTATAGCCAAAGCTTACCATGATAGGTTACTTAGTCATTATGACAGTCATGGTATGCTTACTACTGAAGTTGAGGAAGAATGGGATCATTTTAAGTAGGCTTTTTTGGACACTAACAGTACTCTTTTAGGAAAAAAGGAGCAGAAGAGACAGAATTATCTGAGTGATAAGGCACTTGAGCTTATTTTGGAAAGAAAGAACTGCAGGAATCTCCTTAATCAATACCCTACTAGTCCTAATAGAAAGCATTACAGAGAACTTAATAAACGTGTAAAAGATCAGTTAGCTGCTGATAAGAATCTTTGGCTTGATTGTTTGGCTGACCAAGCTGAGGAAGCAGTTAGACAGCACAACAGCAGAGAGCTGTACCAGACAGTTAATGTTTTGTGTGGTAGAAAATGGATAGGCATACAAGGATTGAAGGATAAACAAGGTAAGGTTATAGAAGGGGAGGATTCTGTCATGGCTAGGTGGGCTGAGCATTTCAGTGATGTTCTAAACAATGTAGTTAGTTCTACTCCCATTGTTTGCAATGATGATAGATGCATTGGTGGCTTTAATGTTGGCCCTATAACACAATCTGAATGTAATTTTGGCTGTTTCTAAACTTAAACTACATAAATCCCCAGGGGTAGATGAAATTACTACAGAAATGCTTAGAGCTGGGAATGTTTCGATTACCACTTGGATGACTGAAATTTTGAATATCTTTTATGATATAGGCATGGTTCCTAAGGATTTTACCAGAGCTATTGTTATCCCTATTTTCAAAAACGGTGATCACAGTTCTTGTGATAACTATAGGGGTATCAGCCTACTCTCTGTTCCAGGTAAAGTTCTTTCCATGATTGTGCTTAATGGAATTAAGAATCTGGTTGACAGTCAATTGCGTGATGAACAATGTGGATTCAGAAGTGGTAGGGCATGTGTGGATCAGATATTTTCACTTAGGCAGATTCTTGAGAAATGTTTAGAGTTTCAGAAACCTTTGTTGATTTCAAAAAGGCTTTCGACTCTGTTGATCGCCATAATTTGTGGTTGATTGTGAGATCATATGGTATCCTGACAAGTTAGTTAACATAATGAAAGGTCTCTATAATAGCACTGAGTCGTGTGTGAGAGTTGGTAAGGCTTGTAGCAATTGGTTTAGCATTACTTCTGGTGTTCGACAAGGGTGCATTTTGTCTCCTTTCCTCTTTAGCTTGGTTATTGATTATGTTATGCGAAATTCACTTCAAGGGAAAGATTTTAGCCTTAAATGGACTGGAGATACGAAAATTTCTGATTTAGATTATACTGATGATTTAGCCCTTTTGGCAAATGATGTTGATGAGATGAACTGTTTCATTCGAGCTGTTGATGAGACTGGTAGTAGAGTAGGTTTGGTTATAAACAGAGAGAAAACTAAAGTGATGAAAATTGGTCAGGCAGGTTGTGATTCAGTTAATCTGAATGGTTGCAGTCTTGAACAGGTGTCACAGTTTAATTATCTTGGGAGCTATGTAACAGATACTGGTGATGTGCGGCATGAGATTAATAGACGGATAGGGATTGCTGCCGGGACTTTTAAGAATCTATGGAGAGTGTGTAGAAATAGGCGTATACACCTAAAGACTAAAATTAGACTGTATAATAGTTTGGTTCTTTCTAGGGTTAGTTATGGTAGTGAAACTTGGACACTTTGTAAACAAGATAACAGGAAACTAGTTGCTTTTGATTCCAGATGCTTACGCAGTATCTTGGGCATTAGGTGGTTCAACTTTGTAACTGATGATGAGGTTAGGCAAAGGAGTTTGCAACCTCCTTTAAGCAGCATATTGTGCAGAGAGAGACTCCGTTGGTTTGGCCATGTTGCCTGTATGAATAATTATAGATTGGCGAATAGGGTTATGAACAGTGTGCTTAAAGGCCTCAGAAAGAAGGGGAGACCTAGGATGCGGAGGGCAGACAATGTCAAACAGGACCTTGTTAGAATTGGTGTGCAGTGGCCAGATGCAGTAGATATAGCTCAGGATAGACTTGCTTGGAGAACTAAATTGCACGGTCTGGTTGGACCTTCCGTAGCCCATGGCTGCTTGAGGATGATGATGATGATGACTATGTCTATTTTTTTTTCAACCTAAACAGCTATCATCCTACCAATATTTTGATTTATTCTTTCGGTCAAATTTGACTGTGGATGATATGGAGTTGTATATATGTGTTTTATTTGAAATGTTTCACATACTTCAGCAAGCACATTTGAAATGAATTGGGGCCCATTGTCTGAAACTATACTCTTGGGTACCCCGTATCTGCATATAAACTCATTTATAAATTTCTTTGCTACGATTGTTGCTATTGCATTTCTGATGGAAAATTTCGACCCATTTTGAAAAATAATCTAACACTAGAATATATTGGGATCCCACTTGCGTTTGTGAATACGGGACCATTAAATCCATGCCAACTAATTCCATGGGTTCATTGGATATCGTGCTTTTCATAAGACCACAAGGACGGTTCTGATCGAATTTTGTGGTATGACAAATTAAGCATGTTTCTACACAGGTTTTTACATCTTTTTTCAAAGCTGGCCAATATGACCTTTACGCCAGTTTCTGATATGTTTTTCGTGTACCTAAATGTCCGGCTGAAGGTACATCATGTAATTCTCGGAGTACGTACTCTCTTAAATTCTTGGGCGATAACTGCCTGTTTGACTCGGTCATCTGCAGTAGTACAAAATATCATTAATTAATCTGAAATGTCTGGCTCTTCCAACAATACTTGAAGCTATACTAGGATCTAGAGGTAATTCATCAGTTTTCAAATAATGGTACACGTTTCCATATTCTAAATCTTTTTGTTGTTCCTTAATTAAGTGTTCCTTGTATTCGATGGGAACTATTATAGTGAGTGAGGGAGCAAAAGCCTTATCTTATCCCATGTGGCCTGGCGTAACTTCTGCCCGCCATACGGGAGCATGGGATAATGCATCTGGTAGCTGATTTGCACTTCCCTTTTGGTGCTCGACCTTGAAATCGAATTCTTGTAGGCGTAATGCCCAGCGCATTAGACGACTTGTTAGATCGGTGGATGTCTGCAATCATTGTAAAGCAGCATGGGCGGTAAAAATAGTAAAATAGTAATGTAAAAATCGTGTCTAATTGTACTTTAAATTTTTCTAGAGCCCATATTACACTTAGACATTCTTTTTTAGAATAGTTTCTTTCAGTGTGACTCAAACTGCGACTGGCATACATGATAACGTGTTTACAATTGTCATTCTGTACTTGGCTCAGCACAGCACCAAGACCGACATTGGAAGCATCAGTGTAGATGTTAAAAGGTTTGCCTGACTGCGGCAAGACCAACACGAGAGCATGACACAATGCATCTTTTAAGGTCTGAAATGCTGTGTCGCAAACAGGTGTTCATTGGAACCGTTTTCGCTTTCGGCGTAATTCACATAAAGGTTTGGCCAAATTAGCAAAATTTGGTACAAATTGTCGGTACCAACCACACATTCCTAGAAATCTACTAAGTTCTTTCGAATTGCATGGTGTGGGAAATCGTTCTATGGCTTTGACCTTATTAGGTAATGTTCTTACTCCATCTGTATTAACATTGAAACCGAGGTATTGAATGTCTTCTCGGAGAAATGTGCATTTAGACAATTTTATGGTGAGTCCGGCTTCTCTTAACCTTGCAAATGCCAAATTTAAATCATGTAGATGCTCTGAAAAATCAGTAGAAAAAATAACTGTCATCTAAGTATACTTCACAAATTTTTCCTTTTAGATCACCCAGAACCATGGACATAAGACGTTGAAATGTGGGTACTCTGGATAAGCCAAATGGTAAGCAACGAAATTGGAATAATCCATCTTTTGTGAGGAAAGCTATTTTGGGCCGATCTAGTGGATATACAGACACCTGCCAATATCCTGAAGACAAATCTAGTGTGCTAATAAATTTCTTTCCAGCCAATTGTGTTAGTAGATTCTGAATAATAAGTAGTTGATATCTATCGGGGATTGTAACAGCATTTAGTTTTAGGTAGTTTACGCAAAATCTCAAATCACCAGTTTTCTTTTTAATGAGGACAATCAGTGAAGCCCAAGGGCTAAAACTTGGTTCTATTATCCCATCCTTTAACATTTCTTTAATTTGCATTGAAACTATTTCTTCTTTACTGGTAGGATAATTATACGGTTTGCTATAAACAGGTCTACTATTTCCCATATCGATACGATGCTCCAAAATCTGACATCTGCCAGGCTTGTTGTTAAAAAGTTTATAATTAGCATTGAGCAGAGCTTCTAACTTAACTCTCTCGCTATTATCTAATAATATAATCGCTCTAATAATAGTATTATTAGCAAAATCAAATTCAATCAAGTGTTTTTGTATCGCATCTATTCCTATCAAAGAGTCATAATAATTCACTTACTACTAAAAATTCAAGTCTTATCTCCACATTATTTAAAGTAATAGGTAACTCAACAGTTCCTTGCGGAAAACACTGCTTGGAAGCACAAGCTAAGTTCAAAGGTCCACCGGACTACGGCTGCAATTTCAGTTTACAACTTTTCTGAATTTTATCCCATACTTTCTTATGTAGACATGTAAGATCAGCTCTTGTATCAATGCGAGCTATGAATTCGGTCTTATCGTGATGAAGCTTCACAAAAGGTAAATGTAGGACATTATGTATACCCACAATAGCGACTTAACTCATGAGAGGGCTTTTCTTGAGGAATTTTGGCCTCTTACTTCAAAGATCCTAATTCAAGTTTTCCGAATTTCCATTCCTTCGATAACAATATTGCTCCATGTGTCCTAGTTGGCCACAAAAATTACATCTGAAAGTTTCTCTATTGTTCTTGAAAAAAGTTTTAGGTCTAGTGTCATTGTTCGAAGCTTGATGTGGAACAAATTCTCTGCTTCGTTCGTTATGCATCGTTCTAGGCGCATTCGCCGCAAATTGTCAGGACCGTGTAACTTCCGGTTGTACAGGAGTCATTTTATGAGACTCAACCTGATATCGCTGCTTTGGCAAGGATTGCATCCATTGTTGGTTTAATGAAGTTGCTGCAGATTCTCTTCTTGCAGTATATTGCCGAGCCAAATTGATTAAATCTGAAATTGAGTTTACGTTCTGTACTTCTAAGTGTTCTCTAATGGGCAAAAGCAATTGGGACAATATACAATTTATAATATCAATTTCAGCAGCATCAGCATCATACAGCTGGTATAACTCTACTGTTGTTTACTTCAAAAAGGCTTTCTACTCTGTTGATCGTCATAATTTGTGGTTGATTGTGAAATCATATGGTATACCAGACAAGTTAGCTAACATAATGAAAGCTGTCTATAATAACACTGAGTGATGTGTGAGAATTGGTAAGGCTTGTAGCAATTGGTTTAGCATTACTTCTGGTGTTCGACAAGGGTGCATTTTGTCTCCTTTTCTCATTAGTTTGATTATTAATTATGTTATGCAAAATTCACTTCAAGGGAAAGATTTTGGCCTTAAATGGGCTGGCGATACGAAAATTTCTGATTTAGATTATGCTGATGATTTAGCCCTTTTGGCAAATGATGTTGATGAGATGAACTCTTTCATTCGAGCTGTTGATGAGACTCATAGTAGAGTAGGTTTGGTTATAAACAGACAGAAAACTAAAGTGATGAAAATTGGTCATGCAGGCTGTGATTCAGTTAATTTGAATGGTTGCAGTCTTGAGCTGGTGTCACAGTTTAATTATCTTGGGAGCTATGTAACAGATAATGGTGATGTGCGGCATGAGATTAACAGACGAATAGGGATTGCTGCCGGGACTTTTAAGAATCTATGGAGATTGTGGAGAAATAGGCGTATACACCTAAAGACTAAAATTAGACTGTATAATAGTTTGGTTCTTTCTAGGGTTAGTTATGGTAGTGAAACTTGGACACTTTGTAAACAAGATAACAGGAAACTAGATGCTTTTGATTCCAGATGCTTACGCATTATCTTGGGCATTAGGTGGTTCAACTTTGTAACTAATGATGAGGTTAGGCAAAGGAGTTTGCAACCTCCTTTAAGCAGCATATTGTGCAGAGAGAAACTCCGTTGGTTTGTCCATGTTGCCCGTATGGATAATTATAGATTGGCGAATAGGGTTATGAACAGTATGCCTAAAGGCGTCAGAAAAAGGAGGAGACCTAAGATGCGGTGGGCAGACAATGTCAAACAGATGTCAAACAGACCTTATTAGAATTGGTGTGCAATGGCCAGATGCAGCAGATGTAGCTCAGGACAGACTTGCCTGGAGAACTAAATTGCACGGTCTGGTTGGACCTCTGTAGCCCATGGCTGCTTGAGGATGATGATGATGGTTGGAATTCCCTTTTATATTTAAATTTATATATTTCCTTTCATGCTGGTGTTGATTGGAATTCCCTTTTATATTTAAATTCATTTTTCTCAAATATTTTTCCCATGTATTTAATGTGATAACCAGCCTGCTGTCCAATATTGTATATTTATATTGCACTTCTTGCATTAAACTTTCCTTTTCAGAGCAGTAATGTAATGCTTACATAAAGTATGTATTAAAGGCAGCATTACTATAATTCTTTTTGGTGTCTAGAATTTACACGCGTGATGTTGGATATTTATGTAGGTTTTCGATATACCTTGGTATGATATCTGTTCTCCCTTCTTTCAATTAGGATGTCCAAGATGGTAATTGTCGTCAGTTTCTGACTCGTGTAAACTGAATCCGCTGCATGACATTATTGAAAATATTTAATAGGTTTTGCAGCTCACTTGGGCCATAGTCCCAGAAAAGTAAAATGTCATTGATATATCTTATATACAATAATGGTCTTAGCTGCGCACGTTGTAAAGCAGTGGTTTCGATCCCATAGATACCCTCTCGATAAAGCTCAAAACCATTATACAGTCCAGTGGGTGTAATTGGTCAGTGTCAAAATTGAACTGTGAATTGACTGAACTCTTTAGCATGGTAATAATTTAAAAGTTGGTTACAATTTATTATTCTGGGATTCATTCTGCATTGTATTATGTATTATTTTGATGTGGTGGAGCTTATATGTCAATCAGAAACTACTGATTTCCCTACAAAATGGAATGATTGAGAAATATTTGGTAAAAGTATTTATCAAAATATGAATAATATAAAAATTTAAAATTGCTTTCTTCAGTCACCTGTTTGTCTATAAATTGATGAATTATATTTATAAACACAGTCACTTCTTTGAATTAAAAGCAGATAAATGTAGTTTTCCATTAGGTGGCAGAAAATTTGTAGTTCTACTTGTAAAAATGAAAATATTTCATAACGATTTTATATTTAGCCTTTAAAATTTCTTATCTTATACCTAGTGAACTTTGAAATTTTGTTGGTGGAATATTGAGTTTAAAGAAAAAAATTACTAAGTTGTATCTTCCATATATAAATGACGTTAATTATGTGTTTACTATTCTACGATAAAAATTTGAACTCAAATTAGCATTGTTTCTGTATTCTATGTACTGTATTGTAGTAAATGAGCTTTCTTTTTTATTTGCTTATACATTTAAATGAAAAATAATTTTTTTTTTCCAAAATGTGAGAATGTCTATATTTTGTCATAATCAACTGTTGCTGGACTACATACACTGCTTGACCAACTTATTAACACGTACCTGATACTTTGTTCGATGTATTATGATACAGTTCCCAAATTTTAAAGTTTTCAATTCTCAGTGCATAGTGCTCATTGCAGTGGATTTTGAAGTACTGCTAGCAGTCATCTCTTTCAGCTGATAACTGTAGCAACTCTGTTTTTCAATATAGTTCATGTCAACAAATTCTTGACCCTGTCTGTAAGAGCCATTTTTCTCCTGCATTTGCCATGATTGGTGGACATTTTTTGAGACCATTGCCATTCTCCATATACTTTTGGATGTTGTGGCCCATGATTTTCTGCTGAATTCCATCACCTCCATTATGGATGCTCCATCCCATCACCCCCAATGACTCCCTCCTCTTCCTAAGTTAATGAGATCAGCCTTTTTACTCATATCACATTTGACTTTGCTTTCCACCATGACTTTAAAAGACTTCATAGTGACACAAATGTTTAAACCAGACGTTATGAAATTTTGAATACAATGGCATGATTCATGGTATTTCATGAATAATAATTTGGCCAGGCAATGCATATTGCAATTTGTAATAAATAAGAACTTTCATTTATATTACTTCATATAATATTAACTGTAACTAGAGTCTGGCATAGATAACAACAGTTCTATCCACAAAGTCTTACCTGCAACTGCATCCACAAGGTCTTATCCACAGCTGCATCTGCACAGTCTTATCTGCAATCCAAAATTTTTATCAGCAGTCATGTACATTGGCTGCTTAATAACTGCCAAGGTTTTGCAATTGCTTGAGATCCAATGTAGTTTTCAAGTAAAAGAAATCAGTCTAATAGTTTATTAATGACTAATAATTAACTGAAAAATATTTCTGTGATAAAAATAAGCATTTATCAGAAACATATGCCTTACAAAATATTCGAGAAATATTTACTTAAATGTAATTTTGCAAATTCTTCTGGGTTAATTTTGCTCTTTTAAACTCAGCAATCCTGATTATGGGAAGACTTTCCATTTTATTACCCAGTAACTCCTCTCTGCATCTCACTATAGAAATTTTGTGATCTCCACGACTAAAATTTTTACAGATTTAATTCCGGTTTTCTACAAAACACTAGAGTAATATTTTGCTTGTTCTTCTTTTACAGGTAAAAAATCACTTATTTCACATAGGGTATGCTTTTTTGTTAATTTGTTGTTTTATTCCAATTCTTTTTTAAAGTAAATATTCGTACTGAATTTTCAAATGTTTTTTTTTTTCATTATTTCAGGTAGTTTTTTTTTACATATGTCAGCCACCAGAAATGCAGCAATGTTTGCCCATATTTATGCTATTCTTCTCAAATCCATTACTTTTTCCATTATCTGCATTAACATTAATCTTTTATCCTCTGATAGCCTTTAAATGCAGATATTAGCATCTGTGTAGCCCATAACTATAGCAACCTAGATTAGCTAATGCTTTTGGGTTGTTTATATTATACTAAATGTGTAGTCAGATGCATTGAGTATAAAGTATTTTGAATGATTGATTGATTGATTGATTGATTGATTGATTGGATGGTGATTAGGTGAGTACCAAGTTCATAATCTGCAGGTTCAGGTCCCAATTATGCTTGAATAATTGAATAATTGACAGTTGGAAATTTTCTTTGCTGACTGCTGTTCTGTCCTAAGGGCACACAAATGGACTTGGAACAACTGCTGCCTGTTCTAAGCACTGTAAAAGTATGACTGTGTATTTATATTTGTAGTGTTAATATGATTGGCAAAACCATGGCCATGTGTTTAGAAGAGTTATACTCTGTGCATGTTAAAGGACACACTGACAGCCTTGATGGGAGGCTTCCATCTGTTTCCTAACAGCTGTTCAGTGGATCCCCTCCTCAACCTTCTCTGAGCGTATATGGTCCTTGTAAACCTGGCCATTTAGAGCATTGTATATGAGAAAAATAAAATACTCAGAGGCAAAACAATCAACCCTGTTGAGAAGCTTAGTTTGTTTTTGCTATCATTATGTCCTGAGAAGAGAAATTTAAGATTGCCTGACAATCTAGTGTCTTGCAAGCCCAGATCTCCAGATTATACCTGTGGAATTCCTGTATGGGGACATCTGGAGAATAGTCTCTGTTAGAGTCCTCTCATTCCAGGTAGCTGAGGAAAGAAATGGTTAGTAGGATTTTCAAAGAAACTATGCATAAATCAAATAACCTCCTAATTACGGGCATGGGGTATGCACGTGTTCCCCATCTGCTGATGAGACACATTACTCCAGTTCAGGATCTGTGAGACAGAGACATCAGAAAGACAACATGAAAAAGGAAACATCATGCCTTATACATGATTTGAACCTGGTTTCCTTTGATCTGTAGTGCCCTAGTTTTTTTTTTACTTTGAAATAAGTAGTATATCAATTTGTGTCATTCCAGTGTGTATCATTATTTTTTTAAGTCTAACCATTACACAAAATGAGGTGACTATATTCAGAATAGCATTTGAGAATGTTTGCAACACTGACTGCATTTAGTTTATTTCAGCTTCAAGCAATGTGTACCTTTTTTTTTTTCGTTTGCTGTTAAATAGATGATTCTACATGGGTTGGCCCAAGACCTTTTGTAAATAAAAGGCCATGACAACCATGGGTGATATTATCTTTTCTGTGAGACTTGCAATTGCTCATTCAGTAAATCCAATCTGTTTAATGTTTAAAACTAGCAAAATTTTCAATGGCATATAATTTTTTTAACTTTGTCTATTCCTGCAATACTCTTATATTATTTTTTACATGAGAGGGAAAAGGAATTACATGCAAAATAATTTAGTAGAAATTAAATAAGCTGTTTTAATGCAAAATTTGCATATGACCATCTGAAAACAACTGAAGCAATGTTTTATAAAAAAGTAAAATTGTACAAATAATTCACTTCAAAATGTCAAGAATTATGTAGTAGGAAACAAAATATATGTCAGATATTTATTACATACATTTGCAAGAAGTTAAAATTTAAGGGTATGATGGTGTGCATTAATAATATTAATGCACACCATCATACCCTTGAATGGTGTGGTTTAATAGGAATCGGTGTGGATTAATGGTGTAATTCAAGGGTAAAATGGTGTGCATTTAAATGTAAACAACCAAGGGTTAAGTTTATTTACTTACACTTGGAATAATTTAATCAATAAAAATTTAATTTTTGTTTAATCTTTGCTCACTACAAGTTATAAAATTCATATCTGTTAACATATTTTGTATTTTTTTAAATTTTTCAAAAATATATTAAAGATTTCATGATATAATTGAAAACTTGAGCATTGCAATATTGACATATCTCATTTGTTTTGATCAATTCACTGTTGCTGACACCAGTGATGTAGCCAGAAATTTCCAATGATGGTGAGTAGGAGTGTCACGAGTCTCACAGGGGGTATTTTGACTTTTTTGAGTGTTTTTTTTTTTCATAAACTACCTTTGGAACTATGTTATTGAAGCCCTCAACAATGGAGAGTTTAACCCACAACCCTCTCTCCCCCTTTGAGTATGACACTGGCTGATGCACAATTTGAATAGTCAAAACTGTGATAACTTGTTGTATTCCCCTGATACAATGTTTTTAAAAATACAAAAACTATTTATTGTACATTAACAATAGATAATGGGGCAATAACAGTTGATTCCATTAAGAAAATGCTTTCTATTAAAATGAAAAGCTGGCAAATTTCATACAATGGTTTCAATTTCTTTGCACAGTAACCACTTATATATATATTTAATCAATAAATAATATCCATAGAGTTACCTGTCAACTGGGAGCCGGGGTGGCTCAGTCAGTAGCGCACCAGGCTTGTAATCTGTAGTTCCCAGGTTCGAGTCCCAGCTGGGTCAGCATTGATATTTATCTATGCAAAATTCCCTGCCCTGCCCTGCCCACGGTCAGTAGGGGACACCGATGGGCTTTGAAAGGCCGCCGTCTGTCAGATGGGACGTTAAGCCATGGCCCCATATGCGGAAGAGCCATACCCTGTGCACGTTAAAGACTTGACAGGAGGCTGCCATCTGTCTCCCAACAGCTGTTACAGTGGGTCCCCTCCCCCAACCTTCTCTGAGCCTTTGGGGTCCATGTGACCTGGCCATTTAACTCATGGTGTGTAAAAAAGTGCCGCTCAAAGGTAAAAAACATCCCAACCTGTCAACTGTAACATCAATAAATGTTTTTGTGTAAAAAAAAGTTCATTAAAAATTTATTGATTTTTTTTTTAAGTCGACCAGTAACTCTGTGGATATTATTTATTGATTAAATCATTAATAATGCTAATTGCATGAAGTGACTTACTTATTTATTTACATCTTACTTAGCACAGCATAAAAAAAAGAAATAGTTGCCTTCCTGGATCATGGATAGTACCAAGCCCATCAAGGTGCAAAAATCAGGGGATGAGTAATAAATCATGTTAGTGGAGAAAAGACAGAGCTGACATTTGTTCAATCGTCTTAGAACACTATATCATGTTTCTGGAAAAATGTGAGTTCAAATCCTGCGTGTCAGCAAAACTTTTTTCCACCAAAACATTTATTGAGCTATATATATCAACATTTCAATGTCATTTGAAAATATTTTTTATATTAATGTTGGAGAACATATAGTCAGATTCAATTATTATGACATTCAGTTATGTCAGCACATTTATTATATCAAGAAGTAAATATTGAGATTTTTTTTCTGTCTTGTTATATTTCAATGACAGGATTTTTATTTGCAATTTCTATTTTCTTTTCAATTTGACCTTCACAGTTGCAGTGAAAATTACTCCAAGATATTTGATGATATGTCCTTAAACATGATTCTCGATGATTGAGCATCAAGATGGTGTGGGTCAATACATAAAAGGTTTCTTCACCTAATCATCTATATCATGATTTGAGTTTTATCCTTTGATGTGATTATGAGACAAACTTCAAAAAAATGAAATAGCTCATCATCAAGTCCTTCAATAATAAAACTATTAATAGTATGAGTAAAAAGTTTTTTTCTAGGTGGTTTTTAAGTTCATACCCCATTATTTCTTCACAAGTTTTATAAAATTCCTTGTGAATTCCCAAAATAAAATAACTGTCTTGCTTCAAATATTCCTCCAAAGCAACACTATTTTCTAAATAGCAAAAATAACCAACAATAAGTGAATAGGTACACTAGTGAGAAACAATAACTGGAGTAGCATAAGATGGAAAAGATGACTCGTTTCCTCACTTGCCTATTGCTGTTTTGGCCTTGCAGCTTACAAAGTCATGGTTGAGCTGTTTTACTTCTTTGTCGCTCTTTTGAGCTTATGATGGGTTAAAATATCATGTCACAAGTATCCCAAAGACTTGGACTTGAGTAGAAGAATTGGACCCACTGCATAGCTGTTAGGAGACAGATGGAAGCCTCCCATCATGACCATTCAATGTGTGTTTTAATGTGTACAGGATATGGCTCTTCTGCACATGGGGCCATGGTTTAACATCCCATCTGATGGACAGAGGCCTTTCCAACCTGTTGGTTTTCCCTTTCTTACCAAGGGTAGAGTTGGTGTTAACGGAGAAAATCTTGGAGCTGGCACAGGTGGAACTCGAGCCTCAGTTTCAGATTATGAATGGCATGCTACTAACTGAACCAACTCCATACTCTTCACACTATTTAGTAAGATGACATTTTTGTTTAATCTATTTAAAATGTGTACTTTATTTGTAAAGAATTAAATAAGTGTCTCTTGATAAAAGCAGTTAAAATTGTTGAATGTTGTTAAAAAGAGCAGTTTAAAAATAAATGAGTGTTATTTCTGAGACAGTGGTCAGCAGTGACTTTGATTTTAGTAGGGAATGACCTTGTATGAGAAGGCCTGTAAAAGCTAGAGTAGTATATAGGATATTTCTGTGTCCTATGCGTCCAAATGAAAAAAGAAACTCTATTAGTACTTAATTAATTTTAAAGGGCTTTTGATAAATATATTGCTGTTAAACTAAAGGAAAGAAAATGTACACATTAAAACTAGCATAAATGGTGATGTTATATTATAAATAGTTGATGCTGTTTTTCTTTGAAAATTCACATTTGTGTAGTATTCAACACCAGCTAATACTTGGCAAAGCAGAATTTTTTCAGTTTCACCACAAACTTGATGAAATAACATCACAAATAAGGCTAGTCCATGTTTGAACTTGTTCTCATTGTTCATTTGTTGAACATATAATGAAGCACTAATATTCTTCATTGAACTATACAAGAAATAGTGGCACTATTAGAATTACATGGGAATGTGAGAAACAAATTCATTCACACCTAAATTGTCTTATTGTGATTCTGACTTACCAAATCTGTAAAGTGCAATAACTCTCTCTCAAGTGGCATACAAATGTGCTAACACAGTCATTTATACACTCCCCTCCCCCCCCCTTTTTTTTTTGAGGGAAGAAAGGGTTAAGGGGTAGTTTTTTATGTTCTTTGATAATCTATGTATCACTGATTACAATAAAATGTGTCCTCCTTTCTTTACCTGCCCCTTCTAATGGAAGAAGATTTTGATCTCCAAAGAGTTATATGTCAAAATATAACTTTGTCACTTTGAAGTGAGTTAGGTCAAATGAAAACTTTTAAATTAATTCAAAAATAAAAGGCTGCAAAAAATTGCCCCACACCCTTTTTTACCTTTCCACCCTAAATAAAAAAATGTAGGTGAGGGGGGGAGAGGAGTTGTTAATTATTATTCTGCTAAAACTCTCCCACTATGGGGGCTCATTCAAATAAGATATTTATTGATGGAAGCTTATGATGTAACATGCAGAATAATGCAGGGAATTTAATAATTCTACTTTCCAAAGCAGGAAAGAGATGCTTTTAGTGACATCTCCTCTGAAATTGTCATTATAAAGTAAAAGATAAAATATTGTGAGAAAAAAAAACAAACCTATCTTTGTGTTCCTTAAAAAATAAAGTATGTTGCAAATGATCATACCCATTCACATTAATTTAAAGTCAAGATGGGTGGGTTTCAAGTGGTTCAATAAAAAAAAGGTGAGTTTCTTTAAACAGTTTTCTGGAAAAATGTTTTGTCAGCATGTGGGATTTGAACCCATGTCTCTCCTGATACTTGCCAAAGTGTTCTACAACCATTTAGTAGGTTTCTTTTATCCATCAAAAAAAAGTTAATATCATATTTTCTTTAAAATTAATTTAAATTGAGTAAGTGATTTCATCCTTAGAAATATGTTTTATTTCTTTTTACTTTTTAGGAAGAGTTTTTTTTTTTTCAAACATATTTTTGTAGGCTGCTGATATATATTTTTAAATTTCCAGTGAAATATTGATTTTAATCTGCAGTACTATGCCAATTTTTTTTTGGATAGTGAGATAATTTTTTAAGGCCTGTCAATGGTAGCTAGGCGTAAACTGGAAGGAGAGCTGTGTACCAATCCCTAGTGATAATGCACAGAACCGGCCAGGTCTAGCACCTAATGTCCGACCCCCGCCTTCTCGTGGTGCAGGTCGTTAGTACCTTTCAAAAGAGATATTCTCTTTTGGAAGGGAACGGAAGGGGAGGGCTGCCAGTTCAGTATGGCCTACTGATCTGGCCATCTATGGCCACTTTTTTCTTTTTTTTCAAACTTGTTGAGGAGTGGTCAACTTCACAGGGTCTTTATACCTACTAGACTGGACTTGTTTATGGATTTGAGCTTTATTATGGATCCTGGATTTGCTGCACTGGTGGGCCTCTGTTGAGGGAGAATCTGCCACTGTGTTTTCTGTTTGCTTCTGGGTTGCCAGCCCTAAGTGAACAAAGGCATGGGATACCTTATATCAGCTGGTGGATAATCCTAATCAGAGGCCATCGCAGGTACCTGAACCTTACTTAGTTAGTTGGGCATCGTCAAGCCTAAACTGGAGTAATGTGTCTCAGGCAGGCCATATGGTTCTTGAAAAAGTCCACTTGAAAAGGTGGTGCCTGAAGTTCCTACCAGCATCGGTGACTTCAGCCTTTAGCGGAGGAGGAACAGGTCTTTGCCGCATGCCTGCGATCAGGGGGCTGTTTGATATTGTTGGCCCTACCAATCTCAATAAACCTAATTTCTTTAAAAATCGTACTAATCATTTTCTCTCTGCAGGAACGTGGAACGTGAGGACATTACATAGAGATTATTCTCTTGATGTCCTCATGCAGGAATTCCAGTGCTATAACCTAGATATTCTAGGCTTGCAAGAGACCAGATGGACAGGTAAAGGTGAGATACTTAAAAATAACTTTAAATTTCTCTTTACAGGGAGTGAGGATGGAAAGCATTACAAGGCATGGGTCTGCTGCTCAGCAGACATGTTAGTGATGCTCTTCTAGGATATGAATGCATTAATGAAAGGTTTCTTACAGCAAAATTTCAGACAAGCATTAAAGACTTGAATGTTATCTGCTGTTATGCCCCCACTGAGGATGAGAAGGATAGGTTTTACGGACAACTTCAGGATATTTTGAATTCTGTCAAGAAAGGAGATATTACCCTTGTTCTAGGTGACTTCAATGCTAAAGTTGGTACTCACTCTGACCTTTGGTGAGGGATGATAGGTCCCTTTAATATTTGTAGCTGCAATGGCAATGGGCAATGTCTCCTACAGGTAAGTAAACTCAGTGGTTTCAGAATAACTAACACCTATTACAAACACCTTGACATACATAAGTGCACGTGGGTTTCACCTGATGGGCTGCATAAGAATATGATTGATTATATATTAATTAGCAGCAAATGGATTAGTCCTGTTACAAATAAATACCAGGTCATATAGGGGAGCTGAAATTGGATCTGACCATTACCTTGTTAAAAGTGTCTTGCAACTTAACCTTAAAAAGTGTTGTGCTAGGGTTAAAAAATTTACTTTTAATACTGAAGCTCTGAAGACCCAGTTATATCTAAAGCTTACTATGATAGGTTACTTAGTCATTATGACAGTCATGGTTTGCTTAATACTGAAGTCGAGGAAGAATGGGGCCATTTTAAACAGGCTTTTTTGGAAACTAACAGTACTCTTTTAGGAAAAAAGGAGCAGAGGAGGCAGAATTATTTAAGTGATAAGGCACTTGAGCTTATTTCAGAAAAAAGGAACTGCATGAATGTCCTTAATCAGTACCCTACTAGTCCTAAAAGAAAGGATTACAGAGAGCTTAATAAACATGTAAAGGATCAGTTAGCTACTGATAAGGATCTTTGGCTTGATGGTTTGGCTGACAAAGCTGAAGAAGCAGTTAGACAGCACAACATCAGAGAGCTGTACCAGATAGTTAATGTTTCATGTGGTAGAAAACGGACAGGCATACAAGGATTGAAGGATAAACAAAGTAAGGTAAGAAGGGGAGGATTTCAGTGAGGCTGAGCATTTCAGTGATGTTCTAAACAATGTGGTTAGTTCTACTCCCATTGTTTGTAATGATGATAGATGCATTGGCAGCTTTAATGTGGGCCCTATAACACAATCTGAAGTTATTTTGGATATTTCTAAACTTAACTTCATAAATCCCCAGGGGTAGATGAAATTACTATGGAAATGCTTAGAGCTGGGAATGTTTCAGTTACCACTTGGATGACTGAAATTCTGAATATCTTTTATGATAAAGGCATGGTTCCTAGGGATTTTACCAGAACTATTGTTATCCCTATTTTCAAAAAAGGTGATTGCAGTTCTGGTGATAACTATAGGGGTATCAGCCTAATCTCTGTTCCAGGTAAAGTTCTTTCCATGATTGTGCTTAATAGAATTAAGAATCTGGTTGACAGGCAATTGCATGATGAGCAATGTGGATTCAGAAGTGGTAGGGGATGTGTGGATCAGATATTTTCACTTAGGCAGATTCTTGAGAAATGTTCAGTTTCAGAAACCTTTGGTTGCTATCTTTGTTGATTTCAAAAAGGCTTTCGACTCTGTTGATCGTCATAATTTGTGGTTGATTGTGAAATCATATGGTATACCAGACAAGTTAGTTAACATAATGAAAGCTGTCTATAATAACACTGAGTCGTGTGATAATTGGTAAGGCTTGTAGCAATTGGTTTAGGATTACTTCTTCTGTTCGACAAGGGTGCATTTTGTCTCCCTTTCTCTTTAGTTTGGTTATTGATTATGTTATGCGAAATTCACTTCGAGGGAAAGATTTTGGCTTTAAATGGGCTGGAGATACGAAAATTTCTGATTTAGATTATGTTGATGATTTAGCCCTTTTGGCAAATGATGTTGATGAGATGAACTCTTTCATTTGAGCTGTTGATGAGACTGGTAGTAGGTTTGGTTATAAACAGAGAGAAAACTAAAGTGATGAAAATTGGTTGGGTTGTGTTTGGTTACCTGTGAGCGGCACTTTTTTGCACACCATGGGCTAAATGGCTAGGTCACATGGACCCCGAAGGCTCAGAGAAGGTAGGGGGAGGGGACCCACTGGAACAGCTGTTGGGAGACAGATGGTAGCCTCCTGTCAAGACCATCCAGCGTGTTCTTTAACATGCACAGGGTATGGCTCTCCCGCACACGGGGCCACGGCTTAACGTCCCATCCGACGGACAGCGGCCTTTCCAAGCCCCCCTATTGACCGTGAGCATGGCGGGGAAATTTGCGGAGATAAATCTCAACACTGACCCAGCTGGGACTCGAACCTGAGAACTACAGATTACGAGCCTGGCGCGCTACCGACTTAGCCACCCCCGCCCCAGATGAAAATTGGTCAGGCAGGTTGTGATTCAGTTAATCTGAATGGTTTCAGTCATGAGCTGGTGTCACAGTTTAATTATCTTGGGAGCTATGTAACAGATAATGGTGATGTGCGGCATGAGATTAACAGACGAATAGGGATTGCTGCCGGGACTTTTAAGAATCTATGGAGATTGTGGACAAATAGGCGTATACACCTAAAGACTAAAATTAGACTGTATAATAGTTTGGTTCTTTCTAGGGTTAGTTATGGTAGTGAAACTTGGACATTTTGTAAACAAGATAACAGGAAACATGATGCTTTTGATTCTAGATGCTTACGCAGTATCTTGGGCATTAGGTGGTTCAACTTTGTAACTAATGATGAGGTTAGGCAAAGGAGTTTGCAACCTCTTTTAAGCAGCATATTGTGCAGAGAGAGACTCGGTTGGTTTGTCCATGTTGCCCTTATGGATAATTATAGATTGGCGAATAGGGTTATGAACAGTATGCCTAAAGGCTTCAGGAAGAGGAGGAGACATAGGATACGGTGGGCAGACAATGTCAAACAGATGTCAAACAGACCTTATTAGAATTGGTGTGCAATGGCCAGATGCAGCAGATGTAGCTCTGGACAGACTTGCCTGGAGAACTAAATTTCACGGTCTGGTTGGACCTCCGCAGCCCATGGCTGCTTGAGGAGCCATGGGCTACGGAGAGACATATTGATGATGATGATAATTTTTTAAAAGTTATTCTTACCTGCAGTTACGTCATATTTATGATTACTTTTTTCTGGAAAAAGAAAAAATTCCTACATATTGTAACATTCGATTACAAAATGTTAAGGAAATAAAAACTGCCGTCACTAAAAGATATTATAGAAAAACTTTTTAATACCCATTGTCTTGAGTAGTTACAATAGCAAGACAATAATTTAGCCCATCTAAATGGTTGAATTTTTTTACATAAAAAGCTTTATTATTTAGTTTTTTTATGTGTAAAAGACTTTCTATAGTTTTCTGAAATATTTTTACTCATTCCTGTAATAGGCTCTTTCTACTGCTGTGTGGTCTGTGTTAAAAGCCAAAAAGAGAATGTTAAAGGTATGAGATATCTGTTATTATTTATTGTTTCTGATTTTAAAAATGTTTAATGTGAAGATTTTAATTATTTAATACATATTAAAAAACTTTATAGCACTGTGCACAAAATATTTAAATTCTACCTTACTTCAACATTAATGCTGAAGGTTTAGCCTTACTTAGTTAAAACATATCGACTCAAATAGTAAAAAGCTGCTTATGATGATGTTGCATAGATATTTATCTCATTAGATGATTATAGCAGGTGTGATATATAATCAGTGGTAAAAGTAGACAGGTATGCACCGGTACGCCTTACTAGTAAGATATTTTTCAGTAGTCATACAATTAACGATTTCTATTACATTTTGATGTTCTTTCACCTGAGCATTTAATTAAAAAAGCTGAACACTCTTTTTTACGAAAAATTCTTTGAATTTCAATTGCATTATTACAATTTAATCCTTTAGTTGAAACTAATGGGTTTAAAAAAACACTAAACCTGTTTGAAAGTCCAACCAAATCCATCTCTCTGGGAGTCTCTAGATGCATGCCAGAGTTGGGAGCAAGGAAGAAGTTTTTGCATATTTCTGTTTTGTCATATCATTCAGAATTAATGCATATGGCTCAATATGAGAGGTAATTCCTAAACAAGCCTTGAATGCTCTGCCATGGTGAAGTTTGTCATTGAACTGGCAAAAAATATTTTGCGCATGCCATGAAAAATCACGATCAAGCAGATTTGACTGAGTTTTTTTTAATGCATTCACAGTAAACAATGTCACAGCAAATGGACAACCACTATACGTATTCTTTTTATTGTCCGAAAAGAATTTCAAAAGCTTCCACTATGTCGGTACTTTATTATTTTTTGTGATAACGTAATTTTTCGATGAGAATCCTAGAAGCTACTCCTATAGTTCAGGACTTCTCATAAAAGGACAACACAGGAGAAAAATGCCATGCCACCATGCAGGATTCAAACCCAGACCACGTGGCTACGCGATACCACTCTACCACCAAGGCGGCTTGTAAATTGTTATAACACTGCAAAAAAAAAAAATTGACACTATTGAAAAGATCATGGGACAAAAATTACAGCAGAGGTTCACAGTGCAGTAATTAAAATTAAATTCAAATCTTTAATTCTCTATGACACTGTTAAATGTTTTAAGCACTTGAAGTGTTCTATGCTATCAAGTATTAAAAGTTATTAAGGAGATTTTTACATACTGTACTGTAGAGGTTGGGTAGTGAGAGGAACTTCCGGGATGCTAGTGAGTGACAAGTTTAGTTGTCAACGTTCTTGCCAGCAAGTGACAACTCAGTAGAATTTCAGAAGGTGATGCTGATAATTTATTTTATCGAGGTTAAGTGACTGTAATAATTAATAATGCTTTTGGTAGCATAGAATGCTTAAAAACTTTGAGGTCCTTGGCATGCGTTATGCACAATTTGAGCGCATCATCAGGTGGCAAGTGAGCAGCTTTAGGCATTGGGGGAGAGGTGGTTGTTGAATGCTGGGGAGGGGTGGGGTGCCATAAATTGTATTGTCAGTGGCTCAGCTCCAAGGTTTGAGTGGCCAGCATGTGTACAGGTGGTTGTAATGATCTGCGTGAGAAGGAGGTTGGTAAGAGAGTGGGGAGTTATGGAAACTCTCCAAGATTAGTGCGTTTTGAGGGAAGCTTCCTTTTGTGAATAGATTTAAAATTCCTTTGCTTTTTTGTGTGTTGCATTAGGATTATAATGAGTGGGGTAATTTTATTAACTTTATAAACTTCAAAAACTAAAGTGTGGGGATTAATAATAAATGTTAGTGAGGACATTAATAATGGTTTTCATATTGGTAGGGATAGGGAGTATTGGGAAGTGTGTGTGTGTGTGTTTGTGTGTCTAGGAGGAGATATCATAAGCGTCGATTCTCATCATTATGGTGATATGCTTTATGGTAGTTTTTTAAAGAGAGGTAGTTTTTTTTTTCTTTAAAAAACTACCATAAGGCATAAAAAAACACAAAACTGAGGATATGTGTGTTAATGCAGGTCCGAACCTCAGAACTGAGCCACTGAAAATGCAATTTGTGCCCCCCCACCCTTCCCCCACACTCAATAACCAACTGCCTCACAAGCAATACCAATGGGATTTTCTGTCCTGTTTAAGAAATGGAAGAATGCTTTGTTTTTGGCTGCTTGTTTTACTAAACATTATGAATTATTTTTTTCCTTTGGATGTTGAAATTTGGAGATTCTGTGTATGTGTTGAAAAGTTAGTGCACAAGGCAAAAAAAAAAAGTCTATCATCAGAGTGGCACAGCCAATATATTGATAGGGGGTGGAGTAAACTCTTTTAAAAACATTCACTATAAACTTGAAACCTCATAATTTAAAGAAAAAATTAATTTTGCCAAGGGGGGAGTAAAATTCCTTCAGTGTAGTTGGGGGGGGGGGGTTAAAACACTTGCCACCATTGCCCTCCTGTAGGAGCACTGATTTCTGTGCCAAGGAAGTCTTGCTTCTGTATCCAGTACCTCATTTGTTTTCAGGAAACGATAAAAGATTGAAGCTTTTGACTTGAAAATGAAGAACTAACGAAAGAGAAATGAACACCTAGTTGTTAAAAAACACCTAGTAGTTAACCTTAGATGTTAAAAAAAATATTATAAATTATATATAGATTATAATATTTATATTATATAAGTATAAAAAAATATCGATGCAACAGGTTGTAAACCACCATTGTTATAACCAGCGATGTATCATGACTCTGTAAGGTCAATAACGACAGAAATATACAAGAATAAAATCAATAAATCAATAGAAGTGAAAACAAGCAAGTTATATGCCAGCCATTGTCACAATCAATAATTTAGTTTCCCCCTCAGAGTCATAGTGATCAACTTCCACAGGATGGTAATTTCACCAACCATCTACTAGCTATGATTTCCATTCTGGATTATTCAGAAACCACTGCAGGTACTTGAAATCCTTAAAACTAATTTCAGTATCGCCATTCTTAAACTGGAACAATGTGTCTCACATGCCAACTTGCTGGTGCTGAGATGAGTGTGATGGATTCTAAAGGTAAAGAACTCCATTAGTTGATTAAATTCCTAGCAGCATAATAGGAACACTAAGAAAACTGGGATAATCAACTGTTCCCTATCACATATGGAGAAAGGATATTGGCTTTATCCTCATCAGCAGAATTAGGAATGTACAGTTGTACCTTGCAAATGAAAATAATATGTCTTGCTGGAAATAGGCAGGCACTCATTAGGCATCATGACTGCCTAATTAAAACCCTGGTGGGTACCATTTCCACATCACAATGTGACAAGACTTAGGGACTGTGAGATTCCTTATGTGAATAATTCTGAGGTCTCCTCAGAAACATTGAGGTCCCACTCAGAGGTCCCACTCATAAAGAATTCAGCATTTTCTGGAGTGACAATTTGATTGACCCCTCCCCCTCACCAAGGGCTGCGACTTGCAGAATGTTTGGAGCATGAAGTCCCAACAAACTAGTTGCTGAATCTCGGGCATATGATGAATTTTGAAAATTCTACAACATTTTCCAAACATTTGTTAACTCTTCCAGGGTCCCATCTGAAAAACTGGTTTACATCCAGAGGCCAAACTATTTTCTCCCTATGCTCAGTCCAAAAAATTTAACTTTATAACTTTTTTTCCAAATAATTAATGAAAGGAATTATGCCATGTTATATGCCAAATTAATCAGCATTTAATTCCAAATTTTCCAAAAATAAAATATTTTACGAAAAAGCTGACTAGTATTATTTAAATTGGACATTTTTATAGTCAGGTAGTAAAAAAAGCATCTGACAATGCAAATAAAAATTTATTTAAGAAAAAAGCTAAGATAGAAATAATTATAGTGTACAGGAATAGAAAGGCTATTTATTTCTGAATAAGAAAAAAATAGTTGCTCGAAGCAAGAAAATTGCTTTCTTTATATATATGTTACCGCTAAAGTGCAGAAATCAGTTATTCTACAGATTATCTAGGTATTGTGCAGATTAACTAGGACGTGCCGAAAATTGTTTCATTTCTCAAATTACTTAGGTAATCTGCAAATTACCTGGATAATCTGCACATTACCTACTAGATGCAACTTGACACAAATCCTTACTAGACGCCTACTTGACACAAATTCACGCGCCAACAGGCAGAAACGAATTTGAAAACAGAATTAGCCATGCTGCGCACTAGCAGCCGACACAAATTATGAGAAATAAAAACAACCGGCGACGTCAAGACACTGGCGAAACGAAACTAAAAGTGGAGGGAGAGGGGGGAAGGAGTAGGGAAAGAAAATGAGAGAAACAAACTTTTGAACTTTAACGATACGGAAGCCGTTAATGTGCACATTACTTAGGTAAAATGCAGAAAACTCTTGATTCCGCACGTTAACGGAGCAAATCAGTTAATCTGCAGATTAGCTAGGTAATGTGCACATTAACGGCTTTTGACCTCTGGCGGTAACATATATATAAATATTTTTTTGGTGCCATACTTTGAGAAAGTCCAGGCTTTATTCCAACTGTGCTGAGTCATTACTTCACAATTACTTTTAAAATCTCCTGTTTTTAAAAATAGCAGTTTTTTTTTGTTAATTTACATGAGATTTTCAAAACTTTAAGGAAAAATTTGTTATTAATAGTTTAAATCAAACTTTGAGCTCAAATTAGGTGAATGCTTCAGCATAGTGTAATGTTAACAAGCAAAATCAGCAATGCTGTATAGCGCTTCTAAGAAATGACAATCAGATGGCTTTAAAAAATTTATATTGTAGTTTAATAAAATATGCATCAAATGAAAAAAGAAAATATTATTTTTCAAACTTGAATTACATATTTTTAAAAGATATATGCCCTCTGTGGCAAGCAGCTGCTTGAGGGGTTATTTATTTGTTTATTTATTTGTGTAGGAGATTTTTTAAATGACAATTTATATTTTTATTAAATCGAAGTTTTTTTTTGTTCTACTGAAAATGAACATAAACATCTTGAGCCTCTCATTTTGCATTCTGTCAACATCTATAATCATCAGGTACCTTGGAAGGGTTAAGTGTCCTCCTCGTTCACTGGATCTAACCTTCACTCAATTACTTTTTGTGGGGTTTCATCAAATATGCAGTATATCACTTACCATTACTATAATCTATATGTCAGTGAACTGAAAGACAGGATCACTGTCACTATTTCCCCAAGTAACTTGTGATATGCTCTCTAGAATGTGCGAGAAAACTGAATTTTGTTGAGATGTCTGCCACATCACCTCCAGTGCGTATATTGAACATCTCTAAATCTGATGTATTTCTTTTCATTGTTACATCATTTGTTTTTATTTTGGGTGACAATTAAAGTAATTTTAAATATTTTAAGTTGTAAAGCTACTTTGTGATTGTTTTGTATATATATTTGCATATATTGTATGGAAAAATGTTTCATGAATTTTCAGTGATAGGAAATATAGGGTGTCCAAAAAAAAATTGCAGAGTGGTGTTGTTTTACCTCTGAGGGGCACAATGGTTTTTTTGTACACAATGGTCTAAATGGCCAGGTCACAAGGACCCCAAGGGCTCAGAGAAGGTTGCAGGGAGGGGACCCACTGGACATCTGTTAGCAGAAATTTGATGCCCTCCCATTAAGGCCATCCAGCATGTTCTTTAACATGCATGTTCTTAACAGAGTATGACTCTCCCACACATGGGGCCATGGCTTAACGTCTCACCCAACTGAGGGGAGGGTGGGGAGATTTACAAAGATAAATCTCAGTGTTGACCCAGGTGGGACTCAAACTTTGGAAATGCAGATTATGAGCTTGGTTTGTTACTGACTGAGCCACCCCATTTCAAATATTCGCTAATATGTAGGAAAATAATATATTCAAGAAAGTAATATTTTAATTGAAAGTGTACCTCAAATAGTTTTTAACGCAAAGTGCACCATTCAGGACCCTGCATATGTCGAATCTACAGCATATCTCTTTTCACTTGCTCAGTTGCTTCTCTTATTCTGGCTTTCAACTTATTCAGTTCTCTAATTTTGTTCACGTAAACATAATTCTTTACAAAGTCCACAAGAAATGGGGTGGGGGTAGCTCAGTTAGTAACATGCCATTCTTGTAATCTACAGTTTCCATGTTGTCTCACCTGGGTCAGTGATGAGATTTATCTTCGCAAAACTTCTTGCCCTGCCATCGGTCAGTAGGAGACACTGTTGGATTGGAAAGGTTGCGACCATCAGATGGGACACTAAGCTGTGGTTCTGTGTGCATGTTGAAGAACAAATTGAATAGCCTTGATGGGAGGTCATCTGTCACCCAACAGCTGTCCACTGGGTCCCCTCTCCCCAAGCTTTCTCTGAGCATTTGGGGTCCTTTAGACCTGGCCATTTAGCCTATTGTGTGAAAAGAAAAGAAAAAAAATCCACTCAAAAGTAAAGCAAAAACAACCCACAAGAAATGTTGGGGGTTGTCAAATCAGGGCTCCTTGGTGGCCGTAGAATTAGGCCACCCTTTCCAATCCATCTGTCGGGAAATGTATATGGCAATTTAATTATCATGATATCTAGCTTTAAAAATATTCCTAGGGTGATTTTAAAATGTCATCATTTGTATCACATCAGAGGTATATTGTATCCCATCAGAGGATATATTGCCTCTCATCAGAGGTATATTGTATCCCCTGATTTAACACATTATAAGCCTCATTTCTACTTGAAATCAACCTTTTGTTACAAATGTGATACAGTATGAAAAAGATAATAAATTATTATTACCATTTCTGCTTTTGATGCTTAGGCTGGCTCAGTCTCTTGTTGCCTTTAAATGATGATCCCCTTGGTTGATGCCGATTTTGACATCCCGCACAAGATCTACCAGTTCCTTCATCTTATACTGTTGTTCTACTTGGTAATCTTCAGGCTTTAATGTTCTGGATGTGATGTTCATTGATGTTCTGGATGTGCACTTAATTATAGAATAGTTGGTACAATCTCTTAAAGCTTTTACTGTGGTGGTTTACATTACACCCACTTGTAGTCATCTTTCCTTTAGACATCCAGGTTTAAGTTTTACCAGTCCTTCATTTAATATTGATGTTTAACATGTGCACACTCTTAAAAACACAGTCCAATTCGGCATTTGGTGACTTTTTACTCACCCCAGGAAGATTAAAAATTTAAAATTAAACTGAACTCCAAAGAGTTTTCAAATGCATAAAGTAATTCAGCATTAAAATGTTAAGTAATTCAACATCTGAAACGTTAAAAATATTTTAAAATAACACAATATCACAACACATTTTGTCCCCTCCCATCTCGGGGTTTCCTCAGGTGCAAGTGCAGTCTGTTATGACTGACTTGTGCTATTTATACTTGTCTCTCATTAAAGTTTGTTTAACTGCACAAGTCAGATGTCAGGTTGCTTGTGCAGCTGGAGGTTCCATGCTGCAAGTGTGGTGGGTATTTCTGTGTTACATACTGAATCTTTATATAAATTAGCAATGTTTTTGCATATTGCAACTGAAATTTTGTAGGGGTTGCAACTAAAGGTTTATATTATATTTTATTTACTTTTATATTATCATCAATTATTGTTTGTGCTAACTCTGTATTTGGTTTTTTATTCTTAATATAATTGCTATGTTCAGTCATACATTGCTCGTAAGTTTTGCCTATATAATTATTTTTTCCTTCCAGTATCTCTGTCATTTATTACCAATCTTTTTATGGTTTTTAGGTATTAGTATGTGGTAAGATTAATTGATATTTTTTTTAAACATTATTTAATGTTTTGGTTGTCCCTTTAGTATAGGGGAAACTATATATGTAATTTTTAATGTCAATTTGTTTGGTTGGTATCTAATCTCTGTACTAATTTTTTAGGGTATCCAACTTCTGCTATTTTATATATGAATTCCAATTCTTGTTTAATGTACTCATTTTTGTACAATATTGATAAGCATGAAGAAAATAAGGGAATAGTGTAGATGTTTTATAGAAAATAGGATGTGCCGAATTAAATGGTATTACATTAGGAATAAAGGTTAGCTTTTGATATACTTCTAACTCACAATTTCGTTCTTTCTTTTTAATCATTATATCCAAATATGGTATTTCACCATTACTTTCGATCTCATGGGTAAATTTTATTGTAGGTAATATACATTATTAAAAGTTTCTAATAATGTGTAAAATTCACTTATAGGAAAGATGGCCCCAGAAAATTAACAGGTCATTGATATAACGAAGGTATAATGAGGGTTTCAATTTTACTCGCTGTAAGGCAGCATGCTCCACATGTCTCATAATTCACCATAATTCTTGTACAGCTAGATATCATGATAATTAAATTGATATGGAGTAGCTATGGTTGTAATTTATTTATGTACCATTTGAACATAAGCATGGACATGAACAGTGCACATATAGAAATATATTCTAATGTTGAAACTATTTGAAGTTTGTTTTCAATTAAAATATAACTTTCTTGAATATGTATATTATTTTACTACATATTGATTCTTGAAACACCATCATTATTTTTCAGACACTCTGCATTTTTTTTTTGTAAATACCCGTCTCTAATATTAAGTTATGAGATTTATGGCATATAAATGATAGACTGTCATTATTATGATTTTGGAATTTTTTATATTGCTTATTCCAAAAGCAAATTTTTGATATAATAGTTCATTACGTGTTAAATTTAATACCATAGCATTTCATTCTACTATTTTGTACAGTTTCCTGATGGATTCATCAGTCATTTTTATTACATTTCGGAGCATTTAATTCCAGTATTAGCTTGGGGATTTATGGGACCAAATGAAAAGTTGAAGGAAATTTGCTTTTTTTTCAAGGTAAGATTTAGGTGCTTATTTTGCTATAATAAAGTAGATAAATAAATGATAAGAATTGTATTTAAAATTTTTTGAACATGTATACGGGCAAAATTACTCTGGAATGAAATAGTCCACATTGTTATTTTATATATGTCTGTTATATATCTTGGACTTCAAACATGGATATGAAAAATATATATACACTGTCATATCAGAATAATATGTGTTACAAGAGAAACTGCACTTGGTCCCTCGAAGGCTGATGATCGTTTAGTGGCTTGATTAACTTTAATTGATATTCTAAATCCCGATTTTAGTAGAGATGCAGGTACTCAGTTAATTCACTCTAATTGATTTACTCAACTCGGCAGTTGGATAACAAGCAAAGTTTAATCAAAAGATAAAGCTGATATAAAAAGCTGCATAAGGTTGCTTTAAGAAGGTCAAAGCAGATAAATTCTAATTTTAACAAGTTCACTAAAGATTCTTCATTCACTGATATCTGTAGGTACTTTATAATCGATAACTATGGAGTTTACTTGAGGAAAATTAAAATCCCTCGTTATCTAACTGGAAGGTCAGTCAATTTGGTAGTCCAAATCCTCGTCTGATGTATTGGCACTCGGATAAATATTAAGTAAAGATGAGGGCAGACTTTTACATGAAGATCTCAGCTCAGCTGATGCAGCTCAAGATCTCACTATAGGGAAATCCAGAGGCTATGCTTTCAGCTGGGGTGGGCACTATCTAGCTCAGATTTTCTGATGCTCTCTCTAACTGACTAAAGGAAAAGAAAAAGTGTGAGAGCGTGCGGGGTTCAGGATAATATCTTTTCTACCTGATCCAAAAACAGCTCTCAAATCTTACGTTCTGGTTCTCTATTGGTTCACTAGCAAAGGGACGCTCAGAGGGTGATAACTATATTAGGCATCCTACTGGGATGTGGGTTTTCAGGGAAACTGAATCTCCCAACAGTCTGAAAATAGGGGACTCCATATATGGTTCAAGAGTGGGAGAAGCGATAGAACTCAAAAATAAACTTCTGGTTTCTATGCTTCTTTTAGACTTAGTAGAAGCCAAGCAGTTTTCTTATATTAGAATTTTTCTGCATTATTAGTTATCAAGGTATGCTAATATCATGATAACATATGACCACCTACCATAGTATGTGTATGGTAGGTGGTCATATTATTCTGATATGACTGTGTATATGTTTGGTACAGATGACTGGATTGAACCTGAACTACATTCTGGTACATTTCAGTTTCTGTTCGGGGGGCCTGGCAGGAGGCTATTATTGTTATACAAATCTCCATTTTAACTAATATTTCCCTATGCTCTGGTGGTGTTTTAAAAATATTTTTTCAAAATCTGTGTATTATTATGATTATTTTCTTTTTTGCTGCCATTTCAGTTATTAATATTTTTTAAAGGGGAAGCATGTCCTCTTTTCCCCCAAGATCTGTCACTGTAGGCATTTATAATTAAAATATTCTGAGGACTGAGTACAAGAAATGCTTCTATTTTTTTTACCTATCTTCCTATTGCTTTTGGCTTTGACCTTTGTTAGTTTATCCATTTGTCAGTTTGTGGACTTGACAAAATGTTCCACCATATCTTTCAAATGCAATGGAGAAACTTAATAATTTATGTGCCAAATGAAAGCTTGTAATGCTGGGAGTGTTATAAGTTATTAAATATTACCCCCCCCCCTTGTGCTTTCTTCCCCCTAAAAAAGGGGGTGGGAATGAAAATGATTGTTTATCTATATCTCCCAAACATGATTATAAAAAATATAAATTAAAATTCCTTCTGAACTGACTGCGAAAAGTAACAAGTTACACCGATCAGCCAATACATTAAAACCACCTCTGTGTTATGCAAAGGAGCGCATGTGCACCAATCAGTGTCACATGCCAAGGTCGCAAATGATATATAGATACCTGGGTTGGAACTCTTGCAGGCAGTATTTTGTTGGAAAAAGCAAATGATATATCTGATTTCGACAAAAGCCAGATCATTATGGCAAGACGCCTTGGTAAGAGGATCTCCGCAACAGCAATGCTGGTAGGCTGCTCACACTATGCGGTAGTTAGTACCTATGAGGGATGGTCCGAAACAGGTGACACCTTGAGCCATCGATAAGACATAGGCTGACTATGCCTCATTGATGCCAGAGGTCAGCGCAGGCTATCTCATCTTATCTGCAGCAACAGGAGGGATACTGTGGCTGACATTACCCATAATTTCGATTGTGGTAAAGGGCCCACTGTGTCCGCACACACAGTTCATTGTAAGCTCTTGGATGTGGGTCTCTGCAGCTGCAGACCCATTCGTGTGCCTATGCTCACAGATGTTCACCATCATCAACACTTGCAGTGGGCATGTAATCATCAACATTGGACCATAGGAGACTAGAAGAGGGTTGCATGGTCAGACAAATCCCATTTTCTGTTACACCATGTGGAAATCTTGAGCTCATGTGCGATGCTCTTGAGCTTGTGTGCAACATGTATGTTTTTTCATTATGTCCTCCCAGAAATATCATATTTGTGTATTAATACACAAATATTGAGCTTGTGCATGACCTTTACCTATGGAAGCCTTCTCACCTGGTGTTGTAGTTCAAATTTGCTAACAAAAAATAATAAATCTTAAAAGTAGTACTTAATATAAATGTAAAACACTTCTTTCTAAGCATAGTAACATAAGCAGTTAGATATTTGCACGTGTATATGTTTTCATTATGCCCTACCCAGAAATATCATATTTGTTTATTGATTAATCTCAACCAGATGCTCAGCAAAATGCAGAACAATATGTACTATACATACTTCGAAGTTCTGAGTAAGCTTTATATAGGAGCCCCTCATTAGAGGCTTATTTCAACATGATCTTACAACACCTTGAACCTTGGAAGATCGCCAAAATTTTCGTTTCATACTTATTGAAATTAGTTTTACTTTCAATTTTAAGCATGCCTAGCAAGCCTAAAACACCTAGGCAAATGATTAAAAATATCCTTTTGTGCCAAATGCGAAAAATGTTACATTAGGGTCATTCTGTGTGAAATCATCAAATTAAAAATTAAATTGAGTTATTTGTTTACCCTATCTGTAATGGTTTGTTCTTCCTTTCTCCCTGTGTGTATGAGCTTTCACCTCTTGAGTATGTTTGCTAATAATGTATGATTTCAGAATGGCACTACTTGGTTGCTCCAATAACTGGACTCAACAATATGTATACTATACAGGGTGAATCTGAAAAAGTGGACAAAACTTTACGGGGTGGTAGAACCCAGCTATACGAGCAATATTCGTCATAGAATGTATGGTCGGAACGCAAGCGGTGAGAAGTTAAAAGGTAGTTTTCCACTGTCACATTTAAAGAATGAACACAAGAAGGAGAGGAGATACTTCAGAAAACATTTTATTAACAGGAATGTAATTGAGGTACATGCTCAAAGAAATTGTTCGAAAGAGCTGCCGCCAGCTGTAATGCAGGCTTCACACCTGCGGGATAGGGACCGACACACATTTGCGAAGACACCAGGCATTTCCCGAATATCGCCGGCAACAACGGCGATCCTGGCGACTAGATCCATATTGGTTTCAATGGGGCACTCGTAGATTAGGCTTTTCATATGGCCCCACAGGAAAAAGTCCAAACATGAGAGATCCGGCGATCTTGATGGCCAAGCTATGGGACCACCTCGACCAATCCATCGCCCTGGGAACGTTGCATGTAAAGTGTTCCGCACATCTAAGCTGAAGTGTGCAGGCGCACCGTCGTGCTGGAACCACATTCTCGACCTGCTGGGGGTTGGAATCGGATGCAGCAGCTCCGGCAACACCTCTCGTAGGAATGTGTTATACGATTTGCCATCCAGACAGTGTGGCAGGAGTATGGGCCAACCAAATGGTCATGGAGGATCCCTGCTCAAACATTTACGGAAAACCACTGCTGGAACGAATGACGACGTGTGGCATGTGGGTTCGTAGATGCCCACGTGTGTGAATTGTGGGTATTCAAAATGCCCTTACGGGTGAAAGTGCACTCGTCCGTAAACATAACTTGTGCACCAAAATCCGGCTGCGCTGCATTCTGCTGGAGGTACCAATGTGCGAAATCGACACGTTGCTGATAGTCCGCCGGTGACAATGCTTGTACCTTCTGCGTACGATAGGGGTGCATTCCTTCCTCCTGTAGCACACGGCAAACCGACATTTGGGACACGTGTACTGCATGGGAAACCGCTCGTGTGCTACATCCCGGTCGCTCTTCCACCCTACACAGAATGTCCTCTGCAAGTTGCAGTGTCCTGACACTCCTTTCACGCCCTGCGTCTTGCTTGGCCGCAGCGAAGGATCCCGTTTCACACAGCCGCCGATGCAAACGCTCGAAGGTTTTCTGATCTGGAGTGCATCTCATCGGAACTGGTCGCGGTAGCGTCTCTGTGCCTCACTTGCGTTCCTGTCCGCCGCACCGTACACAAAGTGCATATCCGCCATTTCGTGGTTAGTATAACCAGCCATCCTCTCAGCAATCCACGGTAGAAATGCCGTTGGGTCCAAGGACCGACCCTTTTATACCATTTCCAACGCCACCTAGCGACTCGCCGTTTGTGTTCCGCCCATACTTTCTATGACGAATATTGCTCGTATAGCTGCATTCTACCACCCCGTAAAGTTTTGCCCACTTTTTCAGATTCACCCTGTATACATATATACACATTTATTTCACACTTCTAACGATACAGTGCACAATCATATAAAGGAACAGTGACTGCTGCCCAGCCAGTCACTAAATACAACAGGATTCTCAATCCCACTAACAAGGCTTTCACCAAGCTTTCAGGTGTTCCCAACACCTCTGCAACAATGGAAAATGGTTGATGCAAAACAGGGTGACATCTTCACAATCTTCCACTACCAGAATCCAAGGCACAACTGTCTTTTTCAAAGTTCCTTTCCTTTGTTGAAAATCTCACCAGTGTGGTCACGTGATGTATTTTTTTTTGGGGGGGGGGGACTTGACCCAATCTATTATGCCCACATTACAAGCTAAGTGATGCCGTCCCATGGCCTAGTGGTTAGCGCGCTTGGCTACTTGATCTAAGGGACCTGGGTTCGAGCCCCGGGTAAGGCATGGATGTATGTGTCATTTTTCTGCTGAGGTCCTGACATCCTCTCAGACCTTCTACTATGGCATATAAACTGACAGGCTCCTGTCAGACCTCTGTGGCAAGCAGCTGCTTGAAGGGGTATTTATTTATTATTTTACAAGCTAATGATGACCTTCCTTCTAGCTCAGCACTTTCTCAGCTGGCCTAGGGCTGCTGCTCTTGTTGCTAGGCAAAGCTTTACAGAAAAATGGCACTCCTGCCTTGCCCTAGGTGATCAAGTCCTTACACTATCCTTTAGATGGAAGAAAATGTTTTTTTTTTTATTTTTCCTGGCATCCTATAAATTATGGTGGCCATTTTTATTCAGTGGATCCACTGAGTTTTCATAATTTTGGAGGGTTTTAAATTAATCACAGCTTATTTCCAGATTTGCTTATTTTTTTCTTATTTGCATTTTCAAACAAATTAATTTTTTTCAAGATGGTGGCCACCTACTTTAGGTGTTCTGAGTGCTGTTTTCCCCCATTTTGCCCTCTACCTTGTGAGCCATAGGTTGAATCCACAAGTCTGTTTTTTTTGTGTGTTTTATGTATAATTACATATAGTGGAATATGTATGCTCAAAATCACCTTGATCAAATCCTTTTTCCTGTGGAAAAAACTTGCCTCAAAATTGGAAAAAATTAAAAACAGCTGACTCAAAAAGGTTATATAGGGAACCAAATAAAAATTTTAAATTTTTATGAGTGATACTCTTGATAAATAAATAAAAATAATAACTACTCCCTCAAGCAGCTGCTTGCCACAGAGGTCTGACAGAAGCCTGACAGTTTATACGTCATATTAGAAGGTCTGAGAGGATGGTGGGACCTCAGCAGAAATACAGCACTCAGCAGAAATATACATCCATGCCTTACCCAGGGCTCGAACTCAGGTCCTTTAGATCAGTAGCCGGACTAGGTAGCTATAAAGCAAAAATTTCCCCATTCTGTTATTTTCATCCTTTCAGCCTGGACAACCTTTTGAAAATGAAGAAAACCATAATTTTTTTGTTGCATCTTTCAGCATTGGAGCAACAATGTGAAACGCATAGCAATTATGTATTAAAATGCAGTATTTGCACTTCCGGAAAAGTTAGAACATAAGCTTAAAATTTAAAATACATTAGGTTAACATGTGCACCAAATCAATGTCAACCTAGCACCAGCATCCCTGAAAAAAAATCGAGAACATATATGAACTCGTATCTGGATTGTACTACCCACTACAGGAAATAGACATCATCTACTCATTGGATAAGTGCGGGGGTGGCTCAGTCGGTAGCACGCCAGGCTCGTAATCTGCAATTCCCAGGTTCGAGTCCCAGCTGGGTCAGCGTTGAGATTTATCTCTGCAAAACTCTCTGTCCTGCCCATGGTCAGTAGGGGACACCGATGAGCTTGAAAAGGCCGCTGTCCATCAGATGGGACATTAAGCTGTGGCTCCATGTGCGGGAGAGCCATACCTTGTGCATGTTAAAGAACACACTGGATGGCCTTGATGGGAGGCTATCATCTGTCTCCCAATAGCTGTTCTAGTGGGTTCCCTCCCCCAACCTTCTCTGAGCCTTCGGGATCCTTATGACCTGGCCATTTAGCCCATTGTGTGCAAAAAAGTGCCACTCAGAGGTAAACCAACCAACTCATTGGATATCATCACAAGAAAAAAAATCAAGCTAAATTCCTAGTAATAATTCCATCTAATTGGCTCAGCTTTTCCAACAATTACAGTGATATAGAGAAAATTTTTTAATTTTGAATCAGCACTATGATTTAAATCGCTATCTTTTAGGAGTAATATGATAAAATGGCTGGCACACTTACTGTAAGATATCTAATGTTAAATAGACGATTTTATGCATGTCTTCGATGTTCTGATGTGCAGTAGTTACCAGTTCATGACAATTGATGTTGGTCTAATTGCACAGAATGATACTATCAAAGTTGATGATATTGTAGTAAGCCACAGTCATGTTGTTGGTTATTGTTCAGAACTTTCCTGATATTTCTGTGGCATTTGTTTATTGGAGACTTCTGCATTAAAAATGCATATTATTGATGAGACATTTAAGTGAGATTCAAAACAGGTAATTGTTAATGTTTTTTAAAACAGTTACATCTAAAATGATTCAAAATGGTTAATCACTAATGTTTTCCTGGAATTTGTTTCCATTATAAAACAAATTTAGGTATTTAATTCTTTCTGTTTCTATTAGATGGTCTCTTTGATGAAATAGATGTGGCATAACATCAACTTGTCAGTCATGTTACTGGAATGTAAATGGCTTTATCAGAAAAAAAGTAATTTATGTCTTGCAATATTATCACATTAGATATGCAATTGTAATGTACAGCAATTACTGTATTACTATACTTAGTATAGTAATTACAGTTAAGAAACTACAAACTGATGAAAGAATTAGAATTGCTTACTTTTCATTTTACTATTATTGTGAGCAAATTGAGATAATAAAGCTTGAGCTTAAATTGAGTTAACAAAAATAATTTACAACAAGAACTGCATGCATATACTGTTATGTCTATAAAGCTATATAATTTTTGTTTATTTAAAATGTATGATGAGTTTTATGTTTATCAACCTCTCAAACATATAAGCAGAGATAAAGCAAAATAATTTGTGTCTTGATAATCTGACACCAGATAATCAGAAGTTTATTGTATGAGGGTGGATCATTTAATTCGTGGGCTGACATCACCAACAATTAGCAGCATTTTATATGAGTCATTCATGATACATGGCAACACAAAAATTCTTCAAGAGCAGGGAGCAGTATATGCAAGATGAAACATATTGCAATGCAGTCACAAGTAACAGCAGAATAGTAAGTACACAGTCAATCTTTATCATTTTCTCTCTTTGGAAAGGTGTTCATTTTTGTATGTGCTATTGTTTGCAGGCTATGGCTGATATGGAAATTGAGCAACAGGATGTGATATGTTACTGTGTTCAATGAGTCTTAAGTGGTGCACAGGTCACAGAAATGACTCAATTATATGGGGAGTAGTGCTTGTGGTTGCCCAGATCTTGGATCATCCTACTCGGAATCACACTTGTCTGTGAAGCATTTGTGCCATTTGAAAATCATACTTTGTTTCAAGCACTGTTCTCCATACACTTGAATCATTTTTGCAACTGTCTGTGCATCACTTTAGTCTTGTTGAATACTGTAACATATCACTCTCAATCTCCAGATCATCCATAGCCTGCAAAAAAATCACACAACAATTGAACACCTTTCAAAAGTGACAAAATGATCAACTGACTATGTAGTGTTCTGCTGTTACTTGCACATATATTAACTCATACGAAAAGCTGTTAATTATTGGTGATAGCAGTCCATGAATTATATGATCCAATTATGTATATATCAAAATTTAAAACTAAGCATTTTTATTAAAAAATGGATTTTCTTGTATTATGAGGTAATTCATTACTGTTTTATTAAGGAATATATAGGACAGTTGACTAATTTAGTTTTTACATGTTCTGTTAATTTTTTTAGCCATGCCTTATTGATAAGAACACCTTTATAGTTGTCTTTCTAAATTGTTCTTTTAATCGGAATTATTCAGCTCGTATTTTTGCATGAGTCATTTGACTATGTGTAAACTTAGATATTCCATATTTTATATTAAACTAAACATTATTCATGTGATTCCCTATAATAATAATTTCCCCCTAATATAATATATCCTATATATAATAATATATATATGATACCTGGGTTGGAACTCTTGCAGGCAGTATTTTGTTGGAAAAAGCAATTAACATAAGTAACATTTAATTAAATTAATTTTAATATGTGCAAACTTAGATATTCCATATTTAATATTAAACTAAACGTTATTCATGTGATTCCCTTTAAAGACATGAAAGCTATACTAAATGCAGTTACTGGTTAAAGAAAGTAAACACAACAATAGCATTAGCATCTATCTTTCAGCTTCTGTCTGACATAATTTTTCCTCAAAGGATTTGTGCACAAAGTAAAACTCTGTGGTAACTCACCTTATTCTTCAAGATAGCATTGCTTATATATTAACATTGTCACAGAAATTACCACTATTTGTACTTAATTTTAAATTTTAACATTGTCACAGATTAATAAGATAGCTTCTTTGATTACTTGACAATGATGTCATCATGATTAATAAGCTCTTTCAGTAACCAGAAGAGACTAATTCTCTTACTCTACACTTCCAAAGCACAGAATTAACTTAAGATCTACATTACAAAACCAAACTGTTTGGTTTCAAAAGGTTTTACACTAAGGTTTCACTGTACCACTATTTGTACTTAATTTTAAATTTTCAGACTGATAAGTATTCAGCCAGTGTGACAAAAGTAGACTTTTGCTTTTAAAAAATCTTACACAGCATTATCAAGTGTGCAGTTAAGCCACGTTTCAGTGATTTGTAAATGTTGATTCTCTTTGATGGATACCTCACTAGAGTCAAACTAGGAGCAGACATGTACGTTTATGAAGCAGAACTTCAAGCCAAGACAGATTGTAACATGATTTGCCATTAATTTTATAAGTACATAAATTAAAATAGAATTATTTTATTTTCTAGTGTGATATATTAATTATCATCTTCTTTTTAATAAATTAGTCTACATTTGAAATTAAAAATGCTATATTATATTTTTTTTTCGTTTTTTTATATGATGCTGTCTTTTATTCATCATTTAATTTAATTAATGTTATCTTAGTACTGTTTATATTGGATAAGTGATATTTTGTTATATTTAAAAATCCAGCAGTTTTCTTTCTTACTCTAGAAACTAAAAATAGTTCAGTTTCCTGTCTTGTTTCACAAGTGGCCATAGAGTGTTTATAAATTTTATAAACTTGTATTTCATTGTGATTCTAGCATAATTGTATAACTTATAATTAAGAAAACACAAAATTTTAATGGGAAACTTTTAACTTTAAGTGTACTGAAGTTTTAAAAATACTTTGAAAATATTTTGATGTTAGATTGTTTTTGCTATTTTAACCTAGGAGTGGGCATGTCTCTTTTTGCTGTATCAATGCACAGTGTGTATATGTTTCAGTTATTTTCTGCCTTTGACCAATATCTAATGCTATCTAACATTAGAAGTGGCAGCTGCTGAAATCTAACATTAGAAGTAGCAGCTGCTGAAATAGTTCTTAAAGTGCAACTGTCAATTTGTCGACAGTTCATGAGGCATTATATGTTGCTCCAGAAAGGAGTTTCTGTCATTAACAAACAGATAGACGACTATTGTATTCTACAGTGAAATTAAAAGTAAAAGCATTCATCTAATGGTAGTTCAAAGTAAATATAATATACAGATTAAAAAGTTTTTTTTTACTTAATATCTGCTATTTTAGAGTATATATATATATATTTCTGCTTCTAGGTTTAAAACGTTTTGTTCTTAACAATCATTTTGAAAATTTTTTTCTTTTTTTGTAATTCTATGCTTTTTCGAAATAATACACAAATGTTATATTCTTTAATATCAAATGAAAGGATATAAAATAGTAAGAAATTAACAGAATATTAGTAAATCAGAGCTGTCAGCTGATCTGATTTTTTGGATTTTACCCAAATTTTTATTTAAAATCTGAGTTTAGCCTTTTTTCAGTTTTGCCTCTAAGAAAACCTGTTCCACAAATTTTTAGTATTTTTGCCTTTTCTCAAAAGGAGAATGGTAATAAAAGGGAAGAATTTTTTAATTATTAATGGTTTTTACTGAACTAAAGTGCACATCTGCCCCTGTTTCCTAATCTGTGAATGACTGTTGGCCAATTGCACGGTAATGTCATGCATGTTAGAGAGAGTCTTTTGGACTTCGACTCACCATTCCCAGACAGAACACTGAGTAAAGATTGCACCTAAATTCTTTTACAGAGATGAAGATTACAGATTGCATCTAAATGGATATATATAACTTGAGCCTATCCCTCACTCTACATTCTGGATAACTAATTGCAAATTGGATTACTTAGAACCTCCATGCATTGAAGCCTCAGTCATTTTCGATATTAACAAAAACAGCAATTGTTTCTGCTATTTTAACCTTCGAGTGGACCTGTCTCTTTTTGCTGTATCAGTGCACAGTGTGCATGTTCAGTTATTTTCTGCCTTTGACTGATATCTAATGTTTATAATCTGAGAGGTGAGAGAGGTCTCACCCTCACAGATTAGAGAACTTCCCTGATCAGTAGGTCATAATTGGCACTGAAAGAGGAATGGATATATTGTTACCTTGTAAACAAAGCATATCTGAAGATCATGCTTTTTTTTGTTCAATTTGAAGGCTTAAAATTGAAAATTTGGCTTAACCCTGAATATGCTGATATGTGAGTATATAGATAGTTCCTGTTGTTTATATTAATATCAAAAATTGCACATACCATGGATTTTGGTCATGGCTGCCACAAACTAGCACTTTCTATGCTGCCTTTCAAGTTTTCTGCTGTGGTCCAAGCACTTTCTTGAAAAATCACTGTACAAAGGGGCACAATGACATTTGTTGCTATTCCTCCTCTTTTTATTTGTTGCTGTTCAATTAGCCTATTATTAATTATTGTGAGATGCATCTGGATTGATTATTAATAATTAGTGATTGTTAAATTGCATTAACATCAAAAAGTATACTATCACAGACTTTCTGCAAACAAAACTGCAAATAAACAGATTTAGTGTACTTGTTATAAGATAGGAAATTAATTCATAATCAGTTATTGGGTGCCCTAAAAGGACCACTACACCACTAAACTCTGATTGCACTGGACAACACACAAAAAGGCTTTGAAATGGAAATAGCCAATCTTTACTAATTTCGAGATGCTGAACATGAAAATGACAATAAAATTTGTCGATTGGCTCTTGTTTAGGAGAGACAGAGATGGTCATGTAAAACAACTCAGTCTGCATTGAGTACATAGGTAACCATTTCGCAACGCTGTATTTTAAACTCCAGATTGCAACATATTGCATTGTATTGCATCAGCCCACCATACACACAACCCCCGGAGATATTGCATCATTGTCTGATGCAATGTAGTTGAGTCATGACATCGCAGCTTTATGATTGTGGACAAAAGATGATGTAATCGTTAGTTGTAAGTGATGTCTCGTAGGTGAGCAAGTCTTTTCAATGACTCCCATTTACCCCTGAGTCAAGAATAACGTGATCCTTGCAGTTTTAATCCAGCAGTAGTGATGCCTCATAACTATATTAATAGTGCAGATATATTTTGTTACATTTGCAAGGAAGTGATGTCTGCAAGCCAGAAATGGGCCATCACTCCAATAGTGAAAGCGGTGTATGAGTTTTATTTTGGATGCAAGATCTTGACCAAAACAAGGCCTGGACCCCACACATATACTGCAGTATATGTTCAAATCTTCCAAAGTGCCTGAAATGCAAAACAATGTCGCTGCCATTTGCTGTTCCTATGGTTTCGAGAGAGCCAAGCAATCACGCAAATGACTGCTACTTCTGCATGGTTCAACCTGTTTCTGGAGGCATCACAAGGAAAACAAAGTGGACAATAGCATACCTGAATATACAATCTGCTCTCTGACCAGTTCCGCATGGTGAAAGCCTTCCCATTCTCGAACCTCTAAAAGAATTTTCCATTGATTCAGGCAATGAGGAGGGAGGTGAAAAGACATTGGTTTCTCTTCAGTGTCCAGTGATGATCCATATGTCTGCCACAGTGCGTCATCTGTGCCACATATTCTCACTGAAGAAGAAATGAACGATCTTGTTCGTGATCTGGAGCTGTCCAAGGCCAAAGCACAGTTACTTGGATCAAGACTTAAACAATGGAATCTTCCCAAGGAAAATGTCTGACTTCATTTCGAACTCATCATGAGCAGTTTGTGCCTTACTTCAAAAATGAAGATAATCTTGTGTTCTCTGATGTAGATGGCCTGATGAATGCCCTCGGAATAAAACATGACACTCACAAGAATGGTGACTATTCATAGACTCCTCGAAATTGAGTCTCAAGGTGGTGTTGCTGCATAATGGAAATAGACTTCCATCTATTCTGGTCGGACATGCTGTCTACATGAAAGAAACCTACGACAACCTAAAACAGCTGTTGAACTGTCTTCAATACAGCAAGTATGGCTGGCATCTCTGTTGTGACCTAAAGGTAGTGGCTCTGTTGATGGGTCTGCAGCTGGGATATACAAAGTACTGCTGTTTTTTATGTGAATGGGACAGCCGAGCAAAGACTGCACAATGCGAAGAGAAACTGGCCTCAGAGGAAATCTCTGAAGGTCGGAGAGAAGAATGTGGAACACCCAGCACTGGCAGAAACGTACAAAATCCTGCTACTGTCCCTACACATCAAACTTTCTGTGATGAAAAACTTAGTAAAAGCCATGGACCGGACTGCATCAGCTTTCAAGTACTTGGCTGAGAAATTCCCTCAACTCAGTGAAGTGAAAATTAAAGAGGAATTTTTGGGTCCTCAGATCCTCGAGCTGTTCAGAGACCAAATGTTTGACAACCTGCTTCAGGATGATGAGAAAAAGGCTTGGGATGTGTTTCATCTGGTGTCAACTAAATTCCTTGGGAATGTCAGGGCAGACAACTACAAGAAACTGGTTAAGGACATGTTGTCTCTATATCACAAACTTGGCTGCAATATGCCCTTAAAGATCCACTTTCTCCATTCCCACTCAGATTTCTTCCCCGACAACTGCAGCATGTTTAGTGATGAGCACTGTGAACGTTTTCATCAGGACATTGCAACAATACCAGGGAAACTGGTCCACCTCAATGTTGGATGACTACTGTTGGATGCTCACCAGAGATGATCCTGAGCAGCTGTACAAGCGATGGGCAAAGCGATGTTGGAAGTAGAAGTGGAGTTTTACCGATACATGCCATATGTACATATTTCGTGTTCAGCACCTTGAAATCTTTAAGAAATGGCTACTTTTATTCAGAGGCATGACTTTTATGAAAATTTGTTGCCCAGTGTTTGAATAGAAGAACCCATTTTGGCATTACCTGTAACAGATTGAGGCTTGCAAAGTAGCAAAGGACTGTGACAATGGTGGCTCTCAGCAGGTATATGACACAAATCCACAGCATGCATACATTTTGATGCGATGGAAATGTGACAATAATAGTAGTAATTGATAAAACAATAAATTGGCATCATTCATTAATTAATAATTGATTATCCTAAATATTGTGTAAATCAACACTGCACTGAAAAGCCAAAACATTATGACCAGTGCGTCTTTATGCAAATCGAAACAACTGCACCCGTAATTTGAATGCTGGTCATGGCAGTAATGTGTCATAGCACACAGTACATTGAACCCTGCTGAAAATGGGGCTGCATAGCCTCAGGCCACTCCGAGTGCCCATGCTAAACTCTGTTCACCATCGAAAGTGCCTACAATGGGCATGTGAGCATCAAAACTGAACTTGAATGGACTGGAAGACAGTCGTCGGGTCTGATGAATCTCGTTTCTTGTTGCACCATGTGGACAACGGCTAGGTGTGTGTTGGCACTAGGATGCACCACGGGATGAAAACGAGCCGATGGAGGAAGTGTAATGCTTTCAGCAATGCTCTGCTGGAAAACTCTGTATCCAGTCATTCACTTGCAGAAAATTATTATGTCTACCACCTACCCAAAAATTATTGCAGACCAGGTACATCCTTTCATGGCAACGGTAATGCCCCTCTAGTAGTGCCTTCTTTCAGCAATATAATGCATCATGCCACACTGCCCGGATTGTTTGAGAATGGTTTGCAAAACATGAGGAAGACTTCCAGGTATTGCCCTGGCCTCCAAATTCCCCAGACATCAAACCAATAGAGCATCTGTGGTTTGTATTGGAACTGCATATAGGATCTGCAGTGGCTTAACCACATAACTTACAAGAGTTAAAGGATCTGCTGGTAATGTGTTGGTACCACAGATACCAAAAGACAACTTTAGAAATCTTGTAGTGTCCATTCCTTGCCAGGTAAGAGCTATTTTGGTGTATGTGGATGATTTATGTAGTTTAAGAGTATAAATAGCCAAAATAACTTCAGACTGTGTTATAGGGCCAACATTAAAGCTAGTAATGCATCTATTATCATTATAAATAATGGTAATAGATGCATTACTAGCAATGAACTAACCACATTTGTTTAGAACACTCTGAAATGCTCAGTCAACCTAGCAATGACAGAATCCTCACCTTCAATAACATTACATTGTTTATCCTTGAATCCCTGTATACTTATCAGGTTTTTCTCACCAAAAATAATTATCTGGTACAACTCTCTGCTGTTACTTTGTCAGCCAACCATCAAGCCAAAGATTCTTATCCGCTGCTAACTGTCCTTTAAACATTTATTAAGCTCTCTGTAATGCTTTCTGTTAGGACTAGTAGTGTATTGATTAAGGACATTCCTGCAGTTCTTTCTTTCCAAAATAAGCTACAGTGCCTTATCACTCAAATAATTTTGTCTCCTCTGCTCCCTTTTACTTTTAAGATTTCTATTAATTTCAAGAAAAGCCTGTTTAAAATGCTCCCATTCTTCCTCAACTTCAGTAATAAGCAAACCATGACTGTCATAATGACCAAGTAACCTATCGTGGTAAGCTTTAGTTATAACTGGGTTTTTCAGAGCTTCATTCTTAAAGTTAACTTTTTTAACTTTAGCACAACACTTCTTAAGTTTAAGTTGCAAGACACTTTTAACAAGGTAATGGTCAGAGCCAATTTCAGCTTCCCTGTTTGACGTGATATTTCTAGCAGAACTAGCCCATTGCTGTTAATTAATATATAATCAATCATATTCTTATACAGCCCATCTGGTGAAATCCATGTTACTTATGCATGTCACTGTGTTTGTAATAAGTATGTTATTCTCAAAACATTAAGTTACCTGTAGGAAACATTGCAGCTACCAATACCAAAAGGGCTTATGGCCTCTCCCCAAAAGTCAGAGTCAGTACCAACTTTAGCATTGAAATCACCTAGAACAAGGATAATATCTCCTTTCTTGACAGAATTCAAAATATCCTGAAGTTGTCCATAAAACCTATCCTCATCTTCAGTGGGGGGGCATAACAACAGATAATATTGAAGTCTTTAATGCTTGTCTGAAATTTAGCTGTAAGAAGCCTTTCATTAATGTACTGATCTCCTAGAAGAGCATCACTATCATATATGAGGAACAAACCAATGCCTTGGAGATTCTTCTTAGCTTCCCTTCCAGAAAAGAGAAATTTAAGATTATTTTTAAGAATTGACCTTTATCTGTCCATCTGGTCTCTTGCAAGCCGAGAATATCTAAGTTTTAATGGTAGAATTCTTTTGTGAAGACAGCAAGAGAATAATCTCTGTGCAGAGTCCTCACATTCTAGCTGCAATGGAGAGAAAATAGTTAGTGAGATGTTTAAAGTAACTATGTTTATTGAGAGAGGAAGTGCCAAAAATATCAAACAGCCCCATAATCGCAGGCATGAAGGAAAGACCTATTTTCCCCACTACTAAAGGCTGAAGCCATCTATACTGGAAGACTTCCTCCAATGTAGGTTTGATGATGCCTGTAGAAACAAGATTTCAGGCACTTGTGGTGGCCTCTGATCAGGGTTATCCACCAGCTAATAAAACCTATCCTGTGAATCTGTTCACTTGAGGCTGTCAACCCACAAACACAGCGGAAGATTTTCCCTCCACAGAAGCCCACCAGTGCAGCAAATTCAAGATCCATAATCAAGCTCAGAGCCATATCCCAGTCTAGTTAGTGTATATGGTCAGCATGGTAGAAGAAAAGAAAATTTGCCTTAGTTGTCCAGATCAGTAGGCCACATTGATTTGGCAGCCCTCCTCTTCCGTTCACTTCCACAAGAGAGTATCTCTTTTGAAAGATACTAATGGCCTGCACCACAAGAAGGCAGGGTTGAACATTAGATGCTAGACCTGGCCGGTTCTATGCATCATCACAGGGGATTGGTGCATAGCTGACCTTCCAGTGACTACCATTTACAGACCAATCATCAATTTCCTGTGGATTTTTGAGAAAGTAATGCAATGGTGACTCTTGGCATGCAGCACAGGAAACAATGGCTTATAGCAGCTTTGGTTAAAAATTGTGACTTGCATACTTCTTGATATTACTATAATTAAGTTAATTCCAGAAATACAGTTGTGAAAAATGAATTTTCCAGTGAGTGGAAATGGGAGATTTAAGTTTGAGTCCCACTCATCAGCAAAACTAATTTTTTTCCACAACTGTATTTCTTCGATTCTATGTCAACAGCTAATTTTATATATCCATTATTGATAAAGTTAATCATCAATAATTAGTAATCAGTATGTATTCATCATGCATTAATTAATGATGTAGTACATAAATTGCACCAAATACTGGAATTTATTAGCTTTTATAAGTTTTTTAATTGCTCAAAAGTTTCGTTCTACTAACTTCTAATTTTCATTGTGTAAGGTTGGCAGCTCTAGTAAACTTTAGAGAAAAAAATAGGCATAAAATATAATTTCACAGGAATTTTTAATACTTAAAACATTTATCACAAACATTGGTTTGTGTTCCAAAATGGCAACCCCATGGTGCATCAGTGCAAATAAATAGACAATGAAAAGTAAACTTCAGTTTTCTAAAAATTGAAATTCTTGATATAAATTTCTTTATATTTTATAAAAATTTGTAGTTTAAAGTTAATAAATTATGCTTATTATTTTAAATTTAAAAAATCAATGTGGTAGTGGCATAAATAACTAGTCACCATTCTGGCTGCCATTATAAAAACCCAAAATGCATTAGTGAAAAGGGTTATGAACAGTTATTACCTTTATTGTCCTTATTCACTTTCAAACAGATTACTTTCATACTAAGTTTTGCAGTTTTATTTGAACTGTTACCATTCACTCTTTGCTAAAAGGTTTGAAAAATTTCTGCAAATCAAATGAATATATTTTACAATTGGTGAAAATTGAAGCAGTTAACATATTTCATATTTTGTTTTCTATTTTCTACTCTTTATATTTAAACTGCATTTTCTGTTTTTGGAATTATTTTATTGGTTATTTGATTAATAATTCGATTTCAAAAACATTTTTTTTTTAATTTTAACCATATCTGAAGCCATTTGTAACATATACTAGAGTTTCACACCAAAACAGTTGGTAGTGTAGTTTTGTGCATATTTTTAAATGGCTGGATTGCATTTTTTGAGATGTGATTAGCATTAGCAATACTTTTGTTTTCAGTATTATTAGCTCTTTGTATTGAAAAATTCATAATTTTTTAGCAATATTTAAATTTCATCAGCACTGGATTTGAATTTCCAATATACCAAGGAAGTGTTAAGCTTTTCATAATTTAATATACCCTGAATTATGAATTTTCTCAATTATTTAGGTTTTTGAGATTTTCTTTATTAATTTGACAAAAATTATCCTTATTTCAAAGCAAAATAAGATTTTGAAGCCGAGTGGTTAGCATGCTTGGCTACTGATCTAAGGGACCTGGGTTCGAACCCCGGGTAAGGCATGTGTCGTTTTTCTGCTGAGGGCCTGCCGTCCTCTCAGACCTTCAACTATGGCAAATAAACTGACAGGCTCCTGTCAGACCTCTGTGGCAAGCAGCTGCTTGAGGGGGTATTTATTTTTTATTTAAATTTTTGAGTTAATTTTAATGTTGGCTTAATAAATTCCATTTATATGCCATTTCAGTGAATATTTTAATAATTATGAAAAATATAAATTAGTGAAAGATTTAAATAATAACAAAATGTCTTGAAATATTTATATTGGAAAATATTAAAAAGCTTTTTTTTTACTAAAGTTGAAATTTAAAAAAAAATCAAAGTTAGGTTTTTTGTTAAAGAAACAAAAAAATTCCACTTACCATCCTTTCAAATTTCTATTATTTTATTATGCAGGATAAAATAAAATATTCTCTATATTTGTATGTAATATATCCTTGTTGGTTAGTTAGGGAAAAAGTTCAAAATTTCAGTTTTTTTCCTGAAAATTGTTAAATACTTGGCCACCCAGATTCATTCCAGTTTTTCAGAATCCATAATTTATCAAAACATAACTTTGATTTTTCGTGTGCAAGAATATAAACAGGATGCAATGGAAACAAAAAGCATATTCTACAGAAACAACTAATATCAGTGGGTGCAATATGGCCAAAAGGATTGAGTATGATTTTTCCCACACTTCCACAGCAAAATTCATTGTTGAATGGCAAAATATTTTTATGTCTACACAGTAGGAACATTCAAGGTCAACTAGATGAGTGTGCACTTAAAAAATTTGCAGAATTCGTTTGTGGGGTTTCAAAAATGCACGTGAGTATGCTAAAATATTAGTGCATGCTTACTCTTGGGTTAAATGTCAATGAATGTTTTTTTTTTCTGTTAAATAAGAATAGTATAATTTTAACAGGATGAAGTAATGGGCTTCATGCATGACATTTTCAACTTCAACAGAGTTCGTTATACAAAAATAGAAGAATTAGCTACAGATATAATGGAAATAGCCAAACAGAGATGTGAAAGGACTTGTGAAAGACTGTCTTTATAAATATATAAATTTAATTACCAGAAGCTCTGTGATAGAAATAATGTCATCTTAGGTTTCTGAACACATTGGATTGTGGTAAATTACCAAAAAAAACTGGAGAAAAATAAATCTTTGACCTTTTTTTTTATGCATAATTTCATTTGACATGTCATCATTTTATATCATAGAAAACTTAAACTGTGTAAACATTTATTTGCAAAATATGTAGTTTTCTAGGATAAAGTTGAAATGTTTTATAGTGGAGATTATGTACAAATGTATATTATGTATATATTGTGATTTCCCTCCCCCTAGTTTTTTTAAGTATTTCTTGTGATTTTTCCAAGTCTGTTAGTAAGTGTATTATGTATTTGAAATATTGATATAGACACTTGAAAAGGTATGAAATCACTCCTAATATCAATTTGAAATTTAGAGGAAAAATGCCTTGGGCCAGGTGGGATATGAATCTAAACCTTCCTGATAATACAAAGTGATTCAAAATTCATGCAACCCATATTAGAAAATTTAATTTATTCTTAATTTATGTTTACAAATTGTTAACAATTGGATGACTGCTGCAAACATTGATTAATATTCTGAAGTTTTTCATCACTTAATAGTGAAGGCTGACCAGTATGTTTCTTGTCATGTAAGCTTCCAGTCTTGTGAAATCAGGCAATTAAACATGATATTGTAGACTTCTTGGGTATCAGAGAATCTGGAAACTGGTCATTGAAGTCAGCTAGAACAGTTAAAAATGATTTGTTATTAAATAATGTTCGACTATGTATACATGTTTGGCCTGGAAAAAATTCGTTATGGGCAACTTACAATGCATGTCATCAACAAAGAACTGACAGTGTTGCATATATCAGGGACTTCAGAGTTGCCAATGTTAGAATCGGTATTTAATTCTGTTCAGTTGGCAGAAAAATAATAAGCATTTACATTTTGGGTTGCATGAATTTTAAATCATTCTGTATATTGCTGTAACCACTGAGCTACTGGTTGCGATCAAGATCTCATCCGTTTAATGATATGAACTATTTTACCTGAAGTACACAACTGAAATATCTTTTCACTTGAAGAGTGTCTTTTCCACTTCCAAACAACATCCTGAAGTAGATGAAGGTTCCTTAACTTTTATCTGTTTACTCTTTATCATATATCATGTGTTTGGTGCAATATGGCCTTAGCTGCCATTGGCGCCATTAATCCCCAACCAACCAATTTGAAGTAGATAGCAATGTATCATCAGTTGATTACTTAATACATTTCTCAATGTTTCTTCACGAATTTTTGATATTAATGTCAAGAGTGACTTGATACCTTTTGAAGTGAAGAAACATTGAGAAATTTATTAAGTAATATGATATATTAATATGTGCTCTAAAAGTTAAAATATGGCTAGGTGGTTAGCATGTTTGGCTACTGATCAAAGGGACTGAGTTTGAGCTCTGGATGTTTCTTTTTTGTGTTTCTGCAGAGGGTTTTGCCTTCCTCAGAGATCTTATCTATGCATATTATACTGACAGGCTACTGTCAGACCTCTGTGGTTGCACTCTTATACACATTATATTTTCTTTCTCAACTTTATAATTGCTGTGTAGTCAACTTACTAATGCCATAAAATTATTTTATGTGACATTGAAGCCACTTCTTTAAAATTTCAATCTCAGTTATTGACTTCTTTTTTATTGCTTTTTTGTATGTCTTCATTGAGGTTGACTTACATTTAGGAGTCATGGTTGTACAGTAGCAAAATTGTTTAAATGAAAAATATTCTCAAATTGTGAATTATTTATGCATAATTGAAAAAGGCTACAGGTGACTTTAAACAAGTCTTCTGCTAATTATCTTTCCATCTGCTGGTGAGCTTATTTCAGCAGTTATGCTGTCAGTGTGTAGAAAGAAATTAAATCATGATTTTCAACAACAAACCTTCAAGAGTTTGCAATTTTGGAATGCATTAGTTGAACTTCAAGCAGCAAAAATTTAGTATAGTTCTCTATACAGGCTAGTGAGGAAAGTCTATATCAAGGATAATATATTGAGAATAGCTAATGCTACAGGTATAACAGTTGTGGGTGCTGTAAAGTTATCAACTTCTCTATTGTCTGGAGTCTCAAGAATTAAGAGCTCTCTGTTTAAATTCCATCAAATGTCTAAAAAAACTCTCAAATATGCTGTATTTGTTTCATTTGTATCATATCAAGATGGAAAGAAAGTTCATGATCTTGAATGCGGACCTTAGTGTTTAAATTATCAAAACTGATTGTCCATTTCTCTATGAGATGTGTTTGCAAGACCATCATCTCTCTAGACCACTTTGATATTTGTAATAATCACTTTTACTTATTGAGATTAGTTCTAGTGGAAAAAATTGTCTTGCACTTGATGTACGAACATAGATCATTCAGGGACTGACCAATGTCTTACATTTAATCTTCTCAATGGCATCTGAAGATGTTTTATCCTGAAAGTGTTCTCCATTGAAAGCTGTGCATTTACACCATCACCTAACCCAGGTATTGAATGCTTCCTGCAACCATTAATGTGAAAGTGTTTGGAACACCATCATTGTAGCTACTCGAGTCTTCTGCCATTTCCAAAGTAACAGCATTTTAACACTGTTTTCAGCTTTGGAAGCAGGTGAAAATTGCAAGGTGCTAATGAGGAGGATGCTCTAGTATCTCAGCACCTATGTTGGTGACAACGGTTTGACCAAAGCAGCAGTATGGGGTCTAACATTGGTCATGGTACAGAAACCATTTTATCCCTTGGAATTCTGGCCATTTTTCATGAACTGTACAGCGAAGTTTTGTTTAGAGGACTTTTGCATAAGCTACCTCATTCATTGTTGATTCCCATGGCATAAAATATGTTACAAGAATGCCTTTGCAATAAAAAAAACACTCAGCCATTTGTTTCCCAGCTGACCTCACAGCTCAAAATATCATAGACTGCAGTTAACTTTAGTGCTTCCATTCACTAGATTGGTGTTTTGTTTCTGGATCATGCTTTGTTTCAAGCACTCTTCTCCACACATTTGAGTCATTTTTGGGACTGCTTATGCATCATTTAAGCCTCAATAAACACAGTAACGTATCACATACTTCTGCTCAGTTTCCAGATCAGCCATAACATGCAAAAATTCACACACTCAAAAACCAATTCCTATCCAATGACAGAGACTGACTGCATACTATTCTGCTCTTACTTGCTACCGTATTGCAACATGTTTCAATTTGCACACATACTGATCCGTGCCTTTGAAGAGTTTCTGTGTTGCCACATATGTATTAACTCATATGGAAAGCTGCTAATAGTTGGTGATGGCAGTCCACAAATTAAATGAGTCAACTGTTGTGTAATAAAACCCCATGACTTCCTGATAACATTTCAGGTGTCTTTCACTGAACTACCTATCATCAGCAGAGATCTCCTCTATTACACTTTGAGCACAAACCGTCCTTCAATGTCCTGTGACTCAAGTACATACTGGGGTAAGGGGGGGGGGGGTCGTCCATGGGTCCAGACTTCCCCTGAAAACTCGTCTTTTTATATGAACTCTCAAACTTGTTTGACTGCTTTGATATCCAAAAACAGATGTCTATGTATAATTTTAGCCCCAATGTATGAAATTAAAATAGATTTTAAAAAATAACTGTAGAATTTTATTCCATATAGGTTATCATTTAAAATTTTCAGTCTGGTGGAGTATTTTAGTATTTGAAAAACTTTACTCAAGTCTTTTTCTTGGCTTCTGCCCCCCCCCCCCCCCTCCAAAAAAAATCTGGGTACAATCTTTCTGTAACTATCAATTAATTTGGCAGCCCTTATAGCCTAGTGCCCTAGGAGACTGCCTTGTTCATCTATATTGTTGGACTAACCTTGACCATTTCTAACATTGAATAATGTGCAAAGTAACTTGCACTATCACAAACTGATTCTACACAATTTCCTTATTAAAATAAGGCTCTATATATTCTATGCACTAAGATTCCTTATTGGTATATGCATAGAAAGTAGCAAGATCTTAAAAGTATACTGGTCAGACGAGTTGTGGTACACCTTATTCCGGACCGACGGTTGGTAGAGCGTTTGGCGGAAGCTCCATGAAGCAATAGACCCACCCAGCTTGCCTTGTAAACACAACTCAAGGTTCTGGAGGCGGTGTCATGGTATGAGACACGTTCGGTTGGTATAGAACGAGTCCCCCGATATTGCTGGAAGGTCGGGTGTCCTCCAAGGATTATCTGAACATTGTTGTCGATCAAGTCAATCCTGCAATGTTGACTTTTTATCCAACAGGTGATGGCTGTTTCATGGACAACAATGCTACTGTCCATCGCACAAGATGTGTTCAGCGAGCATGACAGCGACTTCAACCATCTTCCCTGGCCACCGCAAAGCCCGGTTCTGAACTCCATTGAGATTGTATTGGATATGTTAGAAAACCCCATTCCAGGCAAAGTCCTCTTCCTTAAAATCTGAGCCAGTTGAAAGATTGTCTGTTGAACTCCTGGTATGCTGTAGATGTAAAGGCACTCCAACACCTTGTGGAATCTATGCCAAAGCGCATATATGCTGTAATTCGGGCTAAAGGAGGTCCAACTCGGTATTGAATAAAGGTTTCTAATTCAGTGGCTGGTGGGGCGGGGGTGGCTCAGTCGGTAGCGCGCCAGACTCGTAATCTGTAGTTCCCAGGTTCGAGTCCCAGCTGGGTCAGCATTGAGATTTATCTCCGCAAAATTCCCCGCCCTGCCCGCGGTCAGTAGGGGACACCGATGGGCTTGGAAAGGCCGCCGTCCGTCGGATGGGACGTTAAGCCGTGAGCCCGTGTGTGGGAGAGCCATACCCTGTGCACGTTAAAGAACACGCTGAATGGCCTTGACGGGAGACTGCCATCTGTCTCCCAACAGCTGTTCCAGTGGGTCTTCTCCCCCAACCTTCTCTGAGCCTTCGGGGTCCATGTGACCTGGCCATTTAGCCCATGGTGTGCAAAAAAGTGCCGCTCAGAGGTAAAACAACCCAACCCAGTGGCCGGTGTGTGTAGTTGTGACACACTGCCTGAATACTATAGACAAATATTACATATCAAGAGAAAGCAAAGTATTTAAGCTTGTGCTCTTTGTTCAGGTGAGAGCCATGACCAGAACATTAATTTCGTTAAGCAACGAGCGTCAAAGGATTTCATGGGGTTTTTTTGCATTTCGTAAAATTTTTGCTTATAAAATGAAAACTGATAATTTTTTTTTAGTTTTTCTCTATTTACATGTTATGAATTATAATTATATAGTTGAGGTTCCAGCTGGGTGAGTGTAGAGATTTATCTCCGCAAAAACTCCCCTCCCTGCCCATGGTCAGTAGGGAACACCGATGGGCTTGGAAAGGCTGCCGTCTGTCAGATGGGATGTTAAGCCATGGGGCTGTGTGCGGGAGAGCCATACACTGTGCATGTTAAAGAACACACTGTATGGCCTTGACGGTAGACTACCATCTACCTTCCAACAGCTGTCCAATGTGACCCCTCCCCCATCCTTCTTTGAGCCCTCGGGGTCCTCCTAACCCAGCCATTTAGCCCATTGTGAGCAAAAAAAGCGCCGCTCAGAGGTAAAACAACCCAAAGAATTTTGGAAATTATAGTAACGGCTAACTCTTCGAAATCAACATGTGTTTAATACAGGTAATCGCTATATGATGTATTTCATCGTTATGTAATTGTTTAAATCACCTTCGCCTAAAAATTTTAACTATACTTAAATATTTATTTCATGAAACTAAATGAAACGCGGAAAAAAATTCAAATTTCAGCTGTATAAAAACATTGGCCCTAAATGATTTTTTTTCTTACTAAATTACTTACTAAAAAGTAATTTTACATTTGTTTCGGATGAGCTTTTTTTTTATATCGAGGCATTTTAATTTTGTGAAACCAGCCAGAAATGAGACTTTTACTTTGGTTTAAACAACAATCCAGACAGCAGTTCCTATAATCTCTGATTTGGGTCACGGTTATATTTCGCCCGCACAATAGTGAGAATTAACAAACTTGTCATAAAACTTGATGTTTTTGCTCTCTCAAAATCTCGTTGGTTTTGTTGTATGAAGGCGAAATGAGAAATATATTCCATGTAAATGTATAAATAGTTTGGTATTGTCGATGGATAAGACAGTGTTCTCTGCTTGTATTAAATTTCAACTTTCCTAATATGAAGGAAAGAGTATATTTGAAATTGAAACGAATAGGAGCTGTTATCCGATGCTACCATCTGTATTTGTGTAGATGTTAAATGATGGAAATAGGTACAATAAGACTGAAAAAGAATTGTTGCATTTGTTGCTGTTAATGTATTTAATAGTTTTGTAATAAAATCGGTGAATAAAAATCTCTTGCAATTTTCTATGTATTCACAAGTTTCGAAAAAAAGGCTGAAAACAAAAATCCACCAGTCTCAAAGAGTAGATGAATTATTTATCTGAAGCTGTTGCAAGATATTTGAAACAGTAATTGCTCATTATTTGAACTTGACACGCATGATAGATCGATTACAGTCTTTTAATTTAGTTTTCATTATATGGCATTTCACTTATTTATTTCTATTTCGATTAAGCGCAGGAAACACGTATTTTAAATCCATCACATAGAGTAAGTGACTTTTTCATTTATACTGGTGAAGTTCCTTAGGAAGAAGTTGGGCTACAGATACAGAGAAATCAAGTCTATATATAAATCAGCAGATGGAATATGAAGCCATATCACTTAGAGCTGCCGGGGCAATGAGGCAGCTCGTGATGTCGTAACGATAGAACGAAATCATTTCGAAGAGCCAGCTGGCATGTTAACATCGACTTGTTTCAGGTGCCATTTCGCTAACAAATTCATCTTTGCCAATTAACTCCGCACGACACCGAAGAAATCGATTCAAGTCGCACGAGAGAGTCATTAAAATAGCAGCCCTTCGGATGAAAATTAAATACGCGATATTGGCGAATGAGCTCTGTGCTAGACATTGAAAGAGGAATGCGTTCATCGCCACTGAGATGGCATTTGCTATACTTACTAATAGAGCAAACTGAAATAAGCAGGAACAATCCGACATATTGTATGACTGAAGAAAATGGCAAAAATTCAAGAGAGAAAATTGGGTACTCAAATGTTTTTTTTTTGTCAACGTACAAACTTTGAAACTATGGTAACAAATGCTAGCATTTATAAGATCACTCCCCAAGTACATTGAGTAAACTTAACATTATAAAAGTGATCATATCTCGTGGACTCGCTGAAATGAGTGACTAAATAATTGGTCTGTAAATGATAGCTAGGAAGTCACTGGAAGGAGAGCTATGCACCAATCCCCTGTGATGATGCATAGAACCGGCCAGGCCTAACACCTAATGTCCGACCCAGTCTCGTGGGGCAGGTCGTTAGTACCTTTCAAAAGAGACTCTCTTGTGAACGTGAACAGAAAGGGAGGGCTGCCAGATTAGTGTGGCCAGATTATCTGGACAACTATGGCTACTTTTCTTTTTTTTCTACCCTGCTGAGGAGTGGTCAACCATACAGGGTCATGGTGTTGACCATATAAACCTAGTGGAGTGGACTGAAATAAGGCTGCGCTTGATTATGGATCCTGAATTTGCTGCACTGGTGTACTTCGGTGGAGGGAAAATCTTCCACTATCTTTTCCGTTTGTTTGTGGGTTGAGACCCCAAGTCAATAGATTCACAGGATATATCTTATCAGCTGGTGGATAATCTTGAGCAGAGGTCGTCGCAGGCACCTGAACTCTTGTTTGTATGGGTATCATCAAATTCTACACTGGAGGAAGTCTTGCAGTGTAGATAGCTTCAGTCTTTAGTAGTGGGGGAACAGGTCTTGCCCCATGCCTGCGATTAGGGGGCTGTTTGATATTGTCGGCATTCCCTCTCTCAATAAACATAGTTTCTTTAAACATCCCACTAACCATTTTCTCTCCATAGGTAGTTGGAATGTGAGGACTGCACAGAGCTTTTTCTCTTGATGTCCTCGCACAAGAATTCCACCATTAAAATTTATATATTCTCGGCTTGCAAGAGACCAAATGGACAGATAAAGGTCAGATTCTTAAAAATAATTTTAAATTTCTCTTTTCAGGGAGGGACGACAATAAGCATCACCAAGGCGTGGGTGTACTTCTCAGCAGACACGCTAGTGATGCTCTTCTACGATATGAGTGCATTAATGAAAGGTTTCTTACAGCAAAATTTCAGACAAGCGTTAAAGATTTGAATGTCATCTGCTGTTATGCCCCCAATGAGGATGAGAAGGATAAGTTTTACGGACAACTTCAGGATATTTTGAATTCTGTCAAGAAAGGAGATATTACCCTTGTTCTTCGTGACTTCAATGCCAAAATTGGTACTGACTCTGACCTTTGGGTAGGAGTAATAGGCCCTTTTGGTATTGGTAGCTGTAATGGCAATGGGCAACGTCTCCTACAGGTAAATAAACTCAATGGATTCAGAATAACTAACACTTATTACAAACACCGCGACATACATAAGTACACATGGTTTTCACCTGATGGGCTGCATAAGAATATGATTGATTACATATTAATTAACAGCAAATGGGCTAGTTCTGTTAGGAATACCAGGGTATATAGGGCAGCTGAAATTGGATCTGACCATTATCTTGTTAAAAGTGACTTGCAACTTAAACTTAAAAAATGTTGTGCTAGGGTTAAAAAATTTATTTTTAAAACTGAAACTCTGAAAGATCCAGTTATAGCCAAAGCTTATCATGATAGGTTACTTAATCATTATGACATTCATGGTATGCTTACTACTGAAGTTGAGGAAGAATGGGATCATTTTAAACAGGCTTTTTTGGACACTAACAGTGCTCTTTTAGGAAAAAAGGAGCAGAAGAGACAGAATTACCTGAGTGATAAGGCACTTGAGCTTATTTCGGAAAGAAAGAACTGCAGGAATGTCCTTAATCAATACCCTACTAGTCCTAATAGAAAGCATTACAGAGAACTTAATAAACGTGTAAAAGATCAGTTAGCTACTGATAAGAATCTTTGGCTTGATGGTTTGGCTGACAAAGCCGAGGAAGCAGTTAGACAGCACAACAGCAGAGAGTTGTACCAGATAGTTAATGTTTTATGTGGTAGAAAATGGATAGGCATACATGGATTGAAGGATAAACAAGGTAAGGTTATAGATGGTGAGGATTCTGTCGTGGCTAGGTGGGCTGAGCATTTCAGTGATGTTCTAAACAATGTAGTTAGTTCTACTCCCATTGTTTGCAATTATGATAGATGCATTGGTGGCTTTAATGTTGGTCCTATAACACAGTCTGAAGTTATTTTGGTTATTTCTAAACTTAAACTTCATAAATCCCCAGGGGTAGATGAAATTACTACTGAAATGCTTTTAGCTGGGAATGTTTCGGTTACCACTTGGATGACTGAAATTCTGAATATCTTTTATGATAAAGGCATGGTTCCTAAGGATTTTACCAGAGCTATTGTTATTCCTATCTTCAAAAACGGTGATCGCAGTTCTTGTGATAACTATAGGGGTATCAGCCTACTCTCGGTTCCAGGTAAAGTTCTTTCCATGATTGTGCTTAATAGAATTAAGAATCTGGTTGACAGTCAATTGCGTGTTGAGCAATGTGGATTCAGAAGTGGTAGGGGATGTGTGGATCAGACATTTTCACTTAGGCAGATTCTTGAGAAATGTTTAGAGTTTCAGAAACCTTTGGTTGCTAGCTTTGTTGATTTCAAAAAGGCTTTCGACTCTGTTGATCGTCATTGTGGTTGATTGTGAAATCATATGGTATACCTGACAAGTTAGTTAACATAATGAAAGCTCTCTATAATAACACTGAGTCGTGTGTGAGAGTTGGTAAGGCTTGTAGCAATTGGTTTAGCATTACTTCGGTGTTCGACAAGGGTGCATTTTGTCTCCTTTTCTCTTTAGTTTCGTTATTGATTATGTTATGGGAAATTCACTTCAAGGGAAAGATTTTGGCCTTAAATTGGCTGGAGATACTAAAATTTCTGATTTAGATTATGCTGATGATTTAGCCCTTTTGGCAAATGATGTTGATGAGATGAACTCTTTCATTCGAGCTGTTGATGAGACTGGTAGTAAAGTAGGTTTGGTTATAAACAGAGAGAAAACTAAAGTGATGAAAATTGGTCATGCAGGCTCTGATTCAGTTAATTTCAATGGCTATACTCTTGAGAATGTGTCTCAGTTTAATTATCTTGGGAGCTATGTAACAGATAGTGGTGATGTGTGGCATGAGATTAACAGACGAATAGGGATTGCTGTCGGGACTTTTAAGAATCTATGGAGAGTGTGGAGAAATAGGGGTATACACCTAAAGACTAAAATTAGACTGTATAATAGTTTGGTTCTTTCTAGGGTTAGTTATGGTAATGAAACTTGGACGCTGTGTAAACAAGGTAACAGGAAACTAGATGCTTTTGATTCCAGATGCTTACGCAGTATCTTGGGCATTAGGTGGTTCAACTTTGTAACCTCCATAAGATGCGGTGGACAGATATTGTCAAACAGGACCTTGTTAGAATTGGTGTGCAGTGCCAAGATGCAGTAGATATAGCTCAGGATAGACATGTTTGGAGAACTAAATTGCACGGTCTGGTTGGACCTCCGTAGCCCATGGCTGCTTGAGGATGATGATGATGAGCTGTTAATTCACTAATCAACCAATAATTTCGTAGATCACTGGTCGATTGATAGTTTAATTAACCAATGATCTATCGATGCAGCATTAACTGCACACTCTAGTTATTAAAAATGCACGCTTCTTCGTCACTGTTAGTGATTACTGTCGATAGCTAAACATAATGAAGGCACACCCGCAAAATCATTGATGACGACAAGAGAAATCTTCGATGAAATTTCAAATGATAGTGAATAGGGGGGATATAAGAGTCCTGTATTGAAATAAGGAAATTTTAAAACTCTGTAGAAAATTTTCACTATGGCCACGTTATTCGTCGTTCTCATAGAGGAATTAATCACTCGTAACAGCTCAGCATACGTGTCGCCTAGTAAATGAGGAACGATTAGGTCGGCATACACATATATACTAGATATTGCTGCATTAATACCAACTGCATACTTGGACACGTCATTGTTATACAGGTATCTGGGGGCGGGGGTGGCTCAGTCGGTAGCGCGCCAGGCTCATAATCTGTAGTTCCCAGGTTCGAGTCCCAGCTGGGTCAGCGTTGAGATTTATCTCCGCAAAATTTCCCCGCCCTGCCCACGGTCAGTAGGGGACACCGCTGGGCTTGGAAAGGCCGCCGTCCATTGGATGGGACGTTAAGCCGTGGCCCCGTGTGCGGGAGAGCCATACCCTGTGCACGTTAAAGAACACACTGGATGGCCTTCACGGGAGGCTACCATCTGTCTCCCAACAGCTGTTCCAGTGGGCCCCCTCCCCCAACCTTCTCTGAGCCTTCGGGGTCCATGTGACCTGGCCATTTAGCCCATGGTGTGCAAAAAAGTGCCGCTCAGAGGTAAAACAACCCAACCCAACAGGTATCTGACTTTGTCGAAGCCGAGTAATTCCCTCAAACCTTTGGAAGAAGAAGGGAACGTCAGATAATGACCGTCGTCGGAAGAGATTTTTATGTGTTGTTAGCCTGTCCCTTGAAGGCAAAATTTATTCTATCAGACGGTATAGCTTGCAGCATTGCAATAAAATGTGTTCTACATTTTCGTAACGTCCAGGGGGAATGTGGTGTTTGTCTTCCCTTATGATGGGGTGTAGAACCAGGTAAAAATAAAATGTTGCTACATCGGGTGTGAAGAAATCGTCGTCCTCCAACACCTTGGAAATAAAGTTTGAATGTAGGGAGTTTCTGTGTCTATGTCTCCAACGTTGAAGAAATTGTTGAAGCTCGTTGCCTCTCTTTTAAACACCATATCATAATCCACGGATCCGATTTAGAACACCCATAATCTTTTTTTATCACTTGAATGTCTTTAGGAATTTGACCTTGAATGTTTTTTTTTATAATCCTTTCCCTCTTCATCTTTCGGTTGAACTGATGATTTAGCACAACCTTAATGGCGTTTTGGGGGATGGTGGGAAACCATCTGAACTGAGTGGAGAAGCCATTTCCACTCAGTTCAGATGGTTTCCCCACCATCCCCCAAACAAATTAGAAAGCCATTTCCTAGGCACCCAACTGGGAGTGGGATAATCTTGCCATTTACATAATACTCATTTTTTCCGATCTCAAGCCAAGATTTTTTCCACAACATAGAGTTCTGCAGGGTTTTATTCTCTGAAGTTTCTGATATCTTTACATGGAATATCTCATGAGTCCACTGCTGTGATGTGACTTTCTTGAACGGAAGCTTCGGACTACCGAGTCTCACATGATCGCCCACTTTAAAACGAATGGAGTCTCCCACCTTTGGACCCCATATATCTCTGTCAAACAATTCGCTCATTAAAGAGATTGACTTCCTTAGATGCAAACCCATGAGCCCGATATCTTCAGGCATTACACCCCTTCAATATGCGGTTCAATATATGCAAGAACCTGAAATTTTTATCCGTAGTGAAATAACGTTAAGTCTTTCCACAAGAGCTGCTTTCTTGTCACTATAAGACACAAAGAAGTAGACTTTTTTTTAACTTTTTTAAGATTTTTTGAAACACGTGGTTTGTGAATTCTGTCCCTCGGTGTTTAGAGTCATGGATTCACGCCCCTGAGCCAGAATCTTTTCGAAAGCAATTTTCACCACAGTTCCCATTTTCTGTCCTTTTTCTCGTTTTCCAAAGTTCAACATTCACCGCAGTTCCCATGCATATCGTGACAAGATGTCGACGATGACTAATATGTATCCGTATCCGTCTTTAAATCTTGCAATATTTTTTACGAACATTAAATAGCCATTGTTAATCCAATCCCGTTACATACGTCTTGTTCCTTCTGAACTTGTTCACTGCTGGTCTGTGTAGATCTTCCAAGTATGTAGTGTATGTCTGTGTATCTGGTCTGTGTAGATCTTCCAACCTGCTAACCATTCTCTGACTACCTTTCGATCCACTTCCAGTACTCTGGGATAATCGATACACCCCTCCAAAGCTTCCAGGGTTCTCGAGATCATAATAAACATTTTCCAATGTGGCGTTAATTGAGCAGCAGTAGCTTTCCCTCTTTAATCCAGATCTCGACAGGAAGTGAATCCGGACGTCTAGAGATGTAAGGTCTGCCGCCTCTTCACACAACTCGGATGTATAAATGACTGGAATATCGTAATGCATCGCTTCTACCAGACAAAACCTGAAACTCTGAGCCCACAGCATTTTGATGGACCCATCTATCTAGTTCTCTCTTAATGTCTAGTGTAACAAGCTTCTTCCACTGAGAAAAAGAAAAGTTAATCCTTTTCACAGTCGGCTCTTCGTGTAAAAATAACCTGATGTTTACCGTTTGATTACACACGCTCAGCCAGATATTCCCTCCTAAGTGTCGCGAATTGCCACAACGTGTAGTTAAATAGTCTGGCGATAACGTAACCGCACAAATCACAGCGACACGTATCAGCGTGCAGAGAACAGATGCTATCTTCATGCGATTCGTGCTTCAAATGATCACACAACACAGTGATTGCTAAGTAATATCGGACTTTTATTTACAAAACCAATAATCAGAAGCATATAGATTATCCTTCACTCTCTTCAACACGTCACAATATGTCAGCGAAGAAAGAAAGCGTCATCCACATAGCAAAGCCGCAGGTCCAGACAGTATCCACAAATGCTTTAGCAATAGAGTCAATCCAGTGCATGCACTGCATCGCCCAAATATGTATTAAGACAATGTTCTTTATCCTCAGGCTCGATGACTCACATTTTGGGGAGTAAGACGTGCACAAATCGTATTCGATGATATCTGTCAATAGCTGAATCAACCATCCTTCCCTCACATTTTGATTGATTTGATGCTCATTTTCACCTGATGCAGGTGAAAATTAGCATCAATTCTGCGATGGTGGTCCAGGCTTTCTTAATGTCATCGCGCCAAATGTTCCATTGGGCCAGGGTAAGAGTCGCACCACATGTGAATTCCTTTTTAGGACAGGGTGTCAAGTTTATCACCGATTTGATGACGTCTATGAAGCGACTTCCATCACTACTGTAATAGGCACATAGTTGTAAATTGCGAGTCATAAACGAAGTCTCTCTTTGGACAGAATTTGCTACGTCGATTCTGTCTGATACAGATAACAACTCTTGCCACTCTGGTAGCATTAGAGTGACACTCTCTTTCGTAGGATAAAGTGTCCCTCCATCTGAAAAACTGTGATAGCGGTGGAGATGTACGTGAAGTTTCTCCCGAAAAAGTGCGGAAACAATAAAAATATCTCCGAGAGAATAAGTGTGTACACTACCAGATTGCATGGCGAAACCTGAGCCATTACAAACATTTCAGAGTTTAATTCTGAGTTCAGTGGAAGTTGGAATGCGGTTCACTCCACTGGGAGCCAGTGCCACCATCTCTGTCAGAGAATCTTCATATTTCAAAGGTACGTGCTTCCACTTTCTTATGAACACGCATTTTGGAGAGGAGGAAGTTTTACGGGTCATATCTATTTTACAGAGGGTAGTTTCTATAACCTCCGTTGTTTTGGAGGATATTTATTTTCGACTAACAAAGAATCATTTGATTCTGACTTTTTGTTATGTGAAGAATCATCCGTTTCAGGATGTGGAAGATTTGTCTTTTCAGCTGACAAAGAATCGACTTTTCGTTATGTGAAAAAAATATTCATTAAAGCTCCAATAAGAAGCTGCTAACAGATTGTGCGATTCGCCGATTAATGAGTGATACATTTCTGCATGTAGTCATTCAACCATGTACTAAACGATGCCACCTCGGCTTGAGAGCAATGTATCTTCCCCCCCCCCCCCTGTGATAACCGCATTAAGTTCCTGGTACTTCTGTTAAATCTTTAAAGCGAGAGCATTTTCTCTAGATCGAAAGATTCGATACCGAGTCAGTCCAATAAGCGTTTCTCGTAGAATCCTCCCTTGTAGGCGACGGTAGATGCAAAAGGCTTACGTCACTTTTCGTGGATGTGAGGAATAATATTGTCTAAATAATCGTATTCCCACACCACTTCACCAGTTCGGGCAAAAAGTCCCATGATGTGCTTGGCCACGTAACGAATACTTTTACAGTCGAGGTGAGAAATGTCCATGACGAGCGAAAGGTCGAATCACGCTAGAAAGAAAGGTCGAATCACGCCTAGAACACCTCTACAGTCCGAATAAGCAAGCTCACGTGTTTAGAAATTTACCCTTTACTCTGAAGCCATCTAAATCTATAACACAGTATACGTGGTTCATGATATTTTTTATGCAATAATAATTTAACTCGCATATGTCAGAGAGTGCGAAACGTTTGCCCCTCCAACAGATCGTTTTTATAGAGCAATGGTTCTCAAACTTTTTTGCTTCACGTACCCCCTGGAAAAGTATATGTAACTGGCGTACCCCTTGTATAGATAAAACTATAGTTATAGTATAACAATGGTTATTTTTAGTTTGTTACTAGATCTAGCGACTTTTGAGCTCTCACGGCATACCCCAAAAATTTTTACCACGTACCCCACGTTAAGAACTGCTATTATAGAGTGACGGCAGCTTTTACAGTTTCCGCTAAATCGTAAAGATCGCATCAAAAAGATCGTCCAGCAGAGCAAAGTCGTAATGTCGCTTGAAGTGCCAAAAACAAATCTCACAACTTCCAAGCTGGGGGTGAGGAGATGTTCCAGCAGACCCGGGTATATGCGTGGGCAAGGTTCGTCACCTGAATGTATCTAGGATCTGACAAGTAGATCAATGACGAAGCCATAGAGTCTACTGGCTTAGGCATATGACACATTCGCTGTTTCCACCAATACCATGCCCACGGTCAGTAGGGGACACCGATTGGCTTGGAAAGGCCGCCGTCCGTCGGATGGGACGTTAAGCCGTGGCCATGTGTGTGGGAGAGCCATCCCTGTGCACGTTAAAGAACACGCTGGATGGCCTTGACGGGAGGCTACCATCTGTCTCCCAACCGCTATTCCAGTGGGTCCCCTCCCCCAACCTTCTCTGAGCCTTTGGGGTCCATGTGACCTGATCATTTAGCCCATGGTGTGCAAAAAAGTGCCGGTCAGAGGTAAAAACAAACCAACCCAAAATGGCGTCTGCAAAAGTCCGAGTCTGAGCTTTTTTATACAGCGCTTCACCAATCAAGTTGCAGAACTTAATCCCAATAAAAAATCACCACCCATTCACAACGCTTCCATCATACAAACAAACAATCTCAGATGTCGACAAAGAGAAAACAGAGTTGCATATGGTGATAAACTTAAATCACAAATACTGTTTTCGTTGTTGGACATTCTAACGAATGTCTTTGTTCAGGCTGCCAAGTCAGAGGGGGGTTATGTCATAAAGTAGTCTAAAAAACGCTCCTGCGAATAAGAGGGGAGGGCTTAAGTCAGTCTAAAAGGCAAAAATAAGACATTCCCAAAAGTTACAAATAATTTTTAAGCGCTAATAAATGTCAACCCATTCGATTTCCAGCTGCTGGCTCCAGGAGGGAGGGGGGAACTTCTGGTGGAGATCGTTCAGTCAGTAGCACGCCAGGCTAGTAACCTGCAGTTCGCAGGTTTAAGTCTCTGCTGGGCCATCGTTGAGATTTATCTCCTCAAAACTCCTCACTCTGCCGTCAGTCAGCAGTGGACACCATTAGAGGCTTGGAAAGGTCGTCGGATATGATGTTGTGTCCCTGTGTGCTTGAGAACAGTACCATGTGCACGTTAAGAACATGCTGGATGACCTTGACAGGAGACTTCTATTTCTCTCCTAATAGCTGTCCAGTGATTTACTTTCTCCTAACAAACTCTGAGCCCTTTGGAGTCCTTATGACCTCGCCATTTAGCCTATAGTATGCAAAAAAAGTGCCTCTCAGAGGTAGAACAACAACCTTGTTCTGTGACGAGAGCTGACGACACTCGATTCAAGATTCCAGATTACTTTGTTGTGTGTGTTACAGAAACTCTTCTTTTATTCAAAAAAAAGTAAAATTAAAGTGAAGCATAACCACCAGATTTTAAAATTTATTGATCCATCCTCCTTTAAATACAATTGGTCGAATTTTTTCCTCATTGGATTGCTGGCATGGCTTTCTGTCAGGAGACTTGGTGTTCTTGTTGGCCGATTGGCGGCGTTGTAGATGGCAGAAGAGAATTTCTCCCCCTGCGGCCATTGAACTGAGCACAAGGCCCATGAAGAGCAAGACGAACGCTCCTTGCACGTCGGCGACGCTCAATTTCCGTTCCAGATCCTCAGAAGGGGAACCGCTGTGACGTATGGATTCAATGTGGGTTCGGATCCATTTCTCAACTAATCCGAATTCCCTAAGACGCAAAATGCTGAAACAGAAGTAAGAAATAATAAAAAAAAAGTCAAATTCAGATAGGATTTTTTTACCTCTTTTTGGAATTAACATTCTCAGAGCTTTCAATATGCCATTTGTCTAAGGTCTGCACAGATAGATGCTGCGACAATGTATCAAGAATTTGTGAGCTTTGGAGAAGCTATATATCTGCAAAGGAACAGTTAACCTTGTGCAGTTATCATATCTAGCAATGACTAGGAAAGGAACAGCAGTAACGAAACGCACATTATATCCGGTTATCAAGTTAGGTTGTTTTACCTCTGAGCGGAACTTTTTTTTTTTGCACTCAATGGGCTAAATGACCAGATAACAAGGATCCCGAAGTCTCAGAGAAGGTTGGGAGAGGGAGACCCACTGTAACATCTGTTGGGAGGCAGATAGTAGCCTCCCATCAAAGCCATCCAGTGTGTTCTTTAACTTGCACAGAGTATGCTGGTTATCAGGAAAAGTCACGGAAATAGGGCTGCCAACCTTTATATTTCTGCTGTTAATATTTCCAGATTTTTAAAGCAGGAAACTGGGACTTTTCGACCATTGCCCTTGGCAGAGCTCTGCTTAAAACTGAGCCTCGTGTTCATAACATCAGATGTTGCTGCCTGCCGAATTCGTAAAGATTCATTTGAATATTTTGCATTCCATTCCTTTCTATTTGTTGTTCCATGCGTTAGATAGAATTTCAGTTTGTCTTTCTTATGTTGCAGTTTTCTCATTGGGTGAGATTATGTCATGCCCAAATTTGTTTTATCATGTGGACACGACTGTTGGCGTGGAGGGTCATGGACGCCCTTATTCTCGTTCGGTGGTGCTATTTTACATTGCCTCTATTTCTGATGTCCAGTTCGACGAAGAGGAATGCTGCCGCCGGCATAGAATCATCCAGAGTGGCCCGAAACCCCAGATGGCTGAGGGACTACGTGATATGCCTGGTAAACAACTTTGGCCAGCGGGGATCTGAGTTCACACCTCGGCTACTCTGGTCAATCACAAACAGCCACGCATGGGCGTAGGTGACCTCTGCCAGGGGACCGGACATTGTAGATCAGAAAAGGGGGCAAAAGTGTGGGACATTCTCGTCGTGGACTCGAGCACCGGAGGACGTGAACAACTTGTCCCTGGAGAGCGAAATCAGCAGAGTTGTAAGCACCCTGTGAGATGCCGAGGAGCGAGAGCCAACAGCTACCGACAGCGGCTGGCGTACCATGATGTCATCTCCTGGTATCAGCCTGCACTGAAAAAGGTAGTGTCATTAAATCGCTTTCGATCAGGTTAATTTTTCCCACGCAATTACGTTACTTGTCGTAGTCACGTGGCCTGTATGGAATGGATCTACTGTGTATTGCCCACTCACCTTTTGAGCGTTGGACTGAATTAACAAACTTTTGGAGTGGCTTTAGCCATCTATTCCGAAAAGCCTCCTTAATTGATAAGGGCTGCGCCAAGGGCGCCTATTAGAATTGTCCCAAAATAGGAAATGGTTGTGTGTAGTGTGTTATTTACCAATTCTGTTCATAAATGTTGTTTTTTGTTACGTGCAATTGATCCCAGTTATGCCTATTACTATATGTGTGTAGATTTTGATATTGGGTCCGGGAACTTGCCTTAGATTGGGCAGCAGTAGAGAATCAGAGCCACTTAGTGTGTCACCCTAAAATATAGGTGGGGTCACCACAGTTAAACCTTTTACCTTAAGACTTTGTTTTGATTATTAGGCATCAATATAGTGTTAAAAATATTAAGTGAACAAACTGTTTAGGGTAGTTCCAGTGTCACAGCTAGGAAACTGTGTGATGATGTTATGATTTTACAGAGAAAAAGAGTTGCTCATTCTTGAAAAGCGTTTTGTTCGGTTATTGAGTAATAGTTCCGGTGGCGGATCATCCTAAGGAGCACACGATTTCCTGGAATAGTTAGAAAACAAAAAGATTTCAACAATAATAGTTATTTTTTCCATTCGAGAAATATTTTTCTTGTCTTTTTATTAATTTTTGTATTAATATACTTTTAGTAATATTTACTCAAAAAATTAAATGCGCTATTACAATTAACCGCTATTTCAAGCAATTGTAATAGCACCTTTACAGTTAACTGCACCTTTCTCTTGATTTACACGGTCGAAAAATGCAACCAGTTTCGATTTACACAATTATAGACTCGGTTTTATACGGTACAGATCGTATTTTTTTATGTATGTAGATACACATATTATGAAGTAGCAGTGGTATAGCGTCAAGGGAGATTATTAGACCGTCATCCCAAAGTGAAAACGAATTAAGTGATTTTAATTGATAATGGTAGTTAGGTAGTCACTGGAAGGAGAGCTATGCACCAATCCCCTGTGATGATGCATAGAACTGTCCAGGCCTAACACCTAATGTCCGACCCTGCCTTCTCGTGGGGCAGGCCGTTAGTATCTTTCAAAAGAGACTCTCTTGTGAACGTGAACAGAAAGGGAGGGCTGCCAGATTAGTGTGGCCAGATTATCTGGACAACTATGGCTACTTTTCTTTTTTTTCTACCCTGCTGAGGAGTGGTCAAACATACAGGGTCATGGTGTTGACCATATAAACCTAGTGGAGTGGACTGAAATAAGGCTGCGCTTGATTATGGATCCTGAATTTGCTGCACTGGTGTACTTCGGTGGAGGGAAAATCTTCCACTATCTTTTCTGTTTGTTTGTGGGTTGAGAGCCCCAAGTCAATAGATTCACAGGATATATCTTATCAGCTGGTGGATAATCTTGAGCAGAGGTCGTCGCAGGCACCTGAACTCTTGTTTGTATGGGTATCATCAAATTCTACACTGGAGGAAGTCTTGCAGTGTAGATAGCTTCAGTCTTTAGTAGTGGGGGAACAGGTCTTGCCCCATGCCTGCGATTAGGGGACTGTTTGATATTGTTGGCATTCCCTCTCTCAATAAACATAGTTTCTTTAAACATCCCACTAACCATTTTCTCTCCATAGGTAGTTGGAATGTGAGGACTGTGCACAGAGCTTTTTCTCTTGATGTCCTCACACAAGAATTCCACCATTATAATTTAGATATTCTCGGCTTGCAAGAGACCAAATGGACAGATAAAGGTCAGATTCTTAAAAATAAATTTAAATTTCTCTTTTCAGGGAGGGACGACAATAAGCATCACCAAGGCGTGGGTGTGCTTCTCAGCAGACATGCCCTTATCATCGCATCACTAGCTCTTCTAGGATATGAGTGCATTAATGAAAGTTTTCTTACAGCAAAATTTCAGACAAGCGTTAAAGATTTGAATGTCATCTGCTGTTATGCCCCCAATGAGGATGCCAATGAGGATGAGAAGGATTAGTTTTACGGACAACTTCAGGATATTTTGAATTCTGTCAAGAAAGGAGATATTTCCCTTGTTCTAGGTGACTTTTTGTATTGGTAGCTGCATTGGCAATGGGCAACGTGTCATACAGGTAGGTAAACTCAATGGTTTGAGAATAACTAACACTTATTACAAACACCGCAACATACATAAACACACATGGGTTTCACGAGATGGGCTGCATAAGAGTACGATATATTATATATTAATTGACAGCAAACGGGCTAGTTCTGTTGGGAATACCAGGTCATTTAGGGGAGCTGAAATTTTATCTGGCCATTACCTTGCAAAAAAATATCTTGCAACTCAAACTTTGTGCTAAGGTTAAAAAATTTATTTTTAATTCTGAAGCTCTGAAAGACCAAGTTATCATTATGATAGTCATGGTTTCCTTACTACTGAAGTTGAGGAAGAATGGGACCATTTTAAACAGGCTTTTTTGGAAACAGTACTCTTTTAGGAAAAAAGGAGCAGAGTGGGCAGAATTATTTGAGTGATAAGGCACTTGAGCTTATTTCAGACTACAGGAATATCCGTAATCAATACCCTACTAGTCCTAATAGAAAGCATTACAGAGAGTTTAATAAACATGTAAAGGATCAGTTAGCTGTTGATAAGAATTTTTGGCTTGATGGCTTTTCTGAGAAAGCCGAGGAAGCAGTGAGACAGCACAACAGCAGAGAGCTGTACCAGATAGTTAATGTTTGGTATAGTAGAAAACAGACAGGTATAGAGACAGGAAAACAGACAGGTATACAGGTATTGAAGGATAAACAAGGTAAGGTTATAGGTGAGGAATCTGTCATGGCTAGGTGGGCTGAGCATTTCAGTGATGTTCTAAACAATGTGACTAGTTCTATTCCCATTGTTTGCAATGATGATAGATGCATTACTGGCTTTAATATTGGCTCTATAACACAGTCTGAAGTTATTTTGGCTGTTTCTAAACTTAAACTACATAAATCACCAGGCGTAGATGAAATACCTAGAGCTGGAAATGTTTTGGTTACCACACGGATGACTGAAATTTTTAATATCTTTTATGATAAGGGCATGGGTCCTAAGGATTTTACCAGAGCTATTATCCCTATTTTTAAAAAAAGGTGATCGCAGTTCTTGTGATAACTATAGGGGCATCAGCCTACTTTCTGTTCCAGGTAAAGGTATTTGCATGATTGTGATTAATAGAATATTAAATCTGGTTGACAGGCAATTGCGTGATGAGCAGTGTGGATTCAGAAGTAGTAGGGGATGTGTGGATCACATATTTTCAGTTAGGCGTGGGTTGTTTTACCTCTGAGCAGCACTTTTTTGCACACCATGGGCTAAATGGCCGGGTCACATGGACCCCGAAGGCTCAGAGAAGGTTGGGGAGGGGACCCACTGGAACAGCTGTTGGGAGACAGATGGTAGCCCCCCGTCAAGGCCATCCAGCGTGTTCTTTGACGTGCACAGGGTATGGCTCTGCCACACACGGGGCCACGGCTTAACGTCCCATCCGACGGACGGCGGTCTTTCCAAGCCCATCGGTGTCCCCTACTGACCGTGGGCAGGGCGGGGAATTTTGCGGAGATAAATCTCAACGCTGACCCAGCTGGGACTCGAACCTGGGAACTACAGATTACGAGCCTGGCGCGCTACCGACTGAGCCACCCCCGCCCCCTTTCAGTTAGGCAGATTCTTGAGAAATGTTTAGAGTTTCAGAAACCTTTGGTTGCTAGCTTTGTTGATTTCAAAAAGATTTTCGACTCTGTTGATCGTCATAATTTGTGGTTGATTGTGAAATCATATGGTATACCAGACAAGTTAGTTAACATAATGAAAGCTCTCTATAATAACACTGAGTCGTGTATGAGAGTTGGTAAGTCTTGTAGCAATTGGTTTAGCATTACTTCTGGTGTTCGACAAGGGTGCATTTTGTCTCCTTTTCTCTTTAGTTTGGTTATTGATTATGTTATGCGAAATTCACTTCAAGGGAAAGATTTTGGCCTTAAATGGGCTGGAGATACGAAAATTTCTGATTTAGATTATGCTGATGATTTAGCCCTTTTGGCAAATGATGTTGATGAGATGAACTCTTTCAGTCGAGCTGTTGATAAGACTGGTAGTAGAGTAGGTTTGGTTATAAACAGAGGAAAAAATATAAATAAAATAAAATATAAACTGTCGGATGGGTCGTTAAGCCATGGCTCCGTGTGTGGGAGAGCCATCCCTGTACACGTTAAAGAACACACTGGATGGCTTTGACAAGAGCCTACCTTCTGTGTCCCAACAGCTGTTCCAGTGGGACCACTTCCCCCATCCTTCTCTGATCCTTCGGGTCCTTGTGATATGGTCATTTAGCCCGTTGTGTGCAAAAAAGTGTCACTCAGAGGTAATAAAACCCAAATCCACTGTGGCTCGTTGTTTCCCGTTCTGTGATATTTCCCTTTGCAGGACGAAGAAGACCTTTACACCCGACTGTGTATATCGGCAACCCTTTGGCAAGCCACCAGACTACTTGCCTGTCTTCACAGATGTCTCGAAGAAGGCACTTCAGTGGGATCGGCCATGGTCTGTTGTGATGTAATCATTGCAGATCAGATCCCACAGCAGCATTCCATCTTCACTACAGGGTTGCACGCTATCAGCCTCGCCTGGACCACGTTGCGGCTAAGCATCATCGTCAGTGCGTACTTTATACTGACTCGCTTAGCAGTCTCGTTACAGACTTTGATCTCCATGAAGCATCGGCCTTACCTTGTTCTTTCCAAGGTCCACCAGCAGTTACATCGTGTGGCAACCACCACCACCATTCTCTGCTGTTGGGTGCCCGGTCATGTCGGCATCAGGGGCAATGACTTGGTAGACACTGCTGCCAAGTCGGCCATGCCGCTATCCGGCTCTCCTTTGTTGGTTCCATATCTAGATTTCCGGCAGCATTTTATCATCGAGCTCAGGGCATTGTGGCAGAGGTTTTGTCCAGAATAGCTTACGAACAAGCTCTTTGAAATGAAACCTATTATCAAACCATGACAGTCAAGTTGTCGCAAGGAGAAAATTGTACTTGCTCGGCTCTGATAGGTCACTCATTTATTACTCATTCGTTTCTTCTATGGGCGGACGACGAACTTAAGTGCGAGTTTTGTGACACCATTTGAACTGTGAAACATATTTTAATCAAATGTCCACGTTTTAATTTTGAACAACGTTTGTATTTTAGCTTCCATGATTTTATGTCCGAGCCTGTTACACTCGGAAATCTTTTATCTGATCATTGCTTTTTAAGATATTCTGGATATCTTAATAGACTTTGATTTTACGTAATTTCTGGTTTTTTCTCCATATAACTCAGGTTGTTTACATCTGGGTTAATTTTAATTTGTGTTGCTATTTACACTCTTGTTATTTTTTTTAATCTTTGCCATATTGCGCATTTTAAGTTATATACAGGGTGATTCAGAATTCATCATCAATATTTGGTGGGGAGGTAGGTAATAAGAAACGAAGGAGATTTCACATAGGAAAGCATGGGCGCATATGCCATATAGTAGGGCAAAATGACCCCAGTTCAATGATGGAAAGAACACATAAGAAGGAAGTGGTAAGGAAAAAACATTTATTATCTTACATGTAACATTTCTTTGCATTGGTTGTACAGACTTACAAGAGGTGCTCGAACTGCCGACCATGTGCTAGAATGCATGACTCACAACGGCGTTGCATGGACAGCCGGACCCTGTGGAAGATGCCTGGCATTTCCCGGATGTTTGAGGCAGCAACTGATATGCGTGCTACAAGATCCATAGCACTATCAACAGGGGTCTCGTACACCATGTTTTTCATAGCACCCCATACAAAGAAATCGATTGGAGATAAATCCGGTGAACGTGGTGGCCAAGAAACCGGTCCACCGCGGCCAATCCATTGACCACCAAACTGTCTGCGTAGGTAAGCATGCACAGCATTTGCGAAATGTGCAGGAGCGCCGTCATGCTGGAACCACATTCGCCGGAGACTACCATCAGGAACCTCGTTCAGAAGATCCGGTAACACAGTCTGAAGAAATGTTAGGTACTTGGCACCATCCAAACGGGATGGTAGTAAATACGGGCCCAACAAACAGTCACCGACAATCCCAGTCCACACATTGACAGCAAAACGTTGTTGCGCAGCTCCAGGTCTTGTACCGTGTGGGTTCTGATGAGCCCACACATGCCAATTGTGTGTGTTGAAGACACCCTCTCGAGTGAACAACGCCTCATCGGTGAAAAGAACATATGTTGGGAAATTGGGATCAACGGCTGTTCTCTGCATGAACCACTGACAAAAAATAACATGCTTGGGATGGTCGTCTGCTGCCAATAATTGCACTCTTTGCAGATGAAACGGATGTAACCCTTCATCGTGTAATATCCGCCACGCTGTTGCTTGCGAAATTCCAAACTGCCTAGCCATACCTCGTGTGCTAGCACCAGGTTGTTCCTCGATTTCCTGTAGGACAGCTTCCTCTACTGCTACTGTCCGTGCCGATCTGCGCCTCCCTCGATTAACATTACTAGCAGCAAACGATCCTGTTTCACGCAGTTGGCGATGAATACGTGAAAACATTTGATGCTGTGGCACACGGCGGTTTGGGAAGTGCGCTGCATACAATTGCCTGGCTCGAAGACATCTTTCTCCTGCTGCACCGTAAGTTACATGCATATCTGCACATTCATTCCACGTATACCGGTTCATGTTACTTCTGCAAATTCACCTTGTTGAATGACAACTGACTGCACGCGTCAAACAGCTGTGCTTCTGTATGAGAGGTGTGTACACACAGCGCCCTCTACACCACCATGCGTTCGTCTGCCCCCATACTTTCCTATGTGAAATCTGTTTCTTATTCCCTTCCTCCCCACTAAATATTGATGATGAATTCTGAATCACCCTGTATATACTTTTATTTAATCATATATGTTTGGCACGTTATGGCCTGAGATACCAATGCGCCATTAAACCCTAAACAACCATCCAATGAGTAGATCACATAATAGTAAAAGTCATTAAATTATGTGTTAAATTTACTAAAAGTATACATAAAATTGGGTACTAGCACAAGCACTACTAGCTGCTTATAAGATTTGAGTTGGGTCTTTTTACCTCAGAGCTGCACTTTTTTTTAACACATTGGGCTAAATGGCCAGGTCAAAAAGACCCTGAGGGCTCACAGAAGAGATTGGAGGGAGGGAACCCAGTGGACAGTTGTTGGGCGACAGATGATATCCTCCCATCCAGGCCATCTAGCATGTTCTGTAACGGGCAGAGTAACACATACGGAGCCACGGCTTAACATACCAACCGATGGACAGAATTAATTTTCACTGCTGAATGAGGGCAGGATGGAATATTTTGCGAGATAAATCTCGATGCTGCGACTCGAACCTAGGAACTTCAGATTACGAGCCTGGTGAGCTGCCGGCTGACTTTCTCTCCCCCCCCCCAACTTGAATAATTTTATATCGGATATGCAGGTAGGTAAAGAAATAACCTGATATGATCTGTCAGCATTTACTGTTTTTATCAATAATAATGATAGGAACAGGAAAGAAACAAATATCCAACACCAATCGTGTCGGATATGATGGAAATTGGATCTGATGAAAATGGCTATGATGAATTTGAATGGGATATGATGAATGAAATTGAGGATGATGATGATGAATGAGAAAAAATGAATTGCAAATTCGTAGAACATCATTGGTTTAGTAAGAAAGAAAATGACACAGGAAGAGTATAGAGAGTGCAGAGGAAAAAAGCGTATGATCACTGCGCAGAGCACTTAATTTATTTCCACATATCCTCTAGATGAGCCATTGGCTACCCATGGCACTTCCCCATTTACCTTTACACTGTTTTAGAAAGTGTTCTTTTGTATAAGCCTAAATTAATTGACGACGAGGTAGACGCACTTGACAGACTTTGCGAATATTGGGTAGATCGGGTTTTGTGAGCGTAGTCTTCAGTTCGTGATTAAAGAGCTCGGCTCTCATTCAAATAGACACTAAATCAACTAAATCAGTAAACGTCCTAATTTTGAAAGTCATTTCATGGCCAACATAGAAAGGAAACATTTTAGAATCTTATGGCTGCATTAAGCACACACAGAAAAAAATTTATTTATCCAAAAGACTCCGACACTATTGTCTGCAAGTTTTGTTATTAGTGGGAAAACTGCAAAATGTTTCCAAAATTATTCTGATGATGAATTTGTAAAGGAGAGTCAAAACAGTTTTTTGTTTGTTTTGTCAGAGAGGAGAAATGATGATAACTTTTTCACACAGAATTGTAATCGATGAATATGATGGCAATATAGAAAATACCATTACAGGGCTTGCATCGATATTTGAATATTATTCTTTAGTTCTTGATGAAAGTACCGATGTTTCTAACAGAGCTTAATTTCTTCTATGTTAATTTTCGTTACAATGCATTTCATTTTTATCTAATTATGTTGTTTATTTTCAATTTCTTGTATAATTAATTCTGATTTTAATTAAAAATAATAATTTTTTAATTAAAATTCTAAAAAGTACGTACATGTTAATTTTGTAAATAAATAGGTATATGTGAAAATATAATTGTTTAAGTATAGTGCCTATAAGTATAGTATGGCATTCGCCTATTAAAATCTGGCAGAAAAAGTGTCCCATACCAGTACGATATTCTTCCCATGTTAACATTTCCCTCTATGGACGTTTCGCTTTTCAATGACTTTTAAACATAGAAGCATTTATGCAATGATTTTACCATTCAAATGCACATTATTCCTAAGTATTTTAACTGAACTAGTAAAACTTAGAGAACGCTTGAACAAGTATATTTTTTTAAAGCGAAAGAAATTGATGGCCGTTCGATCAAAACAAACCGCATTCCTCTTTATGTATCAGAGCGCTGAAGTGATCGTTTTGATTGGCTCTTTGGTAAACTCTTCGAATGACATGTAATGTAACATATGTTCTAACATGTGACGTTTGGACTCGCCAATTGTAATAGAAGTCTTATAGCGTAGATATCCTTGTAAATTGCTAAAGCAATTAAAAACGTGTAATTGGTTAAACAAGAATGCAAGTTATTAGTATCATGATTATTCTTTCTTGTTTAGCCAATAATAACGTTTTAAATTGCTTTTGCAATTTTCAAGGATATCTACGCCAGGACTTCTATTACAATTGGCGAGTCCCAACGCCACATATTAGTACGTATGTTATTTGTCACATCTTCAAATTATAAAATATACTTCAAGTAATAAAAATTTGAATTAACCGATAGGTTAGATGATTTTAATACTGCAAATTATTAGTATCATGATTATTCTGTAGTAAAATTCTCTAACCTATCGATTAATTCAAATTTTTATTACCCCCTCTCAACCTACAACCCCCACTTCACCACTCTGAATACACCAATTGGTCATAAACAGACCCCCATAACCCCCTTACCCCTCACTGTAAGGAAAAAATTATTTATGGTATCAAATATCATTTAATTCACAAGGAATACAGTTTGCACTGGACCCCTTCGAGTCTACTTCACTGCATTCCACTTCATTATTATTGCAAATCTAACTGGCTAACAACCATCTCCTTACCCCCATAAACCTCAATTCATATCTCCATTAAATTAATGGCACATTTTTAAGGGAAGTTAATTAAAGGCCCCTTTCCCCCTCACCCCAAAAAATTCCATTTCTATAGTTAACTCCCTCCATTGCAAGAGGATTTAAAGAATATAAAAGTTTATCTTAGCCCCCCCAGGGCACAAATTTTCACCCCTATTCAAGATCCCAGACCCCTCCTCCCCCACACCATTAAAAATTTATAACTATCTCAATTCCATATCTTTAACTACAGTCCATCCTATTTCCTAGGTAGTTACACTACGTTGTGTAACACAACGCAAGCGCTAAAATCTACCTTATTGACACCAACTCACAGCATGTCCCACAAAAAGCATTGTACATTTCACCCTCCATCATGGAAGATATTTTAACTACTCCCCACCACTCTCTAACACTTTTTACGACATAGCAGCTTCCCTTTGCTTCTTTTTTTTTTTCATTTTTCAACGAATCTAGGTGGCCTGCGAGCCATTAAGCCTAATCGCCGAAATGTGGGATAACCAGCACTTTACAGTCCTGGTCCTGCCAGTCATTGCTTACAGCGCCCAAAATTGAATTTTACGATTGGACCAGATGATAAAGGGGCTGAGGCTCCTTTTACAAAGTGGTCCAGGAAAGGATGAAGGATTGTTAAACGCTGTTACCATCCCGTGCTGAATGCCACAGTATTTTATTACCGTTAAGTACTGGAACATAGGTCATGGAGTTGACAGGAACCAATAACAGTTTTACCATACCCACAATGCATATTAGACTTGAATGTTCTTAAATGTAAAAACAAAACCACAGTAATTTATTTACATTTGAGTAGAATCTAAAATTCTAAATATTACTCTTAAAAATTCTCATCTTAACTGCACTGTGCAAAAGAAAGTTGTTATACTGAGAAAAATACTTTTTTAAACTGTTTGTTGCAATCGTGAGGCTAGCGGTTCCTATCGCTTCAAGATGCTGCATGTAAAGCACACCTTACTATGTTAAAAGTACAACGGACGCGATCATGCCTTCCCGCTTTATATTTTAGTCACGACGAGCTGAATTTCTTACGGCGACACAGTATTCAGCAAGTTGTACTTAAAATTGTATTAAATGTCACGTGAGGTTAAATACGAGCAAATATAAACTATATAATTCGTTCCTTTTCATAACGTTAAACATAGCAACACTGAAATTTACAACTGCCCTGAAACTTCTATAAACGATCAATTATGTTAAATAAGTCAAACAAATTAAAGGTTTATTCACTTTATACTTACCAAATTAAACGGATGTACAAATGTTCATCTGTCTCATCATCGCGAGATATCAGGTGAGGCTCGCTTGCTCCTCACCTGATATTCCTCCCCCTATCCTTTGTCGATGAAAATATTCCCTGCGCCTCCCCCCCCCCCTCCTTTTCAGCCTGTCGGTGAGAGGACCATCTCCCATCGGATGCGATTCTAAGTGAACCATACCCTCTGTATGTTAATAATAAATGAAATAAATATTCCCTAAAGCAGTTGCTTGCCACAGAGGTCTGACAGGAGTTTTGTCAGTTTATATGCCATATATAAGGTCTGTGGAGATGGTGGGACCTCAGCAGAAAGACAACAGGAACATCCACGCCTTACCCGGGGTTCGAACCCAGGTCCCTTCAATCAGTAGCCAAGCGCACTAATCATTTGATGGATAATCGTAACAAAATGCGTCCACTCGCCTATTAAAAACTGTTCAATGGAATCTCTCTCCAATCTAGCTCTGAGCAAATCATGGGGACCTTGTGACTTGGTCATTTAGACCCTTGTGATCATGCAAGTGCCATTCGGAGTTTAATCAACTGAAGAAGCCATCATCGAGTGCAATTGGTTAAGATTAGGTGATAAATCTGCTGGACTGCTTTAACAGAAATCTGCATCTTGCCAAGAAAGCTTTCTTGCGCATCTACTTCCCAAATCATTATCTGAGCTTGGATGAATTTGCGCGAATGAAATGTGTTACTCACAGTTCAAGCCACGGAGGCAATCGCTGTGTCGACATTTTTCCTGAAAAGCAAGCGAAGGATAAATGCTAGAGAAAGAATCCATCCCTGTCACTTACACACGATTCATTGCCTCCACGTGCCAGGATCCTTTCACCAGCGCTACTCCGTATCCGGAGATTTGGAAGCTGTCTTTGGCGAAACGGAACAGCTCGGCATTCTTAATATCGGCATCGACGGTCAGCTGACCTGCAATGTACACGTAATTCATCTTCAGGACTCGCGCCAGACCTTCGACGTCTCTATGCACGAAGTTTTCGGGATCAGATTCCATGCTTCTAAGAATTGTAGCAAAGTTATCCGAATCGCCCATCTGCAGGAAGAGAGAATAAATGATTACTCCAAAAACTGTTCCCAGAAACCTAAGAACTTTAAAATTTCATGAATAACGTAACCATAAAAAAATACGATTGGCAACATCTTAAACCTAAAAGTTACTCTTCGATGTTGTCAGCTTTCCCCTTCACTTCCATAGCACGGCCTGGAGCCTCCCTAGATTCCAATGATCGCCCACTTAGGATAAGGTCGAATTTCCTGTAAGTGAAACTAAAGACTAATCTGTGTCATGGATCGCCGGGGTGACAGAAGACTCCTTAGACCCCCATTTGTCCATCCAGAGGTCAAGAGGGGAAGAGATGAGAAGTGCGAATTCTGATGCTGGCGAGCAACTAAGTCCTGAAATACTATGTGCTCAATCGATTCGCTCATTTAAGATTAAATTGCGGGAAGCAGCGGAAACAGCTAGACATCATGACAGCAGAGAATTATACCAGATAGTTAATCTTTTGTGTGGGAAGAAACGGACAGATACACAGGGATTGAGGGAGGAACATGATATAGTGGTTGAAGGTGACGATTCTGTGATGACTTGGTGGGCTGAGCATTTCAGTGATGTTCTAAACAATGTGATTATTTCTACTCCCATTGTTTGTAATGAGGATAGACGCATTACTGGCTTTAATGATGGCCCTATATACAGGGTGTCCCTGAATTCATGGCCCAAACGTGAGGGGATGTTAGTACACACCGAACTCACCAATATTCGTCATAGAATATGCTGCCGCAAACACAGTGAAGAGTCGGAAATGAATGACAGACACAGAGATTTCCAGAGTGACATTTAATGGAGATCATTGCAACAAATGCTCAAACGTCCGCCCACAAACGTTGATACAGGCGGCACAACGGTGGAGTAGTGATCGGCATACCTACTCCGTAAACACTGGGCTTGTCGTGCACATCTTCGACGCTGAGAATGCTGGGGTTTGGCCGATCCAGCCCTTTTATAAGCCATGCCGCATCGTCTGTGCCCCCTACCGACACCGGGCTGCGTTTGCGGCCGCATATTCTATGACGAATATTGGTTGGTTCGGTGTGTACTACCATCCCCTCACGTTTGGGCCATGAATTCAGGGACATCCAGTACATATATCACATTCTGAAGTCGCATTGACTATCCTTAAATTAAAACTGCATAAATCCCCAGGGGTGGATGAAATCACCACTGAAATGTTTCCTGACCATCCTGACCATTGTGTGCAAAAAACAAGAGCTTCCCAGGGTTAAAACAATAGAAAGTATTCCTAATTGGAACGACATGAAACGGGAAAAAAAGTCACGATTTCGAATGAATGGGATGATTCTAGTGAAAAATGGACAAGTTATTCTGAGTTGCTTTTTTCTTCATTCTTTCTATATCTTTTATTTTGCTGTTAATAACTCAGTAAGTGTTTTATAACTCAGTAATAAATATCACAGGAAAATATTCCTGTATTTTTTTTGGCGTTCAGAATGAGAATTATTGGTGAGCATGAGCTTCAGTGTAGACTTCGGAACAATCGGCAGCTGAAGAAAAAGAAATCCTTTGGTAGGAGAAAGAGAAAGGAGACCTCGTCGTTGATTTCGTTTGCGAGAGTTATTCATCAGTGATTGATTTTTCTTCTTCTAATGATAGGCCAAGAAGGAGGCTACTGCTGCCACCTCTCATCACTCCAGCAATATCTTCTCAAATGCTGCGTGCCATCGGAAATTGCTTCTCCTGACCCTGCGGTACACGATCACAGGTATTGAAAATAACATTTCAAAGCCAATGCATGGCAACACGAAATGTTAAAAAGATATTAGATCCATTTACAATGTTAGAGGGTGAAAACGCTAAATGTTCGAAAAAGATATTAGATTCGTTTACAGTGTTAGAGGGTGAAAACATGAAATGTTAGAAAAAGATGTTAGATCCTTTTACAGTGTTAGAGGGTGAAAACATGAAATGTTAGAAAAAGATGTTAGATCCTTTTACAGTGTTAGAGGGTGAAAACACGAAATGTTGCAAAAAAGATATTAGATCCGTTTACAGTGTTAGAGGGTGAAAACACGAAATGTTAGCAAAAGATATTAGATCCGTTTACAGTGTTAGAGGGTGAAAACACGAAATGTTAGAAAGATGTTAGATCCGTTTACAGTGTTAGAGGGTGAAAACACGAAATGTTAGAAAAAGATATTAGATCCGTTTACATTGTTAGAGGGTGAAAACACGAAATGTTAGAAAGATATTAGATCCTTTTAGTGTGAAAACACGAAATGTTAGAAAGATATTAGATCCTTTTACAGTTTTAGTGGGTGGAACTGATTTTCTGTCAGGCAAGACCAAAGTTTCTCCGTATAACGGTCAGAGCACTTGACATGCTATTTGATTAACACCAACTGTCATAATGATCTTGCATTGGGAGTTAGTGGTGATGACATTCGACGCCAAAGCCGTAACTGGATCAACTGCCTTTTGTAAGCTCTGATCCACCGAAATCATCAAGAATATTTTACAACAGAATATAAAAGATATCTAAATAATGTTATTTCTTTCACTTTTATATACTTATTTATTCAAACGCGATTGATGAATTTGCTGAAATAAAAGCAAGAAAAGTTCAGTTAAAATAATTATTTTCTTTCAAAAACATATTGCATATCTGCAATATGATTAAATATATAAAAATATATAAAATTTATTAATAAACTCTACTGTTATACCGTATTTATTTTCATTATTATTTATTTACATAAAAAATTTGGGGTCCCCCCCGGAAAGAAACCCTTGCACAGGGCACAAAAAAGGATAGTTACGTCTCTGTTCGACACACCTGGTCTTCTTAATCTGCATTTCGAAAATCGAAAGGAATGTCGACACAGACTAATTGAAGCGTGAACCAATACGAATAAGATGGGGGAAAAATGGGTGAAACTGTTTACCTTGAAGATGTTGTGGTCCGAAGAATCCTTGATGGTGCCGCAAGTGAATTTTCCAGCTTGAATGGCAGCCACCAATTTGGCGATCGTGTCCATGGCGTCAACCAGTCCGGGATTCGTCATGAACGATACAAGATGGCCGTTGTAGCCAGCCACGAGGGTGATGACGAAGATCCACCACGAGACAACCAGAACTCTTGTAGACACATGATCTGGATTGTAGCATTCTGAAAGAAATACCCAAGAAATATATATATTTATCTAGAAGAAAAATATTTATTATTATCTCTGCCACCTGTTCAGTCTAAATGAAGAGTGAACGAATATTTTCTCCAATTAACTAGTATTCTCGTGCGATAAAAAGCCGAAAACAAGACCACCGTCAGGTCCCTACAGCCAAATCTTCGGATTGTGCTCTTTCCATTGCTCTGCTTTGCGAAGATGAAAAGTGAGAGTCATCTATAAATTGCAATATGCAAAAGTGGAACATAGAAAAATCTTGTTATGCACTGCAAACTTTAAGAGCCAACAGACTCTTTACAACATCAGAAAACATGCAAATGAGGTGTTGTCAACAGAAGCTTAATACTTCCAATTAAAACCATTCTACAAATTGATTGGAAAATTGGGACAATTCCTGAATCCTTTTTCGTCTCGAGACATCCTTGATGTCAGTCTGTACTTAATGGCAATTAATATTCTGGGTCGCTTGAACATCTGTTTCAGAACCAAACTTTTTTTGAAAACTTTTCTGCGTCTGCTCAACAAACTAATGCTACGAAAATGTTTAGACAATTAATCTGTTCTAAGCGTCCCGTGACCGAGTGTTTCGCGCGCTTGGCTACTGATCAAAGGGACTGGGTTCGAGCCCTGACTTGATGATCCACTCATTTTTAATACACTGGTAAAAATTGAAAAAAGAACACCCAGAAGGAATTCCTGTAGGAACGCCATATTATAATATGTTAATAGTTGAGAGCCGCAGAAACCGTGATCCAAGATTGAAAGTCATTGGGTGAAATAATGACATCACTGAGGACGACAACATGCAGATGTACGCAGCACGTATTTAAGGACTAGAGCGTGAAGAAAGAAGTTATTCGTCTTTTGTCGTGTTGTTCAGTGCTCTTAGAAGAAGCTACCATGCCTGGACGATGCAGGCATGCAACATTTGTTTAGTTAGTGGAGTTTTAGCGAAGTCGTATAGTGGGTCTTCAGGAAAACTTCTTTCGTATAGTTTGGTCTTTTCGTCAAATTGCACACCACACTGGACGAGAGGTATCGGCATGACGAGATGGAACGAGGATGGAACACAATTGATGGTGGTGTCGATGGATTTGATGGTGGTATCAATGGATTTGATGGTGGTATCAATGGATCGGACGAGATGGAACAAAAGATGGAACATGAGTGATGGTGGTGTCGATGGAAAGAAGAGTATTCACACACTCGCAGATAGGGTTCCAGGCAATACAGAGTTACGGTCACACAAGAGGATTGGCGTATCAGGAGGGCAGTGGTGGCAGAGTGTCACAAATTCGATCCTCTGTCATACCAAGGGTGTCCACAAGGATGATACACAATCGTCTTTTGGAAGCAGGACTACGAGAACGCGTGCCACTGGCATGGTTGCCACTGTCACCTCGTCACTGTCTAGTACGTTCGCAGTGGTGTCAAGAACGAGTACATTGTAAGGAAGAACGATAGTCTGTGGTCTTCAGTGATGAAAGCCGATTCTGCAAAGGAGCGTCTGATGGTGGTTTACGTGTCTGAAGGCGACAAGATGAGCGTCTTCATCCATCGTGCATCTGCCAGCGATATACAGGGCCTACACTGAGCACGATGCTGTGGGGAGCGATTAGCTATCACCCTCGTACGTGTCTGGTGTTTGTACGGGGTACACTGAATAGCAATACGTACGTCAGCAACATCGTATAGCAGGTCGTCATGCCATATTTCAGTGTACTCCCAAATGCGACATTCCAGCTGGATAACGCCTGCCCACAGTCCACCCGGGCAACTCAACATGCTCTTCGGGGAGTACACCAACTCCCTTGGCCAGCACAAATGAAATGAACAGACTTAATGATGCATTCGTGTTTAATACACGAAGGATGGAACTTAAATGAACTGACGATGATGCACTCATCTTTAATAAATGAAGGTTGGGAATGAAAAGAACAGACTTCATGATGCATTCAGCTTTAAAACTTGAAGGATGGAAACGAAACGAACTGACTTGATGATGCACTTATTTTTAATACATGAATGTTGGGAATGGAAGGAACAGACTTAATGTTGCATTCATCTTTAATACATGAAGGATGGAAATGAAAGGAACAGACTTGATCATGCATTCATCTTTAATACGTCAAGGATGGAAATGAAAGGAACATACTTGATCATTCTTTCATCTTTAATATGTCAAGGATGGAAATGAAAGGAACATACTTGATCATTCTTTCATCTTTAATACGTGAAGGATGGAACTAAATTGTATTGATTTGATGATGCACTCAGCTTTGATGCATGGAGGTTGGGAACGGAAGGAACAGACTTGATGATGCACTCGTCTTTAACACATGGATGATGGAAATGAAAAGAAGTTAGTCGATGATGCACTCACCTTGGTACAAGAAAGAGCGATAGGTGTAGATGATCGCATCTGCTAGAGTCACGTGGCGACATTTGGTCTTGTTCTGCCCCCTGGTGTAATACTCACCAGTCCACTTCTCTGCAGTTGCAATGATGATGGCGACGAGAACAGCCATGGAGGCGATGGCCAGCCACACCTACCGGAGAATAATAATAATTTTGTTCATTCATATTTACATTATCAATCCATTTTCAAGTCTTTAACCCACAAAGGTTATTACAACTCGCAAGTGGAGTTTAAATACAATATTTTTGCTCTTTTCATAAAATTACGAAAAAATTAGATAGTAAAAAATCATTTAAATAAAAATATTAAAACACAATTTTCTAAATTAGAATTACTGAAAAAATATGCCATTTTAGCTCAACAACCATTTTTAACTTCGTTTTTCAATTTTGTATCATCTACTATTTCAGTCAGATAATTTGGTAAACAATTGTATTTTTTTAAAGCTGAATAGCCAAAAAAATTTTTGGTTTGAGTAATATAAACTTTTTAGACACCATTTCTCTTGTATAATATATGTGTTAATATTGCACGCCAAGAGAGGAAACATAATAATGATATAGATGAAATTTTGAAGCTAAATAACAGTGACTAGATAACAGCCATTTCGTTTGCGAAAATATTACTTTTTTTTGTATTCTGGTTCTCTGCGATAATTTTAATATGCTGATTTCCAAAATACGACTCAAATTTTTCCATCACTTACGGATTCTCCGATGCATCTCTGTATATCCTTATTATTTGATCTTTATATTATTGTCAAAGAATGCCATTAACAGCCAGAAGTTTTAACACTGTACTGATGAGCAAACGAATTTTATTACAGTAATCCTTTAATAATATTTGTTTTCATTTCTTTCAATAACATAAACTCGTTAAAGCTTCGCAATTTAACTCTTTCAGACGCGAATTAATTCAGTTAATCAAACAATGCTTAAAGGTCGATGTTTTTGTTCTTTGGACCTCCCCCCCCCAAAAAAAAAAAAAGAAAAGAAAACTTTCGTGAAAAAAGAACTGAATTTTAGTATTGAAATGGGTTTTTCTAAGGAATGAGTCATATGTCTTTGCCTTTGAAGAAATAAAAATCGGAGAATTGTTAATATATGTGCGAAATTAAAAGTGTTTTTCCTTCTTGTACTGAACGATTTCTTTACTCCATTCATGCATGCGAATTTGCGTACACTTACCTCGAGCTGTAAAGGCCTCAAAATCACCCAAACCTTTGTCACTTCGGAAGGGGCGCGGGAAACGAAAGTCGTCCGATCGTAGGCGTATGGAGTCGCGAAAGAAGTGGCCTCCGCTCTGGCAACAGTGATCGTCATCCCCCCAAGAGCAGCCTCAACCTCCTAAACAAGAAAAAAGAAAGAAATCATTACTTTTGGAGAAACGTTGCTTGCATTAAAGAGAGCTCGGTTGGTTCACTTGTGAGCGACATTTCTTTTTGCACACAGTGTTCTCAACCACCAGGTTAGAAAAATCCCGGAGCAGAGAATTCGTTACCGGAAAGAGATCCATAGGACAGCCCTTACAGATGGGAAGCCTCCCATCAAGGCCACCAACGTGTTCTGTAACGTGCTATATTGTCTCTTCAGCACACGTCCGCTCCTTATCATCCCATCCAATGGACTGCAACCTCTCCAATCTCAAAGGTGTCCCCTTTCTCACGAGGGCAGGTGAGAGGGGGGGGGGGATGACTTAACCGATATCAAAAAGGATCTGATTCTTAGAAACCATTTGGTTTTTGCTATCATATAGTCGATGACAAGGATTGTTTATAACTCTTGTGCTTAGTTCCTTTCAGTCAAATTTTTGTTCAAATCACGAAAGTAAAACTTAATTCAGACAATTAGAGAAAATCAATTTAGCTGATTTTTAGTGCAAGATAAAAGCATTGAAGAATCACGTGGAACTTAACAACAAAAGAAAACCATTTCGTGCACTTCAAACATTTAAAAAAGGCAGCACTTTCTGAAATTTAAAATTGCCCCTCTGTTTACGGAACTTACGAAACAGCAGATCCGGTTTTAATTTCCCCTTGAACCAGAGACATACCCAGGGACGTCCCCCCCCACCTCTACCCCTCCGAAAATTTGGTCATCTTAAACGTGCTTACCTGCTTTGAAATCCTATAAACCTTTGTTTTCTTATAATTTTATTTTATTTTAGTAGCATACACTACAACAGGAAATAAAAAAATGCAACACTTACGAAAAGTTATTCAAATGTGACGAAATTTAGTGAGGCGGTAGTATATGTAGATGCATGTATATGATTAGGTTTGCATGACGATCGAAATGATCGGACAGACGCGAGCTGACGTCACAGGGGCGGAGCACGAGGCCGACGAGAAAGACAGGCCACGACACTGAAGCGATCCTCAGCTGTCACGTGATCAACTTAGTCCGATAGCTGCAAACGCCACTCGATTCATTCGCACATTCTAATATATAGTATGTTACTTTACTGAAAATTAAAAAGTGGTGTATGAGTTGCATTGTAGATTTTTTTTTATAACCTTTGGAATGATTTTGTGAATAAAACTTGATTTTCATTAGGTAATGGTTATAAACTGAAAGTCCACTCTCACTACAAGTATTCAGCAATATAAATTAATATCTGATTAATTAAATTTTGATGTTACCATACTATTTTTGAATTTAAGCTTTAATGACATTATCTGCAATTTCATGGACATAAAAACAACATGAAAATTTTTTTTTCTATAGAATAACCAAAAATTAAAGGGTTTTAAATTTGGAAGAAATTAATTAAATTAGAAAGAAAAATAACTGGTTTTGGGTTCAACAATATCTTTTGCATGTTGGTTTTCAATCTGACTAAGCCATTAATTAGTAACATCCATTATCTGACCTACAAAAAAGAATAAATAATTATCCTTTTATTGACATTTTCAATTTCAAAAATTGTGGTCGACATGATATACTCTAAAGACTGATAAAACCTGTTATTATGGATACATAGTTATTCTATCTAGATATATGAAATATATATTATGAATAAGAATACAAGTACAAATTGCAGTTCAAACAAGTGCTGATAGCATAATTATGTCTAAACTACTTTTCCCTTCAACGTATAAAACTTATTAGCTCAAAAACAAAAAAGATGCCAAGAGAATTGTTTTGCAAAGAATATCAAACATGGACGCGACAATTTTTGTACGCTAGACAAATATCTGGTTTGCCCCTTATGAAATGAAAAATGGTAGCATTAAGTAAGTAACCTGATCATCCACACATTTATAGCAATTTTCAAAAGTATTAAATATGAGTAGTTAAAATATCAAATAAGTAATGTTCTCAACTTCAAAACTAGCGATAAGTTATATAAGGGCAGCCATTTTGTTTTGGATCACACCATCATTCAACACGTTGAAACTAGGCCTAAGAGAGCAATGCACTCAAAACACTTTTCAAACACTAAATAATTACTTTTATCAAACCACTAACTACAGGAAATATTTCATACTACAAATAATAATAATAAGGAAAAATGCTCGCCTCTTTGGGGTAATCCAAACATAGTTTGAAGACAAAAACAAATTGCAGTCCCGGTTTCACGATGAAGAATAAGCACTTCGCTTCTATGGCAATCGGACTGTAACCTCAGACTAAGTTGATCATTTGATATTCCAGTGTCGTGGCCTGTCTTTCTCGTCGGCCTCGGGCGGAGCAGTCAAACACAGATAAAGCAAATGAAAGCTCGCTGGTTGACAAAACGTTATGGAAATTGTTCTAAACCGCTATTAATGCCCTTACACAGACGTCGATAGCCGACTTTGAGTGTGGAAGAATCATCGGCCTTAGAGAAGCTGCTTTGTCGTACAGAGATGTGGCCAACCTTGTTGGCCGCAATCCCAGCACCATCGTACACAAATGGCGCCAGTGGATTCAAGGAGGATCCAGCACACGCCGACAAGGATCGAGAAGATGACGTATAACCACAAGTGACAGGACCACAATTTGCGACGCATGGTATTGTAGGACAGATTCGCGACTGCAACGCAACTGCAATGGGATTGGCAACAGGTAACATATCGAATACTTACCAGAAGGACGGTAAACAACAGGCTTTTACAGTTTTCATTGCGAGCCTATCCTACGGCACTGTATTTATCCCTCACATCTGCCCACATGCAAGACATCTTCAGTGGTATCGCCTCAGACAGAACTGGAACGAACAAGAGTGGAGCACTGTGGTATTTAGTGACGAACCTCGTTTTTGTCTTGGTCAGCACGATGATAGACAATGTGCTCGCCGTCATCCAGGGGAAAAGAACGCCACCCAGTGTGTGCGACATCATCACACAGCTCTAGCACCTGGTTCTTGGTGTCTGCCATTAGTCAGACATCTCGGTCAGAACTGGTCATCATAGGGGGATCTTTGCCCAACGATATGTTATCAACATTTTGCAGCCAGTGGCTGTCCATTTGTTCAGCAGCACGGAAGCTTTTACCAGCAAGATAACGCTTGTTCCCACACAGCCCGCATTAGTCTGCAGTATCTACAGGAGCAAAACGTTCAGTTATAACGTTTTGCATCGCCAGCACGCTCGCCACACCTTTCACCTATTGAACACGTCTGGGAAATGCTCCAACAACACCCAAGAGGTGCGCCAGCCACTGTCTCTGAAATGGAACAGCGACTTCGTGCTATTTAGCTTTCTGTCCCTCAGGATGACATTGTAGAGCTGTAAGATAGCCTTCTCCATCCTGTTCAGGTATACATTGCTGAGTGCGGCGGTTCAATACTAATTATACCACTTTACCGGGTAGATAAAGTGGTAATTTTCCATATTTTTTTTTGGTAATGCAATCAATGGTACATTTCAGTGTATACTAACAGCTGCCTGCATTTCAATAAAATGGCATTAATCCTTCTAGGTGTTGCAATTTTTTTCCTGTAATGTATTTATGTCCGACACTGAAAAATAGATAAAAAAAAAAAACTAAAATCTTATTCCATATAGAATATCATTTGAATCTTTTCTGCTCGGCGGAATATTTTAGTAATTGGAAAACCCTAACCCAGTCATGTTCTCAGAATCCCTTTCCCCCGAAAATAAATTCTGATCTGGACAACTATGGTTACTTTTCTTTTTTTTTCCTACCCTGCTGAGGAATGGTCAACCACACGGGGTTCTGATGCTGACCATATAAACCCACTGGACTGGACTGAATTAAGGCTCTGAGCTTGATTATGGATCCCGAATTTCTGCATTGGTGGGCTTCTGTGGAGGGAAAATCTTCTGCTGTGTTTTCTGTCTGTTTGTGGGTTGACAGCCCCAAGTGAATAGATTTACAGGATATGTTTCATTAGCTGGTGGATAATCCTGAGCAGAGGTCATCGCAGGCATCTGAACTCTTCTTCTAATGGCATCGTCAAATTCTACATTGGAGGAAGTCTTCCAGTGTAGATGGCTTCAGCCTTTAGTGGAGGGGGAACGGGTCTTTGCCCCATGTCTGCGATTAGGGGGCTGTTTGATATTGTCGGCATTCCCTCTCTCAATAAACATAGTTTCTTTAAACATCCCACTAACCATTTTCTCTCCATAGGTAGTTGGAATGTGAGGACCCTGCACAGAGCTTTTACTCTTGATGTCTTCACACAAGAATTCCACCATTATAATTTAGATATTCTCGGCTTGCAAGAGACCAAATGGACAGATAAAGGTCAGATTCTTAAACATAATTTTAAATTTCTCTTTTTAGGGAGGGACGACAATAAGCATCACCAAGGCGTGAGTCTGCTTCTCAGCAGACACGCTAGTGATGCTCTTCTAGGATATGAGTGCATTAATGAAAGGTTTCTTAGAGCAAAATTTCAGACAAGCGTTAAAGATTTGAATGTCATCTGCTGTTATGCCCCCACTGAGGATGCTAATGAGGATGAGAAGGATAAGTTTTACGGACAACTTCAGGATATTTTGAATTGTCAAGAAAGGAGATATTACCCTTGTTCTAGGTGACTTTATACCTAAAGGTTAACTTATATACCTAAAGACTAAAATTAGACTGTATAATATAGTTTGGTTCTTTCTAGAGTGAGTTATGATAGTGAAACATGGATCCTTTGTTAACAAGATAGCAGGAAAATTGATGCATTTGATTCTAGATTACTTGCGCAGTATCTTGGGCATTAGGTGGTTCTACTTTGTAACTAATGATGAGGTTAGGCAAAGGAGTTGGCAACCTCCTTTAAGCAGCATATTGTGCAGAGAGAGACTCCTTTGGTTTGGCCATGTTGCCCGTATGGATAATTATAGATTGTCGAATAGGGTTATGAACAGTGTGCCTAAAGGCCTCAGAAAGAATCTATGATGCAGTGAGCAGACAATGTCAAACAGGACCTTGTTAGAATTGGTGTGCAGTGGCCAGATGCAACAGATGTAGCTCAGGACAGATATGCTTGAAGAACTAAATTGCACGGTCTGGTTGGATCTCCGTAGCCCATGGCTGCTTGAGGATGATGATTTAATACCGACTTTCTATCCCAGATATATACTCTGTTACCCTGCAACTGCAACACGAAGAAGGAATGATAGGAAGTGCATGCAAATCAGCGGGTGACTGAGTTGCGCTGAGATATGCAAATGATTAAAGTATTGGACCAACCTGGCTGCAGCTTTTGTCGATATCAGCGACAATGCCTCTACAATAATCTTACAACTAAGAGCAGTTTCCTCTTGAAAAGAGTCTTCCGGATTGGAGCTGCGAGTTTTAGGAGGAAGTGGCTTTTGTACGGAATACCACGGCAACAGATTCGCAGTGCAAATACCCAGTTGAACAAATTTGAGAGAGGCTGAATGATCGACACGCTGTATTACGCAACGTTTGGGATGAGGCCGTGCATCAATGGGAAACAGGTTTTGGGAGACTGTATGACCTCTTGACGGCCAGGATATGGAGCAAACAGGATGATCACAGCACAGGAGGAGCACTTGATCCAGCGACTAGCTTATGCCATCCTTACAACCACTCTATCGACCATCAGACGAGTGGTAAATATTACCATAAGGCGTCCCATCATAAGACAAATCATATCTCAAAGACTAGTGCAGGACTTTGCACAGCACTCATTGCATCGCCTACCACTCTCCAATGGCCAGCATCTGGAATGGTGTCCTGCTCTAGTGGAGCACAGAATGGAGTTGTGCGATGTTCACCTACGAATCTCGCTTTTGTTGGTTGTTCGATGATCACTGGGTTCATGCATGGTGAAGACGTGGAGAAGGGACTAATTCAGAGGTCATACTGCACGAATGACAAACATTGGGGCCTTGGGAGAAATCATCTGACAGCAAACATTCTAGTGTTCCTCACAGGCAGTTTGGGAGCTCAGAGGTACATGGAGCATGTCCTGGATACTGTTGCTGTCCTTTTTGTAAGAGGGGTGCCTACAGCATGTTTCAGCAAGATAACGTGTGTCTGCAAACATCACCAAGGAATGTCTATGTGATGTCAACTTCCTAAAGTGGCCAGCAAAATCCCCAACAGATCATCCCCAATAGAATATGATGGGACATGATTGGACGCCATCTCAACTACCATTGCCTCGGGCAACAACTGCCCTGCAAGAGCAGGTGTAGGAAGCGTGGTGGAAAGTGCCGCAAGAGTCTCCCAGCTGTCTCTATGGCTCACTGCCACGATGCATTGCTCAATGCATTGTCAAAGGCAGTGATTGTACCTGCTACTGGTGTGCCTTAATTTCTCTGTAATGAAATTGTCCATTTGTTTTGAAAACTTAATTATATCTCCCTTGTCTCCCACCACTGCTTCATACGTGAATATCAGCTGAATTTTTCCACCCCTTCTGGGTGTTGCAATTTCACATATAGCTACTGCTCTTGAGTTATACAATAGCACTATACATTCCAACTTGAGTATTCTTTTGCTCATTGTTGTAAATGTCCAAATATATATAAATGTATTAATAATGTAGTAAATGAATACCATCATTCAGAGACAGAATCCGATGGAGTAACAAGAGGCCTTTGATGCCAGGTGCTGCAGCTAACACTTCTGTAGAAAAGGAATTTAAATTATGAAAAGTTTTAGAGATTGAATCAGATCCAAATACCCTGTTGATGCCCTTCTTTTTTATGAGACCGAAACATCAGTCCAAAATACACATAAGTTAAGCAACAATTTAAAAAAAAGGCGATATTGTGAAACTTTGACGAGAGATAGGTACGAAACTACGGATGTAGGATTGAGGTACGATATGCAAATGAATAGTCCTAGCAACGGCATATGCAAATGCCTCGAGATTAAAAGCGGATGTTTCGAAGCTGTTCTCTTACAAAATGAGAGCAGGAGTTTTCGAGATAGAGCTTATCTGTTGGCTGCGTTTACCAGACGTAATTTACCGAAAGAAGTCCTGTCGACGATGATTAGGAGTGATCTGTCTGAACTGGTGCAGACATCAGGTCGGTGTCCCGTCACTTCATCGCAGCGTCACTTCATCACATCGTCACTTCATCGCAGCGTCACTTCATCACATCGTCACTTCATCGCAGCGTCACTTCATCACATCGTCACTTCATCGCAGCGTCACTTCATCACAACGTCACTTTCATCACAGTGTTAGACATACGGTTTTATTGACTTTCTACATCTGTGCTCAAATGAACTCTAGAGACAATAATTTAAGACTTTGAGAGGTGCGTCAGAGAATTTACCTCAGAAATTAATTAAGTTATTATGCCAGGATCTACTCAAGTGGCCGATAACTCACTCAACTACACCTATACTATGTAAATATGGACAACTTTATTCATCAGTTACAGGAAAGAGCGACTTAATAAGAGAAACAACGACTGGCACCCGGCCAGTCACAAAACACCGCAGAGTTTCCACTCCACTCAAACAAGGCTAAACCAAGCCTTCATGATTCACAAAGGAACCACTTACAGGAACCCAGATGAACGGCAATCACCGCCGAACACCTTCAGAGCTCTCTCTCAACTTTCTCTGCGTTGAAACTCTCCTGCCAAGTGCTGTCACGTGATGCCCACTGGGCGTACAAAGGTCAGTCGGCCAATGGGGTATGTCCACATCTTCTACGCGCGGCAGAAATTTCTCGAACGCAGATGTCCTTCGGCACATTTCTCGTCCCCTGCCCTGAACGGAACTGGCTCCGATGCTCTTAGTAGATGAAGAGGTCTGTCACAATAGTCCTCATGCCTAGCTTGATGGAGCCCTTACACTGTGCTTCCACTCTTTTTCGTGTTAATAAAAAGAACTCTTATAAATTAGAAAAAGTTCAAATTGAAGCTCTCAAAATCATCAGCAAAATCTATTTTAACAAACGAGAATGTCTAACACTTACTGATATTCGTTCCAACTATCAAATTCCCACTCTTGAATCTAGAAGAAAGTTACGGTTTATTACCCTTATTCAGGACACTATTTATAACAAGTCTCATCCCCTGCATTCGATTCTTACACCCTATATTCGATTACGACATCGCCACATCTTTCGCTCTGATAATAAAATGTTTTCTACTCCCAAGATTTTCAAAGCTAGGTATGGTGAAATTTCTTTTGCCTTTCAAGCAACCTCAACTTGGAACTCTCGATCGAGCGATATCACCTCTTAAATTCTAAAACAAAATTCAAAAACTATATTACTCCACTCCGATTAGAATATTGAAACATTTGATCAACAACATCTCCTCACCCCTATTCCCACTCCCCATCTTTGTCTGGATTATGTTCAATCCTTCCCCCCTCCCCTGTTCATTCACTTAATATGAATGAGCAGGGTTGTTATTTATTAACTCTCTGTTCTCGTAAACCTTCTTCTTCTCCCCCCTAAGTTTCTTATCATATTTCGCATTATAAATGCCTGTCTTCGTCTGTGCAACTTGTCATTTTATTTATATGTATCAAATAATAATAATATTAATCAATTAATTCAATTAGTTGGCAATCAAATTAATAATTATGTTGATACAATTCCTGTAAACATGTTTTCTCTTTTATACTATCCTTCATATACATATTTTTAATTTCTCAAATGTACTGGGGTGTCAAGCCACTTGAACATTTAAATTAATATCCAAAATTACCTGTACCTTGGCTTTACTGTAATCCCTTCATGGAATAAATTATTATTATATATGTACACCTATTTTCCGATTCATATGCACGAGATCCAACGGAGTTTCCAGAAAAACCGGGTTTTCAGGTTTTTTCTCAATTTATGGAAGCCAATGCATAAAAGTCTTAGGCCAGTAATAAAGAAGCATACGAAACAGAAGAGAAGTTCATATGGAAAGCAACAAAGTCACGTGATGCAGGCCAGAACGGTTAAAAGTTGGTCTCATCAGGTGACCGTTTGCTCTTCCGTGTGGCTTTGATCTTGCTTCTAATGATATATCTGATGATCCTGTTTCTAATGATGACCTAAAGAAGGTTATATCAGAAGAGATGAGTAGGGTGCTCATATACGTATATAAACAGAGGCCAGAAAACATGTTCACTTTTATTCGCATAAAAAGCAACTTCCTTTCCTTTCCGAAAATGCAAAAACTTCTCATGAAAGGTTTATTTTTTTTAAATTAATGTTGCATAAATTCGATCATGATAAAAGAGAATTTATTTTTCAAAAATTAATGTATATCACGGCTCATAATTAAAAAATTCTTCTTCGGAAGATTCATAATTCAACATCAAACGATAGCAGATGATTCAAGAATCACTCTCAATAATCAGGAATAAATGTCATTTGAATTTTACAATTAAGATGCTATTTAAGTCTTCAGGTATTGTGAAAATTTTTGGAAAATATTTCGACTTGCCTTACCTGACGATGAACCATTCCAATCATTCCATTCCAAGTGCCATTCTTCAGCGATCCCCATTTCCCATCTTCAGGGCGAATGATGACGTAGCTGTAAGGAAATAAAGAAGGAATCGGCAATTGAAAAAGAAAAGAAAAAGAAAAATAGCTGTAAGGAAAGGAGGGAACGGGGAATATTTTCTCTCTTATTAATCGCTTCAAAGTTTGGCACATATTTCGCTAAATTTTGCATCTCATTATCTTAATGAACCTTAATCTTTTCCTCCGCTAAATAATATTCAAATCTATTATTTCACAGGATGTTTCTAATTGCTCTTTTTTTAAACCTTCAATGCCAATCATCCGAAATATTAATGTTTTAGTTTACCTGTTTATCACATTGGCCTGACAGAATCTGTGAGTAAGCATACGCCACAGAGAAGATCTGTGAGGAAGGCAAAAGAAATTCATCCGGGCTCTTGCTATCGCTGAACCTTCTAAGTATGCCAAATTACGAAGAGGTGGGTACCCCTGCCATCCATCGCTCCAATGCTTTGCGATGGATGACTTTACCCCTATCATCCATTGCCACGATAGATGACTTTACCTCTATCATCCATTGCCACGATAGATGACTTTACCTCTATCATCCATTGCCATGATGCTTCGCGATGGATAACTTTACCTCTATCATCCATTGCCACGATGCTTGCGCGATGGATGACTTTGCCTCTATCATCCATTGCCATGATGCTTGCGCGATGGATGACTTTGCCTCTATCATCCATTGCCACAATGCTTCGCGATGGATGACTTTGCCTCTGTTATCCATTGCCACGATGCTTTGTGATGGATGACTTTGCCTCTATCATCCATTGCCACGATGCTTGCGCGATGGATGACTTTGCCTCTGTCATCCATTGCCATGATGCTTCGTGATAGATGACTTTACCTCTATCATCCACTGCCACGATGCTTCGCAATAGATGACGCTACCTCTATCATCCATTGCCACGATGCTTCGCGATAGATGACTTTACCCCTGCCATCCATCGCCACGATGCTTCGCGATAGATGACTTTACCCCTGCCATCCATTGCCACGATGCTTCGCGATGGAGGACTTTACCTCTGCCATTCATTGCCACTATACTTCGTTGTGGCTTTACCTTGTTTCTGGCAAATGGCAGAGTTTCGATGATTAAACAATTTCATTAAGCATTTCCGATAGTAATGCTGCTGCATAGATTCCAATGATTCCTTATTAAGTAAAGAATTCTTTTCCTACTGACTCTTTTGAATCTCGAAACAATTTCATTCTGTTTTTGTTCGATCAGACTAAGAAATGGTGGAATCGATTGTTTCAATGACTTCCCATGACTTAAATCGTCTGAAGCCTGGAAGGCTGAAAAATTACTTGATTTGTATCTGAGAGCAAAAAAAAGGAACGAATGGATCACCTTGGTTACTGACTCAGAATGTTCCTTACCTGAAGTTGAGAGCTCGTCGGACCATATCCAGGAAGTCGATGTCAACTCCAATCGGCTGCGTCTGGTTGGCAGCAGGAGGGATAAAAAAGGGGAAATGCTGAAATGAAAGAAAAAATCGTGGCATGATTTTTGGCACACAGATCAACAAACAAGAATGTTTTAAAGGAAAAACAATTACTTGACATTTCACTGGAAACGCTTAAGTCAGATCGTGGCGCAGACTGCAAAACGATGCTGGCCTATGTTTCGCAAATGCAATGGAAAAGTTTCCATCAGTGGTGTTGGATTTTACCCTCGAGACTTCGATGCTTCCGACATCGAATTGTGAGAGAAATTGACTTCCGATTCGAAATTCCAAATCAATGGCATTCGTAGACTGCTGATATACGAACAAGCTGACAGGGTTAATAATGGACTCTGCCGCTGTCGGGTTCAGTACGTGCAGCAGTTTGTGAAGGGTCCATGATTTAAAAGATTTCGAAAGCGGGAAAGGTCGGGGGAGAATTAAATTGAAAGAAGTTTATTGACAATATATAGTTACATTATCGAATGAAAAATTTAACGTTCATTCATTGCAAAATAGAGATAGCAAATGACATAGAACATTATTTTTCTTTCAGGCAAAAATCAATTCGTGTTTTGCCACTTGGATTTTTACGAACACTTCACGAATCTTTGACCGGTTTGTCCTTCCTTCCTTCTTCAGATAATTTTACTCTAATATCAGCCCATCTCCTGCCTTTCTTCAGATAATTTCACTCTAATGTCAGCCCATCTCTTGTCTTTCTTCTTCAGATTATTTTACTCCAATATCAGCTCATCTCTTGCTTTTTTTCTTCAGATAATTTTACTCTAATGTCAGCTCATCTCCTGCCTTCCCTCTTCAGATTATTTTACTCCAATATCCAGCTCATCTCCTGCTTCTTTTTTTTTTCAGATAATTTTACTCAAACGTCAACCCATCTCTTGCCTTTCTTCTTCAGATTATGTTTCTCTAAATGTCAGCCCATCTCCTGCTTTCTTCAGATAATTTTGCTCTAATATCAGCCCATCTCCTGCCTTTCTTCAGATAATTTCACTCTAATGTCAGCCCATCTCTTGTCTTTCTTCTTCAGATTATTTTACTCCAATATCAGCTCATCTCTTGCTTTTTTTCTTCAGATAATTTTACTCAAACGTCAACCCATCTCTTGCCTTTCTTCTTCAGATTATGTTTCTCTAATGTCAGCCCATCTCCTGCTTTCTTCAGATAATTTTGCTCTAATATCAGCCCATCTCCTGTTTTCCTTCTTCAGATAATTTAACTGTAATGTCAGCCTACCTCCTGCCTTTCTTCTTTAGATAATTTTACTCTAATGTCAGTCCATCTCTTGTTTGCCTACAGATAATTTAACTGTAATGTCAGCCTATCTCCTGCCTTTCTTCTTCAGATAATTTTACTGTAATGCCAACCCATCTCCTGCCTTCCTTCTTCAGATTATTTTACTGCAATGTCAGCTCATCTTCTGCTTTCCTTCTTCATATTATTGTATTCGATCGTCAGCTCCATCGCTAGGAAAAATGTCACAGGAGAAGTGCATTTTTCCCCAGCCATCAGACAAAGACATTTCATAGTGATTCGAACCCTATGAAAAGGAAAAAGAGTCGGTAAGGGTCAAATTCAAATCTCTAATGCCTTGCCCTCCCTTTTAGACTTGGATATAATTATAGATAAGTAAGAGTTGAGATTGGTTATGAGGTTTAGATAGATATATATATGACTAGAGCACTGCCTTAAGCAAGAAACTTTTTTTTATGTATTTATCTTCGGCTGTGTAGGAGACTCATCAATCATCTTTAAGGGTGACAACTGTTTAAAATCCTTAAATTTGAATTATTGCTTATAGTTAGTGGCTTAACCCCTTGAGTTTGAAGGTATGAATAAGTTTAGCATCGTTACTCTTTAAACTTACTTCCCAGACTTACGTGGTGATTTTAGTGTATTTTTATTTGCCTAGTGAAAGGAACTAAGTGACTGCTATCAAAAGAGGATGGGAGCGAGGATTAGATTGCCGCAACACTGTCACTTAGCCTTGTGAGCTCCTGAAGCTTCAGTGTTTTTGTTGATGGGAGGAAACTCGTGAGGGGAAAAGGAAGATGAGGAAGGTGTCCCTATCTCATGTGAGGGAGTTTCAAAGAGTCGACTTTTGCTACTCAGTTACTGGCGCACTCCGATCTAGTTGACTGTCCTTCGAGTGAGAAACATCATTCTTATACTGCAGCAGTAACCTATTTTTTAGAGTTTAATAATTAAAATAAACTTATTTTTATTTATTATAGGTGCCTAGGTTAACTTGTGGGATTCAATTGTGTGTGATTGACAGTTTACCTGATCTTTCCAAGGGCCTGTGACAGCAACTATAAATTGTTGGCGCATGGTATAATACTACGCAATGCAATCCACTTTCGATTAACCTCCATCCCCCGTCACGAGTGCTATGTGATCCACCTCTGGGAGCGTGCGACAATATCTCACAGCTGTAAAGATGTCTTTGCGAATGTTGTGTGTTATCTCATTTGGAATGTGATAAGTACTTTTTGAGTGAAAAAACTTCTGTTCACTGACTTTAGCCTTAGTCCCCTTTACCCCGTAGTCCGTGGATCTAACTAAGTCCAATTGAGAAAGTTTGAAAAGGCCAGAAATTGCTCAGCAGTGCAGTTTACCTCTTCCTAAAGTAAAGTTGCCCTCTTGAGGATATTTATTTATTTATTTATACACATAACAACCATGGTGATGTTAGGGCCAGGCCTTTCTGCACCAGGTTCAGTTTAAAAAACGTAAAGAAAAACGAGAGAATATTTTAAATATTATACATATCTAATATATAAATTGCCATTATTCAATGAAGTGTCATAGTTATAAAATTTAATAGTTTTATGTTTAATAGTAAAATAAATAAATAATAGTTTAAGGTTTGAAAATAAAGATCTGAGTAATAATGATATATTTAATATGTGCATGCATATTACACGTATTCACTATCAAAGTCAGGCTGCGAAGGTACAAATTTCCGTTACAGAACGTTAAAGTAGAAAGATTGAATTTAATAAGTGTAACCATAGAAACTGAAAACTGAGAAAAATCTGAAAAATTCAGGTAAAATATTTTTTTTCTTATAAACCATTGCATTCTTTTAAGTAAGATTATTTCAAAGACTTTAAGTACATTTGAAGTAAGTGAAACTGGCCTGTATGATTTAATGTCTGTAGGAATTTTTGTAGGTTTTAATGAGAATATAATTTTAGATAATGTCCAAGACTGTGGATAATTATGCGATATCCATATGTTATTAAACTCATCTAAAAGTTTCGTTCTCCAGGTAGTTGGTCTCTTTGAATTTTTGTAGGTTTTAATAAGAATATAATTTTAGATAATGTCCAAGACTGTGGATAATTATGCGATATCCATATGTTATTAAACTCATCTAAAAGTTTCGTTCTCCAGGTAGTTTAGTAGTCTGTAGGAATTTTTGTAGGTTTTAATAAGAATATAATTTTAGATAATGTCCAAGACTGTGGATAATTATGCGATATCCATATGTTATTAAACTCATCTAAAAGTTTCGTTCTCCAGGTAGTTGGTAAGGCTGCTTCACATTGGACGTGGATGCATCGAATCATCTTCAAGAATTCATGCCGTGTCATATGGATGGGGAACTTTAATTCAGAAATAAACCATTTTTTGCTAATGAACAAAGTCTCTATTTTTTTGGCCGTTGAGTTTATGTTTAAAAAAACAACTTTGTTTTACCTTACCCGCTCTAAAGTGATTTTTATTTTCCTTCCTTCGAAACTTGTCTTCATTCCTTGGTCGCCTAGCAAGCTCACACTTCCAACAAAGCCTGTTCTCGAACTCCACCTGGACGACAGAGAAGCTTTAAACTGATTGGTGGTCGAGTCGTGGCGCACTCGGTACACGTCGAGCCATTGGCCACTGTCGCCAGCAGGGGTCACCAAGGTCAAGTTCACCTCACGTGATTCCCATACTTCTGCCACGTGCTCACTGTCACTTATGAGAGTCACCCAGTGCACGTGAGAAGAGCATAGCAGACTCTGTCTCTGCAGCTGAAAAGAAAACAAGAATAAGAACAAGATTCATCTGCGTAAATTGGGTGAATATGATCAGTTGGACAGTCAGTGGTTCCAGCCTTCGCTAATAATTGACTTTTCTGTTTCTGCTGGTACAGAATCAATACCACACACACGCCACGCGAAAAAAAGACGTAAAAACTTCATCCATAATCCTTTCAAAGAATTTCTTTAGATCAAGTCACCTTCCTCCAAACTTCATTTTTAAAAACAAATTTAAAAACAAATTTAGCAAAATAAATTGAATTTTAATAAAGGATTTATTGCAATTCAAGGATCTCTTTTTCCATCACGAATTTAATTATGCTAACATAAATAATTGCGATACTTTTTGCCGAGTGGCGAAAATATTTGATTGTATCTAGTCTTGAATGTCACATTTTATATGGGGAATAAAATGTGAGCTTTACACTGAATCAGGCTTTGGCGCCTAGAGCATATTGTTGCGACAGATGAACGAGCAACAGTGACTTCATGACTTAACGTGACTTAAACCCTCGTGTGTGCTTCTACGTGAGATTCAATTTAGCCAACGAATTGGAACTTAGAACAATTCGGAAGAATGAAAATATAGCAGTGTAGTGTGAAAAGTTGTGAAATCTGAAAGGATGTTCAGATGGTCTGATTCAGTGCGCGTTAAGTAAAAAAAATTAGTATATTTATTAGTGTGTGCGTGGGTGTTTATTTTCTGCTGTTAGTAATAAAAGTATAGTGAACTAGCACAGGATGAAGATTGTTTACGTCTGAAGATATTCAAGTGACATGGTAAGCAAAGTGAAGAGGTAGTACTTTAGTACAACAGACAGAGCTGGTGTTGTATGCTCTATGGAAAAGGTTAATGACTTATATGTGATAGTAGTTAATTTGTTTATAAAATACTTCATTCGTATTTTTTTGTAACAATTTGCATTGTATTGTAATTGTTTTGAAAATATAGTTATTAGTACTCACGCTCAGTTCTTATCCATTTTAAAATTTGCAACATTTGGTGTCTAGGAGTGTGGATAATTTATTGAATGCCGTTAACTGGAAGTATGGATGAGTTAGTAAAATTAATAACTGATCCTAAAGGTAAACTTGTTAGACAAAACTATGACTTGAAAGCCGAAATGGCCGCACAAAATAATGAGTTGAGAACTGAAGCGGCTTCTCAAATTGGTAAGATTTTTGATAAGTGTAAGGACATTATGACCGAACTAAATAGTGTAAAAGATGATCTTGATAGTGTTAAGTTAGATTATAAACATGAAATTGAAAATGCAAAAACTGACTGTGAACGCCAGTTTCAGATTTTGAGAAATGAAATGTTACCTTCTGCTTGTGATAATAGTAATTCTAGTAAAAATAATGTTATTACACATATCGCTAGAAATGCAGCTAAACCTTCTACATATGATGGTCAAACATCTTGGATAGAATTTAAAACACAATTTGAAGTTATCGCTAGAGCCAATGAGTGGAATGAATTCCAAAAGGCCAGTTTTCTTGCAGCTTCCTTAAGAAATTCTGCTGCGGAAGTTTCGCAGTCTGTTCCAGAAGAAAAACGACTTGATTATCAAAGTCTAGTTTCTGCATTAGAACTAAGGTTTGGTGATAGTTATTTAAAACAATATTACGTGACTCAATTTAAACATCGCATGCAGAAAAATGGGGAAACTTTGCAGAGCTTGCTAGTGATATTGAGCGTCTAGCTAGATTGGCTTATAGTAACTGTCCACCAGAAATTCAAGATAATTTAGCTCAATTACAATTTATTGATGCTGACACTCAACAATCTCTGAGGATGTTTGAAGGTGAATCCTTAAAGTCAGCCGAGGTACATGCTATGAAATACGAGTGCTCCAGGCTTTCCACCAGAGCGAACAAACGTACAGTAAGAATTGTGAGTGCAGAAGAAACTGTAGAAAAGGATAATGAAATGAAAGAACTAACCAAAGCCATACTATCCGTTTTCAAAGATATAAAAAGGTCTTCTTCAAAAACTACCACAGACCTTCAGTGTTGGAATTGTGGCAAGACCGGACACATTCGTACCAACTGTAATAGGAAACGAATGAGGAGTCCAAGTCCATCAACTAGACAATAAGATCAGGGAAACAGAAAATTAGTCAGTCTTGCGGGGCAAGGGCTGGCTGTTGATTGGTTGGCCCCAGGGGAAGTCGCCCACGTTTCAACATTACATCGTGATAATAATGGCTTAGTAGCTGATGCAGCCATAAATGGAATACCTTGCCGTATGATAGTCGACACTGGTGCAAATGTAACTTTACTCAGAACGGATATAATAAAGAAAATAATACCTCACCCAAACTTGAATACTACACAGTCTAAAATAAGCCTACAAACAGCCACTGGAGATTGTGCAAAATTCCATGGAAAAATAGAACTTAACATCCGAGTTGGTAGCTGTCTGGTACACCATCTTGTTTACATCGCTGACATCTACGATGAATGTATATTAGGCCTTGATTTTCTTAAGAAACATGGATTCAACATTAGACCCAGTGATAACCTACTCATCTATGAGACAGAAGAGATTCCTCTGCTTAGCAGGACGTCTGATTCTTTATCAAGCGTAACTCCAATATTAGTGACGGAAGACACAGAGATCCCAGCACAAAGTGAAGTTAGAGTCCGTGGATATCGGGCGGAGACTTCTGGGGCCTTCCGATTGGCAGTTACTTATACCTCTGGTAAAGGAGCTTTGGCTTATGATATCCTGGTTGCAAGGACTTTAGTCAGAATAGATAAAGAACAGATTCCTATCAGAGTGATGAACTGTAACAAATCCAATAGAATGTTAAAAAAAGATTAAGAATTAGCAATATGTGAAGCTGTTACCTGTGTAACAAGTATAAATAAAATAGAAGTTACTGATTCAAACCAAAATCATACAGACATCCCATCTCATCTTACTGAATTATGGAGAGAACCTAGACGAATATTAACTGAAAACCAAGCTGTTAAGGCCGAGAACCTATTAAAAGAATTTTCTGACATTTTTTCTGCCACATCAAATGATTATGGCCGTACTAACCCGACAGAACATAAAATAAATACTGGTGATTCTCCTCCAGTCCATCTGCCGGCAAGAAGGCTTCCATTGGCAAAAAGAGAGGAGACGGAAAAACTCATAAAGGACATAGAAGCTCGGGGCATTATAGAACCATCACAGAGTCCCTGAACTTCACCAGTAGTTCTTGTCAAGAAAAAGGATGGATCTACACGATTTTGTGTAGATTATCGCAGATTAAATGACGTAACAAAGAAAGACTCCTTTCCTTTACCCAGGATTGATGATACATTGGACACTTTATCTGGGTCAGAATGGTTTTCAACATTAGAATTAAAGAGCGGCTATTGGCAAGTTGGTATACGTCCTGAAGACCGTGAGAAAACAACTTTCACTATAGGGAATGGACTTTGGCAGTTTAAGGTGATGCCATTTGGACTTTGTAACGCACCTGCCACATTTGAACGAGTAATGGAGTCGGTGCTCAAAGGTTTGTCTTGGGAGGTCTGCCTGGTTTACTTGGACGACATCATGGTTCTTGGAAGAACTTTGGAAGAACATTTGAGAAGTCTTCGTCAAGTATTTGAAAAACTTAAGGCAGCCAAGTTAAAATTGGGACCGGCAAAGTGTAAACTGTTCCAGCAAGAAGTTCATTACCTTGGTCATGTGATCACTACATCAGGGATTAAGACTGATCCTAGTAAGATAGAAGCTGTAAGAGACTGGCCTCCACCACAAGATGTTCATCAACTTCGTAGTTTATTGGACTTTACACCTACTTTAGAAGATTTCTCAAAGGTTTCTCCAACATCGCAAGGCCATTACATCGTCTGACAGAAGAGGGCCAGAGGTTTATGTGGACCACCGAATGCGATATAGCCTTTCAACAGCTAAAGAAAACTCTTTCCACAGCACCAGTGCTAGCGTACCCACAAACTGGGAAACAATTCGTAATAGATACTGACGCAAGTAACACAGGAGTTGGTGCTGTATTTTCACAAGAACAACACGGACAAGAAAAAGTTATTGCATACTTTAGTAAAACTTTATCGAAACCAGAGCGGAATTATTGTGTAACACGCAAAGAACTGTTAGCAATAGTAAAAGCAATAGAAAATTTTCATCATTATCTCTATGGCCAGAAATTCCTTATACGTACTGATCATTCTGTACTTAAATGGTTATTAAACTTCAAAAACCTCAAGGACAAATCGCTAGGTGGATACAAGGGTTACAAGAATACGATTTCTCCATCGAACATCGAAGTGGTAAAATGCATAAGAATGCAGATGCTCTTTCCAGACGCCCATGTATTGGCAATTGTAAACATTGCTATAATGCAGAACTGAAATTTGGAACTAAAGAGATAATGCCCATAAGACAAATAGTATCGACACAAGCAAACAGTGATACCCCTAACATCTGGAATCCAATTGAAATCAGAAAGGCCCAACAAGATGATGAAGATATAAAACCAATATTAGAATTGATTGAAAAATCTGATGTAAGACCTAATTGGGAGCAAATATCGAGGTATAGTCCAACTACTAAAAGTTACTGGGCACAGTGGGACTCCTGGAAAATGAAAGACGGTGTATTATACAGAAGATGGGAGAATCCCACTGGACGGCTGATCCGTTGGCAGATAATCCTTCCTCGCTCCCGAGTGGAACTTGCGATGAAAGATGTACATGATAGTGCCACTGGAGGACACTTCGGTGTTAATAAGACATTAGCCAAAGCCAGGGAACGATTTCATTGGTTGAAAAGTAGGGCAGACGTTGAAAGATGGTGTAGGCAATGTGAAGCCTGTGCAGCAAAGAAAGGCCCTAAGACTAGGAGTCGGGGTCAGCTGCAGACGTATAACGTTGGTGCCCCTTTTGAAAGAATAGCCATTGATGTAATGGGTTCGTTTCCTAGAACTGATGATGGAAATCGATATTTATTAGTGGTATTGGATTATTTCACAAAGTGGCCTGAGGTATATCCCATCCAAGACCAGGAAGTAACCACAGTGGCAGAGATGATAGTTAATAACTTCATTAGTACCACCAAATTAGGACCAAGGACGAAATTTTGAATCCAATGTGTTTAAAGGCATCTGCCAACTATTAGGCATTCAGAAAACCAGAACAACTCCCTTACACCCTGATTCGGGTGGTATGGTTGAAAGATTCAATAGAACAATTGCTCAGCATCTAGCATTATTTGTGAACGACCACCAACGTGACTGGGATCGCCATATACCACTCCTTTTGCTGGCATATAGAACGGCAGTGCATGAGATAACTGGACAGACACCTTCCATGATGCTTTTTGGAAGAGAGTTACTTCTTTGTGACCTCTTATATGATCGGCCCGAAGCAATGCCTGTGTCTGCTCCACAATACGTACAAGAATTACAACAACAACTAGAAGAAATCCATCACTCCGTTAGACATAACATCAACATAGCAAGTGACAAAACCAAAACAAGATATGACAGTAAAAAAATGTTGCAAATTTTAAAATGGATAAGCACTGAGCGTGAGTACTAATAACTATATTTTCAAACCAATTACAATACAATGCAAATTGTTACAAAAAAAATATGGATGAAGTATTTTATAAACAAATTAACTACTATCATATATAAGTCATTAACCTTTTCCATAGAGCATACAACACCAGCTCTGTCTGTTGTACTAAAGTACTACCTCTTTACTTTGTTTACCATGTCATACAAGTTTACCAAATACCTTTACTTTGTTTACCATGTCATACAAGTTATACAAAAATACATTTGTTTACCATGTCACTTGAATACCGTCAGACGTAAACTCTCGTCCTGTGCTAGTTCAATAAACTTCTATCACCAACAACAGAAAACAAACACCTGCACACACACTAATAAATATACTAATTATTTTCACTTAACGCACACTGAATCAGGCCATCTGAACATCCTTTCAGATCTCACAACTTTTCACACTGCACTGTTATATTTTCATTCTTCCGAATCGTTCTAAGTTCCAATTCGTTGGCTAAATTGAATCTCACGTAGAAGCACACACAAGGGTTTAAGTCACGTTAAGTCATGAAGTCACTGTTGCTCGTTTATCTGTCATAACACTGCCCCCTTCTTAGGTCTTGTTCGTCCCGAACAATTCTGGATTCCGAAGCTTCTTCAGTTCTTCGATGAAACGGGGCCAAACGATACACCTGAACCACTTTGCACTTTGTGGCTGGACGTCGACGAATGCGATATACCATATCATTAATCCAGTTAACTATTGTATATGGACCTTCCCAAGTTTTCTGAAGTTTTGGAGATAGTCTCTTCTTTCTATGTGGATTGTATAGCCAGACAAGATCTCCTTGATTGAAAATAGTTCCATTTATTTTACTGTCATATCTTGTTTTGGTACTGTCACTGGCTATGTTGATCTTATGTCTAACAGAGTGATGGGTTTCTTCTAGTTGTTGTTGTAATTCTTGTATGTATTGTGGAGCAGACACAGGCATTGCTTCGGGCCGACCATATAAGAGGTCACAAAGAAGAAGTAACTCTCTTCCAAAAAGCATCATGGAAGGTGTCTGTCCAGTTATCTCATGCACTGCCGTTCTATATGCCAGCAAAAGGAGTGGTATATGGCGATCCCAGTCACGTTGGTGGTCGTTCACAAATAATGCTAGATGCTGAGCAATTGTTCTATTGAATCTTTCAACCATACCATCCGAATCAGGGTGTAAGGGAGTTGTTCTGGTTTTCTGAATGCCTAATAGTTGGCAGATGCCTTTAAACACATTGGATTCAAAATTTCGTCCTTGGTCCTAATTTGGTGGTACTAATGAAGTTATTAACTATCATCTCTGCCACTGTGGTTACTTCCTGGTCTTGGATGGGATATACCTCAGGCCACTTTGTGAAATAATCCAATACCACTAATAAATATCGATTTCCATCATCAGTTCTAGGAAACGGACCCATTACATCAATGGCTATTCTTTCAAAAGGGGCACCAACGTTATACGTCTGCAGCTGACCCCGACTCCTAGTCTTAGGGCCTTTCTTTGCTGCACAGGCTTCACATTGCCTACACCATCTTTCAACGTCTGCCCTACTTTTCAACCAATGAAATAGTTCCCTGGCTTTGGCTAATGTCTTATTAACACCGAAGTGTCCTCCAGTGGCACTATCATGTACATCTTTCATCGCAAGTTCCACTCGGGAGTGAGGAAGGATTATCTGCCAACGGATCAGCCGTCCAGTGGGATTCTCCCATCTTCTGTATAATACACCGTCTTTCATTTTCCAGGAGTCCCACTGTGCCCAGTAACTTTTAGTAGTTGGACTATACCTCGATATTTGCTCCCAATTAGGTCTTACATCAGATTTTTCAATCAATTCTAATATTGGTTTTATATCTTCATCATCTTGTTGAGCCTTTCTGATTTCAATTGGATTCCAGATGTTAGGGGTATCACTGTTTGCTTGTGTCGATACTATTTGTCTTATGGGCATTATCTCTTTAGTTCCAAATTTCAGTTCTGCATTATAGCAATGTTTACAGTTGCCAATACATGGGCGTCTGGAAAGAGCATCTGCATTCTTATGCATTTTACCACTTCGATGTTCGATGGAGAAATCGTATTCTTGTAACCCTTGTATCCACCTAGCGATTTGTCCTTGAGGTTTTTGAAGTTTAATAACCATTTAAGTACAGAATGATCAGTACGTATAAGGAATTTCTGGCCATAGAGATAATTATGAAAATTTTCTATTGCTTTTACTATTGCTAACAGTTCTTTGCGTGTTACACAATAATTCCGCTCTGGTTTGGATAAAGTTTTACTAAAGTATGCAATAACTTTCTCTTGTCCGTGTTGTTCTTGTGAAAATACAGCACCAACTCCTGTGTTACTTGCGTCAGTATCTATTACGAATTGTTTCCCAGTTTGTGGGTACGCTAGCACTGGTGCTGTGGAAAGAGTTTTCTTTAGCTGTTGAAAGGCTATATCGCATTCGGTGGTCCACATAAACCTCTGGCCCGCTTCTCTCAGACGATGTAATGGCCTTGCGATGTTGGAGAAACCTTTGACAAATCTTCTAAAGTAGATGCAAAGTCCAATAAACTACGAAGTTGATGAACATCTTGTGGTGGAGGCCAGTCTCTTATAGCTTCTATCTTACTAGGATCAGTCTTAATCCCTGATGTAGTGATCACATGACCAAGGTAATGAACTTCTTGCTGGAACAGTTTACACTTGTCGGTCCCAATTTTAACTTGGCTGCCTTAAGTTTTTCAAATACTTGACGAAGACTTCTCAAATGTTCTTCCAAAGTTCTTCCAAGAACCATGATGTCGTCCAAGTAAACCAGGCAGACCTCCCAAGACAAACCTTTGAGCACCGACTCCATTAATCGTTCAAATGTGGCAGGTGCGTTACAAAGTCCAAATGGCATCACCTTAAACTGCCAAAGTCCATTCCCTATAGTGAAAGTTGTTTTCTCACGGTCTTCAGGACGTATACCAACTTGCCAATAGCCGCTCTTTAATTCTAATGTTGAGAACCATTCTGACCCAGATAAAGTGTCCAATGTATCATCAATCCTGGGTAAAGGAAAGGAGTCTTTCTTTGTTACGTCATTTAATCATGCGATAATCTACACAAAATCGTGTAGATCCATCCTTTTTCTTGACAAGAACTACTGGTGAAGTCCAGGGACTCTGTGATGGTTCTATAATGCCCCGAGCTTCCATGTCCTTTATGAGTTTTTCCGTCTCCTCTCTTTTTGCCAATGGAAGCCTTCTTGCCGGCAGATGGACTGGAGGAGAATCACCAGTATTGATTTTATGTTCTGTCGGGTTAGTACGGCCATAATCATTTGATGTGGCAGAAAAAATGTCAGAAAATTCTTTTAATAGGTTCTCGGCCTTAACAGCTTGGTTTTCAGTTAATATTCGTCTAGGTTCTCTCCATAATTCAGTAAGATGAGATGGGATGTCTGTATGATTTTGGTTTGAATCAGTAACTTCTATTTTATTTATACTTGTTACACAGGTAACAGCTTCACATATTGCTAATTCTTAATCTTTTTTTAACATTCTATTGGATTTGTTACAGTTCATCACTCTGATAGGAATCTGTTCTTTATCTATTCTGACTAAAGTCCTTGCAACCAGGATATCATAAGCCAAAGCTCCTTTACCAGAGGTATAAGTAACTGCCAATCGGAAGGCCCCAGAAGTCTCCGCCCGATATCCACGGACTCTAACTTCACTTTGTGCTGGGATCTCTGTGTCTTCCGTCACTAATATTGGAGTTACGCTTGATAAAGAATCAGACGTCCTGCTAAGCAGAGGAATCTCTTCTGTCTCATAGATGAGTAGGTTATCACTGGGTCTAATGTTGAATCCATGTTTCTTAAGAAAATCAAGGCCTAATATACATTCATCGTAGATGTCAGCGATGTAAACAAGATGGTGTACCAGACAGCTACCAACTCGGATGTTAAGTTCTATTTTTCGATGGACTTTTGCACAATCTCCAGTGGCTGTTTGTAGGCTTATTTTAGACTGTCCAGTATTCAAATTTGGGTGAGGTATTATTTTCTTTATTATACCCGTTCTGAGTAAAGTTACATTTGCACCAGTGTCGACTATCATACGGCAAGGTATTACATTTATGGCTCCATCAGCTAGTAAGCCATTATTATCACGATGTAATGTTGAAACGTGGGCGACTTCCCCTGGGGCCAACCAATCAATAGCCAGCCCTTGCCCCGCAAGACTGACTAATTTTCTGTTTCCCTGATCTTGTTGTCTAGTTGATGGACTTGGACTCCTCATTCGTTTCCTATTACAGTTGGTACAGTCGCTCAAAAAAGTATCCGAACACTACGGTTGATTACAGAATTCAGAAAAAATATCTGGCAACGATTTTTTTAGAAATTAGTGATCTGGCAACCTTCGCATCACGTGACACGAAGGTTGCCAGATCACTAATTTCTAAAAAAAATCGTTGCCAGATATTTTTTCTGAATTCTGTAATCAACCGTAGTGTTCGGATACTTTTTTGAGCGACTGTACGAATGTGTCCGGTCTTGCCACAATTCCAACACTGAAGGTCTGTGGTAGTTTTTGAAGAAGACCTTTTTATATCTTTGAAAACGGATAGTATGGCTTTGGTTAGTTCTTTCATTTCATTATCCTTTCCTACAGTTTCTTCTACACTCACAATTCTTACTGTACGTTTGTTCGCTCGGGTGGAAAGCCTGGAGCACTCGTATGTCATAGCATGTACTACAGCTGACTTTAAGGATTCACCTTCAAACATCCTCAGAGATTGTTGAGTGTCAGCATCAATAAATTGTAATTGAGCTAAGTTATCTTGAATTTCTGGTGGACAGTTACTATAAGCCAATCTAGCTAGATGCTCGATATCACTAGCAAGCTCTTGCAAAGTTTTACCACTTTTCTGCATGCGATGTTTAAATTGAGTCACATAATATTGTTTTAAATAACTATCACCAAACCTAAGTTCTAATGCAGAAACTAGACTTTGATAATCAAGTCGTTTTTCTTCTGGAACAGACTGCAAAACTTCCGCAGCAGAATTTCTTAAGGAAGCTGCAAGAAAACTGGCCTTTTGGAATTCATTCCACTCATTGGCTCTAGCGATAACTTCAAATTGTGTTTTAAATACTATCCAAGATGATTGACCACCATATGTAGCGATATGTGTAATAACATTATTTTCACTAGAATTACTATTATCACAAGCAGAAGGTAACATTTCATTTCTCAAAATCTGAAACGCGTTCACAATCAGTTTTTACAATTTCAATTTCATGTTTATAATCTAACTTAACACTATGAAGATCATCTTTTACACTATTTAGTTCGGTCATAGTGTCCTTACACTTATCAGAAATCTTACCAATTTGAGAAGCCACTTCAGCTCTCATCTCAGTATTTAGTGCGGCCATTTCGGCTTTCAAGCCATCTTTTTGAGAAACTATCTCAGTTCTCAACTCATTATTTTGTGCGGCCATTTCGGCTTTCAAGTCATCTTTTTGAGAAACTATCTCAGTTCTCAACTCATTATTTTGTGCGGCCAGGTCACCTATTTTATCGCTTTTGGCAGCTATATCAACTTTCAAGTTATCATTTTGTCTAGCAAGGTCACGAATTTCTGCTTTAATGTCATTCATCAACTTTACTAATTCATCCATACTTCTAATTAACGGCATTCAATAAATTATCCCACTCCTGACACCAAATGTTGCAAATTTAAAGTGGATAGGCACTGAGCGTGAGTACTAATAACTATATTTTCAAACCAATTACAATACAATGCAAATTGTTACAAAAAATACGAATGAAATATTTTATAAACAAATTAACTACTATCATATATAAGTCATTAACCTTTTCCATAGAGCATACAACACCAGCTCTGTCTGTTGTACTAAAGTACTACCTCTTCACTTTGTTTACCATGTCACTTGAATATCTTCAGACGTAAACAATCTTCATCCTGTGCTAGTTCACTATACTTTTATTACTAACAACAGAAAATAAACACCCACGCACACACTAATAAATATACTAATTATTTTTACTTAACGCGCACTGAATCAGACCATCTGAACTTCCTTTCAGATTTCACAACTTTTCACACTGCACTGCTATATTTTTTATTCTTCTGAATCGTTCTCAGTTCCAATTTGTTGGCTAATTAAATCTCTCGTAGAAGTACACACGAGGATTTAAGTCAAGTTAAGTCATGAAGTCACTGTTGCTCGTTCATCTGTCGTAACACTTGTGTTAAAGTTCTGAGATCTGAAAGGACGTTCAGATGGTCTGATTCATTGCGCGTTAAGTAAAAATAATTACTATATTTATTAGTGTGTGCGCGGATGTTTGTTTTCTGTTGTTAGTAATAAAAGTATAGTGAACTAGCACAGGATGAAGATTGTTTACGTCTGAAGATATTCAAGTGACATGGTAAACAATGTGAAGAGGTAGTATTTTAGTACAACAGACAGAGCTGATATTGTATGCTCTATACAAAAAGGTTAATGACTTATGTATGATAGTAGTTAATTTGTTTATAAAATACTTCATCCATATTTTGTAACAATTTGCATTGTATTGTAATTGGTTTGAAAATATAGTTATTAATACTCACGCTCAGTGCCTATCCATTTTAAATTTACAACATTTGGTGTCAGGAGTGGGATAATATATAATATAATATAAAATAATATAAATAATATAAAAATAATTATTATTTTTATATATAATTTAAAATTTAATTTAATGTTTAACCTTTTTTTTTTCTGTTTCTGCTGGTACAGAATCAATACCACACACTCGCCACACGAGAAAAAGACGTAAAAACCTCATCCATAATCCTTTCAAAGAATTTCTTTAGATCAAGTCACCTACCTCCGAACTTCATTTTTAAAAACAAATTTAGAAACAAATTTAGCAAAATAAATTGAATTTTAATAAAGGATTTATTGCAGTTCAAGAATCTCTTTTTCCATCCCGAATTTAATTATGCTAACATAAATAAATGCGATACTGTTTTGCCGAGTGGCGAAAATATTTGATTGTATCTAGTCTTGAATCTGATTTTATATGGGGAATAAAATGTGAGCTTTACACTGAATCAGGGCTTTGGCGCCTAGAGCATATTTAGCTACAGCTCATAAATGTTGGAGAATTTTCTCCATTCCGACTTCAACATCCATTTTTTGTTTAAAACTTTTTCTGTCACTTAGAGCTAGATGAGTCAACTGCTGAACTGTCAAGCTTATTTTAATTCATTTGTCTTGTTTTAATTTTGTATTTTAGCATTCATGATTTTACCTCTTAGGCTCTTACACTCAGCTATCTTTTACCAGATCATTGCTTTTTACCCCCTGTTTTTAGTTTTTACGATATATGGGGTTATTTTAATTTTACTTATATTCCTGTCTTGGTGTCAGTATCTTTATTCCAGGTTTTTTACACCTGGGGTGATTTTATATTTATACAAGTTTTTTTTTAGACCTTTGCATTTTTCACGTTTATTTCTCTGTGTTTCTATTTTAACATTTGTTGCTGGCTTTACCCCTCTTGTCTCTCGTTTGGCGCATAACAACCGCAGTTGCTAATGCGCCATAAAACCAACCAAGCAACTCAACTGTTGAGATATTCATTCAGGACTAATGAGAAAACATTTTTGTTCATATTTCTTCGTCGAATTTCGCAATTAGGACTTTATATAATACACTGAATTGTCTTTGCATTAGGAACACTTAACCTAATACCTGGTGAGGCCAACTTTTGCTCGTAATACAACCCGGACATGGAGTCCACAAGGTATTGTAGGATGACCTGTGGTAGTGCGACCCGTACGAGTTCCTCAATGAGTCTTGTGATGCCTACACATTATAAGGTGGGAGCATTGAATCATTTTTTCAATTGAATTGAGATATCCGGGGAGTTGCGCAGCCATGGGAGGGTGCATCATTCGTTGTCATATTCCAGAAATCAGTTTACAATCTGCTGTGATATGGCGTGTTATCTTGTTGATAGACGCTAGAGTTGCCTGGATACACTGTCATCATCATCATCATCAAAGGGTTCATCTTGGTCAGTAGAAAGGTAGGCAGTCTTGTTGAGCCGTTCATTCACTGTGATCCAGGCATGACACGAAAACAATCCCCAAATCCTAATGCCATCGCCTTCAGCCTGCTAAACACCAATGGTGCATCCTAGTGCCCTGGCCTCATGTTGCTTTCAACAAATGCAAACTGCATTCCTTACTAACCCCTCCAGATCACTCACTCTAGTTTTTTGCTATGTTCAACAAATTTATCTAATAAAAGAAAAAGAGATAAAAAAAAGTCATACATTATTAAGAAGAGTTGATCAACCTTGTAAAAGAATCCATTCACACTAATTTTAATAAAAATCTATAAGTTCTTCTTCAAAATGTTCTTGAGACGTGTCTGTAGATTTTCACTCGTTCCTCTGAAGAAAATGAGTTTGAAAGCTTATTTAAACTTGTCAATACGTGTTAAAAACAAAAGCCGTATCATAATTTCTCTGGAGGCGGGTAAATATTGGTCTGTGAAATCTGTGTGCTGTTGCCATGGAGGAATAGCGCAGGAGGCCGTGAACGATAGAACCATCGCCGCTGTTAGTGAACTCCTTAAGGAAAACCCACACATCACCATTCAAGTAATAAATTTAGATGTCAGTGTATCGATTGGAAGTGTGGAAACAATCAACATTTAAAGTTCCAAAAGATTTCTGCCAAATGGCTACCCCACAAACTGACAGAACAGCGAAAAAGGGCTAGAATCAACTCGTGTAATGAGATGCTGGCAATGTTTTAAACTAGTGGCCCCAAACGATTAACAGAGATTGTCACAGGTGATGAGACGAAGTCTTATTAGTATACAACTCCCAGAAAGATCGACAACTACGTTTGAGTTGCGGAAGATGAACCGCGTGTACAAATCCTCTGACAAAACTTTCGCTCAAGGAAGAAGACGTTTACAATTTTTTTCCATTCCCAAGGAGTGGTAGCTGTGGACACTTTACCAGAAAAAAATGACTATAAATGGCCAATACTGCACCAACATTGTTTTGCCCCAAATGATAAAGGAGATGAAGGAGAAGCGTCTAACAACTCGCGTGTCAAGAGTTCTCCTTCACGACAATGCCAATGCTCACAAAACCTGGCAAGTTACGGCCAATCTGGAACAGGAAAAAATCAAACAGTTACCCCATCCTGCATATTCACCCAATTTTGCACAATGCGATTTTTGGTTGGTTTCAAAAATAAAAGCGAACTTGCTGAGAAACCCTTTTCAGGGGGACTGTGCAAAATGCCTTCATTAGGATTTGCAAAGTATTCCCCAATAGCAGTACCACCAAAATCGTTCCCGAATTGTCATAAGCATTTGCAATGCTGTGTAGATGCTGGAGGGGAGTACTTTGAAGGATAGTGAAAGTTTGTCGAAGTAACTGCAAAGGTTTTGGTTATGCAGATGCATGTCGAGAACTTTTTAACTCCCCTTAGTAGTTTAGTGCCACCCCACTAGTGCTTCCCACTATGATGTCACTGACCACGCCCCCTTATGACGTAACCGACCACGCCCCTTTATTAATATTCATAATTTAAAAAAACTTTTTAACCCGTGGCCCCATCTGGTGACAATGAGAAGTACTATTTTCGGAAAAACCCCTATTTTAGCTCTAATTTCCCGTTTTTTGACTTCCCCCTTTATAAAAAATTCCTCCCCCTTATTTAAAAAAAACCCTGGCGCCATCTGGTGACTATGAGGACTACTATTTTCGGGAAAAAACCCTATTTTAACTCTAATTTCCCAATATTTCTTTATTTCAGACCCCCCTGGTTGTCACACCTATATTTTAAACCCTCCTTCTCGATTTTTCTTTATTCCAGACCCACCTATATTTTAAGCCCCCCCTCCCGAATAAGTCCCTTACCAACTTCGGGATGGCAACGATTGGCTGATGCAAGCCTCAGAATAATTGCATGGGTGGCATCCTCACACAGAAAGGGATGGTACAAGTCTCAGTTGCAAAACTTTCGATAGCAGTCACAGAAAATCAGCTCCCAAAGTTGTATTACCCGTTTTTATCCCTTATTAATTAAACACTCATTAAAAACCTCCCTCACCTTTATTAAAACTCACCTCTATTAAACTCCTTCGGTATTCACATTCATTTTGCCAAGTCCACTAATCAATTCCCTAGTAATTAAACATTCATCAAAATTCCCTAACCTTTATTAAAAATCAAAACTCACCTCTATTAAACTCCTTCGGTGTTCGCATTCATTTTGCCAAGTCCGTTAATTAATTCCTTAGTAATTAAAATTCCCTTTTATTAAAAATCAAAACTCACCTCTATTAAACTGCTTCGGTATCCACATTCATTTTGCCAAGTCCGCTAATCAATTCCCTAGTAATTAAAATTCCCTTTTATTAAAAATCAAAAGTTAACTCTAATTTCCCAATATTTCTTTATTTACCCTATGGCTTTATTTACTCTATTAAAACTCCTTTAGGATTCATCTGAAATTTTCCAAGTCCGTTAATCAATTCCTTAGTAATTAAACACTTATCAAAAACTCTGTTCCTCACCATCCCCCATGGTCGGTGTAAACCAGTTTTCTCTAGAGGCGTTTAATCGGGAAAAAAAATCCTTCCCTGGCACAGTGATTTGAACTCACTACCTCGGTGTCCACATTCATTTTGCCAAGCTAAAAACTCCTCGCTGAATGATTGTTGCAATCCTTGAACAAGGTCCCTGTATTTTGCGACCTTCACTAGAAGAAGGACTATCCCACAGTAACTGTTCCACAGAAAATACCATAGGGTAAAAAAATTAATAAAATCTGATTTAAATTATTCGTAATAGAACCTGTAGGGAGGGCATATAAGATCGCTTTAGAACAGGCCACGCTTTATTGACGGATTACTCTCGACAGTGAAAAAATTTTCAAAGTCCCTAATCTGTGCTAGCAATCACGCGCTACGTGATCAAGCATACCTTCCTTCAGATCATACGATGGGGTCGCTTATCGATGGGTGCAGCCGGACTTTCAACACATCATGCGACACACGGGCATGGTGTAATCACTTATTGGCCTGAGGGTCAAGAAGACGAGTGCAGAGCACTCCACAGTGTTTGCAGTTGTCGCTGATAAGGTTTTAAAATAGAAGCTATGTCAATAGCCCTTGTTGTGTTCTAGCTCACGCGATGGATCACCCGATGTAAGATCATCCGACTTTGAGCATGGCGCCAGATGTATCAGATAGTGGGTGCTGTATATAAACACTGTAACCCCACTAACTCTCATTCTGCTGTCAGAAAGTTTCACTGTCTGTCAGTCTTAGTTTTGCTCTCCATTCCCTGTCTGTCGAGATGTCAATCATTAGAGAAGTTCCACATGTTACCGAGATGGCTGCTGAGAGAGAGGACGTGGCCCACTGTTTTGAAGTTCTAGCCTTGGTAAGTGTTTTGGACAGTGTGGTCAAGCGACCTACGCCACCTGAGGTTCCAGCATCGAAACGTATTTGTCTGCCTGCACTCCAGCAAGGAGGTAAAGCATTTTGACATCGCACCACGAAGCTCTCATTAACTGCATGTCGCTGTGCTGCAGCCGCTGCTGGGCAGACACACCCCTACATTCGTGTGAACCCGTTAGATGGTTCACGTACTGGATTTCAAGAGTTGACGCACTTTCAGTGACGTCAACTCTGCGTTCTCTGTCATCGCTGGCCAGGCAACCTCCAACGTTCCTGCGACCTTGTTAGACAGTTCACGTGCCGGGCCATTTAGTGACATCAACTCTGCAAAATCTGCTCCTACTGTGTCTGTTTCGCCGCATTATACGTGATGAATGTCCACAGCTTCAACTCTACAAAGTTCAAGACACAATTTTTGTCAACTAGCATGAGACTTGGTGGGATGGACAGTGTCGAGGCCCACGATTTCCTTCCTGCGCTTCACGACATACATGCCCGAATGCTCACCGACGTTGTGCCCCCAGGAGACTACAGTCGTGTTCGCCTGTGTTTTCGGTCGTCGGATTTAAAAAATCCTGTGAACTTGAGCCTCATCCACCGCAACGAATTGACAGCGGAATGGTTCATGCTTGCGTTGGACCGGGTTGTGCAGTCGAATGAATCTCTTGGTCCAAACAGCGACCTGGAAATCGACTTTGTGTGTGCAAATTTGAATCGTGTCGGTAGCGGCGGCATTGCAAAACGCACTGGTCCTGAGACGCATAGCCTCGTCGATGTCAAGTCGTTTGTGTGCAAGAAAGGCAGTGTCTTGAGAATCATCAACAATGATCAGATCTGCCTTGCAAGAGCTCTCGTCATCGCACGAGAGCTCTGCTTAAAAAACAAAGGCCTGCCAAACCGCTACACTAAAATCCAAGATCATCGCCTCCGACTTCAACACACAGAAGCCCTTAATCTCCATCTGGATGCTGGCATCCCCATTGCTCCCTGCGGTCTAGATGAAGTTAGACTGTTTCAAGCCCACCTCGCCGGTCAGTTCCGGATTATTGTGTATTCTGCTGACGACGCCTTTCTCCCCATCTTCATCGGTCCTGAAGGTGAGGATAACCTTTATTTATTGTTTAATGCAGGGCATTACGATGTGATAACTAAACCATCAGGATTTTTCGGGGCTAGGCAATTCTGCCCGAAATGTTTAAAGGGTTATAACCATGGTCACGTTTGCAAGAGAACCTGCAACAGGTGTCTGTCAGCCGATGTGCTTCATACAGGGAGTTGCTGCTCTGCACGGTTGCGTGGGGCTGAATGCTTTCAGGCGCACCTGCTGAAGGCATGTCAGACATGTACATCAGCATTTACGATCCCCTGAAAAAGTACGTTTACAAGGTTGACACTCTAAAATTCGTCGAGCCCTGCAAAATTGACCCTGTCAGTCAGACCTACCTCTACTTTGACGTAGAGACAGTGCAGTGTGCCGATGGATTATTGAAACCGATACTGTGTGTGGTCACGTACCAAGTGGATGAAGAGTGGGTTTACGCCTCATTTCCGGAAACGGACTCCTTTATGGACTGGCTTCTGGCTGAAGAATGTCCCGGGGTTCAGCGATTCAAGGATGCCACAATCCTAGCACACAATCTGAAAGGCTTTGACGGCATGTTTATCATTAGTTACCTGTACAGAAAGTTTTTTAAACCGGATCTCGTGTTCGATGGATCCAAGATTTTAGGTATCTTTTTACCTGGCCTTAAAATAAGGTTTATCGACATGTTATCCTTTATTCAGGCTCCTCTTCGGTCCTTTACAAAGACCTTCAACTTGGAGACGGTGAAAGGTTTTTTCCCCTTTAAATTCGTGAAGGAGGAAAATCTACAGTATGCAGGACCCATCCCTGATCGGCTTTTTTTCCAGCCCAAAGACATGGAGCCTGAAACTCTGTCAGCATTTAACGAGTGGTATGCTGCAGCAAGTCTTGAACCCTGGGATTTTCAACAACAGCTTCTGTATTACTGCAAGGCAGATACAGAGCTGTTGCGGCGAGGCGCCCAAGCTTTCCGTGAGGAATTTTTTAATCTCACAGGCGTAGACCCATTTACACGTGACCTAACCAATGCTGGCGCTTGCCTTCACATTTTCCGCAGAAAGTTTTTGCAAAAGAATACCCTCGGTGTGTGCCTCGCCCAGGGGTATTCAGCAAGTAATGACCAGCAGTCCTTGAAAGCTCTCGCGTGGTTAGAGTATGAGGCTTCCAAGGACAATATTGAAATTCAAACTGCACGATCACCTGGAGGCGAATATAAAATTGGGCAGTACAAACTGGACGGCGTGTGCCACAGTACCCGTTGTTTTTACGAATTTTTCGGCTGTTACTTTCATCATTGTTTGAAATGTTTCAACCCTGAAAAAAATAGATCAGCATACAAGAAAGCCATTTGTTTTGCTAAACACCTGAACCATGGATCGTCTTGAGGTCTTGAAACTGCTGATGAACGGGTACATGTGCAAAATCATGTGGGAGCACGAATTCGATGAGTTAATGCACAAAAACCCACCCGTCGCATTAATTTATAAATCCATCGAGCCTATCAGGCGTATAGGGGCCCGTGATTACCTCTACGGAGGGCGCATGGAGGTGTTTTCTATCTTTGCATCGGCTGACCAAGGATGTAGCCTTAATTATGTTGATTACAACAGCTTGTACCCTTATGTTTGCAAGAAGGCTCCTTTCGGTAAAGGTCACCCGGTTCGGATCACCTCCGATTTCGCCACGGACCTCGACCACTATTTTGGCATTGCACACGCCACATTGTTAGCACCAGATGACTTGTTTATCCCTGTACTGCCCTAGAGGTGTAATGGGAAGCTGCTTTTCCCCCTTTGCAGGACCTGTGCAGATGGTCAACTGGCACCCCCTTGCCAGCACAGTGTGAACCAGCGCACAGTGACAGGTTCTTGGCCAACGTTTGAAATTTACACTGCTATGTGTGCTGGATACAAACTTCTCCAATTCCATGATGTGTGGCATTTTAAGACCATTCTGCAGTATGATCCTGCAACAAAAAAGGGAGGTGTCTATGCGGGGTATATAGATACTTTTCTGGGACTGAAGCAGCATTACTCCGGGTTTCCCCCTGACGTGCAGACTGAGGAGCAAAAGGAAGCCTTCTGTGAGGCCTTCTTCCAGGCGGAGGGGGTTCGGATCCTCCCCGCAGAAGTTGAAAAAAACAGCCTTAAACGTACTCTTTCCAAGGTCTCGCTTAATTCGTCATGGGGAAAACATGCGCAGAACATGAGTCGAACCCAGACGACCATCGTGAGCTGTCCTGTCAAGTACATGTAGCTCTTCACGGATGCCTCATTAGTTGTGACTGACATTGCTGTTATCAGTGATCAAGCTGTGTTAGTCACGCACAAGCCTGCGGAGTCTGCCACTCCTCCGAACACCCGTGGAAGCTCGATTCTCACCGCAATGGTGACGAGTCATGCCCGACTAAAACTGTACGAGCTTCTCTCAAAATTAGATGCACGTGCCCTGTATTCGAACACGGATTCTGTGATTTATTCAACGTCTCCCCACGACGTCTACATCCCTGCACAAAATCCGTTTCTCGGAGGTCTCATCGACGAAATAACAACAAAGTATGGAAGTGACGCGCATATCACTGATTATGTCAGTGCTGGAGCCAAGAGCTATGCCCTTCGTCTCAGTAACGGCGACGAAATTCTGCGCGATAAAGGGCATATCTCTAACGAATAAGAACCGGTGTAAATATAATTTTGATCTTCTGAAATCCATGGTTTTAGAGCAGTCCCCCTCCAATGAGACCTTTGATGTCCCCTTCAACTTATTCCATAATAAAGTGGATGGGTCACTTACTAACAAGCCCATGGTAAAAAGGTTTAAGGCCAACCTTGACAAGCGCTATCTCAGCTCGGGTTCGACAGTCACTGTACCCTATGGGTACAACGACCTGGGATTGGATAGCCTTATTCAACTCATGGATGAGTAAATGTACATATTTCAACAGTCTTAATTTTATTTATTTATTATTTATTACACCTTAATTTATTATTTCAATGTACATAATGGATCACACGTATTTCAATGTCCTTAATTTATTGCTTCAGTGTTCCTAGTGAACCTTAATTATTTCAGTATCTGTAGTGGGTCTTGTATCCGTAGCATACCTTTTTTTAAAAACTTATTATTTCAATGTTCCTAGTGAACCTTTAATTATTTCAATGTCCTTAGCGGACCTAATTATTTCAATGTTCCTAGTGAACCTTATTATTTCAACATTCGTAATGCCCTCTTATATCACACGGCATCGTCAGCAGCTTTTGAAATCTGTATTTTTATATGTGTATTTTTATACATTTTGAATTACCAACATATCTTTGAAACCTACAGTGTTTTACTTTGCAGCATTGGATTTGTCATATGAATTGTCTGTTTTATAATTGTTGTTGTGTTTTAATAAAAAAGGTTTAAAAAAAAATCCGTCTGTTTATTTCCCAACACTGTGGGCGAAAGCAACGTTTTCATTGGTCCCCATCTGCATGTACTAGCGCCCTCTACCGTAGTTCCGGGTTTGAGCTCGGTGCACTCTCCCTATCTGTATGCACTAGTGGAAGCATAAAAACAAATACACTAAATGAACAAGAGACGTATATCAGTTTTAATTTCTTTTATTGGATATCTTTTAATACATTGTTTTTTAATACAGAATTTTAACACAAGTCTTCAGGCACAGAGATCATGGTAATACATCTTCAATACGAAGCCCACTCGGATAATTTTCTTTTCTTACGCCGGATGGGAATGGCAATGTCATTTGGGAGGCGATCTTCCGATGTAGGCTGTCTAGGAATGTTGACCTTTACTTCCTGTGGGGTTTCAAGCTGCTTGGTAAATAACAGGTAATTTTTCAAAGCAGTCAAATACTTTTCAGATTTATCCACAGCATCGCCAGATTCCAATATTTTCTTCATCTCCGTGTCTAAATCACATACTTTTTTTCTTATGTTTCTCCTCTGCACTGCTTTCACCAAAATCATTTTTTTTTCTAAATAAAGAGACCAGCAGGGGTAAGGCAGCAGTCAGCAGTGGAATGACAAACCCGGAACCATGCTGTAGGAGATGTTTCTTGTGACGAACAGATGCACGTTTGGAAGCTAAAGTTCTTATGACACTCTTGTGCTGGCGTAAATTCTTTAATACTCTAGGGAAAACAGGTATATTGCCTTTTAAGAAATTGGCACACACTTCACATAGAGCATACATCTGGGGATCGGAGATGTGCTTCAACAGCGCAGTACGCTGCTTTCCCCCAAGTTTTGGTAAACACTGAAGGAATGGGCCTTGAGATTTAACTTTCATTTGGAACGTAAAGTATTTCAGGTTCTTCAGATGGAACAATCTTGGCACGAGCCTTTCGCCATCCAACGTTCTGGGATGAAGGTCAACACACAAATACCCACAGGTAGCCTGTCAGGAGTTTAGAATGATGGGGAACACTTGCCTCGCCAGGGGCGGAGGTGGCTCAGTCGGTAGCGCGCCAGGCTCGTAATCTGTAGTTCCCAGGTTCGAGTCCCAGCTGGGTCAGCGTTGAGATTTATCTCCGCAAAATTCCCCGCCCTGCCCACGGTCAGTAGGGGACACCGATGGGCTTGGAAAGGCCGCCGTCCGTCGGATGGGACGTTAAGCCGTGGCCCCGTGTGCAGGAGAGCCATACCCTGTGCACGTTAAAGAACACGCTGGATGGCTTTGACGGGAGGCTACCATCTGTCTCCCAACAGCTGTTCCAGTAGGTCCCCTCCCCCAACCTTCTCTGAGCCTTCGGGGTCCATGTGACCTGGCCATTTAGCCCACGGTGTGCAAAAAAGTGCCGCTCAGAGGTAAAACAACCCAACCCAACTTGCCTCGCCAGGTGAGTTATTTGTGAAGCATCCCGACAGTTGCGAAATAAAAACATGTAGTGAGCATTGAGTGATATAGTCTTCGAATGTCTCCCTTTTAAAAACAGATTTTGTAAGATCAGGACAATCGTGATATTTTTATGATGACTGCCACGAATAAACAATTGTGATATGCGTTCGCTGGCTACAGACTGTTCCATCAAGTTATCCAGTACCAGAAGCGTAGGTCTGAGGAGATCAAATTCCAGATCTACAGGTAGTCCTTCATAAAATTCCACCGTTTTCTTGAATGGTTCAAAGGCAGGTTGCCACTCCCCGTAGCAGTAAACGACACGTTGGGGAGGTTGGTTGAATACTTGAGCGGCTTCTTGGATGAGTTTCAGAGTGAAAGTCGTCTTTCCGCACTGTGAAGGAGTGGCAATTATAATATTTGAAGGAGTTCGGAGAGCCATCGCACCACCATGCAGACATACATACTCGACACATGTAATCACGATGCAGTACTGTGGGAAGAGTTGAACCACACGCTCTTTTAAACAGGAAATACAGACAGTGAGCACCGCAAATGTCTCCCATGGTGTCCTGCAGAGGCATCGAGGGATGTAAGACGTGACGTATACCTAGCTGGCTATAGTATTCTTGCACGGAGACATCGGGACTTGTGCCCAGGGGGTCAAAGTGATCCACGTGCATTCCTTTCTTGTAAACCACTATCCAGTGGGTTCTGGGTAGGGAGGACGGATCGGTATTGTAGATAAACAAGGCTTCTGACCAGTCGATTCTGCAGGGCAGTCTGTCACGTGGGAACACACCGAGACTTGTAGGTAACATCAAAAGGATGGATTCTAGTTGATAGGTATTCATGAGCTGTAGTCAAACAGGACTTTACGATCCAATGGGATTTCTAGCAAATTCTGGTATTCGGCATACAGGATCACAGTGACTGATGTGGGTAGCGCCTTGGCAAACTTTAATTCGACTCTCACACTTCCGCTCTTTATTAAAGAAAACACTTGATTGCATTCATGTTGCTCAGGGTTCAATTGGAATCCAAACAGTGTAAAACCTTCTCCATAGGCTTTTCGCGATAAGTTAATACCGCTATCGGATTTCCAGGCATCCACAGCTTCCAATAATCCCTAGTAACATCGGAGATAACGGCCATTCGCAAAGTCGGGGGTGTAGGACTGCTGATCGCTGTCAATGTGAAGGCTGATGTAGTTTAAGTCGAAATGTTGGAAGTTGAAGGGATTTTTTTCGTACGATCCATTCAGACTGGTACTTTCCACCATACCCAGTACCAGACGTACCGGGAGCTGACCAAGAAATAAATTGTCATGGTTCACATTCGTCAGGCCTGAAGCGATGGAGAACATACGTAAATCCGTTCTTCGCAGAGGGTACTTGGCACTCTCTGAACTCAGTAGGCGAGCGTGTGCAAGGATGACACCGGAAGTGGGTTTGACTTTACGCATGAAAAATTCAGCTTCGTGAATCTGTACTTTGTAAGAGGAGTCCACTTCACCTGTCACGAGACAGAATTCGGGCTTGGACCTTAACAAACGCAGTCTCAGGTCGACTTGATTGAGTAGGTAACGATCTTGATTGAACAGGTCGGCATGGATCCAAAAGATGAGTCCGATACCTGTTGGCTTGATGTAAACCTTGCGCTGATGCCCTCCTTTGTTCTCCCAGCTGGTCAGTTCCATTTTACTGGGGGTGTCGAGGTACCAGAGTGATGTACTGAGCTGACTTCGTGTGGCATCGGTACCGTAATTCAATAGAGTCTCCAAGTGCGCCCTGTAGGGGTACAGGGTGTGAGAAGCACTCACTAGGTGATTGTTGAAGAAGACGTCTACCTGGCTGAAGAGGGCGTGGAAAAATGATTGCAGGGAGCAATCGCTTCCGACGGTGCTGTATCATCGGATTTTACAATTCTCAAGATGAGGCGTAGGTGACATCGGGATAGATCAATGTAATCGTCCATTCCCTTCACAATGAATTCAAGCGGAGCATTACCTTCGAGGGAAGCCACAGGTAAATAATTGACATAGCAGCCTCTTTCTAATTGTGAGACAGTGGGAGGAACCAGAAACAAGTCCAGTTCTGAATTGTCACAATCGCCAGAATCAGCGTGAATTTTCTGAATGCTCATGATGAAAACACGTCGTGCATGGTACAGAGTCTCTTCACTTTATGAACCTTAGGATGTTGATGACGGCGTTTTATTCCTCTCCCTCCCTGCAGCTTGGAACTGGCACGTTGCAAGAGGTCTGCACCTGCTTCACGGAGCCTCGCTTTGGCTGCAGATTTGAAATTTTGCCCCTGGGACATCTCTGAAACGAACTGTAGCCCACCCTTACGCAGGGTAGCCAGTGCTGGTCGTACGAGAGGGCTGATGAAACGCCTGATAGTGGCAAAGATGCTTCCCAGCCCATCACCTCTCTGATAATGAGAACCATGGAACACACCCTTCCTCGTTTGACTCTTCTAGTACCTCACGTAGGCATCTGCAGAAGGGGGAGCAGATTTAACCCTCATGGCGGAAATGTAACTTGACTAAAACTTTACCAAATTTAAAATGCAGAGGTTCTCCGGTGTCAGTACGAAGGAAGATTGTCACACTCTCGAAACTGTTCCTTGCAAGGGGGTAGTAATCAGGTTGCTGATACACTGCAACAATGGCTTCGTTATTACTGGTTCTGATGGCAGGGTTCACAACACGCAACAGTTCACCGTGAGTAGCACCTAACAACTGAGGTGCAATCAGGTCTGAATACAAATAAATACCGTACATTCCTCTGTTCATATCGATGGGATAGTCACCCAGGGCTTTATTCAGTGGCATATCTAATTTAGTAATTCCTAGCATGTCTCCTAATCCGGGGTTCGATCGAGGAAATTTAATGAAATGTGACTTGTCTGTATCCATCAATACGGTGTGATCTGCCAGTTGCTTGAAACGATAAGCTTTTCTTAACCTGTAGGGTAACATCTGGTTCATTGCATTGAATAATGATTCTACAGTTTCGTATCGTCCGGGGGGTACCTTTCGTTCTTGGAAACTACCTGGTGGGATCACTAGAAATAACACTCGCCATCTATGTCAAATGTTGCCGTATTGCAAAGTTTGCTAGCAAATCGTTGGTGGAAGGGTTTGTCAACTTCTCCCTCACCGATACACAGAAGTTTGCCGAAATTCGTTTAAGGAAATATCAAACCGTACCCCTCATTGGGTTTGAATACCCAGTAACCACTGTTATTTCTTTGGGGAGCTGAGTGGTGAGGAGAGACAACAGTTCCATTCGAGTTATTTTGCCCGGTTTAAGCTTGATTTTCCTGTATTCTTCAGAGGGGGCAGGAGCGTAATATTTATAAGTGTCATTAGATCCGTCCACATTGTACCAGCTCACGCGTAAGTGAACTTCTGCTAGTCCCACTTTCCATTTTCCACTCAGTCTTAGGGGTTGTGCCAGACGAACCGTGAAATCAGTCTGCAAATTGTTTGGGTAAATATTCTGACTAGCCGTGGAGGGAAGTTTCAGGTAGAAACTATCCATTTTTTTAGGGATCCAGGAAGGCTTGGGATAACCCCGAAATTTGACCAGTACCTTTTGACCTTTTCTCTCGATTATTTTATCAACAGAGTAAAGTTCGGGTTCTGACACTTTTTGAAGTTAAGATTTATAGAATGTGCATTTCAATACTTCTCCCTCGGAATCTTGTATGATGTATACAGGGGGCTGACGTTGTAACACTCTGTCGACTATAAATATTTCTTCGGTCCACAAATGCATACCTGCCTTCTTGAAGGGTACTTTTACATTGGCTAGCCGAACTGTGTCCTCCTACTTTAAATACCGGTTTTTCTTTTACTATTGCCGGATTGCGGTAGAGTCGAACGTACACAATGTCTTCATTGTGTAAGGTCACGTCCTTGGAAGCCATATCGTGTGCACTGTGAACGCTGGCATTGTATCCCCGTACAATACACTGCAGCACGTCCAGGTATCGGTAGGTGTTATTGCATGTATAATATCTCTCCAGTCTCTCGTGTAGGATGCGATTCCATCTCTCCACCAAAGCTGCTTTTTTGTCAGAGTAGGTGACAAAGAACTGAATACCTTTCTTTTTCAGGAATTTCTGGAACATTCTGTTAGTAAATTCCGTACCTTGATCCGTATTTAAATTCATGGGAGATCGCCCCTTGGAAAGGATTTTTTTGAAAGCTGACACCATTTCTTTCCCTGTTTTTGCCTTCATGGCCACCGCCCACCCATACCTCAAGAACACATCAATGACTGTTAATATGTAGCGATAACCGTCATTGAAGCGAGTTAGATTTTTCACGACTATGAGATCGGCTTGCCACTGTTCGTCTAACCCTGTGACGTAAACTTTGTTACGGGGGAACTTTCTGCGAACAGGTTTATGTGGCGTGTAGGCAGATTGCTTTTCTAACCATTCTCGGACGAGTTTCAGTGGTAGTCCCGTATTCAGAGCTAACTTTTTTACACTACCGAATCCTCTTTCAGGGTCGAAATAATGGGACTCAAAAGTTTTGTTTTCTGCTGCACCCAGACGTCTTACCCCACCAGGTTTTGCCATTGATGTAATGAAAGTGTAACACCTGTCACTGTAGGGACGTCTCCTATAAACTGTCTGATGTCCACTGTTAAGTTACACACGCGAATTTTGTATTCGCCGTCTAAGGTTTTTGACTCCCCACACGGAATATTTTTACTAGGAGCTAGAAGTTCTAATACAAGTACTGCTATCGTTAACACTGTCACGATTACACTACCCACACTAGCTAACACCTTCTTTCTTCTATCCATACCAAGACTAAAATGACATAGGATGAAAAGACAGACACATTATATAAGGTTACAATTATTTATTTAATTTATTCATTTCATTTTTTGCCTCATCGACAATAACGTTATATTTTAGACCACACACAAATCCAGAATCTACAAAATTCAACAGACCTCGTTTCCAGACCGTATCCACAAATACCTGTGCCAAGGCGTTAATGTCCAAGTCACCAGTCCAACCTACGGTGGTCGGTATTTTTTCTTTGGGTTGTAGTCCATCTAACTGTATCAGACGCATAAGTTCTTGCTGAAAAATATTCACCAGCAGCGGATAAACACACTCGGGGCCGTCGAAAACAGGACCCAACAGGAAAGGTCAAACGGATTCTGAATGTTCTATAATAGCCGTACGGAGATGGTGATCTTTGAGAGTTCCACACACGTTATGCACAATGCGCATCACTTCGTCTACGTGGCTAGCCAGTGTGAACCACTGCAAGGCGTTCAGTGTTATACAACGTCTCACAACATGGAACTGTAGAGTTATCTGGTCAGCTGATTCTTTAATGAAGTCGACACAGCGTTCACCACCTACACTGCCCACAGGAGAACACCAAGGTGTGTGGTGGTCAGTTGGCAAGGCCAACAATGTTGTTACTTGAGTACAGCTGGAGGTGGGCTGTAAAAGAGGACAAGAGGATTGGAGAGAAGTGGTATGGAGTGAAGATAGCGAAGGAGAGTTGGAACAGTGCAGAGGGCAGCACAAAAGATTGGGTGTATGATTGGAATGGAGGTGTGAAATAAAGTTGATGAGACGGACGAAAAAGTTGAGAAAATTTTAATTACTGCAGTCAAGGTTCTTAGAATGACTGCAGTAATAGTTTAGGAAATGAAAAAGTGTGGAGGGTGAACACACTATAAAGGTAAAGGCGTACAGACGCCTGTGGCTATGAGGAGAGCCGATATTACAGGTCTGTTGTTAAAGGGGAGAGGTGGTCTGTGTCGAAAGGCACAGGTTCCTCTCCAACCCGTTTTTATTTTCTTTTTAGGTTCACTGGTCTCAAAATCAAATCATTCGTAGAGATTAGGCTGAGGTCGTTTCATTAACACGGGGGAGGATGGGAGTCCTGGTCCTTTGGACAGGGGACTCCCGTCCTCCCCCATTTTTACGCCTCTGATTTTTCCATTTCCGGGTGGAGGTTAGGATGGACTCTACCCGGAAAGCGCGCCTCAAGATGTCCCTGGGGTGCGGGCCTACTTCCTAGTTGTACTCAAGGGAGGAGACTGGCCGAGATTGTTCAAATTGAACAATTTATCTAATAGGGAAATGGTGGCCAGTGCATAGGTTTGGATTGAGCCCTGATGGGTGAGGTGGGGAGAATGTATCATGGTCGCCATGCCTATGAGTGGCCCACCTGTTTACCGTGGGTGGAGACCCGTAATGTGGAAAGGAGGGTCCTGGCAGTTGAGGGACAGGCAAGCTGGTATCCCAATACACTGTCCTTGGCCTCTGCTTCAATAAAACGGGAGGTCTGAGCTGGCACTCTCGGATCAATCGGTACGTGAGGCATCCCCTGTCCCACCCCTTGACCGGGGTGGGTCAGGGGTGGTTGCGGTGTCAACCGAGTGGAGGTGATTCTTGATGATAGGGGCTGGGTCCGGACCGGGACCCGGACTAGTACCGGGCCTCGGCCCGGATCATGCTCTGGTCCGAGGGGAGATCTGAAGTCTGGGTATAACCTGGCTGCATCTCTGAGGTACCTCGAGCGACGAATTTAACTCTGAGGCCTCCCCTTGTAGGACTCCGTTGTGGGTGGAGACTGTCTGGGTTGAAAATTTTTAAACCCACCATGAAGTGTAAAAAGGCAATGATGGTGACAGGAGATAGTGAGAAGAGGACAGGAAAACAAGACAGCAAGCCCAAGGAGGCTGCTGATCTTGAGGTTGTGGTGGAGGAAGTCCCGGAGACTCCCCCTCCAACCACAAACAGTATTAAAGAAGTAGAAGGGCCTCCAAAGGATGGAGAGGACCCAAGTCACGGCGGGGATGAAGGGTGCTTAGCCAAGGTGGTAGCCCCGGATAGGCAGAAAGAGCCCAGCAGTAAGGAGAAGGGCTCAGGAAGGCTGGCAAATGCGGCTGGCCTTCTGGAGGAGCTTGCGGTGGAGATGTTCTGCCAAAGAGCTGATAGTGAGCTAAGGGACGCAGTTATGGGTGTAGCTCGTAAGCTACACGCCATAGTCTGCGAGCAAGAACTAGAAATTGCAACCATGAGAGGACAAATCTTAGAGCGGGCTGCACGTCCACCAGAGAGGAAGGAGAGGCCACCAACCTACGCAAAGGCAGTTGGTGGGCAGGGACAGGGAAAGGGCGGTTCGGTGATAGCTAAAAAGCCCACTCCCCCTGAAAAACGGCAGAGACATACCCTGCTGATCTTTTCTAAAGATAAAGAGAAGTCAGCATTAGAGGTAAGGGATAGTCTCAAAGGAAATATCAACCCCACAGACCTAAACTTGGGGGTCATGACCGTTAAGCCGATGAGGGCTAACGGAGTCATTGTGGAGTGCAGCTCAGAGAGTGACCGGGCTAGCCTAAAAAGTGCAATTGAAAGCCACGAGTCACTCAAGGGAATTTTAGAGGCCAAATCGGCCGTAAGGCTGAAGCCTAAAATCGTGGTTTGCAGCGTGGATAAGGACATCCCTCGAGAGGACCTCCAGAGGGTCATACGCAGCCAGAATAGGCTGAATGATGAAGAAGGAGACATAACACCTATGTTCTCGATGAAAGCCCGAGTGGACAATACGGTCCACTGGGTTTTAGAGGCTAGTAGTGCCTCTCATAGAAAGTTACTAGAGGTAGGTAAGATTAACGTAGGCTGGTCAAGGTGCTACGTAAAAGATTATATTAGAGTCCTGCGGTGCTACAAATGCTATGCATTTGGGCATAAGCAGAGCGAGTGTGAGCTAAAGACACAACGGTGTTCACAGTGTGCGGGTAAGTACTCATACAAGGAGTGCACGAAGCCCAAACCGAAGTGCATCGTATGCAATAAGGCAAATAAGGAGCACGGTGCCAAATATGATATTGGCCACAGTGCGATGGACGTGAAATGTCCGTCGTACTGTCGTGAGATTAAGTTGTTGCGTAGATGCACCGACTATGGGAAGTAGGTTTCCTGGTGGTCCGTGGGCAAGTCTGAAATTTCTCCAGATTAATTTAAACGGGGCAAGGGCTGCTATGGCCCAACTCAGCCAGGAGATAAAGGAAGAAGGAGTCGACATTGCTCTTGTGCAGGAGCCTTACTGCACAGAGAATGTCATTAAGGGGCTCCCTCTGACCAGTAGGCTATTTTGTATAAAAGGTACCAAGCCTAAAGCTGGAGTTGTCGTTCTGAACCCCAAGGTGAATGCCATTCTGGCATATCACACTGATACTATTGTAGTAGTGGAGATTGGCTATGGACGATTATTAGTACACGCCATCTCCATCTACTGTCCTCCAAATAACAACATTGAGGACTTATTAACCGAGTTGCAAAACGTCCTAACTCGTGTTAATTCTAAGAGCATTATAATAGGCGGGGACTTCAACGCGAAGCATCCAATGTGGGGTTCAAACCGACAAGATGTCAGAGGTGATATGACTCTGGACTTTATCAACTCTGCTGATCTATTATTACTAAATGATATAGATACGCCAGCTACTTTTAACGGCCCAAGAGGTCGCAGCTGGATAGACTTGACCCTAGTTACACCTAGGTTGAATCCTATGATCCGGAATTGGTGTGTCAGCGATAAGGTCAGTAACAGCGACCACAACTATATAGTGTTCCAGGTGGGTGGAACAACATCTCCCCCACAATATGCACGACGGTTTGCGGTGGGTAGAGCTCCTGACTGGTGCAAGCTCTTACACTGTGTGTCACCGGAACTGGCGAAGATCGGCCAGAGTGTCTGCAATATTGGAGATTGCGAGTCACTAAATAACATCATTAGAGAGGTGACGAGGACTTTAAGTGCTGGTTGCGAGGCAACCTTCGGGTACAAGAAGCAGCCCAGAGCAGGAAGAAAATCAGTGCCCTGGTGGACACCCGAGCTCAGCATTACAAGGAAAAGGGTGAGAGCTCTTAGAAGGAGATTTCAAAGATGCAGGACTGGGGAGAGAAGTACCAGAGAGGAGGTGTACAGGAGGGAGCAGGCAAAATATAAGCTCGCAATACATCAGGCGCAGCTGACCTCCTGGCAGAAATTCTGCAGTGATGTCTCTGCACAAAACCCTTTTACTTTACAGTATAAGCTAACCACGGATAGGGATTTTAAACCCCTGGATATTGCATATGTTCGCAAGGAAGATGGATCCAAGACCTCTTCCTTTTGCGAAACTATCCAGGTGCTCTTGGACAATTTGTTTCCCACTGACGACGGAAGTTCTGATGATGCAGAACATCGGCTCCTAAGGGAAAATTGCAGGATTCCGCCGGACACGCTGGACGATGTTCCGTTTACGGAAGAGGAGGTGAGAGAGGTAATCAGAGAAATGGCCCCGGGTAACGATGGTCTGACAGTGGAAATTGTTTCTCAGGTGTTTAATGAACATAAAGAACTGTTCACCAAGCTCTTCAACAAATGCTTGAATCTGGGAGCCTTCCCAACCGCCTGGAAACAGGCTGACCTTGTCCTCTTAAACAAGGCAGGTAGGGATCCGGCTGACGCGAGATCATACAGACCGATATGTCTGCTGCCGGTGTTGGGAAAGGTGCTGGATAAACTCCTGACCAACAGGATGTACCACCACTGCCACAAGAACGGATTCCTGAATCCCAAGCAATTTGGGTTCAGGATGGACCAGTCCACCACCGCTGCTATCAAACAGGTGGTGGACATCGCTCAGGTAAATAAAGTGCACAAGTTGCACACCTCTCTCATTGCTTTGGATGTGACGGGCGCGTTCGACAATGTCTGGTGGCCTGCGATTCTGACAAAATTGAAGGAGTGTTCCTGCCCTAGGAACATCTTCATGCTTGTGGCCAATTACCTCCAAGAGAGGGTGGTCACATACTCGCATGCTAGCGGAACAGCCTCAAGAAACTTGGAAAGAGACTGCCCACAAGGGTCGTGCAGCGGACCGTTCCTCTGGAACTTAGTCGCTGATACTGCTCTGGAGTTTACTATGCCCGAGGGAGTCTGGCTCCAGGCTTACACGGACGACTTGCTGCTTGTCATATCAGCGTCCTCACGAGCAAATCTTGAGGTCGCTGGCAATGCAGCCATTAAAACACTAGAAGGTTGGTGTCATCGCAACAAGCTTGGGTTCAGCGTTGCGAAGACAACTTCAATGACAATTGCAAAAGAGGGTGTCCTCAAGAAGAGGTATCCCATTTTCAAATTAAATGGCGCAAACATCCGCCACATGACGACTTTAAAATACTTGGGGATCACTCTGGATGAGAGGATGAGCTGGATCCCACACCTGCAGGACTTGAAAGCTAAATGCACCAACGTTATGTGTAAGCTGGGGCGAATGGCTCGCGTCTCATGGGGACTCAGAAGTGAGGTCCTCAAAGAAATCTATCTAAGGGGAACGGAGAGGATCCTGACATATGGTGCGGGTGCCTGGTGGCGCCCGACGAACCACGCCATAATGTGCAGAAAGCTGCTCGCCGCCCAAAGACCGGCTTTACTGCGAATCACCAGGGCTTATAGGACAACATCTACGGATGCCCTCCTGGTGCTCGCAGGGATCCCTCCGCTATTTTTGACGGTCGGTAAAGAAGCGACCATATTCAGAGTCACGCAGGCTAAGGAGAAAGCAACATTCCTCGGAGTCCAGTATGACCCTGAGGAATATGAGACAAATACCGCTAAGTGGGATCTACATCCCACAAGGAGACTATGTGTGCCCTGGTCCATGGAGTTACCATCAGGTACAGATATTGAAATATACACCGACGGTTCCAAGAGCGAGGAGGGTGTGGGTATAGCCTTCACTGTCTTCAATCAAGGGGCCAAAGTGTATGATTTTCAGAGGAAGGTTTCAAATAATGGCTCAGCCTTCCAAGCAGAGCTGCTCGCTATCAGAGAGGCCCTTCACTGGGCCCTCAATGACGGCGGTCTAAACAACGACATAAGGCTGTACACGGACAGCCAGGCGGCTCTGCATGCACTTGAAGATGCAACCAACAGGCATCAGATAGTGAATGAGATCAAGTGCATCCTGGGTAATCAGAGCATGCCCAGGGTATCCTTCTCCTGGATCAGGGCACATGTAGGGCATGAAGGAAATGAGCGGGCCGACCAACTGGCCCGTTCCGTAGGTAATAACGCTCAACCTGTGATAGCGGTAAAGACTTCAAAAACTACCCTGAAGTCTATAATTGGCCAAGGTACCATTCAGGAGTGGCAGAGGCTCTGGGATACGACTGAGAATGGTCTTCAAACAAAGACATTCTTGAAAAGGGTCAGTCTATCCCTGATGTCCTCTGACCACTATTTGATGCAGGTCCTAACAGGACATGGGAGTTTCCCCAAATACCTGAAGAGGTTTAATATCTCTACCCACAGTTACTGCGGCTGTGGGGCTCCAGACGCAGATGTTGGGCACTATATCCTCAGGTGCCCATTCACAGAAGGGTTCGCTAACGAACTCCGGGACTCCCAAGCGATCAATGAGGTAGCAGGCGAACTGGTCTCAGTGTCCATTGAGAGTGCCCGTGTCAGGGCACACTTGAGGGACATAGGCTGGCTTGTCTGCCAGCTCCGGGACTCTCTCCTTTGAGCCCTGTGGCTGCTGTCTCTCTTAGACTTATTTTCCTACCTTCTTCCCGGGCTGCACTCAGCACCCCCTTTAACACCACCCTTACTCCATGTCCCTACTGGTCTCCCCTGAGACAAACTTCACCTTCTTTTTTCCAAGCCTCTAGTTGCTATGCACGTGTAGTGTCGTGAGACGGAGCACGTGCTTTCCCCATGGGGAGTGGGTCCTTCGGGACCCACTCCCCACCCCGTATTAACCAGAGGTCCTCTATGTGGGGCACCGTGGCGCACAAAGCCTCCCATTCAGGTATGGAGAGGGTAACCCCCACAGGTGTAGGGTAGAGGAGTTCGCCATTTTCATATTTCTTGTAGTGATGTACGTGCACAGAAAACTTATTTTTGAACAGCGAAGGCACGATGTAAACATCTTCACCGAGACACCACACATCTGGATTGCTGGGCTGCATCGTGAACAATGTCGCACACGGCAGACACCCCCTATTTAACTAGAGAGCAGCACCACCTAGGACGACCAATCAGGAACGATAATTATGCAGATAACGTGATAAGCGAACATTTGGTGATGCAGCACTTGTTGTGACATGTTCTCAGTACTTGAGGCGACGATCAATCCATCCGAAAAAAGCAGCTGTTTCGGCTAAAGAGCAGTGGACTCCACGCCTGTGTGATATCCACACTCGAAATCAGAAACTTTTGGGAGATCACAATATTTGGGGCATCCGTAAACTTCAAGATTAATGCTGGGAAGATTTAATTGCTCCAAGAGAATTCTTTCCACACTACCTCCTTTGTAACCTACCACTGTAGCTTCTTCAGTACGTGCAAGTTTGTAAGCATATTTCACGATGTTAGGAACTTGATCTAATGACCACACCTTTTCACTAGGCAGAGGATGAAAGGGTAGGCCTAACACATATTTAGACACGTAGTTGACGGTCTTCCTGTCCTTTACCGACAAAGGTTGGTGATGCCAAAGATTGAACCGATAGACACCGCATTTCCCGTTCAGAGTTGCATATCCAAGTTCACGAACTAGGAAACGATCATTTACATGGAAACCATCGAAATCTATAACCATACAGATATTCTGCATGTTTGCATTAGTTCGAATACTGGAAGACAAACGCTTGGCGACTTCACACAAGGCACGACTACAGATGTCTCTGCCGTTTAAGTCTCAGAGCCTGAACGACGTTCTGCGGCAGTCCTGGGGGTCAGGTTTCAGGTGGTTTCATGACCAAAGGTCCTCATAGTCTTGTAGGTGGTGGGGGCGTGTTATCGTCCACAAGAACGGCTTGTAGCATAGGGCCACTAGGTCCAGGGCGTAGTTCCATTCTAACAGATGGCGCTGGAGGTGGAGGAGGCACAACTACCGGTCAACGTAACAACCGACGAATACGAGTGCAGAAGTGTTGTGTATCGCTCTCGTAGATGGAGTCTACATCACTCGTCCAATTATGACAAAAATCCATGCTGTCGACTATAACACATAGCTCAGAATAAATGTTAGACCTTTTTCATCCGCTATATACTGCCAGAACCGTGACCTTTACACATCACCCCATCGGATAAACACACGATACGGTCGAAGAACGCGTGACACAGAGCAAAGTACTTATTACTGCAACAACCGATCATTGACATCCGGAAGATGGTAAGAGACTTATTCGGAGATTAAGGAAGGGCTTAAAATATAGGTAGGTCAACCAGGGGGTGTGAAAAATTGAGAAGGAGGGCTTAAAATATAGGTACAACCAGGGGGATCTGAAATAAAGAAAAATCGGGAAATTAGAGTTAAAATAGGTTTTTTTTTCCCGAAAATAGTACTCCTCATAGTCACCAGATGGCGCAAGGGTTTTTTTTAATAAGGGGGAGGAATTTTTTTAAAGGGGGAAGTCAAAAATCGGGAAATTAGAGCTAAATTAGGGTTTTTCCGAAAATAGTACTTCTCATTGTCACCAGATGGCGCCCCGGGTTAAAGGGGGGTTTTTAATTATGAATATTAATAAAGGGCGTGGTCTGTTACGTCAAAAGGGCGTGGTCGGTTACGTCATAGGGGAAAGCACTAGTGGGGGTACGGTGGGCTGGCAACCTATAAGTTTGAGACATTTCGATTGGAGGTTTGCCTCTTCAGTTAACTATTACTACTACTATAACTGCTTCAAGTCAGAGCTTTGATCAATAGACAGTTGGAGGATTTGTTCTCGTTCAGAGAGACAGTCCCCAGTTTCATAAACATTTTGAACTACGTGTTGAGTTTTATTAATCTTGTAAATGTTTTTGAAAACAGGGATATCAAAATGTTATGTATTGTGGGGCGCATGTCCACTCCTCCTAATCTACTATTTTCTGTGTAAATGATTTTCAATACATTGAATGTGCGTGTGTGCATGTATCACATTTATTCAGCACATTAAGAGGAATTTACATTGTGAAAGTCTGATGTTTGGGTTGTTTGGTACTCGTAACTAGATTAGAGGTCTCCTATTATCATATATCAGTGTGATCATCCCAAGTGTGTTTTCGACTCATAGTCAGCCATTTGGAGAGTGAAGGAAATGGATCAGATTTCACAGTCAGATTGCAACTTACCGTTCTCAGCAGAGCGGCTGTCCTGTTCCGTGTACACTTGATGACAATGTGCAGAGATGACGTGTTCATCACCCAAGAGGAAATGACCTGTGTGACGTAATTAAGGTCAAGAGACATCTGTCCTTTATCACTTCCGCTGAAGGTGAACGACGAAACGGAAGCTCCTCGATCGATTGCTGAGCGGAGAAAGTCGGAGACGAAATCTGAACGAGAAATAAAGGACATTAGTCAACATGAAGATAAATAATGAGAAGGCAGGAGATGAGCTGATATTAGAAGAAGAAAAAAAATAATCTGAATAAGGAAGGCAGGAGATGGTCTAATATTAGAGTAAAATAACCTGAAGAAGAAAGGCAGGAGATGTTTTGATATTAGAGTAAAATAATCTGAAGAAGAAAATCAGCAGATGGGCTGACAATAGAGTAAAATAATCTGAAGAAGAAATGCAGGAGATGGGCTGACATTAGAAAAAAAATAATCTGAAGGAAGGCAGGAGATGAGCTGACATTAGAGTAAAATTATCTGAAGAAGGAAGGCAGGAGATGGCCTGATATTAGAGAAATGTAATCTGAAGAATCAAGACAGGAGATGGGCTGACATTAGAGAAAAACAATCTGAAGAAGCAAGGCAGGAGATGGGCTGACATTAGAGAAATATAATCTGAAGAAGGAAGGCAGGATATAGGCTGACATAAGAGAAACATAATCTGAAGAATCAAGACAGGAGATGGGCTGACATGAGAGAAACATAATCTGAAGAAGGAAAGCAGGAGATGGGGTGATATTAGGGAATTTTTTTCGTTGTATTATTTCAACAAAAATAATTATGATTCAGTTTAAATTTAAAAATTTCATGTATGTGTACATATATGATCGATTAGTTAATTGCAGAATTTATTTCTTAATAAAGGAAGAATGTAGCTTGCTGGTCACCTTTTTTCTGCATAATATTTGTAACGTTCCATTAACTGGTCACAACTTTGTCTGGTCACATCCATTCATGAAAAATCCTCATCATGCTCCTGCAACAAATCCATGCATTTATTGTGCAGTGGAAGGGCTAAAAAAAGTGAGAGATGAGGGGGTTGTGGTGGTGAAAGAAACCACTTGAAGAGAATTCCTGTTAAACGAGTCCGCGTTAAACGGCTGTATCTGTGGTATTATCAGCAGATTGTATCAATTTATCATCTTAAGGTTCCTGAAAATGAATTAAAACTCAACTGAAAAACTCATAAACAAGTTGTGTATCTTGAAAAAAGGTGAAGAGTGTTGTTGAATTCATGAGGCAATTGTGAAATCAGTGATCTTGAAAAATAGCTTAAATCAGCCTCGAATTAATTTAAAAGATATGAAACAAATGGAATAATTTTTTTTTGTATTACTCTTTACAAGGATTTTTTAAAGTAAGAAATCGGGAAATATTTTTTTTTCGCTAAAACAAATATCGTTTGAAAGTGGTATAAGTACAAGAGAGGGAAATGCAACGGTTTTGTAAATCTATTCGTTGAGTAACCACCTGTAAACCCTCATAAAAATAGGAAGCTGTTACCTGCCTAGTTTGGGGCGAGGGTGGCTCAGTCGGTAGCGCGCCAGGCTCGTAATCTGTAGTTCCCAGGTTCGAGTCCCAGCTGGGTCAGCGTTGAGATTTATCTCCGCAAAATTCCCCGCCCTGCCCACGGTCAGTAGGGGACACCGATGGGCTTGGAAAGGCCGCCATCCGTCGGATGGGACGTTAAGCCGTGGCCCCGTGTGCGGGAGAGCTATACCCTGTGCACGTTAAAGAACACGCTGGATGGCCTTGACGGGAGTCTACCATCTGTCTCCCAACAGCTATTCCAGTGGGTCCCCTCCCCCAACCTTCTCTGAGCCTTCGGGGTCCATGTGACCTGGCCATTTAGCCCATGGTGTGCAAAAAAGTGCCGCTCAGAGGTAAAACAACCCAACCTTGCCTAGTCAAAGTAGTTCCTCAACCCCACCCCGCCATCTACACATTTTTGCCAATGGGTTACGAGGCTGTGGATCCCACGGCGATAAAACTGGAGTTTGTGAGGCAAAGAAGGTTACAACGACTTGACGGCTTCAGCTCGGTCGTTCGGGAAGGTCTTCTCCAGAAATGCCAGAAAGCCAGGAAATGGTCCAGATGCCGAAAGAGTTGATAATCCATGGGTGCAAGTGTTTTACGGGGGGGGGGGGGGGATGGAAAAATATAAAATATAAATAAACACGTTATATATAATCCTCCCAGTCCGTATTTATTTTAGCCGTGATCGTATCTTTATACCTTACATTGTTCCTTCTTTAAATAATTAATAGTCCAGTATCCTACTGTGAAACAGGCATCCTCCCGCACCAAATGGCGTGGCCAAAGGCAGGTAATGGTTTTTCTCTTAACAAATACAAAAACATTTATTTACAGTGCTATTATCACAGTTCACGTTACATTCTTACAACTTACATAATGCTTGAAGATGTTCAGTCGCTCTCCTGACTACATTAGAACTAAGCCTCTGACCAACTTACTAAAAAAGTGCTAACATCGCTGACTGAGAGAAAAGACCTCTCTCCGAAGTCTCAAGACTGACGACTGAAGTGTGTCGAGTGAAGAGTAGAATCCTTTGCTCTCTCGAACACACACAAAAAAAGAAACCATCCAAAGAATCTGATTGGTCCCTGCAATTCTCTCGTTGGAGGGGGAGAAGTGGTGAGGGACGAAAATAGACAGTTCTAGAAGCTCTTGTCTGGAAACCACGTGGCTGTCCGTTCGTGAGAAACGTTGAGTAATGGGTTCAGGGGGATCCTCCCGTGGCATCCTTTGTCGTAGTGTCAAGAGTCTCAGACGTGGCGCCAGGTGCCACAGAGTCCGCAGAGATAATCCTTCTCATGGCGCCAGAATGTCAGAAAGGAAGCTGAAGATAGGAATTCGAATGTTCTAAATGAATATGAAAATTCACCCAGAAGACAAGGTCAGGGGAATATGCAGGGTGTGGCAGTGTTTCGTAGTCCAACTGGTGGATTTCTTGGACGGTCCTTTGTGAGATATGCGAGCGGCCATTGTCATGCAACAGGAGGATACCATGCCTGTTGACCAAAACTGGCTGTTTGGTACCATAGCTTTCCGTGCATCTGCAGCACAATAGCGGTCTGGAATGATGATCTCACTTGGTCGGAGAAAAGAATGATGGATCACGCGGGCAGCAGATCACCATACGAGAATCAGCACTTGCCGCAGGTGTAGGGGTGGCTTTGGATAATGTTTTGGTGGCTCCGTGGTATCCAACCACTGTGCTGATCGATGACGATTGTCCTAGAAGACTCACTTTCCATCGCAAGTTAAGATCCGATGCAGGATTCCGTCTCGTTTGTTCCAGGCAATGAGGGAAATGCACACCTCCAAATGACATTTCCTGTTGGCTGTTGTTAATTCGTGTGGCACCTAGACATTCAACTTTTTCACCTTCGCCTGGCTCTGGATAACCATCAAATGATCTTCGCTGCGATCTCACTGACACTTTGCTCTGGGTCAGCTTCCACGATATTCTTCCACCTCCTCATCTGTTACAGCTACTGGTGGACGACCACGAGACTCATTTTCAAGGGACGTGTCTCCTGTTTGGATATTTGCGAACCATCAGCGTATGGTACGTTCATTCGCAGCACCTGGCTCAAACGCCGCATTAATATTTCTTCTATACCCGTGGAATGCCCGAGTTTGAACTCATACAGAAAAATGACGTGCAACTGTCGTGTCTCCACGATCCACTTCGACCGAAGCCTGTGCACTCGTGGTTGAATCTCGTCACAAAATGAGACGCATAATACGCACACCAGATATATATACCGACCTTGTGACGTATGCCATGTAATATTGCTGGATGACACCAATCCACTGGACAGGTCGAACTTGTACACCCACTGAAAGCGGGCCTTTCATTTGCAACAATATTTATTTCATCTGCACCAATAGATATGAAGATGTTTTTGACTCAATATATACTCATGTGAAAAGAATTATTGCCGATGGGGAACGAATCGAACCCCGCAACTCTCCAGATACCTGCCAGAGCGCTCTATTTTCATGTTATCTGGAGAGTTGCGGGTTCGATTCCCGCCGCGTCGGCAATAATTTTTTTCCCCTGAGTATTTATTGAATTTTATTTATATCTACAGATAATCTGTGTATTTAATATGGATGATTTTGTCTCATTTCTTCTATACATAATTTATCGTTAGAGAAACTGAAAACAAATGCAGTAAGAGGTTAAATTCAAAACTGGATTGAAAGCCTTTTTCAATCCAGTTTAAAAAAATTAAAACTGACATTTTTAAGTAACAAAAATGGAAGTAAAAATGGCAGTTCCTCAAGATTTGGTATTTAGAACTCTTATTTTTAATTTTTTATATAAATGACTTTTCTAAAACGAAATACAATGGATAAATAAATACGTTTACAGATGATTCAGCATTAAAGAACTCGAGAGAAGAGAAAATAAATAGCGAATTGTTTAGTGTAAGCTAGCATTTATTTTTAGCCATTTTTTAAGAAAAGCAGTTATTCCCCTAAACAAAGGACGGAAATAATCATGAAGCTTTATTTCAGCTTGTCCTGTTTACTGACACAACATAGAAATAAATTCCCAAAGATACCTCCATTGGTTTAGTAACTAGATATTGCTAACCACTAGGCCAGGTAGATCCAAAAGTATAAGTTTAGATTGAGAAAATATCAATATTATTATTTTAATGATCATATTTTCCTTCATATACGAAACTAGGAGGGTTTGTAACTGTTCTTACGTATCAGAAAATACAGGGAGGCGATAGCTGAAAGAATCTGAGAGTCAATATAAGCAGAAAATTAAATTAGGAAACAGAGGTTAATCAAGCAATAAAGGAATTAAATTTAAAATTCCACAAGTACATTTTAATCATCACTTTTGAGATTTTTTTTTCGTATAAACATTACGTTTTGCCTGGAATGTCAGTAGTGTATTTATTTTATGGTATATTATCCTGGAAAAGAGCTTTTTATTCGGTGAAAGTGTAAAACTGGTTTAATATGTACAAGATTACTTATGGTCATGTTGTACTTTGAAAATTGAAAAGTGTGAGAAGGAACTAGAAGACATAATCACAAAAGTATTTTGCAAATTAAAAAAATTGCATATTTTTCATCTCATAAAATTTTTGAATTGGGAATGGAGAACCAAATTTTTAATTATTTGCGACTCTTTGTTCTATGAAATTCGAAGTTAAATTTTATAACAATAAAATTAATTATGAGCATCGGATGATGAGAAGGGGAAGTATTCGCCCCCACGGATTTATACAAATCTTTAGATTTCATATTTAACCATTTAAATCTATACGAGATCAGGAAGAAAACATTTCTTAAGTTACAGCTCAACAAATTCCTAAAATTTGTAAACGGCATTATGCACATTTTTGGTTATTTCAATTCCAGCTTTTTTAATAAACATAAATACACCCTCAAGCAGCTGCTTGCCACAGAGGTCTGACAGGAGCCACTCAATTTATACGTCACAGTAGAAGGTCTGAGAGAATGGCGGGACCTCAGCAGAAAAGCATCACAAACGTTCATGCCTTACCCGGGGCTCGAACCCATGTCCCTACTGCTAAACAAATGAATCACCTTGCAATAATTCCAACCTATACCTATGTAAACAGTAATGAAAAAGTGTAATTAGATAAAAGGCATTTTATTCATTTATTTAAGAAATTCTAGAATGGAAAATGCCAAATGAACTGAAAATGTTAAATGAGGAACGAGAGTATGTTAGGAAGGTTTGGTTGCCAAATCTAAATTACTGAATTGATATGTATATTTATTGCGTGTCTGGGAAATGAACTTTCCTGACGCTGGATCGAGGATGTGCAAAGTGGCATTAAGAAATTGTTGAGCACTAAATTCTTTTTAAAAGTTACTCTGTATGATTAATAACGCAATTTCTTTACATAAATAGTTAAGGAAAAGTTAATTTTAAACAAATAAAATTTCATAATCCATAATATCCAATTCACATATGAATTAGTTAATGACGTATGAAAGAAACGAAACGTGTATGCCATTTTCTTCTCGAACGTCAATCATAATTGTAAGAGTAATAATTAACATAATTGGTGAAAAGTTATTCTACTTCGCTGAAAAGTTCAACTTTTTCCATGATCCTCATCTTCTCCTCTTTCGTAGCCATAATGAACAAAGAATAATAAAAATAAAAAACATTAATAGAATAAAACAGAGAAGTGATGGAATTTACTACCTCGTACAATGCACATTCCCTCAGCCGAAATTCAAAGCACCTGTGATGCCCCCTAGCGGTATGCTTTCGATACACAGTAACGATTTCCGGCAGACAGAATTTGTTTCCGTCATAATCGAGATATGAGTTCAGAAAAATATAAAATTTCTTACGCTAAACGCTGGTTATTAAAAAAAGAAATTCACTAAATTCGGGAAAAATGATGCATTCCTTGTATTGGTCCTCTTCTTCAACCAGAAAAAATATTCACTAAATGCGGATTTTTATCGATTTATTTTTAAATGGTGATATTACTCTTCGCTTAACGTCGATATCAATTTTAGAGGAAAAATTGTCTTGAGTCGGGTGGGTTGGGCTGTTTTACCTCTGAACGGCACTTTTTTTTGCACACAATGGGTTAAATGGCCAGGTCACAAGACCCCGAAGGCTCAGAGAAGTTTGGAGGGAGGGGACCACCCGAAAGCAGATGTTAGGAGACAGATGGTAGCCTGTCGTCGAGGCCATCCAGCCTGTTTTTTAATGTACACAGGGTATGGCTCTCCCGCACACGGGGAGGCTTAACGTCCCATCCGACGGACGACGTCCTTTCCAAGTCCATCGGTGTCTCCTACTGACCATGGGTAGGGAGGGGAGTTATGAGGAGATAAATCTCAACGCTGGCCCAGCTGGGAATCGAATCTGGGAATTGCTGATTACGTGGCTGGGGTACTACCGACTGAGCCGATGGGATAGGAAGCGACGACCTCCTGATAACATCTGTCTTGTAATGTATGATGTTATTAGAGGTCGTCGGCTCGTGCCCCATCCGGCTGAAGACAATTTTCGTCTAAAATTGATATCGACGTTGAGCTAAGAGTAACACCTTCCTTGGCAGTTGAATAAAAACTTCGATAAATTTCTTCAATTTTTTCAAGTGGGATATTATTGTATTAAGACTCACCAAGCAATTACTCTACTGATGTTGCGCCATTATTTTTGAAGTGTGCATCAAACGTTTAAATTGAATAAACAATTTTGAGTTTAATTAGCGAATTCGAATCAAAGAGATTTCTTTGGAGCTTCGGAGGTAACATCGACGGATCTTATATTCTGGCGAGACCTCAGTCGTTTCGTACAGATCTTACACCGACTGATTCCTGACAGTAGCAAGTCTTAATTTAGTTACTGATTATTGAAAATAATCGGTATCTTTTAAGCGATAATGAAATTAAATTAGATCGTGAGACAAAAAACATGATGTGGAAATGACAGCTAAATGTTCGCTATTCTCCTGTAATGAAGCTGCCAGGTAATGTAGAAACGACAGGTCTGAGCGCCCTCCCGTGGTACTTTTCAAAGGAGACATTCTTTTGCCCGAAGAGGAAATGAAAGGGTGACAAATCGAGATTTTAATTTTTTTGCAAGCAAGTCGTTGCTTTTATCTTGCAGCGTGATAATGGGCGAGTATTTGTGGATAGAGCAATCAATAGGCAAAGAAAGCTCAAAGCAGAATAACTTTGGATGCAGGCCAAAAAGGCGATGGCCAAAAAGGAATATTTTCCGTGTCAGGAAAGATAATCGAAAATCATTATTATTATTCCGACGCAAAAGGTAGGTTTATAAAGAGATGCGTGACTCGCTACGCTGCTGACGCTCTCGTAAGTGAAGAAGACACGAAATGGAGTGTTTATCAGACGTATACAAGATGACAGATATTTCGAAACGCCATTGCACTGAAGTGGCATTTGCACACTCAGTGATTGCATTTTGGGAGAGTGAAAAAAAAGAGGTATTTGAAGGCGATACCATTTCCTGGTGACACATTATGCTAGTTTCAGGTGAAAGGGCAATTTTATATCGATTTATTTTCAGGTGCTTACTAGACTCCAGTTTATGGTATAAAGTCAATCCTCCTCCCCCCCCCCCCACGATGATGCCTGAACGTTAGCGATGAAGACAACAGCAAGGTCTTCTTCTTCTTCGTCGTCGTCGTCGTAATCTGAATCTTCTGAATATTTATGGTGGCATGTGAGCCAAAAATGCTCTAAATATGAGAATTTAAAATGCTGTAGAGCTAGAGAAAATGGTCAACTGTGCATTTCGAAATGTCATCGATGGTATTTAAAAAAAATATATTATTATTGGTTTCATTATTTCGAAATGAAACGTATTTTGTTGCAATGTTGTGAAAATAATTCACATGCTCATTTCCTAAATGGCCAAACTATGTAAGTGTATAGTTATACTAAAAGAAGATCTGTCAAAGGAATCGCTGTAAGAATTAACATGCAGTGTCTTCGTTTAATGAAATTATTAAATGAGAGAAATTAGATGATGATGACTCCTACCTGTGTTGCTATCTGTGATGAGAATCATCCATCTGCAGCTCATCTTCTCAAAGAGTAATTCTTCCAGAAAGTTCCTCAGCAAATCTTCTTCCGAATCCTTTGCAACAGGAAAGGATGCAACCGATTCCCAACAATCCCCTGTGATCACCTGCAAAACTGTGATGACGTTTGTTAGAAACATTTTTCACACCAATCTCAAATAGGAATAAAATGCAACGTTCACCAACACAACGAATCAGAATTGGTTTCTTTATCCATTGCACGAGGATGTTGTCATGACCATGGAAAAAACTACTTCAGATAAATTGGAATTTCCATCCGATCTAAGAATGCATGTCAGAACAAGTGCACAGAATAAATTTAAAATTGAAATTTTATGTTCACGTTAAACGTGATTAAATTTTAACGTAAAATAATTTCTTACTCTAACGAAAGGCACAAGATCGTTTTACCTGCTGCCAACCGGGATTATATTACAACCGATGAAATACACAATTGGCATAAAAGCAAATATCGCAGTACAGGAAATACACTCTCAGTGTAGGTGATGTAGGAAATTTACAAATTGCTCCTTTATTCAATTTATCCTCGATGATATATATCAATATTTCTGCAGTTCAGTTTTCTTCATACTTCCTGTTTCTGTGTGTGTGTGTGTGGGGGGGGGGGGCACAAGAAACAATTGTTCATTTTGAATACAGAAACCGCAGCGCCACTTACGGTGAAACCTTTAAGAAAATGGCGATTGTTAGTTTCTTTTTGAAGCAAGAAGAAATTGAAGACTTGGAAGCTCTCTCTCCTCCAAGCCATGTGTAGGAGGGGGGGGGGGGTATTTTTTTTTCTTCTTTTACTTCTAATGGGCTCCGACTCGGTAATTATCGGAATAGCTGAGAGCAGATTCTCGATTTCATTTTAATTCTACACCTTAAAAATATTTCCCTTATCCCTTTTCGTTTCCGATATCCAGGTGGCGGAAATCTTCTCAACTGTCTCCGTGGAAGAAAGAGGTCCTCGTAGTTGCCGCCTTATTTGAAATATTTTGACTGATTTAAAATTTGGCATTGAAGCAAAACTACCACTCTTCATGAGAGATAGACAAAGAAGTGAATAAAAGTTTCTATCAGCAGATGATATTTGTTGGCGTTGTCAGAATTCAAGGAAGCTACAAATTCTTTGAGAGAACGAAGCAATGATTCTTTTTTTCCGAAATTGCTGGCTTTTTGTCTCTCATTTTGTAAAACTGCATTTTGTGCTCCTGAGTCCACAAGAGGTCGAGAAACCTTGAACTCCGTCCGGAATATAGAACTCGAAAATGTTTTCACAATACGCGAAAGAAAGGAATTGTTGCTCGCTATTGGAATTGCCCATCACAACAGATCGGAGGGAGGAGGTAGCAAAGAAAGAATGCTCTGTGGTTGATAGGCAAGAGCCATTTCAGTGCTCCACATAAAGTACGACTTATTTGTTAATCCTCTTTCAAATGTTTCGGTATCGGCCTGGAATCTTTTTCGCCACAGCATCTGTTCCTATGATTATTCGAACCATTCTCTCAAATACCCAAAGATTCTTGTCAATTTTGTTTTTCTTAAAGAACTTGAAATTTATTTCGACACCTGAGATTATTTTAATTTTGCAATTTCGAAACCAAATTCGCGTCCTTTTGGCCATTTAAAAACCAAAATGGCAAAGAAATTTTTAAATTTTTGCTTTGTTAAGAAACTAAAATTTCTCTGGCCATGCAAAAGGAACAAAAAAAATTCTAATGACCCCCGAAAGAGTTTAATTGTTAGATCTTTACTGAAGGAAATTCCAGCGTGGAAATGGTAAATGATTTTAGTTTCCGATGAATTGCTGACGATACAAAATGACCTTCGTTCACTCATCAATGTCATTTCAACATTTATCCAGAGAAGCTTTCCGGATATCCTGCAATGAAAATTATTTTCCAAATCAGTTGTCACTGCAAAGTGATGTTGTCGTTTTCTCTGAGCTCTCCATAACGACAATCAGACTTTTCTGTTCTCAGTGAATGGCAAAAGAGAAATCAATGCATCATCGGCTTTTGTCACCGAATTGCAGCGACTGTCAGGGATGCCACACGAGATTTTTAAAAGGTGCTATTCGTTTGTAAAGAGAGTCTGATGGAGTGAGTGCCACTCTCTGAAACAGCCAGAAATATTAGTCTGCCGAACGATTTATTTCTGGCGAAAAGGAGGCGAAGTGAAACAGCTTTCGTCCCTTGCTCTTGCAAAACGAAGTCTGGCTTTTGCGTAATGATGAAGATGAAGATGAGGACATTTTGGGAATTACCGCCTCAAGTTTGCTCATTAAAGTTCATAAAAATTATAGTTGTTATTTTGAAAGGACATGTTGAAAACGGATATTTTCTACTAAGAACAACTAAAATTACAAAATCAAAGAGAAATGAGATTGGAAGAGAAAATTTTTCTCTTAACGCAGGAAATGGTTTTAAAGAGTTCAGCATCAGTGATTCCGATTAACGTTTCTCTGAAGGAAGAATTTTTGCAAATAGTTAAGCGACAGATTCTTCTGTGAAGACAGGTTATGCGAAGTAAGAGTAAATCAAGCTCTGCCTGTTGATTGGATCCGCTCAACTCCATTCACTTCCAAAGACATGAAAACAATACAGTACCACAACCCTTGTCAGTTGAGCTGTTGCTTCTGGGGTCAATAGATCAATGTCATCAGCAATCCCTGTCCCACCGCGATCAACAACTCTTCCATTCATTTTAAAAATTCGATCTTCAAATATTAGCTTCTGAATTATTAATTAAATAGTAATTTTGATGAAAGCCAGCTTCTTTTCGTCAGGAATGGCAGTTGGCATTGCTTTTGACCTTTCCTCTCTTGCTACCCTTTTCAGTCATTTCCTCAGCAGAAGACAATCCATGCTTTTGATCGAATAAAATATTTCTCTTCGGAGTTTTCGGATCTTTCAATAGTTGAATTTTCGCCTTTAGAGGGCGTTAAATGTGTGAAGAGGTTGGAGGTCCTGTATAGTTAGAGGCTGGCCATCTCGGTGATTGACTGCCATTGGTTGAGTCAAGTGGTTTACGGGCGCCATGTTTTGTCGTACCGTGAGACGAAAGCACATGAGTTATTTGTACCTAGTAATAACTTATTGTGTACCTTGTAACTTCTCAGTTGTTATAATTTTATACATTTCTACTGCATTTTTTTGCTTATAAAAGCTTTCATATTTTATCAATGCCTCACTGAGTTGCATTTCGATGCAAAAATTCCACTCAGAAATAAATTAATGAATATTTTTTTTAAGAAACTCCGTCAGAAGGCGGCAAAAGTGAAACGAGCTAACTGAAAACCAATAAATAATTTCTTTTAAGGTTCATTCGAAAAACGAGCTGATGTATCCACTTTGTCGTCTGCTTATGCCAATATTTGTTCGTCTGTCTGTCCGTCTCTCTGTTTACTGTTGTCTGTCCGTTTGTCTTTCCACCTGTCTCTCCGTCTATAGACAATCAACTTTTTTACTTTTACAAATAAATGAAAAATTCTTTTTGGGTTGGATAGATTTCGAAGAAATATTGCAATTCGCAATTTTGAAATCTTCCAATAGCTTTAATAGCGCCCTCTAGCGGTGGAAAATGCTATAATTTCAAAAGAATATTGAAAACAAACTATTTGCACTATAAATCCAAAATTTTGGTAGTAGAGTGTTATGGTCAGAAGGTTTACAATGGCAACAAGACTTTACCCTCTTAGCCAAAAGGGGGTGCAAAAATGAAACTTTTTTTATTTTAAGAGATAAACGAAACAAAACTTTTTTTAGGGGGAGGTTGCAGGTACTAACAAAATATTAATATTTACATTTTTTCAAATCCCCATCAATTGGAATTTCCACTGTTAGAAAGTGCTAATGGCGGTAAATAAAAACTCGAAAGGCGGCCTCTAGCGGCTGGAAATACCAAATCTTTAAACGAATATTGCAAACAATCAATTTATGATAGAAACTTAAATTATTGGTCATAGTTTAATTTATGATATAAACTTAAATCAATGGTCAAGTATGTAGTTTACGCTGAGTAATGATTTGTCCCATTATAACAAGGGGGTGTTGGTAAAATGGAGTTTTTCTGCCTTAAGAGATAAATGAAAAACATTTTTTGTGTTTACACGTATTAATAAAATATTAGTAGTTTATTTTAACAATTATTCAGTAGTTCGAATTTTCAGTGCCAGAGGGTACTGATATGTAAAATAATTGGAAGAACGCATATCGCCTCTGGCGCATATAGGAATCTCGTTTTCAAAGAGAATGAAGTTCTTCCTTTGCCTGCTTTTTCCTTCCTTAAAAGTTTTAATTATGGATATGTTCGTGTTTTTCTGCTGAGGTCTCGCCATCCTCATGGACCTTCTACTATGGCGTATAAAGTGACAGGCTCCTATCAGACATCTGTGGCAAGCAGCTGCTTGAGGGGTTATTTTTATTTTTATTTTTTAATGTATGATGCGGGAAAATGCACAGTAGTATTTTATTAGAAATTATAAAACATAAAAAGTATTTGTCTTTTAGTTCTAAAATTAGAAAAGTTGCTTTTCTCGCATTCCTCCTAAAATAGTGTGCAGTTCATTGCTGTCAGTGGAATTTCTACCATTGCAGAACACTACCTCCGAAATTTCTACTATAAAAAAATCACTTGGAACATTTATTAAAATGTTTGTCGTTTGGATATTTATCTTTGGGAATGCGAATTATATTTCATTAGTACCAACTAAAAAAAGAGATTTCTAATTATCTCTTAGAACAAAACAGTTCTATTTCTTACCTACCTTGGGCGTAGGGGTCAACTCATTGTTGTCAATGGAATCTCCAAGACTCACATTCCATGTCGACCAAAATTTCAAATTTCTAGCATAAATACATCGTTTGCAATATTCGTTTTAAATTTTGGATTTTTCGATTTTTCCACCATTAGAGGGCGCAATTATAGCTTTTGGGAGATTCGGAAAAGGCAAATTGTAATATTTCATCAATACCTGTCCAATCCAAAAAGAATTTTTAATTTATCTCTAAAAACATAAATTTTTCTGTTAAAACAAAAAACTTGCATTCATCCCCTCCCCGGGTCTAAAGGGTCAAGTGATTTTTTGCCAACAGTAACTTCGTAACCTTAACATTTCAATACCAAAATTTCAAACTTCTAACTTAATTATACAATTTGGAATATCGTATAGTTAAGTAGTAGTATTGTATAGTTAATATACGTTTGATATTTTGGAATTTTCAAATTTTTCCACCGTTAGAGGGCGTAGTTATAACTTTTGGAACATTCGAAAAATGCAAATTGTAATATTTCAAAAATATCTATCCAACACAAAAAGAATTTTTTTATTTTTCCGTATAAACAAAAAAGTTCGATGTCTGCAGATGGACAGACAACAAAGCGCAATTGCCATCTACCTCACCCCCCTAACCCCCAACCCCCGCGGAGGGGAGGAAACGTAGGCTTTTTTTGCTATGAGATAAATAAAAAATTCCTTTTCGGTTAAATCGATGCTAATGAAATATTGCTATTTGCATTTTATGAATTATCTATTAGTTCGACTATCCACAGGTAAAGGGTGCTAAAAAAAGTTATTAGCTTTGAAAAGAAGTTTTTTTTATCCATATTTGCTAGAATATTCTAGTCAGTTATTCTTTCTTACGTTTTCCTCTGCCAGGTTGTAAACATTCGACTTTTTTGTTTCAAAAGAAAAATTCAATTTCGGCTCAAAGCGCAATAATGAAACAGCAGGATTCACATTTTACGAGTATTCCAATAGTTTTAATTTATACTATTAGAAACCTCCATTGCAGAGATGATTTTTTTCCTTCACCTCCATAATACAGATGATTTCCCCTCATCTCCAGAGTACAGATGATTTTTCCCTCACTTCCGTTTTAGAGACGATTAACCCCTCAGCTCCATTGTAGTGCGAATTTCCCCTGGCCTCCATTTGCAGAGGTGATTTTGGCAGAATGTTTCTTCCAACAAGTTGCATTAAAAGTTCGTCTGTTACGAATTGCGTCATAAATGGTTTTCAGTGTCGCAATGAAAATGAATCGCGCAAATGTTTTTTCTCTTGTCGTCTGCAAAAACTTCCATTGACTCTTTCAAGCAGAATACTTTTAATATTTTATGTTTCCCAAGTATTGAACGAGAAGAAAACTGAAATGTGCGATGATGTTATTTTCTATTCAGTTAATATTTAATGACAAGTCCGAGAGTCATATAAACGTAACTCTTTTAGAAGGAAACTCCTCCTTATTACATTTATCCTTTGACGCAACAGCATTCACATCTTTCAGCAGATCCATGGTGCCACGCGACATTACTTCATGCCAATGAAATGTTGCCACCTACTTCATGCGAACTTCCAGTTACGTAAACATTTCTCAGTAAACCAACTCGTAAAAAATTTCCCGATCTGTTGTTGTCCGTCCTCTGTGAAATATTAATATTCTGTTTCATCCAAAGTTCGTACCACTGTGAAAGGCTGAAGGAGCACGCGATAGCTCTAAGAGAAATGAATTCTGCCTGATTTGTTTTCAGACGTTGTTTATTCATTCATTAAAACATAGAATACAGAATACATAGGACCAAAAAAGCTTGAGTTGTTTATCTGTGGGCAATTGAATAATTCATAACACACGTGCTCTCTCAATTTTCCGTTTTTAATTTCATTTAAAATAAAACAAAACTATAAAATGCAAAAAAAGTTCATGAAATTTAGAAAATTTAATATAGTTATATAAGTATATTTAAGACAATCTTTGAAATTTATTTTTAATATCTATTATGACTGTTAACATTTCTAATATCTTTTGGAATCAAATTAAAAGTGTATAGCATCTTATACATCTTCCACAATTGTTTTTTAAATTTGGGTAGTTTGTAAAAATTTTTAACTTCTAATCTTGTTTCTTTATTATAATCTTTTTTCTTTTCTGCAAAAAGGTTAAAAATTTATGATATTTTTATTATATCATTTGTTTAAAGCCAGAGTTTGGCCGTGAACTTCGCTAAGCAAGTCCATGACAATCATGGGTGACGTCATATTTTCTGTCCGATTAGCTATTTCTTGAAATAAGTCCAACCTCTTGTTTAACTCTTAAGACTACAAATGTTTCCAATGTTATCACTATTTTTTTTTAATTTTCCCTATTCCTTTGATGCTCTTATATTATTGTATTTTTAGCTCCTTTTCAGAAAAAAAAAAACCAGCTAATATTTTTGCTTTGTCGTCTGTCTGTAGTCATCGAACTTTTTTGTTTTTGGAGATGTATTAAAAATTCTTTTTCGGTTCGATAGGCATTCACAAACTTTTATAATTCAAACATTTATAATCTCCCAAAAGCTTTATTGCGCCCTCTGACGGTGTGAATTTTTGTTTTGAGAGATTAATAAAGAATTCTTCTTGAGTAGAATGGGTATTAGCGAAATAAAATTATTCCTAATTTTCAAATCCTCCAAATGGTCCCAATGTCCTTAGAGGGTGCTAAATGTAAAAAATGTGAAACTTGAAGTAATATTGCAAACGATACATTTATGCGAGAAATTAAAAAATCTCATGAGTGTGTTCATAAAGAATGGAATAATTGAGTTACACGTGTTTTGATTAAAACAAAATTAGTTAAAAATCCATCGGTTTCTTCTTTTTATTAAATTATTACATAATTTTAAAATTTAAAATAATATTTCAATATAATAATAAATAATTTTATTTGATATACACTTGATGATTTGTTCCTTAGACCTAGGATTAAGAAAATGCTATTTTTCGTTTAACAGATAAATGAGATAAGATTTTGCCGTTTTATAGGGCTAATAATATATTTCTATTTACATTTGCTGCCAATCACCGATTGGTACGAAATATTACTATTAAAGGGAGCAAAATTCGGAAAATTAAAAACTCCATTTTATCTGAAAACGAGCATCTGATATTCACCAAAGTCGATAAGTTATCCTTCTAGCTTTTCACTACAGGGGAAAATGAATCATGTTCAAAATAATTTAGTTGAAATTATGTAAGAATTTTAATACCAATTTTGTTTATACTCGTTTGAAAACAACTGAAGCAATATTTTATGAAGAAAGTGGCAAAAATGATTAATTCCAGGCCCGGATCTAGAAAAAAATTAAGGACGGGGGGAAGAGGTTAAGCGACGTAATCCGACCAGAAAAATATTTAAAACAAAGAGGTGGGGGGAGGGAAAGAGACTAGATTTTCATTGGTGTGACATTTTCCCCTTCGATTTAGAGGTTCTAAAAATATTTATGAAAAATGCTTGAAATATGTCCAAGTATAATAAATTTTGGAATCCATTACACCTACTGGCATTCTCAGGAGATGGGGGCATCCCTACTTCTCCGTAGATTCAGCCCTGATTCATTCCAAAATGTCGAATTATGAATTCCGAAACATATGTCAGATATTTATTATGTACGTTTTCAAAAAGTTAAAAATTCAAGTATTCGATGGTGCACATTAAATGAAAAGAAGGGTTCCGGGGAAATTTTTGCGGAGAGGCTCCGAGATTTTCCGGTACGCCACTGGATTAGAAATATATAAGTTTCTGTAAACTCAAGTAATATAATTTGTCAAGGACGTTCCTAATATTCTTTGGATGTTCCCATCGTGCAGTTCACATGCATCCCCCTGGTACGACAGTTGATTAGGTGATAGCGATATGCTGCACGCGTGACTGCTAAAGGTAAGAGGAGAGTTAAGAGAGGAGCACTTCTCTCATGACCGTTGAACGGGTATGCAGCAAAGTGAACTCTCTTCTCTGGGAGTCAGCATACGAGAAAGACTTTACGAAGAAGTCTTGGGAGTCAGCACCCAGGGAGTGTATGACTGAAGTGTTGTAGCGGGCGGGGCAGTTGATTAAGGACCAATTCAAGTAGTTCTCTTCGTTATGTGAAGTGTTGTAAATGTTATCGTAGAGATACGGAGTGCCCGGATTCTTTTCTTTAATGAGAATTTAAGCACGGCTGAAATAAGGTCCAGCAAAGGCAATAATTCTGATGATAGATTGTGGCTAATAAATAAGATGCACCTTTACATAATCTGTCTCTTAAAGTCGTATAATTTTGTCCAAGTTTTGTAGGTATTATTATTTTGGTTATTTTAGATTGAAGGATTTTCAATTTTCTTTATGTTTGTTAGCCATGAATGGTTATACCATAAGATAGAATTCATTAATATACGAATTTATAGAATGAAATGCATATTTTAGTTTTAAATATATATTTGTAATTTTTGAATTTTAAAGCAGATAATCTGAGATATTGATATATTTTGGAGATATGCATATTCCATCTAAATTATTTATCAGTACACACACATATATATACCTAGATATTTTTTGTAGTTTACATGTTCAGATCTGTAGCAGTTACAACCATAGTTATTAGTAAAATTCCTTTTTTCAGGACAATTCATTGTATTGTTCTGCGTGAATTTGCATAATTCACTAATTCACATAATTCACTTAGTTTCGAGTTCCTGCTATCAGCTTCATTTCTGACATTCTGGCGCCATGAGGAGGATTATCTTGGCGTACAATTCTGCTTGAGGCACCGCATAGCAGGACGCAGCCATTAGCTGCCCTCCTGCCAGCTAAAATCCGAGCAGCGTATACAAAGGGAGGCGACCTCTTGTCCGAGAAAAGCCTCTATCAGAGTGGCACCTGGCACCATGTCTAAGACTCTCAACCCTACGACACCGGATGGCCAGGAGGATTTCCCCTGAACTACTGCTCAACGATTCCCACAGATGGACAGTCACGTGATTGCAGGACAAGTACATCGCATCGAACACTATCTGTTTCCATTCCTTAACCTGCCACCCTAGCAGAGAGAATTACGAGGACCAATCAAAACTCTCTTGATATAGTGGTCCTCTGTGTGGTCAAGAGAGCAAGGGGACACTTCAAGATAGTCTAGTCTGGGAGAGGAATCAGATCAGTCCTGAAGAGTGGAGAGACAAGAGTGGTGGGCAGCGAGCACCGGCTTCATAATTTAGAGAGGTGACCACGATAGTGAGTCGAGTATGAACGTTTCCAATAACGAAAAATTTGCTTAGTTTTAGTGTAGGCAGGACAGAGGCAGAACATGTACGACGGAAATGATTGTAAGTTGCTAAGATCAAAGAATGTGTTTTAAAAATGTAATAGCATGTAAATGAAATGTTTTCGTATTTGTTGAAAAACCATTACCTGCCTTTGGTTACACCTTTTTGGTGTAGGAAGATACCTCTTGTTCCCCAGTATGATACTGGACTATTAATTATCGTAGAGAAGGAACAACATAAGGAAAAGATACGATCAGGGCTAAAATAAATATGGAGAGGGAGGATTAAATATTAATATCGTCATCCACATTTTTCTCCCACCGATCAAACAGTATGAGTTTCAGTGAAAACATTATTATCTGATTTAAACGATGGATAATGTATTATCATCCACTTAGTTTTTCATTATTTAAAGAGATTTTGTTGTGATTTTAGCCATCTTATAACATCTTATTGGATTTCTTCAATACTTTTATTTAAATGTTTGTTGCTATTTATTGTTAAAATATCATCTGCATATAAGAAAATATGGCGTTTAAAATTTGAAAGTGGTAGATCATATATATATTATATAAAAAAAGGACCCAGAATAGAGCCTTGAGGAATTCCAAATGAAACAAATTTTTTTGAGTATAGGAATTTCCTGTTTTAGTGATGGTATATCTGTTTGCTAAATAGTTCTTAAACCAGTTTAATAAAACACCAAATTCCACTAGCTTCTAATCCTTTAACTACTGAAGAATGATCTATTGCAGGGGTTCTCAACGTGGGGTACGCTGTGAGAGCTCAGAAGTCGCTGGATCTAATAACAAAGTAAAATAACCATTTTATACTATAACTATAGTTTTATCTATCTATACAAGGGATACGCAAGTTACTTACACATTTCCAGGAGGTATGTGAAGCATAAAAGGTTGAGAACCACTGATCTATTGTATCAAAAGCCTTTCGAAAATCTAAAAATGTGGTTACCACCTTTTCCCCTTTGTTCGATGACTGATTAACTTTATCTGCAAATTTTGATAAAAGTTGAATTGTTATTGTTACGACAGAAGAATCTGGCAACCGAAAGCAAAGTTTCAGCCAACGAATAAGAACGTTGGGAGAATTTGAGAACAGTGGAGCGTTAACGGTCATTTTGTATTGTAACGGTCGGTGAGTTCGAAAATGGACGGTGAGCTGTTCTGAGACAGTGCGCGTAAGTATCAAGAAGTAACTTGATGTGTTGTGTATACGCGGAAGGATAAAAGTGGGATCTTTTATCGTTAAGTATCAAGAAGTAACTTGATGTGTTGTGTATACGCGGAAGTATAAAAGTGGGAACTTTTATGGCTAACTTCGAATGTCTACACGGACTGTCTTTTTGTTCGGCTAGTGTGTGAAAAGTTATTAGCACAGGACGAGAATTGGTTTACGAGTGAAGATCTTCGGGTGACCTGGTAAATCAAGTAAAAGGTAGTATTTAGTAAAATACACAGAGCTGATATTGTGTGCTCTACGCAGGAAGATTGATGACTTGTGCATGTTAATAGTTGATTTGTTAATAAGATACTTCATCCATATTTCCTTTGTAACAATTTACCTTGTATTGAATTTGGTTTTGAAATATAGCTTTTAATACTCACGCTCAGTGGCTATCCATTTTTGTGATCCGCAACATTTGGTGTCAGAAGTGGGATTAATTTAATTGAATGCCTTTCACTAGAAGTATGGATGAATTAGTAAAGTTGATAAATAGCTTCAAAGCCGATATGACTGCGCTGATGACTGATAGGAAAACCATTATGACTACGCTGATGACTGATATGAAAGATATGAAAGCCGAAATAGCGACACAAAATAGTACATTAGATGAAATGATAGCCGCAATGGCTACACAAAATAATGAAAAGGAAAAAGAGAAAGGCAACGCATATCAAAATGTGAATCCAAAACCAATAGGTGAAATTTGCAAAACTAATAGCACTGGAGGTAACATTACAGATGAACAATGTTTTAAAGATGCTAACCATAAGAATATTGTTGAGCAGTATAAAAATTATAGGAACAAAATTATGCAAGAGGCGAGAGCTGGTAGAGATGTTGTTACAGTTACAGTTAAGACAACGAAATTGGTTGAAGATGAATATATCTCCAGCAGTGGGCGCTATAGTACAGATGAACATAATGCTGAGGCGGGAAAGAAACGATGCAGAATCAGAAAACATTCCAAGATCCTTTGCTATCTGAAAAAGAAGCAATTTAAGAAACGATGCGGAACCAGAAAACATTCCGGGATTCTTCGCTGTCTGAAAAAGAAGCAATGTAGATTCAATTCGTTTCTACAAAATTCGATGGACAGGAGAAGCTCGCTGGGGCAGCGGCGTTCTGATGAAACCATATGGATTGAAGAGATCTCGAGAGAGATGGAGAAAGTGCGAGAAGACTGCGAGAGGAAGACTACAAAAGAATCGAATCTTCGCAAGAAAGGAGAATCTCGAAATGTGGATCTGCTACTGGAAATCAAGAAACGTAGAGATAGCACAGATAATGCCTTTGACCACGCAACTACTGGTGATGCATGGCAGAGTGTCTATGTCGCTGGTGACATGTCTAGGAACTGTGAAGAACAATCACACAGATCAGAGAGCTGTGAGACTATACAGTACGCTTTGCACTTCAAAATACCTAGGTATACAAGTCTGGCACGATCTGAAGAGAGATCCACACGAAAGGTATTCTATTCCTCGCCGTCAGCAAAATGCGTCATGGACAATTATCGCAAAGGCAGAGTAACGAGTGGTAATGAGGGGGAACGAAACAGAGTTTACGTTTCGCAGAGTGGTCCGAGTAAAGAAGAGGCGTCCATTCATCATAGAAACAAAGTGCCATTCGACGTTACCCGGGAAGTCGGAGAGATTTTTCCGAAGCATATAGCCACACTTGAATCGTTTATAGAAAGTGGGGATTTAAGGAAGAGGAATTCCGAAGAATGGCTTAGAAGCGTAACAGGTGATGCTAGTAAAGGAGCTTCAGGCAGAGACAGCACTTCAAAGACTAACTTTCTGGATGAAACTAAGCCTCAGAGTTACGATCAGAGAGAAGTGAATCCCTCAGATAATTTCAACGTAGCCACGCTGAATTTCTTTTCTGAACAGTCAATGTGCAGATTTGGACATTATAACCATTTAGATTATAAGGATATAGAAAAGTTTTATCACGACTACAAGAGCTCTAAAGTGGACAATATCATGTTACAAAACTCGTCGCTGATCTCCAGAATGAACAATTTGGCAATCATGACTGATGTTTCCCTGGCTAATTACAATGAGAGCTCCAAGAAAGTGAATTCCGAAGAAACAGCAACTATGACCTCCTCGGGTCATGTGTTTTGCTGGAGACCCGAGTGGCGCCATCGGATGGTAGATGAAAACAGCGCAGGAGGTGTCGGCAACAAAGTGAGTCTTGTCTTGGCTCCTGCACTTGCTGCTTTAGGTCTCAAGGTCCCTATGATCTCCGGTCGTGCTCTCCAATTGACGGGAGATACTCTGTACAAATTGGAATCCATCCCTGGCTTCACAGTCGACTGCACTAAAGATAAAATCGAGCAGATGATGGAAGACGTCGGATGCTGCATCGTAGGACAGACAGAGGAGCTGGTGCCAACAGATAAGGAGATTTACCGCTGCAAGGATCTGATGGCTACCATAGATAGCGTTCCTCTAATGATATGCTCAATTGTGTCCAAAAAGCTGGCTGAAGGAGTGTGTGCTTTGGTTTATGATGTTGAATTCGGAAAAGGAGCTATTGATCTCATCAGTACAGAAGATGTTGCTGTTGATTTAGTTAAGAAAGTGGTTGCAGCATCACAAGCTCGTGGAATGGAGAGTTTGAGTTGTTCAGCTGTTATCAGCAACATGGATTCACCTCTTGAAAACTCTGTTGACAACTCTCTGGAAGTGATGGAAGCTGTTCAGTGTTTCCTTGGTAACGGATCCTTGGAACTGCAAGAGCTCGTCGAAGAGTTAGGAGGAGAACTGCGTTTGGTGAACATTGTGGATAATAGGGTAGATGAAGCATCACGTGTCCGCAAGGTTCTGCATAACGGCAATGCTTTGAACAAGTTTCGTAACATGTTAATAGAACAAGGAGTATCTGAAGATGTTGCAAGCTGGCTATGTGAAGGTAAAACAGAAAAAATATTGCTAGCAGCCCGACACATCACTGATTTCACTTATACAGGAGAAACAGGTAAGGTTGTCGGATTAGAAGCTGCAGTCCTAGCAAGAGTATGGAAGGAGGAGATGGACCGAAGCGCTAAAAAGAATTATGGAGCTGATGTTATATTTGTGAAGCACCTTGGGGATCAAATTGAATCAGGTGAAATATGGCTGAAGGTTCATCACGACAGTTCTGAATTAAGTGAAAGTCAACTGACAAAAGGGTCAGATTGCAGGATGAAAATTCTCCCTAGATTTTATGTCACTAATGACTTTCATTCCTTGTTACTCTTGATAGAAGCAAAAATCCAAAGAAGAAAACTTTCGACAAAGAAGAAAACTTTTTACAGGTTTTGCACGAAAACTCTTAGTCGATTCTTCTCCCTGCAGAGACATAAACGTGTTCACAAGGGCTATAGGCCTTACACGTATTATGTTTGTGGACGAGGCTTCAGTCAGAAAAGAAATCTACGTCATAATGAGATTCGCTTTCATTTTGACACAGACGTGGTATATCGCATTCGTCGATGTCCAGCTACAAAGTGCAAGGTGGTTCACGTGGATCATTTGGCCCCGTTTCATCGAAGAACTGAAGAAGCTTTGGAATCCAGAATTGTTCGGGACGAACAAGACCTAGGAAGGGGGCAGTGTTACGACAGAAGAATCTGGCAACCGAAAGCAAAGTTTCAGCCAACGAATAAGAACGTTGGGAGAATTTGAGAACAGTGGAGCGTTAACGGTCATTTTGTATTGTAACGGTCGGTGAGTTCGAAAATGGACGGTGAGCTGTTCTGAGACAGTGCGCGTAAGTATCAAGAAGTAACTTGATGTGTTGTGTATACGCGGAAGGATAAAAGTGGGATCTTTTATCGTTAAGTATCAAGAAGTAACTTGATGTGTTGTGTATACGCGGAAGTATAAAAGTGGGAACTTTTATGGCTAACTTCGAATGTCTACACGGACTGTCTTTTTGTTCGGCTAGTGTGTGAAAAGTTATTAGCACAGGACGAGAATTGGTTTACGAGTGAAGATCTTCGGGTGACCTGGTAAATCAAGTAAAAGGTAGTATTTAGTAAAATACACAGAGCTGATATTGTGTGCTCTACGCAGGAAGATTGATGACTTGTGCATGTTAATAGTTGATTTGTTAATAAGATACTTCATCCATATTTCCTTTGTAACAATTTACCTTGTATTGAATTTGGTTTTGAAATATAGCTTTTAATACTCACGCTCAGTGGCTATCCATTTTTGTGATCCGCAACATTATTTTTCTTTTTTCAAAACCAAATTCGTAACAGTTAAGTTTGATATTACATATTACACCATTTAAAAGTATATCTGTTCCTCAGAAGTTCGAATTGCATGAATATCTATACTCAACCCAGAACTTTATTTCTCTGGTATCCAGAAGTTAAGCATAATTCACAAACTGTTAAATATCTCAGAAAAGAGTAAAATTATTAACGTTGAATTTGTGTGCCAATGAAATAGAATACACGCAAGGTCGTAAACCCTCAAAAATCTGACTGAATGAAATTTCCACACATTACCCAAGAAGCAAATCAAGGTTCTTGAAAGCTGGTTGCAATTCTGCCCCATTTATTTCGTGTTCAAAAAGCATTGTGCTCATTTTGGTACAGCGCTTTGTAATAACAAAAAGAACAGGATTTCTCTTTAAGAGCTGGGGGGAGAAAACTTCAGGTATTTCACTTTGTTTATTTAAGTATCAAAATTTTTATGTCGCTTTCAATTTTTGGAAGGAATAAAAATTTTTTTTTTGCAAATATCTGTGGTTTAAGAGCGATTCATTTATATTTATTTCCCTAACAAATAATACATTTGATTGCATTCCTTGACAAGGCAGGAGATCTTAATTGCGACAAGCTAACAAAGCAAAGAAAAAGTTTTTAAAGATATATTTAGCTTTAGAATGAAAAACTAAATAAGTTCAATTCTAATGTTGCCATAAACATTTCATCGTTACTCAATTCCTCAAAAGAGGTTGGCAGGTCTGTATGATGGGTTTGTTTGCAGAATGCAATTCTTGTATTCATCAAAAAACGGATTCGACCGAATTTGTTCGGAAGGAAATTTGTTCGACGGAAATTCATTCGACGAAATTTGTTGAAACGGAAATTTGTTCGACGGAAATTCATTCGACGAAATTTGTTGAAACGGAAATTTGTTCGACGGAAATTTTTGAAACCGAAATTTGTTCGACGGAAACTTGTTCGAAACGGAATCAAAGTTATTTTAGGAAAAGTGTCGGGATTATTGTATCTATTCAGTGCGAAAGATTTCACTTTGTCGTCTGTCTGTCTGTCTGTCTGTAGACATTGAACATTGTTGTTCACAGAGATAAATTAAAAATTTTTTTTTCAATGGATAGGGATTGATGAAACATTACGAAATGCACTTTCTGAATATCTCTAAAACTATAATTATTCCCTCTAGCGCTATAGAAATTTGAAAATTTCAAACGAATATTGCAAACGATGTACTTATGCTAGAAATTTTAAATTTTGGAAGTGGAATGTGAAGGTCACGAAGTTTTCATTGCCAACAATAAGTTGACCCGTTAGACCCAGGGGGGGTGGGGGTGGAAAGCACAGCTTTTAATTTTAGCAGATGTTGTTTGTTCTAGAAATAAATGAAAAATTATCTTTGGGTTAGATAGGAATTGATAAAATATTATGATTCACACTTTTTACACTGGTTTCCATAAATTAAGCAAAAATGAGAAAAATCGCGATAATTCGCAAAAACATTGTGCGATAATCACCAAACTTGTTCGTGTAACCAATAAAGTAATGCCGAATCAGCATACATATGCGGTACTTACGTATTAACGCCACCGCTGGCGTTAGTACGTAAGTACCCAAATCTATTACAAAATAATGTTACATTAATGTTCATTTTTACTGCTGAACTGAAATTTGAGATATCTACTGTATATATATGTTACCGCTAAAGCTCGAAAGCCGTTAATGTGCACATTACCTAGCTAATCTGCAGATTAACTGATTTGCTCCGTTAAAGTGCGGAATCAAAAGTTTTCCGCATTTTACCTAGGTAATGTGCACATTAACGGCTTCCGTATCGTTAAAGTTCAAAAGTAAAAAAAAAGACTATTTCTAGTGTCCGAGAGTAGAGTTGAAACCAGGTCATCCCTCTGTCAACATGAATCAGTCGTCCGAATTATAAAAAACGCCCCCAAAATGAGCAGGCCAAGTGAGAACGAATCACTTTAGTGATTCATTCTCAAGAATGAATCACTTTACTGATTCGTTCTCACTTGGCCTCCGCTCATCTGGGGCGTTTTTTATAATGCGGACGAGTGAATCACGTGACACGAAGATTCATATTCAAGAGATTCACCATTTTACGGATTCGTTCTTACTTGGCCTTCGCACATTAGGGCAATTTCAAATGCCATTTTAGTAATCCCTGTTGTAACAAATGATTTTATTGCGTCTATATAAATAACATTTTGTATGCTGTATAATTCAGTCAGATTGTTTATTTTACACTTTAATTGTCTATCATTAGTTATTTCATAGAATACCTAGTTATTTCATAGAATAACTAGTTAAAGTGTGGAATTATTAATTTATTACACGCTGCGGTGGCGTTAATACGTAAGTACCTACATATGCAAATTAATCTAGGTTGCGTCAGTTTGCGTAATCGGATAGCGGTATAAAAACGGGTATTTTGGAGTGGATCGTTATTTTGTGTTGTAAATGGTGAATAAAGAAATTCGAAATAGCCATTTTGTAGGACTGACCTCGAGACATCATTTTCCAAATGACTGCGTTGGAGAGCTATTGGCCGGCTCTAAACAGACCAGTAGGAGGAAAGACGAGAGATATCAAAGTCATATTTAGTGAATGCATAGCTTATGTTACAAGGATCAAATGATTACAAATACAAGTCGGTTAGATTTGTAGAATACAAAGAGATCAGTATCTTGTGTAGCGGCAATAACCGCTGCTACACGGTCCGGCATTGAGAGGATGAGACGTCAGATGTGTTTGGGGAATGTCAGTCCATGCAGTTTCGATACGTAGTTAAAGTTCATCTGTTGTAGCAGCTGTTGGTGTCTGGTGTGCTAGTCGTCGTGAGATCATGGACCAGACATGTTCAATTGCGGACAGATCCGGTGAACGCGCAGGCCAAGGCAGTCACATGGTGACCAAAGTGTCACATGGTGGTATCCAGGAATTGTTGGACGATGCATGCCACATATGGTCGGGCATTGCCCTATTGGTATATGGCACCAGAGAGCCCCTGAAGATAAGGTACAACCACAGGCTCCAACACCCCAGTGATGTAACGTTGGCTGTTCAAAGTACCGGTAATGCGTATGAGGCGCTTGCGTGAGTGGAGTCCAATGGCACTCGTACCATAACACCAGGGGCTGGACCTGTATGGTGATGCATCGTGCATGTCTTCGTCCATCATAGTGCTGCGTACTCAAGTGAGATTCGTCTGAAAAGACAATGCCATTCGCACATCCACATGCGACGTTCTTGGCACCACTGCAGTTGCATACGCCTTTGTTGTAGAGTCAATGGTAGCCGAAGCAATGGCTGCCTAGCAAAGATGCCCCGATGCTGCAGATGACGTCGAACCGTACGTGCAGACACTGGTTGATGTGCAACACACCCTAACTGTTGAGCTGAAGTATTTGATGTGGTTTTATGATCATTCAAAGCATGTACACGAGATGTCTGTCCTCTCGTTCGTTTGTGTAACAGGGCCGTTGAGATCCCTCACGTCGGTGAGTTCGTTCCTCTACTCACTGACGCCATATTCTCATTCCTGTGGCAGCATTCTGCCCAACACGAGCACCGATGTATCAGTGCGATAATCCACCTTCCCATAATCCCACAATTCTCCCTCGATCGAAGTTGGAAACCTGGTCGTATGGATGCCGTGTTCTTTGATGGGGCATACTTGATCCTTTAGTGCGCAAGAACTGCGCGCAAACACAATTCCAGTGCTTTACACCAGCTCTTTGTAATCTCCTCTTTTACCACTTCCAGGGAGCATCACACATGATGTGCGTATGTGCTGCGCTTTCATTTACATGAATTTTCATTACGCTGAATCATTTACATGTTCTCTCATGCTACCCATCTTGCATATTTCGAGATATTTGATGGCCTGCAGTATATAAAAAGTTGCATTTCCCACAACTCTCTCTTAAAAGTGGATTCCAGCTCTCAGTGGAATATCTCTTAAAAACTACCACTAATTTTTCAAATTTGTGTTCTTTAATATTATTTGCAAAACACACTAACAGTTCTGCTGTTTCATCATTTCAGTGATCTCTAAAGATATATATATATTAAAACTGCTAAATATTTTAAAAATGCGTATTATAATATTTCATTGGTACCAATCAAATTAAAGAGTTTTCTAATTATTATTATCATTGTTTCTAGTGGAAACTTCATGACGTTCACATTCAACCACCAAAATTTCTAATACTTCTTTGCAATATTCATTAGAAATTTTGGAATTTTAAATATTTTTTCACCGTTAGAGGGCGCAATTATACTTTTCGGTAGATTTAAAAAATGTGAATCGTAATATTTTATCAATTCCTATCTAACCCAAAAGGATTTTTCATTTATTTCTAAAACAAACAACATCTGCTAAAATTAAAATGTGTGTTTGTCCACCCCCTCTGGGTCTAACGGATCAACTCAATGTGGGCAATGGAAACTTCGTGACCTACACATTTCACCACCAAAATTTAAAAATTCTAGCCTAAGTACATCGTTTGAAATATTCGTTTGAAATTTTGGAATTTTCAAATTTTTACACCGCAAGAGGGCATAATTATAGCTTTAGAGATAGAGGCCCTACATAGGTAGAGGTTGGCCATCTTAAAATTGGACGCCATGTTTTGTCATTCAGATTGGCGTGCAAAGCTGAATGGTATTGCCCGAATACTTATGGATTACCGAAAAGGGTAGTGTAATATTTCATACAGATTTCAGTGTTCGTGATTGGAAGCACTTTAGAAAACGTCTAAAAGGAAAAAGAAAATTTTAGCGCTTTTTATTTTTAAAAAAAGAAGATAATTTCGCTTTGTTGTCTATCCGTCTGTAGACATCGAACTTTTTTGTTTATGTAGAAAAAAAAAATCTTTTTTGTGTTGGATAGGTATTAATCAAATATTACAATTTGCATTTTTCGAATCTCCCAAAAGTTGTAACAATGCCCTCTAACGGTGGAAAAAGTTGAAAATTCCAAAATATCAAACGAATATTCCAAACGATGTAATTATGTTAAAAGTTTTAAATTTTGGTGTTGAAATGTGAAGGCTACGAAGTTACCATTGGCAACAATCACTTGACCCTTTAGACCCATGGTGGTGTGTGTGTGTGGGGGGGTGAATGCAACTTTTTTAACAGAAAATTGTGTGTTTTTAGAGATGAATTAAAAATTATTATTGGATTGGATAGCCATTGATGAAATATTAAAATTTGCACCTTTCGAATCTCCCAAAAGCTATAATTGCGCCCTGTAACGGTGGAAAAAAATCAAGAAATTCCAAAATTTAAAACGAATATTGCAAACGATGTAGTTAAGCTAGAAATTTGAAATTTTGGTCGTCATGGAATGTGACAGTCTTGAAGATTCCATTGACAACAATGAGTTGACCCCCTACGCCCAAGGTAGGAAGGAAACGGAGCGGTTTTGTTTTTAAGAGATAACTTAAAATCTATTTTTAGTTGGTATTAACGAATTATAATTCGCATTTTCAAAAGTAGTTTTAATTTATATTGTTACGACAGAAGAATCTGGCAACCGAAAGCAAAGTTTCAGCCAACGAATAAGAACTTTGGGAGAATTTGGAGAAGAAGAGTGGAGCGGTAACGGTCGTTGTGTTGTAACGGTCGGGAGAGTTCGAAAATGGACGGTGAGCTGTTCTGAGACAGTGCGCGTAAGTATCAAGAAGTAACTTGATGTGTTGTGTATACGCGGAAGGATAAAAGTGGGATCTTTTATCGTTAAGTATCAAGAAGTAACTTGATGTGTTGTGTATACGCGGAAGTATAAAAGTGGGAACTTTTATGGCTAACTTCGAATGTCTACACGGACTGTCTTTTTGTTCGGCTAGTGTGTGAACAGTTATTAGCACAGGACGAGAATTGGTTTACGAGTGAAGATCTTCGGGTGACCTGGTAAATCAAGTAAAAGGTAGTATTTAGTAAAATACACAGAGCTGATGTTGTGTGCTCACGCAGGAAGATTGATGACTTGTGCATGTTAATAGTTGATTTGTTAATAAGATACTTCATCCATATTTCCTTTGTAACAATTTACCTTGTATTGAATTTGGTTTTGAAATATAGCTTTTAATACTCACGCTCAGTGGCTATCCATTTTTGTGATCCGCAACATTTGGTGTCAGAAGCGGGATAATTTTTTGAATGCCGTTAACTAGAAGTATGGATGAATTAGTAAAGTTGATAAATAGTTTGAAAGTCGATATGGCTACGCAGATGACTGTTATGAAAGATATGAAAGCCGATATGACTACGCTGACGACTGATATGAAAGATATGAAAGCCGATATGACTACGCTGATGACTGATATGAAAGCCGATATGGCTACGCTGATGACTGATAGGAAAGCCGTTATTGCTACGCTGATGACTGATAGGAAAGCCGTTATTGCTACGCTGGTGACCGATATGAAAGCCGATATGGCTACGCAGATGACTGATATTAAAAGTGATCTAGCTGCCCAAAGCGATAAAATAGGTGACTTGAAAGCCGAAATGGCCGCACAAAATACTGAGATGAGAGATGAAGTGGCTCCTCAAGTTGGTAAGATTATTGATCAGTTCAAGGATAGTAAAACCGAACTCAATAGACAATTCAATAGTTTAAATGTTGAATTTGTCAGTGAAAAAGTTGATCTTGATAGTGTTAAGTTAGATTGTAAACATGGAAAAGAAAAAGAGAAAGGCAACGCATATAAAAATGTGGATCTGCTACTGGAAATCAAGAATCGTAGAGATAGCGCAGATAATGCCTTTGACCACGCAACTACTGGTAATGCATGGCAGAGTGTCTATGTCGCTGGTGACATGTCTAGGAACTGTGAAGAACAATCACACAGATCAGAGAGCTGTGAGACTATACAGTACGCTTTGCACTTCAAAATACCTAGGTATACAAGTCTGGCACGATCTGAAGAGAGATCCACACGAAAGGTATTCTATTCCTCGCCGTCAGCAAAATGTGTCATGGACAATTATCGCAAAGGCAGAGTAACGAGTGGTAATGAGGGGGAACGAAACAGAGTTTACGTTTCGCAGAGTGGTCCGAGTAAAGAAGAGGCGTCCATTCATCATAGATACAAAGTGCCATTCGACTTTACCGCGGAAGTCGGAGAGATTTTTCCGAAGCATATAGCCACACTTGAATCGTTTATAGAAAGTGGGGAATTAAGGAAGAGGAATTCCGAAGAATGGCTTAGAAGCATAACAAGTGATGCTAGTAAAAGAGCTTCAGGCAGAGACAGTACTTCAAAGACTAACTTTCTGGATGAAACTAAGCCTCAGAGTTACGATCAGAGAGAAGTGAAGCCCTCAGAAAATCTTAACGTAGCCATGCTGAATTTCTTTTCTGAACAGTCAATGCACAGATTTGGACATTATAACCATTTAGATTATAAGAATATAGAGAAGTTTTATCACGATTACAAGAGCTCTAAAGTGGACAATATCATGTTACAGAACTCGTCGCTGATCTCCAGAATGAACAATTTGGCAATCATGACTGATATTTCCCTGGCTAATTACAATGAGAGCTCCAAGAAAGTGAATTCGGAAGAAACAGCAAATATGACCTCCTCGGGTCATGTGTTTTGCTGGAGACCCGAGTGGCGCCATCGGATGGTGGATAAACACAGCACAAGAGTTGTCAGCGACAAAGTGAGTCTTGTCTTGGCTCCTGCACTTGCTGCTTTAGGTCTCAAGGTCCCTATGATCTCCGGTCGTGCTCTCCAATTGACGGGAGATACTCTGTACAAATTGGAATCCATCCCTGGCTTCACAGTCGACTGCACTAAAGATAAAATCGAGCAGATGATGGAAGACGTCGGATGCTGCATCGTAGGACAGACAGAGGAGCTGGTGCCAACAGATAAGGAGATTTACCGCTGCAAGGATCTGACGGCTACCGTAGATAGCGTTCCTCTAATGAGATGCTCAATTGTGTCCAAAAAGCTGGCTGAAGGAGTGTGCGCTTTGGTTTATGATGATGAATTCGGAAAAGGAGCTATTGATCCCATCAGTACAGAAGATGTTGCTGTTGATTTAGTTAAGAAAATGGTTGCAGCATCACAAGCTCGTGGAATGAAGAGTTTGAGTTGTTCAGCTGTTATCAGCAACATGGATTCACCTCTTGAAAACTCTGTTGACAACTCTCTGGAAGTGATGGAAGCTGTTCAGTGTTTCCTCGGTAACGGATCCTTGGAACTGCAAGAGCTCGTCGAAGAGTTAGGAGGAGAACTTCTGCGTTTGGTAAACATTGTGGATAATAGGGTAGATGAAGCATCACGTGTCTGCAAGGTTCTGCATAATGGCAATGCTTTGAACAAGTTTCGTAACATGTTAATAGAACAAGGAGTATCTGAAGATGTTGCAAGCTGGCTATGTGAAGATAAAACAGAAAAAATATTGCTAGCAGCCCGACACATCACTGATTTCACTTATACAGGAGAAACAGGTAAGGTTGTCGGATTAGAAGCTGCAGTTCTAGCAAGAGTATGGAAGGAGGAGATGGACCGAAGAGCTAAAAAGAATTATGGAGCTGATATTATAGTTGTGAAGCACCTTGGGGATCAAATTGAATCAGGTGAAATATGGCTGAAGGTTCATCACGACAGTTCTGAATTAAGTGAAAGTCAACTGACAAAAGGGTCAGATTGCAGGATGAAAATTCTCCCTAGATTTTATGTCACTAATGACTTTCATTCCTTGTTACTCTTGATAGAAGCAAAAATCCAAAGAAGAAAACTTTCGACAAAGAAGAAAACTTTTTACAGGTTTTGCACGAAAACTCTTAGTCGATTCTTCTCCCTGCAGAGACATAAACGTGTTCACAAGGGCTATAGGCCTTACACGTATTATGTTTGTGGACGAGGCTTCAGTCAGAAAAGAAATCTACGTCATAATGAGATTCGCTTTCATTTTGACACAGACGTGGTATATCGCATTCGTCGATGTCCAGCTACAAAGTGCAAGGTGGTTCACGTGGATCATTTGGCCCCGTTTCATCGAAGAACTGAAGAAGCTTTGGAATCCAGAATTGTTCGGGACGAACAAGACCTAGGAAGGGGGCAGTGTTACGACAGAAGAATCTGGCAACCGAAAGCAAAGTTTCAGCCAACGAATAAGAACTTTGGGAGAATTTGGAGAAGAAGAGTGGAGCGGTAACGGTCGTTGTGTTGTAACGGTCGGGAGAGTTCGAAAATGGACGGTGAGCTGTTCTGAGACAGTGCGCGTAAGTATCAAGAAGTAACTTGATGTGTTGTGTATACGCGGAAGGATAAAAGTGGGATCTTTTATCGTTAAGTATCAAGAAGTAACTTGATGTGTTGTGTATACGCGGAAGTATAAAAGTGGGAACTTTTATGGCTAACTTCGAATGTCTACACGGACTGTCTTTTTGTTCGGCTAGTGTGTGAACAGTTATTAGCACAGGACGAGAATTGGTTTACGAGTGAAGATCTTCGGGTGACCTGGTAAATCAAGTAAAAGGTAGTATTTAGTAAAATACACAGAGCTGATGTTGTGTGCTCACGCAGGAAGATTGATGACTTGTGCATGTTAATAGTTGATTTGTTAATAAGATACTTCATCCATATTTCCTTTGTAACAATTTACCTTGTATTGAATTTGGTTTTGAAATATAGCTTTTAATACTCACGCTCAGTGGCTATCCATTTTTGTGATCCGCAACAATATCATTAGAGATCACTAAATATCCAAATGGCAAAACTTTTAACGAATGTTCCAAGCGATCTCTTTATGGTAGAAATTTCGCCGGTAGCGTTCGGTTTTGATAGAAATTCCACTGACAGCAATAATCTGCTTACTATTTTCAGAGGAGTGGGAGAAAAGCAACTTTTCTAATTTGAGAACTAAAAGACAAATACATTTTATGCTGTATAATTATTAATAAAATACTATTATGTGCATTTTCCCTCATCATACATTAAAAAAAATTAAAAAAGAGTAATCTCTCAAGCAGCTGCTTGCCACAGAAGTCTGGCAAGAGCCTTTCAGTTTATACACCATGGTGGAAGGTCCATGAGGATGGCAGGACCTCAGCAGAAAAATAACATGAACACCCATAGTTGAAACTTTTAAGAAATGAAAAAGTAGTCAAAGGAAGAACTTCGTTCTCTTTGAAAACGAGATTCCCATATTCGCCACAGGCGATATGCGTTCTTCTAGTTATTTTGCACATTCAGTACCCTCTGGCAGTGGAAATTCGAACTAATGCATAATTGGTAAAATAAACTATTAATATTTCATTAGTACCTATAAACACATAAAATGTTTTTCATTTATCTCTTAAGGCAGAAAAACTCCATTTTACCAACACCCCCTTGTTATAACGGGACAAATTTTTACTATTAGTGCAAACCACTTGACCATTACACTCTATGACAAAAAATTTAAATTTCTATCATAAATAGATCGTTTGCAATATTCGTTTAAAGATCTGGTATTTCCAGTTTTTTTCGGCCTTTCCAGTTTTAATTTACTACCCTTAGTATTTTCTAACAGTGGAAATTCCGACTGATGGGGATTCGAAAAATGTAAATGTTATATTTTGTTAGTACCTCTAAACTGCACCCCCCCCCCTTTCCCCCCAAAAAAAGAGATTGTTTCGTTTATCTCTTAAAATAAAAAAGTTTGATTTTCTCACCTCATTTTGGCTAAAAGGGTAAAGCTTTGTTGCCGTTGTAAATCTTCTGACCATAACATTGTACTATCAAAATTTCAGATTTCTAGTGTGAATAGTTTGTAATATTCTTTTGAAATTTTAGCATTTTTCCATCATTTTCCACCGCTAGATGACGCTATTAAAGCTATTGGAAGATTTAAATATTGCGAATCGCAATATTTCATCGAGATCTATTCAAACCAAAAATAATTTTTCATTTATCTCTAAAGGTAAAAAAAGTTGATTGTTTATAGACGGACAGACAACGGTTAACAAAGAGACGGAGAGACAGACGAACAAATATCGGCATGAGCAGACAACAAAGTGGAAACATTAGCTCGTTTTTTAAACGAACCTTAAAAGAAACTATTTTTTGCTTTTCAGTTAGTTTCTTTCACTTTTGCAGCCGATTGCTATCTTCTGGCAGAGTTTCTTGGAAAAAATATTCATTAATTTATTTCTATGAATGGAATTTTTACATTCAACTGCAGCTCAGTAAGGCATTGATAAAATATGGAAGCTTTTATAGGCAAAAAAAAGCGGTAGAAATGTATAAAATTCTAAAAACTGAGTAGTTTTAACTAGGTGCACACTAACTAATTAGGCTTTCGTCTCACGGTAAGACAAAAAATGGCGCCCATAAACCATGTGACTCAATCAACCAATAACAGTGAATCATCGAGATGGCCAGCCTCTAACTATACACGACCTCTATTTAGAGAGATTTAATTATGCCCTCTAGTGGTGTAATAAATTCACCATATTTACAACACCTTGAACCTTGAACCTTCAGAAAGTGCATATCGTAATATTTCATCAATGCTTATCCATTGTAAAAAGAATTTTTAATTTATCTCTGTCAACAAAAAGTTCGATGTTTACAGACAGACAGACGACAAAGCGAAACTATTATTTGGTTTTATTTGAAAACGAGATAAAAGTCAAAAACTACCCCACTGTCACCCAGCCCTCCATTGAAAAGCACACTAAAATCTTTCGCACTCCATAGATACAATAATCCCGACACTTTTCCTAAAATAAATTTGATTCCGTTTTAAAAAAAATTCTGTTTCGAACAAATTTTCGTTTCGAACAAGTTTCCGTCGAACAAATTTTCGTCGAACAAGTTTCCGTCAATGAAATTTCCGTTTCGAACAAATTTCCGCCGAACAAATTTCACCAAACCGTTCTAAACTTCACTAAGTCAATGCTTCTACCAGATAACAATGCCACAATTGACAATGAATTTTTTTATCATTAGGGCAATATAAATCTCCTCCCAATCTATACACCATGATATCTCGCATAATACACCTTTTTATAATTCAGTAATTAGGATGCGGTGGGCAGACAATGTCAAACAGGACCTAGTTGGAATTGGTGTGCAGTGGCCAGATGCAGAAGATGTAGCTCAGGACAGACATGCTTGGAGAACTAAATTGTACAATCTGAATGGACTGTTGTAGCCGATGGCTGCATGATGATTACGATGAATTAAAATGGCACAGAATTCTGCATGCAAGCCATACATTTCTTGCTTATACACCGAAGAGCCAAAACATTATGACCAGCACGTCTTTATGCAAATCAAAGCAACTGCAGGTAAACGACGGCGCGTGTGAGGGTCATGAAACAATAAATAACAACACTTGATACTGAGCTCTGTTAATCAGTGTTATTCTTGTTCTTCAGACGGGAGAGGCAGCGGACTTAAGTGAGTTGGACAAAGTCCAAATTGTAATGGCCAGACGACTGGGTCAGAGCATTTCCTAGACGGCAAGGCTTGTGGGGTGCTCATGGTGGTTAGTACCTATAAAAAGTGGTCAGAGGAGGATAAAACCACGAACCGTCAACAAGGTGTGGTCCGAGCACGGCTCATCGATGTTAGAGGTGAGCGATGGCTATCCCATATGTTACGAGCCAACAGAAGGGATACTGTGGCGCAACTCGCCCGTCATTTGAATGCTAGTGAAGGGAGTAATGTGTCATAACACACAGCACATCGAACTCTGCTGAAAATGGGGCTGTGTAGTTGCAGACTCATCTTCGAAAGCGCCTACATGAGGCACGCGAGCATCAAAACTGGACTTTGAATAATTGGAAGAAGGTTGTTTGGTCCGATGAATCTCATTCCCTGTTGCACCATGTGGGTGGCCAGGTACATTTGCATCGTTTACCTAGGGAAGTGTTGGCACCAGGATGCACCGTGGGACAACATGCTTTGGGCAATGTTCTGCTGGGAAACCCTGGGTCCAGTCATTCATGTGCAGTAAACTATGACGTCTACCACCTACTTAAACATCATTGCAGACCAGGTGCATCCTTTCATGGCAACGGTATACCCCTCTAGTAGTGCCTTCTTTCAGCAGGATAATGCACCAAGCTACACTGCCCAGATTGTTTGTGGAACATGTGGAAGACTTCTAGGTATTGTTCTGACCTCCAAATTCCTCAGACATCAATCCAATCGAGCATCTGTGGTTTGTGCTGTAACATCATATCCGATCTGTGGCGGCTCAACCACGTAACTTAAAAGAGTTAAAGGATCTGCTGGTAACGTGTTGGTACCAGATACCACAAGACACCTTTAGAAATCTTGTAGTGTCCATGCCTCATCGGGTAAGAGCTGTTTTGGTGGCACGTGGAGGACCAACATCATATTAGGCAGTTGGTCATGTTTTGACTCTTCGGTGTAAATCATCCTGTATATGACACTATCAAGAGCTGGAATTTGATGTTAAAACTCAGGATCATTCCCATACTTTATGTGGAATTATAGAACAATGTAAAGTGTTTTAATTTTTTTTGGCATGTTTTAGACTATACATGTAGGAAGACAGTTTTATAAACTTCTGTCTCTGCCCATTTTATGTCAGGGACATTTTCACTAAAGGAATTATTATTTCCACTCTTCAGAAAAGTTGATATTTGCCATAAGCTTTAATTCCCTATACAATGAGTGATGGAAAGGTATGCTCCTATTTTTTTCCTTGGGGAAGGAAACATACATTGATTGCTCACTGACTTATGACCACCTCCCTCCACGTTATATAAGTGGAAGCTAACTTATATAACATGGAGGTAATTTCGAAATTAGCGTCACATTGACGTAACATGATCATCGTTCTGCCAATGGGACGCTAACGTAGAAGCTCTATATAACTTCTAAACTAAGCGTTTTGCGAGAAAATATGACGGAGGATAATTTAAAGATCTGACTAAAATCTAAATCTCCTTTTTCAATAATGTTTGCTTTGTACTTAAAGAGTTGTGGACTTCAAATATTTAACAACTCAATGCAAGTCTTAGGAAAATTGAAAAATTACGAAATATTATTTACATTAACTTTTTAAATATACATCTGTTGTGTTAAATCGTGTGAAATAATACTTCTTATTCATATTATAATTAACTTCTGAGTTAATTTCTAATGTTAGGGATTTCTGTTGTTAAATATTCAAACTTCCATAACACTTTAAGTACTACGGGGAGATTGTTGAAAATCGAGATTTAGATACAGCAGATTTGATTGAGATCCTTAATTTACCTTCCGTTGCATTTTCTTAAAACGCTTATTTTAGAGGTTATAAGGCTTCGAAGTTAGCTTCCGTTTATGTAACATGGAAGGAGGTGGTCGTCCTTTTTTGGCAAAAGTTGCAGGGAATTAAAAATATTCAACCATTCACGTCATTCACCATTCATTTTTCTGTAAAAAAAACTTATTTTCAAAGTTAGAGAGCTTTAAATGACGTTTTCTGTTCACAAAAATGAATAATCTTTCATTTTTCCGGGCGATCGCCGTATCCGCCCGCACCTTGTACTGCACTTGCACCTGGCCTTTCTGGCCAGAAAGGGGGGCGACTCTCCCCGGTTGTATTTTTCTCTTTGAATTTAGGAGGCCATGGCCATATTAATAATTAGAAATGTAATCAAAAATGCGAATAATATATATATTAATACACATTTTGCATCAGTTTTGAAAGAGCTCTAAAATAGAAGGAAAAAATTATATACTGGAACTGAGTTTAAATTCATTCTGCTTCGATCTGACCATTTGGCCCTTTCCCAAAGTACAAAATATTTATTCATGTATTCACAAGAACTAGGTTATTAGAATAAATTTATTCTGAGTATTCTGAGTCGCGCACATCGTCGGCTGCGACGGACAGTCGGGTTACCAGATCCTCCGTGGACTGCATGGGCATCTCATACACGACACCCTTCAAATGTCCCTATAGAGAGAAATCGATACAAGAAAGATCGGGTGATCTGGGGAGCTACGGGATGTGACCACCACGCCCAAGCCATCGGTTCCCCACGTTTATTCTTGTTATTTATTCATTATTATTATTATTCATCTCATTCCACAGGTCTACGCCCCCTTACAGGGCGGGGGTGGCTCAATCGGTAGCGCGTCAGGCTCGTAATCTGTACTTCCCAGGTTCGAGTCCCAGCTGGGTCAGCGTTGAGATTTATTTCCGCAAAATTCCCCGCCCTGCCCACGGTCAGTAGAGAACACCGATGGGCTTGGAAAGGCCGCCGTCCGTCGGATGGGACGTTAAGCCGTGGCCCCGTGTGCGGGAGAGCCATACCCTGTGCACGTTAAAGAACACGCTGGATGGCCATCTGTCTCCCAACAGCTATTCTAGTGGGTCCCCTCCCCCAACCTTCTCTGAGCCTTCGGGGTCCATGTGACCTGGCCATTTAGCCCATGGTGTGCAAAAAAGTGCCGCTCAGAGGTAAAACAACTCAACTCAACTACGCCCCCTTACCGGCACCGGGCTGCATTTGCGACCGCATATTCTATGACGAATATTAGTGGGTTCGGTGTGTAATACCAACCCCTCACGTTTGGGCCATGAATTCAGGGACACCCTGTGTAGTTCTGTACCGTCTATAGCTCGGCACGCGACATTACGCTCTATTACTCGGCACGCGACATTACTTTACGCTCTATTACTCGGCACGCGACATACACTTCCTGCTACACTGCCAGATGCATGTAACAATATTCGCATAGGTATGCGAATGCGACGGATTTGATGTTCTCATTTTTACAAATTCAACCTGTGTTCGATTCACTCGCTTGTTAATTTCTAGCAATATTCGTTCCTGCCACGTCATTCGGCTGAAATGAATATCTTTTCAGCCAAAGTCATATTCTTGCTGCATTGCCACTTGAAGAAGATTTCCATTTAGGAACAATAGTTCAATTAAATGACGATATTGATTAAAGGGCAAAAATGAAACAGAAATTTCGTAGGAACAAACAATCAGAATGGAATAATAACTCACCTGACAGTGATCAATTCTAGAAACCGCTGAGCGTCGCTTGCAGCTAGAAATTCACTTCGCTTGTGACGTCACATACTTAGTGCAGTTATTAGGTGTCTACCTCATACTGGATGTGGAAGTGAAGACCGCTGTTAATAAATTTTTTTCCTGCTTTGGGAAAAAAATGGCACAGTTTTTTAACGCGTATAATCAAATCCGTAATTGGTAAGAGTTTATATAAGTTTACCATTTCATTTTTCCTCTGTTACGGCAATTGACTGTTTAAATCTAAATACAACTCTCCTCTAAATCACGATCATTTGTCTCCTCAAAATCGATCCATCTGTCTGTTAAAAACTCAATCCATCTGTCTCTAAATCTCGATACAACTGGCTCCTAAATCCAGATCCATCTGTTTTCTAAATATAGATACCTTTGCCTCCTAAATCTCGATCCACCTGTTTTCTAAATCTGGATTCCTTTGTCCCCTAAATCTCGAACCATTTGTCTTTTAAATCTCGATCTACCTATTTTCTAAATCTATATCCATTTGTCTCCTATATCCATCAGTGTCCTAACAGGTGTCCAGTGAATTACTTTCATCTGCCCACTTCTTAAACCCATGGCGTTTTTGCAGGCGCGAAACTAGGAAGTATTTAAAGGGGGCGCCACAATTCAATGGATCGAGTCTTAAAGTAATGGAACGCAGTTGCTGCATGTAATTTCTCACTCCTTTTCAGCGGTATTTAATTTCTCTTTGCAAATATTGCTGGTTAATGGTTTTTTCGCCTCAGTTCTGGTTATTAACATTCTGAAAGGTGCATGACTCTCTCATAAATCTGGCGCTGGGTCCTTGTGAATTAGTTATTGTGTAGAGGAAAATACCACTCAAAAATAGAACAACCCAGACCAACTCATTTCTCTGTCGTCCAAAGCAGCCTGACTTCGTAGTCCTTACACAAAACGTTCTAATAACTGAATACTTGTTAGAAAATAACAACGAAAAATCATTAAAACCTAAATCTATTCATAGTGGTCTAACCTGCAATAAATCGAAACAATTATAATTCTAAAGCGAATTATTTTAACCTAAGAAATTTTAGTGTGCGAAAGAATTCCTCCCCCCTTCCCCCACAGGAAACGATTTCAAGTTGAGATCTTAAAAGTAGAGGGCGGGGGGCGGACTGTATTATTTGCATATCGTGATTGGAAATTTCTAGATAATTAAAAACGCTTTTAATGCTCCTTCATCTGATGATCGTCGAATCGTCCAGTACATAAGATTCTTGTGGAATACTTTTCAAAAGAAGAAAAGGATGCGTGACAATGATGCAATGTTTGACCTTCACTAGGCAGAGGTCATTCCTATTTAACATTCGGTCGCTCCTTGAAGCTGATGTTATGTGTGACTCTACAAACTGCCAATTAGAAACACTCGGAGCTGCGAAAGATTTTCTAGTTCCTTTCGGTTATTTATACAGTATTATTCATTTTAATAGGTAAATTAACTTTATAAAGAAATAAATGTTTCATAAGTAGTAAGCTTATACTTTGACGTAATTTTCTGATGTCTTTGTTTGAAATCGACATTTAATCAAAAAAACGTTCTGAGTGAGTCTCAGCCGGCGCTGACAGGAGAGGATTTGCTCTGAAATCTTCATCATCAGATGAAGAGGGGAAATTAATCACCGCAGATTGAATTCGTATCATCATTTCACTTAATTATTAAAGCATATAGGATTTTAAGTATATTTGGGGATTTTGGTATCTGAACTCAGGGCAGCCCTATCCCTATATATCCAGCCCGTTTCCAACAATGAATATTAATGTGAAAACCTTTGAAGGAGAATATTTCCAGAATAATTTTTGGGTTAAAAAACAGGAGTTCTATTCAAGAGATTCTTGTCGTAAAAAAAGGATAAATTTAATCTGTCGGAATCGTCTCAAGAATCAACATTATCCGAAACTCTGGCTTGTATATTTTGATTAACGTTAAATGTGATTTTATTGAACGGAGTGAGTGTGTAAAAGAGAGTCAAAGGGCTGAAGAGTTTGCAGGAAAATTCTTGAAAGTGACGAAAGGGAATAAGGTTAAGGAGCCTTTCGTTCAACGCAAAAGAATCGAGGCAGAAACGGAAGATCTCTGAATTATTATAGAACAACGTGAAAAAAAAAATCATCCTCTGCAGAGAAAAGTTGGCTGCACAACTTCTGTTTGATACAGTTACAAGATGCAAAACAAATCTTTCTCTGTAAACTTATGGTATTTAAATATCAGTGAATCGTCTGAGCACACGTGTAAATTTCTAAATGCTTAAAAAAAATAAATAAATACCCCCTCAAGCAGCTGCTTGCCACAGAGGTCTGACAGGAGCCTGTCAGTTTATATGCCACAGTAGGAGATCTGAGAGGATGGCAGGACCTCAGCAGAAAAACGACACACACATCCATGCCTAATTCCGGGGCTCGAACCCAGGTCCCTTAGATCAGTAGCCAAGCGTGCTAACCACTCGGCCACTTTTAGAAACCATTTGTTTACCTTTTGTAGGGCTTTACTGCAAGGGCGCTCATTGTGCAGGAAAACAAATCTCTTTCGTTACAAAACCATTTGGTCAAAATGAATGCGAAATTTTCCTTTCTGAGTGTAGACTTTTCCTTTTCCCTGATACTCGAATTTCCTCTCATTAGGACCACCCACATCGACAGCTTTACTTTCGGAAATCGACTCTCGTTAACATTTATTAAGATTTCGAAATCTCATTTTAATTACTTGATTGGCTTTTGGATAAAATTTTTTTGGACAAAAGCTGAGAATATTTCGAAGTCTCTGAAATTCGTGAAACATTCTCAAACGAATCATCGGCGACGGTAAGGAACGAGTGGAGCCAGAAGGACCGACTTTAACCGAAGAGGGTGAAAAAAGAAACAATTTCCTCCCTCTCCGTAAGACTATTCAAACGTTGAAGGTCAATCTTCAGCAACACTGTTATTGGTTCCTCTAAGATTCTCGAGAACAGTGCCCGAGCACAGATTCGTCAAACTCCGACACGATGGCATGCTCCTTGATCACGATTAATAGCACGAGGTTCGTGGCTTGAATTTTCTCCTTGAGGAGCATTTGCTGTAGACTAGTGTTGAAACCCGGTTTTTGAAATTTCCCCAAAAAAATCGAAAATCGAAAACAAAAAATCGTTTGTTTTCGGTGGTTTTTTTTTGACTACAGTAATGTTGAATTTTTTTAAATGTTTTTTATAATTTTTTTATGAAAAATGAACATTTTCAAGATCATTCAAATAATGAACGAACGCATACATGAAATGTTTTTCTTTTCCAATTTTATATGCCATATATATAGCGAGAGAGAGAATGAGAGAAAGAATGTCTACGTGAACAAGTCATCATTTTATGAATAGATTGCAATGGTAATAGTTTTATATTTTAAGTCATCATCATCATCCTCAAGCAGCCATGGGCTACGGAGGTCCAACCAGACCGTGCAATTTAGTTCTCCAAGCATATCTGTCCTGAGCTACATCTGTTGCATCTGCCCACTGCACACCAATTTTAACAAGGTCCTGTTTGACATTTTCTGCTCACTGCATCATAGGTTCTTCCTGAGGCCTTTAGGCACACTTCATAACCCTATTCGCCAATCTATAATTATCCATACGGGCAACAATGGGCAAACCAACGGAGTCTCTCTCTGCACAATATGCTGCTTAAAGGAGGTTGCCGACTCCTTTGCCTAACCTCATTATTACTTACAAAGAAGAGATAGAATCAAAAGCATCTAGATTTCTGTTATCTTGTTTACAAAGCGTCCAAGTTTCACTACCATAACTAAGTCTAGAAAGAACCAAACTATTATACAGTCTAATTTTAGTCTTTAGGTGTATACGCCTATTTCTCCACACTCTCCATAGATTCTTAAAAGTCCCGGCAGCAATCCCTATTCGTCTGTTAATCTCATGCCGCACATCACCATTATCTGTTACATAGCTCCCAAGATAATTAAATTGTGACACCTGCTCAAGACTGCAACCATTAAGATTAACTGAATCACAGCCCGCCTGACCAATTTTCATCACTTTACTTTTCTCTCTGTTTATAGCCAAACCTATTCTACTACCAGTATTATCAACAGCTCAAATGAAAGAGTTTATCTCATCAACATCATTTGCCAAAAGGGCTAAATCATCAACATAATCAAAATCAGAAAAATTTTCAGATCTCCAGACCATTTAAGGCCAAAATCTTTCCCTTGCAGTGAATTTTGCATAACGTAATCCAGTGCTGTCCAACTTCTCTAAGACCGCGGGTCATTTATCCTTTTGCCAATATTCCGCGGGCCATTTTTTTCTTTCACCAATATTTCGCGGGCCAAAAAAAGAATAGGACAGGATAGCTAATTGAAAAGTCAGTTCATCTCACCTCAAAAAATTATTTTATTTATACGAAAAATAATAAGTAATAATAAACCAATATAAATTTTCTAAACCATATCAAATATTTAATAAATTTAATGGGAGCATTGTGGCCGTAGTTGTTGGGCAATAAGAATAGAATAAGTAAGTTAAAATAATGCAATAATAATTGAAAATATGAGTAAGTTGGAGATTGCATATCAAGTAAAGTAATATAAGTTGACAAAAATTATAAGGTAGATTATAGACATTTATTTAAAATTTCAAGTAAAAACTTGGTTTTGTTTGCGGGCCACAAAAATCCTTGTGCGGGCCGCTAGTTGGACAGCGCTGACGTAAGCAAATGCTATCAATAACAAAATTCTCAAATAATAAAAATAATCAATAACAAAAGCAATGCTAAACCAATTAAGCCATACCAACTCTCACACACGACTCAGTGTTATTATAGAGAGCTTTCATTATGTTAACTAACTTGTCTGGTATACCATACGATCACACAATCAACCACAAATTATGACGATCAACAGAGTCGAAAGCCTTTTTGAAATCAACAAAGCTAGCAACCAAAGGTTTCTGAAACTCTAAACATTTCTCAAGAATCTGCCTAAGTGAAAATATCTAATCCACACATCCCCTACCACTTCTGAATCGACATTGCTCATCACGCAATTGACTGTCAACCAGATTCTTAATTCTATGAAGCACAATCACGCAAAGAACTTTACCTGGAACAGAGAGTAGGCTGATAACCCTATAGTTATCACAAGAACTGCGATCACCTTTTTTGAAAATAGGGATAACAATAGTTCTGGTAAAATCCTTAGGAACCATGCCTTATCATAAAGATATTCAGAATTTCAGTCATCCAAGTGGTAACCGAAACATTCCCAGCTCTAAGCATTTCCGTAGTAATTTCATCTACCCCATCGAATTTATGAAGTTTAAGTTTAGAAATAGACAAAATAACTTCAGCTTGTGTTATAGGGCCAACATTAAAGCCACCAATGCATCTATCATCATTGCAAACAATGGAAGTAGAACTAACCACATTAACTGAAATGCTTAGCCCACCTAGCCATGACAGAATCCTCACCTTGTATAACCTTACCTTGTTTATCCTTCAATCCCTGTATACCTGTCCATTTTCTGCCACAAGAAACATTAACTATCTGGTGCATCTCTCTGCTGTTGTGCTGCCTAACTGCTTCTTTGGCTTTGTCAGCCAAGCCATCAAGCCAAAAATTCTTATCAGCAGCTAACTGATCCTTACAGGTTTATTAAGCTCTCTGTAATGCTTTATATTAGGACTAGTAAGGTATTGAAGATGATGATGAAGACTTGAATGAAGATAAGTATCATGTGAATCAAGGCCTATATTTGGATCTTATGTTTGAGATAAATATTGACACAAATGAGGCACCGCGACTTAGTGCAGATAATTTGAGAGTAATTAAGAAACTCAGAAAAATCTGTCGAATGTTTCGCAAATCTCCTTGAATAACGACAGTCTTCAAGATTTCGAAAAAGAGGAATTCAATGGAGAAGAAAAGAAGCTTATCTTAGACTGCAAGATATGGTGGAATAGTCTCCTTTCTATGATTGAACGTTTTCTAAAGTTAAGGAACTGCATTCCTAAGGCTCTACGAGTACTAGCTTCAAGAGAAAATGTCTTTGAGGAGGAATGGAATTTATTAGATAACCTCACTGAAACTCTTCGTCCACTTGAATTTGTTTTCAAGGTTCTATGCTCTGAAGAAGCAACATTACTTAAAGCTGACATGCTTATGAATATTTGCCTTAAGAAACTAGACAATAAGGAAAATCCTATTGCTGCCAGTCACAAAGAATGCCTTATCAAACGCTGTTCATGAAGACTACAAAAGGAAGTCATTTCATTGCTGAGATATTTAACCAATCCAGAGGATTTTAAAAATGAACCGTCTGATTCATTCCCTTTATTATCCAGACAAACAGTAAAGAAAATCGCAGAACATACGTTTCTTAGGCTTTTCCTAATGAATGTCAAACCATCGAGGTAGATGATAACGCAGAATCAGAAGTGCAAGGTGCAGCTAGCATTGCTAAAACTGACGAAGATGATGACTTAATGCACGAGTATTTGAGCGAAATGAAAAAATTAGAAATGTTGCCTATGAATGATTCCAGAGATTTTAATGTCAACGATGAATTTAAATACCTTGAAGGCACATTAAAAAAGAGTAAAAATTTAGAGCTTTTACGCAATCCTTTACTTACCATTAAACCAACGAGTGTTGAATGAAAAAGAGGCTTTTCGGCTGTGGGCTTTTTTTTATCTAAACTTCGTTCAAGGATGACAGATAATACCCTAAAAGCCCTATGTTTCTTAAGATGTCATTTTCAACGTAGCGATAAAATCTAAATTTCATTTTATATCTTTTCTTACAAGAAGAGTCTATTTTTTTGTTTTCTAGGTGTAAATGTTTTATATTAAAAAAATTATTTCAATGTTTTTTTTCATAATAGAGATAAATTCTAATTTTATTCTTTATAAATTTTTTTACAAAAAGTTTAATTTTTGTTTTTTAAGTAGACTTTTTATTAATTTTTTTTCAATTCTAAATTGTTTGAATGATGCATTATTTTGGCTAAAATAAAATATGTCAATTGTCAAAGTAGCATTTTCTTTTTCATATGCATGCGTATGATGCTGTTTTTTTGTCCAAAAAATAGAAGATAAACTATGCTTGTTAAGAGTTAAAGTCAGTACCTTTCATTTTAGCTTTGAAAAATTACTATTTTTTTGGTTAAAACCGTTTGAAACCGATTTTTTAAAAAAAAACAGATCGATTAAAACCGGTTTTAAATTTTCGATTATTCTTCATAAACATAAATCTCTTCCCTCATATCTGGACCACTTTGTACCTTATTCCGGTGGAATTAGGATCATCTGGTCCAACCGATTATTCTTCAACTCTACTGTAGACGATCGTTTGACCAATAGCTTTGTCCTTCGAATACGATTGGTAGACTAACTGCTAGAATTTTTTTAAGTTCTTGAAAAAATCTGCACAACGTGTGTTCTTTGAAATCCCGTGCTACTGTCTGGAGCAGAATTGCTTGATTCTAGGTTTCATGCAAGCGAAACGGAATCAGATGAAGAAGAGCGGAGTGGGGAACGAGAGTTCTTGCCGTCGAGATCGGCGTCCTATGACCTCAGGAAATGCGGGGCTCAAGAAGAGAGGGGAAAATAAAGGCTCGCAGAATATTTGCGAAATTGAGGTCATTACAAAATATCTCGAATACTGTTACTGTTTTCTTCCAAATGATATATTTTTTGTTTCACGATAAAAAAGAAAATGACGGGATGTCAGATCAGCTTGGCCTACAGATTTCAACTTTTATGATCGTTATCTCGCTGAGCAGTAATCATCTAAAAATTTATCCTATAATAACCAGAATTATTGAGGCACTGAGTATGATTTAAGGATTTTGAATTTGCTTCACTGGCAAGGCTTATTTGAAGAGAGATCCAGAATCCGATGAAAGAGGATCTCAGAATTAATATCATTCTGCGACTCATTCTCTCTAGAGATCATCTCAAGTACACACTTAAACTTTCTCTTTAGAAGCATTGTCTTCTGAAAAAGGCGATGCTCTTCTGAATCCTGTCAACGAAAGGAAAAGTTCAGGCAGGAAGATCTAACACAAGATTATGACTAAGAAATCGCTGACTTCTGTTTAAAAGTTATTTGAACTCTGTTGAAGAGATGTATAGAAGCGATAAGAGATGTAACTCAGTATGCAGAGATGAAAGGTATTACTCTTCCATGTGCCAACCGATACTCAACTAAGATTGGAGACATTTTATCGAGAGTCACTCTTTGATTACTTCGGAGATAAAATACTTTCGGAATCGATACTTAGTTGCCATAGGTTAAAATTTAAAACACAGTGAAAAGTACTAACCGAAGCAAGGGAATTTGAATTTTAATGCTACTTACCGATTAATGCACATAGTTTTGCGGCATTGTTGTATTTGGCCTCCACGTGCATTTCCTTCGTTCCGTGCGGTGAGCCCTCGGCCATCGTCTGCTACCGACACACTCCTTAGGAGGCGAAGGCGGCGCCAGACGACAAAACGGAGCACGCGCTGCGATGGCTCGCCATTGGTTCAACTTCGGCTGTTCCAAAAGAAGATAGTCGCGCTTTGCCAACAAACGCAAAATTGGTTTCTCTCGTTTGGCCCATGTAGCATGCATTAAAAATGACGATCTCGACAAGTGCTGCTAGGTAACAGGGGGTCTAACATTCCAAATGCGTTTCAAGACCACGAAATGTTTATTTACAGTTCTAATTTTAATTCAGAGTGACGACGAACGCATTTATATGTTATTTATAAATTACAATTTATATTGCACTGAAATCGATGAGCGACTTATTTTTAAGTTAGAGCCATTTATTTCCTGTTCCTTTCTAAGTACTGATCTCGGAGAAACATTTTCTAGGAGCGGGGGAGTGAGGGGGGGGGCGACCAAAAGTACCGTTCATAGTACTTGGTGTAGAGATAGATGAAATTATGATTTGAAATGGAAAGATCGTGCTCTCCGATGGCTGATTGCAGTATTGAATGTTTTCTATGATAAAGGGATGGGTTCTAAAGATTTTTCTAGAAGTATTGTTAGCCGTATTTTCAAGAAAAATGATAACAATGTTTGTGATAATTATAAAGGCATCAGCCTACTCTGTCTTCCAGGTAAAGTTCAGTCCATTATTTTGCCATAACAAAAAATAAGAATTTAGTTGTTTAAAAACTTTCGGATGAATAATATGGGTTTAGAGGTGGTAGGGGCTGCAGAGACCAAATCTTTTTCACTTAAATAGATTCTTGAGAAATTTTTAGTTTGAAAAGTCTTCGGTTATTTGCTTTGCAGATTTCAGAGAAGGGTTTGAATCTGTTCATTGCCATAGTTTGTGGTTGACTATGAGATCGTATGGCATTCCTGATAAGTCAGTTAACGTAATGTTGCCTCGCTAAAACAACACGAATTATGTATGAAAATTGGCAACGTTGTAGTGACAGGTTTAGTATATAACTAGTGGAGTTCGACAAGGCGACATTTTCTCTCCTCTTCTTTTCAATTTGCATATTATATTATGAGGAATTCCTTGCAAGGGAAAGACTGGGTCCTTAGATAGATCAGACATAGGAGAAAATATCTGACTTAGGTTATGCTGATGATGATTTGGCAAATGATGTTGGCGACATAACTCTTTCATTAATGCTATTGACGAGCCTGCTTAACAAAAGAGGTTTACTGACAAGAAGAATGAAAGAAGAATGAAATAAAATAGAAAAGGTAAAAGGGAGGGAGAGGTTGGGGTTGGAGACTTGATTTACATTGCAGTGTCCCCTTCGTTTTGTATGGCTTTCAACAATTTCATTAAAAATGTGTGAGACACGCTTAAATTTAATCATTTTTGGCCTTCATTTTCCCATGCTATATATGAAATTCTTTGGATTACGGTTCTCATTGGTTCTTGTGATGTTGCCATTTAAGGATATCCATATATTCGTGTAGGAAAGCTTTAATTGCAATGACCTTAAAGGACCCATCACATCAAAAATTTGACAAAATGTTTGAGATCTACGACTTAAGATACGCAAGAGACACCAAATTTTAGCCCTCTAGCACGAATAGATCTATTTACCGATATCTAGCACCAGTAGACTCATCACAACCAAAATTTTACATTTCCGAGATCTACGACCCAAAATATTCCCACAAATCAATTTTCAGCTCTCTAGCACTGACAGATTTAAATTTGACTGACATCTACAGTCCGAAACATCCCCAGGCATCAATTTTTCATGTTTCTAGCCCACATAGATCAAGATCAAGGTCGGAGGTCAAATTTCGGATATTTCCCGATCTACGACCCGGATTACCATTAAGTGCAAATATTCAGAGCTCTACCATTTCTGCATCATGGCTGCAATTGCCTCACAATCGACAATGTATTTAGATGAAAGTTTCTGAAAGGAGTTGTTTTTAGTGACAAAGAAAAAGCATAAATAAATTTAAAAGTTTGAAATGATACCTATCTTCCTAAAAATGTATTTTATAAAATAAGTTTCAAAAGTTGAATTAAAATTGCGAAAACATCCTATCTTTCTAAAAAATATCCCTGCCCTGCCAATAAATTTTGTTTTTAGTTCTGAACCTAGATAGAAAAATGGAAAACTAAATATATTAAGCATATATATGCGCCCTTAAAAGTTGAAAATAACCTTTAAGCATATCGATGTGCAATAAGTCACTGAGTTCGTGTTCGCTTCAAAGGAAGATAGGGCGTCGATTTACTTATTCAACAAGATTACCGGCGCCCTATCTCCTTTTGAAGTATATACGAACTTAGTGACTGATTACACCATCGATATGCTTTAGGTTTATTTTCTACTTTTTAGAGTGCATATGGGAAGACAGGTATTTTTATTACCTGTCTTCCTATTACTTTTGGATTTGACATTTGTTGGTTGGTGATTTTGTCAAAACATTCCATCATAACTTTCAAACGCGATGGAGAAACTTAATGATTTATGTGCCAAATGAAAACTTGTGACACGGGGAATGTCACAGATTATAAAAAATTGACTTCCCACATGCTTTCTTTTCCCTAAAAAAGGTGAAATATGAAAACTATTCTTAAGCTCTATCTCCAGAATGCGAATGCCGAAAGTAACAAGTGATACGTCAAACGAATGCTTCTGATGCAGGGAGTGTCGTAGGCTATCAAATATTGAATCCTGTGTAAAAAATCCCCCCTAAAAAAAGGTGAGAAAATGAAAATAATCGTTCCCTTATATCTCCTGAATGCGAGTGCGGAAAGTAATCAGCTATGTGCCAAATGAAATCTTGTGACGCAGGGAATGTCGTTGGCTATGAAATATTGACTCCCCCCCCATGCTTTCTTTCTCCCCTGAAAAAGGAAATATTAAAGTCGTTTCACTAAATCTTCCGAACGCGAGGACCTACAGTTACGAGATAGGTGTCCAATGAAAATTGTATAATGATCGTCCTAAACTATTTCGAATTTTGTCCCCCACTGTTTCCCCCCTGATAAATGGGGTTCGACTTTAACGAGTCGTATCTCAAATTAAAGCTTGTGACATCTCGAATGTCATGGTCTACCTCAAACATGACTCTAAAAGGGGGAAAATGTGCTCTATGTGTATGAGTACTATATGAAATGAAAGGTTTTGAAGGTAAGTGTTTTTAGTGATTCCCCCCCCCCCCCAAAAAAAAAAAAAAAAATACCTATCTTCGTACAGGGCTCAAAAAGTAGAAAATAAACCTAAAGCATATCGATGGTGCAAACAGTCACTGAGTTCGTATACACTTCAAAGGAAGACAGGGCACCGTTTTACCTACATAACAATATTGCCGGCACCCTATCTTCCTTTGAAGTAAATGCGAACTCATTGACCGATTGCGCACCATCGATATGCTTTAGATTTATTTCCTACTTTTTTGGCCCATTTAGGGAACATTTTATTTTTAAATTTTTTTAATTTATTTACATATTTCACCTTTTGATGTACCAGTTTTTTAAACTTTTTACGAACTGTGTTCTTCCACTGATCTCGTTTTATTTAAACCCAGTGATTCAAACCTTTATGTATAAACCATCGTCCCGAAGTTGGAAGAAAGATCTGAAAACAGTTATTTTCAGACTAATCTCAGAAAGAGAAATTAAATGTAAATTTAAAAAAATTATCTACAAAATTTTTGTGCTGTGCTCTAGCTAAAGATAATATAATTTCTGCGTTTTTAGTCTGTTTTAGAATGAAAGAATTTTAAATTGCAAAAAAAATCTAAGTTCGCGTGTATAAAACTAAAATTCCTTGAAAAGGGTTGAATTCTCGTGATTTTTTTCACTTAAGCTTCCACCGTTCTATTTTATGTGATATTTTGCTTCATATGGTTCACTCGGAAATGTGGTTTTACTCTGCTTTAAAACAGAATGCAAATGATTTCTTGGATGCGTTAAATTGCTTAAATTTGAAACAATCTAAAAACATAAAACTACATTTACAACAAGCAGAGCAACGCATGCAAGTTTCTTAATTTAACCCATTTTTCTAAAATTGTAAAATTGTAGTCTGAAATAATTTTTTCTCCATTTACCACCCAAATATCTCATTAACTTTTTAGTTTTTACCCTTTGAAAACAAGCCAGTTGGCCGGGTTCCCTTCATCAGAAGTGAAGCGCGCTAGCCACTCGGCCATCGGGAAAAAAAAGTTTTTTTTGTCCAAGGCTGAGGTTTATCAGAGAATTTTTAATGCTTTTAAATTCTGTCGTTTAAAGTGAAAGTGCAGTCTGAAAAGGAGCTTTTTATCTCGTTTGCGAAAAACGAAAGCTAGATAATGTTTTCACTTAGTCATTCGTCCATCTATTTGTCTGTCTGGCTGTCTGTCTGTCCCTCTGTTTGATTGTGGGTCAGTCTGTAGACATCCAATATTTTCGTTTTTAGAAATAACCAAAAATTCCTTTCGGGTTGTGTAGGTACTGATGAAATTTAAGATCCGAACTTTCGAATTTCCCCAAAGTTTAAACTGCGTCTCCTAACGGTAGAAAATTTTGAAAATTTTAAACGAATATTTCAAACGATGAAATTGTACTACAAATTCGATATTTTGGTGATGGAATGCGAAAGTCACGTGGTGTGTGAGTTTGACCTACGGGTAGCAACGTGTTTTGCAACAACGAGTTCATCAATTACTTCCTGGGGAGAATATTTTAAGAGATATTGGAAAATTATTATTTAGTTAGATTTGCGCTAATCAAATATAATTCGCATTTTTCAGTTCGTTAGGTAGTTTCAATTTACATCGTTAGAAGGCACTAAATATGAAAAAGGTGAAACTTTCAACGAATGTTGCAAGTGATTAATATTAGATAGTTTAAAACTTATTCAAAATCAATTCTGCAGCTAAGTAATGCATACTTAAAACCTCTTTCTGTAAAAAGAACTATTTGATGCAAAACATAAGTATTTTTAAACTATTTTGTGAATCGAAAGGGCGAAGAGGATTTATTCCTATCCCTAGAAATTTTCACAAGAGCAGCACCGTCAGATGGAATGCTAAGCGTTCCATCGAAGAGCGTCGTCCGTCAGATGGAATGCTAAGCCATGGTGCTCGCATAGGAGAGCCACACCCTGTGCACGTTAAAGAATACGATGGACGACTTTGACTAGAGGCTACCATCTGTCTTCTAACAGCTGCCCAGTGGGTCCCCTTCCCCTAACCATTTCGGGGTCCTTGTGACCTGGTCATTTAGACTATTGTGTGCAAAAAAGTGCAGCTCAGAGATAAAACAACCTAACCCAAGAGCAGAGGGTGAAAACTTTTAATATTGCAATATTTGGTATATATATATATAAAAGGAATACGATAAAGGATTGGTTAATTAAAAAAATATGTCGTCCATGTAGTCTCAATGGCGATCCCAGGAAGAATTTTTTGGGGAGGGAAATGGGCAGGGGAACGGTGAAAAATTCTCAAAAACAGAACTCATTGGAACGACTATAGTTCTGTCTTTAACTTCCTCTCTTAGCCTTGGATATGTGGTCTCAAGGGGCTCCGTGGGATGATATCATGATCAGCTTGGGCCCTGGTGGAACGTTTCTTTATGCCTGTACCTAACATTACTAGAGACATGACTGGCAACGGACGCCATGAACATGTACAAAATCTTAAGCCTACTCCCGAGGCTTAAGATTTTGACCCGAGACTATTCTCGTGGGCCTCACTACTCCTCAGTGAGGCAGAGAGAGAGGCGCAGAGAGAGAGGCGATTAACGTAAACAAACATTTCACCACGCTCTTATATTTACATGAATTGTGTACTAACTACTGAAAAGTACTATAAAAGCAGCAATTCGACATTTCATAGGTTAGTAATTTACGAATATTGTGAAATGCTTTTAAATTTAAATTGTTAAACAGAGAGACCTAAAAATAAATAAAGCATTTTAAAATACCATTCTGTCCTAGTATAATATCAGATGTAGTTCACGATTTTTTCATAAATGAAACTAATATTTACATATGAAAAGAAGGCGATTTATAGATTCAAACAGCATGGAATTTATAGAATATTTTCTTGAATTTTGTTTTTAAAAGAATTATTGAACTTAGACATCAATTTTATGAGACTTCTGCTTTGCATTTTTATTTTGGCAAAATAACAACACAAACTGTTTTTTTTCTCTCAAACGAAACGCCTGAAATAGGTTTTTTTATAATTTTGTATGTGATAAATGAAGCCTTAAACTTTGCTCTTCATATTTGATAAAAATTTTATGTGTTGAAATGCAAGGCTTGTTAATTGTGGTTGAACCTCCACTGTCTCTCTTTAAACAGTAGCTAGTACTATCTGTTCTCAGCATTTTAAAAAAAATAATAAAAAATAAATACCCCCTCGTTTTAAAAATAAAGCTCCAGAAAATGTCACAGTAGGATTAATTAATGATGCTGTGCCAACTTTATTCACATTTGTAATAAATGCCTATATTGAGAGACACTTGTAGAAGATATGATAGAAATTGCAATGAGAACAGATATTGCCTATAAAAATTATCTCTCATGCTGTGAAAGAGGGAAACGAGGGAAGAGTCCTAGAAAATTTAAAGAAAGTTGAAGTCAGTGCAAAATGAAATCCGTGGTTCCAGGTTTATAAAACATTTCAGCCAAAAGATGGCGCCATAAGCGAAATGGCTCTGACATCACAAACGACGCAAATCGAGTGTTCCGCAGGGAACAATGGCGGCTGTTCATCCGCAGCCATCGCAAGATCCTCTTCCTCCAGGATGGGAATGTAGATATGATCCTCGAACTGCACGTTAGTAAGTGTTAAATTTACATTTGAAAGTTACTGGTCAACATAATAGTATGCATGCGTTATAAATTCATTAATTTACGTACTGTTAATGTGTGTGAGTGATGCCTTTCACTCTTTTGGTGAGATATGTTTTGACATTTTGCACTTGTATACGTTCATTGGTAACATCCTGTTATGTTTATTATTAGAATATGTAGTTTTATATAAAAAGTGTGGGATATAAACGCATGAACTAAATATATTAATATTCGAAAACCTCCTAATAATTATTTTTGGGCGTATTTTCTTAACTTTGAAAAGGAAGATCTTATAGTTTTCAGTAATTGCTTAGTTTGGAGACTGCAGTTTGCAGCTCTCGGGTGTCATTTTTTTTCCACGCAATGTAATGATAAGTTGCATTGTAGCACATTAAAAGAAGCCCGTAAATAATACTAACCACAAATTTTCATGTAAATAACGAATTTTGAGCAACGGGTAATCAATTTTAGTAAAGATAAACCAAAGGGTACAATTTTAAATAGCTGATATCACTAAACAGTTGACCTGGATTCTGTACTTAAGAACAAAATAATCTCATTGGAGAAACTGTTTTAGAGGGTACACATCATTAAACAATGGACATCTGCACTTGTAATCATCCTGTGATAAAATCTCATAAGTAACATTACAATGTAATTTGAGACCTAATTTCAGCTGTTCTTTATGATCTGGTGTTCCTAACTAAACTAGTCCATTTGCTGTTAATATATAATCGATCATATTCATGTGGAGTCCATTAGGTGAAACCCATGTGTCACGGTGTTTATAGTAAGTGTTGGACATTCTCAAACCATTAAGTTTACTTGCCCGTAGGAGATATTGCAATTGTCAATTCCGAAAGTACTTGCCATTCCTGCCCAAAGGTCAAAGTTAGCACCAACTTTAATCATTGAAGTCACCTAGCATTAGAGTAATACCTATTTCCTTGACAAATTCAGAACATCCTGAAGTCCATAGAACCTATCTCAATCTCATCAGAGCCCTCGGTGAGGCATAACATCAAATAACATTCTTTAATCCTAGTTTTAAAATCAGTCATATCCTAAAATAGCATCACTATCTGCTGAAAAGCAAACATACACCTTGCATATGCTTTCTACCCTCCCTGAAAAGAGAAATTTAGGTCATTGTATTGCCTACAGTCCTCAGCTAACAGATGGCACTACTCAAGTGGCGTATGACGTTGGAGTGTAAAGTATGATGTTGGTGTGTAAAGTATGATGTAGAAACATAACTGTTAGTGGCCTATGGCTCTTTGATTTATTTCTTTAGGGTGAGTAATGTGGAGTCAAGTGTCGTGTGTGATTTGACGGGAATGTGAAGTTACATTTGATTTTTTTTTGCTTTATAATTCGTTTGGATAACATGCCTGTATAGTTAGAGGTAAGTGCATATGTATCATATATTTAATGAGGGTTTTTTAGTGATAGCTAGAATAATTAATATGTTGTTTTTTGGAAAATTCATTAATATATGGTAAATAATAAGTTATTAAAGATATTTTGGAATTGAAATTATTTAACATTAGGAGGATTGTTGTTGACAGTGTTAGTGAACTGTTTTGTAATGTTAAGGTCACGTCGTTTGGAAGTGGGAGTTCGGTAGCTTTTTACTGCCGTGTCTCCTACAGATAAGTAAACTTAATGGTTTAAGAATAATTAACACATACTACAAACTCTGGGACATTTATAAATATACGTGGGTTGCACAGGAATATCATCTTCCTCCTCTTCAAGCAGCCATGGGCTAAGGAAGTCCAACCAGACTGTGCAATTTAGTTCTCCAAGCATATCTGTCCTAAGTTACATCTGCTGCATCCGGCCACCGCACAACAACACCAATTCTAACTAGATCCTGTTTGACATTTTCTGCCCACCGCATCCTAGGTCTTCCACTCTTTCTGAGGCCTTTAGGCACGTTGTTCATAACCCTATTCGCCAATCTATAATTATCCATATGGGCAAAATCGCCAAACTAACAGAGTATCTCTCTGCACAATATGCTGCTTAAGGGAGGCTGCCGATCCTTTGCCGAATCTCGTCATTAGCTACAAAGTTGAACCACCTAATGCCCAAGATACTGCATAAGCATCTAGTTTCCTGTTTTGTTTACAAAGTGTCCAAGTTTCTCTACCATAACTAACTCTAGAAAGAACCAAATTATTATAAGTCTAATTTTGGTCTTTAGGTGTATATGCATATTTCTCCACACTCTCCATAGATTCTTAAAAGTCCCAGCAGCAATACCTATTCATCTGTTAATCTCATGCCGCACATCACCAGTAACTGTTACATAGCTCCCAAAAAAATTAAACTCTGACACCTGTTCAAGATTGCAACCATTCATATTAACTGAATCACAGCCTTCCTGACTAATTTTCATCACTTTAGTTTTCTCTCTGTTTACAATCAAACTAATTTATTACCAGTCTCATCAATAACTATAATTAAAGAGTTCATCTCATCAACATCATTTGCCAAAAGGGCTAAATCATCAGCATAATCTAAATAAGAAATTTTCAGATCTCTAGGCCATTTAAGCCCAAAATCTTTCTCTTGTAGTGAATTTCGTGTAACATAATCAATAACCAAAGTGAAGAGAAAGGGAGACAAAATACAACCTTGTCGAACACCAGAAGTGATGCTAAACCAATTGCTACAAGCCTTACCAACTCTCACACGACTCAGTGTTATTATAGATAGCTTTCATTATGTTATCTAACTTGTCTTGTATACAATATGATCTCACAATCAACTACAGATTATGACAATCAACAGAGTCAGCCTTTTTGAAATCAACAAAGCTAGCAACCAAAGTGCAACTCTAAAAACCTAGCAACCAAAGTGAAACTCTAAACATTTCTCAAGAATCTGCCTGAGTGAAAATATCTGATTTAAACATCCCCTATCACTTGTAAATCCACATTGCTCATCATTCAATTGCCTGTCAACCAGATTCTTAATTCTATTAAGCACAATCATGCAAAGAACTTTACCTGGAACCGAGAGTCGGCTGATACCCCTATAGTTATCACAAGAACTGCAATCACCTTTTTTGAAAATAAGGGTAATAATAACTCTGCTAAATTCCTTAGGAAACCATGCCTTTATCATAAAAGACATTCAAAATTTCAGTCATCCAAGTGGTAACCAAAACATCCTGAGCTCTAAGCATTTCCGTAATAATTTCATCTATCTCTGGGGATTTATAAAGTTTAAGTTTGGAAATATCCAAAATAACTTCAGATTGTGTTAAAGGGCCAACATTAAAGCCACCAACGCATCTGTCATTATTATCAACAATTGGAGTAGAACTAGCCGCATTATATAAAACATCACTGAAATGCTCAGCTCACATAACCATGAAAGAATCCTCATCTTCTGTATCCTTACCTTGTTTATCTTTCAATCCCTGTATACCTGTCCGTTTTCTACCACACAATACATTAACAATCTGATACAACCCCCTTCTGTTGTGCTGTCCAACTGCTTCCTTGGCTTTTCAGCCAAGCCATCAAGCCAAAGATTCTTATCAGCATCTAACTGCTCCCTGTAATGCTTTCTATTAGGACTAGTAGGGTATTGATTAAGAACCATTCCGGTAGTTCTTTCTTTCTGATATAAACTCAAGTGCCTTTATCACTCAAATAATTCTGCCTTCTCTGCTCTTTTTTTCCTAAAAGGGTATTGTTAGTTTCCAAAAAAGCCTGTTTAAAATGGTCCCATTCTTCCTCAACTTCAGTACTAAGCAAACCATGACTGTCATAATGACTATGTAACTTATCATGGTAAGCTTTAGCTATAACTGGGTCTTTCAGAGCTTCAGAATTAAAGGTAAATTTTTTAAACTTAGCACAACACTTCTGAAGTTTAAGTTGCAAGTCATTTTTAACAAGGTAATAGTCAGATCCAATTTCAGCTCCCCTATATGACCTGGTATTCCTAACAGAACTAGCCCATTTGCTGTTAATATATATAATCTGTCATATTCTTATGCAGCCCATCTAGTGAAACCCATGTTTACTTATGTATGTCGCAATGTTTGTAGTAAGTGTTAGTTGTTCTGAAACCATTGAGTTTACTTACCTGTAGGAGACTTTGCCCATTGCAACTACCAATACCAAAAGGGCCTATCACCGCTTCCCAAAGGTCAGAGTCAGTACCAAATTTGGCATTGAAGTCACCTAGAACAAGGATAATATCTCCTTTCTTGACAGAATTCAAAATATCCCGAAGTTGCCCGTAAAACCTATCCTTCTCATCCTCGTCGGCATCCTCAGTGGAGGCGTAACAGCAGATAACATTCAAGTCTTTAAAGCTTGCCTGAAATTTTGCTGTAAGAAACCTTTCATTAATGCACTCATATCCTAGAAGAGCATCACTAGCGTGTCTGCTGAGAAGCAGACCCACGCCTTGGTGATGTTTATTATCATTCCTCCCTGAAAAGAGAAATTTAAGATTATTTATTAAGAATTTGACCTTTATCTGTCCATCTGGTCTCTTGCAAGCCAAGAATATCTAAATTATAATGGTGGAATTCTTGTGTGATGACATCAAAGGAATAAGCTTTGTGCAGAGTCTTCATATTCCAACTACCTATGGAGAGCAAATGGTTAATGGGATGTTTAAAGAAGCTATGTTTATTGAGAGAGGGAATGCCGACAACATCAAACAGCCCCCTAATTGCAGACATGGGGCAAAGACCCGTTCCCCTACCACTAAAGGCTGAAGCCATCTACACTAGGAGACTTCCTCCAATGTAGAATTTGACGATGCCAATAGAAGCAAAGAGTTCAGGTGCCTGTGATGACCTCTGCTCAGGATTATCCACCAGCTGATAAACATATCCTGTGAATCTATTCACTTGGGGCTGTCAACCCGCAAACAAATAGAAAACACAGCAGAAGATTTTTCCTCCACAGAAGCCCACCAGTGCAGCAAAATCAGGATCCATAATCAAGCTCAGAGCCATAATTCTGTTCAGGTTAGTATATATGGTCAACACCAGAACCCTCTGTGGTTGACCACTCCTTAGCAGGGTAGAAAAAAAAAAGCCACAGTTGTCCAGATCAGTAGGCAACACTAATCTGGCAGCCCTCCTCTTCCATTCACTTCCACAAGAGAGTATCTCTTTTGAAAGGTACTAACAGCATGCCCCACGAGAAGACGGGGTCGGACATTAGGTGCTAGGCTTAGACAGTTCTATGCATCATCACAGGGGATTGGGGCATAGCTCTCCTTCCAGTGACCACCTAGCTACAATTACATTTTAATTATCAAATGGGCCAGTTCAATTAAGAATACCAGATCATACACAGGTGCTGAAATTGGGTCTGACCATTACCTGGTCAAAAGTGTCTTGCAGCTGAAGCTTAAGAAATGTTGTGCTAAGGTTAAGAATATTAACTTTAACACTGAAGGTCTGAAAGGTGCAGATATAGCCAAATCATGCTATGATAGGCTACTTAGTCATTATGACAATCAAGGTTTGCTTACTGCTGAAGTTGAGAAAGAATGGGATCAGTTTAAACAGGCTTTTCTTGAAACCAACAGTACTCTTTTCGGTAAATGGGAACAGAGGAAACAAAATTATTTGAATGATAAGGCTGTGAAACTTATTTCTGAAAGAAGGAAATGCAGGATTAATATCAATCAACACCCTACTAGTCCTAACAGAAGGCATTAAAAAAAAAAATAATAAATACCCCCTCAAGCAGCTGCTTGCCACAGAAGTCTGAGAGGAGCCTGTCAGTTTATATGCCATAGTAGAAGGTCTGAGAAGATGGCAGGACCTCAGCAGAAAAATGACACAGACAGCCATGCCTTACCCGGGGCTTGAACCCAGGCATTACAGTGAGCTTAATAAATGTGTAAAGTATCAGTTAACATCTGATAAGAATCTTTGGCTTGATAGCTTGGCTGACAAAGCAGAGGAAGCAGTTAGACAGCCCAACAGCAGTGGTGTTGTACCAGATTGTTAATGTTTTTATGGGAAGAAACAGGTACATAGGGATTTATGGATAAACATGGCAAGGTGGTTGAAAGTGAAGATTCTGTGATGGCTAGATGGGCTGAGCATTTCAGAGATGTTCTAAATAATGTGATTATTTCTACTTCCATTGTTTGTAATGAGGATAGATGCAATACTGGCTTTTGTGATGGCCCTATATCACATTCCTAAGTTGCATTGGCTCTCTCTTAATTAAAACTGAATAAATCCCCAGGGGTGGATGAAATCACCACTGAAATGCCTAGAGATGGGAACATTTGTGTTGTCACATGGCTGACTGAAATTTTAAATATTTTTTATCATAATGGTGGTGTTTTTGAAAGCCTTTTTTTCAAAAGCACATGACTCAGTATTATTATAGAGAGGCTTAGCATTGCTAGATTTTACTAGAGCTACCATTGTCCCAATTTTTAAAAAAGGTAATCACAGTTCTTGTGATAATTTTAGGCGAATTAATTTACTTTCTGTTTCAGGTGAAGTTCTTTGTATGATTATACTTAATAGAATTAAGAATTTGGTTGAAGAACAAGTGCATGATGAACAGTGTGGATTCAGAAATGGTAGAGGATGTATTGATAAAATGTTTTCACTTAGGCAGATTCTTGAGAAATGTTTAAGAGTTTCAGAAACCTGTGGTTGCTAGCTTTATAGATTTCAAAAAGGCTTTTGACTCTGTTGATTGACATAATTTGTGTTGATTCTTAGATCATACAGAATACCTGAAAAGTTAGTGTAATGAAAGCTCTCTATAATAACACTGAGTCATGTGTGAGAGTTGATGTGTCTTGTAGTGATTGGCTTAGCATTGCTAGTGGAGTTAGATAAGGGTGCATTTTGTCTCCTTTTCTGTGTTGTTTGGTTATTGATTATGTTATGTGAAATTCTTTGCAAGGGAAAGATTTTGGCCTTAAATGGTCTAGAGTAGGGGTTCTCAACGTGAGGTACACGGTAAAATTTTTTTGGGTATGCTGTGAGAGCTCAAAAGTTGCTAGATCTAATAACAAAGTAAAAAGTGCTTAAAAACATTTAACAGTGTCATAGAGAATCTTCAAAATTTCTGATTTAGATTATGCAGATGATTTGATCCTGTTGGCCTACAATGTTGATGAGATGAATTCGTTCATTAGGGCTGTTGATGAAACTGGTAATAGAGTAGGTTTCGTGCTAAACAGAGAAAAAACTAAAGTGATGAAAATTGGTCAGGCAGATGATGCTTCAGTTACTTTGAATGGCTGTACTCTTGAGCAAGTGTCTCAGTTTAATTGTCTTGGGAGCTATGTAACAGATACTGGTGATGTGTAGCATGAGATAAATAGAAGAATAGGGATTGCTGCTGGGATTTTTAAGAATCTATGGAAAGTGGAAAAATAGGCATGTAATTTACAATGAGCAAGATTAAAACCTTCACTGTACATCTATTGCATCAATGACCTGCTAATTATTTGGGACCATCCCATAAGTGAATTCCAAACATTAAATAGATACATTTAATAGTATATCACCCACAATGAAATTCACACAAGTTGAAATTAATGGAGAAATACCACATTTAGATATTAAGCTTAAAAAGAAAATCCCTAAATGTGAGTTGGAAGTATACCGAAAACCAACATTTATCCCTAACTTATTCCGAATATAAAGTACAAGAACTGGTAAATCTAATGCTGCGACGTCAAACAGAACGTCCACCTCAGTAGATGAAAGGTATCACCACAATCAGGAGGCATTAATTGTCTGTGCCAGCCATCTACCGCACTCAGAACTAATGTGAATAAAAGTCACCAAAGCTCAACCATTCTGAAGAGAACTATTTATTAAGTGTGCACACAAATGAACCATCGATAAGTAGCAAGTCCAGTGTATCATCAGCTGAAGAACAAACATAATGTAAAAGGACTGGTAACTCCTAATGCCAGGGATGCCAGATAGGACGTCAATCTCAGAAGAGGATTAACAGCTGAAGGCATCAAGACTCTGTGCCAGCCCTCTACTATATGCAGAACTGGTAGTAACATTTTTTTTTGCTGTTTTGTGTACTTCATCACCTTGTTAGTAAAGGTATATTTAGAATTGTAAAGTGTAAATCAAGGATATTGCACCGGAGGCAATATACATCAGATAAGGGAAGCAACGATTGACATTGGCAACCACCCTAAGAATATGTTTAGTTTTTTTGAAGTGTAGTGACAGCTAGAAATCGTGTGAATGAAACTTAATAAAGTGTATCTTGTTTGTAATTTATTTATCTATAAACTTGATAGGCATTTGCACCTAAAGACTAAAATTAGGCTGTATATTAGTTCAGTTCTTTCTAAGGTTAGTTATGGTAGCAAATTATGGGCCCTTTGTATGCAGGATAACAAGAAACTTGATACTTTTGATTCTAGATGCTTACACAGTATCTTGGGCATTAGGTAATTTTAACTAATGATGAGTTTAGAAGTCATCAACCTCCTTTGAGCAACATATTGTGCAGTGAGAGACTGCATTGGTTTGGCCCTGTTGCCTGTATGCATAGCTGCAGATTGGCAAATAGAATTATGAACAGTGTGCCTAAGGGATTCAGAAAAGGAGGAGACTAGGATGTGATGGGTAGACAATGTCAAGCGGGACCTTGCTAGAATTCGCCTAGAGTGGCCAATCACTCTTCCCCAAAGGTCAGAGTCAGTACAAACTTTAGCATTGAAGTCACCTGGAACAAGGGTAATATCTCTTTTCTTGACAGAATTCAAATTATCTTGAAGTTGTCTGTAAAACCCATCTTTATATCCTCAGTAGGGACTTAACAATAGATAACATTGGAATCTTTAATGCTTGTCTGAAATTTAGCTGTAAGAAACCTTTCATTAATGCACTCATATCTTAGAAGAGCATCATTGGTGTGTCTGCTGAGAAGCAAGCCTATGCTTTAGAAATGCTTCTTATCTTTCCTTCCTGAAAAAAGAAATTTAGATTTTTTTTTAAGTATCTGATCTTTATTGTCCATCGGTTTCTTGTATGTCAAGAATATCTAAATTATAACAGTAGAATTCGTGTGTGAAGATATCAAGAGAAAAAGCTCTGTGCAGAGTCCACATATTCCATCTACCTATAGAGAGAGAATAATTAGTGGGGATGTTTAAAGAAACTGTTTATTGAGAGAGGGAATGTCTACAATATCAAACAGCCCCCTAATCACAGGCATTGGACAAAGACCTGTCCCCCCCACTACTAAAGTTTGAAGCCATCTACACTGGAAGATTTCCTCCAATGTAGGATCTGACAATGCTCATAGAAGCAAAGGTTCAGGTACCTGTGATGACCTCTGATCAAGATTATCAACCAGCTGATAAAACTCATCCTATGAAACTATTCACTTGGGGCTGTAAACCCACAAACCAACAGAAAACATAGAAAAATATTTTCCTTAACAAAAGCCTATCAGTGCAGCAAATTCAGGATCCATAATCAAACTCATAGTGATTATTCCATTTGTATTGGTATATGTGGTCAGCATCAGGACCCTGTGAAGTTGACCACTCCTCAGCTGGGTAGAAAAAATGAAAAAGAAAAGTAGCCATAGTAGTCCAGATCAATAGGCTACACCAATCTAGCAGCCCTTCTGTATGTACACTTCCACAAGAGAACTTGGGCAAAGCACATATCTGTTTTCAAACGTACCAATGGTCTGCACCACGAGAAGGTGGGGTCAGACTTTAGTTGCTAGGCCTGGCCAGTTCTGTATATTATCACAGGGGATTGGTGCATAGCTGTCCTTACAGTGAATACCTAGCTACCATTTACAGACCATCCCTATAATACACTAGGAGAGCTGTGTACCAATCCCTAGTGATGATGCACAGAACCGGCCAGGTCTAGCACCTAATGTTCGACCCTGCCTTCTCGTGGTGCAGGCCGTTAGTACATTACGAAAGAGATATTCTCTTTTGGAAGGGAACGGAAGGGGAGGGCTGCCAGTTCAGTATGGCCTACTGATCTGGTCATCTATGGCCACTTTTTTCTTTTTTTCCAACCTGCTGAGGAGTGGTCAACTTCACAGGGTCCTGGTGCTGACCATTTATACCTACTAGACTGGACTGGTTTATGTATTTGAGCTTGATTATGGATCCTGGACTTGCTGCACTGGTGGACCTCTGTTGAGGGAGAATCTGCTGCTGTGTTTTCTGTTTGCTTCTGGGTTGCCAGCCCTAAGTGAACAGAGGCATGGGATACCTTATATCAGCTGGTGGATAATCCTAATCAGAGGCCATCGCAGGTACCTGAACCTTACTTAGCTAGTTGGGCATCGTCAAGCCTAAACTGGAGTAATGTGTCTCAGGCAGGCCATATGGCTTTTGAAAAAGTCCACTTGAAAAGGTGGTGCCTGAAGTTCCTACCAGCATCGGTGACATCAGCCTTTAGCAGAGGAGGAACAGGTCTTTGCCCCATGTCTGAGATCAGGGGGCTGTTCAATATTGTTGTCCTTACGACCTAGCCATTTAGCTTATGGTGTGCAAAAAATCCGCTCAGAGGTAAAACTATCCAACACAACCCAAAAGCCTGGTTTCTGTTCTGGGTAAAGTTCTTTGCATGATTGTGCTTAATAGAATTAAGAATCTGGTTGATGGACAATTGCATGCTGAACAGTGTGGCTTCAGATGGGATAGGGGATGTGAACATCAGATTTTTTTTGCTTAGGCATATTCTTGAGAAATGTTTAGAGTTTCAGAAACCTTTGGTTGCTAGCTTTGTAGATTTCAAAAAGGCTTTTGACTCTGTTGATCGTCATAGTTTGTGGTTGATTGTGAGATCATATGACATACCAGACAAGTTAGTTAACATAATGAAAGCTCTCTATAATAACACTGAGTCATGTGTAAGAGTTGGTAAGGCTTGTAGCAATTGGTTTAGCATTGCTTCCAGTGTTTGAAAAGGGTCCATTTTGCCCCCTTTTCTCATTAGTTTGGTTATTGATTATGTTATGCGAAATTCACTTCAAGGGAAAGATTTTGGCCTTAAATGAACTGGAGATACGAAAATTTCTGATTTAGATTTTGTCGATGATTTAGCCCTTTTGGCAAATGATGTTGATGAGATGAACTCTTTCATTCGAGCTGTTGATGAGACTGGTAGTAGAGTAGGTTTGGTTATAAACAGAGAGAAAACTAAAGTGATGAAATTGGTCTGTGATTCAGTTCATCTGAATGGTTGCAGTCTTGAGCAGGTGTCACAGTTTAATTATCTTGGGAGCTATGTAACAGATACTGGTGATGTGCGACATGAGATTAACAGGCGAATAGGGATTACTGCCGGGACTTTTAAGAATCTATGGAGATTGTGGAGAAATAGGCGTATACACCTAAAGACTAAAAATTAGCCTGTATAATAGTTTAGTAAATTAACTGTAAAATAGTTTTGTAATTAGCTCTTTCTAGAGTTAGTTATGGTAGTGAAATGTGGACCCTTTGTAAACATGATAACAGGAAACTTGATAGAGAATATAGTGGTAAATCGATAAACGATTTCACGGCATCATAACTCATAAGAAAGAATAACTCTTTTTTGCTGGTTAGATTTATTTACATAAGTATTGCAGTGTGCTATTTACATAGTCCCATGTAAATAGCACATTGCAATACTTATGTAAATAAATCTAACCAGCAAAAAAGCGTTATTCTTTCTTATGACGAAGCTTGATGCTTTTGATTCAAGGTGCTTATGCAGTATCTTGGGTGTTAGGTGGTTCAACTCTATAAGTAATGATGAGGTTAGGCAGAGGAGTCTGCAACCTCCTTTAAGCAGCATATTGTGCAGAGAGAGACTTCATTGGTTTGACCATATTGCCTGTATGCATGATTATAGATTAGTGAATAGGGTTATGAACAATGTGCCTAAAAGCCTCAGAAAGAGGGGGATACCTAGAATGTGTTGAGCAGACAATGTCAAACAGGACCTTGTTAGAATTGGTGTACAGGTGGCCAGATACAGCAGATGTAGCTCAGGATAAATATATTTCAAGAACTAAATTGTACAATCTGGTTGGACCTCCATAGCCCATGGCTGGTTGAAGATGATGATTCCAGTGTCTCGGTTGCAAATGGAGATGGATGAGGTAATTATTTCAATAGCGGCACACAGACTATGGTTCTGTAGTAAGTGGATGCATATGCTATCAGTATGTGGTTGCACCCAGTCTGTGGTTGCTGTGTGTTGTATTGCCAGCTTGGTAATGGCAGTCATAAGCTTGTTACTGCTGACATCTGTTTGATATCCTGTGAACCTCACCTTTAGAGAGTGTATTTTTACATAGTAGACAGTGGAATTATCTGGCAAATGTAGGAAAAATCTATATATGCCTGATTTTTGAAGGAAGCTACATTTGTCTCTGCCCCTTTTTATAATTTTTTTCAGATTTGGAGCTGGGTTGAAAACAATTTTGATTTTTCGAGCTCTGAATAATTTGCAGACTGATTTTCATAGGACCGGAATGTAAGATATAGATCTGACAAAGATTGCTCACATGGAATAAGTGATTGGGAAGAGAACTGAATCTCTTCTCTTGTCGTTTCTATATTCATTGATTAGCTTTTCTATTGTTGTTGGGTGGAAGCCATTGGATACCATTATAGATTGAATGTTTTGCTTGCATTCAGTATACCTGTGTAAAGAAAATTATTAAAAAAAAAAAACAATTTATTAAGACGGGTAAGGCCAACAATATCAAATAGATCCCTAATCGCAGACATGTAGCAAAGACCTGTTACCATATTGCTATAAACCCAAGCTACTAATTCTGGTAGGAACTTCAGGCATTACTCCCTGTTCAAGTGAACATTTTCAAAAACCAGAATCGAAATAGAAACTGACCTGCTTGAAGCACATTACACTAATTTAGGTTGACAATGCTTGCAGAAGTAAGGGTTCAGGTACTTGTGATGGTGTATGATCAGGATTATCCACGAACTTATATAAGGCATTTTGTGCAACTGTTCACTTGGGGTTGGCAACCTACAGGTTTACAGAAAATGCAGTGGTAGTTTTTCCCTCAACAAAGGCCTACTGCAGCCATTTTATAATCTGTAATCAAGCTGAAAGCCATACGGTGGGTTTAAGTGCTCGGTGTAGTGGTGTCAGTACTAAACAATGAAATTGTAATTATAAAACAGACATATGCTATATTTATATGAAACAAAGCCTTTGTATGTTTATTATATTTAAATTTTTTTAACAAAACTATTCTTTGTTTTGTGTTTAGTTTTAATACAACAGTTTTAATTAAAAACCACTAGTTATGCAGTGTTTGAAATTATACTTAAAGAACACAAGGTGTTGATCACTTCATCTGATAATCTTGTTCTTTGGTTTAAAATAAAAATTCATGATGTCAAGAAATTTGTTTCTGAACATTGATGCTGATGTTGGTTTTAAAAGAGCATACAAAAGAAGCCATAGTTTGGTGTTTGTACAACAGTATATAAAATCTGTCACATATTAAATTAAAGGCAAGTGTAAGTGGAGGCTAATTTCACTATGTACTTACACACCTTGAACCACATGATATTTTAAAATAACTTATTATAGTAAAATAATAACTAACAAATTTCTCAAAAACACAAATTATTTCTTGAGAAGTGAGCATTTTGGAAATAGTAAATTTTCCAAGAAATTCTCTAGTAGGAATTCTTGAGATGGAACTCTAACTTCAACAAAAATGTAAAATAACCAAGTTCACACAGCAAACTACATTAAATTCTAATATCACATTATGTTATATATTCATTTTTTTGAAATGTCACTTTATATTTGGATAGACACCTATCTCTCAATATGCATGGTACTCAGTTTGCACAGCTTTGGTTTCCCACAGTCCAAAAAATGCAAACAGTTTTGATTTACATGATTTTAGACTCATTTTTGCACAATATAGAATGAATTTTTTTATGTATGTAAATATACATATTATTAAGAGTAGCAATGGTATAGCATCAAGACAGATTATACTAGACAAAAAATGTAAACTTTTTTTTTTTATAACATTGGCCAAATAGTATGTTTTTAACTAATTTTGGGGTGCTGAATTCAAATATGGCTGTGAAAAATCTGCAGCATGTACTGTTTTTTTAAAATTATGGATCGATATATTTCAAATTTCAATGACTATGCATGTCTGGGGAATGAAAATAAATGTGACTCTTTTATTAAATTGCAACTTAAAGCTCCTTAATTAATTACATGATTACAGTGAAAAAAATTAGAAACATCGTAGTTATAGACCACTGAATATCAAGTAATGAATGAAATAATATTGAAATGCAAAATAAGAAAACATGGGCAAGGATCTTTTATACTTACAAGAAGTTCATTTTTGTCTTTTATGTGCTGAGGTATCTTCCTTCTGCAAGAACCGGCAGTAATCATCCATCATTTCTGGGTCCCATCTGCTTTGGTATCTCTTTCCATGGTTCGGATATCCTGGTGAAATCTTTCCCCTTGCTCATCACTGATAGCTCCTTAGTTCTTGGGAAAGAAGGTCAAGATGCAAGTGCAAGAAATGGATGTTCAAAGAAATTCGGCAGATGAGATTTTCATAATTTTTGGGAAGACCTTGAATGAGCCAATGGTAGTTTTTTCCTCTTTGTGATTTGTAGAAAACCATGGACCACAGATATGAAGGATTTCCATGCAGTGTGCTCCTTCGTATTCAGTTTTTCTTCGAAGAGGTATCATACAGTAGCTTCCTGATCTGAGGACCAACAAAGATCCCTTCATTGAGTTTGGCATCACTTAGTTTTGAAAATTTTCTTGAAAATGCAAAAAATGTTTACTAGTTTTGTCCATAGCCTTTTACAGAGTTTTTCATAAGCCCCAGTTCGATGTTTAGTGGTGGGAGCAGATCATCAGAGGGGCCAACTAGAGGCTTATCTTAATCTTAATAGTAATAAGTGGAAGATAAATACTATTTACACTGACTCCATTTGGGAGAATTAACAAAACATATGGCAGTACAAACATAATATGAATTCAATGATTATGTACATCACATATAAGAAAAAATGGATTGCAGATAAATGAATCCTTTGGCAATCTTGGGATAAAAATAGATGAAACATTTAAAACTTAAAGCATTAAAGATATTTACAAGTCCATGTTTCATAGATTTTAAAAAATGGCTATGGTAGCAGAGATGACTGTGTCCTCTGGAAGATCATTCCATACTTTTCCTACTCTACAAACATAGAAGTGGTATTTGCAATCTCTTCTTGCGAGTGGTATGTTAATATGCAGCAAGTGTTGTCTAGTCCTGCTGTTGACTATGCGAAAGAAAGTTTGTTGGGATTAAAGTAGAAGAGTCAATGGATGATTTTATAGCATACAATCTAATCATATTCAAGTCATCTCCATTCCAGAGAGTGCAGTGATAGTACGTTTAATCTCTGTTGATAATATTTGTTGCAAAAGTCCAATATCTTTTTTTGTAAAAGATTTCTGGACTTTTTCAACAGTTTCAATATCACACACACAGTAAGGGGACCATACCGGAGATGCATATTCTAGAATGGACCAAATGTATATGATGAATGCTTTTACAAGGGTGCTTATGTTGCACTTTCTGTAGCATTCAAAATCATGTGCACGACATGGTTGGCTTTCATAGCAATGAAATTGCAGTACTGTGAAAAAGATAAGTTTGGAGTTAGGATGATGCTCAAGTCTTTGTGTTTTTCACTTTTTTCAATATCCAAGGAATCAAGAGAGTAGGTGTGCTGTATATGTTATTATAGCCTGTGTTTAACATTGTAGTTTTATCCTTCAAGATAGGTAGTGCATTAAGTGCGCTCCACTGTGCAATTTTATCACGCCTCCTGAAGTGAATGATGGTCATCAGAGTTGGAAAGAGTAGTGTAGCATTTGACGACATTGGCATAGACAACACTGGCAACAGGCCTTAAAATGGAGGGAATTTCACTGGTAAAAATAGTGAAAAAAAAAAATGCAACCTAAAACAGCGCCACTAGTAACTTGTTTAAATTGGTGAAAATGTGTCGCCAACTTTATTCTGTTGAGGGCAAGTTGAAAATAGGATTAAAATATTCTATCAGACCCTGGAGAAGATCTTGTAGGCATATTTGCAATCACTGCACTAACAAATGCAGGATCAAATACATCGAAAAAAAATATCAGATGCTGAAATCAGAGGACACTGGAATTCGTGATTCCTAACATAGATAGAATCAAATGTATTAGACAGCAGAGTAGTTTTTTCAACATCAGAGGTTGCATATGATCCGTTGGGAACATTTTAATGGCAGGATCTGGATTGAACTTCGTAACCTGGATCTTGCATCTTTATGGAAGGAATTTCTATTTTGTTCATCGCATAAGGTGTTAAGACTTCTTGAACGACTTTGCTGTGCATTTTAGAGGCTATGCTGTAGCCTGTTTTATTAGCACCACTAGGATCGTCGCGATATTTCCTCCATGCATTAAGTTTAATTCTTGCTTGTGTTTTGATAAAACTTGCATTTTGCTCTTTTCCTTTGAAGTGGAACAGATGAGATGCAAGAGTGCATTGTTGAGTGGTATCCACTAATAATATCATATTTGGAGAATGAACAACTGGTGAACATGTTATGAATGGCAGCTGAAAGCATTTCTTGTCTGCTGCCTGAAAGTTGCGTTTAGCAGGTGGAATCTGCTTTGTATATTGATGTTCATGTTGAAATATATCGGGATATGTGGTGGAGAGTCACTAGTGTGTGTAGAGAAGATGACATAGGGCTCAATGTTGTAGACTAGGGGTTCTCAGTTGGGATACACGGTAAAAGTTTTAGGGGTATGCCATGAGAGCTCAAAAGTTGCTAGATCTAGTAACAAAGTAAAAATAACCATTGTTATACAATAGCTATAGTTTTATCTATCTATACAAGGGGTACATTAGTTGCATACACATTTCCAGGGAGCATGTAAAGCATAAAAGTTTGAGAACCACTGTTGTAGACAAACAGGTCGTGGGTACAAAATACTAAATCAAGTAGATTTTTGCCTCGAGTGGGAAAATGGACAAGTTGTTGAAAACCATGCAGTGTTAAGTGAGTGATAGTATGTCACTGTGCTTTGTTCTTCCCATGATGGGTTTGCCACTTGACATCATTAAAATAGAAATCTCCTACTAGGACAACAGGTAGATCAGTATTCATGGCATGCTTGAGATCATTGAAAAAGTTCTCTACGTACGTGAGACTGATGGCTAAATGCGGCGGTATATAAGCTGTAATAAATCAACATTGATACGAGCCTGAAATGAAAATATCTAAACAAACGATTTCTTGTGGTGATGGTTTCATTGTCATTGGTGGTCTAACGCAGGTAAATATGTTTTTAACAGACATTCAAACACCTCCACCATGTGGTCCTTCACAATCCTTTCTGTAAACTGAATAATTATCAGGACAGATTATAGAGTCGTTCAGTTTGTTGTCTAGACAAGTTTCAGTTACACACAAAATATCAATATCATAATCAAGTAGATATCTATGTAAGTTTAGTAATTTGTTGCATATGCTTCATGGATTCAAAAATGCAACATTGCATTTATTAACGTTCTGAGCAAGTCATTCGTTACTAATTGCAGAATTTATATATTGTGATGTTGAAGGTGGTCTATAAATGGTAGCTAGGCATAAACTGGAAGAAGAGCTGTGTACCAATCCCTAATGATGATGCACAGAACCGGCCAGGTCTAGCACCTAATGTCTGACCCCGCCTTTTCGTGGTGCAGGTCATTAGTATCTTTCAAGTTGTTAAAAACATATTTACCTGCGTTAGACCACCAATGACTGAAACGTGATTTTCCAAAAGAGAATATCACGTGAGATATTCTCTTTTGGAAGGGAACAGAAGGGGAGGGCTGCCAGTTCAGTATGGCCTACTGATCTGGTCATCTATGGCCACTTTTTTCTTTTTTTTCCAACCCTACTGAGGAGTGGTCAACTTCACAGGGTCCTGGTGCTCATCATTTATACATACTGGACTGGTTTATGGATTTGAGCTTGACTATGGATCCTGGATTGGTCTAGAGTGGCCAAATGCAGTAACTCAGAAGAGACACATCTGGAGAGGAAAATTACACAGTCTGCTTGGACCTCCATTGGACCTCCTTAGCCCATGGCTGCATGAGGATTTTGTATGTATGATGTTGAAGGTACTTGATCTGCTTGATTTAACTTTAGTCTGCTTGTTAGCAGGTTGAACATTACAGTGATCATTAGCAACAACAGAGAGAACTGGAGTTGCAATGATGTGTCTCGGATCCCCTCTGAATTCTGTGATGAAGATTTCTTTAGGCCATAATGCAGGTTCCATCATTTGGTTCATGTGTGAGTCATTACACGATAAAATGAAAGATGCATATAAGTCATTATTTCTAGTCTGAATCTTCACACACTCATAGGAGAAATTTTTGGATCCTAGCATATTGACAATATCCTCTGCCGAGGTGTTGACATTAAATCTGTTAACCAAGATGCGTTTTTTTTAGAACATTAACAGTAATGATATTAAGACATCTTGGGTGGCAATGAAACACTTTTTCGAGGAGATTGTGGGCTCATTTCAGTTTGTAGTTGAATGGTGGGGGACCTTTGAACTGCTACTAGTATCAGTGATGACATGGTTAGCAGATGCGCTGAGAGGAGTATTCTTTTTAACAATCATGGCATAGGTTTGTGGTGACTTAGACGAAGTTGGGCTGTTTTCAACATGATGTATTTTGGAATAACGTGTTAATGGGCAGGCTGGGATGATTTGCATCCTTCTGATGTTTGATGGTGTTGATCTCAAGATTTAGTTTTTCTATCTTGGCTAGCAGATTGTTATTGCTCAGTTTGGTAATCATATCCATTATATTTTGTGAATCATTGGGAGCAGATGGCTGAGAAATATTAGTTTGTACATTCATGAAGAACGGATTTAAAGAGAGAGATTGCCTGGCATTTTGCAGTATCAAATGCACTTTTATCATCCTGACTAGCAGATTTTTCTCACAAATGCGAACAAAAATTGCATTCATACAGTCAATCTGGGCCATAAATTTTTGGAATGTAGGAGTCAATCTACATTCATTCGAGGTGAAGTGCAAGTGGCTTGACCTGTCATCTCATGTTTGGAGGAGGAAAACAAGCAAGGGCTGGCCAAGAGAACATAGTACACATCTTCAGTAATTCATCACAGGGAATGCTAGATGCTTGAGGGGTGGTCGGTTGGAGTCCACTCCTTCAAGGTCAGGGGTGGCAAAGCTATTGCAGCCATAGATATGTCTGCCACAGAAGAGTTAAGACACAAAAGAAGACAAGAATTTCGAATTCTGCTGAAATTGTTGAATCACACACGTAAATGAGATGAAAAGCTTACCAGTTGTGAATGCAATGTTTCAGGAGTTAGTAAATATTTTGTGGAAAAAATTTCGCCGACATACAGGACTTGAACCCGCATCTCTGCAGAAACATGCCATGCGGGTTCAAGTCCCATATGTCGGCAAAATTTTTTCCTCAAAATGTTTATTGATATATTGATGTTAAAATGTCACCCAGGTAATGCTGTGATTGTCACCTATGTTCATGAGTTAGTACATCACAACAGTAAAAACTGAAGTTACTAGAATTAGTAAAAAAAAAAGGAGAACAAAGCAGAGCGCAGAAACTAGTGTGTGACTCACGCTACAGACAACCTCATATTACTCTTTCCAGGAATAAAAACATCTCTTTTGGGCCAGTATTTTGTGTTGTATTGTTCCTTTCTGGTCCTACTGTCCCACAAACACAGAAAACAGCAAAATTTTGTGAAGCCTCCCTGAAGCCCGAGCAAGAGAGATTGACTTTTAGGTCACCACATATTGTCCACTTAAACTGGTAATATTTTATAGCAGTGAGTATTTTTTGCATTCTTTCATGTTTCCTTCATTTGCACAGTGTGTGTCACTGGAATGGAAGGTTTTTGTTTCCTTTTATGCAAAAGGACAGCTTTTAAACTGAATTTTGATGAATCTATAAATATACAGCATTCCTTAGGGTTGTGAGTTGTTCCAATTTCTTCCATCAGCCCTAAAATATCTGTGCAGAAACACAAACCATCTTGCATCTCGTAATAAGCAGATAGTCAAATTTCTCTTTCTGAACAGAGAAACTCTGGTACCTTGGCCAGAAGATTCCACTCTTGAATTCTTGAACCTAAAACCTCAGTTTGTTGTTTGGAAAGTCCTAGTCTTGAACAAGATAATTTAGGTCATTTTGCGGAATCAGATGAAGCTCGTCTAACTTTTTAGGGATGTATGTAGGATCAGGATCTGTATGTGCCTTAAAGTCTTTCTCTGATGAATGTGAATCTATCTCCTCCCAGTTGGTTGGATGTAAGATCTTCTCAGTGCAGAACTGGCCTTTTTGGCTGAAGGCACATTTGGATATTGTATTTTACTTTTGACCTTTTTTGAAAAGCCCAACACTTTAGTTAAACAAAAATAGCAATCATGCAAGTGACTAGTTGGCTCATTCCAAACCATTGGAACTGCAAAGGGAATGGATTTTATCTTAACTTTCAGTCATTCACTCAGGCCAGCAAATCACAAAATGCAGCACACATGTGGAGCCCATGTTTGTCGTGATCTCCAACATGACATCCAAAATACAAGTCCTAGGCTTTCTTCACAATCTTTGTCAAAGAACGACCCTGGGATTTTAAGTATAGTTTCCACACACAAAAGAAAATTATTATCTTTTGTGTGTGTACCATTGAATGCTAAAATTCACTCTTCAACGTACAGCACATATTCCTCTTACAATGAAAACAAGAATGGTGGTCTGAGGTTAGGTTACTGTTCCATGTTTTCTCCCACTTGGCAATCAGTGTTGCCAGCCACAAAAAGTAAAATTACTGATATCCTCTCAGTTGCCTGAAGGTATTGGTATAGGAAGATCTTAATAGGAGTTAAAATGACAGATAACATAAAAACATGATGTGCTAGCCATTTTTTAAGGCCAGATTTGAAATCAGCACCTGAAAAATAGTTAAAGGCAGCTACAATTGTTCATGTTATAAAAATCTTGTAAACCGGTGTTATTAGACTCATCGCAAAGTAAATATCACCTAAATGATACTAAAAGATATCATTTATTTTCAAGAATAAATAGATATAGTAAATTTCTATATTAATAAGATCATCATCTATAACAGTTATATTTATATTATTTCACTTAAATTATATTTTTGCCATTATAATGCAATATGTCTCGCAATGTCGAATGAAATGAACCCTGTTTTGAATTGCCAGTGAAATCTGACTTTTCTGGAGTGAATTTTTTGAGATTAGTAAAAACCATGTTTTATATCATTTTTAGCAACCAGTTTAACATTGTAGACTATTATACAAGCTAAGTACTGCTTATTTGTAAGTAAGCTGCAATAATATGAAATCACAGTATGCACGTAGCAGGGGTGGATCTGAACCCACAATCTCCTGATGACATGACAGGTGCTCTGATCACTGAGCTATTGGCTGCTGATCAATTTCTCCTCTATTGCTGATGTTATGCTATACACCATTGGGTCAATCCCTGTCTTATTTCTCTACTCTTCAGAGTCTTCCCAGGCATGTGCACATGATCAGCCATGCTACAAGAGCATGGGTTCAGATCCCACCTGGCTAAAGATAATTTTTCTTCTACACCCATTGTAACGGTCCGTCCATTATGACAATAACTTGTATGTATTTAATCGTAATGGTGCTTTTTGGGGCAGCGTCTTGTCATTGTGCTTTAAATCATTGCCACTCAGCAGCTCTTGCCGACTTCTCTCGGGTTCCCAAGTTTGATCCCAGCTGTGGGAAGACTCATCTCGGCATGATGTGTTATCTTAGCAGAGCTAAGTCTGATTTGACTATAAGCAGTGATGTTCAGAGATTTGGAAAGATTTCTCTCAAGAAGTGAGAATTAACATCTGAATTAAACATTCAGATGTTGGTCCTTGTTCTGTGCCTAGATGGCAGCATGAATCAAGATTGGTATTTGAGGAACTAACCTTGTAGATGAAGAGGAGGACAGTCACAAGCATGTGACCAGAATAGAAATGGTACAGTTATGGTCTTCAGATGGCTCCCTTGCACTTTACAATGTAACCATGTGGCCTCACTGGTGATAATGTTGTAATCTACTTAGTATTTAACCACTATTAATACTAATACCCTGAGATTTATCTGATCCATAGAGATCCTTGCAGATGATTAGCTGGAATTTTATAATAATTTATATGGAAGATTTATGGAGAGTATTTACAGAGTTTATTTGAGAAGATTTATGAGATATTTGAAGAGATATATAAAGATGTCACATGTGGAGCTCAATCACGAGGTGATTTAAGGTGAGGTTGTCACATCATCTTCATCCTGTAACTTAAAGCAGCTTAATAGTGGTTAAATACTAAGTAAATCAATGATGAACTGTGAATTTATTTGTGTATATAATATCAAAGCTACTGTCTTTTTGGTTAGTACTATCTGTACACCTAAAATTAACCATTGAACTGTAAAAAACATGAATATGTAACAACTAGCCTTGCATGGCATTTACCTTTACCTGCAAACTTCATATTGTGTTATCTCTTGTAAGAAATCTCATTCTATAGAGATTTAGAATTGTCCATTCTATGATAAGGAGATATCTCTGTACCTGAAATATGCAATTTTGGCATCCATCTTGTAAAACCTGTTACCACAGAGCCTGATGTGCTATTATTATCATTAATACTGCCTTATTTCTACTATGTTTTATTTATGTATCATGTACAGTGTTATAGAGTTTTATTAAATTTATCACAAAAATTATATATATATTATATAATTATGCATAAATAAAACTTTCAATGTATGTTTTTTATTCATAACAAGGACAAGCAGCTACTTTAGGGGGTATGTTAATAATTTAAAAAGTCACAATTTTTCATATTTATAGTCTCCATATGCTTCTTAGCCCTTCCAGGGCCCAACCCGTATATATACATTCGGAGAATCTGAATTGCGAGAGCCAATGACGTATGCATATGGTCTTAGTACAACACACCAAACTTAAAAAAAAAAATAGAAATATCGAATTTTAAAAATTTCAATATATATGCCCAAAAAACTTATATTTTAGAGGTGTTAAAAATACAATACCTTTTTAATTTAGGATAGAAACCTGTTTTTCAGGCTGGGCCCTGGATGGGTTAGAAGAGCTGTGGTGTCTTGTATCTGTCTTCCTTTATTTTGCTTTCATCATATCATCTGCATGTGCATTACTTGTTTCATGGGGGCCAGGGTGGCTCTGTCGGTAGCAGACTAGGCCCCTAATCTGCAGTTTCCAGGTTCCAGACCCAGTGTTGAAATTTATCTCCACAAAACTTCTTGCCTTGCTCACAGTCAGTAGGTGACACTGATGGGCGTGAAAAGGCTGCTGTCCATCAGATGGGAAGTTGTGTGGCCTTGTGTGTGGGAGAGCCACATCCTATGCACATTAAAGAACAGCTAGATGGCTTTGATGGGAGGTTACCAGTTGTCTCCTAACAGCCGTTCTGAGAGCTAGCTCCAAAAAGCACCATTTACGATTAAGTACATATGAGTTGCTGTTATGTGTCCCCTCCCCTCAACCTTTTCTGATCCCTCAGGGTCTTTGTAACCTGGCCATTTAGCCCACTGTGTGCAAAAAAGTACTGCTCAGAGGTAAAGCAAGTCAGTACCAAATTGTTTCATGGCTTCTATGTTTACTCTTTGTATTTTCTACTTTTTCTGTGTAGACTTTTGTATATACTAAGAACTATTATTTACATAGTTTAATGCAAAATGTATGCTCCCTTTTCTAATTAACTGTATACTGCATAAAATCTGAAGTGATTTCTTAGAGAACAAATAAATTGAAATCTTCTTATTAAAATGTAGTAAGAATTATTAAATTAGTGATATCCAGTGGGGAATAAATATCATTGATGACCAAAGAATATATTTCGCACCAGAACAATGATGTTAGTAGATATTAAACACTTTTTCAAGAACTGAAGAATATGACAAATAGAATAGTTGAACTTAGAATAATACAGTACTGTAATTTTGAAATGCGTTCATTGTTCATAAAGTAAAATGTATATGTAAAATATTTTACAAATATAAATGTATTTTGTAGCTATTTCTTGAATCACGTGGAACACATTACAACATGGGAAGATCCTCGACTTCGATATCCACAGGTTCAGCAGGTTAGTGTTTTTGATGCTAGTTATAAATCTTGTTTGCAAAAAACTACAGAGGTTCAAAAGAGTAATTTCATTCCTGTGCAAGGTCAAAGTTTTACAAATGCAATATCAATGTGCAATATTGTGTTGAGATATATTTGCATTAATATATGAAATTCATTGGAAATTTTATATTTTTTATTTTTCAAACAAATTACTGTTATCAAATTAAATGTTGTGACAAAAAAAAATGATGTGACAGAAACACAGGATTTGTTTTATATATATATTGATTAAAAAAAAGTCAAATCCTTATATAATATAATTTTATAACACTGAACTTTTTCTGACAAAAAAAAATAGTTTTTTGCCATGAGTGCAACTTAAGCCCACATCTCCAGAATATATGCCAAGTGTTTATAATCACTAAGGGGCAGAGATGGCTCAGTCAGTAGTGTGCCAGGCTCATAATCTGCAGTTCCCAATTCGAGTCCCAGCTGGTTGAGCATTGAGATTTATCTCTGCAAAACTTTTGCCCTACCCACAGTCAGTATGGGATACTAATGGCTTAGAAAGGCTGCTGTCTGTTGGATGGGATGTTAAGCCATGGCCCCAAATGTGGACCAATTTAATAGCAACTAACTCATTTTTGAGTAAATTGTGACTGCAAAATTTCCCAATTGTTGTCACTCATGGCACCATCTATGATTAAATGGGCAACCCGTGTAAATACTCTGTATAAACTACGTAGTACTACATACAACTAACCTGTGTAATTGGGAACAGGCAACCTAGTGCCACAATGTTTAATAATTAGATAATAAATCATGCTATTAGCATTATTAATGCAAGAATCAATAGTAGAGACAGAATTACTTGTAAACATAAAATTCAAGAAATTGTTCTTGCTCAAATAATTGAATTTTGATGTGAGTGCGACTTGAACCTTAAATTATGTATCGGATGTTCTAACCACTAAACCATCAGCAGCAGACTCATTTTCCTGTAACTGTAGCTATAAATCTTCCTCATTTTTGTTGCTTGTAGCACCATCTAATTATTCAGCATCATTTGTGGCACTAGGTTCCCTGTTCCCAATTACACTGGGCAACAAATTTTCATAAAAGTCATGCCTCTGAGATAAAAGTAGCCATTTCTTAAAGATTTAAAGGTGCTGAACATGAATATGACAATGAAAATGCAAAATTGGCTATGATTTCTGAGAAATCCGCAAGTTTCTTATATAATAGAGTAATACATACATATGATGTATCGATAAAACTCCGCTTCTACTTTCGACATCGCTTTGCCCATTGCTTGTACAGCTGCTCAGAATCATCTCTGGCGAGCGTCCAACAGTAGTCAGCCAACATTGAAGTGGACCAGTTTTCCTGGTATCATTTCTCCAATTGTTGCAATGTCCTGGTGAAAACGTTCACTGTGCTCATCACTAACCATGCCACAGTTGTTGGGGAAGAAATCTAAGTGGGAGTGGAGAAAGTTGATCTTTAAGGTAAGGACATATTGCAGCTGAGTTTGTGATACAGAGACATGTCCTTAACCAGTTTCTTATAGTTGTCTGCCCTGACATTCCTGAGGAATTTAGTTGACACCAAACGAATCACGTCCCAAGCCTTTTTCTCGTCACCCTGAGCAGGTTATCAAACATCTGGTCTCTGAATAGCTCATGGCTTTGAGGACCCACAAAAATTCCCTCTTTAATTTTCACTTCACTGAGTCAAGGGAATTTGTCAGCCAAGTACTTGAAAGCTGATGCAGTCCATTCCATGCCTTTTACGAAGTTTTTCATTGCACTGAATGTGATGTGTAGGGATGGTAGCAGGATTTTGTGGGTTTCTGCCAGTGCTGGGTGTTCCACATTCTTCTCTCCAACCTTCAGAGATTTCTTTTGAGGCCAGTTTCTCTTCACATAGTACAAAGTCTCTTTGCTTGGTTCTCTCATTCACATAAGAAATAGCAGTACTTCATATATCCCATCTGCAGACCCCATCAACAGAGCTATTACCTTCAAGTCACAACAGAGATGCCAGCCCCAGCCATACTTGCTGTATTGAAGACAGTTTAACAGCTGTTTTAGGTTGTCGTAGGTTTTTTTCATGTAGACAGTGTGCCCGACCGGAATGGATGGAAATCGATTTCCATTATGCAGCAACACTGCCTTCAGACTCAATTTCGAGGAGTCTATGAATAGTCACCATTCTTGAGGGTCATGTTTGATTCTGAGGGCATTCATGAGGCCCTCTACATCAGAACAGAACACAAGGTCATCTTCCTTTCTGAAGTAAGGCACAAACTGCTCATGACGAGTTCGAAATGAAGTCACTCGGACATTTTCCTTAAGAAGATTCCATTGTTTAAGTCTTGACCAATTAACTCTGCTTTGACTTTGGACAACTCCAGATTGCAAACAAGATCGTTAATTTCTTCTTCATTGAGAATGTGTGGCGCAGATGACCATGGCACACCATGATGATTCACCATGGCAGACGTGTGGATCATCATTAGACACCGAAGGCTGTCGCCTCCCTCATCATCATCTGAATCGATAGAAAATTCTTTCAGAGTTTAGGGAACAGGAAGGCCTTTGCCGTGTGGAACTTGTCGGAGAGCAGATTGTATATTCAGGTACACTCTTATCCACTTCTTTTTCCTTGTGATGCCTCCAGAAACAGGTAGAACCATGCAGAAGTAGCAGTCATTTGCATGATTGCTTGGCTCTATCCAAAACAATAGGAGTAGCAAATGGCATCACCACTTTTTCGCCTTTCACCCACTTCAGGAGATTTCTTGCACATGTACTACAGCATATGTGTGGGGCCCAGGCCTTGTCTTGGTCCCCGATTTGCATCCAAAATAAAACTCATACACAACTTTCACTATTGGAGTGATGGCCCCTTTTCTGGCTTGCAAATGTAACAAAATATACCTGAACTATTAACACAGTTACGAGGCATCACTACTGCTGGATTAAAACTGCAAGGATCACTTGTGTTGTACTTGTGACTCGGGAGTAAATGGGAGTCGCTCAAAAGACTTGCTCACCCGAGAAGTTGCTTACAACTAATGAGTTTATCATCTTTTGTCCACAATCATAAAGCCGCGATGTCATGACTCAACTACATTGCATCAGACAATGATGCAATATCTCTGGGGGTTGTGTTTATGGCTGGCTGATGGAATACAATGCAATATGTTTCAATCTGGAGTTTAAAATACAGCATTGTGAAATAGTTACCTATGTACTCAATGCGGACTGAGTCGTTTATACATGACCATCTCTGTCTCTCCTAAACAAGAGCCAATTGACAAATTTTATTGTCATTTTCGTGTTCAGCACCACGAAATTAGTAAAGATTGGCTATTTCCATTTCAAAACCTTTTTGTATGTTGTCCAGTGCAATCAGAGTTTAGTGGTGTAGTGGTCAGAGAGTGTAGTGGGAGACAGATGGTAGTCTCGCATCTAGGCCATCCAGCGTGTTCTTCAATGTTCACAGGGTATGGCTCTCCCGCACACAGGGCCACGGCTTAAAGTCCCATCCGACTGACAGTGGCCTTTCCAAGCCCATTGGTGTCCCCTACTGACCGTGGGCAGGGTGGGGAAATTTGCGGAGATAAATCTCAACGTTGACCCAGCTGGGATTCGAACCTGGGAACTGCAAATTACGAGCCTTGCGCACTACCGACTGAGCCACCCCTGCCCCTTTAGATTTAAGAATTAAAAGATTAATACTTTTATGTTGTTTAATTACTACTGAAATATTATTTGTATTTTTACCCAGCATCTGCTAGCTGAAATTAAATCTTTTAAGGAATGAAACAGTAGGTAAAGGAGCAACTTTCGCTTTGAAAACAAGATTCTCATATGTGCCAGAGGCAATATTCATTCTTCTAGTTTTATTATTAATCACAGTTAAATACTCTTGTTATATAACGTGATCTATTTCTGTTAGTTGCTTTAAATTAAGGTTTTAAAGTTAATATTTTTATTTTCTGAAAACACTTCAAAATTGTCTTGGCCACTAGAATAACTTTTCCAAAAATTCACCCTCATTGGTACTGTAATATTTCTCGGTGACACTGCAATTGCTGGGGTCGCATACTACTCCTGGGATATCATGGTCATTTGTTTTGTGATAATCTGCAATTAAGCTAGTATCTTTGTGGGTCTGATCACAAATTGAATAAAAAAAAAACAGTTTCAGAAACATGGCAGATTAAGGATAAAAAATTTTTGTGGATTTTGTGACACAATATTTTATTATCCACTCTTTGTTTTTAAAAAGGTGGTATCATTTGGGCATGGTATGCACAGCTTCAGTTACTCAGTTCCCGCTACATGATTCCAGGCATAGGTTATACATTCAGTTAATCCATATTTATTTATTTATTGCATTGCATGCCTCTTAGTTTTGTTCAGATCTTATGCTACAAATTCTCTACAGATTTCAAGTCAATACCATGTGAGCTATACCATAGATCCATAGTTAACGTTGTCTTTGAAACTTTCAGTGATATCATTAAACCATAGATCCATAGTCAACGTTGTCTTTGAAACTTTCAGTGATGTCATTAAAATAGATGTTAAATAAAGTATGTGTTATCTGCCTGAATTACACCATTTAAAAATTGGTAGGAATTAGAGTAGTGTTGATTAAACATAGATGATAATTGCAGCTGACCTGATGCTCTTTTGGCATTGATAAATCAATAAATATTTAGTGGAAAAAATTTTCATCGACATACGGGAATCGAATCCGCATCTCTCCAGAAACATGCCAGAGTGTTCTTACCAGTTGAACTAATGCCAGCTCATCTTTTTTCTGCTTATTTTAAGACTATACTCTATCACCGAGAAATGCGGCCAACCATTGGCACCATCTGTGGTCTCGGGTGGCAACTATTACTTTTATATTGCACAGAGTGAGATGGAAAATAAATAATAGTCTCATCACGCTATTTAGTGTTATTAATGATTTAAACATAGATATTAATTACTTTAAAAGTTTAGTTCAAAATAAATTAGTGTAGGAAGTTGCACAGATTACTGAAATGTTTAAGTTTCTTATTTTCAACAGCAATGTGTAGTAGTGAGTCAAATGCTCTTTTTAAATCTACTACTATAGCAATAAGGTATAAGTTATGTTTCAGTGCATGTGCAATATCAGATATTAGGTGTAATAAGTCTTTAGTAGAATGGTCATATCTGTAACCATAAAGATTATTATTATATTGAAGTTTTCTAGACACTAATTTAATCTATTATTAATTATTCTTTCAAATAGTTTTAAAAAAGTTGGAGCTTAAACAAATAGGTCTGTGAGAGAGAACTTCTTCAGATGGTTTTTATTGTGGTTTTTAATGAAGATCATATAATTTTTGAACCAGGATGGAGGGTATGACTGAGAGTTCCTGAATTGATTAAAAAAGTACAAGATTTGATAGATCCATGAGTTGGGAGATTTTTAAACACCTTGTTTGTAATGTCTGGTCCAGGAGTAGAATTCTTTTTTATATAGATTTTATGGCAAATTTAAGTTCATCAATTTGTGAAGGGAAGGGGTTTAAATAATCCAGTTTTTTGTATGATGAAATTTATGTAAGAAGTTAGAACTGTCATATTTTTTGTCTAATTTGGTGGTATTTTTTTTTAGTGGATTCAAAGTAGTGTTGAGCTAGTAATTCTGTAGTATTTTGAGTAGTAGTGTTATATTTAAGGTTTACAGATAGGATTCTGTGGTGAGGTTTCATTATTTAATTTTTTGAACATATTCCATAAATTAGTAATTGAGGTTGTGGGATGTAGATTTTCAGTTATTAAGTTCCAGTTTAATTTTTGTATATTTTTAAATTGTTTTTTGTTCATCATCATCATCATCCTGAAGCAGCCATGGGCTACGGAGGTCCAACCAAACCGTGCAATTTAGTTCTCCAAGTAAGTCTATCCTGAGCTACATCTACTGCATCTGGCCACTGCACACCAATTCTACAAGGTCCTGTTTGACCATTGCCTGCCCACTGATATCATTTTAAAATTTAGACCATCTTTGAATGTATTGTTTCTTTCCATTATATGTTCTGATATTCTATGGATAGCTATGAATTTGTGGGTAAAAATTATTTGGATATTGTTTTTAAGGATTTTTTTTAACTACTTGTTCTGAGTGTTGTTGTTCTCTTAAAGTTTCAGTGATATATATACATAGTCTTTATCAGAATCATTGAGGTTAATATTATTCAGGTTGGATGAGAAGATTTTCCAATTCTGGAAATATTTCTTTAGCTGTTGGTAATGACCTATTTTGAACATATTTTTAATTATTTAGTAATAAAATATCACAGGAAAATGTCTCATAGACAAGAAACACTTGAAATAATTAGTTGAAAAAAATTGGTTGTCATGAGTGAGATTCAAACCCATGTCTCTTAGAAGCATGCCATGCATCATAACCACTAGACTACCAGAAAAGAATTGTTTTCTTCAACAAAGTTACATATAAGGATTCCTGTAAATAATTCCTGCTCAATAATGTTGATGTTTTGCCCATTACAGTAACATCTTCTATATGGTTACTAGGCATCACCATTTTCTGTGGACAGTCCCTGAATGAAAAGCTCTGTCCCCCAAAATATAAAAATTCCCAGAAATGTTCCCTGATTTTTTTAAAGATTTTTTTTTAAATATTAAATTAATTGTACAGCATGAATAAATCTTTTCCTAATAAAATAATAATGACAACACTATTATAAAAGAAATTCATTCAGTAATGCAAGTGACCGAAAAATTGAGTCTAGAATTTTATAATTAAAGTCAGGAATTGCAGCTGTTAGACTAGAGAGTGAACAGATGTTCCTGCTTTAAGGAGATATTTACTCAATTCTTCAATTTTAATTTTTCAAAAGTACCTGAAGTCTTTTACTTTAAATCTGGTCACCCTAATTTTTTGCTGGATTTGGGACAAGTTTTACTTAGCTTTATCACCCTTAAGTCGAGCATGAAACAGTCACACTTAAACATACCAAACCATAGCTTTCAGATCTTTCTTGAAGTAAATGTGATGAAGTCAACCTTTTAAGGTCTTGGGGAAGCCTAGTTAAAAGTTTAGCATTTTGAAGATTGCTGCACTGTGGCTATCCTGTATGATACCTGTCTTTGATGCCATTGGTCCTATATATTGATTAATGATTCTTGCAGCTGTCAGTTAGTTCCAGTTTACTAATAATTCTGTTAGGCTGATACTCTTCATGTAGAGAAATTATTTGATGTTATTTTGTATCTAATAAAATTAAATCTTTCATTCTGATATAATTAGTGATGTAATGCAATAAAATTTTTATGCAAACAGCAAATTAGAATCTGGCCCACAATATCTTTAATTCATTCCTGACCTTGATTGGCCACAGTCCATTTAAATTTTCAATCCTGTTTAGAAATTGCAAATTGTGTCGGTGTATAGTGTTTTTATGCCAAGACCTGTAAATATTTTAATTATGTGTGAACATTTGAAATCTACATAATTTTTTTATAAATTGTTATATATTTTTATATAATTTTTATATATTGTTATATATTTTTATATAATTTTTATATATTAATATAAAAATATCTCAAACACAGTGTTGGTTATCGATATCTTAAATGTAAACTTGCATGTGACTTTTGCAATCTTGAATGCATATGGAATTCTTCAGCTTTGTTGAAATACCTATGTTGATAATGTTCTGTATATCTTGGTGATTCACATTGTTTAAGGCTGCTTGCTTATTGTTTTAGCACTTTTCATTTTACTGGTAATTGCTAGTGGCAGGATCCCCCCTCCCCAGGAATGAAGAATAAACACAAAAACAGTAGACTCCTAAAATTGTAACCTAGTACGAAAATATTTCTGAGATAAGCAACAACAAATAATGTGTCTGCAAGATATGATAGAAATCTTTATTTACATGAAAGTTCATCTTGTTTCTGCTGAAAAGCTTAAAAATATAGTAAAATATAAGTATATTTGTTTTTCATAATGCTGAAACAGCTCCATGGTAATACAATTCCGCTGATACACTCCATTAATGTTTTTTCTAACAGTTTTTACACTTAGTTAATGTATAAACTACCAATGCTAAGTTGATAATGCCAGTGTGATAAAAAAAATTGCTAAATAAGCTCAGTACTAAGAAACATGTGACGGAGGAATTTCAATGTCGTGGTTTTTGCCAATGTAAACAAAACTTCCCTCATAAGTCATGACAAGTTATCACTCCAGTGCACAGTGAACTTCATTTGTGTGCTCTGCAACAATGAAGTGTGCTAGCATCTGCAAACATGAAATTTTGTTCTAAACTTGTGAAGACAACTACAGAAATGAAAGTGATTTCACACCATTAAAGCAATCAAAACCAATACAAGACCATCTAAAGTTGATTTCAAAAGAGGAGTTTTGGAAATGTTTCAGAAAGAGGCATGAATGTTAGAATAAATGTCATGTACAAGAAGGAGTAATTTGAAGGTGAATAATCAGGTAAGCATCTACCTACTAATGGCATAAATTTTATTTATGCCATTGGTCACAGCTTTTTGATCACTCTGGTATATTTAAACTACAAAAAATTTGCTACCATTATATTTGTAGTTATTTTTGCAAGTATATATGTATATTTTTGAATTTAAAATTAACTGTAAAATATGATTCATTAACTCAACGGTGTTATGACAATCAATAGTCTACAAATAATGTGTTAGTAAGGTTACATTTGAAGTTGCATGAGATTGCAGTTGGTGAGCATATTCTGATACAAAGCGCCTTCAGTGTTTGTGCATTACTCGGGCACTGTCAGTTGCTGACATTATCAGATGGTTGTGGATTCAGATCACTCCTGGCTCAAGACAATTTTTCCTTTATACCCATTGATAACTGATACTCAACAGTGTAAAAGTGGTGAAATACATGTAACTATTAAGTTCTGTGAATTGAATCCTAACTGAAGGTAACTATGCATACCAAAAACCCCTTCAGTTGCTGTAAAACACTATGCACACATGTAGAAGCAATTAGTAAAATCTGTGTCTTGCACTCTGCAGTGGCCTTGTTTGCAGGTAGAAGGAAAATATTGGTTTTGGTTTCAATCTTGGGAACATGTATGCTGGGATGAATGATAAAAATAATTCTAGAAATAGTTTAAAGCAGAAATGAGAGAGTTAAATAGAACTAACTTAAGAATTACAAAATGCTAGTTATTAAATTATTTCAGTTTAATCAAAAATAGTACTAAAAAAATAAAAAAAAATACCTCCTCAAGCAGCTGCTTGCCACAGAAGTCTGACTGGAGCCTGTCAGTTTATATGCCATAGTAGAAGGTCTGAGAAGATGGCAGGCTCTCAGCAGAAAAATGACAGACAGGCATGCCTTACCTGGGGCTCGAACCTAGGTAGGTCCCTTAGATTAGTAGCCAAGCGCGCTAACCACTTGGCCATGGGACAGCACTAAACTTAGTCCTAACATTTAAAAATTAAAATTTTTTGTTGCAATGTCCAAATCAGATGTCTCCTAAAGTAGCTACTATTTTAAGTCGCATATGCTTAATGATTTAATTTTTGTTCATCTGAAATCCTCTAATAAAAAAATGTTCCCTTAGTGTCTGACTTTGTTTATTGAGAACACAGATGGTCAGATGTTTAATAAACAACTCAATTAACTCACTGGAGCTCTCTGTCAGCTAATGAGGGAGTGGTAGGTGATAAACTTACCCTATGCAATATGGTCTCCTGCTTATGCTAATGACAGTTTGAGCAAGAAAAGACTTTTTATTTTCTGATGCATCAAGTTGAGGATTATAATGAAACACTAACATTGTTTAGGAGCTCTTTTAAATATATATACATAAATAAAAAAAGGTAGTTCAAATATTTTTAAAAATTTATAAAATTTTATGGTCCTAATGATGGCATTTATCTTTCATGGCTATATATGCAGGCTTCATGAATGTGATTTACACAGTCATAGCAGCATAAGGTTTAAAGCATTATGCTGGGACTAATGGAAAGTTGTATGGGATAGTGAGAAGAGGGATTAAAATCACTTTTTCTTATGCCAGTGTAATACATTTTCCAATGTTAATAATACATTAACATTGGAAAAAGTGATGCCACATGTGAAAAAGTGATCCTTTCGTTTGTGATTTTGAAGCAATAATCTTAGTGCTATGTTTTAGTATCATTCCGTTAATAGATGAGGTAGGATTATGATTGGGAAGGAAATAATTGCACAATTGGATTCCTTTCATTTGTGATTTCCCAATTCTTATATATCAGTAATATTTATAAAATCAGTGATTATTTCTCACAAAACTTAATTCTGCTGTTCTTATTTTACTAACCTGCACATTCATACTGAAAAAATGAATTCCAGTGTACATATCCACCTATATATTGTAAAGTTGGAAAAATAGAAATGTATGGATGCCCACACATTATGTTTGCTGAAAAATATCTGTAGATCAGAAATTGTTAATCTGAAAGGAGTAACAGAGAAAATAATGTCAGAACAAGCAAACCTGCCTGTAGCTGTTGACTGTCAGTCCCTGTATAAAATGAAGAGGTGATAATACTTTATAAAATGTAATGACTGCAAAAGCCTATCCTTTATTTATGCAACGATATGATAGGAAAAAAAATGCTTTTCTGCCATTTCCTGCATCAATAATATTTATTAGTTTTAGCTCATTTCCAGAAAAAAAGAACAAACATACTCATTGTGTTGTCTGTTTGTAGACTTTCAACTTTGTTTTTTTAGCCCTTACTGTGTTAGGTTTCTAAAACTGAACTCATTATATTGGCTGGATTTATTTTAAAGTGTTTTTCAGAAAATAAAATAAACAGCTTTAGAACCTCATCCTGAAGTAACTAATGAATGAAAATATGTCATGTTACATACGAAAGGAAAGAGCATTAAATTGTGCTTAATAAAAGGACAAAAATTCGAAGAAAAAAATGGTAGGTTAAATACTAATAAGTTAACACACAGCTATACTTTATAAAGAATTTAATCACGATAATGCTGTGGTACAAAGTTAAAACATAAAACTTCCAGGGAGTAATTCTCAAACTAGGAAAGTGCTGTACATACCATTACCATATATGGGATCTACTTAACTAATACCTTAGAATTACCCTTAACTTTATACATTAATTCAAAATTAACTCTTCCTTCAAGAGACCAATTAGAACCATATATAAAGCGAAAACATATTTACCACTTATGCTGGTACAATTGCATATTTTGCAGCGTTGTCATGCTGTAGTTGGTAATTATATATGCTACCAGTCCTGATAGATGTTCTTCTAGCCGTTACAATGCTGGCATAGATGTTATGAACTGACACTATTTTCTTTAGTTTCCTCATCCACAAGTTTGAACTTCATTCATTTGTGGTGCACAAAAAGATGGTTTAAGTTGTCAGTTGTTCGTGGTGGTATAAGTTCTATTTCTTATACGTAGGATGTTACATACAGCGACACTTTTAGCCATGTTGTTGCACATTGTAACCTCAAGGTAATAGTAAATTCTCATAGGGCATTACACGAACAGTTCTTTTGTTGTGAAAAGCACTTTTCCCTGCTTGAAAAGATTTTAGATACGCTCCTTACTGGAAGAAAGCTAATGTTCTGATGACCGTTAATATTGGCCAAAAGCCATTGCTTTTACAACGTTAAAACTTTTAAAAAACATCTTAAAAACACGAACCTTCCAGGCTCATTACGCGACGCGTTTCACCACGAACTCATAACACATGGCATTCTCAGGCGAATACGATGATAGCCAACAATGGCAATCCAAGTCTGTGTAAAAGATAATCTACTGTCAAGAAGTGCGTGGAAATCTGGTGTATGCATACTCATCAATGCTGTTTTAGATCATAGCATAAGGACTGGTCGCACAAGTTAGGAACCATGACAGCTTCTCTTGGACTAACTGGTCAATAACATCTGGTGCAGTTTTACCAGCCTGTTACAAGACTGTGGTAATTAAATCCTTTGTCATATACTAGACTAAGACCCTTTAAGATAGGTTAAAGGTTTTCCTTAGTTAATAGTATTATTTGTTTAATATCTTGTTAAGAATATATATTGCCTTCTGAATTATGTGATAGTTTAAATGATGTCTTAACTTGAAGGGGCGATAGACAAGTAATTGTCGCAATCACGAGGTTAAGGCATATTTCTTATGTAATACTCAATGCGCTCTACTGGTTTAAAGCGGCATAGTTATGCATGAAGGAATTTAATGTACAGTATTTATTCATGAAGAATTAAATGAATTTTGAAACTTTTAAACCAATATTACAAGTGATCTATTTTGGGCTAGAAATATGATTTCTAATCAAGTATGAATTTGAATGTTGAATTTATGTCACAGGGTTCTCTAAATATTAATAAAAGGTTTACTATACTCCTGTTTTGTTGAAAACCTGCTGTGGTACAATCCTACTTACGTTTGTTGCCATCATAGTTAGGCGTCTCCTCAGTTTCCAACACATGGCTTGTGGATGTTGCTATATTTGGTGCGTTGTCTTCTGTGCTCGTTATTGCTGGTTCATGGCTCCTCAGCAGTTCGGTGTTATGACAATCAACAAAAGTCATCTGCAATGAAGTAAAAACATGAAGTAAAAGCATTTCTAGCATAAAGTTCATTTTCTTCTTCATTTTCTAGCATGAAGTTCATTTTCTAGCATGAAGTAAAAGTAGCAGATCAACTTTTACTTCATGCTAGAAAATATACAGATGTATTTTGTATCACTCTTGATCCGTGATCATTGTGAATACAAAAGGGTGCAAGGGTGTACACCTAATCTACTTTATTTGTTTACATTTTGGTGCATTACTCTGATGCAGGCAGTTGAGGGGGGAGTCAAGGTCAATTCATTAGTCTGTAGTCAGGGGTGGGGTTGGGATTTCGTAGTGATAGGAGGCAATTGCATATAGAATAATTTACATAAAAAGAACATAGATAACAAAAATTAGAGTAGAGGTACACAGTGCGGTAATTAAAATTAAAGCTATTTAATTCTCTATGACACTGTTAAATGTTTATAAGCACTTCAACACATGGACTATGCTATCAAGTATCAACAATTATTAAGGAGAGATTTACATACCATGCCATAGAGGATGGGTAGTAACAAGAACTTCCAGGATGCTTTCAGTGACAAATTTAATAATCGACGTTCTTGCTGGCAAGTGACGTCTCAGTGGAGATTAAAAGAAGGATAACAGCTGCCAATGGTCCAACCGCCTTGGCGAAGGAAATAACCATTTATTCCTTTGATAGCATAGAGTGTTTAAAAAAGATTTTGATCCGCGGCGTGTGTTTTGCACCCTTCCTTTTGGCGCATTGTCAGATGGGAAGTGCATCGTGGATCAAAAAATCGTCAGGTGGAAGTACATCATGAAACGTGTCATGGATCAAAAACTTCTTTAAGCACTCTATGCTATCAAAAGTATAAATGCTTATTTCCTTCGCCAAGGCGGGTAGTGTGTTTTGCATCTTTCCTTTTGGTGCATTGTCAGATGGGAAGTGCATCGTGGATCAAAAAATCGTCAGGTGGAAGTACATCATGAAACATGTGTCATGGATCAAAAACTTCTTTAAGCACTCTATGCTATCAAAAGTATAAATGCTTATTTCCTTCGCCAATACGGGTGACCATTGACAGCCGTTATCCTTCTTTTAGTCTCCACTGAGATGTCACTTGCCGGCAAGAATGTTAATTATTAAATTTGTCACCGAAAGCATCCTGGAAGTTCCTGTTACTACCCATCCTCTACAGCATGGTACGTAAATCTCTCCTTAATAATTGTTGATACTTGATAACATAGTCCATGTGTTGAAGTGCTTAAAAACATTTAACAGTGCCATAAAGAATTAAATAGCTTTAATTTTGAACACAGATATTATGAGCTGACAGTTACTTTCAGCAGGTCTCAGATAATAATAGTATCCACGGATGTGGCAAGTCGGGCAATTCGTCATTTGCAACACCTGCTGATATTCTTTTGAATGACAACTTGCTCAGCTACAGCTAATGTGAATGGATTGAGTGGAGCAGTTATGATGCTTGCTTCATTGAAACCTGGGACATACCTTTCATTAATTGCCTTTTTTGATAATGCTGTGGTCAGTCGATTGTTCTTTATGTTGCATTGATGCTCTCTGAACTTTGTTACTGCAGTTCTTTTTGTTTTTCCTATTTATGGTGTGGAGGTGTTGTTTGTGGGGTGGTATAGTGGTTTATGTATACTCCTCCGACTTGTTTTGCAGGGTCCCTGTCACATTTAATTAATTGTAATAATATTTTGGGTGTTTTGATAGCTTTGGCCATATTATAAGGTTGCAATGCTTTCTTAAATGCTTATGATAAACAACTATGGCATATCTTGGAACAAGAATAGCTAAATCTGTTGAACCAAACCATTTGCATTACACATAATCAGTGGCTAACCAAGAAAAAAAATCATCTACGAAAAATATAATGAGTTACTTAAAGTTAGCACTCAGATTGAATTTGACATACACTTACAAAAGGTACAGTCTGTCGTAGAAAAACAAATGCAGTGCATATAGGAAAGACACAAAAGGAAATTGAAATTACTACTGCAGATAATGATCTTATGAAACCAAAATCAGTACAGTTTGTTAATCTCACATAATTTCAATGAAATGGAAATTAGTATCATCCACCGTAACCCTAAATATGCATATCCACCATGTAAGATGAAGTTTGAGGAAACCCTACCTGAAATTGAATGAATCCTAGCAGCAATACCAGAAAGGGACAGAGACAAAATAGGTACCAAATATATCATGGAGTCAAACAACATGAAACAGGCCCGAAGCCACAGGTAATAACTAACGATCTAAGAGCAATTAATAACATAAAAAAACACATAAAAATAATTTCTGTGGACAAATCAAATGAACTAGTCATTTTCAACACTGATCAGCTCCACATCAAGATACAACAAATGTTTGGTGAACTTCAGATGGAAGAAATTAAAAAAGATCCCACCAATCGCCTGATAGCAGAAGTAGTAGAAATTAAAAAATATGAACTCTTTTACCTGAAGAACTAACCAGAAAATGTTTTCTGCCCATGTACCCTTCAATACCCACTCTATTTGTAAAGACAAAACACAAAAGATAGTGCCTTCTCTATGTTGATAATTGGTGCAGAGTGTTTTGCGACTGAAGGCCTCAATGGTACACTATCACAATACATAAGCAAAATGTATCCTAACAACCAATATAATCTAAAATCTACAGAAATATTACCAGAAGAAATTAAGCATCTCCCTTATACCAAAACACACCATATAGCAACCTTATCTGAATACCCTAATAATCCAGTAGCAGAAGTAATTATGTTTTGCTGCCACCTTATCAGAATGAATGAAATTCAACCACATATAATGGACAGTATTATCTGCTCACTAACTTTCATAACAAACAGCAACTATTTTAAAATCCAAAACAATAGATACAAGCAGAACTTTGGAATTCCAATGGGCTCACCTCTATCTGGTATCTTGGCTGACATCTCTCTTCGACACATTGAGCAGTTGGTGCTAAAACATTACAGCGAAAATGAACTATACTATCGATGCTACATTGATGACATGCTTATAATTTATGATACTATGAAGATTGATTTTGATAAACTGCAGACTGAACTAAGCAACATTTTCTTCACCATAAATTTTACCTCTGAACATTAACAAGGCAAACAGCTACTTTTCCTGGATATATTACTCACCAGATGCAATAATCACAACACAAGTATATAGAAAAGTCATTGTACCTCTAATGCTTATACCGTATGATACAGTTCATCAGCTCCATAGCAAAAAGGCAAACATTAAAGGAGTATTTTTGAGTAAATACAGGTAAGCAACTGCAGCCAGATATCCATATTCAATGAGAAGCAAACTAGAATACCAAACTAAGCACCACTCAAAGCAACCATCCCAAATGCAAGCAGCACAACAGCTGCATATAGGAAGGAGGAATTACATAGGCAGCCTGCCCAATATAGCATGGTTACAATGTATTATGAAGAAAGCATTATAACCTTATGATATGGCCATAGCCACCAAAACACCCAAAACATTATTACAACTAATCAAACATGACAGGAACCCTGCAAAATGAGTTGGAGGAGTATACAGTATACTGTTATACCACCTGACAAACAACACCTCTACACCATACTATGGGGAAAAAAATTGCTGTAACAAGGTTCAAAGAGTTGACTGACCACAGCATTATCAAAAAAGACAGTTAATGAAGGTTACATCCCACTTTCAATGAAGCAAGCAACATAATTGCTCCACATAATCCATTCACATTAGCTGAAGCCAAGCAAGTTGTCATTCAAAAGAATATCAACAGGTGTTGCAATGACGAATTGCCCAACTTGCCACATCCATGGACACTACTATTATCTGAGACCTGCTGAAAGTAATGTCAGTTCATAATATGTTCTTTCTATGTAAGTTATTCTGTATGTAACTGCCTCCTACCACTATGAAATCCCAACCCCACTCCTGACTATGAACTAAATGAACCGACCTTGACTCCCACTTCAACCGCCTGCATCCGAGAGTCACACACCAAAATGTAAACAAATAAAGTAGGAGGCATGCACCCTCACACCCTTTTGTATTCACAGTGATCATAGATCAAGAGTGATCCAAAATGTGTCTGTATATTTTCTAACATAAAGTAAAGGTTGATCTGCTATCTTGTGTCTGTGGTGCATCAGGTGACTTTTGTTGATTGTCATAACACCGAACTGCTGAGGAACCGCACCATGAACCAGCGATAACAGTGAGCACAGGAGACAACATCCCAATAACAGCAACATCCATAAGCCAGAGACAAGAAGGACACCCCTAACCTTGGTGACAGCACATGTAGGTAGGAGTGTACCACAGCAGGTTTTCAATAAAATGGGAAGATAGTGAACCATATATTAATATAAAGTTGAATGTCTACAGACAGACAACAAAGTGAAAACATTAGCTAGCTTATATATATATTTTGGACACAAGCTAAAACTCTAAACACTGATATCCAGAAAGTGGCAGAAATACATCTGGTATCACCTCTTTGTTTTATACATGACGTTTAAGGGGTTTGACAGCAACAGTTTGTCCCCTTCACCCCCAGGGGTGTGGTGGGTGGGAAGATGCAACTCTTTGTTTATAAGATAATTCTTTGTTTTAGAAATAAATTAAAAATACTTTTTGGGTTGGATAAGTATTGAAATACTACTATGATTCACACTTTTTGAATCTCCAAAAAATTGTAATTGTGCTTTCTGACAATGGAAAGAGTTGAAGATTTATTAACTTTAAATGAATATTGCAAACAATCTATTGGGGTAGAAATTTTATATTTTAGTGGTGGAATGCAATGACCAAGTGCTTACATTGGCAGGAACAATTTGTCCCTTTCACCCCCAGGAGGGTAAAGTTTCACCCCTAGTAAGAAAGCACAACCTGTTTGTTTTAAGAGATTAATGAAAAATTCTTTTTGAGTTGAATAAATGCTAATGAAATATTATGATTCATGGTTTTCAAATCCTCCGAAGTGCTTTAATTTATATTGTTAGAGGGTGCTAAATGTAGAAAATGTTAAATTTGAAGTAATATTGCAAATGATATATTTATGCTAGAAATTAAAAATTCTGTTGGTAGAATATGATGATCAAGAACAGAGATACCCAGATAATTTACTAGTAGAAATATAATTTATATTCGTGTGTTTTAATTAAATTACTGTTGGTTAAAATTTGACCAGCTACTCTTTTTTTAAAGGAATTTAGTACTTAATTTTAAAATTTTCAATATTTTAATATAGTAACAATAAATAAATTATTTTGTATACACTGCCTGATTTGCACATTACCCACTTGCCTGACATGCCATGTCAGACATGGGCATCCCCTTCTTCCTGAAATTGATTTGCCCGAGCATAGCATGGGCATCGTAATCTTTTATGCTCCTGTTCTGATTTGCCCGTGTTTTCCTGTTTGCTTCCTTCAGGAAGTTTTTGTTTTTTACTCAGTAGGTGTCTTTAGCATACTACACACTAGTGACAGTAGGTGGAAACTTTTGTAACTATATTCCTATATTTTCATTAGTATGTTGATGTCCCATTTGTCATCCCATTCATCAGCTGTTTTTGATAGACAAGTTGTTTTGGTGGTCTACTGCTCGTTTTTACTCAAACTTGGACATTTACTGCATTATTTGTCATATCTATCTTCTGTTTCTGAGCACACAGTAGAGTATTCTATTTATTTGTTGGTTCATAGTATTTATATCAATTATTTTTCTCAAATCACATCAGATGTTGGCATGAATCTGGAGAGATGCGGGTTTGATTCCCGCCATGGTGTCAATGAATTTTTTTCAGAATCTATTAATTAATGTTTGATATCTGTCTTAACAGAGAATACTGTGCATTCACTTTGGATTGATTTTTAATTATATATTAACATCGTAGCATTAGCGACCTTCTCATTAACATCTGATAATCAAATGCAACGACTGAAAAAGTTGCATCTCTTTGAGTATAGTTGGCACTATCTCAGTCACGTCTCAGGGAGAAGATTTATAAGGTCATATTCTAAAAGAGTTCGTTGTTTGATGCATGGTGCAATGGTAGCGCACTCTGGCATGAATCTGGAGAGATGCAGGTTCGATTCCCGCCTTGGTGGCAATGAATTTTTTTCAGAATCTATTAATTAATGTTTGATATCTGTCTTAACAGGGAATACTGTGCTATCTGTCTTAACAGGGAATACTGTGCATTCACTTTGAATTGATCATCAAATGTAGTTTTAGTATAATTGAATTATTATTATTATAATGTATAGTTTCCCGTTATGATGTCCGATTTTGTTTCGAGTGATTCAGAAGAAGTTTCAATAAGTGATTCAGGAAGTTCATCAGAAGGTACAGACATCTTTTCTAATATTGATGAGGATGCAACTGCTGAATTGCTTGATGCAAGAGTTTGGTGTCCAATCAGTTCACATCAAGATCCCTAACCACCTCCTCCAAGGTTTCCTTTTACTGCTTCTCCTGCTATACATTTAGAAAATGATGGAAGTGCTGATGTTCTTTATTATTTCGAGGATTTTATTGATGATTATCTAATTGATTTGATAACAGAGCAAACCAACCTATATGCTGACCAGTGCCTAAAATCTTCTGTTTTGAAAACATTTTCAAGGGGAAAAGATTGGCAGCCTATTAGTAAAGTCTAGTGAAATTAGAGTGTTTTTAGGTTTGATTATTCTGCAGGGAATTATAAGTAAACCAGTGGAAGAATGTTATTGGTCAAAGAAACAGACAATTCTTACTCCATTCTTTGCTAAAGTAATGTTATACCATAGGTTTGTCCTCATAAAACGCTATCTGCATTTTTCAGATAATAGTGTCTTTGATAGGGAAGCACATCCTAATGCCAAACTAAATAAAATTTGGCCTGTACTTCTTATTTGAACAAAAAGTTCTCAAGTTTACTGACACCTGAGAGGGACATTTCTATTGATGAAAGTCTCATGCTTTATAAGGGTAGGCTATCATGGATTCAATATGTTTCCCTAAAAAGAGCCATGCTATGTGAGTCGAAGTCTGGATATATCTGGTCAATTATTATTTATACAGGAAAAGGGTCAGTACTGAATGAGGAATATAATAATCTACCTATATCATCCCAGATTGTTCTAGCACTAATGAAACCCTTACTAGGTAAAGGTTATTGTGTGACTACAGACAATTACTACACTTCCCCAGAGCTGGCTGATTTGTTGATTGCTAAAGGAACTGATGCCTATGAGACATTGAGAATTACAAGAAAAGAAGTTCCAAATGACATGAAACAAAAGAAGTTGAAAAAGGGGGAATTCGCTGCCTTTCAGATAGGTAAAGTGATGGTGATGAAATGGCACGACAAGAAGGTCGTTACTCTTTACAGTACACAATACTGAATTTGTGGACATGAAAAAAAGGAAAAAGGTGTTACGGAAGCCAAAAATTATTGTCGAGTACAATGATACAATGGGTGGAGTGGATAGGGCAGATCAGCACCTGACAAACTATCCCATTATAAAAAAAGAGGGAAAAAGTATTATGAAAAAATATTTTTCCATTTGTTAGACCAGGCCACTTGGAACTCATTTGTGTTGTACAGGAAGAATGGTGGAACAAAAAGAAACCTTGACTTTAGAATGGAACTAGTGGAAAGTATAATTGAGAAGTACTACACAGAGGATATGAGATCTAAAGGTTGAAGGCCTTCGGTAGAACCATATCCCCTACGCCTGACTGCGAGGCACTTCCCTGATTACATTCCGCCTACAGAGAAGAAGGAAAAGCCATGTCGGCAATGTGCAGTTTGTTGTGCCAAAAGGGATGAAAATGGCAAAAGAATAAGAAAAGAAACAAGGTTCTATTGCCAGGAATGTGATGTTGGACTTTGTGCTGCACCGTGTTTCAAAAACTATCACACAATGAAGGATTTTTAGAAAATGTACATAAAACAGTGGTGTAAAAAATAACAGTTATAATTACATAGTTACATAATCTATCTAAAACCTAGATTATTTATATTTCATGCAAAAAAATTCAAATTAGAGCTTTTGAAAAGAAATTTTAAAATTTCAAAAAAAGGTGATAAGGGAATCAAAATTGTAAGATTTTTAAATTAATAAATTAAGTATGATTTTCTGTAATTGTCTGTTTTTCCTAATCATAGACATATGAATAGAATGAAAAAAAAAAACCCTGACATTTTCTGTGCAGAAAACAATTAAAAACCCATCAGGCATGTGGTTAACCCTTGGAGATGAGAAACACAACTTTTTTATTTTAAGAGAAAAAATGAGGAATTGTTTTTACATTGGATATGGCTAATAATATTTCTTTATTATAATAATTCTACATTTTTGTATCACCTATTAAGTCAAATTAAAACCAGTTTCAGTTAAAACTTCAGTCATAAAGGGTGCAAAATTTAGAAAATGAAAAAGTTCATTTTCTTTGGAAATGAAGGCCTTATTTTTACCAGAGGCGATGTTACCAGAGGCGATGTTACCAGAGGCGATGTGTGATTCTTCTAGTTATTTTTTAACATCAACATATTGACTGTTAAGAGTTAATCATTCAACTTTGCCCATGGGCCAACTGCTCTTTTGTTTTTAAATATATTTATTGTGTACCTGAAAATGTATCTAAACCTTTTTTTTTGGATACTATATATATTGTATTTTATAATCAAAGTTGTGTGTCACCCTTTTGCAGATGACATGACCTGTGATGAAAACTTTAAATCAAATTTACAATGTAAGAAACATAATATTTTTTCATTTATTGTTGTCGCTTGTGATATATATATGTGTTACATTCTTAGAGAAATTGCATCATTAGGGTTACTCAATCCATGCCAAGGACAACTACTCATGATATAACTCTGTGAAGAAATGATAACAGCAAAATAGTTAAAAAAAGGTGTGTGTTATGTAAAGAAAAAGAATCTCAGTCAGTTACAAACAAAAAAAAATTCAAGGAACCGACAATGTTTTACCCAGATTGCCCTGAACCTGCAGTTGTGTTTGGTGTACTTAGCAGAAACCCATTCAAATGAAAAATCAATAAAGTATCAGCTTAATGATCTTATATGAGTTTTAAGAAATTGTTCATGTTTATTTTTCATAGCTAAAGTTATTTTTGTTTGTACTAATAAAACTTGATTACTCTTTTCACAGCTTTTATTGCTTTTATTTTCTATAATTTTTCATCCAGGGCCAAGTCCAATATACCAAAATATTTATGAGGGGTTATGCTTTTTGAACTGCTTTAGGAATATCTAGTAGTGTTATCCTCATTCAGGTAACATGGCCTAAACTGAAATTATGGGTCTTACCTGTGTGAAAATTAAAGAGCTCAGTGGAACACAAGTGTCACCTTGTAAATGAATAACATGGCAATTAATGTGTTAAAATAATGTATGTTAAAAGTCATGCATTTTTAATTAATATGCTATAGACTTAAATGCTAATTTTCATATCTTTTCTAAAAAAATGTCATTTTTGTATGGAGTATTTCATTTGCTGCATAATATTAAAAAAGTGTATTTTGTATGTTTATTTGTAGCATGCTAACATTGGAATCATATTTTAGTACAAGTAGTTTTATTACCTAAACTACCATTATATAAATTAGATTAAAGCATTTCAGCAGAAGTAATGGTGAACATTGTCTTTTTTGAATGCAGTTAAAATTATAATAAGCATGTGTGTACCCTGGCATGAGTCAGCACTCCCTGATGCAGTGCACTGCCTTTGCTGATGGCCTGTTGTGATATTACTTTCCTGCTCACCTTGTTCTGCACTTAGCTGCCTCGTTTTGCTTTTTTTTTTTTCAGGTCATGAAATTCTTAAACTTATATAAAAAAATATTTGGCAATGTATTGATTGTTACACTCTATTTGATATTAACAAAATGCTTGTAATCGTAATTGTCCTTTTAAGCAATAAAAATTATTCTGACATACATTAAACAGGAACTGGGTGCATAAAATCTTACATTTCATAAAGAAATTTAAGCCATGTCAGGTTAATTGACTTTCATCAGTATGTGCAGTCTACTGCACCAGGAGTGCAGATTATGTAACTTTGTAAGTGGAACAGTACTGAAATGAAAAAAAAAAGTATTTCACTCAGTACTGTATGAATTTATTGCTAAATATTAATTTTAAATAAGAGCAATTGAAATTTATATTGGAAATATATGTAAATTATTTTTGTGTGTTGCCATTATCATGTTCCTCTTAAATAATTGTTCAGTAAAATAAATATCTGCACCCAGTTCCATTTGTGAAATGGAAACATTTTGTTGCTCAAGGTTTGCCATAAGAGAATAATTTAAATATCAGAGCAGTTTTTTTAACCTTGAAATAGTACACTAAAATCTAGAAGGCCTGAGATAAATTTTAGACTTGTCTGGTAGTAGTTTTTTGTAATTTAGAGATGAATGTTCTGTACTAATATATTGTTTTATTGGTAAGTAGAGCTTGCTTATTTTTTCTTGTGTTTCCAGGATCCTACTCTACTGAAATGGGTTGGGGATTTTTTTGTCACTTTATGTGGCAGTGGTAATTTTGAAAATAGATTTCTTGAATTAAAATTTTAGTTTGTGTATTTTTTTTAATGAGGAAGTAGTTTTGTGGAATTCCATATATTTATTTATTATTTATGAAAAATAAGACTACTACCAGACAACTGCCGTTTGTTTGATATACTTGACAATGCAGGAATAAGTGTTGTTCTCTTGATGGTTGTTGATCTAAATGATAGTATTCCCAATACTTCTCATGTTTTTCTAATGGAGAAATTTATACCCCTCCATCTTCATTTGAAAGCATGCATTTAGTCACATAGTTTGAGTTGAAATAAATTACATTTTGCAGCTGCTAAGCAAAATAAAAAGCAGTCATGAGGTGTTTGAGTTTTTTGGAAAAAAAATTGCTGTGCCTGCCTCAAAGAAAAATTGGCTAATTTCAGCAATTTGCATATCTTGCACAAATCTATAATCAGGAAAACAAAATGCCAGTTTTCTGAACTGAAACAAATATCCTCACAGGGAATAGTAAGTGCAACATCATGTCTATACATGTGCCACAACTTTAGGTCCTGTGGAAAGCTCTCCAACTGTATCCCACCAATTCAATTAAATATAGTAGGCATCAGTTTTTGTGATTACTATTTATTAGAATCAGTCACTGTATATAATCAAATTTCAGAGAATGAATTCAAATAACAAAATGTATACATTATTATTGTTTATTGGAATCACATTTTCAGTTATTAGAATCAAATTATACCAATTCTCAATTTTAAACAAGGTTGGCATCTGGCAAAATATGTCTTTATAAATATGTCATCAAAGTTAAACAAAATTTTCAGTGGCTTTTGGAATAAAAGCACATTTAAAGCCCTTTTAAGCAGTGGAAGGAAGCAGTGGAAGGGAAGCAAGAAGTACAGTTGTGTCACACAACTGTACTTCTTGCTTCCCTTCCACTGCTTAAGTACATTAGAAAATTCCATTCTTTTAGGGATGTCAGGTAAATGACACACATGAACAGAAATAGCCAAAAAATATTCTTTGGTCATAAGTTTGTGACAGGGCAACATATGAGAGTTCTAATGAGGTGAAATTTCACTGTTGGCAGAAAGGATTATTTGAAGCACTTAAGGAGTAGCTTAAGAATAGAATGCACACTTGTTGCCAGTGCCATCTTTCATTGCTTTTGTCTCATCATACTAAGACAAGAAGCATGTGATGTGACATTCTCTGCTAATCATAAGGTAAGGTGAAATTTAGGTGGATTCCCAACAGTATAAATGTGTGTTAACTGCACCTGTTTGCTTTCTTCAATTAGTAACGTATTTTACCGTGTTTTTTTTTTTCTTGTTTCCTTTTCCCCCCCCTTTTTTCATATTTTAAACATTTTTATAAAAATGTCAGTGAATAATAAAACAGATTTGAGTGTAACAGAAAAGTTTTACCTTGTAGACAAATATGACAAGCTAAACTTCAGTAACTTGTCTTAAAGTGGCTGCTAAGTTAGGTCATCTTTATTAAAATTATTGAAATCTTATGATGCATTAAACAATAGTATGACTAGTGTAAACAGAAAATAAAAGTCTGAAGAAAAGTGCCGTGCTGTAGATGAAACTCTAAGCAGACGAGCTCATTTAATATTCCTAAAATCACAGCATTCTTTTACAACTAGTAGAACACATATCACCCTCTGGTGAATATGGGAATCTCTGTTTCAATAGAGAATGGAGATTTCATTTGCCTATTTTTGCACTCTTTAAAAGTTTTAATTCAAACTAAGGGATGATTGGGAAAATGCAAGTAATAGTATTAGAAAGCAATATTGTCTGCATACACAGAATGATGGATATTATTGTTAATATAATCTGGCAGATCATGAAGCATATATTAAAAAGAGCTGAACTTAATATATAATAAAAGCTTCACTTGGACTTTTCTTTAAGAGAGAGAAATCTTGGAAATATTGGAACTCCAAGTTTAAAAGTTTTGAACAGGAGACCATGCCAAACCCTGTTGAAGGCTTGTTGAACATCCAAAAAGATGGTAGCAACAATTTGGTTTCTTTTCAAAGCATTTTAGGTTTTAGCCATAAGTTCCAAAAGATTGTCTTCTGTGGATTTTCCTTTGTGGAATCATGTTTGGCAAGGTTCTCTTCTAAAAATCATTTCAGTCAGTAAAGAACTAAATCTCAAATAATTTACCCAAACATGAGAAACTAGAGAAATTGGTCTATATGATTTACAACTGATTAGGGGATTTTTTAAAAGTTTTGACAGGAAGAATGTTGACAATTTTCCAATTTTTAAGAACTTTTCCATTCAAATTTCATTGAACGTTTGAAGAAAGTTTGGATGTTCTCTAACAAGGATATAATCTTTCAGTTCATGATGAGATTGATCCCATTACTGCTTGTTTGCTTTCAGCATCTTTAGAGCATTTTTTAATTCCCAGATTGAAAATTTGTGGTCCAAGAAATCTGTGGTGTCTGAATAGGAGTAAAAAAAAAGTTTCATATGAGTGTTGATTCTTGTTAGGTTATCCAGGAAGAGTCAGTAAGTGAAGCAGAGGATGTAAAGTAGTCAACTAAGATATTGGAGAAATCATTGGTTGAGTAATGCAGAGGCTAGTCCAGGCAGGTTGGAGTTCTGGAATAGAATCTATATATTTTTTTTTTTATCTTTCTCCACACAACAGTAGAAGGGGGTCATTAAGTTGTTATTACTCAAAGCATGTCACTGAACTTTTCTGAGTGCTTTGATTTTTCTTAGTCTTAAGTGGGCATTCTTGTAATAATATATTATAAGCAACCACTTCTCTGTGCCTTTCTTTCTGCTCTTTTTTCTGTTATATTTGATTTGAAGTGCAAAGAAACACCAGCTGGTGCAGGAAAGGTAGTTGTACTAGTTAAGCCCTGCCAAAAGTTTGTCACAAAAGATCAGTCCATTTATAACTTTACCCATAGACAACATACTACTCCATTCGCAACTTGCGGTCAGTAACATACTACTTCATTCACAAGATAGGTAACTACAACATTGTCAGAAATTTTGGACACTTTCAAAGGAATTACTCCTTTCAGCTAAGAACCCGATCTCTTCACCCAACATAGTTAGACCTAAGTGGGACCACTGCATGAAATTTGGGATCGATCGATCAAGTACCTGCAGAGCCACAAAAAGCGGAAAATTTCTACCACCAATGACATCACACTGTGGATGTACAAGAAATGTATGTTTGCCTACCGGAATTATGACTATTATATAATGGTTTTTCTTAGAGGAAAATAGTGTCAATGCAAGAACTTTTAATGAAAGGTGGAGTGGGTAATCTATGGAATAATTCAGAAACATCTTTCTTGCAATGTTTGCATTTGGTGAATTTAAGGAGAGGCTTCAAACATTTGCTACAGATTTCAGTTGGGAAATAACTGCCAAGGCAGTCTGGAAAGGTTTATCACAAGAAATGTTGAAACAAGAAATGTTATCACAAGAAATGTTGAAAATTTAATTGATAAGAAATGTTGAATAATGGAGTTAGTAGAAAGGGAAACATCAATGGCACTTTCAATCGAAGGAAGTCAGAAAATGTCAGAGAGCCATAGTTAAAAACAATGAGATTAAATGCAGAAGTATCTCTTCAAGGATGAGGCCTCTTGTAACCACGAAGAGACATCTTCATGTTCTGCAATGAGCTTTCCAATCTCAACATGTGATTAAAGATTCAGTACTTTATTGGAAAACATACTCATAGGTTTGGAGAGGAATATTTACTCTTGGGTTGTAGTGAGACAATGATAAAAATTCTGATCTTCACCTGGGTTGTAATGATCTAAAAATAAGGGTTAATTCTATTTACATGGATAGGTGTCTAAGGCAAAGTTTTATGAATATACATAAAGCTACACCTACTCTACTGAATCCATCGGCTATTGGGTGCCAATAAGGGATATAAGGTTTTATATTAATGATTTTTTTTGACTAAATGGTTCACAGAGAGCAATGATACTGAAATCCTTAATTTGATTACTTTGTGGTGGAGTCTGGCTCAGTCAGTAGCTTCATCATCATCATCCTCAAGCAGCCATGGGCTACGGAGGTCCAACCAGACCACGCAGTTTAATTCTCCAAGCATATCTGTCCTGAGCTACATCTGCTGCATCCGGCCACTGCACACCAATTCTAACAAGGTCCTGTTTGACATTGTCTGCCCACCGCATCCTAGGTCTCCCCCTTCTTCTGAGGCCTCTAGGCACACTGTTCATAACCCTATTCGCCAATCTATAATTATCCATATGGGCAACATGGCCAAACCAGCGGAGTCTCTCTCTGCACAATATGCTGCTTAAAGGAGGTTGCAGACTCCTTTTCCTAACCTCATCATTAGCTACAAAGTTACACCACCTAATACCCAAGATACTGCGTAAGCATCTACAATCAAAAGCATCTAGTTTCCTGTTATCTTGTTTACACAGCGTCCAAGTTTCACTACCATAACTAACCCTAGAAAGAACCAAACTATTATACAGTCTAATTTTAGTCTTTAGGTGTATACGCCTATTTCTCCACAATCTCCATAGATTCTTAAAAGTCCCGGCAGCAATACCCATTCGTCTGTTAATCTCATGCCGCACATCACCAGTATCAGTTACATAGCTCCCAAGGTAATTAAACTGTGACACCTGCTCAAGACTGCAACCATTCAGATTAACTGAATCTCAACCTACCTGACCAATTTTCATCACTTTAGTTTTCTCTCTGTTTATAACCAAACCTACTCTACTACCAGTCTCATCAGCAGCTCGGATGAAAGAGTTCATCTCATTGACATCATTTGCCAAAAGGGCTAAATCATCAGCATAATCTAAATCAGAAATTTTCATATCTCCAGCCCATTTAAGGCCAAAATCTTTCCCTTGAAGTGAATTTCGCATAATATAATTAACAACCAAACTAAAGAGAAAAGGAGAGAAAATGCACCCTTGTCGAACACCAGAAGTAATGCTAAACCAATTGCTACAAGACTTACCAACTCTCACACATGACTCAGTGTTATTATAGAGAGCTTTCATTATGTTAACTAACTTGTCTGGTATACCATATGATTTCACAATCAACCACAAATTTTGACGATCAACAGAGTCGAAAGCCTTTTTGAAATCAACAATGCTAGCAACCAAAGGTTTCTGAAACTCTAAACATTTCTCAAGAATCTGCCTAAGTGAAAATATCTGATCCACACATCCCCTACCACTTCTGAATCCACATTCAATCATCTTGCTCATCAAGCAATTGCCTGTCAACCAGATTCTTAATTCTATTGAGCACAATCATGGAAAGAACTTTACCTGGAACAGAGAGTAGGCTGATACCCCTATAGTTATCACAAGAACTGTGATCACCTTTTTTGAAAATAGGGATAATAATAGCTCTGGTAAAATCTTTAGAAACCATGCCGTTATCATAAAAGTTATTCAAAATTTCAGTCATCCAAGTGGTAACCGAAACATTCCCAGCTCTGAGCATTTCTGTAGTAATTTCATCTACCCCTGAGGATTTATGAAGTTTAAGTTTAGAGATAGCCAAAATAACTTCAGATTGTGTTATAGGGCCAACATTAAAGCTGCCAATGCATCTATCATCATTACAAACAATGGGAGTAGAACTAACCACATTGTTTAGAACATCACTGAAATGCTCAGCCCACCTAGCCATGACAGAAACCTCACCTTCTATTATAACCTTACCTTGTTTATCCTTCAATCCTTGTATGCCTGTCCGTTTTCTACCACATAAAACATTAACTATCTGGTACAGCTCTCTGCTGTTGTGCTGCCTAACTGCTTCCTCAGCTTTGTCAGCCAAACCATCAAGCCAAAGATTCTTATCAGTAGCTAACTGATCCTTTACACGTTTATTAAGCTCTCTGAAATCCTTTCTATTAGGACTAGTAGGGTACTGATTCAGGACATTCTTGCAGTTCCTTCTTTCTGAAATAAGCTCAAGTGCCTTATCACTTAAATAATTCTGCCTCCTCAGCTCCTTTTTTCGTAAAAGAGTACTGTTAGTTTCGAAAAAACCTGTTTAAAATGGCCCCATTCTTCCTCAACTTCAGTATTAAGCAAACCATGACTGTCATAATGACTAAGTAACCTATCATGGTAAGCTTTAGCTATAACAGGGTCTTTCAGAGCTTCAGTATTAAAGGTATAATATTTTTTAACTTTAGCACAACACTTTATAAGTTTAAGTTGCAAGACACTTTTAACAAGGTAATGGTCAGATCCAATTTCAGCTCCCCTATATGCCCTGGTATTTCTAACAGAACTAGCCCATTTGCTGTTAATTAATATATAATCAATCATATTCTTATGCAGCCCATCAGGTGAAACCCATGTGTGTTTACGTATGTCGCGGTGTTTGTAATAAGTGTTAGTTATTCTGAAACCATTTAGTTTACTTACCTGTAGGAGACGTTGCCCATTGCCATTGCAGCTACCAATACCAAAAGGGCCTATTACTCCTCCCCAAAGGTCAGAGTCGGTACCAACTTTGGCATTGAAGTCACCTAGAACATGGGTAATATCTCCTTTCATGATAGAATTCAAAATATCCTGAAGTTGTCTGTAAAACCTATCCTTCTCATCCTCATCGGCATCCTCAGTGGGGGCATAACAGCAGACAACATTCAAGTCTCTAACGCTTGTCTGAAATTTTGCTGTAAGAAACCTTTCATTAATGCACTCATATCCTAGAAGAGCATCACTAGCATGTCTACTGAGCAGCAGACCCACACCTTGGTGATGCTTTGCATCCTCCCTCCCTGTAAAGAGAAATTTAAAGTTATTTTTAAGTATCTCACCTTTACCTGTCCATCTGGTCTCTTGCAAGCCTAGAATATCTAGGTTATAGCACTGGAATTCCTGCATGAGGACATCAAGAGAATAATCTCTATGTAATGTCCTCACGTTCCACGTTCCTGCAGAGAGAAAATGATTAGTAGGATTTTTAAAGAAATTAGGTTTATTGAGATTGGTAGGGCCAACAATATCAAACAGCCCCCTAATCGCAGGCATGGGGCAAAGACCTGTTCCTCCTCTGCTAAAGGCTGAAGTCACCAATGCTGGTAGGAACATCAGGCACCACCATTTCAAGTGGACTTTTTCAAAAGCCACATGGCCTGCCTGAGACACATTACTCCAGTTTAGGCTTGACGATGCCCAACTAGCTGAGTAAGGTTCAGGTACCTGCAATGGCCTCTGATTAGGATTATCCACCAGCTGATATAAGGTATCCCATGCCTCTGTTCACTTAGAGCTGGCAACCCAGAAGCAAACAGAAAACACAGCGGCAGATTCTCCCTCAACAGAGGCCCACCAGTGCAGCAAGTCCAGGATCCATAATCAAGCTCAAATCCATAAACAAATCCAGTCTAGTAGGTATAAATGGTCAGCACCAGGACCCTGTGAAGTTGACCACTCCTCAGCAGGGTGGGGCGGGGGTGGCTCAGTCGGTAGCGCGCCAGGCTCGTAATCTGCAGTTCCCAGGTTCGAGTCCCAGCTGGGTCAGCGTGGAGATTTATCTCCGCAAAAATTCCCCGCCCTGCCCACGGTCAGTAGGGGACACCAATGGGCTTGGAAAGGCCGCCGTCCGTCGGATGGGACGTTAAGCCGTGGCCCCTTGTGTGGGAGAGCCATACCCTGTGCACGTTAAAGAACACGCTGGATGGCCTTGACGGGAGGCTACCATCTGTTTCCCAACAGCTGTTCCAGTGGGTCCCCTGCCCCAACCTTCTCTGAGCTTCGGGGTCCATGTGACCTGGCCATTTAGCCCATGGTGTGCAAAAAAGTGCCGCTCAGAGGTAAAACAACCAACCAACCTCAGCAGGGTTGGAAATATAGAAAAAAGTGGCCATAGATGACCAGATCAGTATGCCATACTGAACTGGCAGCCCTCCCCTTCCATTCCCTTCCAAAAGAGAATATCTCTTTTGAAAGGTACTAACGGCCTGCACCACGAGAAGGCGGGGTCGGACATTAGGTGCTAGACCTGGCCGGTTCTGTGCATCATCACTAGGGATTGGTACACAGCTCTCCTTCCAGTTTATGCCTAGCTACCATTTACAGGTCGTCAATAGCTTGCCAGGCTTGTAATATGTAGTTTCTTTTGAATATTTTTATTTTGTAAGGGTGTAGCTTCTAAAAGGTCAGAGAAGTTATTGAGAAAGTTTAATTTCACAGTAATTCTACTTTCTAAAGGAGTAAGACCAGTCTAATTATCCTTTGATGTCTTGTTTTTCTTTGGAAGTTCCTCATGAGAGCAATAACATATATCTGGTTTGTTAACTTCGGGATCCTTGGAGATGCCGTGGACACGTAATTCTTCAGATGTCTCATGAAAGTATTTAGAAATGTTGGGCTAATTAGGATTGACATTATCTTTATTGATGCTTAAGATCTTATTAGTAGTTTTGTCCTGAAAGCTTTTTAGTGTACCTGCTGATAAACATTCTGGTTTCCTATAGTTTTGGTCATCAATCTCTCAATGTCAGCATCAACAAATGATAGTTTTGTTTGGATAATAGGGCAATCTTGCAGTTTGATATCTTTGGAAGGCTTATCCCATGAGACATCTTGAATCATGTATTTCTTTGCTCTTCAAGATTGTTGTAATCTTACAAAACAACCAACAAAAGTAGATGTATGCTTTCTGCAACAATTCAGACAGCAAAGATCTAATTCCTTGCAATCTTTTGATTTTTTTCCCACACTATATACACTGTTCAAAAAATACTAAATGAGTCTGAAATCAATTCGGTCAGTGATGATTCATCCAGTGACTTCACTGGTTGTCAGAAAAAACAGAAGTAAAGGGAAAAGAAATCATACAAGCTTATGTTTACTAGCATACTTTTATTTTTCTTTTCTTCTATTTTTTTTTTATTTTTAAATTATAAGCTTGTATGATTTCTTTTCCTTTTTTGGGGGGTTTTTCTGACAACCAGTGATGAAGTCACTGAACGAATCATGTGACTGAATTGACTTCAGACTCATTTAGTAGTTTGTGCACAGTGTGTTTTGAGCTATTTCATTAGACATGTTCAATGTAATTTGAGATTCCAGTTTTTCAGAGCTTCAGTTTGAGAACAAATCATTGTTTTTGTCATATTGAAAGCAGAAAATAAGAAGACTAATATGTTACCACAAGATCCACTCTCATTCTTGATAGATATGACTAGTGCTTCCCCAGGGGTAGATGAAATTACTACGGAAATACTTAGAGCTGGGAATGTTTTGGTTACCACTTGGACGACTGAAATTCTGAATATCTTTTATGATAAAGGCATGGTTCCTAAGGATTTTACCAGAGCTATTTTCAAAAAAGGTGATCGCAGTTCTTGTGATAGCTATAGGGGTATCAGCCTACTCTCTGTTCCAGGTAAAGCTCTTTCCATGATTGTGCTTAATAGAATTAAGAATCTGGTTGACAGTCAATTGCGTGATGAGCAATGTGGATTCAGAAGTGGTAGGGAATGTGTGGATCAGATATTTTCACTTAGGCAGATTCTTGAGAAATGTTTAGAATTTCAGAAACCTTTGGTTGCTAGCTTTGTTGATTTCAAAAGGCTTTTGACTCTGTGGATTGTCATAATTTGTGGTTGATTGTGAAATCATATGGTATGCCAGACAAGTTAGTTAACATAATGAAAGCTCTCTATAATAACACTGAGTCATGTGTGAGAGTTGATAAGTCTTGTAGCAATTGGTTTAGCATTACTTCTGGTGTTCGACAAGGGGGCATTTTGTCTCCTTTTCTCTTTAGTTTGGTTGTTGATTATGTTATGTGAAATTCACTTCAAGGGAAAGATTTTGGCCTTAAATTGGCTGGGGATACGAAAATTTCTGATTTAGATTATGCTGATGATTTAGCCCTTTTGGCAAATGATGTTGATGAGATGAACTCTTTTATTCGAGCTGTTGATGAGACTGGTAGTAGAGTAGGTTTGGTTATAAACAGAGAGAAAACTAAAGTGATGAAAATTGGTCAGGCAGGTTGTGATTCAGTTCATCTGAATGGTTGCAGTCTTGAGCAGGTGTCACAGTTTAATTACCTTGGGAGCTGCGTAACTGATACTGGTGATGTGCGGCATGAGATTAACAGACAAATAGGTATTGCTGCCGGGACTTTTAAGAATCTATGGAGATTGTGGAGAAATAGGCGTATACACCTAAAGACTAAAATTAGACTGTATAATAGTTTGGTTCTTTCTAGGGTTAGTTATGGTAGTTAAACTTGGACGCTGTGTAAACAAGTTAACAGGAAACTAGATTTTTTTTGATTCTAGATGCTTACGTAGCATCTTGGATATTAGGTGGTTTCACTTTGTAACTAATGATGAGGTTAGGCAAAGGAGTTTGCAACCTTCTTTAAGCAGCATATTGTGCAGAGAGAGACTCCGTTGGTTTGGCCATGTTGCCCGTTTGAATAATTATAGATTGGCGAATAGGGTTATGAACAGTGTGCCTAAAGGCTTCAGAAAGAAGGGGATTCCTAGGATGCAGTGGGCAGACAATATCAAACAGGACCTTGTTAGAATTGGTGTGCAGTGGCCAGATACAGTAGCTGTAGCCCAAGATCGACTTGCTTGAAGAACTAAATTGCACGGTCTGGTTGGACCTCCGTAGCCCATGGCTGCTTGAGGATGATGATGATGATACTAATGGTAGGTCAGGAAAACATGGAAGAACCTAATTAGTGTACTTTTCCTGCTTACCTTCCAAATTGATCTTGTCTGGTGGGAAATTAAAAATTATCTATTATTTTTTTCCAGAATTATTTATTTTGACTTCCTTGTTTTATTCTAAACCAAGTCCTATTTGGATCTCCTTTATAGCGACAGAAGCAAACTAAAATAAGTAACTTTAAATTGTAATTGCTAGGTATGTATTAAAATTTTTTTTTTCATTTTAGTAGCCTTCTTTCACTTATCAGTTTACATTAAAGCTAAAATTTATATTTTATATTGCCTAATTTTACCACCCTGTTGATGTTATTCCAACGATTTTTGCTTAATAGAATTAAAATATGATTTTCCAAAGTGATCACTCACAATAACCAGTGCCTACTCTGTAACATAATTTTCAACTGATTGATAATGTTCTAAAAAACTTGCTCTTTTTGGAAAAAAAAAATATTTTTCAGGATTTGATAACCTTTGTCTTATTAAAATTAATTTAAATTTAGTTTCTTTTACATTTCCAATTTTTTTTTATTTTGGTTAACACTCCAACTGTTTGCAATTGAAACTGCATTACTTTTTATTTGTTTATATTGCTTCCTAAAGGTTGTTAAAAGTTTCACTTCTGTTTCTTAATAAATTGGAGAATGTAGTAGATCAAAATCTATTGATTGCAATAACTTTGTGGCAATGTATGGAACTTCTAATGTTTTAGATTTTGTCATGATCATGAAAACAATCTCAAAAATTTCTGTTTTGTCATGGTTATAATAAATAAAAAATAAATAGCCCCTCAAGTAGCTGCTTTCCACAGAGGTCTGACAGGAACCTGTCAGTTTATATGCCATAGTAGAAGGTCTGTGAGGATGGCAGGACCTCAGCAGAAAAATCACACAAACGTCCATGCCTTGTCTGGAGCTTGAACCCAGGCCCCTTATATTAGTAGCCAAGTGTGCTAACCACTTGGCCACAGTTACTTTTAAGTAATTTTAGTTAGTCTGTAAAGTTATTTTGTTGAGGTCTTAGCAATGACATAATGAAAGTGTATAGCACATAAGGCATGGAAAAATTATTTAATCACAAACTACACTGTTAGAATGTCTTTTAAAATGCCCTTGTTGCTCATTTAACAAATTCCAACATACATTGTTGCAATTTGCAACATGAAGTAGTATTAACTTACTATCCTAAGTACAATAATACTTCTACAAGAGAAATGCTAAGTGCTGGCCTATTGATACTAGTTTGAGTATTAAAAGTCCATATTCATACTTACATATATTGTAAAAAGTATGCTATGCTTGTTTAGTCATATGTCCTTTGAAGAAGATGTTTGTACTTCTGTAAACTTGGCCAATACACTCAATACAGTAGATATTATACTTCATGGAGAAACAATCTTGGTTGTTCACAGTGTTCTTGGTACATGATGACTTTCATATTGTAGGTAAGCATTATGCTCATCATTGGATGTTAAATTTGATGTATCGTTGATGTTTTTACCATCTTAAAGGTGCTTTCTGTTGAATTATACATGACATCAGCATGCAGCATTTCATACCAGTGTCTCTAATCCAAGGATTAGAGCTGGATGTAATTGTTGTTTAAAAGCATTTGAAATTTTTTAAAAACCACCTTTTCAACTGAATACATCAAACTTCCATGTAAAAAATATTAACAGTTAAAAATCCCTATGTTGCAACTCATTTCGACAACACTCAGTCTATGTCATCGCCACAGCAAACTGTCTGATGTGAGATGGGTTTATATAAGGCAATCCCTCTAGCGGCGAGTCATGTGCTCTAACTGGTAATTATGCATAAGGATGTTCCATGCTGCCGGTAGAGAGGTTGCATCGGTCTTTCATAAATTTCTTTATGCACATGGGGCGGGGTGGCTCAGTTGGTAGCGCGCCAGGCTCGTAATCTGTAGTTCCCAGGTTCGAGTCCCAGCTGGGTCAGCGTTGAGATTTATCTCCGCAAAATTCCCCGCCCTGCCCACGGTCAGTAGGGGACACCGATAGGCTTGGAAAGGCCGCCGTCCGTCGGATGGGACGTTAAGCCGTGGCCCCGTGTGTGGGAGAGCCATACCCTCTGCACGTTAAAGAACACGCTGGATGGCCTTGACGGGAGGCTACCATCTGTCTCCCAACAGCTGTTCCAGTGGGTCCCCTCCCCCAACCTTCTCTGAGCCTTCGGGGTCCATGTGACCTGGCCATTTAGCCCATGGTGTGCAAAAAAATGCCGCTCAGAGGTAAAACAATCCAACCTTTATGCACATATATTATTAGACTACCCATAAAGTTTAGTTGATATTAAGTGGGTGCAGAGGCTTTTATTTTATTAGGTAATTTATATTGTATTATAGCTTGCAATAATGCGGTATGGCCTTTTTGATGTTGAATGCCGTAGTCATGTTCCAGTATTCGTTTTTCTATGGTTCTATATGTTCTGCCAATATATTGATTTTTATTACATAATATATTGTTAGGGTCATCTAATTGTACAGAGTAAATTCCGCCAGAAGGGTGTATTCTTTCCTTATCATTTATTGTTAATAATTTTATAGTATTGGTAATATTTAAACATAGGTGACAATCACAGTGTAGGGCTGTTGAAATTATATGGTTTGAGAATATTATTAATGTGAGAAAAACCCTTTATGTAAGGGAAACTTATATTTTTTTATATTACTTTTGCTATTTTGAGTTGGATTAATCTGTGTATCTGTGTGATATTTAAATTTATTTTGTTTTTGGTTATTTCATATAAATATTTCAGAATATTCAGCTTGGATTCTTATTTCATGAATGAAGTTTAATTCTTTTTCTAAAAGTTATGTGGTATAAGGCATGGAGTTTAACCATCTTGTTTGGGACAATTTTTTCGAAGTAGGCTTTATATATTTTTTCTTATACTATTATACAGTTGCTAAGATCTTTCACCTTCTAATGCTTTGTGCAAAGAATATACCAGCTAATGGTTTAATAAAACACTTAATTCTAAAACCTTCAGAGAGGCTTTATTTAAAATTCTAATTAAATTGTGTGCAGCACAGTGCATATTTCAGCATTGGTTTCCCTGTTAGATATACTAAACTCATTTTACTTGCCTTATGATATCCCTGACCTCTATGTTTCAACAAGGACAAGCCTTTTGACTTGATCAGATTTAATGTATTATATTCTATCTCATCAGAATCTTGAGGTGTTGCTTGAGAAAATTCCATAAAACTTTCATTGACTTTCTGCAACATTCTGAGTAATGCCAGTAATGATTGAATAAAAGGGAGCTTAATTTCATTTTTTTTTCTCTTGCCCTCTAGTATTATTAGTTAATTTTACATTTCTAGATTGAAATATATTAATGTTTTGGAAACAAAGATGAATGGGTAAAGGGACCGTTCCCCCCTTATCCCTTAAGAATATTAGTAATCAGAATGGAAACAAAACATATTTATACATATTAGATAGAAGAAATTCTCAGTAATGCAGTGAAGACTTGAACTTATGAACCTCAAATTAATAACCTGCCTTGCTATCAACTGAGTCAACTCTATCCTCCATCTCCTGTATGAGAAGGAGAGAATCTGCTGAGTTTGGAGAGTAGAGATGCAAAGTAATTACATCAGTTTACAATATCTGAAAGAAGTCTATAATGAATAATGAACATTTTAGTAGTGAAATTGCTTCATAAAAGCAAAAAATGTGATCACATCCTTGTGAAACACACACATGTTTAAATATTGAAATATCCAATACTAGCAAATTAATCCAGCATTTCTCTGTTCTGAAACTCTGTAAAGTAAATAGTAGATGGCACTTCCAATTTTGCCAGCTTTCATTTGGGATAAAACTCATTGTAATCAGTCCCTCCTCTTATGAAATCTATCACCCTCTATTTTAGGGTAGGAAAGGGGGACTTAATTGATACTTACCATGTCAGAAGCTTCTAAACCAAAAGACAGTATTGCCTTTCTCAGAAAATTTAACTTTCAAATAATTTTATACCAGGAGTAGTTGCTTGGATATAATTTGTCAGGCATAGGTAACCTTATTGCAAAAGAAAATTAAATATGGGCAAATTGTGTTGCTGATCTAAGTTGTACAAAAAAAGTATGTACTAAGAATGTAATGTACATTTAAAAACAAAAACATTATTTATTATTTAACACATTTAATACATTTATTAACGTATTTTGTGATATACATTTATCAAATAACTTTTTAATAAAAATTATGTAATACATATCCGATATGAATTTTCCTAGTTTTCAGACAACTTCATTTCAACAAAGAAGCTTGTGTCTTCCTGCTCTTCAAACAAATTTTAAAATGTGGACTTATCATGTAAAAGCAGAAAAAAATTAATTGAAATACTCCTTCTTTTAAATTTAATGGTGGCAACAATTGTTTTCAGTAACCACTAATTCCCACCTGTTACACATTTGTTTTGGTTGATTCCAGTATAGAGTCTATAATCTTCCACTGGAGGGGTTCAGTCCATAGCATACCAGGTTCTGAGAAAGTTATAAATAAATAATAAATAAAAAAATACCCCCTCAAGCAGCTGCTTGCCACAGAGGTATGGCAGGTTATAAGAATTATGAATAATATTTAATATTCTTATATTTCTTTAGCAAATCTTGTGTATGAATTCATTAGATATTCTCTGTTATGAGTTTGTTAGATTTATAGCTGGAAATTATAGTAAGCTAGATTAATTCATACCTGATCTAGTGGTTAGTGCACCTGACTACAAACCAGGGGGCATGTCCTTTTCTGTGTGTGTGTGTGTTGTATGAGAGGCCAGGACAAGCCCAACAGAGCTTCTAGGTTATCTCCATCTTTTGTGTAGGAGAGTATCTTCTTTCCTTTTAAAAATAAATCGTTTCCAAACTGTTTTATGGTACAAGTGAAGCCAGTATTTTGTATTACTCACCAAATACTTCACATGTATGTGCCCAAACTATGCAGTTTTTTTACATCTCATTTAAAATGTCTTCAACTGTCAGAGGGAGATCTTGATAAGTCTTGAGAAGAGCTAGCCCATTCATACTTGTTGTAGTTGTATTCTGTATGTAACCTATATCTGTTAACTCCCAACCTGCCCTTGGTGAGAAAGGAGACACCAATGGTATTGGAAAGGCCACCATCCATCAGATGGGTTAAGATGTTTCCCTGTTTGCAGGAGAACCATACCCTCTGCACAATCTGTCCAATGGCTGGGTCTCCTTCCTTCAACCTTCTTGGGAGTCCTTGTGACGTAGCTATTCAGCCCATTGTGTGCAAAATGTGCCACTCAGAGATAAAAAAAACCCCAATCCTTCTCCTGGATAAAAGCAAAGTTTGGTGCATCTAGCTTTTTAGGTAGCTGAGTACATATGTGGACAGACAGACACTCTCTCTTTATATAAATATTTATGCTATTATAATGAAAGTGTGAAGTCAGTGATAAAATTAACAAAAAGGCTGGTAAAAGTGAAGCATGTCTGTTATTCAGGGATATTGATTCAATGTAACATATCTGTTATATCCACTTGTGATTTTTAAAATTCCCAGGCATCAATAATAAATCATTAATTATAAAAATGAAATATTTGTTATCTTGTGATATTCTATCCTAATGAAATATATGAAGTTTAAAAAATAAAAATACACAGCTTAATTATGACACTTAGCTGGAGGTCAAAAAAAAACTAAAGTTTTTTCACTAAAGTTTTTTTTTATCACTTACCATCATGATAAGAGTAAACTTAAAACTATACTTACTTAAATGATGAAAATCTCATTTGAAGAATACAAAAACAAAAGGAAGCACTTCCAAAGCCAATCAGAATAAACTAATTATATAATGGTACTGGATTCCTCTGCATTTAATTACTTATTAAAACCACTTTCAAAACATTAACCCCACCCCATATTCTCTCAAGTTTTTCTTTAAAATTTTAATCGTTTTTGAAATAAGATGAAATCACTACTTATAAAAGTATAGAAGACTATCCTCTCAACACTATCCTCCAGCCCCTGTATGAGAAAGGAGATAATCTGTTTGGTTTGGAGATGGCCACCACTCATATCATTTAGAATTTCAAAGTCCATGGTATGGAATGTTAAGCTATGGTCCTGTGTAGCAGTCTTACCATGTGAAAGTAAAACAATAAAACACATTAGATGGCTTTGATGGTAAACTTCAATCTGTTCCTAACAGCTGTCCAAAGATACCATATCCCAACCTTCTGTGAGCCTTTGTGACATTGTCATTCAGCCCTTTGCACATAAGTGCTTCTAAGAGTAAACCATTCTATATAAAACGTTTAATGTGCATTGATAGAGAAACGACTACAGTTTTCTTACATTTCTGTGCAAAAAAATTCAACTGCACAAAATTTCAATTGCACTCTTGTGCATGAACTGTTCACTATAGAAGGATGGTGGTTTTGTAATATCTGTGAATTTTGGAAATGCTTAACGTATCTATTACATTGACTGATCATTATGGCTACTTTATATAATACTGATGATTATGTAAATTCGTTGCATTCAGTGCAACACATGCAATACTAGCCAAATTATTTTCAACACCTACGTAACACCTCATATGGCAGAGATGACAACCTAGAAGATTTCAATTCTCTGCATGTAATCGCATTGAAATGAGTTTTCAAGTACTGCTAGAGGTAATTAATCTCTTCAACTGATGAACTGTAGTAGCTCTGTTTTAATTTACAGTTCTTGCCAACAAATGGCTATCCCTGCTTCTGAGAGCCTTTTTCCTCCCACATTTGCCATTCTTGGTGGACTGTTTTTGCAACCACTGTGTTTCTCCATACACTTGGGATATTGTGCTCTATGGTTTCCCACTGAGTTCCTTTGTTGTAGGTGTTCTTTCCCATTGTGCTCTTAATGAGCCCTCTTTTACAGTCAGTTAGATCAGTCTTTTTACTCTTTTTTACTTCCATAATGCCTTTGTGACTTTTTAATAGGAATTTATAGTGATGTGGAATGATAATGTCAGGGAGAAATTTTGCATACATTGTCAACTTTAATGGTATTTTGTGCACGAAACAGTGTTCATAATAATTTTGCCATACAGGGTATATATAGATATATACACCAAAGAGACAAAACATTATGACCACCTGCCTAATATGATGTTGGTCCTCCACGTGCTACCAAAACAGCTCTTACCTGGCAAGGAATGGGCACTACAAGATTTCTAAAGGTGTCTTGTGGTATCTGGTACCAACACGTTACCAGCAGATCCTTTAACTCTTTTAAGTTATGTGGTTGAGCTGCCACAGATTGGATATGATGTTACAGCACAAACCACAGATGCTCAATTGGATTGATGTCTGGGGAATTTGGAGGTCAGAACAATACCTAGAAGTCTTCCACATGTTCCACAAACAATCTGGGCAGTGTGGCTTGGTGCATTATCCTGCTGAAAGAAGGCACTACTAGAGGGGTATACCGTTGCCATGAAAGGATGCACCTGGTCTGCAATGATGTTTAAGTAGGTGATAGACGTCATAGTTTCCTGTACATGAAAGACTGGACCCAGGGTTTCCCAGCAGAACATTGCCCAAAGCATTACATTTCCTCCACTGACTAATTTTCCTCCCATGGTACATTCTGATGCCAACACTTTACCAGGTAAACAATGCACATATACCCGGCTGTCCACGTGGTGCAACAGGAAATGAGATTCATCGGACCAAACGACCTTCTTCCAATCATTCAAGGTCGTTTGATGCTCTCAAGCCCATTGTAGGCTCTTTCAGTGGTGAACCGAAGGTAGCATAGGCACTCAGAGTGGCTACACAGCCCCATTTTCAGCAGTGTTTGATGTACTGTGTGTTGTGACACATTATTCCTATTGCCAGCATTCAAATTACAGGCAAGTTGCACCACAGTATCCCTTCTGTCGGCTCGTACCATATGGGATAGCCTTTCCTCACCTCTAACAGCCGTCCCATGGCTGAATGGTTAGTGTGTTTGGCTACTGATCTAAGGGACCTGGGTTCGAGCCCCGGAGTAAGGCATGGCTGTTTGTGTCGTTGTTCTGCTGAGGGCCTGCCATCCTTTCAGACCTTCTACTCTGGCATATAAACTGACAGGCTCCTGTCAGACCTCTGTGGCAAGCAACTGCTTGAGGGGGTATTTATTTATTTTTTAACATTGATGAGCCATCGTCAGCCCACACCTTGCTGGCGGTTAGTGGTTTTTCCATCCTCGGACCACTTTTTGAAGGTACTAACCATGGCTGACCATGAGCATCCCACGAGTCTTGCCATCTTGGAAATGCTCTAACCCAGTTGTCTGGCCATTACAATTTGACCTTTGTCAAACTCATTTAAGTCTGCTGTCTTTCCCATCTGAAGAACAAGGATAACACTGATTAACAGAGCTCAGTATCAGGTGTTATTTATACTGTTTCATGACCATCACGTGTGCTGTTGTTTACCTGCAATTGCTTTGATTTGCATAAAGACTCGCTGGTAATAGTGATTTGGCTCCTTGGTGTATATATCAGATTTGTATGAAAGTTTTGATACAGCAAAATTTTTAGAAAACAAAATATACCTTTTTTTCTAATTGAAAAAAAAATGCAAGATAATAGTAGACTTTGTCGTCCATCCGTCTGTAGACATCAAACTTATTTGTTTATAGAGATAACTTTCCAAATCTTCCAAAAGCTGATAAATGCCCCCTCTAAAGGTGGAAAAGTTGAAAATTTCAAAATTTAAAACAGAATTTATAAACAATATTTGTGCTAGAAATTATAAATTTTGGTGGTGCAATGTGAAGGTCATTAAGTTTTCATTGGCAACAATGAGTTGACCCCTTAGACCTGGGGGGGGGGGGGGAGATGCTACATTTTTGTTTTAAGAGTTTATTGTTTGTTTTTACAGATAAAGTAAAAATTCTTTTAGGTTGGATAGGTATTGAGAATTATGATTTGCATTTTCCAAATCTCCCAAAATCTATAATTACACCCTCTAAAGTGCAATTGTAGCTTTTAGTGAAAAAAAGCTGTAAAAAGATGGATAATTCCATAATTTCAAATGAACATTGCAAACAATGTAGTTTTGCTAGAAATTTGAAATTTTAATTGTGGAATTTTAAGGGCATGAAGTTTTTGTTGGCAACAATGATGAGCTGCCCCTTAGACCCAGGGGTATGTGGGAAAATGCGACTTTTTTTTGTTTTAAGAGGAACAAGTTAAGGCTGCAAGCAGCACAATTAATTTATAGAGCTGTGGCACAATACCTCTTATGTGTGGTTGTCTCAAAAGATCTCCCAAAAAATTAAACTTCTGCATATTTCATGCAATTTTCAAGAAATTTTTATTTGCATACAAAATCCCCATGCAGTCATGGGCTACTGAGGTCCCATCAGACTGTAATTTTCGTCTCCAAACATGTCTGTTCTGAGCTCTAGCTGCTGCATTTGGCCACTGTATGCCAATTCTAGCAAGGTCCTGTTTGACATTGTCTGCCCATTGCATCCTAGATCTCCCTTATTTCCTGAGGCCTTTAGGCACACTCTTCATAATCCTGTTAGCCAATCTGCAGCTATGCATAAGGGCAACATGGCCAAACCAACACAGCCTCTCTCTGCACAAAATGTTCCTCAAAGGAGGTTGCCTACTCCTTTGCCTAACCTCTTCATTATTTACAAAGTGAAATTGTGTGAAGTGATCAAGATACTACATAAGCATCTAGAATCAAAGGCATCACATTTCCTGTTTTCTTGCATACTAAGGGTCCAAGTTTCACTATTATAACTATTAAAAGTTTCACTATTAATACTAAGGGTCCAAGTTTCACTATATAACCTAGAAAGAACCAAACTGTTATAGAGTCTAATTTTACTTTTTAGGTGTATAAAGCTATTTGCCACACTCTTCATAGATTCTTAAAAGTCCCAGCAGCAATCATTATTATTCTTTATCTTATGTTGCACATCACCAGTCTCTGTTACATAGCTCCCAAGATAATTAAACTGAAAAACTTGCTCAAGAGTGTAGCCATTTAAAGTAACTGAAGCACCATCTGCCTGACCAATGTTCATCACTTTAGTTTTTTCCCTGTTTATCACCAAACCTTTACTACCAGTCTCATCAACAGGCCTAATGAAAGAATTCATCTCATCTACATCATTAGCCAACAAGGCCAAATCATCTGCATAATCTAAATCAGAAATTTTGAAATCTCTAGACCATTTAAGGCAAACTCTTTCACTTGCAAAGAATTTTACATAACATCAATAACCAAACTAAAGGGAAAAGGAGACAAAATGCACCCTTGTCTAACACCAGCTATCACAAGAAGTGCTGGCATTGTTGATGAATTATAATTTACAAATTTTTGCTTAATAGCAGTGCAAAGACACATTGCTTTGTGGAAAATTTTGTAATAGAATTTCCTATGCAGGATTTAGTGTGCTTAGTTTGTATTAGAACAGTTTCTTTTGATAAAAAATAGCAGATTTTCTGTGAAAGATAACTTGAAGGGGGATGATGGACTGCTGATGATAGAGGTTTAGCTCCTTCAAGTGTAACTGTAGCTGAAAGAGCTGTAGTAGTTTGCTTTAATTTGATATTTCTTTGGTGTTCATTTATTCTTTCTTGAAGAGTTTTTTTGGTTTGTCCTATGTAGCCGAGAGGTTTGGATGGACCATGAAAATTCTACACTTGTGGATTGCAGAAGTCTAATTTAGGGTATGTGATGGTAGCTAAATTTACCCCACCTGTAAGTGATAATATATCTCTTGTTTTACGAGAGATAAAATGGTGATTGGAGATTTGGTAGGTACTTTATAATTTTTCATAATGTTGATTGCTCAAAAATGGAAGAGGAAAATGAAAGTTGTTGCTTTTATTTTTGGTGGCGAGGTGAATTCTCTTTATGAACTGCTGAAGATAGCCTGCATCTCGACAGAGAATATAAGCTCACCAGAAAAAAAATTAGTCACCTAATAGCACGTGATGCCTCAATGCGACTGAAGAACAGCCGAAATCCAGTCTAGCATGGATGCCACCAGTGTGCGGATGTAGTGCACATCAATATTCATTCACTCTTCCAGCAGCAAATGCTGCAGATTGGCTGTATGGCTGGAACGGCACTTCACTTGTTGCCCTAAATAGTCCCACAAGTTTTCTATGGGATTCAAATCTGGGGATTTGGCATGCCAGTTGAGATGTTCGAAGGCTTTAGAATGCTCGTCGTGCCAATCTGACACACTTCGTGCCCTGTGTACGTGGCAATTGTCGTCTTGGAAGACTGTGGTATACTTCTGGTGTTCACTGTGGAGATGCTGCACAAAAGGCAACATGTGGTCATCCAGTAGCTTCATATAGCCCTTCTGGTTCAATTGTGACATCACTGCAACGGAAGGACCCATTTCCTCATACGTGAAACACCCCCAGAACATCACAGAGACTCCTCCAGGCTTGAACAGAACCTTGCACACAGTCTGCATGGAAGGCTTCAGGCAGCTTACGATGTACCCGTCGGCTCGCATCATTCAAGTACAAGAAAAATTTTGAGATCTGATCAGATCATGTGCTTCCAAGAGTTGACAGTCCAGTCTTTGTGGTGCTGCACCCACTGTGGCCGTGTAGCCTTGTGTAGAGCTGTTAACATGGGTCTCTTCTGCAGTACTCTGCTCCACATATCCATGGCATGCAGTTCCCTTCGCAGTGTTCGCTCCAAAACAGCTTGTTGTAGGCCTGCTTGAGTGACTGGAATACATTATTGCAAAGCGGTTTGCCCTAACAGTGCATGACGCACTGCAGCAGTCCCTATTGGTGAGCAGTCTTTCTGCCGCAGTTCTGGCAATGATTAGCGGTGGACTGCGATGTACGCCACTGCTGGAAGACCCTTCGGACAGTACATTTCGACACACCTGCAAAAGCAGCAACTTCTTGTACACTATGCCCTTTCGCTTGGCCAAACGTAGTAACACCTTTTTTGCCACTCATTCACATCTTCGGCGTGACCCGTGTTTCACAGAGCGACTAACACACACGTGGTGCATGGCACAACTATTTGTAGGACATGTTTATTACTGTGCGCCCTCTGTTGCTGTTGAATGGACATAAACCCTCTTATGGCAGGAGATTACTAATATTTTTGTCTGGTGAGCTTATAAATGAACATTCTTTATTCAAAAAATGCATGTTGCGTCAGACTTTGTAGGTTCTGTAGAATAAGGGCAATATGGTTAGAGATAAGTGATTTGTTGTGAATTGAAAGGTATTGGATTGTTGATAAATGAGGGTTTGCATAATTGTGTTAGATAAAAGTCCTGATAAAGGTGAACCCATTGGAGTGCCTTCAGTTTGTTTATTTATCTTATTATTAGATATAAAATAATTATAGTTATTAAATACAAGGCATCAATTATTGCTTTGATTTAGTTAGGTTGATATTTATTTGAAGATTCAGCATGTTTTTTTAGAAATTCAATTGCTTTATCTGTAGGAGTATTTGGATAAAGACTAACTACATCAAGAGATAACATATAGCAATATTTAGATAAATTTATATCTTGAATGCAGTTCAGGAAATCTGTGGTTGATTTCACAATGTATATCATTGACACAGTATAAAAGACAGTCTCCTACCATTTTTGTGCAGCTTGACGTGCAAGAATAGTTTGGGAGCACTGTAATACATTAGTAGATTACAAGCTTTATAGATATGTTCAGGAACATGTTGCTTTTAATTAATAATAAGCACAGCTGGATAAAATAATTTAATTTCACATGAATAATTGCTGTACATTAAAGTAATCCTGTAAACTATGCCTCTATAACCAAGAAGAGCGCAATGGGTATTACAAAACACACAATACTCTACAACCTATTGGCGATTATTTCCGTCTATCCCAACACCAGGGTAAGACACCTAAAATTATAATCTATACCAAATGGCTAATATGTACAAGTATCATGATGTTACTTAATTATTTCTACCAACTAAGATATAACCTTTGATACGACAATCAAAGGAACCTAGTGGAATAAATAGCAAAAGTTTAGTTACCATACATATGATGAAGGCTGGTATAACTACATCGGTTGTCAGCTATGATATTTTTATCTTCCACCAGCTGGTCCTGGGCCAGATGTAATAGCACCACAAAAGCCCGTGCAACCAGTCCTTGTGCTTACAGATGTTACAAAGCTTTAACTCACAAAGCTACTGAGATGTCATCATAATCCTCTTACATAAAGAGTTGCTACTCACTATCACTGGGTTGTAACAAATATGCAGTTTATGGCAGATGCCATTCAAAGAAGGCCGACTGCCATTTTAACTAGATGTTAATTCTTTTTACTGTCTTCCTATTCCATTGTCAAATGATCTTTTGATGTTCAATATTCTTTACACTGCCATCCCTGATTGACATTTATGCTGGATTATTTTACCTTTGTGCAAATAATGATAACAACTTTCCATTACACGTTGCTCTTCTTCCGGATTATGGCACTTTAAAACACGATAAAACTTTAACCATCCTGTGACCGGCCATTAAAACTTTAAGTTAACTTTAAAAAACATGGCCCACTGCTCGACTCACAGTGGGAGCCCATATCCACTCCCTGAAAACCTGAGCTACACGTTTCGCTTGCCACCAGTATGCAGCATTATCTGGTGCATGTATCTAAATATTGCTATATGTTATCTCTTGATATAGGTAGTCTTTATCCAAATACTCCTACAGATAGATAAAGCAATTGAATTTCTAAAAAAACATGGGCAGATGATGCTGCATGTTGGTGGCGAGCGAAACGCATAGCTCAGGTTAACATCAGGGAGTGGATATGGGCTCCAATTGTGAGTCAAGCGGTGGGCCATGTTTTTTAAAGTTATTTTAAAGTTTTAATGGCCAGTCACAGGATGGTTAACGTTTTATCGTGTTTTAAAGTGCCATAATCCAGAAGAAGAGCAACGTGTAATGGAAAGTTATCATTATTTGCACAAAGGTAAAATAATCCAGCATAAATGTCAATCAGAGATGGCAGTGTAAAGAATATTGAACATCAAAAGATCATTTGACAATGGAATAGGAAGCCAGTAAAAAGTATTAACATCTAGTTAAAATGGCAGTCGGCCTTCTCTGAATGGCATCTGCCATAAACTGCATATTTGTTACAACCCAGTGATAGTGAGTAGCAACTCTTTATGTAAGAGGATTATGATGACATCTCAGTAGCTTTGTGCGTTAAAGCTTTGTAACATCTGTAAGCACAAGGACTGGTCACACGGACTTCTGTGGTGCCAGGACCAGCTGGTGGAAGCTAATAATATTGTAGCTGACAACCGATGCAGTTATACCCAACCTTCATATGTATGGTAGCTAAACTTTTGTTATATATTCTGCTAGGTTCCTTTGGTTGTCGTATCAAAGGTTATATCTTAGTTGGTAGAAATAATTAAGTAACATCATGATACTTGTACATATTAGCCATTTGGCATAGATTACAATTTTAGGTGTCTTATCCTGGTGTTGGGATAGACGGATATAATCGCCAATAGGTTGTAGAGTATTGTGTGTTTTGTAATATCCATTGCACTCTTCTTGGTTATAGAGGCATAGTTTACAGGATTACTTTAATGTGTAGCAATTATTCGTGTGAAATTAAATTAAGATGTTGCTTGTTGCCAAGTTTTGTAAATTTATTGGTAAGAAATATGGTTGGATCCTTCTTTAGGAATATTTTTTAAGGTAATTATAACAATTATGTATAGATCTATATAGTCTAAATCTTTCTTTGTCTTGTTTGCTATGAGGAATGTTTTGGATTATTTCGTCAAGATCAGGTAGAACTGAAAGAAATGGAAGTTTCTTGGGATAAGCAAATTTAGGTTCTCTGCTGAGAGCTCTTTTTTTCAATGGGGGTGGGGGGAGATTGATGTTAGCTAGATTGGCAAAAAGTACAGGTTTTATATTGCCATTTTTATTTTTTTTAACAGTTTGAATCGGAAGTTGTTTTCAGATTATCTAGTTTAGACTTATGCCTCTTCATAATAATAGCCGAGTCATTTTCCAGTATAGTGTTGAGTTTTCTAAGAGCTGGATATAATTCATATTAAGGACATTTATTGGTAAATTTCATATGTTTAATATAAGTATTATTTTCAATGGTAACTGAGTAACTGATATTGGATCTTTGCTTTCTAATGAGATCTTTCAATATTTTAATTTCAGCTATGTGAATAATTTAAGATTGGTTAAAAGAGATATGCTTATTGTAGTTAATTTGATGAAGTTAGGAACAAGATTGTGGTTTTTGAAAGTGATCAACAAATTCAAGTTTAGAAGATAACTGTTTAGTTTCCTTCTGAGAAAGAAAATTTTTTGTATGAAGCATGATTAAGAAAAAAAAATCATTAAGTTTCTAATCTCCAGTAAGAATGAATTCAGTATATATATATAACGCTAAAGATAATCAGTTTTTATTAAGCACTGTAACAGAGTATAATAATGTAACAATAATTAATTGTCTTATTTGTTAATTTTATCCATCTACTTCATACAATTAGTACACAAAATTTGGTAAGGATAAACTTCTCAAATGTTGTTTAGCCTTCTTATTATTCCAACTATTACACTATTCTTCAAGACACTGTGTAGCATCATAGATGAAACAAATTATAGTGAAATGAATAAAGGGACTATTAGTTTGATCGACATTTTTCACTGAGATGTATTAGCATTATGTTAAAACTGTTATTCTTAAAAAAGGAAGATTTTGGAAGTAATTGCGAAGTGCATACCTCTGTGTCCCCCCACCCCATTTTACACTTTTCTGCCCTAAACATATTTCACTATTACTAGAATTATTTTTGCCATTTATCCCAGTATTCTATGTGTCTTTCCCGCTCCCACTCTTCAGATCAAAACTATAACTAAAAAAGCCTTCATAGCAAGTTTATTGAAGACTGGTGGTGGATTCAACTTTGAAGAGAAAATGAAAACTTTTTTATGGAATACATTATGTAATAGTGCTGTTTTTAAAATGATTTCGAATTATTTTTTTTATAGCTTGTCAATTTGATATTTTCATTTCTGCCTATAGATATGTGGCACAAATGTTTAATATCACATACATTTATTTGCTTTCTGGCTTTGTGAACTATGTAACCAGATGATTCTACCTGTCCTTTTGTTTAATTTTATATTTTTTTATTATTATTATCTTTTTTTTACCCCTCAAATTATTTAATCTAAATAAATATTGTAACTGTTATATTTCCTGCAGACAAGCTATGTACTTTGTGGGACAACTGTAAATCGTTCTGTAACACGTTATGAGAACATAAAGGTTCATTTATATTAAAAAAGAAAATGCATAGCATCACAGTAGGAGGAGGAAGTCGTAGTTGTTCTAATTGCTCGCTCACACGTACAACAGTGGGTAGAACTGTTCTGCTAAGTGGCTGCATGGCACTTTGTTTACATGGATGATTTAAGTTAAGTAGGTTTCATAAGTTCTCTTTTATAATTAACCTTAGTTGTCATTTCTGTGGATTTACTTTATTTCTATAAATTATCTTTCGTTCATTGATAATTATCGATTTTTCAGAGTTATGCTTAGTTTATATTAGAGTTATACTAGTTGCTGTAGATATTTTATTTAACATCGAGTTAGGTTATTTTTTTTTATTCTTCATTTTCCAGAAAAAAAAACAACTTTCATCTTGTATGGTTTTATGAAAACGAATGAGGTCTTGGATATGAAAGCAAAAAGTACTTCCTTGTCACGGAAATTAATCCTTGTGTGAGGGTAATTTCAGAAAAGGTTCTCCCCCCCCCCAAAAAAAAAAAGATATATATATATATAACTTTAAAAAATTATTAGGGTCCCCCCCCCCCTCCCCGAGTATCTTGGCTGTGCCACTCTGACGATATAAAGTTGTTTCTTTTGCTTTGGTGTACTAACTTATCTTTTTCAGTACTTAGCTAAAATCCCAAAAGTTCAACACCCAGAGAAAAAAATTCATTATGTTTAGCAAAAAAAAGCAGCCAATAAGTGTTCCTCCATTTCATAAATAGGACATAAAATAAATAATGGAATAAACTCAACATATTCAATATCTTCTAATAAATCAGCACTTTGAAGTCGATTTCAAATTTTAGAGGAAAAATTGTCTTGAGCTGGGTGGGATAGGAACCCATGACCTCCTGATTACATGCCAGGTGCTCTGGACCACTGAGGTACCAGCTGCCGATCAAGATCTCCTCTAAATAACGCTATGAACATTTCTATTATATCACATATAGGCGCTATTTGGGCGATCTAGCAACAAGCGACTTTCTATTTGCCATATAGATGGTCTCTCATAGTCAGTGGTCCAGAGCACCTGACATGTAATCAGGAGGTCATGGGTTCGTGTCCCACCCGGCTCAAGACAATTTTTCCTCTAAAATTTGAATCGACTTCAAAGTGCTGATTTATTAGTAGATAGGAAATAAAATTCCATTAATGTGTGAGCAATGCAAGTCACCTTGTATAATGCTGGCCCATGTTTTAAAAATATATGACATTGAAAAAAATCATTAAAAGAAATAGAAATCATGTTTCAGATAAATATTTACAGTATTCTGGAAGAAATTTCCTTTTGATTAATATGGAGTTAAATTCTGTTTAATTTGGTATATAACATGACCTATTTCAGTTGATTGGTAATTTAAAAAATATTTTATAGTTGACTTGGTTATATGACAGCTCAGTTGGCAAAAATACTTGGACTTCTCTCAAAGTATGGTACTGAGAAAAAAAATTATGAAACGGGAGAAATATTTACTTGAAACAAGAAACTTAATTTTTTTTGTTATTTAGAAATAGCCTTTCTATTAATGTGCATTATAATAATTTCTGTGTATTAGTTTTTTAAATAAATTTTTATTTGTATTGCCAGATGTATTTTTTTATTACATGCCTCTGTAAAAGCCGTATTAAAATAAAACGTCGTATTTTTTTGTAAAATATTTTATTTTCGGAATATCCAGAATTAAATGCTGATTAATTTGACATATAAACTGCTATAATTCCTTCATTAATTATTTGGCAAAAAATTTCTAAACTTAATTTTTTTGGCTAATCAGAATTAAAAAATAGCTGGGCCTTTTTAGATGTAAACCAGTTATTCCTGCAGGACCCTGGAAGTGCTAACATTGCTTTTCCCTTTCATATCATCAATAGGCATACAATGTATAAATATTTCATTGATATAACACTGCTTTTGGATCAACTTAACAAGCATATGAGAACAGTTGCTTAATGCCTGCCTTATCTATATACGGGTTCTCAATGTGGGGTAAGCGGTAAAATTTTTTGGGGTACTCCTAAGAGCTCAAAAGTCGCTATATCTAGTAATAAAGTAAAAGTAACCATTGTTATAATTTAACTATAGTTTTATCTATCTAATACAAGGGGTACCAGTTACATCACATTTCCAGGTGGGTACATGAAGAATAAAAGTTTGAGAACCACCAATCTATATTTGTTGATCAAATATAGAGAAATGGCTAAATGCATTAATATGTTCAACCAGTTTCTTTAGGATGAGAGTGCTACAAGCATTAATAATATCAATTTGGGATTTTTACACTAGTATATTGTGCATTTTTGGCATGAGTAATGTCTTTAGCACTTTGCTTTTGACATGAAACCAAAGTAAGATATGAAAATTACCATTATTTTCTTTGGGTGCATCTGAAGTGATTCGATAAGTCTCTGTTATTGAGGGTCAAGTGGTAGTGTGCTTGTATACTGAAGGGACTCTGGTTCAAACCTTGGATAAGGTACGGAATTTTTTTTGTGTTTTCTTTCTACTGAGGTCTCTTTCCTCCCAGATCTTCTCTGTGGCAAATTAAACTGATAGTCTCTTGTCAGACCTGTAGGTAGCTGCTTGAGGGGTCTGTCTGTTTTAGGTAGCTGCTTGAGGGGTAATTCTTTTTATTATTATTGGCACAATATTTCACCAGTTTTCCAAATCTAACGTTTTGTTCCCTGATCCAATTTTAAGTTTATGCTCCTTTTTTTTAAAGTTGATACAATAGGTAGGTTCTCAGCAATTTCAACACTATGTTGTTGATTCTGACAGTTCTGATGCTCGGAGAGATGTTCAGTTGTATCGTTCCAGTTGTTAAATTTCATTCTACAAAATGTCCTAGAGGTTTCCAATTCTACTGCTGATAGGAGCAAACAATGCACAGAACTTGCTGAACATGCCATTTTCAGCCTTTGACTATTCTAGTCATTTTCAGTGATAGCCACTTGAGTTCAGATCTTTAGATTTCTAACTCCTGATGGTGGAAATAAAAATGTAGAATCTGGTATCCATATTTTCTTCAAAAGATCCAGCTTCCTCTGATTGTTTATGTTTTGCCAAAATGTTCTATATCATTAAAGTGAACTTTGGCATTTACAGAAATTTTCTTGGAGTTGCTGGACTCATCAGTGCAAGTTGGAAATTTTGTTTGGTGCATCCAAAGTTCACCTGGAAGTATATTTCGTGGCTGAGCTGGATTCCATTGTAGTTTGCATGTTTTTTTGTTTTTTTTCTGCAAAATAATTTATAAGCAAATGGGGATTTTTCTTCCCCACGAGACATGCTGAAATTTTTCGTTCGTGCTATTGTCACAGCACATCTTTTTCCGCTGTTCCTAGAGTTTGATTCCAACAATTTAGCTTAAGATTCAGTTGAGAAACAGAAATATCCTGGCATACACATAATAAAGCTATAATCTTATCAGCTTTTCGAAACAAACATTATGAAAGAATTTGTTTCTTTATATTGCCAGCTTGTTTGATATAGATGCTCTATGATTGGTTCATTTACGGTTTAGTGTTTCTTCTGAAAACACCAGATTCATCATTTTCTTTATTCCTGTTTTGGTGCAAATTCCTTCTTCATACTTTTGCTATTGATTTCAGATGTTCAATGCATTATTTTAAGTTATCCTGTAACATCTGAAATACCTTACCATCTGGTCTCAAATGGTTTACCTCTGGCCACCCCATGTTGCATTAAAAAATTAAAAAATCCAGTCTATATATCTGGTAAAACGTAAGTTTCAGTTTAAAACTGCTTTATTTTTACAAATGGCCTGTTGGCTTAACATCCCATCCAATAGACAGCAGCCTTTCCAAGCCAATCGGTGTCCCCTACTGACAGTGGGCAGGGCAAGGAGTTTTGTGGATATGTATTGTGAGGTACAGTATATAATAAAAGAGTGCAAACAAAAAATATAATATCACACTATTTTTTATTATATAAGAGAGGGAGAGGTGATGACTGCAGTTCTTAAAACTGTTAAGCCAACCTTGGTTGACTTTGAATTCTTTCTCATCAGATGGCTGTCCCTCTTCAGCAGGAGGTTTGAACAGTGCATAGAGGCTAAGAGCCTTTTTTTTATTATAAAGATTGCCATTGATAGGCACATGTTTCATGTAGCCCAGCCACATGTTTAATGCCTTTTCAGTCTTCACTACAGCCTTATCATGCACTTTTCTCATCTTTGTAGCATTTATTGGAAAAATGCCCTATATCATCAAATAGGCACTTGATGCCACAGCTTGACAAATTTTTTTCAAATCTTGTTAGCATGGATGCTAGATAAGTTGTGGTGATATTTATATGCCATGTTGGTGTCCAACATATGGAGAAAACTTACTACCAAATTGCTCACACTACTTAAATTTATATTTTCCTCTTTGTTTTTTGTTGTTTTTTTTCTGCTGAGTGCATATAGCTGAATTTGTGTAAATTAAATGTGCACAACTCCACTGTATCTGGTAAACAAACAAAAAATTTTGTGCGGTTTTTGAGGGTAAAATGAAACCATGTGTAAAAAGTGAATAAAGATATACCTGATAAGTTAATTAACATAATGAAAGTTCTCTATAAGAACACTAATTCATGTGTGAGAGTTGTTAAACCTTGTAGCAATTGGTTATAACATTGTTAGTGGAGTTCGACAAGGGGGCATTTTGTCTTCTTTCCTCTTTAGTATGGTTATCTATTATGTTATGCAAAATTCACTGCTAGGGAAAGATTTTGGGCTTTACATAGTCTAGAAATCTGAAAATTTCTGATTTAGATTATGCAGATGATTTGGCCCTGTTGGCTAATGATGTAAATGAGATGAATTATTTTATTAGGGCTGTTGATGAAACTGGTAATAAAGGTTTGGGGATAAACAGGGAAAAAACTAAAGTGATTAACATTGATCAGGCAGATGGTGCTTCAGTTGCTTTGAATGAACCTCTAGATCATGGTTACATGAAGTTTTGTATGTATAGACCAAATAATATACACTTATAGTTTCTAGTAGTGAAAAAGTTTCATAATTCTTAAGCTGAGTAATTTCAAAATGTAGTTGTAGTCTTCTGTGAAATTTATTCTATCATCAGTTTTCCAGCTGTGTGAACCAATCCCTAGAGTTAAGCACTCATGTGTATACATACTTAATATGTATAGAAATTATTAAATATAGTATTTCTTAGATTATTTTATTCTTATTTATGGAGTACATTATAAATTTTCTGGTGACAAAAAGGTTTGATGTTTCTACCACATTTGCAATTCTGAGATTGAAATCTTGATAACAGATTTTCTTTTCTCACTGTTTTAGATATTAAAGTTAACATATAGTTATGGCAAGCCTTGCAACAAACTATTTTTAAGTGGTAAATCAAATGGTTGGGAAATGCATTGCCACTAACAAAAAAATTGTGCTTTTGTGATTAATCTTTGAAAGTAATATTTTTTACATTTCATTTATTTATTTTTTCCTGTTTGTACATTGTATATTGCTTGTTTTGCTACAATGCTTAATCTGACACTAGTAACTGACCACAATGAATGTCACTGACACCTTCCTTCCCTTCTTTCCCTATAACCTACTTAACAGTTGTGAGTCATTTTTCCCATGTTTATATATTTCTCCCAGGGATCTTATGCAAAGTATTATCTGTATGGAATGGGAAGGCCATCTTCTGGACCAGTCAAGGTGATCACTTATCCCAGTGTGCATGTTGTTACTTCATGTTCCCTGCACTAGCCTTGCACTTAAAACCTGTTTGTGGCATGGGGATGTTGTTAAACATAAAATTGTAGTATTAAATAGACTCTTTAACAGCCTAATTCAGTTATCTAATTGTTAGTTGTAAAATTGCTTATTCTTTTATTGTTTAGACTTATTTTTTTTTCTGTAGCATGATTATTTTTTTTCTGCCAGGCAGTTTTTATTAGCAATATATATGTATAGTTTTATTAGGATTTTGTTTGATGCTGGTAAAAGTGTTTAACTTATAAGTATATCATAAATTTTCTGAGCCCCCAATAAAATTCATTTTTTTAACAATAAAACTTTATTAACTATCTGAAAGCTAATAAATTAGTATAATTGCTTGCAAGGTATATTAGCAATATTTAATTCATGTATCAATTAATTGATAAAAAAATTTTAATAGAAATGATTAAATTTTCTAGAAAAATGTTCATATACATTTTAAATATATTGATGAAAACAACTGTTCAACAGTTAATAAAATCCCATAATAAATTAGCTTTATTGCTAATGTATATACGTAATCTAATGCTAATGCATGTTGGAACCGGTTTTGAAGCTATTTTGTTGTGCACAGGAAATGTAAGTAATGATTGTTATATAAACATTGTGTGTGTATCATATAAATAACCTAAGTGCCTTTACTATGCACTCATGCATACTAATCACTTGACCAGTACACGGGTTTTATGAAAGCTATACATTACTCAAGATTATGCCTCACCTATACCATCTCTGAACCCACACTATTCAATGTTGTCCATAGATGAAATGTTTAATTCTAGTAATCTCAAGCAGAATAATACAAAGCAGTTATTAGGAACAGAAAGTAAACTGAGTATGTGTAATTATTACAAGAACTGTGATTACCTTCCTAGGAAATAGGACCACATAAAATTTTCAACACCCTTTCAGTTGTCAATCATGTGATAATGGAAAAATCACCAGCTCTCAGCATTTAAAGGTCTTGTTTGATAGAGATTTTGATCTGTAATAGAAACTTGGCATCTTGCATGCAATATTAACAGTGATGGCTAATGACTAATTCTAAAGAATTTTTATAACTGCAATCGTGATATGTTAAGTGTTGTTAGCTCTCTGTAACCTTGCAATAATTGCATTCAATTTATAGACATGTTATTGTGAGCATAAAATATTAAATTATCAATCAGTGTCTAATGAGTCAGTGCTAACTTTGCAATTGAAATTACCTACCAAGAGAGTAATGTCACCTCTCCTAAAAGAATTGAAAATATCTCGAAGTTGTTAATAAAATAAAACCTGGCCTCACTTTTGTGTATCCAGTTATGGAATAGTTGCAGGCAGACCCAGATCGAGACAAAAAATGCAAAGGGGGAGGGGGCAAGACTGGATTTACAATGCAGTATAACATTTAAAACAACTTGAATAGTGATTAACATTTTAATTTTTAATTTCTCCCCTCCACTTTACAGGTCTTTAAAAATGCATGAAATATAAATGTTACATAATTTTTTTGCCTCTTATACTATTATTAGCATTCTGAAAGGGTGGGGTGGAGGGGGCATGTCTCCCAGATCCAGCCCTGGTTACAGGTAACACGGATGTCTTTATGGTGGTGTACTGAAGTTTGTAAGAGCCTAAGTGAAATATAGTACAAAGGAGTCCTCTCATGATCAAATCATCAAATGTATTACATTTGAAAAGGGGGCTTATCTAATGCTGTCCCTTTGCTCTATGTTAGATATACCCTTGAATCTTGTCTCTATTTTAAATTTAACTGTAAGAAAGTTTTTAATGTCACATCCCAAAAGCATATTTCTAGCATTCTTGTTTTCTATTTAGACAAGTTTTGTGATAATGCACTATTAAAGTTGTAGGGCAGTTTAAAGGTATACATCAGCATTTGTTAGTTACAAAGTTATAAATATTTTTAGACACTATTTTGGAATATTTCCAAATCCAGTTCTTCAGAGCCGAGTTGTTCCTAGACGTGGAGTTGGAGGTTCCTTGTTTTCAGTTTCTTTTTCCTGGTTTATCATAGCACTTTTTAGTTCTTTGATTCACGTGTATTATAAGTTTACTGTTTCATAGATAGTCTGGTTGCGTGATTAGAGCTTCCATTTTTGTTGTTGACTATTAAATATCTGAAGACTACAATGTTTTGTTATGCACAGTGCAATTTTTTTTTTGTTTGAAATTTCAGCAGTTTTTACATTTACTATTAATGTAAGTTTTAGATTAACACTTATTGTTGGAATTTGCAATAGTTAACTGCTTTTTTTATTTACAATATTCCTAAGTGCGTTGACGGGTTTTGACCAACTGTGTGGTCATCGTCATGAACACTGATTGTTGACAGTTGTAGGGGGACTATATCACTACCTACTGAACTCCAACAGTGAATGTTAAGCTGACTCTTATATTAATGGTAAATGTGAAAAACTGCTAATATTTCCAAAAAAAAATGCATTGTGCATAACAAAACATCATAGTCTTCAGACATTTAATAGCCAATAATAAAAACGGAAGTCCCAATCACGCAACTGGACTATCTATGAAAGAGTAAACTTATAATACACATGAATCAAAGAACTAAAAAGTGCTATTGATAAACCTGGAAAAAGAAACTGAAAACAAGGAACCTCCAACTCCACGTCTAGGAACAACTGCTCTGAAGAACTGGATTTTTGGCAATATTCCAAAATAGTGTCTAAAGATGTTTATAACCTTGTATTTAACCAATGTAGATGTATACTTTTAAACTGTCCTACAGCTTTAATAGTGCGTTATTGCAAAACTTGTCTAAATATTAAGTAAAAAGACATGAAATTATTCTGCTTAAATAAATTGTTTGTTTAAACAAATATTTCTTGTTTTCCACTCATTGTCTGTGCTTGCCATCACCATAACCTGAAAAGATAAATATTAGTTTATTTTCCATTGCTTGACCAAACCTGTTCATTTGGTTTCTTGTAGCACTAGAATGTCTAGGTTGTACTTCTGGAATTCTAAAGCATGGATGTGAAGAGAACAATCTCATTTAGGGTTCTCACATTCTTGGTAGCCATAAAAAGAAAATGTTACTAGGACACAAGAAAATTTTTCAGCCATCAGCTGATACAAGGGGTGTTTAAAAAGTTCTTGAAATTCATCTGCAAAACAAAACCATTGCACATACCTCGACAAAACTTTTACTGTCTTTCAAAGTACTATCCTCCAGTATCAATGCAAAGTTGCAGACCAACTCTGGAATGCCTGGGAGTACTCCTGTTAAATGGGGTGGGGGTGGCTCAGTCAGTAGTGCACCAGGCTCATAATCTGCAGTTTCCAGGTTCGAGTCCCAGCTGAGTCAGCATTGAGATTTATCTCCGCAGAACTCTCCGCCCCGCCCACAGTCAGTAGGGGACACCAATGGGCTTGGAAAAGCCACCGTGCATCGGATGGAACGATAAGCTCTGGCCCTGTGTGCGGGAGAGCCACACCCTGTGCATGTTAAAGAACATGCTTGATGGCCTTGACGGGAGGCTATCATATGTCTCCCAACAGCTGTTCCAGTGGGTCCCCTAAACCTGTCTCCCAACAGCTGTTCCACTGGTTCCCCCAACCTTATCTAAGACTTTGGGGCCCTTGTGACCTAGCCATTTAGCCCATTGTGTGCAAAAAAGTGCCGCTCAGAGGTAAAACAACCCAACTCCTGTTAAGGAATAATCTGCAACTCTGAATGAATGCATTTTGCAAGGTCTTGTACTCATGAAAAAAGGCTTCCCAGCAAGTTCCTTTTTAAATTTTTGGAAACAACCAAAAATCTCATGGTGCAAGATTGGATGACTACGAAAGATTTAGATTTTTTTTTTGCTCCAGGTAGGCCGTAACTTGGCCATGTTTTGTGAGCACTAGCATTGTCATAAAGATGATACCAGATCAAAGTTTTACTAGAAAAGTAATAATAAAATAAAAATTAACATGTAGCCTAATGCGATGTTAAAATATCCACATCAACAAGTTGTAGGCCGACCATACGATGTAACATAACTATGAAAAAAATCAATACTTATCGATCATCCAAAAGATTGCTAATTTCAGAAAATAAATCTACTGAAATGAAAACTAAGGTTTAAATATAAAAAAGTAAATATTAACTTTACAAAGAGTATCCAATATGCTGTACCAAAACTGTAGAAAACAATTATAGCACATGGAACTGAGATAGCATGTGTCAGCCATCTGCCTCTTGTTTGCCTGAGTGAAGCATAACTAATGAAATGCAGCTGCAACCAGAATTTCTAATAAGGATGTGTTTACTTCCAGTTTTGATTTTAAGAGCTAGAAAGATGCATAGAATGCTGGGAAAAATGATAAAAATAATTTTTAGGAATACTGAAATAAGTTTGACAGAAAAGAGTGTGAAACGGAAAAAAAAATGACAGTACATACTTTGTAATTACTTCCAAAATCTACCATTTTTAAAAATGGCAGTTTTGTTTTTGTTAATTTTTTTAGAAGGTTTTCGAAAATTTAAGGAAAAATTTGTTGATAATAGTTCAAATCAAACTAGTAAGTTTAAATCAGAAGGTTGCTTCAGCAAATAGGAACGTTAATAAGCAAATCGGCAATACCGTTTAGTGCTTCTCAGAAATGGCAATCAGATGGCTTGATGAAAATATTTATATTGTAGTTTAATAAAATATGCATCAAATTAAAAAACAAAATATTATTTTTCAAGCCTGAATTATGTATTTTCATAAGAGATATATGAAAAATTATAACGGCAATTTTTATTTTTAAAAAATCGATATATTTTTGTTGTACTAAAAAATGGATACATGCATCCTTGGCCCCTCATTTCAGATTCTGCGAACGCACACAGACAACATGGACACTGGAACGGTTAATAGCTCTTTTATAGAGGCATGTAGTAAAAATGTATTTAATAAACTAATAAACAGAAATAACTGTAATGCATATGAATAAAAAGGCTATTTATTTCTGAATAACAGAAAAATTTTTTTACTTCGAACAAGAAAATTACTCTCTTTTCATAATTTTTTCTTGGTACCATACTTTGAGAAAAGTCCAGGTTTTTCACCAGCTGTGACCAATCAAATAAACAAGTCAACTTTAGAATTTTTTTTAAATAACAAATGAATAGAAATAGATGATGTTATATATCAAAAGAAAGGACATTAAATTGGAATTAACAAAAATAACAAAAACAGGTAAGTAAAACTTTATAAGCATTTTTTAAAGAAAATTGCAGGTGGACATGCAGGCCAAAGCAGAAGTGTTACATGATGGCTATCTAGGAATTGTTGGACGATGCATGCCACATGTGATCGGGCATTGTCCTGTTTGTAAATTGTACCAGAGAGCCCCTGAAAATAAGGTATGAACACAGGCTCCAACACCTCAGTGATGTAACAACACCAGGGGCCAGACCTGTATGGCGCTGCATCATGCATGTCTCAATGAGACTGTCACCGTGGTACCACCAGATACGGATTCATCCATCATGGTGCTGCATACTGAAGTGTGATTCGTCTGAAAAGATGATGCAATGCCATTCACACATCCATGTGCTACGTTCTTCGCACCATTGCAGTCTCTTATGCCTGTGTTTTAGTAGAGTCAATGGTACCCGAAGCAATGGCCACCTAGCAAAGATGCCCTGATGCTGCAGATGACATCGAACCACATGTGCAGACACTGGTTGATGTGCAACACACCCTAACTGCTGAGCTAAGGTGTTTGATGTGGCTGTACAATCATACAAAGCCATGCACATAAGATGTTTGTCCTCTTGTTCTTTTATGTGACAAGGTCGTTGAGATCCCTCACGTCGGTGAGTTCATTCCTCATCTACCCATTGACACAATATTCTCATCACTGTGGCAGCATTCCATCCAACATAAGCACCGATGTCTTGTTACGTTAATCTGCCTTCCTGTAATCACACAATTCTTCCTCGATCAAAATCGGAAATCTGGTCATATGGATGCCATGTTCTTCGACAGGGCATACTTGATCCTTTAGTGCACATCATGAGCAAACACAATTTCAGTGCTTTACACGGTTCTTTGTAATCTCCTATTATACCACTTCCAGGGGTTGTTACTGTCACACATGATGTAGAGGTCCTGTATAGTTAGAGGCTGGCTTCTTCTTACACATCCTTCAATAGTTCTGGACCTCAGAGGCTGGCCATCTTGGTGATTCACTGATCGAGTCACGTGGTTTATGGGCGCCATGTTTCGTTGTACCATGAGACGAAAGCCTGTGAGATGGTGTGTGTACCAAGTTAAAACTTCTCTGTTGTTATAGTTTTATATATTTCTACCACTTTTTTTGTTTATAAAGTTGGGTTGGGTTGTTTTACCTCTGAGCGGCACATTTTTGCACACCATGGGCTAAATGGCCAGGTCACATGGACCCCGAAGGCTCAGAGAAGGTTGGGGGAGGGGACCCACTGGAACAGCTGTTGGGAGACAGATGGTAGCCTCCCGTCAAGGCCATCCAGCGTGTTTTTTAACATGCACAGGGTATGGCTCTCCCGCACACGGGGCCACGGCTTAACGTCCCATCCGACGGACGGCGGCCTTTACCAAGCCCATCGGTGTCCCCCTACTGACCGTGGGCAGGACGGGGAATTTTGCGGAGATAAATCTCAACGCTGACCCAGCTGGGACTCGAACCTGGGAACTACAGATTACGAGCCTGGCGCGCTACCGACTGAGCCACCCCTGCCCCATTTGTTTATAAAAGCTGTCATATTTTATGAATGCCTCACTGCACTGCATTTGGGTGTAAAATTTTCACTCAAAGAAATAAACAATATTTTTTCTGAGAAACTCCATCGGAAGACGGCAATCGGCTGCAAAAGTGAAATGAACTAACTGAAAACCAAAAATAATTTCTTTTAAGGTTCGCTTGAAAAACGAGCAAATGCTTCCACTTTATCGTCTGCCTATGCCAATATTTGTTCATCTGTATGTCGTCTCTCTGTTAACTGTTGTCTGTCCATCTGTCTTTCCACCTGCCTGTCTGTCTATAGACAATTTTTTTTTTTTTACTTTTAGAGCTAAATGAAAAATTCCTTTTGGGTTGGATAGGTGTGGAACAAATATTGTGATTTGCAGTTTTGAAATTTTTGATAGCGCCCTCTAGCGGTGGAAAAGGATGGAAAATGCTAAAATTTCAAACGAATATTCCAAACGAACTATTTACAATGGAAATCTGAAATTTTGGTAATAGAGTGTTATGGTCAGAAGGTTTACGATGGCAACAATGCTTTGTCATCTTAACCAAAAGGGGTGCAAAAATTAAACTTTTTTAACAAATAAACGAAACAATATTTTTTGGGGGTTTACAGGCACGAACAACATATTAAGGATTTAAACAATATTTGATAATTTCAGCGTTACCTGTAGATGTTTAAACGTCTATAAATCAATAAACGTTTTTGTGGAAAAATTGCGCCAACATACGGGATTCAAACCCGCATCTCTCCAGAAACATTCCAGAGTATTCTAACCTGTTGAACTAAAGCTGTCTCTCTTTTTTTCGCTAATAGTGACTCTCACTCTTCCCGTAAATTTTGGGCGCCTCCTTATGGTGTCATCTATGATCTCAGGTGGCAACTATTTTTTATTGCTCTGAGAGAGATGGAATCGGAGTAAGATGGAAATAAATAATGAAGTCACATTATGCTATTTAGAGTTATTAGTGATTTAAACAATAGTTGATAATCTCAGCGTTACCTGTAAATGTTTACAAGGCTATAAATCAATAAATGCTTTTTGTGAAAAAAGCCGATGTTAGTTGAACAGGGTAGAATACTCTGGCATGTTTCTGGAGATAATGTGGGTTCGAATCCCGTATGTCGGTGAAATTTTTTTCTACAAAAATATTAATATTTACATTTTTCGAATCACTATCAGTTGGAATCTCCAGTGTTAGAGAGCACTAAAGGCGGTGAATAAAAACCCGAAAGGCAACCTCTAGCGGTGGAAAAAAGCTGGAAAATACCAAATCTTTAAATCAATATTGCAAACAATCTATTTTTGCTAGAAACTTAAATTTTTGGTCATAGAGTGTAATGGTTAAGTGGTTTACACTAATAGTAATGATTTGTCCTGTTGGTAAAATGCAACTTTTCTGCTCTAAGAGATAAATGAAAAATATTTTTTGTGTTTTACGGGTACTAGTAAAATATTAATAGTTTATTTTCTAAATTTTACAGTAGTTCTTTTCCCACTGTCAGAGGATATTGAAAGTGTAAAATAACTAGAAGTGCGCATATCGCCTCTGGTGCATATGAGAATATCGTTTTCAAAGAGAATGAAGCTCTTCCTTTGCCTACTTTTCCACTCCTTAAAAGTTTTAATTATGGATGTTCATGTTGTTTTTCTGCTGAGGTCCTGCCATCCGCATGGACCTTCTACTATGGCTTATAAACTGACAGGCTCCTGTCAGACCTCTGTGGCAAGCAGCTGCTTGAGGGTTATTTATTTTTATTTTTTTAATGTACTATGGGTAAAATGCACAGAGTAGTATATTATTAGCAATTACCATAACAGAATCTACAGCCAAGATTACTAAATATCCAAAGAGCAAAACTTTTAACATTCGTTAAAAGTATTCTTGTTTGGATATTTAGTGATCTCTGATGATATAATTAAAACTACCTCTGAAAATGTGAATTATATTTCATTAGTACCAACTAAAAAAAAGATTTCCAATTATCTCATAAAACTGTTCTGTTTTCTACCTACCTTGGGCGTAGGGTAAACCATTGTTGTCAATGGAATCTTCAAGACTGTCATATTACACGAGCAAAATTTCAAATTTCTGACATAGCTATATCGTTTGCAATATTCGTTTTAAATTTTGGGATATTTCGATTTTTTTCCACCGTTAAAGGGCACAATTATAACTTTTAAGAGATTCGAAAAATGCAAATTTCAATATTTCATTAATACCTATCCAACACAAAAAGAAATTTCTATTTTTCTCCATAAGCAAAAAAGTTCATTGTCTACAGACAGCCAGCAAAAAAAAGCGATATTATTATCTCTTGTTTTCAAAAAAACGACAGCTCTAAAATTTACATTTCCTTTTTATCTGTTTTCTAAATTGCTTCCAATCGTGAGTGTTGAAATCTGTATCAAATATTACCCTACACTTTTCCAGAATCCATAAGTATTCATGCAATATCGTTCAGCTTTGCATGCCAAACAATCCGAGCGACGACAAAACATGATGTCCAATTTTGAGATGGCCAACCTCTACTTATACAGGGCCTCTAACATGATATGTATATGTGCTGTGCTTTGAATTATTTACATGTTCTCCCATGGACTACCCATCTTGCATATTTCGGGACAATATGATGAATTCTTCCTGATGTTGCATTTTTAATGGCCAACAGTGTAGTTCCAAAATTGGTATTGATTTGACTTTTAAGCAATCGTTATAGGACTCTACAAGTAAGTAAGTTTAATAGTTTAAAAATAACTAGCACTTGTTACAAACACCAGAATATTTATAAATATGTATGGGTTGCATAGAATATGATTGATTATATACTAATCAACAGCAACTGGGTTAGCTGTTAGGAACACAAGATTGTATAAGTGAACCAAAATTAGATCTGACCATTACCTTGTTAAAAGTGATTTACAATAAAACTGAAAAATGCTGTGCTAAGGTTTAAAGGAATTATCTTTAACACTGAAACTAAGACCCAGAAATGGTCAAAATTTACCAAATGAGTTAATCATTATGGCAATCCTGGTTTTCATACTACCAAAGTTGAGGAAGAACAGGACCATTTTAACCCTTTAATACCTGTAATGGCACAAAATGGCCTAAATTTGAAATGTACTCGTCCAAATAGTGCTATTCCTTTGTCTTCAATACCCTGTTCTGAAATTTCCTTGGTGTTAAAGGGATAAACAAGCTTTTCTTGAAACCAACAGTACTGTTTTGGGTAAAATGGAACATAAAAGATTGATTTTTTTTTATGCCAACCCATACATGTTTGTAAATGTTCTGGTGTTTGTAATAAGTGCTAGTTATTTTTAAACAATTAAACTTTCTTGTAGGAGACATTCCATTTCAATGCCAATTGTATGATAAGGCAATGGAGCTTATTTCTAAAAGAATGTAGTGCAGGGATAAGCTGAATCAACATCCTTCTAGTCCTAATAGACAGCATTATAGATATTTTAATAAATGTGTGAAAGAATTAGTTGAAAGTTGATAGGACTCTTTCGATTGAAAACTTACTGCTAGCAAAACTGAGGAAGCAGACAGATAAGAGAGTGGTTAGTTTTACTCCCATTGTTTGTAATAAGGAGACATTACTAACTACCCATATCATGATCAAAAGCTCTGTGGCTATCCAAAAAATGAAAATGCACAAATCTCCAGAAATAGATGAAAATGTTACTAAAATGCTTAGAGTTGGAAACATTAGCATATGCAACATGAACAACAACTGATATTATATTAGAATTTTAAACTCAAATCATCTTCATAAATTTGATAATTGAATATTAAAATCTGATGACAAACATTTAGAAGTACTTATAATTGTTATATACAGGTACTGGACAGAAAAATGGAAACAGTTCTATGTTATCTCAATAGAAAATCACATTCAGAGCTCACTAACTTCTCCAATAGGATTTTTAATTAAACATGTCTAAAGATAAACTAAAGTTCTCAATGCAATCTATATTTCTATTTTAAAACAGTATTTGTTCAGTTTTCAAAGAGTTATGAACACTGGAATATTTAACAAGCTGCAAAAAATAGACCCCAAAATTCAATTTAAACATTAAAACAGATTAAGAAATCAATACCGGGTGCATTGCAGCCGATGTTCTACTAGAGTCAAAAATGATCTCGGATCTCTTAACCTATTATAATTAAACTAAAGAGCTTTCACCAATTTTTCACCACAAATTTCATCATTTTACTTTTCTCTCTATTTATTACCAAACTTACTCTATTACCAGTCTCATCAACAGCTTTAATGAGAGAATTCATCTCAGCATCATTAGCCAACTGGGCCAAATCATCTCAATAATCTAAATCAGAAATTTCGAAATCTCTAGACCATTTAAAGCCAAAATCTTTACTTTGTGAAGAATTCTTCATAGCATAATCAATAACCAAACTAAAGAGAAAAGGAGACAAAATGCACCCTTTTCTAACTCCACTAGCAATTATAATTGGCTTTACCACATGATCACTGTATATATATATATGACAATCAAGTGAGTCACCCCTTAAACTGTTATCTACCACTATCTTACTTGTTACAAGACAGATGATAACTGTCTGTATTAGTTGATACACTTTAAGTTACTTTAAAGTGATGAGATTAAAAACAGATTTTTTTACTGCTATTTATCCGAGTTGATGTAAGTCCTTGATATTTTTGGTTGACACACTCAATTTCAAGAGTTTATAGTCACACTGCTGTTGGTATCTTCTTGTGGTCTTTAATACATTCTTCTTATACCATTGAGATATCAGTCTATTACAAACAGGATGCTTCTTGAGAATGACACTATTGCTTTAAGCATAGATGATAATCAGAGCATTATCTGCTGCTCTTTTGGTGTTGATAAATCAATAAATATATCGCGGAAAAATTTTTCGATGACATACGGGACTCGAACCCTCATCTCTCCAGAAACATGTCGTTGATACAGTATTGAATATCCCATGGTACTCTTCTCATAATACAACTTTATGGTTCATTTCAGTCATAATTTACTATTTACATTCCAGCTTAAGACTTAAAAATATCCCCGTTTAAAATACACTGTTATGTGCATTTCATTCATGTTCATCAGGCAGTGTGCAGTTTAATGCTAGTACATTACGAGATTTATAAGGCTGTCCCCCTAGTAAATACCCAGCACATTTCCTGTTAAGTGATTTAAAATTAATTTTCAAGCTGAAGATGTTAGTTTTATGTCAGTATTACATAAATTTCTTTGATTTAAATTAATAAGTTTTCCATATAATTCAATTGTGTTTTAGTTCTGGGTGATGCAATTATTTTAGCCTTTAATGCATAATAATGCAAATTAGCCAGTAAGATGGTCTGCATTAATGCTGTTTTACATAATTTATTGTCCAAATCATATTGATTCTCTGTCATTTATGCTCCCATCTGTCAGTATGTTTTCCCTATATATTTAATATTGTCACTGCATGATATGAGAGGTGTATGAGGTCTACACTGATGGATCTGTTGATTGGCAGAGACTATATGCTGCCTCAGCGTTTGTTATCGCTGATACTGACAGCAGAGATTTCTGTCTTCTGCATCTCACTTCCTCCATGTGTGCTTAGCTCCATGCTATCCTTGAAGCTGTACTTTTCATCCACAGCCTTGGGAGTGACAACTTTGTCATCCTTTGTGACCCCAAGTCAGCCTTGCAAGCCCTCCAGAAGAGAGACAGCAAGAGCTGCAACCCCTTCCTTATTCAGAAGATCATGAAGATGTGCTCCAAGCTCACTTCTTACCATATCACAATCCACTTCTTGTGGATCCTCTCCCACATAGGGATACCTGGCAATGAGCTTGCAGATTGGATCACGAAAGAGGCATTTGAGAGTCAGAGGTATGTTACTAATTTCCCCCTCTCTCTCAATGACTGTTAGAGTTTTATCTCGCAGCTTATGACTTAGTATCATCTTGTCCAGTGGCAGAAGGACTCCAATTGCTCCTCTTTCAGGTACCTGGTAGACCCTTCTCTCACTGCTTCTCACCTTGGAGACCTCCGCAGATCCTAGGAGACTCTCCTCCATCTTCTCCAAGTTGGTATCATCTACAGCAGGGGTGCTTAAACTGAGGTCCATGGACCACTTGTGTCCCACCAGACCCTTAATTGTGGCTCACGAACATGACGAAGCTTCCAAAAAAATTTAAAAATATATATATATATAATAGCGCGACATGTATCAAATTTTTTAATTGGCCTGCAACTTCCGAAAGGTTGAGCACCCGTGATCTACAGCAGCTCTGTGCTTCACACTCTCAGTGGAGCCTACAATCCTAACTGTGCCATATGCAGCACGCCTGAGACTGTAGCTCACATACTACTGAACTGCTCCCACTACAATCAAAAGAGAAGCTTTGTTTCGAGAGCTTCATGCTATCTGAACCATGGATTATTTCATCACCACCCTTCTTGGTACACACCATCAGAACAAGAGGAGGTAGCAAATGTGTGTGCGACTACTAACTGATTTCGTTCAAAACATTGGCCTCTTCTGCAAAGCCTGATCCTTTTATTTTTACTAGGTTAACAAGATTATTATAGTTAATAGTTTCATGAGATAGTAGAGATGTAGTATTTTCTGCCTCTGTTATCTCGTCTTCCTGTTGTGACTGGTGTAGGGAACCCCTTGTTGGAGACTAATTTCATCATGATCTTAAACACTTTGAACTTTTACATTATTGACAATTTTTAGAGGCAATTTTATGTAATATTTCTTTGATGTTTTTTCCAATATACTTGACAAATCAGGAATATATGGGAAGCTGTTGTATAAGTTATATTTGATTGGGGTATTTATGCAGAGGTTAATTTGAGTAGTAACTCCACTAGCAATGCTAAACCAATCACTACAAGCCTCACTTGCACACATAACTCAGTGTTAGTGCCTCACCTTCAACAACCTTACCATGTTTATCCTTCAATCCTGAATGCCAACCTGTTTATTCCCACATAAAAGATTAATTGGTACAACTCCCTGTTGTGCTTTATATCTGCTTTTCATGCTTTGCCAGCCAAGCTATCAAGACAAAGATTGTTATCAGCTGTTAACTGATCCTTTGCACATTTATTACGATCTTTGTAATGTACATTAGGACTGGTAAGGTGTTGATTCATATTATTCTTGCACTTCCATCTTTCAGAAATAAGTTCCATACCTCAATGCTCAAATAGCTTTGTTACCTCTGTTCCCTTTTACCCAAAAGAGTACTATTAGTTTCAAGAAAAGCCTATTTATACATATCCCATTCATTCTCAACTTCAGTGGTAAGCAAATCATGATTGTGATAATGACTAATGAGCCTATCATGGTATCCTTTGCCTATATCTGAATCTTTCAGAATTTTAGTGTTAAAGATGTCTCTTAACCTTAGCAACAATATTTCTTAAGCTCCAGTCATAAAACACTTTTGACCAGGTAATGATCAGACCCAGTTATAGCCAAAGCTTACCATGATAGATTACTTAGTCATTATGACAGTCATGGTATGCTTACTACTGAAGTTGAGGAAGAATGGGATCGTTTTAAATGGGCTTTTTTGGACACTAACAGTACTCTTTTAGGAAAAAAGGAGCAGATGAGACAGAATTATCTCAGTGATAAGGCACTTGAGCTTATTTCGGAAAGAAAGAACTGCAGGAATGTCCTTAATCAATACCCTACTAGTCCTAATAGAAAGCATTATAGAGAACTTAATAAACGTGTAAAAGATCAGTTAGCTGCTGATAAGAATCTTTGGCTTGATGGTTTGGCTGACAAAACCGAGGAAGCAGTTAGACAGCACAACAGCAGAGAGCTGTACCAGATAGTTAATGTTTTGTGTGGTAGAAAACGGACAGCTATACAGGGATTGAAGGATAAACAAGGTAAGGTTATAGAAGGTGAGGATTCTGTTATGGCTAGGTGGGCTGAGCATTTCAGTGATATTCTAAAAAATGCGGTTAGTTCTATTCCCATTGTTTGCAATGATGATAGATGCATTGGTGGCTTTAATGTTGGCCCTATAACACAATCTGAAGTTATTTTGGCTGTTTCTAAACTTAAACTTCATAAATCCCCAGGGATAGATGAAATTACTACAGAAATGCTTAGAGCTGGGAATGTTTCTATTACCACTTGGATGACTGAAATTCTGAATATCTTTTATGATAAAGGCATGGTTCCTAAGGATTTTACCAGAGCTATTGTTATCCCTATTTTCAAAAAAAGGTGATCGCAGTTCTTGTGATAACTATAGGGGTATCAGCCTACTCTCTGTTCCAGGTAAAGTTTTTTCCATGATTGTGCTTAATAGAATTAAGAATCTGGTTGACAGTCAATTGCGTGATGAGCAATGTAGATTCAGAAGTGGTAGGGGATGTGTGGATCAGATATTTTCACTTAGGCAGATTCTTGAGAAATGTTTAGTTTCAGAAACCTTTGGTTGCTAGCTTTGTTGATTTCAAAAAGACTTTTGACTCTGTTGATCGTCATAATTTGTGGTTGATTGTGAAATCATATGGTATGCCAGACAAGTTAGTTAACATAATGAAAGCTCTCTATAATAACACTGAGTTGTGTGTGAGAGTTGGTAAGTCTTGTAGCAATTGGTTTAGCATTACTTCTGGTGTTCGACAAGGGTGCATTTTGTCTCCTTTTCTCTTTAGCTTGGTTATTGATTATGTTATGCGAAATTCACTTCAAGGGAAAGATTTTGGCCTTAAATTGGCTGGAGATACGAAAATTTCTGATTTAGATTATGCTGATGATTTAGCCCTTTTGGCAAATGATGTTGATGAGATGAACTCTTTCATTCGAGCTGTTGATGAAACTGGTAGTAGAGTAGGTTTGGTTATAAACAGACAGAAAACTAAAGTGATGAAAATTTGTCATGCAGGCTGTGATTCAGTTAATTTGAATGGCTATACTCTTGAGAATGTGTCTCAGTTTAATTATCTTGGGAGCTATGTAACAGATAATGGTGATGTGCGGCATGAGATTAACAGACGAATAGGGATTGCTGCCGGGACTTTTAAGAATCTATGGAGAGTGTGGAGAAATAGGTGTATACACCTAAAGACTAAAATTAGACTGTATAATAGTTTGGTTCTTTTAGGGTTAGTTATGGTAGTGAAACTTGGACACTTTGTAAACAAGATAACAGGAAACTAGATGCTTTTGATTCCAGATGCTTACGCAGTATCTTGGGCATTAGATGGTTCAACTTTGTAACTAATGATGAGGTTAGGCAAAGGAGTTTGCAACCTCCTTTAAGCAGCATATTGTGCTGAGAGAGACTCCATTGGTTTGGCCATGTTGCCCGTATGGATAATTATAGATTGGCGAATAGGGTTATGAACAGGGTACCTAAAGGCCTCGGAAAGAAGGGAGACTAGGATGCAGTGGGCAGACAATGTCAAACAGGACCTTGTTAGAATTGGTGTGCAGTGGCCAGATGCAGTAGATGTAGCTCAGGATAGACTTGCTTGGAGAACTAAATTGCACGGTCTGGTTGGACCTCCGTAGCCCATGGCTGCTTGAGGAGGAGGAGGAGGATGAATGATCAGACCTAATTTCTTCTCCCCTATGGGATCTGGTATTCCTAATCAAACTCCCATTTGCTGTTAATTAATATATAATCGATCCTGTTTCCATGCAACCCATCAGGTGAAATCCATGTGTAATTATATATGTACCCAATGTTTGTAGTACATGTTAGTTATTTTCAAAGTGTTAAGTTTGCTTAGCTGTATGAGATGTTTCCCACTACCATTGGAACTACCAAAACCACCCTGCCCATAGTTAAGAGTCAGTACCGAAATTAGGTGCTAGGCCTGGCCAGATCTGTGCATCATCTCTGAGGAATGGTACACATCTCTCCATCCATAGTATGCCTAACTACTATTTACGGGCCTATAAAAATAGATACTCAATAATAAAGTACAAATAAGAATACAAAAAACAATGATGCTGTTAAGTTTTTAGCAATAGATTTGTTGAAGTACTTACTAAAGTTCACAAAAGTCATCCTTGATGAAACCTAAATTGCTTCTTTATAGAAATGCTCTGAAAGATGTAAAATTTTATAGCAAAATACAACGTACTTGTCTGATGGATTTTCAGAACTTACTAAAGCATGTATACAGGTACTGGACAGAAAAATTGAAACAATTTCATGTGATTTTCAACCAGTGAAGAAACTAAAGTGCTTCAGGTGCTTTGAATGGTTGCACTTTTGAACAAGTGTCTCGTTTAATTATGTTGGGAGCTATTTAACAGATTCTGGCGATGTATGACACGAGATAAACAGAAGAGTAGGGATTGTTGTTGGGACTTTTAAGAATGTGTGGAGAGTGTTGCAAAATAGGCATATATACCTAAAACTAAAATTATGCTGTGTAACAGTTTGGTTCTTTTGAAGGTTAGTTATGGTAGTGAAATGTGGACCCTTTGTAAGTAGGATAACAGGAAACTTGATGTGTTTGATACTAGATGCTTTTTGCAGTATCTTGGGCATTAGGTGGTGTGACTTTGTAAGTAATGATAAGGTTAGAAGAAGGAATCATTAACTTCCTTTGAGTAGCATTTTGTGCAGAGACAGACTGCATTGGTTTGGTCATGTTGCTCATATGCATATTTGAAGATTGGAAAATAGGATTATGACTAATGTGCCCAAAGGCTTCAGGAAAAGGGGGAGACCTTGGATGCAATGGGCAGACAATGTCAAACAGGACCTTGCTAGAATTGGCCTACAGTGGCCAAATGCATCAGCTGTAACTAAGGACAGAAATTTGGAGAAGAAAATTGCAATCTGTTAGGACCTGCATAGCCCATGGCTGCACCGACCAAGCAGTAATAAGTAATATTAAACTGTAACTGTCATCATTCATAACTCACAAGCAAAAATGACTGAAGGACAATTCTAAGCCAGCAGCAAATTTTCTTAGTTGGGTGGGATAATATCACAACCTCTTGGTAATGTTAGGTGTCCTGTCCACTGAGCTACTGATTGAGAGTTTTTAAAAACACTGCTGTAAAGAAATTCAGTTAGATGAAGCACAGTTTTACATATTAGTTAAGAAGCACAGGACATATCCATTGTCACTTTAGATTTTAATTTTCTAACCCCTCCACCCCAATTTAAGATCAAGTTTTCTTCTAACTTAAAGTTGTTCCTGTAGCAATAATGCTTCTAATCTAACTTAACTATTATAGAAACAGTAGCAAATTTAATATTTTTGAACTGAATGTACTTATAAATTTAACATTTTATAAGTTTTGATTATGTTTTAGTATTAAATTGAGAAATAAAATATCTGCTGTGTAGTAAATTAAATGTAATACTAAATTTGTAGTTTCTAGGTGTTTAACTATCTTTTTCTCTCTGTGCTCATTTTAGACTTACCCTCCTTACTATGGAACAGTGCAATACCCAGTTACTGCTTCGGTTGCTCCTCCTCCTCCACCACCACCACATACAGTTGCTTCCCCAGCTCCTGTTCCAGCACAGGTGACCAATGTAACTTTGAAATTTGAATTATTCATTTTTGAAATTGTTTGTGTTACAAATTTTACATTCCTATTCCATATATACTGTTCATAAGATTTTAAAGGTGCAGTTGCGAAACAGCTATCAAATAGCAATCAAAACTTACCTTTCCAGATTGACAAATTATTACTTTTAAACTTATTTAAAAGGTAGTGTGATGTATGATCCTGAATTACATACACAAAACACAAAGCTATTCAATCATTAAAAATATTATTTCTCAAAGCTACTACTTATCTGAAAGGTTTAACAAGAAGTATGTCAGTGAGAAGATGTAGGAAGAAGGTGAGACCACAGCAGAAGGGCAAAAACAGTGAAGAAATATTCCTTCTTTATACAGGGCTCAAATCAAAGCTCTTTGCACCATAAATAAACATACTACTGCTTCACCAATTTGGTCATTCAAGTATGGCAACAAAAATTCATCCAGATACTTTTGCCTTTGAAATCAATTCTAGCAAGACCTTGTTTAACATTTTACATTCATTTCCTTCTTACATTCTTACATTCATTCTCCCCCTTTGCATTATTTCTGTTTGCTAATTTATCATCCTGTCTTTTAGGAAAAAAGGAGCAAAGGAGGCAGAATTATTTGAGTGATAAGGCACTTGAGCTTATTTCGGAAAGAAAGAACTGCAGGAATGTCCTTAATCAATACCCTACTAGTCCTAATAGAAAGCATTACAGAGAACTTAATAAACTTGTAAAAGATCAGTTAGCTGCTGATAAGAATCTTTGGCTTGATGGTTTGGCTGACAAAGCTGAAGAAGCAGTTAGACAGCACAACAGCAGAGAGCTGTACCAGATAGTTAATGTTTTGTGTGGTAGAAAACGGACAGGTATACAGGGATTGAAGGATAAACAAGGTAAGGTTATAGAAGGTGAGGATTCTGTCATGGCTACACAGGTGGGCTGAGCATTTCAGTGATGTTTTAAACAATGTGGTTAGTTCTACTCACATTGTTTGCAATGATGATAGATGCATTGGTGGCTTTAATGTTGGCACTATAACACAATCTGAAGTTATTTTGGCTGTTCCTAAACATAAACTTCATAAATCCCCAGGTGTAGATGAAATTACTACAGAAATGCTTAGAGCTGGGAATGTTTCTATTACCACTTGGATGACTGAAATTTTGAATATCTTTTATGATAAAGGCATGGTTTCTAAGGATTTTACAAGGGCTATTATTATCCCTATTTTCAAAAAAGGTGATCACAATTCTTGTGATAACTATAGGGGTATCAGCCTACTCTCTGTTCCAGGGAAAGGTCTTTGCATGATTGTGCTTAATAGAATTAAGAGTCTGGTTGACAGTCAATTGTGTGGTAGGGGATGTGTTGATCAGATATTTTCACTTAGGCAGATTCTTGAGAAATGTTTCGAGTTTGTTTAGAGGGAAAGATTTTGGCCTTAAATGGTTAGAGATATGAAAATTTCTGAATTAGATTATGTTGATGATTTATCCCTTTTGGCAAATGATGTTGATGAGATGAACTCTTTAATTATAGTTATTGATGAGACTGGTAGTAAATTAGTTTGATTGTAAACAGAGAGAAAACTAAAGTGATGAAAATTAGTCAGGAAGGCTGTGATTCAGTTAATATGAATGGTTTCAATCTTGAACAGGTGTCACAGTTTAATTATCTTGGGAGCTATGTAACAGATACTGGTGATGTGTGGAATGAGATTAACAGATGAATAGGGATTGCTGCCGGGACTTTTAAGAATCTATGGAGAGTGTGGAGAAATAGGCATAGACACCTAAAGACTAAAATTATACTGTATAATAGTTTGGTTCTTTCAGGGTTAGTTATGGTAGTGAAACTTGGATGCTTTGTAAACAAGATAACAGGAAACTAGATGCTTTTGATTCTAGATGCTTATGCAGTATGTTGGGCATTAGGTGGTTCAACTTTGTAACTAATGATGAGGTTAGGCAAAGGAGTCTGCAACCTCCTTTAAGCATCATATTGTGCAGAGAGAGACTCTGTTGGTTTGGCCATGTTGCCCTTATGGATAGTTATAGATTGGCGAATAGGGTTATGAACAGTATGTTAAAGGCCTCAGAAAGAGGGGGAGACCTAGGATGTGGTGAGCAGAAAATGTCAAGCAGGACTTTGTTAGAATTGTTGTGCAGTGACCAGATGCAGCAGATGTAGCTCAGGACAGATATGCTTGGAGAACTAAATTGCACAGTATGGTTGGACCTCAATAGCTCATGGCTGCTTGAAGATGATGATGATGAGTTGCAAAGTGAAGTTTTTAAAAAACTGAAAGATTTAAAGTTATGCACCTGTTAAATTTTTTGTTGGCTTATCTTGGCACTGTAAAGTGAGTTATTGTCACTTGTTTCAAAAGCAAAATATCTGCATACTCACCATTGCACTAAATGTGCACATATTGGGCCACTCTAACTTCCCTGTAGGATACACCAGCTTATGGTGAAAATAATCTGCTTACCAACACATCTATAAATGACCTTTTTCATGAAGTGCAGTTAAAAATGGATTATGTACCATTGGAAATTCATCCATTCAAGCTAATAAAGAAACTCGGGTGCAAGATGGAATACAGTACTTGAAGGGGAGGTTTTTATCTCTTTTAGGGTCCAGCCTGAAAAACTGGTTGACATCCAGAGGTTGAGCTGTTTCTTCACTATGCTCAGCCAAAAAAAATTACTTTGGAAATTTTGAAAAAAAAAATAATGAAAGGAATTATGGTATGTTTTATGCCAAATTAATCAACATTTAATTCTGGATTTTCTGAAAATAAAATATTTAATAAAAAAGCAACTAGTTTTAATTTAATATAGCTCTTTTTAGAGTTATGTCAATAAAATAACGTTAGACACAGCTACTTTGGTAACAATTTAATATTTTCACAATAATGCTGTTATACATAAATTATCAGAGATCGTTAAACTAAAACATTTCTAAATTTAGGGGAGTGCTTAGCCTTAATAATTAGCTACATAAAAACCTGCCCTATTGGCATAGTGGTTCTGAACTTTTGATGTTCCATTAACACCCTATGTTACTATTCTACTCTATGTACTGCGTTTTACAAACAAAGGCAAATTAGAGTGAAAGAAAACCATATAAGGGTATTTACCAGTATTCTTGAAGCTGGTACAATTGCATTATTTGGCAAAACCAGTTGGATTTGTTGGCGATGTTTTGCTGAATGCTACCAGTTCTTAAGATTGAGCACATTATTTTTCACACACGCTGTATACAGTGGCTGTTAGATGGTACATCCTCCTTTCGTATAATTGTTAAGATTGCAGTCGGCACTTATAGTTGACATCTACATTCTTTTTGAGTGATAGTTCCGTTATAAAAGCAGTTCCTTTTTGGGCTGGTACACATGCATTTATTAGCATAACTCAATGAAGTTAGCTGAAGCTAGCTACCAGTCTTTATAAAATTGCATTAATTGACTATATGCAGTTCTGCTTAAAATTGTTTCTTCACTGAAAGTTGGTAATCCGTCATAGGAATAGGATGTTTTGGCTTACACTGGTACAAAGTTCGTAATTATTTTCTTGTTGTGTTTCCTTTAAAGTTTAAATGTTCAAATAGTGAGGATAGTGTAATTACGAACTTTGTACCATCATTTAAAATAGAGCATTAATGTCATCTTCTTACTTTACATTTTATTTTAAAGTATTGCTTCATATAGGCAGCAGTTTCAGGTTCATACTTGTGTTTCCAAACAAATACTTTAGCTTAGTACTGTTAACATTGCCACTTCATTTATTCTTGTGTTTCTCTGTTGCTTGTGTTTGATTATTGGGAAAAGCATATATTGATGTTCCTAACTAATTTGTCCTTGTTTATTGCTCTGATAATTATGATATTTTAAACAACCATCAATATTGCAGTTTGTTCTAAAAACATCAACAAATTCTTATTGTAATTCAGGTAATTAAGACTTGTCTGGTTTGCATTATATTTAAAATCTTAATTAAAAGATTAGGTAGGGCATTATAGTCCCAATATTGAATGAATACAGTTTCATTTCTTGCAGAGAGGAATGGATGCACTTTTTAATTGCATTTGTAATTGAAATGATTACACATTTCTGTTCCAATGTTGAAATTGTGAATGCTATGTAAGGAAAATGTGTGTTTAAAAGTGAAAACTGTTTTTCAAAGAAATTGATATTTGAAAGCTCTCAAATAGTGTATAATGAAACCTATACATGATATATGTGTAAAACTGAGACATTAAGATTTTCCTCATCTGTACAGGCATGTTACTTTTTATTTGCTATTTATGAACTACTACTTCTAAAGCGAGCAGTAGCTAATGAGTTACTGGTTAGATACCATTATTCTGTCCCTTTTCAGAATTACAACCTAATGTCACCATATGGTATAAGTGACAATTATTATGTTATACTAGTCTTTAGTGACTTTGAAACCTTGTGCTATTAATTTTCTACACTGAGAAAAAATACAAACTTATGCATGATGTATTTCCAGTTACAAAGCAAGTTATGCATGGCTATTTGTTGAAATATATCACTATTTTGGGAGATATGTGGACTTCAGAATGTTACAATCCTAATATATACAGGGTGATTCAAAACTCTTGGGCCAAACTTTAAGGGGTGATAGAACATACCTAAACAAGCACTTTTCATCATACAATGCATGGTTGGAACTCAAATGGTGAAGCGCTAGATGGCACTTTCCAGTGAACACTTATAAGTGCTGGTTTTCGCACTCGTTATCATTTCTACCGTGGATTGTAGAATGGATGGATTGTTTCACGAATCAGGAGAAGGCAGACATGCATTTCACATACAATAACTCCATCGATTCCATTGAGGACCTTGTTGTCAGGATTTCTATTGCTGCTGCCGCTGTACGAGAAATGCCTGATGTTTTCGCCCATGTAAGCCGATCACTATGTCAAAGGTGTGAAGCCTGCATTAATGTTGGTGGTCACTCTTTTGAGCAATTTCTGTAATTTGTTCAATAAAATTCTGTACTTTCTGTTCTGTAATTTCTGCAATTGTTTCAAACCTCTTCTTTCATTCTTGTGTTTCTTCATTTCCTGACACAGTAACTTCTCACCCCTATGCTTCACTGCTTGAGTTCCGACCATGCATTGTATGACGAAAAGTGCTTGTTTAGGTGTGTTCTATCACCCCTTCAAGTTTGGCCCAAGAGTTTTGAATCACCCTGTATATTAAAAAGTATGTACTATAGTGAATTTTATTCATGCAAATTTAATTTTTTTTGATATAGTTATGCAGCAATACTATGCAGTAAGTTATTTATATATATGCAGTTTTTAAATATAAACTTCTGTATGTTAAAAAAACAACTTTTAGCTGCTTTTGTTTAAAGCACACCTTTGCTTGATGCCAGCTAAAAGTGGCTTTGCTGTGACTGATTCTTTTGCTTCTCTCAGGGCTCTTCAGGTGGATATTACAGTACTCCTCGTCCTATGGTGCAGGTGAAATTACACCTTGTGCTTTTTTTGCATGTTGTAGCTTTTAAGTTGTGCTGCTGCTTTTTCTTTTAGTGTCATTTTCTGTCTAAACATTGTGTATTTCAATCACTACTTTGAATCTAATGATTGCTACATCATTCATCACTAAATTTATTTCATTGTGACCAATAAGTTTCAATACTGATTAATTTGTTAAGAAAAGTGCTATCTACTAACTAATCCTTTAACCCTTTAACACCCAGGAAATTTCAGAAAAGTGTAGAGGGTATTAAAGACAAATGAATAGCACTATTTGGATGGGTCCATTTCAAAATTTTGGCCATTTTGGGCTATTATGGGTGTTTAAAGGGTTAAAGTACTTTTTTCCCTACATGTATACACCAATGTTAATAGTTTTGCATTTCTAGAAGCATGACTGGATTCTTGTTTCAGTACCTTTTCCTTCAGCATTATGTATCAAGTCATAACGAATAAAAAAAAAATATCCCCTCAAGCAGCTGCTTACCAAAGCGGTCTGACAGGAGCCTGTCAGTTTATATGCCATAGTAGAAGATCTGTGAGGTTGGCGGGACTTCAACAGAAAAACAACACGAACATCTCCTTACTTTTTCAAATAATAGAATTACTTTTTTTGTTCTAACTTTAGTATATGCAAAGAAACACCTACTACCCTATTGTTAACAAATGCTATTAATGTAATAATGTGGAATGCAGAGTCATTGAATAAATGAAATCTTCTTTAGTTTTAACTTGCAGTTTAGTCCTACCTGCAATTAAAACTGTGCAATTTGTAATAGGTTCTGTCATAATACAGAATTACATTATTTTAAGGAACAAAAATAACATACTTTTTGTTTGCTAAATTACTTTGGAATCAAGTAGTATTTAAAAATTGAGGCTGCAACTCAAAAATCTTTATTTTGGACAGGATTTGTCATTGAAAGCAGTCTGTTTTCTTACCAAACCTAATATAGTTTTACAAATTTAAAACCCAATGGAAATCCCAAGAATCTTTGTTGAAACCTTTTTGCATGAAGTATTTGAACCTTTTCAATAATGTTTACCTGCTCTACTTTAAGTTACTTTCTATATAAACCTACAGTACTGTGCAAATTAGTTGGGACAATAGGAAAATGCAGTAACAAAAACAAATAAATATTTTAGTTGTGTCTAATAGTGTAGTTAATAGTGAATGTGACCTCCATTAGCTTTAATTACTTCTTTCACCCTCTCAACCATTGATGTCACTAGCTTTCCACACATCTCCACTTCAGGGTCGTGGTACCACACTTTCATGACACTTTCTATCATTTTGGTTTTCATCGTGCCATCCATCTTAGATATGCGTGCTTTAATAGTGGCCTACAAATTTTCAATGGGGTTTAGATCGGGTGAATTTCCTGGCCACTCCAATACCTTTAAATGTTGCTGGTTAAAGAAGCTCTTAGCAAACTTAGAATTGTGGCATGGAGCCAGATCCTGTTGAAATACCCCATTGCCATTAAGAAACAGCTTCTACAGTGTTGGGATCATTTTCGGCTCCAGAACGCCTATGTACTTTTTTCTGTCCATCATTCCTTCAATGGGGTGAAGCGTCTGTGGCCCAGAAGCTGCCCGCGCAAGTTTAAACTTGCAGCAGAAGGTTGCGAACAAGTTTAGATTTGCAGCAGTTTAGACTCTGCAGCAGAAGGGACTTAGCGTTCCTTTGCTTGTCCCAACTAATTCGCACAGTACTGTAAATATATATATATACTTTTTTACACTGTTCAGTACAGAACAGTATCTTGATTAACCTTTTGAATGTCATGTTTTTTCTTTATCTTTTTACCTGGGTCGAGTTTTTTTAATGTTCATTTGAAAATCCACGATATTTAAACCTCATCTACCCAAGAGAGGAGAATTACAAATATACCTCAAACATATATTTTTTAAAGATTACAGAAATATTTTCATGCACATTGTAATAAATTGATTTTAGTATCAGATTTTCTTATATAATGTAATTCTTACTAATAATGTAATTCTGTATTATTATGATAGAACTTATTACAGTTTGCACAGTTTTTACACTGTGCAGTACAAAAAAGTGTTGTGGTTAACCTTTTGAATGTCATGTTTTTTCTTTATCTTTGTATCTGTGTTGAGTTTTTTTAATGTTCATTTGAAAATTCACCCAATTCATGATAATTAAACCTCATTCACTGTCTAATGAATGCCACAAATGGAATTAGGACATTAGGTTCTTTACTCCCAACAACAATGAATTGACAGTAGCATTGCAACAGGAATGGTGCCTGATACCTACTAGAGTACCAGAAATACTTGTTGCTACATTTGGTAGATGGCATTAGGACTGGTTAACCTTTTGAATGTCATGTTTTTTCTTTATCTTTGTATCTGTGTTGAGTTTTTTTAATGTTCATTTGAAAATTCACCCAATTCATGATAATTAAACCTCATTCACTGTCTAATGAATGCCACAAATGGAATTAGGACATTAGGTTCTTTACTCCCAACAACAATGAATTGACAGTAGCATTGCAACAGGAATGGTGCCTGATACCTACTAGAGTACCAGAAATACTTGTTGCTACATTTGGTAGATGGCATTAGGACACAAGGAAATAAAATATATTGTACTGGAGAAAGGTTCCAAATTTTTTATTAGTATATTTACAGAGATAAGCATTTTTCTAAGATTTGTTAATGGCCAACCACAGTGTGTTAGATCTGGTACAGTGATAGGGAACTTAACTCTGTTTCAAAAGACATGTCCTTATATGAAAACTTGTGTAAGCTAGGAATAGCTTCTAACTTTCTCTGTCCCATTATAGCATTCAAATAAAAAAGAATTTCTTGACTCTTCTTGATTAAAATAATTTTATGTTATTTAATGGCTTTATATATGACTAACTTAATGAACTAACAATTATGGATTTCATCACTAGATTTGCTTTGATATGATTTCTTTTGCCGATCCATCACTTTACTATCCGATTATTTCATTGAACTCAGATTCGTGTTTGGATTACCTGCGTGTACTATCATAACAAATAATGAATGTGACATCTTGTATCCATCTGTTCACCTGTAATTTTGAATAAGTTTCTTATGCATTTTTCTTTATGTAGATGTCAATTCAGAAGCATGTTTTAAAGGTAAGAAATAGATGGGAATGATATCACGTCATTAGCTTTTTTCCATGAATTGGGGATAAGTTGAAATCCACAAATACTAATAAGATCACAAACAACTATATTAGCATTTTAATTTTTTGTTACATATATTTTTGTTTTTTAAAAATAGTTATTTTTAAAAATTAAAAATGCAAATTAACTGAAAATTATATTTTATCCTGTATAGAACTATATTTCTATTTATATTGTATATAATTTCAAACCTTTAGCTGGTGAGAGTTAATTTCAAAAATAATATTGCTTTCAATGTTGACATCTTGATATCAGAAAAAATCCTCTAAGTATTTTTTTTTTACTCTGCATTGCAATAAATTTTATCTTAAAATCTTTTTTAACCCCAAGGCATTGTTGAAAGTTAGATTTAATCATTGCTGAGCTGCATATGCTCTCTACTAGCAACCACAAAACACAGTGCTACCATATTTCCTTCAAAATAAAACCTAACTGGAAAATAAGCCCTAGCATGATTTTTCAGGATGCTCGTAATATAAGCCCTACCCCAAAAATAAGCCCTAGTTAAGATCGTCAGCCAGACGGATGCATTTAGTACGTCCATTGCAACACACGACAGACATATTGAATTGTAAAATAATAATAATATTAATTTATAATTAAATATAAATAAATAATATTATTGACATTAATACTTAAAATAAATGATAATATAAATTATAATTAAGTATTTGTAAATACCTAAGCGGGTGCCTTTGGATGAGAGGTAAATGCCTATGTAAACAGATGAACTCGAGACTTATTGCCGAATGACTAATCGGAGTACAGACACAACGCATGAATAACGTGCGCACTTGATAACAAACGGACATGGTTGTGTCTAATATGAATCTTCGTAATTCAATACGTTGTGTGTTGTAACGGACGTACTTAATGTACTCTTGTGAAATAAAGAAACCTTTTTCTGAATTTTGGTGCCAGTTATATTGATGTTCCAGAAGAAGATGACATGACTGTATTTGAATAAATATAGATTTCTGTAAATGAATAAATGTAGATTGTTGTACATGAAAAAATAAGACATCCTCTGAAAATAAGCCCTAATGTGTCTTTTAGAGCAAAAGTTAATATAAGACCCGATCTTATTTTCGGGGAAACACGGTATTTAGCGAATGAAAACAGAGAGCTTTTTAAAGAAATGCAAATTTATATATATATATTTTCAAACCTTCTTGCTTCATGCTGAAAAGCACAGCACTCAACAAGTTATTTTTATTAATAAGTACACACACTAAAAGTGATTCAATAGATTCCCACTTGTTAATATAAAACTGAAAATATTGCAAACTCTGTTCCAAAAATTAAGGACAATAAGAAGTAACAGGAAAGCATCAGCTTTTGTGATATCAAGGATTCTGTACACAGTCCATCATCATCATCCTTAAGCAGCCATGGGTTACGGAGGTACAACCAGACCATGCAGTTTAGTTCTCCAAGCAAGTCTGTCCTGAGCTACATCTGCTGTATCTGGGCACTGCACACCAATTCTAATAAGGGCCTGTTTGACATTGTCCACCCACCGCATCCTTGGTCTCCCTTTTTCTGAGGCCTTTAGGCACACTGTTCATAACCCTATTCGCCAATCTATAATTATCCATACAGTCAACATGGCCAAACCAGCGGAGTCTCTCTGCACAATATGCTGCTTAAAGGAGGTTGCGGACTCCTTTGCCTAACCTCATCATTAGTTACAAAGTTGAAACACCTAATGCCCAACATACTGCATCAGCATCTAGAATCAAAAGCATCTAGTTTCCTGTTATCTTGTTTACACAGCATCCAAGTTTCACTACCATAACTAACCCTAGAAAGAACCAAGCTATTATATAGTCTAATTTTAATCTTAAGGTGTATATGCCTATAGATTCCTAAAAGACCCATAGGCAATCCCTATTCACCAGTTAATCTCATGCTGCACATCACCAGTATCTGTTACATAGCTCCCAAGATAATTAAACTGTGCCACCTACTCAAGACTGCAATCATTCAGCTTAACTGAATCACAGCCTGCCTGACCAATTTTCATCACTTTAGTTTACTCTGTTTATAACCAAACCTATTCTGCTACCTGTCTCATCAACAGCTTGAATGAAAGAATTCATCTCATCAACATCATTTGCCAAAAGGGCTACGTCATCAACATAATCTAATTCAGAAATTTTCATATTTCTAGACCATTTAAGGCCAAAATCTTTCCCTTGCAGTGAATTTCGCATAACATAATCAATAACCAAACTAAAGAGAAAAGGAGGCAAAACTCACCCTTGCCGAACACCAGAAGTAATGCTAAACCAATTGCTACAAGCCTTGCCAACTCTCACACATGATTCAGTGTTATTATAGAGAGCTTTCATTATGTTAACTAACTTGTCTGGTATACCATATGATCTCACAATCAACCACAAATTATGATGATCAACAGAGTCAAAAGCCTTTTTGAAATCAACAAAGCTAGTAACCAAAGGTTTCTGACTGAAGAATATGCCTGATTGAAAATATCTGATCTGCACATTCCCTACCACTTCTGAATCCACATTGCTCATCATGCAACTGGCTGCCAACCAGATTCTTAATTCTATTAAACGCAATCATGCAAAGAACTTTACCTGGAACAGAAAGTAGGCTGATACTCCTATAGTTGTGATCTGGCACAATAAACAACCACCACATGCTAAGTTGCCACCAATGCAGTGTGATATCTCCTAACTTAGCATGTGGTGGGCATTTACATTACTGCATCAGATCACATGACACATAACATTTTGAGCGAGATGGGTATAGAGGCAGACAACAGGAATGTTCAGAGTTGAGCCATGAAGATGCCAAATATATGAATATTGGCAAAACACGTTGCTCCTTTGAGATACAGTGGAGCCTGCACTGTTTTTAATGTTTTAGAGATAAAATGCACTGTGCAGTTGTGTTTTTTAAAGTTTTAAAATTATTCACATAAGTCTGAGAGTAGTGCATGGTAGAGATGATATGTACCAGTGTAAGCAAAGAGAAGTAATAATTCACAATAAGTGAGGAAGGACTAAATTATATCAACGATCTACAGGATTGATTGAATATCTGCTAGTAATATAAGCAGTTAAATAGCAAGAAGGATCTTCTTTAAAAATTGAACCTCCTCATGTGTGTTTTACATGAACTGCTTCTACTTCTTAACTTCATGCTCTGTTTTCTACATGGACTGGCAAAGCTTGAAACGTGCGTTCTGAACAGTGAACATCATACAGCTGACTTTAACATCCAGCAATGGTTAATATCCAATGCTGTTGAGCCAGCCAACTACTTCTGGTAACTACCTTTTATCGTTACTTTATTCCCTTTGTATAACCTCAAAGGTTAATAAATAAGAGTTAAAGATAATCTGAATATATGCTACCTAAGAAAAGATGAAAAGCAGTGTTTCTAGCCATTGGGCTTAACAGCATGGCATGATCACCAAATCTTGTTAATGCACACCTCATTCTTTTGATTGAATATTTTAATGTACTTTTAAATTGTACTACTGCTTAAATCGTGAATTAAACTAATATGTAGTTTAAGTTTAGAAACAGCCAAAATAACTTCAGACTGTGTTATAGGGCCAACATCCCGAAGGCTCAGAGAAGATAGAAGATTAGAGGAGGGGACCCACTGGAACAGCTGTTGGGAGACAGATGGTAGCCATGTCAAGGCCATCCAGTGTGTTCTTTAACGTGCACAGGGTGTGGCTCTCCCGCATACGGGACCACAGCTTAACGTCCCATCTGACGGTTGGCGGCCATTCCAAGCCCACCGGTGTCCCCTACTAACCGTGGGCAGTGTGAGGAATTTTGTAGAGATAAATCTCAACGCTGACCCAGCTGGGACTCCAACCTGGGAACTACAGATTATGATCCTGGCACGCTACCGACTGAGCCACCCCTGCCCATAACAAAAGAACATCAGATCATGCTGCGATTATCATCTATGTTTAAATCATTAATAACGCTAAATAGCGTGATGAGACTATTATTTATTTCCATCTCACTCTGTGCAATATAAAGGTAATAGTTGCCACCTGAGACCACAGATGGCACCAATGGTTGGCCCACATTTCTCGGGGATAGAGTGTTTGTTTAAAAATAACCAATCAACAGAAATAGGTCATGTTATATACCAAATTAAACAGAATTCAATTATGGATTTTATAAAAATAAATAATATAAACAAATTTGCAAGCATATTGATTTTAATAAGCCTTTTTAAATGTATTTTTGGGGGGCGGGAGGGGGGGGAAGATCTCACTATACAATTAATGCTTCATTTTGGAAAACCTGATGAATAAAAATAGTTAAATTATATATTTATCGAAAGGAAATTTCCTTCTGAATAATATAATATTCACCCTTAAATGTGATTTTTATTTCTTTTAATGATTTATTGCAGTATCATATATTAAACATGGCCAGTGTTATACAAAGTGACTTGGACTTCTCACATTCACAGGATTTTCTGATCTGGTTATGAAATAGGAAAAAACTTCCTTGGCTGTTTTATTTTTTGCTCAACATTATGAATATTTTCTTTAGGTGTTGAAATTTGGTGATCTTGGCTAAGTGCAGAAAGGTTTGTGCATTAAAGCAAAAAAAAAAACAGTTTCATATCATCTGTGTGACACAGCCAAATTACTGAGGGGGGGGGGGTTGCCTTTAAAATCATTCAATATAAATATAAAAACTCATAATTTTAAAAAAATAATATTTTTCTAGAGGGGGGGGGGGGTGTGAAACTTACTACATGAGTTTAGTGGAGGGGACGCCTTCCCAAAATTGCCGTCCCACATGACGGCTACTTTCTGTAAGAAATTTTGCTTCTGTATTCAAGACATTCATTGTCAGAAAACAGAAGCTCAAAGATTTTTTATTAAAAAAACAAGAAATAATAAAAGAAAAATTACAATAACCTAATGTGAATGTTAAATAAAATATCGCAACAACTTTTATGCCGACCTCCGGTGTAGCAAAACTCGGAAAGATCGATAAATCAGCTGATTGAAAGATTGCTAAGTAACGGAAGTAAATCTACAGACATTTGCTTCCATATCCAAGACCATTTATTTTCAGGAAATGATACTAGATCAAAGTTTTACTGGAAAAGTAATAAATATTAAAATAAAAATTAACACATAGCCTAATGCAATGTTAAAATATCCACAGCAACAAGTTGTAGGCCAGCCATGCTATAACTATGAAAAAATCAATAGTTCTTGATCAGCCAAAAGATTGCTAATTTCCGAAAATAAACTACTGAAATCGAAACTAAGGTTTAAATATAAAAAGTAAATACTAACTTTACAAAGGGTATCCAATATGCTGGACCAAAACTATAAACAACACTTATAGCACATGCAATGGAGATTGCATGTGTCAGCCACCTGCATCTTGTTTGCCTCAGTGAAGCATAATTAATTAAATGCAGCTGCAATCAGAATTTCTAAAAGGATGTGTTTACTTCCAGTTATGATTTTAAGGTGGGAAAGATGCATAGAATGCTGGGAAAAATGATAAAAATAGCTTGGGATTACTGAAATAGGTTTATGACAGAAAAGAGTGCGAAACAGAAAAAAATGGCGGTATGTATATTGTAATTACTTCCAAAACTATCGTTTTTAAAAATAAAAGTTTTTTTTGTTAATTTTTAAGATATTTTCGAAAAATTTAAGAAATAATTTGTTGATAATAGTACAAATCAAACTTGTGAGCTTAAATCAGAAGGCTGCTTCAGCAAATAGGAACATTAACAAGCAAATCGGCAATACCGTTTAGTGCTTCTGAGAAATGGCAATCGGATGGCTTTATCAAATTATATATATTGTAGTTTAATAAAGAATGCATCAAATTAAAAAACAATATTATTTTTGAAGCCTGAATTATATATTTTTATAAGATATATATATATAAAAATTACAATGGCAATTTTTATTTTTCTATTTTTTTTGTTGTACTAAAAACATACATCCTTGGCCTCTCAATTCAGGTTCTCTGAACTTATACAGATGATGTGGACACTGGAAGGGTTAAACACATCCAGAATTATAGTTTGAGAAACTGCAGGTGAATATTTCAAAAATTTGGGTCTAATTAAATCAGCATGATGATTTTCCAGATTTCTATTTTAATTCATCAATTAAAATATCCCCATCCGAAATAGGATCACAAATCTTGTCAGTAGAAAAAAATCCATCGAAAGCAACAAATCAGGGAGGCACAGACAGAATTACATCTCTGGGCATGTCTGAGAAAACACCACAATAAAAATCATACCATGTCTCAATTAAAATATTAAAGACTTTCTCCTAAACTTTCTAACAATAAGCCAGAAATATATAGAGATCCTACAGTTTAATAATAGCACTAATTTTCATGAAAAATAGGTGCTTGATTCTGCAAAAAGATTTATTTCTTCTCAAAGCAGTATATAAATTAAAAAATAGAGAGACTGATTTTTTTTGATAGCCTTTTCAGTGATCTCTGCAAATTTCTTTTAAAGAGCAAGCATTTGTTATATAACCATTTATCTGAAGTCAAAGAATTTCTCACAACTAATCTAGAGAAATCAGCTCCACTCTCACAAATCAAACCTCTCAGATTAGCTACCAAAGAAAAAAGATTTTAGCAGATTCTCTGGAGGAAGAGTACTTTTAGTCAGTGAAAAGGTAATAATCCTGTCTAAAAGCTTTGCAAAGGCCAATCACTGTAGCAACAACAGCAAATGGTCTTAATCTAGTTCCAGTAAAATATTTATATCAGTAACAAATGAACAATAAACTGATGAAGCAAAAATGAAATCCAAAATACTTGTTCCATTGTTAAAAAAAAAAAATGTAAAGTTTCCTTCCCAATCACCATGTAAACATCCATATTAACAATTAAAATCATTTTCAAGACAAAACTTGTACAGGAGATTGACCCTTAGATATTTTACCTTATCTTTTGAACTACAAAAAATATTCTCTTCATTTAAAACACTATCATATTTACTGTAAAGAAAAGGGGGCAGGAGTGGCTCAACCAGTAATGTGCCAGGCTCATAATCAGCATTCCATGAAACTTCCCGCTCTGCTCTCAGTCAGTAGGGAACACAATTGAGTTGGAAAGCCTGCCATCTGTCAGATGGGATGTTAAGCCATGACCTTGTGTGCAGGAGATCAATGTGCACATTAAAGAACACGCTGTATGGCCTTAACAGGAGGCTACCGTCTCCCTGCAGCTGTCCAATGGGTTTCCTTCCCCTAACCTTCTCAGAGCACTTGGGGTCCTTGTGACCTGGCCATTTAGTCCAGTATGTGCAAGTTCCACTCAGAAATAAAACAACCCATTTGTAAAGAAAGAGCAATCTTCACCACCTCTGTAAACATTAAAATCACCACAAAAGAGAACATTGTCATAGTAAGTACAATGGTCACAAATTAAATGCAAGTAAGAACTAAGGGCATCATCTGATTTACAGCCAGAAGGGAAATAACACATTTAAATAAACAAAATTTTAATATCAATATAATCTGCATTAACAGTAATCCAAAATTTACTGTTATTAATTAACATTATACAATATCCCAGACTCATACCCAAAATCAGTCCTCTAAGTCGTGTATCAGTGATAGCTTTACTATGAACTGAGTCGTAGTTGCTAAATGAAGCTGGTAAAACAAAATCAGTTTGATGCTATGTTTTCAGAAGGAATAAAATATCAATATAATATACTAAAAATTAGGGAAGAGATTTTTATTGAAAATACCAGTAATATTAAGAGAAAAAATTTGGAATATAAAAATTTAGAGGACAAATTTTGTAGACACCTCCCAGAAGGAACCAGACCCACACCAAATAAAGCACCAGCAACCATGTGACCTGGGCAGTGAGATTTTTGAACCCTTACATTTCTAACACTTAAGTCAAAAGAGTATTGTGCACATTTCTAAAAACCTCTGTAACCTTATCTTCTCAAAGCTGTAAACATATAGACCTTACCACCTATGATGAGCTTGTTGTAATTGAGATGAACAGATCCTGCCTCTATATAATAGTGATTTACCAAAAGTAGCTTGAATCTAGCTAGTCTTGTGCAAGAACAATATTCATTGTTAATGTAAATACCAATATCTTTGAGGTTAGAGGCATTGATCTTAATTCTTTCCTTTATAGCTTACAAATAATCAAGGAAGCAAGTCTCCTACATTTTCTCTAATTCTCTGGGCCTGTTTAGCTATTTTTCACCAGGAAAGCTGTAGGCATGTTTAAAGGTATATGTCTGTATTGGTTAAATGCATAGGTACATAGATACCTTTACACTTATTGTTGATACTGCCAAAGTCCAGTTTTTAAGAGTAGTAGTGTTTCCAGATATGTAGTTGGAGTTTCCTTTTTTGGTCCAGTTTTCCACAGTACTTTTCAGTGATTATCCTGGATGTACTGTGAAGTTTTATTTCACTATTTCACAAAAATTCCAGATGTGCAGTTGGAGCTTTTAATTTTTCTCACAGCACTATACAGTTCATTTTTTTAAAATTATATGTAATTTTTTCAAAATCACAAATCAATTTCTTATATTTAAATAGAGTAAAAGTCTAACTTGCATAAAGATTAATAATAAATTTCTCCATTATTTATTCTTCATAACTGATTTTTGTTGGTAATATTTCTTAGTGTGCTCTCAATGCTCATGAAAATAATTGTGTGGTTGTTGAAACTAGTCGGCACATTAAGGAATATTACTAATAAAATCCAGATACAAAGAGCAATGGGGAAATTTACCATTAATCTTTATGCAGTTTAGACTTTTACCCCATTAATAAAAAAGAAATTGGCATGAGAAAAAAAAAACTACTAGGGCTTTTGTAAAATGAATTGCACGGTGCATCTAAGATAATCAGTGAAAAGTACTGTGGAAAACCAGACACTTCAGAATTGGAGCTCTGATTACATATCTGGAAACAACATTGCTCTAAAGAACGGGACTTTGACAACATTCCACAATAATGTCCAAAGGTATTTTTATAACTATGTATTTAATCGATACAGGCATACCTTTCTATAGCTTTAGTAGTGAAACTTATCTAACTTATCTAGATAATTCTTCGATAATTATCACAAGACTGATAATCTTTCTTGAAAATAGATATAATAATACCTCTAGTGAAATCTTTAGAATCAGCACCTTTATCACAGGAAATACTCTACAGCAGTGATTCCCAACATTTTCTGGACCATCGCCCCCTTTAGAAGAGAACAAAAATTTCAACGCCCCCCTAGTCCATAATAGTTAATTTTATATGAAATATTAAAATATTGTTGCATATTATCTGTACCTAATTTATCTGTTTATTTATCTATTAAAAATCATAAAGCAGAAATTAATAAAACAACAACCAAATGTACAATAAAATTGTTTATTAAAATTTTGAAAATAAACACAGAATCAATAAGAAATTAAAAATAATGAGATAAACACAAAATTAATAATAAATAAAAAAATTAATGAAATGGTTGAGGCTGGTGGAGTGTTGACAATTTGTTAATGTCGGGTTCCAATTTCGTTAACATCAATCGCAGATCGCCACGTTCAGTGATGTGTAGTCTGTTCCTCTTCTTTGACAGTAAATTAGCTACTGCACGCTCAGCCATATAGGAAGAAGGAAATGCGATTAAAAACTTCTGTACTGTTGCCCACAATCCAGGGTAGAGAACTGGTATTGATTTTTTAAGCCAGAACTCTTGGTATCCATGTTTGAATTTTACTTTGAGTGCTTCGTTAGTCGTGAGTTCTAAGAGTTCCTCTTCCAAATTTGATGATTCTTCAGTATCTGTGTTTGCGAAAGGATCTAAAACCCAACTCGGTATATTCATGTTTAAAATATCTTGGAAACGCTCCGTAAAATCAACATGAAGAACTTCCAAGTGTTGGCAGTAAGTAAGTAAATATTCTGGTTTTGCAGAGACTGCTGATAATGTGGGAAAGTGGTTGTATTCACCTCTACCTAGATTTCGTTTGAATAGAAGAAGTTTTCCCGCAAAAGCAGCTGTGACTTTTTTGTTTTAATTAAATTCAACTCGTCACCTTGCAATTGTAAATTAACTTGATTAAATATTTTAAACAGGTCTGTCAAATAAGCGATGTCATTTTTTGATGTAATCAGGTTTTCGATTCAGACAAACACCTTTAGAGAGCCAACGTACTTCTGTGTGCAGCAGCAAGCGATTGTAATCTTCATCATTTTCATTACAAAGCTTACCAAATAATCAGTCATTCAATGAATTGCTTCTAATCTTATTGATTGCTTTAATAACGTAATGGAGCAACGTATGCAGATGTTCATTCAAATTTTTTGCAGCCAAATGCTGACGATGAATAATACAATGTACAGCGAGTACATTTGGTACTGCGTGTTTCAAATGCGCTATGAAACCCTTATGACGCCCTGTCATTGCTGGAGCACCATCAGTAGCAGCAGACAAAATATTGCAAATAGGAATTTCTTTCTCTTGAAAAAACTTTTGCATGGTATTAAATATAGATTCTCCCTTTGTATCAGATTCCAAATTTTTAGCAAATAATAACTCTTCATGAATTTTTTCTTCTTTTATAAATCGTACGTATGATAAGAGTAGAGCTTCGTTATTTGGTAGAGTTGATTCATCGAGTTGAATGGAAAATTTGCAAGTCTTTAAGTAATCACATAATGATATTTCAACGTCTTTTGCCATTTCATCTATTCTTCTTTGCACTGAATTATTACTGAGAGGAATTTTTTTGCTGATATCTGACGGTGTCTTGTGATGAAGAACAGTTTTTAATATCTCTTCGACTGCCGGCAAAATTTATTCCTCGCCAATTATGTGTGGTTTTCCTGCTTTTGTGATTAACAATGAAACGTTATATGAGGCTCGTAGTCCATCATCACCTTGTTTAGAAGACGACGCAAAAAGGTTTGTCATAGTTGGCTGTTTTAAATATTGCTTTTCCAGTTCTTGAAAATAGGATAAATCTTTGTTCTTCTTATCAGCATGCATTTTATTTAAATGCTCTTGTAGCCTAGAAGGTTTCATAGCTTCATTTGAAAAAACCTTTCGGCAAATTAAACACATAGGTAATTGATTGGTTTGTAGGAGAGTATGTAAATCCATATTTCAAATACTCAATACTGTACTGCCGGCATTTCTTTTTAGATGCAGATTCAGACATTTTCAAATACAAATTAACTTCTCAACAGATTTATAAATAGTTATAAAAATAATGTTTATAATGACTTCTAACACTTATCACTCACGACTATTTATCACGCCGAAGCACATAAAAATAATAAAACATTCCTAGAGCTATCGCTTTTATAGATTTGATTTTGTGCACGCATTAACTTGTATGTTTGCTATGCCGGCACACTTGCTCCGTAAACAAGTCATTTCAAGCTCCCATATTCTTGTTGAAACATGTTAAATTGCATGAACCGCGTGTTTGCCTACCAACTTGCAAGGACTTGTCACCATCAATCTATTCTAAACTAAAACAAATTAGGTATAGGTATATAATATCAATAAAAATAAATACCCCCTCAAGCAGCTGCTTGCCACAGTGGTCTGACAGGATCCTGTCAGTTTATATGCCAAAGTAGAAGGTGTGAGAGGATGGCAGGACCTCAGCAGAAAAACGACACAAACGACCATGCCTTATCCGGGTCTCGAACCCAGGTCCCTTAGATCAGTAGCCAAGCGCGCTAAGCACTCGGCCACGGGACGGCTGGTATAGGTATACCTAATGCTAATTTAAAAATGCTTATTAACGCGATAACAATAAGATAATTTACATAGCTAGATAAAATATTTATTCATGAAAACAGGTATTTTCAAAGTATTTTATTATATTAAAAAGATAATTATAAAAAAATATTAAATATAATAAATTTATTATTATTATATTATTATTGCATCAAGGTTGATTTGCCTATCAAGTCGGACACACATGTCCAACATATCAAGCCTGATATAGTAGTGCATGCTAAGGTATTGAATGAGATTACAATTATTGAAGTAGGAATAACATCTCAGGATAACCTGCAGACAGTAGAGGTTGAAAAGAAGAGGAAGTATGATCTGCTGGCTAATGAGTTGAGCCTAATTCACAAGTGTAATGTTAATATTAGACCTTATATTCTGACGTGGGATGGTATTGTAACTACGTACCATAAAGCATACTCAAACTGACTTGGAGTGGGAAAACATATTGAAGCTGATATCCAATCTGTGATCTTGAAGAGAACTTTTGAGAGCATCTCAGTCGACTTCAGATGTACCAGTATGCTAGTAGGCGGTAGCAGGGAACTTATTGTCCAAGCTGCAGTTGAAAAGCTGTACATGACGGATGAAGTAGTGGATGACCAGAATCACCAGGAAGACACCACAGAATAGAAGAGATAAAAAGGTTGTCACAGAAAATTCCATTAAATTTATTTATTTATTTGACCGCCCCTCTTGACTGCCTCAACGCCCCCCATTTGCCTCTGGATCCACTACCGCCCCCATGGAAGGCTCCAGCGCCCACTGGGGGGGCGGTATCGCCCCCGTTGGGAATCTATGCTCTACAGTGATGTCAATGACCCTACAATGAGCCATCTGAGAGCAAGATCTTTCCCAGCTCTAAGCATTTCAGCAGCAATTTTGTCTTCTCTTGGGGACTTGTGTAATTCTAATTTAGAGATAGCCAAAGTAACATCAGATCATGAAATAGGGGCAATATCAAAGTCAATAATATTTCCATGTTCATTACAAACTGTGTGAGTAGAACTAACCACATTGTTCAGAACATCTTGGAAATGCTCAGACCATCTACTCCATCAACCTCTATACCAATAAAAAATATAAATAACAGTATAAATTAGTAGGTAAAGTAATCAGTAGCAAAGTTTGTTCAAACATAAAGATAACTTGCATAAAATAACATTTATATAAAATTTTTACACACTATTAATAGGGGAATTACCGAAACTGTTCATAATATGAATTATTTCTCCCAAGTTTCACCTAACTGAATAAAGAAATGTAACAACTGTGATTTGATGAAATCTGCAAAAAATCATCATGCAGTTTCAACTTAGCCATTTGATGTGATATCATTACCTTTCTTCTGATTAATGTTAAAATGGTTCAAATTTGCATAGTTCCCTCAAGTTCCTGTAGATTCCCTATAGTGCAGATTGGCATTAGTATAGTATATTGCATATTTTCAAAATCAAATATCAGATGGTAAAAACCTTTATTAATGGAAAAAATGAAGAATAATTGAACATTTAATGATAAATGTTATTTTTGTAATTTTAAAGGAATCATTTATTGTTCAGTAATATAAATTATCACAGGAAAAGTCCTGTAGACAAGGAACACATGAAATAATGAGTTGAAAGAAATTGCTTGTCCTGACTGGGATTTAAACCCAGATCTCCTGGAAGCTACTGGCATGCTTCTGGGAGGCTTGGGTTTCAATCCCAGTCAGGACAAACAATTTTTTTCAACTCATTCAATTGTTCGTTTATTGTATTTATTAATAAATATTTAATAACTCAAACATGCAGTGCATACTTTGTATTCATGGAAGATATGTTGCTGCTTATCATGTAATTTCTGATGTGTTTTCTGTTTTCACACATCTGTTAACATGAAAATTGCGATAACACTTTTAAATAGCTTGGATAATTTCTCTTAGTAAGTAACTTTTTTCCATTGAATCTTTTTTACAAATCCATATCCTAAATAATAAATATTAATTTAACCATAAGCCATTTTTTGACATTGCCCTTGTGAAGATTGGGGGCATTTATTATAACATGGGATGAGTTTTTTTTTTATCTCCTACTGAGATAAATCAGGGTCCCATTCTTTCAACTATCATTTCACTTGTTTCTATGTCATTCTGTGTGGAAAGATTTAAGCCATGTTCAACCTCATGCATGGCTACCAATCTGTAGTCAAAAATTTTATTGTTCATTAGTCTCATGTAGTTAGCAAGTGTTGCAGCCTACACTTCTTGTATAATCATATGCATTCACTCTTTCACAATAAAATTGTGTGCACTTTGTCACTCATAAATTCTCCTTACCCTTGTATCAATTGGTGATGAATTTCTATTGCTGACACATTTTTCCAGTCAGGTAGCTATGTTGCAGAGTCTCTTACAGTTAATGCTCCCTAGCTGTTATGTGAAGCAAGGTACAGCATTGCTAACCATGATTACAGAATTATCTATATATATGCCAATATGGGTTGTGTGGACTATGAAATATATGCTTGCAAGCTTATTTTTAGACCACTTTTCATATATAGGAGGGATAGTTGTATAAGTGTTTTTTTTAACGAGGTTCCCAAACACAAAGGATAAGAATATTTAGTAACTTTTCTAGTTTATACTTATTTCTAACATATAAATATTTATATAAGTTCTTGTGCAGTGCTTAGTAATCAGGTTTGCTAACCACTATACCAGTTGTGGTTTTTTGTAGACTTTAATACAATAAATGATAAAATGCAAAAAAGATTTCTTGCTGATACATTTAGTTGATTGGGCAGAAAAATTAATTTCTTTGGTGTGCAATCCTAATTCTTAAAACATATTGCATCTTTAATTTGCGTAAACATTAGACATGCTATTTTTTTTCAATTAATTGTTATGCTTATTAATAATTAATTATTAATAATGCAATTAATTATTAAACATTTTATTTCAATTAATTGTTATGCCCAACATGATATATAAGACTTGTTTCCCCTTGTAGTATTCCCTGTTATGGCCTGCATAGATTAATAAGTAAAACTGTGTTAAATTTGTTTTCTCAGGGAAGTTATTCTCCTCTTTATGGGAGTCCAAGAACACCATACAGGTTCAAGGTGATTAAACATAAACATCTGTAATTATTTTCTGCCTTTTGTAATATTTTGCATGTTTATTTTTTTTATTGCACCTACAAATGCATGATGCATCATTACTCTTATATGTAATGTGTTTTTAATACTGATTTAAGTTTATTTTTGTTGTGTGCAGTGTATGTTCTCTGTGGCATTACATTTTCATTTGTTAAATAATATAGGTTGCTGTATATCCAGTACCTATTCACTTGTGTAACTAATTTGAAAGTTTAATTCTTTTTGCCAGCTATTGCAGTGATAGCTATGTAAATATAAATTCTATATTTTGCTTACCTTTATTGGCATAGGAGGAAATGTTTAGATTATACGACTAGTTAATTTTAACTCTTTCAGACACATTTCCCACCATTGGTGATATGCTGAAAGCTGTGAAAATTGTCTAAAAGTTATAATCTTTAGTTTCTTCTTTTGCTAGAGTGCAAAGATGAACAAAGCTTAAAATCTGTTAATAAAAACTTAACTAAACTGAAAAATTGATATAGTTCAACTAAAAATGTGCCAAATAAAAGTACTTTTTTTATGTCTTAATGTTTTAAACTGTACCAGCATTTTAAACATACAATAAGAAAGTTGTTACTGAAAACAATTTTAATGTTTTACTTTTTAATACCCTAATGACCCAGGCTCATTAAGATTGTATTACAATCTTAATGTAATGTTTTAAATAATGCAAAAAAGAGTATTATTTTCAAAGGTTTGTTTTTATTATTAGGACAAATCAATAAACAAGATGAATTTACATTTTTCTCAGACTTCTTCACTCATACTGTATACCTCATTGGTGCATGTTTGAACATAAAGTACTCATAGTTTCTGTATAAAATTGGCAGTATTGTTACTGATCATCAGTTTTCATACTGACATCCTCCCTTTCAGACTGCAGCATTGTTGAACAGCAAAGTGTCATTCAATTTTGATTATTAGAAGGAATTAAACCAAGTGAAATTTACCATAGAATGTGTGTACAATATGGGGACAGTTGTTTATTATTTAAAAAAATTATAAGTGTTATGGGACTGTTCAGAAATGGTAGCACAAGAGTAACAGATGAACATCATCCTGAGACCAAGTCAAAGCAGTAACACCTTGATACAGTTCAATGTTCTAGTGAACTTATTCAGGAATACTAACACATCATATTGTATGAAGTTGTCCAAATGTTATCCATAGGTCAGCCATGTCATAGTACATGACAAGCTGCTGTATAAGAGTTGCTGTGTAAGAGCTCCTATATACCAAGCTGATATATCCATCATTTTTGTTCCTACTACCACTTCGCAGTAACCAGGACAGATTTATGAGTATGTAGAAGTTGATCTACATAAAACTTTCAGAAATTAACCTGCTCTAAAAATTGAGTAGAAATTTTTGCATTTAGCTGTATGGGTTTTGATTCCAGATGCTTACGCAGTATCTTGGGCATTAGGTGGTTCAACTTTGTAACTAATGATGAGGTTAGGCAAAGGAGTTTGCAACCTCCTTTAAGCAGCATATTGTGCAGAGAGAGACTCCGTTGGTTTGGCCATGTTGCCTGTATGAACAATTATAGATTGGCGAATAGGGTTATGAACAGTGTGCCTAAAGGCCTCAGAAAGAGGGGGAGATCTAGGATGCGGTGGGCAGACAATGTCAAACAGGACCTTGTTAGAATTGGTGTGCTGTGGCCAGATGCAGTAGATGTAGCTCAGGACAGACTTGTTTGGAGAACTAAATTGCATGGTCTGGTTGGACTTCCGTAGCCCATGGCTGCTTGAGGATGATGATGATGTTTTATGGGTTCAATGAGTATTATCTTTTTACATTTGTTTGGCACAATATAAATTTTTTTTATTTTGTTCCGTAAAACCTCAACCAATCCTATGCTGTTTGTCTAGCATTGGTTCATTACATTGCCATATGTCAGCTGAATAAAGTACTGAAAAAGCTCCCTTGTTTTATTCTATAGCTATGTAGTGTCACACATATTTCATGGAGGAGATTAATTCTTTATGATTATTCATTGCTTATTTTGTGTGTGAAAATGACATAAAGTATTTGGTACTTATCTGGAATAAATGTTGGCTTGTATTTCACCAGTGATTTTTGCTAAGGTAATGCGGGACTATATGTGGGGTAGGGTTGGCTCAGTCAGTAGTGCACCAGGCTCATAATCTGTAGTTCCCAGGTTTGAGTCCCAGCTGGGTCAGCGTTGAGATTTATCTCTGCAAAATTCCCCACCCTGCCCACGGTCAGTAGGGGACACCGATGGGCTTGGAAAGACTGCTGTCCGTCGGATGGGCCGTTAAGCTGTGGCCTTGTCATGTTAAAGAAAATGCTGGATGGCCTTGACAGGAGGCTACCATCTGTCTCCCAACAGCTGTTCAAGTGGGTCTCTTCCCCCAACCTTCTCAACCTACTGGGTCCATGTGACCTGTCCATTTAGCCCATGATGTGCAAAAAAGTGCTGTTCAGAGGTAAAACAACCCAAACCAGGACTATATGTGGGGAATCTGGAAGGCAAGAAAGATTATCTGTCATGACGTACTGAGAGACAAAGATCAAAAAGTCTCACTGAATCAACAAAGAAGCAGGATCTGAGTCAAAAGACAAAGTCAGTTGGCATGGAATACTGAGTGATGTAAGTTTCTCTTTGGTCTATGACCTAGCATATGCTATGGAATTGCACATAAGAAAACTATGCATTGTAGGAAAGTTAATCCATTTTTGGCTTCAAAGAGGAATAGGACTTAATGTGGAGCTGAATCAGCAGAGGAAGGACAATATTAAAATTGCTAAATGTTTGCACGAAATACATTTTGCATGATTCTACTAGTTAAAATATAATTGTTGCATTTTAACATTTTGAACTTGATATTGTTTACCATATATATAATATATATTAATTTTGTTGTAAGCTGAAAAAGAAGACTGAAAACTTACTGGAAATTTAAATTTATTTGAAGTGTTTTTTTCATCCTCGTGACTTGTGTTATATGGAATGATTTTTCATATGAAGTAACTGAAATGAATGAAATAATGATTAAATGCAAAGACTATATATTACTGAAAATATGTTTAACTTTGATTTGGGAAGGGGGTATTTATTTTATTTTTGGGAAGAATTACATTCAAAAGTGCTAATGACTGTGATTTTAGACTTTGTAGGAATTCTTAATAGTTATTATGCATTTAAAAATAGTGCTGTAAATATTACAATTTTTATCTTTTTCACTTTTTTAATTTGCAAAAACAATGACATATCATTTTTCTTTGAAAGATGGTAAAGGAAATTTATTGTAGTGCAGTAGTTTTCCAGAGGAGTTACTGCATTGTAGTCAAAATTATTCATTTTTGTTTCTATTATCTCTAGGACTGACATCATTATAAATTGCATATTTATGAATAATTTTTTCACTTAAAATTTTTACAAAAGGTTGCAATTTTAATAAATATGTATGAATGGACAAATTATTATATACATAGATAATGAAATAAACTGACATATTCCATAAAATAAAAAAATAAATACCCCCTCAAGCAGCTGCTTGCCACAGAGGTCTGACAGGAGCCAGTCAGTTTATATGCTAAATCAGCACATTAGCGTCAATTCAAATTTTTAGAGGAAAAAATTGTCTCGAGCTGGGTGGGATACGAACCCACGACCTCCTGATAACATATCAGGGGTTCTGGACCACTGGGGCGGGGGTGGCTCAGTCGGTAGCGCGCCAGGCTCGTAATCTGCAGTTCCCAGGTTCGAGTCCCAACTGGGTCAGCGTTGAGATTTATCTCCGCAAAATTCCCCGCCCTGCCCACGGTCAGTAGGGGACACCGATGGGCTTGGAAAGGCCGCCGTCCGTCGGATGGGACGTTAAGCCGTGGCCCCGTGTGCGGGAGAGCCATACCCTGTGCACGTTAAAGAACACGCTGGAGGGCCTTGACGGAAGGCTACCATCTGTCTCCCAACAGCTGTTCCAGTGGGTCCCCTCCCCCAACCTTCTCTGAGCCTTCGGGGTCCTTGTGACCTGGCCATTTAGCCCATGGTGTGCAAAAAAGTGCCGCTCAGATAAAACAACCCAACCCAACAACTCTGGACCACTGAGCTACCAGCTGCCAATCAAGATCTCTAATTAGTGCTATGAACATTTCTTTTATGCCATATAGGCGCTATTCAGGCAATCTATCCACAAGTGGCTTTCTATTTGCGATAGATGAAAGCATGTGATTATACAAGTATGCTAATGATATAAGTACACATGGGTTTCACTTATGGGCTGCATAAGAATAAGATTGATTATATATTAATTAACAGCAAATGGGCTAGTTCTGTTAGGAATACCAGGTCATATAGGGGAACTGAAATTGGATCTGACCATTACTTTGTTAATAGTGTCTTGCAGCTTAAACTTAAAAAGTGTTGTGCTAGGGTTAAAATTTTTACCTTTAATACCGAAGCTCTGAAAGACCCAGTTATTGCTCAAGCTTACCATGATAGGCTACTTAGTCGTTATGACAGTCATGGTTTGCTTACTACTGAATTTGAGGAAGAATGGGACCATTTTAAACAGGCTTTTTTTGGAAACTAACAGTACTCTTTTAGGGAAAAAGGAGCAGAGGAGGCAGAATTATTTGAGTGATAAGGCATTTGAGATTATTTCAGAAAGAAAGAACTGCAGGAATGTCCTTAATCAATACCCTACTAGACCTAATAGAAAGCATTACAGAAAACTTAATAAACGTGTAAAGGATCAGTTAGTTGCTGATAAGAATCTTTGGCTTGATGGTTTGGCTGACAAAGCCGAGGAAGCAGTTAGACAGCACAACAGCAGAGAGCTGTACCAGATAGTTAATGTTTTGTGTGGTACAAAATGGACAGGTATACAGGGATTGTAGGATAAACAAGGTAAGGTTATAGAAGGTGAGGATTCTGTCATGGCTAGGTGGGCTGAGCATTTCAGTGATGTTCCAAACAATGTGGTTAGTTCTACTCCCATTGTTTGTAATGATGATAGATGCATTGGAAGCTTTAATGTTGGCCCTATAACAGAATCTGAAGTTATTTTGGCTATTTCTAAACTTAAACTTAATAAATCCCCAGGTGTAGATGAAATTACTACAGAAATGCTCAGAGCTGGGAATGTTTTGGTTACCACTTGGATGACTGAAATTTTGAATATCTTTTATGATAAAGGCATGGTTCCTAAAGATTTTACCAGAGCTATTATTATCCCTATTTTCAAAAAAGGTGATCGCAGTTCTTGTGATAACTAGGGGTATCAGCCTACTCTCTGTTCCAGGTAAAGTTCTTTCCATGATTGTGCTTAATAGAATTAAGAATCTGGTTGACAGTCAATTGCGTGATGAGCAATGTGGATTCAGAAGTGGTAGGGGATGTGTGGATCAGATATTTTCACTTAGGCAGATTCTTGAGAAATGTTTAGAGTTTCAGAAACCTTTGGTTGCTAGCTTTGTTGATTTCAAAAAGGCTTTTGACTCTGTTGATCATCATAATTTGTGGTTGATTGTGAGATCATATGGTATACCAGACAAGTTAGTTAACATAATGAAAGTCTCTATAATAACACTGAGTCGTGTATGAGAGTTGGTAAGGCTTGTAGCAATTGGTTTAGCATTACTTCTGGTGTTCGACAAGGGTGCATTTTGTCTCCTTTTCGCTTTAGTTTGGTTATTGATTACGTTATGCGAAATTCACTTCAAGGGAAGGATTTTGGCCTTAAATGGGCTGGAGATACGAAAATTTCTGATTTAGATTATGCTGATGATTTAGCCCTTTTGGCAAATGATGTTGATGAGATAAACTCTTTCATTCGAGCTGTTGATGAGACTGGTAGTAGAATAGGTTTGGCTATAAACAGAGAGAAAAGTAAAGTGATGAAAATTGGTCAGGTGGGCTGTGATTCAGTTCATCTGAATGGTTGCAGTCTTGAGCAGGTGTCACAGTTTAATTATCTTGGGAGCTATGTAACAGATGCTGGTGACATGCAGCATGAGATTAACAGACAGATAGGGATTGCTGCCGGGACCTTTTAAGAATCTATGGAGAGTGGAGAAATAGGCTTAGACACCTAAAGATTAAAATTATACTGTATAATAGTTTGGTTCTTTCTAGGGTTAGATATGGTAGTGAAACTTTGATGCTGTGTAAACAAGATAACAGGAAACTAGATGCTTTTGATTCTTGATTACTGCATGCAGTATGTTGGGCATTAGGTGTTTCAACTTTGTAACTAATGATGAGGTTAGGCAAAGGAGTTGACAACCTCCTTTAAGCAGCATATTGTGCAGAGAGAGATTCCACTGGTTTGGCCATGTTGCCCGTATGGATAATTATAGATTGGCGAATAGGGTTATGAACAGTGTGCCTAATGGCTTCAGAAAGAGGGGGAGACCAAGGATGCGGTGGGCAGACAATGTCAAACAGGTCCTTATTAGAATTGTGCAGTGCCCAGATGCAGCAGATGTAGTTCAGGACAGACTTGCTTGGAGAACTAAATTGCACGGTCTGGTTGGACTTCTGTATCCCATGGCTGCTTGAGGCTGATGATGATTGATAAATAATGAAATAGACTCAACATGTTCCATATCCACTAATAAATCAGCACTTTAACGTCAGCAAATGATAAGCCACTTGTGGATTGATTGTCTGAATAGCACCTATATGAAACAAAAGAAATGTTCATAGCACTAATTAGAGGAGATCTTGATAGGTGGCCAGTAGCTCAGTGGTCCAGAGCACCTGACATGTTATCAGGAGGCATGGATTCGTATCTCACCCGACTCAAGACAATTTTTCATCTAAAAATTTGAATCGATGCTAAGGTGCTGATTTATTAGTTGATTATATACACTTACTGTAATCTGTTGCTCCACCTTTTTCTCTCACAACAGCAGCCAGACATCTTGGTAAGGACTCAATGAGGTGTTGAAAACAAAGAGGTGGTATTGCCACCAGTGATGGAAGGATCACCTATCGTAGAGCATCGGTAGTTGCCGATGGGGGTTGGAGTGCTCGAACAGATCTTTCCCCAATTTGTCCCACAAATTCTCAATGGGATTGAGGTTGGGCGATCAAGTGTAGTAAACACACTTGAATGCTCTTGGAGCCAATTAGTTGGCTCAGGAAGTATGCTGTTTGGCATTGTTCTGTTGAAAGATGGCTTCATGGTGTGGAAAGAGAATCGCTACGAATGGGTGTAGATGGTAGGTGAGGATGTTCACATACCTTGTGCTGGTGAAGGAGGTCTCAACAGGTATGAGGGGAAGCCAATGTAAATGCACCCCAAACTATTACAGTGCATCCACCTGCCTGTATGACCCCAATTTGGCAAGCTGGGTCCATGATTTGTGTGGTTTGCGCTATGAATGCATCCTCCCATTGGTATGACAGAGTTGAAACTGTGTTTCTACTATGAACTCCAGTTGTGATAGGCTTTGCAAACCACAGCCAGCTAATGTAATAATATCTCATCTTTCAGTGCCTTACAGTCAACTAGGGGGCAGGATGTAGTTGTTGACTGCCATAGCCTATTTGTCCCATGGTAAGATGGGACAAATAGGCTATGGTCTTGTGGTAAGCACCCTCATTCAGTTCCAACGTTATCTGCTCCATGGTAGCTGTGCAATTCCTTGTAATGATGCAAGACAGTGCACTCACTTTGAGAGGCAATTTCACATTTAAGTCCACATTTCTAATGCTGGTTGTAGGTTTTGGCATATTTCACAGAGTCTTGGTGTAACGCTCCAAAGATTAATAACTTTTTAAAGTTTTGGACCTTTTATCTGATCCAATATTCTGGATATAATATCCGGAAAACTCTGGATAGCTTAATTTCGGATGCCAGACAATAATAACTTTGCCAAATGAATTGAAATAGGGTTCGAATATATATACCAGCAAGCGTTACTTAGCGAGTAAGAATTAAAAAAAATGATTGTCAAGCTAAATTTTAAATACAATCAAAAATTATCTACCAACGTTGCTCAAGAGAAAAAAATAGCAAAGATTCAAAAGTTTCTATAACAAACAAAATTTATTTACAAAATTTCAAACTCGCCAACATCGCATGAAAATGTCAACTACAACTTCTAACTACTCACTGCTACTAATAACTTCTACCTACTACTATATCTCTCCATCTCTTCTTCTACTACTCTGCTCCTTCTTCCTACTACTTCTTCTACTCTGTTCTCTCCTCTACTAACTCTGTGACCACATGTCACTGTTATATCATGCATTGTACAAAGGCTAGCACGTGTCATGTTGCATGCTGGGAAAGACATTTACATAAACTGATGAGTGTGCAAGCTATGACGCAAGAGAGGGTGTGTCCTTGAACACACATGCTTTAGTGGTTAACAGTCAAAAAGTCGGAGTTGTGCATGCTCAACTCCTGCAGCTTGGAAGGAGGTCAGAACAGTCCACTGAAAAGGAAGAAAAAGAAAATCCCCAAAGTGATAAATATAACATAAATAAAGCAAAACTGGTTAAGGTAAAGCAAAAGTGAATGGGTGAACCATCACATTGGTATACATGTGCAATGATCTGACGTGGAAATCCCAACAGTTGTAGTGATTGAACAATTGGTCTTCCTTGCACCTACTATCTGGCCATGTTCAAACTCACTTATGTCGCTGCCTTTACCAGTGATTTTTTTTTTCTGTAACTGATTTCCAATGCGTTGAAACCTGTCCTATTTATAGGCATTGCCAGTTGCAGCATCCCACATGACTGGACATAATACTTCTGATTTGCATATTGTTATCAAGCTGTATATAATAATTTGTCCATTTCAATTGGCTCTGAGATAAAAATTTTTTCACTTCTTACATTATTATATGTATTTATCAGTGACTCATTTAAAACATTGTAATTACAGCAGGAAGGCACTATACAAGTTGATGAACGCACACTTATGAAGTTATGCTTGCAATTCCCAACAGTTGAAGAAGGTCACATCTGGCAGTTGCTAAAACAGTAAGTAATAATAATGCTTGTATGTAATGTGTGTTCATGGGGAAGTAATAGATGGTATTCTATTGTACATATACTGCTCATCAAAGGTTAAGCAACAGTGTGAAGTAAAAAAAAATGTTAGAGATAAAAATTTTTTAATGTACTTAGGTAACATGTAGTTTGGAAAAATCAAATTGTGAATCCTGTATAATGTCACAATATTATTGAAAAAAAAACCTATGTTTGTGCTGTTTTTCTGTTGAGGTCTCGTCATTATCATCCTCAAGCAGCCATAGGCTACGGAGGTCCAACCAGACCGTGCAGTTTAATTTTCCAAGCATATCTGTCCTGAGCTACATCTGTTGCATCCAGCCACTGCACACCAATTTTAACAAGCTCCTATTTGACATTGTCTGCCCACTGCATCCTAGGTCTCCCCCTCTTTCTGAGGCCTTTAGGCACACTGTTCATAACCCTATTCGCTAATCTATAATTATCCATATGGGCAACATGGCCAACCTCATAGATCTTATCTATGGCATATAAACTGACAAGCTCCTGCCAGACCTCTGTGGAAGCAGCTGCTTGTGTGTGTGGTGTGTGTGTTTTTAGGGGGGGGGGGATTATTATTTATATGAAAAAAGTACTTTTGTAAATGCCCAATCATTTCATATTGAAATACATTGTTTTTTTTAATCATTTATTTATTCAGATAAATTCAAATAAATCGTTTCTAATTGCAAATTTTGTGCAAAGCTCATAGCTTATCTGCAGGAGTGAATAATATACATTCACATAATACTATTTCAGTTTAAAATTTCGACATTAAATATTATACCCTCTTTACTAAATAAAGTTTTTCATTTAGAATATTTCAAAATAACATTAGGATTTTTATATTCACATTCAGTACTACATAATTTGTTAATAGGTGTTAATATTAATTATCTAATTTTTAAATAAAAAACTGTTTAATTCTTATTTTAATTCTCTGAAAGAATTTATGGCTAGTAAAATATCCAAGTAAATAAATCATCTTGGACCTGTAATTAGATGTGTGCAGTCTTTAATTAGTATAATATTTTAGCTATTGAGGATTGAATACATTCTGTTTTTCTAATATTTCTTAAATTGGTTGTACCATGTATCGTTTTGGCATAATTTAACCCTTCCAGTGTCCAGCCTGAAAAACAGTTTCCATCCAGAGGCCAAGCTATTTTCTCCCTATGCTCAGCCAAAAAAAATTAACTTTAAAACTTTTTTGCCCAATAACTAACGAAAGGAATTATGTCATGTTATATGCCAAATTAATCAGTATTTAATTCTGAATTTTCTGAAAATAAAATATTTTACAAAAAAAAAGACTAAGAAAGTCCTATTATAATAAAACTTATAATCATGTAGTAAAAAAATGCATCTGGCAACAAAAATAAAAATTTATTTGAAAAAAACCTAATAGACTGAAATGATTTTAATGCACATGAATAGAAAGGCTATTTACTTCTGAATAACAAAAAAATTAGTTTTTTGGTTTCAAGTAAATATTTCTCTTGTTTTGTAATTTTTTTCTTGTTACCATACTTTGAAAAAATTCTATGCTTTTAGCCAATTGTGCTGAGTTAGATAAACAAATAAACTTTAGAATTTTTTTTATAAAAACAACTAATTAGCGGAAATAGGTCATGTTATTTATCAAATTAAACAGAATTTAATTATGAATTTTATGAAAATAATATAAACAAATTTGCTTGCATATGGATTTTAATAAGCCTTTTTCAATATAATTTGGTGAAAAAAAAGATCTCACTATACAATTAACACTTCATCTTGGAAAACCTGATGATTATAAAAATAGTTAAATTATATATTTATCGAAAGGAAATTTCCTCCGGAATAATATAATATTTAACCTGAAAAATGATTTTTATTTCTTTTAATGATTCTTTTCAGTATCATATATTTTAAACACGGCCAATGTTATACTGTAACTAAATTGCACAGTTTTTTATATTGATTTTCATATCTATCACTGTGTTATTTTTATATTTAATCCATGCCTATCTATATGCTCAATTAAATTGATAATATCCACTGTGATCCACTGTTTGGTAACATTATGATTATTTATATGTTCTAAATTTTTATGTGGTTTTTTATTTTTCTTAGAATTTCATTGTATTTATTTTTACAGAAATTGTAACAATCAGTATTTTTGTTTGTGTTCGATGAGTTTTTGTTGTATTTAGACTAGACCGTTAAGATTATTTCCCTTCCAATATTTTTATTCTCATAATACCAGTTTATTTCTGTTGTTTTGATATTGGTTGAAATTTTTCCATATAGTTTCTCATCTTTTGATCCAAATATAGCTGCAATAAGATAATGATTAGCGATCTTACTCAGTGAAATCATAATTTTAGACATAATATTTCCATCTAATTTTACATTTTGTATGGCTACTGATCTAAGGGACCTGGGTTCGAGCCCCGGAATTAGGCATGGATGTGTGTGTCGTTTTTCTGCTGAGGTCCTGCCATCCTCTCAGATCTCCTACTGTGGCATATAAACTGACAGGCTCCTGTCAGACCTCTGTGGCAAGCAGCTGCTTGAGGGGGTATTTATTTTTTATTTTTATTATGGTCGATACTTCTGCGGCATAAATTATTACCACTTCTCTAGTTATGTCACTAAGGGATCATATCCCATCTCAGCTAAAATATATATATACATTTTGACACCATGTTTTTTAACATCAATTACATCAAGATTAAAATCTCCTATTAATATTTGATTATGTGTTTTAGCAGTATGTTCTAAAAATTCATAGAAATTAAGAAATGGTTTATATCTGTGCTTGGTGACCTGTATAAGGCTAATATATTATAAATTGTTTTGCCTTTTATAAATCTCAGATATATCATTTCTGCAGGCAGAATATTAACACTCATTTTTTTATTAATATATTTAATAAAATTAATTTAATTATTATGTCCAGGTATTGTATTGTAATGCTCCAAATAAATGCAATAATGCTTTAAAGTTGGATCCTTCTTTTGATCCAATTAGTTTTATGCTCCGGATAGCTGATACGGGCGCCAGGCAATAATTAACAAATTGCCAAAAAAGTAGACTAAGTTTAAAGTAGGGTTCAAAATGCCAGCGAGCGTTAATGAGTAAATAGTTAGAATCAAAATTGATTGTCAACAAGTCTAGATGCTATAAATCTAAATTCGCGTTGCTCAAGAGAAAAAATTGTACAGACTCAAAAGGTTTAAAATAACAAACAGATTTATTTCCAAAATAGTTCAACTCACCAAGACATCAATGAAGAAGATACATCAAACTCAGTGCCTCTGCACTCTATGCCTACACCCACTGAGTGGGGCGGGGGTGGCTCAGTCGGTAGCGCGCCAGGCTCATAATCTGTAGTTCCCAGGTTCGAGTCCCAGCTGGGTCAGCGTTGAGATTTATCTCCACAAAATTCCCCGCCCTGCCCACGGTCAGTAGGGGACACCGATGGACTTGGAAAGGCCGCCGTCCGTTGGATGGGACGTTAAGCCGCGGCCCCGTGTGCGGGAGAGCCATACCCTGTGCATGTTAAAGAACACGCTGGATGGCCTTGACGGGAGGCTACCATCTGTTTCCCAACAGCTGTTCCAGTGGGTCCCCTCCCCCAACCTTCTCTGAGCCTTCGGGGTCCATGTGACCTGGCCATTTAGCCCATGGTGTGCAAAAAAATGCGGCTGAGAGGTAAAACAACCCAACCCACTGAGTGCCTCTGCACTCACTCTCTCCTGCTGCGTGCCTCTGCACTCTATGCACTCTCTAGTGCTTCTGCACTAACTGCTCACTGTGACTCGCAGGTCACCGGTTTAAAAGACGAGCCGGATGCACGCCGGGAAAGACATTAACATAAAGTGATGAACAATGCAAGCTATGACGCAAGAGGGGGGGCGTGTCCTTGTACACGCGTTTAGTGGGAGATAGTCGGAAGATTGGAGTTGCGCATGCACAACTCACAACTCTTGGAAATGAGCGCTGTGATGCCAAAAAGGAAATAAAAATCCCCAAAATGATAAATATAACGTAAATTAAACAAAACTGGTTAAGGTAAAGCAAAAGTGAACGATGGGGCATCACAGTATGAATTCTGCAGTATTAACATTAAAGACATCCTAATGTTTTTCTTAAGCTCCATATGTTAAAATGTATTAAACCAGGTGGTTGCTGTTTTTAAAATTTTTTGTTTGTAATGAAAACAATTTTCTGCTTCAGTGATATTGTTAATGTATACATTTCCTTTAGTATCTAAGTCAAGGTAATTTAGTTCACTAAACGTAATGGATCAAAAGAAATATGACTAAATAACTTAATAAAAGAAATTGTAACATATCAAAATCAGTTAACATATTTACATGAATCCTTTTGCCCCTTCATCTTTCCTCAGCATGATCTTACTATTCGTAATTTTTGGCCTTAGCCAGTGTCCTTGTTTTCCAGAAAACTTCTCTGTTGATCGCTGTTAGATTTTCGTTCACATAAGTAGGAGTTGTGAATTTGTTCTTTGTTTTTCCATCTACTCATCTTACTGGACCCTTGATGATTTGAATTGGGCTACGATGACTGGAATTTTTGTTTTATTTCTTAATAAAAGAAATTGTAACATATCAAAATCAGTTAACATATTTACATGAATCCTTTTGCCCTTCATCTTTCCTCAGCATGATCTTACTATTCGTAATTTTTGGCCTTAGCCAGTGTCCTCGTTTTCCAGAAAACTTCTCTGTTGATCGCTGTTAGATTTTTGTTCACATAAGTAGGAGTTGTGAATTTGTTCTTTGTTTTTCCATCTACTCATCTTACTGGACCCTTGATGATTTGAATTGGGCTACGATGACTGGAATTTTTGTTTTATTTCTTGATGGCAATCGTGTATGGCTTCAAGGCTTTGCTCATTGAACTGTTCAGTTTTCAAGGTTTGCAATATTTTTGTCATTAATTCCTTTACAATGTTTCCATCTTCTTGGTTTTGTACAGGAATGCCATGCAAATCAATATTTCGATTTCTTCCATACTGATCCAGATCATTTATGTATTGTTTCATTTGCATTACTTCCTTAGCTAACTGTGTGAAAATTCTGAGTAGCTGTGAGTGTTTTTGTTAGTTCTGTTTTTCTGTTCTCCTGGTCTTACAGTTTATTTAAACATAAATCATATTTTTTCCGAAAAAAATTCGACAGATTTTCTTAAATCCTTTACTTCATTTTTTAATTCTCTTATTTCGGTGAACAAAGTCCCAAATTCGTTTTTCTCAAGTTGCAAATTGTCTCTGATTCCCATGTCTAAAATCACTTTTGGGTTTGTTTTGTTTACAACACAACCATGTTACATTCACAACACAACCATGCATTCTTCTTTTCTAGGGACATATTTTTGTAATTTTTTTCTGTTGTGCCCGAACAAACAAAATGAAGTTTGCCTTTGCATCTGCTGCAAACTTTGCATTCAGAGTTAGGTGTTACTGCTTCACACGCATCTGTTTCAAATTGGAGTCATTATTGTGATCGAAGCGATATGCCTCTGGCAAAAGATCCACTGGCAGGAAAAGCAATGAGAGCCACCTGCAACAACAGGGAGAGTGCAGCAATTTGTCCAAAAATTTGGTCTTGTTGATTTTTGGCAGCACAGAAGGCACTGTACACAGAGACTGATGTCGGGGAGGGGCAGAAGCAATAAAAATTAATGGCACTTACAGGTCTGAAGATGCCCAGGTGGCCAACTGATGGTAGTCAGGGTGGTGAAAGATGTCGGAACACTGTGGGCTAGCAGGAGCTCCAAGAGAGTATGTCCAGTCACAACGAAGGACAACCAACTGTTAATCAGAAATAACTGATTACTTCATGATTTCTAAAAAAAAGTGTAGATGACTCAAAATGATGGGAGAGTTATTGAAAGTTGGAGGCTGGTCAAATAATCATGGAGGTGACACTATCCTTAGGTGTCCACCATTATGTTATCTCAAAACTATGGCAGCAATTCTAAACAACCCAAACAATTATCAGAAGACTTGAACCAGGAGCGTAGCGAAGGACTATGGTTGGGGGGGGGGGGGAGGAGAAATCGAAAATCAAATTTTTCCTTGCCAACCGAGAAAATAATGTCTCTGTCGGGTTCATACACCTAGATTTTCGCTCCATTGGATGGGGGGGGGGGGGGCAATTTTCACAACTCTTCTGCATTTTGCCATCCACTTGACTTCCAATTTTGCCACTAGCCATAATTTCACAAATACAATCCCAATCTTTACATCTCTCCTAAATTTGCAAGTCACTTCAAATTTTTCAAACTTCCCAAGATTTTGTCAACTCTCCTTAATTTCATAAGCCCAATCTCTATTATCACAGCTCGCCCATATTTTTCGAGTGGATTTGAATTTTGCCAACTACCCTAGATTTTGCCAACTTGCCATAATTTTACAGAAAAAAATTGCAATTTTTACATATTCCATGAATTTGTCAAGTCACTTCGAATTTTATCAACTCTCCTTAATTGCACGAGAAAGGCACAATTTTCGCAACTCCCCTGTATTTAACCAAGTGGCTTCGAATTTTGCCAACTCCCCTAGATTTTGCCAAAAGTCTCAGTTTTTTCAACTCTTCTTAATTTCACAAGACCAATTGTGATGCCCCATCGTTCACTTTTGCTTTACCTTAACCAGTTTTGTTTAATTTACGTTATATTTATCATTTTGGGGATTTTTTATTTCCTTTTTGTCATCACAGCGCTCATTTCCAATAGTTAAGAGTTGCACATGTGCAACTCCGATCTTCCGACTGTCAATCGCTAAAGCGCGTGCACAAGGACACGCCCCCTCTTGCGTCATAGCTTGCGTTGTTCATCACTTTATATGTTAATGTCTTTCCCGGCGTGCAACTTGACACGTCGACTCTTGTTAAAGCGTGACGTGTGGTCAGAGTAGCAGGCAGAAGCACAAGCACAAGGTGCGTAGCACCAAGTGAGTAGTGGAGTTGTAGAGAGAGAGTGCCTAGTGCACGGAGTTGTAGTATTTTACAAAGTGGATTCGAATTTTGCCAACTCGCCATAATATTACAGAAAAAAAATCCCAATTTTTTAAAATCTCATTTGATTTTTGCAGTCACTTTGAATTTTGCCAACTTCCCCAAGATTTGCCATCTCTCCTAGATATTGCAAAGTTGCCTCGATTTTGCCATCTCGCCATTATTTTACAAAAAAATCCCAATTTTTGCATCTCACCTGAATTTTGCCAACTCCCCAAGATTTTGCCAAGTCACTTCGAATTTTGCCAGCTGCCCCTAGATTTTGCCAACTTGTTATAATTTTACACGAAAAAATTCCAATTTTTGCATCTCACCTGAATTTTGCCAACTTACTTGTATTTTACTAAATGGCTTCGAATTTCCTAACTGCTCTAGATTTTGCCGCTCTCCATTTACCAAACTGCCCTAGATTTGCCAAATTGCCTCAATTTTGACAACTCCCCTTAATTTTACAAAAAAAAATTAGAAATTTTCACAACTCGCCTAGATTTTACGAAGTAGCTACGAATTTTGCCAACTTCGAGTTACTTTGGGGGGGAGCCTCCCCCCATCCCCCCATAACTACACCCCTGACTTGATCTTACACATCTTAAGGTTACAGCCCTTTAAGATGATTACTATTGATTACCAGATACAGAGATGAGATCTTATACTGTGGTGCTCAATTACTTTCTAAGGAATTAAGAACAATCTTTCAAATGGGAATTAGTGCAGGATACCAGCCACATCAATAAGTACACTGCTGTTCACAATTTAAGGATGTTGAACAAAATTGCAGATATCACAATAAATCCATTTTGGAATTTGATAAAAGTTTCAGAGGATATTTAGTGTGAAATAACTCTCATTTATTGGCCATTTGCATTTCTTAATGTGAAAGACTGTGATATACAAATTAAGCTGGTGATAAAAGCAGCTTGAGGAACCCTTGCTTCTCAATTCGAATTAAGAGCTTGCTTTATCAAGCATTTTGGATTACAGTTTTGTTAAAATGCATAGGAGGAATCATTTAAATGATGGTCAGAGGTGGAGGATCATTGGGCAAATGGAAGCAGGACAGTCACATAGAGAAGTTGCTAGATTCATGAATGTGTCAGAAAGTGTAATTTTCAGACTTTGGAGATCTTTTCAAGACACTGTAACATGCTCTAGAAGAACGAGTCAAGGTAGACCCAGAGCAACAACAAACAGTTCAAAATGCAATAGAATGATGTCAGTGTGCCAAATTGCATCAAGCTGTCTGCTGCCACAGGAAGGACAGTATCCAGAGTAACAGCCCTGACAACTTCGTGAAAGAGGGTTATATACTAGAAGACTTGTAGTGTGCACACCATTAACTTCAGCTCTAATCAGAAGGCACGACTAGAAAGGAACAGTAAGCACCTCAATTGGACCAGTGATCAATGGGAATAGGTTCTTTTCAGATGAATCACAATATAATGTAAGTAGTGATTCTCAGCACCAATGCATTTGGAGAGAGTGTGGGACATGTTATTGCCCTGTGAGTATAGTGGAAAGGGGCTGTTTTATTGGAAGTGATTTGTTGGTCTGGGGAGGTATCGTTACTAATGGCTGCACTGAACTGCATGTCTTCCCAGGAAAGATGCTGTCCTAAGATACAGAGATGAGATCTTATAGCCTTAGTGAGACTTTTAGAGGTGCCATTGCATCACAATTCATTTTTATGAATAACTTTCACCCACATAGCACTAGATAGTGGAGAAATATCTTGAGTGTTAATCATCATCATCCTCAAGCAGTCATGGGCTACGGAGGTCCAACCAGACCGTGCAATTTAGTTCTCCAAGCAAGTCTGTCCTGAGCTACATCTACTGCATCTGGCCACCGCATCCTATGGAGGTTACAAAATTACAAAGTTGAACCACCTAATGCCCAAGATACTGCGTAAGCATCTGGAATCAAAAGCATCTAGTTTCCTGTTATCTTGTTTACACAGCGTCCAAGTTTCACTACCATAACTAACCCTAGAAAGAACCAAACTATTATACAGTCTAATTTTAGTCTTTAGGTGTATACTCCTATTTCTCCACACTCTCCATAGATTCTTAAAAGTCCCCGCCAGCAATCCCTATTCGTCTGTTAATCTCATGCCGCACATCTCCATTATCTGTTACATAGCTCCCAAGATAATTAAACTGTGTCACCTGCTCAAGACTGCAACCATTCAGATGAACTGAATCACAACCTGCCTGACCAATTTTCATCACTTTTGTTTTCTCTCTGTTTATAACCAAACCTACTCTACTACCAGTCTCATCAACAGCTCGAATGAAAGAGTTCATCTCATCAACATCATTTGCCAAAAGGGCTAAATCATCAGCATAATCAAAATCAGAAATTTTCATATTTCTAGACCATTTAAGGCCAAAATCTTTCTCTTGCAGTGAATTTCGCATAACATAATCAATAACCAAACTAAAGAGAAAAGGATACAAAATGCACCCTTGTCGAACACCAGAAGTAATGCTAAACCAATTTGCTACAAGACTTACCAACTCTCACAAACGACTCAGTGTTATTATAGAAAGCTTTCATTATATTAACTAACTGGTCAGGTATATCATATGATTTCACAATCAACCACAAATTATGACGATCAACAGAGTCGAAAGCCTTTTTGAAATCTACAAAGCTAGTAATGGATAAGTTTTCTGAAACTCTAAACATTTCTCAAGAATCTGCCTAGGTGAAAATATCTGATCCACACATCCTCTACCACTTCTGAATCCACATTGCTCAACACGCAATTGACTGTCAACCAGATTCTTAATTCTATTAAGCACAATCATGGAAAGAACTTTACCTGGAACCGAGAGTAGGATGATACCCCTATAGTTATCACAAGAACTGCGATCACCTTTTTAGAAGATAGGAATAACAATAGCTCTGGTAAAATCCTTAGGAACCATGTCTTTATCATAAAAGATATTCAGAATTTCAGTCATCCAAGTGGTAACCGAAACATTCCCAGCTAAAAGCATTTCAGTAGTAATTTCATCTACCCCTGGGGATATATGAAGTTTAAGTTTAGAGATGCCAAAATAACTTCAGATTGTGTTATAGGGCCAACATTAAAGCCACCAATGCATTTATCATCATTGCAAACAATGGGAGTAGAACTAACTACATTGTTTAGAACACCACTGAAAGGCTCAGCCCACCTAGCCATGACAGAATTCTCACCTTCTATAACCTTACCTTGTTTATCCTTCAATCCTTGTATGCCTATCCATTTTCTACCACATAAAACATTAACTATCTGGTACAGCTCTCTGCTGTTGTGCTGCCTAACTGCTTCCTCAGCTTTGTCAGCCAAGCCATCAAGCCAAAGATTCTAATCAGTAGCTAACTGATCCTTTACAGGTTTATTAAGCTCTCTGTAATCCTTTCTATTAGGACTAGTAGGGTACTGATTAAGGACATTCCTGCACTTCCTTCTTTCTGAAATAAGCTCAAGTGCCTTATCACTTAAATAATTCTGTCTCCTCTGTTCCTTTTTTTCCTAAAAGAGTACTGTTAGTTTCCAAAAAAGCCTGTTTTAAATGGCCCCATTCTTCCTCAACTTCAGTAGTAAGCAAACTATGTCTGTCATAATGAGTAAGTAACCTATCATGGTAAGCTTTAGCTATAACAGGGTCTTTCAGAGCTTCAGTATTAAAAGTAAATTTTTTATCTTTAGCACAACACTTTTTAAGTTTAAGTTGCAAGACACTTTTAACAAGATAATGGTCAGATCCAATTTCAGTTCCCCTATATGCCCTAGTATTCCTAACAGAACTAGCCCATTTGCTGTTAATTAATATGTAATCTATCATATTGTTATGCAGCCCATCAGGTGAAACACATGTGTATTTATGTATGTCATGGTGTTTGTAATATGTGTTAGTTATTCTGAAATCATTGAGTTTACTTACCTGTAGGAGACGTTGTCCATTTTCATTGCAGCTACCAATACCAAAAGGGCCTATCACCACTCCCCAAAGGTTAGAGTCAGTACCAACTTTGACATTGAAGTCACCTAGAACAAGGGTAATATCTCCTTTCATGACAGAATTCGAAATATCCTTAAGTTGTCTGTAAAACCTATCCTTCTCATCAGCATCCTTAGTGGGGGCATAACAGCAGATAACATTCAAGTCTTTAATGCTTGTCTGAAATTTTGCTGTAAGAAACCTTTCATTAATGCACTCATATCCTAGAAGAGCGTCACTAACATGTCTGCTGAGCAGCAGACCCATGCCTTGGTGATGCTTTCCATCCTCTCTCCCTGAAAAGAGAAATTTAAGATTATTTTTAAGAATCTGACCTTTATCTGGTCTCTTGCAAGCCGAGAATATCTAAATTATAATGGTGGAATTCTTGTGTGAGGACATCTAGAGAAAAAGCTCTATGCAGAGTCCTCACATTCCAACTACCTATGGAGAAAAATGGTTAGTGGGATGTTTATAGAAACTATGTTTATTGAGAGAGGAATGCCCAACAATATAAAACAGCCCCCTATTTGCAGATATGGGGGCAAAGACCCTTTCCACCACCACTGAAGGCTGAAGCCATCTACACTGGAAGACTTCCTCCAATGTAGAATTTGACAATGCCAGTAGAAGCAAAGAGTTCAGGTGCCTGCAATGACCTCTGCTCAGGATTGTCCACCAGCTGATAAACATGTCCTGTGAATTTATTCACTTGGGGCTGTCAACCAACAAACAAACAGAAAATACAGTGGAATATTTTCCCTCCACAGAAGCCCACCAGTGCAGCAAAATCATGATCCATAATCAAGCTCAGAGCCATAATTCCATTCAGGTTGGTATATTTGGTCAGCACCAGGACCCTGTGTAGTTGACCACTCCTCGGCATGGTAAAAAAAAAGTAGCCATAATTGTCCAGATCAGTAGGCCACACTAATCTGGCACCCCTCTCCTTCCGTTCACTTCCACAAGAGAGTTTTGAAAGGTACTAATGGTCTGCACCACGAGAAGGCGGGGTCTGACATTAGGTGCTAGCTCTGGCTGGTTCTATGTATCATCACAGGGAATTGGTGCATAGCTCTCCTTCCAGTGACTACCTAGCTACCATTTACAGACATTTTACAGATTAAATATTGTAAGAAGCACTAAACAATAAAATAAAATGCATTTTTGAACTCGCCAAACAGAGTGGATATACCTCACACACCATCAACAGAATTCACAAACGAATCAAATGCAAACAATCCCAAAACCCTCCAACACCTGTAAATAAAGAAATGCAAAAATACACAATAATCCTACCATACATCAATAATAATTTGATATACTCTATCAAAAATACCCTAAAACCTTTCCATTACAAAGTCTGAATTAAAATGTCACACACCATATCCAAACTCGTTCAAAACAATTGCATCCATATACCCAGCTCTGAAGGAGTTTGTTACATCCAACTCAAAGACCCCACAGGTAAAATTTCCCCCAAAGACAAATACATAGGTAAAACCTCATGCCCATTTAATGCCCGAATTAAAGAGCATAAATACGACATCTTAAATAAACTACAAAAAAAAAAAACTATCTCAAGGAATCACCTAAAACAATCTGGCCACTGATTTTCATTCCGCTAAAATTTTATCCCCACCTACCAAATTACGACTAGCCATCGCAGAAAATATCCTCATTAACATAAAACTGACCGAACTCTGCAACACAGACGTTGTCCCCCTCCCCACAGCATCTAATCCCCTGGCATCTGATCCTTAAGGGATATAACATACACCTCAGAAATACCACGCTCCCCTAATGAATTATATATTTTTATTAGGTATGGATTAAAAAAATTTTCAATGGCTTTTTTTTATCTAAAAAATCATTTTTTTTTGTTTTGTTTACAGTCATCCTTGGCCTCTCATTACTGATTCTGCAAACTTATACAGTCAAAGTGAACACTTGAAGGGTTAATCTACTTATTTTGCTTAATAACCTTTTTATTTTTGATAGCATAGAACCTTTTTGAAGTGCTTAAAAACATCTAACAGTGTCATAGAGAATTAAAGATTTCAATTTAATTTTTATTATAGTCATTAGCTATAATAGAATGTGATTTAGAAAGTTAATCATTTTTTCCTCCATTTGGAAAGCCAAATGATGGAATCTTGCCTTTAACGTTTTTTGGTGCCTGTAAATAAAGTAGGGAATATGGTCCCTATTTACAGAATTCTTTCCCCCTATTCTTCTTTTATGTTGGTGCTGATTTCTGAGCCAAGGAATGTATTGTCCACTCCTGTATTATAAGCACTAAATATGTAGTGGGTGAACAATGTGAAATAGTGACTGAAAATATAATAGGATAATTGATCTGTATGTTAATGAATCTCTGATGGAATAAATTTTTTTTTTGCTTTTTGGATTGGTACTTTGTAATTGATTAATTGACCACTGATCATGCATGTGTATCATTAGATATTAATACATAATAAATGAGTATTATATTTTTCAGAATGTTATTTGTACTTAATAATCACTTTTTGTCTTAGATATCATAACAGAGAACATGTTGTAGTCAGTGCACTTCTAGCAGAAGGTCATCCACGAGCCCAAACTCATTCAATGGTACATGAGCATCTTACTCCTAAATTGCAAAGGGTAAATTGCTGTTTTGTTAACATTTTAAAGTTTAGAACTTTTACTGCCTCTTTCTATATATTCCTGCTGAATGTTAATTTCTAGTTTAACTCTTCCAGGGTCCTGCCTGAAAAATTGGTTTACCTCCATAGGTCTAGTTATTTTTACCTATCATCTTATTGCTTTTGACTTTGACTTTCGTTGGTTTGTGGATTTGGCAAAACGTTGTTCCAACATATCTTTTGAGCATGATGGGGAAACTTAATGACTTATCTGTCACATGAAAGCTTGCAACATGGGGAGTGTCATAGGCTATAAAAAATAGACCCTCATGCTTTCTTCCCCCCTGAAAAAGGGAAATATAGAAACTATTGTTCTGCTCTATCTCCAGAATGTGAATGCTGAAAATAACAAGCTATATATTGAATGAAGGCTTCTTATGTAAGGAATGGCTTAATTTGTGAAAAATTGACCCCCCCCCCATGCTTTCTTCCCCCTATAAAAAGGGGGTTATGAAAATGATTGTTCCCTTAAATTTCTTGAATGTGAGTGCTGAAAGTTAAAAGTTGTGTCAAATGAATGCTTGTGATGATGCAGGGAGTATAATAGGCTATTGAAAATTCCCCCATAAAAAAACAGGAAATGTGAAAGTCGTTCTACTATATCTTTCAAACGCGAGTGGGGCGGGGTTGGCTCAGCCGGTAGCGCATCAGGCTCGTTATCTGTAGTTCCCAGATTCGAGTCCCAGCTGGGTCAGCGTTGAGATTTATCTCCGCAAAATTCCCCATCCTGCCCACGGTCAGTAGGGGACACCGATGGGCTTGGAAAGGCCACCGTCTGTTGGATGGGACTTTAAGCCGTGGCCCCATGTGCGGGAGAGCCATACCCTGTGCACGTCAAAGAACACGCTTGATGGCCTTGATGGGAGGCTACCATCTGTCTCCCAACAGCTATTCCAGTGGGTCCCCTCCCCAACCTTCTCTGAGCCTTCGGGGTCAATGTGACCTGGCCATTTAGCCCATTGTGTGCAAAAAAGTGCTGCTCAGAGGTAAAACAACCCAATCGAATGCGAGTGCTTACAGGAATGAGTTAGGTGTCAAATGAAAGCTCGTATAATGACAGTCATAAATTATTTTGAATTTTGCCCCCACTATCCCCCCTCCCCCGATAAAAGGAGAGGATTATCATGGGGTTCGACTTTAATGGGTTGTATCTCAAAGTTTGTGATGTCTCTCCAATGTCATGGGTTACCTCAAACATGACTCCAAAAGAAGGGGGAGGAGATGTGGTTGATGTTTATGAGTCATATATTAAAGGAAGGTGTTTTTAGTGACAATTTTTTTTAAATACCTATTTTCCTATAGGGCTCTAAAAAGTAGAAAATAAACGTAAAGCATATCGATGGTGCTATTAGTCACTGTGTTCATATTTGCTTCAAAGGAAGATAAGGTGCTGATTTACCTACTCAACAAGATTGCAGGTGCCTTATCTTCCTTTGAAATGAATATGGACTCAGTGACTGATTGCATCATCAATATGCTTTAGGGTTTTTTTTCCTACTGTTTAGAGCCTTATAGGAAGGTATGCATTTTTTAAAATTTTTAATTTATTTATTTTTACTCTGGTCAGCAAAGGAAAAATAACCTTAAAACTTTTTTTGCCAAATAACTAATGAAAGGAATAATGACATATGACTCTTATGATTTTCAATATCTACTTATATCTTCATTTTTACAAGTTTTTATATTACCCCAAGTGTCAGATTTTTTTTTTTTTAATTTGCTGTATCCACTTGCAACCATTGATTAATACAATAAATGTCAAAATTTCAGTGCCTTTATCTGTGTGTTATTTGTTTCAGCAAACTGAAGCCCCGGTTTTCCAAGTGGATGAAGCATTATACCATAAATTGCGAAATTTTTTCCCTGCTGTTGATGGTGATCATATTCGGAACTTACAGAAAATGTAAGATTTAGTTGATGTAGAATCTTTCTTTAATAGTTTCTCACTTTTTTTAGACCAGTTTGTTTTCATCTGGAATGCTCTGAGTTATATTAATGTTAAGAATAATTCTGATTATATTTTCTTCTTTGAAACCTTAGTGTTGGTTTTTCATTTAGAAGTATCCCCCTGACTTAGTAAAAACCAATGTGATTTCATATGAATATTGACATAAACAAACACAGATGGGCAAGAAGACCACCCTCATAGTTTTCCACATTAAATTTTTAGTAGACTGAAAAATTATAAAATTATTTGTCTAACACCAAAAAATTTTAATTTGTAAATGGTTTAATGGAATTGTAATTAAAGTTAATTCAATTGCATATTTTGCAATGAAAATTTAAACAGTGAAACCAAAAAAGTAGCAAAAATAACTGAAAATAAATAAAAATTTTAATTAAAATGTGAATAAGTTGAGGATATTTTTTTTTTATAATCATAACCTAAAAGAGCCTTTAAGCATTCTGTCATGTGGTTATTTATTCCTTTTCAGGTAATGTTTTTCCAACCTGAAAATCTTCGCTCTTGCCATGGTATCCGATTTTTTCCCCTATTAATTATCTTTTTTTTTTTCTTCAAAATTTTTTGTCCAATAGTTGCCCTTTTTATTAATTTTCTTTTTCTGTGATTTTTTTTTTTTCATTTTATACAGAGTGCTTTTTATTTGTCCAGACCCCTAATCCTAACCAGCAGTAGAGGGGATAGAGGAAAGAGATACTATGAATGAAAGTTGAAGGCAGGTTGTATGTACCACCCCTGCCAATATATCTGTCAGGAAATGTGTGTGGCAAGAAGTGGAATGCTGATTGAACATATGCAGGGTCGTGAACAGTGTGCATGTGGAAATTCACTAATTACGTTCAAAACTATTTGAGCTACACTTTCAGTTAAAATATCACTTTCTTGGATATGAATATTATTTTCCTACATATTGGTTCTCAAAACTGCACCATTATTTTGTCAGACACCCTGTACATAAATCCATATGTTTTGCATAGATTTGTTTTCAATTACATAACAGAGTTTTATATTTACTATGTGAGAAGAAAATATTATTATGTTGACTTATAACCATGTTGCATTTCTCTACCTAGAATTAAAAGTTTTGCATATTTTGTGGCATAACTTGTCATGAAAACCCCTTTACATTCTTTTAAAAGAACTATTCCATTACTTAATGTTTTTTGTGTAATATATTTGTGTATCTGTGCATTCGAAGCAGTGTTTGCAGTATATTATTAAAGAAACTTGTTCTTTTAACTGCAAAAAGTGGTTGGCTGAAAGCAATGCTATTTGTGCTGGTGGTTTAGAAAGCCAAAATTTCACAGATTGATAATTTTGTCACTTGCTGATTAATATCTTATTTCATTCTAGTGACTGATAATTTCATTACCTTCTGATTAATATCCTATTCAACACTTATTCTTATGTGGTTGCTGATATAAAATGGGTTAAGCAAGTCCCATTTTGCATACCTTGATAAATGGCAACTGTTTATTATCTATTTAACTTAAATTAATATGGTATATACTTATAATTAATTATTTCCCAAAACCCTTTGAATTGCACATACGAATAGTTTTATATTTTTGCATTTTGAGCATTCAAAGATTTAAGGTGATTAGCGTGCTCTAGCGCCCTAATCATCCTAAGTCCCTTCTTGAATATACATCTGTCTGGCAGATATAATTATTAATTACAAATTTCTTCTCAAAATGTAGTCATTAATTTATCTTGTCTTGATAAGAGCAAATATTTGGTTGCATCCACATATTTGGGGCACAGCCAGATAAATTTCTTGTGTTTATTTTTGGTGGGGCAGTGTACATGTAGTCCAATAGACGAGACGCTTCTTTCCATACCCCTTCCTCTGTGCGGGTCTGTAGGATTTTAATAATCCTCATTTTGCTTTGTTGTCATGGTGATCAAGGATTTTATAATGTAACAGTTTTCTGAATTTTTTATCCTATTATAGGTCAAGCTGATCATTCCTTACCCAGTGGGTGTGGCTGTGTAATTTCATAATCCTCTTTATGATCTTTCTTGGTTGTTCCTAGAATCAGAGGTTATCTAGTGTACTATTTTGCTTATCTGTGTCAGACTGCATTACTTGTTAGTAAATATCTTAATATTTTGACCCCTGACTAGGGTTGTCATCCGAGGAGGTTACAGCTTTGCTAGAACTTTCTTTCTGTATGAGTCAATGCCAGATTTTGGGTAAAAAGATCCTTTGCACTTGGTTCATGGTGCCATCTGTTGGATGTATTAATAATCCTTCTGCTTTTCAGTTACTATTCTTATATTTGTGACTAAGCAATGCTTGTCTGATGACCTGCTGAAGCAAATGGTACGAAATGTGTACAATGCCTAGTCACAAGTATCATATATGATTAACTGGCTCAGTGCACTAATAGAACAAAATTCAGAATCCTTTGATATGCAGTGACTGATGCTACAGTAACCACTACTGGTGCAGCAGAATTCTTATTGATAACACCACAACAAGAAAGAATTCTCAGTCACCACTGAATCAGATGCATCAACACCAGACCTGTGAAAGCACCAGCTACCATGAGGAACATCGCACACTCCGGCCTTTTCCTTCTGCAACTGAAGAGGTGTCTCAAAAAGAACACAGTAACGAAGCCAGTGCAGGTATGACTAATTAACCTGAACTTCACTTTACCAATATAAGACTATCAAGTGCTCCAATAGTTGTCGGTGAGCTAATTGTCTTTCCCTGATACTGTGTGAATAATATAATAGCACTGCAATGTTTTTTGAGTAATTTTAATCTTATTCCATATAGAATATCATTTTAACCTTTCCTGTTCAGTGGAAAGGTTGGTTCTCTGGTGTTTGATATGGGTGCATTTTGTCTCCTTTTCTCTTTAGTTTGGTTATTGATTGTATTATGTGGAATTCACTACAAGGAGAAGATTTTGGACACAAATAGTCTAGAGATCGAAAAATTTCTGATTTAGATTACACTGATGAATTAGCCCTTTTGCCAAATGATGATGAGATGAACTCTTTTATTAGAGCTGTTGATGAGACTTGGGAGCTATGTAACAGATACTGGTGATGTGCATCATGAGATTAACAGAAGAAACCCATTGCTGTGAGCAATCCAAGTCATCTTATATAACTCTTACGTGTGCTTTAAAATGTTCCACACTGAAAAGAATCATTAAAAGAAACAAAAATAATATTTTAGGTAAATAAAATATTATTTGGGATGAATTTTTTAATTAGTATTTTTTTTATATTATTATATATTATTTTATATATATTATATATATTATTTTATATTATATTTTATTTTATTATTTATATTTTAATTATAATTTAACTGTTTTCACTCAGCACGTTTCCCAATATTTAGCCTTAAAATTATAGCCCAATCTATTTTTTTCACTATATCACTGTGAAAACATCTTATTAAAATTAATGTTCTTGCAAATTTTTAAAAATATTTTGGAGTTAAATTCTGTTTAATTTGGTGTATAACATGACTCTTTTCTGTTCATTGGTTATTTAAAAAAAAATTCTGAAGTTGACTTGTTTATCTGACTTAGCACAATTGGCTAAAATCCTGGACTTTTCTCAATGTATGGTACCAAGAAAAAAAAATTGCAAAATGGGAGAAATATTTACTTGACACAAGAAAATTAATTTTTTTGCTATTCAGAAATAAATAGCCTTTCCATTCATGTGCATTATAACCATTTCTGTCTATAGTTTTTTTTTTTTAAATAAATTTTTATTTGTATTGCCAGATGCATTTTTTCCCTACAGGACACTGAAAAAGTCATTAAAATAGAACTTGTCTTTTTTGTTAAATATTTTATTTTCAGAAAATCAAGAATTAAATGCTTATTAATATGGCATAAAACATGCCATAATTCCTTTCTTTAGTTATTTAGCAAAATGTTCTGAAGTTAAATTTTTTTGATTGAACATAGGGAGGAAATAGTTTAGCCTCTGGAAGTAAACAAGTTTTCCAGGTTGGACACTGGAAGGGTTAAGAATCTATGGAGAGTATGGAGAAATAGGTGAATACACCTAAAGACTAAAATTAGACTGTATAACAGTTTGGTTCTTTCTGGGGTTAGTTATGTAGTGAAACTTGGACCTTTTGTAAACAAGATAGCAAAAAACTTGATACTTTTGATTCTAGATGCCTATGCAATATCTTGGGCATTAGATGGTTCAACTTTGTAAGCAATGATGAGGTTAGGAAAGGAGTCAGCAACCTCCTTTGAGCAGCATATTGTGCAGAGAGACTCCATTGGCTTGGCCATGTTGTCCACATGTATAACAATAGATTAGTGAATATGGTTACGAAATTTGTGCTTTAAAGACTCAGAAAGAGGGGGCTAGGATGTGATGGACAGACAATGTCAAACAGGACCTTATTAGAATTGGTCTGAAGTGGTCAGATACAGCAGATGTAGCTTAGGACAGATGTATTTGGATAATGAAATTGCACCAACTGGTTGGACCTTTAGCCCATGGATGTTTGAGGATTCAGTACGTATGTGTAAACATAATACAAACCATGTATCAAAATAATATTGCATTAAGCCATTTTTGATTTCTATTACCTTTATCACTTTTTCTCTAAAAATGAGTTACTTTTATGAAACATACGTAAGTAAATATAAAACAAAGCATTAACCAAAGTAGTCATAACAATTGAAAAAAAAAATGAAAAATGTCAATCATGTTAGGTATTCTGAAATACATTGCCCTCTATTTACATTGTTTCTTATGAGCTTCCACAATTTCAGCTTAACACAATTTTTTGAGAAACTCATCTATTGTGTTAGGGACTATGTGTTTTAAATACTTGAACCTTATTTATTTATTACATTCAATGAAATTAACATTTTTTTTATTTATGTTTAACTTATTATTTTTGTGTCATGCATATTTTACATTTTCCTTCTCAGCCATAATAATCAGGAACATGAAGTAATAGCTGCCCTTGTTGCTGGTAACCGTGGAAACAATAGTCGTCATCAGAGTCCTCATCCTAGTTCTCCCAAAATGAAACTTCGTTACTTAAAACTGGTCTTTCCAGAAGTTGATGAAGCTGTTCTTTTTGATGTTCTCAATAAGTAAGTGTATTAATTATTGTATAATAATTAGTAATAGTTATTTGTTTCTTTTTAATTTTATAAGTAGAATGTAATGGATTTGTAAAATGTTAGTTTATGATCTGTAAGTGTTAACATTGTAATTTATTTCAGTTTTTAACCCTTCTAGAGTAGCTAAAAAGTTGGAATTAATAGAAGGTGAAGTTGGACTTCAGGTGCTAGGCCTGGCTGGTTTTGTGTATCATCACAGATGATTGGTGCATAGCTCTCCTTCCAGTGAATACCTAGCTACCTTAGCAATAGAAATCCAGTCTCCTGCTGCTTCCTCCTCTTCCCCTTTAATTTTTTTTTTCTAGATCCATGTCTGAGCCATTGTATTTGACTACTGCAGCCCAGTTCTAAAAAGTCCTGATTTACATTGTCCACTCATTGCATTTTTAGGTTGTTTTTTTCCAGGGGCCTTTAGACATACTCTTCATAACTGTTCATTGATCTCTAATTTTGCATACCTGCAATGTGTCAAAGCCAATTATCTTTAATCTTTCTGTTAATGATCTACCAAAACTCCACAAACTGCAATATTTTTATGTACACAGACAATTGTTTTCTTTTACCTCCTTCACTTTTCTAAAACAAGAAATATATAATATTCATGATATTTTTTTTTGTGCATTAAAAATGATTCACTGTCAATATGAAAAATATTTATTTTGTTTTCAATGCTTAATTAACCTCTGTGGCACACAGGCATTAAATTAATAAAACTTATTATCCAGTGTTTACTTCTATGAAATATTTAGGTATGATCTATAGATAATAAATTTGACCTTAGACTTCACATAAAAAAGCCATCACTTCAGTTACTAAAAGAACTATATATTGTGGTACATTCGAAACTATATATTATCCTATGCTCCAATGTTCTATAAAATTTACATCTGCCAACACTCAAATACTGTGCTTTTACTCTTTTTAGCTCGTTTTCAAATAAAAAAAAACATACTTTTGGTTTGTCGTCTGTCCATCGGTCTGTAGACATCAAACTTTTTTGTTTTTAGAAATAATTAAAAATCTTTTTTGGATTGGATAGGTATTGATAAAATATTACAATTCATACTATTAGAATCTTCCTATAGTTATAAATTGCACCTTCTAACAGTGGAAAACATTGAAAATTGCAAAATTTCAAGCTAATATTGGAAGCAATGTAATTACGTTAGAAATATGAAATTTTTGTTGTGAACTGGGAATGTCATGAAATTTGCATTGACAACAATGATTTTCACCTTTACCCTCAGTGGGGGTGCAAAACACAATTCTGTTGTGTTTTAAGTGAAAATTTTTGTATTTAGAGATAAATTAAAAATTCTTTGTGGGGTGAATAGGTATTGATAAATTATTACGATTCCTACTTTAAAATCTCCCAAAAGCTTTAGTTGCACCCTCTGACAATAGAAAATTTAGAAAATTTTAAATGAATATTGCAAATGATCTATTTGAGCTAAAAATTTTATATTTTAGTGGTAGAGTGTGATATTCAAGGGGTTTTACATTGCAGCAACAATTTGTCCCTTCACCTCCAGGGTGTGTGGAAAAATGCAATTTTTTTGTTTTAAGTGATTAACCCTTCTCCTTCAGGGTCCAGCCTGAAAAACTGGTTTGCATCCAGAGGACAAATTTAACTTCTTTTTGCCAAATAACTAACGAAAATTGAAATTGTAAGGAATTATGGCATGCTATATTCCAAGTTAATCAGTATTTAATATTGGATTTTCTAAAAATATAATATTTAACAAAAAAGATGCAAGTTTTATTTTAATGGGACTTTTTTTTAGCATCTTGTAGTAAAACAATGCATCTGGCAACAAAAATTAATTTAAAAAAACACATATACAGAAATGATTATAATGCTCATTAATAGAAAAGCTATTTATTTCTGAATGAAAAAAAAAATAATAATTCTTGTTTAAAGTAAACATTTCTTTTATTTTGTAATTTTTTTCTCAGTACCATACTTTGAGAAATGTCCAGGCTTGTTGCAGAATCCAACAATCAAGTCAACTTTATAATTTTCTTAATAAATAACTAATCAACAGAAATAGGTCATATTACATAACAGATTTAAGAGAACTTATTTCTGAATTTTACTGAAGTAAAAAATTTGTAACATATTAATTTTAATAATGCTTTTTACAGTGGTATACCAAAAAAGTAGGTACATATTTCATTAATACTTCCAAAATCTTCCATTTTTAAAAATAGTAGTTTTTTCTGTTAATTATCAGGAGATTTTAGAACCTTTAAAGAAAAATATGTCATAATAGTTCAAATCAAACTTTTGAGCTTAAATTAGGGGGATTGCTTCAGCATAGAGTAATGTTAACAAATTGGCAATACCTGATATCACTTCTGAGAAATGGCTTTAATAAATTACTTATGTCATAATTTAATAAAATATTCATCAAATAAAAAAAGAAAATACTTATCAAGCCTGAATTATATATTTTTTTAAGGTATCTATAAAATTTTTTTAAATGGCATCAATTTTTTTTGTTGTACTAAAAACGGATAAGACGTCCTTGACCCTGGAAGGATTAATGAAAAATTTTTTGAATTGAATAGGTATTAACAAAATATGATAATTCATAATTTTCATATCCTCTAAATGACCTTAATTGACCATCATTGATTTATGACACTTAGTTAAAATTCAACCTGCTGCTCTTTATTTTTATAAATTTTAGTGCTTAATTTTAAAATTTTTAATATTTCAATAAAATAAAAAATAAATACTTCAAGCAGCTGCTTGCCACAGAGGTCTGACAGGAGTCTGTCAGTTTATATTCCACAGTAGAAGGTTGAGAGGATGGCGCGACCTCAGCAGAAAAATGACATACATCTATGCTTTACCCAGGGCTCGAACATAGCAATCTTTACCCAGGGCTCGAACATAGCAATAATAAATAATTTTATTTTATATACACTGGATGATTTTCCCCTTAACCCTAGAGTGTAAGAAATCCATTTTTTCATCTTAAGGGATAAATTAGAAATTCTTTTTCAGTTGTATAGGGCAAATAATATATTACTATTTACATTTTCCAATCATCCATTAGTATGAATTACTACTGTTAAAGAGGGCAAAATGCAGAAAATCAAAAGCTTCATTTTTTTCTAAAAATGAGCATCCCACATTCACAAGAGGTGATATATTATCCTTTAAGTTGTTATTAATAAAAAGGAATTCTTACAGCTTGAAAATCATAGCAAAATCTATTTTAATAAATGAGAAACTGTAACCCATTCTGATGTTTGTTTCAACTATCAAATTTCTACTCATGAATCTAAAAGAAAACTGATTTATTACCCTAATTTAAGGCACTGTTTATAACAAGCCATATCACCTTCATTTGGTTCTTTCACCTTAAATATGATTACCATATTGCTACATCCTTCACTCTGATAATAATAAATTTGCAATTCCTAAATTTTTCAAAACTAACTATGGTGAAATTTTTTTGCATTTCAAGCAATCACAACTCGGAACTCTGAATTGAGTAATATCATGTTTTTAAATTCTAAAGGAAAATTGCATACATCCATGCACACACACAAAATCCTCATGTAGCCATGGGTTTAAAAAACTATATGTCTCCTATTAGAATATTAAAAGATTTCACTAACATTACCTCCTCACCACTTTCCCTTCCCCACCCCCTATCTTTGCTATTTCCTTTATTTATTATTTTTTGTCTTATATTGATAAAAATGTACATTATTACAATAAGTAATACTGATGAACTTTTAATGTAAAAATGTACATTATTGCATTCAGCTCATCCAGGTTATAATATTGTCATGGAATAAAGTCATGACAGCACATTTTAAACCATAATGTATACAATCTTAAACATCTTCAATGACATTTGAATTTGCATTTACAGAAAAGTATGCATATCCTCTTCTCGAATAAACAATGGCAAAATATATAATAATTTCATTTTTTCTATAAAAATTTTTTTAGTGTTTATGTAGACAGTAATTAATTTTTTAATTTAGATTATGCAGATGATTTGGCTCTGTTGGCTAATGATGATGAGATGAATTCATTCATTAGGGCTGTTGATGAGACTGGTAATAAGGTAGGTTTGGTGATAAACAGAGAAAAGGCTAAAGTGATGAAAATTGGTCAGGCAGATGGCACTTCAGTTGTCTTGAATGGCTGCACTTTTGAGGAAGTTTCTCAGTTTAATTATCTTGGGAGCTATGTAACAGATACTGTGGCATGAAATAAATAGAAGTATAGGGATTGCCACTGGGACTTTTAAGAATCTATGGATGTGGAAAAATAGACATATACACCTAAAGACTAAAATTTTGCAACCTAAACATAGGTTTAAGTGCAGTTTTAAAAGTTCCACCATAGCATAAAATTCCATACTGGGGACAGATTGGATCCAAGAAAATTACAGTATCCTTAGAATATCATTATTCAATATTTTTCCTAAATAGTACAACCTGTGAAACATTGATTTAACTTTTTGGTCTGTTTATTTAAGATTTCCAGCTTAAATTACTATCAATTTTTACTCCAAATAATCAATCTCTTTGACATTTTCAGTTGGATTTCATTGAAGTTGATCATTTTATTGCAACTAAGGTCATGAATTTTAATATGAAGAGAATTATTCTCTTTATTTTTTAAACGCTATAATATATATATTTTGTCTTTAAATATTTACGGTTTACTCATTCAATTTGAACCAATTCCCAATAACAGATAAGTCATTAATAATCCTAATCAATTCATCAAGGTTATCAGCACATAATGTTACTGCATTATCATCAGCAAATGCATTGATCTTTCCATTTATATTCAAGGAACAAAAATGATTACCGTATATGTCCGCAGATAAGATGATAGTTGAATCATTAAAATCCCCCAAAATAAAATACCCCCAAAATCCGGGTCGTCTTATAAGACAGATACAAAAAAATTAGATTAAAATTTATATAAATTGAAACCATTATAAAATAAAATAAATCACTCACCAATGTATTTAAAATCCTGCAAAATCCTCACATTCATCATCTAAGGCAAATAGCTCCTCAAGTACATCCTCACTTTCGTTGTTGAGAAGCTCGTCATATGGGTCTCATTCTGTACATAGCGTCAATTTCCGCATCGTCAGTATCCCATAACAAATCGTCCTCAGTGCCATCCATAGCATTAGAAATCCCACACTTTTTGAAGGATTTGATCACTGTTTCGACTTTCACTTTTTCCCATGATTTGATCACGAAATCACACAACACATCAAGTGACGCAGCCCGCATAGCTTCACCTTTCGTATACGACTTTTCGCCACTCATCATCCAGTTATTCCATTGTTCACGCATGTGATCTTTGAATGGTTTATTCAGAGAGACGTCTAAAGGTTGTAGCATCGAAGTTAAACCAGCTGGTATAACAGCAATCTTAGTATTGTTCCGTGCTAAGTGATTTTTAGTGTTCTCAGTTACGTGACTGCGAAACATATCCCACACCAACAAACTGTGTTGATTTCGTAGAGCATCTGATCGCCTCTGCCACACATTTTCCATCCACAATTTTACACCATTCTCGTCCATCCATCCCTTTTCATGAAAATGTACGAAAATGCCTGGGGGGAATTTTATTTTAGTAGTTTTCCTCTTGAAAATGACCATGGGTTTTAACTTTGTTCCATTTGCCCCATGCATGTTAATACTACTGTAAACCTGGTCTTTTTATGGCCTGTACTTCTTACTTTAACAGTTTTTACGCCTTTTTTTCCCACAGTTCTATTGTTTATCATGTTGAAGTTAATCGGTGTTTCATCCATATTTTCAATATTAGATAATGGAAAGTTGTATTTCTGTCTCATACCAATAACAAACTTTTGAAAACTCGTGACTTTATGGTCAAGATCTTGTGGTAATTTCTGCGCAATTTTTGTTTTCTGTCGTATTACCAGATTTTTTCTGTTCATGAAACGATTGCAACAACCTACTGTTGCTTTAAATTCTTTGCCTTGTTCTGGATTGGCCTGTGCCCACTTCAATGCATAAGCCCTAATCATATTTCTTGTAACAACATAACAATTCTGCCTCTGTTCTTGTACCCATTCTGCAACGTTATTTTCTAAATCTGGCCAGCAAGCTATTCCTCTCCTCATAGAACATTTTTTCATTGGCATTTTTTAATAGCATCTTCATTATTTCTCCGATCTCTTACCATCTTCTCTGTTATATCGAAAGCCCTTGCTGCAGCACAGTTGTTCGATTCTTTAGCCTGTTTTATGACTTTTAACTTGAAGCTTGCTTCTTATTTCCTTCTTTTAGTTGGTTCCATGATTAGTCCCACACTTTACAAATTTTATGCTGATTACACTTATAGTACAAATTGTTTGAACACACGACACAACCTACAACGAAATTTGTTAGAGGTACATGTAAGTTCGTGATTCAGCATGTACTTCTATAGGCAAAAACGTAACAATGCTAAAGGAGGCTTTTCCTTTATGCGTGCAACCACCGACTGCGACTGATCTTGAAAATTACTACAACTTATCGAAAAATCTATCATATTATTTAAATACGCTATATGATAATACATTACATTGTAATAGTAAATAATACATTACATTGTAATAGTAAAACAATACTAAAACAAAATAAATAGTGAAAGTTTTGTTTATTGAGCTACTGAGGAAAAAAACGGACAAACCGTAATTATTTACTAGTACAGAGTAGGGTATGTCCACAAAATAGAATAGCCCATATGACGCTTTTGTGAATAGTCAAGGTCATTACCCGAATGCCCGAATCAGTGCGAATGTTTGCGAATAGGACATAATTCTGTATACGCTATACGGTATTATTATCCAGATGATGATCGCCGATCTAAACGAAATTCATAGGCCTTTGATAGTTTGGGGTCATCTTATAGGACAGATATATGCTAAAACTATAAAACTTTGACGAAAATTTATACCACGTCTTATCTGAAGGTCGTCTTATCTGCGGAAATATACTGTAATAATATAAGGAAAAGTGCTGGACCTAAGACTGATCCTTGAGGTACACCATATGTAAATAATCATTTCAGAACTAACGGTACCTGTATTTTTACAACGTGTGTTCTGTTATGTAAAAAACTTTTGAACCATTGTAGAACTGTGCTTCTAATTCCAATTTTTTCTAGTTTACAGAGTAAAATTCTATGTGACAATGTCAAATGGTTTTTGAATATCCAGAAAGATAGTAAGGGTTTGTTCACTTTTGTCAATATTTTTATAAACGATTTTAGTAAAATTGAGTAAGGCATCCTCAGCACCCAAGCCATTTCTAAATACACATTTGGTGAAAAAAAAGTTGCATCTTGTAAGAAAGTCAGTTGTTGGGGTGTATTTTTTTTCCAGTTTTCCTAACTTGTTTCCAAAAACAATTACTGATATTGATCTATAATTAGAAGTTATATTTTTAGTTCCCTTTTCAAGAAATAATTATGAATGTAGGTTAGGGTAATATGGTCCGAGTAACATGATGAAATTCCTGCATTAGACTAAACTCTCCTAATGTTTTCTGTAAGACTAATAAAATGCAAATTGAAGTCATTTGCTAATGCCTTTATCTCCAGATCATTGTTTAATTTGCCCAAAGAATTTGGAAGAATTGCGTTTTTTACTATTATCGATCATTTACAAACTGTTATTTTTTTTTTGCTTTTCCATGAAAATTTAGAAATTGTCTTCTATAATAATTATCTTTAGCATTTGCAATTGTCACATTAAGCTTATTTCTAATAATTTTAAAATTTGTCTCATGATGAAGATTATATTAATATTTTTTGTACAACTGATAAGTTTTAACTCTTTAATCATATTTCTGATATCATCAATAAACCAGAAATATTTGCTATTTACCTTGGCACAATATGGCCTTAGTTGTTGTTGCGCAAAGAACCCCAATCAATCTTCCTTTTACTGTGTATTGCTTAGAACATTCAATTTGCTCCAGTTAGTCGATTCAAAAACATTTTGCAAACATAATGAGGATTATGGTCATATAATATTGCATCCCAGTTGCTTTTTTTTAAATTATAACATAAAACAATAGCACTAGTTTACAAGATTTTTATAACATGAACAATTGTAGTTGCCTTTAACTATTTTTCAGTGCTGATTTCAGATTTGGCCTTAAAAATGGCTAGCACATCACATTTTTATGTTGGTCATTTTGACACCTATTAAAATCTTCCTATATATCAACACCTCCAGGCAACTGGGAGGATTCTAGATATTTTGCTTTTTGTGGCTGTCAACACTGATTGCCAAGTGGGAGAAAACATGTAACAGTAACCTAACCTCAGACCGCCAGTCTTGTTTTCATTGTAGGAGGAACATGGGCTGTACATTGAAGAGTGAATTTTGGTGTTTAAATAGCAAAAAGGCAGCATCGCAGATGTGCTAATGTGCCAGATACGTTTTGTTATGTGTGTGGAAATTATATTTTGAAATTCCAGAGTCGCATTCCTGGGTCTTATAAAAAAACTTTTTAAAGGCTATGGACAAAACTGGTAAAGAGTTATTTCACTTGAAAAAATTCCAAGACTAAGTGATACCAAACTCAAAGAAGGGATTTTTGTTGGTCCTCAGATCAGGAAGCTACTGAATGATACTGTCTTCGAAGAAAAATTTAATATGAAGGAGTGCACCTTCGCGTCTGTGGTCCAGGGTTTTCTGGGGAATCGCAAAGAGTAAATCTACCATCAGCTTTTTCAAGATTTCAAAAACTATTAAAATATTGGCTGCCGAATGTCTTTCAAGATCCATTTCTTGCACTCGCATCTTGACTTCTTTCCCAAGAACTTAGGAGCTGTCAGTGATTAGAAAGGGGAAAGATTTCACCAGGATATCCGAACCGTGGAGGAGAGATGCCAAGGCAGGTGGGACACAGTAACGATGGGTGACTACTTCTGGTTCTTGCAGAAGGAAGATGTCTCAGCACATAAAAGACAAAAATTAACTTCTTGTAAGTATAAAAGATCCTTACCCATGTTTTCTTATTTTGCATTTCTATATTATTTCATTTCTTATTTCATATTCAGTGGTCTATAATGTGAAACCCATGTGTATTTATGTATGTCATGGATGATTGATTATATATTAATTAACAGCAAATGGGCTACTTCTGTTACGAATATCGGGTCATATAGGGGAGCTGAAATTGGACCTGACCATTTCCTTGTTAAAAGTGTCTTGCAACTTAAACTTAAAAAGTGTTGTGCTAGGATTAAAAAATTTACCTTTAATTCTGAAGCTCTGTTATAGCTAAGCTTACTATGATAGCTAAAGCTTACTATGATAGGTTACTTAGTCATTATGACAGTCATGGTTTGCTTATTACTGAAGTTGAGGAAGAATGGGACCATTTTAAACAGGCTTTTTCAGAGACTAACTGTACTCTTTTAGGAAAAAAGGAGCAGAGGAATCAGAATTATCTGAGTGATAAGGCACTTGAGCTTATTTCAGAAAGAAAGAACTGCAGGAATGTCCTTAATCAATCCCTACTAGTCCTAATAGAAAGCATTACAGAGAGCTTAATAAACCTGTAAAGGATCAGTTAGCTGCTGATAAGAATCTTTGGTTTGATGGCTTGGCTGACAAAGCCGAGGAAGTAGTTAGACAGCACAATAGCAGAAAGCTGTACCAGATAGTTAATGTTTTATGTAGTAGAAAACGGACAGGTATACAGGGATTGAAGGATAAACAAGGTAAAGTTATAGAAGGTGAGGATTCTGTCATGGCTATGTGGGCTGAGCATTTCAGTGATGTTCTAAACAATGTGGTTAATTCTATTCCTGTTGTTTGTAATGATGATAGATGCATTACTAGCTTTAATGTTGGTCCTATAACACAGTTATTTTGGCTATTTCTAAACTTAGACTTCACAAATCCCCAATGGTAGATGAAATTACTACGGAAATGCTTAGAGCTGGGAATGTTTCAGTTACCACTTGGATGACTGAAATTTGAATATCTTTTATGATAAAGGCATGGTTCCTAAAGATTTTACCAGAGCTATTATTATCCCTATTTTCAAAAAAGGTGATCGCAGTTCTTATGATAACTATAGGGATATCAGCCTACTCTCTGTTCCAGGTAAAGTTCTTTCCATGATTGTGCTTAATAGAATTAAGAATCTGGTTGACAGTCAATTGCGTGATGAGCAATGTGGATTCAGAAGTGGTAGGGGATGTGTGGATCAGATATTTTCACTTAGGCAGATTCTTGAGAAATGTTTAGAGTTTCAGAAACCTTTAGTTGCTAGCTTTGTTGATTTCAAAAAGGCTTTCAACTCTGTTGATCGTCATAATTTGTGGTTGATTGTGAGATCATATGGTATACCAGACAAGTTAGTCTGGTATACCATATGAGTCCCCAAAAAGTAACTCGGAGTTGGCAAAATTCGAAGTAACTTCATAAAATCTAGGCGAGTTGTGAAAATTTGTAATTTTATTTTTTGGAAAAATAAGAGGATAAAGGGAGTTGTCAAAATTGAGGCAACTTGGCAAATGTAAGGCAGTTTGGAAAATGGAAAGACAGCAAAATTTAGAGCAGTTGGCAAAATTCGAAGCCACTTAGTAAAATAAACATGAGTTGGTAAAATTGGGACAACTTAGCAAAATCTTAGGGAGTTGGCAAAATTCTTAGTGACTTGGTAAAATCTTGGGGAGTTGGCAAAATCAGGACAACTTGGCAAAATCTTAGGGAGTCGGCAAAATTCGGAGTGACTTGGTAAAATCTTGGGGAGTTGGCAAAATTCAGCATGACTTGACAAAATCTTGGGGAATTGGCAAAATTCATAGTGACTTGGCAAAATCGTGGGGAGTTGGTAAAATTCAGGTGAGTGTAAAAATTAGGATTTTTTTCTGTAAAATTATGGCAAGTTGGCAAAACTTAGGGAGTTGGCAAAATTCAGAGTTACTTGGCAAAATCGTGGGCAGTTGGCAAAATTCAGGTAAGATGTGAAAATTTGGATTTTTTCTGTAAAATTATGGTGAGTTGGCAAAATCTAGGAGAGTTGCCAAAATTTGGAGTGACTTGGCAAAATCGTGGAGAGTTGACAAAATTCAGGTGAGATGTAAAAATTGCAATATTTTTTCTCTAAAATTGTGGCGTGTTCGCAAAATCGAGGCAACTTCACAATATCTAGGAGAGTTGGGAAAATTCAGAGTGGCTTCGCAAAAATCAAGAGTGATGTAAAATTGGGATTTTTTTTCTGTAAAATTGTGGCAAGATGGCAAAATCTAGGGCAGTTGGCAAAATTCGAATCCACTTGTTAAAATATGGGCGATTTGAGAAAATTGGGATTGTTTTTGTGAAATTAAGGAGAGTTGACAAAAACGAGAAAACTTGGCAAAATCTAGGGAAGTTGGCAAAACTGAAAACCACTTGGTAAAGTATAGGTGAGTTGTAAAAATTGGGATTGGTTTTGTGAAATTAAGGAGAGTTGGAAAAACCAAGAACTCTTGGCAAAATCTAGGGGAGTTGGCAAAATTCGAAGCCACTTGGTAAAATACAGGGAAGTTGTGAAAATTGTGCCTTGTGCAGTTAAGGAGATTTGATAAAATTCGAAGTGACTTGGCAAATTCAGGGAAGATTTAAAAATTGCGATTTTTTTTCTGTAAAATTACGGTGAGTTGGCAAAATTCGAATCCACTTGGTAAAATATAGGTGAGTTGTTAAAATTGAGATTTGTTTTGTAAAATTAAGGACTGTTGGACAGATTGAGGAAACTTAACAAAATGTATTGCAGTAGGCAAAATTATAATCCACTTGGAAAAAATATGGGTGAATTGTGATAATTGGGATTGGGTTTGTGAAATTCAGGATAGTTGACTAAAATCAAGAAAACTTGGCAAAATCTTGGGGAGTTTGAAAAGTTTGAAGTGATTTTGCATATTTAGGAGAGAAGTAAAGATTGCGATTAGTTTCGCGAAATTTAGCAGAGGTGGCCAAATCAAGGGAAAATTCACACTGACTTACTACAACAATTCAGACGAAATGTAAATATTGGAATTGATTCTGAAATTATGGCTATTTGGCAAAATTAGAAATCAAATGGCAAAATGCAAAATAATGCAGGAGAGTTGTGAAAATTGCCTCACCATCCCATCTCCCCACCGGAGCGAAATCTAAGTTTGCTCAGTTGACAAAATTTGAATTTCGAGTTGGAAAATTTTTTATTTCTCCCCCCCCCCCACCAACCATAGTCCTTTGCTATGCCCCTGAATGGTCCCATTCTTCCTCAACTTCAGTAGTAAGGAAACCATGACTGTCATAAGACTTAAGTAACCTATCATGGTAAACTTTAGCTATAACTGGGTTTTTCAAAGCTTCAGAATTAAAAGTAAATTTTTTAACCTTAGCACAACACTTCTTAAGTTTGAGTTGCAAGACATTTTTTGCAAGGTAATGGACAGATTCAATTTCAGCTCCCCTATATGACCTGGTATTCCTAACAGAACTAGCTCATTTGCTGTTAATTAATATATAATCAATCATATTCTTATGCAGCCCATCAGGTGAAACCCATGTGTACTTATGTATGTCGTGGTGTTTGTAATAAGTGTTAGTTATTCTGAAACCATTGAGTTTACTTACCTGTAGGAGACGATGCCCATTGCAGCTACTAATACCAATCACCCCTCCCCAAAGATCAGAGTCAGTACCAACTTTGGCATTGAAGTCACCTAGAACAAAGGTAATATCTCCTTTTTTGACAGAATTCAAAATATCCTGAAGTTGTCCGTAAAACCTATCCTTCTCATCCTCCTCAGCATCCTCAGTGGGGGCATAACAGCAGATAACATTCAAGTCTTTAATGCTTGTCTGAAATTTTGCTGTAAGAAACTTTTCATTAATGCACTCATATCCTGAAAGAGCATCACTAGCATGTCTGCTGAGAAGAAAACCTATGATATATATACTTTTTATCCTCCCTCCCTGAAAGGAGAAATTTAAGATAATTTTTAAGGATCTGCCCTTTGTCTATCCATCTGGTTTCTTGCAAGCCACGAATATCTAAATTATAATGGTGGAATTCTTGTGTGAGGACATAAGAGAGTAATCTGTGTGTAGAGTCCTCACATTCCCACTACCTATGGAGAGAAAATAGTAGTGACTATGTTTATTGAGAGGGAATGCCAAGAATATCAAACAGACCCCTAATTGCAGGCATGGGACAAAAACCCATTTTCCCACCACTAAAGGCTGAAGCCATCCTACACTGGAAGACTTCTTCCAATGTAGGATTTGAAGATGCCTATAGAAGCAAGAGTTCAGGTGCCTGCAATGACCTCTGATCAGGATTATCTGCCAGCTGATAAAACATACCCTGTGAATCTATTCACTTGGGGGCTGTCAACCCACAAACAAACAGAAAACACAACAGAAGATTTTCCCTCCACAGAAGCCAATTAGTGCAGCAAATTCAGGATCCATAATCAAGCTCAGGACCATTATTCCATTCAGGTTGGCATATATTTATATACATCATCACAAGGGATTGGTGCTTAGCTCTCATTCTAGTGACTACCTAGCTACCATTTACAGACTTATACCATTACACTTAACTGATAATTAATGTTATAAGTAATTTCTTCAATAAAATGGTACTTATGCCTGATACTGCAAATATTAACATTTAACATACTTAACCATTGTTGTCAGTGATATAAAAAGAGTTTAATTTATCAAAATCTAAGTTCTTATCATCAGGGAAAAAAATTATAATTCACTAAATGCCATTTGAAAAAAATTAATGCCAACACCTATACTGTCTGTAGTAATTTTTTCTATATAACATTTATTGAATTCTATATCTACAGTAATCTGTGTATTTTATTATGGATTGATTATTATTCATATTATCTGCCATTAATGTAAGAAGAAAAAACTTTTACAAATTTTCTTCCCTAATTCAAAGATTAACAGGCCATCCCATTTCACTTGAAAGTATCATTTAAATCAGACTTATTTCTAATTCTCCAAATCTTTTAATTTTATGAAAGCTTTGTAAATATTTTTCCTTCCTTAACCCAAAAGTGTTTAAAATTGGAACATTTTCTGCATTGTTTAGCCTTAAACAATAGTTGTTTAATAGCAAGAGTCAAGTGTTCATGTAAACTTTTGATTTTTTAAATTGTACATCAATGAAGCCACTTATCTCTAATCTCCTTGGCTCGGAATTTTACAACTATAGATTTAATTTTTTTATTTATTCATTGTTGGCATCCTGTGAGCAATAATGATAATCAGAAATTTTGTTTAGAATCAATGAGACGTTTACATTTTGCTCCTCATGCACACCAATAACCTCCAGATTCTGATTTCAAGAATACATTTGTAGATCTTGAACTTCATTCATAACCTTTTCAAGGTTTTGCTTTAAATTTTTGTTTTCAACTTGAAGTTAAATTTTTTATTTACTTTAGCAATTTTATTTTTCAGCACATGCATTACATGAACCTGACTATCGTCCTTACAGTCCCTTTTTTCTGAGTCAAGTGATACTCCTTACACCAGAGCAAAGGTGAGGGTGGGCTGTGTATCAGTGGCAAGAAGACACATTTCCAACCAGTGGCATCACCATCTTTGCTTGTCACAGTCACTTCTTCTGAATCATTAAATTTGCACTGCAAACACATACACCTTTTCTTGCTTGTTTCACTCAGAGTGCAGATATCACTATCAATAAAATCTTCACAAAAATGATAGTGCTTTGTTTGAGACTAAGTTGGGTTTTTTTTTGTCAGGTGTCTCAAAGAGTATCAGGTACTTGCCTCCAATAGCTTAAGGTATATTTTCTTTTTATCTGTTCATTAAGCAATGAGGGATCATTTTTCCAGATTTAAGCATAATGTTAATATTTTACCAAGACATTTTAAATGAAACTGTTGATATCACTACTATATATCTGCATTTTCTTTTTCTTACATTTTGGCTGATATTTTTTGTTGTTGTGTTTTATTGCCATTCTTTTAGTAATGATATTTAATGTTTTGTTGATAAATACTTAATAGATTGGGTTTTATATGGTTTATTTTTTCTACCTATATCTTCATACTTTGAGGTGAATCTTAAGTGATTTTTATTATACTGAGTAACAACCAAATAATGGTTAGTTACTTAAATACATCAATTATTAAAGTGAAAGTGGTTTTATTTCATATTTTTCAAGCTGAGAAATAATTGTAAAGTAAAAATGTCTCTTGCCTTTCTTACACTGACTCCACACTAACACCTAATGAAACTTTCAAGAAGATGAACAACTTGCAACAGCTGAAACAAAATGCAGCAGAATTACATTGTGCAGTATTTACCTAGCAAGACCCAATAGATTAAGTTCTGAAATTTATAACTGTTTAAACATACAAGGTAAAATTTAATAGAATGAAAGGAAGTGCAGCAATAAAATAAGTATCTCATGTGAGTGCTCCTTTCAAAGTTTTAAGAATAATTGCTAATTTTTGTATTTCAATAAAAATATGTCCTTTTAGTTGTGACAACAATGCTCAAGAAGCCTCTAATCGTCTAATTGGTATGGGCTATAAAAAGAGAGATACTCCAATAACACGTCCCAATAGTAGTCAGCCATTGCAACGGCCTATGTCAGAGATTCCTCGTCCATCATTAACTCCTGAGCGTCCTATTATTGTAGTGCCACCTAGTGCTTCAGATAAGCTTCAACGTAAGTTTTATTATTAAATCATTATTTCAGCATTAATTTAATATTTTAGTAATAATTTTACAACTAATTTTAAGCATGTGTATAACATTATTTTATAATATGAAAATTAGCAAGAGAGGTAAAATATTTAATGACATTTTTTTACTCTCCCTTCAAATCTTATCTTTATGGAAGCCAAATATCTACATAGAATGCTCTCTATGGCTTGCTAACATAACTCTTGGTAGTTTTCTCACTGCTGCTAGTGGCTCATTGTTGGTGAGAGCTTAACTGTCACAGATATTATTGAAGCAAATTCATCTCTTTTATGAGTGATTTTGATGCTAATAATTTCCCAAACACATGACCACCCTGTCCCAAATTTTGTACATGGGTTTCCCTTGTATCATCCCCTTATGTATACTGCTCACAAAAATTAGGGGATATTTCAAAATGAATATGAAGCGAAGAAATATCCCCTAATTTTTGTGAGCACTATATTTAAAATGCAAATACAGTAGGATCTCAAAGTATGCAAACTCAGAATGTGCGATCCCACTGATATGCCACTGGACCCCTCAAGAAGATTTTTAACATTGCTTGTAAGTAGGAAGCAAAAGATTCAATGGCATTTAATTCAATTTCATTTCAAATTTATTTCACACTTCTGTTACATTTCAAACATGAAATTTAAAACTTACAGTAACATAAAGCAAAAATGTGTTGTTGTTTTTCCAAAATAAACAATTTTGAAAGTGTAAAATGCAAAACTCCACATTAGCCAAAGTTCATTTATGGAGATATTAGATTAAGAACATGTAAAATATTCTAAAGCAACAGTGTCAACTTATTTATCACTGACATATAATAAACCCATTAACTTTATGATTCAAATGTATATTTAAACACTATAATCATGCAAGGTATAATCACTATAACAAATTTTCTACATTTTGCTTTAGTATCCACTTCATAATTATTTTTTTTTCAAAAAGATAAAAGATTTCTTTCATTCTTTATGTTATTAGGTAAACTGTTGAATATTTTGGGAGCTAGGAATACATAATGCTTACAGAAAACTTTTTCTAGGAGTAACCACATTTAAATGTACCATTGTTGAAAGTCTGGTATGTTTACTAAAACTTCTTCATTTGAATCATCCCATTTTTTGACAATATATGTTAATGAATGGTAAATATATAATTTTCGGACTTGTCAAATTTGTAATAAAGTATAATAATTTTGAAGATTTCAAATAGATTTCAAATTCAATTTATAAAGCTCCCCCATGAAATAATATCATATTCCAAGTAAGATGTTCCCAAGAATTGTATATTACTTTAACGTGGACAAATTTAATAAGCTTCTAATCAAATAAATATATTCTTGAAATCATGATATTCAAGCTTTTTTTGTTATGTTTTTTGCATGCAATTATGATGCTAGAATGAGGTTACTATCAATAAATACTTCCAGATATCTAAAACCATCATCACCCTGTATAACTGGATAAGAACATGACCAATTTTAACATCTCATGTCATGATAAATTAACTTATTGTTTGGTTCATTGGTAGACTTATTTTTTAGTCTAAAATTTATATATTTTGATTTGTTAACAATTAAAATTAGCCTATTTTTTTATTTCTTTTAAATCCTCATTTTTATAACAGTATCATAAATGTTGCCAAGGTAAACCAGTGTAATGCCATCTGCAAATGCAATGTTAATTTCATTCAAAAGTAATCACATAGATCATCAAAAAATATTAAAAATAATATTGGTCCAAGGATTGAACCCTGTGGAACCCCAAAATTAATATCAGATCTAACTAAAAACTAAACTATTTTTTTTAACTTTTTTTTTTATTTTTGCAATTTGCTGCCTTTCAGTTAAATAACTAGTTAGCCAAGATAGCATAAGACCTCTCATACCAACCTTTTCTGATTTTTTGAGCAACACACTGTGAGAAGCAGAATCAAATGTTTTTTCTACATCTAGAAACAAAACAGCAACTCTAAAATTATCATTAATACCATGATAAATGATTGAGGTCAGTTTCAAAATTGCATCTTTAGTCTCCCTTTTGTTTCCAAAAACCATATTGATTGTTTGAAAAAAAATTGTATTTATCTAAAAAAAATTTAATGATCTCTTTTTAACTATTTTTTCAAATATTTTGGTCAAAATCGACAAAATAGAGATAGGTCCCAAATTTTCCTTTATTGCCCCCCTTAAAAATTGGTACAACAGTAGCAACCTTAAGGCAAACAGGAAGAGAACCTGATAATAGAGATTTATTAAATAGAGAACACAAAATACCTATGAGTTCTTGGTTTATTTCTTTTAATATATATATAGATATATTATCAGTTCCACAAGTTTTCAGAATTTAAGTTCTTTATAATGTTTGTACTTCCCTGTCATATTTCTTCAATAAAAAATGAATTGTATATTTGAAAAATATTTGAAAAATTGTAACTTGAAAAATCTCAATATCATTTGATTTTGGAATAGTTTTGGTTAATTTATGTATTACAACAGTGAAATAGTCATTGAAAGTATTAGCTAAAGCTACTGTATTTTCTATTTCACTTTATTTTTTGATCATTATCAACAATTAATTTAAGACAATTGTATTATTTTTTTTTAGTTCTTGCACTTCACTCATTAATGACAGAGTCCCAGCTGGGTCAGCATTGAGATTTATCTCCGCAAAATTCCCTGCCCTGTCCACGGTCAGTAGGAGACACCAATGTGCTTGGAAAGGCCGCTGTCCATCGACGTTAAGCTGTGGCTCTGTGTGCGGGAGTAAAGATGGATGGCCTTGGTGGGAGGCTACCATCTGTCTCCCAACAGCTGTTCCAGTGGGTCTCCTCCCCCAACCTTCTCTGAGCCTTCGGGGTCCATGTGACCTGGCCATTTAGCCCATGGTGTGTAAAAAAGTACCACTCAGAGGTAAAACACCCCAAAACAACCCATTAATGACATCTTGTTTCTTAATGTTACTTTGATATAATTATATTTTATTGGTGTAATAGTTTGATTTTGTTTCCCTGATAACTTTAGTTAAGGTATTGCGATATTTCATGTAATTTGAACTAAATTTGGTCCATTGATATTACTCTCCCTTTGCAATTTAATCACCATCATCAAGCAGCCGTGAGCTACAGAGGTCCAACCAGACCATGCAGTTTAGTTCTCCAAGCATATCTGTCCTGAGCTACATCCGCTGCATCTGACCACTGCACACCAATTCTAACAAGGTCCTGTTTGACATTGTCTGCCCACTGCATACTAGGTCTCCCCCACTTTCTGAGGCCTTTAGGCACACTGTTCATAACCCTATTTGCAAATCTATAATTATCCATACAGGCAACATGGCCAAATCAGTGGAGTCTCTCTCTGCACAATATGCTGCTTAAAGGAGGTTGTCAACTCCTTTGCCTAACCTCATCATTAGTTACAAAAGTTGAAACACCTAATGCCCAACATACTGCATAAGCATCTAGAATCAAAAGCATCTAGTTTCTTGTTATCTTGTTTACACAGCATCCAAGTTTCACTACCATAACTAACCCTAGAAAGAACCAAACTATTATACAGTCTAATTTTAGTCTTTAGGTGTATATGCCTATTTCTCCACACTCGCCATAGATTCTTAAAAGTCCCAGCAGAAATCCCTATTTGTCTGTTAATCTCATGCTGCATGTCACCAGTATCTATTATATAGCTCCCAAGATAATTAAACTGTGACACCTGTTCAAGACTGCATCCATTCAGATTAACTGAATCACAGCCTGCCTGACCAATTTTCATCACTTTAGTTTTTTCTCTGTTTATAACCAAACCTACTCTACTACCATCCTCAGTGGGGGCATAACAACAGATAACATTCAAGTCTTTAACGCTTGTCTGAAATTTTGCTGTAAGAAACCTTTCATTAATGCAGTCATATCCTAGAAGAACATCACTAGCATGTCTGCTGAGCAGCAGACCCACGCCTTGGTGATGCTTTCCATCCTCCCTCCCTGAAAAGAGAAATTTAAGATTATTTTTAAGAATCTGACCTTTATCTGTCCATCTGGTCTCTTGCAAGCCAAGAATATCTAAATTATAATGGTGGAATTCTTGTGTGAGGACATCTAGAGAAAAAGCTCTGTGCAGAGTCCTCACATTCCAACTACCTATGGAGAGAAAATGGTTAGTGGGATGGTTAAAGAAACTATGTTTATTGAGAGAGGGAACGCCAACAATATCAAACAGCCCCCTAATCGCAGATATGGGGCAAAGACCCTTTCCACCACCACTGAAAGCTGCAGCCATCTACACTGGAAGACTTCCTCCAATGTAGAATTTGACGATGCCAGTAAAAGCAAAGAGTTCAGGTGCCTGCAATGACCTCTGCTCAGGATTATCCACCAGCTGATAAACATGTCCTGTAAATTTATTCACTTGGGGCTGTCAACTCACAAACAAACAGAAAATACAGTGGAATATTTTCCCTCCACAGAAGCCCACCAGTGCAGCAAAATCAGGATCCATAATCAAGCTCAGAGCCATAATTCCATCCAGGTTGGTATATTTGGTCAGCACCAGGACCCTGTGTGGTTGACCACTTCTCGGCACGGTAGAAGCCATAGTTCTCCAGATCAGTAGGCCACACTAATCTGGCAGCCCTCTCCTTCCGTTCACTTCCACAAGAGAGTATCTCTTTTGAAAGGTACTAACGGTCTGCACCACGAAAAGGCGGGGTCGGACATTAGGTGCTAGGTCTGTCTGGTTCTATGCATCATCACAGGGGATTGGTGCATAGCTCTCCTTCCAGTGACTATCTATCTACCATTTACCTATAATCTCTCTAGTGATTTCATTGTGGGTAACATAAAAACCATTAACATCTAAAGTCTGAAAATATTTTTCAGTTACAGCATTGTGGATTTTTAAATCTATATTCAAATCCCTCATAATAATATCATATTGATCATAAATGTCACTAATCTTATCCTGCAATTCATCAATAATTTCTGCTTTTATATATGTGATATATGTAGAAGCCCATAATTACCACATGAACATTATTAATTTATTCTGAGTTTTATTTGAATTTGCAACAAGTCTGCTGTTCTAAAATCTATATAACAATCAATAACATGAATATTGTCCCTTAAATACATAAGGACTCCACCTGCCCTATTTTCTTATCCACATTTATAATATAGACTATACCCATTTAATTTATTTCATTCTATTTCATTATCTTTTACCCAAATTTCTGTAAGTATTATCACATCAGGATGTAACCTAGATAAATTTAAGAAAATTAAAAAATGGTCAAAATTTCTTCTCAAACTTTTTATATTTCCATAAATTATTTTTAAACCCGTATCCCAAATGTAGGACTTATCATCAAAAACATTTTCATGATTAATTTTTTTTTCAAATTTTCAAATGTTTTCTCCAGAATTATTTGCTATAACATCATTTAAAGTTATATTTGCCTTATTTGTACATATCATAAATTACATTATTTTCTTTCTCTTTACTATGTAAATCGACATTAAGCATATCACTCTCATATACATTATTATTGCCTACACTCATAGGTGTAAAACAGAAATTAACAAATAAATAATCTAATAGCTAACAATTAGTACAGTTCGAAAGCTTTTCCAGATTAATTTGATTCCTAATTCCAACTGATTCTGAATTATCATCTCTTCTGATATAAATTTTGGAATCTCTTGCCAACATATACTTACATTTCTTTTCTCTTTGAAATGTTTTTGCCTCATATAATAATTTTTTATTTTCTGCTGTTAAATGATCATTTATGTAGACTTTACCTTCTTTATATAGTATTTTTTTATTTTCTGGTAATCCCTTCTTGATATGAATCAAACAAATCACTTGTTCTTATTTGTTTGTCTCCCATTTTTTCATCCAGTAATCTTTTACTTTCTTTGATCACAATTGTGCTATGATTGGTCTTATTTTTTTATGGGAATTCTATGCGCCACCTATATATCTACATGTTCTGAACTAATTTATAATACCTCCGCTATTTTGTTTTAGAATTTTTGGGTAAATTTTAGATTTATAACACATGGGTGAAGACATTATAGAAGAATTACTGAAAGTTGATAAGGTAACAGAAGACCTACAAGAACTTATTGAGTGTGGAGGAGGATATATTAAAAGAGGAAAAAAGAGATTGTAATAGGATATATTAAAAGGTATGTATATGTAGAGGATATATTAAAAGAGGAAAAAAGAGATTGTACATCATAAGATCTTCATAAGTTCAGTGAAGTCTTTCAACTCCTTAACCCTTCTAGTGTCCACGTCATCTGTATACGTTCATAGAATCTGAAATGATAGGCCAAGGACGTATGCATGCATTTTAGTACAAAAATGAAATAGATTTTTTAAAAATAAAAATTGCTGTTGTAACTTTTTTAATATATATCTTATAAAAATATATATAGGCTTGAAAAATAATATTTTGTTTTTTAATTTGATAAAACTATATGATTGGCATTTCTTAGAAGCACTAAATGGTGTTGCCGATATGCTTGTTAATGTTCCTATTTGGTGAAGCACCCTTCAGATTTAAGCTGACGAGCTTGATTTGAGCTATTATCAACAAATTTTTCTTTAAATTTTCGAAAATCTAAAAATTAACAAAAAATGTGTTTTTAGAAACAGTAGATTTTGGAAATAATTACAAGGTATGTAGCGCCATTTTTCTCCCCATTTCACATTCTTTTCTGTCATAAACCTATTTCAGTATTCCCAAAATTAATTTTATCACTTTTTCCCAGCATTCTATGCATCTTTTCCACTCTTAAAATCCAAACTGGAAGTAAATACATCCTTCTTAGAAATTCTGGGTGCAGGCTGCAGTTAATTATGTATTGCTCACTGAGGCAAACAAGGAGCAGGACACATGATATCTCCATTCTGTGTGCTATAAGTGGCTCCCATATTGTTTAATTTTGGTCCAGAATATTAGATACCCTTTGTAAAGTTAGTATTTCCTTTTTTTTTATATTTAAACCTTAATTTTCATTTCAGTAGATTTTTGTAAATTAGTGATCTTTTGGCAGATTGATAAGTGTTGATTTTTCATAGTTATGCTACATTGGATGGCTGGTCTATAACTTGTTGCTGTGGATATTTTAACATTTTATTAGGTTATATGTTAATTTCTATTTTATTATTTATAATTTTTACAGTAAAACTTTGATCTGGTATCATTTTCTGAAAATAAATGAGGTCTTGGATATGGAAGCAAATTCATTTCTGTAAGTTAACGAACTTTTGGTTGACTGATTTATCGATCTTTCTGAATTATGCTACATTGGAGGCCAGGTTAAAAGTTGTTGCAGATATTTTATTTAAAATCCCATTAGGTTATATGTAATTCTTCTTTTATTATTTCTTGTTTTTTTTTAGTAAAAAAATTTGAACTTGAAAATTTGAATTTGAATTGTTTTCTGAAAATGTCTTGGATACAGATGCAAGATAGACTCCCTTACTACGAAAATCAGCCATCGTGTGGGAGAGCTTTCCCTCCACTAAACTCACTGTGAATGTTTCACCCCACCCACCCGTCACTACCTTGGCTATGCCACACAGTCGATATAACGTTGTTGTTTTTTTGTGTGTTAGTGCACAAACCTTTCTGCATTTAACCAAAATTGCAAACTTCAACACCCAAAGAAAAAAATTCATAATGTTTAATAAAAAAAAAAGTAGCCAGGGAAGTTTTTTTCTTTTTCTATTTCATAACCAGTTCAGAAAATCCATGAATGTGAGAAGTCCAAGTCACTTTGTATAACATTGGTTGTGTTTAAAATATATGATACTAAAAGAATCATTAAAAGAAATAAAAATCATATTTCAGGTTGAATATTATATTATTTGGGAGGAAAATTCTTTCCAATTAATATATAATTTAACTTTTTTTTTTATTCATCAGATTTTCCAAGATGAAGCCTTAATTGTATAGTGCAATCTTTTTTTCACCATATCACAATGAAAAAGGCTTATTAAAATCAATATGCTTGTAAATTTGTCTATATTATTTATATTCATAAAATTTGTAATTAAATTCTGTTTAATTTGGTATATAACACGACCTATTTCCTTTCATTAATTTTTTTTTTAATTCTAAAGTTGACTTGTTTATCTGACTCAGCACAATTGGCTAAAAGCATAGAATTTTCTGAAAGTATTGTACCAAGAAAAAAATTGCAAAATGAGAGAAATATTTACTTGAAATGAAAAAAATTTTTTTTGTTATTCAGAAGTAAATAGCCTTTCTATTCATGTGCATTAAAATCACTTGTCTATTAGTTTGTTTGTTTTTATAATAATTTTTTTATTTGTGTTGCCAGATGCATTTTTTTACTATATGACTCTAAAAAAAGTCCTATTGAAATAAAATGTCCTTTTTTTTTTGTTAAATATTATATTTTCAGAAAATCCAGAATTAAGTACTGATTAATTTGGCATATAACATGCCATAATTCCTAGCATTAGTTATTTGGAAAAAAAGTTCTAAAGTTAATTTTTTGGGGGCTGAGCATAGGGAGAAAATAGCTTGGCTTCTGGATGGAAACCAGTTTTTCAGGCAGGACACTCGAAGGGTTAAACAGCTAACTGTCAAAGTGCTGAAGTTCAAACCTTTGATAGAAAGGAATTTAAGCATCACATGGGAAGATAAAACATGTTTATACCTCTTAAGAAAGATGTTTAAGGAACTCCAATGCAAGAGGAAGCACCATACTCATCAAGTTCTATCACCACATTCTTCAAGAAAGTGCCACATAGAATGCCATGTCCATCCTCTGCCATCACAAGGACTCCCATTCCAAAGAGCTTCTTTGTACATTCTTGTTTCATCGCTGCATAGAAAAGATTGCAAAATCGGTGATCGTTTTGGTCAGTGATTCATAATCATTTTTGGTTCTGAATAACTGACCAAGTTCTCAGTGAAAGGGATCAAATCCACATTAATAAGAGATAACTTTTCTTATCTTTTTAAGCTTAGAGATAATTCATAGAATAAGTAAGTTTGCAATGCCTGCCAAAACTCAAGTCGATCCTGACAACCTATTGATGGTATTGGATCTGGAATAAAAATTTTATAGTGTTCAGGCGAGTATTTTATAAAATTTATACTTTAAGATTTATGTACATTTAGTTTACACAAATATAGTTTATATAAGGTTACATTGTTTGTAGGAGTTACAAAGTGTTACCTTAGTGTATGTACATATACAGAACCCCAACTTGTGCAATTTCATACTTACATTGGGGTACCAGGAACCTAACCCTTGCATACCTTTAGACACTACTGTATTGCCTAGAATAGAATGTAATTCAGAACCTTAATTGCTTTTTTTTCCGATTTTAAAAGTTGAATGATTTAAATTTTGTATCTAACACTCCTTGATCTACCACTCCAAGTACTTCACTGTTTAGTCTCAAATTTCTCCTACAGGTTCCTCTTTGCCTCTCTACATTGCATTAGCAATTCAAGTCTCTAGCTATGACCAAACCTGAGTTTGGGCTGAAAATTATTTTTGTTTTCCACTTCATGAGAGGTCAAGGACCATTGAATTTCAACAGGAAATTTGTTGCATTAAAAGATTAATTGTTACCTTATAATATTACCCAATTTCAAAAACTGGAACCACTTATTTTTCTCCCATTCTCCTTAATTTGCTATTTTTAATTCACGTGTATAATTAGGTAGGCATTCCACTAGTATGGTGAAATTTTTAATAATTGATTTATGTATCAAGTTAAAGCTTCATACATGCTCTCAAGGGCATGAAATTAGTCAAAACATTAATTGATTTGACCATAAGAAATGAATGTATATCTTAAGGTCATCAGTATAACTCACAGGTATTCACCAGTTGATTTAAGAAAGATTTTGTTTGTGAAAAACAGCTTTGTTGGACAGGATATGAACCCCTACTCTCCTGATAGCATGTTAAGTGATTTGTTTCTTATCTGCTGGTTTGATGAAAAGATTATTGGAATATTATGTATTCTTATTCCACCAGGTTTAAAATAATGTTTTCTATTAAAATAGTGTATATGTTTCAAATCAAAGTTGTACAACTTTTGATAAACAAGTAACCCAAAATTACTAGTGGCATCAATCACACCGAATAAATTACTTTCTTAACTGGATGGAATATCATTAGTGTTAACCAAAAATTAGATTTTCACCCAAATGGGAGCTGGTTTCTTGATGTAGATTTCCCAGGTACCTTTTATGTAGACTTCTACATAAAAGATATTTGGGAGTGCTGTTCACATCATGTCAAGTTCCTGGAATTTGCATTCACAAGGAATTGTTTCATAAATGCACAAGTGAAGAAAGGTTGTCCAGGAAATAACTGTTGTATATGTATAATGATTACCTGTATCAGGCAACCAGAGATATATTGTTCAGTGTTGTGCCTTGGAAAGCTAATTCAAGTGTATAGATTATTTTTAAATAATGTGTGTACAATTTAGTAGTAATATATTTTGCAGATGCAAGGATAATTTCTTAATATGTGATATTGGTCACTTCTTACATATATTTGTGCATGATAAAGTTACTGTAATGTGTATGCTTATATGGAATGTCTACAATTGAATGCAGGACTTCAACTGGTGAATGTCCATTACTACTGAGAAGTCATCTTGCTTATGTTAATCCATAGATTAGTATATCTGACTGCCTCTACATTTGCTTGGCCACCAATCTTACACTGGCAGTACATTTATATTCAGAACTTATACATTTCATACTGGTGAATGTTGATGGGATCTGCAGATCTCATAGTGACATTAAATAGAGTATAATTCTAGATACATGGATGATTAAACTTCAGTGATTCTCTACTTGATATTCATACAAACCTTTTGACATTCTGTGTATTTAAGTTATAGTTTTTTGTATTCTGATTTGTGAAATTCAACTACAAATTGCAAAATACAAATATATGCTGCAATTGCTAGGTACTGCTTTAATTTACCACCACTGCTAGTAATTGCAAAATTCTATTAGTGATAGTTCTAGATTTATGCTATATTTATACTGTTAACTACAGTCTGTATGTGAAATTTGGTTATGCTTATTTCTGCTAATTGCTAAGGCCTATAAATTATTACTAAGGCAATGCTTAAGTCTGTGCATTTTTGCCACACAAAATGTGTGTGGTGGCACATCACCATATTGGATTCGTATGCCTCTGAACAGAGTATAATGGGAAAGTATAAAGTCCATTGCATCAGTTCATAACTATTACAAGTATCTGGAGTCTGAGTTTCCATTGTTAGAAACATTGTACAATAAATGAGTTAAGTATTGAAATTTGTGCAATTTTACATCATAACTGGGAAAAAGAATTGAAAGCTTACTAAAGTGACCCAAGAAATATGAGAAATGGAAGGTGAGGGGGTTCTTCATGCTGCTCAAGCTTGTTTTTTTAAATAATTCAAACACTCAAAACCAGGGGCTTGACCCAGATCATCTCACACTTCCTGTTCCAAAGAGGGGACATTATTTTATGTCAGTTTGAAATGGTTCCTGATGGATATGCCATCAATGCTGACCTCTACTCAGCACAACTGGAGCATGTGCATTTTGTGTTGCTTTAGTGTTACCCGGGATTGGTAAACAGACATCAGGTATTCCTTCAATACGACAACACAAAACTGCACATAGCACTTCAGTTCAAAGAAAAAATTTTAGAACTCTCATTGAGCTACTTTCTCACCCAATGTGTAGCCTAGACCTAGGTCCTTCTGACTACCACCTGTTTCAATCTTTGGCTCATTTTCTTTGAGGTAGGCGGTTGCAAACATTTCAGAAAGTTGAAAATGGATCCTGAATTTTTTCACCTCCAAGGATCAAGCATGGTATCAAAGAGGAATCGGACAACTTTTCAACAGATAGCTATGAACTATTGAAAATGATGGTTTATATTTCACTGAGTAAGATTTTTTATTTATATGTAATAATCCTTTCTCAAGTAGATTATTAAATGCACAGACTTATGAATTACTCTAGTACATTAACTGTATAAATTAATAAGTTAAAATTGCTACTTCTATATTTTATGTATGCTACAGTTCTATAAATTCTTCAAACAAAATAATTTATGTGCAATTAAAGACAAATTGGTCATGTCAGAGACAAATTTATGACAACTGATATATTTTAGCTAGTCAAGCTTTGCAAAGGGAAATTCCCAAGTAAATAATTATAGTGCATATATTACAATTTAATTCCAGTTAAGTAATTTGAGATATCTGACATATTTTTATTAAAAGCTTGCAATTTATTTTTCAATATGTGAGCTTAATTGGGGAATTAGAAGTCCTTGTTTAAGAAATGAGATTTATTATTGTATACAGTGGGTACTAAGATGTTGAAATTGCTCTTTAATTTTAATGAGCCCCAATGACAAAGCAAAAAAAAACTTATGTAGGATTAGTTAAGTTGGTGCAATAATATTTGTCTCTGAAACCAAGTGAAATTTCAGGGGGGGGGGATCCAGTAAATGATCATAAGGTGAAGTTGAAACAATTTCACATGTTACTTATTTTTAAAAGATTAGGCTGAAATTGTAACTTTATGTGTCCTCATTGCAAAATATTGATGGTCTATAAGAATTTGGATCAATAGTTCATTTCCAGAGTACAAGATACAAATCTGCTCAGAAGGAATCATAGGATATAAAAGGAATATTGCTACTGTAAAATCAAATGTGAATTGCAAAAAGAAAGTCAGAAAGAAAAGAAAATTTGAATAAAGGTTGGTTAGAAAACCAGGTACAAATTCTTTTGCAATTGGAGGGAAACCTTCTTCATAATGTGTGCAATTACAAGATTACTATATGTGCTAGGTGTTAGAAGAAAGGACACAGCCAAGGTACATATGGGTGGCAAGGAAGCTGCACTTGAGTAACAGTGTTATGTAAGGTTGACAAAAATCAGTTTGCAAATTGAAAATTTATGGGGAAATCTAAATTTAAGGAAAAGCTTAATTATCTGCATATGTGGCCTAGAAATCACTTGCAAATGCAAAATGACATAGAAAGGGTGAGACAAAGTAAGTGTGAGCATTTGAGTCATACGGTGAAAGCTTTTACATGAATAACTTAAGGAATGTATTGAGAGGCAACACTTAGTAACCAAGAAAAATAATGCTGTATTGTTTAGTAGATGGTAGAAGTGTTGATTGTAAATTAAATACGAGTTCTTCAGTTACATCAAGTCTGAAAAACGATTTCAAAGGCTGCAGGAAACCAGGAAAACAAATATATGAGAGAAGAAGTCAATTGAAGACAAACTAAAGAAATTATAAAGCCACTAGGATATGCAAATATAGAAACATGGCATAATACACAGCTTAGAACTGAAATTGTTTATCTTATTGCTGATTTTACAGCAAATGACACATAACCTGGAGATCCCTTGTTTGAATTAATGGTGTGGATGAATGATTTTTTTCTTCTAATGCCCCCCTGTTCAAGAGTACTACTAAAACATCATTTTTAGTCAAGTATCAACTATTTGTATTAATATTATATAATTTTATTAAAATTATTTTTGCCTTCCAGTATTACAACAAATTGCTTTTTTGTTAATGTGCAGTTTCATTTCTAGTTGTCAGCAGGCTCCAAGAGCAGTTTCCAGCTATCTCTAGAACATTAGTAAATATGGCTTTGGACAGCAGTAACTATAATGAGGATAGAGCTAAACAGTTTCTTACTGCTATGACTCCACAAGATGGGTAAATATAATACAAATTTAAGTTTATTAAATTACCATAAGGGTAAAGTTTATTTTTTTCTTTCGAAATCCAGGCTTTCCATTATATCTTGACACTGGAAAAACTTGATTCTAACATCTAAAAAAGTTACTTGTGTCTGATGCAGCATAAATCAAATAATTGCAGCTGCTGCTTCACCCATAGTAATAAATAATTCAGTTGTGAAAAATGTTGATTGAAGGAAACTATGTATCCAATATTAAGAAACTGATGAAACATGATTGTTGACTGAGAATGCAAAACCACTTGAAAGTATCTTATTTCAAAATTATGCAGGATAAATCTTTAGGAGCTTATTTTGGATGAGATGCACTTGAAAATGGGACAGTTAGGGAAACAATAATTTTTATTCAGGTGGAAGCAGTTACCAGTTGTTTCTAAAAAAAAGGCTAAAATTAAGTGAATCCTAGTAATGTGTTGTGCCTCCTTTGGCTTTCAGAACAGCCCAAATTTGTTGGGGGCATGGAACTTATAAAATGTTGGATGCATTGTACAGAAATGTTATACCATGCGGAAATGATGGTGCCATATAGTGGCTGAAAAATTGGATGGCAGCACAGTCTCACTGCAAACAGTCCTTACCATCTGATCCCAAAGATGCTCAGTACGATTTAGATATGAGGACTGTGCAGGTCAATGAAACGGAAACTTTTTGACATGTTCCTGGAACCATATGGTGACAATACATGCCTTGTGAGCTAGGTACATTATCACGTTGAATGTGTCCATCTGAATGAGGATAAACGGTAGTGTGAAGAAATATACTTGGTCAGCAACGATGTACAAATATTCTGTGGCAATCAGATGTCCTTTGATGAGTATCAGGGGGCCTAATTGTGCCAGGAAAACATCCCCACACTGCTATCACTAGTCTGTACTGTTGACACCAGACAAGATGGCTCCATGGCCTCATGTTGCTTGTGCCAAATTCTGATCCATATCAACATGATGCAAAAGGAACCTTGATTTGTTTGACCAGGTTATCTTCGTCCAGTGCCAATGCTCCTGCACCCACTGGAGATGTGCTTTCACGTTCTTCACTGACAACATTGTCACTCAACATGGTCAGTGGCTGTTGGTAGCCCATTCACAACAAGGTCCAATATGTGTGGTGTGTTTGGAGATGACCTTTTTACACATCAATGTTTAATTCTGCTGTGATTTGTCTGGTTGTAGTCCAGTGGCAAAGTGTGACTTTTTGAATAGGGGAAGCAATTTTCAGAGCATTGCCCAAATACAATCGGAATGGCTGTTGGTAGCCCATTCACAACAAGTCCAATATGTGTGGTGTGTTTGGAGATGACCTTTTTACACACCAATGTTTAATTATGCTGTGATTTGTCTGGTTGTAGTCCAGTGGCAGTGTGACTTTTTGAATACGGGAAGCAATTTTCAGAGCATTGCCCAAATACAATCGGAACTTAGGAGAACTGTATGAGTTTCAACCCCAGAAAATTAGACCCAACCCCAAAAGTCGGTCATGAAATGTCGATAGCAGATCGACACGGTCAATTCTGTCAGTTTATCAGAAGGCACAAAAATTATCCATTAGAAAAAAATTCATATTTTTCATAAATATTTAATCATCATTAATTCATATAATGCTACTTAAAGAATCTTCATGTTAAGGAAACAGATGTTTTCTGTCGCTTCTAAGTAGAAGTACTAAGGGTATTTTGGTGATTTCTAGTTTGCAAATCACAGAACTTTATCTGGGACATCAAAACTGACCACCTAGTGAGACACTTAAGACTAGTATATGATCCATTAGTTAAGCATTGTTTTGGGTATGGCCATTTAACAATTAAATGGATCTGACAAAAAGTTATTAGTTTTAATCTCACTTAAACATCTTTTACTTTATATATACATACATCACTTTACAGCATCCTTTTGAAAATGCTAGGATGGGGAATGGAGGCAAAGATTATTAAACTTATGTATATGTCCTGCATTTTTCAAGAAATTTTTTAAAAACCTCAAAAACCAAGGTGAAAACATATACTGCAGTAGAATTACAGTTTCTTGTCCCCTCCATTTACCCTTTACAGTATATAATACAAGTAATACTACCTGTTTAAAGCAGATTGGTTATAACTTGGTTTATTTTCCCTCTTTTTAAAAAAATTTCTTTTAAAAATCTTAAAATTTTATACATAGATAAATACACACAAATATTTTGTGTATAGGTCTGCCCATCTAGTGGCATGTAAAAGATATTTCATTTACAAGAATATACAATTTTTCACAGATGTTACTGTCATAATTTTGCATAGCTCATTGAAGGAGCATCAACTACAACTTCTATTCCATTTGTAAATATCTTATCTCGGCAAGAAAACCACAATTAATTGCATATGTGATCAGCAACACTAGTTACTAGTGTCAATTATTTTTTCTAATGCACATTGAAGTATTATGCACAAAACAGAGAAGCAAATCATGCTACATGGTTTCCTTATTAAGAAATAAATTGTAAAATTAACTAATGGATGATATATGTACCGATTTCATACAATTATTATTTTTATGTTGTTTTTTAATAAAAATTGTGAATTATAATTATTTTTGCTAAAAAAAATATCTAGTATAATACAAGAAATATTTTTCAAAAAGATCAATAAGATGTGCCAAAAACAAGTAAATGAAATTTTCCTGTTTGAGAAGGATCTTCCCAGAAAGCATCTCCTGTGCTAAATGGGTACATTGAACTATTGTGGAAAATCACCTTATACTGCTAGGCTAATTTTAAATAAAATTGGGTTGGGTTGTTTTACCTTTGAGTAGCATTTTTTTTTTGCACACCATTTTGCCAGATCACAATAACCCCAAAAGCTCAGAGAAAGTTGGGGGAAGGAACCCACTGGAACAACTGTTGGGAAACAGATGGTAGTCTCTTGTCAGGTCATCCAGTGTGTGTTCTTTAATGTGCACAGCGTATGGCTCTCCCGCACATGGTGCTACTGCTTAACATCCCATCCAACGGACAACAGGCTTCCCAAGCCCAGCTGGAACTTGAACCTGGGAACTACAGATTACAAGCCTGGTGCTCTACTGACTGATCCCCCCCACCACCACCACACACAAGTGAAATTATAGCTGGAAACAATAATATAAAATCCAAAATACTTTTTTTGATACCGAAAAAACCTCGAAAACCAAGGTGAAAACGTATACTGCAGTAGAATTATAGTTTCATGCCCCCTCCATTTTGCTTTTTCTCCAGTTTGATTGAATCACTTTCCCCTCTTCTCCATACCTTTGTTTATTTTTAGATCTGGGCATGATAAGTACCATCCATTTCCTATGCTCTACAAATGAGACCCATCCTGCTTACAATTTTCCTTCCAAACTACAGCATATTTTTATTTGAAATCGTAGTAGTAAAATTCCTGTTGGGAATTGAACGTGAAATTCTGATGAAAATGTGCAATTTCATTCTACATAAAGGTTCTTTGGAATGTGAAAGTTTTTTTATAATAATTACTTTGATCATCCCTGCCAGTTCGATATATAGATCCTTTATTTATCAATTTCTGTTTAAAACTTGCATTAAAATTTACAGTAGTTGCAAGTTCAAGCCTGGGTTCTACTATAGTTGCAGAGTTGAATTTTCAATACAGTGCAAAATAATTTATGCTCAGTGACGTGTTTCTGGAAAACATTGTCATATATGAAGGATTATTACAGTACATAAGGGAATTGTGCTCTACAGGGTGATTCAAAACTTATCGTTCAAATTTCGTGGGGAGGTAGGGAATATGTCAGGAAACAGATTTCACATAGGAAAGTATGTCCGCAAACGTCATCTACATGAACAAAATGGACAAGTAAAATGAACACAAGGAAACAGAATAGTTAAGTGGTAACGAATGTGACTTTTATTCCAACAAGGTAAAATACAGGTTCACAGTAGGTGCTCAAAATTGCGACCATTTACATGGACACAGGATTCACAGTGCCGTTGCATTGACCGCCGAACATTTTCGAAAACGCCTGGCATATCACGGACAATGCCTGCGGCGGCCACTATTCGTGCAACAAGGTCCATTTCACTGTCGACGGGGGTCTCGTACACATGGTCTTTCATGGCTCCCCACAAAAAGAAATCCATGGGCGATAAATCAGGTGACCTGGGTGGCCAAGCGATCGGTCCATCTCTACCGATCCATCGAGCTCCGAATGTTCGGTTCAGGTAATCACGCGCAACAATTGTGCTATGGGCTGGAGCCCCGTCATGTTGATACCACATATCTCAGCGGATATGCGCAGGAACAGCATCCATAAAAGTCGGTAACACTGTCTCGAGAAATATTAGGTATTTCCGGCCGTCCAATCGGGGCGGTAGCAAGTAAGGTCCCAACAAACAGTCGGCAATGATTCCAGCCCACACATTTACGGCAAAACGATGTTGTGCAGCGTGACTTCTCGTACCATGCGGGTTGTCGTAAGCCCACACATGTGAATTGTGTGTATTGAATACACCTTCACGAGTGAATGAAGCTTCATCTGTAAAAAGGACAGAAGCTGGAAAACTGGGGTCCACGGCACCTTTCTGCATGAACCATTGTGCAAATTCCACACGCTTCGGATAATCGTCAGGATGCAGTAACTGTACCCTTTGCAGATGGTAAGGATGCACACGTTCCTCGTGCAGTATCCGCCACACTGCTGACTGAGAGACCCCAAGCTGCTGAGCAATAGCTCGTGTGCTGGTATTCGGATTATCTTCGATGGACTGTAGGACTTGTTCTGCGACGTTGACAGTCCGCGTCAGTCGTCTTCTCCCCGTATCCTGCATGTTGCTGCGCAGTGAACCATGTTCGCGCAGATTGCGATGCACACGTGCAAACATTTGATGCTGCGGTATTCTTCTGTTGGGGTATCGGTCTTCGTAAACTTGCCTAGCTCGGCGGCTGCTTTCGCCAGCTGCCCCATATGTGAGATGCATATCCACTAGCTCTTGATGCGTAAAACGATTCATCTTATCACTAGTAAGTCAGCTCGTACACTGATGACAGCGGGAGTGGTCGGGCGAGCTGTACACTGGTTGGGTACACACAGCGCCCTCTACATACGCATGTGTACATTTGCGGACATTCTTTCCTATGTGAAATCGATTTCCTGACGTATTCCCTACCTCCCCACAAAATTGAACGATAAGTTTTGAATCACCCTGTAGATAATAAATATTTATGCATTAATGAAATGCAAGTAATTAAATCATGTTGCCATCCTATGGCTGAGTAGTTAGCATGCTTGGCAACTAATTAAAGTGACCTGGGTTTTAGCCTTAGGGTAAGGCAATGCTTGTTTGTGTTTTTTGTTGAGATCCCGCCATCCTCACAGACCTCTACAATGGTGTATTATTAAACTGACAGGCTCCTGTCAGGCCTCTGTGATAAGCAGCTGCTTGAGGGGTATTCATTTAATTAAGTCATATTGCAATATACATTTGCAAAAAGCAATTCACGAGAACAGAAGAAAGCAGAATAATGTACAATTCATTATAAATTTGCTACCTTAAAAGGAAATGTTTCTTCATAAACTAAGTAATCTGGCAATCATTTTCGATTTCGACTTCACCAAAGGTAGTGAATGACACATTTTGTATACAAGAACTAACAGTAATTGAAGTTGATACAATTGAAGAGACCTTGTTGATAATAAATTTTAGTGAAAACACTAGCTCTGTTCTCTCTCAAATATTTTGATATATACAGTGTGTGTGTATATATATATAAGTTTTGACCTTTAAATTTTCAGAATTTATTTTCTCCAACACTTTCAAAACTTTAATACATGTAATTTTGAATGAACTCATTTAACTTCATTTGGTCCTTTAAGTGAAACATTTAAAAAATCTTTTTCATTGGAAAAATAGTGATTGTTTCCAAAACTTGTTGCCCAGTACTTAAAAAACTTCATTTCAACTATTTAAGGGCAACAACTCAATACCATAAATAATAAATAAGCTTAAATATGTGAATTAAATACCAAATATGCGTATCTTAAGTTAATAATACAAAATACATAAAACCACCATTAATGGCCATTTATATTAGTTTTGCATTAGAAGTTCATCGGTGCTTTAAAATAGAAGCAAAATATAGGGCATAAAAGGATTAAATTGAACAATAAATAATTAAAAATCATGAACATTATGTCTCATCAATGGCATACCCAAGAAGTTTGGAGTATAAACCTCTTCTCTTGAGGGCTACAATTAACATATTTTCCTAGATAGTCCTCGAAAAATTACTTAAGTACATCAACCCCCTCCTCCCCCAAAAAAAGATGCTGAACATGCATCCCTTTGCATTATAAGATTCTGGGTATGCCACTGTACCTCATAGAAAGTTTGTTACACTAAACTACTTTATGATCGAATAATGGAATGAAAAAAATTCACAAATACGTCAGTAATAATCTTTTTATATTTTAACTTATCTCTATTACTGGAAGATATTGCAATGCCTTCGCTTTCAAGAAATCGGTGAAATGTATCATAAGAACTCACATTTTACCGAGTTACAATTATAGTCTTAATGGATTATACTAATAGTACTTTTATAGTTTTTCCACTGATAGCTTTTGCTTTATATACTCTTTCTATTATGTACATATAAGCATTAGAATATGCTCACTAGTTATTATTGCAAAAATGAGCAGTAAGAGTCTTTCAAGCAAGTTAGATATCACTTCAGCAAATGCCATCTTTGTGACCGTGTCATGAGAAGGTGAATGGCGGTGAAAAGTTTGCCGCTGAAGCAGTATATCAAAATTAATTTGTGCTAATTTAGAGGGAGTGAAAATCGGGCAGTATCAAGTATATATTTCCCTGTCAGACAGAGAATGGTAAGGGTAAAAAAGGAAACTTCTCCTTTCATCAGGCATCTAGAGAATTACTAGAAATTTTATTCACTATATCCCTACTCGCTTTCCTCAGTAAACATGTTATAGGAATTAGTTCCAAGAAATCAAAACAATTTTCAAGGATGCTTATGATATAGTTATTTCTTAAACACAACATATACCTGGGATTTCGCAAAAATAATCTCTCCTGGTTTAAGTTATACAATTCAAACAACATAAAAATTATGAAAAAATAAATCAAAAATCAACTTACCTTTGCTGATGTTTTCTTCATAATTGTTGCAAAAATTAATTATAGTTACATATTCCAATTAAGCTTGCAACAGAACATTTATTGGTTGTTTCAAGCTGGGGCTTGGAGCATGCATTATTTGTCTGCAAGTAGAACTAGGGAGTGTTAGAGCTGGTAGTGAGCAAAAAAAAAAAACACGCCTGCCTATGATTTCATTAATTTCTGCTGACTGAGGATAAAAACTTGGATATCCAGTGTGTGATTCGATGCCAAAAACCGTAGCAGTGAAGCAAGATTTTTCATACACTCCTATCTCAGTTTGCCTGGTTAACTGGTGCTTCTATTTGTTAGAGTAATATTATAGGGAAATTCGAAGAATATTTTTAAAATAGAAGTTTTTTATTCAAATTAACTAAAGTTAAGAAAAATACTTTTACTTTTTAAATGAAAATGTAGAAAATATATGGGTAAAATATAAATATTTTTTTTCCCTCTTTATTCATGAGAATTTTAAGGGAACTATTGCTTTCATGGACGCTTTGCCACTGTTGTGGGGGGCGGGGGTGGCTCAGTCGGTAGCGCGCCAGGCTCGTAATCTGTAGTTCCCAGGTTCGAGTCCCAGCTGGGTCAGCGTTGAGATTTATCTCCGCAAAATTCCCCGCCCTGCCCACGGTCAGTAGGGGACACCGATGGGCTTGGAAAGGCCGTCGTCCGTCGGATGGGACGTTAAGCCGTGGCCCCGTGTAGGGGAGAGCCATACCCTGTGCACGTTAAAGAACACGCTGGATGGCCTTGACGGGAGGCTACCATCTGTCTCCCAACAGCTGTTCCAGTGGGTCCCCTCCCCCAACCTTCTCTGAGCCTTCGGGATCCATGTGACCTGGCCATTTAGCCCATGGTGTGCAAAAAAGTGCCGCTCAGAGGTAAAACAACCCAACCACTGTTGTGGTCCGTCTGTTTATTTGCACAATTATTGTCAGTGTCCTTTGACCCCTCTGATTCACAAGCTGTTTTTGTCTACAGGGCCAGCTCTGCCTGATTTATACTGCACACTGCAGTCACATAACCTATTATGTGTTGGAATGAACCATTTATGTAATGAGGGGTGGTGTACCTAATAAACCAGAATCTCAATTAAATACATAGATTTTGAAAATATTTAGATGTTTGTAAAAAAATAATTTCCAGGGATTTAAAGAATATATATATATATTCTTTTTATGTATTATCATTTTTAAAGTATTGCAAACTTTTTTGTAATGGATACAAGTTAAAACATGAAACTAAAAAAATTGATAAAAGCACACTGTAGTTAGTGATAGATTTAAGGATGTCTGAAATCTGGTGGTTCTTGGTTTTGGGCCTTTCTCTCCTATTCCCTATTACATCTAAGTCACATCTCATATTTTTTTGTCATTGATGCTATGAATTATTGAACCATATTTAAAATCACTAAATGGTGCTTCTAGAAACGATTAAAAAAAAACTTAAATGATGGTGGAATATCTGAATTGCTCTTGATCCAAGCCTTTATAGATCTCCATAAGTTGAATTAAGTGAGTTGGCCCCATAAGTTTAATGTACTTATGGTAACTGAACATACCAGAAATTCTGGATTTTAACATGATGTTTTGATGTTCAGGAAAAATTTTTGGAACATAGGTTTTTACCAATTTTTTATCTCGTTTTCAAAGAAAACTAGATAATAGTTTCACTTTGTTGTCTGTCTGTAGACATCAAACTTTTCTGTTTACAGAGATAAATTAAAAATTCTTTTTGTGTTGGATAGGTATTGATGAAGTATTATAATATGCACTTTCCGAATCTCTTTAAAGCCATAATTAGCCCCTCTAGCAGTGGAAAGAGTTGAAAATTTCCAACAAATATTGTGAACAATGCTATTGTGAACAATGCTATTTATGCTAGAAATTTGAAATTTTGGTGGTGAAATGTGAAAGTCATGAAGTTTTCATTGCCAACAATCAGTTGACCCCTTAGACCCAGTTTTTGAGTTAGATTTGGTATTTTTTATTTTTATTATAAAATATTTTGATTCACACTTTTTAAGTCTTCCGAAAACAATAATTGTGCCCTCTAATGGTGAAAAAGATTGAAATTTCCAAAATTTCAAATGAATATTGCAAACAACGAATTTATGCTAGAAATTTTGGTGGTGGAATATGAACACCATACTGTTTCCAATGGCAACAATAAATTAACCTCTTAGGTGGGTGGGAAAAGACATTCTTTTTGTTTTAGCAGATAATTGTTTGTATTTAGATATAAATGAGAAAATCTTTTTATGGTTAGATAGGAATTGATAAAATATTATGATTTCCACTTTTGGAATCTTTCAAAACACTAAAATGGTGAAAAAGTTTGAAAATTGCAAAATTTCAAACAAATATTGCAATGATGTATTAATGATAGAAATATGAAAGTTTGATGGTGGAATGTGAACATAATGAAGTTTCCATTGGAAACAATGAAAATAATAATTAGAAAACTGTTTTTTAATTTGATTGGTACCAACGAAATATTATAAGGTTTAATAATTTACACGATAATGCTGTTTTACAACTAAGAGATCCAAAAATCAAATGATTTCCAAGTTAAGAGGAGTGCTTAACATTAAAATGATTGACAGAAAATTGCCGTATTGTCTTACTCATTCTGAACATTCAATGTTAAAATACACGCTATGATACTTATTCAACTCTATAACGATCCTTTTACAAATAAAGGCAAATTAGAGCAAGAAAAGACCATATAAAGGTATTTACCATTAATCTTGAGGCTGGTACAATTACATTAGATGACACAACTTGATGTAGTTTGTTGTTGATGTTATATTGAATGCTACCAGTTCTTAACCAATTTTTTAGCAGATACTGTATATATCAGATAAGTCCATCCATTGAATATTGATGGTATTTCCCTTTTGTTGACCGCTGTTGTAGTTGACCTTGTCTGTGCCTTATAGTGACACTTCACTTTTAGGAGCAGCTATGCTGAGTTGAGCACCAGAGCATTTTATAAAATGAAATATAATTTGCATTTTTCAAATACTTAGTAGTTTTAATATATATATGTCTTTACAGATCCTAAATATGAAATGGCAGAGCTGTTATCAAGTTTTACAAATAATATGTATAGAATAGAAATTTAAAAAATTAATGGTAGTTTTTAAGAGAAATTCTACTGATAACAATAATCTACCCACTTTTCTGAGAGACGTGGGAAATGATACTTTTTAGATTTAAGAATTGAAAGACGAATACTTCTATATTGTATAATTACTAACAAAATATTATTTGCATTTTCCCCATAATCTGTTAGCTCAAATTGAAACTTTTAAGGAATGAAACATAGGAATTGTAACATAAAATGTAAACATTAGAAACATAAATGTAAACATAGGAAACGTAGGTAAAGGAAACGCTTCTTTCTCTTTGAAAATGAGCTTCTCATATGCACCAGAGGTGATATTTGCCCTTCTAGTTCGTTTTTGTTTTATTACAACTCATTGCTATTGTTAATATAACTAGAAGAACACATGTCACCTCTGGTGCATATGGAAATCTTGTTTTCAAAGTGAATGGAGTTTTTCATTTACCTATTCTTTCACTCCTTACAAGTTTTAATTTGAGCTAACGGATGATGGGGAAAATGCAAATAGTATTTTATTAGTAATTATCCAACATAAAAAGGATTTTCCTTTTATTTCCTAAATTTAAAAAGTTGCATTTCCCACACCCTCCATGAAAAGTGGGTAGATTATTGCTGTCAGTGGAACAGCTATTGAAGAGCTACCACTAAAATTTCAAATTAATATCATATATAAATCATTTGCAAAAGTCATTAACAGTTTTTCAGTTTCCATTTTTAGTGATCCATCTTTCCATTATCCAAGTATGCATGTGCATACAAATAGCACAAGTATTCTTGCATAAATTTTGTTGTTAGCTTCATACAAAGGAATTTTAATATACAGCTAGGTTCTTCAATTCAGTGCCAGTAACTACAGTTGATATATTTTTTATTTATTTTGGCACATTTTGATTATACAATACATAAATAAAATTTTGTGGAAAATTCTACAACTCATTTAATATGATTAATAATTAGAAAATATCAGATTGACAGGATATACACTAAAGTTAGCCAATAAAATGTTCATATGTGAACTTGTCAGATCAAGAATTCAGTCAAATTTTCCAACATTACCACCAACTTCTCTCATCATGTAAGCAAAAGTTGAAAACTTTCTTTAGTGCATATGCACAAATTCCTTTTTTGTGGAATATGCATTTAATTTTGTTGACTGTCTCAATTTTTTTGCAATATTAATCAAGAAATATATTATGGCATTTTTAGAATAAATTTTTATAAAAATTATACTTTCATGCCATGCCTGTAGATTGTAAAAATTTACCAATTAGAGCTACCAGTATTGAAGTAAAGAATTTTGTTTAAAAAAAGAATTAAAATTGCTTTGAAGGGAATTATAATATTTCATTAATACTAATCCTACTGAAAGAGTTGTCCAATAACACTGAGCAACACACAAAAAGACTTTGAAAATGAAAATAGCCAATCTTTACTAATTTCGAGGTGCTGAACACGAAAATGACAATAAAATTTGTCAGTTGGCTCTTGTTTAGGAGAGAGAGAGAGATGGTCATGTATAAACGACTCAGTCCGCATTGAGTACATAGGTAACCATTTTGCAAAGCTGTATTTTAAACTGCAGATTGCAACATATTGTGTTGTATTGCATCAGCCCACCATACATGCAACCCCCGGAGGTATTGCACTATCATCTGATGCAATGGAGTTGAGTCATGACAAAGTGGCTTTACGATTGCGGACAAAAGATGATGCAATTGTTAGTTGTAAGTGACGTCTCGTAGCGTGAACAAGTCTTTTGAGCGACTCCCACTCCCATTTACCCTGAGTCATAAGTACAACACAAGTGATCCTTGCAGTTTTAATCCAGCAGTAGTGATGCCTCGTAACTGTGTTAATAGTGCAGATAAATATTGTTACATTTGTGGGGAAGTGATGTTTGCAAGCCAGAAAAGGGCCATCACTCCAATAGTGAAAGCAGCGTATGAGTTTTATTTTGGATGCAAGATCGGGCACCAGGACAAGGCCTGGACCCCACATATGCTGCAGTACTTGTAAATAAATCTTTTGAAGTGGCTGAAAGGTGAAAAAGTGGCAATGCCGTTTTCTGTTTTTGTGGTTTGGAGGGAGCCATGCAATCATGCAAATGACTGCTACTTCTGCATGGTTCCGTCCGTTTCTGGAGGCATCACAAAGAAAAAGAAGTGGACATAGCATACATCTGAATATACAATCTGCTCCTGACCAGTTCCGCACGACGAAGGCTTTCCCATTCCTGAACCTCCAAAAGAATTTTCCATCGATTCAGACGATGAGGAAGGGGGCAAACTGATGGTTGGGTTCCTCGCAGCCTTCAGTGTCTAATGATGATCTATACATCTACCATGGTGTATCATCTGCACCACACATTCTCACTGAAGAAGAAATGAATGATCTTGTTTGCGATCTGGAGTTGTCCAAGACCAAAGCAGACTTACTTGGATCAAGACATAAATAATGGAATCTTCTTACGGAAAATGTCTGAGTGACTTCATTTCAAACTCGTCATGAGCAGTTTGTGCCTTACTTCAGAAAGGAAGATGACCTTGTGTTCTGCTCTGATGTAGATGGCCTGATGAATTCCCTCGGAATCAAACATGACCTTCAAGAATGGCGACTATTCATAGACTCCTTGAAATTGAGTCTTAAGGCGTTGTTGCTACATAATGGAAACCGATTTCCATCCATTCTGGTCGGACATGCTGTCTACATGAAAGAAACCTACGACAACTTGAAACAGCTGTTGAACTGTCTTCAATACAGCAAGTATGGCTGGCATCTCTGTTGTGACTTAAAGGTAGTGGCTCTGTTGATGTGTCTGCAGCTGGGATATACGAAGTACTGCTGTTTCTTATGTGAATGGGACAGCTGAGCAAAGACTTTGCATTACATAAAGAGAAACTGGCCTCAAGAGAAGGTCGGAGAGAAGAATGTGGAACACCCAGCATTGGCAGAAATGCACAAAATCCTGCTACCGTCCCTACACATCAAACTCGGTGTGATGAAAATCTTTGTAAAAGCCATGGACCGGACTGCATCAGCTTTCAAGTACTTGGCTGACAAATTCCCTTGACTCAGCGAAGCGAAAGTTAAAGAGGGAATTTTTGTGGGTCCTCAGATCTGTGAGCTGTTCAGAGATCAAATGTTCGACAATCTGCTTCAGGGTGACGAGAAAAAGGCTTGGGACGTGTTTCATCTGGTGTCAACTAAATTCCTCGGGAATGTCAGGGCAGAAAATACAAGAAACTGGTTAAGGACATTTCGTCTCTGTATCACAAACTTGGGTGCAGTATGTCCTTAAAGATCCACTTTCTCCATTCTCACTAAGATATATTCCCCGACAACTGCGGCATAGTTAGTGATGAGCACGGTGAATGTTTTCATCAGGACATTGCAATGATGGAGAAACGATATCAGGGAAACTGGTCCATTTCAATGTTGGCTGACTACTGTTGGACGCTCGCCAGAGATGATCTCGAACAGCTGTACAAGTGATGGGCAAAGTGACATCGGAAGTAGAAGTGGAATTTTATCGATACATGTCATATGTACGTATTACTCTATTACATAAGAAACTTGCAGATTTCTCAAAAAGTATTGCCAATTTTGCATTTTCATTGTCATATTCATGTTCAGCACCTTGAAATCTTTAAGAAATGTCTACTTTTATCTCAGAGGCATAACTTTTATTAAAATTTATTGCCCAGTGTAATCACTTAAAAAAAGGGAACTGTATTCATTAATTTCATTAATACCTATCCATCCTAAAAGGAATTTTTTATTTTATCCCTATAAACAAACAATTACCTTTTAAGACAAAATAGTCACATTTTGCCACCTACCCTGGGGTTAGTGATCAGTTCATTGTTGCCTATGGAAACTTCATGGCATTAACATTCCACCACCAAAATTTCAAATATCTAATTTAACTGCATCATTTGCAATATTTGTTTAAAATTTTCCACTATTATAGGTGTAATTATATTTTTCGGAAGTGCAAATCATAATATTTCATCAATTCCTGTCTAAGTCAAAAAGAAATTTTCATTTATCTCTAAAAACAAGCAATTATCTTCTAAAACAAAAAAAGGTGTGTTTTCGTAGCCATCCCTGGGCTAAGGGGTCAACTCGTTGGCAATGGAAACTTTTTGATCTTCACATTCTACGACAAAAATTTCTAATTTCTAGCATAAATACATTGCAATATTTGGTTGACACAGTCCTGTCCAGCTGTAATTAATATAGCGATAACCTGAATTTGGCATGTATACATATGAAAGATATGCCACTGTTTATTTGAAACCATTTACCAAAATAAATTAATTTGTTAACATTTCGATTCTTTCATTTCCTTCGTTTTTGAAGAACCTGTTGAAAGTAGAGGGAAGTTATTATCAAAAGTTTCAGCTTCCACAAAATATTAACACTTTGCTTTTTAATATATAAATAGCAAAGTGTGTTTGGTTGCTGAGTGTGAGAGCATGAGTTCATGCTGCAGATAAGGCATGGATGTTTGCATTGTCTTTCTGCTTAGGTCTCGCCTTGCTCACAGATTTTCTCTATGGCATTTAATTGAGAGGTTCCTGTTACACCTTTTGGCAAGCAGATACTTGAGGTTTTTTTTTTTAATTTGTTGTCAAATCAAGGTTCAGATAAAATGAAACTTAGATATTTAACTTAGGCTTAGTTTAATGATTTCATAAGCAAATTAGTGTAGAAGTTTCAAATTTGGCTTTCCATTCACAAATAGATTTCTTTTATTTTAATGGCATTTGAGCAATTTGTGTACTAAAGGGGAGGGGATTATAAACCCATTGAGGGCTTAAATATTTTGTATTTTCTAAGACAGTCTCTGAAAATTGAAAATCTAATTTTCTGAGTATGCCACTGTATTTGAATACTTTAGGTACATATGTGTGTCCTTTTGTTCACTGAATAAGGCTATTTTTGAAAACCTAGAATGAAATCGATCCAAACAGATGATTTTTGGGAAGAAAGAGACAAATAGTACTTTTACCTATCTTCTTATTGCTTTTCATTCATCATTTGTCGGTTTGTGGATTTGTCAAAGCAGTTCTACCATATCTTTCGAACATGACAGACAAACGTAATGATTTATATGTCAAATGAAAGCTTGTGCTGTGGGGAGTGTGAGAGCATATAAAAATATTTACCCCCCATGCTTTCTTCCCCCTAAGACAGGGTAAATATAAAAACAATTGTTCCCCAATATCTCCGAAACACGAAGGCTGAAAGTAACTGGCTATGCATCAAACAAGCTTGTGACATGGAGAGTGATACAGGTTATAACACTCCCTCCCCCCCCCTAAAAAAAGTAATGAATAAGAGGAAAATGTATGAAGGAATGTTTTACTATATGATTTGAACATGTAGGCCAAACATACAAGTTGTTTGCCAAATGAAAGCTTTGATGTAGGGAGTATTGTGGTAATAAAAATATACCTCCCTTGCTTTCTTCCTCACTAAAAAGTGGATATTGGAAAGCCATTCTTTTACTATATCTTCCGAACATGAGAGCCTACAGTTACAAGTCAGGTGCCAAATGCAGCTTGTATGAGAGCTGTCATAGATTGCTTCGAATTGTGAACCCCACGATTCTCCCTCCTCCAAAAAAGGGGGACCGAAATTTCTCAGTGGAGGATTGACCTTATTTAATTATATCTCAAATTGAAGCTTGATGTCTCTAATGTCATGGACAACCTCAAACACAACTCTCAACATGGGGGAGAAAAATATGGTTGATGCTTATGAGTTATAGGTAAAATGAAAGTTTCTGAAGGTAGGTATTTTTAGTGACAAAGAAAAAATATAAATAAATTAAAATTAAAAAAAAATACCTATCTATTTATGCACACCCTAAAAAAGTAGAAAATGAAGCTAAATTGTATCAATAGTGCAATCAGTCACTGAATTTGTTTTCATTTCAAAGGAAGATAGAATTCTGGCAATCTTGTTGAGTAGGTCAATCGACACCCTATCTTCCTCTTCCTTTGAGGTGAACACGAATTCAGTAACTGATTACACCATTGATATGATTTAGGTTTATTTTCTGAGTCATTCCATTTCAAATCAGGTAGGGGTGCCAGGTGACCCTTGTGAATTCTATTGAAAAAAATATATGTGAGACTATTCTTAGTAAGAGCATTGGAATGCCATCTGCTTTTGACCAAAGAGTGATCAAAAATTAATGGCCACTTAAAAATGGCATCTCAAAAATAATAAATGTGTGTTTTCCTAATATTTCAAAAATTATCTATTCACCCTCTTTTATTTATTTAAAAGACCATATCAGCCCCATACATCTGAAAGTTATTTGATTCCTTTATTGTAATGGAAAAATTTATGAAAAATTGTCAAAATAAGGCTAAAAAAGGAATTTTTATCGATTTCTTGTTCATGTTACAGTTTGAATTCAAGCAACACACTTTAGAAAATTATACTATTTGGTAGCTAATGCACCCATCTCTCCACAAATAAAGTTCTGCTTTAATGTATTAAATGCTAGTGTCCCCAAAAAATTCATAAGCATAGAAATTTTTTTGGGGGGGGAAAGAAATACCAGAAAAAAGAGCATATATATAAAAGGGCATTAGAACTTTTTATTAATTTTTTATTTGAAAGATCGTATTCACACATACATATGAAAGTTATTTGGTTTCTTTATCATTAATAGAAAATCGTAAAATTAAAGTTAAGAATTGAAATTGTCTTAATTTTATGTTCATGTTACAGTTCAAAATTTGGCAAAGTCTTAAAAAAATTATACTCACTTAGTAGTTAATAAAGTTGTCTCTCCACCAAAAAATTGCACTTTATACTCCAAAAAAAAATTTCAGCACTACCCTTTGCATGAAAAAAATATGTGACTGAAGATAAAGATCTCAATCAAATCTTCCTAAATCTTTGAATATTCGACAGCATTCATCCACTAACTGTATAGTTATAAAAGCTGAAATTCTTAGGTAAATTCTTATGAGTGGCATTGCTCATTAAATATTCCTGTTTCCATCGCTCTAAATATTGAATGGATATTACTAAAAACCGAGATTTAAACACATTTAGATCATTAACTAATTTTCAGTCACATTTTACCTTACAAACAATATTCGTTCCCTATTTAGAGTGATGGAAAATGGAATATTGAACAAGAGCAATGACTCTTATAAGAAATTACCATAGAATTTTGCCTTCTATAACTCTATAAAGAGTGAATGACTATCATCCAAAAATCAAGATTTAAGTAGATTTGATGTAGAATTTTAATCTATCTTAAGTCACATTTTTCATAAAAAGTATTCATTGTTAGTTTCCCATTGATATAACATGGAAATTTTCTAATAAATTGATAGGTCTCTGCATTAAAGGTATTGATTTTGCAAATGAAAACCACATTCGAAACTCCTTAATATCGAATAAGTTTTCCACAGAAAAATGTCATTGGTGAGAAAGTGAAAAATTTGCTCAAATGTTTATCTCTGCAACCCCCCCCCACCACCACCACCACCACCACCCTGCCCACAGTGAGTAGGGGATACCGATGGGCTTGGAAAAGCTGCTGTCCATTGGATGGGATGTTAAGCCGTGGCCCCGTGTGTGGAAGAGCCATACCCTGTGGATGTTAAAGAACACACTGGATGGCCTTGATGGGAGGCTACCATCTATTTCCCAACAGCTGTTCCAGTGGGTCCCCTCTCCCAATCTTCTCTGAGCCTTCGGAGTCCTTGTGACTGGGCCATTTAGCCCATGGTGTGCAAAAAAGTGTCGCTCAGAGGTAAAAGCAACCCAACCCTTGCTCAAATGTCGCTGAATCTCAATTTATTATTAATTTAAATATTTTTACATTATATCTTTTTAAACTTAAAAGGTTATTGAATCCAAAACATTTACTGCTGTTATAGTCATCCTCATTTATGGATTAAGGAGGTACTCAGCAGAGGCCACTCTAGATCAGAACAGGTCCCATATAAACCTGTATCTCTGTATATTCTTTATCATTTGAATTCTTTCTATCACACACTTATAAATGCATGGTATGATTATATGTTATTTAATGACTTGTAGATCAAACTATATTTCTAATATTTTCTTTTAATCGTTCATCTGTATGTTGGAGAGAGAGCCCATGACGGCAAATTGCCAATAGCCAAGATATCCCTAATTTGTCACCATTAGTTCTTAAACACTTATCTTTTAAACTGATGAAATCAAAAGGAATCATTGCACATAAGTTCAAGTATATCTACTTTAGTAACTGATTTGCTATAACAGTTCTTATGTTTCAATTGACTTTAGGAGTAAATTCTTATGAGCAACAATGTTGTTGTTAAATGTTCCATCTTTAATAAGTCTTATGTATTAAACAGTATTGTTTGAAATCGTGAGTTGGATAAATTTGATTAGGATCTTCATTTATCCTGAGCAATATTTTTCCACTGAAAACTCTTTCAGAGTTAAAGAACTTCGAGTGTGGCTTTCCATTAAAATAACAGATGTACCAGTACTTTTGGTAATAAACCGTATATTGAATGTCATTTTTATACCATTTTCAAGAGTTTTACTGATCAACTATATTTTAAGTAAAACAACATTGCTTCGTTTAAAACACATTAATTCTTTTAATTTGTAAAGGTCATTCGCCAACTGTCAAGTGACTTCAGATGACAAGGTGCTATTTACTCTCTTAAGTATCATAGCATGATTGGTCTATACTGGTTTCTATAAATTAAGGAAAACTCGAAAAAATTATGATAAACAAAAAACTATATGAATGATTTTAATGTAATTTGATGAAAACATGAATTGCAATGCTAGTTTCAGAATGGCATAAAATATTTTACACTAAAAACATTTTTAATCAAAAAATAACCCTTACAGGAACTTGTCCAAAAATGAGGTGTCAGAATGCAATGGGCAAAGTTCTTTAATAAGGAGTGTGATCACACCTTACAGCAATGCAGGCACAACAGTGATGTTCCATGCTGTTTATGATGTTGTGAATCAGCTCAGTAGGGAGTAACGACCATTGTTCCTTTAAAGCAGTAATAAGCTCCCCCTTTGTTTCAGGTGGCAGGTTGAGAGCAGCAACATGTCTCACTAGAGCATCCCACACATGCTCAATCAGATTTAGGTTGGGAGATCGAGCTGGCCACTCCATGCGCATAATGGTCTCCTCTTGAAGGTATTGTTTCACTAGTCAAGCTCTGTGTGGATGATCGTTGTCGTCTTGTAAGATGAATGTTTCACCTAATTGCACCAGCATAAGGACATACATAAGGGTCCAGTCTGTCCTGTACTATATCTTTCATCTCTGTACTATAGCTTTGAGCATTGAGGTTCTCACTCATCAACACATGAAGGTCTGTGCATCCACCTAAGGAAATGCCACCCAAATACACACACTACCTCCACGTAACTGTCACTTTGATGGATGTTACTGGGATGATAGCAAGTACCTCATTCTCTGCATATCAAACAATGTCCAGAATCATTCTGCAAGCAATATCTGGAATCATCTGTGAAGAGTACAGACCTCCATTGTTCTTCTGTCCAGTAAACGTGTGCATGCTCAATTCAACCACTCTCTCCTGTGACGTGACATGAGGGGTATACAAATTACTGGCCTTCTAGCGTATAGACATCCCTCATGAAGCCTTCTATGCACATTAGAAGCTGATACAACCCTCCCAATGGCTGCTACAAGAGAGGATTGTAGCTGGGAGGGAGTAGACATCTTGCTCTTTCATGCTGTTAATCACAGATATCAGTCTTATACAGCAGTCATAACTCTAGCACTTCCTCGGCTAAACCTCCAACATGTGGAGCGCATTATGGCCTCAGCTGCCAATGTGCCATAAAACCCCAAACAACCAACATGTGGAATCCATACTAAGAAATTGATTCCACAGTCTATGAGCCACAGAAGGACTCGCATTCAGCCATCATGCCACGTCTGACTGACTTTGGCCTGCTTCAAGCCGGCCAATAGCTCTCATCTACAGTTTGTTTGGCAAATAATGTCTCGAGGTCATTCCTAAAAAATGGCTATTTCGAATTTCTTTATTCACATTTACAACACAAAATAACGATCCACTCCAAAACACCTGTTTTTATGTAGCTATCCAATTACGCAAATTGATGCAACCTATACTAATTTGCATATGATATGCTGACTCAGCATATATACAATGGAATTATATTCACAATGGAATTTATAGTGAATTTAAAATTTTTGGTTACATGAACAAGTTTGGTGAGGATCGCACATTTTTTTGGTGAATTATCACTATTTTTCTCATTTTTCCTTAATTCATGGAAACCAGTGTAGTTAGATATTATTGAAGACATGGGAAAATTATAGAGAATTTAAAATATTTTATTATTGACCTTTTTATTATTGAGTACTTTAATTAAACTATTATTCATTCCAATTCCAACTTATTTACAATTTTTATTGTATAAATTTTTACTACTTTCCATTTAATTTCCATTCATTGTGTTTCTTTCTTTATGATTCTATACATTATTTGTAAAGTAAAATTCTTATTCACATTGTACATATATTTAATAAATATTATAAAGCACAATTTATATTGTGGTCTATATCATAAAGAGCAGAAAGCAAAAAAGCTAATATCTATTCTCTAAGCATCTTACAGGCTTAGCAATGGGGCGGGGATGGCTCAGCCAGTAGCGTGCCAGGCTCATAATCTAGCAAAACTTACTTGTAAGACATGCTTTCCATCTATATGGCAAATACAAAGCCGCTTGGGCTAAAATTGCCTGAATAGAGCATATATGTGACATAAAAGGAATGTTCATAGCATTAATTAGAGGAGATCTTGATCGGTGGCCAGTAGCTCAGTGGCCCAGAGCACCTGACATGTTATCAGGAGGTCGTGGGTTCGTATCCCACCTGGCTCAAGACAATTTTTCCTCTAAAATTAGAATCAACGTCAAAGTGCTGATTTATTAGTGGATATTGAACTGTCGAGTTTATCTCATTATTTATCATTATTGGCATACTTGTAAGACATGCTTTCCATCTATGTGGCAAATAGAAAGCCGCTTGGGCTAAAATTGCCTGAATAGTGCATATATGTGTCATAAAAGGAATGTTCATAGCATTAATTAGAGGAGATCTTGATTGGTGGCCGGTAGCTCAGTGGTCCAGAGCACCTGACATGTTATCAGGAGGCCGTGGGTTCGTATCCCATCCAGCTCAAGACAATTTTTCCTCTAAAATTAGAATCAACGTCAAAGTGCTGATTTATTAGTGGATATTGAACTGTCGAGTTTATCTCATTATTTATCATTGGCATACTTGTAAGACATGCTTTCCATCTATATGGCAAATAGAAAGCCGCTTGGGCTAAAATTGCCTGAATAGCACATATGTTGTAACGCTCCAAAGAAGTCAATTACTTTTAAAGTTTGGACCCTTTGTTTGATCCAATTATTTTCATGCTCCGGATAGCTGAGTCAGGTGCCAGGCAATAATTAACAGATTGCCAAAAAAATAAAGTTAAATTAGGGTTCAAAATACCAGCGAGCGTTAATGAGTAAGAATTCAAAAAATATTAAATGATTGTCAAAATATAAAGGTAATTTCTAATCCAAAACAATTAACGTTGCTCAAGAAAAAAAATTAGTAAAGATTCAAAAGGTTTAAATAACAAACAAATTTATTTCCAAAAATCACTCACCAAAGCTTCAATGAAGAAGATACATCATTTCTCAACTCTGACTATACACACTGCACTAACTGTGCTACTCATTACTCTGTGCTCCTCTCTGAGCTTCTGCTACTGTGGCAACATGTCACCAGATTATAACAAGAAGTACAAAGCCCGCACGTGTCATGTTACATGCCGGGAAAGACATTTGCATAAATTGATGGGTGACGCAAGAGGGGGCATGTCCTAGTGCACGCACTTTAGCAGGTGACAGTTGGAAGTTCGGAGTTGCGCAATCGCAACTCCTAACTCTTGGAAACGAGCGCTGTGATGCCAAAAAGGAAATAAAAATTCCCAAAATGATAAATATAACATAAATTAAGCAAAACTGGTTAAGGTAAAATAAAAGTGAAAGAGGGGGCATCACAATGTGTGACATAAAAGTAATGTTCATAGCGTTAATTAGAGGAGATCTTGATCGGCGGCTGGTAGCTCAGTGGTCCAGAGCACCTGACATGTTATCAGGAGGTCGTGGCCCCTGAGCTCAAGACAATTTTTCCTCTAAAATTAGAATCGACGTCAAAGTGCTGATTTATTAGTGGATAAGAAATAGCAAAGTCAAAATATTTTATATAACAAAGTTTATTTCCAACAAATTCAAGACTCACCAAATATACTGATGAATGCAAAAGTCTGAGGAACTAAAAGCTCACATCTAGCTCCATTTATATTACATCTTACTGACTTGCTACTATCTGAAACTCTTATTGACTTGCTACTATCTGACAACTCTTATTGACTTGCTACTATCTGACAACTCTTATTGACTTGCTACTATCTGACAACTCTTACTGACTTGCTACTATCTGACAATTGTTACTGACTTCCTTCCTCTTACTATCTCTTATTACTATCTCATTCTGTGACCTAACATTACTTAGTATACATGTGGTGTGCAACTGACATGTGTTAATTAGAGGACGTGTGTTGCACGCTGGGAAAGACGTGTGTTGCACGCTGGGAAAGACATTTGCATAAACTTATAATTACATGCTAGCTATGACGCAAAAGGGGGCATGTTCTTAACACACACATTAGTGGCTGTCAGTCAGAAGTCAGAGTTCCATATGTGCAACACCCTTAGCAGATTGGGATGAGGAAAACTGATGGCCAACTAAAAATAATCCCCAAAATGATAAATATAATGTAAATAAAGTAAAACTGGTTAAGGAAAAGTAAATGTGAATGGGTGGACCATCACACTGCTACCTATACATAATGTATTGCAGGGATCTTAACTAATGTCTGAACCCCTATACAGAGTCAATAGCAACTATTTGACATTATCGAATTATATTGAACATGAAAGTTAATTAAACAGATGTATCTAATGTAGTGCTAACATTTAAGTTAACTTTTACCTTATTGCAGATTTTTCCCCACCCTGCCCACGGTCAGTAGGGGACACCGATGTGCTTGGAAAGGTCGCCATCCATCGGATGGGACGTTAAGCTGTGGCCCCATGTGCAGGAGAGCCATACCCTGTGCACATTAAAGAACACCCTGGATGGCCTTGATGGGAGGCTACTATCTGCTCCCAACAGCTGTTCCACTGGGTCCCCTCCCCCAACCTTCTCTGAGCCTTCGGGGTCCATGTGACCTGGCCATTTAGCCCACTGTGTGCAAAAAAATGCTGCTCAGAGGTAAAACAACCCAACCTTATTACAGAGAATATAGCAGTAACTTCACTAACAAGTTCTTAGTTATGATCGCTTGGGATCAGTTGGTACAAGATTTCACAGTTGATGGTTGATTAACTGGCAATCTGTTGCTGGTGCAGATCTTACTATAGCATCTTGTCGTTGCTAAGTTGTTTTGCTGCAGGCACATCTGGGTATTTTGTTGTTATTCCACCATGAGACAGTTTCTCTGCAGTCCAATTTTATCCAGTTGGATTATGTACTTAAGAGAGTGAAGATGTTGATTGAAAACATAATTCACAACAGTGATGTTAAATGCATGGAGAACAGTATGCTTAATCAGCTCTCTATTGTTAATACTTTGTTAAATGGAAAATCGATTTCCAGCATAACTTTCCACATTACAAGTTTAAAACAACTGAAAGTTAAAAGGTTTGCACAGAGCATTTCATCTACCACTTCTTGACTTTGTCAAGTGTACCTAACCTAGAGGAGGCTGTTTAAATGGCATTATCACTTACCTGGAAAAGTTTATGCAAATGGGATTTGCAGTCCTGCAGCAGCAGATTCCATGCAGAGGGCAGGGGTGCTGCATCGGTGTTACCAGTCGCATTTGCATATATATTTATCAATAACTTTTCTGTGTAATTGATTTAAATTTAGTCAGTGGTAAAATCAAAATTTTTGTCATATTTTCATTAATTGTTTAATTATTATTTATTGCTACCTTTATTAATGTAGTGTTATAATTTTTTAATTAATTGTTTTAATTGTTTAAGTATTATTTATTGCTACCTTTACTAATGTAGTGTTATTAATTATTATTTACTAATGTAGTGTAATAACATCAGTTTGATGTTCTTTCAGATGTTGGGAAAACATTCCGTAGGTTCGTTCCACATATCGATTTTTAGGATATATTTTGTTATGGGGTCATCCAGAATAACCAAATATGTTTCACCTGTTGGTGGCATATTATCCCTATCATTTTTAATTAATTTATTTACAGTATGTGTCATTGTTATTGTCACCACTATTCCAAATTCTTTAAGGATTTTAACTGTCATATATGTTAAATTTTCATGCAATTGACATGCCATCATACACCGAAGAACCAAAAAATTATGACCTCCTGCCTAATATGATGTTGGTCCTCCATGTGCCACCAAAACAGCTCTTATCTGGTGAGACATGGATGTAAGATTTCTAAAGGTGTCTTGTGGTATCTGGTACCAACACATTACCAGCAGATCCTTTAACTCTTGTAAGTTACATGGTTGAGCCGACACAAATCGGATATGCTGTCCCAACACAAACCACAGATGCTCAATTGGATTGATGTCTGGGGAATTTGGAGGCCAGGGCAATACCTGGAAGTCTTCCTCATGTTCTGCGAACCATTCACGAATAATCCGAACAATGTAGCATGGCGCTTTATCCTGCTGAAAGAAGACACTAATAGAGGGATATACCATTGCCATGAAAGAATGTACCTGGTCTGCAATGATGTTTAGGTAGGTGGTAGGCATCATAGTTTCCTGTACATGAATGACTGGACCCACGGTTTACCAGCAGAACATTGCCCAAAGCATTACACTTCCTCCACTGACTAGTTTTCCTCCCATGGTGCATCCTGGTGTCAACACTTCCCAGGTAAACAATGCACTCATACCTGGCCATCCACATGGTGCAACAGGAAACAAGATTCATCGGACCAGACGACCTTCTTCCAATCATTCAAGGCCCAATTTTGATGCTCGAATACCCATTGTAGGCACTTTCAACGGTGAACTGAGATTGGCATGGGCACTCAGAATGGCCTGCTGCTATGCATCCTCATTTTCAGCTGAGTTCAATGTACTGTGTTTTGTGATACATTACTCCCATTATCAGCATTCAAATTCCGGGCGAGTTACGCCACAGTATCCCTTCTGTTGGCTCGTATCATGTGGGATTGCCTTTGCTCACCTCTAACATCGATGAGCTGTGGTGGAGCTACACTTTGTTGGCAGTTCATGGTTTTTCCCTCCTCAGACCACTTTTTGAAGGTACTATCCATGACTGAATGTGAGCATCCCACAAGCCTTGCCATCTTGGAAATGTTCTGACCCAATTGTCTGGCCAATACAATTTGGCCTTTTTCAAACTCACTTAAGTCCGCTGCCTTTCCCATCTGAAGAACAAGAATAACACTGATTAACAGAGCTCAGTATCAGGTGTTATTTATACCCTTTCATGACCTTCACATGTGCCGTCATTTACATGCAGTTGCTTCGATTTGCATAAAGACTCTCTGGTCATAATGTTTTAGCTCTTAGGTGTATATATATATATAGTATCATTCATATATATATATATATAAATGTACATTTCATGCATCAGCGGACAGTGCTAATGGCCACCCAGCAATGCTATTGGGCTGGCAAACCAACGACTAGAGCACTACAGCAACAGAGCATAAGTCTCGCAGCAACTACAGCAAGCTTAGCAGCCAAGTATTATCCTCCCATATACCTAAGCTTTTAACTGCACACCTAAAATGAACTATTACCATCGAATCATTTTAGCACCTCTAGTTGCAACACAAGAGACTTAAATCTCCCAACAGTGATAACTGTGAAATAAATCTGTTATTTATCATTACTCACTGTGTTCACTCATAAAGATTTTCACTAACATTTCATAATATACCAGAAAGTTTTGAGTACCAAAGCACTCAAAAACAATGAAAACAAAAACAAACCAAGACACTACAAACATGTATTATATATCACTGTGGATATTCTGGTCTGTAAATGGTAGATAGATAGTCATTGTAAAGAGAGCTATGGACCAATTCCCAGTGATGATGCATAGAACCGGCCAGGCCTAGCACCTAATGTCCGACCCCACCTTCTTGTGGTGCAGACTGTTAGTACCTTTCAAAAGAGATACTCTCTTGTAGAAGTGAATGGAAGGGGAGAGCTGCCAGATTAGTGTGGACTACTGATTTGGACAACTCTGGCTACTTTTCTTTTTTTTCTACCCTGCTGAGGAGTGGTCAACCACACAGGGTTCTGGTGCTGACCATATATACCCACTGGACTGGACAGATATATGGCTCTGAGCTTGATTATGGATCCTGATTTTGCTGCACTGGTGGGCTTCTGTGGAGGGAAAATCTTCCGCTGTGTTTTCTGTTTGTTTGTGAGTTGACAGCCCCAAGTGAATAGATTCACAGGATATGTTTATCAGCTGGTGGATAATCCTGAGCAGAGGTCATCGCAGGCACCTGAACTCTTTGCTTCTATTGGCATCATCAAATTCTACATTTGACGAAGTCTTCCAGTGTAGATGGCTTCAGCCTTTAGTGGTGGGGGAACGGGTCTTTGCCCCATGTCTGCGATTAGGGGGCTGTTTGATATTGTCTGCGATTAGGGGGCTGTTTGTATTGTCTGCATTCCCTCTCTCAATAAACATAGTTTCTTTAAACATCCCACTAACCATTTTCTCTCCATAGGTAGTTGGAATGTGAGGACTCTGCACACAGCTTTTCTCTTGATGTCCTCACACAAGAATTCCACCATTATAAGTTAGATATTCTCGGCTTGCAAGAGACCAGATGGACAGATAAAGGTCAGATTCTTAAAAATAATCTTAAATTTCTCTTTTTAGGGAGGGACGAAAATAAGCATCACCAAGGCGTGGGTGTGCTTCTCAACAGACATGCTAGTGATGCTCTTCTAGAATATGAGTACATTAATAAAAGGTTTCTTACAGCAAAATTTCAGACAAGCATTAAAGACTTGAATGTTATCTGCTGTTATGCCCCCACTGAGAATGAGGATGAGAAGGATAGGTTTTACGGACAACTTCAGGATATTTCGAATTCTATCAAGAAAGGAGATATTACCCCTGTTCTAGGTGACTTCAATGCCAAAGTTGGTACTGACTCTGACCTTTGGGGAGGAGTGACAGGCCCTTTTGGTATTGGTAGCTGCAATGGCAATGGGCAACGTCTCCTACAGGAAAGTAAACTCAATGGTTTCAGAATAACTGACACTTATTACAAACACCACGACATACATAAGTACACATGGGTTTCACCTGATGGGCTGCATAAGAATATGATTGATTATATATTAATTAACAGCAAATGGGCTAGTTCTGTTAAGAATACCAGGTCATATAGGGGAGCTGAAATTGGATCTGACCATTACCTTGTTAAAAGTGTCTTGCAACTTAAACTTAAAAAGTGTTGTGCTAGGGTTAAAAAAATACCTTTAATACTGAAGCTGTGAAAGACCCAGTTATAGCTAAAGCTTACCATGATAGGTTACGTAGTCATTATGACAGTCAAGGTTTGTTTACTGCTGAAGTTGAAGAAGAATGGGACCATTTTAAACAGGCTTTTTTGGAAACTAACTGTACTCTTTTAAGAAAAAGGGAACAGAGGAGGCAGAATTATTTGAGTGATAAGGCAGTTGAACTTATTTCGGAAAGAAAGAACTGCAGGAATGTCCTTAATCAACACTCTACTAGTCTTAATAGAAAGCATTACAGAGAGCTTAATAAACATGTAAAAGATCAGTTAGCTGCTGATAAGAATCTTTGGTTTCATGGCTTGCCTGACAAAACCAAGAAAGCAGTTAGACAGCACAACAGCAGAGAGCTGTACCAGATAGTTAATGTTTTGTATGGTAGAAAACGGACAGACATACAGGGATTGAAGGGTAAACAAGGTAAGGTTATACAAGGTGAGGATTCTGTCATGGCTAGGTGGGCGAGCATTTCAGTGATGTTCTAAACAATGTGGTTAGTTCTGCTCTCATTGTCTGTAATGATGACAGATGCATTGGTGGCTTTAATGTTGGCCCTATAACATAATCTGAAGTTTTTTTGGCTATTTCTAAACTTAAACTTTATAAATCTCCAGGGGTAGATGAAATTACTACGGAAATGCTTAGAGGTGGGAATGTTTCAGTTACCACTTGGATGACTGAAATTTTGAATATCTTGTATGATAAAGGAATGGTTCTTAAGGATTTTACCAGAGCTATTATTATCCCTATGTTCAAAAAAGGTGATCGCAGTTCTTGTGATAACTATAGGGGTATCAGCCTACTCTCTGTTCCAGGGAAAGTTCTTTGCATGATTGTGCTTAATAGAATTAAGAATCTGGTTAACAGGTAATTGCGGTATGAGCAATGGGGATTCAGAAATGGTAGGGGATGTGTGGATCAGATATTTTCACTTAGGCAGATTCTTGAGAAATGTTTAGAGTTTCAGAAACCTTTAGTTGCTAGCTTTGTTGATTTCAAAAAGGCTTTCAACTCTGTTGATCGTCATAGTTTGTGGTTGATTGTGAGATCATATGGTATACCAGACAAGTTAGTTAACATAATGAAAACTCTCTATAATAACACTGAATCATGTGTGAGAGTTGGTAAGGCTTGTAGCAATTGGTTTAGCATTACTTCTGGTGTTCGACAAGGGTGCATTTTGTCTCCTTTTCTCTTTAGTTTGGTTATTGATTATGTTATGCGAAATTCACTTCAAGGGAAAGATTTTGGCCTTAAATGGTCTAGAAATACGAAAATTTCTGAATTAGATTATGTTGATGATGTAGCCCTTTTGGCAAATGATGTTGATGAGATGAATTCTTTCATTCAAGCTCAATGCTGTCATTCAAGCTGTTGATGAGACAGGTAGTAGAATAGGTTTGGTTATAAACAGAGAGTAAACTAAAGTGATGAAAATTGGTCAGGCAGGCTGTGATTCAGTTAAGCTGAATGATTGCAGTCTTGAGCAGGTGGCACAGTTTAATTATCTTGGGAGCTATGTAACAGTTAATGGTGATGTTCAGCATGAGATAAACAGACGAATAGGGATTGCTGCCAGGACTTTTAAGAATCTACTGGAGAGTGTGGAGAAATAGGCGTATACACCTAAAGTCTAAAATTAGACTATATAATAGTTTGGTTCTTTCTAGGGTTAGTTATGGTAGTGAAACTTGGACGCTGTGTAAACAAGATAACAGGAACTAGATGCTTTTGATTCGAGATGCTTATGCAGTATGTTGGGCATTAGGTGTTTCAACTTTGTAAATAATGATGAGGTTAGGCAAAGGAGTTGACAACCTCCTTTAAGCAGCATATTGTGCAGAGAGAGACTCTGTTGGTTTGGCCATGTTGCCTGTATGGATAATTATAGATTGGGGAATAGGGTTGTGAATATTGTGCCTAAAAACCTTAGAAAGAGGGGGAGACCTAGGATGCAGTGGGCAGACAATGTCAAACAGGACCTTGTTAGAATTGTTGTGCAGTGGCTGGATGCAGCAGATGTAACTCAGGACAGACATGCTTGGAGAACTAAACTGCACAGTCTGGTTGGACCTCCGTAGCCCATGGCTGCTTTATGATGATGATGATGATGATTCTTAATTGCATCCATACATAATCTTTTCAAAATTGTTTTAAAAGTTTCTAAAAGAAAGCAATTCCAAGCTCCACAGTCTATCCTTTACACAGATACCAAAGACTCGTCAAAGAAACCTAAGGGCTTTCAGTACTTTTTGAAATAAACTGAGATTACAACTTATTTTTTTAAAACGTTTTAACCTCATTTCTGTCTCAATATATTTGAATTAAATTTTAAAAAATGTCGATAAGTGTAATAAAATTATTGTAAATATAGGAAAATAGTATAATTGGTAATGAAATTATTGTAAATATAGGAAAAAGAAAACAGGAGGCTTAAATTTTCAGGTAACCTAATTATTCTGCTCATTGACACTGCAAGGTAATTGATAGTCATAGATCAGTGTGGGAAAATTTAGGTTAAATAGTCATACCTGCATTATCTTCTTTCTTCTAGAAGTAACTTCATTGATTGTACAAGAAGGACAATTCCTGATTGTGTGCTCTTGGTAGCTGATGTTTTCACAGGTCTAGTATTGTTGCCTCTCACTTGGTGATAGTATTCTTAGCTGTGGTGAATTCTAATCTGCCTCTGTGATATGAGTTACTGGGTGCCATTTTAAACTTTGCACTCCTATTAGTACACTGAGCCAGTTGCCATTACAAGATGTTGGTGACCAGGCATTGTGATACTCTTCATGCTGTCTGCTTCGGCACATCATCAGGCAGGCACAGATCGAGTGCATTATATCTCCATCTCATCCCACTGTCAGGCAGTGCCTGCCTGATGGTATGCTGAAGCAGACTGCACAAAAATGTGTCGCAATGCCTGGTCACCAACATCTCGTATAGGCAACTATCTCAGCACCGTAATATGAGTGCAAAGTTTAGAATGACACCCAGTGACTCATACCAGAGAGGCAGCAAAGTGCAGATTAGCAACACCACCGCACGTAAGAACTCTATCACCAAGTCAGAGGCAACAATACTGAACCTAAGAAAATATCATCTACCGAGAATAGTACACAACCCAGAATTGTCCTCCTTGTGTAACCGACAAGGCTACCTCTAGAAGAATGAAGATAATGCAGGTATGACTATTTAACTTAAACTTCACCACACCGATCTAAGACTATCAATTACCCTATTAGTGTCAGTGAACTGATTCATGATACCATGCGACTAGTCCAACATCTACAATGTCTATAGAGCTAACTTAATCTGTATTTAATTCAGCACACTGTGTTTTTACCTTCATATTTCCTTTAGAGTAATTTTAATTTCTTTTATATAATGAAGACTGCTACTCCTTCCAAGTACTTAAAGTTGTTGTTTTAAACTTTAATTATAAAGGACAGGAAGCAAAGACTCAATATTGTAAACTCATAGCTAAAAAGAAAAACAAATTAAGATCATTCGCATTTTTGATTAAGAGCAACGTTAAAAATATCAATTAGATGAAGCAGTTGTAGGCCATTAGATTTTTTTATTTATTTATATAATATTTATAAGAAGTGTCTGTGTATAATTTTAATTGTTGCCCAACTGTTAAGATATTTAACAATGTTGATCCAATTATGGCATTTCAAACTTTGTATCTAGGGGTCGATCAGCTGTTCCTCAAAGTGAAGCCATTATAACCACTGAAATTGGAGGTGGAACAATGCAGATTGAGACAAACCAGCTGGCATCATCACTCCCTTCAGAAGCTCCACCAGTACCACCAAGAAGTAGGCATGCATCTGCTTCTCAAGAAAGTGATACACCATCAGGATCTAGACACTCAAGTACTGAAAGGCACTCTTTGAGAGGTAAAGTAAAATTATTCCTTTTTGAGCATTGCTTATATGAGATACAGTTAATGAAAGCAATGATCTGGTACATTTTGGTTTATAGCTTTAATTAGATGTCTCTGTGGTTTGATCTCTAAATTGCTTTCTGCGTATGAATATTTTAATAATGTCATTTCATCAGTTGCATGGGTGTCATAAAAAATTTTGGATTGTTTCAAGAATCATTTTACCTTCCACTTGAACTCGGTATCTGTACGTTTTCCTTTTTTTTTTGTTGTGGACAAAGAAATGGATTGAGTTCTATTCTTAAACAACATGTATATGGAACAAAATGCTTAACAGTAAATTTGATATAAAAACAATTTTCCTTTCGATAAAACTGCTATTATTCTGACTTCTTGGTGATGGTATGGATCTGCTTCAAAGTCTCCAAACTTCTGAGTCTATCGAGCCGTTGTTGAATATTGGTTGAAAAAGAGGAAAAAAATGATGAGCTTATGAACTTGTCATTGACCCCCCCCCCCCAATCCAAAATCTTAAGAATGTAAGTGAAATAGTCAAGATATATATATATACAGTCGTATCAAAATAATATGACCACCCACAGAATCACAATGTACCCTCCCAGGCACGTCACAGAGTGCACATGACAAGGTCGACCACACAGAGATATAAGCGGCCGGCCAGGACAGATGAGCCATAGTGTGTAACGTGAGCACAATGGGCAGAGGTATTGATTTGACAGACATTCAAAAAGGAATAATCATCGGCTACCACACCAAGGATGGAAGCATCTCGGTGGTTGTGTGCCATGTGTGTGTCAGTCGCTCCACGAAACATGGGTCGCCAAAGATGTGAATGAGTGGCAAAAAAGGTGTTATTGCATTTGGCCAAACCTAAGGGCATAGTGTACAAGAAGTTGCTACCTTTGCAGGTGTGTCGAAACGTACTGTCCAAAGGGTCTTCCACGAGTGGCGTACATCACAGTCCACCGTTAATCATCACCAGAACTGCGGCAGAAAGACTGCTCATCAATAGGGACTGCTGCAGGGTATCACACACTGTAAAGACAAATGCTTTGCAACAAGGCAGGAACTGCTCCAGTCAGTCAATGCAGGCCTACAATAAGCTGTTTTCGAATGAACACTCCAAAGGGAACTGCGTGCCATGAATATCTGGAGCAGAGTACCATGGAAGAGACCCGTGTTAACAGCTCTGCACAAGTCTGCAGGGCTACAGTAGGCACAGCACCACAAAGACTGAACTGTCAACTCTTGGAAGCATGTGATCTGGTCGGATGAGTAACGTTTTTGCTTGTACTCAAATGATGCGAGGCGACAGGTACATCGTAAGCTGCATAAAGCCTTTCATGCGGACTGTGTGCAAGGTTCTGTTCAAGCCGGAGAAGGCCCTGTGATGTTCTGAGGGTGTTTTACGTATGAGGAAAGGGGTCCTTTGGTTGTGATGACATCACATTTGAACCAGAAGGCCTATATGGAGCTACTGTATGATCACATGTTGCCTTTTGTGCAGCATCTCCACAGTGAACACCAGAAGGATACCTCAGTCTTCCAAGACGACAATTGTCACATGCACAGGGCTTGAAGTGTGTCAGATTGGCATGACAAGCATTCTGAAGCCTTCAAACATTTGGACTGGCCTGCTAAATCCCCGGATTTGAATCCTATAGAAAATTTGTGGGACTATTTGGAGCAACATGTGAAGCACCGTCCCAGCCATTCGGCCAATCTAGCTGAATTGCAGCATTTGCTGCTGGAAGAGTGGATGAATATTGATGTGCACAACATCTGCAAACTGGTGACATCCATTCCAGACAGGATTTCATCTGTTCTTCGTCACATGGAGGCGTTTATTCTATTTGGTGACATTCAGCCAGGGGTGACTAATTTTTTGTCTGGTTAGCTTATTTAAGACTGCTGCTTGTCAGTAATTGTCAGTAGTGTTGATCACAATGGGAAAAACAAAGGATATTTTGGGTCTAATAAAGTGCTTATTGTGGTTACCCATCTGGCTGGAGCAACAGTTTTAAAAACAGCAGAGCTGACTGGATTCTCAAAAGGTGAGATATCTTGGGTTTTTAGTCAGTGGGAAAATAACCCACATTGCTTGTCTAAGAGGCATAAGTGTGGTGTGATGACAGTCTGTCAGGAACGAGATCACCATCATCTGAGAAGGCTTGTATGAAGAAACGACTTCCTGTGTGCAGCAATTGACTGAAGCTTTCAGTGAAGGCTATTCCTAACCCATATCTCAGCAAACTATGCGCAGGGAATTGAAGAGGATCCGTATTAGCAGTCTAATGCCTATACAGAAACCACTGATTTCTGTAAAAAACCAGAAAGTTCATCTACAAGTGGTGTCCGGAACACCGTGACTGGACACTATAAGACTGAAAAAAAGTCGTGGTCTGACAAGTCTGAGTTCACCTAGTTCTGTACTGTCGGTAGGCAGAGAGTTTGGTGGAAGCCCCATGAAGCAATGGACCCAGCTTGCCTTGTAAACACAACTCAAGGTTCTGGAGGTGGTGTCATGGTGTGGGGCATGTTCTGTTGGTACAGAACGGTCCCCTGATATTGCTGGAAGGTCGGGTATCTTCAAAGGATTATCTGAACATTATTGCCAATCAAGTCCATCCTGAAATGTTGACTTTTTATTCAGCAGATGACGGCTGTTTCATGGGTGACAATGCTATTGTCCATTGTACAAGGTATGTTCAACAGTGATTCAGCGAGCATGACAACAACTACCACCATCTTCCCTGGCCACCACAAAGCCCGGATCTGAACCCCATTGAGAATGTATGGGACATGTTGGAAAAAACAGATCCAGGAGCAAAGTCCTCTTCTGTCAAATCTGAACCAGTTAAAGGACTTTCTGGTGAACACTTGGTATGCTGTAGATGCAAAGGCACTCTAACACCTGTGGAAATATGGTTGAGTGATGACATCTGATGCTCCACTGTACAGGAAAGTGCTGCAACTGTTGAATGGCACCACATGTCACATTTGTGTGCTGATCAACACAGAAAGGAAAACCAACATTAATGCTGTAAAGCAGCAGAGAAGGAGCCTGTCAAAAAGATCTGCATTACTCAAAAGTTATCTAATTCTGTTAATTCATTCATATCTGGAATGTGGAAACTTTTCAAATTTTGAGCCGTGCCAAGGAATTATTGCCAATAAGATTTGGTAGTGATAAGGTGTGAATTTATGCTGTAACTCTGTAAATGAATTGTATCGAGAGTTGACCATTTTTGAAATACTGAATGCATATTATTGAAATTGAGATTTAAATAGTTTATGTTCCTAAAATTATTTTCAGTTATGTATTGTCATAAAAATATTATTTAAGGAAATTCAATATCTGTGTTACTATTAACATAATGTGTAACTGTATCTAATGAAAGGGCCTTTTGAATATATGTTAATGTTACGGATATCATAATTATATCATTTGTAATTCATATCGAATTACTATAGAATTTCTATTAGATGATTCTGAGAAATCATTCTCCCCTTGTGCTTAAAATTAAATTTGATTGAATTAAAACACCAAATCTTTATTTCAACTTATCTTTTTACCAACTATGTAAATAATCATAATGAAAATAATGTAATTTTTCGCTGCTTTTGAGTAATAGTTTAAATTTTGTCCCATCCAAAAACATTTAATGTGATCTGGTGTAAATAGTTTCCAATTTTTTTCAATTTACTAAGAAACTTTTTCCTGGAGTTATTCAACAAAAAGTCTACTTTATTTTTCTTGTTTTGATTAATTCTGAAATTTTTATTCTGCTGTATCAATTTTTATTGATGTTTATTCCACTGCTTTTGCTTTGATCTTAATCTTGTGTGCAATGCAGATATTTTCCCTCTGGTTTATTTAGTTTTTAATAGCAATTTCAAACTGTAATTTTCTAATGCATAGACTATGATGCACTGACATAAGTTTTTATTCCCATGAATCAGTACAGTATAAGCCAAGGTATTTAAATTACCAATTAGCTGAGATAATGCTACTTTTTTATTGACTACACTGTCATAGTTTTCACAGTAATCTGTTTCTTTTTCCAAAAATCATTTCATTGTTTACAGAGATAACAATCATTGGTTGAAGTAGAATTGGTCATGGTGACAAGACTGAATTTTTTATGCGACAGTTTTTTGTTTTTAAATCTGGAATGGCATTATCATTTAGTTCACATTTAATAGATATTCCTAAGAGTTTTCTTCATGGATCATAACAGGCATCTGAAAAATGTTTACCACATAACCTAGCATGTGCACATGAAATTTATCTTCAAATTGACACTGCAGTATCCACTTCATACTAATTTTTGGTTCTAATGGGAAGTACATGAAACGTTGTTTTTCTTATCCTTCAAAGGATTACTCATGTAATTTGCTAATGCACAGTTCAGCATGATAAAGAAAAAATTATCTTTTTAAGTTTTTGCAAGATGTCATGTGAGGCAAGAAAACATGTTTCCGTGTTAGTTTCCTGTTCTCAATAACAATACTGTATCAAGATTAAACGTTTCTGAGCTAATTAATGCTGAAAAAGAACTCGTTGCTAAAAGCATATGTGTTTTTAGCAACCTTTCAAGCAGGCTTTGTTGGCCAGCTTAATAGATTACATTGATTTTTTTCTCAACTTAGAACCATGTGATGTCACGAGAGACAGGAAAGCCTATTACTTTCCAGTTCTTGATAAGTTTCTTTCCTAATTATGACCCATTTTTTTATATATTGTATGGATTGTGAAATTCATTAAAAAATTACTCAAAAAGAAAAATCTCAGCAAAAATATAATACTTCTTTGTATGATTTCACTGAAATTCCCCTGGTTTTCTTTATTACTTACAATTTCCAAAATTTGGCTTCACTTTCTCATCTCATCCCTGTCTTTCACCCATTCCTTCTTCATTGGAGCAAAGCAAATGCAAAAATTCACAGATATCACTTCAAAATTTATCTCCCCATGATATGTTTTTCTCTCCCAGCCCCCCAAAACGTCATTTTACCTATTGATTTTGAATTGTTTTTTAAAATAATTTCCGAAAACTGTCTTGGTTTGTAAACTTTTCCAATTTACTGATTTTTTACACCTCAACAGCTGAATAATTCAGTGAAGTGTACAATTACTAACATTTTCTCTGCAACTCTTCACATCATTCATGCAGATCCCATTTTCGCATAAATTTACTCTCATCTCCCAAAACCTTTCCCATGGGTTAACATGGGATTTTTCATTGAATTATTTCAGAACTCTCATTTATCTGCATTTATCTAACTACTTCTGTGCATGTTAAAGAACACACTTGGGTGAACTTAGTGGGAGACTACCATCTGTCCTGTGGGTCCCCTTCCCTCCAACCTTCTCTGAGCTCTTAGAATCCTTATTACTTGACTGTTTAGCCCATTATTACTTGATTGTGTGCCACTCAGAGGGAAAAAAACCCAACTGGCAGTTTGTTGAATTATAAATGAATTTAAAAATGCATTCATTTGGCTTTCCTCTAGAAATTTGTAACAAAGCATGTGGGATATATTGGTCAAAAACTGCCCATATGTTGTGCCTCCATTCATGCTTTGTTGGTGTAGCCCTGTGCATGCATTCACCATTTTTGAAACATCGTGACATGTGCCTATGTTATTCATCTTTGTTCTATACAATATGAAATGTAAAAACAATTTTGTTAATTGGTTTATAAACAATATTATTTTGACAATGCTGAATGTACTAAAGAGCATTTAAAGCAAGTGTATTTTTTTTTCCTATTTTCAAAGAGCGTTTTATGTATTATTGGGAGTTATCAACTCAAATTAACATAGGTGCAAAATCAAAAATTCATTGTTTTTGAAACATACAACAAATGTATAAATTTACCATTTTTATAAGTATGCAATGATAGTTACAGTTTTATTATACTCTGAGTTGATGTATGCACAGTAAAACCTCCTATGTCCAAAATATTCAATTATCTGAGCTTTTCTGAGATCTGAACTTGTCTGGACTTTGCATAAATAATATTTTGATCAAATGCATTTTCATTAAAAGTATAATATGTAAATCTCTACTACTTGCAGTGTAGTATGTAATATCTTAAATTGTCATTTTTACTTATCTTCCTATTGCTTTTGCCTTTGACATTTGTTAGTCAGTTTGTGGATTTGACAAAACGTTGTTGCACCATATCTTTCGAATGTGATGGAGAAACTTAATGATTTATATACCAAATGAAAGTTTGTGATGCGGGAGTGTCATAGACTATAAAAAAATTGGCACCCCATGCTTTCTTCCTCCCTAAAAAAGGGAAATGTGAATGTCATTCTACTATATCTTTTGAATGTGAGGGCCTACAGTTATGAATTAGTGTCAAATGAAAGCTTGTATAATGATGATCTTAAGCTATTTTGTCCCCCACTATTTTCCCCCTGATGGAGGACAGATTTTTGCAGGATTTGACTTTAACGAGTTGTATCTCAAAGCTTGTGTGACATCTCCAATGTCATGGGCTACCTCAAACTTGACTCTGTAAAGGGGGAAATCTGCTCGATGTTTATGAGTCATATATGAAATGAAAGCTTTTGAGGGTAGGTGTATTTAGTGACAAAGAAAAATGTAAATTAAAAATTCTGAAAAATACGTATCTTCCTATAGGGCCCAAAAAAGTAGGAAATAAGCCTAAAGCATGTCAATGGTGCATTCAGTCATTAAGTTCATATTGACTTCAAGGGAAAATAGGGTGCTGATTTATCTACTCAACAAGATTGCTGGCACTCTATTTTCCTTTGAAGTGAATATGAACTCAGTGACTGATTGCACCATCTATATATATATTTTAGGTTTATTTTTTCTACTTTTTAGTGCCGTGTAGGAAGATGGGTATTTTTTAAATTTTGCAATTTATTTCTATTTCTTTGTTATGTTTTTTTAGGATATCAAATTAAATCTTCATTAATAAAATTAATTAAATATTCATAAATATCATTAGTTTTATGGGTTAAAGAAATTTAAATATAAGACAATAACGAAACGGAAATTTTAAAGCCCTGTAAAATATTTTAGGTAGCCTTTAATAAAACTAAATCATTTGAAATATCACATATGATGAATAGTCTCCATCCCATGCATTCTGGATATATGAGTTTTTACTGTGTTTAATGTTTTATTACATATCATTTGATATAATGAAACTACTACTAAGATTTATTTAATTTTGAAGGTGACAGTTCACGAGAAGGAACTCCATCCAAAAGTCCAAGGTATGTGTACTGTTCTGTTTTTGAATATATAACCCAGTTTATGATCAGGCTTTACATACAAGATGGTAGAGAACATGTGGTGAATCAGAAGCACAGTTCAAGTAACTCTCACAATTAACTTGAAGTATAGAAGCTGTTAACTACAGCTATAATTGACTGTCCTTTGTTCCAAGGTAAAGAGACAGATATTATGAAGAATGCTACTATTCAAAAGGGGGTTATGTTCCAGAAAATCGCTGAATATATTAACAAAAAAAACCTAAAGGGAAAATGAGTGTTTCATTGCTGATTCAGACAAAAATAGAAGAATTGCTCACAATTCAAACATACTTTGATAAAGACATTTATCCCAAATGTATTAAGTATGTCAACTTATAAAATATATTGGCATTACTACCTGAAAAGCATTGTGGAAATAGAAAAGAAATCTTTGTGGAAAAAATAAGGTAACATTCTGTCATTATGAATTTTCAATCAACTAAGGCCACAACTGCTCAGAATGGCCACTATATATCTTTAATAATAAGATGACATAAGGAAATGACAGCTAAGCAACTGTCTTGCAAGCTGTCAGTGGCCACAAGGATGACAGTTTCAAAACATACTGTGTATGTAAGGCTGCATGAACCAGATCTGTAGGTGGGAAGACCAATAGCTTGTGCCCTTACTCCTTTCAACGAATGTCTCGTTAAACATCGATAACATAACCTTTGACCCCAGGCCAGTGGGCAAATGCCCTCTTTATAGATGAGTTCAGATTTATCTTGAATGCCAATTTTCATTGTGTTAATATTGAATTGTGAATCATTGTTAAATTTATCTTGAATGCCAATAATAAGAAACCCCTTTATGTAGGAGCTGTTCATTAGTGAGTGGACCACCCTGTAATTGTTTTGTTTTCTTGCTACATTCACGATGAGTTTTTGTTATACATTGTGACCTGTGTCCCTAGAAGGAAAGATTCTGGTAATTGTATAGGGGTCCACTTTGTCACTTCTGTCTCCTTGAGTCAACCGCTTTGGCCTGTCATGCCATTAGAGGACCTTCTACTGCACTGGGCAGCATACTATACATTGCTTTGGTCTCTGCTTCAGACAAATGGGAAGTCTTAAAGAAACTTATCCTGGAAGGGCCCTTCTGGTAATTGTATAGGGGTCCACTTTGTCACTTCTGTCTCCTTGAGTCAACCGCTTTGGCCTGTCATGCCATTAGAGGACCTTCTACTGCACTGGGCAGCATACTATACATTGCTTTGGTCTCTGCTTCAGACAAATGGGAAGTCTTAAAGAAACTTATCCTGGAAGGGCCCTTCTGGGATAAGTCTGATGGTAATTCACCTGCTAAAGTCAACCTTGCAATGAGTTCTTTGTCCAGGTTTGCAAGTATCCTTAACATATTTTTGATTAAGGACTCATACATATGCATATATGGATATTGCACTCATGCATCCATTTGGGCTTCCCCTTGCTGGACTCCAAGGTGGGTGGGGAATTTATCTCCAAGGGGCAGGAGTGGCTCAGTCGGTAGCATGCCAGGCTCGTAATCTGTAGTTCCCAGGTTCGAGTCCCAGCTTGAACCTGGGAACAGTGCTCAGATTTATCTCTGCAAAATTCCCTGCCCTGCCCATGGTCAGTAGGGGACACTGATGGACTTGGAAAGGCCGCCATTTGTCAGATGGGACGTTAAGCTTTGGCCCTGTGTGCGGGAGAGCCATACCCTGTGCATGTTAAAGAACACACTGGATGGCCTTGATGGGATGCTACCATCTCTCTCCCAACAGCTGTTCCAGTGGGTCTCCTGCCCCAACCTTCTCTGAGCCTTCTGGGTCCATGTGACCTGGCCTTTTAGCCCATGGTGTACAAAAAAGTGCCACTCAGAGGTGAAACAACCCAACCCAAAGTATTAATCTCCTTTTTTCAGTCATTAATTCTCCATTAAAATATTGTCTTATCTGCAAAATGACTCTAGTGAAAAGATCCATCTTCATCCTATTCATTATCTATTTATTCACTTTCACAATTTGTGATCATCCATTCCATGGGAGATCAGTTGATATGAAACATGTCTCATTTTTCAACAATAAAGGTTTGGAAGTTCTTTCGGGAGCTTTGAAATTACTCAAGCACCTGATATCTGGTGACTTGCTACTTGAGACTGCATGCTTTAAACATTCGAGCTACTCCTAAATGTAATGGTGAGGGTAATGGGGTCCTAAGGATTGGTGGGGTAAGCATCACTGTGTCACCCCATGAAAGGCTGAATTCCTCACATGGTGTGATTTCCAAGTGGGGGCCTCCTCATTGTTTCTGAAGAGGAGATCCTCTTGGAGCTTTCCACATCAGAAGTTGTTGCAGTTCATTTTCATCTAACTGCAACAGGAAATCAGAACCACATGAGCACTAATTTTGAATTTCAACACACCATACCTGCTGACTGCCATTTAAACAGGTTATCATCATTGTGAGATATGGCCAAATGTAAGAGGGCTGACACCAAACTTTGTTAATCTTTTACTGTGGTAGAAGTATGGCCATGCTCACACAGCTTGCTGAGATAAACCCTCCTGTGCCCACTGTGGCAGTATGGATCATGTTGATCCAGATTGCCTGGCAGAGAAGGCAAACTTTGTGAATTATGGTAGCCAACCATTCAGTGTTCTGTGACTGTTCTTCCAAAGGTGAAAGTGAAGAAAGAGGTACAGTGTACCAAAACAGTACAGAATCTCTACCCAGAAGTGCAAATGATTGTTGCATCACACACAATACCTGAAGTTTCTTATGTCAGAGTAATTCCTGGGAAATCTTTTGTCTCAATATTCAGTATCCATATCCTAGAATGGTCTGAGGACATGGACACTGACTACCCACAAATTACTAACCGTCAGTGGCAATAGTTCTTATAAAGAAGAAATCTTGGGTTGTCCAATATTATGCAACCAGAGATGATAAATGGTAGCTAGGCATTACTGGAAGGAGAGCTGTATACCAATCCCAGTGATAGTGCCCAGAACTGGCCAGGTCTAGCACCTAATGTCCGACCCCACTTTCTGGTGGTACATACCATTACTATCTTTCAAAAGAGATAATCTCTTTTGGAAGGAAATGGAAGGGGAGGACTACCAGTTCAGTATGGTCTACTGATCTGGTCATCTATGGCCACTTTCTTTTCAACCCTGCTGAGGAGCTGACCATTTATACCTACTAGACTGGACTTGTTTATGGATTTGAGATTGATTATTGATCCTGGACTTGCTGCACTGGTGGGCCTCTGTTGAGGGAGAGTCTGCCACTGTGTTTTCTGTTTGCTTCTGGGTTGCCAGCTCTAAGTGAACAGAGGCATGGGACCTTATATCAGCTGGTGGATAATCCTAATCAGAGGCCATCATAGGTACCTGAACCTTACTTAGCTAGTTAGGCATCGTCAAGCCTAAACTGGAGTAATGTGTCTCAGGCAGGCCATATGGCTCTTGAAAAGGTGGTGCCTGAAGTTCCTACCAACATCGGTGACTTCAGCCTTTAGCAGAGGAGGTACACGTCTTTGCCCCATACCTGCGATCAGGGGGCTGTTTGATATTGTTGGCCCTACCAATCTCAATAAACCTAATTTCTTTAAAAATCCTCCTCATCATCATCATCATCCTCAAGCAGCCATGGGCTACGGAGGTCCAACCAGACCATGCAGTTTAGTTCTCCAAGCAAGTCTATCCTGAGCTACATCTACTGCATCTGGCCACTGCACACCAATTCTAACAAGGTCCTGTTTGACATTGTCTGCCCACCGCATCCTAGGTCTCCCCTTCTTTCTGAGGCCTTTAGGCACACTGTTCATAACCCTATTCGCCAATCTATAATTATTCATACGGCAACATGGCCAAACCAACGGAGTCTCTCTCTGCACAATATGCTGCTTAAAGGAGGTTGCAAACTCCTTTGCCTAACCTCATCATTAGTTACAAAGTTGAACCACCTAATGCCCAAGATACTGCGTAAGCATCTGGAATCAAAAGCATCAAGTTTCCTGTTATCTTGTTTACAAAGTGTCCAAGTTTCACTACCATAACTAACCCTAGAAAGAACCAAACTATTGTACAGCCAAATTTTAGTCTTTAGGTGTATACGCCTATTTCTCCACACTCTCCATAGATTCTTAAAAGTCCCGGCAGCAATCCCTATTCGTCTGTTAATCTCATGCCGCACATCACCATTATCGGTTACATAGCTCCCAAGATAATTAAACTGTGACACCTGCTCAAGGCTGCAACCATTCAGATTAACTGAATCACAGCCTGCCTGACCAATTTTCATCACTTTAGTTTTCCCTCTGTTTATAACCAAACCTACTCTACTACCAGTCTCATCAACAGCTCGAATGAAAGAGTTCATCTCATCAACATCATTTGCCAAAAGGGCTAAATCATCAGCATAATCTAAATCAGAAATTTTCGTATCTCCAGCCCATTTAACGCCAAAATCTTTCCCTTGAAGTGAATTTCGCATAACATAATCAATAACCAAACTAAAGAGAAAAGGAGACAAAATGCCCCCTTGTCGAACACCAGAAGTAATGCTAAACCAATTGCTACAAGCCTTACCAACTCTCACACACGACTCAGTGTTATTATAGAGAGCTTTCATTATGTTAACTAACTTGTCTGGTATACCATATGATTTCGCAATCAACCACAAATTATGACGATCAACAGAGTCAAAAGCCTTTTTGAAATCAACAGAGCTAGCAACCAAAGGTTTCTGAAACTCTAAACATTTCTCAAGAATCTGCCTAAGTGAAAATATCTGATCCACACATCCCCTACCACTTCTGAATCCACATTGCTCATCACGCAATTGACTGTCAACCAGATTCTTAATTCTATTAAGCAAAATCATGGAAAGAACTTTACCTGGAACAGAGAGTAGGCTGATACCCCTATAGTTATCACAAGAACTGCAATCACGTTTTTTGAAAATAGGGATAACAATAGCTCTGGTAAAATCCTTAGGAACCATGCCTTTATCATAAAAGATATTCAGAATTTCAGTCATTCAAGTGGAAACTGAAACATTTCCAGCTCTAAGCATTTCTGTAGTAATTTCATCTACCCCAGGGGATTTATGAAGTTTAAGTTTAGAAACAGCCAAATAACTTGAGATTGTGTTATAGGGCCAACTTTAAAGCCACCAATGCATCTATCATTATTGCAAACAATGGGAATAGAACTAACCGCATTGTTTAGAACATCACTGAAATGCTCAGCCCACCTAGTAATGACAGAATCCTCCCCTTCTATAACCTTACCTTGTTTATCCTTCAATCCCTGTATACCTGTCCATTTTCTACCACACAAAACATTAACTATCTGGTACAGCTCTCTGCTGTTGTGCTGTCTAACTGCTTCCTCGGCTTTGTCAGCCAAACCATCAAGCCAAAGATTCTTATCAGCAGCTAACTGATCTTTTACATGTTTATTAAGTTCTCTGTAATGCTTTCTATTAGTACTAGTAGGGTATTGATTAAGGACATTCCTGCAGTTCTTTCTTTCCGAAATAAGCTCAAGTGCCTTATCACTCAGATAATTCTGTCTCTTCTGCTCCTTTTTCCCTAAAAGAGTACTGTTAGTGTCCAAAAAAAGCCTGTTTAAAATGATCCCATTCCTCCTCAACTTCAGTAGTAAGCATACCATGACTGTCATAATGACTAAGTAACCTATCATGGTAAGCTTTGGCTATAACTGGATCTTTCAGAGCTTCAGCATTAAAAGTAAATTTTTTAACCCTAGCACAACACTTTTTAAGTTTAAGTTGCAAGACACTTCGAACAAGGTAATGGTCAGATTCAATTTCAGCTCCCCTATATGCCCTGGTATTTCTAACAGAACTAGCCCATTTGCTGTTAATTAATATATAATCAATCATATTCCTATGCAGCCCATCAGGTGAAACCCATGTGTACTTATGTATGTCGCGGTGTTTGTAATATGTGTTAGTTATTCTGAAACCATTGAGTTTACTTACCTGTAGGAGACGTTGCCCATTGCCATTGCAGCTACCAATACCAAAAGGGCCAATCACCCCTCCCCAAAGGTCAGAGTCAGTACCAACTTTGGCATTGAAGTCACCAAGAACAAGGGTAATATCTCCTTTCTTCACAGAATTCAAAATATCCTGAAATTGTTCATAAAACCTATCCTTCTCATCCTCATCGGCATCCTCAGTGGAGGCATAACAGCAGATAACATTCAAGTCTTTAACGCTTGTCTGAAATTTTGCTGTAAGAAACCTTTCATTAATGCACTCATATCCTAGAAGAGCATCACTAGTGTGTCTGCTGAGAAGCAGACCCACGCCTTGGTGATGCTTATTGTCGTCCATCCCTGAAAAGAGAAATTTAAGATTATTTTTAAGAATCTGACCTTTATCTGTCCATCTGGTCTCTTGCAAGCCGAGAATATCTAAATTATAATGGTGGAATTCTTGTGTGAGGACATCAAGAGAAAAAGCTCTGTGCAGAGTCCTCACATTCCAACTACCTATGGAGAGAAAATGGTTAGTAGGATGTTTAAAGAAACTATGTTTATTGAGAGAGGGAATGCCGACAATATCAAACAGCCCCCTAATCGCAGACATGGGGCAAAGACCCGTTCCCCCACCACTAAAGGCTGAAGCCATCTACACTGGAAGACTTCCTCCAATGTAGAATTTGACGATGCCAAAAGAAGCAAAGAGTTCAGGTGCCTGCGATGACCTCTGCTCAGGATTATCCACCAGCTGATAAACATATCCTGTGAATCTATTCACTTGGGACTGTCAACCCACAAACAAACAGAAAACACAGCGGAAGATTTTCCCTCCACAGAAGCCCACCAGTGCAGCAAAATCAGGATCCATAATCAAGCTCAGAGCCATATATCTGTCGAGTCCAGTGGGTTTATATGGTCAGCACCAGGACCCTGTGTGGTTGACCACTCCTCAGCAGGGTAGAAAAAAAAATAAAAGTAGCCATAGTTGTCCAGATCAGTAGGCCACACTAATCTGGCAGCCCTCCCCTTCCATTCACTTCCACAAGAGAGTATCTCTTTTGAAAGGTACTAACGGTTTGCACCACGAGAAGGCGGGGTCAGACATTAGGTGCTAGGCCTGGATCCTACTAATCATTTTCTCTCTGCAGGAACATGGAACGTGAGGACATTACATAGAGATTATTCTCTTGATGTCCTCACCCAGGAATTCCAGCGGTATAACCTAGATATTCTAGGCTTGCAAGAGACCAGATGGACAGGTAAAGGTGAGATACTTAAAAATAACTTTAAATTTCTCTTTACAGGGAGGGAGGATAGAAAGCATCACCAAGGTGTGGGTCTGATTATATATTAATTAACATCAAATGGGCTAGTTCTGTTAGGAATACCAGGTCATATGGGGGAGCTGAAATTGGATCTGACCATTACTTTGTTAAAAGTGTCTTGCAACTTAAACATAAAAAGTGTTGTGCTAGGGTTAAAAATATTTAATTTAATAATGAAGCTGTGAAAGACCCAGTTATAGCTAAAGCTTACCATGATAGGTTACATAGTCATTATGACAGTCATGGTTTGTTTACTGCTAAAGTTGAGGAAGAATAGGACCATTTAAACAGGCTTTTTTGGAAACTATCTGTAGTCTTTTAGGAAAAAAGGAGCAGAGGACGCAGAATTATTTGAGTGATAAGGCACTTGAGCTTATTTCGGAAAGAAAGAACTACAGGAATATCCTTAATCAATACCCTACTAGTCCTAATAGAAAGCATTACAGAGAACTTAATAAAAGGGTAAAAGATCAGTTATCTGCTGATAAGAATCTTTGGCTTGATGGCTTGGCTGACAAAGCCAAGGAAGCAGTTAGACAGCACAACAGCAGAGAGTTGTACCAGATAGTTAATGTTTTGTATGGTAGAAAACGGACAGGCATACATTGATTGAAGGGTAAACAAGGTAAGGTTATAGAAGGTGAGAATTCTGTCATGGCTAGGTGGGATGAGCATTTCAGTGATGTTCTAAACAATGTGGTTAGTTCTATTCCCATTGTTTGCAATAATGAGAGGCATTGATTGCTTTAATGTTGGCCCTATAACACAATCTGAAGTTATTTTGGCTATTTCTAAACTTAAACTTCATAAATCCTAAGGGGTAGATGAAATTACTACGGAAATGCTTAGAGCTGGGAATGTTTCAGTTACCACTTGGATGACTGAAATTTTGAATGTCTTTTATGATAAAGGAATGGTTCTTAAGGATTTCACCAGAGCTATTATTATCCCTATTTTCAAAAAAGGTGATCGCAGTTCTTGGGATAACTACCTACTCTCAGGTATGGGTATCAGCCTACTCTCAGTTCCAGATAAGGTTCTTTGAATGATTATGCTTAATAAATTAAGAATCTGGTTGACAGGCAATTGCGTGATGAGCAATGTGGATTCAGAAGTGGTAGAGATGTGTGGATAAGATATTTTCACTTAGGCAGATTCTTGAGAAATGTTTAGAGTTTCAGAAACCTTTGGTTGCTAGCTCTGTTGATTTCAAAAAGGCTTTCGACTCTGTTGATTGTCATATTTGTGGTTGATTGTGAAATCATATGGTATACCAGACAAGTTAGTTAACGTAATGAAAGCTCTCTATAATAACACTGAGTTGTGTGTGACAGTTGGTAAGTCTTGTAGCAATTGGTTTAGCATTACTTCTGGTGTTCGACAAGGGGGCATTTTGTCTCGTTTTCTCTTTAGTTTGGTTATTGAATATGTTATGCGAAATTCACTTCAAGGGAAAGATTTTGGCCTTAAATGGGCTGGAGATACGAAAATTTCTGATTTGAATTATGTTGATGATTTAGCCATTTTGACAGATGATGTTGATGAGATGAACTCTTTCATTCGAGCTGTTGATGAGACTGGTAGTAGAGTAGGTTTGGTTATAAACAGAGAAAAAACTAAAGTGATGAAAATTGGTCAGGCAGGCTGTGATTCAGTTAATCTGAATGGATGCAGTCTTGAGCAGGTGTCACAGTTTAATTATCTTGGGAGCTATGTAACAGATACTGGTGATGTGCAGCATGAGATTAACAGACAAATAGGGATTTCTGCTGGGACTTTTAAGAATCTATGGAGAGTGTGGAGAAATAGGCATATACACCTAAAGACTAAAATTAGACTGTATAATAGTTTGGTTCTTTCTAGGGTTAGTTATGGTAGTGAAACTTGAACGCTGTGTAAACAGGATAACAGGAAACTAGATGCTTTTGATTCTAGATGCTTATGCAGTATGTTGGGCATTAGGTGTTTCAACTTTGTAACTAATGATGAGGTTAGGCAAAGGAGTTGACAACCTCCTTTAAGCAGCATATTGTGCAGAGAGAGATTCCGTTGGTTTGGCCATGTTGCCCGTATGAATAATTATAGATTGGCAAATAGGGTTATGAACAGTGTGCCTAAAGGCCTCAGAAAGAGGGGGAGACTTAGGATGCGGTGGGGAGACAATGTCAAACAGGACCTTGTTAGAATTGGTGTGCAGTGGCCGGGTGCAGCAGATGTAACTCAGGACAGATATGCTTGGAGAATTAAACTGTATGGTCTGGTTGGACTTCTGTAGCCCATAGCCGTCAATCATCTTAAAGAGAACTCTAATGCTAGTATTTCACACTAATACATCAGTTAGTTTGTCAACAACAAATTTTAGAGCTGAATGCAGTTCCAGTTTTAATTAATCTTATGTAAGAACATCGATTCTACTTATATAGTGAATTTTGTGTTAATTAAAAGCAAAGTTAATATCACTGTGCTGTTTTATAATTTTAATCATTTAAAAACACCTGATCTAGACTAGGTGCTAGATGGATGTGCTGTGACTAAGTTACATTGATGAATAAAAATATCTTTGCACTATAAGTGTATTAGAAAATTGCTTCCATCATCCTGATGTGATTATGCAATATGTTCCACCTACAGTTTTTAAGTAATGTGCTATAGAATTAATTGTTGTCACATACCCTTTACTATGTTAAGAAATGCTCAGAAAAGTTAAGGCATCAAATTAGTGATATGTAAAAAGAAATAGACATTTTAATAAGAATGAGGCTTTTAATATGATATAGGCTTATAAGATGCAAGTAAAAAATTAAATTCTGTTTTTTCTGGCTTTTGCAGTCATCTTATTAGTACAGGTTCCCCAGCCCATAAACTTGCCAGTTGTAGTACTCCTGAAAGAAGTTCCAGACCAAAATTCAAGAAAGAAGTCATGAAGTATGTGAATATTTTGATATAGTCTTATTTTTAAAACTAACTTTTAAATCTTCCAGGCCATCAACACTGTGGCTCATGTCAAATTCCCACAGATCAGAACATAGGCATTAGTCAGCATCATCTTATTTTAAAGCATCAACGTGAAACTTTGATTTTTTAAAAACAGAAATTCCTATTTGAAAATTTTTTACCTATATTTTGCTAAAGAATATAATTCAAGCTTGAAAAATAATACATTTTTCATTTGGTACACACTTTATTAAAATACAATATAAATAATTTCTTTCTGTGATTTTATTGCCATTCCTTAGACACAATCTACAGCTTTGCCATTCAGATTGTTTACAGTTTTCCATGTTGAAGCAACCCCCTGATTTAAGTTCATGAATTTTATCTGAATTATTACCAACTCATGTTTTTAATAAATTTGTGAAATACTTGCAAAAATGAACCAAAAACTTTTCAAATTGTAATAAAAATTTATTTTTAAATTTGAGGTGTTTTTTTTTGAAATGGTAAGTAATTTTTTTTCCTCTTCTACTCTCTCTGTTCTGCTTTAAACAATTTCATTATTTCTTGAATTACTTTTATCATTCATCCCAGCCTTCAGTGCATAATTTTCCAAGATTGAAACCAAAACCACTTGGTTTTGAGAATACAGCTTTCCAATCAGGTCAAAGCAAATCATAAGATGCAGATGTCACTAATTGGATACATGTTCAGTGACTATTGTGTATTACAGTATCATTCTGTACTGTAATACAATAGACAATATACAATGTAAACATTGTATATTGTCTCCATTTGTTCAGTTAGTATTTAATTTTTTCTTTAATGATTAAACTTTCATTTTTATGTTTGCATTATTAGAACAGATGGCAAATCTGTGACACACAGGAATTGATGATCAAGCATCTTAATGAATTACTAATAAGTAGAACATCATCAAAGACAGAATTTGAGAATTAAATGAGATGTTTAAAATTTACTTAATGGATTTGAAATCTGCAGAGTAGTTTTAAATTTCTCTGTTTTAGAGCACAAATGTCAAATTACAGGTGCAACTAGCAGTAATTGTCAGATAAACATCTGGAAATATTATGATGAAAGAATAAGTATACTAATAGCTCTGACTGAAAAACCAAAAAGCTTAGTATTATGATAAGTTCAAAAATTAATTAATACAACTAGACATTAAAAAAAAAAACAGCATCGATAACAACCAATTATGCCTTAAGTATGACTGGAAAATGTACTGGATATGTAAAATTTCTTGTGAAAGAAATCCCAGCAATCTTTGGCTGAATTTTACTGTGTTTATACACCAAGAAGCACTTTATTCTAAAAATGGTTTAAAATTTCTTGAAAATGTAATTTCTGTTGTGATGAAAATGACAGTTCTAATAGCTTCCTGCACTTCTAACAAACAAAAAGTTTCAAAAATGACATAAAATTTACCCCAATATTCATACTCAATGCATATAATATTTCCAATATGAAACCCAGTTTTTGAGATTAATGATTGTGGGTGATGGTAAAACTGCGATCAAGTTCTCAACCATTTCCTTGGTCTGCTAGACCAAGTAATTGGCTATGATCTATTGATATGTTGGTAAAACATTGTAATTTGGTAAACGATATAAAATGGCTAAACAACTTGTAATTTTTTTTTTATCATTTCATGTAATGTTTCAATGAATTTAATTGGAAAGTACAAGGTTGGAGTCCAGATTGTATTAGCAATGGATGAACATTTTAAATGAATCTTGATGTATTTGCAAAAGATCTAGTTCTTAATAAATTTATGTATTTTCCAGCACTCGAGAAACATTTTTGAAATTCATCTTATTTTGCTGACCAAACTGCCAATAAAACAGAATATTTCATAAAAAGTATAAATTAATAGTAGAAGACACGAAACAAATATTTCCTAAAAGGTTCACCCAATTCCTTTGCATGGAGAAAAACTACAATTTTTCATATTGCAACATAATGATTATGTGTGAAGATCTGCGATAAACATCTTCCAAACAGTTAGATATCAATAAAGTAGAAATGTAATTAAGTAATTGTATCTCAAAACAATATTGTGTGAGAAAACCAATTTATGCAACTAAATCTAAAGCTAGAAAAAATTATTTTGTGAAAACTTATCAGCGAAAAATGTAAAAAATCAGAAGCAAGAGTTGAGAATAGTTTTTTTTTCAGAATGGAACTTTCTATTTAATTAATTTTTGTCTATGAAAAATTAATGAAAGCTCTGTTAAAGACGTTTGAGTCAACATATGCTCGAGCAATTGTGTTCATTGAATTTTGTCAAATCTACATTCAGAAGTCATATAGGTAAAGGTTCAACTGCCCCATGTGTTTATAAACCACTAATACTGCATTTAGAGCCTATATTTTGTATGTTTATATATTGCATTAAAATGATAACATGAAAAGCATTTATTAACATTAAATATAGATTAAATTAACTCTATAAGCATTGTAGGTGCTGGACTAGTCACATGATATTGCCACAAACAATCAGCTCATGGACACTAATGGGGTAATTGATAATCATAGATCTTGTGGTGAAGATTAGGTTGAATAGTCTTACCTGCATTATCTTCATTCTTCTAGAGGTGCCTTTGTTGGTTGTACAAAGAGGATAATTCCGGGTTATGTGCTGTTCTAGGTAGCTGATGTTTTCACAGGTGTGGTATTGTTGCCTCTCACTTGGTGATAGAGTTCTATGTGCAGTGGTGTTGCTAACCTGCACTTTGCTGCCTCTGTGGTTTGAGTCACTGGGTGTCATTCTAAACTTTGTGCTCCTATTAGTGTGCTGAGACAGTTGCCTATATGAGAAGTTGCCATACCACCCAAGATAGTGCAACAAAATATCAGAAAAATATAACCTTTTTGAATTCAAATTTAGTTTTAATAGTATTAAATTAAAATTTACCTCACACTCATTACAATTATTGTTTCATTACAAGCATATAATTTTATTAGCTTAAAATAACATAAAGCGATAAAGGTTTTTCTTTTCCAAAGTAAGTAAACAATTTTGAAAGTGTAAAATACAAAACTCCACATGAGACAATGCTCATTTGTGAGATATTAGATTAAGTAAACATGAACTACTTTAAATCAACACTGTCAACTTATCACAGGCATGATAAACCCATTAACAATATGAATCAAATGTATATTTAAACATTATAATCATGCAAGGCATAATCACTATAATTGATTTTCTACATTTTGCCTGAGTTATAAAGATTTCTTTCATTCTTTATAGTTATTAGGTAAGCTGTTGAATACTTCGGGAGCCAGGTATACATAATGCTTACCAAAAAACTGTTTTTCTGGGAGAAACCACATTTAAACATACCACTGTTGAAAGTGTGGTATTTTTATTGAAAATATTTGCACTTTAATCATCCCAATTTTTGACAATATATGTTCATAAGTGGTAAAGATATAATTTTTGGACTTGTAAAATTTGAAGTGATCTATAATAATTTTGAAGATTTAAAATAAGTTTCAAATTCGATTCGTAAAGACTTCCCATGAAATAATACTATATTCCAAGTAAGATATTTCCAAGAATTGTATATTACTTTTAACATGGCAAAATTCGAAAAGCTTCGAATAAAATATATTCTTGAAATCAAGATATGCAAGCTTTTTACTATATCTTTTACATGAAATTTCCATGCAACTCCTACTAAGCTGAAGCGTATCAGCTAGAACGTATCTGGTTTTGACAGATAGGATTCACTTATGACATATAATTCACTTGATAGCTCACTAATTTAAATGACTTCTGGAATTTATGTAACTTACCTATAATGTTCTACCATATAGTACCAAAACTCCGGACTGCTCTTTTAAACACTTGAATGCACATTCCCAGTGCATCTCGGAGAACACTTCCGAATCATCCCTCTTTCACAGCACTCAGGGGCATGCCTGTTCCACTTGATCTTGGTGACCCTATGCAGGCCACATGTGCATCTACAGATTGAACTCATCGCATTTCCATATCATCCTACTGCCAGGACACTGTCTGTTTGATGATGTGTGGAAACAGACAGCATTAAATGCATCACAATGCCTGGTCACCAACTTCTCATATAGGCAGCTGTCTCAGCACACTAATAGGAGCACAAAGTTTAGAATGACATCCAGTGACTCATACCACAAAGGTAGCAAAGTGCAGATTAGCAACACCATTGCACATAAAACTCTATTACCAAGTGAGAGGCAACAATACCTGATCTATGAAAACATCAGCTCCAAGAACAGCACATAACCCAGCCATTCGACTACAAACTGAAATGAGCCCACAATCTTCTCGAAAAGTGTTTCATTTATTACCTGCTAATAAGCAGACTAAAGTTAATCAAACTTCAATATCACAACATATTAATTCCACAATTAGTAATGAATGACTTGCTCAGAACATTAACAAATGCAATGTTGTATTTTTGATCCACAAAGCATATGAAACAAATTACGAGATTTACATAGATATCTACTTGATTATGATATTGATATTTTGTGTGTAGGTGAAACTTGGCTAGACAACAAACTGATCCTCTGTCCTGATAATTATTCGGTTTACGGAAAGAATCATGAAGGACCACATGGTGGAGGTATTTGCATGTTTGTTAAAAACATATTTACCTGCATTAGACCACCAATGACAATGAAACCATCACCACATGAAATCATTTGTTTAGATATTTTCATTTCAGGCTCATGTCAATGTCAACTTATTACGGTCTATATACCGCCGCATTTAGCCATAAGTCTAATGTGCGTAGAGACCTTTTTCAGTATTCTCAAACATAAAGTAAAGTAATTTAATTCTCTGTGACACTGTTAAATGTTTTTTAAGCACTTCGACACATGGACTATGCTATCAAGTATCAATAATTATTAAAGAGAGATTTACATACCAATGCCATAGAAGATGGGAAGAAATGGGAGCTTCTTGGAATGCTTTTGGTGAGAAATTTAAAATTTGACGTTTGTGCTGGCAAGTGACGTCTCAGTGGATTTTAAAATGATGGTGGCTGCCGATGGTCTACCCGCATTGGCGATTGAAATAATTATTTATACTTTTTGATAGCATAGAGTGCTTAAAAAAGTTTTAGATCCATGACGCATGTTTTGCGCCGTTTCTATCGGCACTTCATCAGGTGGGAAGTGAGGAACTTAATGCAGGAGAGGCAGTTGGTTGGTGAGTTCGGGGGAGGGGGTAGGGTGCCATAAATTGACATGTCAGTGGTTCAGCTCCGAGGATCGGAATGGTCGGTGAGTGACGGCAAGTGACGTCTCAGTGGATTTTAAAATGATGGTGGCTGCCGATGGTCTACCCGCATTGGCGAATGAAATAATTATTTATACTTTTTGATAGCATAGAGTGCTTAAAAAAGTTTTAGATCCATGACGCGCGTTTCGCGCCATTTCTATCGGCACTTCATCAGGTGGGAAGTGAGGAACTTAATGCAGGAGAGGCAGTTGGTTGGTGAGTGCGGGGGAAGGGTAGGGTGCCATAAATTGACATGTCAGTGGTTCAGCTCCGAGGATCGGAGTGGTCGGTGGAAGTGCAGGTGGCGATAATGTGATCTGCATGTAACGGAGGTTGGGAGAGTGTGTCGGATTATTATAAATCGCCAAGATCTGCGTATGTTGAGGGAAGCATCATTATTTGTGGGTAATAATTCGTATTTATAATGAGTGGGGTACTTTTTGTGAATTAATAAATTTCGTAAACTGAAAATTGGGGGTTAAGATAATTATGTTATTGAGGGTCTGAATAATGGTTTGCGTATTGGTATTACTATTGGGAGTTTTTGTGTGGGGGGGGTACATTAATCATCGGTTTTAGGAGGTATTATGGAGGTGTTCTAAAGGGTTAAGTGGGTGTGTATTATTGCAGGTGGCAAATGGGGATCGGCAATGAGAGAGGAGAGTGTTTAGGGGGGCGTGGAATTTCTAAGGTGTATGTTATATCCCCTAAGTATCAGACGCCACACTGAGGGGAGGGGGACAATATCTGTGTTGTAGAGTTTGGTCAGTTTTATGTTGATGAGGTTATTTTCTGTGACGGCTAGTTGGAATTTGATTGGTGGGGATACTATAATTTTAGCGTATGAAAATCAGTGGGCAGATTGTTTTCGGTGATTGCTTGAGATAGTGCGGTTTTTTGTAGTTAAGATACCGTATTTGTGCTCTTTAAGGCGGGCATTAAATGGGCGTGAAGTTTTACCTATGTATTTGTCTTTGGGGAAGATTTTATCTGTGTGGTCATTGAGTTGGATGCAGTAAACTCCTCCAGAGCTGGGTATATGGTCTCGATCATTTCGAATGAGTTTGGATATAGTGTGAGACATTTTAATTGGGACTTTACAGCACTCTTTTTTTCCTCTTCGGCATTGGTATGTAAATCTCTCTTTAATAATTACTGATACTTGATAGCATAGTCCATGTGTTGAAGTGCTTAAAAACATTTAACAGTGTCATAGAGAATTAAATTACTTTACTTTAATTACTGCACTGTGTACCTCTACTGTAATTTTTGTTATTCTCAAACAATGCTGTGAATACTGATCTACTTGTTGTCCTAGTAGGAGATTTCAATTTTAATGATGTCGAATGGCAAACCCATCATGGAAAGAACAAAGCACAGCGACATGCTATCATTCACTTACAACTGTATGGTTTTCAACAACTCCTCCGTTTTCCCACTCGAGGTGAAAATCTACTTGATTTAGTATTTTGTACCCACAACCTGTTTGTCTACAACATTGAGCACTGTGTCATCTTCTCTACAAGTGACTCTCCACCACATATCCCGATATATATCAACATGAATGTCAGTATTACAAAGCAGATTCCACCAGCTAGACACAGTTTTCAGGCAGCGGACTATGAAATGCTTTCAGCTGCTATCCATAACATGTTCACTAGTTGTTCATCCTCCAACTATGATGATATTATTAGTGGATACCACTCAACCAAGTGCTCTTGCATCCCATCTGTTCCACTTCAAAAGAAAAGAGCAAAATACAACAGCTTTATCAAAACACTAGCAAGAATTAAACTCAATGTATAGAGGCAATATCGCAATGATCCTAGTAGTGCTAGCAAAAATGGCTACAGCATAGCCTCTGAAGCATATAGCAAAGTCATGCAAGAAGTCAAATCAAGCAGACTTTTAACACCTTTTGCGATGAGTGGAACAGAAATTCTTTCTATGAAGATGTAAGATCCAGGTTAACTGGTTCAATCCAGATCCCGCCATTAAAATCTCCCAATGGATCATATGCACCCTCTGATGTTGAAAAGCTATTCTGTTGTCTAATACATTTGATTCAGCCTATGTTAGGGATCACAAATTCCAGTGTCCTCCGATTTCAGCATCTGATGACTTCTCCGATGTATTTGATCATTCATTTGTTAGTGCAGCGATTGCAAATACGCCTGCAAGATCTTCTCCATGGCCTGATGGAATTTCTCCCTTATTCTTCAAGTATCTGAATGGTAGCATGTCTACCCAACTCTCTTTTCTCTTTAATGCTTGTTATGAAGCTGGAAAAATACCTGAAGACTAGCGTCATGCAATTGTTTCTCCTGTCTTCAAAAGAAAGGGCGATCTTACTTATCCAAATAATTATCGACCCATCTCTCTTACCAGCATCTCACCTAAAATTATGGAGCATTGCATTTTATCTAAGCTTCTTTCTTTTCTATTATGCAATAACATAATTTCTGATGAACAATTTGGATTTGTACCTGATCAATTAATAACAATACAGATCTTACACTGCCTAAATACATGGACATCTGCACTAGAAGGCAAATCAATCGACATCATCTTCCTTGACTTTGAAAAAGTTTTCGACAAGCTTAAAAGATCAATCTTGTTTGAAAAACTAGCAAATTATGGTATTTCCAGCAAAATGCTTCAGGTATTGCATGCCCTATTTTCATCTGGCACTCAACAGATTAAAGTCATCGACACATTGTCTCTAATTAAACGAGTTACTAGTAGTATCATACAAGGCTCTGTTTTAGGTTGCATTGTTTTTCATTATTTTTACCAGTGAAATTCCCTCCATTTTAAGGCCTGTTGCCAGTGTTTATGCTGATGTCGTCAAATTCTACACTACTCTTTCAAACTCTGACAACCATCATTCACTTCAGGAGACGTGTGATAAAATTGCACAGTGAAGCGCACTTAAGATACTCTTGAAGGATAAAACTACAATGTTAAACACAGGCTATAATAACATATACAGCACACCTACTCTCTTGATTCCTTGGATATTGAAATATGTGAAAAACACAAAGACTTGAGCATCATCCTAACTCCAAACTTATCCTTTTCACAGCACTGCAATTTCATTGCTATGAAGGCCAACCATGTCGTGCACATGATTTTGAATACTACAGAAAGTGCAACATAAGCACCCTTGTAAAAGCATTCATCATATACATTCGGCCCATTCTAGAATATGCATCTCCGGTATGGTCCCCTTACTGTGTGTGTGATATTGAAACTGTTGAAAAAGTCCAGAAATCTTTTACAAAAAAAGATATTGGACTTTTGCAACAAATATTATCAACAGAGATTAAACGTACTATCACTGCACTCTCTGGAATGGAGATGACTTGAATATGATTTGATTGTATGCTATAAAATCATCCATTGACTCTTCTACTTTAATCCCAACAAACTTTCGTTCGCATAGTCAACAACAGGACTAGACAACACTTCTGCATATTAACATACCACTCGCAAGAAGAGATTGCAAATACCACTTCTTTGTTTGTAGAGTAGGAAGAGTATGGAATGATCTTTCAGAGGAGTAGTCATCTCTCCTACCATAGCCATTTTTAAAAAGCATTTATGAAGCATTAACTTATGTAAATATCTTAAATGCTTTAAGTTTTAAATGTTTCATCTGTTTTTATCTCAGGATTGCCAAAGGATTCATTTATCTGCAATCCATTTTTTTCTTTATGTGATGTTGTACATAATCATTGAATTTATATTATGTTTGTAATGCCATATGTTTATTAATTTTCCCAAATGGAGTCAGTGTAAATAGTATTTATCTTCCATTTATTACTATTAAATATGTGCTCCATAGGGGAGAAAACTGGGGGCGTAGCTGGCATAGGTGTTGACATCCTATAGACCCCGTTGGACAAAGCATGCCATATGGAAACTGCATTATCCTGTTGAAAAATGGCTCCAGGAGAGCTATTTTCTATCTATCGCATGCTGCTGATGTTTGATGGTGTTAATCACGAGATTTAGTTTTTCTATCTTGGTTATATCTTGATATAGTTATTGCAACTAGCAATAAGGCACTCCAGTCTAAAGATCAGTCGGTACTAAATTTAAATGCCCTTGTAACTTAGTATAAGGCATTCTGACTAAGTTACAAGATACATTTGTAGCAAATGTTATTCTCAAAACATTGAATTTATTTCATTTTCCATTACTATTGCAACTACCAATACCAATAAGACACTCTTATCCCAAAGGAACAGTCAGTGCCAACTTTAGTATTAAAGCCATTCAACACAAAAACTGTAAATGTTCAAATAGTAACCTGGGCTGCAATTTGCAATTTCTTGCTTGTAACTAGCAACAATTTAAGCACAGGCTACTATTTAAGCTCCATCATTTAATGTCATACATGGTATATGGAGTTAGACTGAAGAGTGAAGATTTGTATAACAAAGTGATAAAGATATTTTATAATATCTATTTTAGAGTATATATATATTTCAGAGTAAATATATATAGTTATAATATCTATTTTATAATATTTATATTTAGATTTATTATTTAAGAGATAATACCAGATCAATATGAATGAATTTTTTCAGACACTTGAAGGTTGGTTGGGCACACGAAGCAGATTATGTTCTGAAGTACTGTCCTATAGATCTTTTTTGCATTAATACCCAGCTACAATTCAGTTAGCTGCTGATAAGAATCTTTGGCTTGATGGCTCGGCTGACAAAGCCGAGGAAGCAGTTAGACAGCACAACAGCAGAGAACTGTACCAGATAGTTAATGTTTTGTGTGGTAGAAAACGGACAGGTATACAGGGATTGAAGGATAAACGAGGTAAGGTTATAGAAGGCGAGGATTCTGTCATGGCTAGGTGGGCTGAGCATTTCAGTGATGTTCTAAACAATGTGGTTAGTTCTATTCCCATTGTTTGCAATAATGAGAGGCATTGATTGCTTTAATGTTGGCCCTATAACACAATCTGAAGTTATTTTGGCTGTTTCTAAACTTAAACTACATAAATCCCCAGGGGTAGATGAAATTACTACAGAAATGCTTAGAGCTGGGAATGTTTCGATTACCACTTGGATGACTGAAATTCTGAATATCTTTTATGATAAAGGCATGGTTCCTAAGGATTTTACCAGAGCTATTATTATCCCTATTTTCAAAAAAGGTGATCGCAGTTCTTGTGATAACTATAGGGGTATCAGCCTACTCTCTGTTCCAGATAAAGTTCTTTCCATGATTGTGCTTAATAGAATCAAGAATCTGGTTGACAGTCAATTGCGTGATGAGCAATGTGGATTCAGAAGTGGTAGGGGATGTGTAGATCAGATATTTTCACTTAGGCAGATTCTTGAGAAATGTTTAGAATTTCAGAAACCTTTGGTTGCTAGCTTTGTTGATTTCAAAAAGGCTTTCGACTCTGTTGATCGTCATAATTTGTGGTTGATTGTGAAATCATATGATATACCTGACAAGTTAGTTAACATAATGAAAGCTCTCTATAATAACACTGAGTCGTGTGTGAGAGTTGGTAAGGCTTGTAGAATTGGTTTAGCATTACTTCTGGTGTTCGACAAGGGGCATTTTGTCTCCTTTTCTCTTTAGTTTGGTTATTGATTATGTTATGCGAAATTCACTTCGAGGGAAAGATTTTGGCCTTAAATGGGCTGGAGATATGAAAATTTCTGATTTAGATTATGCTGATGATTTAGCCCTTTTGGCAAATGATGTTGATGAGATGAACTCTTTCATTCGAGCTGTTGATGAAACTGGTAGTAGAGTAGGTTTGGTTATAAACAGAGAAAAAACTAAAGTGATGAAAATTGGTCAGGCAGGCTGTGATTCAGTTAATCTGAATGGTTGCAGCCTTGAGCAGGTGTCACAGTTTAATTATCTTGGGAGCTATGTAGCAGATAATGATGATGTGCGGCATGAGATTAACAGACGAATAGGGATTGCTGCCGGGACTTTTAAGAATCTATGGAGAGTGTGGGGAAATAGGTGTATACACCTGAAGACTAAAATTAGACTGTATAATAGTTTGGTTCTTTCTAGGGTTAGTTATGGTAGTGAAACTTGGACACTTTGTAAACAAGATAACAGGAAACTAGATGCTTTTGATTCTAGATGCTTATGCAGTATGTTGGGCATTAGGTGTTTCAACTTTGTAACTAATGATGAGGTTAGGCAAAGGAGTTGACAACCTCCTTTAAGCAGCATATTGTGCAGAGGGAGACTCCACTGGTTTGGCCATGTTGCCTGTATGGATAATTATAGATTGGCGAATAGGGTTATGAACAGTGCCTAAAGGCCTCAGAAAGAGGGCGAGACCTAGGATGCGGTGGGCAAACAATGTCAAACAGGACCTTGTTAGAATTGGTGTGCAGTGGCCAAATGCAGAAGATGTAGCTCAGGGCAGATTTGCTTGGAGAACTAAACTGCATGGTCTGGTTGGACCTCCGTAGCCCATGGCTGCTTGAGGATGATGATGATGATGACAATTCAAGCTTAAGCTACTATTTAGACCCTGCATTCAATATGTCATGTACAGTATTCTTCCCTGACCAAATTCACTCATGATGTCAGTAAAACCTGACCTTGTCTTTCTCATCAGTGTCCATAGTAGGGGCATAACAACAGATAACACACACACAAACAAACAAACAAACAAACAAACAAACAAACAAACAAACAAACAAACAAACAAACAAACAAAACCCTCATGCAGCCATGCACTATAGCAGTGAACACAGTCAGGCTGTGCAATTTAGTTCTCCAAACACATCTGTCCTGAGCTAGCTACATCTGTTGCACTTGGCCACTGTAGCCCAATTCTAACAAATCCTGTTTGACATTGTCTGCCCACCACATTCTAGGTCTTCCCCTTCTTTTAGATGCCTATAGGCATACTGTTCATAACCATATTCACTAATCTATAGTTATGCATACGGGCAACATGGCCAAACCACCAAAGTCTCTCTCTGAACAATATGCTGCTCAAAGGAAGTTGCCGACTCCTTTCCCTGACCTCTTCATTACTTACAAAGTCAATCCCACCCAATGCCCAAGATACTTCGTAAGCATCTAGAATCAAAAGCATCGAGTTTCTTAATTTCTGCTTACAAACAGTTCATGTTTCACTACGATACCTAATCTTAGAACCAAACCATTATGCAGCCAAATTTTAGTCTTTAGCTGTAGATGCCTATTTTTCCACACTATCCATAGATTCTTAAAAAGTCCAAGAAGCAATCCCTTTTCTTCTATTTATCTCATGCTGCACATCAGCAGTATCTATTACATAGGCTTCCAAGATAATTTAAATGAGACACTTGCTCAAGAGTGCAACCATTCAAAGCAACTTAAGTACAATCTGCTTGACCAATTTTCATCACTAGTTTTATCTCTGTTTATACCAAACCTACTCTAATACCAATCTCATCAATAGCCCTAATGAAAGAATTCATCTAATCAACATCACTAACCAACAGAACCAAATCATATGCTAATCTAAATCAGGAATTTTGAAATCTCTAAACCATTTAAAGTCGAAATCTTTCCTTTGCAAAGAATTTCCCATAACATAATCAATAACCAAACTAGAGAAAAAATGCACCCTAGTCTAACTCTACTAGCAGTGCTAAACCAATCACTACAAGTCTTACCAACTCTCACACAAGACTCGGTGTTATTATAAAGAGTTTTCATTACACTAACTTGTCAGGTATTCCCTATGATCTAACAATCAACCACAAATTATGTCAATCAACAGAGTAAATAGCCTTTTTGAAATCTGTAAAGCTAGTAACACAGGTTTCTGAAACTTTAAATATTTCTCAATAATCTGCTTAAGTGAAAATATTTTATCTATAAATTACCTACCACTTCTGAATCCAGTGTTCATCATGCAGTTGTCTATCAAATTCTTAATCCTATTAAGTATAATAATTCAAAGGACTTTACCTGGAACAGAAAGTAAACTAATTCCCCTATAATTATCACAAGAACTACGATCACATTTTTTTAGAAATTAGGATAATACTAACTTTAGTAAAACCCTTAGGAACAGCACCTTTATTATAAAAAAAAAATTCAGAATTTCTGCTACCATATAACAACACAATTATTCCCAGCTCTAAGCATTTCAATGGATATTTAATTCACCCCTGGGGATTTATGCCATTTTAATTTAGAGATAGACAAAGCGATTCCAGGATGTGATGTAGGGCCAACATTAAAGCCAGTAATGCATCTATCCTCATTACAAACAATGGCAGTAGAAATAATCACATTGTTTAGAACATCTCTGAAATGCTCAGCCCACCTGGCCATCACAAGATTCTCATGTTCAACCACTTTGTTTATACCTCAATCCCTGTGTACCTATCTGTTTCTTCCCACACAAAGCATTGACTATCTGGAACAATTCCCTGATATTGTGCTGTGCAACTGCTTCCTCTGTTTTGTCAGCAAAGCTATCAAGCCAAATATTCTTATCAGATGTTAACTGTTCCTTTACATGTTTATTAACCCCTACAGTGTGGGGTTTCTGAAACAATTCACTGTGATGGCCAGATTTATTTTAAAGTGTTTTCATAAAATAAACAACTTTAGAACCTCATCCTGAAGTAACTAATGAACAAAAATATGTCATGTTATATACCAAAAGAAAGAGCATTTAATTGTGCTTAATAAAATAGCAAAAATTCGAAGAAAAAAATGGTAAGTTAAATCTTTTAAGCATTTTTTTTTAAACATTGCAAAATTTTACTGTATTCTTCCCACTTTATCTTTAGTAAATTTTCAAAAATATGTATATTTTTTTCCATTTTTCTATATTATTATTCTAATATAAACAGTTCATAATATTTCAATTATTGCTTAAATCTTTCATTTATTTCGTTTTTCATAAATTATTTAATCATTTATGCATATAATACATAATGCATATTTTTAGACTTTTGACTATTTGCAAACTCTAAGCCTACGTAAAGCAGTGTCGTAGAAAAATAATTTTGCTTTAAAAACTAGATAATTTAAGTAAGAATGAAAAATATATCAGAAAAGTGATAAAGAACTATAAAAAAAAATAAAAATAAATGTTTCAAAGCATTTAAAGTTTAATTGATGCACTGAACTTGAGCACGAATCACTTTATTATGAAGCTGCATAACTACTACTGAAAGGTTTAATTCTAAAATTCTGACAGAAGTTTTGGTTAAAAATTGCAATTTCCTGACCTTAATTTGTATATATGCTTTAAATGTAATTTAAAATATTGATAAATAAAGCCCTGCCATTTAAAAATCGCACTCTGAGTAATCCAAATGATCCTCTGATTGCTGCCATTTTAGATTGCTAGCGGTTTCACTTTCAAACTTTTCTAATTAATTATTGTTTATAATTGCAGTGTCTATTTGAGAAGCAATAAAAATAATTTTAGGAGCATTTAAAGTAAATAAAAAAGTCTTTAAAATCAAGTCTGCTAAAATATTGATCGAAAGCCGACGTGCGTAGTTCCCAGACGATGCAATTCTCGGTAGTAAAAAAAAAAATCAATATCCTTACGTTAAAAGTTTAGAAATCATTACAACTCTAGTAAAGCTATAACTAGTAGAAAAGAGCAGGAAGCACAACCAATCGATAATCTAAGCACAGTATGGCAGAATAGAGGCATTAACTGAATCAGTGTTACTTGATCATGTTTACGGTAACTGAAGGTGACTCAACGTGTGCATCCGACTCAAATAGATTTATTTTAAACTTTATCATAATTTTTTACAGTAGAATCAACAGGTAAAAAAATTATATCATAGATTTAAATGTTGTTTTTGATACTTAATTAGAAACAGTTGAAAAAAATTCAGATTTCTATTTGAAAAATTTTTTTTCTCAACTTTCTACTACTGGAGCGAAGTATCACTCTCCAACAACTAGAATGTGAAAGATGAAAGTGATTCATTGGGCTGCGACATGGTAAGGGTTAAGCTCTTTCTAATGCTGTCTATTAGAACTATTAATAGGGTGTTGATTCATATTATTCATAAGCTGTTGATTCATATTATTCATAAGTCCCATAGCCTTATCAATCAAATATTTTTTTTTTCCTCCATGCCTTTTTACCCAAAAGAATACTGTTGGTTTCAAGAAAAGACTGTTTAAACTGATCACCTTCTTTCTCAACTTCAGAGGGGCGGGGGTGGCTCAGTCGGTAGCGCGCCAGACTCGTAATCTGTAGTTCCCAGGTTCGAGTCCCATTTGGGTCAGCGTTGAGATTTATCTCCGCAAAATTCCCCACCCTCCCACAGTCAGTAGGGGACACCGATGGGCTTGGAAAGGCCGCCGTCCATCAGATGGGACGTTAAGCCATGGCCCCGTGTGCAGGAGAGCCATACCCTGTGCACGCTGGATGGCCTTGACGGGAGGCTACCATCTGTCTCCCAACAGCTGTTCCAGTGGGTCCCCTCCCCCAACCTTCTCTCAGCCTTCGGGGTCCATGTGACCTGGCCATTTAGCCCATGGTGTGCAAAAAAGTGCCGTTCAGAGATAAAACAACCCAATTCTCAACTTCAGCAGTAAGCAAACCATGATTGTCATAATGACTAAGTAACTTATCATGGTATGCCGTGGCTATATCTGGATCTTTCAGATCATCAGCGTTAAAGATAATTTTCTTAATAATAAGCACATCATCATCATCCTCAAGCAGCCATGGGCTATGGAGGTCCAACCAGACCGTGCAGTTTAATTCTCCAAGCATATCTGTCCTGAGCTACATCTGTTGCATCCGGCCACTGCACACCAATTCTAACAAGGTCCTGTTTGACATTGTCTGCCCACCGCATCCTCTTTCTGAGGCCTTCTACAAGGCCCTTTTCCCTTTCTAAGAGACCTTTCCCCCTCTTTCTGAGGCCTTTAGGCACACTATTCATAACCCTATTTGCCAATCTATAATTATCCATACGGGCAACATGGCCAAACCAGCGGAGTCTCTCTCTGCACAATATGCTGCTTAAAGGAGGTTGCAGACTCCTTTGCCTAACCTCAACATTAGTTACACAGTTAAACCAACGAATACCCAAGATACTGCGTCAGCATCTAGAATCAAAAGCATCTAGTTTCCTGTTATCTTGTTTACACAGCGTCCAAGTTTTACTACCAAAACTAACCCTAGAAAGAACCAAACTATTATACAGTCTAATTTTAGTCTTTAGGTGTATACACCTATTTCTCCACACTCTCCATAGGTTCTTAAAAGTCCCGGCAGCAATCCCTATTCATCTGTTAATCTCATGCCGCACATCACCAGTACCTGTTACATAGCTCCCAAGGTAATTAAACTGTGACACCTGTTCATGACTGCAACCATTCAGATGAAGTGAATCACAGCCTGCCTGACCAATTTTCATCATTTTAGTTTTCTCTCTGTTTATAACCAAACCTACTCTACTACCAGTCTCATCAACAGCTCGAATGAAAGAGTTCATCTCATCAACATCATTTGCCAAAAGGGCTAAATCATCAGCATAATCTAAATCAGAAATTTTCTTATCTCCAGCCCATTTAAGGCCAAAATCTTTCCCTTGAAGTGAATTTCGCAAAACATAATCAATAACCAAACTAAAGAGAAAAGGAGACAAAATGCACCCTTGTTGAACGCCAGAAGTAATGCTAAACCAATTGCTACAAGCCTTACCAACTCTCACACGTCTCAGTGTTATTATAGATAGCTTTCATTATGTTAACTAACTTGTCAGGTATACCATATGATCACACAATCAACCACAAATTATGATGATCAACAGAGTCGAAAGCTTTTTTGAAATCAACACAGCTAGCAACAAAGGTTTCTGAAACTCTAAACGTTTCTCAAGAATCTGCCTAAGTGAAAATATCTGATCCACACATCCCCTACCACTTCTGAATCCACATTGCTCATCACGCAATTGCCTGTCAACCAGATTCTTAATTCTATTAAGCACAATCATGCAAAGAACTTTACCTGGAACAGAGAGTAGGCTAATACCCCTATAGTTATCCCAAGAACTGCAATCACCTTTTTTTTGAAAATAGGGATAATAATAGCTCTGATAAAATCCTTAAGAACCATTCCTTTATCATAAAAGTTATTCAAAATTTCAGTCAACCAAGTGGTAACTGAAACATTCCCAGCTCTAAGCATTTCCATAGTAATGTCATCTACCCCTGGGGATTTATGAAGTTTAAGTTTAGAAATATGCAAAATAACTTCAGATTGTGTTATAGGGCCATCATTAAAGCCACCAATGCATCTGTCATCATTGCAAATAATGGGAGTAGAACTAACCACATTATTTAGAACATCACTGAAATGCTCAGCCCACTTAGCCATGACAGAATTCTCACCTTCTATAACCCTGCCTTGTTTATCCTTCAATCCCTGTATATCTGTCTGTTTTCTACCACACAAAACATTAACTATCTGGTATAGCTCTCTGCTGTTGTGCTGTCTAACTTCTTCCTCAGCTTTGTCAGCCAAGCCATCAAGCCAAAGATTCTTATCAGCAGATAACTGATCCTTTACACATTTATTAAGCTCTCTGTAATGCTTTCTATTAGGACTAGTAAGGTATTGATTAAGGACATTCCTGCGGTTCTTTCTTTCTGAAATAAACTCAAGTGCCTTATCACTCAAATAATTCTGCCTCATCTGCTCCTTTTTTCCTAAAAGAGTACAGTTAGTTTCCAAAAAAGCCTGTTTGAATGGTCCCATTCTTCCTCAACTTCAGTGGTAAGCAAACCATGACTGTCATAATGACTAAATAACCTATTATGGTAAAGCTTTAGCTATAACTGGGTCTTTCAGAGCTTCAGTATTAAAGGTAAATTTTTTAACCTTAGCACAACACTTTTTAAGTGTAAGTTGCAATACACTTTTAACAAGGTAATGGTCAGATCCAATTTCATCTCCTCTATATGCCCTGGTAATCCTAACAGAACTATCCCATTTGCTGTTAATTAATATATACTGCTCACAAAAATTAGGGGATATTTCAAAATGAACATGAAGCGATAAAAATATCGCCTAATTTTTGTGAGCAATATATAATCAGTCATATTCTTATGCAGCCCATCAGGTGAAACCCATGTGTACTTTGTATGTCACGGTGTTTGTAATATGTGTTAGTTTTTCTGAAACCATTGAGTTTACTTACCTGTAGGAGACGTTGCCCATTGCAGCTACCATACCAAAAGGGCCTATCACTATCTTACAGTATCAGGTTACTTACCTGTAGGAGACGTTGCCCATTGCAGCTACCATACCAAAAGGGCCTATCACTCCTCCCCAAAGGTCAGAGTCAGTACCAACTTTGGTATTGAAGTCACCTAGAACAGGGGTAATATCTCCTTTCATGATAGAATTCAAAATATCTTGAAGTTGTCCGTAAAACCTATCCTCATCCTCATTCTCAGTGGGGGCATAACAGCAGATAACATTCAAATCTTTAATTCTTGTCTGAAATTTTGCTGTAAGAAATCTTTCATTAATGCATTCACATACTAGAAGAGCATCACTAACATGTCTGGTGAGAAGCAGACCCATGCCTTGCTGATGCTTTCCATCCTCCCTCCCTGTAAAGAGAAATTTAAAGTTATTTTTAAGTATCTCACCTTTACCTGTCCATCTGGTCTCTTGCAAGCATAGAATATCTAGTTTATAGCACTGGAATTCCTGTGTGAGGACATCAAGAGAATAATCTCTATGTAATGTCCTCACATTCATGTTCCTGCAGAGAGAAAATGATTAGTAGGATTTTTAAAGAAACTAGGTTTATTGAGATAGGTAGGGTCAACAATATCAAATAGCCCCCTGATCGCAGGCATGGGGCAAAGACCTGTTTCTCCTCTGCTAAAATTAGCACAACATTTCTTAAACTTCAGCTGCAAGACACTTTTGACCAGATAATGGTCAGACCCAATTTCAGCTCCTGTGTATGATCTGGTATTCCTAACTGAAATGGCCCCTTTGCTGTTAATTAAAATATAATCTCTCATATTCCTGTGCAACCTATCAAATGAAATCCACATGTATTTATAAATATCCCGGTGTTTGTTATATGTATTCGTTATTTGCAAACCATTAGGGTTTAAATACCTGTAGAAGATGTCCCCATTGCAATTGGAACTGCCAATGCCAAAAGAACCTGACACTCCTGCTCAAAGATTAGAGTTAGTGCCAACTTTAGCATTGAAATCACTTAGCACAAGAGTAGATCTCCTTGACAGAATTCAAAATATCCTGGAGTTGTCTGTAAAACCTATCTTCCTCATTCTCATTGGAGTCCTCTATGGGAGACAACAACAGATAACATTTGAGTCTTTAATTTTTCTTTTAATTTTTGCTGTAAGAAATATTTTATTAGTGCAGTCATATCCTTGAAGAGCATCACTAGCATGTCTTCTGAGAAGCAAACCTACACCTTGCAGATGCTTTTAATCCTCTCTCTCTGAAAACAAAAATTTAATATTATTTTTAAATATCTTGCCTTTACCTGACCATCTGATCTCTTGCAAGCCTAGAAAACTAGATTATAACACTGCAATTCTTGTGTGAGGCATCTAGAGAAGGATCTCTATGTAACGTCCACACATTTCATGTTCCTGCAGAGAAATAATGATTACCAGGATTTTTAAAAGAAACTAGGTTTATTGAGAGAGATTGGGCCAACAATATAAAACAAAAAAACCTAATTGCAGGCATGGGCAAACACCCATTCCCCCACTGCCAAAGTCTGAAACCGCCCATGCTGATAGGAACTTCAGGCACCATTTTTCCGAATGGACCTTTTCTAGAACCAGAATATAGATAGAAACTGAGCTCTTTGAGACACATTACTCGAGCATAAGATTGGCAATGTCCAACTAGCTAAGTGAGAGTTCAGGTACCTGCGATGGCCTCTGTTCATTTAGAATGGCAACCCACAAGCAAACAGAAAACACGGCAGCAGATTTTTCCTCAACAGAGGCCAACCAGTGCAGCAAGTCCAGGATTCATAGTCAAGCACAAAGTCAAATTCTGTTCTGGTTGGTGTATGTGGTCAGCACTAGAACCCTGTGTGGTTGACCACTCCTTAGCAGGGCAGGAAAAAAGTGACCATAGTTGATCAGATCAGTAGGCCACACTGATCTGTCAGCCTTCCCCTTCCCTTCCAAAAGAGATATCTCTTTTGAAAGGTACTAACATCCTGCACCACGAGAAGGCATTGTCAGACATTAGGTGCTAGGCCTGGCCAGTTCTATGCGTCATCACTGGGGATTGGTATAATTCTCAAGAAACAATCTTCTATGTTTAATCCTTGCCATGACATATAAAATCAGGTTCACGAAGCCTGCATTGGTAGCCATGGACCATAAAATGTCTTTAGTATCATAAAAAAAAATAGTAATTTTAAAATATTAAATTTTGAACTAACTTTTTTATTTATATATGTTAACCCTTCCAGTGTCCAACCCATCTGTATACGTACGGAGAATCTGAATAGAGAGGCCAAAGACGTATGTATACGTATTTAATACAACAAAAATATATAGGTTTTCAAAAAAAAAATAAAAATTGCCATTGTAATTTTATATATATATTTTATAAAAATATATAATTCAGGCTTCAAAAACAATATTTTGTTTTTTAATTTGATGCATATTTTACTAAACTACGATATAAATAATTCCATCTGATTGCCATTTCTTAGAAGCACTAAGCAGTATTGCCGATTTGCTTGTTAACGTTCCTATTTGCTGAAGCAACCTTCTGATTTAAGTTCACAAGTTTGATTTGAGCTATTATCAATAAATTTTTTCCTTAAATTTTCGAAAATCTCCTAAAAATGAACAAAAAAATCTGCTATTTTTAAAAGCTGTAGATTTTGATTTGAACACATCCATTGCAGGGTTTTCTCAAATAGTGTGTTTTCCTTTGAAATCTTTGTTTATTAAGATCTTCACATTTCGAAATCTTCTGGCTAAATTTTCCAGATCTTCTAAATGTTCTTCTAAGTCTTCTAATGGTGGGTAATAAACTGAAATAATTATTAAGCTGTTCTCTGCATCTCTTGCTTCAATAGCTGCTATGTTTGTGCTCTTTCTCAGTGTAAAGATGTCGATAGTGTTGTTTGTTGCTACGATACCTATCTTCCCATTTTTGCAGTAGGCTATTTTCCAGTGTTGTGGCAACTGATTAGTCTTTCTTCTCTATTCATTGGTTCCTGGCTGCATATAATGTCTGATTGAATTTCTCGATTTAAATTATCAGTTAGAAGTCTTATATTGGCATCGTTGCCTTCAATCTATGAGCATTTATTTGCAAAACTGACCAATTGAATGTTGTTATTTTTGAGAGAGGGCACTAACTGTAGTGCATTCTCTCTCAGAGGCATTCTCTCTCTTAAGTGGCAGGGACAAGCTCTGTCTATGGCACTGTAGGCGACATCATGTGGTCTTGAACTGGTCATTAGAAGTGATGCAAGTCCAGCATTTCCTTCTTTCAGCTGTGAAATCTCGATAATTGTGAGCGTCTGCGCAGTTAGAACAGATCTCCTTCTCCTTGATGGGACAACTCATTACTAGGTGTCTGTACTGGTAACAGTGTGAAAGTATTTCATTGGATTCAGATATTCTTTAATTTTATTCCTCGTCCATCCTATGTTCAGCTTTCCTTTTCTCATCAGGTTGTGAAATATCTGGGCTTCACTTCCATGATAGCATGCTGTTCTACATCATTCTGCTTGTGGATGCAGGTCTGCAGTTCCTTAAATTCCATTTTCACTGGTACGTCATAAATGAAGACCTTCCGGAAAATCTTGACTGGTTTCCTAATGCTACACTTACTGTTCAGTGCATTGTCCTCTGTGATCTTGGATTCCAGCTTCTGTACATGACTGGCTTTCTAACTCTATGTCTAATCCATTCTTGTTTATTTTCCTTACCTGTTTGATTCCAACTCCAAGGGTTTTAGGATTGATGGACTGCTTTAGGATCTCCTTCAGCTGATTGCTGGTCTGGTCACTTGTCTCTAATGGGTAGACTAGCAGCATGTTGTTGGACTTGCTTTCCTTCAGGTGTTGAGGTCATTGGGGTTCGATTCTCCTACCTGCAATAGAAGCATAGCATACTTTTAGTTTAATTTCTTCTTCATGGGCCTTTGTCATTCTGATCAATTCAGCCACCTTCATCTGTTGCTGTATCAGAATGCAGTTCATTCTAAGGAACATATTGCAAATCTCGTTTGCTGTCTCTTTACCTATCTTCTGATTTGCTTCAATTAAGAAAGTCTAGTTTACCTGAATCTTGAATGCCTCATGATTGAAGGCATCGTGTGGGCTGGGGCTAACCCTCTCACTAATGGGCATTTCCAGCACTTCTGTAGTTACTAACATAATTACTCAAAAAAGAGTTGGTTAGTAAACATCTAAAAAAAGCTAAAGGAAGAAAGAAAAGAAATTAGGAAAAAACCAATGATGTTAAAAGAAAAAAGAAATTATAAGCAACAAAAAACAAACCTGGGCCTTGCAATAAGTAAGGAATGCTGCCAAGTAAGAACATGAAGAGTCAAAGACACTTCTGCCAAGAATGATGCCTATGTGTCTGCGCAGCTTCATTTATCAGCAGGCAACAGGTGGCAAAACTTGTTTTCCATGAGAGCTGAGAGACACATCTGAACATTGTGGCAGCTCAGGCACGATCTCAATATCTTTGGTAATAGGTGATTTGACTTTGTAAATAATTATGAGACAACCTCTTATGTGCAAAGTGAGACTGCATTGGTTTGGCCATTATTGCCCATATGGCTAACTATAGATTAGCAAATAGGGTTATAAACAGTGTGCCTAAAGACCTCAGAAGAAGGGGAAAACCTAGGATATGGTGTGCTTGAATATGATTGAACGATGCCATCCAACATTCCACTGTACAGGACAGTATTACATCTTATGGATGGCACCAAAAGCCATCTTCGTGTGCTGGTTGAGGCCTATCGGAATGCTGACATTGAGGCTGCAAAGCAGCGGAGAGAGTACCTATCGTCTGCATTACTTTTATATTATCAGAATCTTCTGTTTATTCATATCTAATTTTGGTGCTTTCGAATTTTAAGCCTTGTGTGCTGGTTGATGCCTATCACAATGCGGACATTAAGGCTGCGGAGCAGCTGGGAGAGTACCTATTGTCTACATTAGTTTAATATTATCGAAATCAGTCAGTTCATTCATATCTCTAATTATGAAACTTTCGAATTTTGAACCGTGCCAATGAGTTTCGGTAGCATTATGGTCTAATTTTGCCGCAACTCTGTATATGAATTGTGCTGAAAGTCTACCATTTTTAAGGGTAAATTCGAGCTCTTTTAATTTTAAAAACATGATATTCGCTACTTAAATATCAGTTATTTGGAACAGATGTCCAAGTTTGGAGCTCTCGTGGTGTGGATGGTTGGGTGAGGGGACCCACTGGACAGCTGTTGGGAAAAGGGTGTCAGCCTCCCGTCAAGGCCATCCAGCATGTTCTTTAACGTACATGGGTGGGTGTCTCCCACACCCAGGACCACTGCTTAACGTCCCATTTGACGGACGGCGACCTTTTCAAGCCCAACAGTGACCCCTATTCACTGTAGGCAAGGCGGGGAGTTTGGCAGAGAAAAATCTCTACACTTGCTCAGTTGGAATGCATGACTGCTGTATTTGCAACTGCTCTCATTAATGAATAGCATGCCCTAAATATTTCTATTTGATACATTGATTTGTTTGGCTCCCTTGAAAAATATTTGCTGATGCCCATGGTAGTAAATAATTGTTTCAATAGTTCCTTCTGCTGCATAAAATCATTACCCATTCTAGTAATTAACATTTTGTAACTGTTAATATGTGTCTTCAGAACTTGGTGAGCTGAACTTTTGCCAGTTTATCTCCTCAACAGAAATTGTGAAAATCATTCCCTGTGTGCTCTTATACAACCAAATACCCTCACCTTGTGAACATTGTTATAGTACATATAACACCTCCACATGCCACATTATCCTAACTACAATTATTATTTTTATAATAAGATATGTTAAAGCATTTGTTTCACAAATTGTTAGACTTATATACACAGAAAGTGAAGATGCTATTTCTCAATACAGAAACAAATTGTTGCCAACCTTACAGTTATCTCTGACAGATCATAAATAATTGAGACTGGACTGCTGTCAGTGAGATATGTCACAAAATTTCATATTTAAACAAAACCATAATTTGTGAGTTCCAACTGTATAGTACATATCAATTTAGTATACCTCTTAGCAAGGTCGCTACAAATAAGACTTATTTAGGACTCCAGCAACTGTTTTGGGATAGACAGAGATCATCTGTGTACATTTTATAAACATCTGCATCCAATCTGATATATAAAGTGTGAACATTTTGCTATGTACATTGATTGTCCTATGTTTTTGCACTAGTCCTGTCTCAGACTTTTGAATAGATGTATTGATGTACCCAAATATTTTGAATAATTGTAATAGCGAAATAAATTTGATTAAGGTGTGGTTTCTGTAACTAATTTTCACATTTTTGGCAGGATTTCAAAAGCAACAAGTACTCAAGATGACCATGAGAATATGTCAGTTTGCAGAACAAGACCTAAGGGTCCAGATCCATCTTTGAGAAAAGGACCTTGTGACAGTTTGCTTTTGTATGTTCCCTCAGCTCTTCTGCATGGTTCAAATAATATGTTTATGCATGGGTATGATATTTTTTTGATTTTGTTTATCCTTTTCTTCTGTGGTGTGTAAACTGACAGACTTTTGTCATATCTCTGTGGCAAGCAGCTGCCTGAGGGGGAATTTATTATTTTTATTTTTTTTTTCATTTCTCTGCATTTTAGTTTTTATTTTTTAATGTATAATCTTTACATATTTTGAAATAATATTTGTCACAGCTTGTTTAATAATACTTAATATAATTGCTGTGCAATATTCTTTAGTCTAAATTACTCAATCTCAAATATGAGGAGTGCAAGTGATATTACAAATTGTGAGGTAGCTAGCTGCAATTACAACTGCTATATTACAATTTTAAATGATCTAAATAAGCCTGGGTTCAAGCCCCAGGTAAGGCATGGATGTTCGTGTTGTTTTATGCTGAGGTCCTGCCATCCTCTCAGATCTTTTACTGTGGCATATAAACTGACAGGCTCCTTGTCAGACTTCTGTGGCAAGCAGCTGCTTGAGGGGGTATTTAAATAAATATTAATTAAACTAAATATTTCTTTATCAACTATATAAAGCATAATAGGTTAATTAACAATAATTATATTTACCAATGAATAGTAGGCTGATATATCTACTTGCTGTGGCTCATAAGCTGTTACAATGAGGCATCAATGACTTTCACATTTTCACTGTAGTCAGTAGGTATTTTAATCACTGTTATGTTAAATGTTCTTATACTGTCCACTGATGCTCTTATTTACTGCCGAAGTTGTTATAACAAGAAACCAGTCCTTTCTCTATTGCATACATATGTAGATATTAGTTCACTACAGGGTGATTCAGAATTCATCATCAATATTTGGTGGGGAGGTAGGTAATAAGAAACGAAGGAGATTTCACATAGGAAAGCATGGGCACGTATGCCATGTAGTAGGGCAAAATGACCCCAGTTCAATGATGGAAAGAACACATAAGAAGGAAGTGGTAAGGAAAAAACATTTATTATCTTACATGTAACATTTCTTTGCATTGGTTGTACAGACTTACAAGAGGTGCTCGAACTGCCGACCATGTGCTAGAATGCATGACTCACAACGGCGTTGCATGGACAGCCGGACCCTGTGGAAGATGCCTGGCATTTCCCGGATGTTTGAGGCAGCAACTGATATGCGTGCTACAAGATCCATAGCACTATCAACAGGGGTCTCGTACACCATGTTTTTCATAGCACCCCATACAAAGAAATCGATTGGAGATAAATCCGGTGAACGTGGTGGCCAAGAAACCGGTCCACCGCGGCCAATCCATTGACCACCAAACTGTCTGCGTAGGTAAGCATGCACAGCATTTGCGAAATGTGCAGGAGCGCCGTCATGCTGGAACCACATTCGCCGGAGACTACCATCAGGAACCTCGTTCAGAAGATCCGGTAACACAGTCTGAAGAAATGTTAGGTACTTGGCACCATCCAAACGGGATGGTAGTAAATACGGGCCCAACAAACAGTCACCGACAATCCCAGTCCACACATTGACAGCAAAACGTTGTTGCGCAGCTCCAGGTCTTGTACCGTGTGGGTTCTGATGAGCCCACACATGCCAATTGTGTGTGTTGAAGACACCCTCTCGAGTGAACAACGCCTCATCAGTGAAAAGAACATACGTTGGGAAATTGGGATCAATGGCTGTTCTCTGCATGAACCACTGACAAAAAATAACACGCTTGGGATGGTCGTCTGCTGCCAATAATTGCACTCTTTGCAGATGAAACGGATGTAACCCTTCATCGTGTAATATCCGCCACGCTGTTGCTTGCGAAATTCCAAACTGCCTAGCCATACCTCGTGTGCTAGCACCAGGTTGTTCCTCGATTTCCTGTAGGACAGCTTCCTCTACTGCTACTGTCCATGCCGATCTGCGCCTCCCTCGATTAACATTACTAGCAGCAAACGATCCTGTTTCACGCAGTTGGCGATGAATACGTGAAAACATTTGATGCTGTGGCACACGGCGGTTTGGGAAGCGCGCTGCATACAATTGCCTGGCTCGAAGACATCTTTCTCCTGCCGCACCGTAAGTTACATGCATATCTGCACATTCATTCCACGTATACCGGTTCATGTTACTTCTGCAAATTCACCTTGTCGAATGACAACTGACTGCACGCGTCAAACAGCTGTGCTTCTGTATGAGAGGTGTGTACACACAGCGCCCTCTACACCACCATGCGTTCGTCTGCCCCCATACTTTCCTATGTGAAATCTCTTTCTTTTCCTATTCCCTTCCTCCCCACTAAATATTGATGATGAATTCTGAATCACCCTGTATATTGACATATAATTATCTTGAACTTAGTACAGTGGGGTAGTAGTTACTCCTTGTGGTTGATAACAAACATTTGTTATCTTATTTCCAATTACACCGAACATCAATTATGCTATCTGGTTCCGTGGAGCCTACAATGTTTCTCTCCAAATTATCGTTTACTTGGTAGATGTTAAAGCTGTTAACAATCATATGTAGTATTTATTGCAAGTCCAGTGGCACATATCACACTGATGATAGCAGTTGCACTTTCTTAGTTTTTGAGATATAATTGTGTACTTTAAGCATTTAAAGCATTAAAAACCGATTCAATTATGCTATCTGGCCGACAATTCAATTATGCTATCAGGCCGACACACGATTCAATTATGCTATAAACCGACATCAATTATGCTATCTGGTTCCGTGGAGCCTACAATGTTCCTATCCAAATTATCGTTTACTTGGTAGATGTAAAAGCTGTTAACAATCATATATAGTATTTATTGCAAGTCCAGTGGCACATATCACATTGATGATAGCAGTTGCACTTTCTTAGTTTTTGAGATATAATTGTGTACTTTAAACATTTAAAACGTTAAAAACCGATTAACTAAGATATAAAAACAAGTATATAAGACTGCCTTTATACCGGTGCTCAGGTATTGTAGAAACACAATCTGCATCGCCATTTTTACGTTTTATTTTTTAGTGTTTTTAATCAGACTATTTTCTGAATATATTAGAATATATTAACATGAAGGATTTCTGAATATATTAGCTGAATTACCATTTTAAAACACATTATTAATAAATAAAATCTGATATTTATTTCAGATTTCATTTATTAATAATATATGTTGCTGTTAAAATGGTAATTCAGCTAATATATTCAGTGATCCTTCATTTTAATGTAGATAAAGTGGAGAATGTAGATTTAAATGACAGTTGGTCCATTAGTGTTTAGAAAAGAACTTATGGTTATGAGTATGGCAACTATTTTATTACTGTTCTGAGTATGTTGTGGTCTTAGGATAAGTCTGATGGTGGAGAGTTGAATGAGTTTTAGCTTTAACTGCAATGTTTGATTTACATACTTCTGAATGGTTTTTATGGCTTTTGTGTTTATCGTGAAAATGACGAATTTGCTGATAATAAATATAAATTTCTATTAGCACTCAGTTACAGATGTTTTACCCATTGCCAGTAATGATGAATCTTTGTTAAATGATATATCAATATTTGTTATTCTAGTTATGTATGCCACATAGATGATTGAAAAATTATACCACTGGTCTATTTTCTATTTAAGATGATACTTCGGCATAATTTAAATATAAAGCTGTGTATCAGTGGAATATGTTTTTGTGGTTTGCCATCACAACTCTAAACAATGATGACAAAGTGTTATAAGCTCAGCAGACAAAAAATTAATCATCTCCCACCATAAGAGGGTTACGTACATTCGACAGCAACAGAGGGTGCACCAGTAATAAACGTGTCCTAAAAATAGCTGTGCCGCGTGCTACAGGGTTCATACAGTGACAAGAAGTGGTTGTGTGCCACATGTGTGTTAATCATTCCGTGAAACATGGGTCACGCCAAAGATGTGAATAAGTTGCAAAAAGGTGTTAATGCATTTGTCTGAGCCAAAGGGCATAGTGTACGAGAAGTTGCTGCCTTTACAGGTGTGTAGAAAAATACTGCCCAAAGGATCTTCTAGCAGTGGCTTACATTGCAGTCCACCACTAATCGTCACAAGAACTGCAGCAGAAAGACTGCTCACCAATAACAAGGCTGCATGTCTACAGTGGGTGCTGTGTAACAAAGATTGGACTGTCAACTCTTGGAAGTGTGTGATCTGGTTGGATGAATCCCGTTTTTGCTTGTACTCGAATGATGCGAGGTGACAGGTACGTATCGTAAGCCGCATGAAGCCTTCCATGCGGACTGTGTGCAAGGTTCTGTTCAAACTGGAGAAGGCCCTGTGATATTCTGGGGGTGTTTCACATACGAGGAAAGGGGTCCTTTGGTTGTGGTGACGTCACATTTGAACCAGAAGGGTTGTATGGAGCTACCGGACAACCATATGTTGCCTTTTGTGTAGCATCTCCACAGTGAACCCCGGAAGGATACCCAAGTCTTCCAAGACCACAATTGTCACGTGCACAGGGCTTGAAGTGTGTCGGATTGGCACGATGAGCATTCTGAAGCTTTCATCTCGACTGACCCACCAAATCCCTGGATTTGAATCCCATAGAAAATTTGTGAGACTATTTGGTGCAATGAGTGAAACATACCCCCTCAAGCAGCTGCTTGCCACAGAGGTCAGGCAGGAGCCTGTCAGTTTATATGCCGTAATAGAAGGTCTGTGAGGATGACAGGACCTCAGCAGAAAAAAACGTATACATCCATGCCTTACCCAGGGCTCAAACCCAGGTATGCTTGTTGAAAACAAAGCATCTGTGCTGGTGGCTCAGAAAACTAAAATTTTACAAATTCACTGATAATTTAATCCCTTGCTGATTAAGTTACCTCTTTTTTACCCAAATCAATGGAAACTAGACGTTAAATATCATGAGATTAGTTTTGTACAATGATGAGAAGATCAGCGAGCTTGCTACTAATCGAAGGGACCTGAGTTCGAGCTCGGGATAAGGAAAGAGTGTTTCGTTTTTTGTGTTGCCTCTCTGATGAGATATTGCCTTCCTCACAGATTTTATCTGTGATGTATTATACATACCGGCTGTCAGATTTCTGTGGAAAGTAGCTTGTTTCAGGAATATTTATTTCTTGCCACAATCTAAACCAAATAATTCCAAATTTTGCATACTTTGATTCTCTGAGAAATGTATATTTTCGAAATTTTAGAGTACATTTCTTTGAAATATTATACTACACAACATAATCTATCTATCAAAAAAAAAAAAATCTGTACTTTAGAACTACTATATCCAATGAGATTTTGTTGAAAATGTCTTATGCAGTACTTCTTAATTTTTTCAAATACAATAAAATCATATGGAGAGCTTTCAATATTTATAAATGGGCTTTTCAGTAGCTAAACCAATTTCAGACCCTCTATTTCAATTAAAAGTTTTATTTAATATTAAACAAAAAAATTTTTATGCTTCACATACCCCCTGGAAATGTGTATGTAACTGGCATACCCCTTGTTTAGATAGATAAATCTATAGTTATAGTATACCAATGGTTATTTTTACTTTGTTACTAGATATAGTGACTTTTGAGCTCTCACGACATACCCCAAAAAATTTTACCACGTGCACCACGTTGAGAACCCCTAGTGTAGAATATTAGTGTAATACATTTGCCATTGTATTGCACTAATGCTAAATTATAGTTAATTTTTAACAGCAGATTTATTCACTAGTTGCCAAGGCTAACTAAAGGGTAGTTGGCTTGCTTACAAAGACATTTTGTAAATTTTTTGTGTATAATATTAAATAAAATTTTAACTATAAATAGTGGAACTGAAATTAGTTTAGCTGCTGAAAAGCCCATTTATAAATACTAAAAGCTATCCTTATCATCTTATTGTATTTAAAAAAGTAAGAAGTATTGCATAAGACATTTTCAGCAAAATCTCATTGGATATAATAGTTCTAAAGCATAGATGTTTTTTTTTTCTTCCCAAAATAAAATGACTAAAGCTTTTATTTATTATTTCCGTATGCTGTACCCTTTGCCAAAATTTATGAAAACGAAAGAACTGATAGTTTCAGTATGTTTAATCCTTTCTTTTTCATAATTTGATAAATTCATACAAAAACTAGTCCCCTTTTTTATTGCATAGGAAAAAAAATGTAAATCAGCTTGTCTTCATAAAATATTCATTGGACAAACGACTATTAACACAAAATCTAACTTTACATGCTCTCATGTACATGATGGGGATTAGCAGAGAGAATTTGCTCTATTGGGAGATTTGATAGTCATGGGAACTGCAATTATGAGGTTGGTGGATTGGGGCAGTGGGGATTAAGGTCAATTTGCCCACTGAGACTGTTGGATTTCTCCACTAACCCTTCAGTTTTTTGTTAGAAATAAGGATATTAATGAGTTTGAAATGCCTGTTGTCTGTCTGCTGAGACATTGTCATGGACCAGTGTGTGTACATTTCCTTGCATTTGGCTTTCAGTATTCGTAACAGCTGGAGTTGCGAGCATTGTTGTCACAAAAGTGTTATGAAGTTAATACATCAGAGCAGAGCCGAATCCAGGGTTCATGGCGCCAAGGCAAAAATATAAGAACAGTGCCTTTTTAAAACTAAAATATTTACTGTTGAAAATTAAAATCCATATTTTTTTTACTAAGAAAAAAAACTTAAATGTAATGGCATGTAAAATAAAGGTTATAGATTTCTAAAATTCTTACATCAGTGAAACAGCATTGTGATAAAAGTAGGTTTATGTGTGTTTATTTTTTATTTCCTTTATGTTGACAGAAATCATTAATGACATCATCAAATTTGCTTCTTGAAATAAAGCACTCTCAATGGATAAAAATGATACAAGAAAGATGTTTTTCCCTTTTCTTAGCTTGTTTAAAGTATCATCTGTTCCCTGCCCACTCATTAAGGGACACCGATGGGCTTGGAAAGGCCACCGTCCGTCGAATGGGATGTTAAGCCGTGGCCCTCATGTGCGGGAGATCCATACCCTGTGCACGTTAAAGAACACACTGGATAGCTTTGACGGGAGGCTACCACCTGTCTCCCAACAGCTGTTCCTGTGGGTCTCCTCCCCCAACCTTCTCTGAGCCTTCAGGGTCCTTGTGACCTGACCATTTAGCCCATGGTGTGCAAAAAAGTGCCGCTTAGAGATAAAACAACCCAATGCATCATCTGTCTGTCTGCATTCTGTATACATCAACCTTTTTTGTTTTTATGAATAGATTAAAAATTATTTTTCGATTGGATAGGTATTGACGGAATATTAGGATTCATATCTTCTGAATCTCCCAAAGCTATAATTTATAATTGAAATTTTTGTAGTTTTGAGAGTGAAATAGGTCATGAAGTTTGCATTGACAACTTATTTGATGATTGATGACTGTCGTTATTCATATGGAGGTAGGAAATTGCAAATTTTTTGTTTTAAGAGAAAATTGTTTTTTGAGAAAAACTGAAAATTATTTTTGGTTTCATTGAGTATTGATGAATTGTCATGATCCATGTGAATAATCTCGTAAAAGTTTTAATTCCGCCCTCTTGCAATGGAAAATGAAATTCTCAATGAATTGAATGAATTCAATGAAAAATTGTAAAATTTTCAGTGATTATGGCAAGCAATCAGTTTTTGCTAGAAATCTTATATTTTGCTGGTAGAGTGTGATGATCAAAGGGTTTAGATTAACATCAAAGATTTGCTTCTTCTCCTCCAGGAAAAATGTGCTGGAACGAATCCCATTTTTTAACAATGTAAATGAAAATTATATTTGAGTTGAATAAATACCGCCAAAATATTATGATTCACAGTTTTCAAATCTTCCAAAAGGCTTTAATTTGCATTGTTTAATCCTTAAAGTGCCGGGTTTCTCAAAATAGATGCATTTGTGGCTAAGATTTTTTTATTTTTTTCAGCAGAAAAACAATTGAACTTTAGAACGTTTTCTTTCAGTGACTAACATTTACATATATATAGGTCATGTTACATACCAATGAAAGAAAATTTCGTTTTATAATAAAGCAACATAAATTGAAATGAAGGATGTTAAGCCTAATTTGAAAAAATGGTAAACCCTGTTTAGCATTTTAAAAGTTAAGGTTGCCAAATATAGAAAATGTATAACTTGAACCAATATTGCCAACGATATATTTATGCCAGAAATCTGAAGTGGAATTAATTTTGATGTAGCAGTGGTAGAATGTGATGTCAATAATAGATAGTTTATGAGAAATGAAGTTTATTTTTATGTATGTTTTATATTTGACCAGTTTTGTTTTATTTTTAAAAAGTTAGTCATTTAGTTTAAAATTTTAAATGTTATTTAATATAGTAGTAATAAATAATTTTATTTCATATCATTTTAGACTAAATAGCTTTAGCAAAAAAAATTAATATTTTAAATTAAATAGCTTGTAGATAAATTAAAAAAAAACTGAATAATAGATTCTCCTTTTAGTGCATTAATACACTGCTGTTCTTAATTTAAAAAAGTTGAACAAAACTGCAAATAGCTCAAGAAATCCTTTATGGAATTTAACAAAAGTTTCAGAGGATATTTAACATGAAACAACTCATATTTATCGGCTATTAACTTTGCATTTCTCAATGCAAAAGACAGGTATGCAAATTAAACATGATAAAAGCAGCTTCAGGAATGGCCATTTTCATTTCAGATTAAGAGTGGCTTTATCGGGCATTTCAAATTAGTTTTTTTTTTTTAAATGCAAAGGAGGAACTATTTCAATGACTGTCAGAAGTGGCGAGCCATCAAACAGGTGGAAGCAGGACAATCACATAAAGAAGTTGCTAGTTTCGTTAATGTGTTGGAAAGTGTAATTTCAAGACTCTGGAGAGGTTTTCAAGACACTGAAGCCTATCTTTTTCTAGAAGAACGAGCTGTGGTAGAACAACAACAGTTCAAGATGTTAATTTTTTTCAAGATGTCAGCTGGCCAACTTGCATCAGAGCTGTCAACAGCCATTATAGAAGGACAGTATACAGAGTAACTGTATTCCAATGACTTCATGAAAGAGGGTTATATGCTAAAAGACCTGTACTAACCTCAGCTCATCCATACTTTTGTTTTGCTCCCTAAATAAGACCTACAGCTGCCCAGACAGATCTCATCCAATAGGTGATAATAAGTAGTTTTGGGAGGATAACAAAAATTTTATCCTCAAATCTTTATCAGTATTCAGTGTGTATTGGTTACTTTTAACCAATTAGGTTATAAAGTACCTAATTGTCAAGGTAAATATCTGTCAATTAATTACCATTATTGTCTGTTAATTATTTATTATTAATTTTCGTTCTTAAATTGATTTTTAATAATTTTTTTGTATTATTAATGTATATGTTAATTAAATTTATTGTAGAATTTCTCATAATATTAAACTTGAACTTTTGTAAATTCTTGATGTTTGATAGATGTTTAGGAGTAAAAAAATCTGCCTAATGGTTTATTAATGAATAATAATTAACGGAAAATATATACTGTGATAAAATATAGACAATTTAAAAAAATACATTTGCACCTGAAATATTACGATATTCTTCTGAGTTAATTGTGCGTTTCTAAATGCAATTTATTACCATATACATCCCTTCTACATTTCACTGTGTAAATTTTATTATCTCCAAGACTGAAATTTTCAGATTTGATTCATTTTTTTTTACTCAATATGGGTAATGTTTTGAACTTATATTCTGCTTTGTGTGCAAAAAGATTGTTGCTTTCATAGGTTTTTCCCCTTTTAAAATGAATACCATCATTGAATTTCAAAGCGAGGTTTTTCCCCTTGTTTCTTTTTATCACTTATGTCATGTGATGCCCCCTCATTCACTTTTACTTTATCTTAACCAGCACATAAATTATATACACATATAATTCTTACTCATTAACGCTCTCTGGTATTTTGAACCCTAATTTAACTTTATTTATTTTTTTTAGCAATTTGTTAATTATTGCCTGGTGCCCGTCTCAGCTATCCAGAGCATAAAACTATTTGGATCAGAAAAAGGGTCCAAACTTAAAAGTATTTTGCATTTCTTTGGAGCGTTACAGTCAGCCATCAATAATACAGCAATGTTTGTTCATGTTCTTGAATAACATAGATCATCAATCAGATCATCATACATAATATTTTTTACCTGTAATTTTGTCCGCTAACCACATTAACATTAATCATTTATCCCTGGAACGTTTTCATCGCCTGATCTATGAAAGGGCTTGAATAATTAGAATAGGGTAAGAAAACACAACTTTTTTTCATTTTAAGGGTAAATGAAATAAATTTTAGTTATATAAGAATAATTATATAAATGACCCCTTGCATGATGAATTTAATTTTCTCTGTGGAAATTTTCATTATACGAATTTGGAAAATACTTGTTAAAGGCCTAAATTGTTCCAAGACCATCGCAAGTTAACGTTAAAATCAATCATTCTCAGAATTCGATCATTACAAAAGTGACTTCTAGACATCATTTTTTCCCCATCTGGTAAAAGTTCTGAGCTTTTTTCTTGTAACTTTCTATTTTAAGTGTGCACTTATTAGCGATAAGTAATTTCTTACCATAACTACTGTCCTGTTTATTGCAAAATGCTGGTTCGCTTGGCATCTGGTCATTTGCCGCTATCAGCTGTTGTTATGTCGCTGTTGTTTGACAGTACTTTCAGTTCGTCATTTATTATATCAGAGATACCAGTCCTTGTTGTTATTCTTTGCTATTGGTGCTCAGCTTGATGTTCACAGTTATTATAGGGCACTTAGATGACATTCTCTCATCTTCTGAGAGCACTTATTTCTTAAATTCCTTCCCCAGACTAAGATGTTTGTTCTTAAAACATGCACACAAGGAGGCACTATTATGCTGTATTTGTCTTGTTCATCGTACTAAGACAATCATTAAACACTTGTTTTATAAAGTGCACAAATAACCTAAATGTTACTGTGTTTGTAGCTTTTGAGTATGTCCAAAAGGAATAAAAAAAGTGTTTTAAAATCAGCCTACTGTCTTCTAATATGGCAATGCACCATATTTGAATTGACTGAGATTTTCGATTGAAGTCAAACTTGAATTAATTTTGTAGAGTTGACGAAGTCATATAATATCGCATTTAAGTAATTAGGTTTACATAGTAGTATGAAAGAAATTAACTGCAGTTCATATTTTGAATAATAGAGGTTAGAAAATAAATTATTTTTTTTTTAAATATTCCATCTTACAGTAATGAAATGCTACAATTTCTCCAGGAGGAAGAGTAGCACTTTCTAATGTATAAAAGTTTATTCCTGTTTGAAACCCAAAAGAATGTATATGGGTCATTTCATATCAAATCAACCAAAATTTTGGAAAAAGTTTGCCACCCATCACAGATTTTTCAATGATATTTGGCATAAATGTTAGTACACATAAGATGTATAATTGTCTGAAATATTTTGAGTCAAAAAAATTTTTGTAAGGAGTTAAAATCTTTTAACCTAAAGGGAAAATATACAAATTGCGATTGTGACTAAATGTTTTTCTTTTTCTTTCTTCTTTGTTTCTATGGTGATGAGAAGACCAAACTTGTTGTACTGATGTTGATTTGTGTTTATAAATTCGTTGAAAAAATCAAATTTAAAAAATGTAATACAATTTTGAAAAAAATTGAAAAAACTGAAAATTTTAAAATGTAAAAAAAGTGTTACCAAATATAAAAATTAAAACTGACATATGTTGTACATTATACTCCATAGAAATGTTGTACAAAATTTAGAGTATGGTCATTTCAAATCCAAAGTGAATGCACAGTATTCCCTGTTAAGATAGACATCAAATATTAATTAATAAATTCTGAAAAAAATTCATCGCTGACATGGCGGGAATAGAACCCACATCTCTCCAGATTCATGTCAAAACGCGCTACCATTGTACCACGTGTCGGACAATGAAATTTTTCAGAACAAGACCTTATAAATCTTCTTCATTGAGACATGGCTGAGACAGCGCCATCTATACTCAAGGAGATACAACTTTTTCAGTCATTGCTATTGATTATCAGATGTTAATGAGAAGGTTGCTAATCCTAAAGAGTTAATATATAATTAAAAATCAATCCAAAGTGAATGCACCAGATTCATCTGGAGAGATGCGGGTTTGATTCCCGCCATGTTGGTGATGAATTTTTTTCGGAATCTATTAATTAATGTTTGATGTCTATCTTAACAGGGAATACTGTGCATTCACTTTGAATTTATTTTTGATTATATATTAACGCTTTAGCATTAGCGACCTTCTCATTAACATCTGATAATCAATAGCAACGACTGAAAAGTTGCATCTCCTTGAGTATAGATGGCACTGTCTCAACCACGTCTCAGTGAAGAAGATTTATAAGGTCTTATTCATGACATAAAAATTTCATTGCTGATGCGTGGTACAATGGTAGCGCACTCTTTCATGAATCTGGAGAGATGCGGGTTCGATTCCTGCCATATCGGCGATGAATTATTTTCAGAATCTATTAATTAATATGGTCATTTCTTTGATAACGAGTAAAGAACATTGAAATTTTATTAATGTTATGGTTAATGATGCACTTCAGGGGACCGCATTGATATTCTTGCGCATGTGCACTAGAGGAGATGCACAGAGAGGCTACCAACATGTGTGCTGCTTGCACTCAAGTGTGACTTTGTAACTCCAACCACTCCAACTAGCATTCCTCTGCTATTAACAGCTGTAATGCTTCTATTGATAAAAGTTCACATCCTTTTTTACAGACGAGCAAATGAAAAAGCCCAGTATTCAGAGGCAACAATTTAGCAATATGATCGGTAAAAATGGGACAGGTTATTAAATGTTCCGACTTCAGTTTGTATAACTCTTGAAAACGGTAAATTATGCTTTATTTTTGATCAGTTGTTCTATAATAATTAAGGAAGTGCTTAATGGGCTAGTATAATCCAAATAATCAAAGAACTAGTAGCTCTTTTGGCACCCTGGGATAGAAAAAAATGCTCCTACGAATTTAATTAGTAGAAAAAATTGCACATAATTTTGAATTTAGTTCATTTTAAGAAGTCATGTTCATTGTTGATGAAATAAATGCTATTGTAAAAATACATTGATAATAAAGAATTTATTCATAAATAATTAGAATATATAAACATTTAAACTGAAAAGAACTAAGTTACTGACATAGTGATCAAGAGAATTGATTTTATATTTTAATGTATTTTAGAAGTACCAAGTGTGAGTACTATGCAACCTTAATTAATTTTGTAAGTCTAGTAAATGAAAACAATTACAGCGTCTATTATTGGATTAAACCGTCCAGCGCCTGCTTTTGCCTTGGCACTGCACTGTTCGTAAGATAATATTAGCAAAGAAATATTTTTCCTCAAAGATTAAAAAATGGAGGTAATCGCAAGTACACCATCAGTTTTCATGTTTCCAAATAATTTTTTTCCCTTGATTATAATGGAACAATTGATCAAAAATAAAGAATAATTTACCATTTTCAAGTTATACAAACTGAAGTCAGAATATTTAATAACCTGTCCCAGTTTTTACTGATTGTATTCAGTGCCATCTTAATACACTGCTCACAAAAATTAGGGGATATTTCAAAATGAATATGAAGCGATAAAAAAAAAGAAGCATTTGAATATTTTTTTATTAAACAAGAACATCAGAAAAGCAAACGACAAGTCAAAGAAAGTTGTTTGATTATGCAAATGAGATGCAAACTCAATTGTGATTGAGTAGCAAGTGACATATTGGTGGGGGTGAACAGAAGCATGTCAAAATGGACGAGAGTGCCACACATTGACTGTTCAGTAGGGTGTATGGTCACCCAAGACTGCCAAAACACACTGACAGCATGGACAGGATCAGAATGTCCAGCAGTTCTTGTGGGATCCTCTGCCACTCTTGCTCCAGGGCAACTTCCAGCTCAAGAAGTGTTGTGGGAGGCATTGGATAGTTTGCCAGACGTCTTCCCAGTGCATCCCAAGCATGTTCAATGGGATTCAGGTCTGGAGAACATGAAGGCCAATCCATGCGTTCAATTCCTGCCTTCTGAAGCATGTTGTTGACGAGATGCGCACAGTGGGGCCTTGCATTATCGTCCTTGAAAAGAAAGTTGTTTCCAACTGCTCCAGCATAGGTACCACTATAGGGTGCAGGACTTCATCTCGATATCTGACAGCAGTCAGCGATCTGTTTCTGATGACGTGGAGGTTGGTACGACCACCAATGCTGATGCCAGCCCACACCATTACCACCACCGCCAAAGGAGTCCCTTTCTCGCATGAAACGTAGATTCTCCCATGTTCCTCGTTCATGACAGATCAGGACACGATGATTGTTAGGCTGCAGACTGAACCGTGACTCATCAAAGAAGAGGACAGTTGACCACTCATCACGGGTCCAATGACAATGCTCATCAGCCCACCTTCTACGTGTTCTATGGTGTTCAGCAGATAACGGAATGCATACCATTGGTCACCTGGCATGCAGTCCAACACGATGGAGTCGATTTTGTATGGTCTGGGTGCATATCCATTGTCTAGTGGCAGCAAGAAACTGTCCCCGCAGCTCTGTTGCATTGCTGTGCCTGTTTCTTCTTGCCAGTAAGGTCAAGTAGCGGTCATCTCTTTCTGTTGTGGCAGATGGGCGACCCTGCCCTTGTCTTCTTTGTACTGTGCCAGTCTCTTGAAAGCGATTCCACAGTCTGCTAAATCACGCTTTGGGATGTTCCAAGTGCTGTTGCCACTGTCGTCTGTGTTTGACCAGCTTCAAGATGTCCTATAGCTCTCCAGGATTCGCATTCAGGCAAATTGTGTTGCAGGGGCATTGCAAGGGCTGGGAAATTGCAGGATGTGCACTTTGAAAATCAGGGAATGTGCAGATACTCCAGTACTTTCAGCCTTTTGTATAGTGCATTTTCATCAATAAAATAAAAGTTGGTTTTGCATCTCATTTGCATAATCGAACAACTTTCTTTGACTTCTCGTTTGCTTTTCTGATGTTCTTGTTTAATAAAAAAATATCAAATGCTTCTTTTTTTTTTATCGCTTCATATTCATTTTGAAATATCCCCTAATTTTTGTAAGCAGTATAGTATTGTAGGCCCCTGGGCATAGCAATGCTGCACTAGGGCACCTACCTACCTAACTACAGGAATAAAAATGTAAATGGCCAATAAAATTAAGCCTATAGATTCCTTGGTGCTTTTTAACAAAACCAATGTTTAAACATAAAAAACATGCTATAAAGTGAGAATTAATCAACACAAACATTTACGAAATTTAGAATCATGGGGCCCATGGGCAACTTCCCAGTGTGCACGTGCCATAAGACGGCCCTGATCTTATTGTTAAATTTGTTGCCTCTAAATACTGGAATTACAGTAGAGGTACACAGAGTGGTAATTAAATATAATTAATTATCTATGACACTGTTAAATGTTTTTAAGCACTTCAGCACATGGACTATGCTATCAAGTTTCAACAATTATTAAGGAGAGATTCTTCACATGCAGATCGCATTGGCCACCCGCACATCCGCTGACCCTCCGATCCTCGGAGCTGAGCCACTGACATGTCAATTTATGGCACCCCACCCCTCCCCCCACTCACCAACCAACTGCCTCTCCTGCATTAACTTAAGCTCCTCACTTCCCACCTGATGAAGCACCAAAAGAAAGGGCACGAAATGCGTGTCGTGGATCTAAAACTTTTTTAAGCACTCTATGCTATCAAAGGTATAAATAATTATTTCCTTCGCCAAGACAGGTAGACCGTTAGTAGCTGTCCTCCTTCTTTTAATCTCCACTGAGTCTTCACTTGCCAGCAAGAACGTTGATTATAAAATTTGTCACCGAAAGCATCCCGGAAGTTCCTGTTACTACCCATCCTGTACAGCATGGTACGTAAATCTCTCCTTAATAATTGTTGATACTTGATAGCATAGTCCATGTGTTGAAGTGCTTAAAAGCATTTAACAGTGTCATAGAGAATTATATTTAATTTTAAATCTAAATACTGGGCTTTTTCATTTGTTCGTCTGTAAAAAATATCTCTTTCTGCCACTTTCAACAGCTGTGATAAATTTTTCTTTGACTTAATGACAATGCATTGAAGTTACACTTTGTTATCATTGTAATACAGTTAAATCTGTACCAAAAGAAACTAGCTCTAATCAAAAATTAAACTAGCATTTTCTATGAGGAATGAAAGGAATGTTTTGCTATATGTCAGATAGGTGGGGAGAGGGCAAGCAGGGAGGACAATGTATAGCCAGTGAGAATTGCTTTGTCCACCTGACAAGAATTTCAGTAACTTATGATCACCAGTAACGAAACAAAATTTCATGGGGGAAGGGGGGAGAAGGAATGTATCAAAAAAGGATTTTCTTTTAAATAATCTTTAAAATTTTTTGAGGTATCAAGATGATGATGAAAGAATTGTTCCAAGTGAAGGAGAGAGAAAATACACTAGATGTACATGGATTCAGTTGGGATTTAAAAAAATTTCATTAACAAGAAATTTGTGTATAGAGGTTCAAGTTAACAAGAGTTGACTGTATTTTGTTATTTCTTGTGAAAAACTTTGTTTTTGCATCATATAAAAATATCTTTTTTTTTACCTGCCTGAAGCATTTGCCTCGCTATCTCATCACCACCACAACTCTTCTTGCCACCATCACAATCTGAAAACATAAATATTAAATCATTTTTATTGCCTATGCATCTGGTCTTTTGTAAGCCCAGAATATCATATTATACTACAGGAATTCTTGTGTGAAGGCATGAAAAGAGAAATATTTAAGAACCAGGAGATCTGAGTAGTATGAGCCATTATTTCCATTTAGGGTTGGCAATGCCTACAGAATAGAACCATATGTAGAAATTTTTCCAATAAATGCAAGTAAATCCAAGGACCTCTTATTAATATATATTTTGGGAACTTAATCACTCTTGTGATGCATCATATGATACTCTAAGCCATTATTTAGTTAGGATTGGCAGTGCTTCCAGAACAGAATCATAGCTAGAAATTTTTACAACAAATGCAAACAAGTTACATTAAAGATATATCACATAATCATTGTAATTGCCTAATTCTATTAGGCCTTAACCTACATAATTACTCTCGACCTAATTACTCATTTACATGAGTGAGCTGACAGCTTATTACCATTTGGTTGTTTACACAGATCAGGTAGTAATTATTTCTAAACAACAATACAACAAAAAGATTGAGGAAACTATATGTAATATAAAATGTAAACCAATAGGTGAGACCCTATACCAAAAACCATAAGAAAATTAGAAAAATTGAAAAATGACCCTTTCCTCCCAGACAGTATTGCAAAAGAATGTATGTTGCCTATGTATCTGGCAGTCCCACAATTATTTGTGAAAGTAAAACTCTATAAGCATGGTCAACCACTCCAACCATTAGTATCAAAAAGAAAATCTCCCACTTATTTTGTAGAACAAGTATTATTTGATTTTTTTTAAAAGTATAATGGCCGAGTGGTTAGCACGCTTGGCTACTGATCTAAGGGACCTGGGTTCAAGCCCCGGGTAAGGCATGGTTGTGTGTATTGTTTTTCTGCTGAGGTCCTGCCATTCTCACAGACCTACTATGGCATATAAACTGACAGGCTCCTGTCAGACCTCTGTGGCAAGCAGCTGCTTGAGGGGGTATTTATTTTTATATTTTAGTAAAATAAATAAATACCCCTTCAAGCAGCTGCTTGCCACAGAGGTCACGCTGAATATATTGTAACATCCTGTTATGATGTGGTTAAAATTATTCAAGATTGTCAAATCGATACAGAAACCACAATGCACTCTTTCAATGTCATCGCTGTATCCTAACATGCTTTTGTTGGATGCAGCGATGTGCATGAAGGCCAGATGGTTAGAGGAGGCCAGGCCCACAGCAAAAGTGTACTTTAGTGTGCATGATTCCCTGGACCCCTGGCCACCACATCAAATTGGTTTCAAGTCAATGGTTGCATGTGGGTTCAGACTGAGAGGATCCCTATGGGATCACCTCTGGACTCGTGGCCAATGTTGTCCTTCATCATGTTGAGGAGGAAGCATTGCGGTTAGCCGAACTTAAGCCAAGACTGTTCTTCTGATACATTGATGATGTGTTTATTTTCTGGGACCATGATCTTGATCAATTATTAGATACGTTTAATGAGATAGAAATTATTAGATACATTTAATAGTATACTTCCAACTATTGAATTCACACATGAATCCCCCCCCCCCCCCAAAAAAAAAAAAGTTGAAATCAAGATAAATTATGTAATACAGACATAAAACCATTACTGACAAATCATCTTACTGGTTATGCATTGGATTTCTGCTAGATGGACCACTTTATAAAGTTGCTAACAACATGATGTGGTGATGACACTGTCTGAAGAAGTTTGGGTAAAACGTGCGTTGCAGTGGCCATGTTTTTATTATTGTGTTCTTGAAGTTATTGATATTATACTTTTAAACAGAAATGTAAATAAGTTTTTAAAAAAAGGGGGGCAGTTCTTCAAATTTTGATTTTATGTTTGGGTGTGTTAAAGGAGCAAGTAGTAATAATCAGATGGTTGTTTGGTAGAAGAGGAGATATAAAGTGAATGCTGATGAATAATAACATCATGTCATCAATGTAATATGGACTGACAGTCTCAGATTGAAGTATCGACGAAGATCATGTGTGTGTGATAAACAATCTTGGAGTGTGTCAGCCAGTAATAATCCCCAAGTTATTAAACATCGACTTTGAAGATAGAAAAGATAAAACATCTGCCCAAGGACTCTGAGAGCCTCTTGGAAGGTAAAATATCTCTATCACTTTGTAGAGTAAAGTGTAAGCAACCAAATGGTAATAAGCTGACACCTCACTCATGTAAATGAGTAATTAGGTTGAGAGTAATTATGTAGGGTAAGGCCTAATGGAATTAGGCATTTACAATGATTATGTGATATATCTTTAATGTAACAATGTATCATTGTGTTCTTAATCATCATCATCATCATCATCATCAAGCAGCCATGGGCTACGGAGGTCCAACCAGACCATGCAATTTAGTTCTCCAAGCAAGTCTATCCTGAGCTACATCTACTGCATCTGGCCACTGCACACCAATTCTAACAAGGTCCTGTTTGACATTGTCAGCCCACCGCATCGTTGGTCTTACCTTCTTTCTGAGGCCTTTAGGCACATTGTTCATAACCCTATTTGCCAATCTATAATTATCCATATGGGCAACATGGCAAAACCAACGAAGTCTCCCTCTGCACAATATGCTGCTTAAAGGAGGTTGCAAACACTTTTGCCTAACCTCATCATTAGTTACAAAGTTGAACCACCTAATGCCCAAGATACTGCGTAAGCATCTGGAATCAAAAGCATCTAGTTTTCTGCTATCTTGTTTACAAAGTGTCCAAGTTTCACTACCATAACTAACCCTAGAAAGAACCAAACTATTATAGAGTCTAATTTTAGTCTTTAGGTGTATACGCCTATTTCTCCACACTCTCCATAGATTCTTAAAAGTCCCGTCAGCAATCCCTATTCATCTGTTAATCTCATGCCGCACATCACCAGCATCTGTTACGTAGCTCCCAAGATAATTAAACTGTGACACCAGCTCAAGACAGCAACCATTCAGATTAACCGAATCACAGCCTGCTTGACCAATTTTCATCACTTTAGTTTTCTCTCTGTTTATAACCAAACCTACTACAATTTTTAAATGCAAATAAGTCTAAGGGCTTTCTCTCTTTCTGCCACATACATTTTGGAAACTGATTCATACTTTTGATGCATCATATGGTAAAAGAATGTCAGTAATTTTCAAAATTAAGCATAAATCATCAAAATAATAGTAATTATTTCAACGATGTAATTCTGGGGAAATGTCCTTCAGTCATATTTTAAAAATTGAGAATGCAGACAGGTTTCTTATGCCTTAATTATCAGAATCAAATAACTTTTTAGAAGAGCTAATATTTAAGCTTTATTATGTATAACAAACAGCGAAACGTAAATATACAAGTTACGTATAAGATATCAGTGTTCAAAGAACTTCATATCGATATTTTAAATTCACAAGTACAGTTGCAACCAATTTAGGGTTGAATAACATTAGTCATAAAACACTGGATAGCAGTTGATTGTTACCAACCCAGGATAGAGAAAGTTCTTTAAAAGAAGCAAATTAGTATTGTAGAATTTTCTGCCAGTAATATTTTTGTGCCCTGTAGATGCATACCAATTTCACATTTCTAATTATGGCCCAGTTCTGTGAGCAAAATGATTCAGCTATTTGTAATGACCTGTGATCAGCATTATCCACAAATCCGTACAAAACAGAGATTCTAAAAGTTTCCAGTCATGGTCCTCCTTACTATAAATAAATAAATTAAATAAATACCCCCTCAAGCAGCTGCTTGCCACAGAGGTCTGACAGGAGCCTGTCAGTTTATATGCCAGAGTAGAAGGTCTGAGAGGATGGCAGGACCTCAGCAGAAAAACAACACGAACATCCATGCCTTACCTGGGGCTCGAACCCAGGTCCGTAGATCAGTAGCCAAGCGCGCTAACCACTCGGCCATGGGATTACTACTGACGAAATTTTTTACAACTCTCTTACCATCAATGAAATTTTTTGTGGACCCCATTTACTGTTGATGGAATTTGACCCCTTCCTTGCTTACCATGATGGAGTTTGTTATAGACCTATTTTTCCACCAGTGAAAGAATATTCTCACAATCACTGGTGTCATTTGTACTGATTCATAAAACGAACACTTTAATGTAACTGAGTTACACCACAAAACTCACTCTCACATAGACTCACAAAAGCTAATTCCTTAGGCTCACAGATCAGAGATCAAAAATTAACATTCTGGAGTCCTGAACTTCACTTGCAGATAAACTTCAACAAAAGTGATGCCATTGACAATATTGAGTTTTTGGAATTGTGTTATGGCAACAACTAGTGTTTGGGAATAGCACAATTGCTGTATGGTTTTACTGACAAAAACAAAATTGTTGCAGTTCAATGCTCTATAGTGTGGAATTCTATGCTAATATGTTTTGTTTTTTTAAACCATTGTCATTGTTCTGGATTCCCAAAGTTAGAAAACTGATTTGGATGATTTAGCTTATCAGCGTTATGACACTATGAAGTTTCGCACCTTAGTTTATGTGGGAGAAATCAGTTGCATAAGACTAGATCAATAATCCAAACTGCCTGGCAGCATTCCCTTCAGAGGAAAGAATGTTTCCTTTAAAAGACTAATGCCTTCCATCATGTGAAGGCAAGGTAGAACCCTAATGCTATGCCTAGTAGTTCTATGTGTATATTCAGGGTAATGGTGCACAGCTGTCCATCCAATATATGCCTAGATACCATTTACTTACCCTTTATATGAGTACATGTAAATGCCTATTTAAAAAGTGTTGTGCAAATATCTAATATTTAAGCTTTTATGTAATATTTTTCTAAAAGCTGTTAACATTAGTTATGTTTTATTTTAGGAAAGAATATATGCCATGGATTGGACCTGATCCCAAAAACCACAAAGGTCCTGATCCATCTTTGTGGCGAGGACCAGATCCAAGTAACTTGGGGGCAAGAAGTGAAAATAGAGCAAAAGGGCCACAGAGAGACCTTAGGCGGGGTCCACTAGCTAATATAACACATTCAAAAATTTCATCTACCACCACCACAAATTTGGATGCTGAGACTGACAATTCAAGATCAAGTTAAACAATCCTGCCAATGAGAATATAAACTGTATTATATATTTTAGATACATATAAGCTTTTTTTCCTTGTTTCTTTCTACATATTCATAAATATTGCAAATTTAAAACCATCAGTTGAATGTGCTTAATGTTGTTCCCCACCTTGTTTTGTCACATCTCAAAAATTTATGTCTCTCATAATGAAAAATAAAAATGTATTCCTTAGAGCTGATTGCATTAATCAATTTAACATAAATATATTTTCTAACAACTTTTATGGTTGAAATAAATTATAACATTTTTTAACAGTATCCATATGTAGTTGATAATTGAATTGAACTTGTTCTAGGCCAATATTCAGTTTGTTTATGATTTATAGAATTATGTTAAAACAGTGATACTTAACCTACAGAAGATACCATTTAAGTGACCAGCAGAAATTTAACTTCAGATTTAGTTAATTTCAGTATATTAGTTCCCCCTTCCAATTTTTTGTCGTCATTTAGCCATATTATTCATTTTCATAAATGAAGAAGTACAAGTTGGAATTAACAAAATTTTATTTGGACAGATGTATTCTGCACTCAGTTTTACTTATTACATAGAGCACTATTAAGCCTGATTAAAAGAAAACTTGCATGGAAAATGCAAATACAGCATCGCTAGCAAATGCAAGTGTGCCCAACAGCCTTGCATAAATTTGTAATATATGCTTAAGAAATTCAAATAATATATAAGGATGTATAAATTTGCTTTAAAAATTTATCTTTAATTTGTGTGATTCAGTATTAAAGAATGAAATTTTATAAAGTGTGATTTGTAGCTGTTTAAAACTAAGATTTATATTGTAGTTTAAAGCAGAGGTGTGCAAATTGGGGGCGCAAATAACATTATGTGGAAGTACAAACTTCTTTATTCTCTTTTGAAAACTGCAAGAAACGTGTTTTTAAAGAAAATATTAAGTATTTTCAAGAAGCATAAAATACTGTTAAACACTGTATGAAATCTGCATTAATAAAATATATTTAATATATTTTACAAACGTTATGTGTAACGTTATCTGTGTTAACAATTATAGTTCTTTTAAAGTAGGGGTCCCAAACATTAGAGGTCTCAAATGCTTGTGGCGTGCAAGATGTTCTATGCAACTTGTGATATAAATTTTATAAAAATATTTTTTGCTCTGTGTATTTCCAAAACTAAAGAATCTACAAATGCCAATTTATATTCTTATAGTATTCTACAGGTAAGCAAACTTAATGGTTTTCAAATAACATACTATAAACACCAGGATATTTATAAATACACATGGGTTGCACAGGAAAATGATCGATTATATTTTAATTAACAGCAAATGGGCTTGTTCAGTTAGGAATACCAGATCATACAGGGGAGCCAAAATTGGGTCAGACCATTACCTGATCAAAAGTACCGTATTTCTTCGATTCTAAGACTCCATCGATTGTAAGACGCACCTTAATTTCAGTACCACCAACAGACAAAACACTTTGATTCTAAGAAAAAAATAAAACGCTGAAATATATCTAACAAATATTTTTATTATAATAGAATTCAATTTCCTAACAACAGTAGTACTTATTTATCAGCAAGTATGTTATTCATCACTTCCTTCTGAATCAATATCAGAGTCAGATTCTTCTGAGCCGTCTTTATCTTCATTATCCCATGATATAGCGTATCTGAGCCATCGAGAGCATTGGTGATGCAACATTTTTTAACTGAGTGCTCAGGGGCGTAGCGAAAGACAATGGTTGGGTGGGGGGAGAAGTCAAAAATTTTCCAACTCGAGCAAAATTTGTCACTGGGCAAACGCTTAGATTTTCGCTCGCGGTGGGACTGGTAAGACAATATTCACGTCTCTCCTACATTTTGCCAACTAGCCGTAATTTCTCAGAAAGTTTGCCAACTAGCCATAATTTCTCAGAAATACTTCCAATATTTATATTTCGTCTGAATTGTAGCAAATCAGTATGAATTTTTGCCTTGATTTGGTCAAATCTGTTTAATTTCACGAAACTAACCCCAATCTTTACATCTCTCCTAAATTTGCCAAATCACTTCAAACTCCCCACTTTTTTTTTTTTTCGAAAATTAAGGGGAGATCTAAGGGACCTGGGTTCGAGTCCCAGGTAAGGCATGGATGTATGTGTCATTTTTCTGCTGAGGTCCTGCCATCGTCAGACTTTCTACTGTGGCATATAAACCGACAGGCTCCTGTCAGACCTCTGTGGCAAGCAGCTGCTTGAGGGGGTATTTATTTTATTTTTATTTGTCAAAATCGAGGTAACTTGGCAAATCTAAGGCAGTTTGGAAAATGGAGAGACGGCAAAATTTAGAGCAGTTGTCAAAATTCGAAGCCACTTTGTAAAAACGGATAAGTTGGCAAAATTCGGAGTGACTTGGTAAAATCTTGGGGAGTTGGCAAAATTCAGGTGAGATGTAAAAATTGGAATCTTTTTTTCTGTAAAATTATGGCGTGTTGGCAAAATCGAGCAATATCTAGGAGAGTTGGAAAATCTTGGGGGAGTTGGCAAAATTCGAATCCACTTGGTAAAATACGGGCGATTTGTGAAAATTGGGATTGTTTTTCTGAAATTAAGGAGAGTTTATAAAATCGAGAAAACTTTGCAAAATCTAGGGGAGTTGGCAAAACTGGAAACCACTTGGTAAAGTACAGGTGAGTTGTAAAAATTGTGCCTCTCGTGCAATTAAAGAGAATTGATAAAATTCAAAGTGGCTTGGCAAATTCAGGGAAGATGTAAAAAGTGCAATTTTTTCTGTAAAATTACGGCGAGTTGGCGAAATTCGAATGCACTTGGTAAAATATAGGCGAGTTGAGAAAATTGAGATTTGTTTTGTGAAATGAAGGTTGGGTTTTTTTTACCTGTGAGCGGCACTTTTTTGCACACCATGGGCTAAATGGCCAGGTCACATGGACCCCGAAGGCTCAGAGAAGGTTGGAGGAGGGGACCCACTGGAATAGCTGTTGGGAGACAGATGGTAGACTCCCGTCAAGGCCATCCAGCGTGTTCTTTAATGTGCACAGGGTATGTGCTCTCCCGCACAGGGGGCCACGGCTTAACGTCCCATCCGACGGACGGCGGCCTTTCCAAGCCCATCGGTGTCCCCTACTGACCGTGGCCAGGGCAGGGAATTTTGCGGAGATAAATCTCAACGCTGACCCAGCTGGAACTCGAACGTGGGAACTACAGATTACGAGCCTGGCGCGCTATCGTCTGAGCCACCCCCGCCCATGAAATGAAGGAGTGTTGGATAAATTGAGGAAACTTAACAGAATGTAGGGCAGTTGGCAAAATTCGAATTCACGTGGAAAATACGGGCGAGTTGTGATAATTGGGTTTGTGAAATTCAGGATAGTTGACTAAAATCGAGTAAACTTGGGGAATTTGAAGTGATTTTAGTCAACTATCCTGAATTTCACAAACCCAATCCCAATTATCACAACTCGCCCGTATATTCCACGTGGATTCGAATTTTTCTTACTGCCCTACATTCTGTTAAGTTTCCTCAATTTATTCAACACTCCTTCATTTCACAAAACAAATCTCAATTTTCACAACTCTCCTATATTTTACCAAGTGCATTCGAATTTTGCCAACTCGCCGTAATTTTACAGAAAAAATCGCACTTTTTACATCTTCCCTGAATTTGCCAAGCCACTTCGAATTTCATCAACTCTCCTGAATTGCACAAGAAAGGCACAATTTTACAACTCCCTTGTATTTTACCAAGTGGCTTCCAATTTTGCCAACTCCCCTAGGTTTTGCCAAGAGTTCTTGGTTTTTCCAGCTCTCCTTAATTTCGCAAAACCGATCCCAATTTTTACAACTCACCTGTACTTTACCAAGTGGTTTCCAGTTTTGCCAACTTCCCTAGATTTTGCAAAGTTTTTTCGATTTTATAAACTCTCCCTAATTTCACAAAAACAATCCCAGTTCTCACAAATCGCCCGTATGTTACCAAATGGATTCGAATTTTGCCAACTGCTGTAGATTTTGCCATCTCGCCACAATTTTACAGAAAACAAATCCCAATTATACATCACACCTGATTTTTTCAAAGCCACTCTGAATTTTGCCAACTCCCCCAAGATTTTCCAACTCTCCGAGATATTGCGAAGCTGCCTTGATTTCGCCAACACGCCATAATTTTACAGAAAAAAAAGATTGCAATTTTTACATCTCATCTGAATTTTCTCAACTCTCCACGATTTTGTCAACTGTCCCTAGTTTTTGCGAATTCGCCATAATTTTATAGAAAAAAAAATCCAAATTTTCACGTCTCACCTGAATTTTGCCAAGTCACTCCAAATTTTGCCAACTCGCCATAATTTTACAGAAAAAAATCCTAATTTTTACATCTCACCGGAATTTTGCCAGCTCCCCAAGGTTTTTCCAAGTTGTCCCGATTTTGCAAACTCCAAGATTTTATCAAGTCACTCCGAATTTTGCCAAATTCGTAAGATTTTGCCAACTCACCTGTTTTTACTAAGTGGCTTCTTTCTGGGATTAGTTCCAAGCTGTTGACACCCATTTCGCCAATTTTGATGCCATCGCTTTCTTAATTTTTCCGAAAGGTGTCAGCGGAAGGTTGTCAGTCAACAGCCAGGTTCCAACTTCCTAGTTGTCGCTGAGAGAGCTCCACTATACTGAAATAACGGTTGCTTCACATTTGGAAAGCGCGGGAAAACACCCAGGCCACTTTATTTCTCCAATGGAATTGGAGAATGCGATAACTGTCAAACTGGGAGGCGGGATTTCCGCGTAAAACCGAAATGTGGTGCCGTGTGTAAAATGTTGGAAAATTAGAAAAAAAAAAGATTCTAAGACGCATCCCGTTTTTAGAGACATTTATATGTGAAAAAAAGTGCGTCTTAGAATCGAAGAAATACGGTATCTTCCGACTGAAGATTAAGAAATGTACTAAGATTAAGAAAATTTCCTTTAACGCTGAAGGTCTGAAAGATACAGATATAGCAAAGGATACCGTGATAGGCCACTTAATCATTATGTGGCTTAAGCATACCGTGATAGGCCACTTAATCATTATGACAATCGTGGCTTTCTTACTGCTGAAGTTGAGAAAGAATGGGATTAGTTTAAACAAGCTTTTCTTGAAACTATCAGTACCCTTTTGTGTAAAAGGGAACAGAGGAAGCAAAATTATTTGAATGATAAAGCTATCGAACTTATTTCTGAAAGAAGGAGGTGCAGGATTAATATAAACAAAACCCTACTAATCCTAACAGCATTACAACGAGCGTAATGAATGTGTAAAGGATTAGTTAACAGCTGATAAGAATCTTTGGCTGACAAAGCAGAGGAAGCAGTTAGGTAGCCCAACAGCAGGGGTACCAGATTGTTAACTTTTTATGTGGGAAGAAACAGGTACACAGGGATTGAAGCTGAGGATTTTGTTATGGCTAGATGGGCTGAGCAATTCAGAGAAGTTTTAAACAATGTGATTATTTCCATTCCCATTGTAGTGAGGATAGATGCATTATTGGCTTTAATGATGGCCCTATATCACATTCTGAAGTATGCTATCTATACATTAAAACTGCATAAATCCCCAGGAGTGGATGAAATCACCACTGAAATACTTAGAGCTGGAAACAATTGTGTTGTCACATGGCTGACTGAAGTTTTGAATTTTTTTTTATGTTAAAGGTATCCCTAAGGATTTTACTAGAGCTATAATTATTCCGATTTTTGAAAAGGATGCTCGCAGTTCTTATGAAAATTATAGAGAAATTGGTTTATTTTCTGTTCCAGGTAAAGTTCCTTGCACGATTATGCTTAATAGAATTAAGAATTTGATTAATGGATAACTGCATGACGAACAGTGGATCAGAAGTGGTAGGGGATGTATTGATCAAATATTTTCACTTAGGCTGATTCTTGAGAAATGTTTAAGAGTTTCAAAAACCTGTGATTACTAGCTTTATAGGTTTCAAAAAGGCTTTTCACTCTGTTGATTGACATAATTTGTGATTGATCGTTCGATTATATGGAATACCTGACAAGTTCATTAGTGTAATGAAAGCTCTATAATATAGATTCCCAACGGGGGCGATACCGCCCCCAAAGTGGGCGCTGGAGCCTTCCATGGGGACGGTAGCGGATCCAGAGGCAAATGGGGGCGTTGAGGCAGTCAAGAGGGGCGGTCAAATAAGTAAATAAATTTAAAGAAATTTTCTGTGACAACCTTTTTATCTCTTCTGTGGTGTCTTCCTGGTGATTCTGGTCATCCACTAGCTCATCCGTCATGTACAGCTTTTCAACTGCAGCTTTTCAACTGCAGCTGCTACCGCCTACTAGCGTACTGCTACGTCTGAAGTCGACTGAGATGCTCTCAAAAGTTCTCTTCAAGATCACAGATTGGATATCAGCTTCAATATGTTTTCCCACTCCAAGTCGCTTTGAGTATGCTTTATGGTACGTAGTTACAATACCATTCCACGTCAGAACATAAGGTATAATATTAACATTACACTTGTGAATTAGGCTCAACTCATTAGCCAGCAGATCATACTTCCTCTTCTTTTCAACCTCTATTGTCTGCAGGTTATCCTGAGATGTTATTCCTACTTCAATAATTGTAATCTCATTCAATACCTTAGCATGCACTACTATACAGGCTTATTAGGTTGGACATGTGTGTCCGCCCTGATAGGCAAATCAATCCGTCCTGATAATAAATTTATTATATTTAATATTTTTTTATAATAATTTTTTTAATATAATAAAATACTTTGAAAATACCTGTTTTCATGAATAAATATTTTATCTAGCTATCTAAATTATCTTTTTGTTATCGCATTAATAGGCATTTTTAAATTAGCATTATGTATACCTATACCTAAATTTGTTTTAGTTTAGAATAGATTGACGGTGACAAGTCCTTGCAAGTTGGTAGGCAAACACGCGGTTCATGCAATTTAACATGTTTCGACAAGAATATAGGAGCTTGAAATGACTTGTTTACGGAGCAAGTGCGCCGGCATCACAAACATACAAGTTAATGCGTGCTCAAAATCAAATCTATAAAAGTGATAGCTCTAGGAATGATTTAATATTTTTATGTGCTTCGCCATGATAAATAGTCGTGAGTGATAAGTGTTAGAAGTCATTATAAACATTATTTTTATAACTATCTATAAATCTGTTGAGAAGCTAATTTGTATTTGAAAATGCCTGAATCTACATCTAAAAAGAAATGCCGGCAGTACAGTATTGAGTATTTGAAATATGGATTTACGTACTCTCCTACAAATCAATCAATACCTATGTGTTTAATTTGCCGAAAGGTTTTTTCAAATGAAGCTATGAAACCTTCTAGGCTACAAAGATTTATCCTATTTTCAAGAACTGGAAAAGCAATATTTAAAACAGCCAACTATGTCAAACCTTTTTGCGTCGTCTTCTAAACAAGATGATGATGGACTACGAACCTCATAACGTTTCATTCTTAATCGCAAAGGCAGGAAAACCACACACAATTGGCGAGGAATTAATTTTGCCGGCAGTCAAAGAGATATTAAAAACTGTTCATCATAAGACACCGTCAGATATCATCAAAAAAATTCCTCTCAGTAATAATTCAGTGCAAAGAAGAATAGATGAAATGGCAAAAGAAGTTGAAATATCATTATGTGATTACTTAAAGACTTGCAAATTTTCCATTCAACTCGATGAATCAACTCTACCAAATAACGAAGCTGTACTCTTATCATACGTACGATTTATAAAAGAAGAAAAAATTCATGAAGAGTTATTATTTGCTAAAAATTTGGAATCTGATACAAAGGGAGAATCTATATTTAATACCATGCAAAAGTTTTTTCAAGAGAAAGAAATTCCTATTTGCAATATTTTGTTTGCTGCTACTGATGGTGCTCCAGCAATGACAGGGCTTCATAAGGGTTTCATAGCGCATTTGAAACAAGCAGTACCAAATGTACTCACTGTACATTGTATTATTCATCGTCAGCATTTGGTTGCAAAAAATTTGAATGAACGTCTGCATACGTCGCTCCATTACGTTATTAAAGCAATCAATAAGATTAGAAGCAATTCATTGAATGACCGATTATTTGGTAAGCTTTGTAATGAAAATGATGAAGATTACAATCACTTGCTGCTGCACACAGAAGTACGTTGGCTCTCTAAAGGTGTTTGTCTGAATCGTTTTTTCGATCTATTTGACTCAGTACTGGACTTTTTTGAAGACAGAGACGAAAAATTGCGCGAAAACCTGATTACGTCAAAAAATGACATCGCTTATTTGACGACCTCTTTAAAATATTTAATCAAGTTAATTTACAATTGCAAGGTGATGAGTTGAATTTAATTAAAACAAAAAACGTGATAGCTGCTTTTGCGGGAAAACTTCTATTCAAACGAAATCTAGGTAGAGGTGAATACAACCACTTTCCCACATTATCAGCAGTCTCTGCAAAACCGGAAGATTTACTTATTACTGCCAAAACTTGGAAGTTCTTCATGTTGATTTTACGGAGCGTTCCCAAGATATTTTAAACATGAATATACCGAGTTGGGTTTTAGATCCGTTCGCAAACACAGGTACTGAAGAATCATCAAATTTGGAAGAGGAACTCTTAGAACTCACGACTAACGAAAGACTCAAAGTAAAATTCAAACATGGATACCAAGAGTTCTGGCTACAAAAATCAATACCAGTTCTCTACCCTGGATTGTGGGCAATAGTACAGAAGTTTTTAATCGCATTTCCTTCGTCCTATATGGCTAAGCGTGCAGTAGCTAATTTACTGTCAAAGAAGAGGAACAGACTACACATCACTGAACGTGGCGATCAGCGATTGATGTTAACGAAATTGGAAACCGACATTAACAAATTGTTAACACTCCACCAGCCTCAACCATCTCATTAATTTTTTTTATTTATTATTTATTTTGTGTTTATCTCATTATTTTTCATTTATTATTGATTTTGTGTTTATCTCATTATTTTTTATTTCTTATTGATTCTGTGTTTATTTTTAAAATTTTAATAAACAATTTTATTGTACATTTGGTTGTTTTATTAATTTCTGATTTATGATTTTTAATAGATAAATAAACAGATAAATTAGGTACAGAAAATATGCAAAAATATTTTAATATTTCATATAAAATTAACTATTATGGACTAGGGGGGCGTTGAAATTTTTGTTCTCTTCTAAAGGGGGCGATGGTCCAGTAAAGGGTGGGAATCACTGCTCTATATAATAACACTGGTCAACCACACAGGGTGCTGACCATATAAACCCACTGGACTGGATTGATATATGGCTCTGAGCTTGATTATGGATCCTGATTTTACTGCACTGGTGGGTTTCTGTGGAGGGAAAATCTTCCGCTGTGTTTTTGTTTGTGGGTTGACAGCCCCAAGTGAAAAGATTCACGGGATATGTTTATCAGCTGGTGGATAATCCTGAGCAGAGGTCATCGCAGGCACCTGAACCCTTTGCTTCTATTGGCATCGTCAAATTCTACATTGGAGGAAGTCTTCCAGTGTAGATGGCTTCAGCCTTTAGTGGTGGGGGAACGGGTCTTTGCCCCATGTCTGCGATTAGGGGGCTGTTCCCTCTCTCAATAAACAGAGTTTCTTTAAACATCCCACTAACCATTTTCCCTCCAGAGGTAGTTGGAATGTGAGGACTCTGCACAGAGCTTTTTCTCTTGATGTCCTCACACAAGAATTCCACCATTATAATTTAGATATTCTCGTCTTGCAAGAGACCAGATGGACAGATAAAGGTCAGATTCTTAAAAATAATCTTGAACTCCTCTTTTCAGGGAGGGACGACAATAAGCATCACCAAGGCGTGTCTGCTTCTCAGCAGACACGCTAGTGATGCTCTTCTATGATATGAGTGCATTAATGAAAGGTTTCTTACAGCAAAATTTCAGACAAGCGTTAAAGACTGTAAATCTGCTGCTAAAGATGTAATCTGCTGTCATGCCTCCCACTGAGGATGAGAAGGATAGGTTTTATGAACAACTTCAGGATTATTTGAATTCTGTCAAAAAAGGAGATATTACCCTTGTTCTTGGTAACTTCAATGCCAAAGTTGGTACTGACTCTGACCTTAGGGGAGGAGTAATAGGCCCTTTTGGTATTGGTAACTGCAATGGCAATGGGCAACGTCTCCTCCAGGTAAGTAAACTCAATGGATTCAAAATAACACACTTATTACAAACACCACGACATACATAAGTACACGTGGGTTTCACCCGATGGGCTGCATAAGAATATGATTGATTATATATTAATTAACAGCAAATGGGCTAGTTCTGTTAGGAATACCAGATCATATAGGGGAGCTGAAATTGGATCTGACCATTACCTTGTTCGAAGTGTCTTGCAACTTAAACTTAAAAAGTGTTGTGCTAGAGTTAAAAAATTTCCTTTTAATACTGAAGCTCTGAAAGATCCAGTTATAGCTAAAGCTTACCATGACAGGTTACTTAGTCATTATGACAGTCATGGTATGCTTACTAGTGAAGTTAGGGAAAATGGGATCATTTTAAACAGGCTTTTTTGGACACTAACAGTACTCTTTTAGGAAAAAAGGAGCAGAAGAGACAGAATTATCTGAGTGATAAGGCACTTGATCTTATTTCGGAAAGAAAGAACTGCAGGAATGTCCTTAATCAATACCCTATTAGTCCTAATAGAAAGCATTACAGAGAACTTAATAAACGTGTAAAAGATCAGTTACCTGCTGATAAGAATCTTTGACTTGATGGTTTGGCTGACAAACCCGAGGAAGCAGTTAGACAGCACAACAACAGAGAGCTGTACCAGATAGTTAATGTTTTGTATGGTAGAAAACGGACAGGTATACAGGGATTGAAGGGTAAACAAGGTAAGGTTATACGAGGTGAGGATTTTGTCATGGCTAGATGGACTGAGCATTTCAGTGATATTCTAAACAATGTGGTTAGTTCTACTCCCATTGTTTGCAATGATGATAGATGCATTGGTGGCTTTAATGTTGGACCTATAACACAATCTGAAGTTATTTTGGCTGTTTGTAAACTTAAACTTCATAAATCCCCAGGGATAGATGAAATTACTACGGAAATGCTTAGAGCTGGGAATGTTTCGTTTACCACTTGGATGACTGAAATTCTGAATATCTTTTATGATAAATGTATGGTTCCTAAGGATTTTACCAGAGCTATTATTATCCCTATTTTCAAAAAAGGTGATCGCAGTTCTTGTGATAACTATAGGGGTATCAGCCTACTCTCTGTTCCAGGTAAAGTTCTTTCCATGATTGTGCTTAATATAATTAAGAATCTGGTTGACAGTCAGTTGCGTGATGAGCAATGTGGATTCAGAAGTGGTAGGGGATGTGTGGATCAGATATTTTCACTTAGGCAGATTCTTGAGAAATGTTTAGAGTTTCAGAAACAATTTAGTTGCTAATTTTGTTGACTTCAAAAAGACTATCGACTCTGCTGATCTTCATAATTTTTGGTTGATTGTGCAATCATATGGTATACCAGACAAGTTAGTTAACGTAATGAAATCCCTCTATAATAACACTGAGTCGTGTGTGAGAGTTGGTAAGGCTTGTAGCAATTGGTTTAGCATTACTTCTGGTGTTCGACAAGGGTGCATTTTGTCTCCTTTTCTCTTTAGCTTGGTTATTGATTATGTTATGCGAAATTCACTTCAAGGGAAAGATTTTGACCTTAAATGGACTGGAGATACAAAAATTTCTGATATAGATTAGGCTGATGATTTAGCCCTTTTGGCAAATGATATTGATGAGATGAACTCTTTCATTCGAGCTCTTGATGAGACTGGTAGTAGAGTAGGTTTGGTTATAAACAGAGAGAAAACTAAAGTGATGAAAATTGGTCAAGCAGGCTGTGATTCAGTTAATCTGAATGGTTGCTGTCTTGAGCTGGTGTCACAGTTTAATTATCTTGGGAGCTACGTAACAGATGCTGGTGATGTGCGGCATGAGATTAATAGACGAATAGGGATTGCTGCCGGGACTTTTAAGAATCTATGGAGAGTGTGGAGAAATAGGCGTATACACCTAAAGACTAAAATTAGACTCTATAATAGTTTGGTTCTTTCTAGGGTTAGTTATGGTAGTGAAACTTGGACACTTTGTAAACAAGATAACAGAAAACTAGATGCTTTTGATTCCAGATGCTTACGCAGTGTCTTGGGCATTAGGTGGTTCAACTTTGTAACTAATGATGAGGTTAGGCAAAAGAGTTTGCAACCTCCTTTAAGCAGCATATTGTGCAGAGAGAGACTCCGTTGGTTTTGCCATGTTGCCCGTATGGATAATTATAGATTGGCGAATAGGGTTATGAACAGTGCCTAAAGGCCTCAGAAAGAAGGGGAGATCAACGATGCGGTGGGCTGACAATGTCAAACAGGACCTTGTTAGAATTGGTGTGCAGTGGCCAGATGCAGTAGATGTAGCTCAGGATAGACTTGCTTGGAGAACTAAATTGCACGGTCTGGTTGGACCTCCCTAGCCCATGGCTGCTTGAGGATGATGATGATGAGTCTTGTGTGAGAGTTGGTAAGACTTGTAGTGATCGGTTTAGCACTGCTAGTAGAGTTAGACAAGGTTGCATTTTTTTCTCTTTAGTTTGGTTATTGATTATGTTATGAGAAATGTTTGCAAGGGAAAGGTTTTGGCATTAAATGGTCTAGAGTTTTCAAAATTTCCGATTTAGATTATGCAGTGATTTGGCTCTATTAGCTAATGAGGTAGATGAGATAAATTCTTTCATTAGGGCTGTTAACGAGACTGGTAATAAAAGGCTTGGTGATAAACAGGGAAAAAACTAAAATAATGAAAATTGGTCAGGCAGATGGTGCTTTAGTTGCTCCTGAATGGCTGCCTCTTGAGCAAGTGTCTCAGTTTAATTATCATGGGAGCTATGTAACAGATACTGGTGATGTGTGGCATGAGATAAATAGAAGAAAGTGATTGTCACCCAGACTTTTAAGAATGGCTGTATAATAGTTTGGTTCTAAGGTTAGTTATGTGAGTGATTGTAAGCAGGATAACAAGAAACGACTTTGATTCAAGATGCTTGGGCAGTATCTTATGCATTAGGTGGTTTGACTTTGTAAGTAATGATGAGGTTAGAAGAAGGAGTCATCAACCTCCTTTGAGCAGTCTTTTGCACAGAGGGAGAGTGTATTGGTATGGCCATGTTGCCTGTATGCATAGCTACAGATTGGCAAACAGGATTATGAACAGTAAAGGTTTCACGATGAGGGGGAGGCTTACAATGCGATGGGTAGACAATGGCAAACAGGACCTTGCCAGAATTGGCCTATAGTGGCCAATTGCTGTAGCTCAGAACAGACATGTTTGGAGAGGAAAATTACAGTCTGGTAAGGACCTCCATAACACAGGCTGCTGAGCCAGCTCCAGGGAATCATTGAATATGTTATATAAAAATTCAAAAAACAGCTTTCAAGTTAAAAAATTGATCACATGATTTTCTATTTTTTAAATTGTCCTATCTTTTAGAATTAAAATATGAGTGCTAAAATGAATGAAGAACATGAATGGTGACTGAATAGAAAGTGGTAGTTTTTTTCTTTTGTAAATATAAATTCAGTTATGAAATAATGATCACAGATCTAAATATTAATCATTCAAACACTACAATATGTGAGATAAATCTTTAATTATTGGGTGTGAAGGGAGATTTATATCTACTTTCAAAAATTGCATCTTGTAACCATTATTTTTAATTGTGACGTTCAACCAGGATTGTTTTTTAAATGTGGCCAACAAATTTAGCTTTTTTTCCCAATGTTGGCCACAAATAAGTTTTTTTTTTCTTTAAATGCATCCCATGATTTAAACTAGTTGGTAACCTCTGCTTTAAAGCAAACGCTTTTCTTCCTGGTAAATATGTGATGCTCAGCACAAAATAAGATCCAGAGGTGATGCAGTGGCATAAAACGTAAGTCTCATTCAAGGTTTTTAAAAATTAAATTGTAATTGCTAAACAGTTGATATTTATAGTTTTGCCTATAAACAATGAACAAAGAAAATTATCTGTAATATTTATAATTGTGACAGTATTCCAAAGTGGGAAATGAAAACCAATCAATTGCCTTTGGTTGTAGATCATTAAGTCACATTTTTACACTTAGCGCAAGTCAGTTTTTCTGCTAAATTTGACATCGGTGTGGTAGAAAAATTCATATCATTAAATAGAAGAGATCTTTGTTGGCAGCTGGTATTTCAGTGGTCACAGCCATGGAGGTAGGAAGATAAGGAGACGCCCTAACGCGCTTTCCCTGTCTAAGGAAAATGATGCTTAGGCAGCAGGGCGGGTAGCCATGTTGTTGCATTCAAAACAAACCGTCTGCCGCTGCAATCAAGCCTACTTTTCACGTGCTATACTCAGTTTTACTGTGCGTTATATACGGGAAGATTATTTTTTTACGACTAAGAGAAAGCCCATTTAAGCTATTTGGAATTTATATTTTTTTTTCAGTGCAATGAATATTTCAATACAGAATTACTGTATAGCAGAACTATTTATGTATTTCATTGAATACGACAATAACAAACAATTGCAAGATTTTAAAAGTTTATTTATACTACACTGATAACATTAGGACAAATTTTATGGATAAAACATAAAAGTTATATGCAATAGCAGCATTTAAACCGCAAAAAATTACATTTGTAAAATTAAGAAAATAGCTGTTTTACGTTAAAAAAATTCTCATTCCACAAAATAAAAAAAATTTGCTTAACAAAACTAAATAAAGCCAATAGTATAAGAAGTAAAAAAAAGAACTAAAAAAAAATATATATTTATACAAAAAAAACGCCCCAGATGGTGGCTCGAACCCACCAGCTCTATGTTTGTACCCTCAGCTTCACATCTCTCCCCCATCTCATGCTCATTCTCCTCCCTCAACCAGAGTTAGCAATCAATACAAAATACACAATTATTACAATCTCACAAAAAAAATCTCATAAGGATTGAAATACAGCCTTCCTCAGCGACAAAGGAAAATTTCAAAATAATATCTGAAAAAAACTATGTGAAAAAAAAAAGTAACTAAAAATTATACTAAGCAAAAATAATAAAAAATTAAAAAAATATAAAAAAAAAGAAAAAAAATATATCCACAGGGTGAAGGGAATATAATACCCATTTAAAAAAAAAAAGGCAACGTTCCAGACAGTGGCTTGAACCCGACATCTCAGTGCCTGACTCCTCAGTCTCTCATACCTATCTTCATGTACGCCTAACGAGAAGGCAGGGGTCGCACATTAGGTGTTAGGCTGGCCGGTTCTATGCATCATCACAGGGGATTGGTGCATAGCTCTCCTTCCAGTAACTACCTAGCTACCATTTACAGACCATAAATTATAAGCAAAAATAATAAAAAATTTAAAAAATTTATAAAAAGAAAAAATATATATCCACAAGGTGAAGGGAATATAATATCCATTAAAAAAGAGCCAACGTTACAAACAGTGGCTTGAACCCAACATCTCAGTGCCTGACTCCCCAGTCTCTCATACCTCCCTTCATGTACACCTAACCTACCCCTCAACCAAAGTAAAAATAAAATAACTACAAGCAATAAACTCGTTCTATTTGAAATCCATACAAAATTAAATAAATTCAGTATTCACCTTAAAAGGGGTAATTAGAACCCTATCAGAAGAATTAACGAAAAGGAGAAAAGCATTACACTCTCCTCTCCTCTTTTAACTAAAATTATTTAAACAATTTGAAAAATTTCCACCCTAACTAATGATCGCTGTCACTCACCTATGGCAATTGACACCAGATACATTAAATTAATCTAAAAAGAAATTCAAAAATATAAGACTTCAATCCAAGAAAAATGGGGCATTTAAACAAAACCCTTAAATGCTTTCCAAATTTAAAAAAAAAAGAAAGCTTATATTTCTCATCTTATGAAAATACTTTATTGTAATTTACTTTTCCCTTCTTACACTGAACTTATTAAATCATGAAGAGAGAGGAATTTAAAAACTGAAACATTTAAATAAAATAATATCTAATACTTCCACCTAAAATAAAATAAAAAACAAGAAAGAAACTCCTTGATATTTTAATCACCTCTATTTAAAAGTATGTAAATTCATCATCCATTAAATAGAATACACACTAATATTCGATTACAGCCAACAAAATTTTTTAACTGAGAAAGCCTGCAGAAGGAATTCTCATATAAGTGTAACGTAAAATCAATCAATCAATCAATCAATATAAGAAGTACATCTTCACATTTATCACTGAGTACAATCCGAAGAAAATAAAAAAAATCTGGTGAAGAATCGAGGTTTGTAACTCGAAATAAAACCGATTTCATAGCGGCGTAATTTCAACACGAAGTTGCTTGTATCATTATATAAATATTTAAACTTTTATAAAAATGACAAACTTACGATGAAAGGTAATTCCTGGTATCTTTTTTGAAGGGCGATTCGTGCAGCCGTAAGCTGAACAGGCTGCCATAATACAAATGTCGAAAAGAAATAAATTTTTATAGCACAACACTTCATTACTCACCTATACTACTGATCAATGTTTTGAATGGAACAACATGGCTGCCGCGCAGTCGCCGAAGCATCATTTTCAAGTGCTTAGGGCTCCTCCTCTGATCTAACTACCTCCATGGTCACAGCACACGACATTTTATTAGGAGATCATGGTTTGTACCTCACCCAATGCGAAACAGTTTCATATCTAAAATTGTTATTGAATACTTCATGATCTTTCATCTACACTCTTATTTTCTTTCATGCACCAATAAAGCATGTAAGAAACAGAGGTATAATATGCTTAATTTCCATATTCCACATTCATTTACAGAAACATTAAATCATAAAATGTACTATCAGATTTGAATGGAAACTGCAGAAGAAATAAATACAAAATAAAATAAAACACATAAATAATAATTAAAAAACCCTGACAGAAATATACAACTGCGAAGTATTTCTGTGTCATGGAGGTAGGAAGATAAGAGGAGGAGCCCTAAGCACTTGAAAATGATGCTTCGGCGACTGCGCGGCAGCCATGTTGTTCCATTCAAAATATTGATCAGTAGTATAGGTGAGTAATGAAGTGTTGCGCTATAAAAATTTATTTTTTTCGACATTTGTATTATGGCAGCCTGTTCAGCTTACGGCTGCACGAATCACCCTTCAAAAAAGATACCAGGAATTACCTTTCATCGGTAAGTTTGTCATTTTTATAAAAGTTTAAATAATTATATAATGATACAAGCAACTTCGTGTTGAAATTACGCCGCTATGAAATCGGTTTTATTTCGAGTTACAAACCTCGATTCTTCACCAGATTTTTTTTATTTTCTTCGGATTGTACTCAGTGATAAATGTGAAGATGTACTTCTTATATTGATTGATTGATTGATTGATTTTACATTACACTTATTTGAGAATTCCTTCTGCAGGCATTCTCAGTTAAAACGTTTTGTTGGCTGTAATTGAATATTAGTGTGTATTCTATTTAATGGATGATGAATATACATACTTTTAAATAGAGGTGATTAAAATATCAAGGAGTTTCTTTCTTGTTTTTTATTTTATTTTAGGTGGAAGTATTAGTTATTGTATTATAAATTGTTTAAATAATTTTAGTTAAAAGAGGAGAGTGTAATGCTTTTCTCCTTTTCGTTAATTCTTCTGATAGGGTTCTAATTATCACTTTTAAGGTGAATACTCAATTTATTTAATTTTTTATGGATTTCAAATAGAGCGAGTTTATTGCTTGTAGTTATTTTATTTTTACTTTGGTTGAGGGGTAGGTTATTTGTACATGAAGGGAGGTATGAGAGACTGGGGAGTCAGGCACTGAGATGTTGGGTTCAAGCCACTGTTTGTAACGTTGGCTTTTTTTAATGGATATTATATTCCCTTCACCTTGTGGATATATATTTTTTCTTTTTATAATTTTTTTAAATTTTTTTATTATTTTTGCTTATAATTTATGGTCTGTAAATGGTAGCTAGGTAGTTACTGGAAGGAGAGCTATGCACCAATCCCCTGTGATGATGCATAGAACCGGCCAGGCCTAACACCTAATGTCCGACCTCGCCTTCTCGTGGTGCGGACCGTTAGTAACTTTCAAAAGAGATACTCTCTTGTGGAAGTGAACGGAAGGGGAGGGCTTCCAGATTAGTGTGGCCTACTGATCTGGACAACTATGGCTACTTTTCTTTTTTTTCTACCCTGCTGAGGAGTGGTCAACCACACAGGGTCCTGGTGCTGACCATATAAACTTACTGGACTGATATATGGCTCTGACCTTGATTATGGATCCTGATTTTGCTGCACTGGTGGGCTTCTGTGGAGGGAAAATCTTCCGCTGTGTTTTCTGTTCGTTTGTGGGTTGACAGCCCCAAGTGAATAGATTCACAGGATATGTTTATCAGCTGGTGGATAATCCTGAGCAGAAGTCATCGCAGGCACCTGAACTCTTTGCTTCTATTGGCATCGTCAAATTCTACATTGGAGGAAGTCTTCCAGTGTAGATGGCTTCAGCCTTTAGTAGTGGGGAACGGGTCTTTGCCCCATGTCTGCGATTAGGGGGCTGTTTGATATTGTCGGCATTCCCTCTCTCAATAAACATAGTTTCTTTAAACATCCCACTAACCATTTTCTCTCCATAGGTAGTTGCAATGTGAGGACTCTGCACAGAGCTTTTTCTCTTGGTGTCCTCACACAAGAATTCCACCGGTATAATTTAGATATTCTCGGCTTGCAAGAGACCAGATGGACAGATAAAGGTCAGATTCTTAAAAATAATCTTAAATTTCTCTTTTCAGGGAGGGACGACAATAAGCATCACCAAGGCGTGGGTCTGCTTCTCAGCAGACACGCTAGCGATGCTCTTCTAGGATATGAGTGCATTAATGAAAGGTTTCTTACAGCAAAATTTCAGACAAGCGTTAAAGACTTGAATGTTATCTGCTGTTATGCCCCCACTGAGGATGCCGATGAGGATCAGAAGGACAGGTTTTATGAACAACTTCAGGATATTTTGAATTCTGTCAAGAAAGGAGATATTACCCTTGTTCTTGGTGACTTCAATGCCAAAGTTGGTACTGACTCTGATCTTTGGGGAGGGGTGATAGGCCCTTTTGGTATTGGTAGCTGCAATGGCAATGGGCAACGTCTCCTACAGGTAAGTAAACTCAATGGATTCAGAATAACTAACACTTATTACAAACACTGCGACATACATAAGTACACATGGGTTTCACCTGATGGGCTGCATAAGAATATGATTGATTACATATTGATTAACAGCAAATGGGCTAGTTCTGTTAGGAATACCAGGGCATATAGGGGAGCTGAAATTGGATCTGACCATTACCTTGTTAAAAGTGTGTTGCAACTTAAACTTAAAAAGTGTTGTGCTAGGGTTAAAAAATTTACTTTTAATACTGAAGCTCTGAAAGATCCAGTTATAGCCAAATCTTACCATGATAGGTTACTTAGTCATTATGACAGTCATGGTTTGCTTACTACTGAAGTTCAGGAAGAATGGGATCATTTTAAACAGGTTTTTTGGACACTAACAGTACACTTTTAGGAAAAAAGGAGCAGAACAGGCAAAATTATCTGAGTGATAAGGCACTTGAGCTTATTTTGGAAAGAAAGAACTGCAGGAATGCCCTTAATCAATACCCTACTAGTCCTAATAGAAAGCATTACAGAGACCTTAATAAACTTGTAAAGGATCAGTTAACTGCTGATAAGAATCTTTGGCTCGATGGTTGGGCTGACAAAGCCGAGGAAGCAGTTTGACAGCAGAACAGCAGAGAGCTGTACCAGATAGTTAATGTTTTGTGTGGTAGAAAACGGACAGGCATACAAGGATTGAAGGATAAACAAGGTAATGTTATAGAAGGGGAGGATTCTGTCATGGCTAGGTGGGCTGAGCATTTCAGTGATGTTCTAAACAATGTAGTTAGTTCTACTCCCATTGTTTGCAATGATGATAGATGCATTGGCTTAATATAATTTTAAATTTCCCCTGTGAATCATCGCTACCTCCCGTTTTCGCAAATATAAGGACCTTTGACAAACGAGACGACTTATCAACGTCATGTTCCGTGCAGTATGGGTAAACGCGTAGACTCATCAAGTGTGAATCATCCATAAACATATATGGACTTTTTTTAAATACGTATTTTAAAGTCTGTTTCGCAGTACTTTTCAGATTGTAAATCTGTCCGTCAGTAAAACGTAGTCACAGGACTTATAAATTGATTTTCGTGTCAATTACAAGGAATAAAAATTAATATTCAATGTGGTTTACAAGGAATAAAAAATTAATATTCAATGTGGTTTACAAGGAATAAAAAACTAATTTATTCGTAGAAAAGGATAAAATAATTAATTTCCAATGTGGTTTACAATAAATAATAAAATTATTTCCCAATGTGGTTTACAAGGAAAAAAAATCCTTTGTAAACAAATATATATTCCTACTATACCAGAAATAAAACTTTATTACCAAGTTAAATGTGATTTACGAGAAACGAAAAATTTATTTATTCTTAAATTATTTTGCAAGAAAAAAATTTATTCGTAGGTTATAAAAAAATAATGTGCGGTTCTTCACTGAGATCATCTTACCTTTAAGCTATGAAACCACATGAAATCCGTGGCGTAGTGGATAAGAGTGCTGACTTAAGCACTGAGGTTTTGGGAATGAGGAGCCCATCCTCGGAAGACGGTTTGTTTTTTAAATAGAGTATTTGCTTAATATATAACATGTGTTTTAAACACTGGATGGCGCCATCAAAAACAAATTTGTGAGTTAGGAAAATTCGGGGCTTTTCTTCAGGGGGTGCTTAAAAATACAGGTGGGTAGGGGGTCTTAAAATGTACAGGTGGGTTAACCAGGGGGTCTTAAAAATACAGATGGGTCAACCAGGGAGTCTTAAAAAATACAGGTGGGTCAACAGGGGTCTTAAAAATACAGGTGGGTCAACCAATCATGGATAGCTTGGTTATTGATTATGTTATGCGAAATTCACTTCAAGGGAAAGATTTTGGCCTTAAATGGGCTCTAGATACGAAAATTTCTGATTTAGATTATGCTGATGATTTAGCCCTTTTGTCAAATGATGTTGATGAGATGAACTCTTTCATTCGAGCTGTTGATGAGACTGGTAGTAGAGTAGGTTTGGTTATAAACAGAGAGAAAACTAAAGTGATGAAAATTGGTCAGGCAGGCTGTGATTCAGTTAATCTGAATGGTTGCAGTCTTGAGCAGGTGTCACAGTTTAATTATCTTTGGAGCTATGTAACAGATACTGGTGATGTGCAACATGAGATTAACAGACGAATAGGGATTGCTGCCGGGACTTTTAAGAATCTATGGAGAGTGTGGAGAAATAGGCGTATACACATAAAGACTAAAATTAGGCTGTATAATAGTTTGGTTCTTTCTAGGGTTAATTATGGTAGTGAAACTTGGACGGTTTGTAAACAAGATAACAGGAAACTAGATGCTTTTGATTCCAGATGCTTACGCAGTATCTTGGGCATTAGGTGGTTCAACTTTGTAACTAATGATGAGGTTAGGCAAAGGAGTTTGCAACCTCCTTTAAGCAGCATATTGTGCAGAGAGAGACTCCGTTGGTTTGGCCGTGTTGCCCGTATAAATAATTATAGATTGGCGAATAGGGTTATGAACAGTGTGCCTAAAGGGCCAGAAAGAAGGGGAGACCTAGGATGCGGTGGGCAGACAATGTCAAACAAGACCTTGTTAGAATTGGTGTGCAGTGGCCAGATGCAGTAGATGTAGCTCAGGATAGACTTGCTTGGAGAACTAAATTGCATGGTCTGGTTGGACCTCCGTAGCCCATGGCTGCTTGATGATGATGATGATGATGATGATGATGATGATGATGATGATGATGATGATGATGATGATGATGATGATGATTTTTAGTTGCTTTTTTTATATAGTTTTTTCAGATATTATTTTGAAATTTTCCTTTGTGGCAGAGAAAGGATGTATTTCAATCCTTATGAGATTTTTTTGTGAGATTGTAATAATTGTGTATTTTGTATAATAAGTTGTTTCTCTCTCTCTGGTTGAGGGAGGAGACTCTGGTTGAGGGAGGAGAATGAGCATGAGATGGGGGAGAGATGTGAAGCTGAGGGTACAAATATAGAGCTGGTGGGTTTGAGCCACCATCTGGGGCGTTTCTTTTTTGTATAAATATATATATTTTTTTAGTTCTTTTTTTTTACTTCTTATACTATTGGCTTTATATAGTTTTGTTAAGCAAATTTTTTTATTTTTGTGAAATGAGAATTTTTTTAACGTAAAACAGCTATTTTCTGAATCTTACAAATGTGATTTTTTTTGCAGTTTAAATGCTGCTATTGCATATAATGTTTAGTGTTTTATCCATAAAATGTTTTCTGCTATTATCAGTGCAGTATAAATAAACTTTCAAAATCTGGTAATTGTTTGTTATTGTCGTATTCAACGAAATACATAAATAGTTCTGCTATACAGTAATTCTGTATTGAAATATTCATTGCACTGAAAAAAACAATATAAATTCCAAATAGCTTAAATGGGCTTTCTCTTAGTCGAAAAAAATAATCTTCCCGTATATAACGCACAATAAAAGTGAGTATAGCACATGAAAAGTAGGCTTGATTGCAGCGGCAGACGGTTTGTTTTGAATGCAACAATATGGCTACCGCCCTGCTGCCTAGCATCATTTTCCTTGAACATGGAAAGCGCTTTAGGACGTCTCCTCTCATTCATACCTCCGTGTTCTGTGTAATTCATTGAGGTAATATTATAGAGACAGGACTGGCAACAGACGCCATGAACACGTACAGATATTAAGCCTAGTGGATAGTGAGGCGAAAAATTGGGTGTTTTTAATAAGTCAACAGTGAAATGCTTACTTCATGTTCCGTGTACGGATGCAGAAACGTGCCGTAAAGTCAGCAATTTGACATTTCATAGGTTAGTGCTTTACGAAAATTGTGAGATGTGTTCTTTGTGATAAATTAAAAATTGAGATTGTTAAACTAAGGGATTGAAAAATAAAAGGTTGTCAACTTTTCAATATACCTTTCTGTCTAAGTCGAATTAGTTCACGAATTTTTTAATATATGAAACTAATAATATATGCATATGTAGAGTAGGTGATTTAAAGCCTGAATTAACATGAAATTAAAAGAATGTTTTCGTACATTTTATTACAATAAGAAATATTAAGCATATGTCATTAAATTTATGAGACGTCTGCTTTCCATTTTTTATTTTGCCAAAATGTATTATTATTTAGGTAACATATATTGCGCAAACTGTTTATCTTTGCTGCCAATGCTAGAATAATGTTTTCATCACATCAGTTTCATGTTTATTTTTCAATGTTCTCCTCAATCAGAATAATTATATATATATATTTAGACTTTCGAATTTTTTGGGGCCTCTTAAATATGCCTTAGCTTAGGGTCTCAGAAGCTCAAAGTCCAGCCCTGATTAAATGTATATATTGTGCATGTTATATATGATTTACCCTTTGATGATAGGAACATACCAGTACATTGAGCATCATGGGCTAGACTGGGTATGCTCATACATTTATTTCTAACAAAAAATATCAGTAAAGTTTCACAGTGCAGTAATTAAAATTAATATATTTAATACTCAATGACAGAGTGTCATTAGGAGACAGCCTGTTAAAGCAACCCAGCATGTTCTTTAATGTTCAAAGGGTATAGCTTTACCAAACATGGGGTCATGGCTTAACTTTTCATCTAACAGGTGGCAGCCTTTCCAAGCCCATTGGTGTCTCCCACTTACTGAGGGCAGGGTGAGGGATTTTGGATTTTTTTTTACAGTATTAAATTTGAAATAAGTCATTTGTGTGTGGGGAGGACTTGGATTTTCTACCTCAGCTGAAAAAAGTAGCTTCCAATATTTCTTTTACAACATGAAATTTCAATTATATCATTTGTGGGCTGGAGGAACTTGGTTTTCCTTCTGTGTCAACTGAAATAAAACTAATTTGCATTTTGTTATTTTTGTAATAGCATGAAATTTCAATTGTCATTTGTATGTGGAACATGGATTCCATTCTGCCTCAGCAAAAATAAAAGTTGACATTTTTTATAGCATTAAATTTCAGTTTTGTTATATTTGTGTGTGTTACAGGCATTTGTAACAAATTCCTGTATTGAGAGACCCTGGTAGAAGATATGATAGAAATTGCAATGAGAACAGATATTGCCTATAAAAATGATCACTCATGCTTTGTAAGAGGGAAGAGTCCTAGAAAAATTAAGAGATTTATTTATCATAATTTATTTAAAATAATTCTTTTATCACTTACTGATTTATCTATTTTAATTGTTTGTATTCTACCTCGTAAATAACTTGCAAATTATTTCTTAATCTTTCTCCTAAAACCAGCCTTTTTAATTTTGTGTAAAAATATTTTTTGTGAGATACGGTATCGAAAGCCTTTTTTTATACCTAAGAATAAAATGATAGTTTTCTGATTTCATTTAAGTTACAATAAATCTGAGAGGTCAAATCCAGAATTGAATCTATGGCATCACAACCCTTCCTAAAACCATATTGATTATTAGAAAATAATTATTTCTTTGAAAAAGGAACAATTTTTTGTTTTACTACCTGTTCATATACTACTCTCTGTTGTGCTAAACCTTTTTATTCCCCCTAAGTTTACTATTTCTTATCATATTTCATATTATACGTTTATCTTCATATGTGCAACTTGTCATTTTGTTTATATGTATCAAATAATTATGCAATTCCTGTACATAAGTTTGTATTTTTGTACCATCATAAATATTTCTTTTCATTTTTTCAAATGTTCTTGGGCATCAAGGGGGCAGGGGTTACTTAGTCAGTAGTGCACCAGGCTCGTAATTTGCAATTCCCAGGTTCGAATCCTAGCTGGGTCAGCGTTGAGATTTATCTCCACAAAACTCCTCACCCTGCTCATGGTCAGTAGGAGACACTGATGGGCTTGGAAAGGCTGCTGTTCGTTGGATGAGATGTTAAGCCGTGGCCCATGTGCGGGAGAGCTATACCCTGTGCACATTAAAGAACATGCTGAATGGCCTTGATGGGACACTACCATCTGTCTCCCAAAAGCTGTTCCATTGGGTCCCCTCCCCAACCTGCAGGGTCCTTGTGACCTGGCCATTTAGCCCATGTTGTGAAAAAAAGTGCTGCTTAGAGGAAAAACAACCTAAACAACTTGGGCATCAAACCAGTTGAACGTTTAGGTTAATATCCAAAATTACCTGTACCTTGGCTTTACTGTAACTCCCTGCATGAAAAAATTATTATTATTATTATACTATTATTATGAAGGACTATAGTAACAGTAGTAAAAGTAATAAAAAATTTTCATCATTATCTCTGTGGCCAGAAATTTCTCCGAACTGCTCATGCTGTACTCAGGAGACTTTTAAACTTTAGAAACCCTCAAGGACAAATTGCTAGGTGGATACAGCATTTGTTAGTACAATTTTCGGTTACCTTCACAGGGTCCTAAACGCTCGCCCGCGTGTTTGCCGTGCGCGGAGACCCGTGTCCCTGGAAAGGAGGATCCTGGCAGTTGCTCAGGGGTCCCCGTCTTCTCTCCCCAGCTCATGACTGGTGGGGTCCCCTTTGGCCGTTTTGCCATTGGGGAGCCTGTCTGTCGCGGGGCTGGGCAGCGACTTCCGGGGCCGCTGCTATACACTGCTTTGGCCTCTGCTTCAGGTAAACGGGAGGTCCTGGGGCGGCCCCCTCAGGATCAATCGGCTGGTGGGCTGGTCCTGCTAGGGTCAACTATGCTGATCAGTGAGTAACCTTGTCCACCGTCCGGACAACGGTTTGCGAGTTTCCCCACACATTTACTAATTTTGTAGTTTTCTTTCTTTTGTGAGGCCAGCTCTTGCCTCACACTTTATTGTTTTGTTGCTTCTTTTCTTTTGTGGGAACTCCGACGAGTTTCCCACCATTTCTCTTTTACTTTTACTTTTTGTTTTGTAGTGAGGGCTTGGCTCACTGGCTGTGTGGGTATGGTGCCCGGGCAGCCCTGGCGCCCAACTGGGCGTCCCCTTGTTGGACTCCATGGTGGGTGGGGACAACGGGCACTGAATTTTTTAAAAACAACCATGAGTTCTCCAACTCATAAAAATTCGATCAATGCTGCGAAGAGGGCTCGCCATGAACCCCCAACTTCTCTGTCTTTGCCTTCGTCTTCATGTGTGTCTCCGTCTCCGAAGTTCCTGATCATCCACTCTACGGGTGATCAGGTACTTGGGGACATGTCCCCCTTTTTTATACACAAGGGTATTCAAGGTCTTGCGGGAGAACCAAAATCTGTCAAGCGCCTAAGATCCGGTGACTTGCAGGTGGAGACTGCATGCTCCAAACATTCGGAGCTTCTATTAAAGGTTACAGCGATTGGTGGAGTGACAGTCGAAGTCACTCCACACAAGACGCTCAATTCCTCCCGGGGCGTGATCTCCGAGTGGGGCCTCCTCAAGGTTTCTGAGGAGGAAATCCTCTCGGAGCTTTCAGCCCAGGGAGTGATAGCAGTCCACCGGGTTTCATCACGCCGTAATGGAAAGTTAGAGCCCAGCCGGGTACTCATTCTAACTTTCAACTCACCACAACTGCCTACTTCTATCAAGGCAGGGTACTTAAATTGCGAGGTGCGGCCATTTATACCAAACCCTCTGCGTTGTTTCCAATGCCAGAGGTTTGGCCATGCCCGCACCGCATGCCGGGGCAAGCCCACCTGTGCTCGTTGTGGCAGTCAGGATCATCTGGAACCTGACTGCACAGCAGAAAAGGCATGCTGCATCAACTGCCGTGGTGAGCATCCGGCGTACTCCCGCGACTGTCCGAAGTGGCTGGAGGAGAAAGAGGTACAACGTCTGAAGACCCTCCACAACATCAGCTATCCAGAGGCGAGAAAGCTCGCTGCACCGCCTGCCCCACCTGGCAAGGTCTCCTATGCCGGTGCGGTTGCCGGAAAGCCCGTCGTTCAGATGGCTTCCGTGGCGGTGCAGACCGACATCAGCGTTCCACCAGCTGAATCTTTCTCGCCTGCTGCCAAGTACCTCTTGACGCAGGCGAAGCCGACGTTGGTGTCAACCTCGACATCGACACCGGTTTCTATTCCTGTGTCTGTGCCTTCCACTTCCACCTCCGGAAGGCCCCCTCCACCCCGCCCACAGACAGCGAGACCTACGAAACCCAAGGGGCCCCCGCCGGGGCCCAAAAAGAAAATTTTACCTCCTCGTTCGGCGGTCTCGGATCCATGTTGCTCGGACGACTCCGAGGACATGGACACCGACCGCCCTAATTTTCCTAAACCGTCGCTGGCGACGGTTAAAATAAATCGAAAGACGTCCGCCAATTCTTCAAAGACCTGAGATGGCCACACTCCTTCAATGGAACTGTCGTGGATTCCAGAGGAATATTGACGACATCAAGGTCCTCCTGAGGGCACACGAACCCCTCTGCGTGTGCCTTCAGGAGTCATTCTTACAGACAGCCGACAATCCCACTATCCGGCACTTTTCTCTCGTTCGCCGGGACCGGGATGGAGATGGTCCAGCTCACGGAGGTGTTGCCATCCTCGTGAGTAACCATTCTCCATTCCAGGTCATTCCCCTTAATACGAACTTAGAGGCGGTAGCCATCCGCCTCTTTGTGGGATTTTCGTTGACTGTCTGTTCTGTCTATCTCCCACCCGGAAGCATCGTTTTCCGGGATGACCTTGATGACCTCGTCTCGCAGCTGCCGTCCCCCTTCCTCATCATGGGGGACTTCAACGGCCACAGTCCGCTCTGGGGCAGTGCTGACACCAACGGGAGGGGCCGGGTCTTGGAGCAGTGTCTCCTGGATCCATCGCTCTCCCTGTTGAACACCGGTGTCAGTACCTACTTTCACACCCCAACCCGCACATTCACTGCCATTGACCTCACCATCTGCTCCTCCTCGATCCTTCCACTCTTTACATGGGAGGTCGAGGACAATCCCTATGGAAGCGATCACCTCCCCGTGGTGTGTACCATCTCTCGTGGGGGGCCTTGCAGCCCTTCGCGTGTCTCCCGGTGGAGGCTTGATCGGGCTGATTGGAGTGGCTTCGAGCTCTTGTCTGAGCTCGATGAGCACTCTGTCAGCCAGGAGCCCATCAATGTCGCAGTGGCGGAGTTGACGGACTGTATCGTCCATGCAGCTGCCTCTACTATTCCTCAGACCTCGACTCGGTTTCCACGGTTCCCAAAACCGTGGTGGAATCCCGACTGCACCGCAGCTCGTAAGGCTCAGAACAAGGCTTGGGGGGTGTTTCGGAGATATCCGACGTCCCCCAACCTCGAAGCATTCAAACGCGCCAGGGCGAAAGCCCGTTTCGTCCGGCGCCAGAGCCAGAAGGAATCTTGGATGAAATATACATCTTCTATCACCCGCACGACCAGTTCTAAGGTTGTGTGGGATAAGGTCCGGAAGATGGGTGGGAAGTACACGTCCCACTCATTTTCGATCCTGGAGCACAATGGACAGGCAATTGCTGATCCTCGTGCAATTGCCGACACTCTGGGGGAGTCATTCTCCTCCATCTCCTCATCTTCCTCGTACTCCCACGAGTTTCTGGCCCAGAAGAGCAGGGCTGAACGCTCTCCGCTGTCCTTCCATTCGAATGGCCTGGAGTCTTACAACAGGCCATTCACAGCGGAGGAGCTTCGCCGTGCTCTGCACACTTCTCGTGCATCTGCTGTGGGGCCAGACAATGTCCATTATGCCATGCTCCAACATCTCTCACCATCGAGTAAGGATCGACTGCTCCGCCTCTTCAACCGTATTTTCATCGAGGAGCAGTTTCCGGACTCCTGGCGGGAGGCCATCGTCTTGGCCTTCCCTAAGCCAGGAAAAGATCCCAAGATTCCTTCGAATTATCGTCCAATTGCGTTGACGAGCTGCGTCTGCAAGGTGTTGGAAAGGATGGTAAATACCAGGCTGGCCTGGTATTTGGAGCATCACGGCCTTCTTTCCAACACCCAGTGTGGCTTTCGCAGGCACCGGTCTACTTTAGACCACCTGATCCGCCTCGAATCGGCGATCAGGAATTCTTTTTTACGTCGAGAGCACCTGGTGTCCATTTTCTTCGACATCGAAAAAGCGTACGACACGGCATGGAGATTCGGCATTCTTCGTGACCTTCACAGCTTCGGCTTGCGAGGTCACATGCCGATCTTCATTGCAAACTTTTTATCTTCTCGTATTTTTCGAGTTCGTGTCGGCAACACTCTGTCGCGGCCTTTCCCCCAAGAACAGGGGGTGCCACAAGGCTGCGTCCTGAGTGTTACGCTTTTCGCTGTCAAGATAAATTCCATTACACGGCAACTTCCTCCGACTGTAGGCAATGCCCTCTATGTTGATGACTTTAGCATCTTTTGCTCATCGTCCAGCATGAGGGTCATTGAACGACAACTACAAACTGCCCTGAACAATCTCTCGGTTTGGGCGACGGCCAATGGGTTCCGGTTCTCCCCACAGAAGACCGCTTGCGTGCACTTTTGCCGCAGGCGTAATCTTCATCTGGACCCCGAGCTGCGGCTCGGGGGTAACATCATTCCAGTTGTGGCGGAGACCGAGTTTCTCGGTCTCATCTTCGACCGGAAATTGACCTTTTTATCTCATATTCGACATCTCAGGTCCAAGTGCACGCGGGCATTGAACATCATCAAGGTCCTCTCCTCCCTCTCTTGGGGGGCGGACCGATGTTCTTTGCTCCGCCTTTACCGTGCACTTGTCCGGTCGAAACTGGACTACGGATCCCAGGTGTATGACTCCGCCCGGGATTCGGTGGTGAAAGTGCTGGACCCACTGCATCATCAGGCCCTCCGTGTGTGCACGGGGGCCTTCCGCACTTCACCGGTCCAGAGTCTCTACGTTGAGACCGATGAACCATCTTTATCTATTCGCCGTCAGCAGTTGTCCCTACAGTATGCATCAAAATTGCGATCCCTGCCAGGCCATCCCACTTGGGACTGCGTTTTCAGTCCCAGGTGGGAAATGTTATACCAGAATCGGCCGACTGCCATTCGTCCTTTCGGTTTGCGTGTCCGAGGTTACCTGCGAGACATCAACACCAGTCTCGATAGCATCGCACAGTCGACAGCTGAGCCACTTCCACCTTGGCTCGCTGTTTCCCCTTCCTGCGATTTTTCCCTGTGCAGGACGGGGAAGGCCTTTACACCCGACTGTGTGTACCGGCAACTCTTTGCCAGCCATCGTGCTGCGCACCCGGACTTCTTGCATGTCTTCACAGATGGCTCGAAGTCCGGCACTTCTGTGGGATCAGCCATGGTCTGCTGTGATGTAATCATTGCAGACCAGATCCCACTGCAGTGTTCCATCTTCACTGCTGAGTTGCATGCTATCAGCATTGCCTTGGACCATATAGCAGCTAAGCATCATCGTCGGTGTGTGCTTTACACCGACTCGCTTAGCTCGCTACAGGCTTTGATCTCGGTGAGGCATCGGCCTCACCCTGTTCTCTCCAAGATCCGCCAGCAACTCCATCGTCTGGCAGCCACCACCACGATTCTCTTCTGTTGGGTGCCCGGTCATGTCGGAATCAGGGGCAATGATTTGGCAGATTCTGCTGCCAGGTCAGCCACGCCCCTGTCCGACTCTCCGTTGCCGGTTCCATATGTGGATTTCCGGCAGCGTTTTTCCACCGAGCTCCGGGCACAGTGGCAGAGATCTTGGTCAGAACAGCTTACCAACAAGCTCTTTGAGATCAAACCTATTGTCAAACCGTGGCAGTCTTGTTACCGCAGGAATCGTAAGGAGGAAGTTGTCCTTGCTCGGCTCCGCTTAGGTCACTCGTTTTTAACTCACTCTTTTCTACTTAAGGCGGACGCAGTACCTGAGTGCGAGTTTTGTGACACCGTTTTAACTGTGAAACATATTTTAATTCAGTGTCCAGCTTTTAACCTTGAACGTAAATTGTATTTTAATTTCCACAATTTTATGGCTGAGCCTCTTACACTCGGCCATCTTTTATCTGATGAATCGTTTTTAACTCCTGTTTTTGACTTTTTACGTTTTACTGGTTATTTTACACGTCTCTGATTTTTACTATATTTTCTAGTTTTACTCTTGTTTGAATTTTACATAGGTCCTATACACCCATTTTTATTGTTAACTTCTACTCTTGTTGTTTCTTTTACACTTTTTACTTATTGATTTTGTGTCATTTCGTTTGTGTTCCTTTTAACTTTGGTTGTGGGTTTCATGTCTTTTACCCTTTTTATCGTTTGTTTGGCGCAATATAGCCTTAGTTGCTATTGCGCCAAAAAACCCCAAACAACCAACCAAATTAGTACAATTTCTCCATTGAACATCGAAGTGGCAAACTACATAGGAATGCAGATGCCCTTTCAAGACGTCCATGTATTGACAACTGTAAGCATTGTTATAATGCAGAGTTGAAATATGGTACTAAAGATCTAATGCCCATAAGACAAATAACATCGACACACGAAAACTGTGATACTCCTAACATCTGGTGCCCAATAGAAATCAAAAAAGCCCAACTAGACGATGAAGACATAAGGCCAATAATGGATTTGATTAAAAAAACTGATATAAGACCTAAATGGGAGCAAATCTCGAGGTAAAGTCTAACTACCAAAAGTTACTGTGTGTATTGTGACTCCTTAGAAGTGAAAGATGGCGTATTATATAGAAGATGGGAGAATCCCACAGGACAACTGATCCATTATCAGATAATCCTTCCTCACTCCCGAGTGGAAATAATGATGAAAAATGTGCATGATAGTATCACTGGAGGACACTTTGGTGTGAATGAGACATTAGCGAAAGTCAGGGAACGATTTCATTGGCTGAAAAGTAGGGCAGATGTTGAAAGATGTAGGCAATTTGAGGCCTGTGCAGCAAAGAAAGGCCCTAAGACTAGGATCCTTGGTTAGCTGCAGACATATATTGTTGGTGCCCATTTTGATAGAATAGCCATTGAGGTAATGGGTCCATTTCCTACGACTGATGATGGAAAACGACTGATGACGACAAATACTATTTATTAGTAGTAATGGATTATTTCACGAAGTGGCCTGAAGTCTATCCCATCCAACACCAGGAGGCAACAACAGTTGCAGAGATGATAGTAAATATCTTGATTAGTAGGTATGAAGTACCTTTGAAACTCCACTCAGGCCAAGGATGAAATTTTGAATCTAGTGTTTAAAGGCATCTATCAGCTATTTGGCATTCAGAAAACAAGAACAACTCCCCTTCATCCTCAGTTTGATGGTATGGTTGAGAGATTTAATAGGACAATTGCGAACATCTAGCATTGTTTGTCGATGACCATCAACCTGACTGAGATTGCCATATATAGCACTCTTTTTGTTGGCGTACAGAACAGTAGTGCATGAAACAACTGGACAGACACCTTCCATGATGCTTTTTGGAAGAGAGTTACGTCTTTCCTGTGACCTTTTAGGTGATCGGCCTGAAACAATGCCTGTATCCACTCCACAATATATACAAGAATTAGAACAATGACTACCCATACAACCACAATATTCATTAGATATCTAAGAGAACTATAAGATATCCATTAGCCATCTCTGATATATTTTAGCTATATTCAGGATATTGGTGGTTGTGTGGGTAGAAGAAATCCAAAACTCAGTTAGACATGATATCAACTTAGCAGGCGAGAAAACCAAAACGCGATATGACAGTAAAACAAATGGAACTGTTTTCAATCCAGGAGATCTTGTCTGGCTGTACAGTCCACATAGAAAGAAGAGACTTTCTCCAAAACTCCAGAAACCTTGGGCAGGTCCATACAAAGAAGGTCTAAGGAGAAGAAGGCTAGCTTCGCACAAGCGTAAGTGGCGCCGTTCTGCGGAATTTTACCGAAGCTGAACGTGGCAAATTGATGTGCATGCACAAAAACAACTGTAAGGGGCGATCTGCGCATGCGCAGTGCAATCATTTTTAGTCCACTGCAGCTGTGGTTTGTCTTACTCTTGGTATATTTTTTGCGATTTAATCAGTGTTTCAACCTGTCTAACACCCATGACTGTTTGGCATAGTGATAGCTGACCCTAAAGTTATTCAGTGAGTATTTTATCCCGTTCAGGAGTATATATTACGATACCTGGAAAAGCCATTGTATGTTTATTTTGAGTAATTTTGCAGAATTTTTAAATTAATATGTAAATTAATACATTTAATCATCTTGCGAACATGTAAGTCAATGTATGTTGCAGTTTGGTGTTCCCTGGAGCATATCGACATATATAGGTGTATGCAGTTTGTTCTAATAGTAATTTTTTTTTATGGTTGATACGAGAAGTGCCTGCTGCCATCTATTGACAGTTTATACAAGTAAGAAACTCGATGTGACTTTTTTTTGAAAATATCCTAAATTCTGTAAAATATAATTAAACAAAACATATTGTCTCGCATTAAGCCATAAATTTCACTTTATTATAATATATTAAATATAGTAGAATGTTCAAAATATTAAAATTTTTATGTTGAGCATAGCTACCTCTTGTTTTACAAAACGAGATTTTATTAAGGAAAATAATTTTAACTAAACCTTGTGAAAAGAAAATCATGATGGTAAAATTTAAGAAATGGACACTTTGAACAAAGTCAAAGTGTATGTAAAATTATTCACGTGGTGTAAGCTATTGAAAACCTTGTTGGGCAGTGGAAAAATAACGCAAGGAACTGGCTCCTTTCCTGGCTAGGTGGCTTCACTGCAATACACGAATTTGCCATGTTTAGAGGGCGCTGCAATCGAAAAGTTTACATTACGTCTATGGAAGCTAGCTCTCTTCTCCCTTAGACACTCCTTGGTCCATATACGGTAGTTAACAGGATTAACTACGTTGTGTATCGCATTCATCGACGTCCAACTAAAAAGTACAAAGTGATTCCTGTGGATCATTTGGGCCGTTTCATCGAGGAACTGAAGGAGCTTTGGAATCCAGAATTGTTCGGTACGAACAAGATTTAAGGAGGGGGCAGTGTTACGACAGATAAACCTGCTACAATGAACCGTGATGCATCGTCTTGATGCTCACGTGCCAACGACTTCGAACGAAGAACCTGACTGAAAAAAGGAAGAAAGAATTATATGAATAGGAGCTGGAGTATGGAAGGAAACGTAGTTAGTCTCAGTTTGTACATGATAAGATAATCTAAAGAAGAAATGTTTTATGTGGTATATGCGCGAGAGATTAAATAAGTTATTAGTATTGATTCTACTAGTAGACTGACTAGAAAAATAAGGATGTTTAGGACACTTAAAATATGACTGAGGAGATTTTATGTTAGTCGAACATACAGAGCTGATTTAAACTTTTCTATAGGAAGAGTTCATCAATTGGTGTATAGTTACGTTTAGTTTGTTTACAAGAATTGGTAGGGTTATTCTCGATTAGATTGCAGATTTGTTTACAAACATTATTTTACTGCTCATCGACTGATATAAGCCTTATTTTATGATTTGAGTGTAAATGTTAATAAGATACTAAGTTCTTTTGAAGATTTATTTTTACATTGATATAGAAATGCTGTTGGTTGACTTTAGTTTATATAAATGATTTCAGCTATACTTTTGTAATAAATTACCTTGTTTTAGAATTATAATTGTTATATACTATTTATTTGAACTCACCTCAGTTTTCATCCATTTAATTCATTACAATATGAACATTTCGACATTAAAATATGCTTAATAAACGTAAAGAACCAAATAAGAGCTGGTAAGAAACTTTGCCCTTGATAGTTGACTGACAAAGCACAGGAAACATATAGACAACACAACATCAGCGGATTATACCAGGAAATTAGTGTTTTATGTGGGAAGAAACAGCCAGGTACAGGGATTGAGAGATAAATATAGCAAAGTGATTGAAGCTGAGGATCTTGTGATGGCTAGGTGGGCGGAGCAGTTAAGAGATGTTCTGAACAATGTAATTATTTCTACTTCTATTGTTTGTAATGAGGATAGATGAATTAGTGGCTCTAAGGTTGGCCCTACATCACATTCTGAAGTCTCAAAAGAATGGATATGATCTTGTGCAGTGGGGAGGAGGGTTGCAGCCAGTTGGTCAATGGTTGGGGTGGGAAATCATGTAGGAAGATGCGGCAAGCTGCAGGAGTAAGTTTCTCCTGTAGAATGAATGAATTTTTTTAATATTTTTTATGATAAAGGTGTTGTTTCTAAGGATCCTGCAGGTTGGCACATCTTGTTACATGACTTCCTACCCCCACTATCATTGGCCAACCGGCCGTACCCTTCCTCCTTGCTGCACAAGACGAATCCGACACTTCAACTGCCCAGCATTGCTCCTCTGGAGTTAGTGACCAGCATGTGGGAAAATTGCTCACTGCTCTGAGCCTCTCACTACTGACAAAACATCCAAGTGTTACTGGAAAGCTATTTTGGCAGAATGTGTAAAAAGCAAAGATCCTGTACCCCCAAATACGACTGAATATCCTAATATTATTTTAGCAGATGCAGTTGGTGGAGAAGGATTCGATGATTTATCGTTTGCGGATATTGATGAATTGCTGGTTGACAAAGCTCTTAGCGAAGATGAAATAATAGAAGCTGTCCTTGAGACTCGTGATGAAAAAGAAAAAAGTGATGGTGATGAAGAATTTCCACTCACTGCAGGTTTGATTAAAGAAGGTCTTTAAATGGCTAGTAAATTGGAAAGTCATTTTCTTACACCTGATCAGGGGCGGGAGTGGCTCAGTCGGTAGCGCGTCAGGCTCGTAATCTGTAGTTCCCAGGTTCGAGTCCCAGCTGGGTCAGCGTTGAGATTTATCTCCGCAAAATTCCCCGCCTTGCCCACGGTCAATAGGGGACACCGATGGGCTTGGAAAGGCCGCGGTCCGTCGGATGGTACGTTAATCCGTGGCCCTGTGTTCCGGAGAGCCATACCCTGTGAACGTTAAAGAATACGCTGGATGGCCTTGACGGGACGCTACCATCTGTCTCCCAACAGCTGTTTCAGTGGGTCCCCTCCCCCAAATTTCTCTGAGCCTTCGGGGTCCATGTGACCTGGTCATTTAGCCCATGGTGTGCAAAAAAGTGCCGCTCAGAGGTAAAACAACCCAACCCAACTTACACCTGATCCCATTGTCGAACAAGCTGAGCAGTTTAAACGTGAACTGAAGTCATTTATGGCTCGTTATCAAGACCTATACAAAGATCTACTCAGAGCAGGATCTCAACGATTGATTACAGAGTTCGTTGTTAAAACTAATCAAACTTCACAATCACTGGAAATAAGTGAAAATATGGTTCCCTATGCCACAGAGAGCGCTTTACCATTGGAGTACGAACCCGAAGGTCAAAATGTTTCAAGCGATGAAAGTGATTTAATTCCAATCTTATGCAAACGAATGCGTCTATTGTCAGAAAGTGACAACGAATAATATCTAGTTAATAACCATATGTATGTCATATTTTTTTGCACATTTGTATTCTTGAATTAGTGACATATTTTCCTTTTGAAGGATAATTTACTTTATATATGTACATATAATTATCATTATAAGTTTATAAAATAAAAAAAATGTGTTTAAATGAATAGAAATCAAATAAAGATTTAATTAAATATTTTGATATGATTTGTTTGAAGAAAAAAAAACACTAAAATACCCTCTCAAGCAGCTGCTTGCCACAGAGGTCTAACAGGAGCCTCTCAGTTTATATGCCATAGTAGAAGGTCTGAGAGGATAGCAGGACCTGAGCAGAAAAATGACACGTACATTTATGCCTTACCTGGGGCTCGAACCCGAATCCCTTAGATCAGTAGCCAAGCGCGCTAACCACTCGGCCACGGGACGGCAAAAAAATTATCTTCCATGGGGGTAAATTATTATCCTCAACTTATCATCAGCCCGTTTATCCATCACGGGCTGATGATAAGTTGCAAAAAAATTATCCTCACATTTATCATCAGCCCGTTTATCCATCACGCCATGAAAAACAACAGCTTATTATTTGTACTGAGTTTTCAGGTCTGGAACCAATGTTCTATTTTAGCAGCATGCTAAAATGATTGCAATGCGCATAAGCAGATCAGCCTTATAGTTGTTTTTCTGGCTGCACATCAATTTGCCACTTTCGGCTTCGGCTATATTCCTAGGAGTCGTGCTTGTGCGAAGCTTGCCTTCTTCTCCTTAGACATTATTTGGCCATCATAACTTAGGATACCATTAACAATCTGACTGATGGAATGCCAAGACGTCTACAGGCTTATATAATTGCCGGAGATGGGCCTACTATGTACTGATGAATCTGCACTAAACGCAAATACCTTTGTTTCTCACGTTCCGTTTTGATCATTTACATCTTGAACCTTGTTGTGATTTTCACTTTGAGAAGTGTCTTTTACTCTTAATCTCGTTCGCTCTTACGGAACCATTTTTCCCATGTGTATGCTGCGAGAAAACGTGGTTTCGTAGGGGTTTTTTCATCTAAAATAATACAACGATGTTTTTCACTTAAATAATGTGGGAATAAAACAGGCTAGGAGTTATTGTGCCAATATGGTTTCCAGTTGACGGTATAGTATTGTAGATAATTTTATTTTCTTGTTCTGGTAAGCAGTTTTTACAGACTTTATTAATTTTATTTATTACTTAGAAGGAAAACTGAGCAATCACTTGGAAATAAAAGGCTACGCTGCAGTATAGGGTCCTCAGTTGCCATGTTGTACTTTTCCCCAAGAAAACCTGAACGTTGAGTTGCAATATGATATCCATCCGCATGTTCCAATGTTTATGACTGATATATGCTGTTTAGACTAGTTCTCTCTAATGATATTTATTTTCGGGGCTTTTCTTAAGTTGATTCTTAAGCGTTGAGTATTATTAAAGAAATTTACTTTTGATATTTATTTCAGGGGATTTTTTTAAGTGGGAAACGAGTTTTCATTGTTTAGCCTAGTAAAATGCAATTTTGATGAAATTGTTTTAAGTGCGAAACGAGGGTTCATTTCGTAGCGAGAAGCGTTGTTAAGAAAATCTTGTTTTGATGAGATTATTTCCAGTAATTTTTTTAAGTGCAGAAACGATTTTTTTATATGTAATGTTGCATATTTCTTTAATGTATATATCCTCAATACGCATCTCAAGGTAGATGCGGAATGGACTACTTTTACCGTTCAGACTTTTTTCACCATGGCGAAATGAAAAAAAGAAGGCGGCTGAAGATACTATACTGCAGTTCTGCCAAAAACATCCCACCCAACCACATATTCTTAAAAAAACATAACAAATGAAACTATACAACATTTTGTCTTCCCATATACTACAAATACCTAAAATACCCCCCCCCCCCACACACATTCTTTTCCCAATAATTAAAACACTCCACAAATATATTTCCACAAACTAAACTAATCAATCCAGTCACGCTTACAATAATCAGCCAAAATAAATCAAAAGTAATGAAATTGAACCCCAATCTCAAAACCAAGAATACCATTGATAATGCACTGCCGACTGAATTATAAAAAAGCCCCAAAGCTAAATAATGTTCTCTCAGGCAACACAAACTGAAGATTATGTAAATCAGAAACATTGCACCACTCACCAAATTATAAAAAATCCCCAAAGCCAAATAATGTCCTCCCAGGCAACACAAACTGAAAAAAGTGAAAATCGGAAACAGTGCACCGCCGACCAAATTATAAAAATGCCCCTGAAATCAAAATTCCCCGCCCTGCCCACAGTCAGTAGGGGACAGCGATGGGCTTGAGAAAGGCCACCGTCCGTTGGATGGGACGTTAAGCCATGGCCCCTTGTGCAGGAGAGCCATATCCTGTGCACATTAAAGGACACACTGAATGGTCTTGACGAGAGGCTACCATCTGTCTCCCAACAGCTGTTCCAGTGGGTCCCCTCCCTCAACCTTCTCTGAGCCTTCAGGGTCCTTGTGACCTGAACATTTCACTAATGGTGTGCAAAAAAGTGCTGCTCAGAGGTGAAACAACACAACCCATAATTTCTACCTCAAAAAGCCACCAAACACTTCTACATATTCACAATAAATCATAAGTAACTTTAAAAGACTCCAAAATTAATAAATCACCATAATACACATATAATTACTATACTACACGTAACTACTGAAAAACACTCAATTCATTCCAAACTGCGATAACTAAATACACGTTCGTTACTACTGCCATGTTCAGTCCCATACGAAAAAACTTCCAATATTCTTTACCAAATGTATACTCCCCCCCCCCCCCATTACATTAGATTCTTGTGAAAACTCTATGTTTCACCAAAAATATTCTCCTAAAACCCTGACACCTCATAAAAACTCATTTTTATGAGGTGTCAGGGTTTTTTATCATAATAGGGGTTTCTAGAAAAAGGATTGTTTTTTTCGTTACCATAGTAACGGAAAACCTGAGTTTACGTCAAATGCAACGCACCGTAACCATGGTAACATAAAATTGCGTTCTAAACAAACGTAACAAAAATTACATCGTAACCGTCAATTACAGAATGAAAGCTCATAAAAGTGCAAAATCCAACAAAAATAAAACGATTGCCTTCCCACATACAATAAACCACTTCCACCATTCCCCCTCCCCTCTTTTCAAAACACAATACACCGCCGACCAAATTATAAAAAAGTCCCAAAACTAAATAATTTCCTCCAAGGCAACACAAACCAAAAAACATGAAAATCGGAAACAGTGCACCGCCGACTGAATTATAAAAAAGCCCCAAAACTAAATAATGTTCTCTCGGGCAACACAAACCGAAGATTATGTAAATCAGAAACATTGCACCACTCACCAAATTATAAAAAATCCCCAAAGCCAAATAATGTCCTCCCAGGCAACACAAACCGAATAAAGTGAAAATCGGAAACAGTGCATCGCCGACCAAATTATAAAAATGCCCCCGAAATCAAAATTCCCCGCCCTGCCCACAGTCAGTAGGGGACAGCGATGGGCTTGAGAAAGGCCACCATCCGTTGGATGGGACGTTAAGCCGTGGCCCCTTGTGCAGGAGAGAGCCATATCCTGTGCACATTAAAGGACACACTGAATGGTCTTGACGAGAGGCTACCATCTGTCTCCCAACAGCTGTTCCAGTGGGTCCCCTCCCTCAATCTTCTCTGAGCCTTCAGGGTCCTTGTGACCTGAACATTTCACTAATGGTGTGCAAAAAAGTGCTGCTCAGAGGTGAAACAACCCAACCCATAATTTCTACCTCAAAAAGCCACCAAACACTTCTACATATTCACAATAAATCATAAGTAACTTTAAAAGACTCCAAAATTAATAAATCACCATAATACACATATAATTATTATACTACACGTAACTACTGAAAAAAAAATAAATTCATTCCAAACTGCGATAACTAAATACACATGTTCGTTACTACTGCCATGTTCAGTCCCATACGAAAAAACTTCCAATATTCTTTACCAAATGTATACTCCCCCCCCCCCCCCATTACATTAGATTCCTGTGAAAACTCTATGTTTCACCAAAAATATTCTCCTAAAACCCTGACTAAACTCCTAAAACTCATTTTGTAAAATTTATCATTCCACATTATAAATTTATGCCATTTTCTTCCACTCACAACAAAACACATACTACTGCATCATGCTAAACACAAAACAAATTAAAATAATCATATATGGTTAAATACTCCTCACTACCCCTCACTCCAAACAAGTTACAAAAACATTCCCCCCTACACACAGCAGTAAAAAGCCACTGAACTCCCACTTCCAAACGATGTGACCTTAACATTACAAAACAGTTCACTAACAACAACAAGCCGTCCCATGACCGAGTGGTTAGCGCACTTGGCTACTGATCTAAGGGACCTGGGTTCGAGCCCCGGGTAAGGCATGGATGTTTGTGTTGTTTTTCTGCTGAGGTCCTGCCAGCCTCACAGACCTTCTACTATGGCATATAAATTGACGGGCTCCTGTCAGACCTTTGTGGCAAGCAGCTGCTTAAGGGGGTATTTTTTTTAACAACAACAACCCTCATATTAAATAATTTCAAGGCAGTAGTACAGATCACGGCCCTCAGCTGCCATTTTGTTTTTGACTCAATGTAACAAAACGGCCCTTTTAGTTGATTCCCACAACTCCCGAGACCCTAACCCAAATAGGGGTTTCTAGAAAAAAGATTGTTTTTTCGTTACCATAGTAACGAAAAACCTGAGTTTACGTCAAATGCAACTCACCGTAACCATGGTAACATAAAATTGCGTTCTAAACAAACGTAAAAAAAATTAAATTACTGCAAAAAAACCTCGTAACCGTCAATTACAGAATGAAAGCTCATAAAAGTGCAAAATCCAACAAAAATAAAACGATTGCCCCCCACATACAATAAACCACTTCCACCATTCCCCCTCCCCTCTTTTCAAAACACAATACACCGCCGACCAAATTATAAAAAAGCCCCAAAACTAAATAGTTTCCTCCAAGGCAACACAAACCAAAAAACATGAAAATCGGAAACAGTGCACCGCCGACTGAATTATAAAAAAGCCCCAAAACTAAATAATGTCCTCCAGGACAACACAAACCAAAAAACATGAAAATCGGAAACAATGCACCACCGACCGAATTATAAAAAAGCCCCAAAACTAAATAATGTCCTCCGAGGCAACACAAACCAAAAAACATGAAAATCGGAAACAGTGCACCGCTGACTGCATTATAAAAAAAAGCCCCAAAACAAAAATCTGACAAAAAAAAAAAACATCTTACAGCTCAAATAACCCTCCCCTAAATTACATTGTCATTTTACCTCTGAGCCCCCACTTTTTTCCCATTCCATGGGCTAAATGGCGAGATCACATGAACCCCGAAGGCTCACAGAAGGTACGGGACAAACTAGAACAGCTGTTGGGAGACAGTAACTTCCTGTAAAGGCCATCCAGCGTGTTCTTTAATGTACACAGAGTATAACTCTCCCACACACAGGGCCACGGCTTAACATCCTAACAGACGGACTTTCCAAGCCCATTGGTGTCCCCTACTAACTATGAACCGAGATTGAAAATTTGCCGAGATAAATCTAAACGCTGACATAGCTCGGACTCGAACCTTGGAACTACAGATTACAAGCCTGGCACGCTATCGACTCTGCCACTCTCACCCCACCTCTAAATTTTTCATTCTTTCCTGACTCCATGAAAAACTGCCGTTTTTTCACACACCGACAATTCTACAATACCCAGAATTACTACATCAAAATGTCGCCAGACGCTACCACATATTAACGATAAATCATATAACTGAATTTAAGACTCCTAAATATACAACAAAATTAATAAATCACTATAATACATTAATACCATACTACACGTAACTACTAAAAAACATTCAATTCACCCCAAACTATTTTAACGAAATACATGTGTTCTTTACTATCGCCATTTTCAATCCCACATGCAAAAACTTGCATACTCCCCCACTGCATGGGCCCCTAAATATCTTTAATAACTAATTATAAACCATATCCTAACCAATTTAAAAAAAAAAAAGCTAGAACATATTAATTATTCGTATCCTACCTATCACTGAACCCCCCCCCCCACATATAAAATATATAATACACACGAACTTACCTCTAACCATATAGGTATGTTATCCAAAGAAGTCATCAAGCAAAAATGGCGAAAAAAAACAAACGTAACTTCACACTCTCGTCAAATCACACACATAACACGTGACTCCACATTACTCACCCAAAAGAAACAAATCAAAGAGCCATAGGCCACCAACAACCAACAGTTACATTTCTATGTCATACTTTACAAATCGACATCATACTTTACACTTCGGCGTCACACGCCACTTGAGCAATACCATCTATCGGCTGAGGACCGTAACCACTACACGGACCAATTTCAATTCCAAAATATCTTTAATAACTTATTATTTACTATATCTTAATGAATTTTCCAAAAAACAACATTTTAATTATTCTAGCTAAGATGATGCATAGAACCGGCCAGGCCTAGCACCTACTGTCCGACCCCGCCTTCTTGTGGTGCAGACAGTTAGTACCTTTCAAAAGATATATTCTCTTATGGAAGAGAACAAAAGGGAAAGGCTGCCAGATTAGTGTGGCCTACTGATCTGGACAACTCTGGCTACTTTTCTTTTTTCCTATCCTACTGAGGAGTGGTCAACCACACAGGGCCCTGGTGCTGACCATATGTACCAACGTGAATGGAATTATGGCTCTGAGCTTGATTATGGATCCTGATTTTGCTGCACTGGTGGGCTTCTGTGGAGGGAAAATCTTCACTGTGTTTTCTGTTTGTTTGTGGGTTGACAGCCCCAAGTGAATAGTTTCACAGGGTATGTTTATCAGCTGGTGGATAATCCTGAGCAGAGGTCATTGCAAGCACCTGAACTCTTCGCTTCTATTGGCATTGTCCAATTCTACATTGGAGGAAGTCGTCCAGTGTAGATGGCTTCAGCCTTTAGTGGAGTCGGGAACGGGTCTTTGCCCCATGTCTGTGATTAGGAGGCTGTTTGATATTGTCGACATTCCCTCTCTCAATAAACATAGTTTCTTTAAACATCCCACTAACCATTTTCTCTCCATAGGTAGTTGAAATGTGAGGACTCAGCACACAGCTTCTTCTCTTGATGTCCTCACACAAGAATTCCACCATTATAATTTAGATATTCTCGGCTTGCAAGAGACCAGATGGACAAAGGTCAGATTCTTAAAAATAATCTTAAATTTCTCTTTTCAGGGAGGGACGACAATAAGCATCACCAAGGCGTGGGTCTGCTTCTAAGAAGACATGCTAGTGATACTCTTCTAGGATATGAGTGCATTGATGAAAGGTTTATTACAGCAAAATTTCAGACAAGCGTTAAAGACCTGAATGCTATCTGCTGTTATGCCCCACTGAGGATGCCGATGAGGACGAGAAGGATAGGTTTTATGAAAAACTTCAGGATATTTTGAATTCTGTCAAGAAAGGAGATATTACCCTTGTTCTAGGTGATTTCAATACCAGAGTTGGTACTGACTCTGACCTTTGGGGAGGGGTGATAGGCCCTTTTGGTATTGGTAGCTGCAATGGGCAACGTCTCCTACAGGTAAGTAAACTCAATGGTTTCAGAATAACTAACACTTATTACAAACACCGTGGCATACATAAGTACACATGGGTTTCACACGATGGGCTGCATAAGAATATGATTGATTATATATTAATTAACAGCAAATGAGCTAGTTCTGTTAGAAATACCAGGTCATATAGGGGAGCTGAAATTGGATCTGACTATTACCTTGTTAAAAGTGTCTTGCAACTTAAACTTAAAAAGTATTGTGTTAGGGTTCAAAAAATTACTTTTAATACTGACGCTCTGAAAGACCCAGTTATAGCCAAAGCTTACCATGATAGGTTACTTAGTCATTATGACAGTAATGGTATGCTTACTACTGAAGTTCAGGAAGAATGGGGCTGTTTAAAACAGGCTTTTTTGGAAACTAACAGTACTCTTTTAGGAAAAAAGGAGCAGAGGAGGCAGAATTATTTAAATGATAAGGCACTTGAGCTTATTTCAGAAAGAAGGAACTTCAGGAATGTCCTTAATCAGTACCTTACTAGTCCTAATAGAAAGGATTACAGAGAGTTTAATAAACATGTAAAGGATCAGTTAGCTGCTGATCCTTTACATGATCACATCTTTGGCTTTATGGTTTGGCTGACAAAGCCGAGGAAGCAGTTAGACAGCACCACAGCAGAGAGCTGTATCAGATAGTTAATGTTTTGTGTGGTAGAAAACGGACAGGCATACAGGGATTGAAGGGTAAACAAGGTAAGGTTATACAAGGTGAGGATTCTGTCATGGCTAGGTGGGCTGAGCATTTCAGTGATGTTCTAAACCATAGATTCCAAACAGGGGGCGATACCGCCCCCACTGGGCGCTGGAGCCTTCCATGGGGGCGGTAGCGGATCCAGAGGCAAATGGGGGGCGTTGAGGCAGTCAAGAGGGGTGATCAACTAAATAAATAAATTTAGTGGAATTTTCTGTGACAATCTTTTTATCTCTTCTATTCTGTGGTGTCTTCCTGGTGATTTTGGTCATCCACTACCTCATCCATCATGTACAGCTTTTCAACTGCAGCTTGGACAATAAGTTCCCTGCTACCGCCTATTAGCCTACTGGTACGTCTGAAGTCGACTGAGATGCTCCCAAAAGTTCTCTTCAAGATCACAGATTGGATATCAGCTTCAATATGTTTTCCCACTCCAAGTCGCTTTGAGTATGCTTTATGGTACGTAGTTATAATACCATCCCATGTCAGAACATAAGGTATAATATTAACATTACACTTGTGAATTAGGCTCAACTCATTAGCCAGCAGATCATACTTCCTCTTCTTTTCAACCTCTGCTGTCTGCAGGTTATCCTGAGATGTTATTCCTACTTCAATAATTGTAATCTCATTCAATACCTTAACATGCACTACTATATCAGGCTTATTATGTTGGACATGTGTGTCCGTCCTGATAGGCCAATCAACCTTGATGCAATAATAATATAATAATAATAAATTTATTATATTTAATATTTTTTTATAATTTTTTTAATATAATAAAATACTTTGAAAATACCTGTTTTCATGAATAAATATTTTATCTAGCTATGTAAATTATCTTATTGTTATCGCGATAATAAGCATTTTTAAATTAGCATGAGGTATACCTATACCTAATTTGTTTTAGAATAGATTGACGGTGACAAGTCCTTGCAAGTTGGTAGGCAAACACACGGTTCATGCAATTTAACATGTTTCGACAAGAATATGGGAGCTTGAAATGACATGTTTATGGAGCAAGTGTGCCGGCATCGCAAACATACAAGTTAATGCATGCACAAAATGAAATCTATAAAAGCGATAGCTCTAGGAATGTTTTAATATTTTTATGTGCTTTGCCATGATAAATAGTCGTGAGTGATAAGTGTTAGAAGTCATTATAAACATTATTTTTATAACTATCTATAAATCTGTTGAGAAGTTAATTTGTATTTGAAAATGTCTGAATCTACATCTAAAAAGAAATGCCGGCAGTACAGTATTGAGTATTTGAAATATGGATTTACGTACTCCTATTTGCAATATTTTGTCTGCTGCTACTGATGATGCTCCAGCAATGACAGGGCGTCATAAGGGTTTCATAGTGCATTTGAAACAAGCAGTACCAAATGTACTCACTGTACATTGTATTATTCATCTTCAGCATTTGGTTGCAAAAAATTTGAATGAACGTCTGCATACATCGCTCCATTACATTATTAAAGCAATCAATAAGATTAGAAGCAATTCGTTGAATGACCGATTATTAGGTAAGCTTTGTAATGAAAATGATGAACATTACAATCGCTTGCTGCTGCACACCGAAGTACGTTGGCTCTCTAAAGGTGTTTGTCTGAATCATTTTTTCAATCTATTTGACTCAGTACTGGGCTTCCTTGAAGACAGAGACGAAAAATTGCTGAAAACCTGATTACGTCAAAAAATGACATCGCTTATTTGACAGACCTGTTTAAAATATTTAATCAAGTTAATTTACAATTGCAAGGTGATGAGTTCCATTTAATTAAAACAAAAAACGTCATAACTTCTTTTGCGGGAAAACTTCTTCTATTCAAACGAAATCTAGGTAGAGGTGAATACAACCACTTTCCCACATTATCAGCAGTCTGTGCAAAATCGGAAGATTTACTTACTTACTGCTAACACTTGGAAGTTCTTCATGTTGATTTTAAGGAGCGTTTCCAAGATATTTTAAACATGAATATACCGAGTTGGGTTTTAGATCCTTTCGCAAACACAGATACTGAAGAATCATCAAATTTGGAAGAGGAACTCTTAGAACTCAAGACTAACAAAGGACTCAAAGTAAAATTCAAACATGGATACCAAGAGTTCTGGCTTCATAAATCAATACCAGTTCTCTACCCTGGATTGTGGGCAATAGTACAGAAGTTTTTAATCGCATTTCGTTCGTCCTATATGGCTGAGCGTGGATATATATGGCTGAGCGTGCAGTAGCTAATTTACTGTCAAAGCAGAGGAACAGACTACACATCACTGAACATGGCGATCTGCGATTGATGTTAATGAAATTGGAACCCGACATTAACAAATTGTTAACACTCCACCAGCCTCAACCATCTCATTAATTTTTTTTATTTCTTATTGATTCTGTGTTTATTTTTAAAATTTTAATATACAATTTTATTGTACATTTGGTTGTCATTTTATTAATTTCTGCTTTATGATTTTTAATAGATAAATAAACAGATAAATTAGGTACAGATAATATGCAACAATATTTTAATATGTCATATAAAATTAACTATTATGGACTAGGGGGGCGTTGAAATTTTTGTTCTCTTCTAAAGGGGGCGATGGTCCAGAAAAAGTTGGAAATCACTGTTCTAAACAATGTGGTTTGTTCTACTCCCATTGTTTGTAATGCGATAGATGCATTGGTGGCTTTAATGTTAGCCCTAAAACACAGTCTGAATTTTTTTGGCAATTTCTAAACTTAAACTTCATAAATCGCCAGGGGTAGATGAAATTACTACGGAAATGCTTAGAGCTGGGAATGTTTCGGTTACCACTTGGATGACTGAAATTTTGAATGTCTTTTATGATAAAGGCATGGTTCTTAAGGATTTTACCAGAGCAATCATCCCTATTTTCAAAAAGGGTGAATGCAGTACTTGTGATAACTATAGGGGTATCAGCCTACTCCCTGTTCCAGATAAAGTTCTTTCCATGATTGTGCTTAATTGAATTAAGAATCTGGTTGACAATCAATTGTGTGATTAGCAATATGGATTCAGAAGTGGTAGGGGATGTGTGGATCAGGTATTTTCACTTAGCCAGATTCTTGAGAAATGTTTAGAGTTTCGAAAACCTTTGGTTGCTAGCTTTTTTGTTAATTTCAAAAAGGCTTTTGATTCTCTTGATCGCCATAATCTGTGGTTGATTATGAGATCGTATGGCATACCAGACAAGTTGGTTAACAAAATGAAAGCTCTATATAATAACACTGAATTGTGTGTGAGAGTTGGTAAGGATTGTAGCAGTTGGTTTAGCACTATTTCTGGTGTTCGACAAGGGTGCATTTTGTCTCCTTTTCTCTTTAGTTTGTTTATTGATTATGCTATGCTAAATTCACTACAAGGGAAAGATTTTGGCCTTAAATGGACTGTAGATACGAAAATTTCTGATTTAGATTATGCTGATGATTTAGCCTATTTGGCAAATGATGTTGATGAGATGAACTCTTTATTTCGAGCTGTTGATGAGACTGGTAGCAGAATAGGTTTGGTTATAAACAGAGAGAAAACTAAAGTGATGAAAATTGGTCAGGCAGCTGTGATTCGGTTAATCTGAATAGTTGCAGTCTTGAGCAGGTGTCACAGTTTAATTATCTTTGGAGCTATATAACAGATACTGGTGATGTGCAGCATGAGATGAACAGAAGAATAGGGATTGCTGCTGGGACTTTTAAGAATCTATACAGATTGTGGAGAAATTGGCGTATACACCTAAAGACTAAAATTAGACTGTATAATAGTTTGGTTCTTTCTAGGGTTTGTTATGGTAGTGAAACTTGGATGCTGTGTAAACAAGATAACAGGAAACTAGATGCTTTTGATTCTAGATGCTTATGCAGCATCTTGGACATTAGGTGGTTCAAATTTATAACTAATGATGAGGTTAGGCAAAGGAGTTTGCAACCTCCTTTAAGCAGCATATTGTGCAGAGAGAGACTCCGTTGGTTTGGCCATGTTGCCCGTATGAATAATTATAGATTGGCGAATAGGGTTATGAACAGTGTGCCTAAAGGCCTCAGAAAGAAGGGGAGACCTAGGATGTGGTGGGCAGACAATGTCAAACAGGACTTTATTAGAATTCGTGTGCAATGGCCAGATGCAGTAGATGTAGTTCAGGACAGACTTGCTTGGAGAACTAAATTGCCGGTCTTGTTGGACCTCTGTAGCCCATGGGTGCTTGAGGATGATGGTGATGATCCTAAGTCAAAAACCAACCAAGGCCCAAATATGCATTCTTTTTAGAGCCATACTCCTTTTTTTCCCCAGCTGTTCAGTGGTTTTATATAATAACAAAAATAATGATATCTCTCTACTCATAAAAGCCACATAAAATGTCTTAATTTATGCATCACCTAAATATGTGTTCCCATTTTGGAGTAGTTGTTTTTAGATCCTTCCAGGATCACCCTTGTTAGCAGACATTAACAAAGTGCAATGACAATTCAGAAATTGCCAGAGACATTACATTATTGGTATAACACTGTAACTTCAAAATATTTTAAACATATTTATGTTTAAAACATATTGTTTACCTTTCAGTAATAAATTTTCAAAGAAAAAGTCCTGTAGACAAGGAATATTTGAAAAAATGAGTTAAAAAAATTGGTTATGACTGAGATTCTAAGTCAGTCTCTCAGAAGCATACCGGGCATCTTAACTGCTGGACCACCGAGGAGCTGATCAACTTTTTAACTAAGTGATATATAAGCCTTCCTGTTTTGATTCACCAGTGGTGCCATCTATTATGGTGCCACTCCTCGATGATCTAGCAGTTAAGATGCTCGGCATGCTTCTGGGGGACCTAGGTTCGAATCCCAGTCACGACAGCTGATTTTTTCAACTCATATTTTCATATTTGTTTACTTGTTCAACTGAAAGATAATTTTAAAACCTTGGTTGGTTTTCAGTGAGTACAAGGCAACAATGTTAATTATTCTATTAATTTATGATGGATATAAGGGTTAAAATATTAATTTAATTAGGTTAAATATTATCATGTTGTTAAGTTGCATTTTATACTGCAATTACCCACTCTGCATTTTTTTTGATATATCTAACATTTATGGTATTCTTGGACTTTTTTGTGTTGGCTTATTAGCAAATTGTGCAAAAGCAGCCATAAAATTACACCATTTTTGAAAAATGTGTATTTTGTGTATTTTGCATATTTTGGAAGTAAATTAAGGGATCAAGTTATGTGACCCCCCCCCCCCCCAAAAAAAAAAAAAAGAAGTGTCAAGGTTGTCATCATTATCATCCTCAAGCAGCCATGGGCTACTGAGGTCCAACCAGACCCTGCAATTTAGTTCTCCAAGCATATCTGTCCTGAGCTACATCTGCTGCATCTGGGCACTGCACACCAATTCTTACAAGGTCCTGTTTGACACAGCCCACCTCATCCTAGGTCTCCCCTTCTTTCTGAGGCCTTTAGGCATACTGTTCATAACCCTATTCACTAATTATTATTATCCATATAGGCAACATGGCCAAACCAGCAGAGTCTCTGCACAATATGCTGCTTAAAGGAGGTTGCCAACTCCTTTTCCTAACCTCATTATTGTAACTCAAAGTTGAACCACCTAATACCCAAGATACTGCATAAGCATCTAGAATCAAGAGCATCAAGTTTCCTGTTATCTTGTTTACAAAGTGTACAAGTTTCACTACCATAACTAACCCTAGAAAGAACCAAACTATTATATGTCTAATTTTAGTCTTTAGGTGTAGATACCTATTTCTCCACACTCTCCATAGATTCTTAAAGGTCCCAGCAGCAGTCCTTGTTCATCTGTTAATCTCATGTTACACATCACCAGTATCTGTTACATAGCTCCCACGATAATTAAACTGAGACACATTCTCATGAGTGTAGCCATTCAAAGCAACTAAAGCACCATCTGCCTGACCAATTTTCAACACTTTAGTTTTCTCTCTTTTTAATAACCAAACCTACACTACTCACAGTCTCATCAACAGCTCGAATGAAAGAGTTCATCTCCTCAACATCATTTGCCAAAAGGGCTAAATCATCAGTATCATCTAAATCAGAAATTTCTGTATTTCCGTATCTCCAGACCATTTAAGGCTAAAATCTTTCACTTGAATTTTGCATAACATGATTATGTTATTAATACATGTTATTATATAATATTATGTTATTATAATTACCAAACTAAAGAGAAAAAGAGACAAAATGCTCCCTTATCTAATACCAGAAATAATTCTAAACCAATTGCTACACGCCTTACCAACTCTCACACATGAATCTGAATGGTTGCAGTCTTGATACTTGTCTGGTATGCTATATGATCCCACAATCAACCACAAATTATTACAATCAACAGTCGAAAGCCTTTTTGAAATCAAGAAAGCTAGTAACCTCAAGTTTCTGAAACTCCAAACATTTCTCAAGAATCTGCCTCAGTGAAAAAATAAGATCTACACATCCCCTATCACTTCTGAATCCACATTGCTAATCATGCAATTGCCTGTCAACCAGATTCTTAATTCTATTAAGCACAATCATGCAAAGAACTTTCCCTGGAACAGTGAGTAGGCTAATACCCCTATAGTTATCCCAAGAACTGCGATCACCTTTTTTGAAAATAGGGATAATAATAGCTCTGGTAAAATCCTTAAGAACTATTCCTTTATCATAAAAAACATTCAAAATTTCAGTCATCCAAGTGGTAACCGAAACATTCGCAGCTCTAAGCATTTCCGTAGTAATTTCATCTACCCCTTCGGATTTATGAAGTTTATGTTTAGAAATAGCCAAAATAACTTCAGACTGTGTTATAGGGCTAACATTAAAGCACCAATGCATCTATTGTCATTACAAATAATGGGAGTAGACCAAACCACATTGTTTAGAACATCACTGAAATGCTCAGTCCATCTAGCCATGACAAAATCCTCACCTCGTATAACCTTACCTTGTTTACCCTTCAATCCCTGTATACCTGTCCATTTTCTACCACACGAAACATTAACTATCTGGTATAGCTCTCTGCTGTTGTGCTGTCTAACTGCTTCCTCGGCTTTGTCAGCCAAGCCATCAAGCAAAAAATTCTTATCAGCAGCTAACTGATCCTTTACATGTTTATTAAGTTCTGTAATGCTTTCTATTAGGACTAGTAATGTATTTATTAAAACCATTCCTGCAGTTCTTTCTTTCTCAAATAAGCTCAAGTGCTTTATCACTAAAATAATTCTGCCTCCTCTGCTCCTTTTTTCATAAAAGAATACTGTTTGTTTCCAAAAAGGCCTGTTTAAATGGTCCCATTCTTCCTCAGCTTCAGTTGGTAAGCAAACCATGACTGTCATAATGACTAAGTAACCTATCATGGTAAGCTTTAGCTATAACTGGGTTGTTCAGAGCTTCAGTATTAAAGTTAAATTTTTTAACTCTAGCACAGCACTTTTTAAGTTTAAGTTGCAAGACACTTTTAACTAGGTAATGGTCAGATCCAATGTCAGCTCCCCTATATGACGTGGTATTCCTAACAGAACTAGCCCATTTGCTGTTAATTAATATATAATCAATTATATTCTTATGCAGCCCATCATTATGCAGCCCCACATTATACAGTACACAGGTGAAACCCATGTGTACTTATGTATGTCATGGTGTTTGTAATAAGTGTTAGTTATTCTGAATCCATTGAGTTTACTTAGCTGTAGGAGACATTGCCCATTGCAATTGCAACTACCAATACCAAAGGGCGTATCACTCCTCCCCAAAGGTCAGAGTCAGTACCAACCTTGGCATTCTTGACAGAATCCAAAATATCCTGAAGTTGTCCATAAAACCTGTCCTTCTCATCTTCATCGGCATTCTCAGTGCGGGCAGAACAGCAGATAACATTCAAGTCTTTAACGCTTGTCTGAAATTTTGCTGTAAGAAATCTTTCATTAATGCACTCTTTCTTATCCTAGAAGAGCATCACTAGTGTGTCTGCTGAGAAGCAGACCCACGCCTTGGTGATGTTTATTATCTTCACTCCCTGAAAATAGAAATTTAAGATTATTTTTAAGATACTTTATCTGTCCATTATCCTGCAAAAGACCAGATGGACAGTAAGACCTTTATCTGTCCATCTGGTCTTTTGCAGGCCGAGAATATCTAAATTATAACAGTGGAATTCTTGTGTGAGTACATCAAAAGCTCTGTGCAGAGTCCTCACATTCCAACTACCTATGGAGAGAAAATGGTTAGTGGGATGTTTAAAGGAACTATGTTTACTGAGAGAGGAAGTGTTGACAATATTAAACAGCCCCCTAATCGTAGACTTGGGGCAAAGACCTGTTCCCCCACCATTAAAGGCTGAACCCATCTACACTGGAAAACTTCCTCCAATGTAGAATTTGACGATGCCAGTAGAAGCAATGAGTTCAGGTGCCTGTGATGACCTCTGCTCAGGATTATCCACCAGCTGATAAACATATCCTGTGAATCTATTCACTTGGGACTGTCAACTTACAAATGAACAGAAAACATAGTGGAAGATTTTCCCTCCACAGAAGTCCACCAGTGCAGCAAATTCAGGATCCATAATCAAGCTCAGAGCCTTAATTCAGTCCAGTGGGTTTATATGGTGACCAACACTGGTTTACAAGGTTTCTGTAACATGAACAATGTAGTTGCCTTTAATTATTTTTCAGGTGGTGATTTCTGATCTGGCCGTAAAAAATGGCTAGTATGTCACATTTTGTATGTTATTGGTCATTTTGACTCCTATTAAAATCTTTCTATACCAACTCTTCCAGGCAACTGGGAGGATACTAGATATTTTACTTTTTGTGGCTGGCAACACTGATTGCCAAGTGGGAGAAAACATGTAATAGTATCCCGACCTCACACCACCATTCTTGTTGTTTTCATTGTAGGAGGAACACATGCTGTACATTGAAGAGGATTTTGGCATTTAGTCGCACAAAGGCAGTGTCACAGATGTGTTAATGTGCCAGATAAGTTTTGTTATGTATGTGGAAATTATATTTTAAAATACCTGGGTCATTATTTGACAAAGATTGTAAAGAAAGCCTATAACTTGTATTTTGGATACATTGGAGATCAGGACAAAACAGCGGCTCCACATGTCTGCTGCATTTCTCCTTGAGTATAGATGGCACTGTCTCAGTCAAGTCTCAGGAAGAAGATTCATAAGGTCATATTCTGAAAGAGTTCGTTGTCCGACGCGTGGTGCAATGGTAGCAGGCTCTGGCATGAATCTGGAGAGATGCGGGTTCGATTCCCACCGTGGCGGCGATGAATTTTTTTCAGAATCTATTAATTAATGTTTGATGTCTATCTTAACAGGGAATACTGTGCATTCACTTTGGATTGATTTTTAATGATGTTTCTAATTTTTTCCCCTGTAATCATGTAATTAATTAATGAGTTTTAAGCTGCAATTTAATAAAATAGTCACATTTATTTTCATTTCCCAGATATGCGTATTCATTGAAATTTGAAATACATCAATCTGTAATTAAAAAAAAAAACTTGTACATGCTGCAAATTTTTCATAGCCATATTTTAATTCGGCACCCCAAAATTAGTTGAACACATCCTATTTGTCCAATGTTATAAGAAAAGTTTCAATATGTTGTCTAGTGTAATATAATGTCTGTACCAATTTCTGAACTGTCATTGCAGATTCTATCTATGTCTGCTAACAGGGGTGGGGGGGGGGGAACCCTGGAAGGTTTAGAAAGAAATTACTTCAAAATGGGTACACATATTTGGATGATAAATAAATTAAAACATTTTATTTGGCTTTTATGAGAAGCAGAGAGATGTATCATTATTTTTTTTATTACATAAAACCACTGGACAACTGAAAAAAAAAAGTATGGCACCAAAAAGAATACATACTTGAGCCTTGGTTGGTTTTTAGTGAATACAAGAGGACAATCATAATGATTGTATTAGTAGTTGTTGGGTTGGGTTGTTTTACCACTGAATGGCACTTTTTTTGCACACCATGAGCTAAATGGCCAGATCACATGGAACTCGAAGGCTCAGAGAAATTTGGGGGAGGGGACCCACCGGAACAGCTATTGGGAGACAGATGGTAACCTCCCATCAAGGCCATCCAGCGTGTTCTTTAATGTGCACAGGGTATGGCTCTCCCGCACATGGTGCTACGGCTTAACGTCCCATCTGATGGACGGTGGCCTTTCCAAGCCCATCAGTGTCCCCTACTGACCGGGGGCGGGGGTGGCTCAGTCTGTAGCGCGCCAGGCTCATAATCTGTAGTTCCCAGGTTCGAGTCCCATCTGGGTCAGCGTTGAGATTTATCTCCGCAAAATTCCCCGCCCTGCCCACGGTCAGTAGGGGACACCGATGAGTTTGGAAAGGCCGCCGTCCGTCGGATGGGACGTTAAGCCGTGGCCCCATGTACGGGAGAGCCATACCCTGTGCACGTTAAAGAACACGCTGGATGGCCTTGACGGGAGGCTACCATCTGTCTCCCAACAGCTGTTCCAGTGGGTCCCCTCCCCCAACCTTCTCTGAGCCTTCGGGGTCCATGTGACCTGGCCATTTAGCCCATGGTGTGCAAAAAAGTGCCGCTCAGAGGTAAAACAACCCAATCCAACCCTACTGACCGTGGGCATGGTGGGGAGTTTTTGGCAATTTGCCACTGCTGATGATTCAAATGTTTTCTCACAATAATCACCTAAGAAAAGAGTGCAATAATTGTTGCCATTTTTTTGTATTGTAATGTTTGCAATATATCTATTATAAATCATTAGATGATGGCTACATATTGTTTATTATTAGCAATTAAGTTCAATTTCTAATTTTTGTGAAAAAAATTAGTTTGCCAATTTGCTGAACTTGAACCCACATTTTTTCAGATTCACGCCAAAGTGTTCTAACCATTAAACTAGAATTGTGTCATCCTTCCACTAATGTGACCTATCTTCCATTCTGCACATTACTGATGGTGCCATCTGTGATTGGGTACAGCAACTTCATTTTCCAATGTTGTTCTGAATAAGATATTAATGAGAAAGCCACTTTATGCTAAAAAAGTTATTAATGGAATAATCATTCAGTAAATAAAAAGAGTTTACTGTTGACACAGAAATCAACAAATCAATAAATATATAGTTTTTTATTGACTTCTGTGTCAATAAACTGTGTATTTACTATTGATTGATAAGTTCAGTTTCTTTAATATCAAGAAATATGCATGCTATAAATTTTTTTGCACAGCAAAAATGTAACTAAACTGATTTAGGTGTTTTGTTATAAGATGAGAAATATAATTCATAATTCATTAATGAATACCAAAAACAATGACCATTACTAAACTGCAATTGTTTAAATGTGAGAGTCTAATTTGATTTCATCCATTAATCGACTGAAACTCAAAAGATGTTGAAACTTTTTGATTTTTTTTATATTATGGAAATCTAATTTAAGCACTGATATCAATAAATTGTTTTGTAGGAAAAAAGTTTCACCAACATGCAGGGTTTGAACCTACATCTTTCCAGAAACATTCCAGAGTGTTTTAAGACCACTAAATTTCATTAATCACTAATAATTAGTAATCAGTAATCAATAAGTATTGAAGTATTGATTATTAATCTCTATATATATTACATGAATTATACAAAATGCAGAATTTATTAGTTTTTATCAGTGGATATAATTTCTCCGAATTCCTCTGAATTTTCATTCTTATTTTGGTTGTGCGTGGTTGGCACCTTTGTTTTTGAATGGCTTTGTAACTTTTATTGGATGGGAATCTTGTTTTTTGTCTAGTAAATAATTTTCTAAGATATGTTGCTGAAATTGACTGAACAATATTATTAGGAAGTAATGCTTAGCCAGTAGTGTTAGAAAATGTGGCTCAGTTAGTTTTAAGAGAAATTATCGTAGTAGACAAAACAGTTTAATTCAGGATCATGTCCATAAGTTTCAACATCATCTAACAATAATCTTGAGCTCTAAGACAACATACAAACTCATCCACCACTACATTTTTGACACATACAAAAGCACAAGCAGTACTAAATTTCCTCGAAATGTAAGGAATTTTAGTTAAAAAGCATTATAATCCTTGTTCTTGAAACAATTTGATAATTCGCAAACAAATCTGAAGATGGAAGTTGTGAATTCCAAAGTCGGTCATTATTGTAATGTGTCAGTGTTTATAGTGGGTGAATTGCGAATAATAAAAGAATATGTTTCTACCATACAAGTGAAGAAAAATTGTATTCTTGTGCACTGATTAATGAAGATGTAAATAAATTTATGATTAATTTTTCATCAAAGATGATGTGTTTCACAATGTATTCCAGCATTTTTACAAGCTAACAAGTGTATTACATATCTTCAATCCTTCAGTTCTTTATGAGTTTATTCAACTCCACCATTATAGATTGTTTTTTCCTCTCTGCAAAAAGTGCTATCTCTACATTTCAGTAGAATAATAAGTTTTTGTTTTGTAAAATATAGCACTCTTGGCTACTGATCTAAGGGACCTGGGTTCGAGCCCCAGAATAGGCATGGATGTGTGTGTCGTTTTTCTGCTGAGGTCCTGCCATCCTCTCAGATCTCCTACTGTGGCATATAAACTGACAGGCTGCTGTCAGACCTCTGTGACAAGCAGCTGCTTGAGGAGGTATTTATTTTTTTTTATAAGAAAAATAGAGATTATTCACATGAATTTTTCCCTCAATATATTATAAAATTTCAGTTTTAGAGAACATGAATAACTTGTTTTACTCTGTAGAGGATTTAAAAGAACCAATATTAAATTGTAGCATTTATATATTTTTAAATTTTTACCATTATTCAATCTATGTTCATGTTTTAGATTATCCCTTCCCTGTCTGTGTGAAAAGTATGTTGGAGCACAAGAAAGAGGAAGAAGTAGAAAGAGCAGGGCCAGTATTTGATCCTCCTGTCTACATTCAGCGTTACACAACTGTTAGAGATATCTTGTATAAATTGCCTGGAATAGAAAAGGTACAGTGGAATAAATTATATAATTTTCATTTGAATACTGCGGAAGCAGTCAGATATTTAGTGCAGTCCTACTACAAAATGCTTATTAATCCTGAAAGCATCTCCTATTCTTCATGCTCCTGCTCTTCTTTTTCTTCAAGTGCCATCTCCGATTGGGAGGTTGGCTGCCAACAAATACCATAATTCTTAGTTTCTTGCATCATGGATATGTCCTCTGTGTCAAAGCCAGTTCACTTGTAAAGGTCATCCATCCAACCCTTCTTTCTTGTGTCTATTTGTCCTCAAGGATGAGTTGTGGGATGTCATACTTTCCCCCTCTCAATAAATGTTCACAATATGCCAGTTACCTCTTTTTACAATATTAATAGTTGTCTACTAAACAACTATTAAATATTGGCCATATCCAGTACTTTAATATTTGTCATCCTTAGTCCACTTTATTTTCAGTATCCTCCTAAAGCACCACATTTTAAATGACTCCAATTTGTCTTTTGATTTCTTTTCTAGAGTCCAGGTCTCACACCCATACAGTAGGTTGGGCCAGATGTAACATTTTAAGATTCTAATTCTCAATTGGAGGTTTAACTTCCCTCACATAGAATTTTTCTCATCTGGTTGAATTGGATTTTAGCTTGTTCAATTTGATGGTTTATTTCTTTAATTTGGTCATTATGAGTGTAAATATATCTTCCCAAATAGCAGAACTCTTCGACTTGATATAGTTTTTTGTTCTTGCATGTGATATTTACTTTTAATTTCTTTCTCTTGATGCACATTGTTTTCATCTTTCTTGTGTTTATATTCAGTCCCATTTTCTCTACTTCTATATCAAGTATATCTATTAGATTTTGAAGTTCTGTCTGAGTTTGAGCTGTTAAGATTGTGTCTGCATATCTCAGGTTATTTATTACTCTTCCATTCATCTTTAGACCATCTTTTCTATCTTGTATGGCTGTTTTAATTATTTTCTCTGCATACAGATCTGTATTGGTGACAAGATGCAGTCCTGGCTGACACCTTTTTTAATTTTGATCCATTCTATTTCTTCTTGTCCAACCCTAATTTTCGTTTCTTGGTTCCAGTAGACATCCTTGATAATTCTTATGTCTCTAATATCTAAACCAATTTCATGTTGAATTTCCATCAGTCAATCATGTTTTAATCTGCCAATGGCTTTCTCATAGTCTAGGAATCACAAGTATGGGGGGGGTTGAGCTCAATTACTTTTTCTGATATCTGGGTAAGTGAAAAAATTGCTTCTCTTGTGTCTAGGCCAGTTCTAAATTCGAATTATGTTGAGCTTATTTGGTCTCTTTTTTTATATTCTTCTGTGTTATCTTTAGGAGCAGTTTATTTTTGTGATCTTTGGGATTGGGATAGTTATAGATCTGTTCATTTCAATTGGAGCTGTTTCTGCTATGTATATTTCATTTAGTATTTTAGTTATTTCCTTGATGCCATTATCTCCTATATTCTTGAAGAGTTTTCCTTGTATTCCATATGGGCCTGTGGCTTTCCCTGTTTTCATCATTGATAGTGCATATTTCACCTCATCCTCTAGGATTGTTGGACCTTCTATTTCTCTCACTAGTTCTGCATGGTCTCTATTGTCATCATATCGTAGTAGACAAAACATTTTAATTCAGGATTATGTCCAGAAGTTTCAACATCATATAACAATAATCTTGAGCTTTAAGGCAACATGCAAACTCATCCACTTTATACATTTGACACATACAAAAGCACAAGCAGTACTAAAGTTTCCACGAAATGTAAGGAATTTTTAGTTAAAAAGCATTATAATCCTTGTTCTTGAAATAATTTGATAATTCAGAAACAAATCTGAAGCAATTTGTTTGATTTCTTCTTTGTAGTAACTTTGCCCTGTTTATTCTCAATGCATGTGTTTCTCTGAGGGCATTTACCTGTAAATTTTTTGATTTTTTTGCACATTTCTATTGAGTTGTGCGAGGAGTGGAGGTGTTCCATCTCCACAAATTTTTCATTAAGCCACTCCTCCTCCTTAGCCTTCTTTATCTCATTTTGTACACTTTTATTGGTTTCTCTGTATTTGTGTTGATCCCTTCCTATCTTCCATAAGATTAAAAATAGTGTCATTCATCCACGGGTTTTTCATTTCTTTTGTATCCTGTGGTGTGTTCAGCTGTACTATTTATCATGTTTTTCATATTTTCCCATTTAGTTGGAATATCAGTTTCTATGTTTTTATGTCCTCTTGCTCTGATCCCTTCCTCAATTTCTTCTTGGTATTTCTTAACCCTTTCAGTGTCCTGCCTGAAAAACTGGTTTCCATCTAGAGGCCAACTTATTTTGTCCTTATGTTCAGCCAAAAAAATTAACTTTAAAACTTTTTTGCCGAATAACTATGGAAGCAATTATGGCATGTTACATGCCAAATTAATCACCATTTAATTCTGGATTTTCTGAAAATAAAGTATTTAATGAAATAGGTGATAGTTTTATTTTAATAGTACTTTTTTAAAGTCATATAGTAAAAAAACTGCATCTGGCAACTCAAATAGAAATTTATTAAAAAAATTTTATAGACAGAAATGATTATAATGCACATGAATAGAAAGACTATTTGTTTCTGAATAACAAAAAAAATAATATTTACTTGAAGCATGAAAATTATTCCTGTTTTGTAATTTTTTCTTTGTACCATAATTTGAGAAAATTCCAGGATTTTAGTTAATTGTGTTGAGTCAGATAAAGTAGTCAACTTTAGAATTTTTTAGAAAATAGGCAATAAATGGAAATAGGTCATGTTATATATGAAATTAAACAAAATTTGCAAATTTTATGAAAATAATGTAAACAAATTTAGAAGTGTATTGATTTTAATAAGCCTTTTTCAATATTGATATGGTGAAAAAAAAGATTGCAGTATACAATTAAGGCTATTTTATAAAAATGTATAATTCAGGCTTGAAAAATAATATTTTGTCTTTTAATTTGATGCATATGCTATTAAACTACAGTATAAATAATTTTATAAAGCCATCCGATTGCCATTTCACAAAAGCACTAAACGGTAAACGGTATTGCTGATTTGCTTGTTAACTATCCTATTTGTTGAAGCAGCCTTCTGATTTGAACCATTATCAACAAAATTTTCCTTAAATTTTCGAAAATCTCCTAAAAAATTAACAAAGAAACTGATATTTTTAAAAACGGTAGATTTTAAAAGTAATTACAAAGTACGTACTGCCATTTTTTTTTTTTGCATTTCACACTCTTGAATTCGTTTTGGAAAACCTGATGAATAAAAATAGTTAAATTATATATTAAATGAAAGGAAATTTTCTTCCAATCAACCTGAAATATAATTTTTAATTCTTTTAGTGATTCTTTTCAGTATCGTATATTTTAAATACTGCCAGTGTTATATAAAGTGAATTGGACTTCTCACATTCATGGGATTTTCTGAACTATTTATGAAATAGAAAAAACATTTTCTTGGCTGCTTTTTTTACTAAACATTATGAATTTTTTCTTTGGGTATTAAAATTTGGTGATCTTTGCTAAATGCAGAAAAGTTTGTGCACCAAAGCAAAAACAAAACAGTTTTATATCGTCTGTGTGACACAACCAAGGTAGGAGGAGGATGCTTTTAAAATCATTTAATATAAACATAAAAACTGTTAATTTAAAAAAAAATATTTTCTTCTAGAGGGGAGGGGTGTGTGTGAAACATTCACAGTGAGTTTAATGGAGAAGCCTTCTCAAAACTGCCATCCCACATGATGGCTGATTTCTGCAGCAAGGAAGTTTATTTTGCTTCCGTATCCAAGACATTCATTTTCAGAAAATGGTGCAAGCTTAAAGTGTTTTTACTGAAAAAAAAACAAAAAAACAAGAAATATTAAAATAAAAATTACATATAACATAATGGGATGTTAAAATATCCGTAACAACTTTTAAGCCAGCCTCCAATGTATCATAACTCAGGAAGATCGATAAATCAGCCGACCGAAAGATCGCTAACTTATGGAAATAAATCTACAGAAATTAATTTGCTTCCATATCCAAGACCTCATTTATTTTTAGAAAATGATACCAGATCAAAGTTTTACTAGAAAAGTAATAAATAATAAAATAAAAATTAACATATAACCTGATGCAATGTTAAAATATCCACAGCAATAAGTTGTAGGCCAACCATACGATGTAGCATAACTATGAAAAATCAGTACTTATTGATCACCACAAGATTGCAAATTTTTGAAAATAAATATACTGAAATGAAAACTAAGATTTAAATATAAAAAAAAAGTAAATACAAACTTTACAAAAGGTATCCAATATGTTGGACCAAAACTGTAAAAAAACACTAATAGCACACAGAACGGAGATAGTATGTGTCAGCCATCTGCCTCCTGTTCACCTCAGTAAGCAATACATAATTAAATACAGCTGCACCCAGAAATTCTAAGAAGGATGTGCTTACTTCCAGTTTCGATTTTGAGAGCAGGAAAGATGCATCGAATGCTAGGAAAAATGATAAAAGTAATTTTGGGAAATACTGAAATAGATTTGACAGAAAAGAATGTGAAATGAAAAAAAAAAGTATGTACTTTGTAGTTACTTTCAAAATCTACCGTTTTTAAAAATATCAGTTTGTTTGTTTGTTAGTTTTTAGGAGATTTTCGAAAATTTAAGGAAAAATTTGTTGATAATAGTTTAAATCAGAAGGCTGCTTCAACAAATAGGAACATTAACAAGCAAATCGGCAATATCATTTAGTGCATATGTGAAATGGCAATCAGATGGCTTTATAAAATTATTTATATTGTAGTTTAATAGCATATGCATCAAATTAAAAAACAAAATATTATTTTTCAAGCCTGAATTATACATTTTTATAAGATATATATATATAAAATTACCATGGCAATTTTTATTTTAAAAAAATAAATTTTTTTTACTGTACTAAAAACGGATACGTACGTTCTTGGCCCCTCATTTTGGATTCAGCGAACATATACAGATGACGTGTACACTGGAAGGGTTAAGAATCTATTTGTTCTTTAAGTTGTCTATGTTCAGGCATCTATATATATTTTCCTTTTTTCTGTTTCTTTAGTTTTATTTTAAAGCTGCATCAAAGTAGGTTATGGTCAGAATTGCAGTTGGCTCCAGGGAAGGTTTTCACATTTTTGACCATATTTTTGAATTTCTGTTTTATTAGTATTTCTGATTTATTAGTATTATTTGTTCAAACTTCCATATTTGTTTAAATACTGAAGGAATATTGTTGAAAATGGATATTTAGATAGAAATGATTTAGAATTTTAATTTACCTTTAACACATTTTCCCATAAAACGTTTATTTTAAAAGTCACATTACTTTGAAATTAGAGTCCCATTGGCATAACACGGGGTGGCCATATTTCAATGATCACTCAGCTTATAGTTGTAATAAAAAAAATATCAAATGAAAACAATCAAAAATTAAAAATAGAAGAAAAAAAAATTACTGTTGTTTACTTCTCAACAGCCAAAGTTATGGAGCCAGAATAAGACCTATAAATATATTAAAAGATTTATAGGTCTTATTCTGGAAGTTTTTAGCATCTGCCTTGTGGTATAATGGTAGAGCGCTCTGGCATGTATCTAGAGAGTTGTGGGTTCGATTCCCGTCATGGCAGCGATAATTTTTTTCAGATGTTTGTAATAATTATTGAAGTCATTTTCTACAGGTAATCTTTGTATTTATTTATAGATGGATTTTTAATAATAAATGCTTAAATGTGATTGACCTCCTCATTAACATATAAATCATTAGCAACAATTGGAAAAGTTGCCTCTCCTGAAATATAGATAGCAGAAGGTCCACCACATCTCAGTGGAAGATTTATAGGTCTTATTCTTGAAGATTTTAGCTTCTGCCTCGTGGTTTAATGGTAGAGTGCTCTGGCATGTATCTAGAGAGTTGCAGGGTCAATTCCTGCCATGGCAGCTATAATTTTTTTCAGATGTTTGTAATAATTATTGAAGTAATTTTCTACAGTTAATCTGTGTATTTATTTATAGATGAAAGAAGCGTATTTACTTTTGAAAATGAATTATGACAATTGCCTGAAAATCGTGAAAATATAATTTTACTTTTAACCCTTCTAGTATCCAGCCTGAAAAACAGTTTTCCATCCAGAGGCCAAGCTATTTCCTCCCTATGCTCAGCCAAAAAAAAAAACTTTAACTTTAGAACTTTTTTGCAAAATAAGTAATGAAAGGAATTATGGCATGTTGGTATGCCAAATTAATCAGCATTTAATTCTAGATTTTCTGAAATTATAATATTTAACAGAAAAGACCATATGTTTCATTCTAATAGGACTTTTTTAGAGTCATGAGGTAAAAAATGCATCTGGCAACATAAACATAAAAAAAAAAAAACAATAGACAGAAATGATTATAATGCATATGAATAGAATGACTATATATTTCTGAATAACAAAAAAAAATTACTTCTTTGGTTTTAAGTAAATATTTTTCTCGTTTTGTAATTTTTTTCTCAGTAATATACTTTGAGAAAATTCCAGACTTTGAGCCAACTGTGCTGTCAGATAAACAAGTCAAATTTAGATTAAAAAAAAAATAACCACTCAACGGAAAGAGGTCATGTTGTATACCAAATTAAACAGAATTTAATTACGAATTTTATGAAAATGTAATATAAACAAATTTGCAAGCATATTGATTTTAATAAACCTTTTTCAATGTGATATGGTGAAAAAATAAAGATCTCACTATACAATTAAGGCTTTATTTTGTAAAACCTGCTGAATAAAAATAGTTAAATTGTATATTTATCGAAAGGAAATTTCCTCCTGAATAATATAATATTCAACCTGAAATATGATTTTTATTTCTTTTAATGATTCTTTTCAGTATCGTAATATATTTTAAACACTGCCAGTGTTATACATCGTGACTTGGACTTCTCACATTCACTGGATTTTCTGAACTGGTTATGAAATAAAAAAAAACCTTCCTTGGCTGCTTTTTTTTACTAAACATTATGAATTTTTTTCTTTGGGTGTTGAAGTTTGATGATTTTGGCTAAGTGCAGAAAGGTTTGTGCACACAAGGACCAGCCCTTCCCCAAATTGCCCTCCCAAATGATGGCCGATTTCCATAGCAAGGAAGTGTATTTGCCTCTGTATCCAAGACATTCAGTTTCAGAAAGCGGTACAAGCTAACAGTTTTTTATAAAAAAAAAGAAATAATAAAGGAAAAATTACATATAACCTAATTGGATGTTAAAATATCCCCAACAATTTTGAAGCCGGCCTCCAATCTAGCATAGCTCGGAAAGATTGCTATCGGAAGTAAATCTACAGAAATTAATTTGCTTCCATATTTAAGACCTCATTTATTTTCAGAAAATGATACTACAAAATTTTACTGGAAAAGTAATAAATAATAAAACAAAAATTAACATATAACCTAATGCTAAAATATCCACAACCACAAGTTGTAGGCCAGCCGTATTATATAACATAACTATGAAAAAATCAATGCTTATCGATCGGCTAAAAGATCGCTGATTTCTGAAAATAAATCTATTGAAATGAAAACTAACTAAGGTTTAAATATAAAAAAATACTAACTTGACAAAAAGTATTCAATATGCTGGACCAAAACTGAAAAAAAAACACAGCACACAGAACAATGGAGATATCATATGTCATCCATCTGTGTCTTGTTTGCCACAGTGAAGCATAACTAATTAAATGCAGGTGCAACCAGAATTCCTAAGAAGGATGTGTTTACTTCCAGTTTCGATTTGAAGGTGGGAGAAAGATGCATAGAATGCTGGGAAAAATGATAAAAATAACTTGGGAATACTGAAATACGTGTAGGACAGAAAAGAGTGTGAAATGGAAAAAAAAATGGCGTTACGTATTTTGTAATTACTTCCAAAATCTACGGTTTTTAAAAATAGCATTTTTTTTGTTAATTTTTTAGATTTTCAAAAATTTAAGGAAAAATTTGTTGATAACAGCTCAAATCAACCTTATCAGCATAAATCAGAAGGCTGCTTCAACAAATAGGAACGTTAACAAGCAAATCGGCAATACCATTTAGTGCTTCTAAAAAATGGCAATCAGATGGCTTTATAAAATTATTTATATCGTAGTTTTGTAAAATATGCATCAAATTAAAAAACATAATATTATTTTTGAAGCCTGAATTATATATTTTTATAACATATGTATAAAAAAAATTACAACGACAATTTTTATTTTAAAAAAAATCTATATATTTTTGCTGTACTAAATGTGTATACATACGTCATTGGCCCCTGAATTCAGATTCTCTGTATGTATACAGACGGGTTGGACACTGGAAGGGTTAATCCATATATGTAATTTTGGTATTAATTTGATTTTTGTATTCAACTGGAAATATTTTGTATTTTGTATTATTGTTTCCAGATATAATTTTATTTAACATTACCTGTATTAGGTGATTTTCCACGATAGGTCAGTATACAAGTAATTCCCGTTTAGCACAGAAGTTGCTTTCCCTGAAGATCTGCCTTAACCCTTCCCAGGTCCATCTATTATTTCACTCTGGTCAGGCAAAAAAGTTAACTTTAGAATTTTTTTGCCAAATAACTAACCAAAGGAATTATGGTATGTTATATGCCAACTTAATTAGCATTTAATTTTGAATTTTCTGAAAATAAAGTATTTAACAAAAAAGACAACTAATTTTATTTTAATAGAACTTTTTTAGAGTCATGTAGTAAAAAAAATGCATTTGGCAATACAAATAAAAATTTATTTAAAAAACACTAATAGACAAAAATGATTATAATGCTAATTAATAAAAAGGCTATTTATTTCTGAATAAAGAAAATATTGTTTCCTGGTTTAAAGTAAATATTTCATCGATTTTTTTTTTTAATTTTTTTCTCTATACCATACTTTGAGAAAAGTCCAGGCTTGTTGCAGAATCCAATAAACAAGTCAACTTTAGAATATTTTTAATAAATAACTAATCAACAGAAATAGGTCATGTTGTATAACAAATTAAAGAGATTTTAATTCTAAATTTTATTGAAATAAAATATATGAACATTGTAGTAATATATTAATTTTAATAACACTTTTTACAGTGGTATATTGAAAGAAACTGGTAAATATTTTATGATTACTTCCAAAATCTTCCATTTTTAAAAATAGCATTTTTTTTTTTGTTAATTTTTAGGAGATTTTCTAAAATTTAAGGAAAAATATGTTGATAACAGTTCAAATCGAACTTGTGAGCTTAAATCAGGTGATTGCTTCAATACAGAGCAACGTTAACAAATAATTGGCAATACCGTATAGTGCTTCTCTTTGTAAACATGATAACAGGAAACTAGATGCTTTTGATTCCAGATGCTTATGCAGTATCTTGGGCATTAGGTGGTTCAACTTTGTAACTAATGATGAGGTTAGGCAAAGGAGTCTGCAACCTCCTTTAAGCAGCATATTGTGCAGAGAGAGACTTTGTTGGTTTGGCCATGTTGCCCGTATGAATAATTATAGATTGGCAAATAGAGTTATGAACAGTGTGCCTAAAGGCCTCAGAAAGATGGGGAGACCTAGGATGAGGTGGGCAGACAATGTCAAACAGGACCTAGTTAGAATTGGTGGGCAGTGGCCAAATGCAAGCAGATGTAGCTCAGGACAGACATGCTTGGAGAACTAAATTGCACGGTCTGGTTGGACCTCCATAGCCTCTGGTTGCTTGAGGAGGATGATGATGATAGTGCTTCTAAACTATGGCAATCAGATGGCTTTATTGAATTATATATCTTGTAGTTTAATAAAATGTGCATCAAATGAAAAAAGAAAATATTATTTTTCAAGCTTGAATTAAATAATTTCTAAAAGATATATGTAACAAATTTTTCAAACAGCAATTTTAAAAGATATAAATTGAAGTTTCATGTGTTGTACAAAAAATGTCTATAGATGTCCTTGACCCTGGAAGGGGTAATAAGGAAACCGTCTAGTGTGATTTGCTTGTCTCCGTTTATGCATAATATTTGAAACATTCTGTATTAGAAAAAAATAGACACTAATAACTAGTGTTGCTAATGTAACAATTAATTGTGTTTTTTTTTGTTTATATCCCCCCTGAAAAAAGTAGGGGGGGATTTTTGTAGAGTTCGACTTTAATGAGTCATATCTTAAAGCTTGTGATGTTTTCAATGTCATGGGCTACTGCAAGCATCTTCAAAGGTGGGGGAGATGTGGTCAATGTTTATGAGTCATATATCAAATGAAAGATTTTGAAGGTAGGTGTTTTTAGTGACAAAAAAAAATCAAAAAAATACTTATCTTCCTGTATTTGGCCCTGATAAGTAGAAAATAAATGTAAAGCATATCAGTGGTGCAATCAGTCACTGAGTCCGTATTCACTTCAAAAGAAGATATGGTGCTGGCAATCTTGTTGCATAGGTTTATTGGTATCCTATTTTCCTTTGAAGTGAATATGAACTCATTGACTGATTTTACCATCGACATGCTTTAGGTTTATTTTCTACTTTTTAGGTCCCTATAGAAACCATCCATAGGTATTTATTTTATTTTTTTATTTATACATATTTTTTCTATTATTGTTCTAATATAAGCAGTTTATAATATTTTTATTAATGTTTGAATCTTTCATTTATGTAGTTTTTTTTTTCAAAATTATTTAGTGATTTATGCATGTAGTACATAATGCATATTCTTAGATTTTTGACGATTGGCAAACTAAGCCTAAGTAAAGCAGTGTCATAAAAAATAATTTAGCTTTAAAAATAAGATGATTTAAATAAAAATTGAAAAATATATAAAAAAAAGTGATAAAGAGCTATGAAAAAAAATCAGTAAAAGCATTTAAAGTTTAACTGAAGCATTGAAATTGAGAATGAATTACTTTATTATGAAGCTGCATAAGTTCTCAAAAAAGTTTAATTCTAAATTCCAGCAGAAATTTTGGCTAAAATTTTCAATTTCCTGACCTTAATTAGTTTATTTAGTTGAAATGTATTTAAAAGTATTGATAAATAAAGTCTACCATTAAAAGTTGCACTTTTAGTAATCCTAATGCTCTTCAGACTGCTGCCATTACAGATGACTAATGGTTTTGTTTTTGATCATTTGATATTAATTATTGTTTATAATCACAGTATCCATTTGAGGACCAATAAAAATAATTTTAAAATCCATTAAAATATAAAAGTCTTTAAAATTGAAAGTCTGCTAAAATCTTGGTTGAAAGCTGATGTGTATAATTCCCAGATGATACAATTTCTGTTAGTAATAAAAATTAATATCTTTATGTTAAATGTTTAGAAAGTATTTGAATTGTGCTTGAGCTATAAATAGCCCAAAATACCGAGAATCACAACCGATCAGTAATTCACATATGACAGAATAAAGGCATAAACTAAATCTTTGCTACTTGATGCAATTTATGGTGATTGAACATGCTCATATGTTTAATTCAGACTCAGATTTGTTTTTAAACTTTATCATAATTTTCTTAAGCAGAATCAACAAGTAAAAAAAATATATATAATAGATTTAAATGTTATTTTTGATATTTGATTAGCAACAGTTGAAAGAAATTAGGATTTCTGTTCGATATTTTTTTTACAACCTTGTACTACAGGACTGAAACTTACAGCTCCAATTGCTAGAAATCGAAGGAGAAAGTAATTATTCAGGCTCTGACATAGCTCATGAGAAGAAAGAGAGAAGCACATTGTCACTAGCAAGAGAGGAATGAAATGTTTCATCTGTAAAGGATAGGCCTCAAAAGTTGAATTGTACCTGATGGCCAGGCATTTTTCCCAACTCTGCTCAATCAAACAAAAAAGTAAACTTTAGACTTTTACTAAGTAACTTATGAAAGGAAATATTCTCCTAAAGTAGCTGTCATTTAAAATAACATATACCTAATGATTTTTATTTTTGGTTAAATTTCAAATTAGTTATTATTTCTAATTGCAGTATATGTGTTAGGAGCAATATAAATGTTTCTAGAAGTAACAAAGTAAAAAAAAATATTACTAATATTATGCTATATGTGGAATAAATATCCCACTTCTGAATCAAAGAAGCCAAAAATTTCTATAAGTCACTGTAGGAATCAATGTAATATTTCTGAAAACAATCACAATTTTTTAGATAAACTTTATCCAAACCATCTGTTGGAAAATTTGAGGAACGTTTTTAGAGTTTTGGAAAAATAAGATACTTTATTAAAACCTAATGTCTGACCCTGACTTCTCGGGGTGTAGGCTGTTAGTACCTTTCAAAAGAGATATTCTCTTTTGGAAGGGAATGGAAGGGGAGGGCTGCCAGTTCAGTGTGGCTTACTGATCTGGTCATCTATGGCCACTTTTTCTTTTTTTCAACCCTGCTGAGGAGTGGTCAACTTCTGGATCCTCGTGCTGACCATTTATACCCACTAGACTGGACATTTGATGTATTTATGGATTGGTTATGGATTTGAGCTCGATTATGGATCCTGGACTTGCTGCACTGGTGGGCCTCTGTTGAGGGAGAATCTGCCGCTGTGTTTTCTGTTTGTGGGTTGCCAGCCCTAAGTGAACAGAGGCACAGGATACCTTATATCAGCTGATGGATAACTCTGATCAGAGGCCATCGCAGGTACCTGAACTCTCACTTAGCTAGTTGGGCATCATCAATCCTGAACTGTAGTAATGTATCTCAGGCAAGCCATATGACTCTTGAAAAGGTGGTGCCTGAAGTTCCTACCAGCATTGGTGACTTCAGCCTTTAGTGGAGGAGGGACAGGTCTTTGCCCCGTGACTGCAATCAGGAGGCTGTTTGTTATTGCCTTAAGTCTCTCAATAAACTTAGTTAAAAATCCTACTAATCATTTTCTCTCCTCAGGTACATGGAACATGAGGATATTGAGAATGTTATATAGAGATTATTTTCTTGATGTCCTCACACAGGAATTCCAGCATTATAACCTTATGTTCTAGGCTTGTGAGAGACCATATGGACAGGTAAAGGTGAGATACTTAAAAATAACTTTAAATTTCTCTTTTCAGGTAGGGAGGATGAAAAGCATCTCCAAGGTGTATGTTTGCTTCTCAGCAGAAATGCCAGTGATGACCTTATAGGATATGACTGCATTAATGAAAGATTTCCTACAGAAAATTTTAAAACAAAAATTAAAGACTTGAATGTCATCTGTTGTTATGTCCCCACAGAGGACTCTGATGAGAATAAGAAAGATATGTTTTACAGCCAGCTTCAGGATATTTTGAATTCTGTAAAGAAAAGAGATATTTTTCTACTGCTAGGTGACTTCAATTCTAAAGTTGGTACTGACTAATCTTTGGGCAGGAGTTTTTAGTCCCTTTGGCATTGGTTGCTCCAATGGCAATGGGGAACTTCTCCTACAGGTAAATAAACTTAATGGTTTGTGAATAACTAACACATACTGCAAACACCAGGACATTTATAAATATACTTGGGTTTCACCTGATTGGTTGTACAGGAATATGATAGATTATATTTTAATTACCAGCAAATGGGCTTGTTCAGTTAGGAATCATACAGGGAGCTGAAATTGAGTCTGAGCATTACCTGGTCGAAAGTGTCTTGCAATTGAAGCTTAAGAAATGTTGTGCTAAGGTTAAAAAAAATTAGCTATAACACTGAATGCCTGAAAGATTCAGATGTAGCCAAAACATACCATGATAGGCTACTTAGTCATTGTGACAATCATGGTTTGCTGAAGTTGAGGAAGAATGGGATCAGTTTAAACAAGCTTTTCTTGAAACCAACAAACTCTTTCGGGTAAAAGGGAACAGAGGAAACAAAATTATATGAGTGATAAGGCTATGGAACTTATTTCTGAAAGAAGGAAGTTCAGGATTAATATGAATCAACACCCTACTAGTCCTAACAGAAGGCATTACAATGAACTTAATAAACATGTAAAGGATCAGTTAACACCTGATAAGAATCTTTAGCTTGATAGCTTGGCTGACAAAGCTGAGGAAGCAGTTTGACTGAATTGGGTTGTTTTACCCTGAGCAACACTTTTTAGCCCACAATGGGCTAAATGGCAAGGTTTCAAAAACCTCTATGACTCAGAAAGGGTTGGGGGAGGGGGGACGTACTGGAGCAGTTGTTGGGAAATAGATGGTAGTCTCCTGTCAAGGCCATGCAGTGATTTCTTTAATGTGCACAGGGTATGGCTCTCCCACACATAGGGCCATGGCTTAACATCCCATCTGACAGATGGCAGCCTTTTGAAGCCCATCGATGTCCCCTACTGACTGTGGGCAGGGAATTGTGTGGAGATAAATCTTAATGCTGACCCAGCTGAAACTTGAACCTAGGAACTACAGATTATGAGCCTGGTGCGCTACCTACCAACTAAGCCACCTCTCCCTATATTGTTTGAAGTGTAAAATAAATTGCATATATGTTTATAATACTAGAAATCAATCATCCCCAGTTTCTGGGGGTAATTTGAGTCGTAGATCTCGGAAATTTGTCAATTTTTGAATGGATGGGTCCTTTGAGGTCAAATATTGATCTACTGGTGTTAGGGGGCTGAAAAAAGGTGCCTTGGAGTATTTTGAGTTCTAGATCTCAGAAATGATGCCAAATTTCAGATTGTGTAGGTCCTTCGAGGTCAAAGGTCAAATTTGATATACTGGTGCTGGAGAGCTACAAATTGGTGAAAGGGTTATTTCAGGAAATACAACTGAAATAAGAGGCATTTCCAGATCTGGTGCCCCAGGGGTTGGAATGACCAGCTAGAAATCAAGAAGTGCCAAAGGCACTGATTGATTTCTATTACTATATACCTATATACAGTTTAATTTATACTTCAAACAATATGGGGCAGAGGGGCTCAGTTGGTAGCCCTCCAGGCTCATAATCTGTAGTTCCCAGGTTCGAGTCCAAGCTAGGTCAGCATTGAGATCTACAACTCGAAACACCCCCAGATGCCATTTTTCACATTTCTAGCACTTATAATGGTTTGACCTCTATGTGACCTCTATTTGACCTTGAAGGACATCGGAATTCAAATTTCAGATTTTTTCCTGAGATCTACGACCTGGATTACCTCTAAATGCAAATTTTCATAGCTCTACCATTTCTTCATTGTAGTTAGAGTTAGCGTGATCCTCTGCCACTCAGTCATCAGTCAGTCAATCACAATCGTCTATATATATATATGATGCATATCAGTAAGCCGTCCCATGGCCAAATGGTTAGTGTGCTTGGCTACTGATCTAAGGGACCTGGGTTCGAGCCCCGGGTGAGGCATGGATGTATGTGTCGTTTTTCTGCTGAGGTCCTGCCATCCTCTAAAACCTACTCTGGCATATAAACTGACAGGCTCCTGTCAAACCTCTGTGACAAGCAGCTGCTTGAGGGGGTATTTATTTTGTTTTTTATACATATCAGTAGTCTAATGATCTAAGCAACAGAGTAATGTCATTCTGACATTGGTAGTGGAAAAGTACCCAGAGTTATAAAAGCTCACACACACGGGAGGAAGAAAGGAAGAACCACCCATTCTCAGTTTCAGTGCTTCAATTAACTTTAAAATATTTTTGTTAAATTTTTTTCACACATCTTTATCTTTTTTTAGATAAATTTTCAGTTTTTATTTAAATAATGTTGCTATTAAACCAAAATGAATTTAAAATAATTTAAAATTCTCTGTCATTGAGCAATAAAATTTTAGAGTTTATCCTTCAACTGAGAGTTTTCTCCTAAGAACTTTCAACATCCAAATAGTTTGAAGGATAAACTCTAAAATTTTATTGCTCAATGACAGAGAATTTTAAATTATTTTAAATTAATTTTTGAGCAAGAAGGTCTTTTTAATTGTATACTCAAAATGAATTTTTTATGACACTACTTTCCTTAGGCTTAGAGTTTGCCAATCTCCAAAAATCTACAAAAATTACAGTAGAGGTTCACAGTGCAGTAATTAAAATTAAATTGAAGTCTTTAATTCTCTATGAACTGTAAAATGTTTTTAAGCACTTCAACACATGTTCTATGCTATCAAGTTTCAAAAGTTATTAAGGAGAGATTTACATACCATACCACAGAGGATGGGTAGTAACAGGAACTTCCGGGATGCATTTGAGTGACAAGTTTAATAATCTTTAATGTTCTTGCCAGCAAGTGATACCTCAGTAGAGTTTGAGAAAATGAATGCGGGATGCTGATGATTTTGATTTTTGCTTTTGAAGGAAATAACCAATTATACTTTTGATAGCATAGTGTGCTTAAAAACTTTTAGTTCCACGACGTGCATTTTTTGCACCCTTTGGGTGCATTGTCAGGTGTGAGGTGAGCAGCTTACTCTAATGCATGAGAGCCAGTTGGTTGTTGAGTGCAGGGGAGGGGTGGGGTGCCCTAAATTGAATTGTCAGTGGCTCAGCTCCGAGATTTAGAGTGGTCGGAGGATGTGCGGGTGGCCGTAATGCGATCTGCATGTGATGGAGGTTGGAAGAGGGTGTGGGATTATGGGAACTATCCAAGATCAGGGAGGGTGGAGGAAGCATGTATTATTTGTATAAATGACTACAAAATTTAGAGAAAATTAAATAGATGAAAATTTAAGCGTTGATGAAAATATTAGGAACTATTTACATTAAAATAATATGGAAAAAATGGAAAAATACTTTTTTTGTAAATTTTTTACTGAAGTAATAATAGAAGAAAAAAAAGAGTAAAATTTTGCAATATTTTAATAAATGTTTAAAAACTTTAATTTGCCTTTTATTTTTATTCGAATTTTTGCCATTTTATTGATCACAATTGAATGCTCTTTCTTTTGGTTGTGTAATGTGACTATTTCCATTCATTAGTTACTTCAGAAGGAGGTCCTAAAGTTGTGAATTTTATTTTCTGAAAAGACTTCAAAATTAACTTTGCCATCAGAATGAGACCCGTTTCAGAAACCTGACACTGTAAGGGTTCAGGATTGAACAAGTGTTTTTTGTCCACGAATAGGTTGAAATTTCAGTATAGAGTATCTCAGCAATTAGCTCTTAATTATATAACAGTTTAGCTAAGGTTTATTCAGATGACTAATTTATTCTCTGTTGATATATCTTGATTTTAAACCTTAATGATAGTTTTTGCCAATTCCATAAAGTGACACGATACACAATAACAAGTGAATGACAATACAGTCCAGTCATTGCAGTGGCTGATGAATGAGAATGAAATGAGCTGAATGTTACATTTTGAGCAGGGCTGCATTTACCATAAGGCACATTAGGCACAAGCTGGGGCCTCACTCTCTATGGGGCCACATTTTAAAACCTTACTCCTCCCAAACAACAATATAAAAAACAGCCTAGTTATGGTTGCAAAATAAAATACTTATTTTTAAATACGTAATTCACTAGTGCCAACTAAAATGTGGAATTTATCTTTGTTGTTTATTGAATGTGAATTGACATATTCTTTAAATTGTGATGATTTAATTAATGGTTTTGCCAAAGAGAAAGCTCGCAATAAAATATTTGGATGATTTTTGAACGAAAAGTTTTTAGTTAAATGCTTATCAAGAAATGTTCAATATTGTAATTTGATAGTAAACTGCAATTCATGCCAAAAATATTTTAGTGAATATTAGTAATGTCTATACTTTTGTTTGGCTGTCTTGTGCCGAGTGGATAGCACGCTTGGCTACTGATCTAAGGGACTGGTTCGAGCCCCGGGTAAGGCATGGATGTGTGTGTGTCGTTTTTCTGCTGAGGTCCTGCCATCTTCTCAGACCTTCTACTATGGCATATAAACTGACAGGTTCCTGTCAGACCTCTATGGCAAGCAGCTGCTTGAGGCGGTATTTATTTATTTTATTTGTTTTTTTTTACTGGGATTGAGTTATATTTTTGTGATTATTTTTCTACAATTCTTTAAATAAACTTCTTTAAATATTTTGCTTGAACCAAACACCATATATTGCAAAAAAACCTAAGTAAGGGGCCTTGAATCTGATGTGTGTCTAGAATCTCAAAAGGTTTAGTAAGGAGTCCTCGAACTAATGTGTGCCTAGGGCCTCAAAATGTTTAGCAAGGAGGCCTCAAATTTAATGTGTACCTAGGGCCTCGTAGAGTTTAAAACCAGCTCTGATTTTGAGCAATCAACAGTAGCTGTTAATATATATTTTTTTCTATTTGTTTTTCAATAAATGTTTTCTTGTAGTTGATAGTCTTCTAAATGTTTTATGAGTCAATATTAGGATCAGCTTCTTTACAGGTTGTTGATTTTGGTTGTGCAGATGGAAAATTCATTAAATATCTAAAAAAGCTTCCCTTTGCAAAAGAGATTGTTGGAATTGACATCAGCAATGCATGTTTAGAAGAAGCATCTTATCGTTCCAGACCAGTAGCATGGGATTTTTTGTTTAAAAGACATCATTCTTTAACTATTAAGTTTTTTAAAGGAGATATTGCTGAAAAAGATTGTCATTTTCAAGGATTTGATGCAGTCACTTGTATTGAATTGTAAGTATGCATATTTTTAACTACATAAAATCTAGTATGCTCCAAATTTATATAAAAGTGCAAGAAATATTTTTACATATATATAAATATCTTTTAAAATGTACAGAATTATCATAATATACTTTAATGGGTTAAAAATGGGAAACTGCTAAAATGAGTAAGTTATATTGGTACGCTATAGTTTTTCGTATTATATGGTAGATTTTTTCAAAATAATAGTATTAATTGCTTTTAAAAACACTGCATGGAAATATTAATATTCTACACAAACTTTTACCAAAGTAAAAGGTGTTTTTTGAGCTGATGGCATAGCAAAGAAATTATTCTGAGAAGAGCATTCAGTAATCCACATTTTAAAATTAGATTTGTAATATGCGTATACAGTAGACTCCCTCTTATCCAGCCCTTACGGGACTGGACCCTGACTGGATGAACGAAAGGTTGGTTAATCCGAAAAATTATGTCAGAAAATAAATAAAAATGGCAAATGACAAAAATACTAACTACTTATTTTAATTAATAATTTGTTGTACAATATTAACAATTTACTCACACTCACTTGAAAAAGTGTGATTTTTTTTCTTTTTTGTTTCTTTGAACTTAACACTTTTTTACCTGCAAAGTCTTGCCATTTTTTAATAAACATCACATCAATCACATATGAGGAAAAGGCGTCATCGACAACTCGGTGATGATGATGAGTAATGTGTCAAAGTTTTTGAAGGTAGGTGTTTTTAGTAACAACAACAAAAAAAAAAAAATTAAAAAATACCTATCTTATAGGGCCCCAAAAAGGAGAAAATAAACCTAAAGGATATCGATGGTGCAATCAGTCACTGAGTTTGTATTCACTTCAAAGGAAGATAGGAACACCAATTTACCTACTCAACAAGATCACTGGTGCCCTATCTTCCTTTGAAGTGAATACGAACTCAGTGACTGATTGCACCAAAAGTTTTCATGTCAGAACCCAAATAAATGCTTTCATCTTCTGAATTCTAGTTATTATAGATGTAAGCTTTGTTCCCATAGTACAAGGTTGTAAAATACATTTTTATACATCGATATGCTTTAGGTTTATTTTCTATTTTTTAGGTCCCTATAGGAAGATAGGTATTTTTTAATTTTTTAAATTTATTTATATTTTTTTCCCCCAATCTCTACAGTTTCTTAAACATTTTAGCAGCAATGCCTGTTTTACTGTTTGCATCATGTCATACATTATCAGTATACGTAAGACAACTCCGAAGATAATTAAAATGAGAAATTTGTTCAAGATCATAACCATTGAAAAGAAAAATGGGAGCATAATCCACCTTTAGCAGTTTTTGTAACTTTTGTTTTCTCTCTTTATCACTAAACTTATCCTATTACCTTGTCTATGGCATATTAAACTTAAGGCTCCTGTCAGACTTCTGTGGCAAGCAGTAGCTTGAGGGGGTGTTTTTTTAATTATTACATTATGAATTCTCTCATTTCTTTTTGTATAAATAATAATTAATATATAATTTTTATAATATAATATTAATATATAATTTTAATCATAATTTTTGTATAAATAATGAAAGTTCAGAAAAACAAATTTAAATTTTATTTGTTGTCACTGTCAGTACTATACTCCAAGCTTTTCTTTTTAATTGGTTCTTAGTTACTTTCCTCATCCTCGAAATATTTGACACTTCTATTTCAGTTTCATTATCAGCATGTCCCTTTTTGGATGATTATTTTTTTTTTTTCAAAATTATTTTTGGTTAAGTTCTTGTAAATTTCTTTATTTACTGCAACATTTTTTAAAGTCTTGTTGAGATTTCAAAGCTTGTCAAACATTTGGATTGATATCTAGAATTGTACTTTCCAATTTTGTGGCCAACTGAAGAGCCTTGTAAACATTTTGGGTAGTGAATGAAACTGGTTCATCAGAGTCACTGCCAGATTCATTGGTAGGATGGATTTCAGATATCACGTGAATTAACTCATCGTGGTTAATTCGTGATCAGCCAATAACTTGATATCACCCACATTTAAATCGATAACATTGATATCACCCACATTTAAATTGCCAAAACCTTCTTGTTCAAATCCATGTGATAAATTGTAATAGTAGCTATTTCCTTTTCTGTTGTTGAAACCATATTATCTGTTACAATTACTTCTGGCCATATTGCCTTTCAGCAAGCATTCAAAGTTGATTGTTTTATATCGTTCAAAGCCAAAGCAACATTCTTCATACAATTAAAAATTGTGTATTTCTTCCAAGCATCTGTGATCATAAGTGATTCATTATTTTCAAGTTTATTAAAAATGCCATGAAAAGTCCATTTAATATAATTGATCTTAGAAGTGAAAATTATCCCTTGATCTGATGTTTGGATCAAAGAAGTTGTATTCGATGGCAAAAATACAACTTTTACATTTGGATGCTCTAAATTTTGTGGATGACCAGGTGCATTATCCAATAGCAGAAGTATTTTAAAAGGAAGATTTTGTTTCTTCGTGTAATTTTCAGCTTCTACAACAAAATATTTGTAAAATCAATCCAGAAAAACATTAGTAGTTATCCATGCTTTTTTATTTGCCATCCAATGAACTGGAAGATTATTAATGTTTGTTCTTTTCATCGCTCGTGGCCAAAGAGCTCAGTTAATAAGCAAGGGTTTCATTAAGTAGTTCCCTGATGTGTTACTGCATAACAACAAGGTCACACGATCTCTACTTTCCTTAAAGCCACTAACATTTGTTAGTTTTTGTTACAAAAGTTCTGTCGGGCATCCTCTTCCAAAAAAGTCCTGTCTCATCGACATTGAATACACCTGATCAGGAACATATTCATTTTTTTCAATTATTTTAGCAATTTGTGGTAGAAATTCTTTAGCTGCAACTTTGTCAGCAGATGCAGCCTCACCTTTAAATTTAAGGTTGTGTAATGAGTATCTTTTTTTGAATTTCTCAAACCTTCCTTTACTGCCAGAAAAATTAGGTTGCTGTTCATCAGATGATGAAGATTGCTTTTTTAAATTGTTATAAATGTTATTTTATTTTTTATTTATAAATGTTCATAGCTTTTTGTCATCATACATACAGCTGTTGATGGGTATTTTTTTTTTTATATTGTCTTTAACCCAGATCATCAATGCCTTCTCTATAGTTTCTGTTGCAGAATTTCTTGTATATGAAGAGAATTTTGAACTTGCTAAAAATCCAGAAGACACGCTACTTCTAATACTTTTTTCCGTTGTTTTTTTTATTGTTCGGACAGTGGATTCGTTTATTCCATTTGATTTAGCAATTGATGAGGGTTTTTCTAGTTTTTCAAGCTGATTAAAATTTCAATTTTCATATCCAAAGAAATAGATTTTGTCTTCCTCAGTTTTCTTAAACATTTGCTAGACATTTTTGGGTTAAAAAAAAATTGCTGTAAGTATCAGTAGCTGGATAAAAATATCTGTTTGGTAATTAATCCCTTTTAAACAAAATAAGGTTACTGTTGTTTATGGCTAAATGTATGCTATAATGTATGTACTAATAAGGCTATGCTTCTATTGCTTGTTTCTATTTGATTTTGGTTTCGTTTTGGTTCTGATATTTTTGCGATTGTAGTTTCAGTTTCTATTTCTAATGCCTGTGCCTCTTTTAATTATGTATTTTTTATACCTAACTTTATGCCAGTTAATGGTTAACTTATCTATTCAGTCTCTCTACGCACAGTTTGTGCTGCCCTACTGTGCTTTTGTATTTGCTTTATTTACACGAATTGCAAAAGAGTGAATTTGTTATTACTTGTGCAGAGAAGCTTAATATACTGCCCACAAATCAACCAAAAAAAGGTCATAATGATGTAATAAGTACAATCAAGTAAGAATTTTCCTGCCATCCTCTCAGATCCTTCTACTCTGGCATATAAACTGACAGGCTCCTGTCAGACCTCTGTGGCAAGCAGTTGCTTGAGGGGGTATTTTTTTTTATATATAATAATTTCAATAAATACCATAGAAAGATAGGGTATGTATTTTCTGACCATATAAAATGAGATTGTGTAAAACTGAGACTGCTTATTAAAAGTACTGCGTAAATTGAAGGATTATTTACCGTGTAAAAGAAAAAAACCTCAATTAAAAAGTACCACATAAATCGAGGGATGAGTGTATTTTTCAACTGTTGCTAATCAAATATCGAAAATAACATAATATACATAATAACATAATATATAACAAAATATGTCATGTAAGATTACATAAGTAGCTTTTATACCAATTTAAAATTGGATCTCTTAGATCACAGCTACAGTTTAAAAAGAGATCATGTGGGACTGAATCAAATGTTGTATGTATATCAAGGAAAATTTCAGCCACTTTCAAATTTTCATTTATTTCTTTATATATTATTGATATCAATCACAATCTCAATACCTACTTACCCATACTGATTTACAGAAAAGAAATTTCATCATCATCATCATCATCATCATCATCATCATCATCATCATCATCATCATCATCATCATCATCATCATCATCATCATCATCATCATCATCATCATCATCATCATCATCATCATCATCATCATCATCATCATCATCCATGGGCTACGAAGGTCCAACTAGACCGTGCAATTTAGTTCTGCAAGCATATCTGTCCTGAGCTACATCTACTGCATCTGGCCACTGCACACCAATTCTAATAAGGTCCTGTTTGACATTGTCTGCCCACCGCATCCTAGGTCTCCCCTTCTTTCTGAGGCCTTTAGGCACACTGTTCATAACCCTATTCGCCAATCTATAATTATTCATACGGGCAACATGGCCAAACCAGCGGAGTCTCTCTCTGCACAATATGCTGCTTAAAGGGGGTTGCAAACTCCTTTGCCTAACCTCATCATTAGTTACAAAGTTGAACCACCTAATACCCAAAATACTGCATAAGCATCTAGAATCAAAAGCATCTAGTTTCCTGTTATCTTGTTTACACAGCGTCCAAGTTTCACTACCATAACTAACCCTAGAAAGAACCAAACTATTATAGAGTCTAATTTTAGTCTTTAGGTGTATATATATATATAAATTTGACAATTTTTTTATTCAAGAAGTTTTCAATAATCTTTGAAATATTTGATAAAATGGAAATTGGTCTGTAGTTTCCAGGATTATTTCTATCACCTCCTCTATGCATTGAAATGACAGTTACAACTTTCCAGCTTTTTGGAAAAAAACGCTTTTTGAAATCCATTGATAAATAATTTTGACACAACTAAATAGGTATTATTTAATTTCATATTGAAAGCAGTTACAAAGATTTAAAAAATTTTTCAAACACACAAGGATTGAGGAGTGCATTAAGAGATATGGGTGAATAGAACAAATATGCCCTAAGGCTTAGTATCGTTACTTTTCACACCTCATATTAATTTACCTTAATTATCAATAACTCTTATAATTATCCTTAGTTATAAATCACCAAGGGAATCTAGAGTAGATAACTTTTAAGGTAATTATCAGGGATGTGTCGACTGTTACAACGGCAATGGAGTTCAACTTCAACATGACAGTCCATCCAGCTGATTAACATTCTTTTGTTGAAGGTGTTGACACTTTCCATGGCATACCAGTTCTTTATTGAAGCACACCTTGATGTTCTGTAGTTTGCAAGAAAGCTATTCTATTGCACACACAAGATGGTTGATGATGTAGTTAAAGTCTTGTAGTAATCCCAAAATGGATGCTGCCTTGCCATTATTTTGGCTATGTGGGCAGTTCCTTACTGCTTTTTAAGAGATATTATTGTCTTTCAATTTTACTTGAAGGGCAATATTTTTTATGCTTGCACTGGTGTAGTCCAAAAAAAGGACTGGTATGCCATGGAAAGTGTCAACACCTTCAACGAAAGAACGTTAATCAGCTGGATGGACTGCCATGCTGAAACTGAACTCCATCCCCATTGTATCAGGACACATCACTGGTAATTACCTTTAAAGTTATCTACTCTAGATTCCCTTGGTGATTGCTAACTAAGGATAATTATAAGAGTTATTGATAATTAGGGCAAATTAATATGAGAGGTGTGAAAAATAATGATACTAGGCCTTGTCATATTTGTTCTATTCACCCATATCTTTTAATGCACTCCTCAATCCTTGTGTGTTTGAAAAATTTTTTGAAATCTTTGTAACAGCTTTCATCATGAAGTTCAATAATAATTGAAATGTATTGTTTATTAAATTACATAAAATTAATATGGGGGCATAGCCTTTTTAAATATATGGTGTAAGACCATCTTTTCATTATTCTTTTCCATTCTTTAAAGATTTCATTTCATCTATTACATCATTTTCTGTAATACACTGAAAGGACAAATTATTATATACACCTACCTCATAACCTGTTGCTACACCTTTTACCCTCACAACAGCAGCCAGCCATCTTGGTAAGGCCTCAATGAGGTGTTGAAAACACAAAGTGTTATTGCTACCCATGAAGTGAGGATTGCCTGCTGTAGAGCATCCACAGTTGCCAGTGGAGATTGGTGGGCTGGAACAGATCTTTCCAATTCATCCCACAAATTCTCAATGTGACTGTGGTCTGATGATCAAAGGGGTCATTCATGTGTGGTAAACTCAATTGAATGCTCCTGGAGCCAGTTGGTCACCATTCAATAAGAGTGTGGTGTGGCTTTGTTCTGTTGAAAGATGGCATCATGGTGCAGAAACAGAATCGTTATGAATGGGTGTAGATGGTTGGCAAGGACGTTTACAAACCTTGTACCGGTGATGGAGGTCTCGACTGGTACGAGGGACCCCAATGGAGCCCATGTAAATATACTCCAAACTGTTATATTGCCTCCAGCTGCCAGTATGACCCCAACTTGGGAAGCTGGGTTCATTGCTTTGTGTGATTTATGCCGCACATGTACTGTCCCATCAGCATGGAAGAGTTGAAACCATGATTCATCAGATCAGATGACCTTTCCAGTTTTCCAAACTCCAGTTGTGATAGGCCTTTGCAAATTGCGTTGTAATCTTTCATTGCCTTGCAGTCAACAAGGGGGACACAATGTAGATGTTGATCACTAAAGCCTGTTTTTTCCATGGTACAATGGTTAGTCTTTGTGCATAAGCTTATGGATGTTCCAACATTATCTGCTCCATGGTAGACTTGTGATTCCTTATAACTATAACCCCTCGGTGCGATCTCCTGTACACAGTGAGGGAATCACCCTGTGAAGGTTCCGCTGGCTCGGTTATCTTCACAGGGTTCTGAACGCTCGCCCGCATGTTTGCCGTGCATGGAGACCCGTGTCCCGGTAAAGGAGGATCCTGGTAGTTGCTTGGGGTTCACTGTCTTCTCTCCTCAGCTCATGACTGGTGGGGTCCCCTTTAGCCGCCTTGCCTTTGTGGAGCCTGTCGTGGGGCTGGGCAGCAGATTCCGGGGTTTCTGCTATACACTGCTTCGGCCTCTGCTTCCGGTAAATGGGAGCTCCTAGGGTGGCCCCCCCCAGGAGCAATTGGCTGGTGGGCAGGTCCTGCTAGGGTCAACTGTGCAGAGTCTTGAGTAACCTTGCCCATGGTCCGGGTACAGATTTGCAAGTTTCCTCACAATTTATTTTCCTTTTGAAGTTATCCTTTCTTTGTAAGGCCAGTTTGGCCATTCACAATTTTGTTATTTTACTCTTTGTTCCTTTTGTGTACAATGTTTTTGTTCTGCACATTTCTCTTTTTATTTTCCTTTTATTTTTTTGTGAGGGCTTGGCTCACTGTCTGTGTGGGTATAGTGCCTGCTTAGCCCTGGCGCCTGACTGGGCGTCCCCTTGTTGGGCTCCGTGGAGGGTGGAGACAGCGGGCACTGAACCACACAGACACAAAAAAAAAATGAGAGAGAATGAAGAAAATAATGTGATAAATGCCAACAAGAGGGCTTGATGAGCCCCCATCTTCCTTGTCTCTGTTATCTCTGCCATTGTCTTCTGTGTCTGTGTCTTCGTTCCCGAGATTCCTGATCATCCACTCCACTGGCGATCAGGTACTTGGGGACATGTCCCCATTTTTCGTGAATAAAGGTTTGAAAGGTCTTGCAGGAGAGCCGAAATCCGTAAAGCGCTTACGATCTGGTGACTTACAAGTTGAGACCGCTTGTTCTAAACATTCAGAACTACTCCTTAAGGTTACAGAGATTGGTGGGATGGCTGTCAAGGTCACTCCCCACAAAACTCTGAATTCCTCTCAGGGTGTGATCACTGAGTGGGGCCTCCTCAAAGTTACTGAGGAGGAAATCCTCTCAGAGCTCACACCTCAAGGAGTAACAGCGGTCCATCGGGTTTTGACACGCCGTGATGGGAAATTGGCACCCACCCGGCTGCTGATTGTGACATTTAACATGCCACGCTTGTGTTCTTCCATCAAGGCAGGTTACTAGCATTGTGAGGTACAGCCATATATACCGAACCCTCTGTGCTGTTTTCAGTGTCAGATATACGGTCATGCCCACACAGCTTGCCGGGGCAAGCCCACCTGTGCTCGCTGTGGCAGTAAGGATCATCTTGATCCTGACTGCACAGCAGAAGAGGCAAACTGTGTCAACTGTAGTGGGGAACATCCGGCATACTCCTGTCACTGTCCGAAGTGGAAGGAAGAAAAGGAAGTGCAACGCTTGAAAGTAGTAAAAAACATCTCTTATGCTGAAGCGAGAAAGCTAGCTTCACCGTCTGCTCCACCTGGCAAGGTTTCCTATGCCAGTGCAGTCATTGGAAAGCTCATCGTTCCAGTGACTTCGGTGGCGGTGCAGATTGATATCAGTGTACCACCAAGTGAGTCTTTCTTGCCAGCAACCAAGTACCTCCTCACGCAGGTGAAACCGAAGGTGGTGTTGATTTCGACATCAACCCCGGTTTCCATCAACCCCAATTTCCATTCAGCCTTCCACCTCCACTGGAAGGTCTCCTCCTACTCGTCTTCAGACAGCAAGACCTTCCAAACCTAAGGGGCTCTCACCAGGCCCCAAAAAGAAAATAATCATTCCTCCGCAAAGGGCGGTCACCGATCCATGCCCCTCGGACGATTCCGAGGACATGGATACTGCCTGCCGCCTATTCACTAAACCGTCCTCTGCAGCGGTTAAGTTGAATAGGAATTCGTCGTCTGCCCACTCTTCTAAGTCCTGAGATGGCCACACTCCTACAATGGAATTGTTGTGGATTCCAGAGGAATACTGACATCAAGGCCCTCCTTCAGGCACACAAGCCCATCTGTGTGTGCCTGCAGGAGACATACTTGCCGCCAGTCATAGATCCCACGATCCGGCACTTTACACTAGTTTGCAGGGACCAGGATGGAGATGGTCCAGCTCACGGGGATGTCGCCATCCTTGTGAGCAACCATTCTCCATTCCAGGTCATACCCCTCACCACCAACTTAGAGGTGGTAGCAATCCGTCTCTTTGTGGGGTTCTAACTGACTGTCTGCTCTGTATATCTTCCACCTGGGAGCATCGTCTTCCAGGAAGACCTTGTGATGATCTCGTCTCGCAGCTGCCGTCCCCCTTCCTCATTATGGGGGACCTCAACAGACACAGCCCACTTTGGGTCAGTGCTGACACCAACGGGAGGGGCAGGGTCCTGGAGCAGTGGCTCCTGGATCCTTCTCTCTCCCTGTTGAACACCGGTGTCAGTACTTACTTTCACTCCCCAACCCGCACTTTCACTGCCATTGACCTTACCATCTGCTCCTCCTCGATCCTTCCACTCTTTATGTGGGAGGTCAAGGACAACCCTTATGGCAGTGATCACCTTCCCATGGGGGGCCTTTCAGTGGAGGCTCGATCAGGCTGACTGGGGTGGTTTCGAGCTGCTCTCTGAGCTCGATGACCACTCTGTCAGCCAGGAGCCCATCAATGTTGCAGTGGCAGAGATAACAGATTGTATCGTAGATGCAGCTGCATCAACAATTCCTCAAACTTCGACACAGTTTCCTCGCTTTCCGAAACCATGGTGGAATCCAGATTGCACCGCAGCTCGTAAGGCTCAGAATGAGGCTTGGGGGATGTTTCGGATATATCCGACGACCCCCAACCTCGAAACATTCAAACACGCCAGGGCGAAAGCTCGTTTCGTCTGGCGCCAAAGCCAGAAGGAATCTTGGATCAAATATACGTCTTCTATTACCCACAAGACCAGTTCTAAGGTCGTGTGGGATAAAGTCCAGAAGATGGGTGGGAACTACACGTCCCACTGGTTATCGATCCTGGAGCACAACGGACAGGCAATTGCTGACACCCTGGGGGAGTCCTTCTCCTCCATCTCTTCTTCGTCCTCCCCTCAGTTTCTGGCCCAGAAGAGCAGGGCAGAATGCTCTCCACTGTCCTTCCACTCGAATGGCCTGGAGTCACAACAAGCCATTCACAGCGGAGGAGCTTCGCCTTGCTCTGCACTCCTCTCATGCATCTGCTGTCGTGCCGGACAATGTCCATTATGCCATGCTCCAACATCTCTCACCAACAAGTAAGGATCGACTGCTCCGTCTCTTCAATTGCATTTTTCTCGAGGAGCAGTTTCTGGATTCCTGGCGGGGGGCCATCGTCTTGGCCTTCCCGAAGCCAGGAAAGGATTCCAAGATTCCTTCGAATTATCGTCCCATTGCATTGACAAGCTGTGTGTGCAAGGTGTTGGAAAGAATGGTAAATGCCAGACTCATCTGGTATTTAGAACACAACAACCTTCTTTCCAACACCCATTGTGGCTTTCGCAGGCAACAGTCAACTCTTCACCATCTGATACACCTCGAATCGGCTATCAGAAATTCGTTTTTATGAAGAGAGCACGTGGTGTCAATTTTCTTCGACATCGAGAAATCGTACGACATGGCTTGGAGATTCAGCATTCTTCGTGACCTCCACAACTTCGGCTTGAGAGGTCACATGCCAATCTTCATCTCCAACTTCTTATCGACACATTCTTTTCGTGTCTGTGTCGGTAACACTCTGTTGCAGTCGTACCCCCAAGAACGGGGTGCCTCAAGGCTGCGTTCTGAGTGTTACGCTTTTCACTGTCAAGATTAATTCTATTACTAGACAACTTCTTCCATCAGTAGGCAATGCGCTCTATGTTGATGACTTTAGCATCTTTTGTTCTTTGTCCAGCATGAGGGTCATTGAAAGACAACTGCAAATTGCCTTGAACAATCTTTCGTTTTGGGCTATGGCAAACAGGTTTTGGTTCTCCCCACAGAAGACTGCTTGTGTGCACTTTTGCCATAAGTGTAATCTTCACCTGGAACCTGAGCTCTGGCTCGGGGGTAACATCATTCCAGTTGTGGCAGAGACCAAGTTTCTCAGTCTGATATTTGATCAGAAATTGACCTTTTTACCACACATATGTCATCTCAGGTCCAAGTGCACACAGGCATTGAACATCGTCAAGATCCTCTCCTCCCTTTCTTTGGATGAACCGATGTTCTTTGCTCCACCTCTACCAAGCACTTGTCCGATCGAAACTGGACTACGGATCCCAGGTGTACGACTCTGCCCGGGATTCGGTGGTGAAGGTGCTGAACCCACTCCATTACCAGGCCCTCCATGTTTGCACAGGAGCCTTCTGCACCTCACTGGTCCAGAGTCTTTACATCGAGATCGTCGAACCTTCTTTATCTCTTCGCCGTCAGCAGTTGTCCCTACAACATACATCTAAAATGCGATCCCTGCCTGGCCATCCCACTTGGGACTGCATTTTCAATCCAAAGTGGGAATTCTTTACACAATTTCGTCCTTTCGTTTGCGAGTCCGAGGCTACTTAAGAGTCACAATAGCGTCGCACAGTCGACAGCTGAGCCACTTCCATCATGGCTCGCTGTTTCCCCTTTCTGTGATTTTTCCCTGTGCAGGACGGGGAAGGCCTTTACACCCGACTGTGTACCGGCAACTCTTTGCCAGCCATCGTACTGCGCACCCAGACTTCTAGCCTGTCTTTACAGATGGCTCAAAGTCCGGTACATCAGTGGGATTGACCATGGCGTGCTGTGATGTAATCACAGCAGGCCAGATCCCACTGCAGTGTTCCATCTTCACTGCAGAGTTGCACGCTATCAGTCTCGCCTTGGACCACGTGAGGGGGGGGCGGGGGTGGCTTAGTCGGTAGCGCGCCAGGCTCGTAATCTGTAGTTCCCAGGTTCGAGTCCCAGCTGGGTCAGCGTTGAGATTTATCTACGCAAAATTCCCCGCCCTACCCACGGTCAGTAGGGGACACCGATGGGCTTGGAAAGGCCGCCGTCCGTTGGATGGGACGTTAAGCCGTGGCCCCGTGTGCGGGAGAACCATACCCTGTGCACGTTAAAGAACACGCTGGATGGCCTTGACGGGAGGCTACCATCTGTCTTCCAACAGCTGTTCCAGTGGGTCCCCTCCCCCAACCTTCTCTGAGCCTTCGGGGTCCATGTGACCTGGCCATTTAGCCCATGGTGTGCAAAAAAGTGCCGCTCAGAAGTAAAACAACCCAAACAACCCACGTGATGGCTAAGCATCATTGTCGGTGTTTGCTTTACACTGGCTCGCTACAGGCTTTGATCTCGGTGAGGCATTGGCCTCACCCAGTTCTTACTAAGATCCGCCAGCAGCTACATCGTCTGGCAGCCACAACCAATGTGTTCTCTTCTGTTGGGTGCCTGGCCACATTGGGATCAGGGGCAATGACTTGGCAGCAGCGTCTGCCAAGTCAGCCACGCCCTTGTCCGACTCTCCACTGCCGGTTCCATATCTGGTTTTCTGGCAGAATTTTACCAACGAGCTCCGGGCACAGTGGCAGCAATCTTGGTCGTAACAGCTTACGAACAAGCTATTTGAGATCAAACCTATCATCAAACCATGACAGTCTTGTTGCCGCAGGAATCGCAAGGAGGAAGTTGTACTTGCTTGTCTCTGCTTAGGTCATTCATTTCTTCTACGGGCAGACGACATACCTAAGTATGAGTTTTGCGACACCATTTTAACTATCAAACACATTTTAATATCATGTCCATGTTTTAACTTTGAACGGCGTTTGTTTTTTAAATTTCATGATTTTACATCTGAGCCTCTTACACTCAGACATTTGTTATTTGATTATTGTTGTTTTAACACTGTCTTTGAATTTTTACAGGATATTTTACATGGATATAGTTTTATTCCAATATTTAACCCAGATCGCTTACACCTGAGTTAATTTTATGTTTATAACTTATTTATACATTTGTTTCTTGTTGTCAATTGTGTTTCCTTTTATTGCTTTACATTCTTAGTATATGTTTGTGGTTTCTTTTAAAATTTGGTTAAGGGTTACACGACTTTTATCTTTTTTTTCTTATGGACAATCATATGGCGCATTATAGCCTTAGTTGCTTAATGTGCCATTAAAACCCAAACAACCAATCAACCAACCTTATAACTATACGGGACAGTCTGCATTCATCTCGAGAGTCAATTGCATGTTTATACCCATATTTCTCCTGCTGGTTGTAAGTTTTGCCATATTTCATGTAGTTTTGGTATACATTTGCGATGGTCTGATGTGAAAATCCCAACAATTCAGCAGTTGCAGAGATTGAACTACCGGCCTTCCTCACACCTTCTATCTGGCCATTGTCAAACTCACTCACTTTGCTGCTTTACCCATGATTACTTTTCCATGACTGGTTTCCAATGCGCAGACCTACTTTATTCTTAGGCATTGCCAGTTTCAGCATACCATGTGACACTTCTGCTTTTCATATTGTTATTGGGATGTGTAATAATTTGTCCAATCAGTGTATAACCAAGGAAAAAAGTTTGCACAATTGCATTAATCTTCGAATGAATATCAATTCCTACTTTAGGCATCAGACTAATTAAATCTCTAATTACCCCAATGAAAGAATCATTAAAATTATTTTCAAAGACTAAAGAATTTTCTTCAAAATGATACATCTTATTATTATATAGTATATCTGTTTGAAAAACCTTACTTTTACCATTACCTGACCACTCATTTATTATCTCTTTTTTTTTATATTTCCCTAACTTTTTGAAATTTTGTTGGAATAATAATTACATTTTACTTGTCTGATTAAATTAAACAGAAGATTTTGTTATTGTTTGAACTTTTCTTTTAAGGCCTTATTGAAAGGTTGTTTTCTGCCTAAGTTATATATTTTGTCTTTCTATAGACATTATTAGCCCTAGGGCAATCCATGGTTTAATTATCATTTTATCATTTCTTAAAATCTTAACTTTATTCAAGTCTTTAATCATTTTCTGCAACTGTCTTGTAAAGGATTTAAACTGGAATTTACATTATCGTTATTTATGATATTATACCAATTCTTCTCCTTTGTTAATTTTACCAGTCTTTCGATATCAAGTTTTTTAACAAATATTGTCACTTTTTAAATTTTGATTAAATTTAGTTTCGAGATTTAAACCTATGAAGTTAATGGGCAATAAAGTGAATTTTGATAACATGCTTAATATATCTATATTATCCACCTAATACCCAAGATACTACGTAAGCATCTAGAATCAAAAGCATCAAGTTTCCTGTTATCTTGTTTACACAGCGTCCAAGTTGCACTACTATAACTAACCCTAAAAAGAACCAAACTAATTATACAGTCTAATTTTAGTCTTTAGGTGTATACGCCTATTTCTCCACAATCTCCAAAGATTCTTAAAAGTCCCGGCAGCTTAAAAAGTTCGTCTGTTAATCTCATGCAGCACATCACCAATATCTGTTACATAGCTCCCAAGGTAATTAAACTGTGACACCTGCTCAAGACTGCAACCATTCAGATGAACTGAATCACAACCTGCCTGACCAATTTTCATCAATTTAGTTTTCTCTGTTTATAACCAAACCTACTCTACTACCAGTCTTATCAACAGCTCGAATGAAAGAGTTCATCTCATCAACATGATTTGCCAAAAGAGCTAAATCATCAGCATAATCTAAATTAGAAATTTTCGTATCTCCAGCCCATTTAAGGCCAAAAATCTTTCCCTTGAAATGAATTTCGCATAACGTAATCAATAACCAAGCTAAAGAGAAAAAGAGACAAAATGCACCTTTGTCGAACACCAGAATTAATGCTAAACCAATTGCTACAAGCCTTACCAACTCTCACACACGATTCAGTGTTATTATAGAGGGATTTCATTATGTTAACTAACTTGTCGGGTATACCATATGATTTCACAATCAATCACAAATTATGAAGATCAACAGAGTCGATAGCCTTTTTGAAGTCAAAAAACTAGTAACTAAATTGTTTCTGAAACTCTAAACATTTCTCAAGAATCTGCCTAAGTGAAAATAGCTGATCCACACATCCCCTACCACTTCTGAATCCACATTGCTCATCATGCAATTAACTGTCAACCAGATTCTTAATTCTATTAAGCACAATCATGGAAAGAACTTTACCTGGAACAGAGAGTAGGCTGATTCCCCTGTAGTTATCACAAGAACTGCAATCACCTGTTTTGAAAATAGGGATAATAATAGCTGTGGTAAAATCTTTAGGAACCATGCCTTTATCATAAAAGATATTCAAAATTTCAGTCATCCAAGTGGTAACTGAAACATTCCCAGCTCTAATGGGAATCAGCCCCAGGGGTAATTTCATCTACCCCTGGGGATTTATGAAGTTTAAGTTTAGAAATAGCCAAAATAACTTTAGATTGTATTATAGAGCCAACATTAAAGCCCCCAATGCATTTATCATCGTTACAAACAATGGGAGTAGAACTAACCACATTGTTTAGAACATCACTGAAATGCCCAGCCCACCTAGCCATGACAGAATCCTCCCCTTCTATAACCTTACCTTGTTTATCCTTCAATCGTTGTATGCCTGCCCGTTTTCTACTACATAAAACATTAACTATCTGGTAGAGCTCTCTGCTGTTGTGCTGCATAACTGCTTCCTCAGTTTCATCAGCCAAGCCATCAAGCCAAAGATTCTTATCAGTAGCTAACTGATCCTTTACATGTTTATTAAGCTCTCTGTAATCCTTTCTATTAGGACTAGTAAGGTACTGATTAAGGACATTCCTGCAGTTCCTTCTTTCTGAAATAAGCTCAAGTGCCTTATCGCTCAAATAATTCTGTCTCCTCTGATCCTTTTTTCCTAAAAGAGTACTGTTAGTTTCCAAAAAAGCCTGTTTAAAATGATTCCATTCTTCCTCAACTTCAGTAGTAAGCATACCATGACTGTTATAATGACTAAGTAACCTATCATGTAAGCTTTAGCTATAACTGGGTCTTTCAGAGCTTCAGTATTAAAGGTAAATTTTTGTACTTTAGCATAACACTTTTTAAGTTTAAGTTGCAAGACACTTTTAACAAGGTAATGGTCAGATCCAATTTCAGCTCCCCTATTTGACCTGGTATTCCTAACAGAACTAGCAGAACTACAGAACTACAGAATTTGCAGTTACAGAATTTGCATTCCTAACAGAACTACAGACAGCAGTACAGAATTAGCAGTTACTTGCAGTAACAGAATTTGCAGTTAAATGATATATAATCAATCATATTCTTATGCAGCCCATCAGGTGAAACCCATGTGTACTTATGTATGTCACGGTGTTTGTAATAAGTGTTAGTTATTCTAAAACCATTGAGTTTACTTACGTATAGGAGACGTTGCCCATTGTCATTGCAGCTACCAATGCCAAAATGATTAGGATTATCCACCAGCTGATATAAGGTATCCCATGCCTCTGTTCACTTAGGGCTGGCCACCCAGAAGCAAACAGAAAACACAGTGACAGATTCTCCTTCAACAGAGGCCCACCAGTGCAGCAAGTCCAGGATCCATAATCAAGCTCAAATCCATAAACAAGTCCAGTCTATTAGGTATAAATGGTCAGCACCAGGACTCTGTGAAGTTGACCACTCCTCAGCGGGGTTGAAAAAAAAGAAAAAAGTGGCCGTAGATGACCAGATCAGTAGGCCATACTGAACTGGCAGCCCCCCCCCCCCCCACCTTCCGTTCCCTTCCAAAAGAGAATATCTCTTTTGAAAAGTACTAACGGCCTGCACCACGAGAAGGTGGGGTCGGACATTAGGTGCTAGACCTGGCCAGTTCTGTGCATCATCACTAGGAATTGGTACACAGCTCTCCTTCCAGTTTATGCCTAGCTACCATTTACAGACCTCAGTACAATAGTCATTTATTAAAATACTGTTTTTTGCATAAACAGTGACCCCACCAGCTCTACTTTTTGATTCACAAATATGATATAAATTGTATCCAGATATTTTATATAAGGCTAACTCATTTTCATTTACCCACGTTTTGATCAATACAATTATGTCTGGTGAAAATTCTGTTAAATTTAGGTATAATGAAAATGTTCAAAAACTTTTCTATCACTCCTGATATTTCTTGCAATGTTTTTTAAACCCTGTCGCCATTTGTAGTATGCTTTATCATGTGCATTTTCTCCAGGAATAATTTCACTTTATCATTATTTTTTTCTGAAAATATTCAATAACATTGCCAAAATTCAGATTTTAAGAATTTATATGCTCTAATATATCATCTACATCACCAATTTACAGAGTTCGAATAAAACAAATAATTAATAATTCTTATTTTATTCTTTCTAAACCTCATACTCTTTCTGCACATGGGATGGGGGTGGCTCAATCAGTAGTGCGCCAGACTCGTAATCTGTAGTTCCCAGGTTTGAGTCCCAGCTGGGTCAGCATTGAGATTTATCTCTGCAAAATTCCCCGCCCTGCCCTCGATCAGCAGGGAAAATCAGTGTGCTTGGAAAGGCCGTTGTCTGTCGGATGGGACGTTAAGCCGTGGTCCGTGTGTGGAAGAGCCATATCCTGTGCACGTTAAAGAACACGCTGGATGGCCTTGACAGAAGGCTACCATCTGTCTCTCAACAACTATATATTTCTGAATAACAAAAAAATTGCTTTTTTGGTTTTTAGTAAATTTTTTTCTCGTTTTGTAATTTTTTTCTTGGTACCATACTTTGAGAAAATTCCAGGCTTTTAGCCAAATGTGTTGAGTGAGATAAACAAGTCAACTTTAGAATTTTTAAAAAAAATAACAAATCAACAGAAATAGGTCATGTTATATATAAAATTGAGCAGAATTTAAAAATCAATACTTATCAATCGGCCAAAAGATCGCTAATTTCCGAAAATAATCTACTGAAATGAAAACTAACTACGGTTTAACTAACTTTACAAAGGGTATCCGATATGTTGGACCAAAACAGTAAAAAAACACTAATAGCACATGGAACGGAGATAGCATGTGTCAGCCATCTGCCTTTTGTTCATCTCAGTAAGCGATACATAATTAAATGCAGCTGCACCCAGAATTTCTAAGAAGGATGTGCTTACGTCCAGTTTCGATTTTAAGAGCAGGAAAGATGCATCGAATGCTGGGAAAAATGATAAAAGTAATTTTGGGAAATACTGAAATAGATTTGACAGAAAAGAGTGTGAAATGAAAAAAAAAAGTATGTACTTTGTAATTACTTTTAAAATCTACCTTTTTAAAAAATATCAGTTTGTTTGTTAATTTTTAGGAGATTTTCGAAAATTTAAGGAAAAATTTGTTGATAATAGTTCAAATCAGAAGGCTGCTTCATCAAATAGGAACATTAACAAGCAAATTGCCAATACCGTTTAGTGCATCTATGTCACTGGGTATCATTCTAAACTTCCTGCTCTTATTAATGTGCTGAGCCAGTTGCCTATATGATATGTTGGTGACTTTGAAGAATTAGAATAGGTTGAAGATTTAATTCATAATGATCATTCCATGAAATAATACCTGTTCCAAGTTAGATGCTTTCTGAGAATTGTATATTGCTTTTAACATGGACAAATTCAAAAGCAAAAGAAATATATATATATGCTTGAAAGTCTGATATCCAACTTTTTTTATTACCTGTCTTCCTATTGCTTTTGGCTTTGACATTTGTCGGTTGGTCATTCGGTCAGTTTGTGGATTTGACAAAACGTTGTTCCACCATATTTTTCGTATGCGATGGAGGAACTTAACTGTCATCTAATGCTTAGCTTTGATTATGTTAACTCTCTGAGAGCAGTATTGTGACTTATCTCTGTATAATTTTACACTTTAGTACCTTTTTTTTCATAACTGGACTCTGTTTCCAATATTTTTCCACAATTTTTCTTAATTGTTCTCAAATATTTGACTTTTTAATATATCAATTACTGTCTTTTCCCTATATATATTGATTAATTGACATTATATTTGGATACACAAACATATACAAAATAATATAAAGAATGGTGCTTGAGATGTCAGTGATCTGGTGCACATATTTGGGTCATACTACTTGCCTAGAATCTAAACATAGGTGACAATCACAGTGTTACCTAGTTGACATTCTAACATCAATATATCAATAAATATTTTGTGGAAAAAACTTCACCGACACACAAAACTTGAACTCGCATCTCTGCAGAAATATGACAGAGTATTCTTACCGATTGAACTAATGTCGGCTCATTTTTTTCCCACTAATTTAAGACTTTAAACTCTTCACCGATGATTTTCGGTGCCTACCATTGACACCATCTATGATCAACAGGTGGCAATCATTTCTTTTTATATTGCGGTTATTATTTCCATCTTACTCAGTGCAATATAAAAAGAAATAGTTACCACCCGTTGCTCATAGATGGCGCCAATGGTAGGCGCTGAAAATCATCGGTGAAGAATTTAAAGTCTTAAATTAGTGGAAAAAAGATGAGCCGGCATTAGTTCAATCGGTAAGAATACTCTGCCATGTTTCTGGAGAGATGAGGATTCAAGTCCTGTGTGTCGGCGAAATTTTTTCCACAAAATATTTATCGATATATTGACGTTAAAATGTCAACCAGGTAATGATGTGATTGTCACCTATGTTTAAATCATTAATAATGCTAAATAGCATGAAGAGACTTTATTATTTCCATCTTACTCAGCGCAATATAAAAAGAAATAGTTGCCACCCGTTGATCATAGATGGCGCCAATGGTTGGCACTGAAAATCATCGGTGAAGAGTCTAAAATCTTAAAGTGGAAAAAAGATTAGCTGCCATTAGTTCAATCAGTAAGAATACTCTGGCATGTTTCTGGAGAGATGAGGGTTCAAGTTCTATGTGTCGGCGAAATTTTTTCCGCAAAAAATTTATTGATATATTGACTAGAATCTTCAGTTGCAGTCAAGAAAATTTCTAATGAGTGGTCCCATGGTAAAAAGTTTGAAGCCATCAATAAAAGTGATCTTGATCAGCTGTCAGAGTACCTGACATTACCTCTCAAGCAGCTATCAATATTATATATAACATGTTTGAAAAGAATCATCAATTTGGCAGAAAAAATGTGCATGTAATAAACAATCCAGCTGTACATACAGTACAAGACAATGGAAAAATAATTAAAACTACCAATGTTTTGTCAAAAGAGAACCATAATTATTTCCCAGTGACTGTAAGAATAAATTGTATAAGAATTTTTAGCAGTTGTAGAAATTGGTTTTTAAACATAGATGATAATTGTAGCATGACCTGATGCTCTTTTGGCATTGATAAATCAATAAATATTTAGTGGAAAAAATTTTCGCCGACATACAGGAATCAAACCTGTATCTCTCCAGAAACATGCCAGAGATGGCGCCAATGGTTGGCCTGCATTTCTCGGTGATAGAGTATAGTCTTAAAATAAGCGGAAAAAAGACGAGTTGGCATTAGTTCAACTGGTAAGAACACTCTGGCATGTTTCTGGAGAGATGCGGGTTCGATTCCCGTATATCGTCGAAATTTTTTTCTGCTAAATTTTATTGATAACTGTGCTGTAATATATGTTAGAGTTAATATTTCTTATGCTTTTTTTTATAGAATCGAACATCTTAGCCCTGCTGCTCTTCAGAAGTTGCCTAACAATGTGTTTGGTTATATTCATCCCAAAGTTGCAGTTTTTACAACTCCAAACAGTGAATTTAATGTCTTGTTTCCACAGCTTGAAGGCTTCCGCCACTGGGATCACAAATTTGAATGGGACAGGAGCCAATTTTCTGAATGGTAATGAAATGTTATTTATTAGTTCATGAATTCCATTAGTTTCAGGGTACCAATGGACACATTTTGAAGTAATTATACTATGCAGATTTTAGAGGTCCTCCATGAGCATGTTGCATAAATGTGAATTCTAATTTCTAATATTTTTTTCATTTAAATATTTGAAGTGAATAATGTCCTTTCAGTGATGGTTCTAAAAAAAAAAGTGTACCATTAAAATTGTCCACTAATATTTTTATAATCAAAGGGCATTATTGGAGGGGGACTAGTGATTTAAAATATGTAATAAAAATAAGTGTTTTTATTTGATGGAAATTGAAAGAAAAAAGCAAAAACATGGAAGTTAATGAAATTTGTAAAATTTTATTTTAAATATATATTGTATTATATGCTTTGTTAATATATGTTATTGTGTGTGCATATTTGTACATAAGTGTTTTTCATCACTCATCAGTTTTGAAATGCACTCCAAAGGTGTGAAAAGTAGTTATTTGCATAAATAAAGTGTATTGTACAATGTTTATCTAACCCACTAATTTGTATGCCCAGATAAAATATAATAAATTCCATTATTTATGCATTTTCATTTAAATAGTAGCATTGTACATTCTGACTTCATCCACTGGATAACACATATTCATAATGTTTTATTTATTATTCTGACATTTATAGTAAGAATCATAGCTTAGAAAGTTATATTTGGACCAGTTTTATCCATCTATAAACATTGCATTCAGTTAAAGAGAGATTAAGTTAACTATAAATACTGTAGGTGCTGGACTAGTCATGTGGTATCACAACAAACAATTAGCTCATTGACATTAATGGTCGCACTGACCTAAGTCCATCAATTACCCCATTAGCATCAATGAACCGATTATTTGTCACGATACCATGTGACTAATCCAGGACCTACAGTGTTTATAGAATTACCTTGATCTCTTTTTAATTCAGCACACTGTTTTACTTTCATTTTTACTTATTGCACTCGATTGTGTATATGACTAAATCAAGAGATATACCTGATTTCACTAAACTTTTCAACACTTCGCATGTATTTGTTTCACAATAATTGTTTGCACAAAAATTGTCATGAAAACTTTCACAACAATCATTTTCTTTATTAATGCATAAATTATATTATTTTGTGTCAGAAGTCTAAAATAGCTTTTGAAGTAATGATAGGAGCAGCAATTTTCTAAAAGCAACCAGTAATAAATTAATAAATGAAAGACGATATATTTATTTTAGTTATAATTGTGTGGTTTTTTTTTCCCACCTCCTCTGTGGGAGAGATTTAAAAATCTACCATTACATTTTTTATCAGTGTCAGGATGGCTCTATTTTGGTGTTGGTAACCAGACTTGTGTATATTTTATGCACATTAACTCTTTATTTACAGCTGCCTAGAGTGCAGAGTAAAATATTTATTCAAGGAATCAGTGATTGTCCACCCAGTAAATCACTAATCACAGCAGGGTTTCCTCCCCTACTGAAGCAAAGGCTACACTAAGCCTTCAGATGGTCCACTACCTGACAAAGAAAATGGCTGAAACAATGCTTGAAGGTCAACCCTGACTCCCGTCTTTCCCCAGTCATGAGACAGCTGTTTTCAAAGTTCTTTCCCTTGAAAGTACTGCCAAGCATTGTCACATGACATTTTATGAGATTGTAATGGCCTCTGAACCCAATCAGGTAAACTCCTGTGCCTGTTTTGTGAACAGTCTAGAGGTGCAGGTTTTTTAATCATTGCAGAATCCAAGCTGAACCTAAAACGAGAGGTTAAAGATGTTTATGTTCATTTTTAGTAGAACCAAAAAAAAAATAATCCAATTTAAAAAAAATAGAAATTGTCATTTGAAAAATTTTTTTACACATATTTTTAAAAAGTGTATAATTGAAATTTGAAGAATAATTTTTTTTCATTTGATGCATATTTTATTAAAGTATAATATAAATATTTTGCTAAATCCATCTGATTGCCATTTCTTAGAAGCATTATACAGTATTGTGTTTTTCGTCAAATATTTTGTTTTCTGAAAATCCAGAATTAAATCAAAAAAGTTCTGAAGTTAAAGTATTTTTTGCCTAAGCAAGGGAGGAAATAGGTTTGGCCTCTGGATGTAAACCAGTTTTTCAGGCTGGATACAGGAAAGGTTAATTTCATAGTCTGATCAAGTTTTTCATTATATCATGTGAAAAACTTATATTAAAATCTATACTTTTATAAATTTATTAAAATGTTTTATTTTCATTAAATTCAGAATTAAATTCTGTTTAATTTGGTATATAACATGACCTATTTTAATTGATTGGTTATTTTTTAAAAATTCTAAAAATTGACTTGTTTATATGACACAAAATTTTACCAGTTGCACTTTATTTTTTAAAAGTTATTGCTAAAAGTTATTATTACACTGAGTCAGTTAATGTGTAGCAAGTGTGAAAAGTGGTTCGATGAAATTGAGAAGTGTGATGAAAACATGTCTGCGTCTAATACAGTTATTCGAGTGTGCTTACTTTATGAGTTTAAACTGGGAACTAAAGCAGCACAAGCAGCCTGCAAAATATGTACAGCATTTTGAGACAACACAGTGAGTGAATAACAGCAGAAGAGAAGAGAGGTGTACCAGATAGTTGATATTTTGTGTGGTAGAAAATGGACAGGTATACATGGATTGAAGGATGAACAAGGTAAGGTTATAGAAGTTGAGAATTCTGTAATGGTTAGATAAGATGAGCATTTCAGTGATGTTCTAAGCCAGTGGTTCTCAACCTTTTATGCTTCACGTACCCCTGGGTGGGTGGGGGTGGCTCAGTCGGTAGCTTGCCAGGCTTGTAATCTGTAGTTCCCAGGTTTGAGTCCCAGCTGGGTCAGTGTTGAGATTTAGCTCCGCAAAATTCCCCACCCTGCCCACGGTCAGTAGGGGACACCGATGGGCTTGGAAAGGCCGCAGTCCATCGGATGGGACGTTAAGCCATGGCCCCATGTGAGGGAGAGCCATACCCTGTGCGCGTTAAAGAACATGCTGGATGGCCTTGATAGGAGGCTACCATCTGTTTCCCAACAGCTGTTCCAGTGGGTCTCCTCCCCCAGCTTTCTCTGAGCCTTCGGGGTCCATGTGACCTGGCCATTTAGCCTATGGTGTGCAAAAAAGTGCTGCTTAGAGGTAAAACAACCCAACCCACGTACCCCTGGAAATGTGTATGTAACTGGCATACCCCTTGTATATATAGATAAAACTATAGTTATAGTATAACAATGGGAATAAAATAAAACATATATATATATACACATTAAAATTTGTATTCATAAATTAAATATATTGATAAACACAAAAAATGACATAAACAATTTAACAAATCTTATAAAATTATAAACATTTTACTGGATAATCAGTGAAATGGACTTGTTACTAGATCTAGTGACTTTTGAGCTCTCATGGCGTCCCCCAAAAATTATATCACTTGCCCCACATTGAGAACCATATTCTAAGCAATGTGGTTAGTTCTACTCCCATTGTTTTCAATTATGATAGATGCATTACTGACTTTAATGTTGGCCCTATAACACAATCTGAAGTTATTTTGGCTATTTCTTAACTTAAACTACATGAATCCCCAGGAATAGATGAAATTACTACTGAAATGCTTAGAGCTGAAAATTTTTTGGTTACCACATGATGACTGAAAATTTTATTATCTTTTATGATAAAGGCATGGTTCCTAACAATTTTACAAGAGTTACTATTATCCCTATTTTGAAAAAAGGTGATCGCAGTTCTTGTGATAACTCTAGGGGTATCAGCCTACTTTATGTTCCAGGTAAAATTCTTTCCATGAGTGTGCTTAATAGAATTAAGAATCTGGTTGACTTACAATTGTGTGATGAGCAGTGTGGATTCAGAAGTGATATGGGATGTATAGTCAGATTTTTTCACTTTGGCAGATTCTTGAAAATTGTTTAGAGTTTCAGAAACCTGTGGTTACTAACTTTGTTGATTTCAAAAAGGCTTTTGACTCTGTTGATTTTAAGATTGTACAGCATACCAGATAAGTTAATTAACATAATGAAAGCTCTCTGTTATAACACTGAGTCATTATAACACTGAGTCATGTCTGAGAGTTTGGTAAGGCTTGTAGCAATTGGTTTAACATTGCTTTTGGTGTTCAACAAAGGTACATTTTTCTGCTTTTCTCTTTGGTTATTGATAATGTTATGTGAATTTCATTGCAAAGGGAAAATTTTGGTCTTAAATGGTCTGGAGATATGAAAATTTCTGATTTAGATTATGCTGATGATTTGGCCCTTTTGGCAAATGATGTTGATGAGATGAACTCTTTCATTTGAGCTGTTGATGAAACTGGTAGTAGAGTAGGTTTGGTGATAAACAGATTGGGTTGGGTTGTTTTACCTCTGAGCGGCACTTTTTTGTACACCATGGGCTAAATGACAGGTCACATGGACCCCAAAGGCTCGAGAAGGTTGGGGGAGGGGACCCACTGGAACAGCTGTTGGAGACAGATGGTGAGTCAAGGCCATCCAGCGTGTTCTTTAACGTGCATAGGGTATGGCTCTCCTGCACACGGGGCCACGGCTTAACATCCCATCCGATGGACAGTGGCCTTTCCAAGCCCATCGGTGTCCCCTACTGACCGTGGGCAGGGCAAGGAATTTTGCAGAGATAAATCTCAATGCTGACCAAGCTGGGACTCGAACCTGGGAACTACAGATTACGAGCCTGGCATGCTACTGACTGATCCACCCCCGCCCCATTGGTGATAAACAGAGAACAAACTAAAGTGATAGAAGCTGGTGAGGCAGGCTGTGATTCAGTTAATCTGAATAGTTCCACTCTTGAGGTGTCTTGAGTTTAATTGTCTTGGGAGCTTCGTAGCAGATACTAGTGATGTGCAGCGTGAGATTAACAGAAGAATAGGGATTGCTGCCAGGACTTTTAAGAATCTATGGAGAAATAGGGTTATACATACCTAAAGACTAAAATTAGACTGTATTTGGTTCTTTCTAGTGTTAATTATGGTAGTGAAACTTGCACCATTTGTAAACAAAATAACAGGGAACTTGATGCTTTTGATTCTAGATGCTTAAGCAGTATCTTGGTCATTAGATGGTTCAACTTTATAAGTAATGATGAAGTTAGTCAAAGGAGTTGGCAACAGCCTTTGAGCAGTATATTGTGCAGAGAGAGACTCCATTGGTTTGGTTACGTTGCCCATATGAATAGTTATAGATAAGCGAATAGGGTTATGAACAGTGTCCCTAAAGGCCTCAAAAAGATGGACAGACATAGGAGGCAATGGACAGACAATGTCAAACAGGACCTTGTTAGAATGGTATGCAATGGCCAGATGCAGCAGATGTAGCTCAGGACAGATATGCTTGGAGAACTAAATTGTACAGTCTGGTTGGACTTCCATAGCCCATGGCTTCTTGATGATGATGATTCATTTTACCCTCGAAAACTACACAAAACATTTTTGTTTACTTGATATATATATATAATACAGTGACCGATTTTCCCCTTAACCCTAGGGAATGATGAAGTGTTTGCTCGTGTAAGGCTAATATATTAAAATAAAATAAATACCTCCTCAAGCAGCTGCTTTCCACAGGTCTGACAAGAGCCTGTCAGTTTATATTCCATAGAAGGTCTGTGAGGATGGTGGGACCTCAGAAGAAAGACAACACAAGCATCCATGCTTTACCCAGGCTCAAACCTAGGTCCCTTTGATCAATAGTCCAGCATGTTAACCACTTGGCCACAGGACAGTTTACATTAATATATTACCACTTATATTTTTCAGCCAACCATTAGTACAAATTACTACTGTTAGAAGGTGCAAAATTTGGAAAGTGCAAAACCTCATTTTCTTTGAAAAGGAGCATCTGATATTTCCCAGAAGTGATACGTTATTCTTCTAGTACTAGTTAAATCCATGCCAAAAGTTTAGTGTGAAACATATCTATTGATAACTCTTTCCATAGCTAAGTTCATTCACAACTATCTACCATTGATGTACTACTCCAGTCACAACTGTCATCAATAATGCATTCATTACTCCATTCACATAGTAGGCAACAGCAGTAGCCCCAGAAATTTGGGACACTTTTCAAGGGATCACTCATGACCTGTGGCAGCTAGGAAACATCTGTTATCTCAACATGGCTAAAAGTAAGTGGGAGATAGGACCCAGTGTGGGACCTATCTCCCATGTAGTTGTGGAACCACAAGGAAACCGAAAATTTCTGCCACTGATGATGTCACGTGTCTGTTCATCTGCCAGTCTGCCCATCCATTTCTTTGCCCAGAATTTCAGCTATTATATATGATGTTTATTAGTAACATTTGCCTAATTCCTTTTGCTAATGTCAGCTTATATCCCAGCGAAATCCTCAGTTGTATCTCTCTAATTATGCTGTTCCTTCTTACCTGAAAATCTGAAATCTTACTTAGAGATCCTTATCTCTAAGCAAATTACATTCTTTGCCATGAACACCAATCAGTTTTTTACATCTTTCTTCCACTGGAATCTCCATCCTGATATCTTTGCAAGTTATAACTCAACTCCTTAACATAATTTTTTCAGATGTCATTTTTAAAGTTCATCATATAACATTTCTAATCTCTAGCTTTCATCTCTTCCAGCTCCTGCAAACTAGTAACATAGTCCTTTACTAGATCCCCATACTTGTTGGCAATACTTCCTAACAATGCATATTTATTTTATTATACACTGAAGAGTTAAAACATTATTACCACTTTCCTAATATGATGTTGATTCTCCATGTGCCACCGAAACAGCTCTTACTCAGTGACGCATGGACGCTACAAGATTTCTAAAGGTGTCTTGTAGTATCTAGTACCAACGTGTTACCAGCAGATCCTTTAACTCTTTTACATTATATGGTTGAACCACTCACTGCACATCGGATATGCTGTTCCAACACAAACCACAGATGTTTGATTGGATTGATATTTAGGAAATTTTGTTGCCAGAGCAATACCTGGAAGTATTCCTCATGTTACACGAACTGTTCTTGAACAATCCGGGCAGTGTGGCATTCTGCTGAAAGAAGGCACTACTAGAGGGATATGCCATTGCCATGAAAGGATGTACCTGGTCTGCAATGATGTTCAGGTAGGTAGTAAATGCTATAGTTTCCTGCACATGAATGACTGGATCCAGGGTTTCCCAGCAGAACATTGGCCAAAGCATTACACTTCCTCCACCGGCTTGCTTTCATCCCACGGTGCATCCTGGTGCCAACACTTCCCCAGGTAAATGACGTACACATACCTGTCTGTCCACATGGTGCAACAGGGAATGAGATTCATCGGAGGAGACGACCTTCTTCCAATCATTCAAGGTCCAGTTTTGATGCTCGCATGCCCATTGTAAGTGCTTTCGATGGTGAATCGAGGTTTGCATGGGTACTCGGAGCTGCCTGTGGCTATGCAGCCTTATTTTCAGCAGGGTTCAATGCACTATGTGTTGTGACACATTACTCCCATCAACAGCATTTTCAAATTATGGGGGGGGGGGGGGGGGGGCTCAGTTGGTAGCACACCAGGCTCTTAATCTGTAGTTCCCAGGTTCGAGTCCCAGCTGAGTCAGTGTTGAGATTTATCTCTGCAGAATTCCCTGCCCTGCCCACGGTCAGTAAGGGACACCGATGGGCTTGGAAAGGCCACCATCCATCGGATGGGACGTTAAGCCGTGGCCCCATGTACGGGAGAGCCATACCCTGTGCATGTTAAATAACACCTTGGATGGCCTTGATGGGAGGCTACCATCTGTCTCCCAACAGCTGTTCCAGTGGGTTCCCTCCCCCAACCTTCTCTGAACTTTCGGGGTCCATGTGACCTGGCCATTTAGCCCATGGTGTGCAAAAAAGTGCCACTCAGAGGTAAAGCAACCCAACTCAAATTCAGATGAGTTGCACCACAATATCCCTTCTGTTGGCTTCTACCATACTGGATAACGTTTGCTCACTTGAAGCATCGATGAGCCTTGGTTGACCCACACCTTGCTGGCAGTTTGTGGTGTTTCCCTCCTTGCACCACTTTTTGAAGGTACTAACCATGCTGACCGTGAGCAACCCGCAAGCCTTGCCATCTCGAAAATGCTCTGCCACTGATGTAATCATTTCGTCTCCTTTTCTCTTTAATTTGGTTATTGATTATGTTGCGTGGAATTCACTGAAAGGTGAAGATTTTGGTCTTAAAATGGTCTGGAGATCTGAAAATTTCTGATTTAGATTATGCTAATTATTTAACCCTTTTGGCAGATGATATTGATGAGGTGAACTCTTTCATTAGAGCTGTTGATGAGACTGGTAGAGTTGGTATGGTGATAGAGAGAAAACTAAGGTAACAAAAATTGAGAAAGGAGTAAAAGTATGACCTAACGGATTTTGACAAGCAAATTTAGATTAATAGGACACTTCTCATGTCATTTGTACATTGCTGAACATAAAGTAAAAGTATGCATACACAAATTTTGATAAGATGATCTACTCTCACTTCAACACAATTTTCCATCACAACCAAAGGTACCTCCTCCCATTCCACCTAAAAATGTGTAAAGCTACATAGTGTAAATATATACCAATGACTGTGGCAGTTAACTGCATACTAGCATTATTGACACATATATCACATTCTGATAATATATCACATTCTGATACAAACTTCAAAAGTTGCATACAATAACCTGTACAAAAAGCTGATTAAATATTACTCCTGTTCTGCTTAACTTCTAAAGAGGTTAAAGAAAGAATTCAATTGCATCAAATTCTTCTCTTTTGCAGAATAAAATTACAGGTGTATCAAGCAGGATACAGAACTTCCACTTATTCCCTTAACCATAATCAAAATATGTGGAATCTAAATCTTCTCCTACCATACATAAAAAAAGGGTATTGGAACACCGTTAAATCCTCCTAACTATATCAAACACACAAATCTAATAAATTCCAAATTTTACAAATAAGTGGGAGTGTAATTATTTGCTAAATCTTCACCTAGACACAATAATTGTGAGCTAGTTGAAATAAAAAAATGCATTAGTTACCTCCTCTCATCGAGCTTTATGTCCCTTTCCCAAAGGAGTTATGCTGGTGACTGTCTTGGTCACCAACTATGCCATTGGGGACAGCTCTAAATGGGTACCAAAAAAACTTCCAAGAATCATGGTCAGCTTATATATAGGCAAACAAATGTTGCCAGTGTCATCCTGATAATTACGTATCATGATGCATCAATATCACTGATGACACCGGACAGACTTAAACACATATACATACATCGTATCTAAGAGTAAAGAAAAAGTTGTATCAATAACTTATAATATATGATGCTAACATTTCATCAAATACAATTCCATTCGCTTATTACATGAAAACACACTTTCCATACAAAAAATTCACTTCAAAATACAAAATAAACCTCAAAATATTTAATCACTGTATACTAAATTCTCTTTCATTCTCATCATTCATATCCATAAACATTTTACAATTTCTAAATTCTAACCCAATGCCAACTTACAACCTTCAGTTCAGCTTTCAGTCAGCTGAAACGAAAAAAATCAACAAAATTACATAAGCTCATTTTAAATCACATTAATACAATATAGCAACTAGAATTTCAGATGAACATAAAAAAAATTTATTCACATCACATTATAAACTAAAACTATAAATCTTGAACAGTAAATTCGCTTTTCAAAAATTCAGTATCGAAACTCCAAAGTTACAACAAGAAATTAAACATTTCAAAATCTCTAACTATATAAATCACAATAAATATTGGTTCTCTCTTCTCCATCTTCATCTATTCCAGATAAAAGAAATAAAACATTATAAATCCTTAGTGCCACAGTAGAATAATAATAATATACTTAAATTTTTATTGTTGGCACTCCGTTGCAATAAATCATCATCCATTCGTTTCTCCTTGACATCCCTACACCTAAAGACTAAAATTAGATTGCATAATAGTTTGGTTATTTCTAGGCTAAATTATGGTAGTGAAACTTCGACCCTTTGTAAACAAGGTAGCAGGAAACTTAATGCCTTTGAGTTGATTCCAGATGTTTACACAGTATTTTGGGCATTAAGTGTTTCAACTTTGTAGTGTCAATGATGAGGTTAAGCAAAGGAGTCAGTAACTAGCTTTGAGTAGCATATTGTGCAAAGAGCGACTTTGTTGGTTTGACCTTGTTGCTTGTATGCATAATTATACATTAGTGAACAGGGTTATGAATAGTGTGCCTTAAGAGCTCAGAAAGAGGGGGAAACCTAGAATGACGTAGGCAGACTATTTCAAACAGAATCTTGTTAGAATTGGTCACACAATGGTGTGCAGTGGCCAGATGCAGCAGAAGTAGCTCAAGACTGATGTGTTTGGAGAACTAAATTGAACAATCTTCATTGGCCTCTGTAATCCATGGCTGTGTGAGGATGATGATGATAATGAAGTTTATTTTGCAGGTCACACAGAAATCTTGCAATATAAGGAACCACACTATGTGTTCACATATTGGTAATTTGAAATTCTGTTTCTGAAGTTGTATAGTAATGCAACAGGATTGTTATAATCTAGCATTTTACATTGTCTTACGGTGTAGTCATGATTGTATTTTCTATGGCTGCCCAATTTTCAGCATTGCAGGAGAGCCCAAAATGCTGTTGTTTGGTAACTTTAGGGTCTTGCTTTGTAACTAGCGATATATAGTCAGTTTGTATTTATAGGTGTGCATCGGTCATTGCTGACTATCCAGAATATTCAGTAGAAATGGCAGGTATTGGTAATGCACCACCTGATTATTCTCATCTGGGTTGCTGCACACAGATGGCTGTTTTCACGTATACTGGATCAACAGAATGTTTGACCGAACATCCTTGTATCAGTGATGCACCATATATTTTGGTAAGTTTTGATTTATGTCTTTACATTTGAGATTTATTTTTTTAAGGAAATTATCACTATTTTAATTGTTTTACATTTTTATAATACTTTTGGTATTTAAATACAATAATCCCTCAGTATACAAGCAATCAGTTTATGAGTATTCACTTATACAAGATGTGAATTAATAACTTTTTCTATAAATTTATTGGCCATTATTGTTTATATAAGCTACTACTTCTAACAAACTGATTATTCTTCCTGGTGCTTCTTAGCTGTTGGCAGTTTTGAAATCTTGAATGTGCAGAACATCATGTCATCTTTCAGCAGAAGCATCTCATTGTTTTTGTAGTCTTTTTTGGAAGTTTGCTTTTTTTAGGATATTATTTTGCATTGATTAAATGTAAATGAATTTTTGTATATCTTAACGAATTTGTGTTCAAAATGTACTTGTGTTGCTAATGATAAAATGAAAAACAGAAAGTCATTAAATGTGGTCTAGAAACTGAATATTATTTAAAGATTGTACAAGGGGAACAACTGAAGGGTGTCTGTGCTTTCTATTGGAAAAAGAAGGCTTGTGCTGACTAACATATTTTCATATGTTACTCAGGCACATACATTCACCCCTCATTGAAAAATATTGTTCTAAGAACAGCCTCAATAACAAAGCACTTTTAATTTGGATAATGCTCCTGAAGATGCCAAGAATATTAAACATGTTGAATCAAATATGACATTTTTTAGTTTCGTAATACCACCTCACTCCTCTAGCCAATGGATTTATTGCATATACAATCCTGTTGTGGTATATAAGCCATACTATGCTTCTTGTACACATTTGCCTTTGGGTAAGTAACCTATGCAAGTTAGAGAACAAGCTGGATGGCATTGGCAATAGGCTACCATTTCCCAACAGATGTTGCAGTGGGTCTCCTCCCCCAACCTTCTCTGAGCCTTCGTTGTAACCTGGCCATTTAGCTCATTGTGTATCTCCTCCATGACTGCTAAATTTCCAATAATTGCATAGTGGTGGCACTGTAATCAACGATAAGCATTCTAGGTATTGTTGTGGGCCTGCTTCACAGTTTTCCAGACCTTGCTTTAACATGCAAATTGTAGTAGGCAGTGTGGCAAATGATTGACACTAGCATGGTAAATAATGGAAATTTCTGGTTACACTTGAAGCTTGCCCCATAATATTCCGTGCTTTACAATTAAGGCTGGGTTTTGTTGTTTTACCTTAGAGCAGCGTAATCTTTCTCAATGGGTATGAGGTTTTGTGGCTGAATGGCACTTTTTTTGCACACAATGAGTTAAAGGCCAGGTTACAAGGACTCACAAAGGCTCAGAGAAGGTTGGGAGAGGAGACCCACTGCAACAGCTGTTGGGAAACAGATGGTGCCTATTGCCAATGCCATCCAGCTTGTTCTCTAACTTGCATAGGGTATGGCTCTCTGTCACACAAGGTCACTGCTTAACATTCCATTCAATGGACAGCGTCCTTCCCAAACCCATTAGTGTCCCCCTACTGACCACGGGTAGGGTGGGTAGTTTTGCAAAGATAAATCTCAATGCTGACCCAGCATGGACTCAACCTGGGAACTGCAGATTATGAGCCTGGCTGGATACCAACAGAGCCACCCCCACCCCTACAAGGCAATACAAAATAGTTTTGTTATATACTGTGTCAGGTTTGATGCATAGGTATAATTTTGACATTTCATGTATATATTTATATTTGACCTTCCTTTGTAATCCTTTAAGTGAAACTGTTTCATTTCTCCCACTGCTGACTAAGTCTATTTATGCCTAACATGTCTTCTGCAATCAGCAAGACAAGTTTATGGTACCTGATCGACGGTGATCAGTCCCATTTCTGGCCTGGCTCCATTGATCGAGGAGCACTGGCCAAATGATCGTCCCATGGGACAGGGAGGATGTCACTTACGCAAAGAGTGTTGGATGGCCTCTGTCAGCAAGGTAAGGGAGTTCTGAGTTAGTGGCTGACTGGAGCAGACATAGAAGGTGGCTGGTCAGTGAATAGATAATTCACGAGGTGAGGTTTTCCTCTGGTAACTGCATAGAGATGCAACCTGTTAAACAACCCACACATGATTGTTTGTAGCCAACCTAGCCAGTATCCAACGTCAGTGCTCACAGAGACTGTAAATATCTTCCAAAATAATTGGTTGTATATTATTGTATATATTGTATATATTACATATTGGTTGTTTTTGTATTAGTTGCTTTATTATTTTATATATTGTATATATTACATATTGGTTGTTTTTGTATTAGTTGTTTTACACACTAAATGCTTATAAATGGATATCAAAAGCAGTTGAGGAATGAGGAGTTACTGCATAGCCATTGTAAGACAGATGTAGTCTCCTGTCAAGTCTATCCAGTATATTCTTTAATAGGTACAGGGTATGGCTCTCCTGTGCACAGGACCATATAAGCTAAGACTGTCATACAATTTTATGTTGATTTAACATACAGGGATTTATCAAAATAATGACAAGGTCATTGAGAATTTGTGGGACGAATTGGAAAGATCTGTTTGAGGCCACAAAATCCCCACCGTCAACTGTAGATGCTCTATGACAAGTGATCCTTGCTTCATGGCAGAAGTACCACCTCTGTTTTTTCAACAACTCATTGAGTCCTTATCCAGACGTCTGGCTGTGGTTGTGAGGGCAAAAGGTGGAGAAACAGGTCTGTAGAATTTTTTAACAAATTTATTAAATAAATTATCCTCCTCCTCCTCAAGCAGCCTTGGGCTACGGAGGTCCAACAAGACCATGCAGTTTAGTTCTCCAAGCAAATCTGCCCTGAGCTACATCTTCTGCATTTGGCCACTGCACACCAATTCTAACAAGGTCCTGTTTGACATTGTCTGCCCACCACATCCTAGGTCTCGCCCTCTTTCTGAGGCCTTTAGGCACACTGTTCATAACCTTATTCACCAATCTATAATTATCCATACGGGCAACATGACCAAATCAACAGAGTCTCTCTCTGCACAATATGCTGCTTAAAGGAGGTTGCTGACTCCTTTGCCTAACCTCATCATTAGTTACAAAGCTGAACCACCTAATGCCCAAGATACTGTGTAAGCATCTAGAATGAAAAGCATCAGGTTTCCTCTTATCTTGTTTACACAGCATCCAAGTTTCACTACCATAACTAACCCTAGAAGAACCAAACTATTATACAGTCTAATTTTATTCTTTAGGTGTAGATGCCTATTTCTCCAAACTCCATAGATTCTTAAAAGTCCCGGCAGCAATCCCTATTCGTCTGTTAATCTCATGCCGCACATCACCATTATCTGTTACATAGCTCCCAAGATAATTAAACTGTGACACCTGCTCTCAAGACTGCAACCATTCAGATTAGCTGAATCACAGCCTGCCTGACCAATTTTCATCACTTTAGTTTTCTCTCTGTTTATAACCAAACCTACTCTACTACCAGTCTCATCAACAGCTCGAATGAAAGAGTTCATCTCATCAACATCATCCGCCAAAAGGGCCAAATCATCAGCATAATCTAAATCAGAAATTTTCCTATCTCCAGCCCATTTAAGGCCAAAATCCTTCCCTTGAAGTGAATTTCGCATAACGTAATCAATAACCAAACTAAAGCGAAAAGGAGACAAAATGCACCCTTGTCGAACACCAGAAGTAATGCTAAACCAATTGCTACAAGCCTTACCAACTCTCATACACGACTCAGTGTTATTATAGAGAGCTTTCATTATGTTAACTAACTTGTCTGGTATACCATATGATTTCACAATCAACCACAAATTATGACGATCAACAGAGTCGAAAGCCTTTTTGAAATCAACAAAGCTAGCAACCAAAGGTTTCTGAAACTCTAAACATTTCTCAAGAATCTGCCTAAGTGAAAATATCTGATCCACACATCCCCTACCACTTCTGAATCCACATTGCTCATCACGCAATTGACTGTCAACCAGATTCTTAATTCTATTAAGCACAATCATGGAAAGAACTTTACCTGGAACAGAGAGTAGGCCAATACCCCTATAGTTATCACAAGAATTGCGATCACCTTTTTTGAAAATAGGGATAACAATAGCTCTGGTAAAATCCTTAGGAACCATGCCTTTATCATAAAAGATATTCAGAATTTCAGTCATCCAAGTGGTAACCGAAACATTTCCAGCTCTAAGCATTTCTGTAGTAATTTCATCTACCCCTGGGGATTTATGAAGTTTAAGTTTAGAAACAGCCAAAATAACTTCGGATTGTGTTATAGGGCCAACATTAAAGCCACCAATGCATCTATCATCATTGCAAACAATGGGAATAGAACTAACCACATTGTTTAGTACATCACTGAAATGCTCAGCCCACCTAGCCATGACAGAATCCTCACCTTCTATAACCTTACCTTGTTTATCCTTCAATCCCTGTATACCTGTCCGTTTTCTACCATTCAAAACATTAACTATCTGGTACAGCTCTCTGCTGTTCTGCTGTCAAACTTCTTCCTCGGCTTTGTCAGCGAAGCCATCAAGCCAAAAGATTCTTATCAGCAGCTAACTGATCCTTTACATGTTTATTAAGCTCTGTAATGCTTTCTATTAGGACTAGTAGGGTATCGATTAAGGACATTCCTGCAGTTGTTTCTGAAATAAGCTCAAGTGCCTTATCACTCAAATAATTCTGCCTCCTCTCCTCCTTTTTTCCTAAAAGAGTACCGTTAGTTTCCAAAAAAGCCTGTTTAAAATGGTCCCATTCTTCCTCAACTTCAGTAGTAACAAAACCATGACTGTCATAATGACTAAGTAACTTATTATGGTAAGCTTTAGCTATAACTGGGTCTGTCAGAGCTTCAGTATTAAAAATCAATCCAAAGTTAATGCACAGTATTCCCTGTTAAGATAGACATCAAACATTAATTAATAGATTCTGAAAAAAATTCAGCCCCTCCACGGCGCAAATCGAACCCGCATCTCACCAGATTCATGCCAGAGCGCGCTACCATTGCACCACATGTCGGACAATGAACTCTTTCAGAATATGACCTTATAAATCTTCTTCCTGAGACGTGACTGAGATAGCGCCATCTATACTCAAAGAAATGGAACTTTTTCAGTCGTTGCATTTGATTATCAGATGTTAATGAGAAGGTCGCTAACGCTAAGACATTAATATATAATTAAAAATCAATCCAAGGTGAATGCACAGTATTCCCTGTTAAGATAGACATCAAATATTAATTAATAGATTTTGAAAAAAATTCATCACCGCCACGGCGGGAATCGAACCCGCATCTCTCCAGATTCATGCCAGAGCGTGCTACCATTGCACCACGCGTCGGACAGCAAACTCTTTCAGAATATGACCTTATAAATCTTCCTGAGAAGTGACTGAGACAGCGCCATCTATACTCAAGGAGATGCAACTTTTAAATTTTTAATTGTATATTAATGTCTTAGCGTTAGCGACCTTTTCATTAACATCTGTGGAAAGGCCACCGTCCGTCGGATGGGACGTTAAGCCGTGGCCCCCTGTGCGGGAGAGCCATACCCTGTGCACGTTAAAGAACACGCTGGATGGCCTTGACGGGAGACTACCATCTGTTTCCCAACAGCTGTTCCAGTGGGTCCCCTCCCCTAACCTTCTCTGAGCCTTTGGGTTCATGTGACCTGGCCATTTAGCCCTTGGTGTGCAAAAAAGTGCCGCTCAGAGGTAAAACAACCCAACCCATTAACATCTGATAATCAAATGCCACGACTGAAAAAGTTGCATCTCCTTGAGTGTAAATGGCGCTGTCTCAGTCACTTTTCAGGAAGAAAATTTATAGGGTCATATTCTGAAAGAGTTCGTTGTCCGACGCATGGTGCAATGGTAGCGCGCTCTGGCATGAATCTGGAGAGATGCAAGTTCGATTCCTGCCGTGGCAGTGATGATTTTTTTTTCCAGAATCTATTAATTAACGTTTGATGTCTATCTTAACAGGGAATACTGTGCATTCACTTTGGATTGATCTTTAATTATATATTAACGTCTTAGCGTTAGCGACCTTCTGATTAACATCTGGGGGCGGGGGTGGCTTAGTCGGTAGCGCGCCAGGCTCGTAATCTGTAGTTCCCAGGTTCGAGTCCCAGCTGGGTCAGCGTTGAGATTTATCTCCGCAAAATTCCCCGCCCTGCCTGCGGTCAGTAGGGGACACCGATGGGCTTGGAAAGGCCGCCGTCCGTCGGATGAGACGTTAAGCCGTGGCCCCGTGTGCGGGAGAGCCATACCCTGTGCACGTTAAAGAACACACTGGATGGCCTTGACGGGAGGCTACCATCTGTCTCCCAACAGCTGTTCCAGTGGGTCCCCTCCCCCAACCTTCTCTGAGCCTTCGGGGTCCATGTGACCTGGCCATTTAGCCCATGGTGTGCAAAAAAGTGGCGCTCAGAGGTAAAACAACCCAACCCATTAACATCTGATAATCAAATGCAACGACTGAAAAAAAAGTTGCATCTCCTTGAGTTTAGATGACACTGTCTCAGTCACGTCTCAGGAAGAAGATTTTTAAGGTCATATTCTGAAAGAGTTCGTTGTCCGATGTGTGGTGCAATTGTAGCGTGCTCTGGCATGAATCTGGAGAGATGCAGGTTCGATTCCTGCCGTGGTGGCTTTAGTATTAAAGGTAAATTTTTTAACCTTAGTACAAGACTTTTTAAGTTGCAAGACACTTTTAACAAGATAATGGTCAAATCCAATTTCAGCTCCCCTATATGACCTGGTATTTCTAACAGAACTAGCCCATTTGCTGTTAATTAATGTATAATCAATCATATTTTTATGCAACCCATCAGGTGAAACCCATGTGTACTTATGTATGTCGCAGTGTTTGTAATAAGTGTTAGTTATTTTAAAACCATTGAGTTTACTTACGTGTAGGAGACGTTGCCCATTGTCATTGCAGCTACCAGTACCAAAAAGGCCTATCACTTGTCCCCAAAGGTCAGAGTCAGTACCAACTTTGGCATTGAAGTCACCTAGAACAAGGGTAATATCTCCTTTCTTGACAGAATCCAAAATATCTTGAAGTTATCCGTAAAACCTATCCTCCTCATCCTCATCGACATCCTCAGTGGGGGCATAACAGCAGATAACATTCAAGTCTTTAACGCTTGTCTGAAATTTTGTTGTAAGAAACCTTTCATTAATGCACTCATATCCTAGAAGAGCATCACTAGCGTGTCTGCTGAGAAGCACACCCACGCCTTGGTGATGCTTATTGTCGTTCCTCCCTGAAAAGAGAAATTTAAGATTATTATTGAGTATCTGACCTTTATCTGTCCATCTGGTCTCTTGCAAGCGAAAAGTATTTAAGTTGTAAAGGTGGAATTCTTGTGTGTATACATCAAGAGAATAAGCTCTGTGCAGAGTTCTCACATTCCAACTACTTATGGAGAGAAAATGGTTAGTGGGATGTTTAAAGAAACTCTGTTTATTGAGAGAGGGAATGGCAGCAATATCAAACAGCCCCATTTCAGTGTTATATTTAAACAGATTTATTTTTAGAGCAATAAAAATTGTTTCAACAAAAATTGAAGTAGGTGAATCTTAAAATAGCTATATAGGAGGACCAGCCCAGTTTTACCTCCCTCTTCTGCAGAAGTTCAATAGTGTAGATTAACATTTAATTTCCTGTTAAAGTTGAACAGATCCCATGATTCTTCCATCCTGCAATGCAACTGTAAAAATGAAACTTGTTTTAAATTTTAAATGGTATAGTTATTGGTAGAGATTTGAAGTTTAGCTAGTATCAAGGACGATGCAGAAGAGTTAACGCCGATATATCACAAATACATGGCAATCGATATATCACAAATACATGGCAATCGTATCTGTTCATATGGTACTGTTATGGGATGGATGTGAAAATTCAGAGAAAGATAAGAGTGTTTTTGAAAACTTCCCATTTTCAGGAAGACCAACGGTGGCCATGAACGAGAGAACTATCACCACTGTTTGTGATTACTCATTAAGAAAACCACATTATCATTCAAATAATACGTATGTATGTCAGTGTATCCAGGGCGAGATCTGGGAGGAGGGGGGGGGCATGGACCCCTTTCAAACTGCAAGTAATGGTGAAAGAGGCCAAAAATATTATTTATGTATCATGCATTTTTCAAGAATTTTTTTTTAACCCGTAAGACAGAGGGTGAAATGTCATATGTATTGGAAATCAAGGCTCTTTCCCCCCCTAATTTTTTTGGCTCCATTGGTTTCTTGCTCTCTTTCCCCCTCCCCCTCCCGTCGAATTTTTTCTATATTTAGGCTTGAGTGTATCGAAAGTATGTGACAATGTGGAAATGGTTATTCATTAACATTTAAATTTTCGAAAGATCTGTGCCAAATGTGTACTGCACAAACTGATAGAATAGCAAAAAAAGGGCTCGAGTTGATTTGTGCAAGAAGAGATTGACAATGTTTGAACCTAGTGGCCCCAACTGGTTTGTTTGGGGTTATATAGTGCAAGAACGGCAAGAGGTATATTGTGCCGGCCCCAAACAGTTAACAGACATTGTCGCAGGGGATGAGACCTGGTTTTATTACTATACAACTCCGAGAAATATAGAAAATCTGGGTTGTGGAAGACATCATATCCCCAAATCCTCCGACAAGACTTGCCCAAGGAAGAGAATGTTCACAATTTTTTGAAATTCCCAAGAAGTGAAAGCTCATGCATTTGTTGTGGACACTTAACTGAAGCAATGACTATAAATGTGCAATACTACACCAATATTGTTTTACCAAAATGGTTAAAGACATGAAGGAGCAGCGTCCAATAACAGTTTTGTAAAGGGTTCTCCATCTTCATGACAATGCTATTGTTCACAAAACCTGTTACAGCCTATCTGGGGCAGGCAAAAATGACAGTTATTCCATCCTTCATATTCATCCAGCCTTGCACAATGCGATTTTTTGGTTTCCAAAAATTAAAAAGGAACTTGCTGGGAAAGCTTTTTCGAGGGTGCAAGATCTTTGAAACTGTTTTCATTCAGAGTTGTGGAGTGTTTCCCAATAGGAGTACCAACAATGTTCCAGGTTTTGCATAGACATTTGCAACTTTTCAAAGATGCTATAGGGGAGTAATTTGAAGGGTAGTAAAAGTTTCGTTGAGTTATGTGCAATGGTTTTTATTCTTCAGATGCACAGCAAGAACTTCTTGAATGCTCCTTGTAATCTCCAAACCTACGGTTATTTTGCCCGCCAAACACAGAAGAAACTTACCGAATTTGAAGCCAAGTCAGTCAAGTATCTGGCGACGATGGTGCTGTAATCTGCTAAAATAGATATAAAACTCTATAATCTGTAAAGTAATTAACCCTGCATTAGTCTCACGGGGGACAGGTGTCACACAGCTTATTTATATATTTGGGTTGTTTTACCTCTGAGCGGCACTTTTTTGCACACCATGGGCTAAATGGCCAGGTCACATGGACCCCGAAGGCTCAGAGAAGGTTGGGGGAGGGGACCCACTGGAACAGCTGTTGGGAGACAGATGGTAGCCTCCCGTCAAGGCCATCCAGCGTGTTCTTTAACGTGCACAGGGTATGGCTCTCCCGCACACGGGGCCACGGCTTAACGTCCCATCCGACGGACGGCGGCCTTTACCAAGCTCATCGGTGTCCCCTACTGACCGTGTGCAGGGCGGGGAATTTTGCGGAGATAAATCCCAACGCTGACCCAGCTGGGACTCGAACCTGGGAACTACAGATTACGAGCCTGGCGCGCTACCGACTGAGCCATCCCCGCCCGCTTATTTATATATATAAGTATTTTTATGTGTAAGTGCACTTTATTTAGTAGGAAAATTATTCATTAATTCCAAATTAACCTCAAAAAGTAAAATTTTTTCATTTAATAAATGGGTGAAATTGGTCATGCAAGCGAGCAAACCACAAACGTGTTAGCAAGAATCACCATCTTACTGCATCTTCACGCATCCTTCTGCAACAATAAGACTACTGACAATCAGGACACCACACCAATTAACTCAATTCGTTGGTGTTAGTACAGTGGACCTTCGTTATAGCGCTGCTCGCTATACCGCGCACTCGGTTATAGCGCGGGCGATGTTCGCGATAATTTCAAACATGTTTATACAGGTCCGTGCGGCGTTAGTGAGTATCGCATTTTATTGTTACTGCGTATTGAGTAATTGTGTATGTATTGAGTTACTGCATGTATTTTGAATAGTGTTTAATTATTGTATGCATGATGAGTAAAAGAAAAGCTTACAGTGTGAAATTTATTGTGTCGCCACCGCGCCGCTCGGTATAACGCGGTTCACCTTATAACGCGGGTGTTGTTTCCCGCTCGACATGCGCTTTATATCTTGGGTCCACTGTATTATTTCATTCTGTGTATGAAGTAAGCATTTGAAAAGTCAATATTATTTAGGATTTAGACCATTTGGTAATTGTTTTTTAGGCCATAAAATATATTTGTTTAAGAAAATTTTCTCTGTTAAAATATTTACCAAATTTCTTTGTATTGAGGTTGATGAAAATGAATATCCTGGAAGAGAAGGAAATAGGTTGCAACACTTAAATGGGGATCTGGAAGATAACTGCTCATCTCAGGCTGAAAATTCAGAACATTGATCTGTGCTGTTTTCAGTGATTCCATTAGTTTTCTTAGCAATACTTTTTAATTTATTAATTATTTTGAAATCGTCTGAAGTTGGAATTTCTTTCTGCAATTTATACTTATGATTTTCCAGTCATCACAGGTGCTCAAATTTACAAATTTCTGTGTGCAAACTATCAAGTTTAATGGTTTTTAGCAGTCTACTGCTTGGGTCATGTAAATATATTGTGATACTTTTTGAGTATATTTGAAAATAGAAGTTATCTGTTGTCAAATATATATTTTTTAATATAAAATAGATGTTTACTACATGTCTCATAACTGAAAATACAGCTCTAGAAAAGTGTATATTAAACATAATGTATGATCTTTTTAATAAAAGAAACCCATTGTTTTCAGTTCATTAATTAGTCAACGGCGCTTGCAGAGGTTTCAGGTACTGTTACGTGTGAAGACAACCTCACATATTAAAATTGAAACTGTACATGTGGAAAATTTACTGCATTAGTGGATAAGTTATTTACCTAGGCCCATAAAATGAAGACAGGGAATGTCGAGTGTAAATCAAATGATCTTTGCTTACCGTTACGCTGATGTCATCATGACAGATAAAGTGCCTACTGGCAGTGCTATTATAGCACAGTATTACCAGGATTTTTCTTAAAAAGCTGCGACGAAAAATGCACAGATACCTAATAGTCAGCAACGGATGTGTGTGTGTGTGGGGGGGGGGGGGAGTTATTCTCCATAACAATGCAAGACCACATATGGGAAGCTCATTTTTTAAACAGTACCTGAAACCTCTGCAAGCTCCATTTTCAGTGACAGCTATTTTGTAATGCAATATGCTAAGATGTAAAAAAAACGCACCTTCGCCCTTCACCATCTATGTACAGTTGCTACCACGACTATGGGGCCTGCTGATCTGGTGCCCAGTGTCGTGAAATTACCCAGTTTTCCGCGTAGATTAAGGGTAAAATCCCTGTATATTTGACCATTAAAAAAAAACCCACCAAAATTCTGAAAATTGTTTTCAATATTTTCAGAAGTATAATTTTTTTCAGTGAAATATTACATTTTGGATCCTGCAATAATTTTTTCCTCTTTTTTTTTTCAACCCCGCTGAGGAGTGGTCAATTTCACAGGGTCCTGGTGCTGACCATTTATACCTACTAGACTGGACTTGTTTATGGATTTGAGCTTGATTATGGATGCTGGACTTGCTGCACTCCTGAGTCTGTTGAGGGAGAATCTGCCGCAGTGTTTTCTGTTTGCTTCTGGGTTGCCAGCCCTAAGTGAACAGAGGCATGGGATACCTTATATTAGCTGGTGGATAATCCTAATCAGAGACCATCGCAGGTACCTGAACCTTACTTAGGTAGTTGGGCATCGTCAAGCCTAAACTGGAGTAATGTGTCTCAGGTAGGCCATATGGCTCTTGAAAAAGTCCACTTGAAAAGGTGGTGCCTGAAGTTCTTACCAGCATCGGTGACTTCAGCATTTAGCGGAGGAGGAACAGGTCTTTGTCCCATGCCTGCGATCAGAGAACTGTTTGATATTGTTGGCCCTACCAATCTCAATAAACCTAATTTCTTTAAAAATCCTACTAATCATTTTCTCTCTGCAGGAACATGGAATGTGAGGACATTACATAGAGATTATTCTCTTGATGTCCTCATGCAGGAATTCCAGCGCTATAACCTAGATATTCTAGGCTTGCAAGAGACCAGATGGACAGGTAAAGGTGAGATACTTAAAAATAACTTTAAATTTCTCTTTACAGGGAGGGAGGATGGAAAGCATCACCAAGGCGTGGGTCTGCTGCTCAGCAGACATGCTAGTGATGCTCTTCTAGGATATGAGTGCATTAATGAAAGGTTTCTTACAGCAAAATTTCAGACAAGCATTTAAAGACTTGAATGTTATCTCCTGTTATTGCCCCCACTGAGGATTCTGATGAGGATGAGAAGGATAGGTTTTACGGACAACTTCAGGATATTTTGAATTGTCAAGAAAGGAGATATTACCCTTGTTCTTGGTGACTTCAATGCCAAAGTTGGTACCGACTCTGACCTTTGGGGAGGAGTAATAGGCCCTTCTGATATTGTTAGCTGCAATGGCAATGGGCAACGTCTCCTACAGGTAAGTAAACTCAATGGTTTCAGAATAACTAACACATATTACAAACACCGCGACATACATAAATACACATGGGTTTCACCTTATGGGCTGCATAGGAATATGATTGATTATATATTAACAGCAAATGGGCAAGTTCTGTTAGGAATACCAGGTGATATAGGGGAGATGAAATTGGATCTGACCATTACCTTGTTAAAAGTGTCTTGCAACTTAAACTTAAAAAGTGTTGTGCTAGGGTTAAAAAATTTACCATTAATACTGAAGCTCTGAAAGACCCAGTTATAGCTAAAGCTTACCATGATAGGTTACTTAGTCATTGTGACAATCATGGTTTGCTTAATACTGAAGTTGAGGAAGAATGGGCAACCAGGATACCATGAGCCAAAGCTCCTTTACCAGGGGCATCAGTGACTAGTCACGCTTGATAAAGAATCGGATGTTTGTCTAAGCAGAGGGATCTCTTCTGTCTTAAACACGAGTAGGCAGTCACTGGGTCTAATGCTGAATCCATATTTCTTTAGGAAATCAAGGCCTAATATGCATTCATTGTAGATAGCAATGTAACAGGATGGCGTACTAGACAGCTACCAATTCTGATGAGTTTTATCTTTCCATGGATTTTAGCACGATCTCCAGTGGTGTTAGTAAGGTTATATTAGACTGTCTAGCATTCCAGTTTGGGTGAGGTATTATCTTTATTATATCTGTTTTGAGTAAAGATACATTTGCACCAGTGTCTACTGTCATATGACGAGGCATTCCATAATTCCATCAACTACAAATTCGTTATTCTCACCATGTAGTGTTGAAACGTGAGCGACTTCCCTGGGGCCGACCAATCAACAGTCAGTCTTTTCCCTTCACGTTGCTTCTGGTGGTTCTGTTAGACGTGCTTGAAGTTTGTATCCACCACCTTTTGCAGTTGGCTCGAATGTGTCCAATCTTTCCGCAATTCCAACACTGAATGTTTGTAGAAGTCCTCGGAGAGGAACCTTTAAGCTCTTTCAAAACTGATAATATTGTTTTGTTTAGTTCTTTCATTTCACTATCCTTTTCTACAATTTCTTCTGCACTCAAATGTCACTGTGTGTTTGTTCTCTCGGGAGGAAAGCCTGGAACACTCGTACTTCATGGCATGTATCACAGCTGATTTTAAGGCTTCACCTTCTAACATCCTCAGAAATTGTTGAATCTCAGGGTCAGCAATAGCTTTTGGGTTGTTTTACCTGTGAGCAGCACTGTTTTGCACACCGTGGGCTAAATGGCCAGGTCACATCGACCCTGAAGGCTCAGAGAAGGTTGGGGAGGGGACCCACTGCAACAGTTGTTGGGAGACAGATGGTATCCTCCCGTCAAGGCTATCCAGTGTGTTCTTTAACGTGCACAGGGTATGGTTCTCCTGCACACGCCACAGCTTATCCCATCTGACGGACAGCAGTCTTTCCAAACCCATCGGTATCCCCTACTGATCATGGGCAGGGCGGGGGATTTTTGCGGAGATAAATCTCAATTGCTGACCCAGCTAGGACTCGAACCTGGGAACTGCAGATTTCAGGCCTGGTGCATAACTGACTGAGCTATCTCTGCCCCATCAGCAATAGCATCAACAAATTGTACTTTTGAGTTTCTGGTGGATAGTTACTATAAACCAATCTAGCTAGATGCTCAATATCACTAGCAAGTTCTTGCAAAGTTTCGCCACTTTTCTGCATGCGATGTTTAAATTGACTCGTATAGTATTGTTTTAAATAATTATCATCAGTGCAGAAGTTTTCCGTACAAGCAGAGATGACCTAGATTAAGTTACTGTAAGATTCATCTGAGAGAAACCCCTTTCACATTCACTGGAAGACATTGCAATTGTGCCCAAAGTGTGCTTTAAAGGAAGTAGTATATCTGGGACTTTATTTTCTTGAAGATAGTCACGGAAATCACGAACTGCTTCTCTTTCATTTAAGCGAAATTTGCGTGCTAACTTTTTAATTTCAGCTTCACCAAATGTCAGATGCTTCCCAGGATTTTCTGGCCAATACTTGGAATTTAAAATCTTAGCACATTTAGGCAAATCAGCATCATCTCCATCAAGCAGACACTTTCCAACAGCTTCTTTCAGACTTTTATAGAAAACGGTTGAACTTATTGCAGGACTGTCTTTGATTTTTGTGGACCTCAATCCCTTTGAAACTTCATGTTCTTCTGACTTTGAAGAGAAATACTGTAGTACGGACCAGGATTTTCAATTCTTTCTTCAATAAGTTGAACTGTATTCTTTTGCTTTCTACAAGTCAGTATTTCTTTCGTAAATCTAGACTTAGTTCACTAAGTTCTTGGAGAGCATCACACATAAGGCCCAAATCAAGAACAAACGCATGACGTTATTTTTCTTAAAAGGCAGCAATCTGTTTTGTTTCTGGTGTCTTTTGCCTCCTGAAAGTGATGGACGAGGGCTTCAAAGTCATGCCACACTGCGGAAACAATGTGAAAGCTAGATGCAACCCAGCGAGTGCTTAAAATTCTGCCAGTTTTAAGAAGTTGAAGTTCTAGAGTTGCTGCACATTCCTGTAGCTCCCTAGCTTTCTTAGGTGAAGCATGATAAGT